>OX451739.1:1064579355-1067261981 GCA_948472305.1 Vicia faba
TATATATATATATATATATATATATATATATATATATATATATATATATATATATATATATATATATATATATATATATATATATATATATATATATATATATATATATATATATATATATATATATATATATATATATATATATATATATATATATATATTATATATATATATTTATATATAAATATATATATATATATATATATATATATATATATATATATATATATATATATATATATATATATATATATATATATATATATATATATATATATATATATATATATATATATATATATATATATATATATATATATATATATATATATATTAATACACTTAGGATAAAATACCAAAAATATACATATTTTTATTTTAGTAATATTTAACATTAAAAATACATTTTTCACAATTAGACTTCATTTTTATTTTATTTTTGTATATAAATAGTAAATATTATATATATTAAATAATTAATACCTTTTTGATTAAAAATTAGAGTTTTGCCCTAAATATGAAAATACTCCAAGAATAATACCTTTTTTATTTCTTTTTTTATTTTAGATAAATAATACTTTTTTTTCATACATATAAAAACTTTTTTTGCATTCTTGCATATTTGTTTTATTTCTATTTAATTTATGCTTTTAATTATATTATAAATATTCAAAGAAAATGATGTAATAGCTAGATTTAAATTCTTGTCTAAATATCCCCCCATTTGAACATTTGTACCCCCTCCCCATATTATTGTGTTGTAATAGTGTAGGAATTTTATTTTTCGCATTTTAACGCCTTCTAAATATACCATGCTAGAATTAGGGTTTGTATGCGAATAAAACGAACAAAATAGTCTGACCTAATTTCAAGATAAACAAGTATGAAAATGGACAACACATCTCACACTTGCACCCCTAGGGTATTCCACTTTGTTGCCTTCAAATAAATTGGGCCATATTGCATGCTGGGTTTCTTTGGGTAAAACAAACAAATCAAATGATCATAAGTCCCTCGATGACGCTTTCAAAAGTTGCCTAAAATGGTCAAGTCCCTTTCAAAGAAAAATTGCCCAAAGACATTTAACACTATTGCAATTATGGTCTAAACGATGACCCACGCCCGTCCCTTTCACTTCCTAAACGCAAGATTGTCCACCAAATTCAATGGTGGAACAAAATTGTTAAAAAGGGTTGAAAACATAAAGAAAACCTTTGAGTACAATAGGGTAGACAAAGCTCTTAGTTACTTGAGATCAATTTGCAAAAACACTTGCCTTCTTTTCAAAAACCACAATCCACAACACTTTCAAAACAAACTCTCAAAAACATTTGAAACATCTTTTCGAAAAGATACACGCCTTTGTAAAATATTCGAGTAAAGAATTGTTACAAGGTTAGCCTAAGACAAGGCATCTTCTTCCAAAACATTTTCAAAAACACTCACACATACACCATTTTCAAGCAATCAAAAATCAAGGCAAGTGATCTAAAAAACCAAGTAACTAAGAGCCCATGGATAACCATGGATAGAAAGGGTGCTAATACCTTCCCTTTCTATAATCTACTCCCCGAACCCAAGAAAAATCTCAAAGGTTTTTGCTGTGCTTTTTAACCCTTTCCTTAGGATAAAATAAAAATTCGGTGGCGACTCTTGCTCAACCGAAACATTTGCGAAAACAAACGCAAAACCTCAAGTCAGTTCTCCCACCGTATCACAGAAACCATCCAATTTCCCCATCAAGTTATCTTAAAGCCTGGAAATCAACCGGATAATAGTTGACTTTTGTCTCTCCCCAACCTAGGATAACTCCCCAGTAGAGTGGCAGACTACCCGAACTCCTGAACTTACTCTCCAGCAGTAAGCCTTCTTCCCCACAGGGTTCAAACTCCCCAACAGACTGAAGATTCTCATTCTCATTTCCCCAGTGAAGTCACCAAAGTTTTCATTACTCCTCAACAGAATGAAGATTCTCATTCTTAGTTCCCCGCAGAAATCATCAGAGTTTTCCCTATTCCCCAGCCGAATAAGGATTCTCATTGTGCAACTCTCGGTAGAAGTCATCAAAGCTCTCTGGATTCTCCAAGCAGATTTCTCAAGCAGTTTGGCATTACTCTCACAACAGAATTTTTGTCAAATACTCCAACTTCAAGACATGAAGGATCCTCATATCCCCACAGAAGTTGTCAAGGATTTTAATCCCCAACGGTCGCCAAGGATTTCTCATCCTCAGCAATCAAAGATTTTGAATCTCCAGCAGTAGTCAAGGAGTCATTATCCCCAGTCGCCAAAGATTTATTTTCCCGGCGGCAGTCAAAGATTTTATTATCCCCAACTGTCAAAGGATTCATTTTCCTCAGCAATACAACTAATCAGCTTACATGTGCATACATTACATTCATATGTCATAAACATTGATAAAACACATTTATTGCATCATACATTTAATGCAACATAACTCTGTGTTTCAACTAACGTTTTACCCTTTTCAGGATATGATTAACATCTATCATTAACAATATTCAACATTCAGATACAGTAAAGATACACTCCAGACACAGAAGTCATTCTATTACTCATTCAGAATTCAAGGTCAAGATACAATATAGATACGCTCCAGACGCGGAAGCCATTCTGTCACTTATTCAGGTCTCTTATTCATAATTCAAAGTCAAGATACAGTTCAGATACACTCCAGACACGGAAGTCATTCTATTGCTCATTCAGACTCAGATCTCAGATACAGTACTGATACACTCCAGACACGGAAGTCATTCTGTCACTTATTCAGATTCTAGTTCGGATACACTCCAGACACGGTTGCCATTCTGTCACTTATTCTGATTCTCCCCAGCTCAAAGACGCTCCAGACACGGATGCTATTCTATTGCTCATACAGCTCAGAGACGCTCAAGACACAGATGCTATTCTAGTTCTTATTCAAATTCAACATTCAGATACAACTTGGATACGCTCTAGTTACGGATGCTATTCCATTGCTCATTCAGATTCAGTCCCCAGATACAGTAAAGATACGTTCCAAATACGGACACCATTCTGATACTCATTCTTTTGACTTACAACTTACAACTCATCAACATTCTTGGATGGCATCTTTAATCCCATCTCCAACAAGATTCAATCACATCTCCAAATGGCATCTTTAAGCCCATTTCCTCAAACTACACTTTGACGATTGCAAATTTACGGGCACTCTAGTGTCCAATCATCTTTTACCTTCGAGTCACGAATGGCAAACTCGCCAATCTAACTCTTCAGGTTCAAGAAGATTGAACAGGAGCAGCTGTTGTACCCCAAAATTTTCCCTCTCATTTTATCAAGATTTTCCTCACAAGACTCTTTGGACTCAAGACCAGATTAAGGTTTGCTAAGCTCAAGACCTCACCTTGCACCGAGAGCCTGAAATTAGGGCTTGAGTTTGCACAAGGATTTTTGGACCATCAATGCTTCGTGTGACTTTCATACATCATGTTGGACCCCTAATATTGCTCATACCAAGTTTCAAGCCTTGAATCACATTTTTGCCCAGTCAATTGGATAATTGACCTAAAAATCAACTGTATTGGGGAAAAAGTCAACCAGGGCCAATTTACAGTCAAAATTCATAATTTTTGATCCACAAAAATATTCTAAGCTCCTATGTACTATTTGATCAAGTTTGGACCACAACTCCTCAAGAAATTTGATCAGATCATCAAAAGGGCAAAATGGTCAAAATTAGGGTTTTGACTGAGAAAGGGCAATATCTGATTTTTAGCCTAGCCAATGACCATTTGGGTTCAAGCATGATTTCAAGGACTCAATGACATCATCTTTACCTAATCACGTGGTTCAAAAGATCTCAAATGCATAGGATTGACAGATGAATTTTGCAGTCAACTGATCAAAAATCAACTGTACACTGAAAAGTCAAACTTTGACTTTTTGGTCAAAATCAAGTTCCAAAGTTCATAATTCATCAAGATATGTCAAAATATGAAACTTTTTGACCAAGAAACCTAATTTTTCAAATTAGGGTTTTAATTTGAAATTTTTCATAACTTAGAATTTTTCTAAGTTATGGAAAATTTCTTATTTTTTCCCAACTTTCCACAACTTTTTCACCATGATGCAATTGGATTCAAAGAAAACTTACAACATGAAAGTTGTAGTCCTCCATGAAATCTACAACTTTTATTCACAAACTTTTCCAAAAAGATGCTTGAATCTCAAGTTATGATTTTGTGAATAGGGGTCCATAAACTTTTTAACTTAGTGAAATTTTGCCCTAGTTTAGGCAGGTTTTTGACCTAACTTCATGGCAACTTTTCACCTAGTTCCAAGAGGTATCTCAAGTTTCATTTCAATGATGGATTGTAGAGCATGTTACAAGCTTTCCAAAATGTCTAAGAACTCTCCAAGATCATTTATGCTTAGGGAGAATCGAAGAAGGGAAAATGGCAATTTATCACTTTTGTTCAAGGCATTTTCACAATGGTTCAAGTTAAAAATATGTCCTAGCATGCTTGTACTTGGTATTACAGGTACTAATCCCTTCTACACTCCATAATTGAATGCTAACACAATTGATAATGGTTTTATTTTGATCTTTGAAGCATTGTACAAAGAATTATTCCAAAAATGGCATAAAGTTCATAATACCATTTTGATAAAGCAAGACTTTTACAACTTTGCTATCCTTGAGCATTGAACCTGTTTCTTTGTCACAAGCAAAGTCCACAGTTATCAGGAAAATCATACCAACTCCTTGCAGCCCTAGAACTAGCAAGCACAACATTTTGGGCATTGCCACTTCAACTTTCTTCAAAAGCAAGCAAACTTGCAAAAGTCAAGACAACTTGTGTATCTGTTAAAGGGAAGCCTTAGCAACATTTAAAACAACTTCAGAAACTTGTTACAAGCCTAAGCACGAATACACAACATCTAAAACACTCTCAAACACCAAAATCACATTTTTCTGCCCAAACAGGGCATCTTCTGCAAAACTCAAGCCAAATCATATTTTGCTCGTGCGTTTCTTGTTTCAAGGATTCAAACATCTTCCATACATCACATCTAAACTATCCAGGCCATTGTCTTACAACTGTAACCCCTGTTTCAAGCTTCACCATTTTCATTTTGCAAGGTTGCAGGTTGACTTCTACAAGGAGTTTCAAGCAACTTCAAGGCAAGCTGAGCATCGGGATAACTTGAGGGAACTTCAAGGAAGCTCACACGATATTCAGGCTTCACTCAAAGTCCCCACATTGCCATATCCAAACTCAACTGAACAAGGTATTTTTCAAAGTTTTATCTCTCTATTTAGGAATCCTTACTCTTTGATTTGTGAAGCAAAGATGTAGTCCTTAACTTGCTGAAGCTGTACATATGCATACTTTCCATTTATATTTACTGAGCTAAGAGTATTTGGTTGTTGAACATGCTGAAAAAACTAGGTCAGAAATTAGGGCCATTAAAATTCTCTCCGTCCTTTGAGAGTTAGGTCACAAAATGGATATGGTTGGAATCGTGATTAAAAATGCTATAAGTTTCATGTTGTAAGTTTTTGCTTTTGTGCAAGTATGTGAGAGTTTGCAGATTTGAAAAACACGCGCAAGAGGGGACGCTGGAGGACAGGGACGAAGTTGTCCTGGGCCTGGCGCACTTGGGCTTGACTGTTTCTACTTTTCATACCCCCCAGTTTACTTTTACACCCCCTAGTTTACTTTTACATCCCCCTGCTTCATATTTTCTTATTTTTGCATATTTTCTCATTTTTCTTATATTTTTTACTTTAATAATTTTTTCCAATGATAAAAAAATCCCCAAAAATATTTCCTTAATTTTTTGCAATTTTATTTTATTTTTTTAAATTATTTTTCACATATAAAAATAGTTGTATTTCAATAAATGGAATTTATTTTCTAATGTTAATTTGTAAATATATTAAAATACTATACATTTTTTATCTTTATTATTTAACACATAAAAATATTATTTTCTCACTTATTATAATTTTTAAATATTGTATATAATTTTATTTATTATTTCTTGTACATAAATAGACAAAATAAAATAAATATAGAATATATATTTCTTTTAACCAAAAAACTAGGGTTTTACCCCTTTCAAAAATAATATTATTTTTCTCTTATTTTCTAGGGTTTAAATAATTAATTCTCTCATACAAAAAAATCAATTACAAAACATTTTTGCATAAATACATATTATTGCATATTTGAATACTTGTTTATTTATTTATTTGTACAATAAATTCAATTGGATTGTAATAGTAAATTAGGGTTTTATTTTTGTGCAAATATCCCCCATTCAAAACTTGTATCCCCCCTCCCATAATATTGTTGTAATAGTTTAGATTTACTTTACGCAATTTATCGCATTATATCCATGTTTAGTAAAAACTAGAGTTTTGAATGATAAGACAAAAAATCAAACAAATAGCATGACCTAATGCAAGACAAAAATGCATGAAAAATGACAACACATTGCACACAAGCACCTCTAGGGTTTCACCCACTTGGTTGCCTAAACAAAATGGCCATGGTATGCATGCTAGGTATCTTGGCAAAACAAAACAAAACAAAACAAACGATCATAGTCCCTCAATGACGCTAGACAAGGTTGCCTTAGAACAAATTATCTTGGTCCCTCAAACAAGCTAAGATACTTGACACTATTGCTATCATGGTCATACGATGACCCATGCCCGTCCCGTTTAACATCCAAAGATAGAATTGTTTACCAATGCAATGGTAAATCAATAATGTCAAAGGAATAAAAATGTGTAGGAAAGACTTTTGAGTAGGTAGATAGCTTCTAGTTACTTGATCAATTTGCAAACAATCCTTGCTATTTTCAAACAAACACACACATTTTAAAAACATTCCAAACAACTTTCAAAACATTGAAACATTTTTCAAAAGACAAACATCTTTGTATACATTCTTACGAACGAGAATCATTACAAAAATTGCCTAAACAAAGGCCTCTTTTCAAAATACTTTCAAAACCATACAAAGCACCATTTCAAACAATTGCAAAAGCAAAGCAAGTGATCTAAACAAGTAACTAAGAGCCCATGGAAAACCATGGATGAAAAGGGTGCTAGCACCTTCCCTTTTCATAATCTACCCCCCAAACTCAAGAAAACATCTCAAAGGTCTTTCCTGTGCTTTTTTACCTTTCCTTTTGGATAAAATAAAAGTCGGTGGCGATTCTTGCTAAACCACAACATTTGCAAAAAGAAATGCGAAACTTCAAGTCAGTTCTCCCACCGTATCACACCTCCCAAAAGGAGATGGAAGAAATTTTGAAAATTATAAAGAGAAGCGACTACAACGTAGTCGAACAGCTAGGGCAAACTCCGTCAAAGATTTCCATGATGGCTTTATTGTTATGCTCCGAGGCTCATGCGAAGGCCTTGGTGAAATTTCTTAAATTTGCCCATGTACCACAAGAAACCTCTACTGACCAGTTCCAAGACTGTGTGGCCAGCTTGATCGCAGATAATGGTTTAGACTTTTCTGATGCTGACTTGACACCTAGATGGAGGAAGCACAACAAGGCATTACATGTCTCTGTCGAATGCCGGGGCATAACTTTGGCCCATGTCTTGGTTGATACAGGTTCGTCTTTGAATGTGTTGCATAAGAAGGCTCTTGATAGACTTGACTGAAGGTGTGACCTTAAAACCCAGCAACATAGTAGTAAGGGCCTTCGACGGTTCAAAGATAATGGTGCACGTGGAGGTGGACATCCCCATAAAAGTTGGAACCCAAACCTTTGATTCATATTTTTAAGTGATGGACATTATCCCTTCCTATTCCTTCTTATTGGGCCGAACATGGATTCACAACGCTGGTGCCATCACCTCTACACTACATCAAATGCTGAAATACCCGACCAAGGGGAAAATCATTACTGTCCATGGAGAAGAGGAATATATGGTCAATCACTTAAACTCCTTCAGATACATGGAATTGGATGGTGAATTCATTGAAACTCCGTTTCAGCATTTCGAGGAAGTCCCACCAACCGTGGCAGTAACCAAGGCTGTTTCCCAAGTCCCAAAGATTACAAGACCTCCGCGAAAGATGTCTTCTCTGAAAGATGCCAAGGCAGTGATCGAAGAAGGTGGGTGTAATATTTGGGGCCAACTCCTGGATATCCCATACAAATCTGAAAAATTTGTTTTGGGTTTCACTTCAGGAGCCCAGAAAGTTGTACGCCGTGCTCGTGCCAGGGGACCACCCTTGAAGATCAGCAACCACAGAGTCAACCCAGTGGAGGATGAGGTGGACAACTATGACCTGGAGGACTCAGCAACTGGGAAGCTAAAGATTTTATCCCAATTACTTTTATCCAACAATAATTGTCTTTAAATTTTGTCGGACCTGTAATAATTAAACAATTCAAACTTTTAAAATCTTGTGTCTTACCCGAGGCACAACAGTCCATTTGTAAGGGTTGTTACCTCATTTTCATATGTTATCAATAAATCATGGACGTTTTTGCATACAAAATTTGTGCTCTTTGTCTTTCTTTTTACATTTTTATTTCTTTCAAAGATAGTTATACTCTTACACACACTCACATTCAAAATGCAGATCTATATCCATTCGGGATCCCATGGATAAAGATTCTGCTATGCCCTTCTATGACTCTAAAAATCTAATCTACCAAGCCGAAGACGAAGGTGAGAAAGATTGTGAAGTTCCAGGGGAACTTGCCAGGTTACTACAATAACAAGAAAGGACCATACAACCCCATGAAGAACCAGTGGACACAGTTAACCTAGGTACCGAAGAGGACAAGAAAGAAGTCAAGGTGGGTGCCAATCTGGAACCCAGTGTCAAGAAGCATCTGATTCAATTGCTACATGATTATGTTGAGATCTTTTCCTGGTCGTATGAAGACATGCCAGGACTTGATGCTGATATCGAGGTACATCGTCTACCAACAAAAGAAGACTGCCCCCCGGTAAAACAGAAAGTCCGTCGCATGCGACCAAACATGTCAGAGTATATTAAGGCTGAAGTCATGAAACAATTCAATGTCAGATTCTTGGCCGTAACCTCCTATCCGCAATGGGTCTCCAATGTTGTTCCCATGCCTAAAAAGGACGACAAGGTACAGATGTGCGTGGAATATAGAGATTTGAATAGGGAAAGCCCTAAGGATGATTTCCCACTTCCTCATATCGATATTCTGGTTGATAATACAGCACATCATAAGGTGTTTTCCTTCATGGATGGTTTCTCAGGCTACAACCAAATCAAATTGGCACCCGAGGACATGGATAAAATAACCTTTGTCACACAATGAGGCACATTCTGCTACTAGGTAATGCCATTCAGGTTGAAGAACGTCGGGGCAACCTATCAGCGTGCCATGGTAGCTCTATTTCACGACATGATACATCACAAAATAGAGGTCTATGTGGACGACATGATAGCCAGATCTCAAACTGAAGAGGAACATCTTGACCATTTACAGAAACTGTTTGAGAGGTTAAAGAAATACAAGTTGAGGTTAAACCCGAATAAATGCACATTTGGGGTGAGGTCCAGTAAACTCCCAGGCTTTGTCGTCAGCGGTAAAGGTGTCGAAGTGGGTCCTGCCAAGGTGAAAGCAAAATAGGAAATGCTTGCTCCTCATACTGAGAAGGAAGTCAGAGGATTCTTAGGGAGGCTAAACTATATTGCCAGATTCATTTCTCACTTAACAGCTACTTGTGAACCAATCTTCAAATTACCGAAGAAAGATCAAGTAGTCAAATGGAATGATGAATGCCAAACTGCCTTCGACAAAATCAAATAGTACCTGCAAGAGCCTCCTGTTTTAATGTCACCAGTCGAAGGAAGACCCTTGATCATGTATCTAACCGTTTTGGAAAATTCAATGGGGTGTGTGCTGAGGCAGCATGACGAGTCTGGCCGAAAAGAGCATGCTACTTACTACCTGAGCAAAAAGTTTACCGTCTTTGAAACAAGATATTCACTGCTCGAGAAAACTTGCTGCGCTCTGGCATGGGCTGCTCACCAGCTAAGACAGTATATGTTGAATGATACTACCCTATTGATATCCAAGATGGATCCAATAAAATACATATTCGAGAAGCCTGCCCTCTCTAGGAGAATAGCGATATGATAGATGATCCTGACAGAATATGACATTCAGTATACTACCCAAAAAGCAATAAAGGGCAGTTTACTAGACGATCACCTTGCTCATCAAGTTGTGGATGACTACTAGTCCATGAAGTTCGAATTCCCGGATGAAGACATCATGATGGTAAATAACTGTGAAGAATTCAGACCATATGACAGACCTGAACAAGGATCCCGATGGACCCTGGTTTTTGACGGGGAGTCCAACACACTCGGCAATGGCATTGGTGCTGTACTCATATCCGCTGAAGGATGTTACACTCCCTTCACTGCAAGGCTCTGCTTCAACTGTACAAATAACATGGCAGAATATGAAACGTATATTTTTAGCCTCATAGCTGCCATAGATTTGGGGATCAAGTCTTTAAGTGTATTTAGAGGTTCATCCTTGGTCATCAGTCAGATCAAAGGAGAATGGGACATGAAGCACCCAAACCCCATCCCCTACAAAGAACATGAGTTGACATTAATCCCACATTTTGAGAAGATTACCTTCGAGCATTTCCCGCGAGAAGAAAATCAACTAGCGGATGCGCTAGCCACAATGTCATCCATGTTTAAACTCAAATGGGATGATGAGGCTCCCCAGATCACCATTGAATGAATGGATGAACCAGCTCACTATCACGAGATCAATACTGAAGAAGTAGTAGACCGCCTTGGTTCCACGAATTTAAGAGGTATCTCAAGGCTCAAGAATATATGGAAGGAGCTTTAGTCAACGAAAAGAAGTTCTTAAGGAGATTCTCTGCTAAATTCTTCATCAGTAATGGTATTCTCTATAAACGCAACCACAACTCTGTATTACTTCGTTGCGTAGACAAGGTTGAGGTAGAGAAGATCATGGCTGATCTACATGAAGGCACTTTTGGCACCCATTCCAGTGGGCATAAGATGGCAAAGAAGATCCTACGGACATGTTATTACTGGTCTACCATGGAAGCAGATTACTATCAACATTCACAAACCTATCACAAGTGTCAGATCTATGCTGACAAGGTGCACGTGCCTCCGGTTCCTTTGAATGTCTTGACGGATCCTTGGCCCTTTGCTATGTGGGGAATCGACATGATTGGCGAAATCAAGCCAACAACCTCTAATGGACACCGCTTCATCTTGGTGGCCATTGACTATTTCACAAAGTGGGTTGAGGCGGCTTCTTTCGCTTCCGTTACCAAGAATGTTGTCGCCCGGTTCATCAAACAGAATCTCATCTGTCAGTACGGTACCCGGAGAGGATCATCACAGAAAATGGTACAAATCTCAACAATACTATGATCACCGCATTGTGCGTGCAATTCAAGATCCAGCACCATAATTCTTCCCCTTACCGGCCAAAGATGAATGGCACCGTTGAAGCCGCAAATAAGAACATTAAAAAGATCATACAAAAAATGACAATAACTTACAAGGACTGGCATGAGATGGTACCATTCACTCTCCAAGATTATCGTACCACGGCGCACACATCAACCAGGGCAACACCTTACTCTCTGGTATACAACATGGAAGCTGTCTTGCCTATTGAGGTCCAAATCCCCTCTCTGAGAATTATGAAGGATGCAGGGCTGAATGAAGAAGATTGGATCCAAACTCGTCTTGATCAAATGAACTTGATTAATGATAAAAGGCTTACTGTTGTGTGTCATGGTAAAATGTATCAAAAACAGATGATCAAGGCTTTCAACAAAAAGGTCAGACACCAAGTGTATGAAGTCGGGGATTTGGTAATCAAGCGTATCATACTGCCGCAGGGTGATCCTAGGGGAAAATAAACTCCTACATATGAAGGACCGTTCGTGATCAAAAGCATATTCTCTGGTGGAGCAATGATCTTAACCACTATGGATGGCGACGACCTGCCGCACCTGGTGAATGCGGACATAGTCAAAATATACTATGCATAAGAGAACCTCTAGGTTGACACACCTAGGAAAAACAGGGGCATCCCGGCGAACCAAAAAGGTTCAGGCAAAAATTAGGGATAAAACAAAAAAATATCTGTACACCCGACAAGTTGAAAACCCGAAAGGGCGACTTGGGAAAAAAAGGGTATCCCGATGGACTGAAAAACCCGAAAGGGAGGTCCGGGCAAAAGTTAGGGAATTAAAGCGTATGACTATGTCCCGTTGGATCACCTTGCAGACAACCTTTGGGTTCGACTGATAAACTCAACGGGTCTAATCAATCAAATCAACTTCGGACAAGACGGAAAGTGGATAAGACGCTCAGAGACACGAAGTCTATAGCAGAATGGGAACCCCATGGGATTATTGCACATAGCTATATTTTCTTTGTATCAAATTTTCATTTTTTACGACGACATTCCCTTACTAGAATGTTCGTCTCATTATACAAAAAAGACTTATTCAAGCTAATACAAAGATACCCCTTTGAAAGTGCAAAACTATCTATTTTTTTCTTTATTTTTGTGTTTTGTTTACAAAAATGTCCAATGATTTATTTTTGAACATATGCATTTGAACGTAACTACTGTTTACAAATGAACAAAAATAGAAAGACAATCACTAATGGCTTTAAGAAATAGGATAAAACCTTTAGACTATTCCATAAAATCCCCCACAGTGCGCATCTTAATGACATCAAGCTCTATTAGATCCCTAGCGGAACAAAACTTCCAGTTTATCACTCCCTAGTAAAGGTGGCCCAATTTCTCAGGATTCTCCAACAAGATTTCGCAAGCCATACACGACATTTCCCTTACAACATAGTTTATTTCTCTAACAAATAGAAGCTTATCAACTCATCAGCCCTTCAAAGCATGAAGATTTACACTCCACGTCCCCAACAGTAGTCAGAGATTTATTTTCCCTAATCCAACAATATTACAACAACATAGCTTACATGCCCATACATCGCATCCATACGTAATTAACAATACAAATACATACAACATAACCTCATTCATTTTATTGAGAACATCATTGTACAAAGCATTTCATACATCATGACATTGCATACAACTAATCTTTCATCTATTCAAGAAAGATCAGTCAACAGATGGCTATCATCAATAATTTGCAAAAGGTCAGGGATTGATACCTGAAAACAAGCCAGAACAATTTTCTACACGACCAACTAAAGCGATCCTGCACGGGTTTCTTCTCATTCAGCTTTCAGATACAGTTCAGATACGCTCCAGACACGGATGCCATCCTGATACTCATTCCAATTCAGCTTTCAGATACAGTTCAGATACGCTCTAGACACGAACGCCATTCTGATACTCATTCAGATTCAACTTTCAGATACAGTTCAGATACACTCCAGATACGGACGCTATCCTGACACTCATTCAGATTCAACTTTTAGATACAGTTCAGGTACGCTCTAGACACAGAAGCCATTTTGATACTCGTTCAGATTCATCTTTCAGATAGAGTTCAGATACGCTCTAGACACATACACCATTCTGATACTCATTCAGATTCAACTTTCAGAAACGAGTCAAATACAATCCATTTATGGATATTATTCTAGTACTCAACCCAACACATCTACTATTCCAGTGTAAATCAACCAGAGATTTATTCTGACACTTCTTCTATTCCTACCAGCAATCATTTTGGATGGCATCTACAAGCCCATCTCCAACAACTTTTCATCTCCTCTCCAAATGGCATCTTTAAGCTTATTCCCTATATCATCAACCATCACATCCTCGAGTGCAAATTTCTGGGCACTCTAGTGTCCAATCATCTTCCACCTTCAAGTCACAAATGGCAAATCCGCCAATCTAACTTTTCAGGTTTAAGAAGATTGAACAGGGGAAGCTGTTGTACCCCAAAATTTCCCTCTCATTTATCAAATATTTTCTCACAAGATCTCATTTGGTTCAAGACTACACTAGGGTTGATCAACTTAAGACACCTCCTTAAGCACTGATGACTCAAATTAGGGTTTGAGATTGCACAAGGATAATTGAACTTTAAATGCCTCATATGACTTTCATGGATCATTATGGACCCCCAAGATTACTCATGTAAAGTTTCAAGCCTTGAATCACATTTTTGCTCAGTCAATTGAGCAGTTGACCTAAAAAATCAATTGTATTGGGGAAAAGTCAACTGTGGCCAATTTACAGTCAAACTTCATAATTTTTTATCCACATCAACATTATAAACTCCTATGTATCATTTGATCAAGTTTTTACCATATTTCCTCAAGAAATTTGATCAAATCATCAAAAGGGAAAATGGTCAAAATTAGGGTTTTGACTGAGAAAGGGCAATTTCTGATTTTTGACCTAGCAAATGGTTAGTTGGTTTGAGGAATAATCTCAAGAGTTCAATGGCATCATTTTGACCTAATGGAATTACTCAAAACATTGTTCAAAATCAATTGGATTGATAGTGAATTTTCAGTCAGCTGATCAAAAGTCAACTGCACACTGAAAAGTCAAACTTTGACTTTTTGGTCAAAATCAAGTGTCAAAGATCACAATTCATCAAAACATGTCAAAATATGAAACTTGTTCATCAAGAAATCAAAAATTCAAGATTTCGTTTTGAAAAGTCAAAGTTTTCAAACTTAGAAATTTTTTAAGTGTTGAAAACTTCATGTTTTTTCACAACTTTGAGCAAATTTTTCACCATGATGCAAGATGATTCAGAAGAAGCTTTCAACATGAAAGTTGTATATCTCTATGAGATATACAACATTTCTTTACACAACTTCTTCTAAAAGTGCTTGAATCTCAAGTTATTAATTAATAAAGTCATGGTCTTGAAATTAAACACTTAGTGAAATTTTGCCCTAGTTTGGGCAGGATTTTGACCTAGCTTCATGGAACTTTTTCATATAGTTCCAAGGGGAATTTTCAAAAGTGATTCAAAGGGGGGTTGTAGATCACATTACAAGATTTCCAAAATGTCCAAGAACTCCTTGAGATCATTCTTGAGCAGGGAGAATCAAAGAGAGGAAGTTGGGGTTTCAAACTAAAATTATAGGTCATTTTCATGATGAACAAAAATGCAATTTCAATGTTAGGATGCATAATATTGCTTTGCAGGCCTTCTAACTTGTGTATCTATCCATCATTAATGGATTACACAAAATTTTGAGCTTTAATCCAAGTGGTTTAAGCTTTATCCAATCCACATTTCCATTAATGGCACAAAGTGAACACTTCCATTTTAGAAAAGCGAGCTTTTTGTGCAAAGTCAATTCTTGATCCTCAAACTTGTTCCCTCTGATCACACTCCATCTACAAAGTCAGAAGCAAGTGTGTTTAAAGCATAACCACTCTATCTTAGCCAGTACACAAGGCATTGAAACTTGATTTCTCAAAAAATCAAATGTTGAGCTTAAACATGTGATTTTGAATTCTGATCAGATACAAGCCTCCATACTTGTTGCTTATAAATATAGGCACTATTTGTGAGCTAGAGGACGAGCTTAAGCACCCTGAAATACACCAAAACTCTCTCAAATCAGAAATTGTCCAAAAACTCCATTGTTGCACAGTTTTTGACCTTGAACACCAAACTCATATTTCCCTCGTGCGTTTCTTGGCCTTTTAGTTTCTAAAGCTTCCTTACATCAAGTGTAACCTATCCTTGTCCCTGTTTCATTACTGTAACATCATTTACCATATCCTCCATAACCAAAAACAAAGCATTGCACATTGACTTCTCCAAGCCATTCCAGCCATCCATTGCTCAAGCAAACCATTGCATTATGTGATACGGTGGGAGAACTGACTTGAGGTTTTGCGTTTGTTTTCGCAAATGTTTCGGTTGAGCAAGAGTCGCCATCGACTTTTTATTTTATCCTAAGGAAAGGTTAAAAAGCACAGCAAAAACCTTTGAGATGTTTTCTTGGGTTCGGGGAGTAGATTATAGAAAGGGAAGGTATTAGCACCCTTTTCTATCCATGGTTATCCATGGGCTCTTAGTTACTTGCTTAGATCACTTGCCTTTTGTTTTCAATTGTTTTAAATGGTGCTTGTGTGTGGGTTTGAAAAATGTTTTGAAAAGAAGCCAATGTGGTGGCAACCTTTGTAATGATCCATGTGGGGATGTATACAAAGGTATATATCTTTTGAAAAGGTTTTCATTTGTTTTTGAAAGTTGTTTTGAAAGTGTAGTGATGTGTGGTTTTTGAAATAGGCAAGTGTTTTAGTTTGCAAGATTGATTCAAGTAACTAAGAGGTTATCTACTCTTAATTTTCTCAAAGTTTATTGCTATGTTTTAACCCTTTTAATAAGTTTATTCCACCATTATATTTGGTGGACAATCTCATGTTAGGATGTGAAAGGGACGGGCGCGGGTCATCGTTTAGACCATAATTGCAATGGTGCCAAGTATCTTTGGGCATTTTCTTTAAGGGACTTGATCATTTGTTTTTGGCAATATTTTGAAAATGATATCGAGGGACTATGATCATTTGATTTGTTTGTTTTGCCCAAAGAGACCTAACATGCAATATGGCCCAATTTTGAAAGGCAACAAGTGGAGTATCCTAGGGGGTGCAAGTGTGATTTGTGTGTCCATTTTCATGCTTGTTTGTCTTGAGATTAGGTCATAACTATTTTGTCGTTTTTCGCATACAAACCCTAATTCTAACATGGCATAATTAGAAAGCAATAAAGTGCGAAAATAAATTTACTAGGCTATTACAAGACCAAATATGGGAAGGGGGGTACAAATGTTCAAATGGGGATTTTGACAAGTAATTTAAACCTAAAACTATTACATCAATATTGAATATTTACAAGACAAATAATTTGCATAAATCAAATAAAATAAGATAAATATGCAAGAATGCAAAAAAGGAATTTTTATATGTATGAAAAAGGAATTATTTATGTAAGAATAAAAAGAAAATAAAAAGGTATTATTTTTGGAGTTTTTGATATTTAAGGCAAAACCCTAATTCTATTAAATAAAATGTATTATTATTCAATTTAATACAAGTATTCATTTAGTATGTACAAAAATAAAATAAAAATGGAGTATATAAATAAAAAGTATTTTTTATGTCAAATATTAATAAAAATGAAAAATATAGGTATTTTGTATTTTAACCTAAATATACTAATAAATATATATATATATATATATATATATATATATATATATATATATATATATATATATATATATATATATATATATATATATATATATATATATATATATATATATATATATATATATATATATATATATGTATTAAGTTTTAAATATGTATTATATATAAAAATAATAATATTTAATATTTAATAAAAAAAGGGTATTTTTCTATAAAGTATTTTCAGAAAGTAAAACAAAAATAAAAATGTATAGAAATGCATTTGCACTATTTTTTAGTATTTTAAACAAAATATATGTATTTATCTATTTATGTATAATCTAAAAGAAAATTAAATAAATGCCTAATAAAATCAAAAATGGTGAGAAAAAATATTTTTATATTTTTAATGTCATGAGAAAAAATAAATAAGTCAAACAAAAAAAGAAAAAGTCAAAGAGTCAAAGAAATAAGAAAAATGGGCTCAGGGGGTTCAGAAGCAATTATGTGGTGCAAATAAGAAAATATTCCAGGCCCAGCCCAGAACCAGTCATCTTTAACCTCTGAACAACATCATTCAAGCAAGCACGCGTTTTTTATCTCTTGATTCCTGGACTTTCAAGCAAAACTCATAACATGAAAAGTATAGAGCATGAGAAGACGAATTCAACCATGTAAAGAACTTGACTTAACTCTCTAAGATGAGGGAGAATTTCTTCTCCCCCAATTTCTGACCTAACTTTTCATCAATATTCAGAACCAAAATTCTCTAAGCATACATAATATAAATGAAATCTAATCATATGGGCATGTTCAGGGCTATGATTGTGACATGTTTCCTTCACAAACCTAAAGCTAACAATGCCTATACTGAGAGATAGAACTTCATGAAGATACCTGTTCAGTTGGAATCGTGCTTTGCAATGGAGGAGTTTTCAGAGCAAGATGATGATTTGTATAGCTTCCTTGAAGTGTGAGGATGCTATTCCAAGTTCTACTTTGTCTTGAAACTCCCTGAATCGTGCTAGAGAACTTCAACTGCAAAACAGAAAAATAAAAATGGTGAAGTGGCTTGGAGGTGTTACAGATCGTGTCTTAGCTTTTGGATAGCTTGCATAGATGGTAAGGAAGGTATGTGAACTGGTTTGGACAAGAATGCTTGAAAGGATTGAGAGTTGGAACTCAATCTGCAGGGGTTGCTCTGTTTGAGCAGTTTCAAGGTGATTCTGAGTTTTGGGATGGGTTGGATGTAAAAGGCTCGTGCAATAGCTTGGTTGTGATGTGTGTAATGTGTTTGATAACTTTGTCTAAGCTTGGTTTACAGGAAATGAGAGTTGTGTGATGCTATGACACTTTTCTTCTTTCTTAAGCAACAAAAGCCAACTTGTGTTTCTAGGTAAGTAGAGGACCCCTAATCCTGCTGCAAAGCTTCTCTTGATCAGAGTGATTTGTTCATAATCTTGTGCTAGAGAGATTTGATCTGTACCTTCTTGATTTACCAATTGACATAAAGTATAACTTTTCAAAAATGGCTATTTTGCTTTATCTAAAAATGGATTAAACTTGTATGTAATGCTTGAACTCATAGAACAACACTTTAACACAATGAACATGAATTAAATTATTGAGTGTTGGATGGTTTAAAGACCTGTAATGCATCACAAACCAAGTTGACTTGCAAATGGCATAAGTTATGAACATGCTTTGGTCAAGAACAAAAGTGAATTTTTGCCATATTGTGAAATTCGATTCTCCCTAACCATGAGGTTGTTTGATGAGTTCTTGGACATTTTGGAAAGCTTGGAATGTGTACTACAATCCATCTTTGAAATGCAAGTTGAAATTCCAAGTGGAAGTGTATGGAAAATGGTCTTGAAGTTAGGTAGAAAACCTTGTCAAAATAGGTCAAAAATTCACTAAGTTATGAATGGTTTAGTGCCCTTATTCAAAAATTTGTAACTTGAGATACAAGCCTCAAATTGGAAAACTTTGTGAATCAAAGTTGTAGATTATGCAACAAGCTACAACTTTCATGTTTTGACCTTTGTTTGAATCCAAATGAATCTTGGTGAAAAAGTGGGGCAAAGTTTGGGAAAAAATTAGGGTTTTCCATAACTTAGAAAAATTCTAAGTTATGAAAATTCCATTTCAAACCCTAATTTGCATTTCTTGGTTTCTTGGTGAACAAGTTTCATGATTTGGCATGTTTTGATGAAAAATGAATCTTGGCTCTTGATTTTGACCAAAAAGTCAAAGTTTGACTTTTCAGTATACAGTCAAAATTGATCAATTGACTGGGAAATTCAACTGTCAATCTTGTGTATTTGGGATCTTTTGAGTTTGTTGATCATGTCAAGATAATTCCATGGGGTTCTTGAGTCCATATGTGAGCTTGGTTTGCCATTGGCCAGGTCAAACAGTCAAAAATTGCCTTTGTGCAGTCAAAACCCTAAAAATGACCATTTTGCCCTTTTGATGATCTGATCAAATTTCTTGTGGAATTGTGATCCAAACTTGATCAAATGGTCCATATGAGTTCATAATGTTGATGTGGGTCAATTTTCATGAGATTTGACTGTCAATTGGCCACAGTTGACTTTTTCCCCAATACAGCTGATTTCTAGGTCATCTGTCCAATTGACTGGGCAAAATTTGGAATCAAGACTTGAAACTTGGTATGGATAAACTTGGGAGTCCAATATGAAGCATGAAAGTCATATTATGCATTTTAGGTCAAAACATCTTTGTTCAAACACAAGCCCTAATTTGAGTCCACAGTGCAAGGAGAAGTCTTGAGCAGAGGAAACCCTAATTGGATCTTGATCTTCAAGGTTTTTGTGATGAGAAAATGTTGAGGAAATGGGAGGGCAAATTTTGGGGTACAACAGTTGCCCCTGTTCAATCTTCTTGAACCTGAAGAGTTAGATTGGCAAGTTTGCCTTTCGTGACTCGAGGGTAAAAGGAGATTGGACACTAGAGTGCCCGAAAATTTGCACTCGCATGTTGAAGTATCAGCAATTTGATGTCGGGAATGGGCTTATAGATGCCATTTGGAGAGATGGTGGATAGGGAGATGGGCTTATAGATGCCATCTGGAGATGTGACGGAACTTTGTCGGGAATGGGCTTATAGATGCCATTTGGAAGTGTTGATCGCATAAGAGATTCCTTAGCGAAAACTTGTGTATTTGAGAAAGACAGATGTTTTCCTGGCTCGTTACAGGTGTTTGATCTTCAATATCCTTATGTAGATATGCCCTGGCTAGATACAGGTATCGAATCTACAATCGGTTGTTCACAGATGTGCCCTGGCTGGATACAGGAATCGAATCCGAAAATAGTCGTCAACAGATATGCCCTGGCTGGATACAGGAATCGAATCTTCGAACTCTTCAAACATGCCCTAGCTAGATACAGGAATCGAGTCTGGAAATATGGTCAACAGATATGCCCTGGCTAGATACAGGAGTCGAATTTGGAAATGTTGTAGTTGATAGATGTGCCCTGGCTAGATACAGGAATCGAATCTTCGAACTCTTCAGACGTGCCCTGGCTAGATACAGGAATCGAATCTGGAAACTGATCACTCTCAGATGTGCCCTGGCTAGGTACAGGTATCGAATCTGGAATTGTAACAGTTGAAGGTAGTTGTCTTTGGGATTGTCTTTTTCCCTGAAAAGGCAAAAACATAAGTTGTATGCAATGTCATGATGTATGATATGCATGATGTCATGATGTTCAACATGAGATAGTGTTGTATGCACTTCATCATGTATGTAAGCAAGATGTATGAAAATGTGAAATGTTTATGAATGTAATTCTGTCTTAGGAAAATAAGTCCTTGACGACCGGCCGGGGAATTGCTCTGTGGAAGAGATACTTTGCCGAAGTTTTGATGAGAGGCCTGCTGAGGACTTTAATGATGGATTCCGCTGGGGATAATGATGATAAACTCCGCTGGGGATACCAAAGATAAATTCCGCTGGGGATAGCAAGAACTTTGCTGAGAGCGATCTTCCGTGGCAATTAACTGAGGATAACCCAGTTATAAGCCCTTTGTGAGGAATAACTATGAATAAAGCTCGGGAGAGACGTCCGTATCCTGTAGGGGACAAGCTTCCGGAATCTAACGGGGATGAGCTTTAAGACTTGCCGGGGAATGTTGTGCCTTTTCAGGATTGACAGGGAATCAACTCCGCTTGGGGGAAAGTATTGCTGAATCTTGTCTTACTCTGCGGGGTGTTGAGATGACTTGGTCATATTCTTCAGTCGAACCTACCTTGGTACCTTGACAGACAAAGCAACCAGACTGCGTCAGACAACTTTACATTTCCCCTGTCTCTGATGTCACCTGTAGTTAACCTTTTGTTTTATATGCAAAATATTTATGAATCAGCAATTTAATGTCAAATGCATATATCAAAAATGAACATTGGACGTTTTTCGCAAAACAAAACAAAAAAGAAAAAAAATGGCAATCTGTATGGACAAGTGAATTTGTATTGATTTGAACTTTGCCTGTGAATAGGCGTTTTTATACAAGAGGCTGACATCCTAGTAAGAGGACGCCGCCAAATAACATAGAATTTACAATTTTGAAAAGGAAACAAAACAGCTATGTGAACAAATCCTACTGGGTTCCAACTCTGCTATCGCCTTTATGTCTTCAAGCCTCTCATCACTTTGCTGCTTGATCGAAGATGAAGCTGATTGATCGATGCCGAGATCTGAGCCAAACGGTTGATGCCGAATTCCGGATGCGAAGTGATCCAATGAGACATAGTGTTACGCTTTATCCCTAACTTTTGTCTGGACCGCCCTTTCGGGTTTTCAGTCCACCGGGATACCCATTTTTGCCCAAGCCGCCTTTTCAGGTTTTCGACTTGCCGGGTGTACAATTTTTTTCATTTCATCCCTTATTTTTGCCCGAACCCTTTTGGTTCGCCGGGAAGCCCTTATTTTTGCCTAGGTATGTCAACCTAGCGGGTCTTTTAATCATGCGTAGTATCTTTTCACTATGTCTGCATTGGCGGGGTGAGGAAGGTCGTCACCATCCATGGTGGTTAGGATCATGGCTCCTCCTGAGAACACATGTTTAACCACAAATGGCCCTTCGTAAGTAGGGGTCCATTTGCCCCGGGGATCACTTTGAGGAAGGATGATGCGTTTGATTACCAGGTCCCCAACTTGATACTCTTGTGGTCTGACTTTCTTGTTAAATGCCCTGATCATCCGTTTTTGGTACGTCTGACCATGACAGATAGCGGTGAGTCTCTTTTCGTCAATCAGATTTAATTGATCAAGTCGAGTCTGGATCCAGTCATCTTCACTCAAGTCTGCATCCTTCATTATCCGGAGAGAGGGTATCTAGACTTCAATTGGCAAGACTGCCTCCATGCCATAGACCAAGGAGAAAGGAGTTGCCCCTGTTGACGTCCTTGCTGAGGTACGGTACCCATGAAGAGCGAATGGCAACATCTCGTGCCAATCTTTATAGGTCACTGTCATCTTCTGCACAATTTTCTTGATATTTTTATTAGCTGCCTCTACAGCCCCATTCATCTTCGGTCGGTAGGGAGAAGAATTATGGTGCTGTATCTTGAATTGTTCACAGAGTTCAGTGATCATCGTGTTATTGAGATTGGTACCATTGTCCATAATGATTCTTTCCGGGATGCCGTACCGACAGATCAGATTATGCCGGATGAAACGTGCCACAACACTCTTGGTTACCGTTGCGTAGGAAGCTGCCTCAACCCACTTCGTGAAGTAATCGATCGCCACTAAGATGAAACGATGCCCATTGGATGCCGTCGGTCGGATCTCACCGATCATATCGATGCCCCACATTGCAAAAGGCCAAGGTGCCGTCAGGACGTTCAAAGGAACCGGAGGGATATGCACCTTGTCAGCATAGATCTGGCATTTATGACAAGTTCGGGAGTGTTGGTAACAATCAGCTTCCATTGTGGACCAGAAATATCCTGCCCGAAGGATTTTCTTAACCATGGTGTGTCCACTGGAATGTGTTCCGAATGTACCCTCATGCAGTTCTATCATGATCTTCTCCGCTTCAGCCTTATCCACACAACGTAGTAGAGTTGAATCATGATTCCGTTTGTAGAGAATGTCGTTGCTGAGGAAGAATTTTGCAGCAAACCTCCTCATGAACTTCTTGTCATTGACAGATGCGCCTTCAGGGTATTCCTGAGCTTCCAAGTACCTCTTCACCTCATGATACCAGGGTTTTTCAGTCACCTTCTCGGCCTCGAGATCGCAGCAGTATGCTGGTTCATCCAACTTCCAGATGATGATCCGGGGAGCCTCATTGTCCCATTTAACTTTGAACATTGAAGACATCATAGCTAGGGCGTCCGCTAGCTGATTCTCCTCTCTTGGGAAGTGCTCAAAAGTTATTTCTTCAAAGTGGGGGAGCAAGGTTGACACATACTCCTTGTAAGGAATAAGATTTGGGTGTTTCGTATCCCACTCGCCTTTGATTTGATTGATCACAAGAGCGGAATCTCCGAAGACACTCAGAAACTTGATCCTTAAGTCGATTGCAGCTTGTAGACCCATGATACATGCCTCATATTCTGCCATGTTGTTGGTGCAGTTGAAACATTATCGGGCGGTGAGTGGAGTATGAGTTCCTTTGGGAGATATGATTACAGCGCCGACACCGTTACCCAAAGCATTGGAGGCTCCGTCAAAATGCATAGACCATCGGGATCCTTCCTCAAGTCCTTCATCCGGTCCAGGTACTTCACAGTCAGTTACCACCATGATGTCTTCGTCCGGAAAATCAAAGTTCAATGATTGATAATCGTCCACAGGTTGGTGTGCCAAATGATCTGCCAGTACACTTCCTTTAATTGCTTTCTGAGTTGTATACTGGATGTCATATTCTGTCAAGATCATTTGCCATCTCGCTATTCTTCCAGACAGAGCAGGCTTTTCAAATATGTACTTGATGGGATCCATCTTTGAAATCAATAGAGTAGTATGAGTTAGCATATACTGTCTCAGCCGGCGAGCAGCCCATACTAGAGCGCAGCAAGTTTTCTCAAGCAGTGAGTAACGAGACTCACAGTCGGTAAACTTTTTGCTCAAGTAATAAATATCGTGCTCTTTTCGGCCAGACTCGTCATGCTGCCCCAGCACACACCCCATTGAATTATCAAGCACTGTCAAGTATAATATCAGAGGTCTTCCTTCCACTGGTGGCATAAGAATGGGTGGCTCTTGGAGATATTCCTTTATCTTTTCAAAGGCAGCCTGACATTCATCGTTCCAGCGTACTACTTGATCTTTCTTCAGTAATTTGAAGATTGGCTCACAAGTAGCATTCAGATGTGAGATGAATCGGGCAATGTAATTCAGTCGCCCCAGGAAGCCTCTGACTTCTTTCTCTGTCTTTGGAGTCGGCATCTCTTGTATGGCTTTTACCTTGGCAGGGTCCACCTGAATACCTTTGTCACTTACAATGAAACCTAGCAATTTTCCGGATCTTACCCCAAAGGTGCATTTGTTGGGATTCAACCTCAGCTTGTATAACTTGAGTCGGTCAAACAACTTCCTCAGATGGTCAAGGTGCTCTTCCTCAGTTTGAGACCTTGCAATCATGTCATCAACGTATACCTCAATCTCATGATGGATCAAATCATGAAATAAAGCAACCATGGCACGTTGATAGGTTGCCCCAGCATTTTTCAATCCGAATGGCATGACCTTATAACAGAAGGTGCCCCACTGAGTCACAAAGGTAGTCTTTTCCATATCCTCCGGAGCCATCTTGATCTGATTATACCCTGAAAAACCATCCATGAAGGAGAACACCTTGTGTTGTGCAGTATTGTCAACAAGAACATCGATGTGAGGTAAGGGGAAGTCATCCTTGGGGCTTGCCCTGTTCAAGTCCCTATAGTCGACACACATTCTGACTTTACCGTCCTTCTTCGGCATTGGCACCACATTGGCAACCCACTGAGGGTAAGAAGTCACTGCAAGAAACCCAGCATCGAATTGCTTCATAACTTCAGCCTTGATCTTTTCAGACATCTCTGGGCGCATACGTCGGACCTTTTGCTTTACCGGAGGGCAATCTTCCTTGGTTGGCAGGTGATGAACTACAATGTTGGCATCCAAACCAGGCATGTCTTCATAGGACCAAGCAAATATCTCCATGTAATCCTGTAGCATCTGGATCAAACGTTGCTTCACGCTGAGCTCTAGATTAGCCCCAATCTTGACTTCTTTCCTATCTGTCTCAGTACCTAGGTTAATCGTTTCTACCGGATCTTCATGTGGTTGAATAGCCCTCTCTTCTTGGAGTAGCAGTCTTGCAAGTTCACCAGGCACTTCACAATCATCTTCACCTTCGTCTTCGGCCAAGTTGATCGGATTCTCGAAGTCATAACTGGCGGTAGCAGAGCTGTTACCAGTGAGATCCAGAGTGGATTGAAACCTGTATAAGTGAGTGTGTGTAAATATAGCTGTTTTGCAATATATATAACACAGAAAGAAAAAAGAGCACAAGATTTGAAATGCAACAAACGTCCAATGTTTTGATTGATGATATATGGAAATGTCATACAAAAAAGCCCTCACAAATGGAGCTACGATGCCCCGGGTAGGACACCGAGCCAACAAAGTTTTAACATATTGTTTGTTACAAATTGGAAATCAGAAGAAATTAATTACTGCGTGACAAATGTGATAGGTGTAAAGTCCTTTGCCGTCCAGTTGCTTGGTCCGTCGCTGGTAGTCGGGTAGATCCAACTGTCAAACTCTGCTTCCTCTACATCCTCCTCGATAGCATTCACCCTTGGGTTGGAGATAAACACCAGAGCCTTTCTGATCTTTTCCTTGCGCACAGCCCTCTGAGCCTCTGCAGTAAAGCCCAGCCCAAACTTGTCGTTCTTTTGAGTGAAGTCAGGAAGCTGACCCCAGTTTGTACAATTGCCTCTCTCGATTACAGCCCGGGCATCCTTCAAGGACGCCATCTTCAACGGAAAATCTTCTTCAACTATTGCTTCAGCTGATGCCATCACTGGAGGTACTTCCTCAAAATGTTGAAAGGGGGTTTCAATAAATTCCCCGTCCATCTCGATATACCAGAATGAATTCAAGTGACTAACCATGTATTCCTCCTCACCCTGCACAATAACAATCTTCCCCTTGACAGGGTACTTGAGCTTTTGGTGTAGGGTGGACGTTACTGCCCCAGCTTTGTGAATCCAGGGTCGATCCAACAAGCAGGAGTAAGATGGACGAATATCCATTACATAGAATGTTGAGTTGAAAACTTGGGAACCCACACGAATGGGGATGTCTACTTCACCGTGCACCATCCTCTTAGAACCGTCGAAGGCTCTAACAATGATGTTACTAGGTTTCAACTCCAGGCCCTCACAATCCAAGCGATCCAATGCTTTCTTGGGCAAGACATTCAGGGAAGAGCCGGTATCCACTAACACGTGTGCGAGAGTAGTGCCCCTGCATTCTATGGAAACATGCAGGGCATCATTGTGATTTTTTCTTTTGGCGGTAAGGTCAGCATCCGAGAACCCTAAGCCATTGTCAGCCGTCAAATTAGCCACACAGTCAGTGAATTGATCCGCGGAGGTCTCTTGCGGCACATGGGCCGTTTTCAGAAATGAAATTAGTGCTTTTGCATGGGCCTCTGAGCATAGCAGCAATGATAACATAGAGATTTTGGAGGGAGTATGCCCCAATTGTTCAACAACGTTAAAGTCACTCTTTTTGATAATTTTAAGAATTTCCTCCATTTCTTGTTGGGAGGCTTCCACGGCAGTCTTCTTTTTTGGTGCCTCCGTCCTGGCAGGCGAATCGGTAGCAACTTCTTTGCCCCGAGTATCAGAGGACTCGGCGGCAGTAGTAGACACAGGAATTTGAACTGGAACATGCACACTTACGGGTGTGACGGTGAGAGGTTTTCGGATAACTGGCGGTGCAATGTCAGGCGAGAAGAGCCTGCCACTGCGGGTAATCTTTGCGGGACCAGTGATATTACTGATACTGGTATTGGTGTTGAACTCATGCTTCACCCCAAGCACATACACGTCGGCTCCATAATGCCATGGAACAGCTTTATCAGACTCATACGGGAGAGGCCCCGGGACAGTGATAGTGATGGGTGCAACAGACATAATTTGGACTGGTTTCTTTACGGGAGCTTTGGCAGGATTGTAAATCGTGACGACAGATATATCTTCAATGGAAACAGACGGAACCGCAGTTTTCTTGAACAGAATTTCCTTGCTATCCATCAGGCTTTGGATGCCTGATTTCAGCAGTGGACAACCGGTAGGGATAATAGCACACAGGAGGCAACCCTTACTACAACCCGGAAATAAACCGGCTAGTAGTAAGTTCCTCTTAACAGTCAAAAGAGGGGTAACAACTTCATTTACCAAAACAGCATACAACTCTTCCTCAATGGCATTTACTCTATGCTGGGGCATATGAGCAGTTACAACATTTGGTCTCTCAGGCGCTTCAAACTGAATCTCCTTTGCGTCGATCAGATCTTGCACTTTGTTTCTCAAGGCCCAGCAATCATCAGTAGTGTGCCCGGGACTATCAGAATGATAAGCACACCGGGCATTTGGGTTATACTTAGGAGACGCAGTGTTGACGACCTTAGGAGCTTCTTTGAGGGTCACCAAGTTGGTTGATAACAGTTGGGGTAAAATTTGAGATAAGGTCATACTCAGCCGAGTATACTGCCTCTTGGGCCTTTCACTTCTTTGTTGATTGTACTGCTGAGGAGCAGCAACAGGTTTTGAGATGACCAAAGCATTGACAGCTTGGCGACTTTCGGGCTTGACTTGTCTTCTAGGACCATAGACGGCACTTGCTTCTTTCTTAAACGGCCTCTTCTCAGTACTTGTGGAGGCAGCCTTTTGTATCTTTCCTGACCTGATGCCAGCTTCAATTCTTTCTCCCGTCAGTATCAAATCCGTAAACCCAGCAGAGGAGTTACCAACCAAATGATTGAAAAATGGACCAGATAAAGTCCCTAGGAACATATCAACCAGCTCACGGTCAGTCAATGGAGGCTGCACCCTGCCAGCCAAATCTCTCCATTTTTGTGCGTATTCTTTGAACCCTTCACCCGTTCCTAGAGACATACCCTGAAGTTGGGTACGCGTAGGAGCGAGATCAGAATTGTATTGGTATTGTCTGTAGAATGCGGTTGCCAAATCTTCCCAGTGTCGGATGCTAGTTCCATCTAATTGGTAGAACCATTCAAGTTGTGACCCCGAGAGGCTATCTTGGAAGAAGTGAATCCAGAGGTTCTTATCCGCCGTGTAAGGTTGGATCTTCCTTACGTACGACCTCAGATGCAGCTTTGGGCAGGAGACCCCATCATACTTGGCGAAGGCAGGCGCCTTAAACTTGTGTGGAATTACTACCCCAGAAGATAACCCCAAATCTCCGAAATCCAGTCCCGGCACATTCTGAATTTCCATGGCGCTCAAGCGGTCCTCCAATTGCTTGTATCTGTCAGCAGCAGGTGGGTATTGTTCGTCATTATAGTCCGTCTCGTTGTCAGAGACTGCGGGACTAGGAGCTTCTCCCCCTTGGGGACTGTTTTTCTCAGCAGAAGAAGTAGTCGGTTCAGCTTCATTATGGAGTGTGTTCCCAAATCTGCGTCCGGTGTTGAACAACGCAGTCCTCTTTTTCTTCTTCTTCTTCAGGAGTAGAGTCTTTAACTCTTGCTGACCTTGGGCTAGGCTTAGGACCATCTCTTGAAACTGTGCACTTTGGGCCTGAAGGGCCTTGATTGCTTGCTCACTGGATGAGTCTGGATTCATGGTGACTGTTCAAAATAAACAGCGAAGGAGATTAAGCAACCTGTGAAATAGGGTACCTGCTATGCATATGGTGCAATGGAATGCGTATGTTTTATGTTTTCAAAGACAAACAAGATTCAACTTTGTAGACAAAAAGGGAAACACACTTCATTAGATTGAAATTTTCAATTGTTCAACAATTTGCCCTTAGGCATTACAGGAATAAAAAATACGGGAAAGGAAATAAAAGCTATAAAAGGGAATATCCAAAGCTCATCAATGCTCCCATGGCCTCCTTTTCTCAGTGCTGATGTAGTTATTCAGGACCCTCTCTTCCTCCAATTGCTTAGTTAGCCTTTGGATCTTCCGTTCCTGCTCGTTGAACTTCTCCCGATAGAAATCCAGCTCTTCCTTTAGCTGCGCCCAAGATCTCTTCATTGTGTCAAAATCAGTAGGTATCTAAGGAGGGAGGACAGTTGGAGGAACCTCATCTTCATTGGGAGATTCAAGAATGAGAGGTCTAACAACTTCGTATGGCATACCTAACCTCTGAGCACGGATGCGGACCTATTTGTAATAGGGCTCCATTGGTAGAGAAGTCTTTGGTCCCAACTCATGTGGGTCAGCTTTGTGAATTCTGTCCCAAGCTCTAATGAATCCATGGCGTAGTTTGTCACTGTCTTCCTGAAACTCAAAATGGAAGTGAGGAACCAGCATTTCATGAGGCCCATCTCCTCTGGCTCTTCCAAACTGACGGAGAGCTAAGCATGGATTGTAAGAGATTCCTCCTTGGATACCAATCAACGGAACATTAGGGTATTCTCCGCAACGGTCAATAACAGCTACCTCATCCAAACCTCTGAGAGTCCAGGTGATGTCATTATCAGTGAGAGACATTAACCTCCGAGTCCAACCTTTTCCTTCTTCATTCTTCAGCACGAACTTAGGAAGGTGCGAAATAAACCACCTTACTAGCAAAGGAGCACAACACCACGGAGTTCCCCGTTTTCGAGCAGCACGAGCATAGAGTTGTTGTAGAACATCACCCAAAAGAGTGGGTACCGGATTCCTAGACATGAAGATCTTTATGACATGGGTACTGATAAAGGTGTCAGGGTTGGGAAACAATACCAGAGCATAGATCAAAAGAGCCAGAATATCTTCGTACGCCTTGAAGTCCAAGTCATTCCAGAAATCATTAGCCTTGCTAACCAGAAATTTGACCAAAAAGCCCTTGACCCCATTTCTAGTTTCCCAATTGGCTAATACCTCTTCTTTGGTCAAGGGGAGAATTGCAGCAATATCTTCAGGCCTAGGAGTCTTTTCCAAACCAGTGAATGGAGTTTGTTCCAAGACAAGGATCCCAAGCAAATAAGAGAATTCTTCCAGGGTAGGAACCAGCTGGAAGTCTTGAAAGGTGAAACAGTGATACAGAGGGTCATAAAACTGGGTCAGAACACTTATCAGTTGTTGGTCCCATTTTGCAGTGATCAAGCCAAGGAGAGAACCATGTCTGTTGATGAAGGAAGAAGTGTTTGGAATCCTTCCAACCAAATCCTTGAGTAAAACTGGTGGTTGAACAAAGTTGAGCCGGATGGTATTCCTACGCACGGGCATCATGATGTCCTACAAAACAGAGCAAAGATGAAACTCTTTTGTCTTTGAAATGGGTTAGTCCTTTATACAGGATGCATGCAATGGTATGATGGCATGATGCTATGATGAAGCACACCACAAGTATTCACACAGGCAAACATGATAAGGCACACAAGTCACACAAGACACCCTTAGATTTCAGGCCAGCATGAGTTTCAGGTATTACCCTCTTTTGGTTTTGTTGGTTAAAACCTGTCCTATCAAAAGTAACCGGGTTCTAGAGGATCTCAAATCATTGGCTACCCTCAATCGATCATAACTCCAGTATCGCAATCTTTTCTCGCGGCCAGAACCATCTCGAGAGTTTAGCCTCAATGAGTGTAGCATACTGCTACTGTCCTAATAGCCAAGTTGGTCAATTTAGGGTTCTAAGGTTGGTTGGTGTTTAATGACTCCTTAGAAGACCTATATTCTCCCCGTTGCAACACAAGGGATATAGGTACAGACTAAGATGCCACACCAACGTAGCCACTGCTTCACCCATGTCGGTCTACGCCGGACAGGTCCCTCACAGATTATGCTACCTAAAAAAAGGTATTTCCCAGATCCGGGTTAGGATCTATGAAACTCCGATGCAAAGCCCACAAATATAAAAGCAAACAATTGAAAACAAAGGTGATCTAAACCCTAAGGTTACTCCACTTTTAAGTTTATCCCCAGCAGATTCGCCAGTTCTGTGATACGGTGGGAGAACTGACTTGAGGTTTTGCGTTTGTTTTCGCAAATGTTTCGGTTGAGCAAGAGTCGCCACCGACTTTTTATTTTATCCTAAGGAAAGGTTAAAAAGCACAGCAAAAACCTTTGAGATGTTTTCTTGGGTTCGGGGAGTAGATTATAGAAAGGGAAGGTATTAGCACCCTTTTCTATCCATGGTTATCCATGGGCTCTTAGTTACTTGCTTAGATCACTTGCCTTTTGTTTTCAATTGTTTTAAATGGTGCTTGTGTGTGGGTTTGAAAAATGTTTTGAAAAGAAGCCAATGTGGTGGCAACCTTTGTAATGATCCATGTGGGGATGTATACAAAGGTATATATCTTTTGAAAAGGTTTTCATTTGTTTTTGAAAGTTGTTTTGAAAGTGTAGTGATGTGTGGTTTTTGAAATAGGCAAGTGTTTTAGTTTGCAAGATTGATTCAAGTAACTAAGAGGTTATCTACTCTTAATTTTCTCAAAGTTTATTGCTATGTTTTAACCCTTTTAATAAGTTTGTTCTACCATTGTATTTGGTGGACAATCTCATGTTAGGATGTGAAAGGGACGGGCGCGGGTCATCGTTTAGACCATAATTGCAATGGTGCCAAGTATCTTTGGGCATTTTCTTTAAGGGACTTGATCATTTGTTTTTGGCAATATTTTGAAAATGTTATCGAGGGACTATGATCATTTGATTTGTTTGTTTTGCCCAAAGAGACCTAACATGCAATATGGCCCAATTTTGAAAGGCAACAAGTGGAGTATCCTAGGGGGTGCAAGTGTGATTTGTGTGTCCATTTTCATGCTTGTTTGTCTTGAGATTAGGTCATAACTATTTTGTCGTTTTTCGCATACAAACCCTAATTCTAACATGGCATAATTAGAAAGCAATAAAGTGCGAAAATAAATTTACTAGACTATTACAAGACCAAATATGGGAAGGGGGGTACAAATGTTCAAATGGGGATTTTGACAAGTAATTTAAACCTAAAACTATTACATCAATATTGAATATTTACAAGACAAATAATTTGCATAAATCAAATAAAATAAGATAAATATGCAAGAATGCAAAAAAGGAATTTTTATATGTATGAAAAAGGAATTATTTATGTAAGAATAAAAAGAAAATAAAAAGGTATTATTTTTGGAGTTTTTCATATTTAAGGCAAAACCCTAATTCTATTAAATAAAATGTATTATTATTCAATTTAATACAAGTATTCATTTAGTATGTACAAAAATAAAATAAAAATGGAGTATATAAATAAAAAGTATTTTTTATGTCAAATATTAATAAAAATGAAAAATATAGGTATTTTGTATTTTAACCTAAATATACTAATAAATAAATAAATATATATATATATATATATATATATATATATATATATATATATATATATATATATATATATATATATATATATATATATATATATATATATATATATATATATATATATATATATATATATATATATATATATATATATATATATATATATATATATATATATATATATATATATATATATATATATATATATATATATATATATATATATAAATAAATATATATATATATATAAATAAATATATATATATATATATATATATATATATATATATATATATATATATATATATATATATATATATATATATATATATATATATATATATATATATATATATATATATATATATATATATATGTATTAAGTTTTAAATATATATTATATATAAAAATAATAATATTTAATATTTAATAAAAAAAGGGTATTTTTCTATAAAGTATTTTCAGAAAGTAAAACAAAAATAAAAATGTATAGAAATGCATTTGCACTATTTTTTAGTATTTTAAACAAAATATATGTATTTATCTATTTATGTATAATCTAAAAGAAAATTAAATAAATGCCTAATAAAATCAAAAATGGTGAGAAAAAATATTTTTACATTTTTAATGTCATGAGAAAAAATAAATAAGTCAAACAAAAAAAGAAAAAGTCAAAGAGTCAAAGAAATAAGCAAAATGGGCTCAGGGGGTTCAGAAGCAATTATGTGGTGCAAATAAGAAAATATTCCAGGCCCAGCCCAGAACCAGTCATCTTCAACCTCTGAACAACATCATTCAAGCAAGCACGCGTTTTTTATCTCTTGATTCCTGGACTTTCAAGCAAAACTCATAACATGAAAAGTATAGAGCATGAGAAGACGAATTCAACCATGTAAAGAACTTGACTTAACTCTCTAAGATGAGGGAGAATTTCTTCTCCCCCAATTTCTGACCTAACTTTTCATCAATATTCAGAACCAAAATTCTCTAAGCATACATAATATAAATGAAATCTAATCATATGGGCATGTTCAGGGCTATGATTGTGACATGTTTCCTTCACAAACCTAAAGCTAACAATGCCTATACTGAGAGATAGAACTTCATGAAAATACCTATTCAGTTGGAATCGTGCTTTGCAATGGAGGAGTTTTCAGAGCAAGATGATGATTTGTATAGCTTCCTTGAAGTGTGAGGATGCTATTCCAAGTTCTACTTTGTCTTGAAACTCCCTGAATCGTGCTAGAGAACTTCAACTGCAAAACAGAAAAATAAAAATGGTGAAGTGGCTTGGAGGTGTTACAGATCGTGTCTTAGCTTTTGGATAGCTTGCATAGATGGTAAGGAAGGTATGTGAACTGGTTTGGACAAGAATGCTTGAAAGAATTGAGAGTTGGAACTCAATCTGCAGGGGTTGCTCTGTTTGAGCAGTTTCAAGGTGATTCTGAGTTTTGGGATGGGTTGGATGTAAAAGGCTCGTGCAATAGCTTGGTTATGATGTGTGTAATGTGTTTGATAACTTTGTCTAAGCTTGGTTTACAGGAAATGAGAGTTGTGTGATGCTATGACACTTTTCTTCTTTCTTAAGTAACAAAAGCCAACTTGTGTTTCTAGGTAAGTAGAGGACCCCTAATCCTGCTGCAAAGCTTCTCTTGATCAGAGTGATTTGTTCATAATCTTATGCTAGAGAGATTTGATCTGTACCTTCTTGATTTACCAATTGACATAAAGTATAACTTTTCAAAAATGGCTATTTTGCTTTATCTAAAAATGGATTAAACTTGTATGTAATGCTTGAACTCATAGAACAACACTTTAACACAATGAACATGCATTAAATTATTGAGTGTTGGATGGTTTAAAGACCTGTAATGCAGCACAAACCAAGTTGACTTGCAAATGGCATAAGTTATGAACATGCTTTGGTCAAGAACAAAAGTGAATTTTTGCCATATTGTGAAATTCGATTCTCCCTAACCATGAGGTTGTTTGATGAGTTCTTGGACATTTTGGAAAGCTTGGAATGTGTACTACAATCCATCTTTGAAATGAAAGTTGAAATTCCAAGTGGAAGTGTATGGAAAATGGTCTTGAAGTTAGGTAGAAAACCTTGTCAAAATAGGTCAAAAATTCACTAAGTTATGAATGGTTTAGTGCCCTTATTCAAAAATTTGTAACTTGAGATACAAGCCTCAAATTGGAAAACTTTGTGAATCAAAGTTGTAGATTATGCAACAACTACAACTTTCATGTTTTGACCTTTGTTTGAATCCAAATGAATCTTGGTGAAAAAGTGGGGTAAAATTTGGGAAAAAATTAGGGTTTTCCATAACTTAGAAAAATTCTAAGTTATGAAAAATTCCATTTCAAACCCTAATTTGCATTTCTTGGTTTCTTGGTGAAAAAGTTTCATGATTTGGCATGTTTTGATGAAAAATGAATCTTGGCTCTTGATTTTGACCAAAAAGTCAAAGTTTGACTTTTCAGTATACAGTCAAAATTGATCAATTGACTGGGAAATTCAACTGTCAATCTTGTGTATTTGGGATCTTTTGAGTTTGTTGATCATGTCAAGATAATTCCATGGGGTTCTTGAGTCCATATGTGAGCTTGGTTTGCCATTGGCCAGGTCAAACAGTCAAAAATTGCCTTTGTGCAGTCAAAACCCTAAAAATGACCATTTTGCCCTTTTGATGATCTGATCAAATTTCTTATGGAATTGTGATCCAAACTTGATCAAATGGTCCATATGAGTTCATAATGTTGATGTGGGTCAATTTTCATGAGATTTGACTGTCAATTGGCCACAATTGACTTTTTCCCCAATACAGCTGATTTCTAGGTCATCTGTCCAATTGACTGGGCAAAATTTGGAATCAAGACTTGAAACTTGGTATGGATAAACTTGGGAGTCCAATATGAAGCATGAAAGTCATATTATGCATTTTAGGTCAAAACATCTTTGTTCAAACACAAGCCCTAATTTGAGTCCACAGTGCAAGGAGAAGTCTTGAGCAGAGGAAACCCTAACTGGATCTTGATCTTCAAGGTTTTTGTGATGAGAAAATGTTGAGGAAATGGGAGGGCAAATTTTGGGGTACAACACATTAGATTCCTGGGAACTTGAGGAAGATAACCTGATCATTGCAGCACCTTGAATCAAGCTCATTTGCATTTCACAATTTCCAGTTTTGAGCAACTTTCATGTTTGCATTTTCCGTTTTTGTTGAGAAATGGTGAAGTTACAGGTGGTCTGGCTGGAGGTTGAAGATGAAGTGTGTTCAGGACTTGTTTTTCCTTATATATTTATCATTTCAGTTATATTAACGGATGTACAGCCACCCCAGTGGTAAGGCAGCATGCTGGAAATCAAGAGGTCATGGGTTCGAACCTCAGTGTGATGCCTTTTTCTTTTTTCCATTCTTTTTTTATCATTTCTCCTTCCAGCGCGCTTGGGCCTTCCCCTCATGGGCTTTGAATTTTTGCTCAATCTAACCCCCCTATTTGCTCATACCACACAACCCATATCCCTTTTTTTATTTTTTCTGATTTCTAAACAAAAACTTTATTTTGGGCCAGATTCAGAAAACTGTTTTTGCTAATAAACCTCCCAAATTCATTTTAACCTCCCTAACTTTAATTTTATATTTTTACTTTATTTCATATTTTATTACTATTATTAATTTTATTATTATTATTACTATTTTCAATAATAGAAAAATCCAAAAAATTTTATTTTTATTATTTATATCGATTTAGTTTATTTTTATTTTCAAAAATAAAAGAACAAAAACCTTTTCTTTAATTAATTTATTTTTTTACTTAGATAATTTAATTTTAATTATTATAATACTATATTATTTATTTTTCTTGTAAAATTAAAATCAATTTAGAACTTAGGATTTTTTATTTAATTATTTTTACTTTACTAGTTTAATTAAATTCACAAAAGAACCTAAAAAACTTGTTTTCTTTAAATTAATTTAGTTTACTATTTTAATCTTAATTTCCTTATTTTTCTTAGCTAATTATTTTATTTAATTAGGTCAAAAAACCCTTTCATAAAAAATAAACAAAAATCATATTTCTTTACATTTATATTCTTGCATTTTTATATTTCTTTTTGTATATTTATTCAATTCAATATGGTTGTAATAGTAACTTAGTTTTAATTTACTTGTTATCCCCCATTTGTAAATTTGTATCCCCCATCCCCAATTGATGTAATAGCGTAGTAATTTTAATTTCCGCAATTTATCGCTTTATATACAAATGCTAGTAATTAGGGTTTTGTATGGAAAGACTAAAACCAACAAATAGCAAACCCTAATCAAAGACAAATCAAGCATGAAAATCAATTCACTTGCACACAAACACTCCTATGGTAAACCCACTTTGTTGCCTTACAAAAATGGCCATATTATGCATGTGAGATATCTTAGCAAAAACAAGCAAAATACAAGATCATGGTCCCTCAATGACGCTATCTATGTTGCCTTTTAAAATGATCTTAGTCCCTAAAGAAAAATGCCAAGATATCTTGCAACATTGCTAATCATGGTTATACGATGATCCTTTCCCGTCCCTCTTACATCCAAAGATAGGGTTACTTATCAAATCAATGGTAAGATAATAATGTCAAAGGAAAAAAGAAATGAACATGAAAGAATTTTGAGTAGGTAGAATGTTCCTAGTTACTTGCTCCATTTCAAAACAAAAACATCCTTGATTCTTTTCAAAACAAACACCAACACTTCCGAAACATCTTTCAAAACTTGAAAACATTTTTAAAAGATCAACACCTTTGTATACATTCTTACGAACGAGAATCATTACAAAGTTTGCCTAGACAAATGCCTCTTTACAAAATACTTTCAAAAACCACACAAAGCACATTTTCAAACAAAAGCAAGTGATCTAGCAAGTAACTAAGAGCCCATGGAAAACCATGGATGAAAAGGGTGCTAATACCTTCCCTTTTTATAATCTATCCCCCAAACTCAAGAAACAATCTCAAAGGTCTTTCCTGTGCTTTTTCACCTTTCCTTTTGGATAAAAGAAAAGTCGGTGGCGACTCTTGCTAACCGCAACATTTGAGATCAAAAGAAAAACACCCAAGTCAGTTCTCCCACCGCATCAAACATAGCATGGCCATTTTTGTAAGGCAACAAGTGGAATTACCCTAAGGGATGCAAGTGTGCAATTGTGTTTGATTTACATGTATTGTTTTTCTTGAATTAGGGTTTGTTAATTATTGATTTTGTCTTTCCATACAAACCCTAATTTACTAGCATTTATATAAAGCGATAAATTGCGGAAAGTAAAATTATTAAGCTATTGCATCATTAGGGGAGGGGGTATACAAGTTTACAAATAAGGATTTGCAAGAAAATTAAACCTAATTATCTGTTACAACCAGATTGAATAATATACAAGAATTGAATAAATGTGCAAGAAAGTAAAATGGAAAAGAAATGATTTTTAGGATTTTATGAAAGGGTTTAGTCTTGACCTAATTAAGAAAATGATTAGTTAAAAATAAACAAAATTAAATTTAAACTAATTAAGAAAGAAATTAAGTTAAAAATGATTTTTAGGGTTTTTATATAAAAAAAAGGTTTTAAGTTAATAAAATAAATTAATTAAAAGAAAACCTAAATTCTAAATTAATTTTAAATAAAAAAGAAAAAGTAATAATTAAAACTAAATCTAAATATTAATTTACTAAAAAAAATAAATTAATTTATTAAGAAAAATGTTTTTGTTCCTTTTTGTTTTATAAAGAAAATAAATAAATAAGTGTGAAAATTATAAATAAAAATATTTTTTTGGATTTTTTATTAATAAAAAAAATAGTAATAAAAAATAATAAAGAAAATAAAAATATAATATAAAATATAAAAGAAAATAAATAAAATGAAAAATAAAATAAAAATGGTTTGGGTCAGTTGTATGAAAATAGACAGGGGGTCAGAAATCAACAAAAATAACAAGGCCCATTGATTAGAGGCCCAAGCGCTGGCTGTGTGACAAAAAGAAAGAAAACATGTGAAAAATAAGAAAAGTGGCAGCGTTGGGGCTTGAACCCACGCCCTGAGCATGAAACGTGTGCTGCCTTACTACTGTGGTGGCTATACATCCGTTAACTTAAATGAAATAATAAATACATAACATAAGTCATGTCCTGAATATGACTTCATCTTCAACCTCCAGCTAGAACATCTACAACTTCACCATTTCTCAACAAAAATGAAATATGCAAACATGAAAGTTGCTCCATTTTTCCATACGAATCCAACCATGTAAATATAATAAGCTATAAATCAAAGATGAATGAGAATTTTTGAAAGTACCTAATTCTGACCTAATTATTTTCAGAGATTCAAACCTAAAATTCTCACTACTCAAGCAACATAAATGAAATCTATGGACATGTACAGTTTTAGGGTAATGATGTCTACATTTTATCTTCATAAATGCAAGCCTAATAATGCCTAAATAAGTTTTGAAAATGTACCTCAAAACTGGAAATTGTGAAATGAGTTTGAGCTACTTTCAAGGAGTTTTGATGATCAGGTTAGTTTCCTCAAGTTCCCACGAAGCTAATGCAATGATTAGCTTGAGCAATGGATGGCTGGAATGGCTTAGATAAGTCAATGTGTAGACTCTGTTTTTTGGCTATGGAGGTTGATGTAAATGGTGTTAGAGTTGGGAAACAAGGACAGGGATGAGTTGTATTTGATGTAAGGAAGCTTTGAAAATTATTTTGAGGGAAAACGCACAATGGAAATAAAAGATACAAGTTCAAGGTCAGAACCTGCACAAAAATGGAGTTTGTGTGCAATTTCTTGCTAGAGGGAGTTTGGGAGAATTTTCAGGCTTGCAAAATTGTGTCCTGAGTTGCATAATAGTGTCTCAATTTATAGGAAAAGATTTTGAGAGCTTGGGGTGATAAGAAGTACAAGTTCACATGTTATGGTTCTTTGGCTTATTTTTGAAGCAAGCTTGATACACATTGTCCCAATGTATAGTACAAGGCTATATAGAGTGGTTACAAGCTTTAAACATGTTTATCTGAATTTTTATGTTAAGTGTGTGCTGAACAAACAAGTTAGAAGCTCAAGACAAGTTGACTTTGTGATTAAAGTAACTTTTCAAGAATGGAATGGTAACTTTGTGCCATAAATGGAGATGCAACTTGGATAATGGCTCAAATGCTTGGACAATGGCTTTATCAGTTGTGTAAAAATTTAATTATTGAGTGATTAGCAAGTTTGAAGCCTGCAAAACAAAATTTGCACATCATGCTTGAAGATTGGATCAAGTGTTCTTCACAAATTTGCCTTTGCAAAACAAGAATGAAACCCTAACTTCTTGCCTTCCTTGCTCAAGTATGATCTTGATGATTTCTTGGACATTTTGGAAAGCTTGTAACATCCTTTAAAATCTCCATGTTGGACATTTTTGAAAATTCATCTTGGAACTATGTGAAAAATTGTCATGAAGTTAGGTCAAAATCCTGCCTAAACTAGGGCAAAATTTCACTAAGTTTCCAAGTTTCATGAACATGTCTTCACAAAATCATAACTTGAAATCCATGAATTTCTAGAAAAATTTGTGTTCTAGAATGTTTTAGTTCTCATTGAGAACTACAACTTTTATGTTGGAAGTTTCCTTTGAATCATCTTGCATCATGGTGAAAATTTGGCTCAAAGTTATGAAAAAAAATATATTTTCCAACACTTAGAAAATTTTCTAAGTTTAGAAATTTTGACTTTTTAAAATGAAATATTGAATTTTTGATTTCTTGATGAACAAGTTTCATATTTTTACATGTCTTGATGAATTGTGACCTTTGATACTTGATTTTTACCAAAAAGTCAAAGTTTGACTTTTCAGTGTATAGTTGACTTTTCATCAGTTGACTGAAATTCATCTGTCAACTAATTGATCTCGAGGAATGTTCTGAGCCATGCCATTAGGTCAGAATGATGTATTTGAAACCTTGATATCATTTCTCAAACCAATCAATCATTTGCTAGGTCAAAAGTCAGAAATTGCACCTTCTCAGTCAAAACCCTAATTTTGACCATTTTGCCCTTTTGATGATCTGATCAAATTTCTTGAGGCTTAATCCTTTGATTCTTGATGTTGTGAAGAAAGAGGTAACCAAACTCTTGCAAGAAGGTATCATTTATCCTATCTCTGACAGCAAATGGGTAAGTCCAGTGCAGGTTGTACCTAAGAAATCTGGACTCACAGTGGTGAAAAATGAAAAGAACGAACTTGTTCCCACTAGAGTTCAGAACAGTTGGAGAGTTTGTATTGATTACAGGAGATTGAACCAAGCGACTAGAAAAGACCATTTTCCTTTGCCGTTCATTGACCAGATGCTTGAACGGCTAACTGGTAAATCACATTACTGCTTTCTTGATGGTTTTTCAGGTTATTTTCAGATTCATATTGCACCGGAAGATCAAGAGAAGACCACTTTTACTTGTGCCTTCGGTACTTTTGCATATCGGAAGATGCCTTTTGGTCTTTGCAACGCTCCTGGCACTTTCCAACGGTGCATGATTAGCATTTTCTCTGATTTCATTGAAAATTGCATGAAAGTTTTCATGGATGACTTCACTGTTTGTGGTTCCGCTTTTGATGCATGTTTGAGTAGCTTGAATATGGTTTTGGAAAGATGCATTGAGACTAATCTTGTGTTAAATTACGAAAAGTGTCATTTTATGGTTAAGCAAGGAATTGTTCTCGGTCACATAATTTATGAGGAAGGTATTTCTGTTGACCCTACTAAAATTGATGTGATTTCTACATTGCCTTACCCTTCTTGCGTTCGCGAGATTCGTTCTTTTCTTGGTCATGCAGGTTTTTATAGGCGCTTCATCAAGGATTTTAGCAAGATAATTCTTCCGCTGTCAAACCTGTTGAAGAATGATGTTACTTTCAACTTCGATGACAAATGCAAGCAAGCGTTTGACTTCTTGAAGAAAGCATTGACCTCCGTTCCGATAATCCAACCTCCTGACTGGACCCTCCCTTTCGAGCTTATGTGTGATGCTTCTAATTATGCTGTTGGGGCTGTCCTTGCACAAAGAGTTGATAAGCCTGCCCATGTTATTTACTATGCTTCTAAGACTTTAGATTCTGCACAGTCAAATTACACTACCACTGAAAAAGAACTTCTAGCTATTGTTTTTGCTCTTGATAAATTCAGATCATATTTGCTAGGTTCCAAGGTTGTTGTTTTTACTGACCATGCAACTTTGAAGTACTTGTTGAAGAAGCCATATGAAAAACCGAGACTGATTCGATGGATATTGTTGCTCCAAGAGTTTAATGTAGAGATTAAAGACAAAAGTGGAGCTGAGAACTTAGTAGCTGATCACTTGAGTAGAATAGAGCGAGATGAAGATCCTTTTCGCATCCAGGATGACTTTCCTGATGAGCAACTTTTACTTGTGCATGGTATTACTCCTTGGTTTGCTGATATTGTTAATTATCTTGTTGCTGGTGTTTTTCCTACAGGTGCATCCAGGTCACAGATTCACAAACTCAAGAGTGATGCCAAATATTATGTTTAGGATGAACCATATCTTTGGAAGTTTGGTAGTGATCAGGTAATTAGGAGATATGTCCCTGACTATGAGATTGAATCTATTTTGAATTTTGCTCATTCATCTCAAGTCGGGGGACACTTTGGCCCTCAAAGGACTGCAAGGAAGGTCCTAGACTCAGGTTTCTTTTGGCCCACTATTTTTAAGGACGCTTTTGAGACTTTCCACACTTGTAAAGAGTGCCAGATAGCAGGTACAAACATTACTCGAAAGAGTGAAATGCCTCAGCAACCGATGCTTTTCTGTGAAGTATTTGATGTATGGGGAATCGACTTCATGGGTCCCTTCCCTGTATCATTTGGTTTTCTATATATTTTACTTGCTGTTGATTATGTTTCAAAGTGGGTGGAAGCTATCCCCACTAGGACTAATGATTCTAGAGTTATTGCAGACTTTGTCAGGTCTAATATCTTTTGCAGGTTTGGAATCCCGCGAGCTATCATAAGTGACCAAGGCACTCATTTCTTTAACCGCACCATGGAAGCTTTGCTCCAAAAGTATGGAGTTGTGCACAGGGTCTCTACTGCATATCACCCACAAACAAATGGGCAAGCTGAAATCTCAAACAGAGAGATCAAACAGGTTTTAGAGAAAATGGTGCAACCAAATAGGAAGGACTGGAGCCGCCGTCTAGAAGACGCACTTTGGGCTCAAAGAACAGCTTTCAAGACACCAATTGGGATGTCTCCTTATCGACTTGTTTTTGGTAAGGCATGTCATCTTCCTGTAGAGATAGAACACTGTGCTTACTGGGCGGTGAAAAGTTATAATTTGGAGATGTAACAAGCAGGTATTGAAAGAAAACTCCAATTACAACAGCTTGAAGAGCTTAGACTAGAGGCTTATGAGAGCTCTAGGATTTATAAAGAAAAAACTAAGCACTTCCATGATAAGATGATTTCTAGAAAGGAATTCTCTGTAGGGCAACATGTTTTATTGTATAATTCTCGCCTTAAGCTTATGGCTGGGAAACTTCGATCCAAATGGATTGGTCCTTTTGTTGTCACTAATGTTTTTCCTCATGGTGCAGTAAAAATTAAAAGTACAGGTACTGACAAAGTTTTCAAGGTCAATGGGTAGTGCCTAAAGCTTTTTCATCAAAGTGCAGTACCTGAAGATGTGAGCATAGAGGAGCTTTCTTTAGAAGCGCCTAACTACACTGCAACTTGATCAGGGAGTTCTTATTCCTTTCTCTCAACTTTAATAACTGCGTCTTTTCATCGAGGACAATGCTTGTTTTAAATGTGGGGGAGGGAATCATTTTGTTTCTTTGCTTTTATTTTAATTTAAGTTGTTTTTGTTAAAAAATTAAATAAAATGCATCTATTTGAAAGTTTTGGGTTGTAGACTAATTTGAGGTTATGTTTGTGGAGACTTGGGAAAAGCTCACAAGATCGGTATCGTCTTAACACTGTCTCCTGCATATGGAAATTTATTTGAATTCTTATTATGTATTAGCCTTGAATTCTCACTCTCTAATAGCTCTTGAGTAGTTTATTTCAGCAGTCAGCACCATCTCACACACTCTACGCAAGGAAGCCGATGAATATAAGTGAGTGTTCCGAAACAAAAAAGTGTTTTAAAAAGAAAAAGAAAAAAAGGAATGCACCTTCTAAGTTTTGTGACCCTCACCCGGTCACTTAACCTAACGGTCGTAGTGCCTACAAATTTTTTTCTCGAGAATAAAACTCGTTGTTAGTTGGTTCAGCGGTTTCTGGTGCTGAACTTGGTAGGGCGGATTACGGTCCGATCCCCCACAACTGCAACTGAGTAAGCAAAGGGTTATGCCATGTAAATACCAGAACCCCGTGCAAAAAAGGATCAGAGTCACTAACCGGTCGCTTTGCTATGAGTGTGTGTGGAGATAACGGGCTTAATGTGATTGCGCCTGAATGAAAAAGATCAAAAAGGAGGATGAGTAAGTTAGGCTTTTGCATAATAATATGATTCATATTGGTTTGTATATTCAGGAGGCAAGACTAGTGTTCCTACGAAATCCTTAGTGTACGAGACTAGTACTTGTTGATGCAATCTTGACCGAAGACGAATTTGTAGCCTAGGATGAGTAATTGATGATGCTTTTGCGTTACTTTTGATTGCATTTTGCTCGGAGTGCAAAAGTTCAAGTGTGGAGGAATTTGATCAGTGCATTTTGATGCACACCCTTCCACGATTGTACTAATGCATTTCTTTAGTTTATTGTGTTTATTTTTATGTTTTAATATGTTTTGCTAATTTATTTTATTTTTGCATTTAATTAATTTTCGTATTTTATTTTTAGCAACTGCAGCTTTCACGGAAAAATTCATAACTGGAGCTACAGGAATCGGATTGAGGCGTTCTAATATTGGTTGGAAAGCTAAGAAAAAGACCTACAACTTTCTAGTTGTGGCCAGATGCTGATTCGGGCTGTAGCAAGGTTGAAAAAGTCGTTGAAGTTGCAACATTTTATATTTAAGTTTGGGTCATTTGTTTTGGGCCTGAGTTTTGTATCCGACCCAGTTGGGTTGTTTCTTTTTAGTTTTTACCTAGATGCTACAGTAATTTTGGGGGATCCTATTCACTGTTCACGAAAAAGAGAAAGCTTTGTACGAATCAATGGAGAACTAAAACCTTTCTGACGGATTTACTGTACTCAGGTTCCAACTTTGAGATTGTTATAACATTTGCAATTTAATTTAGATTCCTTTCAACTATGTTATGATATTGTTGTTTGCTTAATTCGATTTTCATATAACATTGTTGATTTAATTTGATTGATAAATGTTCCCAAATTTTAATCGTGATTGACTTTGCTTAATTATTAATTTGCGTCACTTTTAACCGTATGCTTAATCCGGCCATAGGAACATGTATCTCATAGTGTCAATCGCGCTTGTTAATTGATACTGTAATCAAATAGGATAGAAACTTCACTTAGGAGATTGTAATGTTAGCAGTCGATGATAGGTACGAACCGAGGCAGTGAATCCGTTTGTTATAATCACTCATATCAAAAACAACTTATTTTATAATCACTTTTCATAATCAGCTTATTTGCCTAAAATCGAACCAAACCCCCCCTTTAATTCGATTTCAGTTAGTTAATAATATTTCAAGAATCCTTGAGAACGATATTCGAGCCATTTGTCGCTAAATACTACAGTTTTGAAACCGTTTTGTAAAAACACTTGTTTTGATCCGCGCGCGACAGCGGATCAATGCCATTTGGAGGAATGTTGGTAAACACTGGAAGAAGTATCAGCACAAATCTTTGGTCGATTTATACTAAAACTTGATATTTTTCCTGTGGAAAAAAGGTTAGTTAAATGCAAAAGTATGCATGATGTTCACAAGATGAATGGGATTATGCTAAATATATTTTGTATATACATGCTAAGATGTATGAATGATAGGATGCATATTTGTCTGGGAAAATAAATCCCCGACTGCTGCTGAGGAATTTTAGGGAGATGAATCCCAGATTGCTGTTGGGGATGAAGAGTATACATATCTTCAAACTTTATTGAAAGGATGCTTCCGCTGGGGAACATCTCTTGAATGTTAGCTGTTATTTGGTAGGATCCAGGCTTCACAACTTGCTGAGAATAAGGAAGTTAACTGCTATCTGGTCGGATTCCAGGTTTCACGGTAACTTTCTGGGGAAGAATAAATTAACTATTATTTGGTCGGATCCAGGCTTTGTAGAAAATTTCTTAGGGAGAGTGAAGTTAGGCTGTTATCTGGTTAGATTCCCAGCTTAATAACTCGCTGGGGATAAGGAAGTTATCTGTTATCTGGTCAGATTCCAGGCTTTACAGTAACTTTCTAGAAAAGATGAAGTTGAACTGATATCTGGTCGGGTCTAGGCTTCACAGTAACTTGAAGTGGTAACTATTATCTGGTTGGGTCCAGGCTCCATAACTTTTGAAAAGTTATACTATTATCTGGTTGGGTCCAGGCTTCATTGTAGCTAGTTATTGTCTGGTCGGGCCCAGGATTCATAATAACTTGCTTGAAAAGACGAATGTTGAAAACTGATATCTGGTCGGATCCAGGCTTCACAGATTTGTTTGGAACTTAGTTGTTATTTGGTCGGATTCCAGGCTTCACAACAAACTTCTGAGGGGAATTGTTATCTGGTCGGATCCATGCTTCACAATAACTTACTTGAAAAGATGAAGTTGAGAACTGATATTTGGTCGGATCCAGGATTCATAGTAACTTGCTGGGGTAGAGGCAATCTCTATTGTGGAAAAGAAGTTAAACCCTGGTTTGGTTGAGTCCAGGTTCTTCTGTATTTTGAAGAGTTAAACTATTATCTGGTCGGGTCCAGGTTTCATAGTATTTTGCAAAGTTAATTATTATTTGGTCGGGTCCAGGCTCTATAGTGACTTGAGAAGTTGACTATTTTCTGGTCGGGTCCAGGCTTCATAGCGTCTTTTGGAGATAGTAAAGGTTTTGTTGACGACTTTACTGGGGATTAGGGGTTGTGGCCCTATGATTTGTAATAGTCTGAAAGGTAAACTCAAGCTGGAGAGTGTAGACTCAGTCGGGGAGGATAAACTCAGCCGGGGAAGACAGACTCAGCTTGGGAGGATATACTCAGCTGGGGATAACAGACTCAACTGGGGAATATAAACTATGCCGGGGAAATTTGTTGTTCGTTGATTGTTGTATGTTGGGGAAATAAAACCATGTTGATGAATACTTGATGAACTGCTGATGAGGTGAGTTCTTTGAGGAAGACATCCACAAGGCTTCTACTTGTAGGATCAGCTTAGCTGGGGAGAGGGCTGCCAAGAGATTGAGACTCTGGATGGAGATTAACCTACGCAAAGAGACTTTGTGGGTAACTCTGTTGCTTAGCAGGTCACATGTGCCAAATAGTTTTAATTATGTTCATATGCATATGTTCGTTCAATTTTAGTCATTGGACAAGTTTGCATTCAAAACAAAAACAGAAAGTTTGCACTTAAAAGTATATTTATATTGATATTTTGCCCATGAATAGGCGTTTTTTGTACAAAGAGACAGAGATCCTAGTAAGAGGAAATCGTCGAAAGGAAAACAAAGATTGAAAACAAAAACAAATAGCCATGTGGAAATGATCACATTGCATTCCAACTCTACTATTGCCCCAATGTCTTTGAATGCCCCTTGCCGTTGACAGAAGTTGATTGGATTGATCTTGGACCGTTTGAACTTGGACCTTGGTAATAAAGTTGACTGTAGTGATTCCATGGGACATAGTCATACGCTTTCAATCCTTAACTTTTTCCTGGACCGCGCTTTCGAGTTTTCAGCCCACCAGGACACCCATTTTTGCCCAAGTCGCCCTTTTGGATTTTCAACTTGCCGGGTGTACAAATCTTTTGCATATATCCCTAATTTTTGCCCAAACCTTTTGGTTTTCCGGGATGCCCTTATTTTTCCTAGGTGTGTTAACCTAACAGGTCTCTTATGCGTAGTATTTTTTAACTATGTTCGCGTTTATATGATGTGGGAAGTTTTCACCATCCATGGTAGTCAGCATCATGGCACCGCCAAAGAAAACTCTCTTGAAAACAAATGGCCCTCCGTAGGTGGGAATCCATTTTCCTCTAGGGTAGCCTTGTGGAAGAATAATACGCTTTATCACCAAGTCACCAGCTTGATATACTCGAGGCTTGATGTTTTTGTTGAAAGCCTTGATCATACGTTTTTGGTACGTCTGACCATGACAAACAGCAGCCAATTGCTTTTCGTCGATCAAGTTCAAATGATCCAATCTCGTCTGAATCCACTCATTTTCTCCTAAATCTTCTTCATTCATAATCCTTAGTGAGGGAATTTGAACTTCCACTGGAAAAACAACTTCCATGCCATTGACTAAAGGAAAAGGGAGTTGCCCCAGTTGACGTTCTAGCTGATGTACGGTAACCATGTAGAGCAAATGGTAACATCTCATTCCAGTCTTTATAGGTTACTACCATCTTCTGCATAATCTTCTTAATGTTTTTATTGGCCGCTTCGACTGCGCCATTCATTTTAGGTCTATATGGAGAAGAATTCTGATGCTTGATCTTGAACTGAGTGCAAAGCTCGGTAATCATAGCATTATTGAGGTTAGTCCCATTGTCAGTGATGATCCTTTCGGGGACACCATAGCAGCATATGAGGTTATGTTTGATGAATCTGGCTACCATATTCTTGGTGGCTGAGGCAAACGAGGCGGATTCGACCCATTTGGTGAAATAATCAATAGCGACCAGAATGAAGCGATGTCCATTGGAAGCGGTGGGCTTGATCTCTCTAATCATGCCAATGCCCCACATTGAAAATGGCCATGGAGAAGTCATGATGTTCAGAGGGATAGGAGGCACGTGGACCTTGTCAGCATAGATTTGGCATTTGTGATAAGTTCTAGAGTGTTGATGACAATCAGTCTCCATTGTTGACCAATAGTAACCAACTCTCAGGATTTTCTTGGCCATCGTATGTCCGCTTAAGTGAGTACCAAAGAGACCACCGTGCATGTCTTCCATAATTTCCTCTGCCTCCTTCTTGTCCACACATCGGAGTAGAGTAGAATCATGGTTGCACTTGTACAATATTTCGTTGCTTAGGAAGAATTTGGCTGAAAATCTTCGTAAGAACTTTCTGTCATTGATGGATGCCCCCTCAGGGTACTCTTGTGCTTCAAGGTATCTCTTCACCTCATGGTACCATGGATTTTCCATGTCAGTGTCAAGCTCACAACAACGTGCAGGTTCATCGAATATTTCAATGGTAATCATATGAGCTTTGTTGTCCCATCTGACCTTGAACATTGAAGACATGGTTGCCAAGGCGTCAGCTAGCTGATTTTCTTCCCTAGGGAAGTGTTCAAAGGTGATCTCTTTGAAGTAGGGAATTAGGGATAACACAAGTTCCTTGTAAGGGATGAGATTAGGATGCTTAGTGTCCCAATCTCCTTTTACTTGGCTAATCACTAGAGCGGAATCCCCAAACACATTCAAATGCTTGATCCTTAAATCAATGGCAACCTTCAGACCCAAAATGCACGCTTCATACTCAGCCATATTGTTCATGCAATCGAAGCATAGTCTGGAAGTAAAAGGAGTGTGGCAACCTTTAGGGGAGATGATCACCGCGCCAATTCTGTTACCCAAGGCGTTGGAAGCCCCACCGAAAACCATAGTCCATCGGGATCGTTGTTCAGGTTCGTCATACGGTCCAGGTTTCACGCAGTCGATCGCTAGCATGATATTCTCATCAGGGAAATTAAAGTTCATAGACTGATAATCATCTACAGCTTGATGGGCCAAATGATCTACTAGTACGCTTCCTTTGACGACTTTTTATGTTGTGTATTGAATGTCATACTCAGTCAAGATCATTTACCATCTGGTTATCTGTCCAGAGAGGGCAGGTTTATCGAAGATGTACTTGATTGGGTCCATCTTAGAAATCATTAGAGTGGTATGAGTCAACATATACTGTCTTAGCCGACGAGCATCCCATGCCAGAGCGCAATAAGTTTTCTCGAGCAGTGAATATCTGGTTTCACAGTCGATAAACTTTTTTCTAAGGTAATAAATAACATTCTCTTTTCGGCCAGACTCGTCATGTTGGCCCAAAACACACCCCATAGAGTTCTCTAGTACTGTCAAGTATATGATCAAGGGTCTTCCTTCAATTGGAGGCATGAGAATAGGAGTTTCTTACAAATATTCTTTGATTTTGTCGAAGGCAGCTTGACATTCATCATTCCATCTGACTACCTGATCTTTCTTCAAGAGTTTAAAGATTAGCTCACAAGTAGCAGTCAAGTGAGATGTGAAGAGAGCGATGTAATTGAGATGACCCAAGAATCCTCTAACTTCCTTTTCAGAGTGGGGGACTTACATTTCTTGGATGGCCTTTACCTTGGCAGGATCAACTTTAATGCCTTTATTGCTGACAACAAAACCTATAAGCTTTCTAGATCGTACTCCAAATGTGCACTTGTTAGGGTTTAACCTTAACTTGTACTTTTTCAACCTCTCAAATAGCTTGTACAGGTGATCGAGGTGTTCCTCTTCAGTTTGAGATCTGGAAATCATATCATCCACATATACCTCTATTTCACGATGGATCATATCATGAAACAAAGCTACCATAGCTCTTTGATATGTTTCCCCTGCATTCTTCAATCCGAACGACATGACCTTGTAGAAAAAGGTACCCCATTACGTAACAAAAGTTGTCTTCTCCATGTATTTAGGAGCCATCCTTATCTGATTATAGCCAGAGAAACCATCCATGAAATAAAAGACTTTATGTTGAGCAGTATTATCGACCAAGACGTCAATGTGAGGTAGAGGGAAGTCATCCTTGAGGCTTTCCCTATTCAGATCCCTATAGTCTACACACATGCGAACTTTTACGTCTTTCTTTAGAACTGGCACCACATTGGCAACCCATTGGGGATAAGATGTCATAGCTAGGAACCCATCATCAACTTGTTTCATCACTTTAGCTTTTATCTTCTCAGACATGTCAGGCCTCATGCGACGAAATTTTTGCTTGACAGGAGGACAATCTTCTTTTGTTGGTAGACGACGAACTACGATGTCGGTATCCAACCCGAGCATATCTTCGTACGACCAAGCAAACACTTCCACATAGTCATGCAACATTTGAACCAACCTTCTCTTGACACTGTCTTCTAAGTTAGCGTCGATCTTAAACTCTCTCTTGTCTGTCTCGGTACCCAGATTGATGACTTCAACTGACTCTTCATGCGGCTGAATAACTTTTTCCTCTTTTAATAGAAGTCTGGCTAGTTCTCCTGGTATTTTATAATCTTCCTTGCCTTCGTCTTTGGCTTGGTTAATTGTACATTCGAAGTCATAGTTGGCAACACTAGAGTCGTTAGCAATAAGATCCAGAGTGGATGAGGACATGCAAGAGTGTGTGTGTGTGTGCATGTAAGATACATGGTTATTTTGAAAAATGTATTTGAAGGGAAAGAAAGACAATGAGCACAAAGATTTGAATGTAAAAGAGTCCAATGGTTTGTATTGAATGATTATATGATTAGATGAACATAAATAAAACCCTTGACAAATGGACCAAAGTGCCCCAGGCCAGGCACATGGCTTAAAAGTCATTGTTAAATATTACAGACAAAATGTTCTTGAATTAAAAGAAAGCAATAAAAAATTATTACACCTCAATGAAGGATTGGGAACGAAGTCCTTTGCATGCCAACTCTTTAGCTCCATTGTAGTAGGATACACCCAATCTTCAAATGTAGCTTCTTCATCAGAATCATCCACAACACTAACTTCATTGACACCCTTGTCATGTTTTGGCATAAGTGCGGTGATGACATTCATAGTTGGAGGAGGATCGAATTCAATAGTCTTGTTATCGATCAGGTCCTGAATTTTATTCTTCAAGGCCCAACATTGGTCAGTCTCATGCCCGGGGCTACTTGAGTGGTAAGCACATTTGGCGTTCGAGTTGTACTTTGGTGATGAGGTATCTGGATTGGCAGGAGGATCGCGTAATGTTACTTAATTAGCCTTTATCAAATGTTGTAAGGCTTGAGATAGTGACATGCATAACCTCGTGAACTGTCTTCTCGGAGTTTCAAAACATTGATGATTTGGAGATGGTCTTTGAGTAGGAGTTGGATTGGAGATTCAGACATCATCAACAGACGGATGATCATTCTTCTTGGTACGGGCCATTTCCCTGTACACAACATTGATTTCCTTCTTTGCAGCAAAAGGTTTCTTTACAGGATTTGAAGTGGAGGCAGATGCCATGGGAATCTTTCCGCTTTCGATACCGCTTTCAACTCTTTCACCGGTTAAAATCAGCTCGGTGAAGCTGGAAGAGGAATATCCAACCAACAAGTTAAATAATGGATCAGATAAAGTGCCCGTAAACATGTCAATGTGCTCCATATCAGTCAAAGGCGGTTGAACCCTACTTGCAAGGTCTCTCCACTTCTGTGCGTATTCCTTGAATCCTTCATTCTTTCCCATTGTCATATCTTGCAACTGAACTTTTGTTGGTGCCAAGTCGGCGTTATACTGGTACTAATGGTAGAAAGCGGTAGCTAAGCCTTCCCAAGTATTGATGTGGGAACTATCCAACTGGTAGGACCATTCTAGTTGTGTTTTGGTCAAGCTCTCTTGAAAAAAGTGAACCCAAAGTTTCTTATCAGTGGTGTACGGATGTATCATACGCACATAAGATTTCAAATGAAGTTTTGGACAAGAAACTCCATCGTACTTTGCAAAGACTAGTATTTTGAATTTGTGGGGAATAACAACCCCAGAGATCAAACCCAAATCATAAAAATCTAAACCGGGGAGAACTTGGATCTCGACGGCCTTCAATCTGTCTTCTAACTGCTTGTATTTAATATCAGCGGGTGGATACTGCTCGTTAAAATAATCATCATTGTCAGACGCTTGATCATTAATACAGTCAGCCTAGGTACTCTTAACCTCACTAATCTGATTCTCGTCTTCTTCAGATGAGTCTTTCACTACCGGGATCTGACGAACCGAGTCTTTAAACCTTCTGCCCATGTTGACCAGGGATTTATTCTTGGGTTTCTTCTTAACTGCCAGCTGTTGTACCCCAAAATTTTCCCTCTCACTTATCAAGAATATACTCACAAGATCTCCTTGGGCGCAAGACTGCACTAGGGTTTGATCAGCTCAAGACACCTCCCCAAACACTAATGACCAAAATTAGGGGTTGAGTTTGCACAAAGATTTTTGAAATTCCAATGTCCCATGTGAATTTCATGGATCATCATGGACCCCCAATATTACTCATGTCAAGTTTCAAGCCTTGGATCACACTTTTGCTCAGTCAATTGAGCAGTTGACCTAAAAATCAACTATATTGGGGAAAAACTCAATCATGGCTAATTTACAATCAAACTCCATAATTTTTTATCCACATCAACATTATAAACTCATATGTATCATTTGATCAATTTTGGACCACAACTCCTCAAAAAATTTGATCAAATCTCCAAAAGGGCAAAATGGTCAAAATTAGGGTTTTAACTGGGAAATAGAAATTTCTGATTTTTGACCTAGAAAATGGTCAATTGGTTTAAGGAATAACCTCAAGAGTCCAATTGAATCAATTTAACCTAATGTCATGGTTCAAAACATTGCAAGTCCATTGGATTGACAGATGAATTTTCCAATCAACTAATCAAAAGTCAACTGTATACTGAAAAGTCAAACTTTGACTTTTGGTCAAATTCAAGTACCAAAGATCACAATTCATCAAAACATGTAAAAATATGAAACTTATTCATAAAGAAATCAAAAAGTCAAGATTTTATTTTGAAAAGTCAAAATTTCTAAACTTAGAAATTTTTCTAAGTCTTGGAAATTTCATGTTTTTTCATAACTTTGGACAAAATTTTCACCATGATGCAAGATGATTCAAGAGAAACTTCCAACATGAAATTTGTAGACCTCCATGAAATCTACAACTTTTCTTTACACAACTCCTTCCAAAAATGCTTGTATCTCAAGTTATAATTTTATGAACATAGGGTTATGAAACAAAACACTTAGTGAAATTTTGCCCTAATCTGTCAGGATTTTGACCCAACTTCATGGAACTTTTTCGTATAATTCCAAGCAGAATCTTCAAAAGCAATTAAAATATGGGTTGTAGAGAACATTGCAAGCTTTCCAAAATGTCTAATAACTCCTTGATATCATTCTCTAGTATGGAGAATCGAAGAGATGAAGTTAGGCTTTTGTCACTTGAATTACAAGTCATTTTTTATGAACACTTGAACCAAATCCATGCTAGGCTGCATAATCCTTACTTTGAAGGCCTCAAACTTGTTTGTCACTCCATAATTAAATGTTTATACAGCTGTTAGGGCTTTGATCCAAGCAATTGAGCATTGTCCAAGTTGCATTTCCATTTATGGCACAAAGTTAACAATGCCATTCTTGTAAAGCAAGATTTTTGCATAAAGTTCACATTGAGCCTCTAACTTATTCCCTCTGATCACACTCCATCCACAAAGTCAGAAGCAAGCTTGTTTAAAGCATAACCACTCTATCTTAGTAAGTACACAAGGCATGGAAACTTATTTTGTCAAAAAATCACATGATTAACTTAAACATGTAAATTTGAATTCTGATCAACTAGAGCATTCCAAACTTGTTTCTTATAAATAGAGTCACTATTTGTGAGCTAGAACACGAGCTTGAACACCCTGAAACACACCAAAACTCTCTCAAATCAGAAATTGCCCAAAAACTCCATTGTTGCACAGTTTCTGACCTTGAACATCAAACTCACATTTCCCTCGTGCGTTTCTTGGCCTTTTTGTTTCAAAAGCTTCCTCATATCAAATACAAACCATCCCCGTCCCTGTTTGCAAACTGTAACATTATCTTCCTCAACTTCCATAGCCAAACACAGAGCATTGCAGTTGGACTTATCCAGGCCATTTCAACCACCCTCAACTCAAGCTAAGCATTGCATTAGCTTCCTAGAGGTCCAAGGAAGCTAACATGATCATCACCACTGCTTGAAATAAGCTCAAATCCATTTCACGATTTCCAGTTTTGAGGTATTTTTATTGAACTTCTATCTTCATATTTAGGCATTGTTAAGCTTTGATTTATGAAGATAAAGTGTAGATAACATTGCCACGAAGCTGTACATATCCATAGTTTGCATTTATATGGCCTGATCTTAGAGAATTTTAGAGTTAAAGTTTTCTGAAATTTTTAGGTTTTAAATTAGGGCCAGAAAAATTCTCATTCATCTTTGACTGTTAGCTTAAGTTATTTATATGGTTGGATTCGTGGGAAGAAATGCCACATTTTCATGTTTGAACTTTTCATTTTTGTTGAGAAATAAAGAAAATACAGGTCCTTTGGCTGGAGGTTGAAGATGAAGTGTAATCAGGGCACGTTTTGTGTTATGTATTTATTTTTTCAGTTATATTAACATATGTATAGCCACCCCAGTGGTAAAGCGCACGCCTGTTCACCCTTAGATCATGGGTTCAAGCCCCAGCGTGACCTTTTGCTATTTTTCACAATTTTTTGACTTTTTTTTTGTGTTTTTTGGCAGCATTTGGGCTCTTCATGTGGGCTTAGTCTTTTTTTCCTCATAATACTCCTTGCCTTGCTGATTAACCCCCTTGGACTTTTCTTTATATTTTTATTTTATTTTATTTTTCTTCATTATTATTATTATTATTATTATTATTATTATTATTATTATTGTTTTCATAAAAAAATCATAAAAAATCCAATTTTATTATTTTTTTTGTACTCATATATTTTATTTTCCATAAAACAAAAAGATAAAAAAAACATTTTTCTTAAAATAAATAAATTTCCTTTCTTTTCTTAAATAATTAATTTTTAGACTTAGGATAAATTAGTGTATTATTTTATTTTCTTAGTTAAAATTAATTTAGAACTTAGATCTATTTTAATTAATTAATCTTCATTTTATTTTCATTAATTTAAAACCTTTTTATAAAAAGCCCAAAAAATCCTTTTTTCAAATTAATTTCTTTTCTTAAATAGTTTGATTTAATTTTATTTAATTTTAATTAATCATACCCTTTAATTAGGTCAAGATAAAACCATTTCATAATAACAAAAAATCATTTCTTTTTCATTTTGCACTTGTACATTATTTATTCAATTCTTGCACAATATTCAATTTGGTTGTAATAGATTAAATAGGTTTAATTCTTGCAATCCTCATTCAACTTGTACACCCCCCCCCCCCCCCACAAATGTTGTAATAGCGTAGTAACTTTAAATTTCGCAATTTATCGCTTTTATATAACATGCTAGTAATTAGAGTTTGTATGGAAAGACTAAAACCAATGCTTAGAAAACCCTAATTCAAGACAAAATCAAGCATGAAAATAATACACTTCCACACTAGCACCCCTAGGGTAAAATCCACTTTGTTGTCTTACAAAAAGGGCCATGTTATGCATCTGAGGTATCTTAGCAAAAAAACAAGTAAAAATACAAGATCATGGTCCCTCGATGACGCTATCTAAGTTACCTTACAAATGATCGTAGTCCCTAAAAAAGAATACTAAGATACCTTGCAACGTTGCTAATCATGGTTATACGATGACCCACACCCATCCCGTTTACATCCAAAGATAGGGTTGCTTACCAAATCAATGGTAAGACAACACTGTCAAAGGAAAAGAAAATGAACAAGAAAGACATTTGAGTAGGTAGATTGCTCCTAATTACTTGCTCCATTTCAAAACAAACATCCTTGCTATTTTCAAAATAAACACACACACTTTCGAACATCTTACAAACATTGAAAACATTTTCAAAAAATCAACATCTTTATATACATTCTTACAAAGAAGAATCATTACAAAGATTGCATAAACAATGACCTCTTTACAAAATACTTTCAAAAAACCACACAAAGCACAATTTCAAACAAAAGCATGTGATCTAGCAAGTAGCTAAGAGCCCATGGAAAACCATGGATGAAAAGGGTGCTAATACCTTCTCTTTTCATAATCTACCCCCCAAACTCAAGAAATAATCTCAAAGGTCTTTCCTGTGCTTTTTCACCTTTCCTTTTGGATAAAAGAAAAGTCGGTGGCGACTCTTGCTAACCGCAACATTTGCGATCAAACACAAAACCCCCAAGTCAGTTCTTCCACCGTATAAAACCAGCAATGTCATCATATCTTGTTGCCCCTTGACTAGGGCCAGTAGAGTCTCTTAGAATTGAGAGTATTGTGCCTTAAGATCCTTCACGGTTTTCTCTAGATCCATCATGCTGAAATAAATAGCAGAAAGATAAGGAAACCTATTATGCGAAAACCTGTCATGTTATGATGCATGAGAGATGTATATGCAAATGATTTCAAGGATTTATTAAATTTAAATTTGTATAGACAAAACATGAACAAACATCAATTTTCATTAATTAGCTTTAAAATATTATAACATGACTCTTGGGCTTACAAAATAACTCTCTAAGATAAAAAGAATGAACACATCCTTTTCGGTGCAAGGCAGGCGTTCACACTTTGCTATTCTTGTAGCTGCTTCGTAAGCTTCAAGACTCTTTTCTCGCTAGCATAGAATTGAGGTTCGAAAGAATCTCATTCTTCCTTTAGCTGAATCTAACCTTTTTGCAAGTCTTCGAGAGAAGTAGGCATGTTGGGATGGAGGACAGTGTACGAGACATCTCCTTCAACCACATGTTCTATGATAATTGGTAAGATGGAGGGATAAGGCATCACAAGTTTCTGAGCACGAGCTCGTACCCACCTAAGGTAAGGCTCAAAGGGAATGGAATTCTTGTGTCCCAGCGTCTTACTATCCACTTTGATTACCATCCTCCAAGCTCGGATAAACCTCTGACGGTAGCTTTGATCGTTGCTCTCGTAGTCGAATACCAATCCTTCGATGAGCATCTCATGTGGACCATCCCTTCAAGCATAACCAAACTGTCGCAAGGCTAAGCAAGGGTTGTAAGTGATACCTCCCATAATGCCAAGCAAAGGGACATTAGGGAATTCACCACAATGGTCGATGATAGTAATGTTCTCCAAGGATCGAGAACACCAATGAACATCTGAATGTCTGAGCGTCATCAACCTATGGGACCACCTCGAACCTTACTCTTTCTTCAACACAGACCGGGGAAGATGCGAAATAAACCATCTTGCCAAGAGAGGAGTGCAACACATGAGGATTCCTCTCTTTCACATAGTGCGAGATTGAAAAGAATGTAGGATATCTCCCAACAAAGTAGGTACTGGATTGCGAGACATGAAGATTTTGACAGTGTTTACATATATGAGTTGGTCAGGGTTTGGAAACAAAACCATCCCATAGATGAGAAGGGACAAGATTTCTTCAAAAGCTTGTAAGTCCAAAGAGTTCCAACAATCTTGAGCTTTCTCAAACAGGAACTTGGCTAAGAAACCTTTGACACCACTCCTTGTTTCCCAATTAGTTGTGATATCAAATTGTTGCAAGTGTAATGCTTGGGCAATCTCTTCAGGTTTTGGATCTCTTTCTGTACCATTGAAGGATAGTTTATTGAGAATGAGAATCCTCAAGAGTTTTTGTAAGATATCCCACATGCACAACATGGCCATTTTTGTAAGGCAACAAGTGGAATTACCCTAAGGGATGCAAGTGTGCAAGTGTGTTTGACTTACATGCATTATTTTTCTTGAATTAGGGTTTGCTAATTATTGATTTTGTCTTTCCATACAAACCCTAATTTACTAGCATTTATATAAAGCGATAAATTGCGGAAAGTAAAATTACTAAGCTATTACATCATTAGGGGATGGGGTATACAAATGGGGATTTGCAAGAAAATTAAACCTAATTATCTATTACAACCATATTGAATAATATACAAGAATTGAATAAATGTGCAAGAAAATTAAATGGAAAAGAAATGATTTTTATTTGGATTTTATGAAAGGGTTTAGTCTTGACCTAATTAAGAAAATGATTAGTTAAAAATAAACAAAATTAAGTTTAAACTAATTAAGAAAGAAATTAAGTTAAAAATTATTTTTAGGGTTTTTATATAAGAATGGTTTTAAGTTAATAAAATAAATTTGAAAATTAATTAATTAAAAGAAAACCTAAATTTTAAATTAATTTTAAATAAAAATAAAAAGTAATAATTAAACCTAAATCTAAATATTAATTTACTAAAAAAAAAGAAATTAATTTGTTAAGAAAAATGTTTTTGTTCCTTTTTGTTTTATAAAGAAAATAAATAAATAAGTGTGAAAATAATAAATAAAAATATTTTTTGGATTTTTTATTAATAAAAATAATAAAGAAAATAAAATTATAATATAAAATATAAAATAAAATAAATAAAATGAAAAATAAAATAAAAATGGTTTGGGTCAGGTGTATAAAAATAGACAGGGGGGGTCAGAAATCAGAAAAAATAGCAAGGCCCATTGCTTGGAGGCCCAAGCACTGGCTGTGTGACAAAAAGAAAGAAAACATGTGAAAAATAAGAAAAGTGGCAGCGTTGGGGCTTGAACTCACGCCCTGAGCATGAAACACGCGATGCCTTACCACTGGGGTGGTGTGATACGGTGGGAGAACTAACTTGAGGCTTTTGCGTTTGATCGCAAATGTTGCGGTTAGCAAGAGTCGCCATCGACTTTTCTTTTATCCAAAAGGAAAGGTGAAAAGCACAGGAAAGACCTTTGAGATTGTTTCTTGAGTTCGGGGGGTAGATTATAAACAGGGAAGGTATTAACACCCTTTTTATCCATGGTTTTCCATGGGCTCTTAGTTACTTTCTAGATCACTTGTTTTTGTTTGAAATTGTGCTTTGTGTGGTTTTTGAAAGTATTTTGTAAAAAGGCCATTGTTTAGGCAATCTTTGTAATGATTCTTGTTCGTAATAATGTATACAAAGATGTTGATCTTTTGAAAATATTTTCAATTTTTGTAAGATGTTTTGAAAGTGTATGTGATTGTTTTAAAAATAGCAAGGATGTTTGTTTTGAAATAGAGCAAGTAATTAGGAGTAATCTACCTACTCAAATGTCTTTCTTGTTCATTTTCTTTTCCTTTGACATTGTTGTTTTACCATTGATTTGGTAAGCAACCCTATCTTTGGATGTAAACGGGACGGGCGTGGGTCATCGTATAACCATGATTAACAATGTTGCAAGGTATCTTAACATTCTTTTTGAGGGACTAAGATCATTTTGTAAGGCAACTTTGAATAGCGTCATCGAGGGACTATGATCTTGTATTTGCTTGATTTTGCTAAGATACCGTACATGCGTAATATGGCCATTTCTGTAAGGCAACCAAGTGGGATAACCCTAGGGGTGCTTGTGTGCAAGTGTGTTATTTTCATGCTTGATTTTGTCTTGAATTAGGGTTTTCTATTTGATTGCTTTTATCTTTCCATACAAACCCTAATTACTAGCATGTTATGTAAAAGCGATAATTTGTGAAATTTAAAGTTACTATGTTGTGATACGGTGGGAGAACTGACTTGAGGTTTTGCGTTTGTATTCGCACTTGTTCGGTTTAGCAAGAGTCGCCATCGACTTTTTATTTTATCCTAAAGGAAAGGTTAAAAAAGCACAGGAAAAACCTTTTGAGATGTTTCATGGGTTCGGGGGGTAGATTATGAAAAGGGAAGGTATTAGCACCCTTTTCATCCATGGTTATCCATGGGCTCTTAGTTACTTGTTTTAGATCACTTGCCTTTGATTTTTAATTGCTTGAAATGGTTGTGTGTGTGTGTGTGTTTGAAAAATGTTTTGAAAAAGATGCCTTGTCTAGGCAACCGTTGTAACAATTCTTTACTCGAATGTTTTACCAAGGTGTGTGTCTTTTCGAAAAGATGTTTCAAATGTTTTTGAAAGTTGTTTTGAAAGTTGTTTGGAAATTGTGTTTGGAAATTGTGTTTGTGAAGTGGGTTTTGAAAAGTAGGCAAGCGTGTTTTGCAAGTTGATCAAGTAACTAAGAGTTGTCTACCCCTAAATTTACTCAAAGGTTTTTCTCATGTTTTAACCCTTTTAACAGTATTGTTCCACCATTGCATTTGGTGGACAATCTTGTGTTAGGATGTTAACGGGACGGGCGCGGGTCATCGTATGGACCATGAATGCAATAGTGCCAAGTGTCTTTGGCAATTTGCTTGAAGGGACTATGATCATTTGTTTAGGCAACTTTCGAAAGCATCATCGAGGGACTATGATCATTTGAATTATTTTGTTTTGCCAAAGAAACTCAACGTGCAAGCATGGCCCATTTTGGAAGGCAACAAGCGAAGTAACCCTAAGGGTGCAAGTGTGATTGGTGTTGTGATTGTCATGCATTTGTCTTGTATTTAGGTTATCTAGCGGTTGATTTTATTTACATACAAACCCTAGGTCTAAACATGGTATAATTGAAAGCGATAAATTGCAAGAATTTAAAGTCTACGCTATTACAAATAAGTATCCAGGAATGGGGGTACAAATATTTATAAATGGGGATGAGTCATTAGGAGAGTAGTGTCCCAATATATTTACAACCAAATCGATTCGCATTCTCAATGTCAATGTATCAATGCATAAGAATAAAAGATAAGCAAATGAATTGGTGTAAGTGCATGTGATTATTTACAAGTGAGTAAAAATGTATCATTAAGTATTGTTATTTATTTTTGGATATTTGTGGATTATGTACAAAACAAAAGTTTTAATAAAAGAAAAGAAATGTTTAAGAATTCTATTTTTATGTATTAATATTAATGTATTTTAGTTAGTATTTTTATGTACAAGGTTTTAATTAAAGAAATGTTTTTTAAGTTAAAGAAAGTTAATGCTATTTTTTGTATTTTTGTTTATATACAAAAGTTTTTAATTGAAGAAAAGAAAAAAAAGATGTTTTAAGAAATTCTATTTTATATGTATTGATGTTTATATACAAAGGATTTTATTTAACTTAAAATAAAATATTACTATGTATTTTTAATTATACTAATAAAAAAGTATTTTAAGAAGAATTTATATAAAAAGAGTTTAACATATTATTTTATTTACAAAAAAAACAAATAATGTTATAAAAAGAAAATAAAAGAGCATTAGTATAAAAAAGGTAAATGGGCTTGACGGGGGGTTAGCTGGGCCCAATAAAAAATGTAGACAGAGTTAAGAACAAGGGGGTATGCCAAATCTGAAATGGGCTTAAGGCTATCTGGATGGGGCAAGGCCCATGTGCTCGTTTCACAAGTTTGTTTAGGGTTTCCTTGATTTTGTGTCATTCTGGGTTAGGGTTAGGCAATACAGAGGCGCCGTTCACTTCGTTTTTGCTTCGTCACGCTTCACTTTCTCAAACCAAGACCGTTGATCCCTCTCCAACCTTAGGCTACCAGGCGCCGCTTCCGTCTTCCTCTCCTCACAATCGTTCAGTTAATGACGGAAAGAAAGGTAACGAATTTTGGACGCTTTAGGGTTTTTAGATTTCTATTCTTGCATGTCATTATTTGTTCTGATTTTTATGTATTATTGTTCACATGAGGTGTGAAAGGAGGGAGAAGAAATACTACCTTTGTTGGAGACGGAGGAGGACGGTGGCGTCCTAGGGCGGCCGGAGGCGAGGGGAGATGATGCGCTGGCTTTTGCTATGTGGCCTTCCTTGGTACTCGTATTTGCTTTTGTGTTGTTTTATGATGATAGCTCTGAAAACCCTAGCACAACTTTCTTTTCCTCTTCTCTTTTGCTTGCTTCTGTATGCTTGCTTGATGGCCCTCTGATATGCTTGATATGCTGATTTTGAGTATTGCCTTGATAATGTTTATGAGTATTGCCTTGATGATGTTTATGACCCTATGATGAGCCTAGCTCTGAGGGCTTTGGTTGGTTTGAATGCTGTTTGGACAAAGGCTTATGCAGGTTGAAGTTGTAGGCTTGTATGGCTTTGTTTGTAAAGGCTGGTTTTGATTTATGAGTTCAGTATGTATGGCCCTGAGGGTTTGAACAGGTTTGCAGGCAGGTTAGGCTTGAGGGCTTTGAGGCTTGGCTTCTGTTTGAGGCTTTTGGTTACAGGTTTAGAGCTTGTGGCACTCTGTGGTTACAGGTTTGTATGTAAGCTTGTTTGTAAGCTGGTGTTTGAAGCAGGTTTGCAAGACTTTTGAAACAGGTTATGGCTTCAGTTTGTGGTTTGCTGTTTGTTTTGTAACAGGTTTTGGCTTCAGTTTGTGTTGGTTGAAGCAGGTCTGGCTGGAAGTTTTTGAGTTGAAACAGGTTTTGGCTTTTGTTTTGTGTTGGAGGCAGTTTTTGTTGTTACAGTTTGAGAGCTTGTGATTATTTGTGATATTTGCCCCTTCCTGTACTGTGTTGTGGTATGTTTGTTTTATATCTTTGTCTTCAAGCCTAAGCCTGCTGTAAGCCCCTCTTCTTCTATTCTCTCTCTCTCTCTCTCTACAGAGATAAAAAGCATAAAATATTGCTTTAAAACTGTATTATGCTGAAAAAGTAACTGGCTTTTGGGAAATGATGTAATTTTGAATATTGCTTGCATTAGTTGTTTTCCTCTTCATATCTCTTATATCCTTTTTCCAGATTTTCTGCTTCTTTGTGTACTTCTTTGATAACCTTTTTGATAACCTTTTGGCAGTTTGATATCTTTTGATATCTTTGGACAGTTGGTTAGTTTGCTGTCCAGTTTGGACTTTGGTTAGGCATGTGTAGTTCAGTTTACTATTCAGTTTGAAAACCTTGGTTGACAATTTATGAACTATGCAGCTTGTTTGACAATTTGAATTTGTGCAATATTGTAACTTTGTGCATTTCATGTTTTTGCAAGCACCTTCTATCCCTCTTTGTGAACCAAGAGAAATCTTGTGATTTGCAGAGAGGGAAAACAAACTGATTCCGGCCAGTTACTTTTAATGATGAGCCTTATAATTAACTGTCTGCTTCTTTGATTATTTCATCTGCATTTGACTTCCTTTTTATTCTTTTTGCAGGTGTTGTACCCCAAAATTTGCCCTCCCATATTCTTCAAGTTTGACAAGAGCATGGTCCAAAATCTCTCAAGGATTGCACAGTCCAATTGCCTCCTAACACAGTAAAAAATTAGGGTTTGGTTCTTGCAAAGAAATTGAGGTTCCCAAGGGCCCAATCAAGTCCCACATGCCCATATACATTGTCAAGCATCCATGTGTCAAGTTTCAAGACTCACAACATCAAGTTGCACAGTCAAAAAAACCTAATTGCTCCACAGTCAACTGCAGGGGCAAAATGGTCATTTGACAGTCAAAAGTCAAATTTTTTTGTCAACATCTTATTTTGAAGCCACAAACATCATTTGATCAATTCTTGATCATGATTCCACAAGCATGGCTCAAAAAGTCTCAAGATGCAAAAGTTTCTATTTTTGGACAGTTGAAAAGTCAACTGCAAATTGACCAAGGCATAACTTCTTCATGGTTTATCATAAAAATTCCATCCAATGCTCATTTTGAAGAGAATGACATTTCCTACAACTCATCTTCACACTCCAAGTCCAAGAAATGCTCTCACAAAAAGTTATCAATTTCAACATTATAGGTCATTTTCAAAAGTCAACAAAAAGGCACTTTAAGTCAAAGACCATAACTTGAGATTGGTAAATCAAAATGACATGGGACCAAAAGCATTGGTTAGAGGACTTCAAGACCTTTCCAAAATGTCCAAGAACATGTTCATAGCTTCAAAATTGAGCAAGATATGCCTTGGAGAAGTTGGGAAATTTTTGGGAATTTTGAAAAGTCAACTTTGCCTAAAACACTTCAAATTTGCTAATGGGCCTCAAATTCTTCCATGAATCATTACCCAAAGCCTATGCACGACCCATTGAGCTCAAAGGGATTTATTTTCTTATTTTTAATTAATTAATTGAATTATTATTATTATTAATTCATTTAATTAGATTTAATTATGAGAAAATATCAAAAAATGCTTTTTCAAATCTTTTTGTGCAGCAAATTCACTCATTATATGCTAAAGATTTCGTGCATCATCCAAGGGGACAAGATCATCCACATTTGGCAAGATTTCCATGGAAAAAGATTAGAAAATATATGATTGGCAATCAAAGATTCAAGTCATCAATTCATGGACTTTGGGGCTTTGTTTTGACCTAGAAATATTCACATACATATGCACAAGAAAACCTAATTCAGAGGGACACGAAAAAGCTGCTAAAGCCATAGAACAAAGTTGCAACTTTTCATCAAAAACTTGAAAACTGATTTCGTATTTGCAGGATCATTCAAGCCCTAAAACCTATTCCAACACCTTGCTGACATTGCTAGGAAGCTATAGCAATCAAGAACAAGCTTCCACGTCCAAGGAAACGGTAGAACAGAATCGTGTTATTCACAAAAATTTCCATAATCGAATTCTGCATTCTATGCATCATTGTTATATTTTGATTGTTGATTCATGCTACTAACATCTTCCCAAAGCGTTTGAGATAGTTTAATTGTGCTAAATCTTCCAAAACCGAAATCTACCATTGAAGGATATCTAGGGTTTCAGGACTCAAAAATTAGGGCTTTCCTTATATGGTAAAATTGGACCTTCAAACCTGTATGGATGAATTCGTTGCATCAAGACGAAGCTATTAAGACCATCGCGCCTTTTTTATATTAAGTATATGCCTAATCGCTATTTTCACGTTTTCAGTTTGTGGGGGTTTAAACCCCCCCCATTCATTCCTTTTTGTTTCAGGCAAACGAAGACGAAGCATGTGTGTCATCACGTTACTGGGGCGTTCAAACTTTGGCGCGGTTTTTCAGCATAATGAACATATTTTATATATTATATTTCTTTGTTATTGTATATACAAATAAACGCAAATGGCCTGGTGGTTGGAGGACGTGTCTTGCAGGTACAGGGACCTGGGTTCGATTCCCAGGTCCCCCCACTTAATTCTTAATTTTTGTTTCAATGTATTCACATGCAGTACATCCTCAAGGGTTCACCATACGTCCTCATGCATTGGCTAGCCAGATGGCCCTGACCCACAATCTGAAGGCCACAAAAGGAGGTCTATCATGTACCTCAGTCAACCAAGGCGCACTCAAGCATGGAAAGTCAAACGAGCTGGTGTTAATGGACCTGAATTACTTCCAATTTACCTCCCTTTGGGCCTGAAAACCCCCCTTGGTTTGTATATTTTTTCAATTTTATTTTCTTTTCTTTTTCTAATTCTTTTAATTATAATTATTTAATTCACTTAAAATAATATTCTTTTCATACTAAAAATAGAAAAATCAAAAATACGAAATATGTTTAATTATTATTAGTTTCACTATTAAAATATTTTTGTAAATAAATGTTAATAATTAATTTAGTTTAATTTAGGTTTTACTTTAATCTTTTTCTTAATAAATAAAAAATATCTAGACTTAGGGTTTTTTGACATTTTTCATCCTTTTCTTAATTAATTATTTTTCCTCATTATTTATTATTATTGTTAATTACTATTTATTTTTGTAAATAAACATGTAAATTAATTAACTAGTAAATTAGGTCAACTTGGATATTTTCATTAATAATTAAAATACATAGAATTAGGGTTTCATCTTGATTTTAATTTTCTTTATTTCATAAATACCAAAAACATAAAAAATACTTTTCTTTAATTAATTAATTAGCTTTTAATTCAATTTAATTTCAAAAGGGTCAAAACCCTCGGACGTCCAATTCATTCGTTTCGCATATTATTTTCTTTTGAATATTATGTAACTGCCCAAGGATTGTAATAGTGATTAGGTTTACCGCATTTATTTACTTTCCGCACTTCTATCAAAACGGGTCTTTGTATTTTGGCGATGTATAGACCCGCGTCTTGTAATAGCGTAGCCTTTATCTTTCCGCATTTTAATTTTCCGCACTCTTAAATTCTAAATTGCATGAAAGAATGTATGGTTAATTAAAAATAAGCGTAGCTCACAATGCCATGATCAAAGATAACTATTAAACTGAAAACAACACACAAATACACACCACTCCTAGGGTACGCCTCACCTGTTGCCTTCGAAACGTGGTCGTCAAGTATATGACATTTTAGTAAGTCCTTATGTCCATGATCCAGTTGCCTCGAAACAGTTGCCTCAGAACAGTTGCCTCGGAATAGTTGCCTCGAAACGGTTGCCTCGGATTAAAAAAGGATCAAGGACATAAGGGTAGCTTCTAAGGTGTCCTACTGTTGCTTCGGTGACCACACTGTCCCTACACTCGAATTGACCCGAACACCTCCAACGGTGGTGCTACCTACCTCTCAATAGTGGGATGGCACTACCTTAAGGACTTCTACACAGCTTAATTCCTTAGGGTAGGTAGATGACTCATGGATACTTGCTCTATTCAAAACCAAATCAAAAAACCTTTTCACACCGACACTTTCAAAAAGCTTTCAAAACAATTTTTCAAACACTCTTGAGGACAGATACAAGAGTCATTCTGAAATCTTTCAAAGAAACTTTTTTCAAAACCCACTCATTTTTGAAAAGCAAACATATTTTGAAAACATAAGAGCAAGTACCTAAGAGCCCATGGATAACCATGGATAGAAAGGGTGCTAACACCTTCCCTTTCTATAAATCTACCTCCCGAACCGAGAAACATCTCGAAAAGGAATTTTGCTGTGCTTTTGTCCTTTCCTTGTTGGAGAAAATAAAAGACGGTGGCGACTCTTGCTTACCGCGACATTTCGCGAACCAGCTTTAAACAGTCAGTTCTAAATCCACCGATCACAGAACTGGCGACTCTGCTGGGGAATATCTTAAAGTGAGGTGTACCTTAGGACTAAGATCACTTGTGTTTTCAATTGCCTGAATTGTTTGCTTTATTATTGTGGGTACTGTCTTGGGAGTTCTATAGATCCTAACCTGGATCTGGGGGATACCTTCTTAGAAAGTAGCAACAAGACTGTGAGGGAACTGTGCGGGGTATACCGACATGGTTGAAGCAGTCTGCTACGTTGATGTGGCACTTTGGTGAGTACCGGTTACCCTTGAGTCCAGTCAAGGAGAGTACGGGGCCGCCGCGTGGTGTCGTGAAGCATCAACTGACCTTAGGAACCTTAATTGAACCATCTTGGCCTCTTTAGGGTAGTGAGATAACTGACTTTGGTGCAGTCCGAGGTTGGTTGATACTCGATACTACACTCAATTGAGGGTTGTTTTCTTGGAATATTTCGGTCGCCAGTTCAGTGGCTAAATCGAAACGATGAACACAGAAAACAATCCAATGATATTGGGACCCTTAAAACCCGGTTACTTCGGATAGGACAGGTTTTGAGCCCACCAACTTCAAGAGGGTAGTACCCCAGACCCCATGCTGGCCTAAACTCTAAGGGCTGTGGTGTGACTTGTGTGCCTTACCATGTTTGCTTTTTGTGAATACTTGTGGTGTGTTTTATCATAGCATCATAACATCATACAACATCATATGCATCCACTAACCATTTCAGGGATTCAAATCTTCATCTTTGTTCTTGTTTTGTAGGACATGGAAACTATCTGCAGAAAGACAATTCAGATCAGCCTTGTAAGGATCCCTCCTCAGCTTAAGGAACTTATATCCAGGATTCCCGAGAGCTCTTCTTTCAGTGAGAAACATGGAAGACTCATCAGCTTGGTCAACACCAACATTGAGGAAGATATGATAAAGGTCCTCTTCCAGTTCTTTGACCCTCTGCACCACTGCTTTACATTCCTGGATTATCAACTAGTGCCTACATTGGAAGAGTTCTCCCGGCTTCTGAAGATCCCTATTCTTAGTCAACTACCCTACAACGGTACGGAAAAGGAACCCAAACTTGAAGAGATTGCTAAAGCATTACGCCTACAACCATCTGACATCAAGGGACATTGGGAAGTTAGAAGTGGTATCAAAGGATTCTTGGCCAGGTTTCTGTTTGAGAAGGCCCGAGAATGTTGGAATTCCCTTAACCTACAGGCTTTTGAAGAAGTTGTGGCCCTCCTTGTCTATGGGCTGGTGTTGTTCCCGAATCCCGATCAGCTTATAGATATCCATGCTGTCAAGATCTTCATGTCCATGAATCCCATACCTAAGTTGCTTGGGGACATCCTTCACTCATGTTACACTCAAACCATGAGAAAAAGAGGTGTTCTTATGTGTTGCACTCCTCTCCTGGGAAGGTGGTTTATTTCGCACCTTCCACAATCAGTTTTTAAGAATGAGCGGGGTTTGAGATGGTCACAACGATTGATAACTCTTACACATGCTGATATACATTGGTGTTCTCGGTCCAGAGAAGATGTCACTATCATTGATCGTTGCGGGGAGTTCCCTAATGTTCCTTTACTTGGAATCAGAGGTGGTATTACTTACAACCCGTGTCTGGCTTGGAGACAGTTTGGTTATGCTCGGAGGGACGGCCCTCATGACATGTTAATTCCTGACATAGTTTTTGACTTCGACAACGATGCACAAGGACTTCGCCAGAGATTTATCAGAGCTTGGAGGATGCCCAACAAGGTGGACATCAAGACACTGGGGCATAGGAACTCCATCCCGTTGGAGCCTTATCTCAAGTGGGTACGAGCCCGCTCCCAGAAGTTAGTGATGCCATATCCTCATGTTCTCCCTGTGATCAAAGAGCCAGTGTTGGAAGGAGAAGTCTCCTACACCATTCAACATCCTGACATGCCTACATCTTGGGAAGAAATGCAGAAGAGCTGGATCCAGCTTAAGGAAGAACGGAATTCTCTTGAGTCCAGTCTACATGCTAGTGAGAAGAAGGTCTTGGAGCTCACCCGCCTACTGCACGAGGAAAAGACTCTTAACACTTACATAGCTCCAAAGAGGATGCGCAATGTCTTTTGGGATTGATTTACTTTGTAATGTTTGCCCATGAGGCCTTGATGTACTGAACAATTATTTCTTAATGATAACGTGTGTTCCTTTTTGTCTACAACAAATTTGAACTTTCGAACCCTTGAATGCATTGCATAAACAACATATCATGCATCATGTGCATAGCAGGTACTCTTTTTTACAGGTGGTTTAATCTTCTTCGCTGTTTATTTCAGCTCGCCATCATGAATCCTGAATCATCTACTGAGCAATCCATCAAGGCCCTTCAGGCTCAGAACGCCCAATTCCAAGAGCTGATCATGAGTTTGGCCCAAGGACAGGAGGAATTGAAGGCTCTGCTAGTCAAGAAGAAGAAGAAGAGAACTGTACTATTCAACACTGGCCGGAGGTTTGGTAATACACTGCAGAATGAGGTTGATCAAGCTGGTTCTTCTGTGGGGAAAGGCAGTCCCCAAGGGGGAAGGGTTCCTAGTCCGGTGGTCTCTGACAACGAGACTGATTTCAATGAGGAGCAGTATCCTCCAGCTGAAGACAAGTACAAGCAGTTAGAGGATCGTCTGAATGCCATGGAAATTCAACAAGTGCCTGGTTTGGATTTCGGAGACTTGGGTTTATCTTCTGGTGTGGTGATCCCACACAAGTTCAAAGCACCATCTTTCGCAAAGTATGACGGGGCGTCCTGCCCTAAGCTCCATCTCAGATCTTATGTGCGGAAGATCCAACCATATACTGTGGACAAGAACTTATGGATCCATTTCTTCCAGGAAAGTCTTTCAGGGACTCATCTCGAATGATTCTATCAGCTGGATGGAACCAAGGTTCGTAACTGGGAGGACTTGGCTACTGCTTTTTACAAGCAGTATCAGTATAATGCCGACCTCGCTCCTACACGTACCCAACTCCAGGGTATGTCGCTAGGATCGGGAGAAGGTTTTAAAGAGTATGTGCAGAAGTGGAGGGACCTGGCTGGCAGGGTGCAGCCACCGTTAACCGACCGTGAGCTAGTGGACATGTTCTTGGGGACCCTATCCGGGCCATTCTTCAATCATCTCATTGGCAATTCGTCTGCAGGGTTTACAGACCTCATTTTGATTGGGGAAAGGATAGAAGCTGGGATGAAATCAGGGAAGATACAGAAAGGTGCGTCCTCAAGTTCTGAGAAAAAGCCTTTCAAGAAGGAAGCCAGTGCTGTGTATGGGCCTAGAAGGCAAAACAAACCAGAACGCGGCCAAGCTGTCAACACGGTGGTAATTACAAAGCCTGCTGCCGCTCCTCGGCAACCTAACCAACTAAGGGGTGAGAGACCCAGAAGAGAATATACTCGGCTTAGTATGACCTTGTCACAGATCTTGCCGCAACTGCTATCGACCAACTTGGTAACCGTCAGAGAGGCTCCAAAGGTGGTGAACACAACCTCTCCGAAGTATAATCCCAACGCCCACTGTGCTTATCACTCTGATAGCCCGGGGCATTCTACTGATGATTGATGGGCCCTAAGAAATAAGGTTCAGGACCTTATTGATGCGAAGGAAATACAGTTTGAGGCGCCCGAGAGGCCTAACATTGTGACTGCTCCTATGCCCCAGCATGGAGTAAATTCTATTGAGGAAGACCTGTATGCAGTTTCTGTGGATGTTGTGGCTACCCCTCTATTGACTGTTAAGAGGAACCTGTTGCTAGCCGGTTTATTTCCGGGTTGTGGCAAAGGTTGCCTTCTGTGTGCTGTTTCCCCTACTGGTTGTCCGTTGCTGAAGTCAGACATCCAAAGCCTGATGGATAGCAAAGAGATTTTGTTTAAGAAGACCGATGTTCCTATTGTTCCTGTTGAAGAAGTATCCGTTGTCACCATATTTAACAATCCTACCAAGGCTCCCCCGAGGAAGCCAGACAAAATCATGTCTGTTGCACCTATCATTATTACTGTTCCGGGGCCTCTCCCCTATAAGTCTAACAAGGCTGTCCCATGGCATTATGGGGCAGATGTGTATGTGCTTGGAGTGAAGCAGGAGTTCAAAACTAATACCGGTATCAGTAACATCACCGGTCCCGCTAAAGTAACTCGCAGTGGCAGGCTCTTCTCGCCCGACATTGCGCCACCAGTTATCCGAAGACCTCTTATCATAACGCCTACAAGTGTGCATGTTTCCCCTCCTGATCAAGTTTCTACCCCTGCTGCCGAGTCGTCTGACACTCGGGGTAAAAGGATTGCTGATGTGCCTGCCCGGATGGAGGCACCGAAGACTGTCAATGTTGAAGCCTCCCAGCAAGAGATGGAGGAAATTCTTAAGATAATCAAGAAGAGCGATTTCAACGTCGTTGAACAGCTGGGGCATACCCCCTCCAAGATCTCTATGCTATCATTGTTGTTGTGCTCAGAGGCCCATGCCAAGGCCCTGATCTCATTTCTGAAGACGGCTCATGTGCCACAAGAGACGTCTGCTGATCAATTCACTGATTGTGTGGCCAACTTGACCGCAGACAATGGTTTGGGTTTCTCGGATGCTGATCTGACCGCTAAGGGAAAGAACCACAATGATGCCCTGCATGTCTCCATTGAATGCAGGGGCACTACCCTTGCACACGTGTTGGTGGACACCGGTTCTTCCCTGAATGTATTGCCCAAGAAGGCCTTGTACAGGTTGGATTGTGAGGGTTTGGAGTTGAAGCCTAGTAACATCGTGGTCCGAGCCTTTGACGGGTCAAAGAGGATGGTTCATGGTGAAGTAGATATACCGATTCGTGTTGGTTCTCAAGTCTTTGATTCAATGTTATATGTGATGGACATTCGTCCATTCTATTCCTGTTTGCTGGGTCGTCCTTGGATCCACAAGGCTGGGGCTGTAACATCTACTCTACACCAGAAGCTCAAATACCCTGTCAGAGGGAAGATTGTCACAGTGCAGGGGGAGGAAGAATACATGGTTAGTCATCTGAACTCATTCCGGTATATAGAGATGGACGGGGAGTTTATTGAAACCCCCTTTCAACACTTTGAAGAGGTGCCTCTAACATTGGCGTCAACAGAGACAGTAATTGAAGAAGACTTTCCTTTGAAGATGGCTTCCTTGAAGGACGCCCGGGCTGTAATTGAGAAAGGTGAATGTGCTAACTGGGGCAGGCTCCCTGATTTTACTCCTAAGACAGACAAGTTTGGGCTGGGTTTTACTGCAGAGGCTCAGAGGGTTGTACGCAAAGCAAGGATCGGAAGACCTCCCGTATTCATCACCAACCCGGGAGTGAATGCTATTGAAGGCGATGCGGAGGAATCTGAGTTTGATAGCTGGATCTACCCGACGACTGACGGTGGACTGAACAATTGGACTGCAAAAGACCACATACCTGTTACTTTTGTTACACAGTAATGGATTCCTTTGTTTTTTAACTTGTAATGAACAATAAATTGAAACTTTATGGCCCGGTGTATTACCCGGGGCACCGTGGCTTCATTTGTGAGGGCATTACTTGTCATTTCCATATATCATGAATAAAAACATTGGACGTTTTTCGCATTTCAAATCTTGTGCTCCCTTTCTTTCTTTCTTTATATATTGCAAAACAGCTATATTTACACACACTCACCCATACAGGTTTCAATCCACTCTAGATCTCACTGGTAACGACTCTGCTACTGCCAGTTATGACTTCGAAAATCCGATCAACTTAGCCGAAGACGAAGGTGAAGATGATTGCGAAGTGCCTGGCGAACTTGCAAGACTGCTACTTCAGGAAGAGAGGGCCATTCAGCCACATGAAGAGCCAGTGGAAACAGTAAATCTGGGTACTGAGACAGATAGAAAGGAAGTTAAGATTGGTGCCAATCTGGAGCTCAGCGTGAAACAACGGTTGATTCAGATGTTGCATGATTATGTGGAAATCTTTGCCTGGTCCTACGAAGACATGCCTGGGTTAGATACTGACATTGTGGTCCATCACTTGCCTACAAAGGAAGACTGCCCTCCGGTTAAACAAAAGGTCCGTCGTATGCGTCCAGAGATGTCCGAGAAGATCAAGGCCGAGGTTATGAAACAATTTGATGCCGGTTTTCTAGCAGTGACTTCTTACCCTCAGTGGGTCGCCAATGTGGTGCCGGTACCAAAGAAAGATGGTAAGGTCAGAATGTGTGTTGACTACATGGATCTGAACAGGGCCAGCCCCAAGGATGACTTCCCTCTACCTCACATCGATGTTCTGGTTGACAATACTGCTCAGCACAAGGTGTTCTCCTTCATGGATGGGTTTTCAGGTTATAATCAGATCAAGATGGCTCCTGAAGACATGGAGAAGACTACTTTTGTTACTCAGTGGGGCACCTTCTGCTACAAGGTCATGCCATTCGGGTTGAAAAATGCTGGGGCAACCTACAAACGTGCCATGGTTGCTTTATTTCATGACATGATCCACCATGAGATTGAAGTGTACGTCGACGACATGATTGCAAGGTCCCAAACTGAGGAGGAACACCTTGATCATCTATAGAAGCTGTTCGACCGTCTGAAGTTGTACAAGCTGAGGTTGAACCCAAACAAGTGCACCTTTGGGGTAAGATCTGGAAAGTTGCTAGGCTTCGTCGTGAGTGACAAAGGTATTCAAGTAGACCCTGCCAAGGTTAAGTCCATACAAGAAATGCCAGTTCCCAAGACAGAGAAAGAAGTCAGAGGCTTTCTAGGACGTCTGAATTACATTGCCCGATTCATCTCGCATCTAACTGCTACCTGGGAAACAATCTTCAAGTTGCTGAAGAAAGATCAGGTGGTACGTTGGAACAATGAATGTCAGGCCGCTTTTGACAGAATCACAGAGTATCTCCAAGAACCACCCATTCTTATGCCACCGATTGAAGGGAGACCTCTAATACTATCCCTGACAGTACTTGACAGCTCAATGGGGTGTGTGTTGGGGCAGCATGACGAGTCTGGCCGAAAAGAGCACGCCATTTATTACCTTAGCAAAAAGTTTACCGACTGTGAGACCTGATACTCACTGCTCGAGAAAACTTGCTGCGCTTTGGTATGGGCTACTCGCCGGCTGAGACAGTATATGCTGACTCACACTACTCTGTTGATTTCAAAAATGGATCCGATAAAGTACATATTCGAAAAGCCCGCTCTGTCTGGAAGAATAGCAAGATGGCAGATGATCTTGACGGAATACGACATCCAGTACACAACTCAGAAAGCTATCAAAGGAAGTGTATTGGCAGACCACTTGGCACACCAGGCAGTGGACGACTACCAGTCAATGAACTTTGAATTTCCTGACGAGAGCATCATGATAGTGACTGATTGTGAAGTACCTGGACCGGACGAAGGACTTGAGGAAGGATCCCGATGGTCTATGCACTTTGACGGAGCCTACAACGCTTTGGGTAACGGCATCGGTGCTGTAATCATATCCCCTCAAGGCACTCATACTCCACTTACTGCCCGACTATGTTTCAACTGCAGCAACAACATGGCAGAGTATCAGGCATGCATCATGGGTCTTCAAGCTGCGATTGACTTAAGGATCAAGTTTCTGAGTGTCTTCGGAGATTCCGCTCTCGTGATCAATCAGATCAAAGGCGAGTGGGATACGAAACACCCAAACCTTATTCCTTACAAAGAATGTGTGTTGACATTGATCCCTCATTTCACAGAGATAACTTTTGAACATTTCCCAAGAGAGGAGAATCAGTTGGCGGACGCGCTAGCTACGATGTCTTCTATGTTCAAAGTCAAATGGGATAACGAGGCTCCCCGGATCATCATCTAGAAACTGGACGAACCGACATATTATTGTGATCTTGAGGCTGAAGAGGTAACTGAAAAACCTTGGTATCATGAAGTAAAGAGGTATCTTAAAGCTCAAGAGTACCCTGAAGGTGCATCCATCAATGACAAAAAGTTCCTGAGAAGGTTCGCAGCAAAGTTCTTCCTCAGCAATGGCATTCTGTACAAGCAGAACAATGATTCAACTTTACTGCGTTGTGTGGATAAAGCTGAAGCAGAAAAGATCATGGCAGAGTTGCATGAAGGTACCTTCGGAACGCATTCCAGTGGACATACCATGGCAAAGAAGATTCTTCGGGCAGGATATTTCTGGTCCACAATGGAAGCCGATTGTTACCAACATTCTCGGACATGTCATAAGTGCCAGATATATGCAGATAACATGCACATTCCTCCAGTTCCTCTGAATGTCTTGACTGCACCTTGGCCCTTTGCAATGTGGGGCATTGATATGATCGGCGAGATTAAACCTACAGCATCCAACGGGCATCGCTTCATCCTGGTGGCGATCGATTACTTTACAAAGTGAGTTGAAGCAACTTCCTACGCCATTGTAACCAAGAACGTCGTGGCACGGTTCATTCGGCATAACCTGATCTGTCGATACGGTGTACCTGAGAGGATCATTACGGACAACGGTACCAATCTTAATAACAAGATGATCACTGAGCTCTGCGAGCAATTCAAGATACAACACCACAACTCTTCTCCTTATCGGCCGAAGATGAATGGGGTTGTAGAGGAAGCTAATAAGAATATCAAAAAGATTGTGCAGAAGATGACAATGACTTATAAAGACTGGCACGAGATGTTACCGTTTTCTCTTCATGGGTATCGTACCTCAGCAAGAACGTCAACCGGGGCAACTCCTTTTTCCTTGTTCTATGGCATGGAGGCAGTCTTGCCGATTGAAGTCCAGATACCCTCTCTCCGGATAATGAAGGATGCAGATCTGAGCGAAGATGACTGGATCCAGACTCGACTTGATCAATTAAACCTAATCGATGAAAAGAGACTCACTGCTATTTGTCATGGTCAAACGTACTAAAAACGGATGATCAGGGAATTTAACAAGAAAGTCAGACCACAAGAGTATCAAGTTGGAGACCTGGTAATCAAGCGCATCATTCTTCCTCAAAGTGATCCCAGGGGCAAATGGACCCCTACATACGAAGGGCCATTTGTGGTTAAACATGTGTTCTCGGGAGGAGCCATGATTCTAACCACCATGGACGGTGACGACCTTCCTCACCCCGCCAATGCAGACATAGTAAAAAGATACTACGCATGATAAAAGACCCGTTAGGTTGACATACCTAAGAAAAAATAAGGGCTTCCCGGCGAACCAAAAGGGTTCGGGAAAAAATAAGGGATGAAATGAAAAATCTGTACACCCGGCAAGTCAAAAACCTGAAAAGGCGGCTTGGGCAAAAATGGGTATCCCGGTGGACTGAAAACCCGAAAGGGCAGTCCAGGCAAAATTTAGGGATTAAAGCGTAATACTATGTCTCATTGGATCACCTTGCATCCAGAATCCGGTATCAACCATCAGGTTCAGACGACATCGATCAATCAGCTTCATCTTCAAATGAGCAGCCAAGTGATGAGACGCTCGAAGATATAAAGGCGATAGCAGAGTTGGAACCCAGTGGGATTATTCTTTTCACATAGCTGTTTTGTTTTCCATTTTTCACAAAATTGTATAGACTCTGTTGTTCGGTGGCGTTCTCTTAATAGGACGTCAGCCTCTTGTACATAAACGCCTATTTACAGGCAAATTCAAAATCAATACAAATTCACTTTTCAGACCAATTGCCAATTGTTTTTCCTTTTTTCTATTTTGCTTTGCGAAGAACGTGCAATGTTCAATTGTGATATATGCATTTGACACTTATTGCTAATATTGTACCCCAAAATTTGCCCTCCCATATTCTTCAAGAATTGCAAAGAGCATGCTTCAAAATCTCCCCAAGGGTTGCACAGTTCAAGGGCCTCCTAACAGTCAAAACTAGGGTTTTGGTTCTGACAAAGTAAATGAAGTTTCCAAGGGTCCAATCAAGTCCCACATGATTATAAACATGGTCAAGCATCCTCATACCAAGTTTCAAGACTTACAGCACAAAACTGCACAGTCAAAAACCCTAATTGCACTACAGTCAACTGCAGGGGCAAAATGGTCATTTGACAGTCAAAAGTCCAAATTTTTGGTCAACATCTCATTTTGAAGCCACAAACATCATTTGATCAATGCTTGATCATGATTCTCAAAGCTTGGCTCAAAAAGTCTCAAGATGCAAAAGTTTCCATATTTGGACAGTTGAAAAAGTCAACTGTAAATTGACCAGGGCATAACTTTCACATGGATTATCAGAAAAATTCCATCCAAAGCTCATTTTGAAGACAAAGACATTTCCTACAACTCCTCTTCACACTTCAAGTCCAAGAAATGCTCTCACAAAAAGTTATCAATTTCAACATTATAGGTCATTTTCAAAAGTCAACAAAAAGGTACTTTAAGTCAAAGGCCATAACTTGAGATTGGTAAATCAAAATGGCATGGGACCAAAGACATTGGTTAGAGGACTCAAAGACCTTTCCAAAATGTCCAAGAACATGAGCAAAGCTTAAATATTGAGCAAGTTATTCCTTGAGGAAGTTGGGAAATTTTTGGATATTTTGAAAAGTCAACATTGCTTCAAATGACCTAAAATTGCTAATGGGCCTCTTTTTCTTCCACAATTCATCATCCAAGGCATGTGCACGACCATTTGGCCCAAAGGGAATTTTTTCTTCATTTTTATTTATTTATTTGGATTTTTTTATTATTAATAATTCATTTAATTAATTAAAATACATGAAAAATACCAAACCAATGCAATCAAATCTTTTTGTGCATGGAATAGGTTTAAAATTTCGTGCATGATCAGATATGGAAGGAATTGAAGTGATTGGCCATGATTTGTACCAAATAAGCATGGAAAAATATTTGAAAAGATCCTTGAAAATCAAATCTTGAAAATCATGAATGCAAAGGTTTTTGTTTGATTTCTTTGACCTAAAACCTTCACACATACATATATAGTGCAACCCTAATGCCAAGCACCTTCCAGCTGCGCAAGAACCTGATCAACAAGTTTGCAATTTTCTCAAAAAAGTCAAATACTGAAAACTAGGATACATGGCGATTCAAGGCAAAATATCTGTTCCATTGGCTTGCTGAGACTTCAAAGAAGGAATTGGAATCAAAACCATAAGCTTTAACACCAAGAAACGTGAGAACGATGGTGTCCTGTACAGAAAATTTTCCACATTCTTGCATCACGATCCATGCATTTTTCATAATTTTTGATGTTTGATTTATGTTCAGTGTTTAATTCTAAAGCTAACTGTATGGTTTGATTAAGTTTTCGTGCCAAAATAGAAGATTCACCATTGATGCAGGTTAGGGTTTTTCAAGCTTTGAATTGGGCGTTTCTTAACGCTGTAAAATTGGATCACCATGATACCATGACCATACTCAGCGTGCTTAGACGATGCTAAATCCACCCTCGCGCCTAATTTATATGGCCATATGGCCTAATCGTTATTTTCTAGAATGATACTTTTGGGGACGGTTCAAAACCGTTGCCCATTCTTTTTTTGTTTCAGGAAAAAAAGCAAAACGGGGAAGACGATGAAGTGTCAAGGCGTAAGTGGCTCGTTTGAAATTTCGCGCGAAAGCGCCCCACTAACTTTGGTTTTCTTTCATATTATTTGTTAGTTATTATATAAACAAAAGCGCGTTGGTGGCTCAGTGGCAAGCAAGCTTAGTGGTAATCCCTGGGACCTGGGTTCGATCCCAGGTCCCTCACCCTTTCCATATTATTTTTCATTTAATGCTTGTGTACAGTTTCAATGCTAGGGTGCATCATACTCTCCACATCCAGGCCTTCCACGCACATGCTAAGATCAATCCAAGGGCCATAGTTGGAAGAATATCATGGACATGAGTCAAAGGTGTTACACGCTGGCATGAGAAGTCCACCAGGCCAAAGCTATTGGGCCTGGATTTCTAAGCAAAAAACCTCCTATTTGGGGACAGACCCCCCTAGGTTTGCAATATTCTTTTCATTGTTTTTTTTTATTTTTGATTCAATTATTTCTTTTAATTTAATTCTTTAATTTAATTATTTTTCATAAAAAACATAAAAACAATAAAAATCATAAAAAAGGCAAAAATAAATATTTTTATTTAACTAATATTTTTGTAAATAAATTTCATTAAATGATATTAGTTTTTAAATCTAGGATTCATCTTAATATTTTTTTCAATAAAAACCTAAAATTTATAGAATTAGGGTTTATATCAATTTTTATCCTTTCTCTTTCCTTTTCACAATAATTAATTATTAAATATTATTTTTGTAATTAAATGGCATGTAAATAATTAGGTTAATTTAGGTTTAACTTTAATACTTTCTTAATAAACTAAAAAACAATTAGAATTAGGGTTAACATTTTAATTTCAATTAATCTTTCTCATTAAAACCATAAAATGCAAAAGATCTCAAAAAAAATAATTTCTTTTTTCTTTTTAATTTAATTAATTTAACAATTTAATTTAATTTCATTAAAAAAAAGGTCCAATGCCCTCGCTTTCGACTATTAATTTGTTTCGCGCATTTTTTTTTTGTTTCTTATCATATTTATGTACCTCTCCCAAAGCCATGTAAATATTTATCTCTCGCACTTTTACTTTACTTCTTTATTTTTCTGTCAAATCGGGTCCTGGAAATTTTGGCGATGTGGACCCGCGCCTTTTGTAACAGTTTAGGAATTTTATCTTTCCGCACTTTTTTTAACTGTTAAATAAATGCATGCAAGAATGAATGGCCTTAAATAAAAACAAACGCATAGATCACTGTGACACGAACAAGATAAAATAAATGAAAACGACACACAAATCACACACCACCCCTAGGGTACGCCTCACTGTTGCCTTGCCTCGAAAGGTGATCATCGAGTAGAGGATGTCTTAGTAAGTCCTCATGATCCGGGAACCTGGCATGAGGGTAGCTTCTAAGGTGTCTTCCCATTGCTCTGGTGATCACCATGTCCCGAACCTCGAATTGACCCGAACACCTCCAACGGTGGTGCTACCTACCTCTCAATGGTGGGATTGCACTACTTTAAAGGACATTTACACAGACGAATTCCTTAGGGTAGGTGGACGACTCTAGATACTTGCTCTAATTTCAAAACAAATCAAAAATACTTTTCACACCGGCACCTTTTCAAAAAAGCTTTCGAAAGCAAAATTTTCAAACACTCTTGAGGACCGATACAAGAGTCGAACTGGAATTTTCAAAGAATCTTTTTAAAACCCACAGTTGAAAAGAAAACAAACCATTTTGAAAACACAAATGAGCAAGTATCTAAGAGCCCATGGATAACCATGGATAGAAAGGGTGCTAACACCTTCCCTTTCTATAATCTACCTCCCGAACCCAGAGCAATCTCTTTAAGGAATTTTTTTGTGCTTTTGTCCTTTCCATTTGGAGAAAATAAAAGACGGTGGCGACTCTTGCTTCCGCGACATTTCGCGAACCAGCGTTAAACAGTCAGTTCCAGATCCACCGATCACAGAACTGGCGACTCTGCTGGGGACCATTTTAAAAGTGAGGTGTACCTTAGGGATAGTTCATAACTGTGTTTTCAATTGTATTGCTTTGCTTGCTTTAAATTGTGGGACTGTCTTGGGAGTTCTATAGATCCTAACCCGGATCTGGGGATACCTTCTTAGAAAGTAGCAACAAGGCTGTGAGGGAACTGTGCAGGGTATACCGACATGGTTGAAATGGTCTGCTACGTTGATGTGGCACTTTGGTGTGTACCGGTAACCCTTGAGTTCAGTCAAGGAGAGTACGGGGCCTCCGCGTGGTGTCGTGAAGCATCAACAGACCTTAGGAACCTTAATTGAACTATCTTGGCCTCTTTAGGGTAGTGGGATAACTGACTTTGGTGCAGTCCGAGGTTGGTTGATACTCGATACTACACTCAATTGAGGGTTGCTTTCCTGGAATATTTCGGTCGCCAGTTCAGTGGCTAAATCGAAACGATGAACAATGAAAGCAATCCCGTGATATTGGGACCCTTAGAACCCGGTTACTTCTAATAGGACAGGTTGAACCCACCAACTTCAAGAGGGTACTACCCAGACCCCATGCTGGCCTTAAACCCTAAGGGCTTGTCTTGTGTGCCTTGTGTGCCTTACATGTTTGTCTTTGTAAATATCTGTGGTGTGTTTAATCATAGCATCATGACATCATCCAGCATCATATGCATTGACTAACCATTTCAGGGGTTCGAATCTTCATCTTTGTTCTTGTTTTGTAGGACATGGAAACTGTTCGTAGAAAGACAATTCAAATCAGTCTTGTAAGGATCCCTCCTCAGCTTAAGGAACTTATATCCAGGATTCCCGAGAGCTCTTCATTCAGTGAAAGACATGGAAGACTCATCAGCTTGGTCAACACCAACATTGAGGAAGATATGATAAAGGTCCTGTTCCAGTTCTTTGACCCTCTGCATCACTATTTCACCTTCTTGGACTATCAGCTGGTACCTACATTGGAGGAGTTCTCCCGGCTCCTGAAGATCCCTATCCTTGATCAACTACCCTACAACGGTACGAAAAAGGAATCCAAGCTTGAGGAGATTGCTAAAGCCTTGCACCTACAGTCATCTGACCTCAAGGGACATTGGGAAGTTAGAAGTGGTATCAAAGGGTTCTTAGCCAGGTTTCTGTTTGAAAAGGCCCATGAATGTTGGAACTCCCTTGACTTACAAGCTTTTGAAGAAGTTGTGGCCCTCCTTGTCTATGGTTTGGTGTTGTTCCCTAACCCAGATCAGCTTATAGATATCAGTGTTGTCCAGATCTTTATGTCCAGGAATCCTATACCTACGTTGCTGGGGGACATCCTCCACTCATGTTACACTCGAACCATGAGAAAAAGAGGTGTCCTTATGTGTTGCACTCCTCTCTTGGGAAGGTGGTTTATTTCGCACCTTCCACAATCAGTTTTGAAGAACGAGCGGGGTTTGAGATGGTCACAACGGTTGATGACTCTCACACATGCAGATATACATTGGTACCCTAGGTCCAAAGAGGATGTCACTATCATTGATCGTTGCGGAGAGTACCCTAATGTTCCTTTACTTGGAATCAGAGGAGGTATTACTTACAACCCATGCCTGGCTTGGAGACAGTTTGGTTATGCTCGGAGGGATGGTCCTCATGACATGTTAATTCCTGACATAGTTTTTGACTTCGACAACGATACTCAAGGACTTCGCCAGAGATTTATCAGAGCCTGGAGGATGCCAAGTAGGATAGACAGTAAGACACTGGGGCACATGAACTCCATCCCGTTGGAACCTTATCTCAAGTGGGTACGAGCCCGCTCCCAGAAGTTAGTGATGCCTTATCCCCATATGCTCCCTGTGTTCAAAGAGCCAGTCTTGGAAGGAGAAGTGTCCTACACTATTCAGCACCCTGATATGCCCACATCCTGGGAAGAGATGCAGAAGAGCTGGATCCAGCTTAAGGAAGAAAGGAATTCTCTTGAGGCCAGTCTACATGCTAGTGAAAAGAAGGTCTTGGAGCTCACCCGCCTGTTGCATGAGGAGAGGAATCTCAACACTTACATAGCTCCAAAGAGGATGCGTAGTATATTTTGGGATTGATTTGCTTTTGTATTATTTTGCCCATGAGGCTTTGATGTACTGAACAATTATTTCCTTAATGATAACGTGTGTTCCTTTTTGTCTACAACAAATTTGAACTTTCGAACCCTTGAATGCATTGCATAAACACATATCATTCATCATGTGCATAGCAGGTTTTCCTCTTTTCAGGTTGCTTACAGTTCTTCGCTGTTTATTTCAGCATCATGAATCCTGACTCATCATCAACCGAGATGTCCATCAAAGCTCTTCAGGCGCAGAATGCGCAATTTCAGGAACTAATCATGGGTCTGGCTCAGGGCCAAGAAGAGCTGAAGGCTCTACTTCTGAATAAGGAAAAGAAGAAGAAGAGAAGAACTGTTCTGTTCAACTCGGGCCGAAGGTTTGGCAACACTCTGCAAAATGAAGAGGCTGGTTCTTCCATTGGCAAGGGTACCCCTCAAGGGGAGAAAGGTCCTAGTCCGGTAGTCTCCGACAACGAGACTGATTTTGATGAAGAGCAATATCCTCCTGCAGAAGACAGATACAAGCAGTTGGAAGACAGGTTGAATGCTATGGAGATACAACAGGTACCTGGGCTGGATTTCGGAGATTTGGGTTTGTCTACCGGTGTGATTATTCCTCGTAAGTTCAAAGCACCATCTTTCACTAAGTACGACGGGGCGTCTTGTCCCAAGCTACATCTCAGGTCCTATGTTCGGAAGATTCAACCGTACTCAGTGGATAAGAATTTGTGGATCCACTTCTTCCAGGAGAGTCTTTCAGGGACTCATCTCGAATGGTTCTATCAGCTGGATGGGACCAAGGTTCGTAACTGGGAGGAGTTGGCTACTGCTTTCTATAAGCAGTATCAATATAATGTCGACCTTGCCCCTACACGTACCCAACTCCAGGGTATGTCGTTAGGTTCAAGCGAAGGTTTTAAAGAGTACGCTCAGAAGTGGAGGGATCTGGCTGGCAGGGTGCAGCCTCCGTTGACTGATCGGGAGTTGGTAGACATGTTCTTGGGGACCCTATCTGGGCCGTTTTTCAACCATCTTATCGGTAACTCATCTGCAGGGTTTACTGATCTTATTCTGACTGGAGAGAGAATTGAGGCTGGGTTGAAGTCTGGTAAGATTCCGAAGGGTGCATCGTCTAGTGCTGAGAAGAAACCCTTCAAAAAGGATGCTAGTGTTGTGTACGGGTCCAGGAGACAAGAGAAATCTGAGCGCCGCCAATCTGTCAGTGCGGTAATGATTGCTAAGCCTGCTGCCGCTCCTCGGCCAACCAATCCTCAAAGGGCAGAAAGACCCTGGAGAGAGTTCACCCGTTTGAGTATAACTTTGTCGCAGATCTTGCCACAGTTGCTATCCACCAATCTAGTGACTGTTAGAGAGGCGCCAAAGGTTGTAAACACTGCTTCCCCAAAATACAACCCAAATGCCCGCTGTGCTTATCACTCAGATAGCCTGGGGCATTCCACTGATGACTGTTGGGCATTAAGGAATAAGGTGCAAGACCTTATCGACGCGAAAGAGATACAGTTTGAAGCTCCTGAGAGGCCGAATGTAGTAACTGCTCCTATGCCCCAGCATGGAGTGAATGATGTTGATGAAGAGGTATACGCTGATTCTGTGGATGATGTAGCTACTCCTTTGAAGACTGTCAAGAGGAACCTACTGCTGGCCGGTTTATTTCCGGGTTGCAGTGAGGGTTGCCTGTTCTGTGTTGTTTCCCTATCTGGTTGTCCCTTGCTAAAGTTAGGCATCCAAAGCCTGATGGACAGTAAGGAGATTCTGTTCAAGAAGTCTGTTGTTCAGTTGGTTCCAGTAGAAGAGGTTTCTGTGGTTACAATCTATAATAATCCAATCAGGGCTCTCCCAAAGAAGCCTATTCAAATCATGACCGTCGCACCTGTTGTTATTACTGTTCCGGGGCCTCTCCCCTACGTATCTGATAAAGCTGTCCCCTGGCACTATGGGGCAGACATATATGTGAATGGAATCAAACAAGAGTTCAACACTGGCTCCAGTATCTGCGATATCACTGGTCCAGCCAAGGTTACCCGCAGTGGCAGGCTCTTCTCGCCTGACATTGCACCGCCCGCTACTCGAAGACCCCTCCTTATAACACCTACAAGTGTACCTGTTCCTGTTGCTGATCAAGTTGTTTCCCCTGCTGCCGAGTCATCTAATGCTCGGGGCAAAGGAATTGAAGTTGAGCCTGCCCAGATGGAGGCACCAATACCTATAACTGCTGAGGCCTCCCAACAAGAGATGGAGGAAATCCTGAAGATAATAAAGAAGAGTGACTTTAATGTTGTGGAACAGCTGGGGCATACGCCCTCCAAGATCTCAATGCTCTCCTTATTACTATGCTCAGAGACCCATGCTAAGGCCTTGATCTCATTTCTCAAGACGGCCCATGTGCCACAGGAAACATCTGCAGTCCAGTTTACTGATTGTGTAGCAAATCTGACAGCGGACAATGGTTTGGGTTTCTCGGATGCTGACCTTACTGCAAAGGGAAGGGACCACAATGATGCCCTGCATGTCTCTATTGAATGCAGGGGCACTACTCTGGCGCATGTGTTGGTGGACACTGGTTCTTCCCTAAATGTGCTCCCCAAGAAGGCCTTGGACCGTTTGGATTGTGAAGGCCTGGAACTAAAACCTAGCAATATTATCGTCCGAGCCTTTGACGGTTCCAAGAGGATGGTTCATGGAGAGGTTGACATTCCTATTCGCGTGGGCTCTCAGGTGTTCGACTCTACTTTCTACGTGATGGATATCCATCCATCGTATTCTTGTCTACTGGGTCAACCTTGGATCCATAAAGCTGGGGCAGTGACCTCTACTTTGCACCAGAAGCTGAAATACCCTGTCAGAGGGAAGATCGTCACTGTGCAGGGAGAGGAGGAGTATATGGTGAGCCATTTGAATTCCTTCAGGTACATTGAGATGGACGGGGAGTTTATTGAAACCCCCTTTCAGCATTTCGAGGAGGTACTTCCAATTTCAGCAACAGCAGAAATAGCGGTCGAAGAGGAGGTTCCTTTGAAGATGGCTTCTCTAAAGGATGCCCGGGCTGTGGTTCAGAAAGGTGAATGTGCTAACTGGGGCAGGCTTCCCGACTTTACACAGAAAACTGACAAATTTGGACTGGGTTTTACTGCAGAGGGACAAAAAGCTATGCGGAAGGCGAAGACCAGAAGACCTCCTGTGCTCATTACCAATCCAGGAGTGAATGCTGTTGGGGAGGATAATGAAGTGGATGAAGCAGAATTCAATAGCTGGATCTACCCGACAACTGATGGCGGATTGACCAATTGGGTTGCTAAGGACCATACTCCTGTTACTTTTGTTACGCAGTAATAAACTTCTTTGTTTTGTTATTTGTAATAAATAATGAATTGAACTATATGGCCCGGTGTCTTACCCGAGGCACCGTGGTTTTATTTGTGAGGGCATATAAATTGTCATTTCATATATCATAAATGAAAATCTTGGACGTTTTCTCGCATTTCAAATCTTATGCTCCTTTTCTGTCTTTCCTTCCTTTACATATATTTCAAAACAATTGTATTTACACACACTCACTCATACAGGTTTCAATCCACTCTGGATCTCACTGGTAACGACTCTGCTACTGCCAGTTATGACTTCGAAAATCCGATCAACTTAGCCGAAGACGAAGGTGAAGATGATTGCGAAGTGCCTGGCGAGCTTGCAAGATTGTTGCTCCAGGAGGAGAGGGCAATTCAACCACATGAAGAGCCAGTGGAAATAATAAACTTGGGTACTGAGGCAGACAGGAAAGAGGTAAAGATTCGTGCCAACCTAGAGCTCAGCGTGAAGCAACGGTTGACTCAGATGCTACATGACTATGTGGAGATCTTTGCCTGGTCCTACGAAGACATGCCCGGGTTGGATACCGATATTGTAGTCCATCACTTGCCTACTAAGGAAGACTGCCCTCCGGTTAAGCAAAAAGTCCGCCGTATGCATCCAGAGATGTCTGAGAAGATCAAAGCCGAGGTTATGAAACAGTTTGATGCTGGGTTCCTTGCAGTGACGTCTTACCCTCAGTGGGTTGCTAATGTGGTGCCGGTACCAAAGAAGGACGGTAAGGTCAGAATGTGTGTTGATTACAGGGATCTGAACAGGGCCAGCCCCAAAGATGACTTCCCCCTACCTCACATTGATGTCCTTGTTGATAATACAGCTCAGCATAAGGTGTTCTCTTTCATGGATGGTTTCTCAGGGTATAATCAAATCAAGATGGCACCTGAAGACATGGAAAAAACTACATTTGTTACTCAGTGGGGCACCTTCTGCTACACGGTCATGCCTTTTGGACTGAAAAATGCTGGGGCAACCTACCAACGTGCCATGGTTGCTTTATTTCATGATATGATCCATCATGAGATATAAGTGGATGTTGACGACATGATCGCAAGGTCCCAGACTGAGGAAGAACACCTAGATCATCTGCAGAAGTTGTTTGACCGTCTGAAACTGTACAAGCTGAGATTGAACCCGAACAAGTGCACCTTCGGGGTAAGATCTGGGAAGTTGCTAGGCTTCGTGGTAAGTGATAAGGGTATTCAAGTGGACCCTGCCAAGGTTAAAGCTATTCAAGAGATGCCAATTCCTAAGACAGAGAAAGAGGTCAGAGGCTTCTTAGGACGCCTGAATTACATTGCTCGGTTCATCTCGCATCTAACTGCTACTTGTGAACCAATCTTCAAGCTACTGAAGAAAGATCAGGTAGTACGTTGGAATGATGAATGTCAGGCTGCTTTTGACAGAATCAAGGAGTATCTCCAAGAACCACCCATCCTTATGCCACCGGTTGAAGGGAGACCTCTGATACTATATCTGACAGTGCTCGACAATTCAATGGGGTGTGTGCTGGGGCAGCATGACGAGTCTGGCCGAAAAGAGCATGCCATTTATTACCTTAGCAAAAAGTTTACCGACTGTGAGACCCGATACTCACTGCTTGAGAAAACTTGCTGCGCTTTGGTATGGGCTGCTCGCCGGCTGAGGCAGTATATGCTGACTCACACTACCTTGTTGATCTCAAAGATGGATCCTATAAAGTACATATTCGAAAAGCCTGCTCTGTCTGGGAGAATAGCAAGATGGCAAATGATCTTGACGGAATACGACATCCAGTACACAACTCAGAAAGCCATCAAGGGAAGTGTATTGGCAGACCACTTGGCACATCAGGCAGTAGACGACTATCAGTCAATGAACTTTGAGTTTCCAGATGAGAGCATCATGATAGTGACTGATTGTGAAGTACCTGGACCGGATGAAGGACCTGAGGAAGGATCCCGATGGTCTATGCACTTTGACGGAGCCTCCAATGCTTTGGGTAACGGCATTGGCGCCGTAATCATATCTCCTCAAGGCACTCATACTCCACTCACTTCCCGACTATGTTTCAACTGTACCAACAACATGGCGGAGTATGAGGCGTGCATCATGGGTCTTCAAGCTGCGATCGACCTAAGGATCAAGTTTCTGAGTGTCTTCGGAGATTCCGCTCCCGTGATCAATCAGATCAAAGGATAGTGGGATACGAAACATCCGAATCTTATTCCTTACAGAGAATGTGTGTTGACCTTGATCCCCCACTTCACAAAGATAACCTTTGAACACTTTCCGAGAGAAGAGAATCAGTTGGCGGACGCGTTAGCTACAATGTCTTCTATGTTCAAGGTCAAGTGGGATAATGAGGCTCCCCGGATCATTATCTGGAAACTGGACGAACCGACATACTGTTGTGATCTCGAAACTGAATCAGTGACTGAGAAGCCTTGGTACCATGAAGTGAAGAGATATCTGGAAGCTCAGGAGTACCCTGAAGGTGCCTCTGTCAATGATAAGAAGTTTCTGAGAAGGTTCGCAACGAAGTTCTTCCTTAGCAACGGCATCTTGTATAAGCGAAACCATGATTCGACCTTATTGCGTTGTGTGGATAAGACTGAAGCAGAAAGGATCATGGAAGAGCTACATGAAGGGACCTTTGGTACGCATTCCAGTGGACACACTATGGCGAAGAAGATCCTACGGGCAGGGTATTTCTGGTCCACAATGGAAGCTGACTGTTACCAGCACTCTCGGACATGCCATAAATGCCAGATTTATGCAGACAAGGTGCATGTTCCTCCAGTTCCTTTGAATGTTATGACCGCGCCTTGGCCGTTTGCAATGTGGGGCATAGACATGATCGGTGAGATTAAACCTACGGCATCTAACGGGCATCGCTTCATCCTGGTAGCGATCGACTATTTCACGAAGTGGGTTGAGGCAGCTTCCTATGCTACGGTAACCAAGACTATTGTGGCACGGTTCATTCGGCACAACTGATCTGTCGGTACGGCGTCCTAGAGAGGATCATTACAGACAACGGTACCAATCTGAATAATAAGATGATCACTGAGCTCTGCGAGCAGTTCAAAATACAGCACCATAACTCTTCTCCTTACAGACCGAAGATGAACGGGGCTGTAGAGGCAGCGAATAAAAACATTAAGAAAATCGTGCAGAAGATGACAGTGACGTATAAAGATTAGCACGAGATGTTACCGTTCTCTCTACATGGGTACCGTACCTCAGCCAGGACGTCAACCGGGGCAACTCCTTTCTCCTTGGTTTATAGTATGGAGGCGGTCTTACCGATCGAAGTGCAAATACCCTCTCTCCGGATAATGAAGGATGCAAATCTGAACGAAGATGATTGGATCCAGACACAACTTGATCAACTAAACCTTATTGATGAAAAGAGACTTGCTGCTATCTGTCATGGTCAGACGTATCAGAAACGGATGATCAGGGCATTTAACAAAAAGGTCAGACCACAGGAATATCAAGTTGGGGATCTGGTAATCAAGCGAATCATCCTTCCTCAGAGTGATCCAAGGGGCAAATGGACCCCTACGTACGAAGGGCCATTTGTGGTTAAACATGTGTTCTCAGGAGGAGCCATGATTTTAACCAACATGGATGGTGACGACCTTCCTCACCCCGCCAATGCAGACATAGTAAAAAGATACTACGCATGAAAAAGACCCGCTAGGCTGACATGCCTAGGCAAAAATTAGGGCTTCCCGGCGAACCAAAAGGGTTCGGGCAAAATGAAGGGATGAAATGAAAAAAAACTGTACACCCGGCAAGTCGAAAACCTGAAAAGGCGGCTTGGGCAAAAATGGGTATCCCGGTGGACTGAAAACCAGAAAGGGCGGTCCAGGCAAAAGTTAGGGATAAAAGCGTAATACTATGTCTCATTGGATCACTTTGCATCCAGAATCCGGTATCTACATCAAGTTCAGACGACATCGATCAGTCAGCTTCATCTTTGTTTAGGTCATCAAGTGATAAGACGCTCGGGGATATAAAGGCGATAGCAGAGTTGAAACCCAGTGGGATCATTCATTTCACACAGCTGTTTTATTTTCTCTTGTACAAAATTTGTATAAACTCTTTTGCTCGATGGTGTTCTCTTACTAGGACGTCAGTCTCTTGTACACAAAACGCCTATTTACAGGCCATTCAAAAATCAATACAAATATATTTTTCAGTTAAAAGTGCCAATTGTTTTTCCTTTTCTATTTTGTTTTGCGAAGAACGTCCAAGGTTCAATTTGTGATATATGCATTGACAATAATTTGCTAACTCGTGAATATTTGCATACGAAACAAAGGATTAATTACAGGTAACATTAGAAACAGGGGCAATAAAGAGTTGTCTAAGCAATCTAATTGTTCGGTCCTCCAAGGTATCGAGATAGGTTCAGCTAAAGAACATAACCAGTACGTCCCAATTCCCCAGAGAGTAAGTCAGCAAGTCAGTGCACTCTCCCCAGACAAAGCTATATTATCAACCTTAAGGAAGTTGAGTATCCTCCAGCAGATCTCAACATTCCCCAGCAGTATACATGTATTCTTAACAAGCATCCCCGACAGTCTTGGTCTAAAGGCTGTTCCCCGGCGGTATACCAGCATTCAGTGGAGTCATCTTCCCGATACAGTTCAAAACTTCCCCAGGAGAGTCCAGCCCAGTTTCCCCAGGAAAGTTGGAATCCATCTCCCCAAGCAGTAAGCTTATCCCCAGTAGATTCTGGAAGCTTATCCTCGCAAAGCACGAACGCGTCGCCCGGCTTTATTCAAAGAGTTATTTCCCTACCAGGATATAATTGGGTTATCCTCAGCCAAAAGCCACGGAAAGAGCGTCCTCGACGGAGTCTTCTTATCCCCAGCGAAGTCTAGAAACATTTCCAATACAACAAAGGATATCCCCAGCAAGTTATCATCAACAACTCAACAAAGTATCTCTCTCCCCACCGAGTATTGCTTCCCAGCAAGATCGTTAGAGTACTTTTCTCCCCGCAGAGTAATCCATTCGCCAAGTTTATTCCCCAACGGAGTTATCTTCTCCTACCGGTATTCTTGCAGCTATCATCCCCAGCGGAGGCAAAAATCTATTCTCCAACATCAGCCCAGGAGTGACTTCCCGGCACCAGTCAAGGATTTACTTTCCTAGACGAAAAAAACACATATTCCATACATTATTGTAGCATGCATATACGCATCATATCTTACAAATCTCATTTATGTTGAGAACATCATTGCTTGATCCCTATCATGCGCTGCATATGACTGACCTTTACCTTTCAGGAAAGATTCAGTTAAAGTTCTCAATCATATTTCAAGACTTAGACCGGTTCAGTTAAATCGACTCCAAAGATTTCTCTGTTTCTTATCCAGTCAAAGGCCTTCTCTGGTTCAGTCAGATCGACCTTAAGATCTCCCTGTTTCTTATCCAGTAAAGACATTCCAAGACCTAGACCGGTTCAGTTAATCGACCCTAAGATTTTCTGTTTCTTATCCAGTCCAAGGCCTTCTCTAGTCCAGCTAAATCGACCCCAAACAGATTTTCCTGATAAAGACTCAGTAGAAGTTATCCAAGATTCTCTCAATGATTGCTGTTGAGGTTGTAGTCGCCTGTGGTTCTCTCCCCGATACTGCGCAGGTAGTAATCATCCCCAGATTCGCTCAATGATATTGTTGAAGTCGAAGTCGCCCAAGATTCTCTCAATGATTGCTGTTGAGGTTGTAGTCGCCTGTGGTTCTCTCCCCGATACTGCGGAGGTAGTAATCATCCCAAGATTCGCTCAACGATTGCTGTTGAAGTTGAAGTCGCCTAAGATTCACTCAACGATTGCTGTTGAAGTTGAAGTCGCCCAAGATTCTCTCAATGATTGCTGTTGAGGTTGTAGTCGCCTGTGGTTCTCTCCCCGATACTGCGGAGGTAGTAATCATCCCCAGATTCGCTCAATGATACTGTTGAAGTCGAAGTCGCCCAAGATTCTCTCAATGATTGCTGTTGAGGTTGTAGTCGCCTGTGGTTCTCTCCCCGATACTGCGGAGGTAGTAATCATCCCCAGATTCGCTCAATGATACTGTTGAAGTCGAAGTCGCCCAAGATTCTATCAATGATTGCTGTTGAGGTTGTAGTCGCCCGTGGTTCTCTCCCCGATACTGCGGAGGTAGTAATCATCCCAAGATTCGCTCAACGATTGCTGTTGAGGTTGAAGTTATCCAAGATTCTCTCAATGATTGCTGTTGAGGTTGTAATCATCCAAGGTTCTCTCACCGTTCCTGTTGAGGTAGTAACCATCCCTGGTTCATTCATCATCGTTTGAAGCTCCAGATCCAGCTCCTGTAACCAGTCAGGACACACCTATACAAAGCATCTGAAGACCAGCTCCTGCAACATGTCAGGTGCTCATCTTTCTTTTGCAGGTACACAGGTTCTCGCTAAGGAATCTCTTATGCGATCAACGTCCAGATGGCATCTATAAGCCCATCCACCTATCCATCATCTCTTAGCATGGCATCTATAAGCCCATCATCCTATCCATCAATCTCTAAATGGCATCTATAAGCCCATTCCCACCATCATACTACTATGTGAGCGCAAATTTCTGGGCACTCTAGTGTTCAATCATCTTCCACCTTCGGATTACGAAAGGCATGTCAACCAATCTGCATCCTCAGGTCTAATAAGATTGAATAGGGGCAACTGTTGTACCCCAAAATTTTCCCTCCCATATTCTTCAATAATTGCAAAGAGCATGCTTCAAAATCTCCCCAAGGGTTGCACAGTTCAAGGGCCTCCTAACAGTCAAAACTAGGGTTTTGGTTCTGACAAAGTAAATGAAGTTTCCAAGGGTCCAATCAAGTCCCATATGCTTATAAACATGGTCAAGCATCCTCATACCAACTTTCAAGACTTACAGCACAAAATTGCACAGTCAAAAACCCTAATTGCACTACAGTCAACTGCAGGGGCAAAATGGTCATTTGACAGTCAAAAGTCCAAATTTTTGGTCAACATCTCATTTTGAAGCCACAAACATCATTTTATCAATGCTTGATCATGATTCTCAAAGCTTGGCTCAAAAAGTCTCAAGATGCAAAAGTTTCCATATTTGGACAGTTGAAAAAGTCAACTGTAAATTGACCAGTGCATAACTTTCACATGGATTGCAGAAAAATTCCATCCAAAGCTCATTTTGAAGAGAAAGACATTTCCTACAACTCCTCTTCACACTTCAAGTCCAAGAAATGCTCTCACAAAAAGTTATCAATTTCAACATTATAGGTCATTTTCAAAAGTCAACAAAAAGGGACTTTAAGTCAAAGGCCATAACTTGAGATTTGTAAATCAAAACGGCATGGGACCAAAGACATTGGTTATAGGACTCAAAGACCTTTCCAAAATGTCCAAGAACATGAGCAAAGCTTAAATATTGAGCAAGTTATTCCTTGAGGAAGTTGGGAAATTTTTGGATATTTTGAAAAGTCAACATTGCTTCAAATGACCTAAAATTGCTAATGGGCCTCTTTTTCTTCCACAATTCATCATCCAAGGCATGTGCACGACCATTTGGCCCAAAGGGAAGTTTTTCTTTATTTTTATTTATTTATTTGGATTTTTTATTATTAATAATTCATTTAATTAATTAAAATACATGAAAAATACCAAACCAATGCAATCAAATCTTTTTGTGCATGGAATAGGTTTAAAATTTCGTGCATGATCAGGTATGGAAGGAATTGAAGTGATTGGCCATGATTTGTACCAAATAAGCATGGAAAAATATTTGAAAAGATCCTTGAAAATCAAATCTTGAAAATCATGAATGCAAAGGTTTTTGTTTGATTTCTTTGACCTAAAACCTTCACACATACATATATAGTGCAACCCTAATGCCAAGCATCTCCCAGCTGCGCAAGAACCTGATCAACAAGTTTGCAATTTTCTCAAAAAAGTCAAATACTGAAAACTAGGATACAGGGCGATTCAAGGCAAAATATCTGTTCCATTGGCTTGCTGAGACTTCAAAGAAGGAATTGGAATCAAAACCATAAGCTTTAACACCAAGAAACGTGAGAACGATGGTGTCCTGTACAGAAAATTTTCCATATTCTTGCATCACGAACCATGCATTTTTCATAATTTTTGATGTTTAATTTATGTTCAGTGTTTAATTCTAAAGCTAACTGTATGGTTTGATTAAGTTTTCGTGCCAAAATAGAAGATTCACCATTGATGCAGGTTAGGGTTTTTCAAGCTTTGAATTGGGCGTTTCTTAACGCTGTTAAATTGGATCACCATGATACCATGACCATACTCAGCGTGCTTAGACGATGCTAAATCCACCCTCGCGCCTAATTTATATGGCCATATGGCCTAACCGTTATTTTCTAGAATGATACTTTTGGGGACGGTTCAAAACCGTTGCCCATTCTTTTTTTGTTTCAGGAAAAAAAGCAAAACGGGGAAGACGATGAAGTGTCAAGGCGTAAGTGGCTCGTTTGAAATTTCGCGCGAAAGCGCCCCACTAACTTTGGTTTTCTTTCATATTATTTGTTAGTTATTATATAAACAAAAGCACGTTGGTGGCTCAGTGGCAAGCAAGCTTAGTGGTAATCCCTGGGACCTGGGTTCGATCCCAGGTCCCTCACCCTTTCCATATTATTTTTCATTTAATGCTTGTGTACAGTTTCAATGCTAGGGTGTATCATACTCTCCACATCCAGGCCTGCCACGCACATGCTAAGATCAATCCAAGGGCCATAGTTGGAAGAATATCATGGACATGAGTCAAAGGTGTTACACGCTGGCATGAGAAGTCCACCAGGCCAAAGCTATTGGGCCTGGATTTCTAAGCAAAAAACCTCCTATTTGGGGACAGACCCCCCTAGGTTTGCAATATTCTTTTCATTGTTTTTTTTTATTTTTGATTCAATTATTTCTTTTAATTTAATTCTTTAATTTAATTATTTTTCATAAAAAACATAAAAACAATAAAAATCAGAAAAAAGACAAAAATAAATATTTTTATTTAACTAATATTTTTGTAAATAAATTTCATTAAATGATATTAGTTTTTAAATCTAGGATTCATCTTAATATTTTTTTCAATAAAAACCTAAAATTTATAGAATTAGGGTTTGTATCAATTTTTATCCTTTCTCTTTCCTTTTCACAATAATTAATTATTAAATATTATTTTTGTAATTAAATGGCATGTAAATAATTAGGTTAATTTAGGTTTAACTTTAATACTTTCTTAATAAACTAAAAAACAATTAGAATTAGGGTTAACATTTTAATTTCAATTAATCTTTCTCATTAAAACCATAAAATGCAAAAGATCTCAAAAAAAATAATTTCTTTTTTCTTTTTAATTTAATTAATTTAACAATTTAATTTAATTTCATTAAAAAAAGGGTCCAATGCCCTCGCTTTCGACTATTAATTTGTTTCGCGCATTTTTTTTTGTTTCTTATCATATTTATGTACCTCTCCCAAAGCCATGTAAATATTTATCTCTCGCACTTTTACTTTACTTCTTCATTTTTCTGTCAAATCGGGTCCTGGAAATTTTGGCGATGTGGACCCGCGCCTTTTGTAACAGTTTAGGAATTTTATCTTTCCGCACTTTTTTTAACTGTTAAATAAATGCATGCAAGAATGAATGGCCTTAAATAAAAACAAACGCATAGATCACTGTGACACGAACAAGATAAAATAAATGAAAACGACACACAAATCACACACCACCCCTAGGATACGCCTCACTGTTGCCTTGCCTCGAAAGGTGATCGTCGAGTAGAGGATGTCTTAGTAAGTCCTCATGATCCGGGAACCTGGCATGAGGGTAGCTTCTAAGGTGTCTTCCCATTGCTCTGGTGATCACCATGTCCCGAACCTCGAATTGACCCGAACACCTCCAACGGTGGTGCTACCTACCTCTCAATGGTGGGATGGCACTACTTTAAAGGACATTTACACAGACGAATTCCTTAGGGTAGGTGGACGACTCTAGATACTTGCTCTAATTTCAAAACAAATCAAAAATACTTTTCACACCGACACCTTTTCAAAAAAGCTTTCGAAAGCAAAATTTTCAAACACTCTTGAGGACCGATACAAGAGTCGAACTGGAATTTTCAAAGAAACTTTTTAAAACCCACAGTTGAAAAGCAAACAAACCATTTTGAAAACACAAATGAGAAAGTATCTAAGAGCCCATGGATAACCATGGATAGAAAGGGTGCTAACACCTTCCCTTTCTATAATCTACCTCCCGAACCGAGAGCAATCTCTTTAAGGAATTTTTTTTGTGCTTTTGTCCTTTCCATTTGGAGAAAATAAAAGACGGTGGCGACTCTTGCTTCCGCGACATTTCGCGAACCAGCGTTAAACAGTCAGTTCCAGATCTACCGATCACAGCTAACTCATAAATATTTGCATGCGAAACAAAGGATTAATTACAGGTAACATCAGAAACAGGGGCAATAATGAGTTGTCTAAAGCGATCTAATTGCTCTGTCCACCAAGGTACCAAGGTAAGTTCGGCTGAAGAATGTAACCGAGATATCTTAATTCCCCAGAGAGTGAGCCAAGATTCAACAATTCTCCCAAGAGTTGGTCTTCCATAAGCCCTACAAGGCACCATATCTCCAGCAAGTCAATATTCTCTCCCCAAGCAGAGTTAGGCTACTGTCAGCCCTAAGGAAGTTAGATTATCCCCAGAAGATCTCAACACTCCCCAACGAAGCATACAAACATTCCTAACAAGCATCCCCAACAGTCTTATTCTAAGATTGTTCCCCGGCAAAATATCGGACACCCAGTGGAGCCATTCCCCAGTCCAATCTCAAAAGTGTCCCCAGGAGAGTTGAATCAATCTCCCCAGCAGGAAGCTTATCCCCAGTAGATTTTGGAAGCTTGTCACCCGCATAGCACGGACGCGTCTCCCGGACTTTTTATTCAGAAGGTTATTTCCCTACCAGGATATAACTGGGTTATCCTCAGCCAATTACCACGGAAAGATCGTCCCCGACGAAGTCTTCCTATCCCCAGCGGAGTTCATCAAATCTTCCCAACAAAACTTATCAATGGTATCCCCAGCGAAGTTATCATCAAACCTCAGCAAAGTACTTCTCTTTCCCCACAGAGTTCACTCCCCGCAGAGTAATCTATTCGCCAAGTTTATTCCCCAACAGAGTCATCTTCTCCTACCGGTATTCTTGCAACTATCATCTACAGCGGAAACAAAGCTCTACTCTTCAACATCAGCCCAGGAGTTAACTTCCCGGCATTCGTCAAGGATTTACTTTCCTAGACAAAAATACGCTCATAAACATCACATCTTCATACATTATAGCATGCATATACCCATCATGAACATACAATCTCATTTATTCTCTGAACACCATGACCTCACGCATGTCATACATCATGACATTGCATACAACTAACGTTTTGTCTTTTCAGGACCAAGGTCAATACAAAGATAATTGCTATCAACTGTCGTGATTCCAGATCCGATTCCTGTATCTTGCCAGGGTGTATCTGTTGACGACTAATTCCAGACTCGATTCCTGTATCCTGCCAGGGCACGTCTGAAGAGTTTGAAGATCCGATTCCTGTATCTTGCCAGGGTGTATCTGTTGACAACTATATTCTAGACTCGATTCCTGTATCCTGCCAGGGCACGTCTGAAGAGTTCGAAGATCCGATTCCTGTATCTTGCCAGGGTGTATCTGTTGACGACTATATTCCAGACTCGATTCCTGTATCCTGCCAGGGCACGTCTGAAGAGTTCGAAGATCCGATTCCTGTATCTTGCCAGGGTGTATCTGTTGACGACTATATTCCAGACTCGATTCCTTTATCCTGCCAGGGCACGTCTGAAGAGTTCGAAGATCCGATTCCTGTATCCTGTGTAGTTGTTTAGTTATTGGCATGCATTTTTGGTAAAACCAGGTGTGTGAATGTCATGACTGATGTCATAACATTCTAGTTTATTAGGTACTGATTCATTAGGTACCTTTGCAGAAAAATATTGTCATACAGGTGCTGCTGTTTATGAGTGTGTATCTGAGCATTTTGCAAAAAGATCACATTTACCAAAATCAGTAGACAGGAATTCAGATGTCATGACAAATGTTAAGACATCCTGTTCTGAACTAACAGTTATGCAGTTTGGGTAATTCTGAGTTTTTTCAGGAAAATGACTCAGTCTTTCCAGAACAGAAAATCTCGTGGACTTGGGGTTAACCTAGCTCAACCCTAACCTGGTTGATAAAGTCATGTGACCAAGTCTTAAGGTCAAACGGAATTAACCCTAGCTTTTTTTGGAAACCCTAACTGAAGATGCAGCTGCTATATATTCAACAGGGCTGCTGTTTTGGAATTCAATCCCTTTCTGACTGAAGATCATTTAGAAGCTGTATAGTTTTAACTATTGTAATCCAAGCAAGTATCATTGTGATAAGTGACTTGGAATAGGTTTTAATTGTAAGGGTTGTGTATCACTCAAAGCTTTGAAGCAAGAGTGTTTTTGTGTCTCTTGACTAAAGCTTTGAAGCAAAGTCAAGTTAGGTTTATGTATCACTCAAAGCTGTGAAGCAAGAGTGTTTGTGTTGCTTGATTAAAAAGCTGTGAAGCATAATCAAGTGTATGTTTTGAAGAGTGTCTTCATCAATTCATTAGTCAAATTGTTTTTAAGTATCACTGTTGTGATTGAGGGGGAGTGAGTAGGAACTCAGGTTTAAGTTGTACTTAGATTGAAGTTGCATTGGGTAGGTCTTAAGTGAAGGAGATAAACTGGTTGGTTTATTCGTGAATTAATATCTCTTATAGTGGATTTCCTCCCTGGCTTGGTAGCCCCCAGAGTAGGTGTTGTTGCACACTGAACTGGGTAAACAATTGACTGTGTTCTTTACTATTTTTGTATTTACTGTCTTATAGAAAGTCAGATACGGTGTCATAACATTGAACGTGACATTGAGTATCTGCAGCCAGAATTTCATCCTGCCAGGGTGTATCTGTTGACGACTATATTCCAGACTCGATTCCTGTATCCTACCAGGGCACGTCTGAAGAGTTCAAAGATTCGATTCATGTATCTTGCCAGGGTGTATCTGTTGACGACTATATTCCAGACTCGATTCCTGTATCCTGCCAGGGCACGTCTGAAGAGTTCGAAGATCCGATTCCTGTATCTTGCCAGGGTGTATCTGTTGACGACTATTCTCCGGACTCGATTCCTGTATCTTGCCAGGGCACGTCTGAAGAGTTTAAAGATTCGATTCCTGTATCCAGCCAGGGCACATCTATATAAAGAGTTTGAAGATCAACCCCTGTAACAGGCCAGGTAATTATTTTCTTTCTCAGGTACGCAAGTTCTCGCTAAGGAATCTCTTACGCGATCAACACTTAGATGGCATCTATAAGCCCATCCACATACCAACAGTTCCAAATGACATCCATAAGCCCATTCCCGACAAGGTTCTGTCACATCTCCAGATGGCATCTATAAGCCCATCCCCCTATCCATCATCTTTCCAAATGGCATCTGTAAGCCCATTCCCGCCATCACACTGCTGATACTCAACTATGTGAGTGCAAATTTCTGGGCACTCTAGTGTTCAATCATCTTCCACCTTCGGATTACGAAAGGCACGCTGGCCAATCTACATCCTCAGGTCTAAGAAGATTGAACAGGGGCAACTGTTGTACCCCAAAATTTGCTCTCCCATATTCTTCAAGTTTGACAAGAGCATGGTCCAAAATCTCTCAAGGATTGCACAGTCCAATTGCCTCCTAACACAGTCAAAAATTAGGGTTTGGTTCTTGTAAAGAAATTGAGGTTCCCAAGGGCCCAATCAAGTCCCAAATTCCCATATACATTGTCAAGCATCCATGTGTCAAGTTTCAAGACTCACAGCATCAAGTTGCACAGTCAAAAAAACCTAATTGCTCCACAGTCAACTGCAGGGGCAAAATGGTCATTTGACTGTCAAAAGTCAAAAATTTTGGTCAACATCTTATTTTGAAGCCACAAACATCATTTGATCAATTCTTGATCATGATTCCACAAGCATGGCTCAAAAAGTCTCAAGATGCAAAAGTTTCTATTTTTGGATAGTTAAAAAGTCAACTGCAAATTGACCAAGGCATAACTTCTTCATGGTTTATCAGAAAAATTCCATCCAATGCTCATTTTGAAGAGAATGACATTTCCTACAACTCATCTTCACACTCCAAGTCCAAGAAATGCTCTCACAAAAAGTTATCAATTTCAACATTATAGGTCATTTTCAAAAGTCAACAAAAAGGCACTTTAAGTCAAAGACCATAACTTGAGATTGGTAAATCAAAATGACATGGGACCAAAGGCATTGGTTAGAGGACTTCAAGGCCTTTCCAAAATGTCCAAGAACATGTTCATAGCTTCAAATTGAGCAAGATATGCCTTGGAGAAGTTGGGAAATTTTTGGGAATTTTGAAAAGTCAACTTTGCCTAAAACACTTCAAATTTGCTAATGGGCCTCAAATTCTTCCATGAATCATTACCCAAATCCTATGCACGACCCATTGAGCTCAAAGGGATTTATTTTCTTATTTTTAATTAATTAATTGAATTTTTATTATTATTAATTAATTTAATTAGATTTAATTATGAGAAAATATCAAATAATGCTTTTTCAAATCTTTTTGTGCAGCAAATTCACTCATTATATGCAAAAGATTTCGTGCATCATCCAAGGGGACAAGATCATCCACATTTGGCAAGATTTCCATGGAAAAAGATTGGAAAATATATGATTGGCAATCAAAGATTCAAGTCATCAATTCATGGACTTTTGGGCTTTGTTTTGACCTAGAAATATTCACATACATATGCACAAGAAAACCTAATTCAGAGGGACACGAAAAAGCTGCTAAAGCCATAGAACAAAGTTGCAACTTTTCATCAAAAACTTGAAAACTTATTTAGTATTTGCAGGATCATTCAAGGCCTAAAACCTATTCCAACACCTTGCTGACATTGCTAGGAAGCTATAACAATCAAGAACAAGCTTCCACGTCCAAGGAAACGGTAGAACATAATCGTGTTATTCACAAAAATTTCCATAATCGAATTCTGCATTCTATGCATCATTGTTATATTTTGATTGTTGATTCATGCTACTAACATCTTCCCAAAGCGTTTGAGATAGTTTAATTGTGCTAAATCTTCCTAAACTGAAATCTACCATTGAAGGATATCTAGGGTTTCAGGACTCAAAAATTAGGGCTTTCCTTATATGGTAAAATTGGACCTTCAAACCTGTATGGATGAATTTGTTGCATCAAGACGAAGCTATTAAGACCGTCGCGCCTTTTTTATATTAAGTATATGCCTAATCGCTATTTTCACGTTTTCAGTTTGTGGGGGTTTAAAACCCCCGCTATTTATTCCTTTTTGTTTCAGGCAAACGAAGACGAAGCATGCGTGTCATCACGTTACTGGGGCGTTCAAACTTTGGCACGGTTTTTCAGCATAATGAACATATTTTATATATTATATTTCTTTGTTATTGTATATACAAATAAACGCAAATGGCTTGGTGGTTGGAGGACGTGTTTTGCAGGTACAGGGACCTGGGTTCGATTCCCAGGTCCCCCCACTTAATTCTTAATTTTTGTTTCAATGTATTCACATGCAGCACATCCTCAAGGGTTCGCCATACGTCCTCATGCATTGGCTAGCCAGATGGCCCTGACCCACAATCTGAAGGCCACAAAAGGAGGTCTATCATATACCTCAGTCAACCAAGGCGCACTCAAGCATGGAAAGTCAAACGAGCTGGTGTTAATGGGCCTGAATTACTTCCAATTTACCTCCCTTTGGGCCTGAAAACCCCCCTTGGTTTGTATATTTTTTCAATTTTATTTTATTTTCTTTTTCTAATTCTTTTAATTATAATTATTTAATTCACTTAAAATAATATTCTTTTCATACTAAAAACAGAAAAATCAAAAATACGAAATATGTTTAATTATTATTAGTTTCACTATTAAAATATTTTTGTAAATAAATGTTAATAATTAATTTAGTTTAATTTAGGTTTTACTTTAATCTTTTTCTTAATAAATAAAAAATATCTAGACTTAAGGTTTTTTTGACATTTTTCATCCTTTTCTTAATTAATTATTTTTCCTCATTATTTATTATTATTGTTAATTACTATTTATTTTTGTAAATAAACATGTAAATTAATTAACTAGTAAATTAGGTCAACTTGGATATTTTCATTAATAATTAAAATACATAGAATTAGGGTTTCATCTTGATTTTAATTTTCTTTATTTCATAAATACCAAAAACATAAAAAATACTTTTCTTTAATTAATTAATTAGCTTTTAATTCAATTTAATTTCAAAAGGGTCAAAACCCTCGGACGTCCAATTCATTCGTTTCGCGCATTATTTTCTTTTGAATATTATGTAACTGCCCAAGGATTGTAATAGTGATTAGGTTTACCGCATTTATTTACTTTCCACACTTCTATCAAAACGGGTCTTTGTATTTTGGCGATGTATAGACCCGCGCCTTGTAATAGCATAGCCTTTATCTTTCCGCATTTTAATTTTCCGCACTCTTAAATTCTAAATTGCATGAAAGAATGTATGGTTAATTAAAAACAAGCGTAGCTCACAATGCCATGATCAAAGATAACTATTAAACTGAAAACAACACACAAATACATACACCACTCCTAGGGTACGCCTCACCTGTTACCTTCGAAACGTGGTCGTCAAGTATAGGACGTTTTAGTAAGTCCTTATGTCCATGATCCAGTTGCCTCGAAACAGTTGCCTCAGAACAGTTGCCTCGGAATAGTTGCCTCGAAACGGTTGCCTCAGATTAAAAAAGGATCAAGGACATAAGGGTAGCTTCTAAGGTGTCCTACTGTTGCTTCGGTGACCACACTGTCCCTACACTCGAATTGACCCGAACACCTCCAACGGTGGTGCTACCTACCTCTCAATGGTGGGATGGCACTACCTTAAGGACTTCTACACAGCTTAATTCCTTAGGGTAGGTAGATGACTCATGGATACTTGCTCTATTCAAAACCAAATCAAAAAACCTTTTCACACCGACACTTTCAAAAAGCTTTCAAAACAATTTTTCAAACACTCTTGAGGACAGATACAAGAGTCATTCTGAAATCTTTCAAAGAAACTTTTTTCAAAACCCACTCATTTTTGAAAAGCAAACATATTTTGAAAACATAAGAGCAAGTACCTAAGAGCCCATGGATAACCATGGATAGAAAGGGTGCTAACATCTTCCCTTTCTATAAATCTACCTCCCGAACCGAGAAACATCTCGAAAAGGAATTTTGCTGTGCTTTTGTCCTTTCCTTGTTGGAGAAAATAAAAAGACGGTGGTGACTCTTGCTTACCGCGACATTTCGTGAACCAGCTTTAAACAGTCAGTTCTAAATCCACCGATCACAGCAGGTAAAAAATAATTGAGCAATGGGGAGCGTCGGTAGAAGATGAAGATTTAGAAAATTTAGGATGCAATTTTATTTCATTTCAATTATTTGTAACATTATCATTGTAAACAAAGATGTAAATAAATTTACAGTTGTTCAAATAATAATTTGTAACAAAACAATTAAAGATGAATAAAAAAAATCCTTTTTTGATCAGTTAATTCTCTTTTATTTCTCTTCAATTGTTTATTTAATTATTTGAGTTTCTTAAATTAAAATAACTGGAAGTAAATCCAATTATTTTGACTTAGAAAAAGAAATAATTAATAAACGTCCGGCGTTCCGAATAATCCAAAACATTGCACAGTCAATCAAACAAACGTCCACGTGTTTTTCCTTTTACTGATTAAATCAAACACTGCAAACTCTCAATCCAAATGCCTTAATTAAAATCTCAGAGTAAATTTGAAAAGAACTGTAGAATTAATTCTTTCTGAGAATGCGCGCATAAAACCCTAGTTCTTGACTTAACACCAAAGAAATGCCTGTTTGACCAAACTTTGAGCCAAACTCAACCAAACCCTAGCAATCTGCTTGAACTGTTCCAAAAGTCCATGAAAACCCTAAATGGGATAGACTGATAAGAAAAAGTCTGTTTGACTGATTCTTACGCCATTCTGAAAAAATTAGGAAAGGTCCGAAGCTGTGATTTCTTGTGGAAAAGAGGAGGGCAAATTTTGGGGTACAACAGTTGCCCCTGATCAATCTTCTTGAACCTGAAGAGTTAGATTGGCAAGCTTGCCTTTCGCGACTCGAGGGTGAAAGGAGATTGGACACTAGAGTGCCCAAAATTTTTTTTGCACTCGGTGATGTGATGGTAGAGGGAATGGGCTTAAAGATGCCATTTGGTGATGGGCTTAGAGATGCCATCTGGAAATTGCTGGTAGGAGGATGGGCTTAGAGATGCCATCTGGAAATTGCTGGTAGGAGGATGGGCTTAGAGATGCCATCTGGAAATTGCTGGTAAGAGGATGGGCTTAGAGATGCCATCTGAAAATGTTTGTTGGACTGTATGTCGTTGGTGAGTGGACGAGTATCAGAAAGGTATCCATGTTTTGGAACATTTCTGAACTGTAGGTCTGAACAAGCAATAGATTGACATCCGTGTCTGGAAGCATCCGTAAACTATTTTCAAAAGTTGAAGTTGAATAAGCAATAGAGCGGCATCCGTTATTGGGAAGCGTCCGTAAACTGTTTTCAAAAGTTGAGTCTGAACAAGCGATAGATTAACATCCGTTGTTGGGAAGAATCCGTAAACTGTTTTCAGAGGTTGAAGAATCTGAACAAGCGATAGATTAACATTCGTTGTTGGAGAACCCGTGAACTGTTTTCAGAAGTCTTGAAATTGAATAAGCAATAGAGCAGCATCCGTTGTTGGGAAGCGTCCGTAAACTGTTTTCAAAAGTTGAGAAGAATCTGAACAAGCGATAGGTTAACATCTGTTACTGGAGAACCCGTGAACTGTTTTCAGAAGTCTTGAAATTGAATAAGCAATAGAGCAGCATCCATTGTTGGGAAGCGTCCGTAAACTGTTTTCAAAAGTTGAGAAGAATCTGAACAAGCAATAGGTTAACATCCGTTACTGGAGAACCCGTGAACTATTTTCAGAAGTCTTGAAGTTGAGAAGGAACCGGTGTAGGGTTTCCTGATGATGAGTCCGTGTAAAACTGCATCTGAATGAATCTGGAATAAGTATTAGAATGTCACCATGTCTGGGTCACATCTGAACTATTTCTAGAAAGAATCTCGGAAGATGATGATCTTTGACTGTTGACTGATCTTTCCTGAAAAGGTAAAGAGTTAGTTGTATGCAATGTAATGATGCATGATGCAATGTATGTTATATCAATGTTTATGATATGAATGTGATGAATGCGCATGTAAGCTAATGAGCTGTCTTGCTGAGGATAGATGAATCTTGGATGGCTGGAGAAAAAAGAATCTTGATTGCCGCCGGGGAAAGTAACTCCTTGACTGCTGTAGGGAATTGCAAGAATCTCTTGATCGTTGAAAAAGAGAAATCATGGGACCGCTGTTGGGGGATCAGGAGCTTGGGTTGTATGCCAATCTACTGGGGATTCCTGTCTTGAGGAGATCTTCACTGGAGAGTATTCGAATATTCTGTGAGGACCTGAAAATGAGAATCTTCATTCTGCTTGGGGATTGATAGTTGGGAGTTTTAGCTCCGCTGGGGATTGCAAGAATCTTTTGATTGCTGCAGGTATTGAAAAGGTTGGTCGGTGAGATAGCTGTCCTGGCTTGTTACAGGTGTTAATCTCTGACCGGAGAAAAGAAAAGCTTCTTGGCTTGTTTCAGGTATTACTCTTCAATCTCTTCATGTAGATAATTTCCTGGCTTGTTACAGGTGTTGATCTACAATCAGTCGTCCACAGATATTTTCCTGGCTTGCTACAGGTATTAATCCGGAACTTAAGAAAGGTTGGTCAAGGAGATATTGTCCTGGCTGGTTTCAGGTATTGATCTCTGACCTGAGAAAGAAAGATAGTTTTCCTAGCTTGTTATAGGTATTGATCTTCAATCTCTTCATGTAGATAATTTCCTGGCTTGTTACAGGTGTTGATCCACAATCAGTCATCCACAGATATTTTCCTGGCTTGCTACAGGTATTAATCTGGAACTTAAGAAATACACCACTTTGAGAATGAGAATCTTCATTCTGTTGGCAGTCAGAAATTGGGAGTATACCAATCTTCTGAGTTGATGAGAATCTTCATGCTGTTAACAGTCAGAAACTGGGAGTATACCAATCTTCTGAGGTTTTAAGGATGAGAGTCTTCATTCTCGAGAGAAACAGATTTTTCAGTTGTCTGTTATCCTGTTGGTGGTTTGTAATTTCCAGCAGGTGATGAAGAAAATTTGACGATTACTACTCCGAAAGATGAAGGAACCTTGACGATTACTACTTCAAAAGATGAAGGAACCTTGATGATTACTACTTCAAAAGATGAAGGAACCTTGACGATTACTACTTCAAAAGATGAAGGAACCTTTGACGATTACTACTTCAAAAGATGAAGGAACCTTGATGATTACTACTTCAAAAGATGAAGGAACCTTTGACGATTACTACTTCAAAAGATGAAGGAACCTTGATGATTACTACTTCAAAAGATGAAGGAATCTTTGACGACTACTACTCCAAAAGATGAAGGAATCTTTGACGACTACTACTTCAAAAGATGAAGGAATCTTTGACGACTACTACTTCAAAAGATGAAGGAATCTTTGACGACTACTACTCCAAAAGATGAAGGAATCTTTGACGACTACTACTTCAAAAGATGAAGGAATCTTTGACGACTACTACTTCAAAAGATGAAGGAATCTGTTGATCAGACTGCATATGTTAAGAATGTTGTTGAAAGGTAATTTGCTTTGGAGAATAAATCCTTGACAAATGTTGGGGAAATAAACCTGTGACTGCGGGTCTGCTAGAGAGGTGTCATCACTTCCCCCAGTATCAGATGCATGTGATATTGCCAGGAAACTTGGATTTGTAACCCTTGAGATTGACATTCGAATGCCCCAAGTGACGGTGACGGAGACTTGCCCCAAGTTAATTTGCAATTGAGAGATTTTGTTGAAATCTTGACTGGACTACCCCAGGTTAACTGAACTTTGAAAGATCTGTTGAAACCTTGACTGGACTGCCCCAGGTGTGCTGGATAGTGACATGTCATGCCCCTTGTTGATAGGAGATTTGCAACGGAAGTGTCATCCTTCTTGAAGTGATTTGATTCACTGAGAGAGCTTTCGTTCATCGGATATTCGTTGTATGAATTTCTTTGCTGTCAAACAAATAACCATGTGCAAACAACGATATTCAAATAATGCAAAGTTTATGCTTGTCTCGAAGTTTTGAAAAATGCGTTTTTTAGCAGAAAACTTTTTATAAGACAAATTCAACACAAGATTTAGAGCAAAGCCTTATAGGAGTCAGGATACCTTTTGAAACAGTATGCTTTCGAACTAACCAATGCTTCAATTAGGACTTTTGAAGGGTTGTAACGTGGCTTGGTTCACGGTTTTAAGAAACAAAGGATAAAGCTCAAAGTATATTTGTACCCACCCGCTCTTCGTGATGTTCTTCAATCCTAAGCTCAGTTAATTGTGTGTCGTACTCTATTCGAGTTTGGAACGACTTTTTGGGTGATGGTTCACCAATTGAATTTTGGAAGACAGTCATCATCTCCTTTTCTTTTGCAACATTTTTCATGTTGTTGAGGGTTTGTAATGACCTCTTTCTTTTGATTTTTTATCCCTAACTTTTGCCTGACTGTTCCTGTTTTCGGGCTTACAGTCAGCGGGATGCCCAAGCTTTCTTAAGCCTCCTTTGTAGGTTTTGGCTCAGTGGGCTTCTCTCTTTTGAGAGATTGACTGCCTATGTGATAGGGAACCATCACTTGTCTTTTGATTCCAAAGGAATGTCTCTTTTTTTGATGTCGTTCATTGTAATACGAACTGAGAGTTTGCGACTTCAATGCGCACCTTTTTCGACTTAAAAGAGAGACTACCCTGCCCCAGGTTTATATCAAAGGTTTTGACTTGTTTAGAACAGAAAACTCCTACTTCTTTGGCTCGAAGGGGTTGACTAGGGATTATCTTCCTTATAACTCCAGTGTTTGGGAATTGAAAGAAATGCATGTACATCATCAGCACCGTCTGTTCAAAAGCATACTGTATGAGATTATGGTATTGTTTCGTCATCCTCCCTCTAAAGGCTTGCAGGTCTTTATCAAGAGTCAAATATCATAGAGAAAGTAGAAAGCATAGTTCAAGTGTAACGAAAATGAGTGGATCAAATCAAGACAAACATATGCAATGCATTAATGAAACAAAATTTGACATTAATAGATGATTTGTTTGAATAACAAAAGAAATTACAACTTTGAAAATTCAAATGAAACAAAGGCGCTCCCAATGATTTGGCATAGTAGCAGTGATCACATTTGGAGTCTCCGGAGGGTCAAAATTTTATCTCCTCGGCATCAATCAAGTCTTGAACCTGGTTCTTCAAAGTCCAACAGCTGTCGGTGTCATGCCCAGGACTGTCAGAATGGTAGGCACATCTCACACTCGGGTTATACTTGGAAGAGGAAGTATCAGGATTTTGAGGAGGATCCTTTAGCGTGATCATCTTCAACTTCAGAAAATGTTGTAATGCTTGAGACAAAGGCATGTTGATGTCGGTATACTTCCTTTCTTGATATCTCACCCTACGCCTCTTGCCCCGTCTTTGTTGAACAGTCGTGGGATCAGAGATCAGGATTGCCCCTACATGTTGACCATGACGACTCTTTTGACCAGTCACCGCATTGGACCCTTTCTTTCCGTTGTAGGGAATTATCTGAGTATCCGAGGGTGTAACTCCTTGGATCTTTCCACTTTTGATGCCAGCCCCGACCCTTTCACCGGTCAATATTAGCTCAGTGAACCCGGCTGAGGAGCTTCCAATTAAGTGATTAAAGAAAGGTCCAGTCAAAGTTCCCATGAAGATGTCAATCAACTCTCTGTCAGTTAAAGGGGGTTGCACTCTACCAGCCAGATCTCTCCATCTTTGGGCATATCCTTTGAAGCTCTCGTCGGAACCCATGGTCATGCTCTGCAATTGCACACGAGTTGGTGCAAGATCAGCATTGTACTGATACTGCTCATAGAAAGCAACAGCTAAGTCCTTCCAGGTGTGGATGCGAGAACTCTCCAATTGATAGAACCACTCGAGTTGAGCTCCTACCAGGTTTTCTTGGAAGAAATGGATCCAAAGCTTTGGATCAGTTGTGTATGGTTGAATCTTGCGGACATAAGACTTTAGATGCATCTTAGGGCAAGAGACTCCATCATACGGGGCGAAGGTAGGGACTTTGAACTTTGGCGGAATGACCAATCCAGGAACCAAACCCATGTCTCCCAAATCCAAGCCAGGTATTTGTTGGACCTCCATGGCATTGAGGCGATCCTCCAACTGTTTGTACTTGTCATCAGCGGGAGGATATTGTTCTTCGGAGTAACCAGCTTCCTCAATCTCCAAATTGTGGTCTTCTTCAAGACTGACCCCCTTGTCTTTGAGAAGAAGAGCTTTCAGATCCTCTTGCCCTTTACCCATAGCCAGAAGCATTTGCTGGAATTGAGCGTTTTGAGCTTGGAGATCTTTCACCGTTTGTTCCATATCCATCTTACTGAAATAAACAGTAGGAAGATAAGGAGACCTGTGTGGGAGAAACCTGCTATGCAATGATATGTTGATATATATGCAATTTTTCAAGGATCTCTTGGGGTAAACACAAGAGAACGTTAGAGGTTGAACTTTGATCTTTGATTGGAGAACTTTGCACCGGTGGATGTCTTTCCACGAGAATCAAGCTCACCATGTCAAGTGGGTCATAGCCCCTGATTCAAGTTGTTGCACTTGATGGCATTTGTTTAGAGGAGAAAACCTCTTGCCCTTTGGTAGACGTCTGGTTCAACGTAACCCTGCATCAAAAGAACCCTCGAGATCCTTGAAATGGTTAGTGAAAAAAAATGCTATGGTATGATGTCATGATGTTATGTACATGTATGCAAAAGCAAGTGAGTGTATATACAGGTAATCATATTCACACAAAGCAAACAAGTCCTTAGGTTTAGGCTTGCATGGGGTTTGTAGGTAAGTACCCTCTTGAAGTTAGTTGGCTCATCCTGTCCTAAAATAGGAACCGGGTTCTAAGGAGCTCAATATCACCGGATTGTTTTCTGTGTTCATTGTTTTAGTTTAGCCACTCAACTGGCGACCAAAATATTCCAAGAAAACAACCCTCAATGAGTGTAGTATCGAGTATCTACCAACTTCGGACTGCACCAAAGTCGGTCATCTCACTACCCCTAAAAAGGCTAAGATGGTCAATTAAGGTTCTAAGAGTTCGTTAGTGCTTCACGACATCACTCAGCGGCCCCGTACTCTCCTTGATTGAACTCAAGGGTTACCGGTACTCATAAATATGTCGCACTAACATAGCTTACTGCTTCAACCATGTCGATATACCCCGCACAGTTCCCTCACAGTTTTATTGCTATTTACCTAAAAAGGTGCCCCCAAATCCGGGTGTAGGATTTACAACAAACCCAAACAAGGACCCAAAAAGTAAAGCAATCAAAGCAATCAAAGCAAGTATGTAAAGGTGATCTAAACCCTAAGGTAACCCCACTTTTAAGTAACTCCCCAGCAGAGTCGCCAGTTCTGTGATACGGTGGGAGAACTGACTTGAGGTTTTGCGTTTGTATTCGCACTTGTTCGGTTTAGCAAGAGTCGCCACCGAATTTTTATTTTATCCTAAAGGAAAGATTAAAAAAGCACAGGAAAAACCTTTTGAGATGTTTCGTGGGTTCGGGGGGTAGATTATGAAAAGGGAAGGTATTAGCACCCTTTTCATCCATGGTTATCCATGGGCTCTTAGTTACTTGTTTTAGATCACTTGCCTTTGATTTTTAATTGCTTGAAATGGTTGTGTGTGTGTGTGTTTGAAAAATGTTTTGAAAAAGATGCCTTGTCTAGGCAACCGTTGTAACAATTCTTTACTCGAATGTTTTACAAAGGTGTGTGTCTTTTCGAAAAGATGTTTCAAATGTTTTTGAAAGTTGTTTTGAAAGTTGTTTGGAAATTGTGTTTGGAAATTGTGTTTGTGAAGTGGGTTTTGAAAAGTAGGGAAGCGTGTTTTGCAAGTTGATCAAGTAACTAAGAGTTGTCTATCCCTAAATTTACTCAAAGGTTTTTCTCATGTTTTAACCCTTTTAACAGTATTGTTCCACCATTGCATTTGGTGGACAATCTTGTGTTAGGATGTTAACGGGATGGGCGCGGGTCATCGTATGGACCATGAATGCAATGGTGCCAAGTGTCTTTGGCAATTTGCTTGAAGGGACTATGATCATTTGTTTAGGCAACTTTCGAAAGCGTCATCGAGGGACTATGATCATTTGAATTGTTTTGTTTTGCCAAAGAAACTCAACGTGCAAGCATGGCCCATTTTGGAAGGCAACAAGCGGAGTAACCCTAAGGGTGCAAGTGTGATTGGTGTTGTGATTGTCATGCATTTGTCTTGTATTTAGGTTATCTAGCGGTTGATTTTATTTACATACAAACCCTAGGTATAAACATGGTATAATTGAAAGCGATAAATTGCAAGAATTTAACGTCTACGCTATTACAAATAAGTATTCGAGAATGGGGGTACAAATATTTATAAATGGGGATGAGTCATTAGGAGAGTAGTGTCCCAATATATTTACAACCAAATCGAATCGCATTCTCAATGTCAATGTATCAATGCATAAGAATAAAAGATAAGCAAATGTATTGGAAACTTCATCCGATCATATAATCAAAGCATAAATATATATTAGAAACTTCTTTCAGAAGGCAACTTCATCTTCAATCTTGAGCCATGGCCGGACCACCTGTATCTTCCTCATTTCTCCATAAAAATAGAAACTCCAAACATGAAAGTTATGGTGTTTCTTTCCACGAAATCAAACATATAACTTATGTAAACTAAATGTCAAAGATAAAAACTAATTTTGCTGGCCCTAAATTGAAACCTAATTTTCTCAGAAATTTCAAATCCAAAATTCTCTATACACAGTCAATATAAATGGAAACTATGAACATGGTTAGCTTTAGAGCAAGGATATCTACATTTTGTTTTCACAAATCAGGATCAAATGATGCTTGTATGAAGAGATAGAAGTTTGAGTTTTTACCTCTTGCAGCTGGAGTCGTGAATGGAGTTTGAGCAACTTTTGAGAAGGCCTGAGGATCTATTTAGCTTGCCTGGACCTCCTTGAGTGTATCCCAGCTCTTACTTTGCCTTGAAAGTCCCTAAATCTCTCTACTCAAGTCAAACTGCAAGCTTGATATTTGAAAATGGTGGATAGTGTTGGAGGAGTTACAGTGAGGAAACAAGGGTTTGGATTGCTTTGGTATGAGGTATAGAAGGTGTCTGAGTGATTAGTTTTTAAAACGCACGAGTGAAAATGAAGATCATGAGTTTTGGTTCAGAACTGTGTGTTAATGGTGTTCTTGAGAAGATTTTTGGTTTTTTGATATTTGAGGTAGTTTCAGGGAAATAGAATTTGTGTGTCAACTTGCAAATAGTGTGTATACTTATAAGTAATAGGTTTTAAGACTTGTAACAACTCATATTTCAAAACTCACATGTTTTGCTTGGTTACTTGTTTTTGAAGCAAGGCTAGCAAGCATGGTTTCAATGTGAAGTACAAAGCTTGTAGGGGGGATGAGACATTTAAACACACTTGTTATGATTGTGTAAAGTGTGTTTGTGCAGAAAGAACAAATGCAAGGCTCAATGCAAGCTGACTTTGCATAAAGCTTGCTTTTCTAAAATGGCAATGTTGCCTTTCTTCCCAAAATAGAATTAAATTTGTACAATGCATTGAATGCTTGGATTAAAGCTTCAAACAGATAAGAAAACATTTAATTATGGAGTGAAAGTCAAGTTAGAAGCCTGCAAAGTGGGATTTGTACAACATGCTTGAGGATTGGATCCAATGTTCTTCACAAAATTGCTTGTAATCCAAGTGACAAAACACCAACTTCATCTCTTCGATTCTCCCTACTAAAGAATGATCTCAAGGAGTTCTTGGACATTTTGGAAATCTTTAAATGTTCTATACAACTCATATTTGAATTGATTTTGAATATTCCCCTTGGAACTATGTGAAAAATTGCCATGAAGTTAGGTCAAAAATCTGCCTAACTAGGGCAAAATTTCACCAAGTCATTTTTAGTTCATGAGCATGTATTCACAAAATTATAACTTGAGATCCAAGAATATTTAGGAGAAGTTGTGTGAAGAAAATTTGTAGATTTCATGGAGATCTACAACTTTCATGTTGGAAGTTTCCTTTGAATCATCTTACATCATGGTGAAAATTTGGCTCAAAGTTGTGAAAAAATAAGAAATTTTCTATACTTAGAAAAATTTCTAAGTTAAGAAATTTCATCTTTTTAAAATAAAATCTTGAATTCTTGATTTCTTGTTGAACAAGTTTCATATTTTGATATGTTTTGATGAATTATGACCTTTGGCACTTGAATTTGACTAAAAAGTCAAAGTTTGACTTTTTCAATATACAATTGACTGCAAAATTCATTTGTCAATCAAATAGATTTGCAATGTTTTGAATCATTTCACTAGGTCAAAATGATGCAATTATACTCTTGAGATCATGCCTTAAACCAATTGATCATTTTCTAGATCAAAAATCAGAAATTGCCCTTTCTTAATCAAAACCCTAATTTTGACCATTTTGCCCTTTTGGAGATTTGATCAAATATCTTGAGGAACTGTGGTCCAAAATTGATCAAATGATACATATGCGTCTAAAATGTTGATGTGGATAAAAATTATGAAGTTTGAATGTAAATTGGCTATGGTTGACTTTTTCCCTAATACAACTGATTTTTAGGTCAACTGTTCAATTGACTGACCAAAAGTGTGATCCAAGGCTTGAAACTTGACATGAGTAATCTTAGGGGTCCATAATGATCCATGAAAGTCATATGGGGCATTGGAAGTTCAAAAATCCTTGTGCAATCTCAAAACCTAATTTTCATCCATTAGTGCTTGAGGAGGTGCCTTGAGTTGATCAACCCAAATGCAGTCTTGATCCAAAGGAGATCTTGTGAGAAAATTCTTGATAAGTGAGAGGGAAAATTTTGGGGTACAACAGCTTCCCCTGTTCAATCTTCTTAAGCCTAAAGAGTTGGATTGGCATGTTTTGCCAGTCGTGACTCGAGGGTGGAAGATGATTGGACACTAGAGTGCCCAGAAATTTGCACTTGGTAATGTGATGGTGGCGGGAATGGGCTTAAAGATGCCATTTAGAAAGGTGATAGAAAGCTGTAGGAGATGGGCTTAAAGATGCCATCCAAAAGTGATTGTTTGTATTGTAATTTGTAAGCTGAAAGAATGAGTATTAGAACGACGTTTGTATCTGGAGCATATCTGAACTGTATCTGAGAGTTGAATCTTAATGAGTATCAAAATGGCATCTGTGTCTGGAGCGTATCTGAATCGTATCAAAAGGATGAATCTAAATGAGTATCAGAATGGCATCCGGGTCTGGAGCGTATCTGTACTGTATCTAAGAGTTGAATCTAAATGAGTATCAGAATGGCATCGGTGTCTGGAGCGTATCTGAACTGTATCTGAAAGCTGAATCTAAATGAGTATCAGGATGGAATCCATGTCTGGAGCGTATCTGTACTGTATCTGAAAACTGAATCAAAATGAGTATCAGAATGGCATCTGTGTCTGGAGCGTATCTGAACCGTATCAAAAGGTTGAATCTGAATGAGTATCAGAATGGCATCCGGGTCTGGAGCATATTTGTACTGTATCTGAAAACTGAATCTGAATGAGTATCAGAATGGCATCCGGGTCTGGAGCGTATCTGTACTATATATGAGAGTTGAATCTAAATGAGTATCAGAATGGCATCTGTGTCTGGAGCGTATCTGAAATGTATCTGAAAGCTGAATCTAAATGAGTATCAGGATGGCATCCGTGTATGAAGTGTAATTATACTGTATCTGAAAACTGAATCTGAATGAGTATCAGAATGGCATCCGTGTATGGAGCGTATCTGAACCGTATCAAAAGGTTGAATCTGAATGAATATCAGAATGGCATATGTGTCTGGAGTGTATCTGAACTGTATCAAAAGAAACTCTGAACATTGTTAATGGTAACTGTTTAATCTTATCCTGAAAAGGGTAAAATGTTAGCTAAAATATAGAGTCATGTTGTATGAAACGCATAGTATGATGCATTCGTGTTATTAATGTTTATGATATATGGATGCAATGTATACGTATGTGAGCTAATTTGCCGCACTGCTGTTGGGTTAAGGCAAATAAATCCCTGACTGCTGCTGAGGATATGGAGTATAAGTCTTCATGTTATGAAGTCTAAGTGTCGATGAATTTTTGCTTAGAGAAATAAACTCTGTTGTGAGGGAAATGCCGTGTACTGCTTGTAAAATTCCATTGGGGAATCTTGAGAAATTTGACGACTTCTACTGGGGAGTGATAACTGGAAGTTTTGTTCCACTAGGGATTAAACAACGTACTGTGGGGATTTCTTAGGTAATAGCCTAGAGGTATTTCCCTATCCATTCAACCCATCAGTAATTTCCTTTTTTCATTTTGTTTATTTGTAAACAGTAATTATATTCAAATGCATATGTTCATCAATGAATCATTGGACGTTTTTTTTGCAAAAAAAATACAAGCGTAAAGAAAAAACAGATAGTTTTTGTACTTTCAAAGAGATGTCTCTGTATTGACTTTGAGTAAGCATTTTTGTACAAGGAGACAAACATTCTAGTAAGAGAATGCCATCGTAAAAAGAATGAAAATTTTGATACAAAGAAAAGATAGCTATGTGTAAAAAAATCCCATGGGGTTTCCATTCTTCTATAGCCTTCGTATCTCCGAGCATCTTGTCTATTTGTTGCCTTGTCCGAAGCAGATTGAATTGATCAGAACCGCTGAATTTGTTAGTTAAAGCCAAAGGTTGTCCGTAAGGTGATCCAACAGGACACTGTCATACACTTTACATTCCCTAACTTTTTCCTGGACCACCCTTTTGGGTTTTCAGTCCACCGGGAAACCCTTTTTTGCCCAAGTCGCCCTTTCGGGTTTTCAACTTGTCGGGTGTACAAATTTTTTTGTTTTATCCCTAATTTTTGCCCGAACCTTTTTGGTTCGCCGGGATGCCCTTGTTCTGCCTAGGTATGTCAACCTAGTGGTTCTCTTATGCATAGTATCTTTTGACTATGTCCGTGTTTGCAGGATATGGCAGTTCATCACCATCCATGGTGGTCAAGATCATTTCCCCACCAGAGAAAATGTTTTTGATTACAAATGGTCCTTCATAGGTAGGAGTCCATTTTCCCCTAGGATCACCTTGTGGCAGTATGATGCGTTTGATCACCAGATCTCCAACTTAATACACTTGGCGTCTGACCTTTTTGTTGAAAGCCTTGATCATCCATTTTTGATACATTTGACCATGGAAAACAACAGTAAGTCTCTTCTCATCAATCAAGTTCAGTTGATCAAGTCGAGTCTGGATCCAGTCGTCTTTGTTCAACCCTGCATCCTTTATAATCCTCAGAGAGGGGATCTGGACCTCGATAGGCAAGACAACTTCCATGCCGTAAACCAGAGAATAGGGTGTTGCCCCGATTGATGTGTGAGCCATGGTACGATACCCGTGGAGAGCAAATGGTAACATATCATGCCAGTCTTTGTATGTGACTGTCATTTTCTGTATGATCTTTTTAATGTTTTTATTTGTAGCTTCGACAACACCATTCATCTTTGGCCGATAGGGAGAAGAATTGTGATCCTGAATCTTGAATTTTTTGTACAAGGCGGTGATCGTAGTGTTGTTGAGATTTATACCATTGTCAGTGATGACCCTTTCTGGGATACCGTATCGGAAAATGAGATTTTGCTTGATGAAACGGGCAACAACATTCTTAGTAACGGAAGCGAAAGAAGCTGCCTCCACCCATTTTGTAAAATAGTCAATGGCCACTAGGATGAAGCGGTGTCCATTGAGGTTGTCGGCTTGAATTACCCAATCATATCAATCCCCCACATAGCAAAGGGCCAAGGATTCATCAAGACATTCAGAGGAACCAGAGGTACATGCACCGTGTCAGTATAAATCTGACACTTATGGTAGGTCCGAGAGTGTTGATAGCAATCTGCTTCCATGGTAGACCAGCAATAGCCTGCCCATAGGATTTTCTTTGCCATCGTATGCCCACTGGAATGGGTGCCAAAAGTGCCTTCATGTAATTCATCCATGATCCTTTCAGCTTCAACCTTATCTATGCACCGAAGTAACATATAGTCATGATTGCATTTATATAGGATGTCGTTACTAAGGAAGAACTTAGCAGAGAATCTCCTTAATAACTTCTTATCATTGACCGAAGCTTCTTCTGGATATTATTGAGTCTCAAGATACCTCTTGACTTCGTAAAACCAAGGCTGGTCCACTACTTCTTCAGTATTAATCTCGTGACAGTGTGTTGGTTCATCCATTCGTCCAATGGTGATCTGGGGAGCCTCGTTATCCCAATTAAGTTTAAACATAGATGACATTGTGGCTAGAGCGTCTGCTAGCTGATTTTCTTTTCACGGGTAATGTTCGAAGGTAATCTTCTCAAAATGTGGTAGCAATGTCAAAACATGTTCTTTGTAAGGGATAAGGTTTGGGTGTTTGGTGTCCCATTCCCCTTTGATCTGGCTGATAACCAAAGCTGAGTCTCTGAATACATCCAAGGATTTGATCCCCAAGTCAATGGCAGCTTTGATGCCAAAGATGCATGCTTCGTATTCCGCCATGTTGTTTGTACAATTTAAGCAAAGCCTGGAAGTAAAGGGAGTATGATACCCTTCCGGAGATATGAGTACAACACCAATACCATTGTCGAGTGCATTGGATGCTCCATCAAAGAACAGGGTCCATCGGGATCCTTGTTCAGGTCCGTCATATGGCCTAAATTATTCACAGTTGTCTAATGTCATGATGTCTTCATCCGAAAATTCGAATTTCATGGATTGGTAGTCTTCTACAGCTTGGTGAGCGAGGTGATCAGCTAGTACACTGCCCTTTATAGCTTTTTGGGTAGTATACTGTATATCATATTTTGTCAGGATCATCTGCCATCTCGCTATTCTCCCAGAAAGAGCAGGCTTCTCGAAGATGTATTTTATCTGATCCATTTTAGATATCAACAAAGTAGTATGAGTCAGCATATAATGTCTTAGTCGGCGAGCAGCCCATGCCAGAGTGCAGCAAGTTTTCTCGAGCAGTGAATATCTGGTTTCACAGTCGGTAAACTTTTTGCTCAGGTAGTAAATAGCATGCTCTTTTCGGCCAGACTCGTAATGCTGCCCCAATACACACCCCATTGAGTTTTCTAAAATAGTCAGATACATGATCAACGATCTTCCCTCGAATGGTGGCATCAACACAGGAGGCTCTTGTAAGTATTATTTGATTTTTTCAAAAGCAACTTGGCATTCATCATTCCATTTGACTACTTGATCTTTCTTCAATAGTTTGAAGATTGATTCACAAGTAGCTGTCAGGTGAGAGATGAATCTGGCAATGTAGTTCAGACGCCCCAAGAATCCTCTGACTTCCTTCTCAGTATGAGGAGCAGGCATCTCTTGTATTACTTTAACTTTGGTAGGATCGACCTCGATACCTTTGTTGCTGACGATAAAACCTAGGAGTTTACCAGACCGTACCCCAAATGTGCATTTGTTTAGATTCAACCTTAGCTTGTACTTCTTCAGTCTCTCAAACAGTTTTTGTAAGTGGTCAAGATGCTCTTCTTCTGTTTGAGATCTGGCTATCATATCATCCATGTATACTTCTATTTTGTGATGTATCATGTCGTGAAATAGAGCTACCATGGCACACTGATAGGTTGCCCCATCGTTCTTTAGTCCGAATGACATTACCTAGTAGCATAATGTGCCCCATTGTGTGATAAATGTTGTTTTGTCCATGTCCTCAGGCGCCATTTTGATTTGGTTGTAACTTGAGAATCCGCCCATTAAGGAAAACACTTTATGTTGTGCCGTATTGTCAACTAGGATATCAATATGGGGGAGTGGAAAATCATCCTTAGGGCTCACCCTATTCAAATCTCTGAAGTCCACACACATTCGTACCTTGCTGTATTTTTTGGGTACGGGAATAACATTGGAAACCCATTGAGTATAGGAGGTGATGGACAAGAATCCAACATTGAATTGCTTCATGACCTCTGCTTTAATTTTTTCTGAGATATTAGGTCTCATGCGGCGAACCTTTTGCTTTACTGGCGGGCAATCTTCTCTTGTAGGAAAACGATGTACCACAATATCTGCATCAAGCCCCAACATGTCTTCATATGACCAGGAAAAGACTTCAACATAATCGTGTAACAGCTGAATCAGACGTTCCTTGATACTGGGTTCCAGATTGGCACCCACCTTGACCTCTTTCTTGTCTTCTTCAGTGCCTAGGTTGATGGTATCTACGGGTTCCCCGTGAGGCTGAATGGTTCTCTCTTCTTGTTGTTGTAGTCTGGCAAGTTCCCCTGGTACTTCACAATCTTTCTCACCGTCGTCTTTGGCTTGGTATATTAGATTCTCAGAGTCACAAAAGGCCATAGTAGTATCGTCCATGGGATCCCGAATGGATATATACCTGCATTGTGAGTGTGGGTGTGTGTAAGAGTATAACTATCATTGAAAGAGAATAAAAATGTAAAAGAAAAAAAACAATGAGCACAAAAGTTTGTATGCGAAAACATCCATGATTCATTGATGTCATATGAAAATGAGATAATAGCCCTTACAAATGGACCATTGTGCCTCGGGTAAGACACAAGGTTTTAAGAGTGCGAATTATTTCAATATTACAGATCCAACAAAATGTAAAGACAAATTACTGTGGGATAAAAGTGATCGGGACAAATTCTCTAGCCTCCCAATTGTTGAGCCCTCCATTGACAGCCGGGAAGATCCAATCCTCTAGGTTGCAACCATCTTCACCATCTTCTACCACGTTGACTTCACAGTTGTTGATCTTCAGGGGTGGTCCTCCAGCACGAGCACGACGTACATCCTTTTGAGCACTTGAAGTGAAACCTAGGCCAAACTTGTCAGACTTATATGGGATATCTGGGAGTTGTCCCCAAATAGTGCACCCTCCTTCTTCTATCACTGCTTTGGCATCCTTCAGAGATGACATCCGGAGTGGAGGCCTTGTAATCTTGGGAACCTGAGACACAGCCTTGGTCACTGCCACCTCTTAGGGGACCTCTTCAAAGTGTTGAAATGGAGTTTCAATGAATTCACCATCTAATTCCACATATATGAAGGAATTGAGATGCTGATCATGTATTCTTCCTCTCCATGAACGGTGATAATCTTCCCTTGAACTGGATACTTCGGCATTTGGTGCAACATAGAAGTAAAAGCGTCAGCATTGTAGATCCATGGTCGGCCTAGCAAGCAGGAGTATGAAGGGCGGATGTCCATTACATAAAAAGTTGAATTGAAAGTTTGGGTTCCAACCTTTATGGGGATATCCACTTCCCCGTGCACCATCCTTTTCGAGCCGTCAAAAGCCCTTACTACTATGTTACTTGGCTTCAAAGTCAACCCCTCATAGTCGAGTTTATCAAGAGCTTTCTTGGGTAATACATTCAGAGATGAGCCAGTGTCCACCAAAACATGTGCCAGAGTTGTGCCCCTACATTCCACTGAGACATGCAATGCCTCATTATGTTTCCTTCCCCTCGGCGTCAGATCAGCATCTGAAAAACCTAGACCGTTATTCGCAGTCAAGCTGGCTACGCAGTCTTGAAATTGATCGACAGATGTCTCTTGAGGTGCATGGGCGGTTTTTAAGAACTTCACCAAGGCTTTTGCATGTGCCTCGGAACATAATAGTAATGCCATCATGGAGATTTTAGAGGGAGTTTGCCCCAGTTGTTCAACTACATCATAGTTGCTTCTCTTTATAATTTTTAGGATCTCCTCCATTTCTTTCTTGGAGGTCTCAAGGATAGTCAATGTCTGAGCCTTCGTCTGGACAGGCTCAATCAAAACACCTTTTCCTCGAGTCTCGGTTAACTCGGCAGTAGGAGTTTTAGTAGGAATGATTACAGGGGTTGTAACGGTTTTGTCAATTGGAGTATTGTTGGAGATAATTGTAGGACCTGGAACAACTTTTGGGGGAGCAACAACAGGAATGATTACGGGTCCAAAAACTTCTTTCGGGGGAGCAATTTCTAGAGAAAAGATCCTACGACTTCGGGTAATTTTGCTAGTTCCTGCAATATTACTGATGTCTGAGTCCATTCCCTCAGAACTTGAATCTTCGGCGGCTGGCCAGTCCTGCTTGATATCATGGTAGTAGAAATCCCCTCCATAATTCCATGGTACGGTTTTGTCTGACGCATATGGGACTGGTCCAGGCATTGTAATTATTAAAGGAGCTACTTTCGAAATTGATGTAATTCTAACAGGTCTTTTGGTGAAGACCCTGGAAGAATTGACGGAAATGGTAATGATAAAAACATCTTCAAAAGGGATAGATGGAATAGGAATATTTTCAAACAGGATTCCTTTATTATCTATTAGGCATTGAATGCCTATTTTCAACAAAGGATAATCAGTCGGGAAGGACAAATAGAGATGGAAAACTTCACCACAGCCTGGGAACACACCGATATTCAAAAAATTCATTTTAATAGTATGAAGTGGGGTCATGAGTTCATCAATTGAGGTAACAAACAATCCTTCTTCAATGGCATTGGTATTGTGGCCATGTCTGGGCATAGGGGCAGAAATGACATTTGGCTTTTCAGGTGCGTCGAACTCAATTTCTTTTGCTTCAATGAGGTCTTGTATTTTGTTCTTTAGAGCCCAATAATTATTAGTATCGTGGCCAGGACTTTCAGAGTGATATGCGCAATGGGCATTGGGATGATAATGAGGAGATGTTGTATTGGGATTTTTCAGAGCTTCTTTCAAGGTCACCAAGTTGGATCTTAGTAGATGCGGTAATACTTGAGACGGGGTCATGTTGATTCTGGTGAACTGCCTGACTGGCCTTTCCATCCTTGGTTGATTATTTCTTTGTTGATCAGACGCAGGCTTAGGAACCATAGCAATCCCCACCATTGGTTGGCGTTCGGCCCTATCTTGGTTTCTTTGCGGATATACAACAACCACATTTTTCTTCCTGATGAAAGGCTTCCTTACAGCTGTAGAAGAAGATGTATCTTTCTAAATCTTTCCATTCTTTATACTGGCTTCTATCCTCTCTCCGGCCAATATTAGTTCAGTAAAGCCTGTAGATGAACTTCCGATTAAATGGTTGAAGAAAGGACCAGACAAGGTGCCTAAGAACATGTCTACCAATTCTCTCTCAGATAGAGGGGGTTGAACTCTTCCATCCAAATATCTCAATTTTTGCGCATAGTCCTTGAAACCTTTATTGGAAACCATGTCCATACTCTGGAGTTGAGTATGGGTAGGCGCCAAATCTGCATTGTACTAATATTGTTTGTAGAAAGCTGCAGCAAGATCTTCCCAATTATGAACGTTAGCTCTTTCTAGTTGGTAAAACCAGTCAAGTTGAGTTCCAGACAGGCTGTCTTGGAAGAAATGTACCCATAAGTCTTTATCAGCGGTATGGGGCTGGATTTTCCTTACATATGAACGAAGATGCATTTTAGGGCACGAAAATCCGTCATATTTGGCGAATATAGGTGCTTTGAATTTCAGAGGAATCATAATCCCCGATACTAAACCCAATTCCTCAAAGTCCAAACCTGGCACCTTTTGGATCTCCATCGCGCTCAGCCTCTCCTCTAGATGTTTATACTTATCATCAGCTGGAGGGTATTATTCTTCACAGTAGTCTTTTTCTTCCTCTTCCTCCTCCGATTCTGACGGGACAAATATTTCCTTGCCTTTACCATCTTGGTTGTCTCTTTCACCGGATGTTGCTGCAAATTCCAAAGTCCTTCTTGTCTGCCCATGAAATCTTCTTCCCATGTTTAAGACTCCAGTCACCTTCTTTGTTATCTTTTTCCTCTCTTCAGCCAACAAAGTCTTTAATTCTTCTTGTCCCTTAGCTAGGGTCAAGAGCAACTGTTGAAACTATGTATTCTGATCTTGGAGATCCTTCATTGTTTGCTCAAGATCCATCTTACTGAAATAAATAGTAGAGAGATGAGGAGACTAGTTGCAAAAGACCTTCTTATGTTATGATGAATGGTATATGCATATGTAATGTTTTCAAGGATTTTAAAGATTCAAATTTGTTTTAGACAAAAAGGAAGCACACGTTATATTAATAAGTTAAAGCTTGAGTACATCAATGCCCATTGGGCAAAATAATACAAAAAACTCTAAGATAGAAAAGTAGTACGCATCCTCTTTGGTGCAATGTAGGCATTCAGAGTCTGCTCCTCATGAAGTAGCCTAGTGAGTTCCAAAACCTTCTTCTCGCTTGCGTAGAATTGGGCTTTGAAAGTATCTCGCTCTCCTTTGAGTTGTATCCAATCCCTTTGTAGGTATTCAAGAGATGTGGGCATGTTAGGATGTAGGATAGTGTGTGGAGCATCTCCCTCCATGACAAGCTCAATGATTATCGGGAGAATGGAGGGGTAAGGCATCATAAGACTCTGAGCGTGAGTCCGTACCCATTTGAGGTAAGGCTCAAGAGGGATGGAATTCTTGTGCCCCAAAGTCTTGCTATCCACCTTGTTAAACATCCTCCAAGCTCGAATAAATCTCTGGCGAAGACCTTTATCGTCCTTGTCGTAGTCAAATACCAAACCTTGAATCAGCATCTCATGCGAGCCATCCCTTCGGGCATAACCAAATTGTCTTAAGGCCAAACAAGGGTTGTAGGTGATACCTCCCCTAATGCCAAGTAAAGGGACATTAGGAAATTCTCCATAACGGTCGACAATGATAACATTCTCTTTGGATCAGGAGCACCAATGAATGTCTGAATGTTTGAGCCTCATCAACCTTTGTGACCACCTTGAACCTTTCTCATTCTTTAATACAGATTGGGGAAGATGAGAAATAAACCATCTTTCCAAGAGTGGTGTAACACATAAGAAAACCTCTTTTCCTCATTGTGCGAGTGTGAAAATAGTGTAGGATATCTCCTAGCAATGTAGGCACCGGGTTACGGGATATGAAGATTTTGACGGCGTTGACATCTATGAGTTGGTCAGGATTTGGAAACAAAATCATCCCATAGATGAGGAGAGCCACAATTTCCTCAAAGGCTTGCAAGTCCAAGGAATTCCAACAGCTTTGGGCTTTCTCAAACAGGAACTTTGCTAGGAAACCTTTGACACCACTCCTTATTTCCTAATGAGTTGTGACATCAGATGAGTGCAAGTGTAGAGCTTGAGAAATCTCTTCTGGCTTTGGGTCTTTTTCTGTACCGTTGAAAGGTAGTTGATTGAGAATGGATCCTCAAGAGTTGGGAGAATTCTTCTAAAGTAGGCACAAGTTGATAGTCGGGAAATGTGAAGCAATGGTGTAAAGGATCAAAGAACTGAAAGAGCACCTTCATCATGTCCTCATCTGTGTTGGAGGTGACCAAGTTGAGTAGGCGACCATGTCTCTCTGTGAATGGAGAGTTTTCAGGAATCCTTGAAGCTAGCTCCTTAAGTTATGGAGGGATCCTTACAAGGTTGACTTGAATAGTTTTCCTGTGAAGTGAATCCATATCCTACAAAACAAGAACAAAGATGAATCCCAAAATCCTTGAAATGGTTAGTGGATGTATATGATGTTCATGATGTTATGTACAATTATGCATATACAAACAAAACAAACAAATCCTTAGGTTTAGGCTTGCATGGAGTTTTATAGGTAAGTACCCTCTTGAAGTTTAGTTGGCTTAAACCTGTCCTAGTAATAGTAACCGGGTTCTAAGGAGCTCAATATCACTAATTTGTTTCCTTGGTCATTGTTTTAGCTCAAGCCTCTTTAATGGCGACCGAAATATCCCAAGAAACCAAACCTCAATGAGTGTAGTATCGAGTATCTACCAACTTCGAACTGCACCAAAGCCGGTCATCTCACTACATCCTAAATGGCCAAGTTGGTCAAGTAAAGGTTCTAAAAGTTCATTAGTGCTTCATGACATCACTCAGCGGCCCCGTATTCTCTTTGATTAACTCAAAGGCTATCGGTACCCACAAATATGTCGCACTAACGTAGCTATTGCTTAGACCATGTTGGTATACCCCGCACAATTTCCACAACGTATTGCTACTTACCTATAATGTATCCCAAATCCGGGTAAAGGATTCAAACCCAAACAAAGAACCATACTGTAAAGCATACAATTCAAAAAATGTAAGCAAGTAAATGTGATCTAACCCTAAGGTAACCCCACTTTTAGAAATTTCACCAGCAGAGTCGCCAGTTCTGTGATACGGTGGGAGAAATGACTTGAGGGTTTTGTGTTTGATCGCAAATGTTGCGGTTAGCAAGAGTCACCACCAACTTTTCTTTTATCCAAAAGGAAATATGAAAAAGCACAGGAAAGACCTTTGAGATTGTTTCTTGAGTTCGGGGGGTAGATTATAAAAAGGGAAGCTATTAGCACCATTTTTATCCATGGTTTTCCATGGGCTCTTAGTTACTTTCTAGATAACTTGCTTTTGTTTGAACTTGTGCTTTGTATGAATTTTGAAAGTATTTTGTAAAGAGGCCATTGTTTAGGCAATCTTTGTAATGATTCTTGTTCGTAAGAATGTATACAAAGATGTTGATCTTTTGAAAATATTTTCTATTTTTGTAAGATGTTTTGAAAGTGTATGTGATTGTTTTGAAAATAGTAAGGATGTTTGTTTTGAAATGGAGCAAGTAATTAGGAGTAATCTACCTACTCAAATGTCTTTCTTGTTCATTTTCTTTTCCTTTGACATTGTTGTTTTACCATTGATTTAGTAAGCAACCCTATCTTTGGATGTAAACGGGACGGGCGTGGGTCATCGTATAACCATGATTAGCAATGTTGCAAGGTATCTTAGCATTCTTTTTGAGGGACTAAGATCATTTTGTAAGGAAACTTTGAATAGCGTCATCGAGGGACTATGATCTTGTATTTGCTTGTTTTTGCTAAGATACCGTACATGCGTAATATGGCCATTTTTGTTAGGCAACCAAGTGGGATAACCCTATGGGTGCTTGTATGCAAGTGTGTTATTTTCATGCTTGATTTTGTCTTGAATTAGGGTTTTCTATTTGATTGCTTTTATCTTTCCATACAAACCCTAATTACTAGCATGTTATGTAAAAGCGATAATTTGCGAAATTTAAAGTTACTACGCTATTACAACATTTATGGGAGGGGGTATACAATTTATGAATGGGGATTGCAATAATATAAACCTAATTAATCTATTACAACCAAATTGAAATTTATACAAATAATTGAAGAAATTTATAAACTACAAATGCAAACTGAAAGAAATAATTTTTGTGTTTGGATTTTTGTATGAAAAAGGTTTTAAACTAAACCTAATTAGAGAAAAAGTAATTAAATTAAATTAACTTAAGTTAATTAAGAAAAGAAATTAATTAACAAAGGATTCTTTTTTTATATGAAACCCTAAATCTATTTTAATTGATTAAAAGAAAATAAGTTTAAAGAAAAAAAGTATTTTTTTTTGTGTATTTGTCTTGAAAATAATATGTGGTATTATGAAATACTTTTGATCTTTTTTTTTATTAAAATAAAATATCTTTAGATAAATAATAATCTAGTTTTAATTTAATTCACAAGGAAATTAGTAAAAGTAAATAAAATATAATGAATAAAAATAATTTTTTATGTGGAAAAATATTTAAATTATGTCAAAATATAAATCTATTTTTTTTAATATATTTTATGGTTTATTGGTATTTTAGAAAATATATTTAACAGAAAAAAAGAAATAAATAAATGAATAAAAATAAAGTGGGCCAAGGGGTGTTACAAGTAAAAATGGAAGTGTGCTAGCGAAAACAAAAAAAAAATGCTAGTCCCAAAGGGCCCAGCGCCTGCAAAAAAGGTGTTAGCAAAAATCAGAAAAATGGAAAAATGCAAAAGGGGGGTTCACATTGGTTCGAACCCTCGCCCTTTAGGTAACATATGTCTTAGTACGCGTGCGCTTGCCACTGGGGTGGCTGTTTCATCCGATCATATAATCAAAGCATAAATATATATTAGAAACTTCTTTCTGAAGGCAACTTCATCTTCAATCTTGAGCCATGGCCGGACCACCCGTATCTTCCTCATTTCTCCATAAAAATAGAAACTCCAAACATGAAAGTTATGGTGTTTCTTCCCACGAAATCAAACATATAACTTATGTAAACTAAATGTCAAAGATAAAAACTAATTTTGCTGGCCCTAAATTGAAACCTAATTTTCTCAGAAATTTCAAATCCAAAATTCTCTATACACAGTGAATATAAATGGAAACTATGAACATGGTTAGCTTTAGAGCAAGGATATCTACATTTTGTTTTCACAAATCAGGATCAAATGATGCTTGTATGAAGAGATAGAAGTTTGAGTTTTTACCTCTTGCAGCTGGAGTCGTGAATGGAGTTTGAGCAACTTTTGAGAAGGCCTGAGGATCTGTTTAGCTTGCATGGACCTCCTTGAGTGTATCCCAACTCTTATTTTGCCTTGAAAGTCCCTAAATCTCTCTACTCAAGTCAAGCTGCAAGCTTGATATTTGAAAATGGTGGATAGTGTTGGAGGAGTTACAGTGAGGAAACAAGGGTATGGATTTCTTTGGTATGATGTATAAAAGGTGTCTGAGTGATTAGTTTTCAAAACGCACGAGTGAAAATGAAGATCGTGAGTTTTGGTTCAGAACTGTGTGTTAATGGTGTTCTTGAGCAGATTTTTGGTTTTTTGATGTTTGAGGTAGTTTCAGGGTAATAACATTTGTGTGTCAACTTGAAAATAGTTTGTATACTTATAATTAAGAGGTTTTAAGACTTGTAACAACTCAGATTTCAAAACTCACATGTTTTGCTTGGTTACTTGATTTGAAGCAAAGCTAGCAAGCATGGTTTCAATGTGAAGTACAAATCTTGTAGGGGCCTGAGACCTTTAAACACACTTGTTCTGATTGTGTAGAGTATGTTTATGCATAAAGAACAAATTCAAGGCTCAATGCAAGCTGACTTTGCATAAAGCTTGCTTTTCTAAAATGGCAATGTTGCCTTTCTTCCCAAAATGGAATTAAATTTGTACAATGCATTGAATGCTGGGATTAAAGCTTCCAACAGCTGTGAAAACATTTAATTATGGAGTGAAAGTCAAGTTAGAAGCATGCAAAGTGGGATTTGTACAACATTCTTGAGGATTGGATCCAATGTTCTTCACAAAATGGCTTGTAATCTAAGTGACAAAACACCAACTTCATATCTTCGATTCTCCCTACTCAAGAATGATCTCAAGGTTTACTTGGACATTTTGGAAAGCTTGCAATGTGTTATACAACTCATCTTTGAATTGCTTTTGAATATTCCCCTTTGAACTATGAGAAAAATTGCCATGAAGTTAGGTCAAAAATCTGCCTAACTAGGGCAAAATTTCACTAAGTCATTTTTAGTTCATGAGCATGTATTCACAAAATTATAACTTGAGATCTAAGCATTTTTAGGAGAAGTTGTGTGAAGAAAATTTGTATATTTCATGGATATCTACAACTTTCATGTTGGAAGTTACCTTTGAATCATCTTGCATCATGGTGAAAATTTGCCTCAAAGTTGTGAAAAAATAAGAAATTTTCTATACTTAGAAAAATTTCTAAGTTAAGAAATTTCATCTTTTTAAAATAAAATTTTGAATTCTTGATTTCTTGATGAAAAAGTTTCATATTTTGATATGTTTTGATGAATTATGACCTTTGGCACTTGAATTTGACCAAAAAGTCAAAGTTTGACTTTTCCAATATACAGTTGACTTTTGATCAGTTGACAGCAAAATTCATCTGTCAATCAAATGGATTTGCAATGTTTTGAATCATGTCACTAGGTAAAAATGATGCAATTAGACTCTTGAGATAATTCCTTAAACCAATTGATCATTTGCTAGATAAAAAATCAGAAATTGCCCTTTCTTAGTCAAAACCCTAATTTTTACCATTTTGCCCTTTTGGAGATTTGATCAAATTTCTTGAGGAACGGTGGTCCAATCTTGATCAAATGATACATGTGGGTCTAAAATGTTGATATGGATCAAAAATTATGAAGTTTTACTGTAAATTGGCTATGGTTGACTTTTTCCCCAATACAGTTGATTTTTAGGTCAACTGTTCAATTGACTGATCAAAAGTGTGATTAAAGGCTTGAAACTTGACATGAGTAATCTTGGGGGTCCATAATGATCCATGAAAGTCATATGGAGCATTGGAAGTTCAAAAATAATTGTGCAATCTCAAACCTTAATTTTCAGTCATCAGTGCTTGAGGAGGTGCCTTGAGCTGATCAACCCAAATGCAGTCTAGTGAGAGGGAAAATTTTGGGGTTCAACAGGTGGCTATACATCCGTTAACTTAAATGAAATAATAAATATATAATATAAGTCATGTCCTGAATATGACTTCATCTTCAACCTCCAGCCAGAACATCTGCAACTTCACCATTTCTCAATAAAAATGAAATATGCAAACATGAAAGGTACTCCATTTTTCCATATGAATCCAAACATGTAAATATAATAAGCTATAAATCAAAGATGAATGAGAATTTTTGAAAATACCAAATTCTGACCTAATTATTTTCAAAGATTCAAACCTAAAATTCTCACTACTCAAGCAATATAAATGAAATCTACGGACATGTACAATTTTAGGGCAATGATGTCTACATTTTATCTTCACAAATGCAAGCCTAACAATGCCTAAATGAGAAGATAGAAGTTCTGAAAATGTACCTCAAAAATGGAAATCCTGAAATGAGTTTGAGCTGCTTTCAAGGAGTTGTGATGATCAGGTTAGCTTCCTAAGGTTCCCAGGAAGCTAATGCAATGGTTAGCTTGAGCAATGGATGGCTGGAATGGCTTGGAGAAGTCAATGTGCAGACTTTATTTTTTGGCTATGGAGGTTGATGTGAATGGTGTTACATTTGGGAAACAAGGACAAGGATGAGTTGTATTTTATGTAAGGAAGCTTTGAAAATTATTTTGAGGGAAAACACACGATGGAAATAAAAGATACAAGTTCAAGGTCAGAACCTGCATAAAAATGGAGTTTGTGTGCAATTTCTGGCTAGAGGGAGTTTGGGAGAATTTTCAGGCTTCCAAAATCATGTTCTAAGTTGCATAATAGTGTCTCAATTTATAGGAAAAGGTTTTGAGAGCTTGGGGTGATCAGAAGTACAAGTTCATATGTTATGGCTCTTTGGTTTGTTTTTGAAGCAAGCTTGATACACATTGTCCCAATGCATAGTACAAGGCTATCTAGAGTTGTTACAAGCTTTAAACATGTTTATCTGACTTTGTATGTTGAGCGTGTGCTGAACAAACAAGTTAGAAGCTCAAGACAAGTTGACTTTGTGATTAAAGCAACTTTTCAAGAATGGAATGATAACTTTGTGCCATAAATGGAAATGCAACTTGGATAATGGCTCAAATGCTATGAAAATGGCTCTATCAGTTGTGTAAACATTTAATTATTGAGTGATTAGCAAGTTTGAAGCCTGCAAAACAAAATTTGTACAACACGCTGGAAGATTGGATCAAGTGTTCTACACAAATTTGGCTTTGCAAAACAAGAATGAAACCCTAACTTCTTGCCTTCGATTCTCCTTGCTCAAGTATGATCTCAATGAGTTCTTGGACATTTTTGAAAGCTTGTAACATCCTATACAACCTCTATGTTGTAAATGTTTGAAAATTCATCATGGAACTATGTGAAAAATTGTCATGAAGTTAGGTCAAAATCCTGCCTAAACTAGGGCAAAATTTCACTAAGTTTCCAAGTTTCATGAATATGTCTTCACAAAATCATAACTTGAAATACATGCATTTATAGGAAAAGTTGTGTTCTATAATGTTTTATATATCATTGACATCTACAACTTTTATGTTGAAAGTTTCCTTTGAATCATCTTGCATCATGGTGAAAATTTGTCTCAAAGTTATGAAAAAATATGAATTTCCAACACTTAGAAAAATTTAAGTTTAGAAATTTTGACTTTTTAAAATGAAATCTTGAATTTTTGATTTCTTGATGAAAAAGTTTCATATTTTGACATGTATTGATGAATTGTGATCTTTGATACTTGATTTTGACCAAAAAGTCAAAGTTTGACTTTTCAGTGTACAATTGACTAAAATTCATCTGTCAACCAATTGATCTTGAGGAATATTCTGAGCCATGCCATTAGGTCAAAATGATGTATTTGAAACCTTGATATCATGCCTCAAACAAATCAATCATTTTCTAGGTCAAAAATCAGAAATTGCACCTTCTCAATCAAAACCCTAATTTTGACCATTTTGCCCTTTTGATGATCTGATCAAATTTCTTGAGGAATTGTGATCCAAACTTGATCAAATGACATATATGAGTTCATAGTGTTGATATGGACCAAAAATTATGAAGTTTGACTGTAAATTGACCACATTTGACTTTTTCCCCAATATAGTTGATTTTAGGTCATCTGATCAATTGACTGAGCAAAAATGTGATCTAGGACTTGAAACTTGACATGAGAAATATTGAGGGTCAAAAATGATCCATGAAAGTAATATGGGGCATTAAAAGTCCATTTATCCTTGTGAAAACTCAAACCCTAATTTTCAGTCATCAGTGCTTGAGGAGGTGTCTTGAGTTGATCAAACCTTATGCAGTCTTGAATTAAAGGAGATCTTGTGAGAGATTACTTGAGAAGTGAGAGGGAAAATTTTTGGGTACAACACCTACACTAGAGGAGTATTATTATCTGTTGGATTTACCTATTACCTATTGTGTTCCTTTTACTGGTTTAAAGGGTGAGCCAAAACCACATGAGATTGCTGCTTTGATCCATCTGGGGAAGTCTGAGGTTGAAGCCCATATGACTACTAAAGGAGGGATTAGAGGATTACCAGCTCAGTTCTTATTGGAGAAAGCTCGTTACTTTTCTAGGATGAAGAGTACAGTCGCTTTTGAGGCCATCTTTGCTCTACTTGCTTACGGGTTGTTTTTATTTCCTAATATGGACAAGTTTGTTGACATTAATGCTATCGGGATCTTCATGATTAGAAACCCAGTTCCTACATTGTTGGGTGATGCTTATTACTCTATTCATCTTAGGAATTCTTATCATGGGGGGATGATCGTCTGTTACGCGCCTCTGTTGTACCGATGGTTTATTTCTCATATGCCTCAGTCTGATGCTTTCTGGGATGTTAGGAAGGGACCCCGTTGGGATCCTAAGATCATGGCACTTACTCACTTAGATATTGATTGGTATCATCGGGCTTACCATGATGTGTAGATTGTCGACAGTTGTGGTAGTTTCCCCAATGTACCTCTTCTTGGTACAAAGGGAGGAATTAACTACAACCCTGTTCTGGCACGACGGCAGCTTGGTTATCCGATGAGGGATAAACCAAATAGTATTGATTTGAGTAGTTTCTTCCTGAAGGAGGGAGAAGACCATAAGAAAGTTAGGGAGCAGATTGCAAAGGCCTAGCGTCACATTCGTAGGAAGAGTAGGAAAGACTTGGGACCTAGGGGGGTTGTTTCTTTGGAGCCTTTTCTTCAGTGGGTCCAAACGAGAGTTATTCGGTTGAAGAATGTCTACCCATACTGATGATCAATGTCTTTGATGTCCTGGAGAGTTCAGAATGGATCTTTGATGTGGAACATATGAATGAGGATCTTGTAAAATTGCATGCTACTTTCTGCCACATGGCTGGTCAGGTAGAACATCAGTATGGATCTTGCCGAATTTGCTGTCGCGACTCCCGAGGGTGTTCAGTTGTAAGGAAAGGTATTCAGTTGTTATTGGATAATGGAATTATCAAGGTTACAGGCTAAAGGGATGATTACCATGAGGTTGATGAGATTGAGGTTTGTTTGGCTGAAGAGGAATCAGATGATGAGTATGCCTCTGCGGATGAGTTCTTCTCCTCAGATGAAAATATGTTTTCCAAAGATGACTCTGTAATGACTGAATGTGTTGAAGAGGGAGTAAATGTTATTGTGCCTTGTTTTGGTGCACCCACCCCTTTTGAAGTTGAATATCATGGCAAGCCAGCTATTGCTCCATTGATGATTAGTTTTCCAGGTCCTGTCCCCTACAAGTAAGACAAGGTTGTACCCTACAAATATAATGCTACAATTTTAGAGGATGGTGTGGAAATTCCCAACCAGCCAATGCCTAATGTTGGAAATATTGCTGAGACTAGCAGAGTGACCCGCAGTGGTCGTATATTTACACCAATTGTTCGTGGAAATGTTAGTACTGGAAAGAAAATTGTTGAAAATGTTAAACCCAAGAAGGAAGTGGGTGAATCTAGTGGAGCTACGCTAGAAAAGGAGGTGGATGGTATTTTGAAGATAATCAAGATGAGCGACTACATAATTGTAGATCAGCTACTGTAGACTCCTTCAAAAATATCTATCTTGGCTTTATTGATGAACTACTCTGTTCACAGAGAATCTTTAATGAGGGTATTGGACCAAGCTTTCGTGGAAAGTGATATGCCAGTAGACCAATTCAGCAATGTGGTGGGGAACATTACATCATGTAATAACCTGAGTTTCTGCGATGATGAACTGCCCAATGAAGGAAGGAATCACAATCTGGCCCTCTACATCTCTATGAACTGCAAGAATGATTCATTATCCAATGTGTTGATTGAAAGTAGATCCGCATTGAATGTTATACCAAGGAGTACACTTATGAAGTTGAAATATCAAGGAACGTCGATGCGCCCAAGTGGCATAATTGTGAAAGTGTTTGATGGATCAAGTAAATCTGTTATTGGTGAAGTGGACTTGCCTATTCATATAGGCCCACATTTGTTTCAGATTACTTTCCAGGTCATGGATATTATACCCGCTTACAGCCGTTTATTGGGACGGCCGTAGATACATGAGGCAGAGCCTGTCACTTCAACTTTACACCAGAAGTTAAAGTTTGTGCGTGAAGGAAAAGTGGTAATCATAAATGGGGAACAAGCATTATTGATATCTCATTTGTCCTCTTTCAGCATTGTGGAGGCGGATGAAGCTGCTATTGGAACCCAGTTTTAAGCTTTATCCATTTATAATATAAGAGGAAAAGAGAATTCTATGGCTTTGTTTAAGGATGCTCAGCAGGTTGTTCATAATGGCCATAGTGAAGTATGGGGAAAAATTGTTGATCCACCTGTAAACAAGAATAGAGCTGGCTTGGGGTTCTCTGAAGAATGATAAAGGTAAGATCATGAAGCTGAAGTCTGCTGCAGGCAAGTATCAAGACATCTTTCGTAGCGGGGGTTATCTTCATCCAACTTTTTCGGGATTAATGCCATTTTGGAAGATGAAGTAGAGCCAGAAATGCCAAATTATGTGACGCACAGAGTTAGAGTTCAGAACTGGATCACCACTGATGTTCCCTCTTGTATACATGTTTCAAAGTAATTTGTTTTTGTTAAACTTTTTGAAAATCTTTCACTTTGCCCTAGGTGAAAGTATTAATATTGTATGGGCTTATCTGTTTGCTTTGATTTTTAAAATCAATAATAAAAGTTATCTTTGTTTCCCAAATTGTGTCTTTATTTTTTGCTTTTTCTTAGAAAATGGTAATCAGAAAAAAACCTTTCAAAATAAATAATAACTGAAATTCAATATGCATGATCACTTGTTATATGTGTCAGTTTCTAAAAGCAATCATAAATCATATGTGCAGATTAATTAAAAAAATTGTTGAATACAATGACCCTACACCCTCTCCCAACTTTGAATGTCCTGTGTATGGGGCCGAAGAAGAAGACTATGATGAGATTCCAGAAGAAGTCTCATGGTTGCTTGAGCGCGAGGAGAATTCCATTCATCCATATAAAGAGCCATTGGAAGTAATCAATTTGGGTTCAGAAGAAGATCCGAAGGAAGTCAAGATTGGAGCATTGTTGCATCCTAATGTGAAGAGAAGGTTGATTGAGATGTTGAAAGAGTATGTGGATATTTTTGCCTGGTCTTACCAAGATATGCCTGGTCTAGATACAGATATTGTAGAGCACCATTTGCCGCTGAAGCTAGAGTTCCCGCCAATCAAACCGAAGTTGCGAAGAACTCACCCAGATATGGCAGTGAAGATCAAAGAATAAGTTCTAAAGAAAATTAATGCCAATTTTCTTGTGACATCAGTGAACCCTCAGTGGATTTCCAATATTGTCCCAGTACCGAAGAAAGACAGAAAAGTTCGCATGTGCGTAGATTATAGAGATCTAAATAAAGCTAGTCAAAAAGATGATTTTCCATTACCACACATTGATATGTTAGTGGATAGCATAAAAAATTCAAAGTTTTCTCGTTCATGGAAGGATTTTTTGGGTATAATCAAATAAGGATGGCTCTTGATAACATGGAAAAAACAACGTTTATCACACCCTGGGGAACATTCTGTTACAGAGTGATTCCTTTCGGGTTGAAGAACACTGGTGCAACGTACCAGAGGGCTATGACGACCCTATTCCATGATCTGATGCACAAGGAAATTGAGGTATATGTTGATGATATGATTGCTAAATCCCAGACTGAAGAAGGGCATGTAGAAGATTTTTTGAAGCTGTTTCAACGTTTGAGGAAGTCTCGTTCCCGCTTGAATCCAAATAATTGTACCTTCGATGTTCGGTCAGGGAAATTGTTGGGTTTCATTGTTAGCCAGAGAGGGATTGAAGCTGACCTTGATAAAGTCAAAGCAATTTAAAAAATGCTAGCGCTGAGAACTGAAAAGCAAGTCAGAGGGTTCCTCGGGCGTTTGAATTATATTTCCAAATTCATTTCCCACATGACTGCAACCTGTGAACCGATCTTTAAGTTGTTAAAGAAAAATCAAGGTTGTGTATGGACAGATGAGTGCCAAAGGGCATTTGAAAGTATTAAAGAATATCTTCTTGAACCTCCTATCTTGCTCCCTCCTGTTGAAGGAAGACCATTGATTATGTATCTGACAGTGTTAGATAATTCCATGGGCTGTATTCTGGGACAACAAGATGAAACAGGGAAGAAAGAGTATGGCATTTATCATCTCAGTAAAAAGTTTACTGATTGTGAATCATGGTATTCCATGCTGGAAAAGACATGTTGTGCTATGTCCTGGGAGGCAAAATGTTTGCCGCAGTATATATTGAATCACACTACTTGGTTGATCTCCAAAATGGATCCAATCAAGTACATTTTTGAAAAGCCTTCTCTTACTGGGAGAATTGCCCACTGGAAGATGTTGTTATCTGAATATGACATCGAATACCGCACACAAAAAGCTATTAAAAGCAGCGTGTTGGCAGATTATATTGCTCACCAACCAGTGGATGATTATCAGTCTGTGATGTATGATTTCCCCGATGAGGATGTGATGTTTCTGAAAGTGAAAGATTGTGACGAACCATTGCCTGAGGAAGGTCCTGATCCTGAATCTCACTGGAGCATGATATTTGATGGAGCTATGAATGCTTATGGTAAAGGAATTGGTGATGTGATTGTAACTCCACATGGATCACACATTTCTTTTAGTGCAAGGTTGACATTTGATTGTACTAATAATATGGCAAAATATGAGGCTTGCATCATGGGTCTCGAGGAAGCTATTGATCTTAGAATTAAAATTCTTAATGTGTATGGCGATTCAACTTTGGTAATAAATCAGATTAAAGGAGAGTGGGATACTCGTCACCCTGGCTTGATCCCATACAAAGGTTATGCTAGAAGATTGTTACTCTTCTTTAATAAAGTTGAATTCCGTCACATCCCCAGAGACGAAAATCAAATGGCGGATGCTCTGGCAACTCTGGCTTCTATGTATCAAGTGAATACTTGGAATGATATACCTCGAATTATAGTTCGGCGACTGGATAGGCCCGCTCATGTGTTTACAACAGAAGAGGTAGTAGATGAGAAACCTTGGTTTTATGATATCAAGCATTTTCTTCAGACTCAGGAATACCTGATTGGTGCTTCAAATAAAGATAGAAATACATTGAGAAGATTGGCTGGCAGCTTCTTCCTCAGTGAAAATGTGTTGTACAAGAGAAATTATGACATGGTCTTGCTCAGATGCATGGATAGACATGAAGCAAACATTTTGATGCATGAGATTCATGAAGGTTCATTTGGCACTCATGCTAATGGACATTCGATGGCTAAAAAGATGCTAAGGGAAGGTTATTATTGGCTGACAATGGAATATGACTGTTACAGATTTGCAAAGAAGTGCCATAAATGCCATATTTATGTGGACAATATTCATGTGCCTCCGACACTTCTAAATGTTATTTATTCCTCGTGGACCTTTGTAACACGGTGGGAGAACTAACTTGGTTGTTTTGCGTTTGATCACAAATGTTGAGGTTAGCAAGAGTTGCCACCGACTTTTATTTTATCCAAAAGGAAAGGTTAAAAAGAACAGGAAAGACCTTTGAGATGTTTTCTTGAGTTCGGGGGGTAGATTATGAAAAGAGAAGGTATTAGCACCCTTTTCATCCGTAGTAATCTACAGGCTCTTAGTTAGTTGCTAGATCACTTGCTTTTGTTTGAAAATGTGCTTTGTGTGGTTTTTGAAAGTATTTTGAAAAAGGCGCCATCGTTTAGGCAAACTTTGTAATAATTCTCGTTCGTAAGAATGTATACAAAGTGTTGATCTTTTGCAAATGTTTCAAGTTTGAAAGGTGTTTTGAAAGTGTTGGTGTTTGTTTTGAAAATAGCAAGGATGTTTTAGTTTGAAAATGAGCAAGAAACTAGGAACATTCTACCTACTCAAAACTCTTTCATGTTTATTTCCTCTTTCCTTTGATATTGTTATCTTACCATTGATTTGGTAAGAAACCCTATCTTTGGATGTAAAAGGGACGGGCAAGAGTCATCGTATAGTCATGATTAGCAATGTTGTAAGATATCTTAGCATTTTCTTTAGGGACTAAGATCATTTTTAAAAGTGCAACTTTGATAACGTCATCTAGGGACTATGATCTTGTATTTTTGTTTGTTTTTGCTAAGATACCTCACATGCATAATATGACCATTTTCATAAGGCAACAAGTGGATTTACCCTAAGGATGTAAGTGTGCAAGTGTATCGATTTACATGCGTTGTTTTGTTTTTGAATTAGGGCTTTCTAATTTGTTGATTTTAATCTTTCCATACAAACCCTGATTTACTAGCATTTATATATAAAACATTAAATTGCAAAAAATAAAAATACTAAGCTATTACATCATAAGGGGAGGGGATGTACAAATTTACAAATGGGGAAATTGCAAGAAAATTAAATCTAAAAAATTATTACAACCATATTGAATAATATACAAGAATTGAATAAATAACAATGTACAAATGCAAATGAAAAAGAAATAATTTTTGTTTGGTTTTTTTATGAAAGGGGTTTAATCTTGACCTAATTAAAAAAATAATTAAGGAAAATTAAACAAAATTTACTTAAACTAACTAAGAAAAGAAAATAACTAAAAAAAGATTTTTTAGGGTTTTATTTATGAAAAGGTTTTAAGTTAATAAAAATAATATAGATATTAATTAATTAAAAGAAACCTAAGTTCTAAATTAATTTTAATTACAAGAAAATAATATAATGGTTAAACCTAAACCTAAATATTAATTATTAAGAAAGAAATTAATTTATTAAGAAAATGTTTTTTGTTCTTTTAGTTTTATAAAACAAAATAAACTAAATAAATGTAAAAATAATAAATAAAATATTTTTTTGGGTTTTTATTAATAACAATAAAAAATAATATTAATAATAATACTAATAATAATATTAATAATAACAAAGGAAAAAGAAATAAAATAAAATAAGAAAAAGAAAATAATAATGAAAATATGGGCCAGTGGGGCGCTGAAGCAAAGCCAGGGGTAGAAGCCAGCAAAATAAAGAGAAGGCCCAATTCTGGGCCCAGACGCTGTAAAGAAAACAAAAAAATGTAAAAAAGGTGTGAAAAATAACAAAAGGCAGTGCGCTGGGTGTTGAACCCACGCCCTCTTGGTTACCAGCGTGCTGCCTTACCACTGGGGTGGCTATACATCCATTAACATTGGCACAAAAATAAATACATAACATAAAACTTTCCCTGACTGTACTTCATCTTCAACCTCCAGCCAAAGGATCTGTAACTTGCTCATTCTTCAACCATTTTAAAAAACGTAAACATGAAACTTGTGTATTTTTTTCATCACGAATCCAACCATGTAACTAATTTAAGCTAACATTCAAAGATAAAGATGAATTTATGAAAGTACCAAATTCTGACCTAAATGTTTCAGCAAGTTTAAACTCAAAATTCTTCATGCTCAAGCAACATAAATGAAATCTATGGACATGTATAATTTCAGGGCAATGATATCTACATTCTATATTCACAAATGCAAGCCTAACAATGCATATATGAATAGTTCAAAAGTCATAAAACTCACCTTGTAAGAGGGTATCGTGTTTTGAGTTTGAGCAGCTTTTGATGAGTTCCAGTGATTGGGTTAGCTTCCTCAAGTTCCCAGGAAGCTAATGTGATGCTTGGCTTGAGCTGAAAGTGGCTGAGGAGTTCTGGAGAAGTCAACTTGCAGAGCTCTATTTTTGGTTATGGAGGTTGATGAAGATGGAGTTACAGTTATGAAACAGGGTCAGGGATAAGTTGTATTTGATGTTTAGAAGCTTTAGGAACCAAAAGGCTTGGAAACGCACTAGGGAGATGCGAGTTTCAAGTGTTTGGTCAGATTATGCAACAATGGAATTTTTTGACACAGTTCTGAGTTTTTGTGTATTTTGGAGCTTGTGTATTCGTGTGTTTGGGTGAAAACAACTTGTGCATAAGTAAGGAAAAGGTTCTGAGGCTTGAGAGGGTCAGAATCATACAAGTACAAGTTATGGCTATGTTACTTGATTTTGAAGAAAAGTGAAAACATGGTTTCAAGGCAAAGTACAAGCATGGACTGAGTTGTTTAGAGGATTTAGACAAGTTTCTTTTGGGTTATAGATTATGTATGATCGGAAGAAAACAAGTGCAAAGATCAAGAACTGATTTTGTGCATAAAGCTACTTTTCCAAAATGGCAATGTGCACTTTCTCCCCAAAATGGAAATAAGCCTGGGCAATGCATTGAATGCTTGAGTTGAAGCCTCTAACAGCTGTGAAAAACATTAATTATGGAGTTCCAAGCAATTTTGATGCCTTCAAAGCAAAGATTGAGCAGCCTAGCATGGATTTGCATTCTTGTTCATCATGAAATTGACCTATAATTCAAGAATGAAATGCTAACTTCATGCCTTCGATTCTCCTTGATAAAATATGATCTCAAGGAGTTCTTGGACATTTTAGAAAGCTTGTAATGTTATATACAACCCCTATTTGAATCACTTTTAAAAATTCCCCTTGGAACTATGTGAAAAGTTGCCATGAAGTTAGGTCAAAATCCTGCCTAAACTAGGGCAAAATTTCACTAAGTTTCCAAGTTTCATGAACATGTATTCACAAAATCATAACTTGAAATCCATGAATTTCTATGAGAAGTTGTGTAAAGAAATGTTTATATCTCATTGAGATCTACAACTTTCATGTTAAAAGTTTCCTTTGAATCATCTTGCATCATGGTGAAAAATTGGCTCAAAGTTGTGAAAAAATATGAAGTTTTCAACACTTAGAAAATTTTCAAAGTTTGGAAACTTTGACTTTTCAAAATGAAATCTTGACTTTTTAATTTCTTGATGAACAAGTTTCATATTTTGGCATGTTTTGGTGAATTGTGATCTTTGACACTTGATTTTGACCAAAAAGTCAAAGTTTGACTTTTCAGTGTACAATTGACTTTTGATCAGTTGACTGAAAATCAACTATCAATCAACTGATCTTAAGAAATGTTTTGAGTCATGCCATTGGGTCAAAATGATGCATTTGAAACCTTGAGATCATGTCTCAAACCAAATAACCATTTGCTAGGTCAAAAATCAGAAATTTCCCTTTCTTAGTCAAAACCCTAATTTTGACCATTTTGCCCTTTTGATGATCTGATCAAATTTCTAGAGGAATTGTGGTCCACATTTGATCAAATGATATATGTGAGTTTAAAATGTTGATATGGATAAAAAATTATGAATTTTGACTGTAAATTGACCAAAGTTGACTTTTTTCCCAATACAGCTGATTTTTAGGTCAACTGATCAATTGACTGAGCAAAAATGTGATCCAAGACTTGAAACTTGACATGAGAAATATTGGGGGTCCATAATGATACATGAAAGTAATATGAGTCATTAAATGTTCAATTATCCTTGTGCAATCTCAAACCCTAATTTCAGTCATCAAGGCTTAAGGAGGTAAAAGATGATTGGACACTAGAGTGCCCGTAAATTTGCACTTGATGAAGTAGTTGAGGGAATGGGCTTATATATGCCATTTGGAGAGTTTATAGAATCTTGTTGGAGATGGGCTTGTAGATGCCATCCAAGAATGTTTGTTGAACTATAATTTGTAGGTAAAAAGAATGAGTATCAGAATGGTGTCTGCGTCTGGAACGCATCTGAACTATATCTGGAGACTGAATCTGTATGAGCAAAGGAATAGCATCCGTGTATGGAGCGTCTCTAAGCTGGGGGAAATCAAAATAAGTAATAGAATGGCAACCGTGTCTGGAGCGTAGCTGGACTGTATCTGAAGTCTGAATCAGAATCAAAGGTGGAATGGCTTCCGTGTCTGGAGCGTATCTGGACTAGAATCTGAATAAGTAGCAGAATGAATTCCGTGTCTGGAGTGTATCTGAACTAGAATCTGAATAAGTGAAAGAATGACTTTCGTGTTTGGAGTGTATCTGATAGTTGAAATCTGAATAAGTATCAGGATGGCATCCGTATCTGGAGCGTATATGAACTGTTTCTGAAATCTGAATCTGAATGAGCAACATAATGACTTCCGTGTCTGGAGTGTATCTGTACTGTATCATGATTGCTGAATCTTGAATGAGAGCCAGAATGGCATCCATGTCTGGAGTGTATCTAAACTAGAATCTGAATAAGTGACATAATGACTTCCATGTCTGGAGTGTATCTGAATTGTATCATGATTGTATACTGTTAATGGTAGCTTGTTAATCTTATCCTGAAAAGGGTAAAACGTTAGCTGAAACACAACGTTATGTTGCATGAAATGTATGATGCAATATATGTGCTTTATCAATGTTTATGATATATGAATGTAATGTATGCGCATGTAAGCTAATTAGCTGTTTTGTTGAGGAAAATAAATACTTGACCGCCGGGGATAAGAAAATCTTTGGCGACTGGGGATAATGACTCCTTGACTGCTGCCGGGGAAAATAAATCCTTGACCGCTGCTGGAGATTCAAAATCTTTGATTGCTGAGGATGAGAAATCCTTGGCGACTGTTGGATATTAAAAATCCTTGACTTCTCTGGGGATTACACAAAGGGAATCCGTGTTCTTCTGGGAAATAGAGAAAACTCTGATAACTTCTGCGGGGAATTGAGAATGAGAATCTTCATTCTGGCGACTTCACTGGGGAGCAATAAAAACTCTGTGGGGAAGAAGGTTTACTGTTGGGGAGTAAGTCCAGGAGTTTGGGTTGTATGCCACTCTACTGGGGAGTTATCCTAGGTTGGGGAGGGACAAAAAGTTAATTGTTATCTGGTTGATTTTCATACTTCAAGGCAACTTGTTGGGGAATTTGGAGAATACTGAATGGTTTCCGTTGGGGGTTGATAGTTGGAAATTTTGACTCGACTGGGGAAGAAGGTTTCAGCTCCGCTGGGGATCTGTAACTCAAAGTTTTTGCTCCGCTGGGGATTGGGAGCTTAAAGTTTTAACTCTGATGAGGATTAAGGGTTTGAAATTTTAGCTCCGTTGGGGATCTAGGTGATGTATTGTAGGGATTTTTCAGGGAATAGCCTAAAGACATTTTCCTATCCTTTCAATCTGTCAGTAATTGTTCTTTTTCATCCTGTTTATTTATAAACAGTAATTATGTCCAAATGCATATGTTCATTAATGAATCATTGGACGTTTTTGCAAATAAAACACAAGTGTAAAAAGAAAAAGGCAAATAGTTTTCTGCACTTTAAAGAGATATCTTTGTATTTACTTTGAATAAGCATTTTGTACAAAGGAGACATACATCCTAGTAAGAGGATAGTGTCATAAAAATGAGAAAAAAATTATACAAAGAAAGATAGCTATGTGTAAAAAATTCCATGGGGTCCCCATTCTGCTATAGCCTTCGTAACTCAAAATATCTTGTCCATTCGTTGCTTCGTCCAAAGATTAATGGATTGATTAGAAGCTCCAGGTTTGTCAGTGAAGAGATTGTCCTTAAAGTGATCCGAAGAGACATAGTCATACGCTTTAATTCCCTAACTTTTGCTTGGACCGCCCTTTCGGGTTTTCAGTCCACTGGGAAACCCTTTTTTCCCCAAGTCGCCCTTTCGGGTTTTCAACTTGTCGGGTGTACAGATTTTTTTGTTTATCTCTAATTTTTGCCTGAACCGCCCTTTCGAGTTTTCGATTCACCGGGATGCCCTTGTTTTGCCTAGGTGTGTCAACCTAGTGGGTCATTTATGCGTAGTATCTTTTAACTATGTCTGCATTCGTAGGGAACGGCAGGTCGTCACCGTCCATGGTGGTTAAAATCATTGCCCCACCAGAAAAGATGTTCTTGATCACAAATGGTCCTTCATAGGTAGGAGTCCATTTTCCCCTGGGATCACTTTGTGGAAAGATGATGCGCTTGATCACTAGATCCCCGACTTGATACACTTGTCGTCTAACTTTCTTGTTGAAAGCCTTGATCATTCGTTTTTGATACGTCTGACCATGGCAAACAACAGTAAGTCTCTTTTTGTTAATTAGGTTTAACTGATCAAGTCGGGTTTGGATCCAATCGTCTTCACTCAGACCTGCATCCTTCATGATTCTCAAAGAGGGGATCTAAACCTCAATAGGTAAAACAGCCTCCATGCCATAAACCAAAGAATAAGGTGTTTCCCCAGTTGATGTGTGTGTCGTGGTACGGTACCCGTGGAGAGCAAACGGTAACATTTCATGCCAGTCCTTGTAGGTGACTGTCATCTTTTGTATGATCTTTTTGATATTTTTGTTAGCAGCTTCGACTGCACCATTCATCTTCGGCCGATAGAGGGATGAATTGTGATGTTGAATTTTGAACTGCTCGCACAGGGCGGTGATCATAGTATTGTTAAGGTTTATACCGTTGTCCGTGATGATCCTTTTGGGGATACCGTACCGGCAAATAAGGTTCTGTTTAATGAAGTGGGCAACAACATTCTTAGTAACGGATGCGAAGGAAGCTGCTTCGACCCACTTGTTAAAGTAATCAATGGCCACCAGAATGAAGCGGTGTCCATTGGATGATGTAGGCTTGATCTCTCCAATCATGTCGATTCCCCACATAGCGAAGGTCCAAGGAGCCGTTAAGACATTTAGAGGAACCGGAGGCACGTGCACCTTGTCTGCATAGATTTGACATTTATGGAAGGTGCAAGAGTGTTGATAGCAGCCAGCTTCCATGGTAGACCAGTAATAGCCTGCTCGTAGAATCTTCTTAGCCATTGTATGCCCGCTAGAGTGAGTGCCAAAGGTACCTTCATGCAATTCGGCCATGATCTTTTCAGCTTCAGCTTTGTCCACACAACAGAGCAGAATAGAATCATGATTGCGCTTGTACAGGATACCATTACTTAGGAAGAACTTCGCCAAGAATCTCCTTAAGAACTTTTTTTCATTGACTGAAGCTCATTTTGGATATTCCTGAGCCTCGAGATACCTTTTGACTTCATGAAACCACGGCTGGTCCACTACTTCTTCGGTATTAATCTCGTGACAGTGTGCAGGTTCGTCCATCCGTTCAATGGTGATCTGGGGAGCCTCATTATCCCAGTTAAGTTTAAACATGGATGACATTGTAGCTAGAGCATCTGCTAGCCGATTTTCTTCTCGCGGGAAGTGCTCGAAGGTAATCTGCTCGAAATGTGGTAACAATGTCAGGACATGTTCTTTGTAAGGGATGAGGTTTGGATGTTTAGTGTCCCACTCTCCTTTGATCTGACTGATGACCAAAGCTGAGTCCCCAAACACAATCAAAGATTTGATTCCCAAGTATATGGCAGCCTTGAGTCCAAAGATGCATGCCTCATACTCTGCCATGTTGTTCGTACAGTTGAAGCAAAGTCTGGCTGTAAAAGGAGTGTGGCAACCCTCTGGAGATATAAGCACGGTGCCGATACCGTTGCCAAGTGCATTGGATGCCCCATCAAAGTACATGGTCCATCGGGATCCTTGTTCAGGTTCGTCATATGGTATGTTCTCTTCAATGTTGTCCAATGTCATGATGTCCTCGTCAGGGAAGTCAAACCTCATGGATTGGTAATCTTCGACGGCTTGATGGGCTAGATGATCAGCTAGCACACTCCCCTTTATATCTTTTTGGGTCGTGTACTGTATGTCGTATTCCGTTAGGATCACCTTCCATCTAGCTATCCTTCCGGACAAAGCAGGCTTCTCAAAGATATACTTTATCGGATCCATCTTAGATATCAGCAAAGTGGTATGAGTCAACATATACTGCCTTAGCCGGCGAGCAGCCCATACCAAATCGCGGCAAGTTTTCTCGAGAAGTGAATATCTGGTTTCACAATCGGTAAACTTTTTGCTAAGGTAATAAATGGCATTCTCTTTTCGGCCAAACTCGTCATGCTTCCCCAGTATGCACCCCATTGAATTCTCTAGAACGGTCAGATACATGATTAGCGGTCTTCCTTCGACGGGTGGCATCAAGATAGGAGGTTCTAGAAAATACTCCTTGATTTTATTGAAAGCAAATTGACAGTCATCAATCCATCGAACTACCTGGTCTTTCTTCAACAACTTGAAGATTGGCTTACAAGTAGATGTTAGGTGAGAGATGAACCTAGCAATGTAGTTTAGGCGTCCCAAGAAACCTCTGACCTCCTTCTCAGTGCGAGGAGCAGGCATTTCTTGTATAGCTTTGACTTTGGCAGGATCAACCTCGATGCCTTTGTTGCTGACAATGAAACCTAAAAGTTTACCGGACCGGACTCCGAATGTACACTTGTTTGGGTTCAATCTGAGCTTGTACTCCTTCAACCTGACAAACAGCTTTTGCAAGTGATCGAGGTGTTCTTCTTCAGTTTGTGATCGGGCTATCATGTCATCTACGTAGACCTCTATATCATGATGTATCATATCATGAAACAAAGCTACCATGGCGTGTTGATAGGTTGCCCCGGCATTCTTCAGTCCGAATGGTATCACTTTGTAGCATAACGTACCCCACTATATAACAAAAGTAGTTTTCTCCATGTCCTCAGGTGCCATTTTGATCTGGTTATAGCCTAAGAATCTGTCCATGAAAGAAAATACTTTGTGTTGAGTTGTGTTATCAACCAGGATGTCAATGTGCAGAAGTGGAAAGTCATCTTTAGGGCTGTCCCTGTTTAAGTCTCTATAATCCACGCACATTCTCACTTTGCCGTCCTTTTTAGGCACGGGCACAATGTTAGCAACCCATTGAGGATAGGAAGTAACAGTCAGAAATCCAGCATTGAACTGCTTCATAACTTCTGCTTTGATCTTATCTGACATGTCAGGTCTCATGCGGCGGACCTTTTGTTTCACTGGTGGACAGTCTTCTCTTGTAGGGAGACGGTGTACCACAATGTCGGTATCAAGTCCCGGCATGTCTTCGTATAACCAGGCGAATATCTCAACATATTCATGTAACAGCTGAATTAAGCGCTCCTTGACACTCGTTCTAGGTTGGCACCCACTCTGATTTCCTTTTTATCTTCCTCTGTACCCAAGTTGATTGTGTCCAACAACTCCTCATGAGGCAGAATTGCTCTTTCCTCTTGTTGTAGAAGTCTAGCCAATTCCCCTGGCACCTCATAATCTTCCTCACCTTCGTATTTGGCTTGGTAGACCAGATCTTCAGAGTGACTGAAGGCTATAGCAGTATCGTTACCCATGGGTTCCAGAGTGGAAGGGTACCTGCATTTGTGAGTGTGGGTGTGTGTAAGGGTATAGCCATCTTAAAACAACAAAATGTAAAAGAAAGACAATGAGCACAAAAGGTTTTAATATGAAAAGCGTCCATGATTCATTAAAATGACATATGAAAATGAAATAAGAACCCTTACAAATGGACCAATGTGCCTCGGGTAAGACAACATGGTTGAAAAAGTACGAATTGTTTGTGAATTATTACAGATCCAACAGAAATGGAAAAGATAAATTACTGCGGTATGAAAGTAATCAGAACAAAGTCTTTTGCTTCCCAATTGCACAGTCCTCTACCAACAGTAGGGAAAATCCAGTCTTCCAAGCTGCCATCTTCTTAAATGTCCTCTAGTGCATTAACCTCTTGGTGGCTGATCTTCACAGGTGGCCCTCCGGCACGGGTGTGACGCACGGCTTTCTGAGTAGTTGAGGTAAATCCCAAGCCGAATTTGTCTGATTTGAAAGGAAAGTCTAGTAGTTGCCCCCAGATGGTGGATCCGCCTTCTTCCACTACTTCCCTTGCATCTTTGAGAGATGACATCCGAGGTACAGGTCTTGTGATCACTAGAGTTGAAGATACTGCTTTGGTCGCTGCTATTTCCTGAGAAACTTCTTCAAAATGTTGGAAAGGGGTCTCAATGAATTCGCCATCCAATTCTACATATCGGAAAGAATTTAGATGACTAATCATGTATTCCTCTTCACCATGGACAATTATAATTTTCCCTTGGACAGGATACTTGAGCATTTGATGCAAGGTGGAAGTGACAGCTCCGGCATTGTGAATCCAGGGACGTCCCAACAGGAAAGAGTATGGAGGACGGATGTCCATCACGTAGAACATTGAATTGAACGTCTGGGTACCCATCTTGATCGGGATGTCCACCTCCCCGTGAACCATCCTTTTAGAGCCGTCAAATTCTCTTACAATGATATTACTGGGTTTCAGGGTTAGGCCTTCACAATCCAATCTATCCAAGGCTTTCTTCGGCAATACATTCAGGGACGATCCAGTATCAACCAAAACATGAGCTAGGGTGGTTCCCCTACACTCCACTGAGACATGTAGTGCATCGTTGTGTTTTCTCCCTTTAGAGTTCAAGTCTGCATCAGAGAATCCCAGGCCATTGTCAGCTGTTAGACTGGTACACACTCTTGGAATTGATCTGCAGATGTCTCTTGCGGAACATGAGCCATCTTCAAAAACTTATCCAAAGCTTTAGCATGTGCCTCAGAGCACAGCAACAGGGCTAACATAGAGATTTTGGAGGGGGTCTGCCCCAGTTGTTCTACCACATCATAATCACTTTTCTTAACGATCCTCAGGATTTCTTCCATCTCCCTCTCTGATGTCTCGGGAATAACTAGTGATTGAGCCTTCGTCAAGACAGGCTCCTCTTGAACATTCTTTCCTTTATTCTCAGAAGCGAAAGTAGGGATGGGAATTTTATTGTCATTGTTGGCGGATACACTTGCAGGTGTAATCACTGGTACAACTGTAATCTTCGGAATGGCCCCGGGTCCAGAGACTGCCTTTAGAGGCGCAATCTCTGGAGAGAAAATTCTCCCACTGCGGGTAATTTTGCTTGTTCCGGCAATGTTACTGATGTCAGAATTATCTTCTTCAGAACTCTCTTCATCGTCAGTCTCTTCAATCTGTTTGACACCATGGTAGTAGATTTCTCCACCATAGTTCCATGGTACCATTTTATCTGATTTGAATGGGGCAAGCCTGGGCATTTTCATCTTCAACGGAGTAGTCATAGGAGCGGATGTAATCCTAACGGGTTTTTTAGGAACCCTGGAAGGATTGGCGTATATGGTTATTATTGAAACTTCTGGAACTGAAATGGGTGAGATATGAGCTTTCTCAAACAAAATTTCCTTGTTATCAATCAATTGTTGGATTCCTTTCTTCAACAGAGGACAATCAAATGGGGAGGATAGGCAAGTATGGCAATCTTGGTCACAACCTGGGAACACCCCAGCTTTAAGCAAATTCAACTTGATGGTTAGGAGAGGAGTTAGCAGTTCATCCACAGTAGAAACAAATAGATCTTCTTCCACAACATTGGCATTATGTCCATGCCTAGGCATTGGAGCAGAGATAACATTCGGTTTTTCAGGAGCTTCAAATTCAACTTCCTTTGCGTCGATCAGATCTTAAATCTTGTTCTTCAGAGCCCAACAGTTGTTGGTGTCATGCCCTGGACTTTCTGAATGGTAAGCACACCTGGCATTCGGATGGTAGTGGGGAGATATAGTATTGGGATTTTTAGGGGCCTCTTTTAGCATGGCTAGATTCAACTTCAGGAGATGTGGTAGGACTTGAGCAGGAGTCATGTTTATCTTGGTGAATTTCCTTACAGGCCTTTCCACCCTTTGCTGCTATTTCTCGGCTGATCATTTATCGGTTGATTGTTTCTCGGTTGGTCTGATGCAGACTTCTGAATCATGACGGCCCCTACTGTTGGTCATCATTCGGTTCTTCCCTGGTTTCTCTGTGCATAGACAGCAGACACTTCCTTCTTTCCAGTGAAGGGCTTTTTTACAGCAGCAAAGGTAGATGCGTCCTTCGGAATTTTCCCGCTTCTAATACCGGCTTCCACCCTCTCGCTAGTTAGAATCAACTCAGTGAAACCTGCAAAGGAGCTTCCAATCATGTGATTAAAGAAAGGACCTGAAAGAGTCCCCAAGAACATGTCCACTAGCTCTCTTTCAGATAAAGGTGGTTTCACCCTTCCGACCAAATCCCTCCACTTTTGGGCATAGTCTTTGAAGCCCTCATTGGACACCATAGCCATACTCTGGAGTTGAGTACAGGTTGGTGCCAAATCAGCATTGTATTGTTACTGTTTATAGAAGGCGGCCGCCAAGTCTTCCCAATTATGCACATCAGACCTCTCCAACTGGTAGAACCAATCAAGTTGTGTTCCCGACAAACTGTCCTGGAAAAAGTGGACCCACAAATCTTTGTCAGCAGAATGTGGTTGAATTTTCCTGACATAAGATCGTAGGTGCATCTTGGGACAAGACAACCCATCATACTTGGAAAACAAAGGTACTTTAAACTTAGGAGGGATTACTATTCTAGATACCAACCCCAACTCTTCAAAGTCCAGCCCAGGCACTCTCTGTATCTCCATAGCAGTTAGACGCTCTTCCAGATTTTTGTATTTGTCATCGGCCGGAGGGTACTGTTGTTCGAAGTAGCCTTCTTCTTCCTCTTCTTCAGCTTCAGATTCAAATGGTACTGCAGTTTCCTTACCATTTCCTTCTTCATAGGTTGATGGAAATTCCAAGGTCCGTCTGGATTATCCTTCAAACCTTCTGCCCATAAGAACCACCCCAGCTCGCTTCTTCTTCTTTTTCTCTTTTTCTTTCTCTAGCAAGGTTTTGAGATCCTCCTGCCCCTTAGCCAAGGTCAAGAGTAGCTGTTGAAATTGTGAATTCACTACGCCAAAAAAGAGCTACGAAAGCGCTTTTTTTGGCCTTTAAAAGCGCTTAAAAGCGCTTTCTAAGGTGGCGCTGCTATAGGTTTTAGCAGCGCTTTTTGTTTAATGAAAAGCGCTTTCGTAGGTCTACTTATGACATCGCTTTTTCTAAAAAGCGCTCTCTTAAGTACCCTTATGGCAGCGCTTTTTCTTTAAAGCGCTCTCTTTAGTACCCTTATGGCAATGCTTTTTCTAAAAAGCGCTCTCTTAAGTAGGCTTTTGGCAGCGCTTTTTCTAAAAAGCGCTCTCTTTAGTAAGCTTTTGGCAGCGCTTTTTTATGAAAAAGCGCTTTCATTGGTGGCGCTTTGTTTGGAAAAAAGCTTTCATAGGTTGTCTTTTAGCAGCGCTTTTTCTTGGAAAAGCGCTGTCATAGGTCTACCTATGAAAGCGCTTTATGTGAAAAAGCGCTGTCATAGGTCTACCTATGAAAGCGCTTTTCTCCAAAAAGCGCTTTCATAGGGTGTTTTTTTTAGAGGTATTATTTATATAATTCATATACCTGCATTGTTTACAGCATATTATTTATATAAACCAGTTGCCATAACCTGTAATTCATAAATAACGGTAATGCATTGTAATTTCGATACCCCGTTCTCGTACTCTTTCGACAATCGATTGGAATACATCCATGTCTTATCCATGGTTTACGGTTTCTGAGTCAAAACCAATACTCAATATAACAAAATCAATACTCAATACTTTTCACTAAATTCATTTTATTCTATCAACTACTTTAGTACACAAGTATAACACAAGAAACCATAAACAAGAAACTATCATTTCTCAAAATCAATCATAAATTATGTTTGTATCTCAAATTATATATAAACCATTGTTATCAGTATTCTAACTCAAAATCAGTCTTACAAAATCAACTCTAACAACAACTAAACCAGTCCTTATATTATTCTCTGCTTAATAAAATATTGACACAACTCCTCTTTGGTTTCTTCCAACTGAAGTTTCGTGTAATATGCACATTTGTACTCATCGAAGTACTACATAAGAAAACATAATATGCATGATTTAGTTAAAAGTAAAAAATTATATGGAATATCCGAGAAATAATAAAACAAATTCTAAGTTATAAATTCATACCATGACTGGAATCTCTATTTGATTCAGTTGAATGATTTCTTTGATAAACCGCATAACGAAGTATCCGCAATCTATACCGTTTTGCTGTTGAGGACACTACATAGAAAAACAAATAAGAATATGTAGTTGTATTGTTTTATCAAATAGCGTAAATATTATAAGCAAAATAGTGGAAATTAATATACCTGCACTTTGATCCAATTAATGTTGTTTGATTTAGACCGTCGTACCCGAGCTTCTCTTTGACACCGGAATACTTGTATCGCTCTAACAAAATAAAAATATATATTTAGAACAATGTCACAGAAATAATTAAATACATAAATACACACAAATATTTAGAATAATCTCACTTACGTATCAATCATTAACTTCATATCCGGATAATTTGTCCAATCACCGTCAACCGAATTCAGATAATAGACCACTTCTTTTATAGGATCGATAGCAACCAACAACCAGTGACGTCTATAAATTAAAACAACAGTTTAGAAGAAATTTTTCTACGCAAAAATTATAAATATTAAAATGAATTTAGAATGAAAATCTAACCCTGTAGGAATAGTATTATACGCCCAAAGATATAAGCTTTCGGTACTGCCAGTTGCCATGAATCTTTCGACTAAGTGCTCTCTTACTGAATCCGGTTCCCTACCAATTGTCGCTCCGCTGACACGGGAGGAAGACACAAAATGGAATCTGTTTAACAATTGATTCCCGCGCATCAATTTGTCATATAACAGCCTTAAATAAAAACATAATTAATATTAGAGTATATTCATTGAAAATGTTTAAAAAAGATTTCAGCTAATTACATAATATAAAGATGGGTTACCGGATGTATGCGTGCATAATACTGACGCCCAATTCTTTATGACGAAAAATCTGTTCCACGTCCTCATGTCCAATTATTTCGGTGCAAGGAAAACCAAAAATGCCTTGATCCATATCCATTTGACGAATACCACCATCCATCAAATTTTTTGTTCCCACTATTGTTTCAAGACATTGCCGGTATCGAGGGAAAAATCTAGTAGGCACCCTTTTCTTGGGTGGTACGCCAACGATTTTCTGGCTCACTTGTTGTGACCCATGAAAAGGTACCTAAAAATCATATAAACTCGGTTAAATTATAAAATTATGCAGTTTTTTATTCGGATCATATAATTAACACTTTAAACGTACCTCTTTTGGTGATACGTCAGACTCGTTGTGTCGTAAAATCCCTTTACCCTTAGATGCGGGTGTTGTAGGAGTCTATAATTACTGTGGAAATAACTGAGGTCAGAACTGACAGTTGAAGACTTAAAGATTCATAATTGTTTTCAACATACCTGATCATCTATGAAAATGAGGTCGGATGGCCATGCAACAAAAGATCCAATTGCATCTCGCAGCAATGTGGTCTCAGCAACAATGTCAGGTACCGGCAGCAATGCATCCATATCTAAAGCAATGTCAACCGATACTTTCATGTGACCATCCGGAAGCGGTCTATTATGAAGTAAATATCCCGAACTGTTATGGACTTTTCCCTTGCCACCTAGTCGATAAGTCGGTGACGATAGCTATAGCTGGCAAGATGAAATGCCCTAAACCAATAATAACCGTTAGAAGTGACTAAAAATATTCTATAGTAATAACAGATATATATTGAAAATTACCTCGGGAAATTTATGCTGACAGTTGATACTAGCTTTGTCACTAGTTTCTTTCAATTGTGAACTGCTCTTTTCCGCCATATATCTCTCTTTATCCTTCTGCAATTCACGAACTTGAGCTTGTAAATCCTGCAATGTTTGCATCACTTCTGCATTGCTAGGATTTCTTCTCCTTGGATGCTTATACAAAGAGGTTGGAGTCACACCATGACATTTACCCCTCACCCGACCCGGATACTCAGCAATATTTAGTGCTCGACTAAGTACGCTCCTGGTATCGTGAGGATCCTCACCTGGGGATACCGATTGGGACAAGGTCTCCTGTAATTCAATTACATATAAAAAATTATTAGTGGAGATAAAAAATTACTTAAATATTAATAAACATTAATTGATTTAACTAAAGACACAATCTTATACTTACACATTCATCATACACATGTTGAATATCGGGATTAACAGCGTGATCCTTGCCCACACGGGCTTCCTTCCATAACAAATGTGCCGGTAGTGATGTTGCGTCACTTTTCGTCTCTTCTAACTACGCAATGACGAAAGTCTTAAGATCATCAACTATATAACACATTGAGAGAATTAATAAGATCGTAGAGTTTATATTTACTTACAATTTTTTCCTCTAAGCGAGCATATCCCAAACGCCCTTTTTTGTATGGATATGCGGGTTTTGACGCTCTCTCGCGATTTATAGCACTCACTTTCTTGAAATTCTCGTCTCTTCTTTGGTCTACAAAACCAACCCATTCTTCAGGTGTAATGAAGTTCTCATATTTCTTTGGACGTTCCGGATCCTCTTCAAGAAAATTTCCTTCATCATCTTTAAGATACTTGTTTGTTAAAAATGTTCTCCACCCTCTGTGTCTTTTTCCAGCCAAACCCATTATATACTTTTTACGGGTATCTTCAATGTTAAAAGACCTCTACAAAGAAACATACGCATAAAGTGTGTTAGTAAAAGAAATTTAAACACATATTTCGTCAAGATAAAGCAAATAACAAAAACCATATATGTACCTTTATCTCAGTCCAAACTTTCTCCTTAGCCTCATCCAACTCTCCTCTTTTCCATCTAGGAGTGGTGATCGGAATGTGTATACGAACAAGCGTACCAATGTAGCTTGTCAACTTTGCAGCATTAGACCCAATTAATTGGTCATTATCATTCCATTCTACATTATATGTTACTCCTCTATCTCTATCACGTATGATTCCCCTCATAATAGTTATACCTCGTGTAATATCTTTTTCTGAAGTATTTTCTTGAGTATTTTCAGGACCATTTTCAGGAGCATTTGCATCTTTTGCGTTATCTTGATTACTAGCCATTTAACCTGTAATAATGAAAAAAAATAAAAATGAAATGGCAAATAAAAATGAAATGACAAATATAAAAATGAAATGACAAATAAAAATGAAATGGCAAATTAAAATGAAATGACAAATATAAATGAAATAGCAAATAAAAATGAAATGACAAATATAAAAATGAAATGACAAATAAAAATGAAATGGCAAATTAAAATGAAATGACAAATATAAAAATGAAATGGCAAATTATATATACTATTACCCTTTTCACTAAGGTCTCTTTCTTTTCTTGGTAGGAATGTGTTCTACTCGTCTCTTAACAACGCGGAGAGTTGGATTGATCCAAATACCCTCATTATGATCGTTTCTAATACATGATTCATTATCATTTTGATCAGTTATGGTTAAAGATTCAATGTCAACACCAATATCACTTTGATCTCCAATGCTTTCATCAATTACTTTGTTAGATAATAGCACTATAGACCATTTCGTACTTGTCGGATCATTGACATAGAACACTTGTTTAGCTTGAGAGGCTAGAATGAAAGGCTCATCTTTGTACCCCACCCTATTAAGATCCACTTGCAAAAAACCTGACTTATCCATTCGTATGCCATTATTATTTTCAACCCACTTTCAACCAAATATAGGAATCTGAAACTTCTCGTAATCAAACATCCAAATGCGCTCGATAACCCCAAAATATGACAGGTTTGCAAATTTTGGGTTTAAGTCCTTCACACTTGATATATGCATTGCTTCAGCGATCAAGGTGACACCACTATTTTGCATAGTACTTTTGTCATCCTGTTCTTTGGTATAAAATGTGTATCCATTAATTGCATATGCGCTATAAGAAAACACAATTAAACTTGGACCGTATGCTAAACATCTCAATCTTTCTGTTACTGAAGCATGATCTGAACGATACTTTGAATAAATATGTTCCTTAAACCATGGTATGAAACTTCGATTATGCTCTCGTACAATCCAATTCTCATTTCTATTCGGATTTAAACCTCGAAGAACACCCTTGTGAATTTCAACATACGAATCAACTTCAAGCTCATTATGCAGAACATACAAATGCACTTGATCCCGTTCGACCATTGATATTGTCACAACTTTATTTCCAATTAGCTTCTTACCTTCTTTTTTTTCAACAATGTGAGATTTGGGGAGTCCAATTGATTGAACATTTGACAGATATTCAGTACAAAACTCAATCTCTTCTTCAACAATATATCGTTCAGCAATACAACCCTCTGGTCGACTTCGGTTTTTCACATACCCTTTTAATATTTTCATATAACGTTCAGTAGGATACATCCATCTCATATAAGCTGGTCCGCACAGTTGGGTCTCTTTGACAAGATGAACGACAAGATGAACCAGTATGTCAAAAAACGAGGGAGGGAAATACATTTCAAGATCACACAAAGTAACAACTATTTCTTTTTACAATGTTGGTAAGATCTCAGGATCGATCACCTTGCTGCAAATTGACTTGAAGAAAAAACACAGTTTAGTTATTGTGCTTCTTACTTTTTCTGGAAGAATAGAACGTATACCTATCGGTAGAAAATGTTCCATTATAACATGGCAATCATGTGTCTTTAAACTCTTTAACTTGAGGTCTTGCATAGACACAAGTCTTCTAATATCTGATGAGTAGCCTTCTGGAACTTTAACCTCACTTAGGAACTTACACAATATTTTTTTCTCCTTTCTGGATAGAGTGTAAACAGCAGGTGGTAGATATGTTCGTGTTCCTTTTTGCACGGGTCCCAATTCAGTTCTTATTCCCATCTCTACCATGTCCTCCCTTGCTTTAAGACCATCCTTAGACTTCCCTTTTATATTGAGTAACGTACCAATAACACTGTCAAATACATTTTTTTCAATATGCATAACATCAAGAAAATGTCTTACGTACAAAGATTTCCAATATGGCAATTCAAAAAAAATCGACCTCTTCTTCCACCCACCTGTAACAACTTTATGTGCAAAAGGCTTGCCAAACTGAATACTCACATCTTTCACATTTTCAAATAATTGATCACCTGTCAATCCAGGCGGAGCTCTACGTTGTTCGGTATCTCCGTTGAACGCTTTTCTCCATCCACGATATTGATGTTTAGAATTTAAGAATCTACGATGACCGAGAAAGACATTCTTCTGACAAAGTTTCAATCGCATTGTATCGGTTCCATCTTCACAGATAGGACACGCTTTTTCACCTTTAATGCTATACCCGGATAGATTTCCGTAGGCTGGAAAATCGTTAATTGTTCCAAACAACATCGCCCTCAAGTTGAAACTTTCTTTCCTATACCCATCATAAACCTCCACACCGTTCTCCCACAAAATCTTCAAATCTTCGATTAAAGGTTCCAAATATACGTTTATGTCATTTCCTGGTTGTTTAGGCCCAGAAATTAACATAGATAACATCATGTACTTAGGCTTCATACATAGCCACAGAGGTAGGTTATAAATCATAAGAATTACAGGCCATGTGCTATGCGAGATACTTTGAATACCGTGTGGGTTCATTCCATCAGTAGACAATGCCAAGCGAAGGTTTCTTGCGTCTTTTCCATATTCAGGATAATCATTATCAATTTTCATCCACTGTGGTGAATCTGCCGGATGTCGAAACTTTCCATCAACAATTCTTTCATCTGCATGCCAAGTTAAGTGTCTTAAATCGGTTTCACTATGATACATCTGTCTAAATCTCGGAATTATAGGAAAATAGCATAAGACTTTTGTCGGAGACAACTTTTTCTTATATCGAGGGGCACCACATTTAGGACACTCATTTAACGATGCATACTCGTTTCGAAACAAAACGCAATCTTTTGGACAGGCATGTATCTTGTCATAGCTCATGCCAATAGAGTACAACATCTTTTTGGCCTCATACGTTCGATTGGGGAGAACATTATCCTTTGGTAGCATATCTTTCATAAGGGCTAATAACTCTGTGAAACTTTTATCCGACCATCCATTGCCCGCCTTTAAGTTGTACAACTTTAATACCGCAGACAATCTTGTGAATTTTGTACAACCATTATACAACGGTTTCTCTGCATTGCTTACCAACCTCTCGAACATTTTGGGACAATCATTAAGATCTTCTTCAAGCGCTTCTGCAATCTCTTCAACTCGATCATAATCGTATGTATCTGTGCCATTGTCGTTTGAAGCATAGGTCCTATTATCCCCCGATTCATCATTCCCGTCACTTTTCTCACCATGCATATTCCAACATGTATAACTTCTATCAATTCCATACCGTATTAGATGCGATGCCAACTGAACCGCGTCAACCCGATTCCCATAACAGCAACATAAACAAGGACCTGTCATTCGACCGAGGTCTTCGGCGTGCGCAACAGCAAACTTAACGAATTCCGATACCCCGTTCTCGTACTCTTTCGACAATCGATTGGAATACATCCATGTCTTATCCATGGTTTACGGTTTCTGAGTCAATCTGAGCTAAATGATAAGTTAGAAAACAAAACCAATACTCAAAACTTGCACTTGCTCTTGCACAACCATATAACAAAACCAATACTCAATACTTTTCACTAAATTCATTTTATTCTATCAACTAATCACATTTTATGATTACATCACTAATGAATGGTAATGTGAAATGGGTAACCCCGTTTGTTAATGAATCATAATTTCCACCACCATTCACTAACACAACACAACATCATTAGCACAACCCTCTACATGTCCGTTTCTTATATACTAGTACACCCTTGTTTCATCAAACTCAAGGGCTACCCTATACCAAACTTCATCTGTTTCTTATATATGGCATGGCCTCATCGAGTTAAGAAAAATAGATTAATAAACTAATCCATTTTTAATAAAAAAAATCAAGTAAATAAATCAAAACTTGATTAATCAATCAAAAGTGAATAAGAGGTAAGAAGAGAGAATGACTACTTGATTAGTCTTGAGAAACTTACACAAACCATAAACAAGTTAGTAATCGCAAGAGAATTGAAACCAAATGAAACTTGTATGAATGCATCATGAATGGAAATCAAGTTATCAAACAGTTATCATGATTATCGATTCACAAATGAAAACGGGAACCAAAAATTCAAGCTCTTATCCAATTCAAGTTCATGATATGAAAAATCAAGCTCAAAGTAAGCTAAAATCAACCGAACCAAATTCCGGGAAACAACTATGTAATCCTAATAATGCTCAATAAAACTCATCTCAAACAAGTGTTCCATGTGCACACGATAAACAACAATACCATAACCGAGTTCGTCATTCAAAACCAAATCACACAATGTCATCACAAATTCAAAGCCAACATGTTTTAAAACAAAATTAGGAACAATCAAAATCAACACCAAGTTTAATTCATTCAAGATTAACTCAAAATGAAATAACATATTAATAACATCATTAGAAACTCACCAATTAAACAAAAATAGTAATGCTGTCAAAATTCTGCTACTCAATTTAACACCAAATAGGAATCAAACTGTCATGAAAAATTCCCTTCAATTTTAACAATAATTATCACTAACAATGTCAATACAACAAATAACAAAAACATTATCCACTTCCATAATTCGCATTTAAATATAGCAGTACCAAAACTTCAAATGAAAAATGGTGACAAAGAGGATCTGAATTGCGGAATCGAAAGGGTGTTCAGACGTCGGAGCTAGCGGATTGAGGATGGAAGATTGGTGATGATGGTGTATGTGTGAACTGATTGTGTATCAGAGTGAGCGAGTGATGCGAAAATTGTAACAAAAAAATCATCAAATGGTTTTAGGAAACTGTCGTACCCCAAAATTTGCCCTCCCATAATCTTCAAAGTTTTGCCAAGCATCACCTCAAATGGCTCAAAGTTTACTCAAGAGTTGCACAGTCAACCACTCTCCTAAGCCAGTCAAATTAGGGTTTTGGTTCTTGCAAGGAAGTTGAGGTTTTCAAGGGCTCAATCAAGTCACATATGCCTATATACATTGTCAAGCACCTACATGTTCAAGGCTCACAAGGTCAAGTTGCACAGTCAAAAGCCCTAATTGCTCCACAGTCAACTGTAGGGGCAAAATGGTCATTTGGCAGTCAAAAGTCAAAATTTTTGGTCAATATCTTATTTTGAAGCCACAATCATCATTTGGTCAAATCTTGACCATGATTTCATAAGAATGGCTCAAAAATCATCAAGGTGTCAAAAGTTTCTATTTTTGGACAGCTGAAAAGTCAACTGTAACTTGACCAAGGCATAACTTTTTCATGGTTCATCAAAAAAATCCCATCCAATGCTCATCTTGAAGGGGAAGACATTTCCTACAATTCATCTTCACATTCCAAGTCCAATAAATGCTCTCACAAAAAGTTATCAATGTCAACATTATAGGTCATTTTCAAAAGTCAACAAAAAGGCACTTTAAGTCAAAGACCATAACTTGAGATTGGTAAATCAAAATAACATGGGACCAAAGGAATTGGTTAGAGGACTTCAAGACCTTTCCAAAATGTCCAAGAACATGTTCATATGATCAAAATTGAGCAAGATATGCATTGGAGAAGTTGGGAAATTTTTGTGAAATGGCCAAAGTCAACTATCCATGAAACTTCATTTTTTGACAAAAAGGGCCCACTTGATCCAGCTTTTCCATGCCACCCACGTGTCCCATGATTTATTTCAAGATTAAAAATTAATTTTTCTATTTTTATTTAATTTTATTTGATTTAATTCATTTTAAATCTTTAAAATTCAAATAAAAATAAAAAAAAATTAATTAAGGGAAATCTTGTGTTTTGAATAGCCTTGATGCATCATGAAACACATACCAATTTCGTGTACATCCTATTTCAAGCATAAAAATTCAAATTTGGAGCAAAAATGGCAAGTTGTTTAATGGTGGTCATGGCAAAATCTCAAACTTCATTGCAAGGCTTAAAGGTCCATTATATTGATTGATTCTCATTGCTAGACATATATGCAAGCCTCCCATACAGTATACACGACCTAGAAAACTCAGAGGCAGCATAACCAATTTCAAAATTTCAAGAGAAAAGTCACAAACTGAAAACAACTTTGCAGCATAATTCAAACCTCCCTTTTGATCCAAACACATTCCTTACATCCCCAGGAATCATTTGCAGCCAAGAACAAGCCAAAAACCTCAAGAATTCGTGCCACACAAGTCACACGGTTTACCTTCTTTTTCAAAATCACAATCATCCATTCATGCATTTTTAACACTTTTTATTGATTGCATTGTGCTCACAGGATCCATACGAAGCTTTCCATATGACTTAATTGGATTATGGTGCCTTAAAACGCAAAATACCATTGTTGAGTTCTAGGTTTTCAGAGCTTGCAATTTGGGGTTTTTGCTATACTGCAAAATTAAGCCTCAAGACATACATGGTCAAACTCAGCATGATGAGACGAACATGAAACATACCTCGCGCCCAATTTATATTGCACGAGCGCCTAATCGCTATTTTTTAAATGCTTGCATTTTGTGGGGGTTTAAAACCCCCGCTATGTGTTTTTATATTTTACAGGAAAGGTTGAAGACGAAGGGCATGGCAATACATGATTGGCAGGTTCAAATTGGCGCGCGCGTTTCCACTTGATTCAACATATAGTGCGCTTATTTCATATATTCCTTTTTTCTTATTATGTTTACAAACAAACGCGCTTGGCTCAGTGGTTTGGATGGACGTGTATAGACCCTTGGGACCTGGGTTCGATTCCCAGGTCCCCCCATAATTCCATATTGTTTTTTCTAACGCTTTCCTGTGCAGCATTCCAAAGAAGACTCACCATAAACCTCACAGATCCAAGCGCCAGGTGGCCATGATCATAGATCCAAAGGATAAAAAAGTGATGAATACCATGTGCTCAGTCAAAGCATGTTGTAGGCAATCCAAGAAGTCAAACGAGCTGGATTCAAATGGGCCTCAAATCTCAATCAAAAACCCCCCATTCTGGCCCATACCCCCCCTTGGGTTTGCTCTTTTTTTATTTTGTCATTTTCTGTTTTTTATTTTATTTCTTATTCCTTTTTATTGATAATTAACATAATTAACACTTTTTTATAAAAAAATCAAAAAATAGAATTAATATTATTATTATTATTAAGTTCATATTATTTTTTGTAAATAAAATATTAACAACTAAAATAGTTTAATTAGGTCAACTTTAATTTCTTTTTCTTTACAATCAATAAAAATAATTTAGAATTAGGTTAACTTAGAATTTTAATTCTTTTATTTTATTTCATTAAAAAACATAAAAACACAAAAAATATTTTCTTTTAATAAATTAATTAATTAGTAATTAGGCTTTATTTAATTAATTGCATTTAATTCAAAGAAGACAAAAAATTCAATTTCTTTTCTTAAAAGGGTCAAAACCCTTAGAACATTCCCGATTAATTTTTATTCGCGCGCATTTTATTTTGATTATTATGTAATTGCTTCCAAGAATGTAATAGTAAATAGGTTTACCGCTTTATTTAATTTCTCGTACTTATTTACCAAAACGGGTCTTTGTATTTTTGGCGATGTATAGACCCGCACCTTGTAATAGCGTAGAATTTATCTTTCCGCAATTTACTTTCCGCACCCCTAATTGTTAAAAAATGCATGAAAGAATGTATGAAAAATAAAACCAATCCGTAGCTCACAAATAACATGTACAAAAACAATTAACTGAAAAACAACACACAAAGCACATGCCACTCTTAGGGTACGCTTCACTCGTTGCCTTGAAACGTGGTCATCAAGTATAGGACGTCTTAGAGGTCACCCTTTGTCTAAAGATCCAGTTGCCTCGAAACGGTTGCCTCGGATAAAAGGATCTAGGACATTAGGGTTACTTCTAAGGTATCCTATCATTGCTTTGGTGACCATACTGTCCCGATAATCGAATTGACCCGAACACCTCCAACGACGGTGCTACCTACCTCTCAATGGTGGGATAGCACTATCTAAAGGACTCTTACACAGCCTAATTCCTTAGAGTAGGTAGATTATCTTAAGTACTTGCTCTTTTCAAAACAAACAAAAAAACAACTTTTCGCACTGACACTTTCAAAAAGTTTTCAAACAAATTTTTTCATACACTCTTGAGGACTGATACAAGAGTTACTTAGAAATCTTTCAAACGAAACTTTTTCAAAACCCACACACATTTGAAAATCAAACATATTTTGAAAACATAAGAGCAAGTACCTAAGAGCCCGTGGATAACCACGGATAGAAAGGGTGTTAACACCTTCCCTTTCTATAAATCTACCTCCCGAACCGAGAAACATTCTCAAAGAAGGAATTTTGATGTGCTTTTGTCCTTTCCATGTTGGAGAACATAAAAGACGGTGGCGACTCTTGCTTACCGCGACATTTCGCGAAACCAGCTAAAAACAATCAGTTCTATTTCCACCGATCACAGAAACATTCAAAAATCATCAAACAACAACAACAACCAATACACTGTGAATGAGAAAAAAATAATAATCAACGAAAACCAAAACTGATTTCAGAATACATAACAGCCACAGTACGAACCTTGTGAAGAGAGGGACGAGTTGTGCGGCGACGATGAGAGTTGACGATGGTGGCGATTGAACGGAAAGAGCTACCGTGAGAGGACGAAGAAGGAACAAGAACGAATTTGGGGGTTGGGACGTTGGAAGAGAGGAAACACAACAGCCACAGTATGAACACACCTTTAATAAAAAACAATAAAATTTATTATAAAACAACCTACGAAAGCGCTTTTAAAAGCACTTTCTAATGGTCATGTATAACAGCGCTTTTACATGAAAAAGCGCTTTCGTAGCATACCCTATAGCAGCGCTTTTAAAAGTGCTTTCTAAAGGCCAGATTTAGCAGCGCTTTTGAAAAGCGCTTTCTAAGGCTGACCTTTAGCAGCGCTTTTGAAAAGCGCTTTCTTAGGTTCCCTCTGAAAGGCACCCTTTAGCAGCGCTTCTCAAAAAGGGCTTTCTAAGGGTGACCTTTAGCAGCGCTTTTGAAAAGCGCTTTCTTAAGGTACCCTTTGAAAGCGCTTTTTTTAAGCGAATTTTTTTTAATACCTACAGCAGCGCTTTTTCCTAAAAGCGCTTTCGTATGTGTGCTGCTAAAGCTTATTTTTGGCATAGTGATTCTGAGCTTGCAAATCTTTGACCATTTGTTCAATATCCATCTTGCTGAAATAAACAGCAGAGAGATGAGGAAACTTGGCGTGAAGACCTGTTTATGCATATGATGAATGATATGTATTCATGTAATGCTTTCAAGGATTTAGAAAATTCAAATTTGTGTTAAACAAAAAGGAACAAACGTTATATTAATAAAATAGAATTTGTTTACATCAATGCCCCTAGGGCAAAATAGTACAAAATTCTAAGATAAAAAGACATTGCGCATCCTCTTCGGTGCAATGTAGGTGTTGAGAGTCTGCTCTTCGTGAAGTAATTGAGTAAGTTCTAAAACCTTCTTCTCGCTTGCGTAGAATTGGGATTCAAAAGTATCGCGTTCTCCCTTGAGCTGTATCCAACTCCTTTGCAGATCTTCGAGTGATGTTGGCATGTCAGGATGTAGGAGTGTGTATGGAACCTCTCCTTCCTCAACAGGCTCTATAATCACTGGGAGAATAGAGGGGTAAGGCATCATAAGACTTTGGGCGCGGTTTTGTACCCACTTGAGGTAAGGCTCAAGGGGGATGGAATTGTTGTGTCCCAAGGTCTTACTGTCTACCTTATTTGGCATCCTCCAAGCTCAGATAAACCTTTGTCGAAGTCCTTGATTGTCGTTGTCGAAGTCGAAAACCAAGTCTGGAATTAGCATATCATGTGGGCCATCCCTTCTGTCATAACCAAACTGTCTCAGAGCCAAGCAGGGGTTGTAGGTGATGCCTCCCCTAATGCCAAGTAGAGGGACATTAGGGAATTCCCCACAACGGTCGACGATGATAATATTCTCTCTGGATTGAGAACACCAATGAATATCTGAGTGTGTAAGAGTCATCAATCGTTGAGATCACCTCAAACCTTGCTCATTCTTCAAGGCTGATTGGGGAAGATGATAAATAAACCATCTTGCCAGTAGAGGAGTGCAACACATGAGAACACTTCTTTTCCTCATTGTACAAGTGTGAAAAGAGTGCAGGATATCCCCAAGAAAAGTAGGCACCGGGTTGCGAGCCATGAAGATTTTGACAATACTCACATCTATGAGTTGATCAGGGTTAGGGAACAAAACCATCCCATAGATGAGAAGAGCTACAATCTCCTCAAAAGCTTGTAAGTCCAAGGAGTTCCAGCAGCTTTGGGCTTTCTCAAACAAGAACTTTGCCAGGAAGCCTTTGACACCACTTCTAGTTTCCCAATGGGCTGTGACATCAGATGAATGCAAGTGTAGGGCTTGAGCAATCTCTTCTAGATTTGGCTCTCTTTCTGTATCGTTGAAAGGTAGTTGATTGAGAATAGGAATCCTCAAGAGTTGAGAAAATTCCTCCAAAGTGGGCACAAGCTGGTAGTCTGGAAATGTGAAGCAGTGATGTAAAGGGTCAAAGAACTGGAAAAGAACTTTCATCATGTCTTCCTCTGTGTTGGAAGTGACTACATTGAGAAGACGACCATGCCTCTCGGTGAATGGAGAGTTCTCAGGAATCCTTGAAACTAGCTCCTTGAGTTGTGGAGGAATTCTTACAAGGTTGACTTAGATCGTTTTCCTTCGAAGTGATTCCATAACTGCAAAACATGAACTAAGATGAATTTCCAAAATCCTTGAAATGGTTAGTGGCTGCATATGATGCTCATGATGTCCATGATGTTATGCACAAGTATATATGTACAAGGAAATCACACAAATTCCTAGTTTAGGCTTGCATTAGGTTTCATAGGTAAGTACCCTCTTGAAGTTTAGATAGCTCAACCTGTCCTAGAAATAGTAACCAGGTTCTAAGGAGCTCAATATCACTGGATTGTTTCCTTGTTCATTGTTTCAATTCAGCCTCTTTACCGACGACCGAAATATTCCAAGGAACCAACCCTTAATGAGTGTAGTATCGAGTTACTACCAACTTCAGACTGCACCAAAGTCGGTCATCTCACTACATCCTAAAAGGCCAAGTTGGTCAAGTAAAGGTTCTAAAAGTTCGTTAGTGCTTCATGACATCACTCAGCGGTCTCGTATTCTCTTTGATTGACTCATAGGCTACTGGTACCCACAAATATGTCACACTAACATAGCTATTGCTTAGACCGTGTCGGTATACCCTGCACAGTTTCCACAACGTATTGCTATTTACCTATAAATGTTTCCCAAATCCGGGTAGAGGATTCAAACCCAAACAATAAAACCAAAGTGTAAAGAAAACAAGGCAAACATGGTAAGCAAATAAAGGTGATCTAAACCCTAAGGTAACCCCACTTTTATATTTTTCCCCAGCAGAGTCGCCAGTTCTGTGATACGATGGGAGAACTGACTTGAAGTTTTGCGTTTGTGTTCGCAAATGTTTCGGTTTAGCAAGATTCGCCACCGACTTTTATTTTATCTAAAAGGAAAGGTAAAAAAGAACAGGAAAGACCTTTGAGATGTTTTCTTGAGTACGGGGGGTAGATTATGAAAAGGGAAGGTGTTAGCACCCTTTTCATCCATGGTTTTCCATGGGCTCTTAGTTACTTGCGTAGATTACTTGCTTTGCTTTTGCAATTGTTTGAAATGGTGCTTTGTGTGGTTTTGAAAATATTTTGAAAAGAGGCCATCGTTTAGGCAATCTTTGTAATGATTCTCGTTCGTAAGAATGTATACAAAGATGTTTGTCTGTTAAAAATGTTTCAATGTTTTGAAAGTTGTTTGGAAATGTTTTGAAATGTGTGTGTGTTTGTTTGAAAATAGCAATGATTGTTTGCAAATTGGTCAAGTAACTAGAAGCATATCTACCTACTCAAATGTCTTTCCTACACATTTTTATTCCTTTGACATTGTTGATTTACCATTGCTTTGGTAAACAACCCTATCTTTGGATGTTAAACGGGACTGGCGTGGGTCATCGTATGACCATGATAGCAATGGTGCCAATTATATTAGCATGTTTGAGGGACCAAGATCATCTTGTTTTTAGGCAACCTTTTGATAGTATCATCGAGGGACTATGATCTTTTGTTTTGTTTTGTTTTGCCAAGATATTTAGCATGCATACCATGGTCATTTTTAAGGCAACAAAGTGGGTGAAACCCTAAGGAGTGCTTGTGTGCAATGTGTGCCATTTTACATGCTTTTTTGTCTTGGATTATATTAGGTCATGCCTATTTATTTGATTTTGTCTTATTATACAAACCCTAATTTTACTAAACATGTATATAATACGATAAATTGCGTAAAGTAAATCTAAGCTATTACAACAATATTATGGGAGGGGGGATACAAGTTTTTTTTTGAATGGGGGATATTGCTCAAAATAAAACCCTAAAAATTATTACAACCCAATTGAATTCTTGTATAATAAATAAATAAACAATTATTTAAATATTCAATAAATTGTATGGATGCAAAAATGTTTTTTTTTGTATTTATTTTATATATATAAAAATAAAATTATTTAAGTCCTAAAAATAAGAAAAATAATATTCTTATTTTTGAAAGGGGAAACCCTAATTTTGATTTAAAAGAAATATATGTTCTACATCATTTATTTTATTCATTTATGTACAAGAAATAAATAAATAAAAATATTTACAAATATTGAAAATTAAAATATATGTGGAAATAATGTTTTATGTGTATGAATAATAAAAATAAAATGTATGATATTTTTAAATATATTTACTATTTATTTAAGAAAATAAAGTTCTATTTATTTGAATAATCAATATTTTATGCAAAAAATAAGATAAAAAATAAAATAAAATGCAAAAAATTAAGAAAATATTTTTGGGATTTTTTAATGTTCAGAAAAAAAAATAAAGTCAATAAACATAAAAAATATGAGAAAATATGTAAAAATATAAAATTATGCAAAGGGGGGTGCAAATAGTAAACTGGGGGTATAGGAAGTAAAACAAGAGGCCCAAAGGCGCTTAGGCCCAGAACATCATCTTCATCCATGTCCTTGGCTTCCTGCACGCGTTTGAGTTCAAACTGTAACTTACTCTAGCTTGCATAAAATCAAAAACTCATAACACAAAAAATGTAGCTTATGATCTCACGATTCCAGTGATATAAAGTTTGTAAACTAACTCTCAAAGATCAGAGAGAATTTAATCACCCCTAATTTCTGACCTAGTTTTTTCATGAACTTCAAGCTTCAAATTCTCACTACTCAGTTAATATAAATGATAACTATGCATATGTACAGCTTCAGCAAGTTAAGGACTACATTTTTGCTTCACAAATCGTGACTTAATGATGCCTAAATAAGGAGATAGATATTTGAAAAATACCTTGTTCAGCTGAGTTTGGATATGACAATGTGGGGACTTTGAGTGAGGCCTGAAGATCGTGTGGGCTTCCTTGAAGTTCCCTCAAGCTTTTTCAATGCTCAGCTTGCCTTGAGGATGCTTGAAACTCCCTGTAGAAGTCAACCTGCAACCTTCCAAAATGAAAATGGTAATGTCTGAAATAGGGCTTACAGAACCAGGACAATGGCTTGGATAGTTTAGGTAGGATGTATGGAAGATGTTTGATGTGTTACAAAGCAAAACGCATGAGCAAATATTGAGATGACTAGTGTTTTGCAGAAGCTGCCCTGTTTGGGCAAAAAAATGTGTTTTTTGTGTTTGGGAAGGTTTTGGATGCTATGAATTCGTGCTTAGGCTTGTAACAAGTTTCTGAAGTTGTTTCAAATGAATCCAAGTCTTCTCTTTATCAGATGCACAAGTTATCTTGACTTTTTCCAATTTGCTTGCTTTTGAAGAAAGTTGAAATGACTTATACCAAAGGCTTGTACAGGCTTGCTTGCTAGCTGCATAGAGTTGGTACAAGTTGCTTGTTATCTGTGGAAAATGCCTACATCCCAAGGAACAAGTCCAAGGCCCAAGGCTGATAAAGTTGAAAAGGCTTGCTTTATCAAAATGGTATTGTGAACTTTATGCCATTTATGGATTAATCTTTTGTACAATGCTCCAAAGATTAAAATAAAGCCATTATCCATTGAGTTAGCATTCAATTATGGAGTGTAGAAGGGACTAGGACCTGTAATGCAAGGTACAAGCATGCTAGGAACTGATTTGCAACTTGAAGCATTGTAAACATGGCTTGAACAAAAGTGACAAATTGCCATTTTTCTCTTCTTCGATTCTCCCTAACCACAAATGATCTTGGAGAGTTCTTGGACATTTTGGAAAGCTTGCAACATGCTATACAATCCATATTTGAAATGAATTTTGAGATACCTCTTGGAACTAGGTGAAAAATGTCTATGAAGTTAGGTCAAAATCCTGCCTAAACTAGGGCAAAATTTCACTAAGTTAAAAAGTTTATGGACCCCTATTCACAAATTCATAACTTGAGATCCAAGCATCTTTTTGGAAAACTTTGTGAATCAAAGTTGTATATTTCATGGAGGACTACAACTTTCATTTTGGAAGTTTTCTTTGAATCCAATTGCATCATGGTGAAAACGTTGGGGAAAAAATAAGAAATTTTCCATACTTAGAAAAATTCTAAGTTATGAAAAATTTCAAATTAAAACCCTAATTTGAAATTTTAGGTTTCTTGGAAAACAAGTTTCACATTTTGACATGTCTTGATGAATTATGACCCTTGGCATTTGATTTTGACCAAAAAGTCAAAGTTTGACTTTTCAGTGTATAGTTGATTTTTGATCAGTTGACTGGAAAATTCATCTGTCAATCCAATGCATTTGAGATATTTTGAACTATATGATTAGGTCAAGATGATGCAATTGAGTCCTTGAAATTATGATTGAACCCAATTGGTCATTGGTTAGGTTAAAAATCAGAAATTGCCCTTCCTCAATCAAAACCCTAATTTTGACCATTTTGCCCTTTTGATGATTTGATCAAATTTCTTGAGGAGTTGTGATCCAAACTTGATAAAATGGTACATATGAGTATAAAATGTTGTTGTGGATCAAAAATTATGAAGTTTTACTATAAATTGGCCATGGTTGACTTTTTCCCCAATACAACTGATTTTTAGGTCAACTGTCCAATTGACTGAGCAAAAATGTGATTCAAGGCTTGAAACTTGGTATAAGGAATCTTAGGGGTCCAAGATGGTGTATGAAAGTCACATGAAGCATTGATGATCCAAAAATCCTTGTGAAAACTCAAACCCTAATTTCAGGTTATCAGTGCAAGGAGATGTCTTGAGCTGAGCAAACCCTAAATTGGTCTTGAGTCCAAGAGGTCTTGTGAGGAAAATCTTGATGAAATGAGAGGGCAAATTTTGGGGTACAACACCTGGCATCTCTTTGTATGACCAAGCAAAGATCTCAACATAGTCATGTAGTAACTGAGTTAAACGCTTCTTGACGCTAGGTTCCAGATTGGCACCTACCATGACTTCTTTCTTGTCCTCTTTGGTACCTAAGTTAACTGTGTCAACCAGTTCTTCGTGGGGATGTGTGGTCCTTTCTTCCTGTTGTAGTAACCTGGCTAGTTCCTCTGGAACTTCACAATCTTCCTCACCTTTGTCTTCGACTTGGTAGATCAGATTCTCAAAGTCACAATAGGCCATAGCAAAATCGTTACCCATTGGATCCTGAGTGGATGTGGATCTGAATTTTGATATGTGAGTGTGTGTAAGAGCATAAGTATCATTGAAAAAATAAATATGTAGAAAAATAAAAACAAAGAGCGTAAAGTTTGTATGCAAAAACGTCCATGATTCATTGATAACATATGAAAATGTAGTAACAACCCTTACAAATGGACCATTGTGCCTCGGGTAAGACACAAGGTTTTAAAAGTCTAAATTGTTTAATTATTACAAGTCCGACAAAAATTTAAAAAGAATTACAGTTGGATAAAAGTAATTGGGACAAAAACTTTGGCTTCCTAGTTGTTGAGTCCTCCGCTGATAGTTGGGAAAATCCATTCTTCCAGGTTACCATCGTCATCACTATCCTCCACTACGTTGACTCCATGGTTGCTGATACGCAAAGGTGGTCCCCTGGCACAAGCATGAAGAACATCTTTCTGGGCTCCTGAAGTAAAATCCAAGCCAAATTTATCAGATTTGTAAGGAATATCCGGGAGTTGGCCCCAAATAGTACACCTACCTTCTTCGACTACTGCCTTGGCATCTTTCAGAGAAGCCATCTTTAGCGGAGGTCTGGTAATCTTCGAGACTTGGGAAACAATCTTGGTTGCTGCCACTGTTTATGGGACTTCCTCAAAATGCTGACACGGAGTTTCGATGAATTCACCATCCATTTCCACGTATCTGAAGGAGTTCAGGTGACTGACCATATATTCCTCCTCTCCATGGATAATGATGATTTTTCCCTTGGTTGGGTATTTCAGCATCTGGTGTAATGTAGAGGTGACGACACCAGCGTCATGAGTCCAAGGTCGGCCCAATAAATAGAAATAGGAATGGCGAATATCCATTACATAGAAATTTGAGTCAAAGGTTTGAGTTCCAACTTTAACGGGGATGTCCACCTTCCCGTGCACCATTCTCTTTGAACCGTCGAAGGCCTTCACCACTATGTTGCTGGGTTTTAAGGTCAAACCTTCACAGTCTAGTCTATGCAGAGCCTTCTTAGGAAACACATTCAAAGATGAACCAGTATCTACCAGGACATGGGCCAAAATAGTGCCCCTTCATTCGACAGAGACATGCAACGCCTTGTTGTGTTTCCTCCCTCTAGGTGCCAAGTCAGCGTCAAAAAAACCCAAACCAATATCGGCGATCAAACTGGCCATACAGTCTTTGAATTGGTCAGCAGAGGTTTCCTGTGACACATGGGCAGTTTTAAGAAATTTCACCAAGGCCTTCGCATGAGCCTCGGAGCACAACAGTAAAGCTAGCATAGAGATCTTTGAAGAGGTCTGCCCTTGCTGTTCAACTACATTGTAGTCGCTTCTCTTTATAATTTTCAAAATTTCTTCCATCTCCTTTTTGGAGGCCTCTGGGATAGATACTAATTGCTACTTCATTCGGACAGGTTCAACCAAAATTCCTTTGCCTCGAGTCTCGATCGACTCGACGATAGGGGTGTTAGTAGGGATAACCATAGGAACTGTAGTAGTAGGAACAAAAGTATGGATGATCACAGGACTGGTAACAGATTTCGGAGTAGCAATCTCAGGGGATAACACTCTTCCACTTCGGGTTATCTTGGTGGTTCCCACAATGTTGCCGATGTCGAGGTCATCCTTCTCAAAAATCGAGTCTTCATCAGCCAGTTAATCCTGCTTGACACCGTGATAGTAGACGTCACTCCCATAGTTATAGGGAACAATTTTATCTAAGGAGTAAGGGATTGGTCCTGGCATAGTAATTATCAGTGGAGTCACCTTCAGAACAGATGTAATCCTAATGGGTCTTTTGGTGGAGACCTTGGAAGGATTGGCGGAAATGGTTACTATTGAAACATCCTTGTAAGAAATGGTTAGAACGAGAGTCTTTTCAAACAAAATCTCTTTGTCATCCATCAGGCGCTGAACACCTGCTTTTAATAAATGACAACCAGTTGGTAGTGATAAACAGAGGTGGAAGCCTTCACCATAGCCCGAAAATAAACCGACCTTCAACAGGTTCCTCTTGACGGTCAAGAGAGGAGTAACAAGCTCATCAACAGCAGTAACAAACACATCATCTTCAACAACGTTAACATCACGGCCGTGCTTAGGCATAGGAGCGGTGATAACATTTGGGATCTCAGGAGCATCAAATTCAATTTCTTTTGCTTCGAGAAGGTCTTGCACCTTGCTTTTCAAAACCCATCAGTCGTTTGTATCATGACCTGGACTTTCTGAAGGGTAAGCACAACGGGCGTTTGGGTTGTAACGGGGAGAGGCCGTGTTGGGATTCTTCGGAGCTTCCCGTAAGGTTACCAGATTAGATCTCAACAAATGTGGTAGGACTTGAGACAACGTCATATTTATCCGGGTAAATTGTCTTATCGGTCTTTCTGTTCTAGGGTGGTTTCTCCTTTGTTGAGTAGGTGCAGGATTAGGGATCATGACGGCCCCTACCATTGGATGATGTTCAGTGCTATCCTGATTCCTTTGATGGTATGTAGCACCAACCTTTTTCTTCCCAATGAATGGGTTTCTCACGGCACTGGAGGATGCGTCCTTTTGGATCTTTCCACTCTTAATCCCATCTTCCACTCTCTCCTCGGTCAAGATTAATTCAGTGAAGTCGGCTGATGAGCTTCCAATTAGATGATTAAAGAAAGGACTGGACAGGGTACCCAGAAACATGTCCACTAGCTCCCTGACAGACAGGGGAGGCTGGACTCTTCCTACTAAGTCCCTCCGCTTCTGAGCGTAGTCTTTGAAACCCTCGCTCGAACCCATAGCCAGACTCTGGAGTTGAGTACAGGTGGGAGCAAGGTCTGTGTTGTATTGATAATTCTTATAGAAAGCAACGGCTAGGTCTTCCGAATTATGGATATTGGCCCTCTCCAGTTAATAGAACCAATCTAGCTGAGTCTCAGATAGGCTATCCTAAAATAAGTGGACCCACAAATCTTTGTCAGCAGTATGAGGCTGTATTTTTCTCATATAAGATCGAAGGTGAATCTTGGGACACGAAACCCCGTCATACTTAGCAAACACTAGTGCCTTGAACTTTGGTGGAATAACAATACTAGACACCAAACCCAGCTCTTCAAAGTCCAGCCCGAGCACTTTCTGAATCTCCATTGCGCTTAGACGCTCTTCTAGATGTCTGTACTTCTCATCAGCTGGAGGATATTGCTCTTCTGAGTAAACAAGCTCTTCTTCCTCTTCAGATTCTGGATGGTCAGTCACTTCCTTGTTTTTCCCTTCTTGATTATCCTTTTCACCTGATGATATTGCAAAGTCTAGGGCCCGTCTGGCTGGCCCTGGGAACCTTCTTCCTAGATTCAAAAAACCGCTTGATTTCTTTGCTTTCTTCTTCTTTTCTTTGATCAGCAAAGTTTTCAAATCCTCTTGTCCTTTTTCCAAAGTAAAGAACATTTGTTGAAATTGAGCATTTTGTGCCTGGAGATCTTTTACTGTCTGATCAAGATCCATCTCACTGAAATAAACAGTAGAAAGATAAGGAGACCTGTTGTAAGAAACCTGCTTGTGTTATGATGAATGAAGATGCATATGCAAATTATTTCAAGGAAATTAGAGATTTAAATTTGCTCTAGACAAAAAGGAACATACGTTATATTAATAAATCAAAGTTTGAGTACATCATGCCTCTTTGGGCTTACAAATAAATAAAAATACAAAACTTTAAGACAAAAAAGTTAAACGCATCCTCTTTGGTGTGATGTAGGCATTCAGACTCCGCTCTTCATGAAGCTTCCTAGTGAGTTCCAGAACCTTCTTCTCTCTGGCGTAGAATTGGGCTTAGAAAGTGTCTCGCTCTTCCTTAAGTTGTATCCAATCCCTTTGCAAGTCTTCGAGAGAGGTGGGCATGTTAGGATGAAGGATAGTGTATGGGACATCTCCTTCCACAACAGGCTCTATGGTAACTGGGAGAATGGAGGGGTAAGGCATCATAAGACTTTGAGCACGGGCTCGTACCCATTTGAGATAAGGCTCAAGAGGGATGGATTTCTTGTTCCCTAATGTCTTGCTATCCACCTTGTTTACCATCTTCCAAGCTTGCATGAACCTCTGACAGTAGCCTTGCTCGTCACTTTCGTAGTCAAAAACCAAACCTTGGAAGAGCATCTCATGAGGACCATCTCTCTGGGAATACCCAAACTGTCGTAAATGTAAACAAGGGTTGTAAGTGATACCTCCCCTAACGCCAAGTAGAGGGAGGTTTGGTAATTTCCCACAATGGTCAATGATAGCAGTATCATTCGAGGATATTGAACACCAATGAATATCATAGTGGGTGAGGAACATCATCCTTTGAGACCATGTAAATCTTTGCTCGTTCTTCAATTTTGATCGAGGTAGATGTGAAAAGAAACACTTAGCGAGTAGGGGAATACAACACAAAAGGGTACCTCTTTTCCTCATGGTGCGGGTATGGATGCAATGTAAAATGTCTCCTAACAAGGTAGGTATAGGATTATGGGAGAGAAAGACTTTGATAGCATTTACATCTATGAATTGGTCCGAGTTGGGGAAAAGAACCAGACCATAGATGAGAAGGGTCAGGACGTCTTCAAAGGCTTGAAAATAAACATCTTCCCAGAATGAACGACCTTTCTCTAATAGAAATTTGGCTTGGAACCCTTTGACTCCACTTCTAGTCTCCCAATTTGCTATGATGTCACCTCTCTTCAGGTGTAGAGCTTTAGCCATGACCTCAGGTTTCAGGATCTCTTCTAGACCAGCGAACGGTATCTGATCAAGCACGGGCACTCCTAATAGTAGAGAGAACTCTTCTAGTGTAGGTACCAACTGATAGTCAGGAAAGGTGAAGCAATGATGTATAGGATCAAAGAATTGGAAGAGAACACACATCATTTCTTATTGGAAATTGAAGGTAGCCAAACTGAGGAGCCGTCCATATTTCTTAGTAAAAGGAGAATCTCCGGGCACCCTTGATGCTAACTCTTGGAGCTGAGGGTGTGCTTTCATGAAGCTGATTCGGATGGAGTTTCTTCGGACGGAGTTCATGGCCTACAAAACAAAAATAAAGATAAATTCCTAAATCCTTGAAATGGTTTGTGAGATTGCGTATGATGTTATGATGTTCATGATGTTATATACAAGTAAGCATATACACACAAGGAAAAAACAAGTCCTTAGGCTTAGGCTTGCATGGAGTTTGTAGGTAAGTACCCTCTTGAAGTTTAATTGGTTCAAACCTGTCCTAGTTAATAGTAACCAGGTTCTAAGGGATCTCAATATCACTGACCTTTCTTTTAGGCATTGTCCCAGCACAGTCAATCTTTTCTTGCGGTCGGGATATCCCAAAAGTCTAGTCTCAATGAGTGTAGTATCGAGTATCAACCAATTTTCAGCTTTCCACCAAAACCGGTTATCTCACTATGTCCTAATTGGCCAAGTTTTTTCAATTAAGGTTCTAAAGTCATTTAGTGCTTTATGACGCCACTCAGCGGCCCCGTATTCTCCTCGATTCAACACAAGGGGTACCGGTACCCACAAATGCGTCACACTAACGTAGCCATTGTTTCAACCATATCGGTCTACGTTGTACAGTTTCCACAATCTATTTCTACTTACCTAACAAGGTGTCCCAGACCCGGGTGGAGGATCAAAGCGAGCCCAAACAAGGAACCATAATATAAAGTATGCAAGTCAAACAAAGAAAGCAAATAAATATGATCTATCCCTAAGGTAACCCCTTTTTAAATTTATTCCCCAGCAGAGTCGCCAGTTCTGTAACATGGTGGGAGATCTGACTTGGTTGTTTTGCGTTTGATCGCAAATGTTGCGGTTAGCAAGAGTCGCCATCGACTTTTATTTTATCCAAAAGGAAAGGTTGAAAAGAATAGGAAAGACCTTTGAGATGTTTTCTTGAGTTCGGGGGGTAGATTATGAAAAGGGAAGGTATTAGCACCCTTTTCATCCGTAGTAATCTACAGACTCTTAGTTACTTGCTAGATCACTTGTTTTTGTTTGAAAATGTGCTTTGTGTGGTTTTTGAAATTATTTTGAAAAAGGCGCCATCGTTTAGGAAAACTTTGTAATGATTCTCGTTCGTAAGAATGTATACAAAGTGTTGATCTTTTGCAAATGTTTCAAGTTTGGAAGATGTTTTGAAAGTGTTGGTGTTTGTTTTGAAACTAGCAAGGATGTTTTAGTTTGAAAATAAGCAAGCAACTAGGAACATTCTACCTACTCAAAAGTCTTTCATGTTTATTTCCTCTTTCCTTTGATATTGTTATTTTACCATTGATTTGGTAAGAAACTCTATCTTTGGATGTAAAAGGGACGAGCAAGGGTCATCGTATAGTCATGATTAGCAATGTTGTAAGATATCTTAGCATTTTATTTAGGGACTAAGAACATTTTTGAAAGGGAAACTTTGATGCGTCATCGAGGGACTATGAACTTGTTTTTTTTTTTTTTTGCTAAGATACCTCACATGCATAATATGGCCATTTTCATAAGGCAACAAGTGTATTTACCCTAAGGGTGTAAGTGTGCAAGTGTATCGATTTACATGTATTGTTTTTTTTTTAATTAGGGTTTTCTAATTTGTTGATTTTAATCTTTCCATACAAACCCTAATTTACTAGCATTTATATATAAAGCATTAAATTGCGGAAAATAAAAATACTAAGCTATTGCATCATTGGGGGAGGGGATGTACAAATTTACAAATAGGGAAATTGCATGAAAATTAAATCTAAATAATTATTACAACCATATTGAATAATATACAAGAATTAAATAAATAACAATGTACAAATGCAAATGAAAAAGAAATGATTTTTGTTTTGTTTTTTTATGAAAGGGGTTTAATCTTGACCTAATTAAAAAAATGATTAAGGAAAATTAAACAAAATTAACTTAAACTAACAGAGAAAAGAAAATAACTAAAAAAATATTTTTTAGGGTTTTATTTATGAAAAGGTTTTAAGTTAATAAAAATAATATATATATATATATATATATATATATATATATATATATATATATATATATATATATATATATATATATATATATATATATATATATATTGATTACTTAAAAGAAACCTAAGTTCTAAATTAATTTTAATTACAAAAAAATAATATAATGGTTAAACCTAAACCTAAATTTTAATTATTAAGAAAGAAATTAATTTATTAAGAAAATGTTTTTTGTTCTTTTAGTTTTATAAAACAAAATAAAATAAATAAATGTAAAAATAATAAATAAAATATTTTTTTGGATTTTTATTAATAACAATAAAAAAATATTAATAATAATACTAATAATAATATTATTAATAATATTAATAATAATATTAATAATAATAAAGGAAAAAGAAATAAAATAATAATGAAAATATGGGCCAGGGGGTGCTAAAGCAAAGCCAGGGGTAGAAGCCAGCAAAATAAAGAGAAGGCCCAAATCTGGGCCCAGGCACTGTAAAGAAAACAAAAAAAATGTAAAAAAGGTGTGAAAAATAACAAAAGGCAGCGCACTGGGTGTTGAACCCATACCCTCTTGGTTACCAACACGCTGCCTTACCACTGGGGTGGCTATATGTGATCGGTGGAAATAGAACTGACTGTTTTGAAATGCTGATTCGCGAAATGTCGCGGTAAGCAAGAGTCGCCACCGTGTTTTATTTTCTCCAGCAAGGAAAGGACAAAAGCACAGCAAAATTCCCTTTCGAGATGTTTCTCAGTTCGGGAGGTAGATTATAGAAAGGGAAGGTGTTAGCACCCTTTCTATCCGTGGTTATCCACGGGCTCTTAGGTACTTGCTCACTATGTTTTCAAAAGAGTTAGCTTTTCTTGTGTTTGTGGGTTTTGAAAAAAGTTTCGTTTTGAAAACTTCTAGGTAACTCTTGTATCCTCAAGAGTGTATGAAGTGTTTGTTTGAAAACTTTTTGAAAGTGTAGGTGCGAAAAGTTGTTTTTTTGTTTTGAAAGAGCAAGTACCCAGGAGAAATCTACCTACTCTAAGGAATTAAGCTGTGTAAGAGTCCTTTAGACAGTACTATCCCACTATTGATAAGTAGGTAGCACCGTCGTTGGAGTTTTTTGGGTCAATTCGATTATAGGGACATGTGTGGTCACCAAAGCAATAGTAGGACGCCTTAGCGGTAACCCTAATGTCCTAGATCCTTTTTATCCGAGGCAACCGTTTCGAGGCAACTGGATCTTTAGACAGGAGGGCGACCTCTAAAACACCCTATACTCAATGACCACGTCGAGGCAACCAAGTGAAGCGTACCCTAAGAGTGGCATGTGCACGTGTGTCAGGTTCAGTTTATATTATCTTTGAACATGCATCATTGTGAGCTACATTTTGATTTTATTTTTCAGGCAAATCTTGTCATGCATATTTAACAGTTAATAAGTGTGCGGAAAATAAATTGCGGAAAATGAATCTACGCTATTACAAGGCGTCGGGTATTTACATCGCCAAAAAACATAACCCTTGAAAATAAATGCGAGAAATTAAAAGAAAGCGATAAAAGGGTCCTAATTATCTATTACATTCTCTGAGCAGATACATAAATATGAAATAAAAATATGCGCGCAAAGAAATTAAATCGGGACGTCCTTAGGGGTTTGACCCTTTTTGAGAAAAAGAATGGAATTTTGTCCTTTTTTGCAATTAATGAAATATTAAACCTAATAACTAATTAATTGAATAATTAAAAGAAAAAGTATTTTTTATGTTTTTTATGTTTTTAATGAAAATAAAATAAAAGAAATTAAAATTGTCAAAAGAAAAACCCTAATTCTAGATTGATTTTATTTATTATGAAAAAGATTAAAATTGTTATAATTAAACAACTAAACTAATTAATTAGAATTTATTTACAAAATAATAATTAATAGTGAAAATAATAAATAATAAAATAAATAATATTTACATTTTTAATTGTCTGAATTTATTATGAAAATAAAAGTTTGTTAATTAAATACTAATAATAATAATTATAGAAAATAATTAAATAGAAAATATAAAAAGGAAAAATTGAGAAACAAAACCCTGGGGGTGTTGGGCCCAATATGGAGGTTAATCTGGAATTTTCTGGCCCATTTGTTTCACAGTCCATTTGACTTTCTTGATTGCCCAGCACATGGTTGACTAGGGAACATCATGGTCAGCACTTCATGGCCACTAGATCTAGGCTTAGGAACACATGGCATGCTGATCACTGAAGGTACATGGTGGAATATGTTGGCAAGCTGCACGTGAATATGTTAGAAAAAATAGAAACAAGCGTTTGGGGGACCTGGGAATCGAACCCAGGTCCCAATGGTTAACGTCTACCTCACTAGCCACTCAGCCACTTGCCTGCGTTTGTTAATAAGATAAGCAATGAATATAATATATCAAGAATAATAATTATGCTGGAAACAAATAAAAGCGCACGTTTTTGTTTGAATGGACCAGTGGTATATTAACACCTCTTCATCTTCCTCACTGAATACCTGCAAAACAAATCAAATAGCGGGGGTTTTTAACCCCCACAATATGGAACGAGGAATAATAGCGATTAGCTCCCTAGGCCATATAAATATTTCGCGACATGTCCTTTGAATTCGTATGGCTCTCAAGAGTTCAGTCATGGGTCTTAGAGGTCCCAATTTTGCCTGGATAGTGAAGCCCTAATTCAAGAACTGAGGAACCCTAAAATTCATTCATGGCAAATTCTAATTCTATGCGTTTTAATGCAATTAACCTATGCCAAAAGCTTCCTGTGGATTCAAGCAACACAAAGCATACAAGAAATCATGTTAATGATGCACAAATCATGAGGTTCGATTATGGAAAAAATAAGCAAACCGTGAGTTTGTTCTTGACAGTTTCTGTAGCTTTAAGGCTTGGTCTTGATTGCAATAGGTTCCTCACACTCCCAACAACGTATTTGAATCACTATAATGCTTTGAATTAGCCTGGAATGTGGAAAACTGTTTTCACTTTTTCTTGGTTTTTTTCAATGTTGTTATGGCTTTGTATGCAGCAAAATCACGTGTCTGGCATTAGGTTTAGGTTGTGCATATATAGGAGACTGAGTTTAGGTTAAATCTTGGCCAAGAAATCCATTGCATTATGGTTTCAATATTTGATTGAAAATCAAATAATTTTCAATCTTTTTGATTGGAAAAACTTGCTAAATTGAGAGATTCTTGTCCCCTTGATGTGCACACGAATTTGCCAGCTCTTATAGGTCATATTTGCTTCATGAAAAGATTGCAAAACCATATCTTGACATTTTCCTACAATTAAATGAATTAAATGAATTAATATTGATTAAAAATTCAATTAATTAATAAAAAATAAGAAAATAATTCAATTTAATCTCAATGAGTCGTGCATAAGCCTTGGACAAAGTTTCAAGAAGGAATTTGAGGCCCATTAGCAAAAACAAGGTGTTTTGAGCAAAGTTGACTTTTGCAAATTCACAAAAATTTCCCAACTTCTCCAATGCATATCTTGCTCAATTTTGATCCTATGAACATGTTCTTAGACATTTTGGAAAGGTCTTGAAGTCCTCTAACCAATGCCTTTGGTCCCATGTAATTTGGATTTACCAATCTCAAGTTATGGTCTTTGACTTAAAGTGCATTTTTGTTGACTTTTGAAATTGACCTATAATGTAGAAATTGATAACTTTTTGTGAGAGCATTTCTTGGACTTGGAATGTGAAGATGAGTTGTAGGAAATGTCATCCCCTTCAAAATGAGCATTGGATGGGATTTTTATGATGAACCATGAAAAAGTTATGCCCTGGTCAAGATATAGTTGACTTTTCTGCTGTCCAAAAATAGTAACTTTTGCATCTTTGATGATTTTTGAGCCATTCTTGTGGAATCATGATCAAGACTTGATCAAATGATGATTGTGGCTTCAAAATAAGATGTTGACCAAATTTTTTGACTTTTGACTATAAAATGACCATTTTACCCCTACAGTTGACTGTAGAGCAAATGAAGCTTTTGATTGTGCAATTTGACACTGTGTGTCTTGAAACTTGACATGTAGATGCTTGAAAATTTATATAGGCCCATGTGACTTGATTGAGCCATTGAAAACCTCAAATTCCTTGACAGAACCAAAACCCTAATTTTGACTGGCTTAGGAGGTGTTTGGACTGTGCAATCTTTGAGCAATCTTGAACCATTTGAAGATGATTCTTGATAAATCTTGAAGAATATGGGAGGGCAAATTTTGGGGTACAACAGTTTCCCCTATTCAATCTTCTTAAACCTGAGGATGTAGATTGGCTTGCGTGCCTTTCGTGATCCGAAGGTGGAAGATGATTGAACACTAGAGTGCCCAGAAATTTGCACTCGCATAGTGTGGTATCAGCAATGTGATGTCGGGAATGGGCTTATAGATGTCATTTGGAGAGATGGTGGATAGGAGGATGGGCTTAAAGATGCCATCAGGAGATTGTCGATCGCGTAAGAGATTCCTTAGCGAGAACTTGCGTACCTGAGAAAGAAAGATAATTTCCTGGCCTGTTACAGGTGTTGATCTTCAAACTCTTCATGCAGACACTTCCCTGGCTAGATACAGGTATAGATCTACAATCAATCGCTCACAGATATGCCCTGGCTAGATACAGGTATCGAATCTGGAACTTCAAAAGGTTGGTCGAGATAGCTTTCCTGGCTGGATACAGGCGTAGACCTCTAATCAGTCGCTTACAGATATGCCCTGGCTAGATACAGGTATCGAATCTACAAACAAACGCTCACCGATATGCTCTGGCTAGATACAGGTATCGAATCTGGAATTAGTCGTCTACAGATATGCCCTGGCTGGATACAGGTATCGAATCTGGAATTAGTCGTCCACAGATATGCCCTGGCTAGATACAGGTATCGAATCTGGAACTTCAAAAGGTTGATCGAGATAGCTTTCCTGGCTGGATACAGGCGTAGACCTCTAATCAGTCGCTTACAGATATGCCCTGGCTGGATACAGGTATCGAATCTGGAAACAATCGCTCATAGATATGCCCTGGCTAGATACAGGTATCGAATCTGGAATTAGTCGTCTACAGATATGCCCTGGCTAGATACAGGTATCGAATTTGGAATTAGTCGTCTACAGATATGCCCTGGCTGGATACAGGTATCAAATCTGGAATTTTAAAAGGTTGATCGAGATAGCTTTCTTGGCTGGATACAGGTGTAGATCTCTGGCCTGAGAATGAAAGATGACTTCCTAGCCTGTTACAGGTATTGATCTTCAATCTCTTCATGCAGATATGCCCTGGCTAGATACAGGTATCGAATCTACAATCAGTCGCTCACAGATATGCCCTGGCTAGATACAGGTATCGAATCTGGAACTTCAAAAGGTTGAAGGTAATATCTTTTGATTTGACTTTTTCCTGAAAAGGTAAAACATTAGTTGTATGCAATGTCATGATGTATGAAATGCATGATGTTCTCAAAAATAAATGAGATCGTGTAGTATGCGCTTTATCATGTATATGAATAGGGGATATGAAATGTGAAATGTTTATGAATGTATTTTCGTCTGGGAAAATAAATCCTTGACGAATGCCGGGAAGTTAAATCCTGGGCTGATGTTGAAGAGAGTTCTTCGTTTCCGCTGGGGATGAAGATTGCAAGAATGAACCGGTAGGAGAAGATGACTCCGTAATAGACCTGGCGAAGAGATTATTCTGTGGGGAATTACTCTGTAGGGAAGAGATACTTCGCTGAGATTTTGATGATAACTCTGCTGGGGATTCCGTTGATGAGTTTTGTTGGGGAATTTGATGAACTCCGCTGGGGATAGGAAGAACTTCGCCGAGGACGGTCTTTCCGTTACAATTTGCTGAGGATAACCCATTTAGGCTCTGGTGGGGAATAACCTTTGAATAAAGTCGGGGAGATGCTTTTGCAATCTGCGGGGGATAAGCCTCCAGAATCTACTGGGGATAAGCTTCCAGAATCTACTGGGGATAAGCTTCCAGAATTTACTGGGGATAAGTCTTCCAGAATCTACTGGGGATAAGCTTCCAGAATCTACTGGGGATAAGCTTCCAGAATCTACTGGGGATAAGCTTCCAGAATCTACTGGGGATAAGCTTCCAGAATCTACTGGGGAGATTGATTCAACTCTCCTGGGGAAACTTTTGGACTGTACTGGGGAGATTGATCCACTAGGGTGTCTGGTATTCCGCCGAGGAACAATCTTATATTTCCGTCGAGGAATATTAAGATTGTCGGGGATGCTTGCTTAGGAACATCTGTATACTCCGCTGGGGAATATTGAGATATTCTGGGAATACCCAAATTCTTTGGGGCTGGAAGTAGACTAACTCTGCTTGGGGAGAGTGTTGCTGACTTGCTAGGGATGCTGTGCCTTTTCGGGGTTGATGGGAGACCAACTATGCTTGGAGAGAGTATTGCTGACTTGCTTTACTCTGTGGGGATTGAAGGTATCCTGGTTACGTTCTTCAGCCGAACTTACCTTGGTACCTTGGTGGACAGAGCAACTAGATCGCTTAGACAACTCATTATTGCCCATGTTTCTGATGTCACCTGTAATTAGCCCTTTGTTTCGTATGCAAGTATTTATGAGTTAGCAATTAATGTCAAATGCATATATCAAAAATGAACATTGGACGTTCTTTGCAAAACAAAACAGATAAAGGAAGAATAATTGGCAATTTGTTTGAAAAATTGAACTTGTATTGATTTTGAAATTTGCCTGTAAATAGGCGTTTTATGTACAAGAGGCTGACGTCCTAGTAAGAGAACGCCGCCGAACAACAGAGTTTATACATTTTGTGAAAAGGAAAACAAAACAGCTATGTGAAAAATCCCACTGGGTTCCAACTTTGCTATCGCCTTTATGTCTTCAAGCGTCTCATCACTTTGCTGCTTAGTTGAAGATGAAGCTGATCGATTGGTGTCGTCTGAGCCTTATAGTTGATGTCGAATTCTGGATGCAAGGTGATCCAATGAGACATAGTATTATGTTTATCTCTAATTTTTGCCTGGACCGCCCTTTCGGGTTTTCAGTCCACCGGGATACCCTTTTTTGCCCAAGCCGCCTTTTCAGGTTTTCGACTTGCCGGGTGTACCGATTTTTTTTTCATTTCATCCCTTATTTTTGCCCGAACCCTTTTGGTTCGCCGGGAAGCCCTTATTTTTGCCTAGGTGTGTCAACCTAGCTGGTCTTTAGTCATGCGTAGTATTTTTTTACTATGTCTGCATTGGCGGGGTGAGGAAGGTCGTCACCATCCATGGTGGTTAGAATCATCGCACCTCCTAAGAAGATGTTCTTAACCACAAATGGCCCTTCGTACGTAGGGGTCCATTTGCCCCTGGGATCACTTTGAGGTAGAATGATGCGCTTGATTACCAGGTCTCCGACTTGATACTCTTGTCGTCTGACTTTCTTGTTAAATGCCTTGATCATCCGTTTTTGGTATGTTTGACCATGGCAAATAGCAGTGAGTCTCTTTTCGTCAATCAGGTTTAATTGATCAAGCCGGGTCTGGATCCAGTCATCTTCGCTCAAACCTGCATCTTTCATTATCCGGAGAGAGGGTATCTGAACTTCAATAGGCAAGACTGCCTCCATGCCATGGACCAAGGAAAAGGGTGTTGCCCCTGTTGACGTCCTTGCTGAGGTACGGTACCCATGAAGAGCAAACGGTAACATCTCGTGCCAATCTTTATAGGTCACTGTCATCTTCTGCACAATCTTCTTGATATTCTTATTTGCTGCTTCTACAGCCCCATTCATCTTCGGTCGGTAGGGAGAAGAGTTGTGGTGCTTTATCTTGAATTGCTCGCAGAGCTCAGTGATCATCTTGTTGTTAAGATTGGTACCATTGTCCGTAATGATCCTCTCTGGTACACCGTATCGACAGATCAGGTTGTGCCGAATGAACCGTGCCATGACGTTCTTGGTTACGGTAGCATAGGAAGCTGCCTCAACCCACTTCGTAAAGTAATCGATCGCTACCAGGATGAAGCGATGCCCGTTGGATGCCATAGGTATGATCTCGCCGATCATATCAATGCCCCACATTGCAAAAGGCCAAGGTGCTGTCAAGACGTTCAGAGGAACTGGAGGAACGTGCACCTTATCAGCATAAATCTGGCATTTATGACATGTCCGAGAATGTTGATAACAGTCGGCTTCCATTGTGGACCAGTAATATCCTGCCCGAAGGATTTTCTTTGCCATGGTATGTCCACTGGAATGTGTTCCGAAGGTACATTCATGTAGCTCTGCCATGATCCTTTCTGCTTCAGTCTTATCCACACAACGCAGTAAGGTTGAATCATGGTTTCGCTTGTAAAGAATGTCATTGCTGAGGAAGGACTTTGCCGCGAACCTTCTCAGAAACTTCTTGTCATTAATGGACGCACCCTCGGGGTATTCTTGAACTTCCAAGTACCTCTTTACTTCGTGATACCAAGGCTTTTCTGTTACCTCTTCGGTCTCAAGATCACAACAATGTGCAGGTTCATCCAATTTCCAAATAATGATCCGGGGAGCCTCGTTGTCCCATTTGACTTTGAACATAGAAGACATCGTAGCCAGCGCGTCCGCTAACTGATTCTCCTCTCTTGGGAAGTGTTCAAAAGTTATCTCTTCGAAATGGGGGATCAATGTCAACACATACTCCTTGTAGGGAATAAGATTTGGGTGTTTCGTATCCCACTCGCCTTTGATCTGACTGATCACGAGAGCGGAATCTCCGAAGACACTCAGAAACTTGATCCTTAGGTCAATTGCAGCTCGAAGACCCATGATGCAGGCTTCATACTCCGCCATGTTGTTGGTGCAGCTGAAACATAGTCGGGCGGTAAGTGGAGTATGAGTGCCTTTTGGAGATATGATCACAGCGCCAATACTGTTACCCAAAGCGTTTGAGGCTCCGTCAAAGTGCATAGACCATCGGGATCCTTCCTCAGGTCCTTCGTCCAGTCCAGGTACTTCACAATCAGTTACTACCATGATATTCTCGTCTGGAAATTCAAAGTTCATCGACTGGTAGTCATCCACTGCCTGGTGTGCCAAATGGTCTGCCAATACACTTCCTTTGATTGCTTTTTGAGTTGTGTACTGGATGTCATATTCCGTCAAGATCATCTGCCATCTTGCTATTCTTCCGGACAAGGCAGGCTTTTCGAAGATGTACTTTATTGGATCCATTTTTGAAATCAATAGAGTGGTGTGAGTCAACATATACTGTCTCATCCGGCGAGCATCCCATACCAAAGCGCAGCAAGTTTTCTCGAGCAGTGAGTATCGGGTCTCACAGTCGGTAAACTTTTTGCTAAGGTAATAAATAGCGTGCTCTTTTCGGCCAGACTCGTCATGCTGCCCCAGCACACACCCCATTGAGCTGTCAAGTACTGTCAAGTATAAGATTAGAGGTCTCCCTTCAACCGGTGGCATCAGAATGGGTGGCTCTTGGAGATACTCTTTGATTCTTTCGAAAGCGGCCTGACATTCATCGTTCCAACGTACTACTTGATCTTTCTTCAACAGCTTGAAGATTGGTTCACAGGTAGCAGTTAGATGCGAGATGAATCGGGCAATGTAGTTCAACCGTCCTAGAAAGCCTCTGACTTCTTTCTCTGTCTTGGGAACTGGCATCTCTTGTATGGCTTTCACTTTGGCGGGGTCCACTTGAATACCTTTGTCACTCACGACGAAGCCTAGCAGTTTTCCAGATCTTACCCCGAAGGTGCACTTGTTCGGGTTCAACCTCAGCTTGTACAACTTCAGACGGTAAAACAGCTTCTGTAGATGGTCAAGGTGTTCTTCCTCAGTTTGGGACCTTGCAATCATATCATCGACGTATACTTCAATCTCATGATGGATCATGTCATGAAACAGAGCAACCATGGCACGTTGGTAGGTTGCCCCAGCATTTTTCAACCCAAAAGGCATGACCTTGTAGCAAAAGGTGCCCCACTGAGTAACAAAGGTGGTCTTCTCCATGTCTTCAGGAGCCATCTTGATTTGATTATAACCTGAGAACCCATCCATGAAGGAGAATACCTTATGCTGAGCAGTATTGTCAACCAGAACGTCGATGTGAGGCAGAGGAAAGTCATCCTTGGGGCTTGCCCTGTTCAAATCCCTGTAGTCAACACACATTCTGACCTTACCATCTTTTTTCGGCACTGGAACCACGTTGGCAACCCACTGAGGGTAAGAAGTCACTGCTAGAAAACCGGCGTCGAATTGTTTCATAACCTCAGCCTTGATTTTCTCGGATATCTCTGGACGCATACGGCAGACCTTCTGTTTTACCGGAGGGCATTCTTCCTTGGTAGGCAAATGATGAACCACAATGTCGATATCCAACCCAGGCATATCTTCGTAAGACCAGGCGAAGATTTCCACGTAGTCATGCAGCATCTGAATCAAACGTTGTTTCACACTAGACTCCAGATTGGCACCAATCTTGACTTCCTTTTTGTCTGTCTCAGTACCCAGATTTACTGTTTCCACTGGCTCTTCATGTGGCTAAATGGCCCTCTCTTCCTGGAGTAACAGTCTTGCAAGCTCACCAGGCACTTCACAATCATCTTCACCTTCGTCTTCGGCTAAGTTGATCGGATTTTCGAAGTCATAACTGGCAGTAGCAGGGTCGTTACCAGTGAGATCCAGAGTGGATTGGAACCTGTATAGGTGAGTGTGTGTAAATATAGCTGTTTTGCAATATATAATAAAGAAAGACAAGGAGCGCAAGATTTGAAATGCAAAAAACGGCCAATGCTTTTATTAATGATATATGAAAATGACACACAAAAGCCCTCACAAATGAAGCCACGGTGCCCCGGGTAAGACACCGGGCCATAAAAGTTTCAAATTATTGTCTGTTACAAATTCAAAACAAAGGAGTTCATTACTGAGTGACAAAAGTAATAGGTACGAAGTCTTTCGCCGTCCAGTTTCTTGGTCCACCGTTGGTTGTTGGGTAGATCCAGCTGTCGAATTCGGATTCCTCCACGTCGTCTTCAATAGCATTCACTCCCGGGTTGGTGATGAACACAGGAGATCTTCCAATCTTTGCTTTACGAACAGCCCTCTGAGCCTCTGCAGTGAAACCCAAACCAAACTTGTCAGTCTTCGGAGTGAAATCAGGAAGTCGGCCCCAGTTTGCACACTCACCATTCTCAATCACAGCCCGGGCATCCCTTAAGGAAGCCATCTTCAACGGAGAATCTTCTTCAGTCACAATTTATGCTGATGCCAGTGTCTGAGGCACCTCTTCAAAGTGCTGAAAGGGGGTCTCAATGAACTCCCCATCCATCTCTATGTACCGGAACGAGTTGAGGTGGCTGACCATGTATTCTTCCTCCCCTTGAACTGTCACAATTTTCCCTCTGACCGGGTATTTCAGCTTCTGATGTAATGTGGAGGTCACAGCTCCAGCTTTGTCGATCCAAGGGCGACCCAGCAGACAAGAATAGGATGGTCGGATGTCCATCACATAGAATGTTGAATCAAAGACCTGAGAACCAACCCTGATTGGAATGTCAACTTCACCATGTACCATCCTTTTGGACCCATCAAAGGCCCGGACAACAATGTTACTTCGCTTGAGCTCTAAACCCTTACAATCCAGCCTGTCTAGAGCTTTCTTGGGTAATACGTTCAACGAAGAACCAGTCTCAACCAGCACATGGGCAAGAGTAGTGCCCCTACATTCGATAGGGACATGCAGGGCATTGTTATGGTTCTTCCCTTTAGCAGTCAGATCAGCGTCAGAGAAACCCAAACCATTATCAGCAGTTAAGTTGGTCACACAATCGGTGAACTGATCAGCAGATGTCTCTTGTGGCACGTGGGCCGTCTTCAGGAAGGTAATCAGAGCCTTGGCATGGGCCTCTGAACACAATAACAGTGATAGCATGGAAATCTTAGATGGGGTGTGCCCCAGCTGCTCAACTACATTGAAATCACTCTTCTTGATAATCTTAAGAATCTCTTCCATCTCTTGCTTGGAAGCTTCAACATTGGTTGTCTTTGGTGCCTCCGTCTGGGCAGGCACATCAGTAGCAATCCCTTTGCCCCGAGCGTCAGATGACTCGGCAGCAGGGGTAGAAATAGGAACTTGGTCAGGCAGGGAAGTGGGCACACGTGTAGGTGTGATGACAAGAGGTCTCTGAATTGTTGGAGGCGCAATATCTGGTGAGAAGAGTCTACCACTACGGGTGACTTTGGTAGGCTTGGTGACGTTGTTGACGCCGGTACTAGTATCGAATTCTTGTTTTACTCCAAGAACATAAACATCTACCCCATAGTGCCAAGGGACAGCTTTGTCGGATGTGTAGGGGAGGGGCCCCAGAACAGTGATGATGATAGGAGCAATCTTCTGAGTAGACATGATTTTGACAGGTTTCTTGGAGGGAGCCTTAGGAGAGTTATTGAAAATAGTAACAATGGACACTTCTTCAGTAGGGATAGCAGGAACATCAATCTTCTCGAACAAGATCACTTTGTTATGCATCATGTTTTAGACGCCTGACTTCAACAAAGGACAGCCAGCAGGTGAAACATAACATAGATGGAAACCTTTACTACATCCCGGAAATAAACTGGCTAGCAACAGGTTCCTTTTGACAGTCAACAACGGAGTAACAATATCATCCACAGAGGTTACATACAGGCCTTCTTCCACAACATTCACTCCATGCTGGGGCATGGGAGCAGTCACAACATTGGGCCTTTCGGGTGCCTCGAACTGTATTTCTTTAGCATCAATAAGGTCATGCACCTTATTCCTCAGAGCCCAACAATCATCCGTAGTATGCCCCGGGCTGTCAGAGTGATAAGCGCAGCGGGCGTTGGGGTTGTACTTTGGAGAGGTTGCGTTCACAACCTTCAGAGCTTCCTTTATAGTTACCAGATTGGTTGACAGCAGTTGCGGCAATATCTGTGACAAAGTCATACTGAGCCGAGTGTACTGCCTTTTGGGTCTCTCACCCCTTGGCTGGTTGTATTGCTGAGGAGCAGCAGCAGGCTTTGAGATTACCACCGCGTTGACAGCTTGGCGGCATTCCGGTTTATTATGTCTCCTTGAACCATAAATAGCACTTGATTCTTTCTTGAAGGGCTTCTTTTCAGCACTCGAGGAGGCACCCTTCTGTATCTTCCCATACTTGATACCAGCTTCTATCCTCTCACCGGTTAAGATCAGATCTGTAAACCCAGCAGAAGAATTCCCAATCAGATGGTTGAAGAACAGACCAGACAGGGTCCCCAAGAACATGTCCACAAGTTCACGGTCAGTCAAAGGTGGCTGCACCCTTCCAGCCAGGTCTCTACACTTTTGCGCATACTCCTTAAATCCTTCACCCGTCCCTAGTGACATACCCTGGAGTTGGGTACGCGTAGGAGCGAGGTCGGAATTATACTGATACTGCTTATAAAACGCAGTAGCCAAATCCTCCCAGTTACGAACACTGGCTCCATCCAGCTGATAGAACCATTCGAGTTGAGTCCCTGAAAGACTATCCTGGAAGAAATGGATCAACAAATTCTTGTCAGCAGTGTAAGGTTGGATCTTCCTTACATATGATCTGAGATGCAGCTTAGGGCAGGAAGCTCCGTCGTACTTTGAAAAAGCAGGTGCCTTGAAGTTGTACGGGATCACCACCCCAGAAGATAAGCCTAGGTCTCCAAAGTCCAACCCGGGCATATGTTGAATCTCCATAGCACTTAAACGATCCTCTAGCTGTTTGTATCTGTCCTCAGCAGGAGGGTACTGTTCATCATTGTAATCTGTCTCGTTGTCGGAGACCACGGGACTAGGAACCCTTCCCCCTTGGAGACTATCTTTCCCTACAGAGGAAGTAGCCATATCAGCCTCATTCTGCAGTGTATTCCCATATCTGCGTCCGGTATTGAACAGCACAGTCCTCTTCTTCTTCTTTTTCAAAAGCAGAGTCTTCAATTCCTGTTGTCCCTGGGCTAAGCTCATGACCAACTCCTGGAACTGGGCGTTCTGGGCCTGGAGGGCCTTGATGGCTTGTTCAGTAGTAGGTTCAGAAGACATGATAATTGCTGAAATAAACAGCGAAGAAGATGAGTGACCTGTAAAAAGAGTACCTGTTATGCACATGATGCATGATATGCTATTTATGCAATGCATTCAAGGGTTCGAAAGTTCAAATTCGTTGTAGACAAAAAGGAACACACGTTATATTAATAAATAATTTGTTCAGTACATCAATGCCTCATGGGCGAAATATTACAAAATACTTAATCCCAAAAGACACTGCACATCCTCTTTGGAGCTATATAAGTGTTGAGGGTCTTTTCCTCGTGAAGTAGGCGGGTGAGCTCCAAGACCTTCTTCTCACTGGCATGTAGACTGGTTTCAAGAGAATTCCGCTCTTCCTTGAGTTGGATCCAGCTCTTTTGCATTTCTTCCCAAGATGTTGGCATGTCAGGATGTTGAATGGTGTACGGCACCTCTCCTTCCAAAACAGGCTCTTTGATCACAGGGAGAATGTGAGGATATGGCATCATAAGCTTCTGGGAGCGGGCTCGTACCCACTTGAGGTAAGGCTCAAGGGGGATGGAATTCTTGTGTCCCAGTGTCTTACTATCTACCCTGTTGGGCATCCTCCAAGCTCTGATGAACCTCTGGCGAAGTCCTTGTGCATCATTGTCGAATTCAAAAACTATGTCAGGGATCAACATGTCATGAGGGCCATCCCTCCGAGCATATCCAAATTGCCTCAAAGCCAGACAGGGGTTGTAAGTAATGCCTCCTCTAATTCCAAGTAAAGGAACATTAGGATACTCTCTGCAACGGTCAATGATAATGACATTTTCTCTGGACCGAGAACACCAGTGTATATCAGAATGTGTAAGAGTCATTAGCCGTTGTGACCATCTCAAACCCCGCTCGTTCTTCAAAACTGATTGTGGAAGGTGTGAAATAAACCACCTTGCCAGGAGAGGAGTGCAGCACATGAGAACACCTCTTTTTGTCATGGTTCGAGTGTAACATGAGTGGAGGATGTCCCCAAGCAATGTAGGTATGGGATTCCTGGACATGAAAATCTTGACGGCATTTATATCTATAAGTTGATCCGGATTTGCGAACAAGACCAACCCATAGACAAGGAGTGCCACAACTTCTTCAAAGGCTTGTAGGTCAAGGGAATTCCAACATTCTTGGGCCTTCTCAAACAGGAACTTTGCCAAGAATCCTTTGATACCACTTCTGATTTCCCAATGCCCCTTGATGTCAGATGGTTGCAGACGTAATGCTTTAGCAACCTCTTCAAGTTTTGGTTCCTTTTCCGTACCGTTGTAGGGTAGTTGATTAAGAATAAGAACCTTCAGAAGTTGAGAAAACTCTTCCAAAGTAGGCACCAATTGATAATCCGGGAAAGTAAAACAGTGGTGTAAGGGGTCAAAGAACTGGAACAACACTTTCACCATATCCTCTTCAATGTTGGTGTTGACCAAGCTGATGAGTCTACCATGCCTTTCACTGAAGGAAGAGTTCTCGGGAATCCTGGATGTAAGCTCCTTAAGCTGAGGAGGGATCCTTACAAGGTTGATCTGAATTGTCTTTCTACGGAGAGATTCCATGTCCTACAAAACAAGAACAAAGATGAAGATTCGAACCCTTGAAGTGGTTAGTAGATGCATATGATGCTTTATGATGTTATGATGTTATGATAAAAAACACACCACAAGTATCCACAAAAAGCAAACATGATAAGGCACACAAGTCACACCAGACAGCCCTTAGAGTTTAGGCCAGCATGAAGTTTAGGTACTACCCTCTTGAAGTTGGTTGGCTCAAAACCTGTCCTATCAAAAGTAATCGGGTTCTAAGGAGCTCAATCTCATTGGATTGTTTTCTATGTTCTTTGTTTTGATTTAGCCACTGAACTGGCGATCAAAATATTCCAAGAAAACAACCCTCAATGAGTGTAGTATCGAGTATCTACCAACTTCAAACTGCACCAAAGTCGGTCATCTCACTACCCCTAAAGAGGCCAGGATGGTCAAGTAAGGTTCCTAAGGTCAGTTGATGCTTCACGACACCACGCGGCAGCCCCGTACTCTCCTTGACCTGACTCAAGGGTTACCGGTACTCACCAAAGTGCCACATCAATGTAGCAACTGCTTCAACCGTGTCGGTATACCCCGCACAGTTCCCTCACAGTTTGTTGCTACTTCTAAAAGGTATCCCCCAGATCCGGGTTAGGATCTATGAAACTCTAAGACAAACCCACAATATTAAAGCAAACAAAGCAAGCAATTAAAAACAAGAGTGGTCTAATCCTAAGGTACACCTCATTTTTATAAGATCCCCAACAGAGTCACCAGTTCTGTGATCGGTGGAAATAGAACTGACTGTTTTGAAATGTTGATTCACGAAATGTCGCGGTAAGCAAGAGTCGCCACCGTCTTTTATTTTCTCCAGCAAGGAAAGGACAAAAGCACAGCAAAATTCCTTTTCGAGATGTTTCTCGGTCCGGGAGGTAGATTATAGAAAGGGAAGGTGTTAGCACCCTTTCTATCCGTGGTTATCCACGGGCTCTTAGGTACTTGCTCACTATGTTTTCAAAAGAGTTAGCTTTTCTTGTGTTTGTGGGTTTTGAAAAAAGTTTCATTTCGAAAACTTCTAGGTAACTCTTGTATCAGTCCTCAAGAGTGTATGAAGTGTTTGTTTGAAAACTTTTTGAAAGTGTAGGTGCGAAAAGTTGTTTTTTTGTTTTGAAAGAGCAAGTACCCAGGAGAAATCTACCTACTCTAAGGAATTAAGCTGTGTAAGAGTCCTTTAGACAGTACTATCCCACTATTGAGAAGTAGGTAGCACCGTCGTTGGAGTTTTTCGGGTCAATTCGATTATAGGGACATGTGTGGTCACCAAAGCAATAGTAGGATGCCTTAGCGGTAACCCTAATGTCCTAGATCCTTTTTATCCGAGGCAACCGTTTCGAGGCAACTGGATCTTTAGACAGGAGGGCGACCTCTAAAACACCCTATACTCAATGACCACGTCGAGGCAACCAAGTGAGGCGTACCCTAAGAGTGGCATGTGCACGTGTGTCAGGTTCAGTTTATATTATATTTGAACATGCATCATTGTGAGCTACGTTTTGATTTTATTTTTCAGGCAAATCTTGTCATGCATATTTAACAGTTAATAAGTGTGCGGAAAATAAATTGCGGAAAATGAATCTACGCTATTACAAGGCGTCGGGTATTTACATCGCCAAAAAACTTAACCCTTGAAAATAAATGCGAGAAATTAAAAGAAAGCGATAAAAGGGTCCTAATCATCTATTACATTCTCTGAGCAGATACATAAATATGAAATAAAAATATGCGCGCAAAGAAATTAAATCGGGACGTCCTTAGGGTTTTGACCCTTTTTGAGAAAAAGAATGGAATTTTGTCCTTTTTTGCAATTAATGAAATATTAAACCTAATAACTAATTAATTGAATAATTAAAAGAAAAAGTATTTTTTATGTTTTTTATGTTTTTAATGAAAATAAAATAAAAGAAATTAAAATTGTCAAAAGAAAAACCCTAATTCTAGATTGATTTTATTTATTATGAAAAAGATTAAAATTGTCCTAATTAAACAACTAAACTAATTAATTAGAATTTATTTACAAAATAATAATTAATAGTGAAAATAATAAATAATAAAATAAATAATATTTACATTTTTAATTGTCTGAATTTATTATGAAAATAAAAGTTTGTTAATTAAATACTAATAATAATAATTATAGAAAATAATTAAATAGAAAATATAAAAAGGAAAAATTGAGAAACAAAACCCTGGGGGTGTTGGGCCCAATATGGAGGTTAATCTGGAATTTTCTGGCCCATTTGTTTCACAGTCCATTTGACTTTCTTGATTGCCCAGCACATGGTTGACTAGGGAACATCATGGTCAGCACTTCATGGCCACTAGATCTAGGCTTAGGGACACATGGCATGCTGATCAGTGAAGGTACATGGTGTAATATGTTGGCAAGCTGCACGTGAATATGTTAGAAAAAATAGAAACAAGCGTTTGGGGGACCTGGGAATCGAACCCAGGTCCCAATGGTTAACGTCCACCTCACTAGCCACTCAGCCACTTGCCTGCGTTTGTTAATAAGATAAGCAATGAATATAATATATCAAGAATAATAATTATGCTGGAAACAAATAAAAGCGCGCGTTTTTGTTTGAATAGACCAGTGGTATATTAACACGTCTTCATCTTCCTCACTGAATACCTGCAAAACAAATCAAATAGCGGGGGTTTTTAACCCCCACAATATGGAAAGAGGAATAATAGCGATTAGCTCCCTAGGCCATATAAATATTTCGCGACATGTCCTTTAAATTCGTATGGCTCTCAAGAGTTCAGTCATGGGTCTTAGAGGTCCCAATTTTGCCTGGATAGTGAAGCCCTAATTCAAGAACTGAGGAACCCTAAAATTCATTCATGGCAAATTCTGATTCTATGCGTTTTAATGCAATTAACCTATGCCAAAAGCTTCCTGTGGATTCAAGCAACACAAAGCATACAAGAAATCATGTTAATGATGCACAAATCATGAGGTTCGATTATGGAAAAAATAAGCAAACCGTGAGTTTGTTCTTGGCAGTTTCTGTAGCTTTAAGGCTTGGTCTTGATTGCAATAGGTTCCTCACACTCCCAACAACGTATTTGAATCACTATAATGCTTTGAATTAGCCTGGAATGTGAAAAACTGTTTTCAGTTTTTCTTGGTTTTTTTCAATGTTGTTATGGCTTTGTATGCAGCAAAATCACGTGTCTGGCATTAGGTTTAGGTTGTGCATATATAGGAGACTGAGTTTAGGTTAAATCTTGGCCAAGAAATCCATTGCATTATGGTTTCAATATTTGATTGAAAATCAAATAATTTTCAATCTTTTTGATTGGAAAAACTTGCTAAATTGAGAGATTCTTGTCCCCTTGATGTGCACACGAATTTTCCAGCTCTTATAGGTCATATTTGCTTCATGAAAAGATTGCAAAACCATATCTTGACATTTTCCTACAATTAAATGAATTAAATGAATTAATATTGATTAAAAATTCAATTAATTAATAAAAAATAAGAAAATAATTCAATCTAATCTCAATGGGTCGTGCATAAGCCTTGGACAAAGTTTCAAGAATGAATTTGAGGCCCATTAGCAAAAACAAGGTGTTTTGAGCAAAGTTGACTTTTGCAAATTCACAAAAATTTCCCAACTTCTCCAATGCATATCTTGCTCAATTTTGGTCCTATGAACATGTTCTTGGACATTTTGGAAAGGTCTTGAAGTCCTTTAACCAATGCCTTTGGTCCCATGTCATTTGGATTTACCAATCTCAAGTTATGGTCTTTGACTTAAAGTGCATTTTTGTTGACTTTTGAAATTGACCTATAATGTAGAAATTGATAACTTTTTGTGAGAGCATTTCTTGGACTTGGAATGTGAAGATGAGTTGTAGGAAATGTCATCCCCTTCAAAATGAGAATTGGATGGGATTTTTCTGATGAACCATGAAAAAGTTATGCCCTGGTCAAGATACAGTTGACTTTTCTGCTGTCCAAAAATAGTAACTTTTGCATCTTTGATGATTTTTGAGCCATTCTTGTGGAATCATGATCAAGAATTGATCAAATGATGATTGTGGCTTCAAAATAAGATGTTGACCAAATTTTTTTACTTTTGACTGTAAAATGACCATTTTACCCCTGCAGTTGACTATGGAGCAAATGAAGCTTTTGACTGTGCAATTTGACACTGTGAGTCTTGAAACTTGACATGTAGATGCTTGCCAATGTATATAGGCCCATGTGACTTGATTGAGCCATTGAAAACCTCAAATTCCTTGACAGGACCAAAACCCTAATTTTGACTGGCTTAGGAGGTGTTTGGACTGTGCAATCTTTGAGCAATCTTGAACCATTTGAAGATGATTCTTGATAAATCTTGAAGAATATGGGAGGGCAAATTTTGGGGTACAACACTATATATCCGTTAACATTGGCATAAAAATAAATACATAACATAAAACTTGCCCTGACTGTACTTCATCTTCAACCTCCAGCCAAAGGATCTGTAACTGGCTCATTCTTCAACCATTTTCAAAAATGTAAACATGAAACTTGTGTATTTTTTCATCACGAATCCAACCATGTAACTAATTTAAGCTAACATTCAAAGATAAAGATGAATTTATGAAAGTACCAAATTTTGACCTAAATGTTTCAGCAAGTTTAAACTCAAAATTCTTCATGCTCAAGCAACATAAATGAAATCTATGGACATGTATAGTTTCAGGGCAATGATATCTACATTCTATCTTCACAAATGCAAGCCTAACAATGCCTATATGAATAGTTCGAAAGTTAGAAAACTCACATTCCAAGAGGGTATCGTGTTTTGAGTTTGAGCAGATTTTGATGAGTTCTAGTGATTGGGTTAGCTTCCTCAAGTTCCCAGAAAGCTAATATGATGCTTGGCTTGAGCTGAAAGTGGTTGAGGAGTTCTGGAGAAGTCAACTTATAGAGCTCTGTTTTTGGTTATGGAGGTTGATGAAGATGGAGTTAAAGTTATGAAACAGGGCCAGGGATGAGTTGTATTTGATGTTTAGAAGTTTAGGAACCAAAAGGCTTGGAAATGCACGAGGGAGATGTGAGTTTCAAGTTTTTGGTCAGATTATGCAACAATGGAGTTTTTTAATACAATTCTGAGTTTTTGTGTATTTTGGAACTTGTGTATTCGTGTGTTTGGATGCAAACAACTTGTTCATAAGTAAGGAAAAGGTTCAGAGGCTTGAGAGGGTCAGAATCATACAAGTACAAGTTATGGCTATGTTACTTGATTTTGAAGAAAAGTGAAAACATGGTTTCAAGGCAAAGTACAAGCATGAGCTGAGTTGTTTAGAGGCTTTAGAAAAATTTATTTTGGGTTATAGATTGTGTATGATCAGAAGAAAACAAGTGCAAAGCTCAAGAACTGATTTTGTGCATAAAGCTACTTTTCCAAAATGGCAATGTGCACTTTCTCCCCAAAATGGAAATAAGCATGGGCAATGCATTAAATGCTTGAGTTGAATCCTCTAACAGCTGTGCAAAATATTAATTATGAAGTGACAAGCAAGTTTGAGGCCTGTAAAGCAAAGATTTTACAACCTAACATGGATTTGCATTCTTGTTCATCGTGAAATTGACCTATAATTTAAGAATGAAATGCCAATTTCATGCCTTCGATTCTCCTTGCTCAAACATGATCTCAAGGAGTTCTTGGACATTTTAGAAAGCTTGTAGTGTTCTCTACAACCCCTCTTTGAATCACTTTTGAAAATTCCCCTTGGAATTATGTGAAAAATTACCATGAAGTTTGGTCAAAATCCTTCCTAAACTAGGGGAAAATTTCACTAAGTTTCCAAGTTTCTTGAACATGTATTTACAAAATTATAACTTGAAATCCATGCATTTCTAGGAGAAGTTGTGTAAAGAAATGTTTTAGATCTCATTGAGATCTACAACTTTCATGTTGAAAGTTTCCTTTTAATTATCTTGCATCATGGTGAAAATTTGGCTCAAAGTTGTGAAAAAATATGAAGTTTTCAACACTTCGAAAAATTTCAAAGTTTGGAAACTTTGACTTTTCAAAATGAAATCTTGACTTTTTGATTTCTTGTTGAACAAGTTTCATATTTTGACATGTTTTGATGAATTGTGATCTTTGACACTTGATTTTGACCAAAAAGTCAAAGTTTGACTTTTTAGTGTACAGTGGACTTTTGATCAGTTGACTGAAAATCAAATATCAATCAATTGATCTTGAGCAATGTTTTGAGTCATGCCATTGGGTCAAAATGATGCATTTGAAACCTTGATATCATGTCTCAAACCAAATAGCCATTTGCTAGGTCAAAAATCAAAAATTGCCCTTTCTCAGTCAAAACCCTAATTTTGACCATTTTGCCCTTTTGATGATCTGATCAAATTTCTTGAGGAATTATGGTCCAAATTTGATATAATGATATATGTGAGTTCACAATGTTGATATGGATAAAAAATTATGAAGTTTGAATGTAAATTGACTTTTTCCCCAATACAGTTGATTTTTAGGTCAATTGAACAATTCACTTAGCAAAAATGTGATCCAAGACTTGAAACTTGACATGAGAAATCTTGGGGGTCCATAATGATCCATGAAATTCATATGAGGCATTAAAAGTTCAATTATCCTTGTGCAATCTCAAACCCTAATTTCAGTCATCAAGGCTTAAGGAGGTGTCTTGAGCTGATCAACCCTTGTGCAGTCTTGGACCAAAGGAGATCTTGGGAGAAAATACTTGATAAATGAGAGGGAAAATTTTTTGGTACAACACCCTTCTCTATGCGGGGTATTGATATGATTGGAATGATAGAACCCAAAGCATCAAATGGATACCGTTTTTATCTTGGTAGCAATTGATTACTTCACCAAAATGGGTGAAAACTGCTTCATATGCTAATGTTACTAAGCAGGTGGTAGTGCGCTTCATTAAGAATAATCTTATATGTCAGTATGGTGTGCCGAGCAGAATTATCACCGACAATGGCTCGAATCTGAACAACAAGATGATGACATAACTTTGTGAAGAATTCAAGATTGTCCATCACAATTCATCTCCGTACATGCCGAAGATGAATGGGGCTGTTAAAGCTGCTAATAAGAATATCAAGAAGATCATCCAGAAGATGGTTGTTACTTATAAAGATTGGCATGAAATGCTCCTCTTTTCTTTACATGGATATCAGACATTTGTCCGCACTTCAACAGGAGCAACCACATTCTCCCTTATGTATGGAATGGAAGCGGTGCTCCCAATCGAGGTTGAGATTCCCTCTTTGCGTGTGATAATAGAAACCAAGTTGTCAGAGGCTGAATGTGTCCAGAATAGGTTTGACCAATTAAATTTGATTGAAGAGAAGAGAATGACGACTTTGTGTCATGGGCAGTTATATCAGAAGATTATGAAGAAAGCTTTTGATAAGAAGGTCAAACCTCGTGAATTCAGAGAAGGATACCTCGTGCTCAGGAAGATCATGTCTTTTAACGCTGATTCTAGGGGCAATTGGACTCCCAATTTTGAAGGCCCATATGTTGTCAAGAAAGCCTTCTCTGGCGGTGCATTAATTCTTGAAACTATGGATGGCGAGGAGTTCCCACGTCCCATGAATGCTTATCTAGTCAAGAAATACTTCGCCTAAAGAAATAAAAGAATAGCTCGCTAAGTTGAAAACCCAAAAGGGAGGCTTAGGCAAAAAGGAGCGTCTCGGTAGGATGAAAACCCAAAAGGGCGGTCTAGGCAAAAATTAGAGACATAAATAGAATAAAATTTCCCGCTAAGTTGAAAACCCACAAGGGCAGCTTAAGCAAAAGTTAGGGACTTTCTTGGCAAGTAACTACATCAGACAAGACTTGATTGTTGAAGCAACAATCTTCTTGGATCCTCACCATACTTCAACAGAAGTTGCTGCTCAGAATTTCAAAGTTGTTAGAGGGAATGGTGGTCATTGTGTCTCAATGTATCTTTTCCATTATATATTACCATTTTCTGAACTTTGTAATCATCTGTGGAGTCTCTCCATTTGCAGACTACCATTCTATCAATGAAATTTGAGCTTTTACCCAATTCTTTGTATTTCTCATTTTTATTCAGCTTACAAAGACTCCATTTATTATTGATAATAATTTTCAAAACAAAAAGATTAATAACAAAATTATTTTTCAAAAAGAATTTACTACTTACTTTTACTTTAGATTTTGTGATTCAAGAGGAAAACAAAAGTAGTGATCCCAGGAATGGACAAACTCCGGTAATTTTGGAAAATTTTGTTTCCCCCGGAAAGGTTTTCTCAGGTCATTTTCGCTGGTATGCGCGTGATTTTTGTATATTGAAGACGATACCAATTGGCGTAAGGTGCAGTATTGGGTTTGTGATCCCATTGTCCCCAGTCAAGTCTTGGTTCATTTTTGATTTTGGGTTTGCATGGTCTGAGGCCTCTATCCTAGATTCCCTAACGAAGTCTTCCCTCATATGACGAAAGGTCTTTTTCCCTTGGTGTACTGAGATGGAACTATTTTCAAAATGTCGCTCTTTCTACAGTATTGGCATTGTTGTTGATATTTATTTCCCAGGCAACTAGACTAGGACAGTATATTTTCTAAGAAGTGTTGAAACAGTTCTCAACCCTTTGGGTTTTCACCTGACAAGTGCTGGGTTTGATTTAAAATCCCCATGAGTTTGACCTTTTTCTATAATGTTGACTTCTTGATTCCCCAGGAATGCTATCCCAGGGCATATTTTGTTGGAATAAGTTTGCATGATATGAAGACTCAATCCAAGATTCCCCAGTGAAGGCTTTGCTATTTGATAGAAGTCTTTTCTCCCCGTGCATGCTGATATTTAACTCATTTACGAAGCATCTCCCTTTTGGCAGTACTTTCATTTTGTTTGATTGCCCGATAATCAGGCAAGGGCAATGTTTTATTTAAGAAGTGTTGAGGCATTTGTGAGTTTTTTGGGTTTTCACCCGCCAAGTGCTGGGTTTGATTTAAAATCCCCATAAGATTGATTTCTTGCTGTAATGTTGGACTTCTTAACTCCCCAAGTTGTTATCCCCATGAGGTTTCATACTTTTTCCCCAAAGAAGTTGGTGCAATACTTACTCTCAATATTGAAGAATGTATCTTGGTTTCCCCTCTTCGATATGGTGTTGGCCTCCCCAATGAAGTCAGCACGAGGTCCCCAGTTGATATCTCGATGATGAGACGCTATCTCCCCTAGTGAAGTCTGTATGATATTTGCCCAATGAAGTCAACTCGAAATCCTCAGTTGATGTTTTACCGATATGGTTTCCATCTACCTTATTTAAAATTAGTATTGCAATCCCCAGTAGAAGTGTGGGCCGTGAAAACATTTGTTTCCCCATTAAAGTCTGAGTGCTATTCCCCGGTGAAGCCTAGAGAAGGATGTTATATCCCTGTATCTGTACTATTATGTCGCTATGATTTGTTTACTTCCAGATTATGTTCCTTCCCAGTGAAGTTAAGTCGCGAAATAGGGTTTTGTTTCCTGGTTTGGTGCTTATTTTCTTATGGAATGTTCATCTTGGATGTGATTTAGCCAAGTGTTGATTGTGCCCGAGTTGGTTTTGCCTGGTTATTCCCAGTGTTATATGTTTGTTTTGTCAGCATATACATGATAACACTCATACAATCATACATACATCATGCATAGTTAAATTTAGCAAATCATTGCTCATTCACATTCGTTAATATTTTGTTGACATATTACCCTATTTTACAGAGTTGTGTTGTCCTCTCTCCAATAGAGTGTCGGCCTTAAGTAGAAAGTGTATATTCTTTCAATTTCCCCACTGAGTTATCCCTCGTGGAAGATTTTTGCTTTAGCCTTCCTGTAGAGCTCTTTGTCTGGATAGATTTGGTTTCCCTCTTGAGTTTATTTCTCAAAGGATATATTTCGATTGACTGATTCATTCCGGTTTATTTCTGGTTTGAATCTTTGGGAATGTACATTTATTTTGGCACGAGAAAACTTTTATCTCCTCAGCAGGAATATGTTGGCATTTCCCCAGAAAGTCATATTTCTTTCCCCAGGAAGTCATATTTCATTCCCCAGGAGGCCATATTGCTTTCCCCATAAAGTCATTTTTATAATCCTTCCTATAACATCAAGTGGTAGTCTCTTTATTTGAGACATCTTATATATTACCCTTTCCAAGAGGAATGCCTTGGTTAAAGAAGAAGTTGAGACCCGTTCTAGGTGAAACGCCAAAATTTTGGAGAAACTTGTTATTCTTTTTGATACCTTCAATGAATGTTGGTAGTTCACCATCAATGAACGTCGATGCTATGATATTTCTTTTCTCTCTACCTTCAGTGAAAGTTGATAGTTCTCCATCAGTGAATGTTGGTGATTGTTATCTTTTTGCTACCTTCAGTGAACGTTGGTAGTTCACCGTCAGTGAACGTCGGTGCTATGATATTTATTTTCTCTCTACCTTCAGTGAAAGTTGGTAGTTCGCCATCAGTGAATGTTGGTAATTATTATTCTTTTTTCTACCTTCAGTGAACGTTGGTAGTTCACCATCAGTGAACGTCGGTGCTGTGATATTTCTTTTCTCTCTACCTTCAGTGAAAGTTGGTAGTTCGCTATCAGTGAACGTTGGTGATTGTTATATTTTTTCTACCTTCAGTGGATGTTGGTAGTTCACCGTCATTGAACATTGGTGCTATGATATTTCTTTTCTCTCTACCTTCAGTGAAAGTTGGTAGTTCACGATCAGGGAATGTTGGTGATTGTTATCTTTTTGCTACCTTCAGTAAACGTTGGTAGTTCACCGCCAGTGAATGTTGGTGCTATGATATTTCTTTTCTCTCTACCTTTAGTGAAAGTTAGTAGTTCACCATCAGTGAATGTTGGTGATGGTTATCTTTTTGCTACCTTTAGTGAAAGTTGGTAGTTCATCGTCAGTGAACGTCGATGTTCGTCTCTCTACCTTCAATGAATGTTGGTAGCTCACCGTCAGTGAACGTCGGTGTTGTTATTATTTTCTCTTTCTACCTTCAGTGAACGTTGGTAGTTTCATATTCAGTAAAAGTTGGTGTATCCTTTGGATCTCCTACCTCCGACTATTGAGTTTGGTAGTTCACAGTTGGTTGTCAATAACTTTTATCATGTACTATCTCCTCTTTAGATGAGTTGATGCTACCTTATCTCTTCTTTGGGTGTTACACCAATAAAGTCGGGACTTTTTGATTCACCAGTGATTTATTTTCCTGGTCGGGTTTCTCTTTTGATCCTTATTTCCTTTGCTACATCCCCATTGGTGTTTTGCATCCCTTTGAAGTTGTTCACATGCATTCATACTCATAAGCATTGCATGGCATCTTAGGGCCAAAAATAGGGTTTGTTTTATATTTAAGTATCTTCAATCACGTCGACACGAAGATTTTTAACCTTCGTATCTCCGGATAGAAGAAACTTAAATAAGGGAAGCTGTTGTACCCCAATTTTTGCCCCTAAGATCCCTTCATCATACCATATTGATTTAATCACAACAAGATCACATTAAGGCTTTTAGTTCTCCTACCTATCTTTAGCTTTGCTCTTTGAGGAATCACCAAGCACCTTGACTTGTTTTTCTTTTGTGATCATGCATGTTTTGTTTTGAATTTCCTTTTAATTAATGCAATGTTGGTTTGTCTTACTTGTTAATAATGTAGGTAAATGCAATGTGGCTTAGCAAGTTGGTCCATGGGTTCATGAGTTTATTTCCATGCACTAGTCAATAAAGCTTGAGAAATTCAAACCTCACCATTGAAGTTGTTTTGGAAGAAATGGCATGGAAAGGTTTATTTTGGTTCACCATATTTTAAAGTTATCAAGATTTATTCAAAAGTACAAGGGGTTGATTGAAGAAGTTGTCATGGTGGGACAAGGCCTTGTTCCCATTGGTCACAAGTGCATATTTCTCTCAATTCTAAAGATATGGATGTGGTTTTGGTTTCTATGAGTTCTCATTATCATCCTCAACAACTTCTATCTACAAAGCAAAAGTGTTTGTACAAGAAGGTTGTTTAAAATTGTCAAAGTTCCTCAAAGCATTTTCTTGATCTAGGAGCTAGGGTTTTGAACTTCAAAGAAGTATATCTTGCTCATCTTTTGGTATTTTTGAGTGATTCCAAAAACATACTTCTCTTAAAATGGTTATTAACAAATCACTTCAAAAGTTTCAAGGAGTTTTCATGTGGAAGAAACTTGATGATGAAGAAAGATTACAAGTCCTCCAGATGAACCCCCAACTTCCCATGTGTGACTTCAAATGATCATAACTTGGATCAATTTTTATCACCTTGAGCCCATTATTTTTCCAAAATGATTTTGAGGATATGGACTTTATTCCTTCTTTTATGTGCAAAGTGAGAAAATGGATGGAGGATGCCTTAAGGATACAAAAGATTATATGTCATTTCATGATTTTTTGCCAACTTCAACAAGTCATAACTCACTCCATTTTTGGAGATTTTGAATGGTTCAAGTTTCAAAATGTCATTCAAGAGGTCTATTTAATGCCATATTTTTTGGTCAAGAGCAAATTCCAAGAGGAAGGCCATGTTTGGATGCAAAACATTATAGGTCACTTTTGAAGAAAGACTTGAAATATTTCTAAGTATGGAAAGTCAACCTCTTTTTCTGAACTTTGACTCATTGCAACTATCAGCTCAAACATGAATTTGATTCCATTCTTTTCCCATTGAAAAGCTTGTAATATCATCTTTCTAAAGCATCAAGAACCATGCCCTAAGACCCCTTGAGCTGAGAATGCCATTGTTTCAAAAGTGGTAACTTGGAATTGAAGTTTCATTGCAAGTCATAATTTGAATTTCATGTTACAACTTCTAACCCTCAAATTAGCACGTGTTTTGAGTCTAAACCTGATTAGCCAACTTTCCCAGGTGGATTAGTGCATTAAAATACGCGTTTTGGATGAGTTTTGACAAAAGAGAAGTCACACTTTCTTCATGATACAGACCCACGCGGATTCCCTCCAAATTGCATCATTTACCCTCCCTTTTGATCCCATTTGCTTCTCCTATAAATACATGAGCTATCCCATTCATTTTCTCAAGCTTTAACAACCAAATACCCTGCCAAACTCGCTCCATAACTCACTTTCCTGCAACTGCGAAATCATTGTTCAATCCTTTTTTAATCCATTTTTTCTATCAATTCACCTTCCTTGATCTTCCCTGAAGATAACAGAAGAAGAATTGAGCCTTGAAACCTTCTGAATTGATCTGACCAAGTCCATTTACAGAGCTCTGCAACTAAACTTCAATAGGTAGATTTCTCCATCAATTCTTCCAAACTTTGATATCATTGTGAAGCTCTCATTGCCCTGGTTCTAGTCGCAACACTTTCTTTTAAATGGAAACACGTTTTGGCCTTGAATTTTCAAATTTCTTTTCAAAACTTTCCTTCCAAATTGCTTGAGCTACAATTTATATAATTTTTTCGCGAAGGTGTGGTTGTCTTCGTCTTGATGAGATGAAGAGAATGGTACCGGTCTCGTGCTCTAATTTTACACTTTGAGAAAGCTCGATTTGAGACTGGTTGGAGGTTGAAGATGACCAACGTGTCATCCTTCAACCAATGAAACAGTGCCATTTGGAATTTTTGAATATCTGATTTAATTAATGATCATATGTGTTATTCACTAATGATCATTATATGCACATTACGTCTGATCCATTGGATCGGCCTACTAACGCGTTTTGACTCTCATCCATTGGTCCATATTTTTTTGACTTTATTTTATTTTCTGAATATTATATTTAAATTGTTTTAAACTTCAAAAAATCATAGAAAATTCATTTTTAGTCCAAAAAATCTGAAAAAATTATGAAAAATATTTTTGATTTTTCTCTTTCTGATTTTTAATTTTTTACAATTTTATTTTGTTTTCTGATATTTTTCATGAATTTTTACTTTATTTGAATTGTTTTAAAAGTTTAAAAATACTTGTATGCATTTTTAAATTCTAAAAAAAATATGGAATGATCCAATGATATTGTGACAAATATTGGTGACCTCATTTATTTTTTATTTCTTACTTTGTTATTTTCTATCATTTTTGGTTTATTTTACTCATTTTTTTAATTTTAAAAATAGTTTCTGACTTTAAAAAATTACCAAAAATTTTATTAAAAAATTGAGTTCATTTCTGATTTTTCTATGATCTTACTTAATCTTTCTTGATTAATTTGAACATAGTTGATATTTTTCTCTCTTATTTCTATTTTAAAACATTTTAAAACCCTTTTTAATGCATATATTAAATGTAATATTATTTTGTGATTATTTTCTGGCTGATCTTGAGTTGAATTTTTCATCATGAACTTTGTTAACATCATTGGACCCATGGTGTTGAGTCTAACTCCATAAAAATGGATGAATGATTTTTATAATAGTTTGGTTGAATTTTAATTCAAAAATGGTTTGTATATTCTTTCCTACCCCTCTTCATCTTATCCCTTTCTTATTGCACTAAGCGTTATTGGAGCATGATCTCTATATCATGTCTCAAAACAAATAGTGCATAGATTGCTATTGACCGACCTCAAAATAGGTGTGACTTCTATATAAGTCCACTTACGATTGCTTAACATAGCGCTAAATTTTGTCCCAATTCGAATAAATGATCATTTGTGGCCTAAACCTATGTTTGCAAGCCCAAGTATGTTAATTTGATCTCTTTGATCCAATAACCTTGAGATTCATTGTATGGAGGCTTTGGTTCTACCAATCCTTTAATGGATCTACATCATTATCGGTCAACTCGGATCACTTAAACATCGTTGATCATTAAATATTACTTTTGAGGATTTCAAAATGGATGATATACTTGACCAAAAGCATATGCAACTTGTTGTGTGGAGGCTTTGGTTCTACCAATCCTCTAATGAGTTCCAAATGCAAGTTTCAAGATGGTCATCCAACTAACCACTAATTATTGACAATTGATTTTATTTTATGCTTTTACTTCATGCTTTATTTTATGCTCTTCACTTTATGCACCATTTACTTTAGCATTTACATTTCATGTTATTTTTCATCTTTGCTCACTTGAGCCCCTTTATATTCTTGTCATTTTTATTTTGCTCACTTGAGCTTTTCTTTTCTTTTTTAAGATACCTAATAATCAACATGAACCATAAAAAACTTTAATGATACTTGGACTATTTGGTTACTATCCTTAGCATTATAGAGTATTGGACTTCTTGGACTTAGGATTAGAAACCATGGCCTATGTTGAAGACCTTGTGACCTTAATTGATATTTTGTCTGGAGTTCTTGAGGTTTACCTCAAGACATTGGGTTGTTTGCTTTTTTTGTGCAGGTTATTGTGATTATATTCTTTGTTTGTAATCTGGAATTCACCCGTATACAGCCGTTACTCTGCCCAATTTTTGTGAAGACTTAATACATTTGAAGTTTGATTCTCTCAAGAGGTCTAGTATCTTTGCTTGCTTGGTTTAAATCCAAAGAATGAGAGTTCTATCTTGACTCATAATGTCAAGTATTGGCTTTTTGTTGATTAGACGGTTCTTCTCCTTAGCTTTTACCTCATGCTTTAGGATAGCCTCTTCTTCTCCTCCCATCTTATTTAATTTCAAAAATCTTCTCTCTCCTTTTGAAAACTCTTCTTGTTTTTAAACTTGAACTACTTTCATAATAAACTTGGACCTAGGTCCATGCATTTTCAAAACCTTTTCATAAATAAACTTCAATCAACTTAAATAATACCTTGACATTTTTTGTGAGAAGACTAAAAGTCAATCAATCTCATTTCAAACCATTTTTGCCACTTTGGTTTTTTATTTTAAAACCTTTCTCAAAAGATTAGAATCTTGTCAATCCTTGTAGTGATGCAAACAAATATACTTCTACAATATGTAGTGATGAGAGATATTTTTCACTTGGGTGTTGAGTGAGGCGTTGTTGATTTTAAAATCCAAGCCATATCCTCCACTTTTAGATGATGCAAATTGTCATTTCTCATGATTGTGGGTAGTAAGTATGTTTTCCACACGGACAATGACAATGATGTCTTATCTCATAAAATTAACCAACACACTTGTGTTTTTTAAATTTTTTTAAAAAAAAGGTGAACTACTAGTACCCTGATCCCCTATTGCATAAAAGGTGGTACGTAGGCACTAAAGGTTCGCAACCGCGGCGGGTGCAAAAATCATAAAAAATATATTTCTTTTTTCACCTCCACCATCTATTTTTTTATACAACATTTTATAACCAAAATATACAGATTTTTCAAAGAGGTTCCTGCGGAGTACCATAGATGTTTAGGGTGCTAATACCTTCCCTTTGCATAACCAACCCCCTTACCTAGAATCTTTCCCCCATCTTTTGGGTTATTCGCTCTTTTCCCATTCCTTTGGAAACAATAAAGCGCGGTGGCGATTTTTATTATAATCTGTATAAGTCTAGTCAATCCAATGGCTTAGTCTTAAACATTTCTACCGCTACAGCCAGTATGCCGAGTGATTTCACTGAGATGGTAAGCATGGGTGTTCGTTTAGAAGAAGCTGCCATGGAAGGACGCTTGATGAAAGACGAAGGAACAACGAATCATCATACGGGTTTTCTAGAAAGAAAGAAACTGAAACGAATACTATCGTTGAAGAAAGGAAAATTAGATCACCAAGAAGACATCATTGGTACCAACAATAAGTTTCTTCTGTAACTCCAGTTGTCAATGTAGCTCTGACTACTATTGCGTATCAGAGGCCACCTCCTCAGGGAAATCAAGGGCAAGGTCATAAGAGAGAAGATTTTAACTCTATTCCAATGAACTATGTAGATTTGTTTCCGACTTTAATTCAGAAAAAATTGGTTCAGACTATGCCTCCCTGTGATACGGTGGGAGAACTGACTTGAAGGTTTTGCGTTTGATCGCAAATGTTGCGGTTAGCAAGAGTCGCCACCGACTTTTCTTTTATCCAAGAGGAAAGGTGAAAAAGTACAGGAAAGACCTTTGAGATTATTTCTTGGGTTCAGGGGGTAGATTATGAAAAGGGAAGGTATTAGCACCCTTTTCATCCATGGTTTTCCATGGGCTCTTAGTTACTTGCTAGATCACTTGCTTTTGTTTGAAATTGTGCTTAATATGGTTTTTGAAAGTATTTTGTAAAGAGGCCTTTGTTTAGGCAATCTTTATAATGATTCTTGTTTGTAAGAATGTATACAAAGATGTTTGATCTTTTGAAAATGTTTTCAATTTTGTAAGATGTTTGAAAGTGTATGTGATTGTTTTGAAAATAGCAAGGATGTTTGTTTTGAAATGGAGCAAGTAATTAGGAGTAATCTACCTACTCAAATGTCTTTCTTGTTCATTTCCTTTTCCTTTGACATTATTGTCTTACCATTGATTTGGTAAGCAACCCTATCTTTGGATGTAAACAGGACGGGTGTGGGTCATCGTATAACCATGATTAGCAATGTTGCAAGGTATCATAGCATTCTTTTTGAGGGACTAAGATCATTTGTAAGGCAACTTAGATAGCGTCATCTAGGGACTATGATCTTGTATTTGCTAAGATAACTTACATGCGTAATATGGTCATTTTGTATAAGGCAACCAAGTGGGATAACCCTAGGGGTTCTTGTGTGCAAGTGTATTGTTTTCATGCTTGATTTTGTCTTGAATTAGGTTTTTCTATTTGATTGATTTTTGTTCTTTCCATACAAACCCTAATTACTAGCATGTGAATATAAAGCATTTAAATTGCGGAAAATAAAAATACTAAGCTATTATATGATTTGTGGGAAGGGGATGTATAAATTGAATGGGGATTGTAAGAATTTAAAGTCTAATTAGTCTATTACAATCATATTGAATTTATACAATAATTAAAATAAATAAATGTACAAAAATAAATATGCAAGAATGTAAATGCAAAGAAAATGGATCTTTTTGTTTGGACTTTCTTATGAGAAAAAGGAATTTGTTTTAACCTAATTAATTAAAAGAAAATAATTAATTAAGTTTAAATTTATTAAGAAAAGATTTTGAATAAAACCCTAATATTATTTAGTTGATTAAAATAAATTAAGTTTACAAGAAAAGCATTTTTTGTTATTTTTGTCTTGAAAATATTTATGACATCATGAAATATTTTTAGTCTTTTTTATATCAAAAATAATATATTTTAATAGGTGTAAAAGAAAAATAAATATTGACCTAGTTTTAATTAAATTTACAAGGTGATTTATAAAAAAAATAAAGAAAGTATAGTTAATAAAAATATCTTTGTGAGAAAAAATAAAATAAAATAAATTAAAATGAAGATCTAAGTTTTTTATATTTTTTATGATTTTTAATATTAGTGGAAAATAATTAAGAAAAAAACAAATAAAATAAAAATAAGAAAATAAAATAAATTGGGCCAGGGGTGCATAAGCAGGCAGGGAGGTCAGCTAGCAAAAAAAAAACAATGCCAGACCCAAAGGGCCCAGCGCCTGCAAAAACATGTTAGAAAGTAAAAAATATGAAAAATGGGCAAAAGGGTACCACTGGGGCTCGAACCTAGGTCCCATAGGTTAACAGGCGCGCGCTTTACCACTGGAGTATCTATACATCTGTTTATATAAACAAAACAATAAATATGTAAGGCAAATCAAGTCCTGATGACTTCATCTTCAACCTCCAACCGGTCTACCTGTAACTTCTTCATTTTGCAACAAAAATGGAAGATGACAAAATGAAAGTTGTTGCATTCTTCCTCACGAATCTAACCATGTAAATAACTAAAGTTAAAAGTCAAAGATAAATGAGAATTTCTCTGGCCCTAATTTGGACCCTAAAAATTTCAGAAACCTCAACTCTAAAATTCTCTAAGCTCAGGCCATGTAAATGTAAACTATGGATATGTACAACTTCGTGGCAATGAGGTCTACATTTTATCTTCACAAATGCAAGCCTAACAATGCCTAAGTAATGAGATAGAAGTTCAATAAAAATACCTCAAAAGTGGAAATCGTGAAATGCAAATGAGCTTGATTCAAAGTGCTGCAAGGATCGGGTTAGCTTCCTTGAGGTCCCAGGAAGCTAATGCAATGATTAGCTTGAGCTGGAAGTGGATGAGGAGCTCTGGAAAAGTCAAGTTGCAGACCCCTATTTTTGAAAATGGAACTTCATGATGGAGGTGTTATAGTTGAGCAAATGGACTTTGGATGGTTTGTATTTGATGTTTAGAAGCTTTTGGAAGTGAAAGGCCAAAGAACGCACGAGGGGATTTGGAGTTTGGTATGTAAAGTCAGAACTTGCACAACAATGGTGTTTTGAGACAATTTCTGGCTAGAGGGAATTTGAGTGAGATTAAGGGTCTTCAAGCTCGTGTCCTAGCTCACAAATAGTGCTTCTATTTATAAGTAACAAGTTTAGAGACTTGTTGTTGATAAGAATTTGAAATTACATGTTTATGTATAACATGTGATTTTTGAGAAAACAAGTTTCAATGCCTTGTGTACTTGCTAAGATAGAGTGGTTATGCTTTAAACAAACTTGATTCTCACTTTATAATCTACCCCCTTACTCAGAAAATCTTAAAAAAGGTCTTTTCTATTCTTTTCACCCTTCCCTTAATTTGGATAAAAGAAAAGTCGGTGGCGACTCTTGCTTACCGCGACATTTGCGAATATAAAACGCAAACCGGCATATAATAATCGGTTCTGCCACCTTATCATAGAACTGGCGACTCTGCTGGGGAATATTATAAAGTGGGGTTTACCTTAGGGTCTAGATCATTTCTAAATTGTTTGCTTGTTTGTTTTCTTTACTTTTAAGGGATTGTTTGGGTTACTATAGATCCTACACCCGGATCTGGGGAAACCTGTTAGGTAAGCAGCAATAGATCGTGGAAACTGTGCGGGGTATACCGACACGGTTGAAGTGATGGATATGTTGACGCGACACTTTGGTTGGTACCGGTAGCCCTTGAGTTAATCAAGGAGAATACGGAGCCGTTGCATGGTGTCATAAAGCGTCAACTGACCTTAGAACCTTTAAATGAACAACTTGGCCATTAGGACGTAGCGAGATGGCCATCTTTGGTGTATTCCCAAAGTCAGCAGATACTCGATGCTACCCTCATTGAGACTTGACTCCTTAGTTTTGTTTGGTTGCGAGTAAGTCGCCTATTGAACGAAGCTTGTGGGAAAGGTCAATGATATTGAGATCCCTTATAACCCAGTTACTATTTATAGGACAGGTTGAACTAATCCAACTTCAAGAGGGTATGACCTTAAAACCCATTCAAGCCTTAAACCTAAGGTCTTTTGTGTGATTTGCTTGTGCTTTCTATATTTGTGATTTCTTAGCATAATCATGACATGGCATATCATACTAACCATTTCAAGGATTTTTAGGGCTTATCTTTGTCTTTGTTTTGTAGGATATGACATCCGCTCGCCGGAACACTATCCAAATCAACCTTGTGAAAGTACGTCCTCAATTCAAGGAGTTAGCATCAAGGATTCCTGAAAGCTCTCCCTTCACTGAAAAACATGGTCGACTTCTCAACTTGGTCACTGTAACCCCTGATGAAGAAATGTTAAAGGTGCTCTTTCAGTTCTTTGACCCGTTGCACCACTGCTTCACTTTTCCTGATTACTAGTTAGTCCCTACTATGGATGAGTTTTCTCAGTTATTGGGGGTACCTATCCTTAATCAGGTACCATTTAACGGTACAGAAAGAGACCTAAAGCCTGAAGAGATTGCTCAAGCTCTGTCTTACAACGGTTTGATGTAGTGGAAAATTAGGAAACCAGAAGAAGTATCCAAGATTTCCAGCTAAGTTTCTATTTGAGAAATATCACTATTTTTGGGATAGCCTGGATTTACAAGCTTTTGAAGAAGTGTTGGCCCTTCTCATCTATGGGATGGTACTATTCCCTAACACGGACCAACTCGTATATGTGAATGCAGTTAAGTTTTTTCTGTCACATAATCTGGTGCCTATTGTTGTACCCCCAAAATTTACCCTCTCATTTATCAAGTAATCTCTCACAAGATCTCCTTTGGTTCAAGATTGCACTAGGGTTGATCAGCTCAAGACACCTCCTCAAGAACTGATGACTGAAAATTAGGGTTTGAGATTGTACAAGGATAATTTAATTTTTAATGCATTATATGACTTTCATGGATCATTTTGGACCCTCAAGATTGTTCATGTCAAATTTCAAGTCTTGGATCACATTTTTGCTCAGTCAATTGACCAGTTGACCTAAAAATCAGCTGTATTGGAGAAAAAGTCAACTGTGGTCAATTTACAGTCAAACGTCATAATTTTTTATTCATATTAAAATTATGAACTCATATATGTCATTTGATCAAGTTTGGACCATAATTCCTCAAAATTTGATCAAATCATCAAAAGGGCAAAATGGTCAAAATTAGGGTTTTGATTGAGGAAGTGCAATTTCTGATTTTTGACCTAGAAAATGGTTGATTAGTTTGAGATATGATGTCAAGGATTCAATTTCATCATTTGACCTAATGGCATGACTCAAAACTTCCTTCGAGATCAATTGATTGATAGTTGATTTTCAGTCAACTGATCAAAAGTCAACTGCACACTGAAAAGTCAAACTTTGACTTTTTGATCAAAATCAAGTATCAAAGATCACAATTCATAAAAAATGTCAAAATATGAAACTTGTTCATTAATAAATCCAAAGTCAATATTTCATTTTGAAAAGTCAAAATTTCTAAACTTACAAATTTTTGTAAGTGTTGGAAACTTCATATTTTTTTCACAACTTTGAGCCAATTTTTCACCATGATGCAAGATGATTCGAAGGAAACTTTCATCATGAAAGTTGTAGATATAAATGATATCTAAAACATTGTAGAACACAACTTCTCCTATAAATTCATGGATTTCAAGTTATGATTTTGTGAATACATGTTCATGAAACTTAGAAACTTAGTGAAATTTTGCCCTAGTTTAGGCAGGATTTTGACCTAACTTCATGGAAATGTTTCACATAGTTCCAAGAGGAATTTTCAAAAATGACCAACATAAAGGTTGTAGAGGATGTTAAAAGCTTTCCAAAATGTCCAAGAACTCATTGAGATCATGCGTGAGCTAAGAGAATCGAAGAGATTACGTTAGGGTTTCATTCTTGATTTACAAGGCAGAATTTGTGATGAACACTTGACCAATTCATAGCTAGGCTGCATAATATTTGCTTTGCAGGCCTCAAACTTGTTTGTCACTCCATAATTAAATGTTTACACAGCTGTTAGAGCTTTGATCCAATCACTTGAGCCATTATCCAAGTTGCATTTCCATTTATGGCACAAAGTTACCATTCCATTCTTGTAAAGAGGCTTTAATCATAAAGTCAATGCATAGAGCTTTACACTTGTTTCCTTCTAATCACAAGCAATGTTAAAGGCAAAAGCAACATGTCTAGAGCCTCCTATAAACTCAGGCCATGCTTGTACTATGCCTTGAAACCATATTTCCCCTTTTCTTCAAAATCAAGTAACATAGCCATAAGTCTATATCTTGTGTTTCTGACCCTCTCAAGTGCACCAACCTTTTCCATATAATTATAAAAGTTATTTGCAAGCTAACCGACGAATAAACAAGCTCTAAAACTTTCCTAAACTCAGAACTTCATCTCAAACCACCATTGTTGCATGTTCTGACCAAGAACTTCAAACTTTCATTTCCCTCGTGTGTTTCTTGGCTTTTCAGTTTCATAAGCTTCCTCACATCAAATACAAAGCATCCCTGGCCCTGCTTGCAGACTATAACACCATTTTCATCAACTTCCAAGTTCAAAAATAAAGCATTGCAGTTAATCTTCTCCAGATCATTCCAGCCACTTTCAGTTCAAGCCATCCATCACATTATCTTCCTAGAGGTTCAAGGAAGCTAACCTGGTCACCACCATCACTTGAAACAAGCTCAAACTCATTTCACGATTTCCAGTTTTGAGGTATTTTTCTTGAACTTCTATCTCATTATTTGGGCATTGTTATGCTTGCATTTCTGAAGATAGAATGTAGATATCATTACCCTGAAAATATACATGTCCATTGATTTCATTTATGTTGCTTGAGCATGGAGAATTTTGAGTTTGAACTTGCTGAAACATTTAGGTCAGAATTTGGTACTTTCATAAATTCATCCTTATCTTTGAATGTTAGCTTAAGTTAGTTACATGGTTGGATTCATGGTAGAAAAATGCACAAGTTTCATGTTTACACTTTTGAAAATGGTTTAGAAATGAACAAGTTACAGATCCTTTGGCTGGAGGTTGAAGATGAAGTACAGTCAGGGCAAATCATGTATCATATATTTATTATTTTGTTTAAGTTAATGGATGTATCACCACCCCAGTGGTTAAAGTGCACGCCTGTTACCTTAGGGACCTGGGTTCGAGCCCCAGTGGTACCCTTTTGCATGTTTTCTCATATTTTTTCACTTCTTTTGATTTTTGATTGCAGCGTCTGGACCCCAAACATTGGGCTTTCTATTTGTTTGTTGACTTTCCCCCTGACTATGTTTTGCACCCCTGACTTTTTTTATTTCTATTTCTTTTTCTTTATTTTATTTTTATTTTTCATATTACTTTTACTATTATTATTATTATTATTATTATTATCATTTTTATTAATAAAAATCCAAAAATATATTTTTATTCATTTATTTACATATTTAAAAAATATTCATTAATAGGTTATTTTTCTCCATAAAACAAAAAGACTAAAATATTTTCTTTTAACAAATTAATTCTTTTTTTAATAATAATTAATGTTCAAACACTCTTTCTTATTTTCAAAAAAAACACCAACACTTTCAAAAATACTTTCAAAACATCTTCCAAACTTGAAACATTTTCAAAAGCCCAACACTTTGTATACGTTTCTACGAACGATAACTATTACAAAGTTTGCCTAAACGATGGCGCCCTTTTCAAAATACTTTCGAAAAACCACACAAAGCATATTTTCAAACAAAAGTAAGTGATCTAGCAAGCAACTAAGAGCCCATAGATAACTATGGATGAAAAGGGTGCTAATACCTTCCCTTTTCATAATCTACCCCCCGAACTCAAGAAACAATCTCAAAGGTCTTTCTTTTCTTTTCAGCCATTCCTTTTGGATAAAAGAAAAGTCAATGGTAACTCTTGGTAACCGCAACATTTGCGATCAAACGCAAAACAACCAAGTCAGTTCTCCCACCGTATCACAAAACTGACGACTCTGCTGGGGAAAAACTTAAAAGTGGGGTTACCTTAGGGCTAGATCACCTTTATTTGCTTTCATTATTTGACTTGATTGCTTTACATTTTGGTTCCTTGTTTGGGCTTGTTTTAAATCCTCTACCCGGATTTGGGATACCTTATAGGTAAGTAGCAATACATTGTGGAAACTGTGCGGGGTATACTGACATGGTCTAAGCAATAGCTACGTTAGTGTGACATATTTGTGGGTACCAGTAGCCCTTTAGTAGTCAAGGAGAATACAGGGCCACTGAGTGATGTCATGAAGCACTAAGTGACTTTTAGAACCTTTACTTAACCAACTTGGCCATTAGGACATAGTGAGATGACCGACTTTGCTGCAGTCTGAAGTTGGTAGATACTCGATAATATACTCATTTAGGTTTGTCTTTTTGGGATATTTCGGTCGCCATGAAAGATGCTTGCGCTGAAACAATGCCCGAGAAGACAAACCAGTGATATTGAGCTCCTTTAGAACCCGGTTACTATTTCTAGGACATGTTTGAGCCAACTAAACTTCAAGAGGGTACTTACCTATGAGACTCCATGCAAGCCTAAACCTAAGGACTTGTTTGCCTTGTTTGTATATATTTACTTGTACATAACATTATAAACATCATAACATCATACTCATTCTCACTAACCATTTCAAGGATTATTGGGATTTATCTTTGTTCTGTTTTGTAGGACATGGCTTCTATTCGCAGGAAATACCATTCAAGTCAATCTCGTAAGGATTCCTCATCAACTCAAAGAGTTAGCATCAAGGGTTCCTGAGAATTCTCCATTCACCGAAATACATGGTCGCCTCATAAACTTGATTACCTCTAATACTGATGAAGATATGATGAAGGTGTTTTTCCAATTCTTTAATCCTTTACACCATTGCTTCACTTTTCCCGATTATTAACTTGTGCCAACTTTGGAAGAATTCTCCCAACTCTTGAGGATTCCCATTCTCAATCAACTACCCTTCAACGGTACGGAAAGAGATCCAAAACCTGAAGAGATTGCTCAAGCCCTACACTTGCAACAATCTAATATTACAACTAATTGGGAAACAAGGAGTGGTGTCAAAGGTTTCTTGGCCAAGTTTTTGTTTGAAAAAGCTCAAGACTGTTGGAACTCCTTAGACTTGCAAGCTTTTGAAGAAATTATGGCTCTTCTCATCTATGGGATGGTTTTGTTTCCAAATCCTGACCAACTCATAGATGTAAACGCTGTCAAAATCTTCATGACTAGTAACCCGATGCCTACTTTGTTAGGAGACATCTTACATTCTTTTCACTTTCGCACTATGAGGAAGAGAGGTATCCTCATGTGTTGCACTCCACTCTTGTCAAGGTGGTTTATTTCGCATCTTCCCCAATCTGTGTTAAAGAATGAGCAAGGTTCAAGGTGTTCCCATAGGTTGATGACACTCAGACATTCAGATATTCATTGGTGTTCCCGATCCTTGGAGAATGTTACTATCGTCGACCATTGTGGAGAATTCCCTAATGTCCCCTTGCTTGGCATTAGAGGAGGTATCACTTACAACCCCTTCTTAGCCTTACGACAGTTTGGTTACGCCCGAAGGGATGGTCCACATGATATGCTTATCCAAGGAGTGGTATTCGACTACGAGAATGACGATCAAGGTTACCGTCAGAGGTTTATCCGAGCTTGGAGGATGTTGAACAAGGTGGATAGAAAGATGTTGGGACACAAGGATTCCATTCCCCTCGAGCCTTACCTTAAATGGGTACAAGCTCATGCTCAGAAAATTGTGATGCCTTATCCCTCCATCTTACCAGTTATCATGGAGCCTGTGGTTGAAGGAGATATTCCTTACACTATTCTCCATCCCGACATGCCTACCTCTCTCGTAGACTTGCAAAAGGGTTGGATTCAGCTAAAGGAAGAACGAGATACTTTCGAAGCTCAATTATATGCTAGTGAGAAGAGGATCTTGGAGCTTATGAAGCAACTACAAGAAGAGCAAAGTGTGAACGCCTATCTCGCACTGAAGAGGATGTGTTCAGTCTTTTTATCTTAGAAAGTTATTTTGTAAGCCCAAGAGGCATGATGTAATATTTCTTGTTTTTGTTTAATAAAAATTGAAGTGTGTTCATTCTTTTGTCTATATAAATTTAAATCTCATTAATCCTTGAAATCATTTGCATTTAGATATTCCATGCATCATAACATGCCAGGTTTTTGCATAATAGGTTTCCTTATCTTTCTGCTGTTTGTTTCAGCAAGATGGATCTAGAGAAAACTGTGAAGGATCTCCAAGTCTAAAACTCTCAGTTCCAGGAAAATCTACTAGCCCTAGCCAAGGGGAAGCAAGACATGATGGCTTTATTGGCAGTTAAGAAGAAGCCCAAGAAGAAAGCTCTATTCAACATGGGTAGAAGGTTCAAGGAGACAGTATGTCAGATCCCATTAGGAGAAGATTCATCTGAATAAGACGAGAACCAGATTGGTGAGGTCAAGAGTACTCAGGTTGACTGTGTTAATGATCAAGTATCTGATGATGATTATTTCGACGAACAGTATCCACCCGCCGATATCAAATATAAGCAGTTAGAAGACATATTGAAAGCTGTTGAAATCCAAGTCGTCCCCGATTTAGATTTTGATGATTTGGGTTTGATCTCTGGGGTAGTCATTCCCCACAAATTCAAAATACCAGTCTTTGTAAAGTACGATGGAGTTTCTTGTCTAAAACTCCACTTGAAATCTTATGTGCGCAAGATACTGTCGCACACTGCTGATAAGAAGCTTTGGGTTCACTTTTTCCAAGAAAGCTTGGCTGGAATGCAACTTGAATGGTTTTATCAGTTGGATGGATCCCGTATCAATACTTGGGAGTATTTAGCTACCGCCTTCTACCATCAGTATTAGTATAACACTGACTTGGCGCCAACGACGATTCAATTACAAGATATGGCCATGGGAAAGAATGAAGGATTTAAGGAATATGTGCAAATTGGAGAGACCTCACCAGTAGGGTTCAACCACCCTTGACTGATTGGGAGCACATTGACATGTTCATGGGCACTCTATCTGGTCCTTTTTTTAATCTGTTGGTTGGCTACTCTTCTTCTGGTTTCACCGAATTAATCTTAACCGATGAAAGAGTTGAAAGCGGCATTAAAAGTGGGAAGATCCCTGTGGCATCTACCTCTACTTCAAATCCTGTTAAGAAACCTTTTGTTGCAAAGAAAGAAGTCAATGATGTGTATGGGGCAAGGGCCCATACCAAGAAGAATGATCATCCATCTGTCAATGCCGTCTGAATCTCCAATCCATCTCCTACTCCAAGACCATCTGGAAATCATCAACATTTTGAAACTCAGAGAAAACAATTTACGAGGTTAGGCATGTCATTATCTCAAGCCCTTCAACATTTTCTAAAGGCTAACCTAGTGACATTGCATGACCCACCTGCCAACCCAGATACCTCTTCGCCAAAGTATAATCCGAATGCTAAATGTGCTTACCACTCAAGCAGCCCCGAGCACGAGACTGACCAATGTTGGGCCTTGAAGAACAAAATCCAGGATTTGATCGATAACAAAACTATTGAGTTTGATCCTTGTGATACGGTGGGAGATTTGACTATAGGTTTTGCGTTCGTATTCGCACTTGTGCGGTTGAGCAAGAGTCGCCACCGACTTTTTATTTTATCCTAAAGGAAAGGTTAAAAAAGCACAGCAAAAACCTTTTGAGATATTTCATGGGTTCGGGGGGTAGATTATGAAAAGGGAAGGTATTAGCACCCTCTTCATCCATGGTTATCCATGGGCTCTTAATTACTTGGTTTTTTTTTAGATCACTTGCCTTAATTTTCGATTGCTTTGAAATTGTGGTGTGTGTGTGTGTTTTGAAAATGTTTTTGAAGAGATGCCTTGTCTTAGGCGACCAATGTATTTGACTCGTGTTTGAGTGTTTTACAAAAGTGTGTATCTTTTCGAAAAGATGTTTCAAATGTTTTTGAGAGTTTGTTTGAAAGTGTTGTGGATTGTGGTTTTTGAAAAGAAGGCAAGTGTTTTTGCAAGTTGATCTCAAGTAACTAAGAGTTTTGTCTACCCTATTGTACTCAAAGGTTTTTTTTATGTTTTAAACCCTTTTAACAATTTTGTTCCACCATTGAATTTGGTGGACAATCTTGCGTTTAGGAAGTTTATTCGGGACGGGCGCGGGTCATCGTATGGACCACGAATGCAATGGTGCCAAGTGTCTTTGGCAATTTGCTTTGAAGGGACTATGATCATTCCGTTTTAGGAAACATTCGAAAGCGTCATCGAGGGACTTATGATCATTTGAATTTGTTTTGCCAAAGATACTCGACGTGCAAGCATGGCCCATTTTGGAAGGCAACATGTGGGATTACCCTAGAGGGTGCAAGTGTGATTGTGTATTGATTTCAAGTATTTGTCTTGTATTAGGTTATCTAGCGTTTGATTTTATGTACATGCAAACCCTAGGTCTAACCATGGTATAATTGAAAGCGGTAAAATGCGAAATGTAAAATCTACGCTATTACAAAATAAGTATCCGGGAGTGAGGGTACAATATTCACAAATGGGGAGGAGACTTGTAGTATCCAATAAGTTACAACCAAATCGAATTTGCGATCAAATGTAAATGACGAATATCAATGTATAAGATAAACAAATGTGTATAGGAGCGATGTGAATGTATTGTGTAAGTGTACAAGTATATGCGTACGTAATTATTTACAGGTGCGACAATGTGAAATTAATGTGTATTAAGGTATTGTTGACCTAAATATGTGTTTAATAAATCTTTGATTTGTATATTTTTAATATGCACAAAAGAAAAATGTTTTAATTGAATGTTTTGAGTTCTAGTTAAATTATGTATAAAAATGATGTTTTAAGAAAAGAAAACATTTCTAAGTTTTAATTATGTATACAAAAAGTATTTTTCATTTGTTATGTACAAAAATATTTTAATTAAAAGAAAGGGAAAATGTTTTCAATTTTAATTACATGGTGTAAAAAAAATGTATTTTATGATTTATGTACAAAAATTTCTTAAGAAAGGAAAATGTATTTGTTTTTAAAAAAGAATTTATATACAAAGTGTGTTTTAATCAAATATCAAGAATGGAATTATGTATATTAGAAAAAATATATCTTTAGGCATTTTTAGTATTAATGTATTATTATAACAAATATATTAAGTTAGAAAAAATATATGGTGCTTAAAAATATTAAATGTTTTAACTTAGTAAAAAAGGAGTAGGTTAATTAATTAACTGAAAAAAGGAATTTGTTTTATATAAAAGGGTTAGAGCTTTTAATGGGTTTTAGGTATGCAGAAACGGGCAAGGCCCACGTTTGGGTTCAAGACGTTTTAGGGTTTCGCTTGTATTTTCATTTGGGACAAAGCTTTAGGGTTTGTGTACAGCGGCGCTCATCTTGGGGTTTCGTTCATCTTCGTCTTCCTCGTTTGCTTCTGATCCTTCCTGCCTCGGCCACCGGTTCTCCATCTTCCTCCTCCCTTCAACCGGACGCTAGGGGGCAACTGATATACGGTATAAGCGCTTTCCTTTACGTTAGGCTTTTGTTATAGTTGCATGTTCATGATTTTTCAAGTTTATTGATTCTGAGTTGATTTTATTATGTTATCATTCGAGGAATTTTGAGCGAAAAGCGAAGGAGAGTGTGAAGTTGCTACCTGGAGAAGGAGGAAGGAGGGTGGGGAAAGCTAGGAGGCCAAGGGAGGAGGGCGAGGCGGAGGCGCGCTTTGCTTCAGGTTCTATGATGTTAAGCTGAGAATCTTAACATCTTTTCATCTTTTCTTTCTGTTAGCCTCGAATTTGCTTGTGTTGTATGCTTGTTGAAACGCTTTGAGACGCCTCTGAACGTATTTTGTTTATGTTGCCCCTGCATACTTTCTCTCTTCTTCTCTTATTGCCTTGAGCTTGCCTTTGAAACTGTTGAGCTTGTTGCCTTGAACGTATTTGTTGTACGCTTGCTTAGGTTGCTTATTTTGATTGCCCTGTGATGATATATTTCTGAGGGCTCGTGGGTTTGGAGATTAATATGCTTTGATGTTGCCTCTGATTCCTGAAGTTTCCTTCTATCTCAACTTGCTACTGTTGCTTTGTTAGGGCCAATGATGCTATGCTGAGGCTTTGAGATTCTTGGGTTTTGGTATTGGACATGGTTTGGAGGATTTAGGCTTCTGCAGGTTGATACCTTAGCAGGTTCATACTGGTTTTTGAGTTGTTGGTTTTTTACAGCTTAGGCAGGTATGATGCTTGGGCGGATTTTGGCTGGAAGTTTATGCAGGTTTGTTGTTGGATCAATGATTTTCTGATTTTGGATATCAGGCCAGGTTTGAGTTTGACAGGTTATATACTGGTATGGCTTTTTGGCTTAGGTTTTGCATATGCAGGTTAGGCTTTTGAGGTTATGCTGGTATGGTAGTTCAGGTTTTGGCAATGGTAAGGCTTTGAGCTTTTTCAGGTTTGAGCCAATGCAGGTTATGTTTTTGGCTCTTAGAGTTTAAGGGCTTGACAGGTTTAGATGGTTAGGCTTGTATATGAATGGTACAGGTTTTTTTTGGTGATGGCCTTTGACAGGTTAGGCCTGAGGTTTGAACTGGTTTATTAGGCCATTGTTTGGCTTCAGGCAGGGTTGTAAGGTTTTTTAGGCCATTGCAGGTTATTGTTGGTTTTTTGCCTTAACAGGTTAAAGGGCTTAGCAGGTTTATGCTTGTGTTTGATGCTCAGGCCAAGGTTTTGAAATGCAGTAGTGGGTTTTGCTGGTTTAGCAGTTTGTATATTTTGTGTTAGAGTTTCTTGAACTTCTTTTTCTATCTTCCTGTGTTCAGTCCTTTTGTATATTTTTCTTCCTTCTGCCTAAAGCCTAAAAACCTGCTCCTTATCTCTCCACTCTTCTCTCTCAGTACAGCTAAAAAATGTTAAAATATGTTTGTGTTGTACCTTTTTCTGAAGGGGCCACCCTTGTTGGGAAATGATGAAAAGAAATGTATGCTTGCATAATGGTTTTCCTCTGCATATTTTATCTTTTCTTTGACAGCTTTTGTACTTTTATCTTCTTTGATATCTTTGCCAAATCCTCTTCTTGACAGCTTTGAGTAGACTTCTTGGCATTTTGACAGTAAATTGCACTTTTTGGATTATGACAGCAAGTTGTAATTTGGATTTTCAGTTTGGTTTGAACTTGCTTCTGAACTATGCAGTTTGACATTTTGAACTTTATGCATTTTGACACTTTGCATTTTTTCTCAACTTTGCATTCATGATTAAATAAAATTCTTCCCTCTTTGTGAACCGGGAGAAATCCCGCGATTTGCAGAGAGGGTTAACTGATCCCAATCAGTGGCCCTTAGTGATGAATTTCTTTTATCTGTCTTTATTTATTTATCAGTTACTGACTTTTCTCCTTTTCTTTTTGCAGATGAATATTTGGATGGAGAGGAGCAAAGTGAAGAATGAAGAATTAGGGACTTAGAAAATATTTAGAAAAATAGGATAGTTTTATTTTCAATTTAATCATTGTAAACTATTATTATTTTAAATACTTCGTAAATGCATACTTGTATCTAAATAATAATAATTGTAACAAATGTTTAAATATGAAATAAAAATTCTATTGATCCATTTAATTCTTTTTATCCCTTCTCAATTATTTACTTATTATTTATAGTTCCTTAAATTAAAACAAATGAAAATTAAATTCCAGATATTTAATTCTTAGAATAATAAATAATCAACTAAACATTGATTCTTCGTTGATCAAAATAAATGAACTTGGCGCCTCCATCATCTAAAGCAACGCACAGTCAAACGCAATAACTGATCAGACGTATTTCTTTCTTACTGATTTCTTACCAAGCACTGTAAATCCAATACTGCATATTTCTTTTGACTGGCTCAAACAAACCAACATGAATTCAAACCAACTGTCTCTTTTACTGATTAAATCAAAACAATGCGAATTCAAACCGAATCTCGGAATAACTTGCAAAGTGCTGTGGAATTTAAATCCTTCTGAGAATATGCCCACAAAAACCTTAATTCCTGATTAAATGCCAAAGAACGTTCACCTGATCAAAATTGAGTCAAAGTCAACCAAAACCCTAAGCCAACTGTGTGAGACATTCCGGAGCCCTGAAAATCAATAAAATCCTAATTGTGTCCTGACTGACGAGAAAAGTCTGTTTGACCGATTCTTGAGCCAGTTTGAAAAATCAGGAAATGCCTGGAGCTGAGATTTCTTGTGGTAAAATGCGAGGGCAAATTTTGGGGTACAACAGTTGCCCCTGTTCAATCTTCTTGGACCTGAAGAGTTAGATTGGCAAGTTTGCCTTTCGCGACTTGAAGGTAAAAGAAGATTGGACACTAAAGTGCCCAGAAAATTTGCACTCGGCGATGTAATGGTAGAGGTCAATGGGCTTAAAGATGCCATTTGGTGATGGGCTTAAAGATGCCATCTAGTGCGATAGAATCTTGTCGGGGAATGGTCTTAGAGATGCCATCTGATAATGGGCTTAAAGATGCCATTTGGTGATGGGCTTAAAGATGCCATCTAGTGACTGCTGGTAGGAGGATGGGCTTATAGATGCCATCTGGTGATGTTGAACTGTATGTCAATGGTGAGTGGACAAGTATCAGAAAGCCATCCATGTTTTGGAATATCTCTGAATTGGGGGTCCGAATGAGCAATAGATTGACATCCATGTCTGGAGAATCTATAAATTATTTGAGATTGAATAAGCAATAGAGAAGCATCCGTTGTTGGGAAGCGTCCGTAAACTATTTTCAAAAGTTGAGAAGAGTATGAACAAGTTGGTAGATTAACATCCGTTGTTTGGAGAACCCGTGAACTGTTTTCAGAAGTCTTGAAGTTGAATAAGCAATAGAGCAGCATCCGTTGTTGGGACGCGTCCGTAAACTATTTTCAAAAATTGAGAAGAGTCTGAACAAGTTGGTAGATTAACATCCGTTGTTGGGAAGAATCCGTAAACTGTTTTCAGAAGTCTTAAAGTTGAATAAGCAATAGAGCAGCATCCGTTGTTGGGACGCGTCCGTAAACTGTTTTCAAAAATTGCACCTGAACAAGTTGGTAGATTGACATCCGTTGTTGGGAAGAATCTGTAAACTGTTTTCAGATGTCTTGAAGAGGAACCGGTGTAGGGTTTCCTAATGATGAGCTCGTGTAAAACTGCATCTGGATGAATCTGGAATAAGTATCAGAATGTCACCGTGTCCGGGTCACATCTGAGTAAACTTGGAAGATGATCTTTGTCTGCCGACTGATCTTACCTGAAAAGGTAAAGGGTTAGTTGTATGCAATGTCATGATGCATGATGCAATGTATGTGACATCAATGTTTATGACATGAATGTAATGAATGCGCATGTAAGCTGATGAGCTATCTTGCTGAGGATAGATGAATCTTGACTGCTGCAGATAAAAGAATCTTGATTGCTGCAGATAAAAGAATCTTGATTGCTGCCGGGGAAAATAGATCCTTGGCTGCTGTTGTGGAGGGCAAGAGTCTTCAAATGTTAAAAACGAGAAGTCTTGGGACCACTGTTGGGAGAATCAGAGCTTGGGTTGTATGCCAAACTACTGGGGTCTTCCTGTTTTGAGGAGATCTGTGTGGGATTTCCTGATGAAGAGTCCGTGTAGAACTGCATCAGATTTTTGAACACTTTTGACATTCGAATGCCCCAAGTGGTGATGTAGATAAATTCCTGGCTTGTTACAGGTGTTGGTCTACAATCGGTCGTCCACAGATGTTTTCCTGGCTTGTTACAGGTGTTGATCTGGAATTCTTCAAACGTGCCCTGGCTGGATACAGGAATCGAATCTGGAAAGGTGATAGTTAACAGATATGCCCTGGCTGGATACAGGAATCAAATCTGGAAATGTCGTAGTTGATAGATGTGCCCTGGCTGGATACAGGAATCGAATCTTCGAACTCTTCAGACGTGCCCTGGCTAGATACAGGAATCGAGTCTGGAAATGTGGTCAACAGATATGCCCTGGCTGGATACAGGAATCGAATCTGGAAATGTCGTAGTTGATAGATGTGCCCTGGCTGGATACAGGAATCGAATCTTCGAACTCTTCAGACGTGCCCTGGCTGGATACAGGAATCGAGTCTGGAAATGTGGTCAACAGATATGCCCTGGCTGGATACAGGAATCGAATCTGGAAATGTCGTAGTTGATAGATGTGCCCTGGCTGGATACAGGAATCGAATCTTCGAACTCTTCAGACGTGCCCTGGCTAGATACAGGAATCGAGTCTGGAAATGTGGTCAACAGATATGCCCTGGCTGGATACAGGAATCGAATCTGGAAATGTTGTAGTTGATAGATATGCCCTGGCTGGATACAGGAATCGAATCTTCGAACTCTTCAGACGTGCCCTGGCTAGATACAGGAATCGAGTCTGGAAATGTGATAGTTGATTTGTTGAACACTTTTGACATTCGAATGCCCCAAGTGGTGGTGATGGAGTCTTGAATCAGATTACTCTGCATATTGAGAGATTTCTTGAAATCTTGACTGGACTGCCCCAGGTTAACTGAACTTTGAAAGATCTGTAGGACCTTGATTGGACTGCCCCAGGTTAATTGAATTGCGACATGTCATGCCCCTTGCGGATAAGAGATTAGTAAAGGAAGCGTCGTCCCTTTGAAGTGATTTTGCTCACTGAGAGAGTTTTCGTTCCTCCGAACATTCGCTGTATGAATTTCTTCGCTGTTAAACAAAAAGCCAAATGCAAACAGTGATATTCAAGCAATGCAAAGTTTATGTTTGTCTCGAAGTTTTGAAAAATGTGTTTTTTAGCAGAAAACTTTTCATAAGACAAGTTAACACAAGATTTAGAGTAAAGCCTTACAAGAGTCAGGATACCTTTTGTAACAGTATGCTTTCGAACTAACCCATGCTTCAATTAGGACTTTTGAAGGGTTGTAACGTGGCCTGGTTCACGGTTTAAGAAACAAAGTGTGATCGGTGGATCTGGAACTGACTGTTTAACGCTGGTTCGCGAAATGTCACGGAAGCAAGAGTCGCCACCGTCTTTTATTTTCTCCAAATGGAAAGGACAAAAGCACAGAAAAATTCCTTATAGATATTGCTCTCGGTTCGGGAGGTAGATTATAGAAAGGGAAGGTGTTAGCACCCTTTCTATCCATGGTTATCCATGGGCTCTTAGATACTTTCTCATTTGTGTTTTCAAAATTGTTTGTTTGCTTTTCAACTGTGGGCTTTAAAAAAGTTTCTTTGAAAATTCCAGTTCGACTCTTGTATCGGTCCTCAAGAGTGTTTGAAAAGTTGCTTTCGAAAGCTTTTTTGAAAAGGTGTCGGTGTGAAAAGTATTTTTGATTTGTTTTTGAAATTAGAGCAAGTATCTAGAGTCGTCTACCTACCCTAAGGAATTTGTCTGTGTAAATGTCCTTTAAAGTAGTGCCATCCCACCATTGAGAGGTAGGTAGCACCACCGTTGGAGGTATTCGGGTCAATTCGAAGGTTCGGGACATGGTGATCACCAGAGCAATGGGAAGATACCTTAGAAGCTACCCTCATGCCAGGTTCCCGGATCATGAGGACTTACTAAAACATCCTCTACTCGACGATCACCTTTCGAGGGGCAAGGCAACAGTGAGGCGTACCCTAGGGGTGGTGTGTGATTTGTGTGTCGTTTTCAGATATATTTATCTTGTTCATGTCGTGGGTGATCTACGCGTTGCTTTTATTTTGACATTCATTCTTGCATGCAAATTTATTAACAGTTAAAAAGATGCGGAAATTAAAGGTTCCTACGCTATTACAAAGGCGCGGGTCCACATCGCCAAATTAAATCCAGGACCCGATTTGAAATAAAGTAAAGTGCGAGAAATATAAATGTCTAATTTACATGGCTTTGGGAGAATTACATAAAAAAAGGAAATACAATAAGCGCGCGAATTGGAATTACGATCGAATGTGAGGGCGTTGGACCCTTTTTAGGAAATTAAATAATAATTAACAAATTAATTAAATTAAAAAAAAAAAGAAAAGATTTTTTTGGAGTTTTTTGTATTTATGGATTTTTAATGAGAAGATTATGGAATTTAAACCTAATTCTAGCTATTTTTAATTTATTAGAAAAAACATGTTAAAGTTAAACCTAAAGTTAACCTAATTATTTAATACAATTTTATTTACAAAAAATAAATAATTAGTTATTAATAATGATAAAAGAAAAGAAAAAAACTAGAAGTGATTAAAACCCTAATTCTACAATTTTTAAGTTTATAAAAAATATTAATATTTAACCCTAAAACTAAGACTAAATTAACAAGATTTATTTACAAAAAAAAGTTTAAATGAAATATATTTATATTTTGCTTTTTCTGATTTTTTTATTATTTTTTATGTTATGAAAATATTGATTTAAAGAATTATGTTGAAACTAAATAAATAAATAAAAATAGAAAGAGAAATAATAAAAGAATGAAATAAGACAAACCAAGGGGGTGTTGACCCCAAACTGGAGGTTTTGTCCCAGCAATTAGGCCCAATGTTTAAGGCCTTGTTTGACTTTTCTGGAAGCGTGCGTGTGCATTGACCAGTGCCCATGGTGTTCATCAGATCTTGACCTTTGGATTGCCCTCAGTGGCCATGTGGCAAGCTGGGGTATTGAGTGTATAGTGAACCCCTGGAGTACGCGCTGCATAGGAGCATGGTTAGAAAAATAATATGGAATGAAGAAGGGGGACCTGGGAATCGAACCCAGGTCCCGTTGCTTACCAATTCACGTGCCTGCCAACTGATCCAACTACGCGCTTTGTTTATTATATGACAAATAATCAATATGAGATAAAACAAGGGTTAGTGGGACATTTTCGCGCGAATTTCAAATGCGCCACTCATTGGCCTACACATCACCATCTTCTCCAATTATTTGTTGTGCCTGAAACAAAAACAAACTGAATAGCGGGGGTTTTAAACCCCCACAATCTGAAGTGCCAAAAAATAGCGAATAGAAATTGGCTGCATATAAAAAAAGCGCGAGAGATGTTTTAGATTCAGTGGAACGTCACGAGTTCAATGGTATAATTCTTATGGTTCAATTTTCCCATATGGACGAAGCCCTCTTTTAAGGTTTCTGAAAACCTAGAACGCTCCAATGGTGGATTCTCCTATAGTGCACGAAAACTCAATTGGAGGTCATGGTTAGATTCAGAATGGTTCAATTAGTATAAATCAATAAAGAAAATGCAATGAGGATGCTTAAAAATCGAAACACGAATATGCATAAAGTGTGAAAAACTTTGAGTTCTATATACCAATTCTGGGTGCTATGGGCGTGGAAAAGTGTCCAGTCAGGTTCAGTAATGCCTTAGGAAGCTTTTGGGATCAATATTTTCCTTTGAATCGTCCTCCAAGGCAGTTTTCAGTTTTTGATTTTTTTGATAAAAATGCCAACTTTGTTCTTCAGATGGGGCGCAACTTAGAGGTCTTTTGTGCATTAGGTTTGCATTAGTATATGTATGGAATGAATTAGGGTTGAGTTTTGAATCAAAAGATCAATGCAATCATGAATCAAATATTGGATTTAATGGCATATTTTTTCAATCTTTTTCCATGTGTTTTGATACCAATCATGTCCAAATCACCTTGATTCTTTCCATATCAGATAATGCACGAAATCTTGAAGTTATTCCATGCATAAAAAGATTTGAAAAGCTTGTTTTAGTATTTTTCACATATTTTATTTTATTAAATGAATTAATAGCAATTAAAAATTCAAATAAATAAATAAAAATGATGAATAAATCCCCTTTAGGCCAAATGGTCGTGCATATGCTTTGGATGATGATTCTTGGAAGAAAATGTGGCCCATTAGCAATTTTAAGGCATTTGAAGCAAAGTTGACTTTTCAAAATACCCAAAAATTTCCCAACTTCCACAAGGCATATCTTTCTCAATTTTTAAGCTTTGATCATGTTCTTGGACATTTTGGAAAGGTCTTGAAGTCCTCTAACCAATGCCTTTGGTTCCATGTCATTTTGATTTACCAATCTCAAGTTATGGCCTTTGACTTAAAGTCCCTTTTTGTTGACTTTTGAAAATGACCTATAATGTTGAAATTGATAACTTTTTGTGAGAGCATTTCTTGGACTTGAAGTGTGAAGAGGAGTTGTAGGAAATGTCTTTCTCTTCAAAATGAGCTTTGGATGGAATTTTTCTGATAAACCATGTGGAAGTTATGCCTTGGTCAAGTTACAGTTGACTTTTTCAACTGTCCAAATATGGAAACTTTTGCATCTTGAGACTTTTTGAGCCATGCCTTGAAAATCATGATCAAGAATTGATCAAATGATGTTTGTGGCTTCAAAATAAGATGTTGACCAAAAATTTGAACTTTTGACTGTCAAATGACCATTTTGCCCCTACAGTTGACTGCTGAGCAATTAGGGTTTTTGACTGTGCAATTTTATGCTGTAAGTCTTGAAACTTGGTATGAGGATGCTTGACCAAGTTTGTAGGCATGTGGGACTTGATTGGACCATTGAAAGCTTCAGTTTCTTTGCCAGAACCAAAACCCTAATTTTTGACTGTTAGGAGGCCCTTGAACTGTGCAACCCTTGGGGAGATTTTGAAGCATGCTCTTTGCAATTCTTGAAGAATATGGGAGGGAAAATTTTGGGGTACAACACAAAGGATAAAGGCTCAAAGTATATTTGTACCCACCCGCTCTTCGTGATGTCCTTCAACCTAAGCTCAGTTAATTGTGCGTCACACTCTGTTTTGAGTTTTGAACGACTTCTGGGCGATGGTTCACCAGTTGAATTTGGGGAGACATTCATCATCTCCTTTTTTCTTTTTCAACATTTTTTCATGTTGCTGAGGATTTTGTAATGACCTCACTATTTTTATTTTGATTTGTTATCCCTAACTTTTGCCTGACTGTTACCATTTTCTGGGATTACCGTCAGCGGGATGCCCCAGCTTTCTTAAGCCTCCTTTATAGGTTTTGGCTCGGCGGGCTTTTCTCTTTTGAGAGATTTACTGTCTATGTGATAGGGAACCACCCTTGTCTTTTGATTCCAAGGGAATGCTTTCTTTTTTGACGTCGTTCATTGTATTAAGAACTGAGAGTTTGCGACTTTAATGCGCATTTTCTTTTGAATTAACTGAGATACTACCCTGCCCCAGGTTTATATCAAAGGTTTTGATTGTTTAGAACAGAAAACTCCTACTTCTTTGGCTCGAAGGGGTTGACTAGGGATTAACTTCCTTATAACTCTAGTGTTTGGGAATTGAAAGAAATGCCTGTACATCATCAGCAAGGTCTGTTCAAAAGCATACTGTATAAGATCATGGTATTGTTTCGTCATACTCCCTCTAAAGGCGTACAGCTTTTTATCAAGAGTCAAATATCATAAAGAAAAGCATAAGAGTAGTGAAACGAATGGATGAATTCAAGACAAACGTATGCAATGCATTAATAAAAACAGAGTTTAACATCAACAAATAATTGTTTGACAGCAAAAGAAATTACAACTTTGAAAATTCAAAAAGAAGCAAAAGTCTTTCAGCTCGAGCTTCGTCACTTCAAGTGGAGAACCCTTTAACGGAAGATTTTCATCTCGCCGTCTGGCATGAATTCCAGCACCCCAATGTCGATCAGATCTTGAATCTTGTTCTTCAAGGCCCAACAGTCGTTGGTGTCGTGTCCCGGGCTGTAGGAATGGTAAACACAGAATGCGTCGGGATGATAGTTAGGAGAGGAGGTATTGAGCTTCTGAGGAGGATCCCTTAGGGTAAGCAAGTTGACCTCCAACAGACGCTTCAATATGAAGAATGATGGTATTTCAGTCTCTGTGAACTGTCTTCCCGATGTTTCTTGCTTACGCCGATTACCCCGTTGACGCTGGCGAGGTTGTTGATGGGCTTGTGACCCTGAAGCAAGCAAAGGAGCTTTCCCCTTGTCTTCTTGAGTGGATGGAGGTTGAGCAGTGACTTGCTCTTCAACCTCAGATGTTTGCCCCAGTTGGTTGTTTGGAAGCAGTTGGCGGACAAGAACTCTGAGTTCCTCTTGTCTTTGAGATAGGTTTTGGATGAGAGCCATCTGGCCCACCAATTGTCCCATCACTTGGGTCCTCAAGGTTGTCAGATCAAACTGCAGCTCCGCAAGCTGATCACTCCTGGCATTGTTGGAATTCTCTAAGCCCTTGGTGAGGAGAGCTTTCATCTCTTCTTGCCCCAGAGACAAGTTCAGGAACATCTCCTGCAGCTGAGCAGTCTGGTCTTGGATGTCTTTGACAGACCTTTCTAGAGCCATCTCTTGCTGAAATAAACAGCAGGAGAGTAAGGAAACCTGAAAAAAGGAAAGACTGTCAAAATGCGATGCATGATATGTGGATGCATGCTTTCAAGGATCTCTTGGGGTAAACACAAGAAAATGTTAGAGGTTGAACTTTGCTCTTGGATTGGAGATCTCTGCACCGGTGGACGTCCTTCCACGAGAATCAAGCTCACCATGTCAAGTGGGTCATAGCCACTGATTCAAGTTGTTATACTTGAACTTTGATTGGGGAACTTTGTATCGGTGGGTGTCTTTCCACGAGAATCAAGCTCACCATGTCGAGTGGGTCATAGCCACTGATTCAAGTTGTTGTACTTGAACTTCGACTTGAGAGCTTTGTTTAGAGGAGAAACCTCTTGCCCCTTGGTAGACGTCTGGTTCAACGTGTCCCTGCATCAAAAGAACCCTCGAGATCCTTGAAATGGTTATTGAGAATGCTATGGTATGATGTCATGATGTTATGTACATGTATGCACAAGCAAGTGAGTGTATATACAGACAAACATATTCACACAAAGCAGACAAGTCCTTAGGTTTAGGCTTGCATGAGGTTCAGGTACTACCCTCTTTCAGTTTGTTGGTTAAAACCTGTCCTATCAAAAGTAACCGGGTTCTAGAGGATCTCAAATCATTGGCTACCCTCGATCGGTCATAACTCCAACATCGCTATCTTTTCTTGCGGACGGAACCATCGCGAGAGTTTAGCCTCAATGAGTGTAGCATACTGCTACTGTTCTAATGGCCAAGTTGGGCCAATTTAGGGTTCTAAGGTCGGTTGGTGCTTAATGACTCCTTGGAAGACCCATATTCTCCCCGTTTCAACACGAGGGATATCGGTACAGACCAAGACGCCACACCAACGTAGCCACTGCTTCACCCATGTCGGTATACCCCGGACAGGTCCCTCGCAGATTATGCTACCTAAAAAGGTTTCCCCCAGATCCGGGTTAGGATCTATGAAACTCCGATACAAAGCCCACAAATGTAAAAGCAAACAAAGCAATCAATTGAAAATTAAGGTGATCTAAACCCTAAGGTAACCCCACTTTAAAATTCTCCCCAGCAGAGTCGCCAGTTCTGGGATACGATGGGAGAACTGACTATAGTTTTTGCGTTCGTATTCGCACTTGTGCGGTTGAGCAAGAGTCGCCACCGACTTTTTATTTTATCCTAAAGGAAAGGTTAAAAAAGCACAGCAAAAACCTTTTGAGATATTTCGTGGGTTCGGGGGGTAGATTATGAAAAGGGAAGGTATTAGCACCCTCTTCATCCATGGTTATCCATGGGCTCTTAGTTACTTGGTTTTTTTTTAGATCACTTGCCTTGATTTTCGATTGCTTTGAAATTGTGGTGTGTGTGTGTGTTTTGAAAATGTTTTTGAAGAGATGCCTTATCTTAGGCGACCAATGTATTTGACTCGTGTTTGAGTGTTTTACAAAAGTGTGTATCTTTTCGAAAAGATGTTTCAAATGTTTTTGAGAGTTTGTTTGAAAGTGTTGTGGATTGTGGTTTTTGAAAAGAAGGCAAGTGTTTTTGCAAGTTGATCTCAAGTAACTAAGAGTTTTGTCTACCCTATTGTACTCAAAGGTTTTTGTTATGTTTTAAACCCTTTTAACAATTTTGTTCCACCATTGAATTTGGTGAACAATCTTGCATTTAGGAAGTTTATTCGGGACGGGCGCGGGTCATCGTATGGACCACGAATGCAATGGTGCCAAGTGTCTTTGGCAACTTGCTTTGAAGGGACTATGATCATTCCGTTTTAGGCAACATTCGAAAGCGTCATCGAGGGACTTATGATCATTTGAATTTGTTTTGCCAAAGATACTCGACGTGCAAGCATGGCCCATTTTGGAAGGCAACATGTGGGATTACCCTAGAGGGTGCAAGTGTGATTGTGTATTGATTTCAAGTATTTGTCTTGTATTAGGTTATCTAGCGTTTGATTTTATGTACATGCAAACCCTAGGTCTAACCATGGTATAATTGAAAGCGGTAAATTGCGAAATGTAAAATCTACGCTATTACAAAATAAGTATCCGGGAGTGGGGGTACAATATTCACAAATGGGGAGGAGACTTGTAGTATCCAATAAGTTACAACCAAATCGAATTTGCGATCAAATGTAAATGACGAATATCAATGTATAAGATAAACAAATGTGTATAGGAGCGATGTGAATGTATTGTGTAAGTGTACAAGTATATGCGTACGTAATTATTTACATGTGCGACAATGTGAAATTAATGTGTATTAAGGTATTGTTGACCTAAATATGTGTTTAATAAATCTTTGATTTGTATATTTTTAATATGCACAAAAGAAAAATGTTTTAATTGAATGTTTTGAGTTCTAGTTAAATTATGTATAAAAATGATGTTTTAAGAAAAGAAAACATTTCTAAGTTTTAATTATGTATACAAAAAGTATTTTTCATTTGTTATGTACAAAAATATTTTAATTAAAAGAAAGGGAAAATGTTTTCAATTTTAATTACATGGTGTAAAAAAAATGTATTTTATGATTTATGTACAAAAATTTCTTAAGAAAGGAAAATGTATTTGTTTTTAAAAAAGAATTTATATACAAAGTGTGTTTTAATCAAATATCAAGAATGGAATTATGTATATTAGAAAAAATATATCTTTAGGCATTTTTAGTATTAATGTATTATTATAACAAATATATTAAGTTAGAAAAAATATATGGTGCTTAAAAATATTAAATGTTTTAACTTAGTAAAAAAGGAGTAGGTTAATTAATTAACTGAAAAAAGGAATTTGTTTTATATAAAAGGGTTAGAGCTTTTAATGGGCTTTAGGTATGCAGAAACGGGCAAGGCCCATGTTTGGGTTCAAGACGTTTTAGGGTTTCGCTTGTATTTTCATTTGGGACAAAGCTTTAGGGTTTGTGTACAGCGGCGCTCATCTTGGGGTTTCGTTCATCTTCGTCTTCCTCGTTTTCTTCTGATTCTTCCTGCCTCGACCACCGGTTCTCCATCTTCCTCCTCCCTTCAACCGGACGCTAGGGGGCAACTGATATACGGTATAAGCGCTTTCCTTTTCGTTAGGCTTTTGTTATAGTTGCATGTTCATGATTTTTCAAGTTTATTGATTCTGAGTTGATTTTATTATGTTATCATTCGAGGAATTTTGAGCGAAAAGCGAAGGAGAGTGTGAAGTTGCTACCTGGAGAAGGAGGAAGGAGGGTGGGGAAAGCTAGGAGGCCAAGGGCGGAGGGCGAGGCGGAGGCGCGCTTTGCTTCAGGTTCTGTGATGTTAAGCTGAGAATCTTAACATCTTTTCATCTTTTCTTTCTGTTAGCCTCGAATTTGCTTGTGTTGTATGCTTGTTGAAACGCTTTGAGACTCCTCTGAACGTATTTTGTTTATGTTGCCCCTGAATACTTTCTATCTTCTTCTCTTATTGCCTTGAGCTTGGCTTTGAAACTGTTGAGCTTGTTGCCTTGAACGTATTTGTTGTACGCTTGCTTAGGTTGCTTATTTTGATTGCCCTGTGATGATATCTTTCTGAGGGCTCGTGGGTTTGGAGATTAATATGCTTTGATGTTGCCTCTGATTCCTGAAGTTTCCTTCTATCTCAACTTTCTACTGTTGCTTTGTTAGGGCCAATGATGCTATGCTGAGGCTTTGAGATTCTTGGGTTTTGGTATTGGACATGGTTTGGAGGATTTAGGCTTCTGCAGGTTGATACCTTAGCAGGTTCATACTGGTTTTTGAGTTGTTGGTTTTTTACAGCTTAGGCAGGTATGATGCTTGGGCGGATTTTGGCTGGAAGTTTATGCAGGTTTGTTGTTGGATCAATGATTTTCTAATTTTGGATATCAGGCCAGGTTTGAGTTTGACGGGTTATATACTGGTATGGCTTTTTGGCTTAGGTTTTGCATATGCAGGTTAGGCTTTTGAGGTTATGCTAGTATGGTAGTTCAGGTTTTGGAAATGGTAAGGCTTTGAGCTTTTTCAGGTTTGAGCCAATGCAGGTTGTGTTTTTGGCTCTTAGAGTTTAAGGGCTTGACAGGTTTAGATGGTTAGGCTTGTATATGAATGGTACAAGTTTTTTTTGGTGATGGCCTTTGACAGGTTAGGCCTGAGGTTTGAACTGGTTTATTAGGCCATTGTTTGGCTTCAGGCAGGGTTGTAAGGTTTTTTAGGCCATTGCAGGTTATTGTTGGTTTTTTGCCTTAACAGGTTAAAGGGCTTAGCAGGTTTATGCTTGTGTTTGATGCTCAGGCCAAGGTTTTGAAATGCAGTAGTGGGTTTTGCTGGTTTAGCAGTTTGTATATTTTGTGTTAGAGTTTCTTGAACTTCTTTTTCTATCTTCCTGTGTTCAGTCCTTTTGTATATTTTTCTTCCTTCTGCCTAAAGCCTAAAAACCTGCTCCTTATCTCTCCACTCTTCTCTCTCAGTACAGCTAAAAAATGTTAAAATATGTTTGTGCTGTACCTTTTTCTGAAGGGGCCACCCTTGTTGGGAAATGATGAAAAGAAATGTATGCTTGCATAATGGTTTTCCTCTGCATATTTTATCTTTTCTTTGACAGCTTTTGTACTTTTATCTTCTTTGATATCTTTGCCAAATCCTCTTCTTGACAGCTTTGAGTAGACTTCTTGGCATTTTGACAGTAAATTGCACTTTTTGGATTATTACAGCAAGTTGTAATTTGGATTTTCAGTTTGGTTTGAACTTGCTTCTGAACTATGCAGTTTGACATTTTGAACTTTATGCATTTTGACACTTTGCATTTTTTCTCAACTTTGCATTCATGATTAAATAAAATTCTTCCCTCTTTGTGAACCGGGAGAAATCCCGCGATTTGCAGAGAGGGTTAACTGATCCCAATCAGTGGCCCTTAGTGATGAATTTCTTTTATCTGTCTTTATTTATTTATCAGTTACTGACTTTTCTCCTTTTCTTTTTGCAGATGAATATTTGGATGGAGAGGAGCAAAGTGAAGAATAAAGAATTAGGGACTTAGAAAATATTTAGAAAAATAGGATAGTTTATTTTCAATTTAATCATTGTAAACTATTATTATTTTAAATACTTCGTAAATGCATACTTGTATCTAAATAATAATAATTGTAACAAATGTTTAAATATGAAATAAAAATTCTATTGATCCATTTAATTCTTTTTATCCCTTCTCAATTATTTACTTATTATTTATAGTTCCTTAAATTAAAACAAATGAAAATTAAATTCCAGATATTTAATTCTTAGAATAATAAATAATCAACTAAACATTGATTCTTCGTTGATCAAAATAAATGAACTTGGCGCCTCCATCATCTAAAGCAACGCACAGTCAAACGCAATAACTGATCAGACGCATTCCTTTCTTACTGATTTCTTACCAAGCACTGTAAATCCAATACTGCATATTTCTTTTGACTGGCTCAAACAAACCAACGTGAATTCAAACCAACTGTCTCTTTTACTGATTAAATCAAAACAATGCGAATTCAAACCGAATCTCGGAATAACTTGCAAAGTGCTGTGGAATTTAAATCCTTCTGAGAATATGCCCACAAAAACGTTAATTCCTGATTAAATGCCAAAGAACGTTCACCTGATCAAAATTGAGTCAAAGTCAACCAAAACCCTAAGCCAACTGTGTGAGACATTCCGGAGCCCTGAAAATCAGTAAAATCCTAATTGTGTCCTGACTGACAAGAAAAGTCTGTTTGACCGATTCTTGAGCCAGTTTGAAAAATCAGGAAATGCCTGGAGCTGAGATTTCTTGTGGTAAAATGCGAGGGCAAATTTTGGGGTACAACAATCCTCCTCCAACTCCGAATGTAATCACTGCTCCAATGTTGAAGCATGACAAGAGTGTTAATGATGTTGAAGATACAATTTTTGTTGCCTCTGTTGAAGAATTGACTACTCCGCTGAATATAATAAAAATCAATCTGTTGAAAGCTGGGATTTTCCCTGGCTGTGTAAAAGACTGTGTGTGCTGTACAAGACAACTCAATGAATGTGAAGGGCTGCAGAAAGGCATTCAATGCCTGATGGATAGCCACAAAATTATTTTTGAGAAGACCCCACTTGCCAAAAGTTTGACTAACAAATGTGAAGACCTCTCCATTATTACCATCTCAAACAAGCCTCTTAGGATCACCTCAAAAGGTCCTATTAGAATTTCAAATGAACCCACTGTTTCTACCTTAATAATTACCAATCCCAGACCAATTCCCTACTCTCCAAACAAGACGGTACCATGGAATTATGGTGCTGAGGTGTTCTATCTTGGGATTAAACAAAACGCTTGGATCGAAGAAGAAAAATATGACAAGTTTGGTAACATAGCTGGCTCAAACAAAGTAATAAGAAATGGGAGAATATTTTCACCCAATATCTCGTCACAAGTTGTTACAAAGATGCCCATCCGCATTTCTGTTGCCAAGCCAAGTACTGATACAAGAGGGAAGAAGAAGGTTGTTGAGCCTGATGTGATTAAAGTAACCTCCAAGGATGTTGCTAATGGAGAGCCCTCCACTCGTGAGATGGACGAGATCTTGAAGATCATAAAAAGAAGCAACTTCAAGATCGTGGAATAGTTAGGGCAAACCCCTTCTAAGATTTCAATGTTACCATTGCTGCTTTGTTCTGATGCCCATGCTCGGACATTAATCAAATTCCTGAAAAAAGCTCATGTTCCCCATGAGACAACAACTGACCAATTTGAGAATTACGTGGCTAGCCTGACGGCCGATAATGGCTTGGGATTTTCAGATGCTGACTTGACATCGTTAGGTAAGAACCACAATAAAGCTTTACATGTTTCTGTCGAGTGCAAAGGGACTACCTTGGCACATGTTCTAGTCAACACTGGTTCTTCTCTAAATGTATTACCCAAGGGGGCGTTAGACCGTCTAGACTGTGAAGGTTTAGTCTTGAAGCCAAGTGATATCATCGTAAGGGCATGCGATGGATCAAAGAGGAATGTTCATGGGGAAGTAGATATTCCAATCAAAGTGGGCTCCCAAATCTTCAACTCCACCTTCTACATTATGGATATTCGTTTTGCCTTATCCTGTCTGTTGGGTCGCCCGTGGATCCATAAAGTTGGGGCAGTAATCTCAACTCTCCACCAAAAGCTTAAATATCTTGTCAAGGGAAAAATTGTCACCGTCTATGGTGAGGAAGAGTTTATGGTTAACTCTTTCAAGTACGTAGAGATGGATAAAGAATTCATTGAGACCCCGTGTCAAGCCTTTGAGGTTGTACCACCAATGGTTGTTGCTACCGAATGTTCTTCTGATAAGTCTAAAGCTGTTAAGGCCATATCAAAGATGGTTTTCAGTCAAAGATGTTCGTGCGGCAATTGAAGAAGGAACTGTGATACTTGGGGGCAACTCCTTGATAACCCATTCAAAGCGGAAAGGTTTGGTTTGGGCTTCACCGTCAAAGCTCAGAAGGAAGTGAGGCGTGCTCGTGCTGGAAATCCACCTCTCTGCATTGGAAGACATGAGGTCAATGCCGTGGGTGATTCTGATGAAGAAGTTGTATTTGAAGATTGGGTGTATCCAACTACAACGGGGCTGAAGAATTGGCATGCAAAGGACTTTGTGCCCATCTCCTTCATTGAGGAGTAATCTACTTGTTATTGCTTTTATTTCAATTCAAGAATATTTTGTCTGTAATATTCAACAATGACTTTTAAGCCATGTGCCTGGCGCGGGGCACGTTGGTCCATTTGTCAAGGGTTTTACTTATATTCATCTAATCATATGATCATTCAGTACATTGGACTCTTTTACATTCAAATATTTGTGTTCATTGTCTTTATTTCTTTCAAATACATTTTCAAAAATAGCCATGTATCTTACATGCACACACACACACACACACACACACACATTCTTGCAGGTCCTCATCCACTATGGATCCTATTGCCATTGACTCTACTATTGCTGACTATGACTTTGAATGCCCAATTAACCAAGCTGAAGACGAAGGCGAGGAAGATTGTGACATATTGGGAGAATTAGCCAGACTTCTATTACAAGAGGAAAAAGCTATTCAGCCGCACGAAGAGTCAGTTGAAGTCATCAATCTGGGTACTAAGGAAGATAAGAAGGAAATCAAGATCGGCGCTAACTTAGAAGATAGTGTCAAGAGAAGGTTGGTTCAGATGTTGCATGATTATGTGGAAGTATTTTCTTGGTATTATGAAGATATGCCTGGGTTGGATACCGACATCGTAGTTCATCGTCTGCCGACAAAAGAAGATTTCCCTCCCGTCAAACAAAACGTTTGTCGCATGAGGCCTGATATGTCTGAGAAGATCAAAGCTGAAGTAATGGAATAGTTTGATGCAGGATTCCTAGCTGTGAGATCATATCCCCAATGGGTTGCTAATGTGGTGCTAGTGCCCAAGAAAGACGGAAAGGTTTGCATGTGCGTAGACTATAGGGATCTGAATAGGGCAAGCCCCAAGGATGAATTCCCTCTACCACATATTGACGTATTAGGAAATAATACTGCTCAGTATAAAGTCTTCTCATTCATGGATGGCTTCTCAGGTTATAATCAGATAAGGATGGCTCCCTAAGACATGGAGAAGACTACTTTTGTTACGCAATGGGGCACTTTCTACTACAAGGTCATACCGTTTAGATTGAAGAATGCAGGGGCAACATATCAGAGAGATATGTTAGCTTTGTTTCATGATATGATTCATCATGAAATAGAGGTCTATGTGGATGATATGATTTCCAGATCACAAACTGAAGAAGAACATCTCGATCACCTGTACAAACTATTTGAGAGGCTGAAAAAGTACAAGTTGAGGTTAAACCCTAACAAGTGCACGTTTGGAGTACGATCTGGAAATATTCTAGGTTTTGTTGTCAGCAATAAAGGCATTGAAGTTGATCCTGTCGAGGTAAAGGATATCCAAGAAATGTCAGTCCCTTATTCTGAAAAGGAAGTTAGAGGATTCTTGGTTCGTCTCAATTACATTGCCCGCTTCATATCTCACTTGACTGCTACTTGTGAGCCAATCTTCAAACTCTTGAAGAAAGATCAGGTAGTCAGATGGAATGATGATTTCCAAGCTGCCTTCGATAAAATCAAAGAATATCTACAAGAACCTCCTATTCTCATGCCTCCAGTTGAAGGAAGAATTTTGATCATGTACTTGACAGTACTAGAGAACTCTATGGGGTGTGTTTTGGGCCAACATGACGAGTCTGGCCGAAAAGAGCACGCTATTTATTACCTGAGCAAAAAGTTTACCGACTATGAAACCAGATATTCACTGCTCGAGAAAAATTGTTGCACTCTGGCATGGGCTGCTCGCTGGCTAAGACAGTATATGTTGACTCATACCACTCTGTTGATTTCTAAAATGGACCCAATCAAGTACATCTTCGAGAAACCTGCCCTTTCTGGACGGATAGCCAAATGGAAAATGATCTTAACTGAGTACGACATTCAATACACTACACAAAAGGCTATCAAAGGAAGCGTACTAGCAGATCATTTGGCCCATCAAGTTGTGGATGATTATCAGTCAATGAACTTCGACTTCCCTGATGAGAACATCATGCTGGTAACCGACTGCGAGAAACCTGGACCGTATGACAGACCTGAACAAGGATCCCGATGGACTATGGTATTTGATGGGGCTTCCAACACCTTAGGTAATAGAATTGGCACTGTGATCATCTCTCCTGAAGGTTGCCACACTCCATTCACTTCCAGACTATTCTTTGATTGCACGAACAATATGGCCGAGTACGAAGCATGCATTTTGGGTCTGAAAGCTGCCATTGACTTGAGGATCACGCATTTGAATGTGTTTGGGGATTCCGCTCTAGTGATCATCCAAGTAAAAGGAGATTGGGACACTAAACACCCTAATCTCATCCCTTAAAAGGAACTTGTGTTATCCCTAATTCCCTACTTCAAAGAGATCACCTTTGAGCACTTACATAGGGAAGAAAGTCAGTTGGTCGACGCTTTGGAAACCATGTCTTCAATGTTCAAGGTCAGGTGGGATAATGAGGCCCCTATGGTTACGATTAAAATATTCGACGAACCTGCACATTGCTGTGAGCTTGACACTGAAGCGGAAAATCCATGGTACCATGAGGTGATGAGATATCTTAAAGCACAAGAGTATCCAGAGGGAGCATCCATCAATGACAGAAAGTTCTTACGAAGCTTTGCATCCAAATTCTTCCTAAGCAATAGAATATTGTACAAAAGCAACCATGACTCTACCTACTCCGATATGTGGGCAAGAAGGAGGCAGAGGAAATCATGGAAGACATGCACGATGGTCTCTTTGGTACTCACTCAAGTGGACATATGATGGCTAAGAAAATCTTAAGAGCTGGCTACTATTGGTCAACGATGGAGACTGATTGCCATCAACACTCTAGGACTTGTCACAAATGCCAAATTTATGCTGACAAGGTCCATGTGCCTCCTATCCCTATGAACATCATGACCGCTCTGTGGATATTTTCAATGTGGGGCATTGACATGATTGGAGAAATCAAGCCAACCGCTTCCAACGGACATCGCTTCATTCTTGTCGCTATCAACTATTTCACCAAATGGGTCGAAGCCGCCTTGTTTGCCTCAGTCACCAAGAATATGGTAGCCAGATTCATCAAAAACAACCTCGTTTGCCGTTATGGTATCCCCGAAAGACTCATAACTGACAATGGGACTAACCTCAATAATGCTATGATTATTGTGCTTTACACTCAGTTTAAGACCAAGCATCATAATTCTTCTCCATATAGACCGAAAATGAATGGCGCAGTCGAAGCGGCCAACAAAAATATCAATAAGATTATGCATAAAATGGTAGTAACCTATAAGGACTAGCATGAGATGTTGTCGTTTGCTCTACATGATTATCGCACCTCAGCTAGAACATCAACTGGGGAAATTCCCTTTTCCTTAGTCTATGGCATGGAAGTTGTTTTGCCAGTGGAAGTTCAGACTCCCTCGTTGAGGATTATGAATGAGGCATGCCTAGGCGAAGACAAGTGGATTCAAACGAGATTGGATCAGCTGAACTTGATCGACACAAAATGATTGGCTGTTATTTGTCATGGTCAGACGTACCAAAAATGGATGATTAAGGCTTTCAACAAAAATATCAAGCCTTGAGTATATCAAGCTGGTGACTTGGTGATAAAACGCATCATTCTACCACAAGGAGACCCTAGAGGCAAATGGACTCCCACCTATGAAGGGCCATTTGTTGTCAAGAGAGTATTCTCTGGAGGTGCCATGATGTTGACTACCATGGATGGTGAAGACTTCCCACATCCCATAAACGCGAACATAGTTAAAAAATACTATGCATAAGAGACCCGCTAGGTTGACACACCTAGGCAAAATAAGGGCATCCCGAAAAACCAAAAAGTTTGGGCAAAAATTAGGGATATATGCAAAAGAATTGTACACCCAGCAAGTTGAAAACCCGAAAAGGCGACTTGGGCAAAAATGGGTATCCTGGTGGGCTGAACACCCGAAAGGGAGGTCCAGGAAAAAGTTAAGGATTGAAAGAGTATGACTATGTCCCGTGGAATCATCACAGTCAACTTTATCACCAAGGTCCGAGTTCAAACGGTCCAAGATCAATCCAATCCACTTTTGTCAACGGCAAGGGGAATTCGAAGACATTGGGGCAATAGCAGAGTTGGAAGGTAATGAGATCATTTCACATGGCTATTTGTTTTTGTTTTCAATTTTGTTTTCCTTTCGACGATTTCCTCTTACTAGGATCTCTGTCTCTTTGTATGAAAATGCCTATTCATGGGCAAAATATCAATACAAATATACTTCGAAGTGAAAACTTCCTGTCTTTGTTTTGAATGCAAACTTGTCCAATGACTAAAATTGAATGAACATATGCATATGAACATGATTAAAAATGTTTGGCACATATGACCTAAGTAGTAACAAGCACCCCTTTAATGAATATGGAATATCCCCACACAGTTATTTCATTAACATTATCCCCCGCAGATCGGTTACAATAAGACCAATATCCATCCAGAGTCTCAATCTCTTGTAAGCTTTGTCCCCATCTAAGTTGATCCTACAAGTAGAAAACTCATGGATCTCTTCCTCAAAGAACTCGCCTCGTCAGCAGTTCATCAAGTATTCATCAACAAGGTTTATTTCCCCAACAAATAACGAGTGGTATAGCTCCCTACCCGAGTACAAGATTCCCCAGCTTTGGTCTATCTTCTCCAGCTGAGCCTGTTATCCCCAGCTCAATATACCTCCCCAAGCTGAGCCTGTCCTCCACGACTGAGGCTACATTCCCCAGCTTAAGTTTGCCTTTAAGACTATTTCAAATCATATGGCCACAACCCCTAATCACCGATAAAGTCATCAAACAAAACCTTTACTATCTCCAAAAGCTACTATGAAGCCTGGACCCGACCGGATATTAGTACAACTTTCAAGTTACTATGAAGCCTGGACCCGACCAGATAATAGCCAACTTTTCAAGTCACTATAGAGCCTGGATCCGACCAGATAATATTGTATTCTTTCAAATACTATGAAACCTGGACCCGACCAGATAATAGTTTAACTCTTCAAAATATAGAAGAACTTGGACTCAACCAGACCAAGGTTTAACTTTTTTTCCCAGTAGAGTTTGCCTCTACCCCAACAAGTCATTGTGAAGCCTGAATCTGACCAGATAGTAATTACCCTCAGAGATTCGTTGTGAAACCTGGAACCCGACTAGATAACAACTAAATCCTCAACAGTTTATTGTGAAACATGGACCCGACCAGATAACAATTAATCTCATCAACCTCAGAAATCTGCAAAGCCTAGACCCGACCAGATATCAGTTTTCCAGCAAGTTATTGTGAAACCTGGAGCCCGACCAGATAACAATTAACTGTGATCCCCAGAGAGACACTATGAAGCCTGGACCCGACCAAATAATAGTACAACTTTCCAAAAACCATGAAACCTGGACCCGACCAGATAATAGTTACCACTTCAAGTTACTGCAAAGCCTGGATCTGACAAGATAACAGTTAACTTCTTTATCCCCAGCAAATTATTGTGAAGCCTGGATCCGACCAAATAACCATTCAATTTCAACAAATTTTCTGCAAAGCCTGGAAACCGACCAGATAACAGTTAATTCATTTTTCCCCAGTAAGTTACCATGAAGCCTGGATCCGACCAAATATCAGTTGACTTCCTCATTCTCAGCAAGTTGTGAAGCCTGGATCCGACCAGATAACAACTAACATTCAAGAGATATCCCCCAACGGAAGCATCCTTTCAACCAAGTTTGAATATATATATATATATATATATATATATATATATATATATATATATATATATATATATATATATATATATATATATATATATATATATATATATATATATATATATATATATATATATATATATATATATATATATATATATATATATATATATATATATATATATTCTTCATCCCCAACGGCAATCAGGGATTCAACCCCCCAGAATTTCCTCAGTATCAGTCAGGGATTTATTTTCCCTGACAAAAACATACATCTCACATTCATACATCATAGCCTGTACATACAAAATGCATTTAGCATAATACCACATCATGCATACATCTGCATTTTTACTAACTCTTTTTCTCACAGGTAAAACATCAAGTTTTAGTATAAATAAACAGGATATTTGTGCTGATACTTCTTCTAGTGTTTACCAACATTCCTCCAAATGGCATCTATAATCCCATTCACAGTCCATCTTCGAGTGCAAATTTCTGGGCACTCTAGTGTTCAATCATCTTTCACCTTCAAGTCACGAATGGAGGATCCGTCAATCTAACTCTTTAGGTTTAAGAATATTAAACAGGGGCAGCTGTTGTACCCCAAAATTTGCTCTCTCATTTATCAAGTAATCTCTCACAAGATCTCCTTTGGTTCAAGACTGCACTAGGTTGATCAGCTCAAGACACCTCCTTAAGCACTGATGACTGAAAATTAGGGTTTGAGATTGCACAAGGATAATTGAATTTTTAATGCCTTATATTACTTTCACGAATCATTTTGGACCCTCAAGATTGTTCATGTCAAATTTATAGTCTTGGATCACATTTTTGCTCAGTCAATTAACCAGTTGACCTAAAAATCAATTGTATTTGGGAAAAAGTCAATTGTGGTCAATTTATAGTCAAACTTCATAATTTTTTATTCATATCAACATTATGAACTCATATATGTCATTTGATCAAGTTTGGACCATAATTCCTCAAGAAATTTGATCAAATCATCAAAAGGGCAAAATGGTCAAAATTTGGGTTTTGACTGAGGAAGTGCAATTTCTGATTTTTTACCTAGAAAATGGTTGATTGGTTTGAGACATGATATAAAGGATTCAATTGCATCCTTTTAACCTAATGGCATGACTCAAAACGTCCTTTAAGATCAATTGATTGAAAAGTCAAACTTTGACTTTTTGGTCAAAATCAAGTATCAAAGATCACAATTCATCAAAACATGTCAAAATATGAAAAATTTTCATCAAGAAATCAAAATTCAAGATTTCATTTTGAAAAGTCAAAATTTCTAAACTTAGAAATTTTTCGAAGTGTTGGAAACTTCATATTTTTTCACAACTTTGAGCCAATTTTTCACCATGATGCAAGATGATTCAAAGGAAACTTTCAACATAAAAGTTGTAGATATCAATGATATCTAAAACATTATAGAATACAACTTCTCCTATAAATGCATGGATTTCAAGTTATAATTTTGTGAATACATGTTCATGAAACTTGGAAACTTAGTGAAATTTTGCCCTAGTTTAGGCAGGATTTTGACCCAACTTCATGGCAATTTTACACACAGTTCCAATAGGAATTTTAAAAAATGACCTACATAGAGGTTGTAGAGGATGTTACAAGCTTTCCAAAATGCCAAAGAACTTATTGAGATCATTCTTGAGCTAAGATAATCGAAGAGATGAAGTTAGGGTTTCATTCTTGATTTACATGACAGAATTTGTGATGAACACTTGACCAATTCATAGCTAGGCTGCATAATCTTTGCTTTGCAGGACTTAAACTTGTTTGTCACTCTATAATTAAATTTTTACACCGCTGTTAGAGCTTTGATCCAAGCACTTGAGCCATTATCCAAGTTGCATTTCCATTTATGGCACAAAGTTATCATTCCATTCTTGTAAAGAGGCTTTAATCACAAAGTCAATGCATAGAGATTTTCACTTGTTTCCTTCTGATCAGAAGCCATGTCAAAGGAAAAATCAACATGTCTAAAGCCTCCCATAACCTCAGGCCATGCTTGTACTATGCCTTGAAATCATATTTCCACTTTTCTTCAAAATCAAGTAACATAGCCATAAGTATATATCTTGTGTTTCTGGCCCTCTCAAGTGCACCAACCTTTTCCATATAATTATACAAGTTATTTGCAAGCTACCAGACGAATACACAAGCTCTCAAACTTCCCCAAACTCAGAACTGCATCTCAAACCACCATTGTTGCATGTTCTAACCATGAACTTCAAACTTCCATTTCCCTCGTGCGTTTCTTGGCTTTTCAGTTTCAAAAGCTTCCTCACATCAAATACAAACCATCCCTGACCCTGCTTGCAGACTCTAACACCATCTTCATCAACTTCCAAGTTCAAAAATAGAGCATTGCAGTTGAACTTCTCCAGATCATTCCAGCCACTTTCAGTTCAAGCCAGCCATTGCATTAGCTTCCTAGAGGTTCAAGGAAGCTAACTTGATCATCACCATCACTTGAAACAAGCTCAAACTCATTTCACGATTTCCAGTTTTGAGGTATTTTTCTTGAACTTATATCTCATTATTTAGGCATTGTTAGGCTTGCATTTATGAAGATAGAATGTAGATATCATTGCCCTGAAACTATACATGTCCATAGATTTCATTTGTGTTGCTTGAGCATGGAGAATTTTGAGTTTGAACTTGATGAAACATTTAGGTCAGAATTTGGTACTTTCATAAATTCATCCTTATCTTTGAATGTTAGCTTAAGTTAGTTACATGGTTGGATTCGTGGTAGAAAAATGCACAAGTTTCATGTTTACACTTTTGAAAATGGTTGAGAAATGAACAAGTTACATATCCTTTGGCTGGAGGTTAAAGATGAAGTACAGTCAGGGAAAATCATGTATCATATATTTATTGTTTTGTTTAAGTTAACGGATGTATCACCACCCCAGTGGTTAAAGCGCGTGCATGTTGCCTTAGAGACCTGGGTTCGAGCCCCAGTGGTACCCTTTTGCCTATTTTCTCATATTTTTTCACTTTTTTTTATTTTTGTTTGCAGCGCCTGGGCCCCAAACATTGGGCTTTCTATTTGTTTGTTGACTTCCCCCTGACTATGTTTTGCACCCCTGACTTTTTTTTATTTCTATTTCTTTTTCTTTATTTTATTTTTATTTTTCATATTACTTTTATTATTATTATTATTATTATTATTATTATTATTATTATTATCATTTTTATTAATAAAAATCCAAAAATATATTTTTATTCATTTATTTACATATTTAAAAAATATTCATTAATAGGTTATTTTTCTCCATAAAACAAAAAGACTAAAATATTTTCTTTTAACAAATTAATTCTTTTTTTAGTAATAATTAATGTTTAGACTTAGGTTAATTATCATATTATTTTCTTGTAAATTAAAATTAATTTAGAACTTAGGTTTCTTTTTAATTAATCAATTCTCAAGTTATTTTCATAATTTAAAACCTTTTCATAAAAAACCCTAAAAATCATTTTTAATTTCTTTTCTTAATTAGTTTAAGTTAATTTTTAGTTAATTTTTCACTAATCATTTTCTAAATTAGGTTAAAATTAAAACCTTTTATAAAATCAAATAAAAAACATTTCTTTTTCCATTTTGCATTCTTGCATTTTATCTTCAATTTTGTACAATATTCAATATGGTTGTAATAGCTAATTAGATTTAATTTTCTTGCAAATCCCCCATTTGTAAATTTGTACACCCCTCCCCTAATGATGTAATAGCTTAGTATTTTTATTTTCCGCAATTTATTGCTTTATATATAAATGCTAGTAAATTAGGGTTTGTATGGAAAGATAAAATCAACAAGTTAGCAAACCCTAATTCAAGATAAAACAATGCATGTAAATCAACACATTTACACACTTGCACCCTTAGGGTAAATCCACTTTGTTGCCTTACAAAAATGACCATGTTATGCATGTGGGGTATCTTAGCAAAAAGCAATAAAAAATACAAGATCATAGTCCCTCGATGACGCTATCAAAGTTGCCTTTCAAAATGATCTTAGTCCCTCAAAGAGAATTGCTAAGATATTTCACAATATTTCTCTCATGGCTATACGATTACCCATGTCCGTTCCTTTATATCCAAAGATAGGGCTTCTTACCAAATCAATGGTAAGATAGAAATATCAAAGGAAAGGAAGAAATGAACTAAGACTTTTGAGTAGGTAGATTGTTCCTAGTTGCTTGCTCAATTTCAAATCAAACACTCTTGCTTATTTTCAAAACAAACACCAACACTTTCAAAAACACTTTCAAAACATCTTCCAAACTTGAAACATTTTCAAAAGCCCAACACTTTGTATATGTTCTTATGAACGAGAACTATTACAAAGTTTGCCTAAATGGTGGCGCCCTTTTCAAAATACTTTCAAAGAACCATACAAAGCACATTTTCAAACAAAATCAAATGATCTAGCAAGCAACTAAGATTCCATAGATAACTATGGATGAAAAGGGTTCTAATACCTTCCCTTTTCATAATCTACCCCCCGAACTCAAGAAACAATTTCAAAGGTCTTTCCTGTTCTTTTCAGCCTTTCCTTTTGAATAAAAGAAAAGTCGATGGCGACTCTTACTAACCACAACATTTTCAATCAAATGCAAAACAACCAAGTCAGTTCTCCCACCGTATCACACCTACCTTACTTAGGGATATTCTACACTCTCTGTATACTCGTACTCTAAAGAGAAGAGGGACCCTTCTGTGTTGCACTCCTCTATTGGATAGGTAGTTTATTTCGCACCTACCCCGGTCTATTATGAGAAATGAGTAGGGTATGAGATGGTCTCATAGGCTGATGTCCCTTACACATTCAGATATTCATTAGTGTTCGTGATCCTCAGAGAATGTTACCATTATTGATCGCTATGGGTAATTCCCTAATGTCCCTCTCTTAGGCATTAGGGGAGGAATCACTTATAATCCTTTTTTTGGTGTTGCGACAATTTGGTTATGCTAGAAGGGATGGTCCTCACGACACGCTCGTCCAAGGAATCATCTTTGACTATGAGAATGATGTTCAGGGTTATCGTAAGAGGTTCATTCGAGCTTGGGGCATGATAAACAAAGTTGATAGCAAGACACTAGGGAACAAGAATTCCATCCCTCTTGAGCCTTACCTCAAATGGGTGCGAGATCATGCTCAATGTCTTATGATGCCTTACCCCGCCATCTTACCTGTGATTATGGAGCCAATTGCTAAAGGAGACACTTCTTATGTTGTTCTTCATCCTAATATGCCAACTGATTTTGAGGAGCTACGGAAGTCCTGGATTCAACTCAAAGAAGAACGGGATACTTTCAAAACCTAATTCTACGCCAACGAGAAGAAGGTTCTAGAGCTCACTCGGTTACTTCATGAGGAGAGGAATATAAATGCCTATATTGCACCAAAGAGGATGCGCATGTGGGAAGCTTGAAGTCTTCCTTGTGCTTGGAAAATTTTATTGTTGCTTTGTTCCCTTTGTAAGCCCAAGAGGCAGTATTGTGACCAATAAAACTTCTTAATGCAATTAACGTTTGTTCTCTTTCTGTTTAAGCAAATTTTACTCTTAGAAATCCTTGAAAACATTGCATACATATATCATACATATCATTACATAATCAGGTTTCAAAGAAGGTTTCTCATCCTCTTCGCTATTTATTTTAGTAATGGCCCTAGAGCAAACAGTGAAGGATCTGCAGACTCAGAATGCCCAGTTTCAACAGATGGTCATGGCTCTGACTAAGGGGCAAGAAGAACTGAAAGCCCTGCTTTCGTGTGGACCGAGGAGTGCGAGAAATCCCTCTTCCACCTCAAGCAAGCCCTCTCACAACCGCATGTGTTATCACGGCCAGAGCATGAGGAAATTTTGTTCCTTTATCTGGCCGTCTCCATCGATGTCGTGAGTGCGGCCCTCGTCCGCGAGACACCAGACGGGCAAAAACAAGTGTACTTTACGAGTAAAGCGTTAAAAGGCCCTGAGGTCATATATCATAAAATTGAAAAGGTAGCCTTAGCCCTCATCAATGCAGTGAGGAGACTCAGATATTACTTCCTGGCCCACACATTCGTCGTACAAACAGACCAACCCATGAGACAACTCCTAGGTCGACCAAACATGGTCGGTCGAATGCTGAAATGGTCCCTAAAGCTTTCGGAGTTCTATGTTCAATACGAGAGTAGGAAAGCCTTTAAAGGCTAAGCATTGACCGACTTCTTTGCGGAGATGACTACCCACGAGCCCCCTGCAGGTGGGAAACACAAGTGGACCATCTTTGTAGATAGAGCTTCCAGCTCAACGAGAAGCAGAGTAGGAATCCTCCTTGAAAATGAAGAAGGAGTTGTGATCAAACATTCACTCACCCTGTTGTTTCCCGTGTCGAACAACCGGGCTGAGTACGAGGCCCTGCTCGTGGGATTAAGGTTGGCTGAAGATCTAGGTGCCCAAGAAGTACAAGTATTCACGGACTCCCAACTTGTCGCATATCAAGTTTGAGGAGAATATTAGGCCCAGAATGATAGCCTTATTGGATACCTGAACCTAGTAAAAGAATGGATGAAGAAGTTTGACCAGGAAGAAGTCAAACATGTACCCCGTGAATAGAACACACGGGCTGACATACTTTCAAAACTCACGAGTATAAAGAAAAAAGGTGGGAACAAATTTGTTATCCAAGAATCCCCCTCTCGACCGAGTATTGAAAAACCCACGATGTTGCCCGAGGTGAATGCCATCGGGGGCAGTTTGTGTTGGATGACCCCGATATTTAATTACCTCACGAAGGGAGATCTAACCACTGACCAAAAAGAGGCCAACGCGACTAAATGAAGAGCCTGCTCCTACGCAATGGTCGAGCATAAACTCTATCGATGGGGGTTCTCTATCCCACTCCTGAAATGCTTCGAGGAATCCAAAATCCCCGAGATCCTACGGGAAATCCACGAGGGAATCAAGCCCAACACTTGGGCGGGAGATCTCTGGCACGAAAGGAGCTGCAAGTGGGGTACTATTGGCCCACCATGCAGTAAGACACAAAGGATCACGTCAAAAAATGCGACAAATGTCAAAGACACACGGTCATACACCTTGCACCCCCACATGAACTCAAAATATTGTCATCTCCATGGTCGTTCGCCAAGTGGGAGATGGACATCCTCGGACCGTTTGTACAAGGATCATATCAAAATAAATTCCTAATCATGGTCGTCGACTATTTCACGAAGTGGATAGAGGCCAAAGCCCTGCCCAGAATCACGTCACACAATATCATTCATTTCTATAAATAAAACGTGATTTCCCAGTTCGGCATACCACTGGCGCTCGTCACAAACAACGGGACACAATTCACTGACCAAGGCTTCCGAGACTTTATCGCCAAGCTCGGCACTAGATAACACTTCACATCCGTCAAACACCCTCAAACCAACGGGAAAGTCGAGGCCGCAAACAGAGTCATCTTGCGAGGACTCAAGCGCAGGTTGGGCGAAGCCAAGAAAGAGTAGGTCGAAGAGCTGCACAACGTCCTGTGGGCTTACTGAATGACACCACACTCGAAAACCGGCAAAACCCCGTTTCGACTAAACTATGGCACATAAGCTGTAATTCCCATGGAACCATGGAGCCATCCAGGCGAACCGAATTCCATTTAGACGAGGAACTAAATGTCGAGGCTCTAAGGGAAGAGCTCAACCAGGTCAAAGAAATCCGATCAGGAGCTGCTCTCCGTGAAGCCACACTGAAACAACAAATAGCCCTATGTCATGACACCAAAGTCATAAAACGTAAATTCCATGTCAGCAGCCTAGTCTTGTGGAGAAATCAGAAAGATTCATGTGAAGGAAAGCTGGGCGTCAACTAGGAAGGACCATACCGCGTCCGCGGAGAAACGGGCACTGGAGCCTACCACCTCGAACGCCTAAGTGGAGAACCACTACCTCGACCATGGAACTCTATAAAGTTGAAAAAATATTACATTTAGGTCCCTGATAAACATCGGGGCCCAACAGTCGACGTACCCTCTCCTACAAAAGACAGGGCTCACTCGGTCACGGAAGCATGTTGAGGTACGAACATAGCCTTCAGCCAATAACAAAAGGCGGGTTTTTGCTCATTGGTCAAGCGAGACCTTAGCCCGACAGAGACACCTCGACCGAGCTCAACCGTCGAAGTACCCAACTGGTAGAACACCCAAATCATGATGGGAAATTTAGGCCATGAAGTCAAGACCTCGATCATAATCTTGACCTCGTCCATACAGAATCCTACTCCGCTCCCTTGACACATCCCAACATGTGTCGACCACAACTAAGGTCGAGCACAAACCTCCACTTAACAAAATTCCACATTTCACGAAAGACATAAATCAAGCATAATAACAAGTAAATATCTAACATACTATAGAAAGGTATTTACAAGAGCTGGCCATGAAGGCTAACATCGTCCAAATATTACAAACTTAGGGCACACAGACCCAAACAAATGATAATTGGGCAAAGCCCTTGTCCAAATATTACAAAAATATGGGCACACATGCACCCAATCCAAATGATTACAAATTTACAGGAACATAGACCCCAAACAAAAGCAAACAAGTCATCAAGAAAACATCAATCGCTCCTCAGAGTACCCTCTTCGGTCTCTTGCTCGGAAGATTCAAGAGGAGGGACTACCCTACCATCGACCACCTGAGACAAAACTTCAGCGCCTTCAGTATTGAGCCCCGGATTCAACAAGACCAGCTGAACCATCATGGTCTAAAAACCATCAGATAATACATCCACGTAATCCGACTCAAGGATCTGGATTCTAGTAGCCAGTTCTGCATGAATCTTCAAGCTGGCGATTCCCTCGGGCTCGTCTTCCGTGGGCAGCATGGAAGCCTTCAAATCAGCAATCTCCTTCTCCAGGTTTTTCTTCTCGAGCAACAATGAGTCCCTCTCCCTGAAGGCTTTGACCACCTTCTCCTTTTCTTTCATTAGCTTATCAGTATGCGCCCGAAAATTTTCCTTGCCTCGCTCGAGAGTGGCCTTCAACTTTTGCGCTTTTTCCTGGAGAGCCACTTTCTTCGACTCCATCTTGCTCACCATGGTAGAAGAAATGACACCCTCACCTGCAAGGACTACAACCATATCTGCAACCTTCATTATACTAACCATGCCCAAGGCCAAATTTTTTCTCCTACCTTCCTTATCGAGCCGCCTGATGACGGCGGATTCACTGTCAGACACGGCCAGGGGAAATCCTTCGAAGAAATCCTTCTCGACAAAGCAAGGAGGAAGAGTAAAGGCTCGAGCACCTGACCCATTGTCAGTCAAATCCACAGGCTCACTTTCAGGGCGACCCCTCTTCTTTCCCGACACGGCTGCATGTTGAGAGACATCATGAGGCCCTGGAGAACCACTGCACCCGTCCTTGACCTGCTCGAGAATAGGGCCAAGACGTGTAGGATGGTTAGGCTTCACCAGCCTATTATTGTTCTTCTTGTCCTGGGTCAACTTCAGCAAATGATCACGACACTCGGCCATATTACCTGAAAAAACAAAAACAACATGCTCGAGATAGTACCTCTAAGGGGACATGCCCGAAACAAGGTAAAAAAGAATATAATAGAGTCACGCGGGAAGAGACCCAGAAGAGTCACGACGTCCCCGTAGGTACGAAATTTAACAAGCGCTTTGGTGTTGATCGGGAGGGCCTCAAACATAGGTTCGCCATCTTCATCAAGAACGTCGTCTTCCTTCCTCGTCTCCCACCTTGAGGGGAAGAAACCATCGACGAATTTTTTAAGAATACTGAAGGCCCCCTCATCTTTGGCGCCCATGCTGCCAGCAAAAGTATGATAGTGTCCAGGCCCGTGGTCGTAAGGAGCCCGACACCAATGAATGAGGAACTTAGAGAGCCTCCTGATCTCTTTGTTCCCATCTTTGTCATAACAAACTTCCCCGTCCTCATCGATGATAGAAACTGGGTCGAACACCTCGTTCAATGCCTTTTGGGACGAGGGTTGCACGACATACCACTTGTTTTTCAAATAACGGACATAGTTCATATACATCCGGAACAACCTCTTGGATTGTCTGAAAGAAAACCAATTGTGTTTTCCTCTTCGAGACTGCCGTTGAAGATGGAAAACCTTGAAGAACAAAGGGATCATCGCCTAAATACTCAAGTATCGGCAAGTAATCTCAAAAGCCCTAATGAAAGTGATCACGTTGGGGTGCAGTTGAAACGGCGCCAATGACAAATGATTAAAGACCCCCATTTGAAAGTCACTGAAGGGAAGACGAAGCCCCTGATCCCTGAAGACAATTTCGTACATAGGGAAGCGATCTTCCTGGAAAGTAGAGCATATTCTGGTCGTAGGTGTCGGGCGAAAGATCATGAAATTTTTCTTGAAACCCTCTTGGTCGCTGCCATATTCGACAACGGTGTACGCCTCTCTCCTTGTGTTGCTGAAGATCGAGGCTATTCCTCGAGGCTCTGGCCTGACCCAAGACAATAACGGATTACTAACGGTCTCGACCAATTGGAGACCCTCGCCAGCTCCACTCGTTTCTTCTATCTCAACTTGTTCGGTTGTCGCGACTGGTCCGACCATTTCACCTATAAAGTATAGGAGACCAGTGAATTCGACAGCTAAATCAAATCAACCCTTCCACCACAACACAAGTGAAAGGGCTTGCAACGTGTTAGACGATGTGACGGATCTAGAAGGGGGATTGAATAGATCCCTCTTAAAATTGCGTGTTTTGTAAATTTATTTTTATCAGAGAGCGACAACCATGAATCTGATTGTCTAAACTTTACGTATTGGAAAGATCGGATATGCGAACTAATTTTGATGAAAATGATGAGAATAGAATCACAATTAAAAATGAATATGATGAATCGCTTTATCAAGTTTAACAAGGTGTAAGTTATTACCAAATAGTTGCGGAGAAGATAAAGCAAATTTGTGAGTTGTAAATTCACCAAACACTTAGTGTACATACTACACAAGGTTTGGTTATACTCAAATTGTAGTGATCGTAGCAATTCAAACGAATGCTATATGAGTTTTAAATTTTAGTTTATCACTACAATTATTTTGTATGCATAAGAAAATTGATAACTCACAAATTTAAGCAAATAGAAATCAAATGCAAAAAACTAAATTGGACACGGTATTTGTTAAGGCAGTTTACCCTGTCGTCCTCGCGTGGGCTACTCTGCCCCCAATTCTAGAATCTAGAATTAGGATATGAAATTAATTTTTCAAAGTTTGTAAAAGAAGATACAATCACCACAATTCAAAATAACTTGATGAATCTTATATGATGCACTCCTCTTCCCTTGATTCCAGATGAATCAAGTATGCCAAATCTTAAACAAAAGCTTCTTCTACCTTAAATGATTTTGTACTCAAGAATCTTTGGCCCCAAATCCTTCTTCATAATCCTCCGTTTACCGCCACCCGATTGAACACTCCACGGTCTTCCAATCCCTTAGCTTGGCTGAATTCAATGAAGCAAAGATTTGTAATAAAAACCCCCAATTTGGAGGACAAAACCCCAATGGTTTTATTCAAGAAAAAATCCACAAATATCTCAACCCAAATCTGAAATTGCACTTTCAATTCGAACATTATCAACACAATCCCAAGAACTTTATCAACAAGAATGATTGTGTGTAGTTATTGATGATTAATGAGAGGTTGAAGATGAAGAGAACTCTTGTGTATATCTTTCACTTTTTCTTGTTTTTGTTCCAAATAGAGGCCAAAATTACATTTATAAGTCATTCCCTTGATGTAACAGCATAGCAGAAAATTAAGACAATTTAACGATGCGTAGACTCATGCAGGGCATATCGAAGGCGTGCGCCTTCCCGAGCGAGATAGAGATTGAACTTCCTTTAGTTATGCGCCGACTCATGTTTTCCCAGAATAGTGCGCCGACGCATAGAGAAGGCGTGCGCCTTCCCGAGCGAGAGAGGTTGAATTTTATTCTATTGTGTGCCGACTCATTCCCTAATGCGCCGACTCATGTTCTCCCAGAACCATGCGTCGACGCATAGAGGAGGTGTGTTCCTTCCTAGACATTTCCAAGCTAAGAACTTCTTCTCATGAGTCGACCTGAGAATCCATGAGCCGGCTCATGCAGTCTGTTTTGGGATATATGCTTATTTTTTATGTTTCTCACTTACACCTTGTGATCGGTGGAAATAGAACTGACTGTTTTTTAAGCTGGTTCGCGAAATGTCGCGGTAAGAAAGAGTTGCCACCGTCTTTTATGTTCTCCAACATGGAAAGGACAAAAGCACAGAAAAATTCCTTCTTTGAGAATGTTTCTCGGTTCGGGAGGTAGATTTATAGAAAGGGAAGGTGTTAGCACCCTTTCTATCCGTGGTTATCCACGGGCTCTTAGGTACTTGCTCTTATGTTTTCAAAAATTTGTTTGCTTTTCAAGTGTGTGTGGGTTTTGAAAAAGATTTCGTTTGAAAATTTTCTAAGTAACTCTTGTATCTGTCCTCAAGAGTGTATGAAAAATTTGGTTTGAAAACTTTTTGAAAGTGTAAGTGTGAAAAGATGTTTTGCTTGTTTTTGAGAGAGAAAGTACCCAGGAGAATCTACCTACTCTAAGGAATTAGGCTGTGTAAGAGTCCTTTAGTTAGTGCTATCCCACCATTGAGAGGTAGGTAGCACCGTCGTTGGAGGTGTTCGGGTCAATTCGATTATAAGGGACAATGTGGTCACCGAAGCAATGGTAGGACACCTTAGTGGTAACCCTAATGTCCTAGATCCTTTTTATCCGAGGAAACCGTTTCGAGGCAACTGGATCTTTTAGACAGAAGGGCGACCTCTAAGACACCCTATACTTGATGACCACGTTCGAAGGCAACCGAGTGAGGTGTACCCTAGGAGTGGCATGTGCTTGTGTGTTGTTTTCAGTTAAATTGTCTTGTACATGTTATTTGTGAGCTATGGATTGGTTTTATTCGTCATACAGTCTTGCAGGCATATTAATAGTTAAGAGTGCGGAAAATAAATTGCGGGAATGTAAATCTAGCTATTACAAGGCGCGGGTCTATACATCGCCAAAAACAAAAACCCGTTTGGAAATAAAGTGCGAGAAAAGTAAATAAAGAGATAAACCTAATTAACTATTACATTTCCGGAAGCAGTTACATAAATATAATGAATTAAAATAAACTGCGCGCGAAAGAATGAGTCGGGACGTCCTAGGGTTTTGACCCTTTTTGAGTAAAGAAAGAAAATTGTCCTTTTTTTGCAATTAAAATTAAACCTAATAGCTAATTAATTAAATTTACAAGAAAAAGGATTTTTTTTTTTATGTTTTTAATGTTTTTAATGAAAATAAAATAAAAATTAAATTAAAAGTGTCAAAAGAAAAAAAAATCTAAGTCTAATTCATTTTTATTTTATTGTAAAAGAAAATTAAAGTTAAACCTAATTGAACTAGATTAATTGAAATTAGTGTTTATTTACAAAAATAATTAGTAGTGAAATTAATAAATAATAATAATAAAAATATTAGTTTTTTCTGATTTTTGTTTATGAAAATAATTATCTATGAATTAAATAATAATAATAATAATAATAGTTATTAAAGAAAATAAAAGGAAAAAGAAAATGAAAAAGAATAATAAACCAGGGGTGCTGGACCAAAAATAGAGGTGGATCTGGAATTTCTGAGGCCCAATAAGCCAAGCCTGTTGACTTTCTGGAATCCAGTGTGCAAGCATTGACTGGGAACACCATGGTCCACGCCTCATGGCCATCAGATTGGCGTTAGTGGCCACTTGGCAGGCTGGTCGCTTGAGATGCATGATGGACGCTGTTTGGAGACCTGCATAGGAACACAATAGAAAAAATAATATTGAGTTTTGGGGGGACCTGGGAATCGAACCCAGGTCCCAGTAGTTACCAAGCACGTCATCAACCACCAAGCCACTGCATTGCATTTGTTAATATAATAACAAACAAATATATTATAAGAAAAAACAAGTCACATGCTGAAACAAAAAAAAGAGGCGCGCGTGTTTGAATGATCCAGTGGGGTATTGCCAGCTCACCGTCTTCTTCATGAAACCTGCAGAAAACATGTCAAATAGCGGGGGGTTTTAACTCCCACAACATGGAAGCACAGTTAATAGAGATTAGGTCTACATGTAATATAAATTGAGCGCGAGGGTAGCAATGTCTTCGTCTCATTCAGACGGTTTCAACCATGGGTATCATTGGTTCTTATTTTACTTATGCTGTAAAGCCCTAAATTGAGAGCTTTGAAAACCTAGAATTCGTCCATGGTAGTTTACGTTTCAGGGCACCATAATGCAGTTAACCTATATCATCAGCTTCAGAAAGGTCATAGCAAGGCAAAGCAACAATTATATCATGTTAAATATGCAAGAATTATGTGTTTCGATTCTAGAAAAATTAGGCAAACCGTGTGACTGAAGTGAGTGATTCTTTGAGTGTTGGAGCTTGTTTGTGATTGCAATAGGTTCCTCAGTGTCCCAGCAACGTATTGGAATCACTCTAAGGCTTTGAATTGATCTGCAATATGAAAAACAGTTTTTGGTTTTTCTTTGAATTTTTGGAATTTGTTTATGGCTCTGTAGCAGCTTTTGCACGTCCATTGTATTAGGTTTTGGTTCAGCATATGTATGGGAATAGAATTAGGTCAAATTTTGGGCTTGGGATCCATTGAATTGAAGTTTGGAGATTCTTTGTTAACCACCATTGAAAGCTTTCCATTTTTGGTTCAAAACCAAGATTTTATGCACCAAATAGCCTAGCACGAATTTGTGAGTTGGCATATGGCACATGAAAGTTGTCCAAATCAAAAAGATGCCCTTCCATTAATTTTTAGATTTTATTTGAATTATTATGGATTTAAAATGAATTAAATCAATACAAATTAAATAAAAATGGAAAAACAAATGTTTGGTTTTGAAATTAATCATGGGACACGTGTATGGCATGACAAGGCTGAATCAAGTGGAAGAAAGTGGGCCCTTTTGTCAAAAATTGAAGTTTTAAGGATAGTTGACTTTTGCCATTTCACAAAAATTTCCCAACTTCTCCAATGCATATCTTGCTCAAATTTAATCATATGAACATGTTCTTGGACATTTTGGAAAGGTCTTGAAGTCCTCTAACCAATGCCTTTGGTACTAAGTCATCTGGATTTACCAATCTCAAGTTATGGTCTTTGACTTAAAATGCCTTTTTGTTGACTTTTGAAAATGACCTGTAATGTTGAAATTGATAACTTTTTGTTAGAGAATTTATTGGACTTGGAATGTGAAGATGAGTTGTAGGAAATGTCCTCCCCTTCAAAATGAGCATTGTATGGGATTTTTCTGATGAACCATGAAAAAGTTATGCCTTGGTCAAGTTACAGTTGACTTTTCAGCTGTCCAAAAATGGAAACTTTTGCATCTTGATGATTTTTGAGCCATGCTTGTGGAATCATGGTCAAGACTTGATCAAATGATGATTGTGGCTTCAAAATAAGATGTTGACCAAAAATTTTGATTTTGACTGCCAAATGATCATTTTACCCCTACAGTTGATTGTGAAGCAATTAGGGCTTTTGACTGTGCAACTTGATGCTGTGAGTCTTGAAACTTGACATGTAGGTGCTTGACAATGTATATGAGCATATGGGACTTGATTGATCCCTTGAAAACATCAACTTCCTTGCAAGAACCAAAACCCTAGTTTTTGACTGGCTTAGGAGATGTTAGGACTGTGCAACCCTTGAGTAGACTTGAGCAAATTGAGATGATGCTTGTCAAAACTTTGAAGAATATGGGAGGGCAAATTTTGGGGTACAACACACCTATTTTGAAGCAAGGCATATTTGCACAGATGAGTTTTTGACAATCATTAAAACCCGGTTCTTTCACTTTTGCCCTCACATACTCCCCCTTTTTGATGATGGCAAAAATCGCAAATATGAATAGTCTTGCAAGACATCCAATTATCCTCCCCCTGAGATATTGCATATTTCTGCTGTGGCCGTAATTCGTTTCCCTCTCCCCCTTTGACAATATCAAAAAGAAACAAGGACATGGATTAAGAGAACTAAAATTTCCAACTTTGCAAAAAAAAAAAGCACAAACAAGCATACACACAATATGAAGCAAGTGCAAACAAAAATTAGAGGCAATAACCAATAAATAAAAGCAATACGATGTTCATGTTACAAACCCAAAGTAAGACACAAAGTAGTACGGGAAGTAAAGCAGTTTACTACAAAAAAAACCAAGATAACATAAGCATAATAAATAAGAATTAAAGTTCCAAGCATTGACTATTGTTGTTCCTCATTATCTTATGGTTGGTTTGGTGGAAAACGAGCCATGAAAGCGGACTGAAAGTTTGCCAGATTTGATTTTTGTGTTACCATCTGTTGTACCCAAAAATTTGCCCTCCCATATTTCTTAAAGCATTGCCAGAAAGATCCTCAAGTTGCTCAAGGTAGTCCAAGGGTTGGCCAGACAAGCTCTCTCCTAAGGCAGTCTACCCCAAACTAGGGTTTCATGTTTCATAAAGATCCTTGAGTCCAAGTGGTCCCAAATTCTCACCAATGTAATAATATATTCTCAAGATCATCCATGTCAAGTTTCAAGCCTTGCAGAGGAAGTTTGCTCAGTCAATTGCTCAAAGGTCCAAAAATCGACTGTGCTAGGGCAAAAGTCAACTGTGACCCACATACAGTCAAACTTCAAGATTTTTGGTCAACATACTCATTTTGAAGTATATTTCATCATTTTATCAAGGGTTGATCATGATTCATCAAAGATTGATCACAATTCATCAAGACTCAAAAGTTGCTAAATAAGGGTTTTTGAGGAAAAGTCAACTCAACTTTGACCAAGCATAACGTTTTCATACTTTATGAGAAATGACCCATCCAAATCTCATTTTGAAGAGGATGCAATTCCCTATAATCCATCTTCAGCTCCCAAGTTCAAAATATGCACTCACAAGAAGTTATGAATTTGGACATTATAGGTCATTTTGAAAAGTCAACAAAAACACATTTTTTGTCAAAGCTTCATACATGAGCATGGAATGTCAAAATGATATGATAAAAAGATGTTTGCTTAGAGGACATATCAAGCTTTCTAAAAAGTCCAAGAACACCTCCAAAGAGTCAAATTGAGGAAGTTATGCATTGTTGAAGTTGACCTTTTTTGCAAAATTGCCAAAAGTCAACTATCCCCAAAACTTCAAATTTTGCCAAATGGGCCCATTCTTTTTCACTTGTTTTGAGTTGGCATCATAGCCCGCGTGCTCTAGCCTTTGCCACTTGTCCATGTCTTTTTTTTATTATTTATTTCGATTTTTATTTGAATTAATTGAATTTAAATCAAATAAAATCAAATAAAAATCCAAAGCATTGATAACAAGGGATTTTGTGATGATTTCAAGTCTTAAATCGCAGCTAGCCATCATCAAATTCGCATCAAGCCATATGTGTACAAAGAGATTGGATTTGGACCAATTTTAGAAACCTTTAAAGAAGCAAATCAAATCAAATCAAAAAGGATTAAAGGAGGGAGATTTGGATCAATTATGGAATTGGATTCATTCTTTGTTACATAAGGAGTACGACCAGACCTAGAAAAAGGTTAGAAATCAGGCTCAGAGCAAGAATCAGATTTGAAAAAATCAAAGAAAAGTGTGAGATCAAAGTCCCACTTAGAAGCATCCTCAAGGCTTGGTGTTTGTCCCAATCGTCACCTGGAAGTCTCCACAAGCGAAAGCAATCAAAAGCAGACGTTTTCAAGCCCTCTCACGCACTGTAAGTCACTCACGAACTCGCCCTGTTCTTGATTTCGTATTTTGAAAATTAGGCATTGTTAACATGAATTGATGGCATATTCTTGATCACCATATCATTTGCAAGTTTTTTACAATAGCCAATTTCATTTATATGTCCTATATCGTGAATCACCATTGCTAGGGTTTTGTATTTGGTTTTAGGGTTTTTTGTTTCAGGAATAATTAGCCTTCATAATGGCTATGGTGTTGATAAGGAGGATGAGACGACCTCAACCATGGTCTTAGAATTCATTTCCATGGCCTATACGATATTTGGAGAGTGGACAAGCTTGTAGCGACGAACATTTTTCCGTAGGTATAGGCATTTGAACTTTTAGCAACGGTGCCATGACAGGGATGAAGGCGTGGCCAGATCCCATTGGTTGGTTTGAACGAAGCGCGCGTTTTTTTGCCTTTATCCACTAACGTTTTTTTATGTATATTATAATTAATGCTTAGCGTATATACAAAGACAACCAACAGCTCAGTTGGTCACAAGCCATTGGAATTTGCCTTGGGGTCTGGGTTCGAATTCCAGGTCCCCCTATTTTCTCAATAACATTTTCTTGCAGGAAATCTAGTGTGCACTCAAGCCTACCATCCACCATGGACACTCACCATCCAGCACGCCAGATGGCCAGATGGCCAGATCTGGTGGCCAGCATTGAAGGTGTACCAAAAGGACAAGTCAATGCATACGCATGGGATCATAAAAGTCCAACGGATCTTCATCAACTGGGCCAGAAAATTGCTATTGACACCCTTGATATTCAGGCCCATTCTCTCCCTTTTTATATTTTGTTTATTTTTATTTAATTATTTTATTTTGTTTAATTTAATCACTAACCAATAAATTAATTTCTTTTTATCAAAAAAATCACAAAAATATTTTTTATCCAATTAAATTTCAGAATTTTATTTTTATTAATAAATATTAATTAATTTAATTAGGATATTAATGTTAGATAACTTCAAATGATTTTTGCAAATAGTTAAAATTAATTAGAAATCAATAGGTTTTAACATTAATTTAATTATTTTATTTTCTTTCCTAAATAACAAAAACTCCAAAAATATGTCATTTAATATTTTTTATTAATTAATTTAATAGCCAATTAATTTAGCATCTTAATTTTAGGATTTAATTTCTTTTCTTAAAAAATAAATAAAAACAACCAAGAACATTTTCTTTAATTAAAAGGGTCAAAACCCTAATTTCGCATCCGATTTAATTTTTCATCGCACACTTTATTTTTATTCAATTATTGTATCTGCTCCCGGATTGTAATAATTAATTAGAATATTTATTTATTTTTCCGCTTTTAAATTTCAAAGGGTTGCTTTTGGCGATGTAAATACCCGACGCCTTGTAATAATTTAGTTTAAATTCTGCACCTTTAATTTCTGCAAATATACAACTGCTAGATGTTTGGTAATAAGGTTTGCATGACAAGAATGAATGTCTAATTTTTAAAACGGTTAGATCACCCTAAACATGTGCAAAGATAAAAATAACTGAAATCAACATACTCGCACATGCGCACTCCTAGGGTATACCCCACTTGGTTGCCTTCGTAAACGGTCATTGAGTATAGGTTATTTTAGAGGCCGCCCTCTTGTCTAAAAGGTCATAGTTGCCTCAAAATGGTTGCCTCGGATATTGTTGCCTCGAATAAATGATCTAAGATATTAGGGTTACCGCTAAGACATCCTAACGTTGCTTTAGTGACTGTATGTCCCTCTTTCGAATTGACCCTCAAACTTCAATGACGGTGCTACCTACTCACTAATAGTGGGATAGCTTTGTCTAAAGGAAATTAGCACAGAACGATTCCTTTTTCGAGTAGGTAGATTAGTTCTGAGATACTTGCTTAATCAAAAAAACAAAACTTTTTCACACTTACACTCTTTTACAAACAAGTTTTCAAAAAACACTTCATTACACTCTTGAGGACAGAAGCAAGAGTTAAATCGAAGTTAAAACAAAAACTTTTCAAAACCCACAAACACAAAGAATTTTTTTTTGAAAATGATGAGCAAGTACCTAAGAGCCCGTAGATAACTACGGATAGAGAGGGTGCTAATACCTTCCCTTTCTATAATCTACCCCCCGTACTCAGAAATATCTCAAAAAAGGAATTTTTCTGTGCTTTTTTCCTTTCCTTGTTGGATAAAATAAAAGTCGGTGGCGACTCTTGCTTACCGCGACATTTTGCAAACACAAACGCAAAACGCAAACCAACATTCCAAAAACAGTCAATTCTTCCCACCGTATCACACCATCATATCATGAAGAGTGTTGTATCAGTGGTTTTGGAGGCTAGCATAATCATTGAACTGAGTGTTTTGAAGATTGACTATTCCAGGAAGATTGTTAATTTATTCAGTTGCTAAAGCCATGTCTTCATGATGGTGGATGTGCATTTCCTCAAGTTTGTGCATCACTTCATCATAGGATCTGTGAGGCACATTGTCATCATTTCCGTTGTCGTTTTCTTCCTCCTCTTTAACACTTTCTAGATTCTCAGTATCAATTTCATCACCCTCAGCATCTTCCATATCTTCATCATGTCCAATATCTTCATTTTGAGCCATTACCGAGTTAGACTTCACAAAGTATTTGTACTTACCAATTCGGGGATTCCATTGATGACCCATAAGTGCGAGGGTTTTCGAGGTAAAATCGGAATCTGACATAATAGGTGTAAGTGAGATACCATTAAAATCAAGGTTTTCTTGACTGAGAATTCCATGAATGAATGATGGATACCCCAAGGAAGATCCTCTAGGGGAATCCCTTAATGCAAATAATCGGCTAGTGATGTAATACGGCCAATTTATCTTAATTTTGTTAAGAATTTCCTAAATTAACATAACCTCAGGTTGATCAATACGGGACAACCCACCCTTTTTGGGACGAATTATCCTTGACACAATCCATTGCATTATTCGAGCTAGAGGTACCAATTGACATGTTGTGACAGTTTTTAGAAAAGCAATACTTTGCACAAAATTCTCAGGATATGGTCGTTTTAACATAGAGTTCAAGGCATGTTTGAAGTCATAGTCTGCAGGAAGCTTAGTGTCGGTGATTTTAACAGTATCAGTGTCAACAGGGAACAACTTAAAATTTTCCCTACGAATGTGAAAGAATGGTTCGGTCGCAAGTGGTTTTGTAAAAATATCGGCAAGTTGATTTTTGCTATCAACGTGCTCAAACACGACTTCACCATTCTCTACATGATCCCTAAGGAAGTGGTGCCTAATTTCAATATGTTTAGTGTGCGAGGGTAAAACCAGATTTTTGGTTAGATTGATGGCACTTGTGTTATCACAAAATATTGGAATATGATTAAGTTTTAAGTCATAGTCGAGTAATTGTTGTTTGAGCCACAAAATTTGAGCACAACAATTACCGGCTGCAACATATTCCACCTCGACCATTGACAAAGCAACCGAAACTTGCTTTTTGCTATGCCAACTAACTAAGGAGTTTGAAAAGAAATGACAAGTTCCACTTGTGCTTTTCCTATCCAATTTGTAACCAGCAAAGTCGGAATCGGAATAGCCAACCAAGGAACAATCACTACCTTTGGAGAACCAAAGTCCATACTTAGGAGTACCACAAAGATACCTAAGTATACATTTTACAGCTTTTAGATGACTCTCCTTAGTACACAATTGATATCTAGCACACATGCAAACACTAAACATAATGTCGGGACGAGAAGATGTAATATAAATAAGAGATCTGATCATACCTCTATACCTTTTTACATCAACCGGCTTACCATGTTCATCTCGATCTAGGCTAATCGCAGTAGGCATTGGAGTGTCAATAACTTTTGAGTTTGCCATATCGAAGCGCTTGAGCAACTCGTAGCAATACTTTGTTTGGCTAACAAAAGTTCCTTCCTCCAGTTGTTTGATTTGAAAACCTAGGAAGTATTTTAACTCCCCCATCATGCTCATTTCAAATTCACCCTGCATCACTTTAGAGAATTCTTTGACCAAGGTGATGTTAGTAGACCCAAAAATGATATCATCAACATAAATTTGCACTAAGATAGAATGATTTCCTTGGCGCTTAACGAAGAGGTTTGTATAAACCTTCCCTCTAGAGAATCCCTTTTCTAATAAGAACTTTCTAAGCCGATCATACCAAGCCCTAGGAGCTTGTTTGAGACCGTATAAAGCACGTTTAAGTTTATAAACATGTTTAGGAAACTCGTAATTTTCAAATCCGGGAGGTTGAGATACATAAACTTCTTCATTAATATAACCATTTATGAAAGCACTCTTAACATCCATTTGAAATAACTTAAAGTTTGGTGAGTATGCATAAGCTAATAACAAGCGTATAGCCTTGAGTCAGGAAACCGGAGCATAAGTCTCCTCATAGTCGATGCCTTCCTCTTGGTTATACCCTTGAGCAACAATACGCGCCTTATTGTGAATTATGATTCCGTATTTGTCAAGTTTGTTCCTAAATACCCATTTAGTACCAATTATTCGATGGTCTCGCGGAGGGGGGATAAGGTCCCAAACCTCATTTCTCTTGAATTGGTTTAATTCTTCTTGCATTGCCAAAAACCAATGTTCATCGAATAAAGCTTCTTTAGGGTTTTTAGGCTCAATTTGAGAGACGAATGTGAAATGATAGAAAAAGTTACTTATCTTAGATCGTGTAGTTACTCCCTTTGATATGTCTCCAAGAATGTTGTCAATATGATGATCCTTGGTTTCTTTCCACTCCAAAGGAGGAGTTATTTCATTTGTTGGTTGAGTGACTTCTTCTTCTTTTCTAGACCCATGATCCATATCCCATTTTTCTTTCTCAAGTAAGGTCTCATTACTCTTTTCTTCTTGATCAATTAGTATCCTTTCCGAAGAAGCACCTGCACCATTAATAGAAATACCCTTTTCGACCATTTTTGGACAGGATTCATCAAAGGAAACGTGTACAGATTCTTCCACAATTTGTAACCTTTTATTAAATACCCTACATGCTTTGCTAGATTGAGAGTATCTGATAAAGATACCTTCATCGTCTTTTGAGTCAAATTTGCCAAGATTTTCTTTACCATTATTTTATACAAAACATTTACAACTAAAGACATAGAGATGAGAAATATTTGGTTTTCTACCTTTAAAAAGTTCATACGGAGTTTTGTTGAGCATAGGACGTATCAAGATCCTATTTAGCACATAGCAAGCCGTATTGATGGCATCGGCCCAAAAGTATTTTGGAAGACCATGTTCATTGATCATAGTTCTCCCAAGCTCTTCTAGAACATGATTTTTACGCTTAACAACTCCATTTTGTTGAGGTGTTCTAGGAGCAGAAAAATTATGACCAATGCCATTTCTTTCGCAATATTCATCAAAAAGGTGATTTTCGAATTCGCCTCCATGGTCACTTCGGATAGTCACAATTTTTGTATTCAACTTGTTTTGAGATGATTTGGCAAATTTTTCAAAAGCATAGAAAGTGTCACTTTTGTTTGCTAAGAATATCGTCCAACAAAATCTAGAGTAGTCATCGACTATAACGAAGCAATAATAATTTCCTCCTAGACTTTTAATTCTAGATGGTCCAAATAGGTCCATATGGAGGAGTTCAAGTGGTTTCGTTGTAGAGATGACATTTTTAGATTTAAAAGAGACTCGTGTTTGTTTACCCATTTGACAAGCATCACATATATGATCTTTTGTAAATTTAATTTTGGGTAAGCCAATCATAAGATCTTTAGATATTAGTTTATTTAGCAAATCAAAGTTAACGTGTGTTAATCGCCTATGCCAAAGCCATGAGTCTTCACTCATGGTGACTAAGCATTTAGCACCTATTAGGGACACATCACTCAAGTCAAGCATATATACATTGTTTACCCACAAGCCCTTAAACACATCCTCTTTCTTATCATTATGTTCAATTATGCATGCATCCTTTAGAAAAGAAATTTTGTAACCTTTATCGCTTAATTGACTAATGCTAATAAGATTGTGTTTAAGGCCTTTAACTAATAGGACATCTGAGATAGTGGTGGATGAGGGATTACCTACACAACCTTTACTGAGTATTGCTCCCTTGTTGTTATCACCATAAGTAATAAAACCTTTCTTATTTGACACAAAGTCAAAGAATAGTGAAATTTCACCCGTCATGTGTCTTGAGCAACCACTATCGAGAAACCATCTTCTCTCGAGAGGCTCAAGACATTCCACCTGAAATATCAAACATGGGAGATAGGTACCCAACATTCATTGGTTCCTTGAGTGTGAGTTGAACACTTTTTGCCTTTGGGGAGCCATTGATATATGCCTTTAGGAACTAATAGTCTCCTAAATCGACATTTACTAATGGTATGTCCCTTCTTGCAACAATATAGGCAAGACATATCTAAGTGAGATCTACTTTTGCTATATTGATCCCTTACTTCATAGGTATATTTTTTATATGGATTAATCATACTTTTTCTGAAGTTTAAGTGATCGATAGCAAATGTAATCTTAGGTTGTAAAGCTTTGTCTAGTTTGGCTTTGAGAATTTTAACTTCTTTTTGCCAAACATGACAAGTTTCACATCCATTCCAATTAAACCAAGGTCTCTCTTCTTTTTCACATTTTCCTTCAATATTTTCTATCATAGATGCTTTAAGAGCTTCTATTTCCTTTTCGGAATTGGAAACCTTTTGTTCTAGATATAAAAAGATTTTCTTGTTTGAGGCAAGGCGTTTGAAAGCTTCCTTTGCCTCTTTTTGTAAAGTATTGAAGGAATTTAACAATTCTAAATAAGGCATTTTATCAACATGATCATACTTAGCATAACTTACATTCTTTTTCTTATGATGATGAGCCATGAGACAAAGGTTGACCGTTTCTTCTTCATCACTTGAGAAACCTTTACTTGAGGTATCACTGTCACTCTCCCAAGCAATGTATGCTCTTATAGCTTTGGTTGGTTTCTTTTGATTTTTTGCCTTGGCTTTGTCTTTCTTTAAATAGGGGCAATCCGGCTTGTAATGATCGTGTTTTCCATAATGGTAGCATGATCCTCGTGACTTAGACTTCTTACTTTCATATTGCTTGCTTGGTTGAGAGTGGCGTCTATAATTGATGAGATTCTTATCCGAATGCTGAATTTCATTTTTCTAGAGAAATCTATTGTATTTTCTTATGAACAATCTCATATCTTCATCCGGACTCTCATCGTCACCACTTGATTCACTTTCACACGAAATTGAGATGGATGACTTGGAGCTTGAAGCCTTTAGTTCTATAGACTTCTTTTCCAAGTCCCTTGACTTTTCCTTCTTTTGTTTCTTTTCATACTTTCCAAGGCTCATAAGCTCTTGCTCCTGTTCTTGAAGTTTGCCCCATAGTGTGGTGAGATCCAAAGTATTTAGATCATTGGCTTCCTTAATTGCAGTAACTTTAGGTTGCCAATCCCTGCTAAGACATCTCAAAATTTTATTAGTAGCAACATAATTGGCAATTACATGACCTAGTGTATGCAAGCGATTCATTATATGAGAGAATATCTTTTGCATGTCGGCGATGGTTTCACCTTGCTCCATGCGGAAGAGATCAAACTCTTGCGTCAAAGTATTGATTTTAGCCAATTTTACATCATTTGTGCCCTCATGGGTGACTTGCAAAGCGTCCCACATTTCCTTAGTTGTAGCGCAATGTGAGACACGAAAATACTCATCAACTCCTATAGCTGCTATGAGCATGTTTCGTGCTTTCCAGTCATAGGCATAATTTTTCTCATCTTTTTCATCCCATTGTGCTTCAGGTTTAGGAACGGTTATCCCGGCAGCATTTTGCATAGTTATTGAAACTGGCCCGTCTTGGATAACCTTCCATATTTTCCTATCAACAGAGGTGATATGGACACGCATAAAATATTTCCAATAGCTATAATTTTCACTTGTGAAAACGGGTGCTCTATTGTATGCCCCTTTTAGATCACAATCCATTTCTAGAAGTTATATGTGAAGCACTGGATAAACCAGTGCTCTGATACCACTTGTTAGACGATGTGACGGATCTAGAAGGGGGTTGAATAGATCCCTTTAAAAATTATGCGCTTTGTAAAATTATTTTTATCAGAGAGCGACAACCCTGAATCTGATCGTCTAAACTTTACGTATTGGAAAGATCGGATATGTGAACTAATTTTGATGAAAATGATGAGAATAGAATCATAATTAAAAATGAATATGATGAACCACTTTAGAAAGTTTAACAAGGTGTAAGTTATTACCAATTAGTTGCGGAGAAGATAAAGCAAATTTGGGAGTTGTAAATTCACCAAACACTTAGTGTACGTACTACACAAGGTTTGGTTACACTCAAATTGTAGTGATCGTAGCAATTCGAATGAATGCTATATGAGTTTTAAATTTTAGTTTATCACTACAATTATTTTGTATGCATCAAAAATTTAAGCAAATAGAAATAAAATGCATAAAACTAAATTGGACACAATATTTGTTAAGGCAGTTCACCCTGTCGTCCTCGCGTGGGCTACTCTCCCCCCAATTCTAGAATCTAGAATTAGGATATGAAATTAATTTTGCAAAGTTTGTAATAGAAGATACAATCACCACAATTCAAAATCACTTGATGAATCTTATATGATGCACTCCTCTTCCCTTGATTCCAGATGAATCAAGTATGCCAAATCTTGAACAAAAGCTTCTTCTACCTTGAATGATTTTGTACTCAAGAATCTTTGGCCCCAAATCCTTCTTCACAATCCTCCGGTTACCGCTACCCGATTGAACACTCCACGGTCTTCCAATCCCTTAGCTCGGCTGAATTCAATGAAGCAAAGATTTGTGATAAAAACCCCCAATTTAGAGGACAAAACTCTAATGGTTTTATTCAAGAAAAAATCCATAAAGATCTCAACCCAAATCTGAAATTACACTTTCAATTCGAACGTTATCAACACAATCCCAAGAAATTGATCAACAAGAATGATTGTGTGTAGTTGTTGACGATTGATGAGAGGTTGAAAATAAAGAGAACTCTTGTGTATATCTTTCACTTTTTCTTGTTTTTGTTCCAAATAGAGGCCAAAATTATATTTATAAGTCATTCCCTTTATGTAACAGCATAGAAAATTAAGACAATTTAGCGATGCGTCGACTCATGCAGGGCATATAGAAGGCGTGCGCCTTCCCGAGCGAGAGAGAGATTTAAGTTCCTTTAGTTATGAGCCAACTCATGTTTTCCCAGAACAGTGCATCGACGCATAGAGAAGGCATGCGCCTTCCCGAGCGAGAGAGGTTGAATTTTCTTCTGTTGTGTGCCGACTCATTCCCTAATGCGTCGATTCATGTTCTCCCAGAATCATGCATCGACGCATAGAGGAGGCATGCGCCTTCCCGGACGTTTCCAAGCTAAGAACTTCTTCTCATGAGTCGACCTGAGAATCCATGAGCCGGCTCATGCAGTCTGTTTTAGGATAGATGCTTATTTTTGATGTTTCTCACTTGCACCTGTTTTGAAGCAAGGCATATTTACACAGATCAGTTTTTGACAATCATTAAAACTAGGTTCTTTCACTTTTGCCCTCACATACTCCCCGATCACACCAGATCGACGAACCCTCGTTCAGTAAAAACAAACAAACTCATGAATGCCACAAGGAGAATATGAATCTCTCGAGCAACCTCATGAATATGATGAGGATGAAATGCATCTCCCGAGCAATCCCAGGAACATCGCGAGGAGAGGATGAATTCGCCGAGCAATTTCATGAGTTCCGCGAGGAACAAATGAGTTTTACGGGCCAATTCGTGAGTATCACGAAGAGACGCATGAATATCTCGAGGAAAACCCCACATATAGTGAAATTCATCAGGAAATCCATGAAGTGTACGGGGAAACCCCTATAGAAACTTCCATAAAATGCAAAACCAGCTATAAACAAGAGTAATCGTAGAAAAAACACTTACTTGATCAAGGTTGGTAGAGGTTCTACGGCAGAAGCTGCGGCGACGCTCACGGTTGGAGGAGGAGGCTAAGAGCGATAGAAAACTGAGGACAGTAGGGAGAAAGGAGAAGACAAGAACTTGGAAACATTACAAATTAGCCCTTGAGGCACTATTTATAAAGCTTGCGTGGAAGACGAAGCATCACGTTGAACAATGTGACAGTTATTCGTCTCTCCGCCGCCCATTTTTTCAGGGTCAAGATGACCCCTACTCCCTAGTTCATCATTATATCCTAAAAGCTACACCACCTGGCTTACGAAGTGAACGTCCTACAAACTTTCGTCTCCCCGCGAGTCGAGGAGAAGATAAGTTTTCTCCATAAACACTTTTCGATCTCCTCTCGAGTAGCCGCATGTAAAAACGACCCCGTCCGTCGACGTGATAGAGGACCCCGGCGGAACTATTATCACCATACAGGGAAGTTGGTCCTAGGTCACATCTCCTTACCTTAGGAGCAACAACTTGGGAGGATCCTATTCTAGACTGGGCCCGCATTTGACCCAAACATCATATAAGGCCCAATCCAACTATGTTACAGGAGAAGACCAGCAAGAGAGAGTATGTCCTTGACCATGTCGAGCAGTAACTCCACTCCTCTTGTCGACCAGGAAATGCCCCCTAGGGAAAACCTCGCCGCGTTACTGGCGAGGAGAGCCTACAGCACTCAGGAGCTCTTCGCGAGCACCCTCCTCCTATGGCAAGCTTCCAACGCCTCCGAATATTCTGGAGTCCTCTTAACCCCGAAGAGACTGCGTCCACGTCCTCCTGATGATTCGGAGGAGCCCATTCAGATTGGAGACCACATGATGGCCTCCACTACACACGTAGGACCTGACACTCTCCATTGTGAGTCTGCTTTGTCAGCCCAATATGAGGACCTTGGCCCAACGCTGAGGGATATAAGTACCCTATCACTTGAGAGGGTCAGGTATTCATTCATTCACCCATACTCTCACGTTTTACTTGCACTTGCTTTGAATCTTACTTTGACATCAGAGTGTCTTGTAGGTATCCCCTCCACTTCACATTCAACCACTACTGAACTTAAAAATCATAGACCTTGACAATCCCTTCTGATCAGGTACGATCAATTTATATTTAGTAAACTTTATAATTTAACTACCTAACCTTTATTGTTTGTTTTCATGCTTAAATATGACTCTTAACCTTTTTGTTTTGTTTCGTGTTTATGAATTATATGAGGGGAAGGTTTATATTTATCTGATTTATTAAAATTTGAATTTGCTTGGTATATGGTAGTTAAACCAACAAATAAACTTGAAATTTAAGAATACATTCGAAATGTTGGACTTCATTTACAGAATTTTCCAGTGCGGCATAAATTTGATTGTTTCCGAACATAAATTGCTCTAAGAACATAAATTGGAAATTTTTATTATTTGGCATACTTCACAAAGATCAATTTAACAACATAATTAGATATAAGTTGATAAACACCATGAAGCTACTTAACGACAATTAAAACTAAGATACAAGTCAATTTTGTAGGATTTAGTTAGATCCAACTATATTTTTTAATATGGTATCAAGAGTTTCGTTTAAGATCTCATAGACCACATGATATCAGGTTTCTGTTATTGGGTCACCTGCTATAAGGCTTTGTTATTTGACCACCTACCATTTATTCATATATTCCAACTGTCTAGTCCTGAGTGTGAGGGGATGTGCTAAGAATCTTTCAAGCAATATACAGGCTATCCTTTTAAGTAGAATCAGTTTTATAAGATTGAGTTAAATTCAACTATATTTCTTAACAGTTACGAATAAATCTCATGACTTTTACAAACATATATTAATCTATAAAACTAATAGTATCTCAAAAGTCAAAACTTATAAGTGTTTGTATAAAGTAGTTGTTCTTAGTTTTTAGCTATGAATTGTTTGAGGCCTGTTCTAGTACAATAAAACACGTTATTTATTTGTTATATTTAGTTATTGAACCTAATTGGGGGACAACAATAATATTTATGCAACAATAATATTTATGCAAAATGTCACTAACTCACGTGAATATTGAGCACATAAAAAGACTTGTACTGTGCAGAAAAAAAGAATTCCCTGCTTCCAGTCGCGTCTGTGCGGCAAAGACGAGTGATGCGGTGAGAGTGGTTAAGTTCACGGGCAACGTTAGGAAGACATTTATAAGACATTGCTTGCTATCCTTTTTTTAACTAGGAAGACATTTTATCATTCTCTAGTGTATGTTGCTTTCCTTATCAACCCTTTAATAGGAAACTAATATATCTTTAAAAGGTTCAATTGGAATTGTTTTGAGTTGTTAAACTCCAACGAGTGTATCTATGGTTTAAGTATTATTTCAGTTCAGCGCATTCACAACTTTAGCAATCAAGTTGGAAAATAGTTCAAAGGTAATTAATTTCTTCTTTAATTTCTAGCTTTAAGCTCTAAGACATTTTATATATGCTAATGATAGGTTTAAAAAGTCACGATTTATTCGAAGCAAATAGTATCCATCAAAATAATCATAGAAAGGTGTGATATCCTCAGTGCTTGCTTGGTTTCACCTCTCTATAAACAACATGAGGTGAACCTTATGATGCATGTAGCTCAAACCTTCACCTCTTTGGCAATTGAAGAACAATATGATGGACTAAATTAGAAACAGTTGAAGAATTAATCTTCTTGTCTTGTAAACTGGATATGGTTATCCAACTTCTAGTTAGGCCTCATAGGGATGCAAAGTATCTCAAACTGTATGTGAAATCACTACACGTGCACCATTGAAAAGAAAGAGAGAGCTAGTATTGCCAAGAAAAAGAAAACAACTTGTACATTTATCACAACTAACTTGTATCAATGCAATGTGCTGAGTATATATAGTGATCTAGAGTTAGCTAAAGATATAATTAACTTTGATAACCAATTATTTTCTACCTAACTAACTATTAATACAACTGTAACTTGTACACAAAGTAATCTAAACACATGGATTACTCAGCATTCTTAACCTCCCCCTTCAAGGTGGAATAGATATTCATCATTCCAAGCTTGCTTTGAAGATTGCTAAAAGGCCCTACATACAAAGATTTAGTCAAAATATCTGCTACTTGATCCTTTGAAGAAATAGGGAGCAAATGAAAGATTTCTGCTTGCACTTTGTCTCTCACCATATGACAATCAATTTCAATGTGTTTTGTCTTTTCGTGAAACACGGGGTTAGTGCTCAAGCGGAAAAGCAGCAAGTAAAACGTAAAGTATTATTTTACCGGATGATATTTAGGTTATATCGTATCATGTCCACAGAGATTGGTGTATTGAATTGTCGTTCGATAATGCAATGCTTAGCTTGAGTTGAGAGGGGCTGAAATGTTCTGGAGAAGTCCAGTTGTAGACCTCTGTTTTTGGTTATGGAAGAGGAGGAAGATGATGTTACAGTTGTGGAACAAGGGTAGAGATGAACTATATTTGATGTAAGGAAACTTTGAAAATGATTTTGAGGGAAAACGCACGATGGAAATGGAAGATACAAGTTCAAGGGCAGAACTGCATACAAATGGTGTTTTTTGAGCAATTTTTGGTTAGAGGAAGTTTGAGAGAGTTTCAGGACTTCTAATTTCGTGTCCTAAGATTGCAAACAATGCCTCAATTTATAGGAAAAGATTTGAGAGCTTGAGATGATCAGAAGTACAAGTTCACATGTTATGGCTCTTTGGCTTATTTTTGGAACAAGCTTGATACACATTGTCCCAATGCATAGTACATGGCTATCTAGAGTGGAATTAATCTCAAACACTCAAGTGAATAATAGCACTAAATATATCTCTAGAATCTAGACACTATTAGACAATCATCCTAGATAAGAATTTGAGCAGTATATGTCTATAACAACCCAAATCCCTAACACAGCAAAAATCAAGGATAACAATCGACAAAGACTTGTAAAGCAAGCTTTATACAACGCCATGAGCGACAAATATACATGCGTTCAAAGTGAAAATATATACAAACTCAACAAATAAAGAATACACAAAGAAGAAGAGAAATGAACCACAATTCTCCCGATTTGTCAACACCGATCGAAGAGCAATCCACCTGGGATCATCCGTATGCAAGCTTCATAGTTGTTTTCTAAGCTAACCCTAAGAAAAAATGAGAGTTGTTGAATTTGGGAGCTAAAATTATCCCCAAACCCATAACCCTAACAAATGAAATGAAATAGAAATAAATATAAAAATCTGGCTCGCTCGACGAGCCAAACATGTCGCCCGACGACAACCTTATTTTACACGGCCCATCCTGTGCCATGTACACAAGTGGTGGAAAATATCTACGCTCGCCCGACGAAGGGAAGCTTCGCCCGACAACACAATGCTTCCTCGCCCAGCGATTTGCTAGCGAGCCCAAGTAAGTGGCTACTGGAAAATGATTCATTCCTCTTGCCCCTCCGTCGTCCAGCGAGACACACGCGAAGGCTCCTCGCCTAAGCTTTGCCCGACGAGGCACACCAGAACAGCAACTTTTGTTGCTTTCTTTGCACAACTTCAATGGCTTTTCTTCTTTTGCCTTATTCCTTTATTGATAAAATGCACATCTTGGAGCTCCATTTGGACTTTATTCTCAATACTCCAATAATGCTTGAATACCTAAAAAAATAAATATAAAACCATCAAACGATACACTCTGTACACGAAAACACACATATACACAAACTAAACGTATTTACACACAAAGTCATCAATTATTCACATAATAATAACAAAAGCATTAATAAGTGCAACAAAAAATATATACAAAAAATAGCTACAATTTTCACTTATCAGTTAGCTGCTATGCGAAGTGCTGATTTGTTATTACAATAGATCACAAATGGAGCTGGATGTTCAACTTGAAAGTCTTGCAGCAGATATATGATTCATTGCCCTTCACATGTTGCATGTGCCAAGGCACGATATTCAGCCTTAAATGATGATCTGGATACAACTACATGTTTCTTGCTCTTCCAACTTATCAAAGAATCTCCAAGGAAAAAGCAAAAGCTAGTTGTTGACCTTCTAGTATCGAGACATGCTCCCCAATCAGAGTCTGAAAAACCTTTGAGGGTGAGAGCTGATGATGAACTGAAAAATAGACCATTACTAGGATTTTCTTTAAGATACTTCAATACATGAATGCCATCTATCATGTGTTCATCAGTAGGATTTCTCAAAAGTCGATTGAGTTTGCTCACTGTGTATGAAATTTTAGGTCTGGAGTGTGTGAGGTACAATAATATTCCAATTAGCCTCCTGTAATCAGTGGGATCTGAAATTGGCTTACCAGATCCTTTGTGTAACTGGATATGAGGTTGCATAGGAGTATTGCAAGGTTTCACTCCAGTTAAACTTGCATCTTGTAACAAATCCAATGTGTACTTAATGCTAAATTTGTTGTGCAAGAGGATCTTAATGTTATGTATCTCATTCACATCAGTCCCTTCTAAAACCAAATCATCTACATAAACAAGAATTACTGTGAATTGAGAACCATTAGATTTAGTATACAAGGAATAATCTAACTTTGATTGATTGTAAGAAGTGTTTTAGTTAGCTTGATGTTCCATTGTTTGCTTTCCTGCTTCAAACCATAAAGGGGTTTTTGGAGTTTTAAAACTAGATTTGAATGAGGTAAAGTCTGGCCAGGAGGAGGTTGCTTGTAGACTTCTTAATTAAGGTCACCATGTAAAAATGGTGTATCAAGTTGAAACAACGGCCAATGATGAGCAGCAATAATGGTTATAAATACTCTGATAATGGTCATTTTGACAACAGGCCTGAAGGTGTCCATGTAATCTAAACCTTTAGTTTGAGTGAAGCCTTTGGCCACTAATTGTGATTTGTACGTCTCTACAGAACCATCAACATGTTGTTTAAGTTTAAAAACCCATCTAAATCCAATAGTTCTTTTATGTTGAGGTAGTGAACCAATGTCCAAGTATTTGTCTTTGTGGGAGCATTCAATTCAGACTGAATAACATCACTCCAGTGTTTGTTACCAATGGCTTCTTCATATGTATTAGGCTCAGGAATAGAAGACAAATGAAGAATATATTGGTTGTGTGCATGAGAAGTATTATGATAAGAGAGAAAATAATATAAGGGATAATTACTTTGAGAAGGTGATTGAGTAGCAACAGAATTGTTGAGCTGAACTGTATTCTCAATCAAGTTGCAATGATAATTTTGGAGGTAAGTAGGAGGTTTGCTAGTTCTGACAGATTTCCTTAATGTAGGAACAAGGTTAGGCATTATGTCAGAAACATGAATAGTGTGAGAAGATGAAGAAGTGGTAGGAGAATTATGTTGGAGAACATTGTCAGAACTACAGGCTGATGTAGGTTGAGGTGAAGAAAATTGTTGATGATCAGTATGGTGTGTGTTAGAATCAACGATGTAAGGGAAGTCAAAAAGGTCAGTAGAAGAAGAAGGGTGAGGAGGTAGACTAGAATGTGTAGGTGAAGATATAGGATGTTTTTTATAAGGTAAAAATGGTTTCAAAGAAAATAACATCCCTAGATAAAAAAGAGTTCCTTGGAGTGTAAGTTAAACATTAGGTGACCCTTGACTCCAATTTTGAAACCTAATTAAAGGAATTTTCTGGATCTAGAGTCAAGCTTCTTTCTATGTGCTTGTAATGTAGAATTAAAACATAGAGAGGCAAAGACTCTAAGGGAGTTGATATTAGGAAGGCAATTGTGGAAAAGCTGAAAAGGTGACTTATGGTTTAAGAAAGGTGTGGGAAGTCTGTTGATTATATGGATGACATGGCTTATTGCATAAGACCAGTAAATTTTTGGAAGGTGAGCTTGTAACATAAGGGCTCTAGTGATGGCAAGAATCTGTTGGTTCTTCCTCTCAACTATCTCATTTTATTGAGGAGTACCAACACATGAAGTGTGATGTATAATGCCATTGGTTCTGTAGTAATCATGCGGTAAGAATTCATTGCCATTATCAGATCTAATACACTTAATGACTTTATTGTGTTGGGTTAAGGCCATGGATACAAAGGCTTTTATCAGATTTCCAGTTTCAGATTTTTTTTCATGAGAGAAATCTAGGTAAAACGAATTTTGTCATCAACAACAGTTAGAAAAAACCTATGGCCATTAATAGAAGAGATAGACAGAGGTCCCCAAATGTCCATGTGAACCAAGTAAAAAATGTCTTTGGACTTATGAGTACTATCAGGAAATGGTAATCGTTTTTGTTTAGCATAAAAACAAATATCACAAGGTATATCAGAAGATGTAGTAGTTACAAAAGGAAATGTTTTTTTATTTCATTCAACTTGGCATTGGATAGATGACCAAGTCTCCAATGCTAAAGGTTACAATCAATTTTTTGCTTAGATGATACAGAAGTAGCGGCTAATTTAGAAGTATGTGGGGAGGATAGAGAGTTGATGTAAGAATGTGGAGTGGATGGAATGTCAACTAGAGGTTGATTGAGAATGTACAATCATCCTCTTAATTCAGTTACACCAATCATCTTCTTAGAGTAAGTGGATTGTATGAAACAAGTAGAATTATCAAAGATTAGTTGGCAATTCAAGCTAGAAGTGAGTTTAGTCACAGAAATGAGATTGAATATGAAATGTAGCATATACAACACATTAGTTAACATAAAATTATCATCAAAATGAATAGTTCCAACAAAATTAGTTGAAACTAAGGATCCATTTCGCAATTTACAGTTATTTCAGGAACTCTTTTCAAACATGTGAATAATCTTTTAGAGAAGCAGACATGATCAGTTGCTCCTATATCAAGGATAAAGGATTCAATTGTGTCTTGAGTTGGAAAAGTGCAGATAATACCTGAGCTGGACTTAGTGTTAGTAACAAGATGATTAACATTGTGAGAAATAGAGGATTGTTGGAGTAATGCTAAGAGATCCTTGTATTGAGCAGGAGTAAAACTAGTGATGCCAGATGTTGTTTCATTAAGTTGCTCTTCAGATGACTCATGTTGAGTTTCATTTTCATTCTCATGATCAGTGGAAATATTGTAAATTTGACCTTGCTGCTGCCAATGAGGAGGGTAACCATGCTTGTCAATGAGGAGGGTAACCATACTTCTTGAAGCATGTATTAATGGTGTGATTGATCATACCACAATGAGTGCACACTCTCATATTTCTGCCACGACCATTATTGGATCTACCACCTCTTGAACCTCGTCCTCCATAGGTATTGTTGCCTCTGCCTTGAGATTGATTAGCATGAAAGGCCAAAATCTTTGATTCATCAACTTGAACAATGAACTACCTTTCTTGTTGAACAAGAATTGAATAAACTTTGCAAATATTAGGGAGGGGATCCATCAACATGATTTGAGATCTAACAACACAATAGGTATCATTCAATCCTTTAAGGAACCGGATTACTTGATAAGAATCATGATAGCTACGCATCTTATCAATAGCTAAACAAGAAGTATCACATTCACAAGTGGGAATTGGACGAAAATTGTCCAATTCTTGCCACAACATTTTCAGTTTTGTATAGTAAGATGAAATAGAGGAGTCACCTTGCCTAAGGGTGCAAATCTCTTCTTGAATCTCTGACATTCTGAAAATATCTCTATGATAAAAACGATCTTTGAGCTCTTTCTATATTCCTGAAGTTGTTTTCATCCATAAGACGCTCTGTGAGATTTCTGATTCAACAAAATTATTCTTCCATGACATTATCATCGTGTTGCATCAATCCCAAGCGATGGAATCATGATCTTAATCAGGTGGTCGAGGTAAAGCACCAGTGATGAAATGAAGTTTATTTTGGATCTCAACGTCATTGTCATAGATCTTGACCAAAAATTATAGTTATCGGCGTTCAAGATAGAAGACACAAGAACAAGAGCGGGATTCTCATTCGGATGCATGAAATAGGGATTAAGGGTATCATTTTGATAACCTTTGTTTGCAGCTGCAATCGTGTTGTTGCTATTGTTGGAAATAGAAGAATTTGGAGAGTTCTCGGTGGACATGATGAAAAGAAAAACGAATGGAGATGAAGAAAGGTAGAAGGTAAAAGGTAAAAGGAAGAAGAAAGAGTTGTGAAGAATGCATTTTTCCAATGCTATTATTAACACTGTATGTTTTGAGGATGCATTTTTCCAATGAGTATGTGAGTGCACAGTTTGATCTGCACACTGACTGCTATTGTAGCTTCTTCTTTGATGTTGAATATATTGAAAAAGATGTTACAATTCATGCTACTATAACAGATATTATTATGGATGGTTGATGGAGCTCCACAGCCTTCTAGTTTCATTTTCACCTGGTTTGCTGCAGTTCCCCTCATTGTAACAAGCGCCGTTATAAAAGATTTTATGATCTTACAGATATGAATATTTTCAACACTATTTCCATATATTGCAATTATAGTATTTGATTTTTGTTTTATATCTAGTTATAGATCTACTATAAGTGAATAAATTGAACAAAAGATCTGTTACCATGTTCATTGTTCCATCAATGGGGGCTTGGCTTATAGGAGTTACTTCAAAAATGACAAACCTATCAATCAGAAATGGGCCTTATTATCTGTCATGGTAAATTGCATGAAAATTTAAAACCTATACTGCTGATTAACATCTTGAATAATAGTTTAGGCCTTTCAAAAATAGAAATGTTTAGACTATTTACTGACATTCCTGCTGTTTATGAATAAAACGATGTTAAGCCGTCTTATTTAATTTAAATTAGAATATGTAGGATAAGGACGGGGATTCTTAGTTGGATGCTATTGAAACTGTTCTTGAGAGTTGAGACTCCAAATTTGCAAGATGAGTCTATGATAAGTTAATCAGTTTGTTTGTTGGTTTCTTGTACATAGTACTCTAGTTGTTATGATAACAATTTTTAAGGACGTTATTATGCTCTCGTGGAATATCAGAACTAAAGGGCAATAATCTCAGCAATTAGACGTAAAATAAAAGTGGACTACATCAATTCCATGTAAATATTATTCTAATTATAAAATCTCACACCTATAACAATTGATTTAAGGGTTAGAGTGTTTGCAAATACTATACATTTTTTTACAGTTGGAGTGAGAATTCTTATAAAAATTTATCACTAAACCAAGTTCACCCTATCTCGTGAGCCATAAATTTCTGTTTTTGATCGTCTGGCTTTATATGTCGAAATTACCATAAATTTCTGTTTTTGATCGTCTGGCTTTATATGCCGAAATTGGCTTCACGTTTCCACTTGTTCACTCAACAAGATTTAATGGTGAACAAAGGTAGGAAGATGACAACAACAACTGTAGCTAGAACACATTGGTCTATTGCTAGTAAAATTGTTTTATAGAAATACGTTGTATATTTCATTATATTGGAACTGTTATATTGTGAGGTATATATAGAATACAGTACACTAATTTGTTAATAAACAGAGAAATAATTTCCTATAATTGCTGCTACCTAAATAAGGAAATCAGAATAAAAGATAATAAATCTATTTACACCACTATTTTGTAACAGCTTGACAAATCAGAATCAAATGATTATGATTTGATATGTGCTAATCTTCAACACTCCCCCTCAATCTGGGTGATAGATGTCTATCATACCCAGATTGGATTTGATATTTTCATAAGTATTCCTTGGAAGAGCCTTGGTTAAGATATCTGCAGTTTGCTTGCATGATGGTACATGATCAATACTTATAATCTTATGATCAATTTTTTCTTTAATGAAGTGTCGGTCAATTTCCACATGTTTTGTTCTATCATGTTGGACTGGGTTCTTTGCAATGCTTATAGCAGCGTTGTTATCACATAGTAACCTCACAATATGGTTCACTGGAATTTTGATTTCATCTAGCATGCTCTTAAGCCACATTCCTTCACAAATACCTAGGGCCATAGCTCTAAATTCTGCTTCTGCACTACTCCTCGCCACTACAGTTTGTTTCTTGCTTCGCCAAGTTACTAGGTTCCCCCACACAAATGAACAATAACCTGTAGTCGATTTTCTGTCTGTGGAGCATCCTGCCCAATCTGAATCTGTATAAACTTCAATGTCCCTGTTTGAATTTCTCTTGAAGTGGAGGCCTCAACCTGGTGTGCCTTTGAGGTATTGGAGGATTCTATTCGCCATTTTCATGTTAGACTCGGTTGGATTTGACATGTAGCGACTAGCCAAGCTTACAGCGAACCCAATGTCAGGCCTAGTGTGAGATAGGTAGATTAGTTTCCCAACTAGACTTTGATATCTATCTTTGTCGGCTGGTGGACTTTCATCTTCTCTTCATTTTATTTGTTCTATTGGTGTATTAGCTGCCTTGCACCCAAGCATTCCAGTTTCTTGAAGTAAGTCAAGGGTGTATTTCCTTTGTGATACATAGATACCATCCTTTGTTCGAGCAACTTCCATCCCTAAAAAATACTTAAGTTGTCCCAAGTCCTTAACTTCAAATTCCTTTGCCAAGAGTCCCTTTAAATGATCAATTTGATCATAATCATTTCCTGTAATAACGATATCATCCACATAAACAATAAACAAAGCTACCTTTCCTTCCATGGAGTGTTTAACAAACATAGTGTGATCTGATTGGCATTGGTTGAACCCGTCTTTCTTGACAACTCGAGTCAATCTATCAAACCACGCCCTTGGGGACTGCTTGAGGCCATAAAGGGATTTTCGGAGCCTGCACACCATATTTGCGGTGCTGGATGATTCGAGTCCAGGAGGAATCTGCATATAAACTTCCTCTTCTAGGTCACCATCTAAGAAGGCATTCTTGATGTCTAGTTGATGGAGTGGCCAATCTAAATTTGCAGCCAAAGAGAGAATAACTCTAACGGAGTTTAGTTTTGCCACCGGTGCAAAAGTCTCTTCATAATCTACTCCATATGATTGAGTAAATCCCTTTGCTACAAGTCGAGCTTTGTACCGATTTACACTCCCATATGCATTATACTTCATGGAGAATATCCATTTGCATCCTACCGGCTTCTTCCCTGCAGGTAGGCTAGTGATTTCCCAAGTGTCATTCTTAATTAAGGCCTGAACCTCTTCCGTTACAGCTGCTGCCCATTCAGAATTTTGGAGTGCCTCATGGATGTTGCTTGGAATATGTGTATTGTCAAGAGCTGTTACAAAAGTCTTGTAACTTTGGGACAATTTTCCATAAGATACAAATCTTTCAATGGGATGTTTGGTACAGGATCTTACATTTTTTCTCAACGCAATAGGAATATCAATATCAACATTCACAGAGTTAGGAGCAGTATTACCTGAGGGAACGCCATTTTCTGGAGTCTTGGAGGTTTCTTGGTTCTGCCTTGGAGTTGTGCAGGACTTTATTCCCTTCTTGTTCTTCCTGGAGTACACTTTCATGTTGTTTCCTGGTGCAGTTTCTGTTATAGGGGCTGCAGTTTCTACTGCAATTTCCTCTGTATTTTCTAACGTAGTTTCTTCTGGTCCACATGTAAGTTCTGCAGTTTCTGTTGCATTTTCATTTGGTTCAGGTGTAGGTTTTGATGTCTCTGCAGTGAGTTTGGGTTCAGTTAGCTCAAGTTCCAAAAGTTGGGATTGTACCACTTTAATTGGATATGTGTTCTCCCCCTGAATGCCAACTTTGGGGTAATATGGCTGATTCTCAAAAAAGGTTACATCCATGGTGTGGTAGAATTTTTTGTTTTGAGGTGAATAACATTTGTATCCCTTTTGGTGAGGAGAGTAGCCGAGGAATATGCATTTAATGGATTTCGGGTCAAGTTTACTGCGTTGGGGATCAAGATTATGGGCAAAGGTTATGCATCCAAATATTTTCAAAGGAATAGATGTAAGAATACGATTGGTCGGGTATAAGGTTTGGAGAGTGGAGTAAGGCGTATGAAAGTTAAGGATTCGGGAAGGTATTCTGTTTATTAGATAGGTTGCAGAGAGGACAACTTCTCCCCAAAACTGGTTAGGTACATTTGTAGCTAGCATGAGAGATCGGGTTACTTCTAGAAGGTGTCTATTATTTCTCTCGGCAACCCCGTTCTGCTGAGGTGTATCCACACATGAGGTTTGGTGTATTATTCCATGTTGCATAAAGTATGAGCTTAGTGCAGAATTATAGTACTCACGACCATTATCACTCCTAAGCACTCTAATTTTGCTTTGAAATTATGTTTGCACCATGGTATGGAAACATTCAAATATCCTACCAACTTCCGATTTATCTTTCATAAGGTAGACCCAAGTGATCCGTGTGTGGTCATCAATAAATGTGACAAACCATCTTGCTCCAGTTACATTTCTGACCCGCGATGGTCTCCATACATCACTATGAATAACATAAAAAGGTTGGGAAGGTTTATAGGGTTAAGGTGGGTGGGGGCTGCGTGTATGTTTGGACAATTGACAAATTTCACATTGAAACAACTTTTGATTTTTATTGAATAGTTTAGGAAGCATTTTTTCCAAGTACATAAAATTTGGGTGGCCTAGTCTATAGTGCCACAGCATTGCATAATTTTCACTACATGCAGAAACTACAGCATAAGAGGTTGCCTCGAATTCTGGTTTAGATGCTTCGGCCTGAAGGATATAGAGTCCAGCACATTCTTTAGCATTGCCAATCGTCCTCCCCTACTCCAAAATCTGAAATTCACACAGGTTAGGAAAGAATTTAGTGATACACTTCAAATCCTTTGTAAGTTTACTTATGGACAGCAAGTTACAATCAAGTTTAGGCACATCCAGTACTGAACTAAGAGTAATATTTTGCGAAATAATGACTGAACCTTTACCCATGACCTTAGAAAGGGTACCATCAACAATTCGAACATTCAAATTATTTTGACATGGAGAATAGCTATCAAAGACAGTCAAATCTCCAGTCATGTGATCAGATGCTCCTGAGTCAATAATCCATGATTTTTTTCCCCTGCTAGTGTTTAGAGCATGCAAAAAATTACCTTTTTGTGCCACAATAGCTGTACCAATTGTTTGTTGAAGCAATTTTTGTAAGGCTTCCATTTGCTCCTTGTTGAATGGTGATGAGTGAGAATTTACCTCAGCTGTGTTCCCTCTGCTGTCCCGGTTTTTGCTCCATTTTAGCTCTGATGGCTTTCCATGAATGATCCAACATGTGTCTTTGGTATGACCCGGTTTCTTGCAGTGGTCACACCACAACCGTGTTTTCCTTTGGAAAGATCGATGATCTCCCCTTGCTGCCATTGCAGATCCTTCTATAGATGGGGCTGCACCGGATTTTCCAAGCATCACTTTTCTCCTGCTTTCCTCTCTTCGTATTTCTGAGAATGCTTCTCGAATTTTTGGAAGAGGTTTGGTTCCAAGGATTCTACCACAAACTTCATCAAGTTCTGTGTTCAAACCTAAGAGAAATTTGTAGATTCTATCTTTCTCCACCAATTTTGTGTACTTCTTTTTATCCTCTGTGCAGCTCCATTCAGCTTCATCATATACATCCAATTGCTGCCAGTGACGATTGAGAGTATTAAAATACTCTGTGACTGAGCGGTCTTCTTGACGCAAGTCATGGAGTATGCTCTTGATTTCAAATATTGCAGATGTATTGTCGACATTAGAGTAGGTTTCCTTTACGACATCCCACATCTCTTTGGTAATATCATAGTACAAGAAATTTTCTCCAATTTCATTTGTCATGGTGTTTAGCAGCCATGACATTACTAGACTGTTTTCTAGTTGCCATTTTTCAAGGTTGGAATCCCCCTTTTTTGGACACTTGGAGTCTCCTGTGATATAACCTTCCTTCCATTTTACTTGAAGGTAGATTTTGACTGAGCGCACCCATTGATTGTAATTCTGGCCATTCAGTTTGTGACCAGCGATAGGAAGAGCATGTCCTTCGGCCAAACTGTTGGCTGAATTTTCTGCTTTAGTATCTTCCATGGGTGGTGCTCAAGGTTTAGGGATGGTTCAGATCTTATGCTCTGATACCATATAGAAATACGTTGTATATTTCATTATATTGGAACTGTTACATTGTGAGGTATATATAGAATACAGTACACTAATTTGTTAATAAACAGAGAAATAATTTCCTATAATTGCTGCTACCTAAATAAGGAAATCAGAATAAAAGATAATAAATCTATTTACACCACTATTTTGTAACAGCTTGACAAATCAGAATCAAATGATTATGATTTGATATGTGCTAATCTTCAACATGTTTGAATCACACAAGGACCCCTGGAAAGGAAAACTACATTGCCATATTTCAAGGAACATATATGCTTCCACCACTCTCGGCAAGTCCTCTACTGGTCGAGGGTGGTCCATTCCCTCTAGTTGATCAACCACTAAATGAAGATGCTTCATTGTCACTGACCTCTTCAGCTCTAGTGGTGAATCATGAAACAAATATCTTATTGTGAAGCATGTTACTTGGTGTCTAGAGGAAATAACTTGCTATGGAACATGAGAAGAAAGATTTAGACTAGTCCAAGCAGTTGATTTCGGTCTTTAGATACCAATGGGGCCACGGAGGACCGACCAACAAACGATACAAATGGATGAATAAAGCGTCTCGTTCACATAAAAATATCAACCAGTGGTTCTCGATCGCCAAAGATCATTGTGTCACCAAAAAGAACAAAGAATTCTTCAAGTATGGCAAACTCATCATCTCCTAACCCCGAGACACCCTCAAGTTATTAATATAACTCACCATTTCTATTAGAGTATTCAATGAGACTATTTTGGGTTGGTTAAAAGGCCCAAAAGCTACGACCCAGAGAGCACATGGATCCATCATGTCACCTATAAAGCAATGACACTATTCTTGTCTAGAGTGCAAGTGATCTGAGAAAAAGAAGCATCATATAGATGGCCACATTCCACACCTAAATATTAGCTAATTGTTATAACAATCTTACTATAAAAGAATGAAACACGCCATTTACCAGGTACGATTTAGATTTAAATTTCATTCACTTATTTTACTCTCATGCTGACTTAGGTGTTGGAGTGTTAACTTTGTCGGTTAACCACTCTCTCACTGCACAAGAAGCTGAAGTACATTGTTTACACATATAACATACGATCACCAACGAATATTTTCCTTCGCAAAACAATGAAGCCATTTGTGGAAATCTACATTTGATTTCCTCATTTTCCACGTTTGAACAATCATCTCCCCAATCACTAAATCAAAGCTTCCTTAATCTAGAAATTTGTATTTCTTGAATTCAAACCACATATCTTTATTCTTGATTCGCTCAAATCATAGATCAACTCCAGTTCTCAGATTCAGAGATCTCAGATTCTTAGATTTTTCAACAATTTTAGGTTCTATAATCATTCACTCTGCTACGTTGCGTAAGACAACCATAACTGCCTAAACCGCAAGAGATACATCGCCTCCTCCTCAAAATGGTGGCAATCAAGTCAGTGCAAACACTCCGTAACATCAAGATCTTGTTCAACCTCCCATGTTCGTAGATTTTGCTTCACAATTCCAACAACAAACTGCCATTCTGGCCTCCAACATTGCCGATGGTACCAAGATCAAAGAAGCTGCATGAATTTAGTTGTTACAAGACAACCTCGATGTGCAAGGCGTGAATGAACTACTTAAGAGTGCTCCAACATGGTTCGACAACATAACTCACAAGCAGTGGAGGAAAGGTTACGTTGTTTTGAAGAAAACGTGTATAACGCAAATCTGAGAGACAATATAGTGTAGGAAGCTGCTTTTAGAAGGAGTCACACAGTCATCTATGAACCCTTTTACATCTCTCTTGGATGAAGCTCCAAGGTATCTGATCCATCGAAGAATCTAGAGATACCATTGATAACACCAAACTACACCTTATATTTGACTCGATTAACGTGTGTTTTACTGTTGATTTATCTCTATTTCCTATATTATATTGGTATTTTTTGGATTTCAGGTATTTGACCAAATGGGAGTCGTACGCAAAGAAATAAAGTAATTCAGATGAAAACAGACGAAAATATGTTTTTGCACTCAAGGCGACCACCATGGCATTCACTGTAACACCCCACTTTCTCAACTATATAATTATAACAAAATATACAAAAAATATATAAGAGTACACAAATGGGATGTCACATCTTCCAAAACTCACAAGATTCTAAATCATTTTATTACTTTGTTTTTCATGAAAGAATTATTTACACAGCGGAAATATAAAATATTCATTTTCATAGCACCGCGACTTAAATAACAACATTCTCCACGAAACTCGTGGTTCAACATAAATATAAAGGTAAGATACGTAATGAATAAAACAACATAAAACATAGAAAATTCCCATAATCTCGTGTTACGTATCAGAGCAACTCCTAGGACTCGATTAGGTAACAATCACTCCAAGCACTACTCAGATACCTGATTATCTGTACTCCCGGGGGAGCACAGACACAACAACACAAAAGGGGTGAGACTTTCATTCAATAAATATACAGTGAATATCACATGTTAAAGAGTAGTGATCACACAATTCACACATCACACAGTACTTCACAACATAACACATCATTCACGTAATACAACATCAACTCAAAACAATACAATGTAATGAGATCGACATCGACTCAATGCATGTGGTACCATCAAGGCATAAGCCCTCATCACATATTCTAATTTGGGGAATAAAAGGGCATAAGCCCTCATCACAATGTCATTACAGGCCAACAACAAGGCATAAGCCCTCATCACTATGCAACATGTGACATCATATGCAACAACATAATTATGCAACCACAAGGCATAAACCTTCAACATTCGTCAAAACAGACCATCATCATCATCATACAACATAAATTCCACATAAAATCCCATGTTTTAAACTTAATTTATTATTATTACTAGCCTTATTTTGTCCACCTAAGCCTTACTAGTCATTATGGATCGAGAGAATACACTCCACACGCGAAAACGGGAAGAAATCGTGAAAACGGGAATTTTTGCACCTTCGCCTGCCCATACGCGTATTGCTTCCTGCGTTATGCGTATTGCCTTGCGGCCTGCCATGCCATACGGGTAATGTTGCCTGCATTACGAGTAATGCCTTTTGTCATACCCTGCCATACGCGTACTGATGTCTGTGTTACGCGTATTGCCTTGCTGCCTGCCCTGCCATATGCGTAATGTTGTCTACATTACGAGTAATGCCTTCTGTCATGCCATGCCTTACGTGTAATACTCCCGTCTTACGTGTAATGCTTCCTCATTACGAGTAATGTTGTATGCCTTACGAGTAACGGCAGTCTGCGACCAAAAGAACTCTGTTTTTGCATCATGATGATTTCCACTCATTTTGAGCACTTTCAACCTCCAAAATTGGGTGCAAAACATCATTCTTTCACATATTAACTTAGGGATTTCATTCTACTTCATTATTCTACAATTCTACACCAATTTCTACATAAATTACCTCAATTTTCGTCGCATCCCTAGATCTACAATTTCTCAGATTTGGGATTTTATGAACATTACAACAATAGTAAAAATCAACAGCAACACACATCATAGACATCAATTGAATTATCATTCTACGTAGGTTCACATAAACATATTATCAATTAACAAAAGAAAATCATATACATCAGATCTGCACAAAGCCTAAAGAGGGAAAGGAACCCTCACTATCCTCTCATGTTAATATCACCAATTTAGAGAACCTATTCACTCCCTTTACCTTAATTTGCAGCTTTGGTCCTTCAACAATGGTGAGATTCTCCTTGTCTCCCTTTTTCCCTAGCTTCTCTTCTCTTCTTTTCTCTTCTCTTCTCTTCTTTTCACGTGAAACAATTTTCCCAATTCTCCTTCCACTATTCTCTTTAATTATTCCTTATTATTATTTCCCAATAATAATTATAATAATAATACTAATAATCACCATAACATTAATAATAATATTATTAGTGGTAACTATACCATATATCTAATAATATTTTTATTATTAATAATAGTAATATTTCTTCATTCACAAATATTATGATTATTATATCGTCATTCAAAGCTTATTCCAATTATCAAATTATACTAAATTCTCACACCTCCTTAGTTAACCCACATAGTTCTTAAATTCCAATCATCAAATGATTAAATATTGAAATGGGCCGTTACAACTCTCCTCCACATAGAATATTTTCGTCCTTAAAAATTACCCGATGCGACACACTCCAGACCCAACTCTCCGATCCAACTTTCTAACTCCCACGTCTTATCTAAAAGTATCTTGATTACCACTCATCAACATTCAACATTATTAACCATTTTAATCCAACAACATTGATACACATCATTAGTACTCTGATGCTACGATTCATCAGTGGAACACTTGAATTAATACATCTATTTACATGACAATAATGTGAATAACATATAAACTCTTCACCTATCACCTCTCTCCTAGAATGTCCAATGGTTTTGCATCATTCCCGCAACTTCGTGTTCATCCCTTGACTTCAAACAAATCACACATGTGTAACAAACTGCATTACATCCCACTTCAGCCGCGCTACTCTGACCGTCTACTTTAAAGTTGTCCTCACTTCGATTTCTATTAACTACCAGTCCCACAATTTCTACGTCCAATTTCTGACTCTCTTTAATATTCACCATAAATCACTATTCACCCCTTATATGCTCAACCTCCCACTCTACGATGTTAGGTCTATACAAATCAAGTCTTTGAATTGTTCAATAAATCTCAACACTTCCATAGCCACTTTCCATTAGGTTCACACAAACTGGAGAACGACTATCCTCTTGATAGTACGTCAATCACTTTACTCACTATCAAGCTATCAAGATAATTCTATCCCATCCAATACGATCTCGTCTACTATCAACAAGAGATTAAGGGTGATCAGTTCCTCAATTTATCAATAGGTAGTCGAAAACCATAATGGTGGCATAAATCATTGATACCTGCTGTACCCCAAAATTTTCCCTCTCTTTTCTCAAGACATTTCTCACAAGATCTCTGATGGCTCAAGTTTGCACAAGTGTTGACTAGGTCAAACCACCTCCTGAACACGGATGCCTCAAATTAGAGTTTTGATTTTCACAAGGACAATTAGACTTATAATGCCTAAAATGACCTTCATGGATCATTATAGACCTCCAAGAATACTCATGTCAAGTTTAAAGTCTTAGATCACAATTTTGCTCAGTCAATTAACCAGATGACTGAAAATCAATTGTATTGGGTAAAAAGTAAATTGTGGTCAACCTACAGTCAAACTTCAAGATATTTGAAAAATATCAACATTTTAAAGTCATATTTATCAATTTATCAAGTTTGGATCACAATTCCCCAAGAAAAATGTTCAGATCATCAAAAGGGCAAAATGGTCAAAATTAGGTTTTTTTTTACTAGAACGACTGATTTTTTACTTTTGAGCTAATACATGACTTATTGGTTTGAAACATGATCTCAAGGATTCAATTACATCATTTTTACCTAATTTCATGACTCAATTTATCTCTCAAGATCAAACAATTGATAGATGAAATTTGGTCAACTGATGAAAAATCAACTTATACACTAAAAGTCAAACTTTGACTTTTTGATCAAAATTGAGTTTCAAAAGTCAATATTCATCAAGACATTAAAAAATATGAAGCTTAATCATCAAGAAATCAAGAAAGTCAAAAGTCAATTTAAAAAGTCAAACTTTTCAATTTCTAAGTGTTTTTGTACATGATAATTTCACTACTTCATGCCAATTTTTCACCAAGAGCAAGATGATTAAAAGAAAACTTTCAAAATGAAAGTTGTAGATATGGATGAAATCTACAACTTTTTATTTGAGGACTCATGTCCAAAAAATGCTTAGATTTTGAGTTATAGGCCCATGAAGTCATGCACTTTTTCTTAAACACTTAGTGAAATTTTGACCTAGTTTAGGCCGATTTTTTGTCCCAACTTCTTGGCCATTTTTCACATAGCTCCAATTTGATTTAGCAAAAGTAGAAAATATAAAGGTTGTATAGGATGTTTAAATTTTTCCAAAATGTCCAAGAACTTGAAGAGATCATGCTTGAGCTAAGAGAATCGAAGACAAGAAGGTTGACATCGATTCTTGAATTACAAGTCATTTTTGTGATGAACACTTAGTCAAATCTCATAGCTATGCTGCATAATCTTACTTTGCAGGCTTCTAACTTGTGTTTCACTACATAATTAATTAATTACACAATATATTGAGCCATTTTCCAAGCATTTGAGTCATTATCTAAGTTGCATTTCCATTTATGGCACAAAGGCACCATTGCCATTCTTGAAAAGTTGCTTTAATCATAAAATCAACTTGTATTGAGCTTTGCACTTGTTCCTTCTACATAAGCTTCATCTAAAAATCTAGATAAACATGTTTAAAGTTTGGAACAATGCTTGTCAAGCTTTCTTCAAAAACAAGTCAAATGGCCATAACATGTGAACTCTTGTTTCTGATCCCTCCAAACTTCCAAACCTTTGCCTATAAGTTGAGACTTCATTTACAAGCCAAGTACATTATTTTGCTAGCCTGAAAACTTCCTCAAACTTCATCAAACACAGAATCACCAAAAATACCTCAAAACTTGTCATTTCTGGTTTGGAAATCCAAGCTTCAATTTCCCTCGTGCGTTTTTCATTCGAACCCTTCAAACATCATCTATACACTATAGAGAAGTGATTCAAACACCTGAATCACTTCTGTAACTCCATCTTCACCATCCTCCATTTTCAAAAATAGCTCTTTGCAACTTGACTTCTCCAGAACATTCCAGGCACTCTTAGCTCAAGCTAAGCATTGCATTATCTTTCTAGAGGTTCAAGGAAGCTAACCATATCATTACAACACCTTGAAGGTTGCTCAAACTCAAAACATGATCTCCATCTGCAAGGTGAGTTTTCTGAAATTCTAACTCTTCATACAAGCATCATTTGGCTTCCATTTAAAAAGATAAAATGTAGACATCATAGCCTTGAAACTAACCATGTCCTTAGAATTCATTTATGTTTCCTGAGTAGTGAGAACTTTGAGCCTGAACTTTCTGAAAAAATTAGGTTAAATTTGGTACCATTTAAAGTTCACGCTCATCTTTGATCCATTGCTTAAGTTATTTACATATTTGTAATCATGGTGAAATTTGTAACAAGTTTGATGTTTATAATTTCTGAAATGGTTGAGAGTTGAGAAAGTTACAGAGTTATGGCTGGCGCGAGGAAGAAGATGAAGTTGACATCATGAACTTAGTTTATTTTAAGTTTATTGTAATATGTTTTATAACCGAATGAAACAGCCACCCCAGTGGAAAGAAGCGTGTGCGTAAGGCATACCTCTATAAGGGCCTGGATTCAAGCCCCAACGAGACCTTTTGCATTTTTCACATTTTCCTTGTTCATTTTTTGTTTGGCAGCGCATTAGACTCTTCAGCACCTGACTTGTTTCATTTTGTTCAACATCACCCCCATTTTCTATATAACACACAACCCACCTTTTTATTTTATTTTATTTTTATTTCTGATTACAAAAAGGGTTTGGGCCTAAAACAAACAAAAACTGTTTTTTTTTTTTACTTTCTAACACCTTTTTTACTTTCAAACCCCCCTACCCAAATTTTTATACTTTTATTTTCTATTTTTTTATTTTCTTTTCTTTATTTTATTTTATCTTATTATTATTATTTTTAAATTAAAATACCAAAAAATATTTTATTAAATACTTAGGTTAAAAATTATTATTTTCATTTTATTTCATTTCTTTTAAACAAAAACCCTAAAAACATTTTCTTTCTTAAATTAATTAAATTAATTTAGACTTAGCTTTATTTTAATTTTATTTTATAATTAAATTAACCTAGAATTTAGGAATTTAATTAATTAACTTCTTTCCATCTAATTTAGTTAAACTAATCTTTTCATACAAAAAGACATAAAAACAGTTTTCTCTTTAATTTCTTTTCTCTATATTTCTTTGCACATTTTATTATTTTGCACCTTATAATGTAATTGTCAAAGCCTTATAATAGTTAGGGTTTATTTTCTCTTATCATCCCCATTTGTAATTTGTACCCCCATCCCGTAAAAAGGATGTAATAGCGTAGAACTTTTAATTTTCACAATTTATCGCTTTCCATATTATTGCTAGTAATTAGGGTTTGTATGGAAAGACTTAAAATCAACAAGCACATTTCAAACACCAACACTTTCAATGAAATATTTTCAAAAGTCAACACTTTGTAAACACAAACACATTTTTGCAAAGCATTTCAAAGTGAGCTAGAAACTAAGAGTTCGTAGATAACTACAGATGAAAAGGGTGCTAACACCTTCCCTTTTCATAACCTACCCCCCGAACTCAAGAAAATTATCAAAAGGTCTTTCCTGTTCTTTTCACCATTTCCTTTGTTGGATAAAAGGAAAGTCGGTGGCGACTCTTGCTATCCGCAATAATTGCGATAAAACACAAAACACCCAAGTCAGTTCTCCCACCATATTACAGGAATGACGACTCTGCTGGGGAATAACTTAAAAGTGGGGTTACCTTAGAGACTATATCACCTTTAAATGCTTTCATTTGTTTGACTTGTTTTATTTACATTTTTGAGTCCATGTTTGGGTTTTATATAGATCCTCTACCCGGATCTGGGAACATCATTAGGTTAGTAACAATAGATTATGGAGACTGTACGATGTAGAACGATATAGTTGAAACAATAGCTACGTTAGTATGACACATTTATGGGTACCGGTATCCCTTGTGGCAAATCAAGGAGAATACGAGGCCTCTGTGTGGTGTCATGAAACACTAATTGACCATAGAACCTTTAGTTGAATAACTTTGCCATTAGGAAGTAGTGAGATAGTCGGCTTTGGTGCAGTTTGAAGTTGGTTGATACTCAATATTACGCTCATTGAGATCGGACTTTTGGGATATTTTGGTCGCCAAAACAGAGGCTTGCTCTGAAACAATTCCCGGTGAAGAAAGATCAATGATATTGAGCTTCTCTAGAACCCGATTACTTTCTAGGACAGGTTGAACCAACTAAACTTCAAGAGGGTACTTACCTATGGACTCCATGCAAACCTAAACCTAAGGACTTGTTTGTTTTGTTTGTATATGATTATTTGTACATAACATCATGACATCATACCATAGCATTTGCACTAACCATTTCAAGTATCTAGAGATTTATCTTTGTTCTGTTTTGTAGGATATGGCTTCCACTCGCAAAAATACCATTCGAATCAACCTTGGGAAAGTGCCTCCTCAACTCAAAGAGTTAGCATCAAGGGTCCCTGAAAATTCTCCATTCACCAAGAAGTATGGTTTACTCCTCAACTTGGTTACTTCAAACTTTGAAGAAGACATGACACATGTGCTTTTTCAATTCTTTGATCCTAAACATCACTGTTTCACATTTCCTGATTACCAATTAGTGCCTACCATGGAAGAGTTCTCTCAACTATTGGGAGTACCTATTCTTGATCAAATACCCTTCACCGATATTGAGAAAGACCCAAGACCTAAGGAGATTTCTCTAGCCTTACATTTGCAACGGTATGACATCGTGGCTAATTGGGAAACAAGAAGTGGTGTTAAGGGTTTTCTAGCAAAGTTTTTGTTTAAGAAGGCTCAACTGTTTTGGGATGTTCTAGATTTGCAAGCTTTTTAAGAAGTTTTGGCTCTTCTAATCTATGGGATGGTACTGTTCCCTAACCTAGGCCAACTTATAGATGTGAATGCAGTCTAAATCTTCCTATCTCGTAACCCGGTGCCTACCTTACTATGAGACATTTTGCATTCTCTTCACACCCGTACCATGAAAAGAAGAGGGATTCTTATGTGTTGCACTCCATTACTGTCTAGGTGGTTTATTTCGCACCTTCCTCAATAAGTTTTGAATAATGAACAAGGCATGAGGTGGTATCAAAGGTTAATGTCACTCTCGCATTTGGATATTCATTGGTGTTCTCGATCTTTGGAGGATGTTACCATTATTGATATTTGTGGGGAATCCCCTAATGTCCCACTCCTTGGCATTAGGGGAGGTATCACTTATAATCTTTGCTTGGCTCTATGACAGTTTGGGTATGCTCGGAGGGATGGTCCTCGTGACGCACTTATCCAAGGTATTGTATTTGACTATGAGAACGATATCCAAGGTTACCGTCAAAGATTTATACGAGCCTGGGGCATGGTAAACAAGGTGGATAGAAAAAATTTAGGGCATAAGAACTCAATTCCTTTGGAACCTTATCTCAAGTGGGTGCGAGCTCGTGCTCAAAACCTTATGACGCCATATGTGGCCATCCTACCAATAATTATGGAGCCTATTACCGAAGGAGATGTTCCCTACACCATTATCCATCCTGACATGCCCACTACTCTCAAGGAATTGCAAAGGTCATGGATTCAACTCAAGGGAGAGCGAGACACCTTTGAAGCCTAATTCTATACAAGCGAGAAGAGAGTATTAGAGCTCACAAGGTGACTTCACGAGGAGCGAAGCTTGAATGCCTACATTAGTACAAAGAGGAAGCATCCATGGGAGACCTGAGTTTTATTTTATAAGTTCATATTTTTATCTTTCTTTCAATGAAATCCCAAGAGGCAATTTTTAACCTTTGAACTTATTAACACAATTAATGTTTTGTTTCCTCTTTGTTTAAGCAAATTTAAATCTTAAAGGTCCTTGAAAACATTGCATACGCATAACATGCATCATATCATAAGCAGGTTTTCTGACACGGGTTTCCTCATCCTTCTACTATTTATTTCAGTATAAGATGGATCTCGAGCAAACGGTCAAGGACTTACAGACACAAAACTCTCAGTTTTAAGAGGCTCTGCTCAACTTAACAAAGGGGCAGCAAGAAATGATGACACTTCTTGTCACGAAGAAGAAGAACAAGAAGGAAGTTGTAATCAACATGGGGAAGAGGTTCAAGGGCCCCATCCGACAAGTTCAAATTGAAGAGGACTCCTCTAAAGAGGATGAGAATCAAGATGAAGATGTTAGGAGAACCCGTACTGGGGGTGGAAACAATCAAATCTCTGAAGACGGGGATTATTTTGACGAGCAATATCCACCGACCGACGACAAATATAAGAAACTAGAAGACACACTAAAGGATGTAGAAATCCAAGTTGTGCCTGGCTTGGACTTTGGTGACTTGTGTTTGGTTCCATGGGTAGTCATTCCCCACAAATTTAAGATCCATGTTTTTTCCAAGTACGATGGTGTCTCATGTCTGAAGCTTCACCTAAGATCTTACGTCCGCAAAATTCATCCGCATACCGTTGATAAGAAACTGTGGCTGCACTTTTTCAAGAAAGTCTATCTGGGACACAATTGGAGTGATTTTACCAACTGGAAGGGACTAACATCCATACTTGGGAGGATTTGGCCACTGCCTTTTACCTCCAATATCAATATAACGCTAATCTTGCACCAACTAGGATGCAATTATAAGGAATGAGCATGGGTTCAAATGAGGGCTTCAAAGAATACGCTAAAAAATGGAGAGACCTGGCTGGTAGAGTGCAGCCACCTTTGACTTATAGAGAGTTGGTAGATATGTTTATGGGAACATTGACTGGGTCATTTTTCAACTTGCTTGTTGGGAGTTCATTATCCGAATTTACTAAATTGATCTTAACTGGTGAGAGGGTTGAAAGCAGGATTAAAAGCGGGAAAATACCTATGGCCTCCACCTCAAGTGCTATGAAAAAACCATTTACTCGTAAAAAGGAAACTAATGTTGTGTACGGGTGAAGGAGCCATGCTAAGAAGAACCATCATCAGTCAGTAAGTACGGTGTTAATTTCTAATCAAACTTGTACTCAACAACCAAAACAACGAGCTAATCAACAAAGGATGAATGATCCACCAAGACAGTACACCAAGATTGGGATGTCCTTACCATAATCCCTATAAAATTTACTGAAAGCTGAGCTCATTTCACTAAGAGATCCTCCACAAAATCCCAATACATATTCACCAAAATACAATTACAATGCAAGATGTTCCTACCAATCAAACAACCCCGGACATGATACCAACAACAATTGGGAATTGAAGAACAAAATCCAAGACCTAATTAATAACAAGACAATTGAATTCGACCCTCCACCAACTCCTAACATGATCACCGCACCCATGCCAAATCATGGTAAGGGTGTCAATGCCATTGAAGATGCCTCTTTTGTTTCCTCCGTCAATGACTTGACCACTCCTTTGAAAACTGTTAAAGAGAATTTGTTGAAAGTCGGGGTATTCCCTGGCTGCCTTGAAGACTGTTGTTGTTGTGCTGTACAAATTAATGGTTAAAGATGGCTGAAGAAAGGTGTCCAACACCTGATGGATATCCATGAGATTCTATTTTAAAGAACTCTATTTGTGAAAATTTTGGCCCAAAATGTATCTCAAAAAGACGTGTCCATCATTACTATCTCAAACAAACCTATCAGGATCACCTTCAAAGGTCCTATTAGGATTCCCGTTGAACCAATAATAGCTCCACTAATTATCACCACACCAGGGCCAGTCCCCTACTCTTCTGATAAGGTTGTGCTCTAGAATTATGGGGCGGAAGTGTATTACCATGGTATCAAACAAGATTCTTGGATTTTTGAAGATGAAATTGTTGATGTTACAAACATTGTTGGATCAAGTAAAGTTACTATGAAGGGGAGAATTTTCTCTCCAGAGATTTCACCTCCAACAACCACTACTCACCCATTCTTATTACTGTTGTTAAACCTGTTGTTGATACTCGAGTAAAGGAAAAAAAGACTGAGCCTGCCATAACGAAGGCGCCCTCAAAAGATACTACCATCAAGGACCCATCTACCCAAGAGATGGAGGAGGTTTTAAAGATTATCAGAAAATTGATTACAAGATAGTGGAACAATTGGAGAAAACACCCTCAAAGATTTCCATGTTGTCTTTGTTGCTATGCTCAGAGGCGCATGCTCAAGCATTGATAAAATTCTTGAAAAATGCACATGTCCCTCAAGAAACTACCACAGACCAATTTGAAAATTGTGTAGCCATTTTGACTGCTGATAACAGTTTGGGGTTTTTGGATGCAAATTTGACCCAGGCAGAGAAGAATCACAACAAAGCTCTGCATGTTTCTATCGAGTGTAAAGGAACCACTTTAGCCCATGTATTGGTGGATACTGGGTCGACCCTGAATGACTTACCCAAGGGTGCTCTAGATAGGTTAGACTGTGAAGGTTTTGTGCTGAAACCCAATGACATCACGGTGAGAGCTTTTGACGGATCAAAGAGAGTGGTCCATGGAGAAATTGATCTCCCTATCAAAGTTGGGTCTTAAGTCTTCAACTCAACATTCTATGTGATGGATATTTGTCCTGCTTATTATTTCCTGCTTGGACACCCATGGATCCATGGGGCAGGTGCGGTAACTTCCATACTACATCAAAAGCTGAAGTACCCCGTCAAGGGGAAATTTGTCATTCTATGCGGAGAAGAAGAGTTTATGATTAGTCATCTAAATTCATTCACATATGTTGAAATGGATGGCAAGTTCATAGAGAATCCTTGTCAAGCCTTTGAAGTGGTCTCTCCCATGATTGTTGTTGCCAAAGCCACTCCTGACATTCCCAAAGCCGCTAAAGATACACTGAGGATGACCTCTCTCAAAGATGCTTGTATTGTTGTTGAAGACGGAGGCTACACCATTTGGGGACATTTCCCCGATATCCCTTTCAATTCAAACAAATTTGGGTGGGGCTTCACTGCCAAGGCTCAAAAGGAACTTTGACGTGCTCGTGTAGGGAAACCACCTCCCCGTATTAGTAACCATGAAGACAATTCTCTTGAAGACTCTGACAATGATGGTGCTTGGGACGACTGGATCTACCCAACTGCTAGTGGAGGACTCAACAATTGGCAGACCAAGGACTTCATCCCAATCTCCTTCAGCCAGGAGTAACTACCATTTCCTGTTTTTATTACTTTGAGAAATTTGTCTGTAATTTCCATTAAAACAATGACTTTAAGCCATCTGCCGTGCCCGGGGCACAATGACCCATTTGTTAAAGGTTTTTCATTTTCATATTCCATATGATCATTTTAATGAAAAACATTGGACTATTTTGCATTCACATTTTGCGCTCTGTCTTTTTCTTACTGTGATCAGTGGAAATAGAACTGACTGTTTTGGAATGCTGGTTCGCGAAATGTCGCGGTAAGCAAGAGTCGCCACCATCTTTTATTTTCTCCAACAAGGAAAGGACAAAAGCACAGCAAAATTCCTTTTCGAGATGTTTCTCGGTTCAGGAGGTAGATTATAGAAAGGGAAGGTGTTAGCACCCTTTCTATCCGTGGTTATCCACGGGCTCTTAGGTACTTGCTCACTATGTTTTCAAAAAAGTTTTGCTTTTCTTGTGTTTGTGGGTTTGGAAAAGTTTTGTTTTGAAAACTTCGATTTAACTCTTGTATCTGTCCTCAAGAGTGTATGAAGTGTTTGTTTGAAAACTTTTGTCAGAAAAGTGTAAGTGCGAAAAGTATTTTTCTTTTGAAAGAGCAAGTATCTAAGAACCTCTACCTACTTAAAAGAAATTAAGCCGTGTAAATGTCCTTTAGACAGTACTATCCCACTATTGAGCAGTAGGTAGTATCGTCGTTGGAGTTTCGGGTCAATTCGATTATAGGGACATGTGGTCACTAAAGCAATGGTAGGACGCCTTAGCGGTAACCCTAATGTATTAGATCTTTTTTATCCGAGGCAACCGTTTCGAGGCAACTTTTTGATCTTTAGACAGGAGGGCGACCTCTAAAACACCCTATACTCAATGACCACGTCGAGGCAACCAAGTGAGGCGTACCCTAGGAGTGGCATGTGCGAGTGTGTCAGATTTCAGTTAAGTTATCTTTGCACATGTTATGGTGAGCTACGGGTTAATTTTAATTTCAGAGATAAGTCTTGTCATGCATAGCCTAGTTAGCATACATCTAGCAGTTAATAGTTGCAGAAAATAAAGCTAAACTATTACAAGGTGTCGGGTATTTACATCGCCAAAAACAAACCCTTGAAAAGTAAATGCGGGAAATTAAAGAAAGCGATAAAAAGTCCTAATTAAAGCTATTACATCCTCGGAACAATTACATAATATGGATCACAAATACGAATCAAAAAGAATATGCGCGAGGGAAGAATTGAATTGGAGAAGTTCTTAGGGTTTTGACCCCTTTTGGAGAAAGAAAGAAGTTTTATCTATTTTGCATTTAATTAAATTAAACCTAAAACTAATTAATTAATAAAAAAGAAATATTTTTGGTTTTTTATGATGTTTAAGAAAATAAAAAATAACATGATTAAAAGTCAAGAAACCCTAATTCTACATTAGTTTTAGATTTATTGTGAAAATATTAAAATTAACCTAATTGACTAAATAAATTAATTATGTTAGTATTTATTTACAAAAATAATAAAAGGGTGAAATTAATTTTAATAAATAATAATAATAAAAAATATTATATTTTAGTTTTCTGAATTTATTATGAAAATTTTAATTTGATTAATTAACTAATAATAATAATAATTAATAATAATTAAGTGAAAAAATATAAAAGAAGAAAATAAAAGAAAATAACCCAGGGGGTGTTGGCCCAATTAGGAGGTATGTTTGGAAATTGGTGGCCCATTTGCTGCAGCCTGTTTTGACTTTAGCAATTCCCTGTATGCTCATTGACTAGGGAGCATGATGATCATTCACCTAGGCCATTGGATTTACGCCTGAAGCCACATGGCGCATGGATATCCGAGGTACATGGTAGACCATCTCCTGAAACCTGCATGTGAATATATGAAACAAAATAACATAAATGTCTTGGGGGGCCTGGGATTCGAACCCAGGTCCCAATGCTTATTGGACGCTTGCTCAACCACTCCACCACGCTGCCTCAATTGTCATTGGAATAACAAGTATTGATTATATATGCAAACTAATTAATATACTGAAATTATAAAAAAAACGCGCGCTTTTCAAATAATCCAACCAGATGCTAACACGTCCTCGTCTTCTTCCTTTGTACCTGTAAAAACAATATCAGATAGCGGGGGTTTTTAACCCCCACTAACCACTACAGGGGAAAATAGCGATTAACACCACAGTTCATATAAATATTTCGCGAAGGGTTGGTCTTGTTCGTCTTGTTCTCATGATCCCAACCATGTGTCTTAGGAGTCCTAATTTTGCCTGGTTCAGAAAGACCCAATTTCAAAGCTTAAGAACCCTAGAAATTGATCATGTCATCTTCGGATTCAGGGAGTTATAATTCAATTAAATGATACCATTAGCTTCATATGGTTCCTAGCAACACAAATCAATCAAGAAAACACGTTAAATATGCATGATTTAAGAGTTACGATTTGGAATAGAAAAGGAAAACCGTGGTTCTGTAGATGATGATTCTTTGAGCTTTGAAACTGGAATTTGATTGTAAATCGTGCCTGAGACCTCCTGCAATGTATTAGAATCAACAAAAGTCCTTAAATCGCCCTAGAATGCAAAAGTCAGTTTTCAATTTTCTTGGAATTTTTTCAATATGCTATGGCTGTTTCTGCAGCTTTCTTCACGTCCTCTTTGATCAGGGTTTGCTTGCATATATATAGGGCAATTGAATTAGGTCAAAAGCTTGAGCAAAAATCCATTGCATTGATGCTTGAATCCTTGATTGGAAATCAAATCTTTTTGATTTTTCATGATTGGAAAATGTTGCCAAATTTGGAGATTTTTGTATCTTTGACTTGTGCACGAATTTGCCAGCATATCTTGACCATATTTGCTTCACAAATTGATTGAAAAATCAAATCTTGCATTTTCCTACAATTTAAATTAATTAAATGAATTAATATTAATTAAAAATCCAATTAACCAATAAAAATAAGAAAATAAATTCAATTAATCTTGATGGGTCGTGCATAAGTCATGGATGAAGTTTCAAGAAGAGATTTGAGGCCCATTAGCAAAAAGAAAGTGTTTTGAGCAAAGTTGACTTTTGCAAATTCATGAAAATTTCCCAACTTCTCCAATGCGCAACTTGCTCAATTTTGATCATATGACCATGTTCTTGGACATTTTGGAAAGCTATTGAAGTCCTCTAACCAATGCCTTTGGTCCCATGTCATTTGGATTTACCAATCTCAAGTTATGGCCTTTGACGCAAAGTGCATTTTTGTTGACTTTTGAAATTGACCTATAATGTAAAAATTGATAACTTCTTGTGAGAGCATTTCTTGAACTTGGAGTGTGAAGATGGATTGTAGGAAATTGCACCCCCTTCAAAATGAGCATTGGATGGAATTTTTCTGACAAACCATGAAAAATTTATGCCCTAGTCAAGGTACAATTGACTTTTCTACTGTCCAAAAATAGTAACTTTTTGCACCTTGATGATTTTTGAGCCATTCTTGTGGAATCATGATCAAGACTTGATCAAATGATGATTGTGAACTCAAAATAAGATGTTGACCAAAAATTCGGACTTTTGACTGCAAAATGACCATTTTGCCCTTGCAGTTGACTGTAGGTCAAATGGAGCTTTTGATTGTGCAAACTGGCACTGTGAGTCTTGAAACTTGGCATATAGGTGCTTGAGGATGTATATAGACCTATGAGACTTGATTGAACCATTGAAAACCCCAAATTCCTTGAGAGAACCAAAACCCTAATTTCAGCGTTCTTAGGAGGTGGTTTGACTGTACAATCTCTTGAGCCATCTTGAGTAATTTGAAAATCAATCTTGACAAATATTGAGGAATATGGGAGGGCAAATTTTGGGGTACAACAATTGACCCTGTTCAATCTTCTTAAACCTGAGGATGTAGATTGGCTTTCGGGCCTTTCGTGATCCGAAGGTGGAAGATGATTGAACACTAAAGTGCCCAGAAATTTGCACTCACATGGTGTAGTATCAGCAATGTGATGTCAGGAATGGGCTTACAGATGCCATTTGGAGAGATGATGGATAGGAGGATGGGCTTATAGATGCCATCTGGAGATGTGACAGAATCTTGTCGGGGATGGGCTTATAGATGCCATCTGGAAATGTAATGGGTAGTTGCGGAGATGGGCTTATAGGTGCCATCCAGGGGTGTCGATCGCGTAAGAGATTCCTTAGCGAGCACTCGCATACCTGTAGGTTGTAGAATTGTAACTTTGTAAGTTTAAAGAAGGAACCTGTGTAGGGTTGCCTGATGATGAATTCGTATAAAACTGCATCTGAAAGAGAGAAGGAACCGGCGTAGGGTTGCTTCATGATGGTCAAGTAGATAATTGTCCTGTCTGGTTTCAGGTATTAATCTCTGACCTGAGAAAGAAAGATAGTTTTCCTGGCTTGCTACAGGTATTAATCTTCAATCTCTTCAATGTAGATAACTTTCCTGTCTGGTTTCAGGTATAGATCTACAATCAGTCGTCCACAAATATTTCCTGGCTTGCTACAGGTATTAATCCGGAACTTAAGAAGGCTGGCTGATGAGATAGTTTTCCTGTCTGGTTTCAGGTATTAATCTCTGACTTGAGAAACAAAGATAGTTTTCCTGGCTTGCTACAGGTATTAATCTTTAATCTCTTCAATGTAGATAACTTTCCTGTCTGGTTTCAGGTATAAATCTACAATCAGTCGTTCACAAATATTTCCTGGCTAGTTACAGGTGTTGATCTGGAACTTAAGAAGGTTGGCCGATGAGATAGTTTTCCCGTCTGGTTTTAGGTATTAATCTTCAATCTCTTCAATGTAGATAACTTTCCTGTCTTGTTTCAGGTATAAATCTACAATCAGTCGTTCATAGATATTTCTTGGCTAGTTATAGGTGTTGATCTGGAACTTAAGAAAGGTTGATGGTAATCATCTTTTGATTGAATCTGGAATAAGTATCAGAATATCGCCATATCTGGGTCACATTTGAACTGTCTCTGGAAGGAATATGGAATAAGTATCAGAATGTCGCCATATCTGGGTCACATCTGAACTGTCTCTAGAAGGAATCTGGAATAAGTATCAGAATGTCGCCATGTCTGGGTCACAACTGAACTATCTCTAGAAGGAATCTGGAGTAAGTATCAGAATGTCGCCATGCTTGGGTCACATCTGAACCATCTCTAGAAGGAATCTGGAGTAAGTATCAGAATGTCGCCATGCTTGGGTCACATCTGAACCATCTCTAGAAGGGATGATAATCTTTGTCTGTTGATTGATCTTTCCTGAAAAGGTAAAGAGTTAGTTGTATGCAATGTCATGATGTATGAAATGCATGATGTCATGATGTTCTAAAAAATAACTGAGATTGTGTCGTATGATGCGTATGCATGTCATGATGTATGAGGATGTGATGTTTTTAGCTGGGGAAAATAAATCCCAGATTGCTGCTGGAGAAAAGAGTTGAATTCTTCGTTTCCGCTGGGGATGATGAACGAAGCTGATTGCAATAATAAACCTGTAGGAGAAGATGACTCCTTTGGGGAATAAACCTGTTGAAGAGATTACTCTGCGGGGAATCTTTTTTAGACTGTGTTAGGAAATGGCTCCACTGGGGGTATCCTGTATTCCGCCGTGGAACATTCTTATATTTCGTCGAGGAATATTAAGACTGCCGGGGATGCTTGCTGTTGTACCCCAAAATTTTCCCTCCCATATTCTTCAAAGTTTTGACAAGCATCATCTCAATTTGCTCAAGTCTACTCAAGGGTTGCACAGTTCAAACACCCTCATAAGCCAGTCAAATTAGGGTTTTGTTTCTTGCAAGGAAGTTGAGGTTTTCAAGGGCTCAATCAAGTCACATATGCCTATACACATTGTCAAGCATCTACATGCCAAGTTTCAAGGCTCACAAGGTCAAGTTGCACAGTCAAAAACCCTAATTGCTTCACAATCAACTGTAGGGGCAAAATGGTCATTTGGCAGTCAAAAGTCAAATTTTTTGGTCAACATCTTATTTTGAAGCCACAATCATCATTTGATCAAGTCTTGATCATGATTCCACAAGCATGGCTCAAAAATCATCAAGGTGTCAAAAGTTTCCATTTTTTGATAGTTGAAAAGTCAACTGTAACTTGACCAAGGCATAACTTTTTCATGGTTCATCAAAAAAATCCCATCCAATGCTCATTTTTAAGGGGATGACATTTCCTACAACTCATCTTCACATTCCAAATCCAAGAAATGCTCTCACAAAAAGTTATCAATTTCAACATTATAGGTCATTTTCAAAAGTCAACAAAAAGGCATTTTACGTCAAAGACCATAACTTGAGATTGGTAAATCAAAATGACATGGGACCAAAGGCATTGGTTGGAGGACTTCAAGACCTTTCCAAAATGTCCAAGAACATGTTCATATGATCAAAATTGAGCAAGATATGCATTGGAGAAGTTGGGAAATCTTTGTGAAATGGCAAAAGTCAACTATCCTTGAAACTTCAATTTTTGACAAAAGGGCCCACTTTCTTCCACTTGATTCAGCCTTGTCATGCCATACACGTGTCCCATGATTAATTTCAAGACCAAACATTTATTTTTTCATTTTTATTTAATTTTTATGGATTTAATTCATTTTAATCCATAATAATTCAAATAAAATCAAAAAATTAATTAAATGGCATCTTTGTGGTTTGAATGGCTTTCATACAACATATGCCAACTCCCAAATTCGTGTAAGGCTCATTTATGCACAAAATCATGGTTTTTGCTCCAAGTATGGAAAGTTTTTAATGGTATTAAAGCAAAATCCAAAAACTTAATTGCAATGGATCCCAAGCTCATAATGTGAGCTAATTCCCTTCATACATACATATGCAAGCCTTCCCAACCTCATTCACGACCTGAACACTGCACAAACGGCCAAACCAAATTCCAAAAAAATCAAGAAAAAGTTGAAAACTGAAATCAACCTTCCAGCATAATTCAAAGCCTTAGAGTGATCCAAACACCTTGCTGGACCTTCCAGGAACCTATTGCAATCACAAACAAGCCATAAACATCAAGGAAACGCCCAGAACAAGTCACACGGTTGGGTTTCTTTTCCATAATCGAAACTCAAAATATATGCATCCTTCATATGATTTTTTGTTATTTTTGTGTTGCTTGAATCCACAGGAATCTTTTGGCATAAGTCAATTGCATTGAAACACATAGAATCCGAAACCACCATTGATGAAACCTAGGTTTTCAAAGCTTTCAATTTAGGGCTTTACAGCATAAGCAAAGTCAGAACCTCTCATGGCTATGATTAAATTCGTCAGGATGAGACGAACACATTGATACCCTCGCGCCCTTTTTATATGTGCTACACGTCTAATCACTATTATTGGCATTTGCAGTTTGTGGGGGTTAAAAACCCCCGCTATTTGATTGTTTTTCTGCAGATAAATGAAGAAGATGAAGGACGTGGACGCATATGGTTGGAACATTCAAACACGCGCACCTTTTTTTTGTTTCAGCATGTGATTTGTTTTTTCTTATATTATATTTATTGCATATTATATTAACAAGATGCAGCGTTTGGTGTAGTGGAGGAGGACGTTTCTGGCAATCCTTGGGACCTGGGTTTGAATCCCAGGTCCCCCATAATTTCCATGTTATTTTGCTTAATGTGTTCACGTGCAGGCCCTCAAAGACGTCCCACCATGCACCTCATGTCCCAGCCTGCCAGGTGGCTACATGCTCAGATCCAAAGGCCATAAGGCGCTGTCCACTATACTCCAAGTTAAAGCATGCTGTAGGCATTGACAAAGGGTCAAACGTGGCTGAGTGTTTGTTTGGGCCAAGGAATTACCAATACACCTTCAGATCTGGCCCACACCCCCCCTTGGGTTTTGCATTTTACATTTTATTTTCTTTCTTTTTATTGTTTTATTTATTTCTATTGTTTTTTTAATTAATTATTCCCCAGCCAATTAATCAACATTTTCACAATAAAAATTCAGAAAAAACCAAAAAAAAATATTTTTATTAATTTCAAATCATTTTTTTGTAAATAAATTCTAACATTAATTAACTTAGTTGTTTAATTAGGTTTAATTTTAATCTTTTCACAATAAATAAAATTAATTTAGAATTAGGTCTTTCATTTGACAACTTTTAATTCCTTTTATTTTATTTTCATTAAAAATATAAAAAAACACAAAAAACATTTTTTCTTTAATTAAGTAATGAATTAGTTAATTAGGTTTAATGTTTAATTTAATTCTAAAAAGGGTCAAAGCCCTAAGACATCCCGATTCATTCTTTCGCGCGCATTTTAGTTTTAATTCTTTATTTTGATTATTTAGGTAACTGTCTCCGGATATGTAATAGTTAATTAGGGTTTATCGCTTTATTTAAATTCTCGTACTTTATTTTCCAAAACGGGTTTTTGTTTTTGGCGATGTATAGACCCGCGCCTTGTAATAGCTAGATTTATCTTCCCGCAATTTATTTTCCGCACTCCTAACTGTTAATTATGCCTGAAAGAATGTATGAAAAATAAAATCAATATGTAGCTCACAAATAACATGCAAAGACAAACATTAACTGAAAAACAACACATGCACATGCCACTCCTAGGGTACGCTTCACTGGTTGCCTCAACGTGGTCATCAAGTATAGGGTGTCTTAGAGGTCGCCCTTCTGTCTAAAAGATCCAGTCGCCTCGAAACGGTTGCCTCGGATAAAAAAGGATCTAGGAAATCAGGGTTACTTCTAAGGTGTCCTACTATTGCTTCGGTGACCACACTATCCCTAATCATCGAATTGACCCGAATACCTCCAACGACGGTGCTACCTACCTCTCAATGGTGGGATGGCACTATCTAAAGGACTCTTACACAGCCTAATTCCTTAGAGTAGGTAGATCTCATGGGTACTTGCTCTTTTCAAACAAACAAAACAACTTTTCACACTGACACTTTCAAAAGTTTTCAAACAAATTTTTCATACACTCTTGAGGACAAATACAAGAGTTACTTAGAAATTTTTCAAACGAAACTTTTTCAAAACCCACACACACACTCGAAAAGCAAACAAATTTTGAAAACATAAGAGCAAGTACCTAAGAGCCCATGGATAACCATGGATAGAAAGGGTGCTAACACCTTTCCTTTCTATAAATCTACCTCCCGAACCGAGAGACATCTCGAGTAAGGAATTTTGCTGTGCTTTTGTCCTTTCCATGTTGGAGAACATAAAAGACGGTGGCGACTCTTGCTTACCGCGACATTTCGCGAACCAGCTTAAAAAATAGTCAGTTATATTTCCACCGATCACAGAACTGGCGACTCTGCTGGGGAGTGATTTTAAGTGAGGTGTACCTTAGGATTAGACCACTCTTATGTTTTCAATTGCTTGCTTTGTTTGCTTTAATATTGTGGGCCTGTCTTGGAGTTTCATAGATCCTAACCCGGATCTGGGGGGATACCTTTTAGAAAGTAGCAATAAATTGTGAGGGAACTGTGCGGGGTATACCGACACGGTTGAAGCAGTTTGCTACGTTGATGTGGCACTTTGGTGAGTACCGGTAACCCTTGAGTCAAGTCAAGGAGAGTAAGGGGCCTCCGCGTGGTGTCGTGAAGCATCAACTGACCTTAGGAACCTTACTTGACCATCCTGGCCTCCTTAGGGGTAGTGAGATGACTGACTTTGGTGCAGTCCAAAGTTGGTAGATACTCGATACTACACTCATTGAGGGTTGTTTTCTTGGGATATTTTGATCGCCAGTCCAGTGGCTAAATCAAAACAATGAACATAGAAAACAACCCAATGATATTGAGCTCCTTAGAACCCGGTTACTTTTGATAGGACAGGTTTTGAGCCCACCAGCTTCAAGAGGGTAGTACCCCAAACTTCATACTGGCCTAAACTCTAAGGGCTGTGGTGTGACTTGTGTGCCTTATCATGTTTGCTTTTTGTGAATACTTGTGGTGTGCTCTTATCATAGCATCATAACATCATACAATATCATATGCATTTACTAACCACTTCAAGGGTTCGAATCTTCATCTTTGTTCTTGTTTTGTAGGACATGGAAACTATCCGCAGAAAGACAATTCAGATCAACCTTGTAAGGGTCCCTCCTCAGCTTAAGGAGCTCACATCTAGGATTCCCGAGAACTCTTCCTTCAGTGAAAGGCATGGTAGACTCATCAACTTGGTCAATACCAACATTGAAGAGGATATGGTGAAAGTGTTGTTCCAGTTCTTTGACCCCTTGCACCACTGCTTTACTTTCCCGGATTATCAACTGGTGCCTACCTTGGAAGAGTTCTCTCAGCTTCTGAAGATTCCTATCCTTAGTCAACTACCCTACAACGGTACGGAAAGGGAACCAAAACTTGAAGAGGTTGCTAAAGCATTACACCTACAGCCATCTGACATCAAGGGGCATTGGGAAACCATAAGTGGTATCAAAGGATTCTTGGCAAAGTTCCTGTTTGAGAAAGCACAAGAATGTTGGAATTCCCTTGACCTACAAGCCTTTGAAGAAGTTGTGGCTCTCCTTGTCTATGGGTTGGTGTTGTTCCCGAATCCAGATCAGCTTATAGATATCAATGCTGTCAAGATCTTCATGTCCAGGAATCCTGTACCTACGTTGCTTGGGGACATCCTTCACTCATGTTACACTCGAACCATGAGAAAAAGAGGTGTTCTTATGTGCTGCACTCCTCTCCTGGCAAGGTGGTTTATTTCGCACCTTCCACAATCAGTTTTGAAGAACGAGCGGGGTTTGAGATGGTCACAACGATTGATGACCCTTACACATGCTGATATACATTGGTGTTCTCGGTCCAGAGAGAATGTCACTATCATTGATCGTTGCGGAGAGTTTCCCAATGTTCCTTTACTTGGAATTAGAGGGGGCATCACTTACAACCCATGTATGGCTTTGAGATAGTTTGGATACGCTCGGAGGGATGGCCCTCATGACATGTTGATCCCCGACATAGTTTTTGACTTCGACAACGATGCACAAGGACTTCGCCAGAGGTTTATCAGAGCTTGGAGGATGCCCAACAGGGTAGATAGCAAGACACTGGGGCACAAGAACTCCATCCCCCTGGAGCCTTATCTCAAGTGGGTACGAGCCCGCTCCCAGAAGCTGGTGATGCCATATCCTCATATTCTCCCCGTGATCAAAGAGCCAGTTTTGGAAGGAGAGGTGTCATACACCATTCAATATCCTGACATGCCGACATCCTGGGAAGAAATGCAAAAGAGCTGGATCCAACTCAAGGAAGAACGAAATTCTCTTGAAACCAGTCTACATGCCAGTGAGAAGAAGGTCTTGGAGCTCACCCGCCTACTGCACGAGGAAAAGACTCTTAACACTTACATAGCTCCAAAGAGGATGCGCAGTGTCTTTTAGGATTAAGTTTTGTAATGTTTTGCCCATGAGGCCCTGATGTACTGAACAAATTATTTCGTAATATAATGTGTGTTCCCTTTTGTCTGCAACGAATTTGAACTTTCGAACCCTTGAATGCATTGCATAAATAACATATCATGCATCATGTGCATAACAGGTACTCTTTTTCTACAGGTTGCTTAATCTTCTTTGCTGTTTATTTCAGCACTCAGTCATCATGAATCCTGAACCTACTACCGAGCAAGCTATCAAGGCCCTCCAGGCCCAGAACGCCCAGTTTCAAGAGCTGGTCATGAGCTTAGCCCAGGGACAACAGGAGTTGAAGGCTTTGCTCCTGAAGAAGAAGAAGAAGAAGAGGACTGTGCTGTTCAACACTGGACGCATACTCAGGAATACACTGCAGAATGAAGCTGAGTTGACTACTCCATCTGTTGGGGAAGGCAGTCACCAGGAGGGAAGGGTCCCTAGTCCCGTGGTCTCTGACACCGAGACAGATTTCAATGATGAACAGTACCCTCCTGCCGAGGACCGGTACAAACATCTGGAGGACCGGTTAAATGCTATGGAGATTCAACGTGTGCCTGGGTTGGATTTTGGAGACTTAGGGTTGTCTTCTGGGGTGGTGATCCCACACAAGTTCAAGGCGCCTGCCTTTGTGAAGTACGACGGGGCTTCCTGCCCTAAGATGCACCTCAGATAATATGTAAGGAAGATCCAGCCTTACACTGCAGACAAGAACTTATGAATCCATTTCTTCCAGGAGAGTCTTTCAGGGACTCAACTCGAATGGTTCTATCAGCTGGATGGAACCACTATTCGTAACTGGGAGGACTTGGCTACTGCTTTTTATAAGCAGTATCAGTACAATTCCGACCTCGCTCCCACGCGTACCCAACTCCAGGGTATGTCACTTGGGACGGGTGAAGGTTTTAAGGAGTACGCGCAGAAATGGAGAGTCCTGGCTGGCAGGGTGCAGCCACCGTTGACTGACCGTGAACTCGTGGACATGTTCTTGGGGACCCTATCTGGTCCGTTCTTTAACCACTTGATTGGTAATTCCTCTGCTGGGTTTACAGACCTGATCCTGACTGGTGAGAGGATCGAAGCTGGTATCAAATCGGGGAAGATACAGAAAGGTGCCTCCTCGAGTACTGAAAAGAAGCCCTTCAAGAAAGAAGCTAGTGCTGTGTATGGTCCCAGGAGACAGAACAAACTGGAACGCCGCCAAGCTGTCAACGCGGTGGTAATTTCAAAGCCTGCTGCTGCTCCTCAGCAATACAACCAGCCAAGAGTTGAGAGGCCTAAAAGACAGTATACTCGGCTCAGCATGACCCTGTCTCATATTCTGCGGCAACTGCTGTCAACCAATCTGGTAACTGTCAAGGAAGCTCCGAAGGTGGTAAACACAACATCTCCAAAGTACAACCCCAATGCCCGCTACGCTTATCACTCTGATGGCCCGGGGCATTCTACTGATGATTGTTGGGCTCTGAGGAATAAGGTTCAGGACCTTATTGACGCTAAGGAAATACAGTTTGAGGCGCCCGAAAGGCCCAATGTTGTGACTGCTCCCATGCCTCAGCATGGAGTGAATGCTGTGGAAGAGGATCTGTATGTAGCTTATGTGGATGATATTGCTACTCCGCTGTTGACCGTCAAGAGGAACCTGTTGCTAGCCGGTTTATTTCCGGGATGTAGTAAAGGTTGCCATCTATGTGTTGTTTCACCTGTTGGTTGTCCTTTGCTGAAGTCAGGCGTCCAAAACCTGATGGATAGCAAAGAAATCTTGTTCAAGAAGATTGCTGTCCCTGCTGTCCGTACCAAAGAAGTTTCTATTGTCACCATTTTCAACAACCCTCCTAAGGCTCCCTCAAAGAAGCCTGTCAAAATCATGCCTGTTCACAAGATTGCTCCTATCATCATCACTGTTCCGGGGCCTATCCCCTATAAGTCTGACAAAGCCGTCCCGTGGTACTATGGGGAAGATGTTTATGTTCTGGGAGTAAAGCAAGAGTTTGATGCAAGTACCGACGTCAGTAACATCACCGGGCCTGCTAAAGTCACTCGCAGTGGCAGGCTCTTCTCACCAGATATTGCGCCACCAGCTATTCAGAGACCTCTCGTCATTACACCTTCCAGTATGCCTGCTTCCCTTCCTGACCAAGTTCCTGTTTCTACCCCTGCTGCCGAGTCATCTGATACTCGGGGCAAGGGGATTGCTACTGATGTGCCTGCCCGGACGGAGGCACCGAAGATCAATGTTGAAGCTTCCAAGCAAGAGATGGAAGAGATTCTCAAAATTATCAAGAAAAGTGATTTCAACGTCGTTGAGCAGCTGGGGCACACCCCCTCTAAGATCTCTATGCTATCACTGTTGTTGTGTTCAGAGGCCCATGCCAAGGCCCTGATTTCCTTCCTGAAGACGGCCCATGTGCCACAAGAAACGTCTGCTGATCAATTTACCGATTGTGTGGCCAACTTGACTGCTGATAACAGGTTGGGTTTCTCTGAAGCTGATCTGACTGCCAAGGGAAAGAACCATAATGATGCCCTGCATGTCTCCATTGAATGCAGGGGCACTACTCTTGCCCATGTGTTGGTAGAAACCGGTTCTTCGTTGAACGTATTACCCAAGAAAGCTCTAGACAGGCTGGATTGTGAAGGTTTAGAGCTCAAGCCTAGTAACATTATTGTCCGGGCCTTTGACGGGTCGAAAAGGATGGTACATGGGGAAGTTGACATTCCAATCAGGGTTGGTTCTCAAGTTTTTGATTCTACTTTCTATGTGATGGACATCCGACCATCCTATTCTTGTTTGCTGGGTCGTCCATGGATCCACAAGGCTGGAGCTGTGACCTCCACATTACATCAGAAGCTTAAGTACCCGTTCAGAGGGAAGATTGTTACGGTGCAGGGGGAGGAAGAATACATGGTCAGCCACCTCAACTCGTTCCGGTACGTAGAAATGGATGGGGAGTTCATTGAGACTCCCTTTCAACACTTTGAAGAGGTGCCTCAGACATTGGCAGCAACAGAGACAGTGACTGAAGAAGACTCTCCTCTGAAGATGGCTTCCTTGAAGGATGCCCGGGCTGTGATCGAGAAGGGGGAGTGCGCAAACTGGGGCCGACTTCCTGATTTTACTCCGAAGACTGACAAATTTGGTCTGGGTTTCACTGCAGAAGCTCATAGGACTGTGCGTAAGGCAAGAATTGGAAGACCTCCTGTATTCATCACCAACCCGAGAGTAAATGCTATTGAGGACGAAGCGGACGAATCAGAATTCGACAGCTGGATCTACCCAACAACCAACGGTGGACCAAGCAACTGGACGGCGAAAGATTTCATACCTATTACTTTTGTCACTCAGTAATGAACTCCTTTGTTTTGAATTTGTAACAAACAATAATTTGAAACTTTATGGCCCGGTGTCTTACCCGGGGCACCGTGGCCTCATTTGTGAGGGCTCTTGTGTGTCACTATCATATATCATTAATAAAAGCATTGGACGTTTTTTACATTTCAAATCTTGCGCTCCTTTTCTTTCTTTATTATATATTGCAAAACAACTATATTTACACACACTCACTTATACAGGTTCCAATCCACTCTGGATCCCACTGGTAACGACTCTGTTACTGCCGGTTATGACTTCGAAAATTCGATCAACTTAGCCGAAGACGAAGGTGAAGATGATTGCGAAGTGCCTGGTGAGCTTGCAAGACTGCTACTCTAGGAAGAGAAGGCCATTCAGCCACATGAAGAGCCAGTGGAAACGGTAAATCTGGGTACTGAGACAGACAGAAAGGAAGTCAAGATTGGTGCCAATCTAGAGCTCAGTGTGAAACAACAGTTGATTCAGATGTTGAATGATTATGTGGAAATCTTCGCCTGGTCTTACGAAGACATGCCTGGGTTGGAGACCAACATTGTGGTCCATCACCTGCCTACCAAGGAAGAATGCCCTCCGGAAAAACAGAAGGTCCGCCGTATGCGTCCAGAGATGTCCGGGAAAATCAAAGCTGAGGTTATGAAACAATTTGATGCCGGGTTTCTAGCAGTGACTTCTTACCCTCAGTGGGTTGCCAACGTGGTTCCAGTGCCGAAGAAAAATGGAAAGGTCAGAATGTGTGTTGACTACAGGGATTTGAACAGGGCAAGCCCCAAGGATGACTTCCCTCTACCTCACATCAACGTTCTGGTTGATAATACTGCTCAGCATAAGGTATTCTCCTTCATGGACGGCTTCTCAGGTTATAATCAGATCAAGATGGCTCCAAAAGACATGGAGAAGACCACTTTTGTTACTCAGTGGGGCACCTTTTGCTACAAGGTCATGCCTTTTGGGTTGAAAAATGCTGGGGCAACCTACCAACGTGCCATGGTTGCTTTGTTTCATGACATGATCCATCATGAGATTGAGGTATATGTCGACGATATGATTGCAAGGTCCCAAACTAAGGAGGAACACCTTGACCATCTACAGAAGCTGTTTGACCGGCTGAAGTTGTACAAGCTGAGGTTGAACCCGAACAAGTGCACCTTTGGGGTGAGATCTGGAAAATTGCTAGGCTTCGTCGTAAGCGACAAAGGTATCCAAGTGGACCCTGCCAAGGTGAAAGCCATACAGGAGATGCCAGCTCCCAAGAAAGAGAAAGAAGTCAGAGATTTTCTAGGACGATTGAATTACATTGCCCGATTCATCTCACATCTAACTGCTACCTGTGAACCAATCTTCAAGCTACTGAAGAAATATCAAGTGGTACGTTGGAACGATGAATGTCAGGCCGCTTTCGACAGAATCAAAGAGTATCTCCAAGAACCACCCATTCTTATGCCACCGGTTGAAGGGAGACCTCTAATCTTATACTTGACAGTACTGGACAACTCAATGGGGTGTGTGCTGGGGCAGCATGACGAGTCTGGCCGAAAAGAGCATGCCATTTATTACCTTAGCAAAAAGTTTACCGACTGTGAGACCTGATACTCACTGCTCGAGAAAACTTGTTGCGCTTTGGTATGGGCTGCTCGCCGGCTAAGGCAGTATATGTTGACTCACACTACTCTGTTGATTTCAAAAATGGATCCAATCAAGTACATATTCGAAAAGCCTGCCTTGTCCGGAAGAATAGAAAGATGGCAAATGATCTTGACCGAATATGACATCCAGTACACGACTCATAAAGCAATCAAGGTAAGTGTATTGGCAGACCATTTGGCACACCAGGCAGTGGACGACTACCAATCTATAAACTTTGAATTTCCATACGAGGATATCATGGTAGTGACTGATTGAGAAGTACCTGGACCGGATGAAGGACCTGAGGAAGGATCCTGATGGTCTATGCACTTTGACGGAGCCTCAAACGCTTTGGGTAACGGTATTGGCGCCGTGATCATATCCCCTAAAGGCACTCATACTCCACTCACTGCCCGACTATGTTTCAACTGCACCAACAACATGGCGGAGTATGAAGCATGCATTATGGGTCTTCAAGCTGCAATTAACTTAAGGATCAAGTTTCTGAGTGTCTTCGGAGATTCCTCTCTCGTGATCAATCAGATCAAAGGCGAGTGGGATACGAAACACCCAAATCTTATTCCTTACAAAGAGTATGTGTTGATGTTGATTCCCCACTTCGAGGAAATAACTTTTGAACACTTCCCAAGAGAAGAGAATCAGTTGGCGGACGCGTTAGCTACGATGTCTTCTATGTTCAAAGTCAAATGGGACAACAAGGCTCCCCGGATCATTATCTGGAAATTGGACGAACCTGCACATTGCTGTGATCTTGAGGCTGAAGAGGTAACTGAAAAACCTTGGTATCATGAAGTGAAGAGGTAGTTGGAAGCTCAAGAATACCCCGAGGGTGCATCCGTTAACGACAAGAAGTTTCTGAGAAGGTTCGCAGCAAAGTTCTTCCTCAGCAATGGCATTCTATACAAGCGAAATCATGATTCAACTTCACTGCGTTGTGGGGATAAGACTGAAGCAGAAAAGATCATGGAAGAACTACATGAAGGTACCTTCGGAACTCATTCCAGTGGACATACCATGGCAAAGAAGATCCTTCGGGCAGGATATTTCTGGTCCACAATGGAAGCCGACTGTTACCAACATTCTCGGACGTGTCACAAATGCCAAATCTATGCTGATAAGGTGCACATTCCTCCAGTTCCTCTGAACGTCTTGACAGCACCATGGCCTTTTGCAATGTGGGGAATTGATATGATCGGCGAGATCAGACCTATGGCATCCAACGGGCATCGCTTCATCCTGGTAGCGATTGATTACTTTACAAAGTGGGTCGAAGCAGCTTCCTACGCTACGGTAACCAAGAATGTCGTGGCACGGTTCATTCGGCATAACCTGATCTGTCGATATGGCGTACCTGAGAGGATCATTACGGACAATGGTACCAATCTCAACAACAAAATGATCACTGAGCTCTGCGAGCAATTCAAGATACAACACCACAACTCTTCTCCTTACCGACCAAAGATGAATGGGGCTGTAGAAGCAGCTAATAAGAATATCAAGAAGATTGTGCAGAAGATGACAGTGACCTACAAAGATTGGCACGAGATGTTACTGTTTACTCTTCATGGGTACCGTACCTCAACACGGACGTCAACAGGGGCAACTCCCTTTTCCTTGGTCTATGGCATGGAGGCAGTCTTGCCTATTGAAGTCCAGATACCTTCTCTCCGGATAATGAAGGATGTAGGTTTGAACGAAGATGACTGGATCCAGACTCGGCTTGATCAATTAAACCTAATTGACGAAAAGAGACTCACCGCTATTTGTCATGGTCAAACGTACCAAAAACAGATGATCAGGGCATTTAATAAGAAAGTCAGGCGACAAGAGTATCAAGTCGGAGACCTGGTAATCAAGCGCATCATTCTTCCCCAAAGTGATCCCAGAGGCAAATGGACCCCTACGTACGAAGGGCCATTTGTGGTTAAACATATCTTCTCAGGAGGAGCTATGGTTCTAACCACCATGGATGGTGACGACCTTCCTCACCCCGCCAATGCAGACATAGTAAAAAGATACTACGCACGAATAAAAGACCCGATAGGTTGACACACCTAGGCAAAAATAAGGGCTTCCCGGCGAACCAAAAGGGTTCGGGCAAAAATAAGGGATGAAATGGAAAAAAATCTGTACACCCGGCAAGTCGAAAACCTGAAAAGGCGGCTTGGGCAAAAATGGGTATCCCGGTGGATTGAAAACCCGAAAGGGCGGTCCGGGCAAAAGTTAGGGATAAGCGTAATACTATGTCTCATTGGATCACCTTGCATCCATAATTCGATATCAACTATCAGGTTCAGACGACATCAATCAGTCAGCTTCATCTTCAACTAAGAAGCAAAGTGATGAGACGCTTGAAGATATAAAGGCGATAACATAGTTGGAACCCAGTGGGATTATTCTTTTCACATAGCTGTTTTGTTTTCCTTTGTGCAAATTGTATAAACTCTATGTTGTTCGGCGGCGTTCTCTTACTAGGACGTCAGCCTCTTGTACATAAACGCCTATTTACAGGCAGATTCAAAATCAATACAAATACACTTCTTCAGACAAGTTGCCAATTGTTTTTCCTTTTTCTGTTTTGTTTTGCAAAGAACGTCCAATGTTCATTTTTGATATATGCATTTGACACTAATTGCTAACTCATAAATATTTGCATGCGAAACAAAGGACTAGTTACAGGTGACATCAGAAACAGGGGCAATAGTCTAAGCGATCTAGTTGCTCTGTCCACCGAGGTACCAAGGTAAGTTCAGCTAAAGAATGTAACCAAGATACCTTCACTCCCCAGAGTAAGACCAATCAGCAATACTCTCCCCGAGAAGAGTTGGTCTCCCATCAGCCTTGAAAAGGCACAGTGTCTCCAGCAAGTCAGCAACGCTCTCCCCAAGTAGAGTTAGCCTACAGTCAGCCTTATGGAAGTTGGATATCCCCAGAAAATCTTATCATTCCCCAGCGGAGTATAGATATTCCTCAGCAAGCATCCCCGGCAGTCTTAATATTCCTCAACGAAATATAAGATTGTTCCCCGGCGGAATACCAGACACCCCAGTGGAGCCACTTCCCCAGTGCAGTCCAAAAGTTTCCCCAGGATAGTTGAATCAATATCCCCAGTAGATTCTGGAAGCTTATCCCCAGTAGATTCTGGAAGCTTATCCCCAGTAGATTCTGGAAGCTTATCCTCTGTAGAGTACAAATGCATATCCCCGACTTTATTCAGAAGGTTATTCCCCACCAGAGCTTATAACTGGGTTATCCTCATCTAATTACCACGGAAAGATCGTCCTCGGCGAAGTTCTTCCTATCCCCCAACAGAGTTCATCAAATCCTCCAACAAAGCTCATCAACGGTATCCCCAACAGAGTTATCATCAACCTCAGTAAAGTATCTCTTCTCCATAGAGTATTCCCCGCATAGTAATCTCTCCAACAAGTTTATTCTCCAACGGAGTCATCTTCTCCTACCGGTGTATCCTTGCAACCATCATCCCCAGCGGAAACGAAGAACTCTACTCTTCAACATCAGCCCAGGATTCAACGAACTTCCCGGCATTCGTCAAGGATTTATTTTCCTAAACGAAAATGCATTCATAAACATCACATTGTCATACATTATGACATATGCATATACGCATCATAACACACTATCTCATTTATTTTGGAACATCATGACATCATGCATCATGACATTGCACACAACTGATGTTTTGCCTTTTCAGGAAAAAGGTCAATCCAAAGATGATTACTATCAACTGTCGCAATTCCAGATTCGACACCTATATCTAGCCAGGGCATATCTGTGAGTGATTAATTGTAAATTCGATACTTGTATCCAGCCAGGGCATGTCTGCATGAAGAGTTTAGAGATTCGATACCTGTATCCAGCCAGGGCATATCTGTAGACGACTAATTCCAGATTCGATACCTGTATCTAGCTAAGGCATATCTGTGAGTGATTAATTGTGGATTCGACACCTGTATCTAGCCAGGGCATATCTGCATGAAGAGTTTAGAGATTCGATACCTGTATCCAGCCAGGGCATATCTGTAGACGACCAATTCCAGATTCGATACCTGTATCTAGCCAGGGCATATCTGTGAGTGTTTGATTGTAAATTCGATACCTGTATCCAGCCAGGGCATGTCTGCATGAAGAGTTTAGAGATTCGATACCTGTATCCAGCTAGGGCATATCTGTAGACGACTAAATCCAGATTCGATACCTGTATCCTGCCAGGGCATATCTGTGAGTAATTGATTGTAGATTCGATACCTGTATCCAGCCAGGGCATGACTGCATGAAGAGTTTAGAGATTCGATACCTGTATCCAGCCAGGGCATATCTGTAGACGACTAATTCCAGGTTCGATACCTGTATCTAGCTAGGGCATATCTGTGAGTGATTGATTGTGGATTCGATACCTGTATCTAGCCAGGGCATATCTGCATGAAGAGTTTAGAGATTCGATACCTGTATCCAGCCAGGGCATATCTGTAGACGACAAGTTCCAGATTTGATTCCTGTATCTAGACAGGGCATATCTGTGAGTAACTGATTGTAGATTCGATACCTGTATCCAGCCAGGGCACGTCTGCATGAAGAGTTTAGAGATTCGATTCTTGTATCCAGCCAGGGCATATCTGTAGACGAAGAATTCCAGATTCGATTCTTGTATCTAGCCAGGGCATACCTACATGAAGAGATTGAAGATCAACACCTGTAACAGGCCAGGAAACCATCTTCCTTTCTCAAAGTACGCAAGTTCTCGCTAAGGAATCTCTTACGCGATCGACACCCCCGATGGCATCTATAAGCCCATCTCCACAAATATCCATCACATTTCCAAATGGCATCTATAAGCCCATCCCCCAATCCCTCATATTTCTAAATGGCATCTGTAAGCCCATTCCCGCCATCACCTTGCTGATACTCTACTATGTGAGCGCAAATTTCTGGGCACTCTAGTGTTCAATCATCTTCCACCTTCGGATCACGAGAGGCACACAAGCCAATCTACATCCTCAGGTCTAAGAAGATTGAACAGGGGCAACTGTTGTACCCCAAAATTTGCCCTCCCATATTCTTCAAAGTTTTGACAAGCATCATCTCAATTTGCTCAAGTCTACTCAAGGGTTGCACAGTTCAAACACCCTCCTAAGCCAGTCAAATTAGGGTTTTGTTTCTTGCAAGGAAGTTGAGGTTTTCAAGGGCTCAATCAAGTCACATATGCCTATACACATTGTCAAGCATCTACATGCCAAGTTTCAAGGCTCACAAGGTCAAGTTGCACAGTCAAAAACCCTAATTGCTTCACAATCAACTGCAGGGGAAAAATGGTCATTTGGCAGTCAAAAGTCAAAATTTTTGGTCAACATCTTATTTTGAAGCCACAATCATCATTTGATCAAGTCTTGATCATGATTCCACAAGCATGGCTCAAAAATCATCAAGGTGTCAAAAGTTTCCATTTTTGGACAGCTGAAAAGTCAACTGTAACTTGACCAAGGCATAACTTTTTCATGGTTCATCAGAAAAATCCCATCCAATGCTCATTTTGAAGGGGATGACATTTCCTACAACTCATCTTCACATTCCAAATCCAAGAAATGCTCTCACAAAAAGTTATCAATTTCAACATTATAGGTCATTTTCAAAAGTCAACAAAAAGGCATTTTAAGTCAAAGACCATAACTTGAGATTGGTAAATCAAAATGACATGGGACCAAAGGCATTGGTTAGAGGACTTCAAGACCTTTCCAAAATGTCCAAGAACATGTTCATATGATCAAAATTGAGCAAGATATGCATTGGAGAAGTTGGGAAATTTTTGTGAAATGGCAAAAGTCAACTATCCTTGAAACTTCAATTTTTGACAAAAGGGCCCACTTTCTTCCACTTGATTCAGCCTTGTCATGCCATACACGTGTCCCATGATTAATTTCAAGACCAAACATTTATTTTTTCATTTTTATTTAATTTTTATGGATTTAATTCATTTTAATCCATAATAATTCAAATAAAATAAAAAAATTAATTAAATGGCATCTTTGTGGTTTGAATGGCTTTCATACAGCATATGCCAACTCCCAAATTCGTGTAAGGCTCATTTATGCACAAAATCATGGTTTTTGCTCCAAGTATGGGAAGTTTTTAATGGTGTTAAAGCAAAATCCAAAAACTTAATTGCAATGGATCCCAAGCTCATAATGTGACCTAATTCCCTTCATACATACATATGCAAGCCTTCCCAACCTCATTCACGACCTGAACACTGCACAAACGGCCAAACCAAATTCCAAAAAAATCAAGAAAAAGTTGAAAACTGAAATCAACCTTCCAGCATAATTCAAAGCCTTAGAGTGATCCAAACACCTTGCTGGACCTTCCAGGAACCTATTGCAATCACAAACAAGCCATAAACCTCAAGGAAACGCCCATAACAAGTCACACGGTTTGGTTTCTTTTCCATAATCGAAACTCAAAATATATGCATCCTTCATATGATTTTTTGTTATTTTTGTGTTACTTAAATCCACAGGAATCTTTTGGCATAAGTCAATTGCATTGAAACACATAGAATCCGAAACCACCATTGATGAAACCTAGGTTTTCAAAGCTTTCAATTTAGGGCTTTACAACATAAGCAAAATCAGAATCTCTCATGGCTATGGTTAAATTCGTCAGGATGAGACGAACACATTGATACCCTCGCGCCCTTTTTATATGTGCTACACGTCTAATCGCTATTATTGGCATTTTGCAGTTTGTGGGGGTTAAAAACCCCCGCTATTTGATTGTTTTTCTGCAGATAAATGAAGAAGATGAAGGACGTGGACGCATATGGTTGGAACATTCAAACACGCGCGCCTTTTTTTTTGTTTCAGCATGTGATTTGTTTTTTCTTATATTATATTTATTGCATATTATATTAACAAGATGCAGCGTTTGGTGTAGTGGAGGAGGACGTGTCTGGCAATCCTTGGGACCTGGTTTCGAATCCCAGGTCCCCCATAATTTCCATGTTATTTTGCTTAATGTGTTCACGTTCAGGCCCTCAAAGACGTCCCACCATGCACCTCATGTCCCAGCCTGCCAGGTGGCTACATGCTCAGATCCAAAGGCCATAAGGCGCTGTCCACTATACTCCAAGTCAAAGCATGCTGTAGGCAATGGCAAAGGGTCAAACGTGGCTGAGTGTTTGTTTGGGCCAAGGAATTACCAATACACCTTCAGATCTGGCCCACACCCCCCCTTGGGTTTTGCATTTTACATTTTATTTTCTTTATTTTTATTGTTTTATTTACTTCTATTGTTTTTTTTTAATTAATTATTCCCCAACCAATTAATCAACATTTTCACAATAAAAATTCAGAAAAAACCAAAAAAAAATATATTTTTATTAATTTCAAATCATTTTTTTGTAAATAAATTCTAACATTAATTAACTTAGTTGTTTAATTAGGTTTAATTTTAATCTTTTCACAATAAATAAAATTAATTTAGAATTAGGTCTTTCATTTGACAACTTTTAATTCCTTTTATTTTATTTTCATTAAAAATATAAAAAACACAAAAAACATTTTTTCTTTAATTAAGTAATGAATTAGTTAATTAGGTTTAATGTTTAATTTAATTCTAAAAGGGTCAAAGCCCTAAGACACCCCGATTCATTCTTTCGCGCGCATTTTAGTTTTAATTATTTATTTTGATTATTTATGTAACTGTCTCCGGATATGTAATAGTTAATTAGGGTTTATCGCTTTATTTAAATTCTCGTACTTTATTTTCCAAAACGGGTTTTTGTTTTTGGCGATGTATAGACCCGTGCCTTGTAATAGCTAGATTTATCTTCCCGCAATTTATTTTCCGTACTCCTAACTGTTAATTATGCCTGAAAGAATGTATGAAAAATAAAATCAATTCGCAGCTCACAAATAACATGCAAAGACAAACATTAACTGAAAAACAACACATGCACATGCCACTCCTAGGGTACGCTTCACTGGTTGCCTCAACGTGGTCACCAAGTATAGGGTGTCTTAGAGGTCGCCCTTCTGTCTAAAAGATCCAGTCGCCTCGAAACGGTTGCCTCAGATAAAAAAGGATCTAGGACATCAGGGTTACTTCTAAGGTGTCCTATTATTGCTTCGGTGACCACACTGTCCCTAATCATCGAATTGACCCGAATACCTCCAACGACGGTGCTACCTACCTCTCAATGGTGGGATGGAACTATCTAAAGGACTCTTATACAGCCTAATTCCTTAGAGTAGGTAGATCTCATGGGTACTTGCTCTTTTCAAACAAACAAAACAACTTTTCACACCGACACTTTCAAAAGTTTTCAAACAAATTTTTCATACACTCTTGAGGACAGATACAAGAGTTACTTAGAAATTTTTCAAACGAAACTTTTTCAAAACCCACACACACACTTGAAAAGCAAACAAATTTTGAAAACATAAGAGCAAGTACCTAATTGCCCATGGATAACCATGGATATAAAGGGTGCTAACACCTTCCCTTTCTATAAATCTACCTCCCGAACCGAGAGACATCTCGAATAAGGAATTTTGCTGTGCTTTTGTCCTTTCCATGTTGGAGAACATAAAAGACGGTGGCGACTCTTGCTTACCGCGACATTTCGCGAACCAGCTTAAAAAATAGTCAGTTCTATTTCCACCGATCACACTTGCTGAGGAATATCTGCATACTCCGCTAGGGAATATTAAGATCTTCTAGGGATAACCAACTTTTTTAGGGCCGATGGTAGACCAACTCTGCTTAGGGAGAGTATTGCTGATTTGTTCATGGTTGCAAGTCTCAGTGGGGAGAGCTACCCTTACTGTCTTAACCTGCGGGAGTGAAGGTATCCTGGTTACATTCTTCAGCTGAATATATACCTTGGTACCTGGTGGACAGAGCAACTTGTACAGTTTGGACAATTCTTATTGCCCCAGTTTCTGCGGGAGAAGAAGGCCTATGAGGTGCTTGATAATTGCCGATAGACAAATCTTCTTCTGGTAGGCAAGTGACGAGATGACGGGATATAGTCGTACGCTTTTGATCCCTAACTTTTGCCTGGACCGCCCTTTCGGGTTTTCAGTCCATCGGGATACCCTTTTTTTGCCCAAGCCGCCTTTTCAGGTTTTCGACTCGCCGGGTGTATAGATTTTTTCATTTTCATCCATTATTCTTTCCGAACCCTTTTGGTTCGACGGGAAGCCCTTATTTTTGCCTAGGCCAGCCGACCTAGCGGGTCTTTGATTATGCGTAGTACTTTTTTGACTATGTCCACGTTCTCAGAGCGCAGGGAGCTGTCACTGTCAATAGTATTGTGTCGCCATACTACCAGAAGATGTCTGATCATGCAAGATTCGTTGTTGGAATTCATGTCCAATGCCCCAAGTGACTCAGGCGGAGATTTGCCCCTGGCTATTTGGCATTTTGAGAGATTTCTTGAATCTTGACTGGACTGCCCCAAATGATGAACAATAATCATGTCGTGCCCCTTGATTGGAAGTGTTTTTCCACTTGATGCGACCTTTTCATTGAGAAGGCGTTTGTTCACTAGATATTCGTCGTGCGAATTTCTCTGCTGTTTGAACAAATAGTCATATGCAAACAATGTTATTTTTAAAAATGCAAAGCTTATGTCTGTCTTGAAGTTTTTTTTGAAAATGCAGTTTTCAATAAAACAAGTGAATTTTTGTAAAATGTGACGACAACTCAGGATTTACAGCAAGCCATACAGGAGTCAGGATACCTTTTGTAACAGTATGCTTTTGGACTAACCCATGCTTCAGCTAGGACTTTTTTAAGGTTTATAACGTGGCCTGGTTCACGGTTTAAGAAACAAAGGATAAAGGCTCAAAGTATATTTGTACCCACCCGCTCTTCGTGATGTTCTTCAATCCTAAACTCAGTTAATTGTGCATTAGATTTTTGTTTGAATCTTTGCTCTGATATTCCGGTGATGGTTCGGATACTGATAGTTTATTTTGAACAGGCAGTCATTTTATAATAGTTTGTAGGACCTCTTTCTTTTTGATTGCGTTATCCCTATCTTTTTCCTGAACTGTTTCTTTTGTGATTACAGTCAGCGGGATGCCCCCAGTTTTTGTAAGTCTCCTTCATAGGTTTTGACTTATTGGGCTTTTATTTTGAGAGATAATGACTGCCTGTCCTTACGATTATACGGAACCATCACTGTCTCTTGTTTTGGAAGGACTTCTTTGATGCCATTCGTTGTGCACCTGGATCGACTGAGAAAACTACCCTGCCCCGGGTTGTAATTAAGGGTTTTAATTTGTGAAAAGAAAAAACTCCAACTTCTTTGGCTCAAAGGGGTTGACTAGGGATTATCTTCCTTATAACTCCACTGTTTAGGATTTGAAACAATTCCTGTACTTCATCAGCGGGGTCTGTTCAAAATCATACTGTAAAGATTATGGTATCGTTTTCGTCATCCTCCCTCAAAAGGTTTAGAATTTTTTTTTTAATCAAGAGTTGAACATCACAAAGAATGAAAGCAATTTGAATATAGTGGATACGAATGGATTGATTCAAAACAGACATATGCGATGCATTGATAAAGTAATAAAGTTTGACATGAATAAATGTTTGAACAATCAAAAGAAAATTACAGATTGAAAATTCCAATGAACAAAAAGTCTTCTCGTCTCAGGACTTGTCACTTCAAATGGTGAACCTTGGAGGGATAGTAGAAGAACTCAGCCTGACCATCTTGTGCAAACTCCAATGCTCCTTCATCAATCAGGTTTTGGATTTTATACCTCAACTTCCAACAGTCGTCAGTATCATGCCCCGGGCTGTTAGAATGGTATGCACACCTGGCATCAGGATTGTAGTTGGGTGAAGAAGTCTTAGGATTTGGGTGGGGTCCTACCAACGTCACCAGATTCAAATTCAACAGGTGTTGCAAAGCTTGGGACAGCGGCATGTTGAGCTTGGTAAATGGCCTCGGAGTAACCCCTTGCTTATGGTCAGGCTGTTGTTGGACCTGTGAGGTAGTGGCACCCTGGAGAGGTTCATTCTTCATCAAACCAAACCTTTGACTTCTCGGAAGTTGATTAATGACTTAATCCTCAGCCTTGACTATTTGCTTCATACTGTTGTATCTGTCTTGATGAAGCTGGTTAATCACTGTTCTCAACTCTTCTTGCTCCCGAGCTAAGCCTTGGATAAGAGCCATCTGCCCCAGCATCTGGGTTTTCATTGCATCTACCTCAGCTTGCAGATGTTTCAGCCGTTCGTCCTTACTGTCTTCAGGACTCTTCTTGACCAAATTCCCCATGAGGAGTGTTCTCAACTCTTCCTGCCCCTTGGATAGGCTTAGGAAGATTTCCCTGAACTGAGTCTCTTGAGTATGAAGATTCTGGTTGTCTTGTTGGAAAGCCATTGCTGAAATAAACAGCGAGAACGTGAGAGACCTGTAAAGGGTGACCTGTGATGCAATGATATGTATGATATATGTATGCAATGTTTTCAAGGATCTCGCGGGGTAAACAGGAAACTGTTAGAATTTGAATTTTGCAGCTTGATTGAAGGAACTTCCTGTTGCTGAGAATCCTTCTTCAAGAGTCAAAGCTCACCATATCGAGTGGGTCATAGCCCTTGACTCAAGTTATCATGTTTTGATCTCCAAACAACCTTGGCTAGAGGAAAATAAATCCCATTTGCCCCTTGCTAGACAATTGGTTCATCACGACCTGCATCACAAACCCTTGAGATCCTTGAAATGGGTTAGTCTTTATGCAGGATGCATGCAATGTTATGATGTTATGATGTTATGATGTTATGATAAAGGCACACCACAAGTATTCACAAAAGGCAAACATGGTAAAGGTACACAAGTCACACAAGAGCCCTTAGATTTCCGGCTGGCATGAAGTTTAGGTACTACCCTCTTTCAGTTTCAGTTGGTTAAGACCTGTCCTAGAAAATAGTAACCAGGTTCTAGAGGATCTCAATATCACTGACTATCCTCGATCGGTCATAATTCCAGTTTGGCAACCTTTTTTTTGCGGCCAGAACCATCGCGAGAGTTTAGCCTCAATGAGTGTAGCATACTGCTACTGTTCTATGGCCAAGTTGGTCAATTTAAGGTGCTAAGGTTAGTTGGTGCTTAACGACTCCTCAGAAGACCCATATTCTCCTCGTTCCAACACAAGGGATATCGGTACAGACCAAGGTGTCACACCAACGTTGCTACTGCTTCACCCGTGTTGGTCTACACCGGACAGGTCCCTCACAGTTTATTGCTACTTACCTAAAGGGTATTCCCCAGATCCGGGTTAGGATCTATAAAACTCCGATGCAAACCCACAAAATTAAAGCATACAAGGCATACAATTGAAAACATAGTGATCTAATCCTAAGGTACACCTCACTTATTTATTCCCCAGCAGAGTCGCCAGTTCTGTGATCGGTGGAAATAGAACTGACTATTTTGGAATGTTGGTTCGCGAAATGTCGCGGTAAGCAAGAGTTGCAACCGTCTTTTATTTTCTCCAACAAGGAAAGGACAAAAGCACATCAAAATTCCTTTTCGAGATGTTTCTCGGTTCGGGAGGTAGATTATAGAAAGGGAAGGTGTTAGCACCCTTTTTATCCGTGGTTATCCATGGGCTCTTAGGTACTTGCTCACTATGTTTTCAAAAAAGTTTTACTTTTCTTGTGTTTGTGGGTTTGGAAAAGTTTTGTTTTGAAAACTTCGATTTAACTCTTGTATCTGTCCTCAAGAGTGTATGAAGTGTTTGTTTGAAAACTTTTGCTAGAAAAGTGTAAGTGCGAAAAGTATTTTTGTTTTGAAAGAGCAAGTATCTAAGAACCTCTACCTACTCAAAAGAAATTAAGCTGTGTAAATGTCCTTTAGACAGTACTATCCCACTATTGAGAAGTAGGTAGTACCGTCGTTGGAGTTTCGGGTCAATTCGATTATAGGGACATGTGGTCACTAAAGCAATGGTAGGACGCCTTAGCGGTAACCCTAATGTCTTAGATCTTTTTAATCCGAGGCAACCGTTTCGAGGCAACTTTTTGATCTTTAGACAGGAGGGCGACCTCTAAAACACCCTATACTCAATGACCACGTCGAGGCAACCAAGTGAGGCGTACCCTAGGAGTGGCATGTGCGAGTGTGTCCGATTTCAGTTAAGTTATCTTTGCACATGTTATGGTGAGCTACGGGTTGATTTTAATTTCAGAGATAAGTCTTGTCATGCATACCCTAGTTAGCAAACATCTAGCAGTTAATAGTTGCGGAAAATAAAGCTAAACTATTACAAGGCGTCGGGTATTTACATCGCCAAAAACATACCCTTGAAAAGTAAATGCGGGAAATTAAAGAAAGCGATAAAAAGTCCTAATTAAAGCTATTACATCCTCGGAACAATTACATAATATGGATCACAAATACGAATCAAAAAGAATATGCACGAGGGAAGAATTGAATTGGAGAAGTTCTTAGGGTTTTGACCCCTTTTGGAGAAAGAAAGAAGTTTTATCTATTTTGCGTTTAATTAAATTAAACCTAAAACTAATTAATTAATAAAAAAGAAATACTTTTGGTTTTTTATGATGTTTAAGAAAATAAAAAATAACATGATTAAAAGTCAAGAAACCCTAATTCTACATTAGTTTTAGATTTATTGTGAAAATATTAAAATTAACCTAATTGACTAATGTGATCGGTGGATCTGGAACTGACTGTTTAACGCTGGTTCGTGAAATGTCGCGGAAGCAAGAGTCGCCACCGTCTTTTATTTTCTCCAACAAGGAAAGGGCAAAAGCACAGAAAAATTCCTTATGAGATTATCTCTCGGTTCGCGAGGTAGATTTATAGAAAGGGAAGGTGTTAGCACCCTTTCTATCCATGGTTATCCATGGGCTCTTAGATACTTGCTCATTTGTGTTTTCAAAAGTGTTTGCTTTTCAGAGTGAGTGGGTTTTAAAAAGCTTCTTTGAAAATTCCAGTTCGACTCTTGTATCGCTCCTCAAGAGTGTTTGAAAATTACTTTCGAAAGCATTTTGAAAAGTGTCGGTGTGAAGAGTATTTTTTGATTTGTTTTGAATTTAGAGCAAGTATCTAGAGTCGTCTACCTACCCTAAGGAATTCGTCTGTGTAAATGTCCTTTAAAGTAGTGCCATCCCACCATTGAGAGGTAGGTAGCACCACCATTGGAGGTATTCGGGTCAATTCGAGGTTCGGGACATGGTGATCACCGGAGCAATGGGAAGACACCTTAGAAGCTACCCTCATGCCAGGTTCCCGGATCATGAGGACTTACTAAGACATCCTCTACTCGACGATCACCTTTCGAGGCAAGGCAACAGTGAGGCGTACCCTAGGGGTGGGGTGTGATTTGTGTGTCATGTTCATTTGCATTTATCTTGTCATGTCAAATTGATCTATGCGTTTGTTTTTATTTTCGTCATTCATTCTTGCATTCCATTTAGTTAACAGTTAAAAAAGTGCGGAAAGATAAAATTCCTAAACTATTACAAAGGCGCGGGTCCACATCGCCAAAATTAAAATCCAGGACCCGATTTGACAGAAAGTAAATAAAGTGCGAGAAATTTAATTTGCACGGCTTCGGGAGAGTTACATAAATATTTAAAAGAAGGAAATAAATAAAATGCGCAAAGAGAATAAAAAATCGCAAGCGAGGGCGTTGGACCCTTTTTAATGAAATTAAATTAAATTATTAATTAAATTAAAATAAAAAGGAAATTATTTTGAGGTTTTTTGGATTTATGATTTTTTATGAGAATTTAATGAAATTAACTAATTAACCCTAATTCTACAATTTTTATTTATTAAGAAAAAATATTAAAGTTAAACCTAAGATTAATCTAATTATTTACTTGGTGATTTAATTACAAAAATAATATTTAATAATTAATTATTGTGAAAGAAAAGAAAAAAGGATAAAAATACTTAAAAACCCTAATTCTACCAATGTTAAATTTATTAAGAAAAGACATTAAAATTAACCCTAAGTTTAAATCTAATTAATTAGTGAGGTTTATTTACAAAATATTAAAATAAAATATATATTTTTATTTTTATGACCTTTCTGATTTTTCTATTGTTTTTATATTTTTATGAAAATAATTAAATTAAAGAAATTAATTAAAAGAGGAAATAATTGAATCAAATAAAAAAATTAAAAATATGAAAGAAATAGCAAACCTTGGGGGGTTCTGTCCCCAATTGGAGGTGTAATTGGCATTGTTGGCCCAAGGTTTCAAGGCCTTTTTTGACTTTTTCCAGGAAGCATGTGGCACGTTTGACTAGAGTCCATGGTATTCTTCCAATCAGGTCCTTTGGACTGAGATCATTGCACGCGTGGCAAGCATGGACGGTGGTCATATGATAAATCCCAAGAACATATGCTGTATGGGAACACGTTTGGAAGAAAAATAGGGAAATAAGGAGAAGGACCTGGGAATCGAACCCAGGTCCTATTGCTTACCAACATAACATCCCACCAACTGAACCACTTCAACGCGCTGTATACAAAATGATGCATAAATAATATAAGGGAAACTTGATGTTAGTGGCCTAAAAAACAAAAACGCGCGCTGCAGTTTGAATTATCCACTCATGCCTAGACACCTAAGCGTCTTCCTCCTTGTTGCGTTTTCCTGAAACAAAAACAAGTAAGATTGCGGGGGTTTTGAACCCCCACCATATGCAGTGCAAAAAAAATAGCGATTAGCTCGTTCCTAATCAGAAATTGGGCGCGACCCCATTAATGAATTTGTTGGAAGCTTTTGATTCTCATGGTGCCAGTCCCGCGTCCCAATTTTTCCATAGGAGTAAACCCCCAATTTTTTATCTCTGAAACCCTAAGGTGCTTCAATGGTAACTCTTCATAAAACGCATGAAAACTCAATTAAATCATATGGTTAGTTTCAGAAGCATCCAATTAGTGCAAATCAGTAAAGAAAACACATGAAAAATGCATAAAATTCATGATACGATTATGGATATTTTCATGAAAAGTTTGACTCTCATATACCAATTCTTGATGTTTCAGGCTATGATATTGATCCAGGCACCTTTCTTGATGTCTCAGCAAGACAATGGTATAGTTATTTTGGCTTGAATCGCCCTAGAACCTAGTTTTAAGTATTGGAGTTTTCTTGAAAAAATTCAAACTTGATTAGGGATTTCTGGCGCAGCTTTTGTGGTCTTTTGCATTAGGGTTGGCTTCATGCTTATGTATGGAATGATTAGGGTTGGTTTTTTTTGTCCAAAGAATCAAAGCATTGATGGAATGGATATTGACTTTCATGGCAAAATATTTTCCAATCTTTTTCATGCAAACTTGGTTCCAATCATGGCCAATTGACTTGATTCTTTCTAAATCAGATAATGCACAAAATCTTAAGACTATTTCATGCATAAAAAGATTTGATTGCTTAGGTTTAGTATTTTCCACATATTTATTTAAATTAATGAATTATTAGTCATTAAAAATCCAAATAAATAAATAAAAATGATGAAAAACTTCCCTTTGGGCCAAATGGTCGTGCACATGCCTTGGATGATGAATTGTGGAAGAAAAAGAGGCCCATTAGCATTTTTAAGACTTTTGAAGCAATGTTGACTTTTCAAAATATCCAAAAATTTCCCAACTTCTACAAGGCATAACTTGCTCAATTTTTAAGCTTTGCTCATGTTTTTGGACATTTTGGAAAGGTCTTTGAGTCCTCTAACCAATGCCTTTGGTCCCATATTATTTTGTTTTACCAATCTCAAGTTATGGCCTTTGACTTAAAGTCCCTTTTTGTTGACTTTTGAAAATGACATATAATGTTGAAATTGATAACTTTTTGTGAGAGCATTTCTTGGACTTGAAGTGTGAAGAGGAGTTGTAGGAAATGTCTTTCTCTTCAAAATGAGCTTTGGATGGAATTTTTCTGATAATCCATGTGGAAGTTATGCCTTGGTCAAGTTACAATTGACTTTTTCAACTGTCCAAATATGGAAACTTTTGCATCTTGATGATTTTTGAGCCAAGCTTTGAGAATCCTGATCAAGCATTGATCAAATGATGTTTGTGGCTTCAAAATGAGATGTTGACCAAAAATTTGGACTTTTGACTGTCAAATGACCATTTTGCCCCTGCAGTTGACTGTAGGGCGATTAGGGTTTTTGACTGTGCGATTTTGTGCTGTAAGTCTTGAAACTTGGTATGAGGATGCTTGACCATGTTTATAGGCATGTGGGACTTGATTGGACCCTTGGAAACTTCATTTTCTTTATCAAAACCAAAACCCTAGTTTTTGACTGTTAGGAGGCTCTTGAACTGTGCAACCCTTGGGGAAATTCTGAAGCCTTGACTTGGCAAATTTTGAAGAATATGGGAGGGAAAATTTTGGGGTACAACAACTAAATAAATTAATTATGTTAGTATTTATTTACAAAAATAATAAAAGGGTGAAATTAATTTTAATAAATAATAATAATAAAAAATATTATATTTTAGTTTTCTGAATTTATTATGAAAAAATTAATTTGATTAATTAACTAATAATAATAATAATTAATAATAATTAAGTGAAAAAAATATAAAAGAAGAAAATAAAAGAAAATAACCCAGGGGGTGTTGGCCCAATTAGGAGGTATGTTTGGAAATTGGTGGCCCATTTGCTGCAGCCTGTTTTGACTTTAGCAATTCCCTGTATGCTCATTGACTAGGGAGCATGATGATCATTCACCTAGGCCATTGGATTTATGCCTGAAGCCACATGGCGCATGGATATCCGAGGTACATGGTAGACCATCTCCTGAAACCTGCATGTGAATATATGAAACAAAATAACATAAATGTCTTGGGGGGCCTGGGATTCGAACCCAGGTCCCAATGCTTATTGGACGCTTGCTCAACCACTCCACCACCTGCCTCAATTGTCATTGGAATAACAAGTATTGATTATATATGCAAACTAATTAATATACTGAAATTATAAAAAAACGCGCGCTTTTCAAATAATCCAACCAGATACTAACACGTCCTCGTCTTCTTCCTTTGTACCTGTAAAAACAATATCAGATAGCGGGGGTTTTTAACCCCCACTAACCACTACAGGGAAAAATAGCGATTAGCACCACGGTTCATATAAATATTTCGCGAAGGGTTGGTCTTGTTCGTCTTGTTCTCATGATCCCAACCATGTGTCTTAGGAGTCCTAATTTTGCCTGGTTCAGAAAGCCCCAATTTCAAAGCTTAAGAACCCTAGAAATTGATCATGGCATCTTTGGATTCAGGGAGTTATAATTCAATTAAATGATACCATTAGCTTCATATGGTTCCTAGCAACACAAATAAATCAAGAAAACACGTTAAATATGCATGATTTAAGAGTTACAATTTGGAATAGAAAAGGCAAACCGTGGTTCTGTAGATGATGATTCTTTGAGCTTTGAAACTGGAATTTGATTGTAAATCGTGCCTGAGACCTCCTGCAATGTATTAGAGTCAACAAAAGTCCTTAAATCGCCCTAGAATGCAAAAGTCAGTTTTCAATTTTCTTGGAATTTTTTCAATATGCTATGGCTGTTTCTGCAGCTTTCTTCACGTCCTCTTTGATCAGGGTTTGCTTGCATATATATAGGGCAATTGAATTAGGTCAAAAGCTTGAGCAAAAATCCATTGCATTGATGCTTGAATCCTTGATTGGAAATCAAATCTTTTTGATTTTTCATGATTGGAAAATGTTGCCAAATTTGGAGATTTTTGTATCTTTGACTTGTGCACGAATTTGCCAGCATATCTTGACCATATTTGCTTCACAAATTGATTGAAAAATCAAATCTTGCATTTTCCTACAATTTAAATTAATTAAATGAATTAATATTAATTAAAAATCCAATTAACCAATAAAAATAAGAAAATAAATTCAATTAATCTTGATGGGTCGTGCATAAGTCATGGATGAAGTTTCAAGAAGAGATTTGAGGCCCATTAGCAAAAAGAAATTGTTTTGAGCAAAGTTGACTTTTGCAAATTCATGAAAATTTCCCAACTTCTCCAATGCACAACTTTCTCAATTTTGATCATATGACCATGTTCTTGGACATTTTGGAAAGCTCTTGAAGTCCTCTAACCAATGACTTTGGTCCCATGTCATTTGGATTTACCAATCTCAAGTTATGGCCTTTGACTCAAAGTGCATTTTTGTTGACTTTTGAAATTGACCTATAATGTAAAAATTGATAACTTCTTGTGAGAGAATTTCTTGAACTTGGAGTGTGAAGAAGGATTGTAGGAAATTGCACCCCCTTCAAAATGAGCATTGGATGAAATTTTTCTGACAAACCATGAAAAAGTTATGCCCTAGTCAAGGTACAGTTGACTTTTCTACTGTCCAAAAATAGTAACTTTTTGCACCTTGATGATTTTTGAGCCATTCTTGTGGAATCATGATCAAGACTTGATCAAATGATGATTGTGAACTCAAAATAAGATGTTGACCAAAAAATCTGACTTTTGACTGCAAAATGACCATTTTGCCCTTGTAGTTGACTGTAGGTCAAATGGAGCTTTTGACTGTGCAAACTGGCACTGTGAGTCTTGAAACTTGGCATGTAGGTGCTTGAGGATGTATATAGGCCTATGAGACTTGATTGAACCATTGAAAACCCCAAATTCCTTGAGAGAACCAAAACCCTAATTTCAGCTATCTTAGGAGGTGGTTTGACTGTACAATCTCTTGAGCCATCTTGAGTAATTTGAAAATCAATCTTGACAAATCTTGAGGAATATGGGAGGGCAAATTTTGGGGTACAACACTTACTTTATTTAATTTTCAAATAGTCATGTGACCTTACATGCACACACACACATTTGCAGATCCACATCCACTTTGGATCTCATTGACAACAATTCTGCTATTTCCATCTATGAATTTGAACATCCAATATATCAAGCTGAAGACGAAGGTGAAGAAGATTGTGAAATACTCGGGGAACTCGCCAGACTTCTAATACAAGAGGAAAAGGTCATTCAATGGCACGAAGAACCAGTTAAAGTGATCAACATAGGTACTGAAGCAGACAAAAAAGAATTCAAGATCGGTGCCAATTTGGAAGATGGTGTCAAAGGAAGTTTGGTCCAGATGTTACACGACTATGTTGAAGTGTTCGCTTGGTCATACGACGATATGCCGGGGCTCGATACTGATATCGTAGTTCATCGTCTTCCAATGAAGGAAGGTTGTCCTCCGGTCAAGCAAAAGGTTCGTTGCATACGGCCAGATATGTCTGAGAAAATAAAGGTTGAGGTAATGAAACAGTTCAATGCAGGTTTCCTGGAAGTGACATCATATCCCCAATGGGTCGCAAATGTGGTCACAGTGCCTAAGAAAGACGGAAAAGTCTGTATGTGCGTATACTACGGGGATTTTAATAGGGCAAGCCTCAAATATGATTTCCCACTACCACATATTGATGTCTTGGTCGAAAATACTGCTCAACACAAAGTTTTCTCCTTCATGGATAGCTTCTCCGGTTACAATCAAATCAAAATGGCGCCCGAAGACATGGAGAAAACCACTTTTGTCACACAGTGGGGCACCTTCTGTTATAAGGTCATGCCTTTCAGTTTGAAGAATGCATGTGCAACCTATCAACGGGCTATGGTAGTTCTATTTCATGACATGATCCATCATGAGATAGAAGTGTACATTGATGATATGATTGCAAGGTCGCAAACTGAGGAAGAACGCCTTAATCATTTACACAAGCTATTTGAAAGGTTGAAGAAATACAAGCTGAGGCTAAATCCCAACAAATGCACCTTCGGGGTAAGGTTTGGAAAAATCTTAGGGTTTGTCGTCAGTGGAAAAGGTATTGAAGTTGACCCTGCAAAAGTCAAAGCTATACAAGAAATTCCAGCTCCCTGTACTGAGAAGGAGGTCAGGGGTTTCTTGAGTCGACTCAACTATATTTCCCGGTTCATATCTCACTTAACAGCTACTTGTGAGCCAATCTTCAAACTATTAAAGAAAGATCAAATAGTCAGATGGAACAACGATTTCCAAGAAGCTTTTGACAAGATTAAGGAGTACTTACAAGAACCTCAAATCCTGATGCCTCCAATTGAAGGAAGACCTCTGATTATGTACTTGATTGTATTAGAGAATTCAATCGGGTGTATGTTGGGCCAACATGACAAGTTTGGCCAAAAAGAGCATGCAATATACTACCTTAGCAAAAATTTTACCGACTATGAAACTAGATATTCACTGCTCGAGAAAACTCGATGCACTTTGGCATGGGATGCTCACCGGCTAAGAAAGTATATGTTGACTCACACCACTTTATTGATTTCTAAGATGGATCACATCAAGTATATCTTCGAGAAGTCAACTCTCTCCGGACGAATAGCTAGATGGAAAATGATTTTGACTAAATATGACATCCAATACACTACACAAAAAGCAATCAAGGGAAGTGTGATGGCGGATCATTTGGCCCATCAAGCTGTGGATGACTACCAATCCATGAACTTTGAATTCACGGACGAGAACATCATGCTGATAACCGACTGTGAAAAGCCTGGACCGTATGAAGGACTTGAACAAAGATCCCAATGGACTATGGTTTTTGATGGAGCTTCCAATGCATTGGGTAACAAAATTGGTGTTGTGATTATTTCTACCGAAGGTTTCCATACACCTTTCACTTCCAAACTTTGCTTCGATTGTACGAACAACATGGTCGAGTATGAAGCATGCATCTCGGGTCTAAAGGTTTCCATTAACCTAAGAATCAAATTCTTGAGTGTATACAGAGACTTAGCCTTGGTGGTAAGTCAAGTTAAAGGAGAGTGGGATACCAAACATCCAAACTTGATCCCTTATAAAGAGATTGTGCTAACCTTGATCCCATACTTGGAGGAGGTCACCTTTGAACATCACGATGGAAGAAAATCAGTTGGCAGATGCTTTAGCAACTATGTCGTCTATGTTCAAGGTCAATTGGGACAACAAAGCTCCCAAAAGTACCATCTAAAGATTGACGAACCTGCACACTGTTATGAGATCGACACTGATGAGGAGAAGCCTTTGTATCATGAAGTGAGGAGGTACCTTAAAGCACAAGAATATCCCGAGGGAGCCTTAATCAACGACAAGAAATTCCTGCGGAGGTTCTCAGCCAAATTCTTCCTAAGCAATGGGATCCTGTACAAGCGTAACCATGATTCTACTCTCTCCGTTATATGGACAAGAAGGAAGCAGAAAAGATCATGCAAGACATGCATGAAGGTATCTTAGGGACTCACACTAGTGGACACACTATGGCCAAGAATATTCTAAGAGCTAGATACTATTGGTCGACTATGGAAACTGATTGTCACCACCACTCGAGGACTTGCCATAAGTGTCAGATCTATGCCAACAAGGTTCATGTGCCTCCAATACCTTTGAACGTCATGACTGCTCTGTGGCCGTTTGCAATGTGAGGCATTGACATGATCGGAGAAATCAAGCCCACTGCCTCCAATGGACATCGTTTCATCCTCGTCGCCATTGAATACTTCACCAAATGGGTCGAAGCTGCTTCATTTTCCTCATCCACTAAGAATGTTGTAGCCCGGTTTATCAAGCATAACCTCATATGTCGGTACGGCATCACTGAAAGGATCATCACTGACAACGGAACCAACCTTAATAATGCCATGATCACTAAACTCTGCACACAATTCAAAATCAAGCATCACAACTCTTCTCCATACAGACCTAAGATGAATGGTGCAGTGGAAGCTGCCAACAAGAACATAAAGAAGATTGTGCAAAAGATGGTGGTGACCTATAAAAACTGGGATGAGATGCTACCATTTTCTCTTTATGGCTATCGTACCTCAGCACGAACATCAACTGGGGAAACCCCGTTCTCTTTAGTCTATGGCATGGAAGTTGTCCTACTGTTGAAGTTCAGATTCCTTCCTTAAGTATTATGAAAGAAGCAAACTTAGGCGAAGACGAATGGATTCAAACTAGATTGGATCAGTTGGATTTTATTGATGAGAAGAGATTGGCTGCTATCTATCATGGTCAGATATATCAAAGTCGTATGATCAAGGCATTCAACAAGAATGTCAAATCTCAAGTATACCAGGCTGGTGACTTAGTAATAAAGTACATAATTTTACCATAATGTGACCCCAGGGGAAAATGGACCCCACTTACGAAGGGCCATTTGTTGTTAAAAAAGTATTCTCTGGCGGTGCCATGATGCTAACCTTTATGGACGGTGAAGACTTCGCACATCCTGTGAATGCGGACATAGTAAAAATACTATGCATAAAGAACGACCCACTAGCTTGACATACCTAGGCAAAAATAAGGGTATCTCGAAAAACCAAAAAGGTTCGGGCAAAAATTAGGGATATATACAAAATATTGTACATCCGGCAAGTCGAAAACCTGAAAGGGAGGCTTAGGCAAAAAAGGGTATCCTGGTGGACTGAAAACCCGAAAGGGAGGTCCAGGAAAAAGTTAAGGATTAAAGCGTACGACTATGTCCCATTGAATCACTACATTCAGCTTTATTAACAAGGTCAAAAGTTCAAAAGGGTACAAGATCAATTCAATTAACTTCTTCCAACAACAAGGAATAATGTTTGAAGACATAGGGGCAATAGCGGGTCGAAACCCAATGAGATCACTTCCACATGGCTATACAATTTTTGTTTTCACTTTGTATTCTTTTCATTTTTTCGACGACTTCCTCTTACTATGATTTTTGTCTCTCTGTACAAAAACGCCTATTTTTAGGAAAATTATCGATACAAATATACTTTGAAGTGCAAACTTTTTGTTTTTTCTGTTTTGAGTGCAAAAAAGTCCAATGACTAAAATTGAATGAACATATGCATATGAACATGATTAACTATTAACAAATGTACGCATAAGAATACTAATAAGCATTTACTTAAGGATTTGGGATATCCCCACAGAGTCACTTCAATAATATTATCCCCACAAAATGAATTCATACCTTCTCCATCTAGAGTCCCAATCAGCATATTTCCTAGAAATTCTCTTCCCCAGCCGAGTTTTCCAAAACTGAAAGAGAAAACCTTGCAAAATTCTTCCCTAGTAAGGTCACCATAATGCCTTCCTCAATAGGGTTTATTTCCCTAATGGACTACAACCTCCCCAGCTTGAGTCTATTCCTCAGACCACTCACTGGCAAATTCCTCTTCTCCAATAAATTGATATTATCCCAAGAAAGTTACTGCAAAACCTAGAATCCGACCAGATACCAATCGGAAGTTTAATCATCTCTTTTATCCCCAGTCAGGGTATATGAGAATTAAATTCCCCAGTAGGGAAATGGACAACCAAGGTTCCTAAACTCTATTCCCCAAGTAGAAAACAACATTCTCTGAAGAGTTTCCTCAAACAACAAATAGGAATTTCCAACAGAAGCACTCTAGACAAGGTTTAAGATACACATACTCTTCATCTCCAGCAGTAGTCCAGGATTTAGCTTCCCAAAACTCCCAGTAGAGTCGCCAGTTCTGTAATACAATGGGAGAACTTATTTGGGTGTTTTATGTTTTATCGCAATTTTTGCGGATAGCAAGAGTCTCCATCGACTTTTCTTTTATCCAACAAAGGAAAGAAGGAGAAAAATAACAAAGACTTCCTTTTGAGTAGGTAGAACGCTCGTAGTTGCTTGCTCGCAAACATTTCAAAACAAACATCTTTCAAACACCAACGCTTTCAATGAAATATTTTCAAAAGTCAACACTTTATATACATTCTTATAGAGACGAGAATCATTACAAAGTTCGCCTAAACAAAAGCACTTTTCAAAAATTATTTTCAAAACAAACACAAATACATTTTTGCAAAGCATTTAAAAGTGAGCTAGCAACTAAGAGCCCGTAGATAACTACGAATGAAAAGGGTGCTAACACCTTCCATTTTCATAACCTACCCCGTGAACTCAAGAAAATTCTCAAAAGATCTTTCCTATTCTTTTCACCCTTTCCTTTGTTGGATAAAAGAAAAGTCGGTGGTGACTCTTGCTATCCGCAACAATTGCGATAAGATGCAAGACACCCAAGTTAGTTCTCCCATCGTATTACACTACCAACTATAATAGCATCTTTCACCTTGTGCTCAAAGTTACCTTAGCATAATGTCCAACAATCTCCCTAAGCATTACAAATGTCTTCCTTAATTCCTTATTTTTCAATCTCATCAACGAGACATAACTCCCAAAAATTCATTTCATAGTCTCCCATTCCCGCACGAAGTATAACACAATCGTTAAGCATTCTCCAATACAGGAACTTATACTACCCCAAGAATAATCCAAATTGTTTCGCTCCTATTGAAGTCTTCATCCAAGTAAATGACTTTCACAACATCAATAAATTCGTAGTCCTTCCTTAAAATCTCACAACCTCGAGGATCCATATCTTTTTCACATTTGAATCTCATTCCAATTTCAATCTCAATGATGCCATCCCCATATTCCGGCTGGTGATAGAAACTCCTAAATCCTCTTTAACACATGTTGATACTTTGACATCATAAACATGATTCTAATTCCTCTTGAATTTATTTTTCCTCTAGAATTTATTCCTCTCAAAATCCATCGCTATTCTAATCATCCTTAATTTGCATAAGTTGCATCTCTATGCACTTATCTAATCCATTCACATCCTTACTAATTCCAAACATTTCATTCCCTTAATTCATTCACTAACAACTTATCTCACTTTACCTCGTCTCAAGAAAGCTGACCAGTTAATTCATGAAAAGTTCATAGTCTCCATAACCAATTCCAGAGCCTCTAAATATAGACCTCTATTTACTTTTAATAGATTCCGCAGATATTTTCTTTCGAAATAGCAATATTCAATAAAATTCACCTCTTCAAATCATGATTTACATCCTGACATCCTAACATACATTTCCTTTTTCTGACTCATACTAAATCAATATGTCCTTAAGAAAAACCACAACAAACTCATTCAGTTATTCAAAATAACTTCATTGGTTTCTAAAAGTTGTCATCTAACTATCCTCACTCTTCATTTGTATCTGAAGATAATCTGACCCCAATTCAATTATACTGAGAACATACTCGCCTACCAGTTGGTCCATCCAGTCGTCAATCATCTGAAGTGGATATGTAATCTTAACAACTATTTTAATCAGTTATCGGTAATCCACATATAGTTTCATACTACTTTCTTTTTCCTTAAATAATGACATCAAAGCTTCCAAAAATGATACATTCGATTTTACAATCTCTTTCTCTGCACATATTCCAATAACTTCTCCAATCCTCCCAACTCTGAACTGACATCCTGTATGGTGCCATATGAATAAGTCGGGTACCAAGTACGAGATCAACATTAAATTTCACCCCTCATCCAACATCATTACGTGACAAATAAATTACTTCCAGGTGCTGAAATAATTTTTAAAACAAAGTTCATCATGTTATCTTTCTAGCGCTTCAAACGGAATTCAAATCTGACATCCGGAAATCAAGTTATGAATTTTCGAAGTTCTGCTTATTTTACTCACAAGGTACTCGGGTACCCATATATGGTAACCGGGGTACCGGTGGAACAGAAGCTTTTTTTGTCATTTTCTGTATAAAAAATACATTCCAACATATATTTGAAACTCCATTCTTATCATAAACCGAGAGACGTATTAATTTCTTCAAAATTTAGTTTCCAAAACATCAAAATTCCAACTCTTTTCACAATGCTACTGTAGCGGTGAAAATCGGAGATCAAGCTATTAATTAACTTGACTCGCAAAAGCAAGAGTCGCCACCGTGCTTTATTGTTTCCAAGGAAAAAGGGAAAAGAGCGAAATAAAACCCTAAAACATGCAATGTAAAATAAAAAGTAATACAATGCGTTTTTGAAAGAGATCAAGAGTTCGGGGGTTGGTTATACAATGGGAAGATATTAGCACCCAATGCATCTGCGGTACTCCGCATGAACCTTTTAAAATATCTGTTTTTGGTTAAAATTGTTTGTTATATACAAGGGTGTATTTATCTACAACTATGTTTGTTTAAGGGGAAAGAAATGAGTTTTATTATTGCGTTCGTGAGGGTTTCGCGACCCTTTGCCTACGTATCCAATGAAGGAATCAAAACACCGTAATTCCTCTAGAAAAAAGTTGATTTGTTTGTGTTTTTTAGTGGGCGACATTAACACACGCATTCTAGCAATAGGCATGGCCGGTATCACGGTAGAACGGAGATAACATGCCCTTGGGGGGAGTTTTGATTTGTTGAGTGTTTTTGCATGTTTTAAAGTATGTTAAAGTAAGGATTAAAGAGTGTTTTTGATTTTTTTTGGTTTGTTTATTTGTTGATTTTATCTTGCCTAATTACTAGCATTTGTACAAAGTAAATAAAAATGCAGAAAGATAAAAAACTACGCTATTACAAACATGTCAAAAGGCATAAAAAAATATGAAGGGAAAAAAATAAGTCAAAAGTAAGAAAAAGAGTGTATTTCGACCCAGGCAACAACACACTTCGACTGGAATTTTGTTGGCCTCCTTCGATTGGGCAAAGCACCAGTGAAGTCACGTCTTTCGATTGGGCCTTAGCAGGGGCGAGGTCCTGTCCTTCGATTGGGCAAAGGCAGCAACAAGTTGTATCCTTCGACTGGGGCTGGCACCAGTGAGATTCTGTCCTTCGATTGGCCTTGAAGTTAGTGTATGGAGAAGTCTTTTGATTCTGCCTTGTTGCCTTCTTCGACTGGAGGTTGAAAGCAGTGAGGGAATGTCTTTCGATTGGACATGGTTTGCCTCCTGGTTGTCTCTTTCGTTCGACCTGGAGAATGAAGGTAGAAGCCAGAAGCTTCATTTCCTATTCCTGTTTCCTGTTTCTTTCATTTCAAACATTAAATGACAACATGGCCTGAGGCCATGCTAGTAAAACAATTTAATAATTAAAGCTAGTTCAAGTAGACAGTAAGCAGAAAGGAAAGAGGTAATTCTGAAAGGTATGTTAAAAATGTGGAAACGAAAGGAACAGTATGTACATGCTTGAAACGAACAAAGGTATTATTTACATGTTATACTGGAAATGAAAAGTTCAAGGGTAAGAGTGACTTACCTGGCTTCAGGCTGGAACGTGTGCTGGGACTTGAGTGGTGGTTGCCTGGAGCGCTTCTGGATTCGAAGGGAGGGATCCCAGGCTGTGCTGGGAGCGCTGGATTTGAAGGAAAAGAAAAAGCAAGTGTGATGCTTCTTTGATTCGAAGGAGACTGAAGTGTGGGGATTCTTTAGAATCGAAAGAAGTAAGTGTTTGGGGATTCTGGGTTTGTTCTCACAAGTATTGAAGGGACTTGAGAGATTTTTGTGTTTGAGAAAATTTGGTGTTTTTTTGAGAATTTTCTGATGATTCGTTCGACTGGCCCAAAAGGTGCTCCTTTGAACATGTTGTGAAGCCTTGTATTTATAGGCGAGGTGGCTGAAGCTTTGATATGGTTTTGGGGGAAAAACAAAATAATGTTTGAATTATTTGGGTATACTGCCCCCTTGTTTTCTTGAATGCAGTTCCTGTGCACTCCTTTTTGGGGAAGTACAAGACTGAGACAATGCAGACTTTTCAGTATTTGGAGCTTAGATGCAGGTTGGCGCAGGACTGCTGCATAGCAGCACAACTGGCTTGAGTCTGACAGTATATGGGAGGTCACTTGTGTGCTCTAAGTACATTGCTTCGAAGGGTTTAGTGGTCCAACTTGTGAATCAAAGGAGGTAACCTTGAAGGAAATCACATGTCCAGTTTGTGGATCAAAGGGAGTCACTTAGAAGGAAACTACATGGCCAAATCGAAGCTTGTGACTGAAGGAGACTGTATTTACAAATCGAAGCTTGTGAATCGAAAGAAGCAATGTTGCCCAATCGAAGCATGTGGATCGAAACAAACATGTTGTCCAATCGAAAACCCGTGATCGAAAGAAGTAATATTGTCCAATCGAAGCATGTTTGCAGGCAGTGAAATTGTCCAATCGAAGGCTGGCTTGCAGGAAGCAAACTTGTCCAATTGAAGGCTGGCTTTCAGGCAGCAAACTTGTCCAGATTCGAAAGAGGCATGCAGGCAGCACTTGTCTAATCGAAGCAGGCTGAATCAAAGTAGGCTTTTGCTCAGAACGAAGGATGTAATCCAAGTTGCATTCGAAAGAGACCTGTCAGCACATGAAATCAAAGAAACAAAAAACACACATCTCGTGCTTGATTAGAAGTTAGTGATACATAGGCTAAGAATGTTCAAAACACTTGACAATTTCTGCATAATCAATGCTCAAAGGTGAGAGGTTAAAACCAACTGTATTTAGTGACCTTGACCTTTGTATAAAAATGAAAAAATGCAAATGGGATCTTAGGTCAAAAATTGGGGTACAATAGCTGCCCCTATTTAAGTTTCTTCTATCTGGAGATATGAAGATTGGGATCTTCATTTCGACGAGATTGAAGGGACTTAAATATAGAATACACAATTTTTGGCCTTAAGATACCACAATTATGTTCATGATATGATATGAATGCAATGCTCTGAATTTTATGGGGAATGACGCCATATGAGACAAACTATGCTGGAGAAACCAAGCACATTATACAGTAATCCTACAGGGGAACAGATTATAACACCACTGGGGAAACAAAGTCATAGACTTAAAATGAGAGACTCTTGAATGATTTACATCAGTGTTGAAACTGGAAAAGAAATGATTGACATCAACACTAAGGCTGGCAGATGATTGGCATCAGTACTGAGACTGGAAAATGATTGACATCAGTACTGAGACTGGAAAATGATTGTCATCAGTACTGAGACTGGAGATAAACATTTATGACTTCTGAATTTCACCAAGAATGGTAACACATTTCTTCTTTAACCAAGATATCACTTGAAAAGGATAAAATAACAAACTTCCCCACGGGACTTTTCCGAAGAGATGCCATTTGCATTATTGTTGGGGATACACAAGCTGCTCAAATAAAGAGGCCTCCACTTGCTGTCTTCCAAAAATACTATGACATACAAGCTGCTCAAATAAAGAAGCTGCCACTTGCTGTCTTCAAAGAATATTAAAGCACACAAGCTGCTCATGAAGAGTCCGCCACTTGTTGCCAATAACCCACAAGCTGCTCATAAAGAGACCGCCACTTGCTGTCTTCAAAGAATATTAAAGCACACAAGCTGCTCATGAAGAGTCCGCCACTTGTTGCCAATAACCCACAAGCTGCTCATAAAGAGACCGCCACTTGTTGTCTTCAAAGAATATTAAAGCATACAAGATGCTCATGAAGAGTCTGCCACTTGTTGCCAATAACCCACAAGCTGCTCATAAAGAAGCTGCCACTTGCTGTCTTTAAAGAATATTAAAGCACACAAGCTGCTCATGAAGAGTCCGCCACTTGTTGCCAATAACCCACAAGCTGCTCATAAAGAAGCTGCCACTTGCTATCTTCAAAGAATATTAAAGCACACAAGCTGCTCATGAAGCGTCCGCCACTTGTTGCCAATAACCCACAAGCTGCTCATAAAGAAGCTGCCACTTGCTGTCTTCAAAGAATATCAAAGCACACAAGTTGCTCATGAAGAGTCCGCCACTTGTTTCCAATAACCCACAAGCTGCTCATAAAGAAGCTGCCACTTGCTGTCTTCAAAGAATATTAAAGCACACAAGCTGCTCATGAAGAGTCCGCCACTTGTTTCCAATAACCCACAAGCTGCTCATAAAGAAGCTGCCACTTGCTGTCTTCAAAGAATATTAAAGCACACAAGCTGCTCATGAAGAGTCCGCCACTTGTTGCTTTCAAAGATACCCATAAAATATCGTGAAGATATTGCTGGAGGTGAGAATCAATAATTTCATTTGGGATGGACAAACTGCTCGTGAAGAGACCGCCATTTGTCATAACATAAAGAAATTCAGATATAATCAAACTGCTCAAATAAAGAGTCAGTCGCTTGTTGTCCCGTCGATATTCCAGAAGAAGGTTATGATAACACTACTAGGGAATAAAGTTCATCTTCAGTGGGGAACCATGAATAAATCCTTCCTGAGGAGACCAAGTATTTACATTGCAAAATAAATGCACTCTCCATCTAGGTTTCACAGCCTAGAGATATCCACAGGGTATCATTCACAAGAGACAAAGCTCAATCCAGGAATAAACTGGAGAGAAAATAGTCAAACAAGACTCCACCCAATGAGGAAACAACTCAAATGGGGATTTATCCTATCCAGAGATGGAAAAGGAAAGCTAAAGCAAGATTCTTCCACGAGGGTTAACTCAGTGGGGAATTAGAAAAGAGGCGCACTTTCTGCTTAAGTTGACACTCTATTTGAGGAGAGGAAATATGATAAACAAAGTATACAGACCAAGAACATCAACAAATATCAATGTGTATGCATGATGCAAGTGTGAATGAATAAATGAATGTCATGTATATGCTGACAAAACAGATAGAGGGGATAGACAGGAGATGATAAGACGTCCCAGTACAACCCGACACTTAACTAATCTCAACAAGATGGGAACATTACTAGAGATAGATCAAAAGTCATCATTGGAGCAAAGTCCTTTTACAAGGCTCAAATCTCTCTGGAGAGGAAGACATTTTTAGGTAGAAAACCCAAAGTCCGGTCTTCTATTGTTAACAATCCCTTGAAAGGATAACAACACAAACAATGTTTCAGCTGGAAAAAGTCATGCTTAGCTGGAGATACTGGGAACACCACCCTCTGATAATGTGTGCAAAACATATAACATATCTTAACAAATCTGGATTGCCCCTGGGACTAATTTTGGATGCCCCAAGTTTACTGCTGATAAGCTGCATGTTGCACGACAATTCTTGCGAATAACTTCACTTCTAAAATTCCCCAAGCTATATGGTTGATGAGGAGAAATCGTCTCAAGAGGATTTTACAAAAGACCTGGAATTCACCATGCTCTGGTGTCTTCAAACTCTTAGAGAGATTCATCAAATCTCGACGTGATTGCCCCAGATTGACTGTAGTTGGCACAACAAAGTCTTAAAATTTTGCCCCAAGAGGGTAAACAAGTTGGGAAAGCATTAACTGGAAGAAGCAACATGTTCGTGCTTAAGGTCTTCATGTGACATGCCCCTAGATATGATTTTGTTATTGAAATGATTCTCCAATTACTCAACAGAGTTTTAGGCCTTAAAAGAATAAACTCATCACTAGTGCTTATATGTGAGCTTCCTTGATATCGAACAAATGTTTTGCAGTTAGAAAAAAGTTTACAATGAGAATGAAAATTCTAATGCAACAGTTATGTAAGTCTTGAAGGTTTTGAAAAGATATCGCACAAATTTTGCGAGTTAGAGCACCATTTATTTTTGTATAGGAAAAACATATGATACCAACATAACCATTTAACAAACATTCATGGGAGTCAGGAACACTATCTCATTGAAGTATGCTTTCAAAATAACCTTGCTTCAATTAGGACTTTTGAAGGTTGTAACGTGGTCTGGTTCATGGTTTTTAGAAAAAATATTTTTAAGGCTCAAAATTTATAGGTGCCCACCCATTCTTCATGATGTTCTCCAATCCTATGTTCAGTTAATTCAACATGAGCGTTCATCTCTCAAAAGGATTTTGTGACGGTTAAGGAAACGACGAGGCTTTCGGAGTAGAAACCACCCTTATGTCTTCGTGTTTGTAGTCAGCAATTTGTTCTTTGCTGAGGAATTTTCTTTGTATTCCTTTCCTTGCAATTTTATTTTCCCTAACTTTTGCCTGAACTAATTCTTTTGAATTGATAGTCCAGCGGGATGCCTTAATTTTTGCCTAAGCCGCACGTTTTCAAGTTTTCGACTTAGCAGGCTTTTTTTCTTGATTTTTGACTTTTGAACAAAATGTGTGACATTAGCTTGTCTTAACTTGTTGAAAATATTGTGATTTCCTCGTTTCTTGATGAATGAGGGATAACATTTTGATTCCACATCTTCTGGATTCATTATACATGAAGGATGGCCCTCGTAGTTTCTCTTCATAAATATCTTCCTTATGAATTTTGAACACTCAATCAGATTAACTGAAAACTACCCTGCCCTAGGTTAAATTTTGAGGGTTTTTTCGTATAGAAAAGAAACTCCTACTTCAAGGCTCAAAAGGGGTTAGCAAGGGATTATCTTCCTTATATCTCCGGTGTTTAGGGATTTGAAACAATGCCTGTACATCGTCAGCAAGATTTTATCCAAAAGCACGCAACCAGAGATTTTGTGTTCTTTAGATCATCATCCTCCCTTCAATCTCTGCCTAGGCAAGAGAATGGGCAACAAGTTGGTATCATAATGCAAAAAGAAATTTAAAGTTTTGAAAACAAATATGAATTTCTTCAAGACAAACATACTCATTGTATTAAGATGATCATTTCGATGCAAACAAGTTCTTACATACAAACAATGTTTTGATAAACAAGAAAACTTACAAAAGCAGAAATAAGTTAATAATCTGGAAAGGCTTTCCATCTGGACTTGTGCTGAAGGAAACATGTCTTAAACTTCAAGGCCAAAATCAGTGAAGACTTTTATCATCGCTTCCTCCCTCCTAGAAGGATTGACTTGGGCGGCAACCAAAATTTCAACCAAACCGGTTAAGTGCTCCATACTAGCTTTCAAAGTAATCAACTCTCTGCGGAGTTCAGAAATCTCTTGCTTGATATTCTCCATTGTTCTCTTAGCGCGAGTGTTGTACTGGTGAGACCAAAGGAAAAATAAGACTTGGAAAAAGACCTTTGAAAGTGAAACAAGAATGTAGAATGATGCATGATATGCAAAAGAGAGTTTTTATTTGACTTTCAAGGAACTCAAGATATTAAGTTGTAAACATCAAAGTATGAAGATAGAAGATGAATTCTAAATTGGATCAAAGCGTTGATTAAGTTATCATCAAGATCAATCATCCATTTTGGTGGATTAGGGTTTTCACCCTATCAACACCCAAGATCCATTGAGTTTGATGAAACTTATGATGTTTACAAAGAAATACCTCCAAATTCCTTGAAAATCAAGTGAAAAGGATTTTATGGATGCATGAATGCATGGCTATGCAACAACCACAAGCAAGGTCACAAATAAAGTCGAAGGTTCAACATCACGAGCATGGAGTCAAAGGTAAAGAACATCCCCAAGGTATGTACTAAAGGTTTAATCACACTTGTAGAACAAGGTTCTAAAAGTTCCCAGAGTCTACATTCCTCCTTCGGATATTACTAACGTCCCAATTACTCGGTAATCAGCAATATTCTCAAGAGAAACTCGTCCGAGCGTAGCATCACGTAACAACTACTTCCGGATTACTCCGTTATAGTCTCCGCACTACACCTAAAAGGCCAAGATGGGTTAAGGGTTCTACGGTTCTCAGCTTCATTGGCTCCCAGGTCAAAAGCAATAATGTCTTCCCGATTACTCGATAAACAAATACTACGTTCAAAGGGGCTTCCACTGAGTGGGGGATTTCATGCCTCCTTCTTCGGGATTACTCCCTCAAAGTTAACATGACTATACCTCCCGTCCTATTCCTAAGTGTAACTTAGTCCAGGTATGGGACTTGTCCTTTGTAAATATTATCAACACCCAAATAATCACAATATATACACATATAATCAAACAAACAAGTAATAATAACAAAAACAGATATTGCAAATTAGGCTTAACCCACTTAGGGATGGACCAGCAAGAGGTCAATCTTTCCCCAGCAGAGTCGCCAATTCTGTAGCGGTGAAAATCGGAGATTAAGCTATTAATTAACTTGACTCGCAAAAGCAAGAGTCGCCACCGCGCTTTATTGTTTCCAAGGAAAAAGAGAAAAGAGCGAAATAAAACCCTAAAACATGCAATGTAAAATAAAAAGTAATACAATGCGTTTTTGAAAGAGATCAAGAGTTCGGGGGTTGGTTATACAATGGGAAGGTATTAGCACCCAATGCATCTGCGGTACTCCGTAGGAACCTTTTGAAATATCTGTTTTTGGTTAAAATTGTTTGTTATATACAAGGGTGTATTTATCTACAACTATGTTTGTTTAAGGGGAAAAATGAGTTTTATTATTGCGTTCGTGAGGGTTTCGCGACCCTTTGCCTACGTATCCAATAAAGGAATCAAAACACCGTAGTTCCTCTAGAAAAAAGTTGATTTGTTTGTGTTTTTTAGTGGGCGACATTAACGCACGCATTCTAGCAATAGGCATGGCCGGTATCGCGGTAGAACAGAGATAACATGCCCTTGGGGGGAGTTTTGATTTGTTGAGTGTTTTTGCATGTTTTAAAGTATGTTCAAGTAAGGATTAAAGAGTGTTTTTGATTTTTTTTGGTTTGTTTATTTGTTGATTTTATCTTGCCTAATTACTAGCATTTGTACAAAGTAAATAAAAATGCAGAAAGATAAAAAACTACGCTATTACAAACATGTCAAAAGGCATAAAAAAAATATGAAGGGAAAAAAATAAGTCAAAACTAAGAAAAACAGTCTATTTCGACCCAGGCAGCATCACACTTCGACTGGAATTTTGTTGGACTCCTTCGATTAGGCAAAGCACCAGTGAAGTCACGTCTTTCGATTGGGCCTTGGCAGGGGCGAGGTCCTGTCCTTCGATTGGGCAAAGGCAGCAACAAGTTGTATCCTTCGATTGGGGCTGGCACCAGTGAGATTCTGTCCTTCGATTGGCCTGGAAGTCAGTGTATGGCGAAGTCTTTTGATTCTGCCTTGTTGCCTTCTTCGACTGGAGGTTGAAAGCAGTGAAGGAATGTCTTTCGATTGGACATGGTTTGTCTCCTGGTTGTCTCTTTCGTTCGACCTAGAGAATGAAGGTAGAAGCCAGAAGCTTCGTTTCTTATTCCTGTTTCCTGTTTCTTTCATTTCAAACATTAAATGACAACATGGCCTGAGGCCATGCTAGTAAAACAGTTTAATAATTAAAGCTAGTTCAAGTAGACAGTAAGCAGAAACGAAAGAGGTAATTCTGAAAGGTACGTTAAAAATGTGGAAACGAAAGGAACAATATGTACATGCTTGAAACGAACAAAGGTATTATTTACATGTTATACTGGAAATGAAAAGTTCAAGGGTAAGAGTGACTTACCTGGCTTCAGGCTGGAACGTGTGCTGGGCCTTGAGTGGTGGTTGCCTGGAGCGCTTCTGGATTCGAAGGGAGGGATCCCAGGCTGTGCTGGGAGTGCTGGATTTGAAGGAAAAGAAAAAGCATGTGTGATGCTTCTTTGATTCGAAGGAGACAAAAGTGTGGGGATTCTTCAGAATCGAAGGAAGTAAGTGATTGTGGATTCTGGGTTTCTTCTCACAAGTATTGAAGGGACTTGATAGATTTTTGTGTTTGAGAAAATTTGGTGTTTTTTTGAGAATTTTCTGATGATTCGTTCGACTGGCCCAAAAGGTCCTCCTTTGAACATGTTGTGAAGCCTTGTATTTATAGGCGAGGTGGCTGAAGCTTTGATATGGTTTTGGGGGGAAAACAAAATAATGTTTGAATTATTTGGGTATACTGCCCCCTTGTTTTCTTCAATGCAGTTCTTGTGCACTCCTTTTTGGGAAAGTACAGGACTGAGACAACGCAGGCTTTTCAGTATTTAGAGCTTAGTGGCAGGTTGGCGTAGGACTGCTGCATAGCAGCACATCTGGCTTGAGTCTGGCAGTATATGGGAGGCCACTTGTGTGCTCTACGTACATTGCTTCGAAGGGTTTAGTGGTCCAACTTGTGAATCGAAGGAGGTAACCTTGAAGGAAATCACATGTCCAGTTTGTGGATCAAAGGGAGTCACTTCGAAGGAAACTACATGGCCAAATCGAAGCTTGTGACTGAAGGAGACTGTATTTCCAAATCGAAGCTTGTGAATCGAAAGAAGCAATGTTGCCCAATTGAAGCATGTGGATCGAAACAAACATGTTGTCCAATCTAAAACCCGTGATCGAAAGAAGTAATGTTGTCCAATCGAAGCATGTTTGCAGGCAGTGAACTTGTCCAATCAAAGGCTGGCTTGCAGGTAGCAAACTTGTCCAATCGAAGGCTGGCTTGCAGGCAGAAAACTTGTCCAGATTCGAAAGAGGCATGCAGGCAGCACTTGTCCAATCGAAGCAGGCTGAAACGAAGTAGGAGTTTGCTCAAAACGAAGGATGTAATCCAAGTTGCATTCGAAAGAGACCTGTCAGCACATGAAATCAAAGAAACAAAAAACACACATCTCGTGCTTGATTAGAAGTTAGTGATACATAGGCTAAGAATGTTCAAAACACTTGACAATTTCTGCATAATCAATGCTCAAAGGTGAGAGGTTAAAACCAACTGTATTTAGTGACCTTGACCTTTGTATAAAAATGCAAAAATGCAAATGGGATCTTAGGTCAAAAATTGGGGTACAACAGCTACTAATATCTTCGAGTTCCGTCTCTGACTCGCGATCTAAAGCCCTCCAACAACATCAACAACATTTCACATACGTGATTCCAACATAAAATTTACATTAATTAATCACTCTATAACCATTCAAAACATTGACATCACATACAATACTAACTCAACATTGGCAACTTCACAATTAACCGACAGTGCTGAAACATTGCAACCGTCTGAGCTTCACCTTCTAAAAGTCATCCTACTTTGCTTAACAAATATCCTCTGGCATAAGAATATGCATCGACTCATCAAAGTAATTCGTAATCACTTGGTTTTACTTCAGACAGTCCACTCCAAGGATAACATTAAGTCAATCCAACATCTCGCGTTAACGACAAGTCACAATCATCCCCGAAAAAACATTAGGACCAATGCACAACTGGTACATCATTAGTCATAACATCGCCTTTCATTCCTAGATATATGAACAACGCAAGCACCTGATCATTTCCACTCAAGTACACTCTGACCCAACCGTTAGGAGTAAATCTTGAATCCGTACTTCCTTAAAAATTGGAAAAACAACATAGCAGCACTAACGTGTGCACCCATGCCCTTCACGACATACTAAACCAATTGTTCACACCTGAACCATCTCAGAGAAGCACAAGCTTTTCCCCCACTTGTTTAAATCCCACTCTTGCAAACAAGTGATTAAAAAAGTAGGCAAGCACCAACAGAATTTCACACACTTGTCGCGTACTAAGGAACAAACAACATTAGACAACTTAGCCAGACGCATCGACCTGCTCTGATACCAATTGTAACACCTCACTTTCCCAACTATATAATTATAACAAAATATACGAAAATATATAAGAGTACACAAATGGGATGTCACACCTTCCAAAAATTCACAAGATTTCAAATCATTTTATTACTTCATTTCTCGTAAAAGAATTTTTTACACAGTAGAAATATCAAATATTCATTTTCATAGCATCACGACTTAAATAACAACATTCTCCATGAAACTCGTGGTTGTGCCATAGAAATCAAACCGAGAGAAGATCATCGAAAACTTCATTTCAACTCAAACTCGGCAAAACAAATAATTTATGAATCAAAACATTCATATAAATGATTTGATTACACAATTAGGCAAGAAGTTGATATTATGGTAACCCACAACAAGATGCTTGAAACCCAAATCTACCAAGTAGCAAAACAAAAAGCTTCTCAGGCTACGCCAGGAGGATCATTACCAGGACAACCTCAATCTAACCCTAAAGACCATGCTAATATGCTAAAGAGGAAAGCAAAAGTAAGTATTTTTATAGTTTTATCATATCGTCTCCATATGGATTAGTGATTATCAAATTGTTGTTCAACAAGTATCTCGTTTATGAGTTTGGGTTTAGAATGGGTTTAAAGTAAATGCGGAAATTAAAAGAAATGAACATAAAAGAATACATTCTTTGGATCCGAGAAAATGTGACAGGTTTGCGTTACATCCACCTATCAACTACTTAAACCTACTTATCAGTTGCACGCGACCCAAATCACTCATCAAAATCATCAAGTATCGCTCGAAGTATTCCACAATAGAGGTTATGTCTAACGCAAAGTTAGAGACAACCATATTGCTCACGTCGGTAATCTCTCGTGCAACACCAACAATACAGAGGCTTTAAGCTATGATACCCAAAACGATTATTAGATATAAATCTATCTCTAGAATCCAGAAACAAATAAATAATAATCCTTGATAAATATTCAAGAAGTATATGTCTATAGCAACCCGAATCCCAAGCAGAAAGCAAAAATCAAGGATAATTACAGATAAAGATTTGAGAAATAGATTTTATACAACACCATAATCAGCAAGTATACATAGAATCAAAGTAAATATATATATACAAACTCAAAAAATTAAAGATTAAAAAGAGAAGAGAAGAAAAGGAACCAAACATTTATTGGTTTGTCAACACCAATCGATGAGAAATTCTACCCCGGATCATCTGATTGCAACCTCTAAGTGTTGTTTCTAAGCCTCTCTCTACCAAAAAAATGAAGGTGACGGTGTTGGGACTCAAAAATACCCAACCCATAACCTAAAAATGTGTTTTTTCACCTATTTAATGAGTCTGAAAATCACAGACCGCGCTTATTCCCAAATCGGGGGCTTAGCACGCTCTGTGTTGTCATGAAAAAAACAACACTTATTTTCTCCATAACTTAATAATCGTAACTCCGATTTACGCAAGATTTGAAGCGTTGGAAAGATTATGTAATGCTATATCTAACCATGCCTAAATACAATTGCTTGAATACCTACAAAAATGATATAAAACAATTAAACTCAATGATATTTACACGATAATGCACTATATACACAATAATGTAAATTATATCGAATATACACTAAATTTGAAGTTTATTGACAAAAAGAAAATGAATTAAGCTGACGAGTGCTAATTATTAACACTCAAATTTACAAAAATTTAGCACTCATCAAACTCTCCCCAACTTAGACTTGTTTATCCCTAAGCAAGAATTAACCAACTAAAAGAAACAAAAGCAAAAATCGAAGAATCACAAATCTACAGGTTTTTAAAACGGAAAATAAATGTATGGTTCAAATGAAAAATGCACAAGCAAAGAAAATAATTACCACTAAACTACAACTATAGCATGAAAACAAAATATCTCCTAAATATAAAACACATGTCAAAGATTCTAAAACAATACAAAGTTCAAAAATGAATCACACCTAGCATACAATTCATCAGTAGATGAATAACAAAAATAATGGGTGCTTTTACTCTCACCGAACAATCAAGTTAACAACAAGTTAAATTATGCATTCATAAAAAAATTCAAATTGAAAATATAAAAGCGAGAATCACAAGGGCTTTCAAGGTTGTAATGTGGCTTGGTTAACAAACAAGGGGAAATATCTAAAGGTAATTGAAACAAAAACTTGCCTAAACTTAAGGGAATGATCAATTCACCAAAGACTCAAGCAACACAATTTCAATCAAATTTCTTCCACATTCCCAATTTGCCACACCAAAAAACCATACTTATTTGCATAATTATTTGAACTCTTTTTTGTTTTTCTTTTTCAAAGTTTTTTCAATTTTTTCTTTCTTTTTTTATTTTCTTTTCTTTTTCACATATTTTTTTCTTCTTTTTTTTCAACCTCATAGAAATTAACCAATAAGTGAACAATCATTCTCTCCCTATATTTAATTCAACCAACGTCATCATGTTAATACTCCCTACTTTCTAAGGCAAGGTAAAAACTCATACAACAACACAAAGTTGAGGGTTTAAGAAAAAACAACAATCAAAGTCCATAAAGAAAGTGAATTTGATACTCATAGATAAGCATCAAGTTCAAACAACATGGATAATGACCAAAGGCTCAAAGGGGTTACAAACGATCACACACTCACAAGGTGAATTGACTATTTGTCTAGGTAGTTGTGCTCAAAATGAAACAAAAATGCCTTGATCCTTTTCATACTTTCATATAATCAACACAGACAAAAGATTAAGCATAATAAAATCGAGTTACCAAGAAAGTTGGTCTCCTGCATATAATAAACAATGGAACCAACCTCACAAAAATGGTTTTGTCCTAAAGCGGTTCAAGAATGAACAAGTATGGCAAAATAATGAATGACATGAAATGTTGTACAAAAGAAAAGTCTCTTAAACATAAAATGTTATATAAAGTGATAAACGAGTACCTTGTATGTACCAAATTCAAACAAATATAATTACCATACATCCACAAGTTGAAACGATCAAACTTGGACAATCACCAAAAATTTCCTAAAGTTACTCAAAGCAAGATCTTGGAGAAACACAACAAAGAAAAACACATTAAACAACAATTATAAACATACTAACAGACCGAGTGAAAATTGATAAATGAATTTAAAAGTGAAGATTTGAAATTTTGAGAGTTGGTCCGATTAAATTTGTTTAGACAATTTCACCACACTACTTATACTAAAAAATAATGAAAAACAATAAAACATGTTTGTTTTACGTTGTTAGCTCGACGTCTATATTTATGAGCACTCCTCCAAGTTACTTCCGCCTGGCTATTCCTAACCAAAACACACAAGCAAATGTGAAAGAACCAAACAAGTATATGATATTCACAAGTAAAGAAAACACATGCAAATTCACAAGTATAGTAAATAACTATAAAACAAGAATTTATATAATATGGACATTATGTGAAAAACATAAAAACAAAGAAACTATCGCAATGCGATCCAATAAAAGCACAAATTCCCGACAACAACGCCATTTTGTTGAAGCATTAAAGCGGTAAAAAAAGTAAGTACTTTTATAGTTTTATCATATCGTCTCCATAGGAATTAGTGACTATCAAATATCCGTTCGACAAGTCTATCGTTTATAAGTTTGGTTTTATAATGGGTTTAAAGTAAATGCGAGAATTAGAAGATATGAACATAAAATAATACATTCTTTGGATACGAGAAAACTCGACAGGTTTGCATTACATCCACCTATCAACTACTTAAACCCACTCTCAGTTGCACTTGACCCAAATTACTCATCAAAATTATCAATCATCTCTCAAAGTATTCCACAATAAAGGTTATGTCTAACACAAATTTGGAGACAACCATATTGCTCACGTCAACAATCTCTCGTGCAACACCAACAACATGGAGGCATTAAGCTTCAATACCCACTATGATTATTACCTCTAAATCTATCTCTAGAATTCAGAAAATAATAGATAATCATCCTAGATAAGGATTCCAGAAGTATATGTCTATATCTATCCAAACCCCAAGAAGAAAGCAAAAATCAAGGATAATCACTGATAAAGATTTGAGAAATAGATTTTATACAATGCCATAATCAGTAAGTATACATAGAATCAAAGTAAATATACATACAAACTCCAACAATTAAAGATTACAAAGAGAAGAGAAGAAAATTAACCAAACATTTCTTGGTTTGTCAACACCAATCGATGAAAATTTGACTCTAGATTATTCGATTGTAACCTCTAAATGTTATTTCTAAACCTCTCTCTACCAAAAAATGAAGGTGATGGTGTTGGGACTTAAAAATACCCAACCCATAACCTAAAAATATGTTTTTCACCTATTTAATGAGTATGAAAATCACAAACTGCACTTAGCCCCAAATCGGGCGCTTAGTGCGCTCTATGCTATCATGAAAAAACAACAACACTTATTTTCACCATAACTTGAGAACCGTAACTCTGATTTACGCACGAACGAAAGTGTTGGAAAGCTTATTTAATGCTATATCTAACCATGACTAAATACAATTGCTTGAATACCTAAAAAAATGAGATAAAACAATTAAACTCAATGATATTTACATGATAACGCACTATATATACTATAATGTAAACTATATCGAATATACACTAAAGTTAAGGTTTATTGATGAAAATAAAATGAATTAAGCCGATGAGTGCTAATTATTCACACTTAAATTCACAACAATTTAGCACTCATCATAATGCTATTTCTCTATGAAGTGGAACTGTATAAGATGGGTCTGTAAAGCCTAGGTTGAACAACAATCTTACAAAGATACCCGAGCTACCAAAAACATGTTGTGGCTATACCAGATAACCCATCAGTACAAAAACCAATTGAGCCAAAAAAAGAAAAGAGAAGGAGAAGTCAAAGATAAAGGGGCTGAGAAAGATAACCAAACTTATGTATCACATCCTCCTTATAAGCCACTGATTCCATATCCACAAAGGCTTAAACAAAACAAACAGGATGCCCAATATAAGAAGTTTGTGAAAGTAATTGAAAAAATCCATATCGAAATACCTTTCACCGAGGCTATAACCTATATCCCATCTTATGCTAAATTTCTGAAGGACATCTTGACAAACAAACATAATCTTGATGACCCTATACCATTAGATTGCAATGCGATTACTAAATACAAATTAGCCAAAAATAAGAAAGATCCTAGAAGCTTTTCCATACCTTGTGTGGTAGGAAGACATACCATTGACAATGCACTATTGGATTTAGGTCCAAGCATGAGTTTAATGCTGCTAGTTGTCTGCAATAGATTAAATCTAGGGGATGTACAACCAACAAGAATGTACCTCTAATTGAATGATCGATCAGTTAAGTATCCAATTGGTATATTAAAATATATCCCAGTCAGAATTGGTTAAATTTATATTCCAAATAGGTTTTGTCATAATGGATATTAAAGAAGACGATGATATCCCCATCCTTCTAGACATACCCTTTTTGTCCACTGCTTGAGCCATTATATATGTCAAAAGAGGCAAAATGACTTTTGAAGTAGGGAACGAAAAGGTTGAGTTTATCCTATCCAAATACCTAAAAGCACCATCCATGAATGAATCATGTTGTGCTATTGATATTATTGATGAATGTATAAGAGAATTGGATACGAAAACTCACTACAACAAATAACGCATTTCATGATGGAGCTTTCATTTCAACCAGAAAAACAAAGAGGTATTAAGCCTAGGCGCGCCATGTATTATATTTTTTAATTGGAAAAGTACCAACCTACCTCGGTTGCTAATAAATATGAGGGGTAAAATTATTCTAGACACACTTCAAATCCTAACTTTTGTAGTTTATGTATTATTTTGATTAAAATTGTAAAATAAATTAACTAACCCTTTGATGTTACGATATAACCGAGGGGTCTATTAATCAGATTACACTATAAAAAGTAAACAGATTTTACCCTAATCCTTACTTATTTGTGCCACACTAAACTCGAAATTGCATCATTCTTTGGGATGGATTGCAAGACATAAAAACCTTTAATGTTCTTAAAAGACTAAACGTTTTTTCTGACCTTGCAGTCTATCTTACATAATGGTGTTGATGTTGTTATTGGTGTTGATAGATTTCAAGTGCAGAAAATTCATTCTCCCTTCAAGGAGACAATGAGGGAAGTTAAGCTCTCTTCTTTGTAAAATACCCAAGGAAGGGAGTTTAACTAAAAGGATGGTGGATATCAGAAAAGATATTCATTCAAAGGAGCAAAGATTTATTTTTAAAATATTTATTTTAATTATTTGTGTAAACAATGTAAGTAAAAAAAATACATTTCACCTCGGTTTTTTCATAAAACTGAGGTGATAAATAATATATCACCGACGATATTCATTCAAAGGAACAAAGATTTGTTTTTAAAATATTTATTTTAATTTTTTTTGTAAACAAAGTAAGTCCAAAAAACATTTCACCTCGGCTTTTCTATAAAGCCGAGGTGATAGATAATATAATATACCTCGGTTATCAGTTAAATCCAAGGGGTAAAGTAGTCATATTTTAACATAAATATCTTAGTTTATCAGATTTTATCATAATTCTAACTTATATGTAGCCGCACCAGATACATGAAATATTTACTATTGTCCATTGTCATGAAAATTTTTGAACCACATACGCTTAAGAATAGATCTCAGAGATGGATTACAAGTGCATAAATTAAAATAACTTATTCGAAGATGGATAAGTTATGGGTCTTTTTGGATTTCCAACATAAAGTTATGTAACAAAATTTGGATTCCACCAAAGATCTGTTGTTGAAAACACTTTCTCCTTTGATTTTGTCTACTTGCCAATAGATTTCAGGTACACCACCAAATTCCTTCTCAAGAATATTCAGTGTTTATACGTTAAAAATAATGATGATTTATGATTTTGTGTGGTTTACTATTAATTTGTAGAATTGGACTGAATAAAGGCTATGCTTTTGTTAAATTTAGTTAGCCTTGAGCACTAGTGGGAATTTGTTGTAATATATTGTGTTTCTAGTATTCTTTGTAAAAAATGTAATTAAAAAAAAAATTTTTCACCTCGATTTTTCTCAAAACCGAGGGGATATTTTAGTGTTAAAGTCGATGATATTTGTCACCGCCCTTAATTAAATCCATGTCGTCCATTTAATGACTATCAACCGTCAAAACACTTCCATTAGTGATTCGTATGAAACCTAGGTTAACTTCCATTATAAAAATATTCTGAATATAAAAAATTGATAATAGAACGTCATATGAAGCGCTTGAAACTATCCTCCATTTTAAGATATGCAAGAGTCTTTGTTATGAAGTGTTCTCTATGATGGATTGCAAGAGCATAAAATTATTTGTGTTTAAGGTTTGTGTACTAAAATATTTATTTATCACTTTTTTCATCTAACCCTTTATTTATCTAACCTTTTTTTTTGTTAATATCAGAAACAAATGCAATGAAAAACAATAGAAAATATATTGTTTGAAGCATTTGATCTTCCCAGGATATCAAGGATTTGAAGATCCAACATATGGTTCTTCATGGAAAAATTAAATTTTGTATTGATATTGTGTAAACAATGTAACCAGTTTAATATTCTGGATAAAAATTGTATTTTATAAATAAAATATTTTATTAATTTTCCGGATAAACAATGTAACCAGTTTAAATTAAAAAAAATACTACAAATTTACCCCTCGGTTTTAATAAAAAACTGATACACACGAGGCGCTATTATTGAAAATAATAAAAATGCAGACTTTGTGGATCGAACTCATGCGCTATTAAAATATTCCTTGGTGCTTTAAACAACGAGGTGATAAGTATTTACTTTTCATGACGATCTTATTTACCTCGCTTCTGATACCGAGGTAAAACACATTTCGCATCCGACATTACATGCGTTATTTGTAGTAGTGACACATTCTGAAACAATAAAACCCCCCTCGACACCCTTAATGGAAGATGGTGGAATTAAAGTATATACACCATATATTGACGAAAACATTCACGAATGCCTAGCACTTATTCTTGACCATATGCATGATCCTAAGAAGCCTTCTGTCGAGCTTAAGGAACTACCTAAGAATTTGAGATATGAGTTCCTTGATAAAGAACTAATTGACCAGTTATAGTTAATGCCAATATAAACAAAGATAGAGGAAAACTCTAAGCCATCTAGGGAGCACAAAGAAGGATATACCTCATCATGAGTGATGTGGTCAAGATAAAAGTATTAAAAGTACTTGAAGGTGGAATAATTTATCAAATATCAGATAGTAAATGGGTTAGCCATGTACATGTGGTACCGAAGAAAGGAGGCGTAACAGTGGTACAAAACGAAAAGGGAGAATCATTAGCACACCATATACAAAACAAATGGTGCATGTGTATTGACTACATGAAACTAAACAAAGTGACCAAGAATGACCATTTTACCCTTCCATTCATTGATCAAATGTTAGAATGTTTAGCTAGGCACTCCTACTTCTGCTATTTAGATGGATACTTAAGATTTTTCCAAATTCTTATTCATCCAGATGATCAGGAGAAAACTATCTTCACATACCCTTATGGAACTTTTGCCTATCGATGAATGTTGTTCAGTTTATGCAATGCCCCTACGAATTTCCAACGATGTATGATGGCTATATTCGTTGATTTCCTTGACTAGCTAATAGAAATTTTCATAGATTATTTCTCGGTATGTGGTTCCAATTTTAAAAACTATCTTGATAACTTAGAAAAAATTCTAGAAAGATGCGTACAAGTCAATCTCGTTCTAAACTGGGAGAAATATTGTTTTATGGTAACAGAAGGTATAGTCTTAGGACACAAAGTATCAGAAAGAGGAATTGAGGTTGACAAAGCCAAGATTGAGGTAATTAAAAACATTCAACCATCCAGAACAGTTAGGGAAGTCAGGAGCTTTCTTGAACATGCCGGGTTCTACCAAAGTTTTATCAAAGACTTCTCTAAAATTACTAAACCTTTAACCAGTCTTCTAATGAAAGACGTCGAGTTAATTTTCAACGAGAAATGTCTTGAAGCATTTAACCTTCTAAAAAGTGAACTAACCCCTGCACCTATTATGCAACCACCATATTGGAACCAATCTTTCAAGATCATGTGCGACGCAAGTGATTTTGCCGTTGGTATTGTTTTAGGCAGCGTAAAGACAAAAGAATGCATGTGATATATTATGCAAGCATAAATTTGGATGCTACCCAACTAAACTATACAACTACAGAAAAAGAACTCCTAGCTATAGTATTTGAAATAGACAAATTTCACTCTTATTTAGTTGGAGCCCAAATTATTTTATACATTGATCACGCTGCAATTTGATACCAGCTGAGAAAAAAGGATGCAAAGCCTAGGTTAATTTGCAGGATCCTTCTATTAAAAGAATTTGATCTGGAAATCCGCGATAAGAAAGGGACCAAAAATGTGGTAGCTAACCATCTGTCAAGGCTTGAATATCTGAAACCAGACCTTATTCCCACCAATGATGATTTCATTTATGATAAATTAAATCAGAAATAAGACAAATCACTATGATGACTCCGATGAGTTACACATAAATATTGAAGCCGCTCTGGTCATAACTAATACACCTTGGTATGCAGACTTCTTTAATTATCTTGTAGAAAATGTCCTACCTCCTAATCTAACCTATCAACAAAGGAAAAAGTTCTTCCATGATGTTAAACAGTTCTAATAGGATGAACCCCTCCTTTTCAAGAGAGGGGCCGACAACCTTTTCGCCGTTGTTTAACTGAAGAGGGGGTTGAAATCGTTATAACTCATTGCCACTCCACACCTTATGGAGGACATGCAAGCACATCTAAAACTATGGAAAAGATAATTTAAGAAGACCTATATTGGCCGACCCTTTGGCGCAACGTTCATGCTTTGTAGTCAAATGTGATTGGTGCCAGCATACTGGAAACTTTTCGAGATGCCATGAGACGTCCCTTAGGAATATTCAAGAAGTAGAGGTCTTTGACTTTTGGGGAATTTACTTCATGGGTCCATTCCTGTCATCTATTGGAAATAAATACATACTTGTGGCTGTCGTTAATGTCTCTAAATGGACCGAGGCTATCGCCTCACCAACAAACGATACACGAGTAGTTTTTTGAATGTTTAAAAACTATATTTTCTAAGGTTCAGAGTCCCTCACGTTGTCATAACCGATGGCGGAGCCCATTTCATTTCTAGGATATTTGAGAATCTCTTAATTAAGTATGGCGTAAGACATAGGGTAGCTACACCTTGTCATCCTCAAACCAATGGACAAGTAGAAGTGTCAAATAGAGGAATCAAACAGATTTTAAAAAAAACTATCTCCATGTCCAGAAATAATTGGTCCTCTAGGTTATATAACGCGTTGTGGGCTTATAGAACTTCCTATAAGACCCCTATCGGGACAACTCCTTTCAACCTGGTGTAAGGAAAATCTTCTCATCCACCCTTTGAATTAGAACACAAGACCTATTGGGCTATAAAATCTTTGAACATGGATTATTTGACAATTGGTAACAAACACATCCTAGATATCCACAAATTAGATGAACTCGGATGCAACGCCTATGAAAATGCTATAATATATAAAGAACAAACTAAAGCATGGCATGGTATAAGAATCGTGTAGAGGGAGTTCATTGTCGGTGACCCAATACTCCTATTTAACTATAGGTTGTGACTCTTTTCAGGTAAATTGTGTTCCAGATGGTCTGGGCCGTTTGAAGTCACAAAAGTAATGAAACCCAATTCCATTGAGATTAAAAACCAATCTTCTGCCCCTTTCATCGTGAATGGGAAATTATTAAAACATTACAGCAGCGATGATATCCCTAATACATATGATCGCCTTACCTTAACAGAACCACCACTTGTTGCGGCAGAAACTCGAGCCTAAAACATTTACATTATTCAAGCTACCAAGGTTAAACAAAGCGATGAGTGGGAGGTAACCCACATATTTCTTTTCACTCTATCAATAAATGGTTTAATTTAAATTCTAGTTAATAAATTTCTAACTTGTGTGTTTTTTCTTTTCATGGCCACATCACTCAACTTAGTCAGATTTTATCCACTAATATTATTTCAGGATGCAGACGATTGACCATATGGAGATTGATCAAAAATAGATCCCAGAGAAGGCGCTACAAAGTCCTGACAGAAAGAACCATTTCACCAACAAGATACCCTGACTTCCCTAGCTTATTAGCTCTAGGACTTGTTGATAGTGTCTGGTATATGTTTAACCATATCAATTGGGAGTGTTTCTCTGTGCATAAACACCCAACCTATAAGAACCTTACCTTGGAATTCCTTAGATCTTGCCATTATAACCCTCGCATAGGAATATACCAAGTCATAGGCCTAGCTACCTTCTGACTCTTTTTAAAAGATTATCGACTCACACATGATAAGTTAGCCAGAAATTTAGTATTTCAGTATGGACCCCAAGCTTACACCGAGGTGCTAGAAGGTGATGATATGCATTAGGAGCTAGACTTTTTCTAGGGAGGAATTAGTGAATATTACCCTTCTGGCTATGAAAGAATGAACCCACCTCTAATCCATAACCAATCCATCAGGTATTTTCATATGGTTACAGCCTAAACCTTTTTCCAAAAAGCTCCTAACAAATGACCATTAAGTAAAGAAGAAATATTTTTTATGTTCAATAGTTTTGTCAAATTCACCGTGATACCTTCCTGATGGAAAATGCATCCAAAGTCACCAACCATATTATCAAGGATATCTACATTGGAGGTCTATTCACCCATATTTCCATATCCTTGGGACTCTGCAGTCAAATTTCTCACCTAAAACCTTTTTGTAGCTATAACCTACTCAATATTGACCATTGTTTCAATTATAGCTTAATAAACGGTGAAGGACCTAACCAGTTTAAAATTCCCATTAACTATGAAGTGGTCCACCTTTTCACCCTACCTAACAAGGAGTTTACTAGTGTCCATGACCATAAAAATTGGCGTTACCAATTGGAAAACCAAAATTAAAACCCATCACCACCTGAAACCCCTCCATCTCTGAAATATCACCATACTCCTTATCCATATATGACTTCATCACATTCATCCTTAGATCCTGAAGATACACACCAGGTTGACTATGAGCTTAACTATTTAAGAATAGAAGTCATGGCCCTTTGACATGACCTGCGAGAATAAGCTGACATACTGAATAAACCGATGGACCATCTATTCCAGGAGTTTTACTCATTGAGAAGATCTTAAGGCTATTATGGCCCCTGGTCTGATTGTACACCAGGTTCTTTCCTTCCTTTCTCACCTTGGATTGAAACATTGGGGATAATGTTTGACTTAAGTGTGGGAGAGGAACTTTACTTGCTTTCTAGTTAGATTTCCTGCTTTCTAAATCGGTTTTCTTTATTACTTTCTAATATTTATTTTGTTTATTTAGATTTAGTATATTTGTATTGAGTCATTGCATGTGTTGTCGAGTCTTTATGTGTTGTTTTAGCTATTTATTGAATATTCTCCTTTTCTTGAGCCATATTGTAAAACTTTGCAAAAAAAAAAAAGAAACAATGTTTGTTCTAAATTTGTGGGCTATTAGACAAGCTTAGGATAGGTTACAGAGACTTGGAAAATGTCTGAAAATATCATTATCATTTTAACACCATAAGTCTCTTAATTGTAAAGATGGGTCTGGATAATTGTTATGCCTTAGCCTTAAATTCTCACCCCAGGATGAGCCCAAAAGTAGTTTATTTTAGTAGTCAGCTTCGGCTTAAGCATGCTCTACGTAAGAAAGCCGATGAATATAAGTGAATGATCCTAATTTTTATTTCTACTATGATTAATTGAAAATAGGGAATACAACTTCTAAGTTAGGTGACCCTCGCCCGGTCGCTTAACCCAACGATTATGGAACCTTCAAAAATAGAATAAAATACTCGTTGTAAGTTGGGTTAGAGGTTTTTGGTACTGAACTTAGTAGCGTGGATTACATTCTGATCCCCCGCAACTACAATAGGTAAAATAAAGTGGTTACACCAATTAAAGTACCATAACCCCGTGCAAACGATCAGAATCCTTAACCAGCCGCCTTACTATGAGTATGTACGGATAACAAGTTTAATGTGATTGTGCCTGAATGAATAAAGGATGAAAACATGGGATGAGTAAGTTAGGCTTAAGCATAATAAAATCATACAAATTTTTTTGTATAGGAGGGAGACTTATTCCTGCAAAATGCAGAATGTGTTATTACGATGCCCTTTTTTTTGTAAATTAGCACCTATTGACATAAGCTTGTTCGAAGAAAAGTCATTAAGCCCAGAGTAGCTATCGATATCATTGTTTATCTTTATTTTGCTTGAGGAGAAGTAATGGTTCAAGTGTTTGAGAGTTTGATAACACCAAACTACACCTTATATTTTACTCGATTAACATGTGTTTTATTGTTATCTTATCTCCATTTCATGTATTATGTTGGTATTTTGTTTGGATTTCAGGTATTTGACCAAATGGGAGTCGTATGTGAAGAAACAAAGTAATTCAGATGAAAATCAGATGAAAATAAGGTTTTTTACACTCAAGGCGATCACGATGGCATTCACCATAGAGGTGGCCACGAGTGGTCCAAGTCCTAACGGTCAAAACACCAAGTCATAGCCATATTAAGAGCATGGCGTTCACCACGATGGGTGTGGTGATTTCCACAGGTTGAAACAAACAACAATTGCATTTTGGGATTTACTTGGTCTCCAACCCCTCCCATTCTATCCTAAAAACTCTCCCATGAATCCAACATGTCTGCTATGTTTTATTATATTATTTTATCGAATCAATTAAGGTTGTTTAGTTTTTAATTGATAAAAACTATGAAATCTATTTGCATTTCTACTATGTTTTATTTCATGATCGAATCAATTATTTTATCGCAAGTTACAATCATGTCTAGCTAAATTATAAGTGTTGGAATGTGAGGATCGTCGATTCGACGATACTCTAAATTATTGTTCTTGAGAAAAGCTTACGGGCTTGTTTTGGTTTTAATCAAAACTTTTCAAAACTCAAAATTATCGGTTACTACGAAAGTAGAACCATTTATACACCGAGTAAGATCGAAAGTCGTCTGGTATACAAGATTAAGGTTGTTTAGTTTTTAATTTATTAAAACCACGAAATCTATTTGTTAATTATTTGGAAGGTTAGTATTTTAATAAAGTACTTTTGAACATATTTTTGGACGCGTTTGTAAGTTTAAGGTACGGTTGGCCGAGCGAACGCCAGGGACCATTTAATGTCTTATTTTCCAATTTAAACAAGTTTTCATATGAGTAAAAGAAACTTATTTATAAAAAAAGTTTACTTCTTTAAAGCAAAATGCATCGGGCACACGACAACGGACGGTATATATTAGAGAGTAAAATCCGATTACGATTACGCGACATCGAAGGTTCCTTTTTTATTAGTTCTTTTTCAAAGAGGAAAACATTTTCCCATAGGTAATTAAACTTTAGAACAATAAGAGTATCAATGAATTGATGAGATCCACATTCCAGTATTGCACTTTCTAAATTAATTCAAGTTCATTATTTTATAATGTTTTCATAACCCAACCACTTATTTTTATTCGCCTTAGGTAAACACCATAGAAATAGATAATGATAGCTTGACTATTAGGTCTTTGTGCGTTTAACACTCTTTATATTACTCTGATACTTTTCGTGCACTTGCAAAATACCACATCAACCACATTTCTCTTTCAAGTCAATCAAGGGGGGCGAGGTTGTCATGTTACCCCTAAGGAACAAGTGGATAAGCCTCCAGAAAAAAATCGATATAAACATCTTTTTTTACTCGCATCCTTGACAATTGGCTATTGAAATCACTAGAAAAATCTCCAAAGTTATATATTTACCATAGAAACGGAGATCCATATGAACATGTGCAACATGTTGATGATCGCCTAAATTATTACCACCCTGATGAGGCGGCAAAATGTAAGTTCTTTGCACTAACATTGACCATATCAACTAGGATGTGGTTCAAATATCTACCAGATGAGAGCATCGATTCATGGAAAAATTTGTGTAAGAACTTCACCACTGGCTTCATGGCTTGGAAAGGCAACCTGTGACAATAGTCGTCCTCAATGGAATTATCCAGGGGGGAGAAGTAAAGCTCGAGGTCATATATCGAGTGTTTCACATAGGTGTCCGTAGAAGTGAGAGGCTCCAACGAGAGCATCAAATGTTTAATTTTTGAGAATTATTTAAAGATGGATAACTCCTTCAAAGAGAAGATAGGGCACAAGGAGTCCCAAAATTTGAAATAGTTGTTGGATAGGGCACAACCCTTTATTAAAATTGAATAGAAATTGATTTCAAAGGGAAAAGACAAGGCGTCTGCGGATGCATGCTCCAACCAACCATCTGAGAAGGAGTCTGTTGTACCCCAAAATTTTCCCTCTCATTTATCAAATAATTTCTCACAAGATCTCCTTTGGTTCAAGACTACACTAGGGTTATTAGCTCAAGACACCTCCTCAAGCTCGGATGATTAAAAAATTAGGGTTTGAGATTGCACAAGGTCAATTTAACTTTTAATGCCTCATATGACTTTCATGGACCATTATGGACCCTCAAGATTTCTCATGCCAAGTTTCAAGTCTTGGATCACATTTTTGCTCAGTCAATTGATCAGTTGACCTAAAAATCAACTGTATTGGGTAAAAAGTCAATTGTGGTCAATTTACAGTCAAAGTTCATAATTTTTGATCCATGTCAACATTATGAGCTCATATATGTCATTTTATCAAGTTTGGACCACAATTCCTCAAGAAATTTGATCAGATCATCAAAAGGGCAAAATGGTCAAAATTAGGGTTTTGACTGAGAAAAGGAAATTTCTGATTTTTTGACCTAGCAAATGGTTTATTGGTTGGAAACATGATATCAAGGATTCAATTGCATAATTTTGACCTAATGGCATGACTCAAAACATTGCTCAAGGTCAATTAATTGATAGTTGATTTTCAGTCAACTGATCAAAAATCAACTGCACACTGAAAAGTCAAACTTTGACTTTATGGTCAAAATCAAGTATCAAAGATCACAATTCATCAAAACATGTCAAAATATGAAAATTGTTCATCAAGAAATTAAAAAGTCAAGATTTCATTTTGAAAAGTCAAAGTTTCCAAACTTAGAAATTTTTCTAAGTGTTGAAAACTTCATATTTTTTCACAACTTTGAGCCAATTTTTCACCATGATGCAAGATGATTCAAAGGAAACTTTCAACATAAAAGTTATAGATCTCAATGAGATCTAAAACATTTCTGAACACAACTCCTCCTAGAAATTCTTGGATTTCAAGTTATTAATCCATGAAATCATGTTCATGAAACTAAAACACTTAGTGAAATTTTGAACATTTTGGTCAGGATTTTGACCTAACTTCTGGGCCAAGTTTCATATAGTTCCAATTAGATTTTGAAAAAGTAATTCAAATAGGGGTTGTATATAAAATTACAAGCTTTCCAAAATGTCAAATAACTCCTTGAGATCATTCTTGAGGAAGGAGAATCGAAGGCAAGAAGTTAGGGATTCAAGTTGTTTTACAAGGCAAAATTTGTGATGCACAACGGACCAAATCCATAACCATGATGCATAATCCCTCTTTTCAAACCATCTAACTTATGTATATATACTTAATCATAATATTACATAAACTTTATGGCTATTATCCATTAAATCCAAGCTTTGTCTAAGTTAACTTGCCATTTTTGGAAGAAAGGCAAGACTTCCATTTTGGAAAAGTATGCTTTTGCAAATGTCAACCCTTATTGAGACTCTCAATGGATCCTTATGCACAAACAACATTTACAAGTCAGAAGCAAGCTTGTTTAAAGTTCATCCACTCTACAATAGCATGGTACAAGCTTTGGGAAGATGTTTGTCATGTTTGCTTCAAAAACAAGAAAAGGTTTTACAACATGTAAATTCAAATTCTGACTTGTTGTAGAACATAAAACCTCTTGCCTATAAATACATACACTATTTGCAAGATAACCCATGCATGTATAAGCCATTAAACTCACTCAAACCCTCAAAATCTCATATTGCACACAAAACTCCATTTTTGTGCAGAAACTGACCTTACACTCCCATCTCTCAAATTACTCGTGCGTTTCCTCTCCAAACCATTCCAAAAGTTCCTAAACATCATCCATAACTCATCCCAATACCTGTTACAGTTCTGTAACTCCATTTCCACCATTGTCCAAACTCAAAAACAGAGCACTACAAGTGGACTTCTCCAGAACTCCTCAGCTACTTTGAGCTCAAGTCAAGCATCACATTAGCTTCCTGGGAACTCAAGGAAGCTGACCCAATCACTAAAACTCATTGAAAGCTGCTCCAACTCAAAACACAATACCCTCTTGCAAGGTGAGTTTTCTGATTTTTGAACTCCTCATATATGCATTGTTAAGCTTTCATTTTCAATGATAAAATGTAGACCTTATTTCCACGAAGCTGTACATATCCATAGTTTGCATTTATATGGCCTGAGCTTAGAGAATTTTGGAGTTGAAGTTTCTAAAATTTTTAGGTTTTAAATTAGGGCCAGAAAAATTCTCACTCATTTTAGATATATAACTTTAGTTATTTATATGGTTGGATTCGTGGGAAGAAATGCCACAACTTTCATGTTTGTACTTTCCATTTTTGTTGAGAAATAAACAAGTTGCAGGTTGTGTGGCTCGGCGTGAGGTTGAAGATGAAGTTCAAGCCATGGACTTGATTTGTAATATATATTTATGGTTTGATAAAAATAAACGGATGTATACCCACCCCAGTGGTAAGGCAGCACATTGATAACCAAGAGGGCGTGGGTTCAACACCCAGCGCGCTACGTTTTGCTTATTTTTTCACATTTTCCTTTTATTTTTTTTGTTTGCAGCGCCTGGGTCCCATAACTTTGGGCTTTCATTATTTTTGCTGACTTTTCCCCCCTAATCATGTTTCATACCCCCCTGACCCATTTTATTTCTTTATTTTATTTTCATTTTTATTTTCATATTTTATTGTTATTATTTTTATTACTAATATTAGTTTTTTATTATTAATAAAAAAATCCAAAAAATATTTATTTTATTATTTTTGCACTCATATTTTATTTCACTTTATAAAAAGTAGAGAAAAAAAAGGAACAAAAACAATTTTCTTAATAAACTAATTTCTCTTTCTTGATTAATATTTAGATAATTAGGTTTAATTATTATATTATATTATTTTCTTGTAAATTAAAATTAATTTAGAACTTAGGTTTATTTTAATTAATTTTATATATTTTTATATTATTCTTAAAACCTTTTCATAAAAAACCCTAAAAAATCTTTTTTTAGTTAATTTTTTTTATTAGTTTAAATTAATTTTATTTGATTTTCATTAATTATTTTCTTAATTAGGTTAATATTAAAACCTTTCATAAAACCAAACAAAAATCATTTCTTTTTTCCATTTTTTGCATTCATGCATTTTATTTTCAATTTTTTTACAATATTCAATATGGTTGTAATAGTTAATTAGATTTAATTTTCTTGCAAAATCCCCATTTGTAAATTTGTACACCCCCTCCCCTAATGATGTAATAGCATAGTATTTTTATTTTCCGCAGTTTAATGCTTTATATAAATGCTAGTAAATTAGGGTTTGTATGGAAAGATTACAATCAACAAGTTAGCAAACCCTAATACAAGACAAATCAAGCATGAAAAAGACACACTTGCACACTTACACCCTTAGGGTAAATCCACTTGTTTCCTTGAGAAATAAATGGTCATAATACGCATGTAAGATGTCTTAGCAAAATCAAACAAAAATACAAGATCATAGTCCCTTGATGACACTACAAATGTTGCCTTACGAATGATCTTAGTCCCTTAAAGAAAATGCTAAGATATCTTACAACATTGCTATTCATGGCTATACGATGAACCGCGCCCGTCCCTTTACATCCAAAGATAAGGTTACTTACCAATCCATGGTAAAATAGCAATGTCAAAGGAAAGAGAAAATAAACAAGAGAGACTTTTGAGTAGGTAGAATGTTCTTAGTTGCTTGCTCATTTTTAAACCAAAACATCCTTGCTATTTTCAAAAACGAACACCAACACACTCATTTGAAACATTTTCAAAAGACAAAACTTTGTACACGTTCTTATAGAAACGAGAACCATTACAAATACATTTTCAAAATACTTTTAAAACCCACACCACAAGCACATTCAAACCAAAGCAAGTGATCTGGCAAGCAACTAAGAGCCCGTAGATAAGTACGGATGAAAAAGGTGCTAATACCTTCCCTTTCCATAATCTACCCCCCGAACTCAAGAAAACATCTCTAAAGGTCTTTCCTATTCTTTTCAGCCTTTCCTTTTGGATAAAAGAAATGTCGGCAGCGACTCTTGATATCCGCACAATTGTGATAAAACGCAAAACAACCAAGTCAGTTCTCCCACCGTGTTACAGAATTGATAACTCTGCTGGGGAATATTTTAAAAGTGGGGTTACCTTAGGGCTAGATCACATCTACTTGCTTTCATTGTTTGATTTGTTTGCTTTACATTTTGGTTCTTTGTTTGGGTTTAAATCCTCTACCCGAATTTTGGGTACCTTATAGGTAAGTAGCAATACATTGTGGAAACTGTGCGGGGTATACCGACATGGTCTAAGAAATAGCTACGTTACCGTGACGTATTTGTGGGTACCGGTAGCCCTTGAGTAGTCAAGGAGAATACAGGGCCGCTGAGTGATGTCATGAAGCACTAACTGACTTCTAGAACCTTTACTTGACCAACTTGGCCATTAGGACGTAGTGAGATGACCGACTTTGGTGCAATCCGAAGTTGGTAGATACTCGATACTACATTCATTGAGGTTTGGTTTTTTTGGGATATTTTGGCCGCCATTAAAGAGGCTCGCGCTGAAACAATGCCCGAAAAGACAAACCAGTGATATTGAGCTCTCTTAGAACCCGGTTACTATTGCCAGGACAAGTTTGATCCAACTAAACTTCAAGAGGGTACTTACCTATGAGACTACATGCAAGCCTAAACATAAGGAGTTGTTTGTTTTGTTTGTATATATTTACTTATACATAACATCATAAACATCATAACATCATACTCATACTCACTAACCATTTCAAGGATTTTTGAAATTTATCTTTGTTTTGTTTTGTAGGACATGGATTCTATTCGTAGGAAAACCATTCAAGTCAATCTTGTAAGGATCCCTCCTCAACTTAAAGAGTTAGCATCAAGGGTTATTGAGAATTCTCCATTTACAAAAACACATGGTCGCCTCCTAAACTTGGTTACCTCCAACACTGATGAAGATATGATGAAGGTGCTCTTCCAATTCTTTGATCCTCTACACCATTGCTTCACATTTCCTGATTATCAACTTGTGCCAACTTTGGAAGAATTATCCCAACTCTTGAGGATTCTAATTATCAATCAACTACCCTTCAATGGTACAGAAAGAGATCCAAAACCAGAAGAGATTGCTCAAGCCCTACACTTGCAACAATCTGATGTCACAACTAATTGGGAAACAAGGAGTGGTGTCAAAGGTTTCTTAGCCAAGTTCTTGTTTGAGAAATCTCAAGACTATTGGAACTCTTTGGATTTGCAAGCTTTTGTGGAAATTATGTCCCTTCTCATCTATGGGATGGTTTTGTTTCCAAATCCTGACCAACTCATAGATGTAAACACCGTCAAAATCTTCATGTCTCGTAACCCGGTGCCTACTTTGTTAGGAGACATCCTACATTATTTTCACTCTCGCACTATGAGGAGAAGAGGTATCCTCATGTGTTGTACTCCTCTATTGGCAAGATGGTTTATTTTGCATCGTCCCCAATCTGTATTGAAGAACGAGCAAGGTTCAAGGTGGTCACATAGGTTGATGACGCTCAGATATTCAGATATTCATTGGTGTTCCCAATATTTGGAGAATGTTACTATCATCGACCGTTGTGGAGAATTCCTTAATGTCCCCTTACTTGGCATTAGAGGAGGTATCACTTACAACCCCTGCTTAGCCTTATGACAGTTTTGTTACGCTCGAAGGGATGGTCCACATGAGATGCTTATTCAAGGGTTGGTATTTGATTAAGAGAATGACGATCAAGGTTATCGCCAGAGGTTTATCCGAGCTTCGAGGATGTTATACAAGGTAGATATAAAGACATTGGGGCACAAGAATTCCATCCCCCTTGAGCCTTACCTTAAGTGGGTGTGAGCTCTTGCTCAGAAACTTGTGATGCCTTATCCTTTCATCTTACTAGTTATCCTAGAACCTATTGTGGAAAGAGATGTCCCATGCATTATCCTTCATCCTAACATGCCCACCTCTCTCGAAGAATTGCAAAGGGATTGGATACAGCTTAAGGGGGAGTGATAAACTTTCGAGGCCCAATTCTACGCCAGCGAGAAGAAAGTTCTGGAACTCACCAAGCAGCTTCATGAGGAGTGGAGTCTGAACACCTACATCGCACCAAAGAGGATGCGTTCAACTTTTTTATATTAGAGTTTTGTATTTCTTTGTAAGCCCAAAAGAGGCATGATATACTCAAACTTTGATTTATTAATATAACGTGCGTTCCTTTTTGTCTAAAGCAAATTTAAATCTCTAATTTACATGAAATCATTTGCATATGCATCTTCATTCATCATAACATAAACATGTTTCTTACAACATGTCTCCTTATCTTTCTACTGTTTATTTGGGTGAGATGGATATTGAACAGACAGTAAAATATCTTCAGGCATAGAAAGATCAGTTTCAACAAATGTTCTTGACTCTGGCAAAAGGACAAGAGAAATTGAAAACTTTACTGATCAAAGAAAAGAAGAAGAAAGCGAAGAAATCAACCGGTGTTTTGAATTTGGGTAGAAGGTTCAAAGGACAAGCTAGACGGACTCTAGACTTTGCAACATCATCAGGTGAAGGGGACAATCAAGAAGGGAAAAACAAGGAAGTGACTGACCATCCAGAATCTGAAGAGGAAGAAGAGGTTGATTACTCTGAAGAGCAGTATCCTCCAGCTGACGACAAATACAAACAATTGGAAGATCGCCTAAATGCTTTGGAGATCCAGAAAGTACCCGAGTTGGGTTTTGAGGAGCTAAGACTTGTCTCAGGGGTTGTCATACCACAGAAATTCAAGGTCCCCACTTTCTCTAAATATAACGGTGTCTCTTGTCTAAAGCTGCATTTGAGATCGTACGTCAGGAAAATTCAACCCCATACTGCGGATAGGAATCTATGGGTACATTTCTTTCAAGAAAGCTTGTCAGGGACGCAGTTGGATTGGTTCTATCAATTGGAAGGGGCCATGTTGTACCCCAAAATTTTCCCTCTCATTTTATCAACATTTCTCATCACAAGGCTCTTGGAACTCAAGATCAAGCTAGGGTTTGCTCTGCTCAAGACACCTCCTTGCACTGTTGACCTAAACTAGGGTTTGAGTTTGCACAGGGATGTTTTGACCTACAATGCCCAAAGTGACTTTCATACTTCATGTTGGACTCATTAGTTTTCCCATACCAAGTTTCAAGCCTTGAATCAAATTTTTGCCCAATCAATTGGATAGTTGACCTAGAAATCAACTGTATTGGGGAAAAAGTCAATTGTGGCCAATTGACATTCAAACCTCATGAATTTTGACCCACATCAACATTATGAAATCATATGAATCATTTGATCAAGTTTGGACCACAATTCCACAAGAAATTTGATCAGATCACCAAAAGGGCAAAATGGTCATTTTTAGGGTTTTAACTGTGCAAAGGCAATTTTTGACTGTTTGACCTAGCCAATGGCAAATTAAGCTCAACCATGGACTCAAGGACTCAATGACATTATCTTGACCTATTCAACAAGTTCAAAAGATCTCAAATGCATAGGATTGATAGATGAATTTTTCAGTCAACTGATCAAAATTTGACTGTACACTGAAAAGTCAAACTTTGACTTTTTGGTCAAAATCAAGTGCCAAGGGTCATTTTTCATCAATATGTGTCAAATTATGAAACTTGTTCATCAAGAAATCCAAAATTGCAAATTAGGGTTTGAAATTGAAAAAATTACATAACTTAGAAATTTTCTAAGTTATGAAATTTTCTTAATTTTTCCTAACTTTGCCCCACATTTTCACCATGATGAAAATGGATTCAAATCAAACTTAGAACATGAAAGTTGTAGTCCTCCACAAAGTCTACAACTTTTATTCACAAAGTTTTCTCAAAAGAAGCTTGGATCTCAAGTTATGATTTTTGGAACAAGGGTCCCTAAAACTTTTAACTTAGAGAAATTTTGCCCTAATTTAGGCAGGATTTTGACCCATCTTCTTGGCCATTTTTCACATAGTTATACTTGGAGTCTCAAGTTGCATTTCAAAGATGGATTATAGTACTTGTTGCAAGATTTCTAAATTGTCTAAGAACTCCTCAAACAAATTTGTGGTTAGGGAGAATCGAATGCTGGAAGTTGGCAAAAACTCACTTTGTAACCATGGCCAATACATGTTCATACAAGTTGCAAAATCTGACCAAACTAGCTTTGTAATTAATTACAAGTCTCTAAACCCTTCAACACTCAAAAATTGAATGCAAACTCATTGGACATTGGTGTTATTCTGACCATTAGAGCTTGGTACAATGAACAAATCCATTTTTGGCATAAAGGTGGCACTCCCATTTTCATAAAGGCAACTTTATGTCAACTTTGCTTCTCTTGAGCCTTGGACCTATTTCTTTGCAGCAAACAAGTTCCACAAACTCAGGCAAAGGTACAAGGAACTTGTGCATGCTTGGAGGTAGCCTGTACAGGCCTACCTCATTTCACTTCACACTTTTCTTTCAAAACAAGTCAACTTGCCAAAAGGACACAACTGGCATATCTAATATAATCAACTTGAGCCAACATTTCAAACAAGTTTTGCACATCCTTGTTAGACAGAAACACAAGCCATTCATCCCTCAAACACCCTTGTACACAAAAATCACATTTTCTTGCAAAATAGGGCAGGCCCTGCAGAATCACTTCCATTTTCACATCCACTCGTGCGTTTTGCTTGCAACCAGTTCCAATACCTTCCATTCAACTCACTCAAGCTATCCCAAACCTTTATTGCCAATTGTAACTCCATTTACAGTGTTCACCATTTCTGTTTTGAAGCTTTGCAGGTTGAGTTCTATAGAGAGATTCAGACCATTTCAAAACAAACTAAGCATTGGGAAAGGTCCAGGGAACATCAAGCAAGCTCAAAAGAACCTCAGGCCTCACTGAAAGCTGTTGCATTGCCATACTCGTGTCCAACTGAAACAGGTATTTTGCAACTTCCTATCTCTCTATTTAGGAATCATTAGGCTTAGGTTTGTAAATGAAAAATGTAGTATTCATAGCCCTTAAGCTGTACATATGCTCAGTTTTCATTTATATTAAACGTGCTAAGAGAATTATATCCATGAACATGCTGAAAAAACTAGGTCAGATTTTAGGGCCAGAGAAATTCTCTCTGGTCTTTGAGATTTAGATTAAGTTTTTTATATGGTTAGAACCGTGGTTTAATGCTCTACAAGTTTCATGTTTTGAGTTTTGGCAAAAGATAACGTTTCCAGGAGTTAGCAGTTTGTACAGGGCAAGCGCGCGTTTTTGTCACAAGGAAGAAGATGAAGTGGAAATGGGTTGGGCTTGGCTTTGTCCTGCTTTTGGCACCCCTCTTTTCTTTTTGCACCCCCTGGCCCATTTTCTTTATATTTTGTTATTTTTGTATTTTAATTTCATTTCTGACTTTATTATTTTATTTTCAAACATAAAAAATGCTTAAAAAATATTTTCATAATTTTTTACATTTATTTGGTATTTATTTTAATTTTTTCTAATATAAAAAACATTTTAATACCTTTTTATTATTTGTTTAAATTTAAAAACAATGTAAATAATACTTTTACTTTTATTTCTTATTTTTATTCATACTGAAAATATTTTCTTGAATATATTTTATTTTTGTAAATATTTTATTTTATTTTATACATATTTAATATATGATATATATATATATATATATATATATATATATATATATATATATATATATATATATATATATATATATATATATATATATATATATATATATATATATATATATATATATATATATATATATATATATATATATATATATATTATTTTATTTTATTTTTATTATTATTTATACTAAAAAACACTTTTTTTCAATATATTTTTATTTTTATACATGTTAATATATTTTTGTATATAAATAATAGATAATATTATTTTCTTAAAGAAAATTAGGGTTTACCCCTTTAATAAATAAAATTAATTCTTTTTTTATTTATTTATTTATTTATATTTGTTCACATTAAAAATACTTTACATACATAAACAAATGAAAACTTATTTTTGCATAATACATTTTACCTAATATTTATTTATTTTGTTTATTTAAATATTGTACATTTAAATATTGTTGTATTGTAAATTCAATTTGGTTGTAATAACTCAGGGTTTAAATTTCTTGCAAAATACCCCCTATCCAAAATTGTACCCCCATTCCTATAATCATGTTGTAATAGCTTAGAATTTAAATTCTCGCACTTAACGCTTTCAATTATGCCATGATTAGAGAATTAGAGTTTGTATGCAAAATCAAATCAACAAATAGTTTGACCTAATCAAAGACAAAAATGCATGAAAAACAAACACAATGCACACTTGCATCCCTAGGGTTACAATCCACTTGTTGCCTTCAAAAATGGGTCATGGTATGCATGTTAAGTACTTTAACAAAATAAAAACAAAAACAAAAGATCATAGTCCCTCGATGACGCTATCTTGGTTGCCTAAACAAAAATGATCAAGTCCCTCAAGAAAATTGCCAAAGATACTTGACACAATTGCTATCATGGTCTATACGTTGACCCGCGCCTGTCCCGTTTAACATCCTAACACAAGGTTGTTCACCAAATACAATGGTGAAATAACACTGTCAAAAGGGTTAAAAACATAAGAAAGATCTTTGAGTAAAATAGGGTAGGCAACTCTTAGTTACTTGATCAAAAGCTTGCAAAAACAGCCTTACTATTTTCAAACACACTTCACAACACAATTTCAAAATCCAACTTTCAAACATTGAAAACTTTTTAAAAGACAAAAACACCTTTGTATACATTCAAACAAGAATCATTACAAAGGTTGCCACAACGATGGCCTCTTTTCAAAACATCTTTCAAAACCACACACAAAGCACCATTTCAAACAATTGAAAAGCAAAGCAAGTGATCTAAACAAGTAACTAAGAGCCCATGGATAACCATGGGGTAAAAATGGTGCTAATACCTTCCCTTTCTATAATCTACTCCCCGAACCCAAGAAAACATCTCAAAGGTCTTTCCTGTGCTTTTTGACCTTTGCTTAGGATAAAATAAAAAGTCGGTGGCGACTCTTGCTAAACCGAAACATTTGCGAACACAAACGCAAAACCTCAAGTCAGTTCTCCCACCGTATCACAGAACTGGCGACTCTGCTGGGGAATAATTTAAAAGTGGAGTAACCTTAGGGCTTAGATCACCCTTTGCATGATTATATTGTTTGTTTTGATTGCTTTACATTTGGTTCTCTTGTTTGGGCTTAAAATCCTCTACCCGGATTTGGGAAACATTCATAGGTAAATAGCAATACGTTGTGGAAACTGTGCGGGATATACCGACATGGTTGAAGCAATAGCTATATTAGTGCGACATATTTGTGAGTACCGGTAGCCTTTGAGTCAATAAAAGAGAATACGGGGCCGCTGAGTGATGTCATGAAGCACTAATGAACTCTTAGAACCTTACTTGACCATCTTGGCCTTTTATTAGGGGTAGTGAGATGACCGGCTTTGGTGCAGTCCGAAGTTGGTAGATACTCGATACTACACTCATTGAGGGTTGTTTTCTTGGAATATTTTGGTCGCCAGTTAAGTGGCTAAACCAAAACAATGAACATAGAAAATAATCCAGTGATATTGAGCTCCTTAGAACCCAGTTACTATTTATAGGACAGGTTTGAGCTAACTAACTTCAAGAGGGTACTTACCTATGAAACCTCATGCAAGCCTGAAACTAGGATCTTGTGTGATTTGCTTGTACATGTGTTTGTGCATACATCATGAACATCATAAAGCATCATATGCATCCACTAACCACTTTAAGTGCTTGGATCTTCATCTTTGTTCTTGTTTTGTAGGTCATGGAATCTCTTCGCAGGAAAACAATTCAAGTCTACCTTGTGAGAATCCCTCCTCAACTCAAGGAGCTTACTTCCAAGATTCCAGAGAATTCTCTCTTCAGTGAAAGACATGGTAGACTTCTCAACTTGGTCAACTCCAACATTGAAGAAGACATGGTGAAAGTTCTATTCCAGTTCTTTGACCCCCTACACCAAATTAATCATGACTGGCGAACGAGTAGAAGCGGGTATAAGAAGTGGCAAAATTCAAAAGGATGCATCCTCGAGCGTGTTGAAGAAACCATTTGCTGGGAAGAAAGAGGTTGGTGCTATGTACCATCAAAGGAATCAGGACAAAACTGAACGTCGTCCAGTGGTAGGGGATGACATGATCCCCAAGCCTGCACCTATTCAACAAAGGAACAACCAACCTAGAATAGAAAGACCGGTAAGACAGTTTACCCGGATAAATATGACACTGTCGCAAGTCTTATCGCATTTGTTGAAATCTAATCTGGTGACCTTGCGGGAAGCTCTGAAGAATCCCAACATTGCCTCTCATTGTTATAACCTAAATGCTCGCTGTGCTTACCATTCAGAAAGTCCAGGTCATGATACAAACAACTGTTGGGTTTTGAAAAACAAGGTGCAACACCTCCTCGAGGCAAAAGAAATTGAATTTGATGCTCCAGAGATCTTAAATGTCATCACTGCTCCTATGCCCAAGCACGGGCGTGGTATTAATGCTGTTGAAGATGATGTGTTTGTTACTATTGTTAATGAGCTGTTACTCCTTTCCTGACCGTCAAGAGGAACCTGTTGAAGGCTGGTTTATTTCTGGGCTGTGGCGAAGGATGCCACCTCTGTTTATCCCTACCGACTGGTTGTCATTTGTTGAAAGCAGGTGTCCAGCGCCTTATGGATGACAAAGAGATTTTGTTTGAAAAGATTCCCGTTCTAACCATTGCTTACAAGGATGTTTCAATAGTAACCATTTCCGCCAATCCTCCCAGGGTCTCCACCAAAAGACCCATCAGAATTACATCTGTTTCGAAGGTGACTCCACTGATAATTACTATGCCAGGGCCAATCTCATACTCCTCAGATAAAACTGTCCCCTAGAACTATGGGGGTGACGTCTACTACCACGGTGTCAAGCAAGATTGGCTGGCTGATGAAGACTCGGTTTTTGAGAAGGTTGACCCTGACATCAAAAACATTGTGGTAACCAGCAAAATAACCAGAAGCGGAAGAGTGTTCTCCCACGAGATTGCTCCTCCGAAAACTGTTACCAGTTCTGTGATCATCCCTGCTTTTATTCCTATTGATACTACTACTACAGTTCATGTGGTTACCCCTCCTGACACCCCTATCACCGAGTCGACCGGGACTCGGGGAAAAGGAATTTTGGTTGAACATGTCTGAATAAAGGCGCAATCAGTATCTATCCTGGAGGCTTCCAAGAAGGAGATGGAAGAAATTTTGAAAATTTTAAAGAGAAGCGACTACAATGTAGTCGAACAGCTAGGGCAAACCCCTTCAAAGATTTCAATGCTAGCTTTATTTTTGTGCTCCGAGGCTCATACGAAGGACTTGGTGAAATTTCTTAAAACTGCCTATATGCCACATGAAACCTCTGTTTACCAGTTCGAAGATTGTGTAGCCAGTTTGACCGCTGATAACGGTTTGGGATTTTCTGATGCTGGCCTGACACCTAGAGGGAGGAAACACAATAAGGCGTTGCATGTATCTGTTGAATGCAGGGGAACTACTTTGGCCCATGTCCTGGTAGATACTGGTTCATCATTGAATGTGCTTCCTAAGAAGGCTCTGGATAGACTATACTATGAAGGTTTGACCTTAAAACCCAGCAACATATTGGTAAGGGCCTTTGACAGTTTGAAGAGAATGGTGCACGGGGAGGTGGACATCCCCATTAAAGTTGGAACTCAGACCTTTGATTCAAATTTCTATGTAATGGATATTCGCCCTTCCTATTCCTGTTTATTGGGCCGACCTTGGATTCATGACGCTGGTGCTGTCACCTCTACATTACATCGGATGTTGAAATACCCAACCAAGGGAAAAATCATCATTGTCCATGAAGAGGAGGAATATATGGTCAGTCACCTGAACTCCTTCAGATATGTGGAAATGGATGGTGAATTCATTGAAACTCCATGTCAGCATTTTGAGGAAGTCCCACAAACAGTTGCGGCAACCAAGACTGTTTCCAAACTTCCGAAGATCACCAGACCTCTGATGAAGATGGCTTCTCCGAAAGATGCCAAGGCAGTAGTCGAAGAAGGTAGGTGTACCATTTGGGGCCAACTCCCGGATATTCCCTACAAATTTGAAAATTTTGGTTTGGGTTTTACTTCAGGAGCCCAGAAAGTTGTTCGTCATGCTCGTGTCGGGGAACCACCTTTGTGGATCAACAACCATGGAGTCAACGCAATGGAGGATAGTGATAACAGCTGTGACCTAGAAGAATGGATTTTTCCAACTATTAGTGGAGGACTCAATAATCGGGATGCCAAAGAGTTTGTCCCTATTACTTTTATCCAACAGTAATTGTATTTAAATTTTTGTCGGACTTGTAATAATTAAACAATTTAGACTTTTAAAACCTTGTGTCTTACCCGAGGCACAATGGTCCATTTGTAAGGGTTGTTACTTCATTTTCATATGCCATCAATGAATCATGGACGTTTTTTCATGAAAGTTTTACGCTCTTTGTTTTTCTACATTCTTATTTTTTTTCCAAAGATAGCTATGCTCTTACACACACTCACATATCAAAATGCAGATCCACATCCACTCAGGATCCCATGGGTAATGATTCTACTATGGCCTATTGTGACTTTGAAAATACGATCTACTAAGCCGAAGACGAAGGTGAGGAAGATTGTGATGTTCCAGGGGAACTAGCCAGGTTACTACAACAGGAAGAAAGGACCATACAAACCTACGAAGAACCGGTTGACACAGTTAACTTAGGTACCGAAGAGGACAAGAAAGAAGTCAAGGTAGGTGCCAATATGGAACCTAGTGTCAAGAAGCGCTTAACTCAGTTACTACATGACTATGTTGAGGTCTTTGCTTGGTCATACAAAGATATGCTAGGATTTGACGCTGATATCGTGGTCCATCGTCTACCGACAAAAGAAGACTTCCCTCCGGTAAAACAGAAAGTCCGTCGCATGCGGCCAGAAATGTCAGAAAAGATCAAGACTGAAGTCATGAAACAATTCAAAACCAGATTCTTAGCCGTCACCTCTTATCTACAATGGGTCGCCAATGTTGTTCCAGTGCCTAAAAGGGATGGTAAAGTACGCATGTGTGTGGATTACAGAGATTTAAATAGGGCAAGCCCTAAGGATGATTTCCCGCTTCCCCATATCGATATTCTGGTTGACAATACCGCACAGCATAAAGCATTCTCATTTATGGATGGTTTCTCAGGCTATAATCAAATCAAAATGGCACCTGAGGACATGGAGAAAATCACCTTCGTCACACAGTGGGGCACGTTCTGTTACAAAGTCATGCCATTCGGGTTGAAAAACGCTGGGACAACTTATCAGCTCGCCATGGTAGCTCTATTTCACGACATGATCCATCACGAAATAGAGGTCTATGTGGATGACATGATAGTCAGATCTCAAACTAAAGAGGATCATCTTGACCATTTGCAGAAACTGTTTGAAAGGCTAAAGAAATACAAGCTAAGGTTGAACCCAAGTAAATGCACATTTGGAGTGAGGTCTGGTAAACTCCTAGGCTTCATCGTCAGCGGTAAAGGTATCAAAATGGACCCTGAAAAGGTAAAAGCAATACAAGAAATGCCTGCTACTTGCACCGAAAAGGAAGTCATAGGATTCTTAGGACGACTAAACTACATAGCCAGATTCATTTCTCACATGACCGCTACTTGTGAACCAATCTTCAAATTACTGAAGAAAGATCAAGTGTTGGATTGGAACGACAACTGCCAGACTGCCTTCGACAGGATCAAAGAGTACCTTCAAGAGCCTCTTGTTTAGATGCCTCCGGTCGAGGGAAGACCATTGATCATGTATATAACTGTCTTGGAAAAATCAATGGGGTGTGTACTGGGGCAGCATGACGAGTCTGGCCGAAAAGGACATGCAATATACTACCTGAGCAAAAAGTTTACCGACTGTGAAACCAAATATTCACTGCTCGAGAAAACTTTCTATGCTCTGGCATGGGCTGCTCGCCAGCTAAGGCAGTATATGTTGACCCATACTACCTTATTGATATCCAAGATGGATCCAATTAAATACATATTCGAGAAGCCCGCCCTGTCTGGAAGGATATCAAGATGACAGATGATCCTGACCGAATACGATATTCAATACACTACCCAAAAAGCCATAAAGGGTAGTGTATTAGCCGATCACCTTGCTCATCAAGCTGTGGATGACTACCAATCCATGATATTCGAGTTCCCAGATGAAGACATCATGATGGTAAACAATTGTGAAGAATTCATACCATATGAAGGACCTGAACAAGGATCCCGATGGACCTTGGTTTTTGACGAAGCTTCCAACGCACTCGGTAATGGCATAGGTGCTGTAATCATATCCCATGAAGGATGTCATACTCCCTTCACTACAAGACTTTGTTTCAACTGTACCAATAATATGGAGGAATATGAAGCGTGTATTATGGGTCTCAAAGCCGCCATAGATTTGGGAATCAAGTCCTTAAGTGTATTTGGAGATTCAGCCTTAGTCATCAGTCATATCAAAGGAGAATGGGACACGGAGCACCCTAATCTCATCCCCTACAAAGAGCATGTGTTGACATTAATCCCACATTTTGAGGAAATTACCTTTGAGCATTTTCCATGAGAGGAAAATCAACTAGCAGACGCGCTAGCCACTATGTCATCAATGTTTAAAATCAAGTGGGGTAACGAGGCTCCCAAGATCACCATTGAGCGGATGGATGAACCAGCTTACTGTCACGAGATCGATACTGAAGAAGTAGTGGACAAGCCTTGGTTCCATGAAGTTAAGAGGTATCTTGAGGCCCAAGAGTATTAGGAGGGAGCTTCAGTCAATGATAAGAAGTTCTTGAGAAGATTCTCTGCTAAGTTCTTCCTTAGTAATGACATTCTTTACAAGCGCAACCACGACTCTACTTTGCTTCATTGCGTATACAAGAGTGAGGTGGACAAGATCATGACTGATCTACATGAAGGCACTTTTGGCACCCATTCTAGTGGGTATATGATGGCTAAAAATATCCTACGGGCGGGGTACTACTGGTCTACCATAGAAGCAGATTTCCATCAGCATTCACGAACCTGTCACAAGTGTCAGATCTATGCTGACAAAGTACATGTGCCTCCAGTTCCTCTAAACGTCCTGACTGCTCCCTGTCCATTCTCGATATCGGGCATCGACAAGATTGGAGAAGTCAAACCTACAGCTTCTAATGGACACCACTTCATCTTGGTGGCCATTGACTACTTCACGAAGTGGATTGAGGCAACTTCTTTCGCTTCTGTTACCAAGAATGTTGTGGCCCGATTCATTAAATAGAATCTTATATGTTGGTACGGTATACCAGAGATAATCATTACGGATAATGGTACTGATCTCAACAATACTATGATCACTGCACTATGCGTGCAATTCAAGATCCAGCATCATAACTCTTCCCCTTACCGGCCAAAGATGAATGACGCTGTAGAAGCCGCTAATAAAAACATCAAGAAGATCATACAAAAAATGACAGTGAACTACAAGGACTGTCATGAGATGTTACCATGTCCTCTCCATGGTTACCATACCACACCGCGCACGTCAACAGGGGAAACTCCTTTCTCCTTGGTATACGGTATGGAAGTCGTCCTACCAATTGAAGTCCAAATACCTTCTCTGAGAATCATAAAGGATGAAGGGCTGAATGAAGATGAATGGATTCAAACTCGACTTGACCAGTTGAACTTGATTGATGAGAAGAGGCTTACGGCTGTCTGTCATGGTCAGATGTACCAAAAACGTATGATCAAAGCTTTTAACAAGAAGGTCAGACGTCAGGTATATCAGGTTGGTGACTTGGTGATCAAGCGTATTATATTGCCACAAGGTGATCCCAGGGGCAAATGGACTCCTACATACGAAGGTCCATTTGTGATCAAACGAATATTCTATGGTGGAGCAATGATCTTAACTACATGGATGGTGACGACCTTCCGCACCCTGTAAACGCGGACATAGTCAAAAGATACTACGCATGAATAAAGACCCGCTAGGTCGACTGGCCTAGGAAAAAATTAGGGCATCCCAGCGAACTGAAAAGATTCGGGCAAAAATTAGGGATAAAATACAAAAAAAATCTGTACACCCGGCAAGCTGAAAACCCGAAAAGACGGCTTGGGAAAAAAAGGGTATCCCGGTGGAATGAAAACCCGAAAGGATGGTCCAGGAAAAAGTTAGGGAATTAAAGCGTATGACTATGTCCCGTTGAATCACCTTACAGAAAACCTCCAGTATTGACTGCCAAACTCAAACGGTTCTAATCAATCCAATCAGCTTTGGACAAAGCAGCAAGTGGACGAGACACTCAGAGAAATGAAGCATGTAGCAGAATGGGAACCCCATGGGATTATTTCACATAGCTATCGTTTCTTTGTATCAATTTTCATTTTCTACGATGACACTCCCTTACTAGGATGTTCGTCTCGTTGTACAAAAAATACTTATTCAAGTTAATACAAAGATACTCCTTTGAAACTGCAAAACTATCTGTTTTTCTTTTATTTCTGTGTTTTGTTTGCAAAAAACATCCAATGATTATTTTTGAACATATGCATTGAACGTGATTACTGTTTACAAATGAGAAAAAAAAGGGGAACAAATATTAGAAAGACAATCATTAATGGCTTTAAGAAATAGGATAATATCTTTAGACCATTCCATAAAATCCCCCGCAGGTACTTTTTCCAACAAGAGCGGAAAATTAGACATCCCACTACAGGATCGCTAATGCATCTCCAGTATGCAGCCTAATGGTATCAAGTGCTCTCGCATCCCCGGCGGAACAAAACTTCCAGTTACCGCTCCAAAGATTCCCCAGTGAAAGTCCCCCAGTTTCTCAGGATTCCCCACCAGGATTTCACAAGCTCCTTAAGCAACGCATGGAGTTTCCCTTCCACAACATAGTTTATTTCTCTAATAAATGGAAACTCATTCATCAACACTTCAACTTCAAAATATGAAGACTTACACACCTCATTCCCAACGTTACTCAGGGATTTATTTTCCCCGACTCCAGCAACACTGTGGCATAACAATTAATGTGTCCATACATTACATCCATACGTCATAGCATTGACAACACAGATGAATACATCTCGATCTCATTTATTTTGAGAAACAACATTATATCGTGCATTTCATACATCATGGCATTGCATGCAACTGGCCTTTCACCTTTTTAGGAAAGATCAATCAACAGAAAATTATCGTCAAATTTCCAACAAGTCAATTATAGATCAATTCTCGAGAAAGGACTGGTCGACCATCTATATAACAGATATTTCCTTCAGACCCCCTTTGGTTCAGTTTAAATCTCTCAACGTTTTATTATGATTCTTTCCCGCAAACGCTTGCTCTGGTTCAGACGTTTTCTCTAGTTCAGACATTTTCTCTGGTTCAGATAAATCTCTCAACGATTTATTCTGATTCTTCTCCAGATCCCTGTCGGTTCAGTTTGAATCTCTCAACAGTTTATTCTGATTCTTTCCCACAGACATCTTTTCTGGTTCAGATAAATCTCTCAATGATATGTTCTGATTCTTCTCCATATCCCTTCCGGTTCAGTTTAGATCTCTCAACGGTTTATTCGGATTATTTCCCGCAGACGTCTTCTCTGGTTCAGATAAATCTCTCAATGATTTGTTCTAATTCTTCTCCAGATCCCTTCCGATTCAGTTTAAATCTCTCAACGGTTTATTCTGATTCTTTCCCGCAGAAGTTTTCTCTGGTTCAGATAAATCTCTCATTGATTTGTTCTGATTCTTCTCCAGATCCCTGCCGGTTCAGTTTAAACATCTCAATGATTTATTCTGATTCTCCTAGTAGGCACTTTCTCTGGTTCAAATAAATCGCTCAAAGATCTACTCTGATTCTCTCCAGTTAAAGAATATTCAAGACCTCTTTTGGTTCAGTTTAAACCTCTCACTGGCTTATCCTGATACTTTCCAAATGAACATTTCTGGTTCAGATTAATCGCTTCAAGATTTATTCTAATTCTTCCCAGTCAAATAACATACAAGACTTCTATTAGTTTCAGATAAATTGCTCCAAAGATTTATTCTGATTCTTTTCCAGTTGAAATCAAGTTCGGACTTAGTCCATTTTTTGTCAATAGTCACCTTTGGATGGCATCTATAAGCCCATCTTCGGAAAATCTCCATCATTCCTCCAAATGGCATCTATGAGCCCATTCACAATTTATCTTCGAGTGCAAATATCTGGGCACTCTAGTGTTCAATCATCTTCCACCTTCAAGTCACGAATGACAGATCCACCAATCTAACTCTTCAGGTTTAAGAATATTGAACAGGGGCAGCTGTTGTACCCTAAAATTTGCCCTCTCATTTATCAAATAATTTCTCACAAGATCTCCTTTGGTTCAAGACTGCACTAGGGTTAATCATCTCAAGACACCTCTTCAAGCTCTGATGACAGAAAATTAGGGTTTGAGATTGCACAAGGACAATTGAACTTTTAATGCCTCATATGACTTTCATGGATCATTGTGGACCCTCAAGATTGCTCATGCCAAGTTTCAAGTCTTGGATCACATTTTTGCTCAGTCAATTGATCAGTTGACCTAAAATTCAACTGTATTGGGGAAAAAGTCAATTGTGGTCAATTTACAGTCAAACTTTATAATTTTTTATCCATGTAAACATTATGAGCTCTTATATTTCATTTTATAAAGTTTGGACCACAATTCCTCAAGAATTTTGATCAGATCATCAAAAGGGCAAAATGGTCAAAAATAGGGTTTTGATTGAGAAAAGGCAATTTCTGATTTTTTTGATCTAGCAAATGGTTTATTGGTTGGAAACATGATCTCAAGGATTAAATTGCATCATTTTGATCTAATGGCTTGACTCACAACATTGCTCAAGGTCAATTAATTGATAGTTGATTTTCAGTCAACTGATCAAAAATCAACTGCACACTGAAAAGTCAAACTTTGACTTTTTGGTCAAAATCAAGTATCAAAGATCAAAATTCATCAAAACGTGTCAAAATATGAAACTTTTTCATCAAGAAATCAAAAAGTCAAGATTTCATTTTGAAAAGTCAAAGTTTCCAAACTTAGAAATTTTTCTAAGTGTTGAAAACTTCATATTTTTTCACAACTTTGAGCCAATTTTTCACCATGATGCAAGATGATTCAAAGGAAACTTTAAACATAAAAGTTGTAGATCTCAATGAGATATATAACATTGTTGAACACAACTCCTCCTAGAAATGCTTGTATTTCAAGTTATTAATCCATGAAATCATGTTCATGAAACTAAAACACTTAGTGAAATTTTGAGCATTTTTGTCAGGATTTTGACCTAACTTCTGGGCCAAGTTTCACATAGTTCCAATTAGATTTTGAAAAAGTGATTAAAATAGGGGTTGTAGAGCACCTTACAAGATTTCCAAAATGTCCAAGAACTCCTTGAGATCATTCTTGATCAAGGAGAATCTAAGGAAAGAAGTTAGAGTTTCAAGTTGTTTTATAAGGCAAAATTTGTGATGCACAATGGACCAAATTCATAGCCATACTACATAATCCCAATTTTCAAGCCCTCTAACTTGTGTATCTATCCTTAATCAGAATATTACACAAACTTTATGGCTATTATCCATTAAATCCAAGCTTTGTCTAAGTTAACTTGCCATTTTTAGAAGAAAGGCAAGACTTCCATTTTGGACAAGTATGCTTTTGCAAATGTCAACCCTTCTTGAGCCTCTCAATGGATCCTTCTGCACAAAAAACATCTACAAATAAGAAGCAAGCTTGTTTAAAGTTCAACCACTCTACAATAGCATGGTACAAGCTTTGGAAAGATGTTTGTCATGTTTGCTTCAAAAACAAGAAAAGGTTTTACAACATGTAAATTCAAATTCTGACTTATTGTAGAACATAAAACCTCTTGCCTATAAATACAAACACTATTTTCAAGATAACCCACACATGTATAAGCCCTTTAACTCACTCAAACCCTCAAAAACTCAGATTGCACATAAAACTCCATTTTTGTGCAGAAACTGACCTTACACTCACATCTCTCAAATTACTCGTGCGTTTCCTCTCCAAACCATTCCAAAAGTTCCTAAACATCATCCACAACTCATCCAAACACTTGTTACAGTTCTTTAACTCCATTTCCACCATTGTCCAAACTCAAAAACAGAGCACTGCAAGTGGACTTCTCCAGAACTCCTCAGCCACTTTCAGCTCAAGCCAAATATCACATTAGCTTCCTGGGAACTTGAGGAAGCTAACCCAATCACTAGAACTCATTGAAAGCTGCTCCAACTCAAAACACGATACCCTCTTGCAAGGTGAGTTTTCTGATTTTTGAACTCCTCATATAGGCATTGTGAAGCTTTTATTTTCAAATATAAAATGTAGACCTCATTGCCACGAAGCTATAAATATCCACAATTTGCATTTATATGACCTGAGCTTAGAGAATTTTGGAGTTGAAGTTTCTGAAATTTTTAGGTTTTAAATTAGGGCCAGAAAAATTCTCACTCATCTTATATTTATAGCTTTAGTTATTTATATGGTTGGATTCATGGGAAGAAATGCCACAACTTTCATGTTGGTACTTTCCATTTTTGTTGAGAAATGAAAAAGTTACAGGTTGTCTGGCTGGGCGTGAGGTTGAAGAAGAAGTTCAGGCCATGGACTTGATTTGTAATATATATGGTTTGATATAAGTAAAAAGATGTATAGTCACCCCAGTGGTAAGGCAGCGCGCTGGTAACCAAGAGGGCGTGGGTTCAACACCCAACGTGCTACCTTTTGCTTATTTTTTCACATTTTTCTTTTCTTATTTTTGTTTGCAGCGCCTGGGCTCCATAACTTTGGGCTTTCATTATTTTTGCTGACTTTTCCCCCTTGATTATGTTTCATACCCCTCTGACCCATTTTAATTTTCATTTTAATTTTCATATTTTCTTGTTATTATTTTTATTACTAATATTAGTTTTTTATTATTAATAAATAATCAAAAAAATATTTATTTTATTACTTTTGCACTCATATTTTATTTCTCTTTATAAAAACTAGAAAAAAGGAACAAAATCAATTTTATTAATAAACTAATTTCTCTTTCTTGATTAATATTTAGATAATTAGGTTTAATTATTATATTATATTATTTTCTTGTAAATTAAAATTAATTTAGAACTTAGGTTTATTTTAATTAATTTTATATATTTTTATATTATTCTTAAAACATTTTCATAAAAAATCCTAAAAAATCTTTTTTTAGTTAATTTCTTTTTTTAATTAGTTTAAGTTAATTTTATTTGATTTTCATTAATTATTTTCTTAATTAGGTTAAGATTAAAACCCTTCATAAAACCAAACAAAAATCATTTATTTTTTCCATTTTTTGCATTCATGCATTTTATTTTCAATTTTTGTACAATATTCAATATGGTTGTAATAGATAATTAGATTTAATTTTCTTGCAAAATTCCCATTTGTAAATTTGTACACTACCTCCCCTAATGATGTAATAGCTTAGTATTTTTATTTTCCGCAGTTTAATGCTTTATATAAATGCTAGTAAATTAGGGTTTGTATGGAAAGATTAAAATCAACAAGTTAGCAAACCCTAATACAAGACAAATCAAGCATGAAAAAGACACACTTGCACACTTACACCCTTAGGGTAAATCCACTTGTTGCCTTGAGAAGTAAATGGTCATAATACGCATGTAAGATGTCTTAGAAAAAACAAACGAAAATATAAGATCATAGTCCATCGATGATGCTACAAATGTTGCCTTACGAATGATCTTAGTCCCTTAAAGAAAATGCTAAGATATCTTACAACATTGCTATTCATGGCTGTACGATGACCCACGCCCGTCCTTTTATATCCAAAGATAAGGTTACTTACCAATCTATGGTAAAATAACAATGTTAAAGGAAAGAGGAAATAAACAAGAAATACTTTTGAGTAGGTAGAATATTCTTAGTTGCTTGCTCATTTTTAAACCAAAACATCCTTGTTATTTTCAAAAACAAACACCAACACACTCATTTGAAACATTTTTAAAAGACAAAACTCTATACGCGTTCTTATAGAAACGAGAATCATTACAAAGACATTTTCAAAATACTTTCAGAACCCAAATCATAAGCACATTCAAACCAAAGCAAGTGATCTAGCAAGCAACTAAGAGCCCGTAGATAACTACGGATGAAAAGGGTGCTAATACCTTCCATTTTCATAATCTACCCCCCGAACTCAAGAAAGCATCTCTAAAGATCTTTCCTGTTCTTTTCAGCCTTTCCTTTTGGATAAAAGAAAAGTCAGTGGCGACTCTTGCTATCCGCACAATTGCGATAAAATGCAAAACAACCAAGTCAGTTCTCCCACCGGGTTACAGAGTCTAATCGATAAAGGGAAGAAGCCGACCGTGGGATCCTTAACGAATTTGACAAGTACACTCCCATAAACACCTTATAGGATAAAATATACAAAGTATGTTCCAACAACGAGTTTCAAAAGGCTAGGATAAAGAATCCCTATTTGGTTAAAGAGTCTTCCTAAATCGACAGAATGAAGTATTGGCACTTTTGCCAAAGTCAAAGCAACACCACCAGGGACTCCATCCAATTGAACGATGAAATTGAAGGCTTGATAAAGAGAGGTTTCCTGAGTTAATACATAAAAGATGGTAAGAGGGACCTAGAAGATTCCCCAAAGAGCAAGTCCCAGGTCAATACGGTTGATGATATCATAGGTGGTAAAAAGGCGATCAACAAAGAAGAATAGACGCATAAGGGGAATCTCCAACATATTTCAGCCATAATGGAGATGCCCCGTGAGAGAGTGCTTTGTCAAATGGGACAACAGAGAGGAGGATCATAAAGTTAATGGTCGTCAACAAGAAAGATAGAAGTACCTTGACCGAGGGCATGAATAGATCGATGCTTGGTTTTTGGGATAGTGAAAAAATTAGGGGAATCCCAAATGATATCTTCCCATTGGTCATAACTTCCACCATCGGCCACTTTGACATGTCCTAGATGCTGATTGATGGAGGCAACTCTTGTAACATAATGTAATCAGAGTTGTTTAAGAAGATGGGCCTAAAGAAGGAAAACTTGTGGCATATGAAAGACCTAACTTGTAGGAATTCAACGACGCACCAACCCATCCTTGGGGATACATCAAATTAACGGTTTCCATGGGGAAATTGAGAGATGTCAGAACCGTGAACTCACAGTTCCTAGTAGTTCCCTGTAAAAGAATCTAGAATTGCATCATGGGCAAAACCTTTGTGGCGACGCTTGAAGGTAGAGAAAAACACAAGAAAGGAGGGGTTTGAATTGGATTTTAAGAAAATATTCCCCTTTAGAAAATTATTTGATTGAACCATGAAAGAATATAGAATGCAATAACTATAAAGAGACACATTCAGTTATCCAGGTTCACCATTAACTAGGCTACTCCTGTCCATCTTCCTCGGATGATTTTGCCTTCAAGAAGGACTTAATCCAATATAGCCAAACTGATTACATATGCACGGGCTACCCGCTGGTGACTAACAATCAACCAATGATCAACAACCATTGACCTCTTAAGAAATCGGACCTACCCGGTCTTTCTTAACAGGATTTCACAATGATCCCCAACCATTATAATCTTGAGTCTTCGAAATAACACTAGTATACGTTCAGTGATATCCATGAGATATAATGATCATTGACCCTATCAGAAATCTAATCAACTTGATCTTTCTATGAGGGATTTCTCACAATCACCCTCATCAAGTGATCTCTTAAGAATTATGACCTTCCTGATCCCATAAGAGATATAGAAATCATTAACCCCATAAGGTTTCTGACCAAACTAGTCCCTTAGAATAGGATTTCATCTACGACAATCGCAGTCAACGTCTTCTCAAGTCTTCTGATCTTCACTCGATCACTTGAGGAACCAACCAATTCTAAACATAAAAGAATTTGATCTGGAAATCCGCGATAAGAAAGCGACCAAAAATATGGTAGCTGACCATCTGTCAAGGCTTGAATATCTGAAACCAGACCTTATTCCCACCAATGATGATTTCATTTATGATAGATCAAATCGGAAATAAGACAAATCACTATGATGACTCCGATGAGTTACACATAAATATTGAAGCCTCTCTGGTCATAACTAATACACCTTGGTATGCAGACTTCGTTAATTATCTTGTAGCAAATGTCCTACCTCTAACCTATCAACAAAGGAAAAAGTTCGTCCATGATGTTAAACAGTTCTACTAGGATGAACCCCTCCTTTTCAAGAGAGGGGCCGACAACCTTTTCGTCGTTGTTTAACTGAAGAGGGGGTTGAACTCATTATAACTCATTGCAACTCCACACCTTATGGAGGACATGCAAGCACATCTAAAACTATGGCAAAGATAATTTAAGAAGACCTATATTGGCCGACCCTTTGGCCCAACGTTCATGCTTTGTAGTCAAATGTGATTGGTGCCAGCATACTAGAAACTTTTCGAGATGCGATGAGACGTCCCTTAGGAATATTCAAGAAGTAGAGGTCTTTGACTTTTGGGGAATTTACTTCATGGGTCCATTCCTGTCATCTATTGGAAATAAATACATACTTGTGGCTGTCGATTATGTCTCTAAATGGATCGAGGCTATCGCCTCACCAACAAATGATACACGAGTAGTTTTTTGAATGTTTAAAAACTATATTTTCTAAGGTTCGGAGTCCCTCGCGTTGTCATAAGCGATGGCGGAGCTCATTTCATTTCTAGGATATTTGAGAATCTCTTAATTAAGTATGGCGTAAGACATAGGGTCGCTACACCTTGTCATCCTCAAACCAATGGACAAGTAGAAGTGTCAAATAGAGGAATCAAACAGATTTTAAAAAAGACTATCTCCATGTGCAGAAATAATTGGTCCTTTAGGTTACATAATGCGTTGTGGGCTTATAGAACTTCCTATAAGACCCCTATCTCCTAAATATAAAACACATGTCAAAGATTCTAAAACAATACAAATTTCAAAAATGAATCACACCTAGCATATAATTCATCAGTAGATGAATAACAAAAATAATGGGTGCTTTTACTCTCACCGAACAATCAAGTTAACAACAAGTTAAATTATGCAATCATAAAAAAATTCACATTGAAAATATAAAAGCGAGAACCGCAAGGGCTTTCAAGGTTGTAATGTGGCTTGGTTAACAAACAAGGGGAAATATCTAAAGGTAATTGAATCAAAAACTTGCCTAAACTTAAGGGAATGATCAATTCACCAAAGACTCAAGCAACACAATTTCAATTAAATTTCTTCCACATTCCCAATTTTCCACACCAAAAAACCATACTTATTTGCATAATTATTTGAACTCTTTTTTGTTTTTCTTTTTCAAAGTTTTTTCAATTTTTTCTTTCTTTTTTTATTTTCTTTTCTTTTTCACATATTTTTTTCTTCTTTTTTTTTCAACCTCATAGAAATTAACCAATAAGTGAACAATCATTCTCTCCCTATATTTAATTCAACCAACGTCATCATGTTAATACTCCCTACTTTCTAAGGCAAGGTAAAAACTCATACAACAACACAAGGTTGAGGGTTTAAGAAAAAACAACAATCAAAGTCCATAAAGAAAGTGAATTTGATACTCATAGATAAGCATCAAGTTCAAACAACATGGATAATGACCAAAGGCTCAAAGGGATTACAAACGATCACACACTCACAAGGTGAATTGACTATTTGGCTAGGTAGTTGTGCTCAAAATGAAACAAAAATGCCTTGATCCTTTTCATACTTTCATATAATTAACACAGACAAAAGATTAAGCATAATAAAGTCGAGTTACCAAGAAAGTTGGTCTCCTGCATATAATAAACAATGGAACCAACCTCAAAAAAATGGTTTTGTCCTAAAGCGGTTCAAGAATGAACAAGTATGGCAAAATAATGAATGACATGAAATGTTGTACAAAAGAAAAGTCTCTTAAACATAAAATGTTATATAAAGTGATAAACGAGTACCTTGTATGTACCAACTTCAAACAAATATAATTACCATACATCCACAAGTTGAAACGATTAAACTTGGACAATCACCAAAAATTTCCTAAAGTTACTCAAAGCAAGATCTTGGAGAAACACAACAAAGAAAAACACATTAAACAACAATTATAAACATACTAACAGACCGAGTGAAAATTGATAAACAAATTTAAAAGTGAAGATTTGAAATTTTGAGAGTTGGTCTGATTTAAATTTGTTTAGACAATTTCACCACACTACTTATACTAAAAAACAATGAAAAACAATAAAACATGTTTGTTTTACGTCGTTAGCTCGACGTCTATATTTATGAGTACTCCTCCAAGTTACTTCCGCCTGGCTATTCCTAACCAAAACACACAAGCAAATGTGAAAGGAACCAAACAAGTATATGATATTCACAAGTAAAGAAAACACATGAAAATTCACAAGTATAGTAAATAACTATAAAACAAGAATTTATATAATATGGACATTATGTGAAAAACATAAAAACAAAGAAACTATCGCAATGCGATCCAATAAAAGCACAAATTCCCGGCAACAACGCTATTTTGCTGAAGCATTAAAGCGGTAAGAAAAAGTAAGTATTTTTATAGTTTTATCATATCGTCTCCATAGGAATTAGTGACTATCAAATATCCGTTCGACAAGTCTATCATTTATAAGTTTGGTTTTATAATGGGTTTAAAGTAAATGCGAGAATTAGAAGATATGAACATAAAATAATACATTCTTTAGATACGAGAAAACTCAACAGGTTTGCATTACATCCACCTATCAACTACTTAAACCCACTGTCAGTTGCACTTGACCCAAATCACTCATCAAAATTATCAAGCATCTCTCGAAGTATTCCACAATAAAGGTTATGTCTAACGCAAATTTGGAGACAACCATATTGCTCACGTCAACAATCTCTCGTGCAACACCAACAACATGGAGGTATTAAGCTTCAATACCCACTATGATTATTACCTCTAAATCTATCTCTAGAATTAAGAAAATAATAGATAATCATCCTATATAAGGATTCCAGAAGTATATGTTTATATCTATCCAAACCCCAAGAAGAAAGCAAAAATCAAGGATAATCACTGATAAAGATTTGAGAAATAGATTTTATACAATGCCATAATCAGTAAGTATACGTAGAATCGAAGTAAATATACATACAAACTCCAAAAATTAAAGATTACAAAGAGAAGAGAAGAAAATTAACCAAACATTTCTTGGTTTGTCAACACCAATCGATGAAAATTTGACTCCAGATTATTCGATTGTAACCTCTAAATGTTATTTCTAAACCTCTCTCTACCAAAAAATGAAGGTGATGGTGTTGGGACTTAAAAATACCCAAACCATAACCTAAAAATATGTTTTTTCACCTATTTAATGAGTATGAAAATCGCAAACTGCACTTAGCCCCAAATCGGGCGCTTAGTGCGCTCTATGCTATCATGAAAAAACAACAACACTTATTTTCACCATAACTTGAGAACCGTAACTCTGATTTACGCACGAACGAAAGTGTTGGAAAGCTTATTTAATGCTATATCTAACCATGACTAAATAAAATTGCTTGAATACCTACAAAAATGAGATAAAACAATTAAAGTCAATGATATTTACATGATAACACACTATATATACTATAATGTAAACTATATCGAATATACACTAAAGTTAAGGTTTATTGATGAAAAGAAAATGAATTCAGCCGATGAGTGCTAATTATTCACACTTAAATTCACAACAATTTAGCACTCATCATAATGCTATTTCTCTATGAAGTGGAACTGTATAAGATGGGTCTGTAAAGCCTAGGTTGAACAGCAATCTGACAAAGATACCCGAGCTACCAAAAACATGTTGTGGCTATACCAGATAACCCATCAGTACAAAAACCAATTGAGCCAAAAAAAGAAAAGAGAAGGAGAAGTCAAAGATAAAGGGGCTGAGAAAGATAACCAAACTTATGTATCACATCCTCCTTATAAGCCACTGATTCCATATCCACAAAGGCTTAAACAAACCAAATAGGATGCCCAATATAAGAAGTTTGTGAAAGTAATTGATTGAAAAAATCCATATCGAAATACCTTTCACCGAGGCTATAACCCATATCCCATCTTATGCTAAATTTCTGAAGGACATCTTGACAAACAAACATAATCTTGATGACCCTAAACCATTAGATTGCAATGCGATTACTGAATACAAATTAGCCAACAATAAGAAAGATCCTAGAAGCTTTTCCATACCTTGTGTGGTAGGAAGACATACCATTGACAATGCACTACTGGATTTAGGTCCAAGCATGAGTTTAATGCTGCTAGTTGTCTGCAATAGATTAAATCTAGGGGATGTACAACCAACAAGAATGTACCTCTAATTGAATGATCGATCAGTTAAGTATCCAATTGGTATATTAAAATATATCCCGTTCAGAATTGGTTAACTTTATATTCCAAATAGGTTTTGTCATAATGGATATTAAAGAAGACGATGATATCCCCATCCTTCTAGACATACCCTTTTTGTCCACTGCTTGAGCCATTATAGATGTCAAAAGAGGGAAAATGAATTTTGAAGTAGGGAACGAAAAGGTTGAGTTTATCCTATCCAAATTCCTAAAATCACCATCCATGAATGAATCATGTTGTGCTATTGATATTATTGATGAATGTATAAGAGAATTGGATACGAAAACTCACTACAACAAATAACGCATTTCATGATGGAGCTTTCATGTCAACCAGAAAAACAAAGAGGTATTAAGCCTAGGCGCGCCATGTATTATATTTTTTAATTGGAAAAGTATCAACCTACCTCGGTTTCTAATAAATATGAGGGGTAAAATTATTCTAGACACACTTCAAATCCTAACTTTTGTAGTTTATGTATTATTTTGATTAAAATTGTAAAATAAATTAACTAACCCTTTGATGTTACGATATAACCGAGGGGTCTATTAATCAGATTACACTATAAAAAGTAAATAGATTTTACCCTAATCCTTACTTATTTGTGCCACACCAAACTCGAAATTGCATCATTCTTTGGGATGGATTACAAGACATAAAAACCTTTAATGTTCTTAAAAGACTAAACGTTTTTTCTGCCCTTGCAGTCTATCTTACATAATGGTGTTGATGTTGTTATTGGTGTTGATAGATTTCAAGTGCAGAAAACTCATTCTCCCTTCAAGGAGACAATGAAGGAAGTTAAGCTCTCTTCTTTGTAAAATACCCAAGGAAGGGAGTTTAACTAATAGGATGGTGGATATCAGCAAAGATATTCATTCAAAGGAGTAAAGATTTATTTTTAAACTATTTATTTTAATTATTTGTGTAAACAATGTAAGTAAAAAAAATACATTTCACCTCGGTTTTTCCATAAAACTGAGGTGATAGATAATATATCAGCGAAGATATTCATTCAAAGGAACAAAGATTTGTTTTTAAAATATTTATTTTAATTTTTTTTATAAACAAAGTAAGTCCAAAAAACATTTCACCTCGGATTTTCTATAAAGCCAAGGTGATAGATAAGATAATATACCTCGGTTATCAGTTAAATCCAAGGGGTAAAGTAGTCATATTTTAACATAAATATTTTTATTTATCAGATTTTATCATAATTCTAACTTATATGTAGCCGCACCAGATACATGAAATATTTACTATTGTCCATTGTCATGAAATTTTTTGAACTACATACGCTTAAGAATAGATCTCAGAGATGGATTACAAGTGCAGAAATTAAAATAACTTATTCGAAGATGGATAAGTTATGGGTCTTTTTGGATTTCCAACATAAAGTTATGTAACAAAATTTGGATTCCACCAAAGATCTGTTGTTGAAAACACTTTCTCCTTTGATTTTGTCTACTTGCCAATAGATTTCGGGTACGCCACCAAATTCCTTCTCAAGAATATTAAGTGTTTATACGTTAAAAATAATGATGATTGATGATTTTGTGTGGTTTACTATTAATTTGCAGAATTAGACTGAATAAAGGCTATGCTTTTGTTAAATTTAGTTAGCCTTGAGCACTAGTGGGAATTTGTTGTAATATATTGTGTTTCTGGTATTCTTTGTAAACAATGTAATTTAAAAAAAATTATTTTCACCTCGATTTTTCTCAAAACCGAGGGGATATTTTAGCGTTAAAGTCGATGATATTTGTCACCGCCCTTAATTAAATCCATGTCGTCCATTTAATGACTATCAACCGTCAAAACACTTCCATTAGTGATTCGTATGAAACCTAGGTTAACTTCCATTATAAAAATATTCTGAATATAAAAAATTGATAATAGAACGTCATATGAAGCGCTTGAAACTATCCTCCATTTTAAGATATGCAAGAGTCTTTGTTATGAAGTGTTCTCTATGATGGATTGCAAGAGCATAAAATTATTTGTGTTTAAGGTTTGTGTACTAAAATATTTATTTATCACTTTTTTCATCTAACCCTTTATTTATCTAACATTTTTTTTTTGTTAATATCAGAAACAAATGCAATGAAAAACAATAGAAAATATATTGTTTCAAGCATTTGATCTTCCCAGGATATCAAGGATTTGAAGATCCAACATATGGTTCTTCATGGAAAAATTAAATTTTGTATTGATATTGTGTAAACAATGTAACCAGTTTAATATTCTGGATAAAAATTGTATTTTATAAATAAAATATTTTATTAATTTTCCGGGTAAACAATGTAACCAGTTTAAATTAAAAAAAATACTACAAATTTACCCCTCGGTTTTAATAAAAAACTGATACACACGAGGCACTATTATTGAAAATAATAAAAATGCAGACTTTGTGGATTGAACTCATGCGCTATTAAAATATTCCTTGGTGCTTTAAACAAAGAGGTGATAAGTATTTAGTTTTCATGACGATCTTATTTACCTCGCTTCTGATACCGAGGTAAAACGCATTTCGCGTCCGACATTACATGCGTTATTTGTAGTAGTGACACATTCTGAAACAATAAAACTCCCCTCGATACCCTTAATGGAAGATGGTGGAATTAAAGTATATACACCATATATTGACGACAACCTTCACGAATGCCTAGCACTTATTCTTGACCATATGCATGATCCTAAGAAGCCTTCTGTCGAGCTTAAGGAACTACCTAAGAATTTGAGATATGAGTTCCTTGATAAAGAACTAATTGACCAGTTATAGTTAATGCCAATATAAACAAAGATAGAACAAATTAACTCTTAGATGTCTTACAAAAGAACCATGTAGCTCTAGGCTATAATATCTCCGACTTAAAAGGTATAAGTTTGTCTGTGTGCATGCACCGAATAATGCTAGAGGAAACCTCTAAGCCATCTAGGGAGCACCAAAGAAGGATATACCTCATCATGAGTGATGTGGTCAAGATAGAAGTATTAAAAGTACTCGAAGGTGGAATAATTTATCAAATATCAGATAGTAAATGGGCTAGCCCTGTACATGTGGTACCGAAGAAAGGAGGCGTAACAATGGTACAAAACGAAAAGGGAGAATCATTAGCACACCATATACAAAACAAATGGTGCATGTGTATTGACTACATGAAACTAAACAAAGTGACCAAGAATAACCATTTTACCCTTCCATTCATTGATCAAATGTTAGAACGTTTAGCTAGGCACTCCTACTTCTGCTATTTAGATGGATACTTAAGATTTTTCCAAATTCTTATTCATCCAGATGATCAGGAGAAAACTATCTTCACATACCCTTATGGAACTTTTGCCTATCGATGAATGTTGTTCAGTTTATGCAATGCCCCTACGAATTTCCAACGATGTATGATGGCCATATTCGTTGATTTCCTTGACTAGCTAATATAAATTTTCATAGATGATTTCTCGGTATGTGGTTCCAATTTTAAAAAAAATCTTGATAACTTAGAAAAAATTCTAGAAAGATGCGTACAAGACAATCTCGTTCTAAACTGGGAGAAATATTGTTTTATGGTAACAGAAGGTATAGTCTTAGGACACAAAGTATCAGAAAGAGGAATTGAGGTTGACAAAGCCAAGATTGAGGTAATTAAAAACATTTAACCATCCAGAACAGTTAGGGAAGTCAGGAGCTTTCTTGAACATGCCGGGTTCTACCGAAGTTTTATCAAAGACTTCTCTAAAATTACTAAACTTTAACCAGTATTCTAATGAAAGACGTCGAGTTAATTTTCAACGAGAAATGTCTTGAAGCATTTAACCTTCTAAAAAGTGAACTAACCCCTGCACCTATTATGCAACCACCATATTGGAACCAATCTTTCAAGATCATGTGCGACACAAGTGATTTTTCCGTTGGTATTGTTTTAGGCAGCGTAAAGACAAAAGAATGCATGTGATATACTATGCAAGAAGAAATTTGGATGCTACCCAACTAAACTATACAACTACAGAAAAAGAACTCCTAGCTATAGTATTTGAAATAGACAAATTTCGCTCTTATTTAGTTGGAGCCCAAATTATTATATACATTGATCACGCTGCAATTTGATACCAGCTGAGAAAAAAGGATGCAAAGCCTAGGTTAATTTGCAGGATCCTTCTATTAAAAGAATTTCATCTGGAAATCCGCGATAAGAAAGGGACAAAAAATGTGGTAGCTAACCATCTGTCAAGGCTTGAATATCTCAAACCAGACCTTATTCCCACTAATGATGATTTCATTTATGATAAATTAAATCGGAAATAAGACAAATCACTATGATGACTCCGATGAGTTACACATAAATATTGAAGCCGCTCTGGTCATAACTAATACACCTTGGTATGCAGACTTCGTTAATTATCTTGTAGCAAATATCCTACCTCCTAATCTAACCTATCAACAAAGGAAAAAGTTCTTCCATGATGTTAAATAGTTCTACTAGGATGAACCCCTCCTTTTCAAGAGAGGGGCCGACAACCTTTTCGTCGTTGTTTAACTGAAGAGGGGGTTGAAATCGTTATAACTCATTGCCACTCCACACCTTATGGAGGACATGCAAGCACATCTGAAACTATGTCAAAGATAATTTAAGAAGACCTATATTGGCCGACCCTTTGGCGCAACGTTCATGCTTTGTAGTCAAATGTGATTGGTGCCAGCATACTGGAAACTTTTCGAGATGCGATGAGACGTCCCTTAGGAATATTCAAGAAGTAGAGGTCTTTGACTTTTGGGGAATTTACTTCATGGGTCCATTCCTATCATCTATTGGAAATAAATACATACTTGTGGCTGTCGGTTATGTCTCTAAATGGATCGAGGCTATCGCCTCACCAATAAACGATACGCGAGTAGTTTTTTGAATGTTTAAAAACTATATTTTCTAAGGTTCGGAGTCCCTCGCATTGTCATAAGCGATGATGGAGCCCATTTCATTTCTAGGATATTTGAGAATCTCTTAATTAAGTATGGCGTAAGACATAGGGTAGCTACACCTTGTCATCCTAAAACCAATGGACAAGTAGAAGTGTCAAATAGAGGAATCAAACAGATTTTAAAAAAGACTATCTCCATGTCCAGAAATAATTGGTCCTCTAGGTTACATAACGCGTTGTGGGCTTATAGAACTTCCTATAAGACCCCTATCGGGACAAATCCTTTCAACCTGGTGTAAGGTAAATCTTCTCATCCACCCTTTGAATTAGAACACAAGACCTATTGGGCTATAAAATCTTTGAACATGGATTATTTGACAATTGGTAACAAACACATCCTAGATATCCACAAATTAGATGAACTCGGATGCAACGCCTATGAAAATGCTATAATATATAAAGAACAAACTAAAGAATGGCATGGTAGAAGAATCGTGTAGAGGGAATTCATTGTCGGTGACCCAATACTCCTATTTAACTCTAGGTTGCGACTCTTTTCAGGTAAATTGTGTTCTAGATGGTCTGGGCCGTTTGAAGTCACAAAAGTAATGAAACCCAATTCCATTGAGATTAAAAACCAATCTTCTGCCCCTTTCATCGTGAATGGGAAATTATTAAAACATTACAACAACGATGATATCCCTAATACATATGATCGCCTTACCTTAACAGAACCACCACTTGTTGCGGCCGAAACTCGAGCCTAAAACATTTACGTTCGTCAAGCTACCAAGGTTAAACAAAGCGATGAGTGGGAGGCAACTCACATATTTCTTTTCACTCTATCAATAAATGGTTTAATTTAAATTCTAGTTAATAAATTTCTAACTTGTGTGTTTTTTCTTTTCATGGCCACATCACTCAACTTAGTCAGATTTTATCCACTAATATTATTTCAGGATGCAGACGATTGACCATATGGAGATTGATCAAAAATAGATCCCAGAGAAGGCGCTACAAAGTCCTGACAGAAAGAACCATTTCACCAACCAGATACCCTGACTTCCCTAGCTTATTAGCTCTAGGACTTGTTGATAGTGTCTGGTATATGTTTAACCAGATCAATTGGGAGTGTTTCTCTGTGCATAAACACCCAACCTATAAGAACCTTACCTTGGAATTCCTTAGATCTTGCCATTATAACCCTCGCATAGGAATATACCAAGTCATAGGCCTAGCTACCTTCTGACTCTTTTTAAAAGATTATCGACTCACACATGATAAGTTAGCCAGACATTTAGTATTTCAATATGGACCCCAAGCTTACACCGAGGTGCTAGAAGGTAATGATATGCATTAGAAGCTAGACTTTTTCTAGGGAGGAATTAGTGAATATTACCCTCCTGGATATGAAAGAATGAACCCACCTCTAATCCATAACCCATCCATCAGGTATTTTCATATGGTTACAGCCTAAACCTTTTTCCAAAAAGCTCCTAACAAATGACCATTCAGTAAAGAAGAAATATTTTTTATGTTCAATAGTTTTGTCAAATTCACTATGATACCTTCCTGATGGAAAATGCATCCAAAGTCGCCAACCATATTATCAAGGATATCTACATTGGATGTCTATTCACCCATATTTCCATATCCTTGGGACTTTGCAGTCAAATTTCTCACCTAGAACCTTTTTGTAGCTATAACCTACTGAATATTGACCATTGTTTCAATTATAGCTTAATAAAGCGTGAAGGACCTAACCAGTTTAAAATTCCCATTAACTATGAAGTGGTCCACCTTTTCACCCTACCTAACAAGGAGTTTACTGGTGTCCAAGACCATAAAAATTGGCGTTACCAATTGGAAAACCAAAATTAAAACCCATCACCACCTGAAACCCCTCCATCTCTGAAATATCACCATACTCCTTATCCATATATGCCTTCATCACATTCATCCTTAGATCCTGAATATATACACCAGGTTGACTATGAGCTCAACTATTTAAGAATAGAAGTCATGGCCCTTTGGCATGACCTGCGAGAACAAGTTGACATACTGAATAAACCGATGGACCATCTATTCCAGGAGATTTACTCATTGAGAAGATCTCAAGGCTATTATGGCCCCTGGTCTGATTGTACACCAGGTTCTTTCCTTCCTTTCTCACCTTGGATTGAAACATTGGAAATAATGTTTGACTTAAGTGTGGGAGAGGAACTTTACTTGCTTTCTAGTTAGATTTCCTGCTTTCTAAATCGGTTTTCTTTATTACTTTCTAATATTTATTTTGTTTATTTAGATTTAGTATATTTGTATTGAGTCATTGCATGTGTTGTCGAGTCTTTATGTGTTGTTTTAGCTATTTATTGAATATTCTCCTTTTCTTGAGCCATACTGTAAAACTTTGCAAAAAAAAAAAGAAACAATGTTTGTTCTAAATTTGTGGGCTATTAGACAAGCTTAGGACAGGTTATAGAGACTTGGAAAATGTCTGAAAATATCATTATCATTTTAACACCATAAGTCTCTTAATTTTAAAGATGGGTCTGGATGATTGTTATGCCTTAGCCTTAAATTCTCACCCCAGGATGAGCCCTAAAGTAGTTTATTTTAGCAGTCATCTTTGGCTTAAGCATGCTCTACGTAAGAAAGCCGATGAATATAAGTGAATGATCCTAATTTCTATTTCTACTGTGATTAATTGAAAATAGGGAATACAACTTCTAAGTTAGGTGACCCTCGCCCGGTCGCTTAACCCAACGATTGTGGAACCTTCAAAAATAGAATAAAATACTCGTTGTAAGTTGGTTCAGAGGTTTCTGGTATTGAACTTGGTAGCGTGGATTACATTTTGATCCCCTGTAACTACAATAGGTAAAATAAAGTGGTTACACCAATTAAAGTACCATAACCCCGTGCAAACGATCAAAATCCTTAACCAGCCGCCTTACTATGAGTATGTACGGATAACAAGCTTAATGTGATTGTGCCTGAATGAATAAAGGATGAAAACATGGGATGAGTAAGTTAGGCTTAAGCATAATAAAATCATACAAATTTTTTTGTATAGGAGGGAGACTTATTCCTGCAAAATGCAGAATGTGTTATTACGATGCCCTTGTTTTTGTAAATTAGCACCTATTGACATAAGATTGTTCGAAGCAAAGTCTTTAAGCCCAAAGTAGCTATCGATATCATTGTTTACCTTTATTTTGCTTAAGGAGAAGTAATGGTTCACGTGTGGGAGAGTTTGATAACACCAAACTACACCTTATATTTTACTCGATTAACATGTGTTTTATTGTTATGTTATCTCCATTTCATGTATTATGTTGGTATTTTGTTTGGATTTCAGGTATTTGACCAAATGGGAGTCGTATGTGAAGAAACAAAGTAATTCAGATGAAAATCAGATGAAAATAAGGTTTTTTACACTCAAGGCGATCACGATGGCATTCACCATAGAGGTGGCCACGAGTGGTCCAAGTCCTAACGGTCAAAACACCAAGTCATAGCCATATTAAGAGCATGGTGTTTGCCATGATGGGTGTGGTGATTTCCACAGGTTGAAACAAACAACAATTGCATTTTGGGATTTACTTGGTCTCCAACCCCTCCCATTCTCTCCTAAAAACTCTCCCATGAATCCAACATGTCTGCTATGTTTTATTATATTATTTTATCGAATCAATTAAGGTTGTTTAGTTTTTAATTGATAAAAACTGTGAAATCTATTTGCATTTCTACTATGTTTTATTTCATGATCGAATCAATTATTTTATCGCAAGTTACAATCATGTCTATCTAAATTATAAGTGTTGGAATGTGAGGATCGTCGATTCGGCGGTACTCTAAATTACTGTTCTTGAGAAAAGCTTACGGGGTTGTTTTGGTTTTAATCAAAACTTTTCAAAACTCAAAATTATCGGTTACTACGAAAGTAGAACCATTTATACACCGAGTAAGATCGAAAGTCGTCTGGTATAAAAGATTAAGGTTGTTTAGTTTTTAATTTATTAAAACCACGAAATCTATTTGTTAATTAATTAGGAAGGTTAGTATTTTAATAAAGTACTTTTGAACATATTTTTGGACGCGTTTGTAAGTTTAAGGTACGGTTGGCCTAGCGAATGCCAGGGACCATTTAATGTCTTATTTTCCAATTTAAACAAGTTTTCATATGAGTAAAAGAAACTTATTTATAAAAAAAGTTTACTTCTTTAAAGCAAAATGCGTCGGGCACGCGACAATGGTCGGTATAAATTAGAGAGTAAAATCTGATTATGATTACGCGACATCGAAGGTTCCTTTTTTATTAGTTCTTTTTCAAAGAGGAAAACATTGTCCCATAGGTAATTAAACTTTAGAACAATAAGAGTATCAATGAATTGATGATATCCACATTCCAGTATTGCACTTTCTAAATTAATTCAAGTTCATTATTTTATAATGTTTTCATAACCCAACCACTTATTTTCATTCGCCTTAGGTAAACACCATAGAAATAGATAATGATAGCTTGACTATTAGGTCTTTGTGGGTTTAACACTATTTATATTACTCTGATACTTTTCGTGCACTTGCGAAATACCACATCAACCACATTTCTCTTTCAAGTCAATCAAGGGGGGCGAGGTTGTCATGTTACCCCTAAGGAACAAGTGGATAAGCCTCCAGAAAAAAATCAATATAAACATCTTTTTTTACTCGCATCCTTGACAGTTGGCTATCGAAATCACTAGAAAAATCTCCAAAGTTATATATTTCACATATAAAGGGAGATCCATATGAACATGTGCAACATGTTGATGATCGCCTAAATTATTACCACCCTGATGAGGCGGCAAAATGTAAGTTCTTTGCACTAACATTGACCAGATCAACAAGGATGTGGTTCAAATATCTACCAGATGAGAGCTTGGATTCATGGAACAATTTGTCTAAGAACTTCACCACTAGCTTCATGGCTTGGAAAGGCAACCTGTGACAATAGTCGTCCTCAATGGAATTATCCAGGGGGGAGAAGTAAAGCTCGAGGTCATATATCGAGTGTTTCACATAGGTGTCCGTAGAAGTGAGAGGCTCCAACGAGAGCATCAAATGTTTAATTTTTGAGAATTTTTTAAAGATGGATAACTCCTTCAAAGAGAAGATAGGGCACAAGGAGTCCCAAAATTTGAAATAGTTGTTGGATAGGGCACAACCCTTTATTAAAATTGAATATAAATTGATTTCAAAGGGAAAAGACAAGGCGTCAGCGGATGCATGCTCCAACCAACCATCTGAGAAGGAGTCTGTTGTACCCCAAAATTTGCCCTCTCATTTATCAAATAATTTCTCACAAGATCTCCTTTGGTTCAAGACTGCACTAGGGTTGATTAGCTCAAGACACCTCCTCAAGCTCGGATGATTGAAAATTAGGGTTTGAGATTGCACAAGGTCAATTGAACTTTTAATGCCTCATATGACTTTCATGGATCATTATGGACCCTCAAGATTGCTCATGCCAAGTTTCAAGTCTTGGATCACATTTTTGCTCAGTCAATTGATCAGTTGACCTAAAAATCAGCCGTATTGGGTAAAAAGTCAATTGTGGTCAATTTATAGTCAAACTTCATAATTTTTTATCCATGCCAACATTATGAGCTCATATATGTCATTTTATCAAGTTTGGACCATAATTCCTCAAGAAATTTGATCAGATCATCAAAAGGGCAAAATGGTCAAAATTAGGATTTTGACTGAGAAAAGGAAATTTCTGATTTTTTTACCTAGAAAATGGTTTATTGGTTGGAAACATGATCTCAAGGATTCAATTGCATCATTTTGACCTAATGGCATGACTCAAAACAATGCTCAAGGTCAATTAATTGATAGTTGATTTTCAGTCAACTGATCAAAAATCAACTGCACACTGAAAAGTCAAACTTTGACTTTATGCTCAAAATCAAGTATCAAAGATCACAATTCATCAAAACATGTCAAAATATGAAAATTGTTCATCAAAAAATCAAAAAGTCAAGATTTTATTTTGAAAAGTCAAAGTTTCCAAACTTAGAAATTTTTCTAAGTGTTGAAAACTTCATATTTTTTCACAACTTTGAGCCAATTTTTCACCATGATGCAAGATGATTCAAAGTAAACTTTCAACATAAAAGTTGTAGATCTCAATGAGATATAAAAAATTTCTGAACACAACTCCTCCTAGAAATTCTTGGATTTCAAGTTATTAATCCATGAAATCATGTTCATGAAACTAAAACACTTAGTGAAATTTTGAACATTTTGGTCAGGATTTTGACCTAACTTTTGGGCCAAGTTTCACATAGTTCAAATTAGATTTTGCAAAAGTAATTCAAATAGGGGTTGTATATCAAATTAAAAGCTTTCCAAAATGTCAAATAACTCCTTGAGATCATTCTTGAGCAAGGAGAATCGAAGGCAATAAGTTAGGGATTCAAGTTGTTTTACAAGGCAAAATTTGTGATGCACAATGGACCAAATCCACAACCTTGCTGCATAATCCCTCTTTTCAAACCATGTAACTTATGTATCTATCCTTAATCAGAAGATTACATAAACTTTATGGCTATTATCCATTAAATCTAAGCTTTGTCTAAGTTAACTTGCCATTTTTGGAAGAAAGGCAAGACTTCCATTTTGGAAAAGTATGCTTTTGCAAATGTCAACCCTTATTGAGACTCTCAATGGATCCTTCTGAACAAACAACATTTACAAGTCAGAAGCAAGCTTGTTTAAAGTTCATCCACTCTACAATAGCGTGATACAAGCTTTGGGAAGATGTTTGTCATGTTTGCTTCAAAAACAAGAAAAGGTTTTACAACATGTAAATTCAAATTCTGAATTGTTGTAGAACACAAAACCTCTTGCCTATAAATAAATACACTATTTTCAAGATAACCCATGCATGTATAAGCCATTAAACTCACTTAAACCCTCAAAATCTCAGATTGCACACAAAACTCCATTTTTGTGCAGAAACTGACCTTACACTCCCATCTCTCAAATTACTCGTGCATTTCCTCTCCAAGCCATTCCAAAAGTTCCTAAACATCACCCATAACTTATCCCAATACCTGTTACATTTCTGTAACTCCATTTCCACCATTGTCCAAACTAAAAAACAGAGCATTGTAAGTGGACTTCTCCAGAACTCCTCAGCTACTTTCAGCTCAAGTCAAGCATCACATTAGCTTCCTGGGAACTCGAGGAAGCTAACCCAATCACTAGAACTCATTGAAAGCTGCTCCAACTCAAAACACGATACCCTCTTGCAAGGTGAGTTTTCTGATTTTTGAACTCCTCATATATGCATTGTTAAGCTTTCATTTTCAATGATAAAATGTAGACCTCATTGCCATGAAGCTGTACATATCCATAGTTTGCATTTATATGGCCTGAGATTAGAGAATTTTGGAGTTGAAGTTTCTGAAATTTTTAGGTTTTAAATTAGGGCCAGAAAAATTCTCACTCATCTTAGATATATAGCTTTAGTTATTTATATGGTTGGATTCGTGGGAAGAAATGCCACAACTTTCATGTTTGTACTTTTCATTTTTGTTGAGAAATAAACAAGTTGCAGGTTGTATGGCTAGGCGTGAGGTTGAAGATGAAGTTCAGGCCATAGACTTGATTTGTAATATATATTTATGGTTTGATAAAAGTAAACGGATGTATAGTCACCCTAGTGGTAAGGCAGCGCGCTGGTAACCAAGAGGGCGTGGGTTCAACACCCAGCGCGCTACATTTTGCTTATTTTTTCACATTTTCCTTTAATTTTTTTTGTTTGCAGCACTTGGGTCCCATAACTTTGGGCTTTCATTATTTTTGCTCACTTTTCCCCCCTGATCATGTTTCATACCCCCCTGACCCATTTTATTTCTTTATTTTATTTTCATTTTTATTTTCATATTTTCTTGTTATTATTTTTATTACTAATATTAGTTTTTTATTATTAATAAAAAAATCCAAAAAATATTTATTTTATTATTTTTGCACTCATATTTTATTTCTCTTTATACAAAGTATAGAAAAAAAAGGAACAAAAACAATTTTCTTAATAAACTAATTTCTCTTGATTAATATTTAGATAATTAGGTTTAATTATTATATTATATTATTTTCTTGTAAATTTAAATTAATTTAGAACTTAGGTTTATTTTAATTAATTTTATATATTTTTATATTATTCTTAAAACCTTTTCATAAAAAACCCTAAAAAAATCTTTTTTTAGTTAATTTTTTTTATTAGTTTAAGTTAATTTTATTTGCTTTTCATTAATTATTTTCTTAATTAGGTTAATATTAAAACCTTTCATAAAACCAAACATAAATCATTTATTTTTTCCATTTTTTGCATTCATACATTTTATTTTCAATTTTTGTACAATATTCAATATGGTTGTAATAGTTAATTAGATTTAATTTTCTTGCAAAATCCCCATTTGTAAATTTGTACACCCCCTCCTCTAATGATGTAATAGCATAGTATTTTTATTTTCCACAGTTTAATGCTTTATATAAATGCTAGTAAATTAGGGTTTGTATGGAAAGATTAAAATCAACAAGTTAGCAAACCCTAATACAAGACAAATCAAGCATGAAAAAGACACACTTGCACACTTACACCCTTAGGGTAAATCCACTTGTTTCCTTGAGAAATAGATGGTCATAATACGCATGTAAGATGTCTTAGAAAAAACAAACAAAAATAAAAGATCATAGTCCCTCGATGACGCTACAAATGTTGCCTTACGAATGATCTTAGTCCCTTAAAGAAAATGCTAAGATATCTTACAACATTGCTATTCATGGCTATACGATGAACCGCGCCCGTCCCTTTACATCCAAAGATAAGGTTACTTACCAATCCGTGGTAAAATAGCAATGTCAAAGGAAAGAGAAAATAAACAAGAAAGACTTTTGAGTAGGTATAATGTTCTTAGTTGCTTGCTCATTTTTAAACCAAAACATCCTTGCTATTTTTAAAAACGAACACCAACACACTCATTTGAAACATTTTCAAAAGACAAAACTTTGTACGAGTTCTTATAGAAACGAGAACCATTACAAATACATTTTCAAAATACTTTCAAAACCCACACCACAAGCACATTCAAACCAAAGCAAGTGATCTAGCAAGCAACTAAGAGCCCGTAGATAAGTACGGATGAAAAAGGTGCTAATACCTTCCCTTTCCATAATCTACCCCCTGAACTCAAGAAAAAATCTCTAAAGGTCTTTCCTGTTCTTTTCAGCCTTTCCTTTTGGATAAAAGAAAAGTCGGCGGTGACTCTTGATATCCGCACAATTGCGATAAAACGTAAAACAACCAAGTCAGTTCTCCCACCGTGTTACAGAACTGACGACTCTGCTGGGGAATCTTTTAAAAGTGGGGTTACCTTAGGGCTAGATCACATCTACTTTCTTTCATTGTTTGATTTGTTTGCTTTACATTTTGGTTCTTTATTTGGGTTTAAATCCTCTACCCGAATTTTGGATACCTTATAGGTAAGTAGCAATACGTTGTGGAAACTATGCGGGGTATACCGACATGGTCTAAGAAATAGCTACGTTAGTGTGACGTATTTGTGGGTACCGCTAGCCCTTGAGTAGTCAAGGAGAATACAGGGCCGCTGAGTGATGTCATGAAGCACTAACTGACTTCTAGAACCTTTACTTGACCAACTTGACCATTAGGACGTAGTGAGATGACCGACTTTGGTGCAATCCAAAGTTGGTAGATACTCGATACTACATTTATTGAGGTTTGATTTTTCTGGGATATTTTGGTCGCCATTAAAGAGGCTCGCGCTAAAACAATGCCCGAGAAGACAAACCAGTGATATTGAGCTCTCTTAGAACCCGGTTACTATTGATAGGACAAGTTTGACCTAACTAAACTTCAAGAGGGTACTTACCTATGAGACTCCATGCAAGCCTAAACCTAAGGAGTTGTTTGTTTTGTTTGTATATATTTACTTATACATAACATCATAAACATCATAACATCATACTCATACTCACTAACCATTTCAAGAATTTTTGAAATTTATCTTTGTTTTGTTTTGTAGGACATGGATTCTATTCGTAGGAAAACCATTCAAGTCAATATCGTAAGGATCCCTCCTCAACTTAAAGAGTTAGCATCAATGGTTCTTGAGAATTCTCCATTTACCAAAACACATGGTCGCCTCCTAAACTTGGTTACCTCCAACACTGATGAAGATATGATGAAGGTTCTCTTCCAATTCTTTGATCCTCTACACCATTGCTTCACATTTCCCGATTATCAACTTGTGTCAACTTTGGAAGAATTATCCCAACTCTTGAGGATTCCAATTATCAATCAACTACCCTTCAATGGTACGGAAAGAAATCTAAAACCAGAAGAGATTGCTCAAGCCCTACACTTGCAACAATCTGATGTCACAACTAATTGGGAAACAAGGAGTGGTGTCAAAGGTTTCTTAGCTAAGTTCTTGTTTGAGAAATCTCCAGACTATTGGAACTCTTTGGATTTGCAAGATTTTGTGGAAATTGTGTCCCTTCTCATCTATGGGATGGTTTTGTTTCCAAATCCTGACTAACTCATAGATGTAAACACCGTCAAAATCTTCATGTCTCGTAACCCGGTGCCTACTTTGTTAGGAGACATCCTACATTATTTTCACTCTCGCACTATGAGGAAAAGAGGTATCCTCATGTGTTGTACTCCTCTCTCAGTAAGATGGTTTATTTCGAATAGTCCCCAATCTATATTGAAGAACGAGCAAGGTTCAAGGTGGTCACATAGGTTGATGACGCTCAGACATTCAGATATTCATTGGTGTTCCCGATCTTTGGAGAATGTTACTATCATCGACCGTTGTGGAGAATTCCTTAATGTCCCCTTACTTGGCATTAGACGAGGTATCACTTACAACCCCTGCTTATCCTTATGATAGTTTGGTTACGCTCGAAGGGATGGTCCACATGAGATGCTTATTCAAGGGTTGGTATTTGATTATGAGAATGATGATCAAGGTTACCGCCAAAGGTTTATCCGAGCTTGGAGGATGTTGAACAAGGTAGATAGCAAGACATTGGGGCACAAGAATTCCACCCCTTGATACTTACCTTAAGTGGGTGCGAGCTCGTGCTCAGAAACTTGTGATGCCTTATCCTTTCATCTTACCAGTTATCCTAGAACCTGTTGTGGAAGGAGATGTCCCATACATTATCCTTCATCCTAACATGCCCACCTCTCTAGAAGACTTGCAAAGGGATTGGATACAGCTTAAGGGAGAGTGAGACACTTTCGAGGCCCAATTCTACGCCACCGAGAAGAAAGTTCTGGAACTCACCAAGCAGCTTCATGAGGAGTGGAGTCTGAACGCCTACATCGCACCAAAGAGGATGCGTTCAACTTTTTTATCTTAGAGTTTTGTATTTCTTTGTAAGCCCAAAAGAGGCATGATGTACTCAAACTTTGATTTATTAATATAACATGCGTTCCTTTTTGTCTAAAGAAAATTTAAATCTCTAATTTACTTGAAATAATTTGCATATGCATCTTCATTCATCATAACATAAACATGTTTCTTACAACATGTCTCCTTATCTTTCTACTGTTTATTTGAGTGAGATAGATATTGAACAGACGGTAAAAGATCTCCAGGCGTAGAACGCTCAGTTTCAACAAATGTTCTTGACTCTGGCAAAAGGAAAAGAGAATTTGAAAACTTTACTGATCAAAGAAAAGAAGAAGAAAGCGAAGAAATCAACCGGTGTTTGGAATCTGGGAAGAAGGTTCAAAGGACAAGATAGATGGACTCTAGACTTCGAAACATCATCAGGTGAAGGGGACAATCAAGAAGGGAAAAACAAGGAAGTGACTGACCTTCTAGAATCTGAAGAGGAAGAAGAGGTTGATTACTCTGAAGAGCAGTATCCTCGAGCTGACGACAAATACAAACAGTTGGAAGATCGCCTAAATGCTTTGGAGATCCAGAAAGTACTCGGGTTGGATTTTGAGGAGCTAAGACTTGTCTCAGGGGTTGTCATACCGCAGAAATTCAAGGTCCCCACTTTCGCTAAATATAACGGTGTCTCTTGTCAAAAGCTTCATTTGTGATCGTACGTCAGGAAAATTCAACCCCATACTACGGATAGGAATCTATGGGTACATTTCTTTCGAGAAAGCTTGTCAGGGACGCAGTTTGATTGGTTCTATCAATTGGAAGGGGCCAATATTTACAATTGGGAAGACTTGGTTGTCGCCTTTTATAAACAATACCAGTGTAATGCTGACTTAGCTCCAACACGGACACAGTTGCAAGGCATGTCTATGGGTACAGGTGAAGGTTTCAAAACATATGCTCAAAAATGGCGGGATCTTACAGGAAGAGTCCAACCCCCTCTATCTGACAGGGAATTGGTGGATATGTTCTTAGGCACGCTGTCTGGTCCATTCTTCAAACACTTGATCGAAAGCTCCTCGGTTGGATTTACCAAATTAATCATGACTGGCGAACGAGTAGAAGCGGGTATAAGAAGTGGCAAAATTCAAAAGGATGCATCCTCGAGCGTGTTGAAGAAACCATTTGCTGGGAAGAAAGAGGTTGGTGCTATGTACCATCAAAGGAATCAGGACAAAACTGAACGTCGTCCAGTGGTAGGGGATGTCATGATCCCCAAGCCTGCACCTATTCAACAAAGGAACAACCAACCTAGAACGGAAAGACCGGTAAGACAGTTTACCCGGATAAATATGACACTGTCGCAAGTCTTGTCGCATTTGTTGAAATCTAATCTGGTGACCTTGCAGGAAGCTATGAAGAATCCCAACACTGCCTCTCCCTGTTATAACCTAAATGCTCGCTATGCTTACCATTCAGAAAGTCCAGGTCATGATACAAACGACTGTTGGGTTTTGAAAAACAAGGTGCAAGACCTTCTCGAGGAAAAAGAAATTGAATTTAATGCTCCAGAGATCCCAAATTTCATCACTGCTCCTATGCCTAAGCACGGTCGTGGTATTAACGCTGTTGAAGATGATGTGTTTGTTACTGTTGTTAATGAGCTGTTACTCCTTTCCTGACCATCAAGAGGAACCTGTTGAAGGTTGGTTTATTTATGGGCTGTGGCGAAGGCTGCCACCTCTGTTTATCCCTACCGACTGGTTGTCATTTGTGGAAAGCAGGTGTCCAGTGCCTTATGGATGACAAAGAGATTTTGTTTGAAAAGACTCCCGTTTTAACCATTGCTTACAAGGATGTTTCAATAGTAACCATTTCCGCCAATCCTTCCAGGGTCTCCACTAAAAGACCCATCAGAATTACATCTGTTTCAAAGGTGACTCCACTGATAATTACTATGCCAGGGACAATCTCATACTCCTTAGATAAAACTGTCCCCTGGAACTATGAGGGTGACGTCTACTACCATGGTGTCAAGCAAGATTGGCTGGATGATGAAGACTCGGTTTTTGAGAGGGTTGACCCCGACATCAGAAACATTGTGGTAACCAGCAAAATAACCAGAAGCGGAAGAGTGTTCTCCCACGAGATTGCTCCTCCAAAAACTGTTACTGGTTCTGTGATCATCCCTGCTTTTATTCCTATTAATACTACTATTATAGTTCATGTGGTTACCCCTCCTGACACCCCTATCACCGAGTCGACCGAGACTCGGGGAAAAGGCATTTTGGTTGAACATGTCCGAATAAAGGCGCAATCAGTATCTATCCCGGAGGCTTCCAAGAAGGAGATGGAAGAAATTTTGAAAATTATAAAGAGAAGCTACTACAATATAGTCGACCAGCTAGGGCATACCCCTTCAAAGATTTCAATGCTAGCTTTATTTTTATGCTCGGAGGCTCATGCGAAGGACTTGGTGAATTTTATTAAAACTGCCTATATGCCACATGAAACCTCTGTTGACCAATTCAAAGATTGTGTAGCCAGTTTGACCGCTGATAATGGTTTGGGATTTTCTGATGCTGACCTGACACCTAGAGGGAGGAAACACAATAAGGCGTTGCATGTCTCTGTCGAATGTAGGGGCACTACTTTGGCCCATGTCCTAGTAGATACTGGTTCATCATTGAATGTGCTTCCTAAGAAGGCTCTGGATAGACTATACTATGAAGGTTTGACCTTAAAACCCAGCAACATAGTGGTAAGGGCCTTTGACAGTTTGAAGAGAATGGTGCACGAGGAGGTGGACAACCCCATTAAAGTTGGAACTCAGACCTTTGATTCAACTTTCTATGTAATGGATATTCGCCCTTCCTATTCCTGTTTATTGGGCCGACCTTGGATTCATGACGCTGGTGCCGTCACCTCTACATTACATCAGATGTTGAAATACCCAACCAAGGGAAAAATCATCACTGTCCATGGAGAGGAGGAATATATGGCAAGTCACCTGAACTCCTTCAGATATGTGTAAATGGATGGTGAATTCATCGAAACTCCATGTCAGCATTTTGAGGAAGTCCCACAAACAGTTGCGGCAACCAAGACTGTTTCCAAAGTTCCGAAGATCACCAGACCTCTGCTGAAGATGGCTTCTCTGAAATATGCCAAGGCAGTAGTCGAAGAAGGTAGGTGTACCATTTGGGGCCAACTCCCGGATATTCCCTACAAATTTGAAAAATTTGGTTTGGGTTTTACTTCAGGAGCCCAGAAAGCTGTTCGTCATGCTCGTGTCGGGGAACCACCTTTGCGGATCAACAACCATGGAGTCAACACAATGGAGGATAGTGATGACAGTTGTGACCTAGAAGAATGGATTTTTCCAACTATTAGCGGAGGACTCAACAATTGGGAAGCCAAAGAATTTATCCCTATTACTTTTATCCAACAGTAATGGTATTTAAATTTTTTCCGGACTTGTAATAATTAAACAATTTAGACTTTTAAAACCTTCTGTCTTACCCGAGGCACAACGGTCCATTTGTAAGGGTTGTTACTTCATTTTCATATGCCATCAATGAATCATGGACGTTTTTTCATGAAATTTTTACGCTCTTTGTTTTCTACATTTTTATTTTTTTTCCAAAGATAGCTATGCTCTTACAGACACTCACATATCAAAATGCAGATCCACATCCACTCAGGATCCCATGGGTAACCGATTCTGCTATGGCCTATTGTGACTTTGAAAATCCGATCTACCAAGCCGAAGACGAAGGTGAGGAAGATTGTGAAGTTCCAGGGGAACTAGCCAGTTTACTACAACAGGAAGAAATGACCATACAGCCCTACGAAAAACCGGTTGACACATTTAACTTAGGTATCAAAGAGGACAAGAAAGAAGTCAAGGTAGGTGCCAATATGGAACCTAGTGTCAAGAAGCGCTTAACTCAGTTACTACATGACTATGTTGAGATCTTTGCTTAGTCATACGAAGACATGCCAGGACTTGACGCTGATATCGTGGTCCATCGTCTACCGACAAAAGAAGACTTCCCTCTGGTAAAACAGAAAGTCCGTCGCATGCGGCCAGAAATGTCAGAAAAGATCAAGACTGAAGTCATGAAAAATTCAACACCGGATTCTTAGCCGTCACCTCTTATCTATAATGGGTCGCCAATGTTGTTCCAGTGCCTAAAAGGGACGGTAAAGTATGCATGTGTGTGGATTACAGAGATTTAAATAGGGCAAGCCCTAAGGATGATTTCCCGCTTCCCCATATCGATATTCTGGTTGACAATACCGCACAACATAAAGTGTTCTCATTTATGGATGGTTTCTCAGGCTATAATCAAATCAAAATGGCACCTGAGGACATGGAGAAAACGACCTTCGTCACACAATGGGGAACGTTCTGTTACAAAGTCATGCCATTCGGGTTGAAAAATGCTGGGACAACTTATCAGCTCGCCATGGTAGCTCTATTTCATGACATGATCCATCACGAAATAGAGGTCTATGTGGATGACATGGTAGTCAGATCTCAAACTAAAGAGGAGCATCTTGACCATTTGCAGAAACTGTTTGAAAGGCTAAAGAAATACAAGCTAAGGTTGAACCCAAGTAAACGCACATTTGGAGTGAGGTCTGGTAAACTCTTAGGCTTCATCGTCAGCGGTAAAGGTATCGAAGTGGACCCTGAAAAGGTAAAAGCAATACAAGAAATTCCTGCTCCTCGCACCGAGAAGGAAGTCATAGGATTCTTAGGACGGCTAAACTACAAAGCCAGATTCATTTCTCACATGACCGCTACTTGTGAACCAATCTTCAAATTACTGAAGAAAGATCAAGTGTTGGATTGGAACGACGACTGCCAGACTGCCTTCGACAGGATCAAAGAGTACCTTCAAGAGCCTCTTTTTTAGATATCGCCGGTCGAGGGAAGTCCTTTGATCATGTATCTAACTGTCTCGGAAAAATCAATGGGGTGTGTGTTGGCGCAGCATGACGAGTTTGTCCGAAAAGGACATGCAATATACTACCTGAGCAAAAAGTTTACCGACTGTGAAACCAAATATTCACTGCTCGAGAAAACTTGATACGTTCTAGCATGGGCTGCTCGCCGGCTAAGAAAGTATATGTTGACCCATACTACCTTATTGATATCCAAGATGGATCCAATTAAATACATATTCGAGAAGCCCGCCCTCTCTGGAAGGATAGCAAGATGGCAGATGATCCTGACCGAATACGATATTCAATACACTACCCAGAAAGCCATAAAGGGTAGTGTATTAGCCGATCACCTTGCTCATCAGGCTGTGGATGACTACCAATCCATGATATTCGAGTTCCCAGATGAAGACATCATGATGGTAAACAATTGTGAAGAATTCATACCATATGAAGGACCTGAACAAGGATCCCGATGGACCTTGGTTTTTGACGAAGCTTCCAACGCACTCGGTAATGGCATAGGTGCTATAATCATATCCCATGAAGGATGTCATACTCCCTTCACTACAAGACTTTGTTTCAACTGTACCAATAATATGGAGGAATATGAAACGTGTATGGGTCTCAAAGCCGCCATAGATTTGGGAATCAAGTCCTTAAGTGTATTTGGAGATTCAGCCTTAGTCATCAGTCATATCAAAGGAGAATGGGACAGGAAGCACCCTAATCTCATCCCCTACAAAGAGCATGTGTTGCCATTAATCCCACATTTTGAGGAAATTACCTTTGAGCATTTTCCACGAGAGGAAAATCAACTAGCAGACGCGCTAGCCACTATGTCATCAATGTTTAAAATCAAGTGGGGTAACGAGGCTCCCCAGATCACCATTGAACAGATGGATGAACCAGCTTACTGTTACGAGATCGATACTGAAGAAGTAGTGGACAAGCCTTGGTTCCATGAAGTTAAGAGGTATCTTGAGGCCCAAGAGTATCAGGAGGGAGCTTCAGTCAATGATAAGAAGTTCTTGAGAAGATTCTCTGCTAAGTTCTTCCTCAGTAATGGCATTCTTTACAAGCGCAACCACGACTCTACTTTGCTTCATTGCGTAGACAAGAGTGAGGCGGACAAGATCATGACTGATATACATGAAGGCAATTTTGGCACCCATTCTAGTGGGTACATGATGGCTAAAAATATCCTACAGGCGGGGTACTACTGGTCTACCATGGAAGCAGATTTCCATCAGCATTCACGAACCTGTCACAAGTGTCAGATCTATGCTGACAAAGTACATGTGCCTCCAGTTCCTCTAAACATCCTGACTTCTCCCTGTCCATTCGCGATATCGGGTATCAACATGATTGGAGAAGTCAAACCTACAACTTCTAATGGACACCGCTTCATCTTGGTGGCCATTGACTACTTCACGAAGTGGGTTGAGGCAGCTTCGTTTGCTTCTGTTACCAAGAATGTTGTGGCCCGATTCATTAAATAGAATCTCATCTGTCGGTACGGTATACCAGAGAGAATCATTACAGATAATGGTACTGATCTCAACAATACTATGATCACTGCACTATGCGTGCAATTTAAGATCCAGCATCATAACTCTTCCCCTTACCGACCAAAGATGAATGACGCTGTAGAAGCCGCTAATAAAAACATCAAGAAGATCATACAAAAATGATAGTGACCTACAAGGACTGTCATGAGATGTTACCATGTCCTCTCCATGGTTACCATACCACGCCGTGCACGTCAACAGGGGAAACTCCTTTCTCCTTGGTATACGGTATGGAAGTCGTCCTACCAATTAAAGTAATACCTTCTCTGAGAATCATAAAGGATGAAGGGTTGAATGAAGATGAATGGATTCAAACTCGACTTGACCAGTTGAACTTGATTGATGAGAAGAGGCTTACGGCTGTCTGTCATGGTCAGATGTACCAAAAACGTATGATCAAAGCTTTTAACAAGAAGGTCAGACGTTAGGTATATCGGGTTGGATACTTGGTGATCAAGCGTATTATATTGCCACAAGGTGATCCCAGGGGAAAATGGACTCCTACATACGAAGGTCCATTTGTGATCAAACGAATATTCTCTGGTGGAGCAATGATCTTAACTACTATGGATGGCGACGAACTTCCGCACCCTGTAAACACGGACATAGTCAAAAGATACTACACATGAATAAAGACCCGCTAGGTCGACTGGCCTAGGAAAAAATTAGGGCATCCCAGCGAATCGAAAAGGTTCGGGCAAAAATTAGGGATAAAGTACAAAAAAAATCTGTACACCCGACAAGCTGAAAACCCGAAAAGACGACTTGGGCAAAAAAGGGTATCTCGGTGGAATGAAAACTCGAAAGGATGGTCCAGGAAAAAGTTAGGGAATTAAAGCGTATGACTATGTCCCGTTGAATCACCTTGCAGACAACCTCCAGTATCGACTGACAAACTCAAATGGTTCTAATCAATCCAATCAGCTTTGGACAAAGCAGCAAGTGGATGAGACACTCAGAGAAATGAAGGCTGTAGCAGAATGGGAACCCCATGGGATTATTTCACATAGCTATCGTTTCTTTGTATCAACTTTCATTTTCTACGATGACACTCCCTTACTAGGATGTTCGTCTTGTTGTACAAAAAATACTTACTCAAGTTAACACAAAGATATTCCTTTGAAAGTGCAAAACTATCCGTTTTTCTTTTATTTCCGTGTTTTGTTTGCAAAAAACATCCAATGATTATTTTTGAACATATGCATTTGAACGTGATTACTGTTTACAAATGAGAAAAAAAAGGGGAACAAAGATTAGAAAGACAATCATTAATGGCTTTAAGGAATAAGATAATATCTTTATACCATTCCATAAAATCCCCCGCAGGTACTTTTTCCAACAAGAGCGGAAAATGAGACATCCCACTACAGGATCGCTAATGCATCTCCAGTATGCAGCCAAATGGTATCAAGTGCTCTCGCATCCCCGGCGGAACAAAACTTCCAGTTACCGCTCCAAAGATTCCCCAGTGAAAGTCCCCCAGTTTCTCAGGATTCCCCAGCAGGATTTCACAAGGTCCATAAGCAACGCATGGAGTTTCCCTTCCACAACAGAGTTTATTTCTCTAATAAATGGAAACTCATTCATCAACACTTCAACTTCAAAATATGAAGACTTACACACCTCATTCCCAGCGTTACTCAGGGATTTATTTTCCCCGACTCCAGCAACACTGCGACATAACCATTAATGTGTCCATACATTACATCCAGACGTCATAACATTGACAACACATATGAATACATCTCGATCTCATTTATTTTGAGAAACAACATTATATCGTGTATTTCATACATCATGGCATTGCATGCAACTGGCCTTTCACCTTTTTAGGAAAGATCAATCAACAGAAAATTATCGTCAAATTTCCAACAAGTCAATTATAGATCAATTCCCGAGAAAGAACTGGTCGACCATCTATATAACAAATATTTCCTTCAGACCTCTGCTGGTTCAGTTTAAATATCTCAACGGTTTATTCTGATTATTTCCCGCAAACGCTTGCTCTGGTTTAGACATTTTCTCTGGTTCAGATGAATCTCTCAACGATTTATTCTGATTCTTCTCCAGATCCCTGTCGGTTCAGTTTGAATCTCTCAACAGTTTATTCTGATTCTTTCCCGCAGACATCTTCTCTGGTTCAGATAAATCTCTCAATGATATGCTCTGATTCTTCTCCAGATCCCTGCCGGTTCAGTTTAGATCTCTCAACAGTTTATTCGTATTCTTTCCCGCAGACGTCTTCTCTGGTTCAGATAAATCTCTCAATGATTTGTTCTAATTCTTCTCCAGATGCCTGCTGGTTCAGTTTAAATCTCTCAACAATTTATTCTGATTCTTTCCCGCAGACGTTTTCTCTGGTTCAGATAAATCTCTCATTGAATTGTTCTGATTCTTCTCCAGATCCCTGCCGATTCAGTTTAAATCTCTCAATGATTTATTCTGATTCTCCTAGTAGGAACTTTCTCTAGTTCAAATAAATCGCTCAAAGATCTACTCTGATTCTCTCCAGTTAAAGAGTATTCAAGACCTTTTTTGGTTCAGTTTAAACCTCTCACTGGCTTATCCTGATACTTTCCAAATGAACATTTCTGGTTCAGATTAATTGCTTCAAGATTTATTCTGATTCTTCCCAGTCAAATAACATACAAGACTTCTATTAGTTTAAGATAAATCGCTCCAAAGATTTATTCTGATTCTTTTCCAGTTGAAATCAAGTTTGGACTTACTCCATTTTTTGTCAATAGTCACCTTTGGATGGCATCTACAAGCCCATCTTCGAAAAATCTCCATCATTCCTCCAAATGGCATCTATGAGCCCATTCACAATTTATCTTCGAGTGCAAATATCTGGGCACTCTAGTGTTCAATCATCTTCCACCTTCAAGTCACGAATGGAGGATCTGCCAATCTAACTCTTCAGGTTTAAGAATATTGAACAGGGGCAGTTGTTGTACTCTAAAATTTGCCCTCTCATTTATCAAATAATTTCTCACAAGATCTCCTTTGGTTCAAGACTGCACTAGGGTTGATCATCTCAAGACACCTCTTCAAGCTCTGATGATAGAAAATTAGGGTTTGAGATTGCACAAGGACAATTGAACTTTTAATGCCTCATATGACTTTCATGGATCATTGTGGACCCTTAAGATTGCTCATGCCAAGTTTCAAGTCTTGGATCACATTTTTGCTCAGTCAATTGATCAGTTGACCTACAAATCAACTGTATTGGGGAAAATGTCAGCTGTGGTCAATTTACAGTCAAACTTTATAATTTTTTATCCATGTAAACATTATGAGCTTATATATTTCATTTTATAAAGTTTGGACCATAATTCCTCAAGAAATTTGATCAGATCATCAAAAGGGCAAAATGGTCAAAAATAGGGTTTTGATTGAGAAAAGGTAATTTAAGATTTTTTTGACCTAGCAAATGGTTGATTGGTTAGAAACATGATCTCAAGGATTCAATTGCATCATTTTTATCTAATGGCATGACTCACAACATTGCTCAAGGTCAATTAATTGATAGTTGATTTTCAGTCAACTGATCAAAAATCAACTGCACACTGAAAAGTCAAACTTTGACTTTTTGGTCAAAATCAAGTATCAAAGATCAAAATTCATCGAAACATGTCAAAATATAAAAAATTTTCATCAAGAAATCAAAAAGTCAAGATTTCATTTTGAAAAGTCAAAGTTTCCAAACTTAGAAATTTTTCTAAGTGTTGAAAACTTCATATTTTTTCACAACTTTGAGCTAATTTTTCACCATGACGCAAGATGATTCAAAGGAAACTTTAAACATGAAAGTTGTAGATCTCAATGAGATCTAAAACATTATTGAACACAACTCCTCCTAGAAATGCTTGTATTTCAAGTTATTAATCCATGAAATCATGTTCATGAAACTAAAACACTTAGTGAAATTTTGAGATTTTGGTCAGGATTTTGACCTATCTTCTGGGCCAAGTTTCACATAGTTTCAATTAGATTTTGAAAAAGTGATTCAAATAGGGGTTGTAGAGAACCTTACAAGCTTTCCAAAATGTCCAATAACTCCTTGAGATCATTCTTGAGCAAGGAGAATCTAAGGCAAGAAGTTAGAGTTTCAAGTTGTTTTATAAGGCAAAATTTGTGATGCACAATGGACCAAATTCATAGCCATACTACATAATCCAAATTTTAAACCCCTCTAACTTGTGTATCTATCCTTAATCAGAATATTACATAAACTTTATGGCTATTATCCATTAAATCCAAGCTTTGTCTAAGTTAACTTTCCATTTTTGGAAGAAAGGCAAGACTTCCATTTTGGACAAGTATGCTTTTGCAAATGTCAACCCTTCTTGAGCCTCTCAATGGATCCTTCTGCACAAACAACATTTATAAGTCAGAAGCAACCTTGTTTAAAGTTCAACCACTCTACAATAGCATGGTACAAGCTTTGGAAAGCTGTTTGTCATGTTTGCTTCAAAAACAAGAAAAGGTTTTACGACATGTAAATTCAAATTCTGACTTATTGTAGAACATAAAACCTCTTGCCTATAAATACATACACTATTTGCAAGACAACCCACGCATGTATAAGCCCTTTAACTCACTCAAACCCTCAAAAACTCAGATTGCACATAAAACTCCATTTTTGTGCAGAAACTGACCTTACACTCCCATCTCTCAAATTACTCGTGCGTTTCCTCTCCAAACCATTCCAAAAGTTCCTAAACATCATCCAAAACTCATCACAACACCTGTTACAGTTCTTTAACTCCATTTCCACCATTGTCCAAACTCAAAAACAGAGCACTGCAAGTGGACTTTTCCAGAACTCCTCAGCCACTTTCAGCTCAAGCCAAGCATCACATTAGCTTCCTGGGAACTTGAGGAAGCTAACCCAATCACTAGAACTCATTGAAAGCTGCTCCAACTCAAAACACGATACCCTCTTGCAAGGTGAGTTTTCTGATTTTTGAACTCCTCATATAGGCATTGTGAAGCTTTTATTTTCAAATATAAAATGTAGACCTCATTGCCACGATGCTGTAAATATCCACAATTTGCATTTATATGACCTGAGCTTAGAGAATTTTGGAGTTGAAGTTTCTGAAATTTTTAGGTTTTAAATTAGGGCCAGAAAAATTTCACTCATCTTAGATTTATAGCTTTAGTTATTTATATGGTTGGATTCGTGGGAAGAAATGCCACAACTTTCATGTTGGTACTTTCCATTTTTATTGAGAAATGAAAAAGTTACAGGTTGTCTGGCTGGGCATGAGGTTGAAGAAGAAGTTCATGACATGGACTTGATTTGTAATATATATGGTTTGATATAAGTAAAAAGATGTATAGTCACCCCAGTGGTAAGGCATCGCGCTGGTAACCAAGAGGGCGTGGGTTCAACACCCAGCGTGCTACCTTTTGCTTATTTTTTCACATTTTCCTTTTCTTATTTTTTGTTTGCAGCGCCTGGGCTCCATATCTTTGGGCTTTCATTATTTTTGCTGACTTTTCCCCCTTGATTATGTTTCATACCCCCCTGACCCATTTTAATTTTCATTTAAATTTTCATATTTTCTTGTTATTATTTTTATTACTAATATTAGTTTTTTATTATTAATAAATAATCAAAAAAATATTTATTTTATTATTTTTGCACTCATATTTTATTTTTATTTATAAAAACTAGAAAAAAGGAACAAAAACAATTTTATTAATAAACTAATTTCTCTTTCTTGATTAATATTTAGATAATTAGGTTTAATTATTATATTATATTATTTTCTTGTAAATTAAAATTAATTTAGAACTTAGGTTTATTTTAATTAATTTTATATATTTTTATATTATTCTTAAAACATTTTCATAAAAAATCCTAAAAAATCTTTTTTTAGTTAATTTCTTTTTTTAATTAGTTTAAGTTAATTTTATTTGATTTTCATTAATTATTTCCTTAATTAGGTTAAGATTAAAACCTTTCATAAAACCAAACAAAAATCATTTCTTTTTTTCCATTTTTTGCATTCATGCATTTTATTTTTTCAATTTTTGTATAATATTCAATATGGTTGTAATAGTTAATTAGATATAATTTTCTTGCAAAATTCCCATTTGTAAATTTGTACACTCCCTCCCCTAATGATGTAATAGCTTAGTATTTTTATTTTCCGCAGTTTAATGCTTTATATAAATGCTAGTAAATTAGGGTTTGTATGGAAAGATTAAAATCAACAAGTTTGCAAACCCTAATACAAGACAAATCAAGCATGAAAAAGACACACTTGCACACTTATACCCTTAGGGTAAATCCACTTGTTGCCTTGAGAAGTAAATGGTCATAATACGCATGTAAGATGTCTTAGAAAAAACAAACGAAAATACAAGATCATAGTCCATCGATGATGCTACAAATGTTACCTTACGAATGATCTTAGTCCCTTAAAGAAAATGTTAAAGGAAAGAGGAAATAAACAAGAAATACTTTTGAGTAGGTAGAATGTTCCTAGTTGCTTGCTCATTTTTAAACCAAAACATCCTTGCTATTTTCAAAAACAAACACCAACACACTCATTTGAAAATTTTTTAAAAGACAAAACTTTGTACGCGTTCTTATAGAAACGAGAATCATTACAAAGACATTTTTAAAATACTTTCAAAACCCACACCACAAGCACATTCAAACCAAAGCAAGTGATCTAGCAAGCAACTAAGAGCCCGTAGATAACTACGGATGAAAAGGGTGCTAATACCTTCCCTTTTCATAATCTACCCCCCAAACTCAAGAAAGCATCTCTAAAGATCTTTCCTGTTCTTTTCAGTCTTCCCTTTTGGATAAAAGAAAATTCGATGGCGACTCTTGCTATCCGCACAATTGTGATAAAACGCAAAACAACTAAGTCAGTTCTCCCACCGGGTTACAGAGTCTAATCGATAAAGGGAAGAAGCCGACCGTGGGATCCGTAACGGATTTGACAAGTACACTCCCATAAACACCTTATAGGATAAAATATACAAAGTATGTTCCAACAACGAGTTTCAAAAGGATAGGATAAAGAATCCCTATTTGGTTAAAGAGTCTTTCTGAATTGACAGAATGAAGTATTGGCACTTTTGCCAAAGTCAAAGCAACACCACCAGGGACTCCATCCAATTGAATGATGAAATTGAAGGCTTGATAAAGAGAGGTTTCCTGAGTTAATACACAAAAGATGGTAAGAGGGACCTAGAAGATTCCCCAAAGAGCAAGTCCCGGGTCAATACGGTTGATGATATCATAGGTGGTAAAAAGGCGATCAACAAAGAAGAATAGACGCATAAGGGGAACCTACAACATATTTCAGCCATAATGGAGATGCCCCGTGAGAGAGTGCTTTGTCAAATGGGACAACGGAGAGGAGGATCATAAAGTTAATGGTCGTCAACAAGAAAGATAGAAGTACCTCGACCGAGGGCCTGAATAGATCGATGCTTGGTTTTTGGGATAGTGAAAAAATTAGGGGAATCCCAAATGATATCTTCCCATTGGTCATAACTTCCACCATCGGCCACTTTGACATGTCCTAGATGATGATTGATGGAGGCAACTCTTGTAACATAATGTAATCAGAGCTGTTTGAGAAGATGGGCCTAAAGAAGGAAAACTTGTGGCATATGAAAGACCTAACTTGTAGGAATTCAACGACACACCAACCCATCCTTGGGGATACATCAAATTAACGGTTTCCATGTGGAAATGGAGAGATGTCAGAACCTTGAACTCACAGTTCCTAGTTGTTCCCTGTAAAAGCATCTAGAATTGCATCATGGGCAAAACCTTTGTGGCGGCGCTTGAAGGTAGAGAAAAACACAAGAAAGGAGGGGTTTGAATTGGGTTTTAAGAAAATATTCCCCTTTAGAAAATTATTTGATTGAACCATGAAAGAATATAGAATGCAATAAATATAAAGAGACACGTTCAGTTATCCAGGTTCACCATTAACTAGGCTACTCATGTCCATCCTCCTCGGATGATTTTTCCTTCAAGAAGGACTTAATCCAATATAGCCAAACTGATTACATATGCATGGGCTACCCGCTGGTGACTAATAATCAACCAATGATCAACAACCATTGACCCCTTAAGAAATCGTACCTACCCGGTCTTTCTTAACATGATTTCACAATGATCCGCAACCATTATCATCTTGAGTCTTCGAAATAACACTAGTATACATTCAGTGATATCCATGAGATATAATGATCATTGACCCTATCAGAAATCTAATCAACTTGATCTTTCTATGAGGGATTTCTCACAATCACCCTCATCAAGTGATCTCTTAAGAATTCTGACCTTCCTGATCCCCTAAGAGATATAGCAATCATTAACCCCATAAGGTTTCTGACCAAACTGGTCCCTTAGAATAGGATTTCATCTACGACAATCGCAGTCAACGTCTTCTCAAGTCTTCTGATCTTCACTCGATCACTTGAGGGACCAACCAATTCTAAACATAATTGTTTTTATGGAGATTACTTGAGTGCTTCTTATCAAACATATTACTCCTAATTTAAGTACATATTGTTTGACACAATTCTGAACAACTACTCTTGTGTGCAAACAATTTGCATGAAGATCTTAAGAAATAACATAATCTGAGAAACAACTCTTGTGTTTTATATATTTCTACAAAGATGAATATAATCCAAGTGAAGTGCCGCATCTTTTAGTCTTCTTGTCTTCATCTTCTTTGTTGAGCAAGCTATGAGCAATAATTCCTTGCTTTTTTATAATTCTTCCAAGATGTATATGATCGATAGTTTGAATAACATCTTGTAGATTTCTTCATCTTTACATTTTTTCTTCATTAAGAAAGATATTAGAAAAAACTCCTTGCTTTTTCATAATTATACCAAGATGTATATGATTGGTAGTTTGAATAACATCTTGTAGAATTCTTCATCTTCATCTTATATGGTTAGCTTCAGCATGTTCAGCATAACATCTCCAACAACGTCTGCATCCATGGCTTTCCAACAACTTTTCTCCATTAGATCTTTCTCTTTTAATATCCTTTCAAATAAAATAGTCGTTGTAAGGGTAGAGAAGTTTTTCTCCTTTCAACGGTTGATTCCCAACGGATACATTCAAGAGAGGTTTGGAACTGTATGAAACATCACTTTCCTATACCTGCTGCCTGTAGTAGATAGCGTATGTCAGTGGGAGAACAACTTCTTTGAATAGTACTATCATTGTACTATTTTCTTCTTGACTAGGTTTCTTGATCTTCATTTTCTGATGATGTACTTCTGATTCTGAATTATTAAGCTTGTAAGAGATCAATCACTTGTCTCCGTTCTTCTGATGACTGACTGATGAGTAGTTCAGAAACTACTTTTTTGTTGTAGTGCAGGAACACCAGAGTGGTCAAAACCAAATCGTGTCTTCAAAATTATGGGAAACAGACTATCTGAAACACAAAGTTTTTCTTCTAATCTAGAACTACTTTTGAAGGCATATTTCTTTTCTGATCTGAGAGATGAAGATTGTGTTAAGAATATGTTTCTCTTCAAATACTTTCAATAGTGAATTCTTGTTTTCATAATGATCGATAGCAGTGTATCTGAGAAACAAGTCTTGTGATTTTACGTGAAAGCATTTCTACTGAAGATATCAAAAGCTTTTCTGATGATGGACCTTAAAATCAGATATTATGACAACAACCTATTTGATTCTCAAGTCTTTGAATTCTTGAGCTTTGATTATTTTCTTCTTGCTGGATTGATTTTGATTGAGGAGTAATAATGATCCCGAAGATTCTTCTTTGTTGTAGAGTCAGAGTCTTTCATATGTTTGAACATTGTCTTCAGATATATAAGCAATAACTTATCTGACAAACAATGTCTTCTTTGAGAGTGAAAGTTATTTTGATTTTGACTTCTTTGTCTTGTCTTGATTTCATGATAATTAACTTTTCTAAGTTGCATATCTGATGTCTGATTTCTGAAGCAACAACTTTTATCAGTACATCTAATTTTGATGTTGAATTCCTTCTTTCTGATCTTTAGAAATCTAATATTTGAATTGAGATGAAAGAAATAGCTTATGTCAACTACATCTTGTTGGATGACCATGATCTCTTAATCTTTGTATTGATTCCCTTTCCGATGAACATTCAACATTCCTTAGAACTGCTGATGTTTCTGTAGAAATTATCACAATATTTCTTCTATTGAGAGCAGTGGTCTTTTTGATGATATTTATCTTCTTACGAATATTATTTATGTTGAGTAGATTGGCTTTAGAAGATATCATCCTTTGATCTTGTCTTCTGATGGACTTTGATATGTTGATTAGATATGAGTCCATAAGATCTTTCTTTCTTTCATCCTTTATTTTGCTGGAATACTTATGATGTTGAATGAAGGTCCGTATTCCATGAACTCCCTGAGTCTTCTGAATCTTGACTTTGTATTCAAAAATCTAAGCAACAACTCTTATGATGAACAAATCTTGACTTCTGATCTTGGAGTAGAATCTTTCTCCTTATGAGTTCAGAATATTGACTTCGTCTTTAGAATCCAAACATCATCTCTTCTAGAATGAATTTTGAGTTATGATCTTCTATGTTGGAAGCTCGTTTCTTGTGCAGTCTTAACTTCTGATCTTGAAGTAACAATTGTTGTACCTCAATTTTTGCCCCTAAGATTCCTCTATCATCTCATATCAACTCAATCATATCAAGATCACACTAGGGTTTTGGTTCTTCTCCCCATCTTTAGGCTCGCTCATGAGGAATCACCAAGCACTTTGAATTGTATATTGTGATAATATTTATTTTGTATTTATTAAATTTTAACTAAAAAATACAATGTATGTTTCCTATAATTGATGATACTATAGGTGAGGGCACAACACATTTCATCAAGTTGATTTATAGGTTCATGAGTTTATTTCTATGCCTTCTTCAATAAAGCTTCATTGAGATTCAAGATTCATCATTGAAGATGCTTTAAAATAATATCATGACAAGGTCTAATATGATTCATCATGCCTCAATTTGTCAAAGAAAGTCAAAAGATACAAGGGTTGATTGAAAAAGTTCAATTTAATTGGACAAGTTCTTAATTCCTTGATCACAAGTGTATAACTATTTTAATTCTTAATATTTGGAAGTGGTTATTATTTCTATGGTTTCTTATTATCATCCACAACAACTTCTATTCACATAGCATAAGTAATTGTGCAAGAAAAATTGTTAAAATCGAAAGGAGTTTCCAAGTTATTTTGATGCTTTAGGAGCTAGGGTTTTGAGCTTCTAAGAGCTATATCTTGTTCATATTTGGAAACTTTTAAGTGATTCCAAATATATGCTTCTCTTTAAAGGGTTATCAACAAATTATTTCAAAAGTTTCAATCAAACTTTGTGTGGAAGATTCCTAATGATGAAGAAAGATTACAAGTCCTCTAGATAGGCTATCAAATTCCCTTATGTGATTTCAAAAGATTATAACTTGGTCAAGTTTTATCTCCTTGAGCCCATTATTTTTCCAAAAATATATTAAGGATGTTAACTTCAACTCTTCTTTTATGTGTAAGACTTGCAAATGAGTGGAATATGCCCTAAGAATTCAAAAGATTATAGGTCACCTCATGAATTTTCACCAATTTCATAAGGCCATAACTTTTTCAATACTTGATATTTTTGAGTGATTCAAGTTTCACAATTCTCTTTGGGAAGTCTACTTCAAGATAACATCAACGATCAAAGCTCATTTTTTGAGGGAGGCTTTGTTTGAACTTAAAACATTATAAGTCACTTTTGAAGAAAAACTTAGAATTTTTCTAAGTACAAAAAGTCAGCATCTTTTTTTCTCAACTTTGAATCATCACAAATCTTAGCTCAAACATCCATTTGATCTCACTCTTGGCACATTGCAAATATGGTGACCTTATCTTTCAAATGCATCAAGAATCATGTCCTAAGGTTCTCTAAATCGTGCACACCATGTGTTGTACCCCAATTTTTGCCCCTAAGATCCCCTTACCATACCATATTAATGCAATCACAACAAGATCACATTAGGGCGTTCTCCTCCCTATGTTTAGCTTTGCTCTTTGAGGAATCACCAAGCACCGTGACTTGTTTTTCTTGTGTAATCATTCATGTTTTGTTTGACTATCATTTTAATTAATAAAATGCAATGTTGGTTTGTCTTACTTGTCAACAATGTAGATAAAGGAAATGGGGCTTGGCAAGTTGATCCATAGGTTCATGATTTTATTTCCATGACCTATTCAATGAAGCTTGAGAAGTTCAAACCTCACCATGGAAGTTGTTTTTGAAGTGGTGACATGGCAAGGTTATTTTGGTTCACTACATTTCCAAATTATCAAGGTTGATTCAAAAGTACAAGGGGTTGATTGAAGGAGTTGTCATGCTTGGACAAGGCCTTGTCCCCATTGATTACAAGTGCATATTTCTCTGAATTCTTAAGATATAGAAGTGGTTGTGGTTGCTATGAGTTCTCATTATTATCCTCAACAACTTATATTTATAAAGCATTTGTTTTGGTACAAGAAGTTTGTTCAAAATTGTCAAAGTTCCTCAAGGCATGTTTCTTAATCTAGGAGCTAGGGTTTTGAACTTCAAAGGAGTATATCTTGCCCATCTTTTTGTATTTTTGAGTGATTCCAAAGACAGCCCTCTCTTCAAAGGGATATCAAGAAATCACTTCAAACGTTCTTAGTAGTTTTCATGTGGAAGAAACTTGATGAAGAAGAAATATTACAAGTCCTCCAGATGAATCCCCATTTTTCCATGTGTGACTTCAAATAATCATAACTTGGTCAATTTTTATCACCTTGAGCCCATTATTTTTCCATAATTATCCTGAAGATGTGAAATTTATGCCTTCTTTTATGCGCAAAGTGAGAAAATGGATGGAAGTTTCCTTAAGGATACTAAAGATTTTAGGTCATTTTATGAAATTTTGCCAACTTCAACAAGTCATAACTTTCTCAAGTTTTGGAGATTGTGAATGGTTCAAGTTTAAAAATTTCATTCAAGAGATCTACTTCATTCCACCTTTTTTGGTCAAGAGAAAATTCCAAGTGGAAGTCTATGTTTAGATGCAAGACATTATAGGTCACTTTTGAAGAAGAATTTGAAATATTTCTAAGTATGGAAAGTCAACATTTTTTCTCCAACTTTGACTCAACATAACTTTCAGCTCAAGCATCCATTTGATTCCATTATTTTTCCATTGCAAATCTTGTAACCTCGTCTTTATGAAGCATCAAGAATCATGCCCTAAGACCAATTGAGTTGAAAATGCCATTGGTCAGAAGTTGGCACTTTGAAACTGAATTTCTCACCAAGTCAGAATTTTGAAATCCATAACGTGGCCTCTAATCACAAGTTTTCCACGCGTTTTTGCCTCTAAACATGTTAGTGAAGTTCCAGATTTGTTTAGCACCTCAAAATGCAAGGATTGGATGAGTTTTGGAGAAAATTAGATCACACTTCACTCGTGCATCAAGTTTGCACGAATTCCCTCCAAAATGCATCATTCACTCTTACTTTTGATCCCATTTGCTTCTCTTATAAATACATGAACTATCCCATTCATTTTCTCAAGCTTGGATAGCTAGAATCACCCTGCCAAACTTGTTCCCTAACCCAGAATTCAACAACTTCAAAATCCATTCTCAAGTCTTTTTCAATCCAATTTTTTCATCAATTCACCTTCATTGATCTTCCCTGAAGCTAACCATATAATTACATTCAAGAATCGTGCCCTATATTTCTCCATAGAAGTCCAGTTTCAGAGCTCTGCAACTCAACTTCAATAGGTAGATTCCTTCATCAATTCTTCAAAACTTTGATATCATTATGATGCTCTCATTTCCCTGGTTCTGGTCGCAACACTTACTTCTTACTGGAAACACATTTTGACCATGAAATTTCAATTCCCTTTTCAAAACTTTCTTTCCAAATTGCTTGAGCTACAATTTATATAAATTTGGCGCGAGGGTGTGGTTGTCTTCGTCTTGAAGAGACGAAGCGAACGACATAGGTCTGAGCTTTTGATTTTACAGTTTGAGAGACCTGCAATTCACGTTGGCTGGAGGTTGAAGATGACCAACGTGTCATCTTCCAACCAATGATGGAACGCCACTTGTTATTTTTAAATTCTGATTTAATAATTGATTCAGTGCTTTATTCACTAATGACCATGATATGCACAACGCGCCAGATCCCTTGGATTTGATTACTAACGTGTTTTGACTCTCATCCAATGGTCCACATATTTTTGACTTTGATTTTCTTATCTGATTTTTTATATTTAATTGTTTTAAACTTCAAAAATCATAGAAAATTCATTTTTAGTCCAAAAAATCTGAAAAAATTACGAAAAATATTTTTGATTATTCTCTTTCGGATTTTTATTTTTTCACAATTAAATTTTTTGTTTTGGTATTTTTTTAATAAATTTACACTTTATTGGAATTGTTTTAAATGTTTAAAAATACTTTTATGCATTTTTTAATTCTGAAAAAATTATGGAATGATCCAATAATATTGTGACAAATATTGGTGACCTTAATTTATTTTTATTTCTGACTTTGCTATTTTTTTTATCATGGTTGGTTTATTTTACCCCTTTCTTTTAATTTTAAAAATAGTTTTTGACTTTAAAGAATTTCCAAAAAATTTATAAAATTATTTTAGTTGATTTCTGATTTTTCTATGGTCTTACTTTTTATTTATTGATTAATTTGGACATAGCTGATATTTTTCTCTTTTATTTCTATTTTTAAACATTATTTTTAAACCTTTTTGTATATATTAAAATGTAAAATTATTTTGTGATTATTTTCTGGCTGATCTTAGATTAAATTTTTGATCGTGAACTTAATTAACATCATTGGATCCATGGTGTTGAGTCTAACTCCACAAAAACGGATGAATGATTTTAATAATAGTTTGATTAAATTTAATCCAAAATTGGTTTGTATATTCTCCCCCATCCCTCTTTATCTCATCCTCTTCTTATTGCACTAAATGTTGTTGGAGCATGATCTCTATATCATGTCTCAAAATAAATGGTGCATAGATTGCTATTGACCGGCCTCAAAATAGGTGCGACTTCTATATAAGTCCACTTACGATTGCTTAACATAGCGCTAAATTTTGTCCCAATTATAAATTATCATTCGTGGCCCAAAATTATGTTTGCAAGCCCAAGTATGTTAATTTCATCTCTTTGATCCAATAACCTTGAGATTCATTGTGTAGAGGCTTTGGTTCTACCAATCCTCTAATGGATCTACAACACCTTTGGTCAACGCGGATCACTTAAACATCATTGATCATTAAATGATACTCATAAGGATTCCAAATGGATGATATACTTGACAAAAAGCAAATGCAACTTGTTGTGTGGAGGTTTTTGTTCTACCAATCCTCTAATGAGTTCCAAATGCAAGTTTCAAGATGATCATCCAACTAACCACTAATCACTAATAATTGATTTTATTTTGTGTTTTTATTTTATGTTCTTTACTTTATGCACCATTTAATTTTAGCATTTATATTTCAAGTTATTTTTCATCTTTGCTCACTTGAGCCTATTTATATTCTTGTCATTTTTTATTTTGCTCACTTGAGCTTTTCTTTTCTTTTAAAGACACCTAATAATCAACATAAACCCTAAAAATCTTTAATGATACTTGGACTATTTGGTTACTACCCTTGGCATTATGGAGCATTGGACTTTTTGGACTTAGGATTAGAAACCTTGGCCTATAATTAGAGACCTTGTGATCTTATCTGATTATTTTGTCTGGAGCTCTTGAGGTTTACCTCAAGACATTGGGTTGTTTGCTTATTTTGTGTGCAGGTTATTGTGATTACACCCTTTGTTTGTAATCTGGAATTCACCCGTATACAGCCGTTACTCTGCCCAATTTTTGTGAAGACTTAATACACTTGAAGTTTGGTTTTCCCAAGAGGTCTAGTATCATTTGCTTGTTCGGTTTCAATCCAAAGAATGAGAATTCTATTTTGGCTCATAATATCAAGTATTGGCTTCTTGTTGGTTAGATGGTTCTTATCCATAACTCTTACCTTATGCTTTAGGATAGCCTCTTCTTCTCCTCCCATCTTCTTTAATTTCAAAAATCTTCTCCCCCCTTTTGAAATCTCTTCTTGTTTTAAACTTGAATTAATTTTATAATAAACTTGGACTTAGGTCCATGCATTTTCAAACATTTCCATAAATAAACTCCAATAAACATGACAATACTTTGACATTTTTGTGAAAAGACTAAAAGTCAATCAATCTCATTTCAAACCATTTTTACACTTTGGCTTTTATCTTTGAACTTTTATCAAAAGATTGAACTCTTGTCAATCCTTGTAGTGATGCAAATAACTATACTTTTACAGTATGTAGTAAAGAGAGATATTTTCCACTTGGGTGTTGAGTGAGGCATTGTTGATTTTAAAATCCAAGCCATATCCTCCACTTTGAGATGATGCAAATTCTCCTTTCTCATGATTGTGGGTAGTAGGTATGTTTTCCACACAGACAATGACGATGATGTTTTATCTCATAAAATTGACTAACACATTTGTGTTTTAAAATTTTTAAAACAGGAACTACGTGTATCATGATCCCCTATTGAATGAAAAGGTGGTACGTAGGCACTAAAGGTTCACAACCGCAGCGGGTGCAAAAATAATAAATATATTTCTTTTCTCACATCCTCCATCTATTTTATACAACATTTTTCATAGCCAAAATATACATATTTTTCAAATAGGTTCCTGTGGAGTACCGTAGATGTTTAGGGTGCTAATAAATTCCCTTTGCATAACCAACCCCCTTACCTAGAATCTTTCCCCTTTTTTTTGGGTTATTCGCTCTTTTCCCATTCCTTTGGAAACAATAAAGCGCGGCGGCGATTTTGATTTTGATTTGTATAAGCCTAGTAAATCCAATGGCTTAGTCTTGAACATTTTTATCGCTACAGAAAAACGGCGACTTCATTGGGGAAAGATTGACCTTTGCTGGTCCATCCCTAAGTGGGTTGAGCGTATCTTTTTTTTTATATTTGTATATGTTTTATTATTGTTTTTGTGTTGTATGTTGTATATATGTTTGTCTGGATTTTCCTGGTTTTTAGGGTGCTTGGTGATTACTCATAAGTCCTATACCTGGACTTGGTTAAAATTTAATATAGGACGAGCGGTATAGTCATGTTAACTTTGAGTGACTAATCCCAAAAAAGGAGGCATGAGATCCCCCACTCACTGGAGGCCCCTTTGATTGTAGTGTCGTTTACCGAGTAATTGAGAAGACGTACTACTTTCGACCTGGGAGCCTGCTGAAGCTGAGGACCGTAGAATACCTAACCCATCTTGGCTTTTTAGGTGTAGTGCGGAAGCTATAACGGAGTAATCTGGAAATATTTATCACGCGATACTATGCTCGGACAAGTTTTTCTTGAGAATATTATTAATTACCGAGTTAATCGGGAAGTTTGTAATATCCGAAGGAAGGATGTAGACTCTGGGAACCTCTAGAACCTTGTTCGACAGGTGATAACTTTTAGACCAATACCTTATGGGTAGTACCTTCGACCTCATGCTCGTGATGTTGAACCTATGAACCCTATATGTGTGATCTTGTGTGTGATTGATGCATCATGCATCCTTGCACTCATAAGCATCGTTTGGAGAGATCATATTTCAAGGGATTTAAAGGTTGACTATTTGTGAATATCTCAGGTAATTTTTAAACCATGGATTCTGGAAAGAGAAAGACCGGGAAGTAAAGTTTCAAGGATCCCAAGATAGATGAGTTGACCAGTCTAATTCCCGAGATCGAGTGTCCTGCAGATTTTCAGAAGAAGTATGGATCCATTATTCCTCTCATGAAGCTGAAGATGAAGGAGGGTATTCTCTCGACCTTGGTCCAGTTCTATGATCCGATGTATCATTGCTTTACTTTTACCTACTATTAGTTGATGCCTACACTGGAGGAGTATTCTTATCTATTGGATTTACCTGTTACCGATCATGTTCGTTTGACTGGTTTGGAGGGTGAGCCAAAACCACATGAGATTGCTGCTTTGATTCATCTGGGGAAGTCTGAGGTGGAAGCCCAAATGACTACTGAAGGAGGGATTAGAGGATTACCAACTCAGTTCTTATTGAAGAAATCTCGTTACTTTTCTAGGATGAAGAGTACAGTCACTTTTGAGGCCATCTTTGCTCTACTTGCTTACGAGTTATTCTTATTTCCTAATATGGATAAGCTTGTTGACATTAATGCTATCAGGATCTTCATGATTGGAAACCCAGTTCCTACCTTGTTGGGTGATGCTTATTACTCTATTCATCTTTGGAATTCTTATCATGGGGGGATGATTATCTGTTACACGCCTCTGTTGTACCGGTGGTTCATCTCTCATATGCCTCAGTCTGATGATTTTTGGGATGTCAATAAAGAACCCCGTTGGGCTCCTAAGATCATTGCACTTAGTCACTCGGATATTGATTGGTATCATCGAGCTTACCAGGATATAGAGATTATTGACAGTTGTTGTAGTTTCCCCAATGTACCTCTTCTTGGTACAAAGGGAGAATTAACTATAACCCGGTTCTTGCACGACGATAACTTGGCTATCCGGTGAGGGATAAACCAAATAGTATTCATTTAAGTAGTTTCTTTCTGAAGGATGGAGAAGACCATAGGGAAGCTAGGGAGCAGATTGTGAAGGCCTGACGTCACATTCATAAGAAGAGTAGGAAGGATTTGGGACCTAGGGGTGCTGTTTCTTTGGAGCCATATCTTAAGTGGGTCCGAACGAGAGCTATTCAGTTGAAGATGACGTATTCCCGGGAAACACCTATGCCTGATCTGTTTGTGAAGACCACTCCTCCTTTATTAGCTAATCTAGAAGAGCTGCAGCTTGCTTTGGTCAGGATGCAATAGGAAAAGGACGCTTGGAAGAATAAGTGCCAAACTTTAGATATTTCCTATAGAATAGACTTGAAGGAGAAATACGACTTGATTGAGATCCTTGAGAGTCGAGCGGTAGAGACTATGGAGAGGCAAGGGGATTTATTTTATCCTAAGCCTCAATCAGATGTTGATCACTCACTTCCTGATTCATGTGATTGGAAGGTTTTTCCATCAAACATGCGGAAGAAAATCAGAGGTTGAAGGCTCAGATTGCCAGGCTCACAGGGAAGCGCCAGCGTATAGAGTGATCTCCATCAGTTTTACTTTTCAGGGTTTTAGATTTTTATTTCATCTTGTACTTGGGATCATTGAAACTTGTAATCCATTTTGGAGTTATTATAGTAAAAAATTTCAGTATTTCAAATGCGCTATTACTTTGATATTTGCAATATGTCCATAAATTTTAAATCCCTTGAAATATTAAATAAAATAAAATCATGTGAATTGCATATCAAGCATCATATTGTACATATTTCTTGCATTTTTTATGCATATCCAGGTGTCTTACCAAGCTTCTTTACTTCATTCAGCAAGCTGACTCACCACTACAACACTCGGGCTAATTTCAGAAAGAGGATGAACAACCTAGAACAAGAGAAACGTGAGCTGCGCGAGGAGGTTTCTACTTTGAAGGCCATCATGGCCAATCTGACTACTCTTATGGAAGCTCTGGTGGCTTCTCAGAATCAGCCACCGAGTGTTCAACCTCAACCAACAAGGGCAACTACTGAAGCTCCGACTGTTCCTGTAACTGCTACTCCAGTTGTTGTTCAGAATCGCATGCCATAAGGTTATCCATGGGGAATGACCTAGAATTTTACACCTGAAGGTTTCAATCTTAGTCCTCAAGATACTCTGATTGTTCAGACTATTGTTACTCCGACACCTCCTGTGGTGCATGCTGCTCCTGTTGCACCTTTGTCGATGAATATGGTTCCGTTTATTAATGATGATGTGTGTCATCCTTTCCCTCCACCGAGTGAAGACTTGGGTCTTTATGACAGAATAGATAATTTTCAAGAGCAGTTTGTCATGATGCAAAGAGAAATGAAGGCCCTCAGGGGAAAAGATCTATTTGGACAAAATGTGAATGAGTTATGCTTGGTCCCGAATGTTAAGATACCTGCTAAGTTTAAGGTCCCCGAGTTTGAGAAGTACAAAGGCAACACTTGCCCTCATGCTTATCTGGTGATGTACGTAAGGAGAATGTCTACCCATATTGATGATCAGCGTCTACTGATTCACTTTTTTCAGGATAGTTTGATCGGTGTTGCGCTAAAGTGGTATATGAGTTTGGACAACGCCAATATCCATACTTTCAATGATTTGGGAAAAGCATTCATCAAACAATACAAGTACAACATGGACATGGCGCCTGACCGTGATCAACTCAGGGCCATGGTTCAGAAAGACAGGGACTCATTCAAAGAGTATGCACAGAGATGGCGTGAGGTAGCCGTCCAAGTGATTCCTCCCATGGAAGAGAAGGAGATGACTAATATTTTCTTGAAAACGCTGGGTTCTTTCTACTACGAAAGGATGCTGGCAAGTGCGCCAAATGATTTTACTGAAATGGTAGGAATGGATATCCGCTTAGAAGAGGCTGTAAGAGAGGGTCGTTTAACAAAGAGTGAAAGTTCTGGAGGTGTGAAGAAACCATCTTATGGGTTTACCAAGAAGAAGGAAAGGGATGCAAATGCTGCTATGCAAGAGAGGATGGTTAATACCCCTAGAAGGAATTATCAGCGTCATCAGCAAGTCGCCTCAGTTACTTCAGTTAAAGGTGCCGCTCCAACTACTGTTGCTTATCACAGACCGTCCCAACAAGGGAATCAAGGGTATAATCAGAGAAGGGAGAGTTATGACCCTATTCCTATGAGCTATACAGAGTTACTACCAGCATTGATTCAAAATAAGCTGGTTCATACCCGACCACCTCCCGTCGTACCATCACTATTGCCTTGGTATTACAAAGCAGACCAAACATATGCTTTTCATCATGGAGCATCAGGGCATAATGTTGAGAATTATTATCCTTTGAAGACTGAGGTGCAAAAGTTGGTGAAGTCTGGTGTTCTATCTTTCAAGGATGTGGGACCTAATGTGAAAGACAATCCTCTACCCAAGCATGGGGGAGTAAATGCTGTGAATATGGTGGCCGGTTGTCCAGGCAACTTTCAGATTTTTGATATTAATCTGGTTAGAGGAGATTTGGTGAGGATGCATGCAGACCTTTGTGAATTTAGCTACTATACGCATGACCATGCCGGTTGTGCTATTTCCAGTACAGATATACAGGGTTGCGATAAGATAAAGGCTGATTTACAAGAGATGATGGATGAGGGCCTAATCCATATAATCAGGCCTAGGGAAAAGTATGAAGAGGATGTGAATATGGTTTCTGGATGTCCTGGAGAATTCAGAATGTTTGATGTAGAGTATATGAATGAAGACCTTGTGCAATTGCATGCTACCTTCCACCATATGGTTGGCCAGGTGGAACACCAATATGGATCTTGCCGAGTTTGCTGTCGAGATTCCCGAGGATGTTCAGTCGTGAAGAAGGGTGTTCAATTGTTGTTAGACAATGGAATTATCAAGGTTACAAGTCAAAGGGATGATTACCATGAAGTTGATATTGTTGAGGTTTGTTTGATGGAAGAAGAGTCAGATGAAGAGTATGTCTCCGCAGATGAGTATTTCTCCTCAGATGAGGATTTGTTTTCCAGAAATGACTCAATAATGACTGATTGTGTTGAAGAAGGGGTAAACGTCATTGTACCTTGTTTTGGGGCACCCGCCCATCTTGAAGTTGAGTATTATAGCAAGCCAGTTGTTACCCCATTGGTGATTAGTTTACCGGGTCCTATCCCCTACAAGTCAGATAAGGCTGTGCCTTACAAATACAATGCTACAATCTTAGAGGATGGAGTGGAAGTTCCCATCCAGCCAATGCCTGATGTTTGGAATATTGCTGAAAATAGCAGGGTGACCCGCAACAGTCGTGTGTTTGCACCAGTTGTTCGAAGTGATGTTAGTGATAGAAAGAAAATTGATAAAAATGTTGAACCCAGGAAGGCTAGGGGTGAGACTAGTGGGGCTGCGTTAGAGAAAGAAGTGGATGCTATTTTGAAGATAATCAAGATGAGCGACTACAGAATTGTAGATCAGCTACTGCAGACTCCTTCAAAAATATCTATCTTAGCTTTATTGATGAACTCTTCTGCTCACAGAGAATCCTTGATGAGGGTATTAGACCAAGATTTTGTGGAAAGTGATATGCCAATAGACCAATTCAACAGTGTAATAGGGAACATTACATCATGTAATAACTTGAGTTTCTGCGACGATGAATTACCAGATGAAGGAAGGAATCACAACTTAGCCCTCCACATCTATATGAACTGCAAGAATGATTCACTATCCAATATGCTGATTGATAATGGATCTGCGTTGAATGTTATATCGAGGAGTACACTTATGAAGTTGAAATATCAAGGAACACCTATGCGCCTGAGTGGCATCATTGTGAAAGCATTCTATGGATCAAGGAAATCTGTTATTGGTGAAGTGGATTTGCCTATTCATATAGGACCACATTTGTTTCAAATTACTTTCCAGGTCATGGACATTATTCCCGCTTATAGATGTTTGTTGGGACGGCCGTGGATACATGAGGCAGGGGAAGTCACTTCAACTTTACACTAGAAACTGAAGTTTGTACGTGAAAGGAAAGTAGTGATCGTAAATGGGGAACAAGAATTATTGATATCTCATTTATCCTCTTTCAACATTGTGGAGGCGGATGAAGCTGCTGTTGGAACCCAGTTCCAGGCCTTATCCATTGACAATATAAGAGGAAATGAGAATTCGATGGTTTCACTTAAGGATGCACAGAAGGTTGTACGTAAGGGTCATAATGAAGTGTGGGGACGGATTGTGGATCCACCTGTGAACAAGAACAGAGCTGGCTTGGGGTTCTCTTTGAAGAATGACAAAGGTAAGGGCATGGAGCCGAAGTTTGCTACAAGCAAATATCAAGACATCTTCTGTAGCAGGGGTTATCTTAATCCAACTGTTTCTAGGATCAATGCCATTGTGGAAGATGAAGCAGAGCAGGAAAGGCCAAATTATGTGACGCACGGAGTTAGGGTCCAAAACTGGATCACCATTGATGTTCCTTCTTGCATACATGATTCAAAGTAATTTGTTTTGTTAATCTTTTTGAAAAGCTTTCACTCTGCCCAAGGTGAAAGTATTAATATTGTATGGGCTTATCTGTTGGCTTTGATTTTTAAAATCAATAATAAAAGTTGTCTTTGTTTCCCAAATTGTGTCTTTATTTTCTGCTTTTTCTCAAAAAATGATAATAAAAAAAACCTTTCAAAATAAATGATAACCGAAATTTAATCTGCATGATCACTTGTTATATGTGTCAGTTTCTAAAAGCAATAATAAGTCATATATGCAGATTAATTAAAAAACCCGTTGAATAAAATGACCCTGCACCCTCTCCCAACTTTGAATGTCCTATGTATGGGGCTGAAGAAGAAGATTATGATGAGATTCCATAAGAGGTATCACGGTTTCTTGAGCACGAGGAAAATACCATTCAGCCATATAAAGAGCCATTGGAAGTGATTAATTTGGGTTCAGAAGAAGATCCGAAGGAATTCAAGATTGGAGCATCGCTGCATCCTGATGTGAAGAGCAAGTTGATTAAACTGTTGAAAAAGTATGTGGATATTTTTGCTTGGTCTTACCAATATATGCCTATTCTAGATACAAATATTGTAGAGCACCGTTTACCGTTGAAGCCAGAGTGTCCGCCAATCAAACAGAAGTTGAGAAGAACTCACCCAGATATGGCAGTGAAAATCAAAGAGGAGGTTCTAAAGCAGATTAATGCTGGTTTTCTTATGACGTCAATGTATCCTCAATGGATTGCAAATATTGTCCCAGTACCGAAAAAATATGGAAAAGTCCGCATGTGCGTAGATTACAGAGATCTAAATAAAGTTAGTCCAAAAGATGATTTTCCGTTGCCACACATTGATATGTTAGTGGATAGCACAACAAAATTCAAAGTACTCTCGTTCATGAACGGATTTTCCGGGTATAATAAAATAAGAATGGCGCATGAGGACATGGAAAAAAAACATTTATCACACCCTGGGGAACATTCTGTTATAGAGTGATGCCCTTCGGGTTGAAGAACGTTGGTGCAACGTACCAGAGGGCTATGACAACCCTATTACATGATCTCATGCACAAGGAAATCGAAGTATATGTTGATGATATGATTGCCAAATCCCAGACTGAAGAAGGGCATGTAGAAGATTTGTTGAAGTTGTTTCAGCGTTTGAGGAAGTATCGTCTCCGCTTGAATCCAAATAAATGCACCTTCGATGTTCAATCAGGGAAACTGTTGGGTTTCATTGTTAGCCAGAAAGGAATTGAAGTTGACCCTGATAAAGTCAAAGCAATTCAAGAGATGCCAGCGCCAAAAACTGAAAAGCAAGTCAGAGGTTTCCTCGGGCGTTTGAATTATATTTCCAGATTCATTTCCCACATGACTATAACATGTGAATCGATCTTTAAGTTGTTAAAGAAAGATCAAGGTTATGTGTGGACGGATGACTGCCAAAGGGAATTTGAAAGTATTAAAGAATATCTACTTGAACCTGCTATCTTGTTTCCTCCTGTCGAAGGAAGACCGTTGATTATGTATCTGATAGTGTTAGATAATTCCATGGGTTGTATTCTGGGACAACAAGATGAAATAGGGAAGAAGGAGTTCGCCATTTATTATCTCAGTAAAAAATTCACTGATTGTGAGTCGAGGTATTCCATGATGGAAAAGACATGTTGTGCTTTGGCCTGGGCGGAAAAGCGTTTGCGGCAGTATATGTTGAATCACAATACTTGGTTGATCTCCAAAATGGATCCAATCAAGTGCATTTTTTAAAAGCCTGCTCTTACTGGGAGAATTGTCCGCTGGAAGATGTTGCTATCTGAATATGATATCAAATTCCGCACTCAAAAAGATATTAAAAGAAGTGTGTTGGCAGATTATCTTGCTCACCAAACAGTGGAGGATCATCAGTCTGTAGAATATGAATTCCCCAATGAGGATGTGATGTTCCTGAATGTGAAGGATTATGATGAACCATTGCATGAGGAAGGTCCTGACCGTGAATATCGTTGGAGTATGATATTTGATGGAGCTGTGAATGCTTATGGTAAAGGAATTGGTGTTGTAATTGTCACTCCACATGGATCGCACATTCCTTTTACTGCAAGGTTAACATTCGATTTTACTAATAATATGGCAGAATATGAGGCTTGCATCATGGGTCTCGAAGAAGCTATTGATCTCAAAATTAAAAATCTAGATGCGTATGGTGATTCAACTTTGGTAATAAATCAGATTAAAGGAGAATGGGATACTCGTCACCCCGTCTTGATCCCTTACAAAGATTATGCTATAAGATTGTTACCCTTTTTCAATAAAGTTGAATTCCATCACATTCCTAGAGATGAAAATCAGATGGCGGATGCTCTGGAAACTCTGGTTTCTATGTACCAAGTGAATACTTGGAATGATATACCTTGAATTATGGTTCGGTGACTGGATAGGCCCGCTCAAGTGTTTACAACAGAAGAGGTAGCAGATGAAAAACCTTGGTATCATGATATCAAACATTTTCTTCAGACTCAAGAATACCCGACCGGTGCATCGAAGAAAGATAGAAAGACACTGAGAAGATTGGTTGGCAGTTTCTTCCTCAGTGAAAATGTGTTGTATAAAATAAATTATGACATGGTCTTGCTTAGATGCATGGATAGACACGAAGCAGACATGTTGATGCATGAGGTTCATGAAGTTTCATTTGGAACTCATGCCAATGGACATTCGATGGCTAAAAAGATTCTAAGGGCAGGTTACTATTGGCTGACAATGGAATATGATTGTTATAAATTTGCAAAGAAATGTCATAAATGCCAAATTTATGCGGACAAGGTCCATATGCCTCCGACACTTCTCAATGTGATTTCCTCCATGTGGCCTTTCTCTATGTGGGGTGTTGACATGATTGGGATGATAGAACCCAAAGCTTTGAATGGACACCGTTTTATCTTGGTAGCAATTGATTACTTCATCAAGTGGGTGGAAGCTGCTTCATATGCCAATGTTACTAAGCATGTGGTTGTGCGCTTCATCAAGAATAATCTTATATGTCGGTATGGTGTGCCGAGCAGAATTATCACTGATAATGGCTCGAATCTGAACAATAAAATGATGACAGAACTGTGCAAAGAATTTAAGATTGTCCATCATAATTCCTCTCCGTACAGGCCAAACATGAATGGGGCTGTTGAAGCTTCTAATAAGAATATCAAGAAGATTATCCAGAAAATGGTCGTTACTTATAAGGATTGGCATGAAATTCTCCCTTTTGCTTTGTATGGATATCAAACATCTGTCCGCACTTCAACAGGAGCAACCCTGTTCTCCATGATGTATGGAATGGAAGTTGTACTCCCAGTCGAGGTTGAGATCCCCTATTTGCGTGTGATAATGGAAACCAAGTTGTCAGAGGCTGAATGGGTCCAGAACCAGTTTGACCAATTGAATCTGATCGAAGAGAAGAGGATGACAGCTTTATGTCATGGACAGTTATATCAGAAAAGGATGAAGAAACCTTTTTATAAGAAGGTCAAACCTCGTAAATTTAGAGAATGCAACCTCGTGCTCAGGAAGATCATGTCTTTCAACACTGATTCTAGGGGCAAGTGGACTCCCAACTTTGAAGGCCCATATGTTGTCAAGAAATCCTTCTCTGGCGGTGCATTAATTCTTGAAACTATGGATGGCGAGGAGTTCCCACGTCCCATGAATGCTGATGCAATCAAGAAATACTTCGCCTAAAGAAATAAAAGAACAGCTCGCTAAGTTGAAAACCCAAAAGGGCGGCTTAGGCAAAAAAGAGCGTCTCGGTAAACCGAAAACCCGAAAGGGCGGTCTAGGAAAAAATTAGAGACATAAACAGAATAAATTTCCCACTAAGTTGAAAACTCGCAAGGGCAGCTTAGGAAAAAGTTAGGGACTTTCTTGGCAAGTAACTACATCATACGAGACTTGATCATTGGAGCAACAATCTTCTCGGATTCTCATAACACTTCAACAGAAGTTGCTGCTCAGGATTTCAAAAGTTATTAGAGGGGATAGTGGTTATTGTATCTCAATGTATCTTTTCCATTATATATTACCATTTTCCGAACTTTGTAATTATCCATGAAGTCTCGCCATTCGCAGACTACCATTCTATTAATGAAATTTGAGCTTTTAACTAATTCTTTGTATTTATTATTTTATTTATCTTGCAAAGACTCCATTTATTATTGATAATAACTTTCAAAGAAAAAAGATTAAATAACAAAATCAATTTTTCAAAAAGAATTTACAATTCTCTTTTACCTTGGAATCTATGATGAAATAATGGCAACAAAATGGTGATCCCAGGAATGGACAAACTCCAGTTTGTTTTAAGAAGTTTTTGTTCCCCTCGGGAAGGTCTACTCAGGATGATTCACCGTATTGGGTTCGTGACTCCAGTATCCTCGGTCAAGTTTGGATTCATTTCTCCTCTTTTCTGAATTTTCATGATGTGAAGTCTCAATCTGAGATTTCTCCAGTGAAGTTTTCGTTTGGTCTAATGGAAGTTCTTTTTCCCGAGAAGTTTGTACCATAATCACTCTTGAAGAGCACAGGTCCCTAGTTTCTCTGGTGAAGAATGTATTATGGTTTTCCCTTTGAAGATGTGGTGTTAATCTCCCCAATGAAGTAGGCCTGAATTCCCCAGTGAATGTTTTGATGATTTGGTGTCCATCTGCTTTACTTGAGACTGGTTTTGCAATCCCTAGTAGAAGTGTTACTTTTGAAAACGTTTGTTTCCCCGAAGAAGCCTGAAGAAGGATGTTCTATCCATGTATCTGTATTATTCTGTCACTTTTTTTTGTTTACTTCTGGATTATGTTTCTCCCCAGTAAACCTAAAGCAGGCAGTAGGTTTTGTTTCCTCAGTTGGCATTTACTTTTTCTTGGAATGATCATCCTGGATATGGTTTAGCCGAGTGTTGTTTGTGCCAGAGTTGGTTTTGCTTGGTTACCCCCAGGGTTGTGTATCTGTTTTTTCAGCATACGCACGATAACACTCATACATTCATACATACATCATGCATAACTAAAATTGGCAAATCATTGTTCATTAACATTTTTTAATGTTTTGTTGACATATCACCCTGTTTTGCAGAGTTACATTGTCCTCTCTTCCATAGAGTGTTGGCCCTAAGTAGAAACTGTATATTCTTTCAATTTCCCGACAGAGTTATCCCTCGTGGAATATTTTTTTCTTTAGCCTTCCTATACAGCTCCTTGTTCGGATGGATTTGGTTTTACCTCTTGAGTTTATTTCTCAAAGGATGTATTTTGGTTGACTGTTTCATCTCGGTTTATTTCTGGTTTGAATCTGTGGTTCCACAACAATGTTATTTACTTTAGATTTTTTAAAGCTTCGAGTTTTGTTTTGTGCATTTATTTTGCACAAGAAGACTTTGTCTCCTTAGCAGGAATATCATGGCATTTCCCCAGGAAGTCATATTTCTTTCCCCATGAAGCCATATTTCTATCCCCGGAAAGTCATTTCTTTTTACAATCCTCCATGACAACAAGTAGCAGGTCTCTTTATTTGAGCAACTTGTGCTTCCCCGTAAAAGTCGACGTAACTTTTTTTTGCTATCTCCTCTATGAGTGGATAGTTTGCAGTCCATCGTCAGTTTACGCCAGTGGATGGCAAGACTTTCAAATTCACCGAATTAGCTCACTGTGAAATCTTCGCAAGTGGAAGTCTCTTTATTTAAGACGGCTTACATATTACCCTTTCCAGGAAGAGTGCCTCGGTTAAAGAAGAAGTTGAGACCCTTTCTAGGTGAAATGCCAGAATTTTAGGGAAGCTTATTATCTTTTTGCTACCTTCAGTGAACGTTGGTAGTTCATCGTCAGTGAACGGCGGTGTTATGATATATTCTCTTTCTACCTTCAGTGAAAGTTAGTAGATCACCATCAGTGAAAGTTGGTGTTTGTTATCTTTTTGCTACCCTCAGTGAACATTGGTAGTTCATCGTCAGTGAACGGCGGTGCTATGATATATTTTCTCTCTACCTTCAGTGAAAGTTGGTAGATCACCATCAGTGAAAGTTGGTGTTTGTTATCTTTTTGCTACCCTCAGTGAATGTTGGTAGTTCATCGTTAGTGAATAGCGATCCTATGATATATTCTCTTTCTACCTATAGTGAAAGTTGGTAGATCACCATCAGTGAAAGTTGGTGTTTGTTATCTTTTTTCTACCCTCCGTGAATGTTGGTAGTTCATTGTCAATGAACGGCGATGCTATGATATATTCTCTTTCTACCTTCAGTTAAAGTTGGTAGATCACCATCAGTGAAATTTGGTGTTTCTTATCTTTTTGCTACCCTCAATGAACGTTGGTAGTTCATCGTCAATGAACGATGATGCTATGATATTTCTTTTCCTTCTACCTTCATTGAAAGTTGGTAGATCATCGTCAGTGAACGGCAGTGTTATGATATATTCTCTTTCTACCTTCAGTGAAAGTTGGTAGGTCATTGGCTGTGAACATCGATGATTGTTATCTTTTTTCTACCCTCAGTGAATGTTGGTAGTTCATCGTCAGTGAACGGTGATGCTATGATATTTCCTTTCCTTCTACCTTCAGTGAATGTTGGTAGCTCATCGTCAGTGAACGTCGGTGTTGTTATTTCTTTTCCTTCTACCTTTAGTAAACGTTGGTAGCTTTACCTCTAGTAGGAGTTGGTGTATCCTTTGCCCTTTTTACCATCCTCTCTGATTCGGATCTTTTGATCCACCAGTGATTTATCTTCCTGGTTGGGCCGCTCTCTTGTTTCTTTATCATTGTTACATCCCCAATGGTGTTTTGCGTCCCTTTGGATTTGTCCATGTGCACTCATGATCATAAACATTTGCATGGAATATTAGGGCCAAAATAGGGTTTGTTTTATATTTAAGTATCTTCGATCGCGTCGACACGAAGATTTTTAACCTTCGTATCTCTGGATAGAAGAAACTTAAATAAGGGAAGCTTTTGTACCCCAATTTTCCCCCCTAAGATCCCCTTACCATACCGTATTGATTCAATTACAACAAGAACACATTAGGGCTTTTGGTTCTCCTCCCTATCTTTAGCTTTGCTCTTTGAGGAATCACTAAACACCTTGACTTCTTTTTATTGTGTAATCATTCATGTTTTGTTTGACTTCCTTTTAATTAATAAAATGAAATGTTGGTTTGTCTTACTTGTCAATAATGCAAATAAAGGCAATGGGGCTTGGCAAGTTGATCCATGGGTTCATGAGTTTATTTCCATGACCTAGTCAATGAAGCTTGAGAAGTTCAAACCTCACCATGGAAGTTGTTTTGGACGGTATGGCATGGCAAGTTTATTTTGGTTCACTACATTTCCAAATTATCAAGGTTGATTCAAAAGTACAAGGGGTTGATTGAAGGAGTTGTCATGCTTGGACAAGGCCTTGTTCCCATTGATTACAAGTTCATATTTTTCCTTAATTCTCAAGATATAGAAGTGGTTGTGGTTGCTATGAGTTCTAATTATCATCCTCAACAACTTATATTTACAAGGCATTTGTTTTGGTACAAGAAGTTTGTTCAAAATTGTCAAATTCCTCAAGGCATGTTTCTTAATCTAGGAGCTAGGGTTTTGAACTTCAAAGGAGTATATCTTGCTCATATTTTGGTATTTTTGAGTGATTCCAAAGACATCCTTATCTTTAAAGGGATATCAACAAATCACTTCAAAAGTTCCAAGGAGTTTTCATGTGGAAGAAACTTGATGAAGAAGAAAGATTACAAGTCCTCCAGATGAATCCCCATTTTTCCATATGTGACTTCAAATGATCATAACTTTGTCAATTTTTATCACCTTGAGCCCATTCCTTTTCCATAATGATCTTGAAGATTTGAAATTTATGCCTTCTTTTATGTGCAAAGTGATAAAAAAGATGGAAGTTGACTTAAGGACACTAAAGATTATTGGTCATTTTATGAAAGTTTTCCAACTTCAACAAGTCATAACTTTCTCAATTTTTGGATATCGTGAATGGTTCAAGTTTCAAAATGTAATTCAATAGATCTACTTCATTACATCTTTTTTGGTCAAGAGAAAATTCCAAGTGGAAGGCTATGTTTAGATGCAAGACATTATAGGTCACTTTTGAAGAAAAATTTGAAATATTTCTAAGTATGGAAAGTCAACATTTTTTCTCCAACTTTGACTCAACACAACTTTCAGCTCAAGCATCCATTTCATTCCATTCTTTTTCCATTGCAAAGCTTGTAACCTCATCTTTCTGAAGCATCAAGAATCATGCCCTAAGACCCCTTGAGTTGAAAATTTCATTGGTCAGAAGTTGGCACTTTGAAACTGAATTTCTCACCAAGTCAGAATTTTGAAATCTATAATGTGGCCTCTAATCACAAGTTTTCCATGTGTTTTTGCCTCTAAACATGTTTAGAGAAGCTCCAGATTTGTTTAGCACCTTAAAACGCAAGGATTGGATGAGTTTTGGTGAAAATTAGATCACACTTCACTTGTGCATCAGGTTTTCATGAATTCCCTCCAAAATACATCATTCACTCTTCCTTTTGATCCAATTTGCTTCTCCTATAAATACATGAACTATCCCATTCATTTTCTCAAGTTTGGATATCCAGAATCACCCTGCCAAACTTGTTCCCTAACTCAGAATTTAGAAACTTTGAAATCCATTCTCAAGCCTTTTTCAATCCAATTTTTCAACAATTCACCTTCCTTGTTCTTCCCTGAAGCTAACCATATAATTACATTTAAGAATCGTGCCCTATATTGCTCCATAGAAGTCCAGTTTCAGAGTTCTGCAACTCAACTTCAATTAGTAGATTCCTTCATCAATTCTTCAAAACTTTGATATCGTTGTGATGCTCTCATTACCCTGGTTCTAGTCGCAACACTTACTTCTTACTGGAAACACGTTTTGACCATGAAATTTCAAATCCCTTTTCAAAACTTTCTTTCCAAATTGCTTGAGCTACAATTTATATAAATTTGGCGCGGGGGTGTGGTTGTCTTCGTCTTGAAGAGTCAAAGCGAATGACATAGGTCTGAGCTTCTAATTTTACAGTTTGAGAGACCTGCAATTCATGTTGGCTGGAGGTTGAAGATGACCAACGTGTCATCTTCCAACCAATGATGGCACGCCACTTGTTATTTTTGAATTCTGATTTAATAATTGATTCAGTGCTTTATTCACTAATGACCATGATTGCACAATGCGCCAGATCCCTTGTATTTGATTACTAACACGTTTTGACTCTCATCCAATGGTCCACATATTTTTTACTTTTATTTTCTTTTCTGATTTTTTATATTTAATTATTTTAAACTTCAAAAATCATAAAAAAATTCTTTTTTAGTCCAAAAAATCTGAAAAAATTATGAAAAATATTTTTGATTATTCTCTTTCTTATTTTTTTTTTCACAATTTAATTTTGTTTTTTGGTATTTTTTATAAATTTACACTTTTTTATTAGAATTGTTTTAAATGTTTAAAAATACTTTTATGCATTTTTAAATTCTGAAAAAATTATGGAATGATCCAATGATATTGTGACACATATTGGTGACCTTATTTTATTTTTTTTTCTGACTTTACTATTTTTTTTATCATTTTTGGTTTGTTTTACCCCTTTCTTTTAATTTTAAAAATAGTTTCTGACTTTAAAAAATTTCCAAAAATTTTTTAAAATTATTTTAGTTCATTTCTGATTTTTCTATGGTCTTACTTTTTATTTCTTGATTAATTTGGACATAGTTGATATTTTTCTCTTTTATTTCTATTTTTAAACATTATTTTTAAACCTTTTTGTATATATTAAAATGTAATATTATTTTGTGATTTTTTTCTGGCTGATCTTGGATTAAATTTTTGATCATGAACTTTATTAACATCATTGGATCCATGGTTTTGAGTCTAACTCCACAAAAATGGATGAATGATTTTAATAATAGTTTGGTTAAATTTAATCCAAAAGTGGTTTGTATATTTTCTCCCATCCCTCTTCGTCTCATCCTCTTCTTATTGCACTAAATGTTGTTGGAGCAAGATCTCTATATCATGTCTCAAAACAAATGGTGCATAGATTGCTATTGACCGACCTCAAAATAGGTGCGACTTCTATATAAGTCCACTTACGATTGCTTAACATATCACTAAATTTTGTCCCGGTTCGAATAAATGATCATTCTTGGCCCAAACTTATGTTTGCAAGCCCAAGTATGTTAATTTCATCTCTTTGATCCAATAACCTTGAGATTCATTGTGTGGAGGCTTTGGTTCTACCAATCCTCTAATAGATCTACAACACCTTTGGTCAACGCGGATCACTTAAACATCATTGATCATTAAATGATACTCATAAAGATTCCAAATGGATGATAAACTTGACAAAAATCAACTGCAACTTGTTGTATGGAGGCTTTGGTTCTACCAATCCTCTAATGAGTTCCAAATGCAAGTTTCAAGTTGATCATCCAACCAACCACTAATCAGTAATAATTGATTTTATTTTGTGCTTTTATTTTATGTTCTTTACTTTATGCACCATTTACTTTTAACATTTACATTTTATGCTATTTTTCATCTTTGCTCACTTGAGCCCCTTTATATTCTTGTCATTTTTTATTTTGCTCACTTGAGATTTTCTTTTCTTTTAAAGACACCTAATAATCAACATAAACCCTAAAAACCTTTAACGATACTTGGACTATTTGGTTACTACCCTTGGCATTATGGAGCATTGGAATTTTTGGACTTAGGATTCGAAACCTTGGCCTATGATTGGAGACTTTGTGATCATATCTGATTATTTTGTCTGGAGCTCTTGAGGTTCACCTCAAGACATTGGGTTGTTTGTTTGTTTTGTGTGTAGGTTATTGTGATTACACCCTTTGTTTGTAATCTGGAATTCACCCGTATACAGCCGTTACTATGTCAAATTTTTGTGAAGACTTAATACACTTGAAGTTTGGTTTTCCCAAGAGGTCTAGTATCATTTTCTTATTTGGTTTCAATCCAAAGAATGGGAATTCTATTTTGGCTCATAATGTCAGGTATTGGCTTCTTGTTGGTTAGATGGTTCTTATCCCTAGCTTTTACCTTATGCTTTAGGATAACCTCTTCTTCTCCTCCCATCTTCTTTAATTTCAAAAATCTTCTCCCCCATTTTGAAAACTCTTCTTGTTTTAAACTTGAATTACTTTTATAATAACTTGGACTTAGGTCCATTCATTTTCAAACATTTTCATAAATAAACTCCAATAAACTTAACAATACTTTGACATTTTTGTGAGAAGACTAAAAGTAAATCAATCTTATTTCAAACTATTTTTCCACTTTGGCTTTTATCTTTAAACTTTTCTCAAAAGATTGAACTCTTGTCAATCCTTGTAGTGATGCAAACAACTATACTTCTACAATATGTAGTAAAGAGAGATATATTCCACTTAGGTGTTGAGTGAGGCATTGTTGATTTTAAAATCCAAGCCATATACTCCACTTTGAGATGATGCAAATTCTCCTTTCTCATGATTGTGGATAGTAGGTATGTTTTCCACACGGACAATGACGATGATGTTTTATCTCCTAAAATTGGCTAACACATTTGTGTTTTAAAATTTTTAAAAGAGGAACTAAGTGTACCCTGATACCCTATTGCATTAAGAGGTGGTATGTAGGCACTAAAGGTTCTTAACCACGGCGCGTGCAAAAATAATAAATATATTTCTTTTCTCACCTCTACCATCTATTTTATACAACATTTTTTATAGCCAAAATATACAAATTTTTCAAAGAGGTTCCTGCGGAGTACCGTAGATGTTTAGGGTTCTAATACCTTCCCTTTGCATAACCAACCCCCATACCTAGAATCTTTCCCCCTCTTTTTGGGTTATTCGCTATTTTCCTATTCCTTTGGAAACAATAAAGCACGGTGGCAATTTTGATTTTGATTTGTATAAGTCTAGTCAATCCAATGGCTTAGTCTTGAACATTTCTACCGCTACACCATGGATTCAAAGTTGGTACTTTGAAACTAATGTTTTCTCCAAAGTCACAATTTGAAATCCATAATCCAGCTTCTAAACACCAAATTAGCACGAGTTTTTTATTTAAACATATTTAACCAAGTCCCAAAGTTGAATTAAGGTTCAAAATGCAAGAGTTAGCTGAGTTTTGAGCAAATTTAAGTCACACTTTTCTCACTTTTGGGCTTCCTTCGTTTTCCCTCTAAACCTCACTATTGTACCCCAAAATTTGCCCTTTCGTCTTACTCAACACATGCTCATTCAGATCCTTAACTTGCTTAAGGATGCCCAAGAGTTGACCAGACAAACTCTCTCCTAAAGCAATGAACCTCCAACTAGGGTTTCCATTTTCATCAATATGGATGATCTCCAAAGGCCTCATATGCTCTCCATAGTCATAATATGTTCTCAAGACCATCCATGTCAAGTTTCATACCTTGCACAAGAAGTTTTCCCAGTCAATTGTCAGATGCTTGAAAATCAACTATACTAGGTCAAAAGTCAACTCTGACCCACATACAGTCAAACTTCAAGATTATTTGGTCAACATAAACATTTTCAAGTAACATCCATCATTTGATCAAGGTTTGATCATGATTCCCCAAGGAATGCTCCTAATTCATCAAAACTCAAAAGTTGCTAAGTTAGAGTTTCTTAGGAAAAGTCAACCAAACTTTGACCAAACATAACTTTTTCATACTTTATCAGAAATTTCTCATCCAGGGCTCATTTTGAAGAGAATCCAATTCCCTACAACTCATCTTCAGCCCTCAAGTTCAATAAATGCACTCATGAAAAGATATAAATTCATACATTATAGGTCCTTTTCAAAAGTCAACAAAAACACCTTTTGGGTCAAAGCTTCTTATGAAAATGGAGGATCCAATTGAGATGAAACCAAAAGGGTTGTTTAGTGGACATCGTAAGCACAAAAAAGAGGATTTACCACGTGAAGCTTCCAAGACAAGTTGCCATTTTTTGCCAAAAAGTCTCAAGTCGAATTCCATATTAGAGCCATCCTCAAGGAGATTTAAGGATTGCAACATGTTCCTGGACACCTCCATAAGCTTTTCCAACCATTTGCACGCTTGAGGCATCCTGAATCGACTTGCACGCACATCACGGTTTGCCATTGTTCTTGATTTTGGTTTTGATTATTTGCGCATGGTTAACATTTTTTAAGCATACATTCATGTTTGTGTTGTCATTTGGAACGTATTGGCATGATTAATTATATGTTTTGGTGCATATAGAGACAATCGCCATTATTAGGGTTTACGCTTGCATTTTAGGGATTTATTATACAGGTAAAATTAGGGCCAAATATGGGCACTATCAGGATCACGAGGTCATACTGAGTGGATTTTCATACTTAGATTTCATTTATCTTATTTATTTAATATTTTTGAGATGTGGAGATTATAGTTACAGTCAATAAACCGTAGGTAAAAACCTTTACCTAATACGAAGGTACTGGGGAAGAAGACGATTGCGTGGAAACGCCCCGTTGGGCTATTTGAATATTAGCACGTTTCTTCTGGATATCACGTGTTTTTCCATTATATATTATTTTGTTCAATTATATTAATAACAGGCCAACTGGCCCAGTGGCGTGCATGAGAGTTGTTTAGGCGTTATGAGTGAGAGGTCAGGGGTTCGACCGCTGCCTCAAACGTTTGTCATTTTTATTTCAAATACTTTGTAGGTTCTATATGCTTCAGCATCCAGTGTCCACCATACGCCCCAGATCCCATCCCTAAGATCCATCATCACACAGATCTCACGCTCCAGCTTTGAGGGACCACCGTGAACCATCAGAAGAGTGATGCATGGGACCAAGCGCAGGCTCTGGGCCTCCAGCTTTGGGCCTAACAAGGAATTTGGCATCACACCTATTGTACCCCAAATTTCCCCCCTAAGATCCCTTCATCATACCAAGTTGATTCACTCACAACAAGATCACACTAGGATTCTTGGTTCCCCTCCCTACATTTAGTTTTTCCCTTTATGAGAGATTACCAATCACCTTGACTTATGTTCCTTTTATGATCATGAATATTATTTTGTTTTCTTCATTTAACTCATAAAATGCAATGTTGGTTTGTCTTGCTTGTTATCCATGTAGGTGAAGGCAATGAGATTTAACAAGCTACCCCATGGGTTCATGAATTTATTTCCATTCCCTAGTCAATATAGCTTGAGAAGTTCAAACCTCACCATTGGATTGGTTTTGGGATAATTGGAATGGCAAGGTTGATGTGGTTCATCACATTTCAAGGTTATTATATTTGACTCAAAAGTACAAGGGGTTGATTGGAGAAGTTGTCATGTTTGGACAAGGCCTCGTTCCTATTGGTCTCAAGAGAATAATTCTATCAAATTTCAAGATATAAAAGTGGTTTTGGTGGCTATGAGTCCTCATTATCATCCTCAACAACTTATATTCACAAAGCAAGAATATTGGTACTAGAAGTATTTTCAAACTTGTCAAAGTTCCTCAAAGCATTTTCTTGATCTAGGAGCTAGGGTTTTGAACTTCAAAGGAGTACATCTTGCTCACCTTTTGGTATTTTTGAGAGATTCCAAAGATAGACTCCTCTTCAAAGGGTTATCAACAAATCACTTCAAAAGTTCCAAGGAGTTTTCATGTGGAAGGAACTTGGTGAAAAAGAAAGATTACAAGTCATCAAGATGAATCCACAATTTTACATGAGGGACTTCAAATGGTCTTAACTTGGTCAATTTTTATCACCTTGAGTCCATTATTTTTCCATAATGATCTTGAATATGTGAACATTATTCCTTTTGTTATGTGCAAAGAGGGAAAATGGATGGAAGTTGCCTTAAAGATGCAAAAGATTATAGGTCATTTCATGATTTTTTGCCAACTTCATCAAGACATAACTTGCTCAAATTTTGGAGATTTTGAATGATCCATGTTTCAAAGTGTCATTCAAGAGGACTACTACATGCCATTTGTTTTGGTTAAGAGCAAATTCCAATTGGGAGGCCATGTTTGGATGCAAGACATTATAGGTCATTTTTGAAGAAGAATGTGAAATATTTCTAAGTATGGAAAGTCAACCCTTTTTCTTCAACTTTGACTCAATGCAACTTTCATATCAAGCATCCATTTAACTCCATTATTTTTCCATTGCAAAGCTTGCAACCTCATCTTTCTAAAGCATCAAGAATCATGCCCTAAGACCCCTTGAGTTGAAAAGGCCATTGGTCAGAAGTTGGCACTTTGAAATTGAATTTCTCACCAAGTCAGACTTTTTGAATCCACAATGTGGCCTCTAATCACAATTTTTCCATGTGTTTTTGCCTCTAAACATGTTTACATGTTTAGTGAAGTTCCTGATTTGTTTAGCGCATCAAAATGCAAGAATTGGATGAGTTTTGATGAAGTTTGTATCACAATTCACTAGTGCATCAGGTGTGCATGATTTCCCTCCAAAATGCATCATTCACTCTTCCTTTTGATTCCATTCGATTCTCTTATAAATACATGAACTATCCCATTCAATTTCCCAAGCTAGGATAGCCCGAATCACCCTGTCAAACTTGCTCCATAACTCAATTTTCTATAACTTCAAAATTCATTCTCGACCCTTTTTCAATCCAATATTTTCATCAATTCACCTTCCTTGATCTTCCCTGAAGCTAACCATATAATTACATTCAAGAATCATGCCCTATACTGCTTCATAGAAGTCCAGTTTCAGAGCTCTACAACTCAACTTCAATAGGTAGATTCCTTCATCAATTCTTCAAAACTCTGATATAATTGTGTTTATCTCATTGCCCTGGTTCTAGTCGCAACACTTACCTTTTACTGGAAACACGTTTTGACCATGAAATTTCAAATCCCTTTTCAAAACTTTCCTTCCAAATTGCTTGAGCTACAATTTATATAAATCTGGCGCGAGGGTATGGTTGTCTTCGTCTTGAAGAGACGAAGAGAATGACATAGGTCTGAGCTTCTGATTTTACAGTTTGAGAGACCTACAATTCGTGATGACTGGAGGTTGAAGATGACCAACGTGTCATCTTCTAACCAATGAAGGCGCGCCATCTGTATTTTTCAAATTCTGATTTAATTAATGATTTTGTACAATATTCACTAATGACCATGATATGCACAGTGCGCCGGATCCCTTAGATTTGATTATAACGCGTTTTGACTTTCATCCAATGGTCCACATATTTTACTTTTATTTTCTTTTTCTGATTTTTATATTTTAATTGTTTTAAATTTCAAAAAATCATAGAAAATACATTTTTAGTCCAAAAAATCTGAAAAAATTATGAAAAATATTTTTGATTATTCTCATTCTGATTTTTATTTTTTCACAATTTAATTTTGTGTTTTGGTATTTTTTTACAAATTTTACACTTATTTTATTTGTTTTAAATGTTTAAAAATACTTTTATACATTTTTAAATTCTGAAAAAATTATAGAATGATACAATGTTATTGTGACAAATATTGGTGACCTCATTTTATTTTTGTTTCTGACTTTACTATTTTTTACCATTTTTTGTTTATTTGACCCATTTATTTTAATTTTAAAAATAGTTTCTGACTTTAAAAGATGAATAAAAAATATTGTAAAATTACTTGGGCCTTTTTCTAATTTTTCTATGGTCTTACTTTACATTTCTTGATTAATTTGAACATAGTTGATATTTTTCTCATTATTTTCTATTTTTAAAACATTTTTAAAAATCCTTTTTATGTATATTAAATGTGATATTATTTTGTGATTATTTTCTGGCTGATCTTGGGTTAGATTTGGGATCATGAACTTTATCAACATCTTTGGATCCATGGTGCTGAGTTTAAATCCACAAAAATGGATGAATGATTTTAATAATAGTTTGATTAAAATTTAATTCAAATGTGATTTGTATATTTTCCCATCCCTCTTCATCTCATCCCTTTCTTATTGCACTAGATGTTGTTGGAGCATGATCTCTATATCATGTCTCAAAACAAATGGTGCATAGATTGCTATTGACCAGCCTCAAAATAGGTGCGACTTCTATATAAGTCCACTTACGATTACTTAACATAGCGCTAAATTTTGTCCCGATTTAAATAAAGGATCATTCGTGGCCCAAACTTATGATTGCAAGCCCAAGTATGTTAATTTGATCTCTTTGATCCAATAACCTTGAGATTCATTGTGTGGAGGCTTTGGTTCTACCAATCCTCTAATTGATCTACAACACATTTGGTCAACGCGGATCACTTAAACATCGTTGATCATTAAATGGTACTTATGAGAATTCAAATGGATGATATACTTGACAAAAAGCAAATGCAACTTGTTGTATGAAGGCTTTGGTTCTACCAATACTCTATTGAGTTCAAAATGCAAGCTTCAAGATGGTCATCCAACTAACCACTAATTATTGACTTGTTTACCTTATACTTTTTTTATGCTTTATGTACTATTTACTTTTAGCATTTACATTTCATGCCATTCTCATATTTGCTCATTTGAGCATTTATTTTCTTGCCAACTTTACTTTGCTCACTTGAGCTTTTCTTTTGCTTTCTTAAGACACTTAATAATCAACATAAACCCTAAAGAATATTTAATGGTGCTTGGACTATTTGGTTACTATCCTTGGCATTATGGAGCATGGGACCTTTCTTGGACTTAGGATTAGAAACCTTGACCTATCTTGGAGATCTTATCTGATTATTTTGTCTGGAGTTCTTGAGGTTTACCTCAAGACATTGGGTTTCTTGTTTGTTTTTGTGTGCAGGTTTTTGTTATTACACCCTTTGTTTAAAATCTGGAATTCACCCGTATACAGCCGTTACTCTGCCCGATTTTTTTTGTGAAGACTTAATACACTTGAAGTTTGGTTCTCTAAAGAGGTCTAGTATTTCTTTGCTTGATTGGTTCCAATCCAAGGAATGGGAATTCTATCTTGGCTCATAATGTCAAGTATTGGTTTCTTGTTGGTTAGATGGTTCTTATCCCTAGCTTTTACCTTATGCTTTAGGATAGTCCCTTCTTCTCCTCCCATCTTCTTTAATTTCAAAAATCTTCTTTCCCTTTTTGAAAACTCTTCTTGTTTTTGAACTTGAACCACTTTCATAATAAACTTGGACTTATGTCCAAGCATTTTCAAAACATTTTTCATAAATAACCTCCAATCAACTTAATAATGCCTTGACATTTTTGTGAGAAGACTAAAAGTCAATCAATCTCATTTCAAACCATTTTGCCACTTTGGCTTTTATCTTTAAACTTTTCTCAAAAAAGGTTGAATGCTTGTCAATCCATGTAGTGATGCAAACAACTGCACTTCTACAATATGTAGTAAAGAGAGATATTTTCCACTTGGGTGTTGAGTGAGGCATTGTTGATTTTTAAAATCCAAGCCATATCCTCCACTTTGAGATGATGCAAGTTCTCCTTTCTCATTATTGTGGGTAGTAGGTATGTTTTCCACACGAACAGTGACGATGATGTTTTATCTCATAAAATTAACCAACACATTTGTGTTTTAAATTTTTAAAAGAGGAACTACGTGTACCCTGATCCCCCATTGCACGAAAAGGTGGTACGTAGGCACTAAAGGTTCGTAACCGCGGTGGGTGCAAAAATTATAAAAATAATTATATTTCTTTCCTCACCTCCACCATCCATTTTTTTACATATACAACATTTTTTATAGCCAAAATATACAGATTTTACAAAGAGGCTCCTGCGGAGTACCGCAGATGTTTAGGGTGCTTATACCTTCCCTTTGCATAACCAATCCCCTTACCTTGAATCTTTCCCCCTCTTTTTGGGTTATTTGCTCTTTTCCCTTTCCTTTGGAAATAATAAAGCGTGGTGGCGATTTTTATTTTGATTTGTATAAAGTCTAGTCAATCCAATGGCTTAGTCTTGAACATTTCTACCGCTACATAAAAATGGAGACTTCACTGGGGAAAGATTGACCTCTTGCTGGTCCATCCCTAAGTGGGTTAAACCTATCTTTGTTTATATATGTATATGTGTTATTACTGTGTTTTGTGTTATATGTTGTATATATGTTTGTCTGGATTTTCCTGGTTTTCAGGGTGCTTAGTGATTACTCATAAGTCCTATACCCGGACTTGGGAAAACTTTAAGATAGGACAAGCGGTATAGTCATGTTAACTTTGAGGGAGTAAAACCAAAAAACGAGGCATGAGATCCCCCACTTAGTGGAGGCCCCTTTGACTGTAGTGTCGTTTACCGAGTAATCGGGAAGACGTACTGCTTTCGACCTGGGAGCCTGCTGAAACTGAGGACCGTAGAATACCAAACCCATCTTGGCCTTTTAGGTGTAGTGCGGAAGCTATGACGGAGTAATCCGGAAATAGTTGTCACACGATACTACGCTCGGACGAGTCTTTCTTGAGAATATTACTAATTACTGAGTTAATCGGGAAGTTGGTAATATCCGAAGGAAGGATGTAGACTCTGGGAACCTCTAGAACCTTGTTCGGCAGGTGATAACTTTTTAGACCAATACCTTATGGGTAGTACCTTCGACCTCATGCTCGTGACGTTGAACCTATGAACCCTATATGTGTGATCTTACGTGTGATTGTTGCATCATGCATCCATGCACTCATAAGCATCATTTGAAGAAACCATATTTCAAGGGATTTAAAGGTTGACTATTTGTGAATATCTCAGGTGCTTTCTAACCATGGATTCTGGAAAGATAAAGACCCGAAAATACAGTTTCAAGGATCCCAAGATAGATGAGTTGATCAGTCTAATTCTCGAGATCGAGTGTTCCGCAGACTTTTGGAAGAAGTATGGTTCCATTATTCCTCTCATGAAGCTGAAGATGAAGGAGGGTATTCTCTCGACCAAGGTACAGTTCTATGATCCGATGTATCATTGCTTTACTTTTCCCGACTATCAGTTGATGCCTACACTGGAGGAGTATTCTTATCTATTGGATTTACCTGTTACCGATCGTATTCCTTTTACTGGTTTAGAGGGAGAGCCAAAACCACATGAGATTGCTGCTTTGATTCATCTGGGGAAATCTGAGGTGGAAGCCCATATGACTACTAAAGGGGGAATTAGAGGATACCAGCTCAGTTCTTATTGGAGAAATCTCGTTACTTTGCCAGAATGAAGAGTAGAGTTGCTTTTAAGGCCATCTTTGCTCTACTTGCTTACGGGTTGTTCTTATTTCCTAATGTGGACAAGTTTGTCGACATTAATGCTATCGGGATTTTCATGATTGGAAACCCAGTTCCTACATTGTTGGGTGATGTTTATTACTCTATTCATCTTTGAAATTCTTATCATGGGGGGATGATTATCTGTTGCACGCCTCTGTTGTACCGGTGGTTTATCTCTCATATGCCTCAGTCTGATGCTTTTTTGGATATCAAGAAGGAACCCCGTTGGGCTCCTAAGATCATGGAACTTACTCACTCAGACATTGATTGGTATTATCGAGCTTACCAGGATGTAGAGATTATTGACAGTTGTGGTAGTTTCCCCAATGTACCTCTTCTTGGTACAAAGGGAGGAATTAACTATAACCCTGTTCTTGCACGACGACAGCTTGGTTATCCGATGAGGGATAAACCGAATAGTATTCATTTGAGTAGTTTCTTTATAAAGGAAAGAGAAGACCATAGGGAAGCTAGGGAGCCGATTGCGAAGGCTTGACGTCACATGCATAAGAAGAGTAGGAAGGATTTGGGACCTAGGGGTGATGTTTCTTTGGAGCCATATCTTCAATGGATCCGATCGAGAGCCATTCAGTTAAAGATGCCATATACCCGGGAGACACCCATGCCTGATCTATTTGTGAAGACCACTCCTCCCTTATTAGATGATCTAGAAGAGCTGCAACTTGCTTTGGTTAGGATGCAACAGGAAAGGGATGCTTGGAAGAACAAGTTCCAAACTATAGAGAGTTCCTACAGAGCAGACCTGAAGGATAAAGATGACTTGATTGAGATCCTTGAGAGTCGAGTGGTAGAGTATATGGGGAGGCAAGGGGATTTATTTTCTCCTAAGCCTCAATCAGGTGCTGATCACTCACTTCTTGATTCAGATGATTGGAAGGAGGTTGTCACCAGATATGCGGAAGAAAACCAGAGGTTAAAGGCTCAGATTGCTAGGCTCACGGGGAAGCACCAACGTACAGAGTGATCTACATCAGTTCTATTCTCAGGGTTTTAGATTTTATTTTCATCTTGTACTTGGGATCATTGAAACTTGTAATCCATTTTGGAGTTATTATAATAAAAAAATTTCAGTATTTCAAAATATTAAATAACAAAGTAAAAATAATCATATGCATTGCATACCATGCATCATATTGCACATATTTCATGAATTTATTATGCATATCCAGGTGTCTTACCAAGCTTCTTTACTTCATTCGGCAAGCTGACTAATCACTACAATACTCGGGCTAATTTTAAGAAGAAGATGGACAACTTAGAACAAGAGAACCGCGAACTGTGCAAAGAAGTTTCTGCTTTGAAGGCCGGCATGGCCAATCTGACTACTCTGATGAAAGCTCTGGTGGCTGCTCAGAATCAGCCACCGAGTGTTCAACCTCAACCAACAAGGGAAACTACTGAAGCTCCAACTGTTCCCGTATCTTCTACTCCGGCTGTTGCTCAGAATCACATGCCTCAAGGTTATCCATGGGGAATGCCAGATAATTTTGCACCTGAAGGTTTCAATCTTGATACTCCAGTGTTTAAGACTATTGTTACTCCGACACCTCCTATGGTGCATGATGTTCCTGCTGCACCTCCTTCGGTGAATATGGTTCTGTTTGTTAATGATGATGTGTGTCGTCCTTTCCCTCCACCGAGTGAAGACTTGGGTCTTTATGACAGAATGGATGATTTTCAAGTGTAGTTTGACAAGATGCAAAGAGAGATGAAGACCCTCAAGGGAAAAGAGCTATTTGGGCAGAATGTGAATGAGCTATGTTTGGTCCCAAATATTAAGATACCTGCTAAGTTTAAGGTCCCGGAATTTGAGAAGTATAAGGGCAACACATGTCCTCGTGCTCACCTGGTGATGTACGTGAGAAGAATGTCTACCCATACTAACGATCAGTGTCTGCTGATTCACTTTTTTCAGGATAGTTTGACTGATGTTGCGTTGAAGTGGTATATGAGTTTGGACAGCGCTAATATCCATACTTTTAATGATTTGGGAGAAGCATTCATCAAACAATACAAGTACAACATGGACATGGCGCCTGACCGTGATCAACTTAGGGCCATGATTCAGAAAGACATGGAATCATTCAAAGAGTATGCACAGAGGTGGCGTGAGGTAGCCGCCCAAGTGATTCCTCCCATGGAAGAGAAGGAGATGACTAAGATTTTCTTGAAGATGCTGGGTGCTTTCTACTACGAGAGGATGGTAGCAAGCGCGCCAAGTGACTTTACTGAAATGGTAGGAATTGGTATCCACTTAGAAGAGGATGTAAGAGAAGGTCGTTTGACTAAGAGTGAAGGATCTGAAGGTGTAAAAAAGCCATCTTATGGGTTTACCAAGAAGAAAGAAGGAGATGCAAATGTTGTTATACAAGATAGGAGGGTAAACGCTCCTAGAAGGAATTATCAGCGTCATCAGTAAGTCGCCTCAGTTACTCCTGTTATGAATCTCGCTCCAACTACCGTTGCTTATCAGAGACTGTCCCAACAGAGGAATCAAGGGTATAATCAGAGAAAGGAGAATTATGATCCTATTCCCATGACCAATATAGAGTTTCTACCGGCCTTGATGCAGAAAAAGTTGGTCCAGACACGACCACCTCCCGCTGTACCGTCACCATTTCCTTGGTATTACAAAGAAGACCAAACATGTGCTTTTCATCAGGGAGCACCAGGGCATAGTGTTGAGAATTGTTATCCTTTGAAGAATGAGGTGCAGAAATTGGTAAAGTCTGGTGTTCTATCTTTCAAGGACATGGGACATAATGTGAAAGATAATCCTCTACCCAAGCATGGGGGAGTAAATGCTGTAAATATGGTGGCCGGTTGTCCAAACGACTTCCGAATTTTTGACATTAATCTGGTCAGAGGAGATTTGGTGAAGATGCACGCAGACCTCTGAATTTAGATACTACACGTATGACCATTCTGGTTGTGCTATTTGCAGTATAAATATACAGGGTTGCGATAAGATAAAGGTTTATTTACAAGAGACGATGGATGAGGGCCTCATTCACATAATCAGGCCTAGGGCAGAGTATGAAGAGGAAGTGAATATGGTTTCTGGATGTCCTGGTGAATTCAGAATTTTTTATGTGGAACATTTGAATGAGGACCTCGTGCAGTCGCACGCTACCTTCTGCCACACAGCTGGTCTGGTGGAGCACCAATATAGATCTTGCCTAGTTTGCTGTCGAGATCCCCGAGGATGTTCAATCGTGAAAGAGGGTGTTCAGTTGCTGTTAGACAATGGGACTATCAAGATCACGGGCCAGAGGGATAATTATCATGAGATTGGTATGGTTGAAGTTTGTTTAATGGAAGAAGAGTCAGAGGAAGAGTATGCTTCCGCGGATGAGTATTTTTCTTCAGACGAAGATTTTTTTTCTAGAAATGAATTATTGACGACTGGCTGTGTTAAAGAAGGGGTATACGTCATTGTGCCTTGTTTTGGCGCACCCGCTCATTTTGAGGTGGAGTGTCATAGCAAGCCAACTCTTACCCCATTGGTAATTAGTTTTCCAGGTCCTATCCCCTACAAGTCAGATAAGGCTGTTCCTTACAAATACAATGCTACAATCTTAGAAGACGGGGTGGAAATTCCCATCCAGCCAATGCCCGATGTTGGGAATATAGCTGAAAATAGCAGGCTGACCCGTAGCAATTGTGTGTTTGCGCCGGTTGTTCGGGGAGATGTTGCTGCTGGAAAGAAAATTGCTGAGAATGATGAACCTAAGAAGGCTACAGGAGAGACCAGTGGAGCTACGCTAGAGAAAGAAGTGGATGATATTTTGAAGATAATTAAGATGAGCGACTACAAAATTGTAGATCAGCTACTGCAGACTCCTTCAAAGATATCTATCTTAGCTTTAGTAATGAACTCCTTTGCTCATAGAGAATCCCTGATGAGAGTATTGGACCAAGATTTTATGGAGAGTGACATGTTAATAGATCAATTCAGCAGCATAATTGGAAACATTAAATCATGTAATAACCTGAGTTTCTGCGATGATGAATTACCAGATGAAGGGAGGAATCACAACCTGGCCCTCCACATATCTACGAACTGCAAGAATGATTCACTATCCAATGTGCTAATTGATAATGGATCTGCGCTGAATGTTATACCGAGGAGTACTCTCATGAAGTTGAAATATCAAGGAACACCTATGCGCCCGAGTGGCATCATTGTGAAAGCATTTGATGGGTAGAGGAAATATGCCATCGGTGAAGTGGACTTACCCATCCATATAGGACCATATCTGTTCCAGATAACCTTCCAGGTCATTGACATTATTCCTGCATATAGTTGTTTGTTAGGACGGCCATGGATACATGAAGCAGGGGTTGTCACTTCAACTTTACATCAGAAGCTGAAATTTATGCGTGAAGGGATGGTGGTGATTATAAGTGGGGAGCAGGCATTGTTGATGTCTCATTTTTCCTCCTTCAGTATTGTAGAAGCGGATGAGGCTGCTGTTTGAACCCAGTTCCAATCCCTATCTGTTGATAACATAAGGAGAAATGAGAATTCCATGGTTTCGCTGAAGGACGCACAACAGGTTGTGCGCAATGGTCATAATGCAGTTTGGGGGAGAATTATGGATCCATCCGTGAACAAGAACAGAACTGGTTTGGGTTTCTCTTCGAAGAATGGAAAAGTTGAAGGTTTGAAGTCAAATTCTACTATGAGCAGCTATCATGATGTTTTCCGCATCAGAGGTTACCTTCATCCAACCGATTCTAACGTTAATGTTGTTGAAAAGGATGAAGCAGAGCAGGAAATGCCGAATTATGTGACGAATGGAGTCAGGGTTCAGAACTGGGTCACCATTGATATTCCCTCTTACACACATATTTCAAAGTAATTTGATTTGATTAATCTTTTCTTTTTCTTGAAAGGCTTTCACTCTGCCCAAGGTGGAGGTATTAATGTTATAGGGCTTATCTGTTTGCTGTGACTTTTAAGATCATTAATAAAAGTTGACTTTGTTTCCCAAATTGTGTTTTTGTTTTTTGTTTTTTTATTAGAAATGGTAATAAAAAAAACCCTTTCAAAATAAATAATAACTGAAATTCAATCTGCATGATCACTTGTTATATGTGTCAGTTTCTAAAAAGCAATCATAAATCATATGTGCAAATTAATTAGAAAACTCATTGAATATAATGACCCTCCACCATCTCCCAACTTTGAATGTCCTGTGTTTGGGGATGAAGAAGAAGATTATGATGAGATTCCAGAAGAGGTCTCACGGTTGCTTGAGCACTAGGAAAATACCATTCAGCCATATAAAGAGTCTTTGGAAGTGATCAATTTGGGTTCAGAAGAAGATCCGAAGGAAGTCAACATTGGAGCATCGTTGCATCCCGATGTGAAGAGAAGGTTGATTGAGTTGTTGAAAGAGTATATGGATATTTTTGCTTGGTCTTACCAAGATATGCCCAGTCTAGATACAGATATTGTCGAGCATCGTTTGCCGTTGAATCCAGAGTGTCCACCAATTAAACAAAATTTGAGAAGAACTCACCCAGATATGGCAGTAAAGATCAAAGAGGAGGTTCTAAAGCAAATTAATGTTGGTTTTCTTGTGACGTCAGTGTATCCTCAATGAATTTCCAATATTGTCCCAGTACTGAAAAAAGACGGAAAGATCCACATGTGCGTAGATTACAGAGATCTAAATGAAGCTAGTCCAAAAGATGATTTTCCATTGCCTCACATCGACATGCTAGTGGATAACACAGCAAAATTCAAAGTATACTCGTTCATAGACGGATTTTACGGGTATAATCAAATAAGAATGGATCGAAAGGACATGGAAAAAAATGTTTATCACACCTTGGGAAACATTATGTTACAGAGTGATGCCCTTCGGGTTGAAGAACACTGGTGCAACGTACCAGAGGGTTATGAAAATCCTATTCCATGATCTGATGCACAAGGAAATCGAAGTATATGTTGATGATATGATTGCTAAATCCCAGACTGAAGAAAGGGCATATAGAAGATTTGTTGAAGTTGTTTCAGGGTTTGAGGAAGTATCGTCTCCGCTTAAAACAAATAAATGCACCTTCGGTGTTCGATCGGGGAATTTGTTGGGTTTCATTGTTAGCCCGAAAGGAATTGAAGTTGACCCTGATAAAGTCAAAGAAATTTAAGAAATGCCATCACCGAGAACTGAAAAGCAAGTCAGAGGTTTCCTCGGGCGTTTGAATTATATTTCCAGATTCATTTCCAACATGACGGAAACATGTGAACCGATCTTTAAGTTGTTAAAGAAAGATCAAGGTTGTGTATGGACGGATGACTACCAAAGGGCATTTGAGAATATTAAAGAATATTTGCTTGAACCTCCTATCTTGCTCCCTCCCGTAGAAGGAAGACCGTTGATTAAGTATCTGACAGTGTTAGATAAATCCATGGGTTATATTCTGGGATAAAGGATGAAACAGGGAAGAAGGAGTTCGCCATCTATTATCTCAGTAAGAAATTCAATGATTGTGAGTCGCGGTATTCCATGTTGGAAAAAACATGTTGTGTTTTGGCATAGTCGGCAAAGCGTTTGCGGAAGTATATGTTGAATCACACCACTTGGTTGATCTCTAAAATGGATCCAATCAAGTACATTTTCGAAAATCCTGCTCTTACTGGGAGAATTGCCTGTTGGCAGATGTTGTTATCTGAATATGATATCGAATATCGCACTCAAAGGCTATTAAAAGTAGTGTGTTGGCAGATTATCTTGCTCACCAACCAGTGGAAGATCACCAGTCTGCAGAATATGCATTCCCCGATGAGGATGTGATGTTCTTGAAAGTGAAAGATTGTGATGAACCATTACCTAAGGAAGGTCCTGACCCTGAATCTCGTTGGAGTAAGATATTTGATGGAGCTGTGAATGCTTATGGTAAAGGAATTGGGGTTGTGATTGTCACTCCTCATGGATCACACATTCCTGTTACTGTAAGGTTAACATTTGATTGCACTAATAATATGACAGAATACGAGGCTTGCATCACGGGTCTCAAAGAAGCTATGGATCTCAGAATTAAAATTCTAGACGTGTATGGTGATTCAGCTTTGGTAATAAATCAGATTAAAGGAGAATGGGAAACTCGTCACCCTGGCTTGATCCATTACAAAGATTATGTTAGAAGATTATTACCATTCTTCAATAAAGTTGAATTCCATCACATCCCTAGAGACGAAAATCAAATGGCGGATGCTCTGGCAACTCTGGCTTCTATGTACCAAGTGAATACTTGGAATGATATACCCCGAATTGCGGTTTGACGGCTGGATAGGCCCGCTCATGTGTTTACAGTAGAGGAGGTAGCAGATGAAAAACCCTGGTATTATGATATCAAGCATTTTCTTCAGACTCAGGAATACCCGATTGGTGCGTCGAGGAAAGATAGAAAGACATTGAGAAGATTGGCAGGCAGTTTCTTCCTCAGTGAAAATGTGTTATACAAGAGAAATTATGACATGGTCTTGCTCAAATGCGTGGATAGACACGAAGCAGACATGTTGATGCATGAGATTCATGAAGGTTCATTTGGCACTCATACCAATGGACATTCAATGGCTAAAAGGCTACTAAGGGCATGTTACTATTGGCTGACAATGGAATCTGATTGTTACAAATTTGCAAAGAAGTGCCATAAATGTCAGATTTGTACAGACAAGGTCCATGTGCCTCCGACACTTTTCAATGTGATTTCCTCCCCATGGCCTTTCTCTTTGCGGGTTATTGACATGATTGGGATGATAGAACCCAAAGCCTCGAATGGGCACCGTTTTATCTTATTAGCAAATGATTACTTCACCAAATGGGTGGAGGTTGCTTCATATGACAATGTTACTAAACAAGTGGTTGTGCGTTTCATCAAGAATAATCTTATATGTCGGTATGGTGTGCCGAGCAGAATCATCACTGACAAAGGCTCGAATTTGAACAACAAGATGATGACAAGACTGTGTGAAGAATTCAATATTGTCCATCATAATTCATCTCCATACAAGCCAAAGATGAATGGGACTGTTGAAGCTACTAATAAGAATATCAAGAGAATTATCCAAAAGATGGTTGTTACTTATAAGGATTGGCATGAAATGCTTCCTTTTGCTCTGCATGGATATTGAACATCTTTCCATACTTCAACAGGAGCAAGCCCGTTCTCCTTAGTATATGGAATGGAAGCTGTACTCCCAATCGAGGTAGAGATTCCCTCGTTGCGTGTGATAATGGAAACCAAGTTGACGGAGGCTGAATGGGTCCAGAACATGTTTGACCAATTGAATTTGATTGAGGAAAAGAGAATGATAGCTTTATGTCATGGCCAGTTATATCAGAGAAGAATGAAGAAAGCTTTTGATAAAAAGGTCAAACCTCGTGAATTCAGAGAAGGCGACCTCGTGCTCAGGAAGATCATGTCTTTCAACACTGATTCTAGGGGCAAGTGGACTCCCAATTTTAAAGGCCCATATGTTGTCAAGAAATCCTTCTCTGGTGGTGCATTAATTCTTTAAACTATGGATGGCGAGGAGTTCCCACGTCCCATGAATGTTGACGCAATCAAGAAATACTTCTCCTAAAGAAATAAAAGAATAGCTCGCTAAGTTGAAAACCCGAAAGGGAGGTGTGTTACGGTGGGAAAGAACTGACTGTTTTTTGGAATGCTGGTTTGCGTTTTGCGTTTGTTTTCGCAAAATGTTGCGGTAAGCAAGAGTCGCCACCGACTTTTATTTTATCTAACAAGGAAAGGAAAAAAGCACAGAAAAATTCCTTTTTCGAGATATTTCTCGGGTTCGGGGGGTAGATTATAGAAAGGGAAGGTGTTAGCACCCTTTCTATTTGTGGTTATCCACGGGCTCTTAGGTACTTGCTCATATTATTTTCAAAATTGCTTTTCTTTGTGCTTGTGGGTTTGAAAAAGTTTTTTTTTTGAAAAGGAGTGTAAGTGTGAAAAAAATTTTGTTTTTTGAAAGAGCAAGTACTTAAGAACCATCTACCTACTCGAAAAAGGAATCGTTCTATGCTATCTTCCTTTAGGCAATGCTATCCTACTATTGATGAGTAGGTAGCACCGTCGTTGGAGTTTTAAGGGTCAATTCGAATTTAGGGACTTACGGTCACTAAAGCAATGTTAGGACGCATTAGCGGTAACCCTAATGTCTTAGATCATTTTATCCGAGGCAACCGTTTTGAGGCAACTATGATCTTTGGACAAGAGGGCGACCTCTAAAACTTCCTATACTCAATGACCGCGTACGTAGGCAACCAAGTAGGGTGTACCCTAAGAGTGCGCATGTGCGAGTGTGTTGTTTTCAGTTAATTTTGTATTTGTACATGTCAATGGTTATCTAAGTTGATTTTAGGTTAAACATTCATTCTTGTCATGCATACCTATTATTAAACATCTAACAATTATAAATTGCGGAAAATAAATTGCAGAAATTAAATTACAAGGCGTCGGGTATTTACATCGCCAAAAGCAACCCTTTGAAATTAAAATGCGTAAAATAAATAAAGCGATAAAAATATTTAAGGTCCTATTAAGCTATTACATTCCGGGAACAAATACAATATTGAATAAAATAGATCGCGTGCAGGAAATTAAATCGGGCGCAAGTTCTAGGGTTTTGACCCTTTGTTATTAAAGAAAAGATTTTTTTGTTTGTTTTCGACTTTTAAGAAATAAACTATCCTAAATTAATTATTAAATTAAATTAATTAAACTAATTAATAAAAATAAATATTTTTGGGTTTTTTTGTTTATTTAGAGAAATATAATAAAATTGATCAATATTAATAAAAACCTAATTATGTCTAAGTTAATTTGATTATTTACAAAATATATTAAAGTTATCCTAATTAAAACTAAATTAATATAATTAGTATTTATTAATAAAAATAAAAATAAAATAGTGAATTTAAATTTAATAAAGAAAATATTTTTTTGGTTTTAATTTTATAAAGAAAAAGATTTGATTGGTTAGTTAATAATAAAAATAATAACAAAACAATTAAATAAACTAAATGAAAATAGAGAGAGATAGAGGTATATGGGTCTGGTTTTTGGAGGTCTGAATAGCAATTCCAAGGCCCAATAACACGCTGGCCTGGTGGACCTTTTGGATTCCATGTGCGCCTTTTGACTTGGTCCCATGGTAGACCATCATCCTGGATCACCAGATCTGGCCTTGGGCCATCTGGCGCTTGATTGAGTGAGGACACATGATGAGCTCCACGCCTAGCTTTGCACTGGATTACCTGAAGGAAAAATATAACAAATAACATGGGGGGACCTGGGATTCGAACCCAGGTCCTGATAGTGATTGCATAGCTTGCTTCGCCACTAGGCCAATGTGTCTCAATTGTTAACATATTAAACAACAATAACAATAAGAGATAATGCGCCATATGCCAGAAAAAAATTAAAAACGCGTGAATTGTTTGAACCAGCCACTAAGGAGACGACACACCATCGTCTTCTTCCTCACGCCCTTGTAACTTTACCTGCGGATTTAAATCCGCAACTAAATGCGTAGGTCATTCCTAAAACCCATCTCAGGCCATATAAACTCCTCCCAAGACCATGGTTGTGTTCGTCTTTCTCTTCCAGTCATGTCCATGGCCATCAATGGAGCTAATTTTACCTGTAAGAGAAATGCCCAAAAAGCAAACCACAAAACCCTAGATTCGGAACTTGGCCTTAATGATCAGATAAATAAAATTGGGTAATACAGAAAGCTTGGAAATTTAATGAGGATTATGAATATGCCCATAGTTTATACAAAAGATACAAGAATAAAGATTTGCGAATTCAAAAGAAGGGCGATTTTCTGTGATACTTACAGTGAGTTTGAGCGTGTATGGAGGCTTGCTAGGGATTGGTTTTGACTCAGTGAACCTCCAGCAATCGATTGGTGTCAAGCTTTGCCTCTGAAAATGCCTCCAAGGATGATTTCGGTTTCACACTTTTTACCACTTTTTTCAAGTTTTGTTTGGTTGATTCTTGCAGCCTCTAGCCCTCAATTTCGTGCCTTTGCCTTCTATATGTATCATGGAATGTATTAGGTCAAGAATCATGAATCAAATCTCTCTAAATCAATGCCTTATTATTTGATTTGATTCATCCATTAAAGCTTGCCAAATTTGTCAAATCTCCATCTTTTTGTACATGATATGCTTGATACGAATTTTGATGATGATTATGATGACAATTAAAACCTGAAACAATCAAAAGATATCATGTAATCAAGGCTTTGTATTTTTTTATGATTTAATTTGATTAAAAATGAAATAATTCAATAAAAAATCAAATAATATAATAAAAATAAGATATGGGCTCGTGGCTGAAGCTAGGACACGTGGACAATGATGCAAGCTTAAATCAAGTGGAAAAGAATGGGCCCATTTGACAAAATTTGAAGTTTTGGGGATAGTTGACTTTTGGCAATTTTGCAAAAATGCCCAACTTCAACAATGCATAACTTCTTCAATTTTGAACTTTTCGAAGTGTTCTTGGACTTTCTACAAAGCTTGAGATTTCCTCTAACCAAAACATTTTGTCTCATATCATTTTGATATTCCATGCTCAAGTTATAAGCTTTGGCAAAAAAGGTCTTTTTGTTGACTTTCAAAAATGACCTATAATGTCCAAATATATAACTTCTTGTGAGTGAATTTTTTGATCTTGGGGTATGAAGATGGATTGTAGGAAATTGCATCCTCTTAAAAATGAGCTTTGGATGGGTCATTTCTCATAAAGTATGATAAAGTTATGCTTGGTCAAAGTTGAGTTGACTTTTCCTACAAAACCCTAATTTAACAACTTTTGAGTCTTGATGAATTTTGAACAATCCTTGATGAATCATGATAAAACCTTGATCAAATGATGAAATATCCTTCAAAATTATAATTTTGACAAAAAAGCTTGAGGTTTGACTGTATTTGGGTCACAGTTGACTTTTGCCCTATCACAGTCGATTTTTGGACCGTTTGAGCAATTGACTGAGCAAACTTCCTCTGCAAGGCTTGAAATTTGACATGGATGACCTTGAGAACATATTAGGACATTAGGGATCATTTGAGGTCATTTGGACTCAAGGATCTTGATGCAACATAAAGCCCTAATTTGGGGTTGACTGCCTTAGGAGATAGCTTGACTGTCCCACTCTTGAGCAATCTTGAACCACTTGGAGATTTTTCTTGCCATGTTTTGAGAAATATGAGAGGTAAAATTTTGGGGTACAACAGCTGCCCCTGTTCAATCTTCTTAAGCATGAGGATATAGATTGGCTTTCGTGCCTTTCGTGATCCGAAGGTGGAAGATGATTGAACACTAGAGTGCCCAGAAATTTACACTCGCATGAAGTCGTATCAGCCTGGTGATGTCGGGAATGGGATTACAGATGCCATTTGGATACCGTTGATAGGAGGTCTGAAGTTCGACTGGAATAAGAATCAGGGAGATCTTAGCGTCGATCTGACTGAACCAGAGAAGGTCTTGGATTGACTTTGACTGGATAAGAATCAACAAAATCTTAGAATCGATTTAACTGAACCAGGTAAAAGTCTTGGAATATCTTCAACTGGAATAAGAATCAGGGAGATCTTAGTGTCGATTTGACTGAACCAGAGAAGGTCTTGGATTAACTTTGACTGGATAAGAATTAGAAAAATCTTAGAATCAATTTAACTGAACCAGACGAAAGTCTTGGAATATCTTCAACTGGAATAAGAATCAGGGAGATCTTAGCGTCAATCTGACTGAACCAGAGAAGGTCTTGGATTAACTTTGACTGGATAAGAATAAAAAAAATCTTAGAATCGATTTAACTGAACCAGACGGAAGTCTTGGAATATCTTTAACTGGAATAAGAATCAGGGAGATCTTAGCGTCGATCTGACTGAACCAGAGAAGGTCTTGGATTAACTTTGACTAGATAAGAATCAGAAAAATCTTAGAATCGATTTAACTGAACCAGACGAAAGTCTTGGAATATCTTCAATTGGAATAAGAATCAGGGAGATCTTAGCGTCGATCTGACTGAACCAGAGAAGGTCTTGGATTAACTTTGACTGGATAAGAATCAAAAAAATCTTAGAATCGATTTAACTGAACCAGACGAAAGTCTTGGAATATCTTCAACTGGAATAAGAATCAGGGAGATCTTAGCGTCGATCTGACTGAACCGGAGAAGGTCTTGGATTAACTTCGACTGGATAAGAATCAGAAAAATCTTAGAATTGATTTAGCTGAACCAGACAAAAGTCTTGGAATATCTTCAACTAGAATAAGAATCAGGGAGATCTTAGCGTCGATCTGACTGAACCAGAGAAGGCCTTGGATTAATTTTGACTGGATAAGAATCAGAAAAATCTTAGAATCGATTTAATTGAACCAGACGAAAGTCTTGGAATATCTTTCTGTGGAATCCGCTGAAACAGCCCTCAATAGATGTAGTTTTTGAGGTGACTACTAGGTCATATAAGTAGTCAACGGTGTTTATTGATTCGTCTTTCCCTGAAAAGGTAAAGAGTTAGTCATATGAAATGTCATGATGTATGAAATTCATGATATATATCAAGCAATGATGCTCTCAAAATAAATGAGATTATGTGGTATGATGCGTATATGCCTGTATCATGATGTATGGAAATGTAATGTTTCTAGCTGGGGAAAATAAATCCTGGATAGCTGCTGAAGAATAGAGTTGGATTCTTCGTTTCCGCTGAGGATGGCAAACGAAGAGAATAAACCTGCAGGAGAGGATGACTCTGTTGGGGGAATAAACTGATGAGGAGATTACTCTGTGGGGAAGAGATGTTCTGCTGAAGATTCCATTGATAAATTCCGTCGGGATGAATTATCGTTGCTGGTGATATTGAATCATATTGGGGATTGAATTCCTATTTATGAAAGGAAAGAACTTTGATGGGGACGATCTCTTAGTGGCGACTTTACTGGGGATAACCTGTTAGACTTTTGTGGGGATAATCCTTTGAGCTTTGCTGGGAATGATCCTTTGAACTCGGCTGGGGAGATTTATTTTTGTACTCTGCTGGGGATAAACTTCCAGAGTCTACTAGGGATGATTCTCCCAACTCCGTTGGGGAAGCTTTTTCAGACTACGCTGGGAAAATTTTGACTCCACTAGGGATATCTTGTATCCTGCCGGGGAGCATTCTTATATTCCGTTGGGGAATATTAGGACTGTCGGGGGTATCAAGCCTTTTTAGTGTTGATGGTAGATAAACTCTGCTTGGGGAGAATATTACCGATTCATTCACAGTTGCAAGTCTATGCTGGGGAGATTTATCATTACTGTCTTACTCTGCGGGGAGTGAAGATATCTTAGCCATATTCTTCAGCTGAATCTACCTTTGTACCTGGTGGACAGAGCAACTGTATAGTTTGGACAATTTTTATTGCCCCTGTTTCTGATATTACCCGTAATCGTCTTTTGTTTCGTATGTAAATATTTATGAGCAACAATTAATGTCAAATGCATATATCAAAAATGAACATTGGACGTTCTTTGCAAATCAAAACAGATAAAGGAAAAGTAGTTAGAAATTTCTTTGAAAATGAATTTTATTGATTTTGAAGTTTGGCCTGTAAATAGGCGTTTTTGTACAAGAGGATGACGTCCTAGTAAGAGAACGCCGCCGAGCAGATAGAATTTACACAAATTGTGAAAAACAAAACAGCTATGTGAACAATCCCACTGGGTTCCAATTCTACTATTGCCTTTATGTCCTCGAGCATCTCATAACTTTGCTACTTGGTTGAAGGTAGATCAGATTGATTAGTGCCGTCCGAGCTTGATAGTCGATACCGAAGTCTGGATGTAAAGTGATCCAATGAGACATAGTGTTGCGCTTTGATCCCTAATTTTTTCCTGGACCGCCCTTTCGGGTTTTCAGTCCACCGGGATACCCTTTTTTGCCCAAGTTGCCTTTTCAGGTTTTCGACTTGCCGGGTGTACAAATTTTTCATTTTCATTCCTTATTTTTGCCCGAACCCTTTTGGTTCGCCGGGAAGCCCTTATTTTTTCCTAGGCCAGTCAACCTAACGGGTCTTTGATTATGCGTAGTATCTTTTCACTATGTCTGCATTGACGGGGTGAGGAAGGTCGTCACCATCCATGGTGGTTAGAATCATAGCTCCTACTGAGAAAATGTTCTTAACCACAAATGGCCCTTCGTAAGTAGGAGTCCGTTTTCCCCTGGGATCACCTTGAGGTAAGATAATGCGTTTGATAACCAGATCCCCAACTTGATACTCTTGTCGTCTAACTTTCTTGTTAAATGCCTTGATCATCCGTTTTTGATACGTCTGACCATGACAAATAGCAGTAAGTCTCTTTTCGTCGATTAGGTTCAGCTGATCAAGCCGGGTTTGAATCCAGTCATCTTCGCTCAAACCTGCATCCTTCATAATCCGAAGAGAGGGTATCTAAACTTCAATGGGAAAGACTGCCTCCATGCCATAAACCAAGGAATAAGGGGTTGCCCCTGTTGACATTCGCGCTGAGGTACGGTACCCATGAAGAGCAAATGGTAACGTCTCATGCCAGTCTTTGTATGTCACTGTCATCTTCTGCACAATCTTCTTAATGTTTTTATTAGCCACTTCAACAACCCCATTCATCTTTGGCCGGTAAGGAGAAGAGTTGTGATGCTGTATCTTGAACTACATACAGAGCTCAGTGATCATCTTGTTGTTGAGATTGGTACCATTGTCCGTAATGATCCTCTCTGGTACACCGTATCAACAGATCAGATTGTGTCAAATGAACTGTGCCACGACATTCTTGGTTACGGTAGCAAAGGAAGTTGCTTCAACCCACTTTGTAAAGTAATCGATTTCTACCAGGATGAAATGACGCTCGTTGGACGCGGTAGGTCTGATCTCGCCGATCATATCAATCCCCCACATTGTAAAAGGCCAAGGTGTCGTCAAGACGTTCAAAGGAACTAGAGGTATGTGCACCTTATCAGCATAGACTTGGCACTTGTGACATGTCCGAGAATGCTGGTAACAGTCGGCTTCCATTGTGGACCAATAATATCCTGCCCGAAGGATTTTCTTTGCCATGGTGTGTCCACTGGAATGAGTTCCGAAAGTACCTTCATGTAATTCTGTCATGATCCTTTCTGCTTCGTTCTTATCCACACATCACAGTAGGGCCGAATCATGGTTACGCTTGTAAAGGATGTCATTGTTGATGAAGAACTTTGCTGCGAACCTCCTCAAAAACTTCGTGTCATTAACAGATGCACCCTCGGGGTATTCCTGAGCCTAAAGATACCTTTTTACTTCGTGAAACCAAGGCTTTTCTGTTACCTCTCCAGTCTCAATGTCACAATAATGTGCAGGTTCGTCCAATCTTTCAATGATAATCCGGGGAGCCTCGTTGTCCCAATTGACTTTGAACATAGAAGACATTGTAGCTAGTGCGTCCGCCAACTGATTCTCCTCTCTAGGGAAGTGTTCAAAGGTTATCTCCTCAAAATGTGGAAGCAACATCAATATGTACTCCTTGTAAGGAATAATATTTGGGTGTTTCGTATCCCACTCGCCTTTGATCTGACTGATCACGAGAGCGGAATCTCCAAAGACACTCAGAAACTTAATCCTTAGGTCAATTGCTTCTCGGAGACCCATGATGCACGCTTCATACTCCGCCATATTGTTGGTGCAGTTGAAACATAGTCGGGCGATAAACGGAGTATGAGAGCCTTTAGGAGATATGATCACGGCGTCAATGCCATTACCCAAAGCGTTTGAAGCTCCATCAAAGTACATAGACCATCGGGATCCTTCCTCAGGTCCTTCATCCAGTCCAGGTGTCTCACAGTCAGTCACTATCATGATATTCTCATCCGGAAATTCAAAGTTCATAGACTGGTAAGCATCCATTGCCTGATGTGCCAAATGGTCTGCCAACACACTTCCCTTAATTGCCTTTTGGGTCGTGTACTGGATGTCATACTCAGTGAAGATCATCTGCCATCTTGCTATTCTTCCGGACAAGGCAGGCTTTTCAAAGATATACTTGATTGGATCCATTTTTGATATCAATAGAGTAGTGTGAGTCAGCATATACTGTCTCAGTCGGCGAGCAGCCCATGCCAAAGCGCAGCAAGTCTTCTCGAGCAGTGAGTATCGGGTCTCACAGTCGGTAAACTTTTTGCTAAGGTAATAAATAGCATGCTCTTTTCGGCCAGACTCGTCATGCTGCCCCAACACACACCCCATTGAATTGTCGAGTACTGTCAAGTATAAGATTAAAGGTCTCCCTTTAACTGGAGGCATCAGAATAGGTGGCTCTTGGAGATACTCTTTGATCCTTTCGAAAGCGGCCTGGCATTCATCGTTCCAACGTACTACTTGATCTTTCTTCAGTAACTTGAAGATTGGTTCACAAGTAGCGGTCAGGTGTGAGATGAATCGAGCAATGTAGTTTAGTCGTCTCAGAAAGCCTCTGACTTCTTTCTCTGTTTGGGGAGCTGGCATATCTTGTATGGCCTTCACCTTTGCCGGATCCACTTGAATACCTTTATAGCTTACGACGAAACCCAGCAACTTACCAGATCTCACTCCGAAAGTGCACTTGTTCGGGTTTAACCTCAGCTTGTACAACTTCAACCTGTCAAACAGCTTCTGAAGGTGGTCAAGATGTTCTTCCTCAGTCTGGGACCTTGCAATCATGTCATCGACGTATACCTCAATCTCATGATGGATCATATCATGGAACAAAGAGACCATGGCGCGCTGATACGTTGCCCCAGCATTCTTCAATCCAAAAGGCATGACCTTGTAGCAAAAGGTACCGCATTGAGTAACAAAGGTTGTCTTCTCCATGTCTTCGGAAGCCATTTTAATCTGATTATAACCGGAGAAACCATCTATAAAGGAGAATACCTTATGCTGAGCAGTGTTGTCAACCAGGACGTCGATATGAGGCAGAGGGAAATCATCCTTGGGGCTTGCCCTGTTCAGATCCCTATAGTCAACACACATTCGAACTTTACCATCCTTCTTCGGTACAGGAACCACGTTGGCCACCCACTGTGGGTAAGAAGTAGCTGCTAGAAAACCGACATCAAACTGTTTCATAACCTCATCCTTGATTTTCTCAGACATATCTGGGCGCATTCGGCGGACCTTCTGTTTCACTGGAGGACAGTCTTCCTTGGTAGGCAGGCGGTGAACCACAATATCGATATCCAACCTAGGCATATCTTCATAAGACCAGGCAAATATCTCAACATAGTCACGCAGCATCTGAATCAAATGTTGCTTCATACTAAGCTCCAAATTTGCACCGATTTTGACCTCTTTCTTGTCTACCTTTGTACCCAGATTTACTGATTCCACCGGCTCTTAGTGCAGCTGAATAACCCTCTCTTCCTGGAGTAGCAGTCTAAAATGTTCACCAGGCACTTCACAATCATCTTCACCTTCGTCTTCGGCTAAGTTGATCGGACTTTCAAAGTCATAACTGGCGGTAGCAGAGTCGTTACCAGTGAGATCCAGAGTTGATGTAGACCTGTATATGTGAGTGTGTGTAAAATAGCTGTTTTGCAATATATAAAAGAAAAACAAGGAGCGCAAAATTTGAAATGCAAGAAACGTCCAATGCTTTTATTAATGATATATAAAAATGACACACATAAAGCCCTCACAAATGAAGCCACGGTGCCCTGGGTAAGACACCGGGCCATAGAGTTTAAAACATTGTCTGTTACAGGTACAAAACAAAAAGTCTCATTACTGCGTGATAACAGAAACGGGCATAGAATCCTTCGCTGTCCAGTTGCTTAGTCCATTATCGGCAGTTGGGTATATCCAGCTGTCAATATCAAACTCTTCATCATCGTCATCTCCGATAGCACTCACTCCTGCGTCATGTTTAGGCTTTTCCGGTGCTCCAAACTCAATCTCCTTCGCATCGATCAAGTCTTGTACCTTGTTATTCAAAACCCAACAATCATATGTATCATGCCCTGGACTATCAGAGTGAAAAGCACAGCGGACATTATGGTTGTACTTTGGTGATGCAGTGTTGGGATTTTGCGGGGCGTCCCTTGGAATTACCAGATTGGTTTTCAATAACTGTGGCAGAATCTGAGATAAGGTCATGTTGAGCTGAGTGAACTGCCTTCGCGGTCTCTCGGCCTTTGGCTAATTGTTGCGCTGTGGAGCACCAACAGGTCTTGAAATGACAACCGCATTAACAGCTTGGCGGTGTTCAGGTCTATTCTGGATTTTCAAACTGTAAACAACACTGGACTCTTTCTTAAAAGGCTTCTTCTCGGTGCCTGATGAAGCACCCTTCTACATTTTATCGGATTTGATGCCAGCCTCAATCCTTTCCCCGATCATGATCAGCTCTGTAAACCCGGATGAAGAAATTCCAATCAGATGGTTGAAATACGGACCAGACAAGGTTCCTAGAAACATATCTACTAGCTCCCTATCAGCCAAGGGTGGTTGCACTCTTCCAGCGAGATCCCTCCACTTCTGAGCATAATCTTTGAAACCTTCTCCCGCATCCATTGACATACCCTGGAGCTGGGTACGCGTGGGAGCGAGGTCGACATTGTATTGGTACTTCCTGTAGAAAGCAGCAGCCAAATCTTCCCAACTGCGAATACTGGCTCCTTCTAACTGGTAAAACCACTCAAGCTGAGTCCCTGAGAGACTATCTTGAAAGAAGTGGATCCATAGGTTCTTATCAGCGGTGTACGGCTGAATCTTCCTTACATACGACCGAAGGTGAAGTTTCGGGCAAGAAACTCCATTGTACTTAGCAAAAGCTGGTGCTTTGAATTTGTGGGGAATCACTACCTCAGATGATAGACCCAGATCACCAATGTCCAGACCAGGCACTTTCTGAACTTCCATCGCATTCTAACGGTCTTCCAGTTGTTTGTATCTATCCTCGGCAGGAGGATACTGGTCTTCATTGAAGTCCGTCTCGTTGTCTGAAACCACAGGGCTAGGATCCCTCCTTTCTTCCTAGCTATCTTTCCCTCCAGATGAGGTGGTCAATTCAACTTCATCCCGTAGCCTGTTTCCAAACCTGTGACCTGTGTTAAACAAGATTGTCCTCTTCTTCTTCTTCTTCTTCTCTTTCAGAATAAGGGTCTTCAGATCTTGCTGACCCTTAGCTAGATTCATGAACAGCTCTTGGAATTGGGCATTTTGAGCCTGCAGAGCCTTGATTGCTTGCTCAGTTGATGGTTCAGAAGACATGATGCTGAAATAAACAGTGAAGAAGATGAGAAAGCCTGTATGGGTACCTGTTATGAAGTGTATGGGAATGATATGCGTATGATATGATTTCAAAGACATCGAGAGATTCAAATTCGTAAACCAAAAAGAAAACACACTTTTATTAGATAAACTTGAAATTAAAATTGTTCAACAAATGCCCTTAAGGCGTTACAAGAAAGGAAATACTGGAAAGTAAATAAAAATTGGAAATAATCAAAGGACATCAGTGCTCCCATGGTCGTTTGCCTTTAGTGCTGACATAGTCATTGATGATCTGCTCCCTCTCCAGCTGCCTAGTCAACTTCTGGATATTTCGCTCTTGCTCGTGATACTTTTCCCGGTAAGTATCCCGTTCTTCTCTTAGTTGCATCCAGGACCTCTTCAATGCCCCAATGTCAGTAGGCATGTAAGGGTGTAATATAGTAGGAAGAACCCCTTCCTCATCAGCAACTTCAACAATAATAGGCAAGACGGCTTCATATGGCATTCCCAGCTTTTGGGCACGGATACAAACCCATCTGAGATATGGCTCCATTGGAAGAGAAGTCTTTGGACCCAACTCGTGTGGATCAGATCTGTGAACTCTATCCCAAGCCCTTATGAATCTGCGGCGTTGCTCGTCATTATCCCCTTGAAAATCAAAGATGATACTACGCATCAGCAATTCATGAGGACCTTCTCTTCTAGCTCGCCCAAACTGACGTAAGGCCAAGCATGGATTGTAAGAAATTCCTCCATTGGTTTCTATCAGTGGAACATTGGGGTATTCCCCACAGCGATCAATAATGGCCACCTCGTCCATACCCTTAATAGTCCAAATGATGTCATTATGAGAGAGAGACATAACCCTATAGGCCCAGCCCATGCCTTCTTTGTTCTTCAGCACTGATTTGGGAAGGTGCAAAATAAACCACCTCGCCAATAATGGAGCACAACACATCAGGGTTCCCCGCCTCCGAGCAGTACGGGCATAAAGCTGATGAAGAATGTCACCCAAGAGAGTGGGTACAGGATTACCAGAGATGAAGATTTTCACCGCATTCACATTAACAAAGGAGTCGGAGTTAGGAAACAGTACCAAACCATATATCAGAAGACCCAAAATATCTTCGAATGCCTTGAAGTCTAGACTATCCCAGAAATGATTAGCCTAACCAACCAAGAACTTAGTCAGAAAGCCCTTTGCTCCACTACGGGTTTCCCAATTAGCCATTACCTCATCCTTTGTCATATGGAGGACTGAAGAAATCTCTTCCCGCCTAAGGATCTTCTCCCATCCTGTAAACGGGGTCTGCTCCAGGATAGGGATACCAAGCAGATCAGAGAACTCTTCTAAGGTGGGGACCAACTGGTAGTCCTGAAAAGTAAAGCAATGGTACAACGGATCATAGAATTGGACCAAGACACTCATCATCTGCTCGTCTAATTTGGAGGTGACCAAACTAAGAAGATACCCATGTCTTCTGATGAAGGAGGTAGTATCAGACATCTTTGCAACCAATTCTTTAAGCATAGTGGGAACCTGGACAAAGTTGATCCGGATGATGTTCCTACGCATGGGTATCATGACCTACAAAACAAAACAAAGATGAATCCCTCCTGTCTTTGAAATAGGTTAGTCTAATGCAAGATGTATGCAATGTCATGATGTCATGATATCATGATAGAAAGCACACCACAAGTATCCACAAATAGCAAACATGGTAAAGGCACACAAGTCACACATAGAGCCCTTAGATTTCAGGATGGCAAGGAGCTTAGGTACTACCCTGTTTCAGTTCAGTTGGTTCAAACCTGTCCTAAAAATAGTAACCGGGTTCTAGAGGATCTCAATATCACTGTACCCTCAATCGGTCATAATTCTAGTTTTGCAACCTTTTCTTGCGGCCGAAATCATCGCGAGAGTTTAGTCTCAACGAGTGTAGCATACTGCTACTGTTTTATGGCCAAGTTTGTCAATTTAAAGGTTCTAAGTTCGGTTGGTGCTTAATGGCCCCTTAGAAGACCCATATTCTCCTCGTTCCAACACAAGGGATATCGGTACAAACTAAAGTGCCACACCAACATAGCTACTGCTTCAACCGTATCGGTCTACGCCGTACAGTTCCCTCACAGTTTATTGCTACTTACCTAAAGGGTGCCCCCAGATCCGGGTTAGGATCTAAAGTAAATTCGATTCAAGACCACAAATATAAAGCATACAAAGCAAACAATTGAAAACACAATGATCTAATCCTAAGGTACACCCCACTTATTAAGCGTCCCCAGCAGAGTCGCCAGTTCTGTGATACAGTGGGAAAGAACTGGCTGTTTTTTGGAATGCTAGTTTGTGTTTTGCGTTTGTTTTCGCAAAATGTCGCAGTAAGCAAGAGTCGCCACCGACTTTTATTTTATCCAACAAGGAAAGGAAAAAAGCACAGAAAAATTCCTTTTTCGAGATATTTCTCGGGTTCGGGGGGTAGATTATAGAAAGGGAAGGTGTTAGCACCCTTTCTATCCGTGGTTATCCACGGGCTCTTAGGTACTTGCTCATATTGTTTTCAAAATTGCTTTTCTTTGTGCTTGTGGGTTTGAAAAAGTTTTTGTTTTGAAAAGGAGTGTAAGTGTGAAAAAGATTTTGTTTTTTGAAAGAGCAAGTACTTAAGAACCATCTACCTACTCGAAAAAGGAATCGTTCTATGCTATCTTCCTTTAGGCAATGCTATCCTACTATTGATGAGTAGGTAGCACCGTCGTTGGAGTTTTAAGGGTCAATTCGAATTTAGGGACTTACGGTCTCTAAAGCAATGTTAGGATGCATTAGCGGTAACCCTAATGTCTTAGATCATTTTATCCGAGGAAACCGTTTCGAGGCAACTATGAACTTTGGACAAGAGGGCGACCTCTAAAACTTCCTATACTCAATGACCGCGTACGTAGGCAACCAAGTAGGGTGTACCCTAAGAGTGCGCATGTGCGAGTGTGTTGTTTTCAGTTAATTTTGTCTTTCTACATGTCAATGGTTATCTAAGTTGATTTTAGGTTAAACATTCATTCTTGCATTGCATACCTATTATCAAACATCTAACAATTATAAATTATGGAAAATAAATTGCGGAAATTAAATTACAAGGCGTCGAGTATTTACATCGCCAAAAGCAACCCTTTGAAATTAAAATGCCGAAAATAAATAAAGCGATAAAAATCGGGCGCAAGTTCTAGGGTTTTGACCCTTTGTTATTAAAGAAAAGATTTTTTTGTTTGTTTTTGACTTTTAAGAAATAAACTATCCTAAATTAATTATTAAATTAAATTAATTAAACTAATTAATAAAAATAAATATTTTTTATTTTTTTTTTATTTAGAGAAATAAAATAAAATTGATCAATATTAATAAAAACCTAATTATGTATAAGTTAATTTGATTATTTACAAAATATATTAAAGTTATCCTAATTAAAACTAAATTAATATAATTAGTATTTATTAATAAAAATAAAAATAAAATAGTGAATTTTAATTTAATAAAGAAAATATTTTTTTGGTTTTAATTTTATAAATAAAAAGATTTGATTGGTTAGTTAATAATAAAAATAATAACAAAACAATTAAATAAACTAAATGAAAATAGAGAGAGATAGAGGTATATGGGCCTGGTTTTTGGAGGTCTGAATAGCAATTCCAAGGCCCAATAACATGCTGGCCTGGTGGACATTTTGGATTCCATGTGTGCCTTTTGACTTGGTCCCATGGTGGACCATCATCCTGGATCACCAGATCTAGCCTTGGGCCATCTGGCGCTTGATTGAGTGAGGACACATGATGAGCTCCACGCCTAGCTTTGCACTGGATTACCTGAAGGAAAAATATAACAAATAACATGGGGGGACCTGGGATTCGAACCCATGTCCTGAGAGTGATCGCATAGCTTGCTTCGCCACTAGGCCAATGTGTCTCAATTGTTAACATATTAAACAACAATAATAATAAGAGATAATGCGCCATAAGCCAGAAAAAAATTAAAAATGCGCGAATTGTTTGAACCATCCACTAAGGAGACGACACGCCATCGTCTTCTTCCTCACGCCCCTGTAATTTTACCTGCGGATTTAAATCCGCAGCTAAATGCGTAGGTCATTCCTAAAACCCATCTCAGGCCATATAAACTCCTCCCAAGACCATGGTTGTGTTCGTCTTTCTCTTCCGGCCATGTCCATGGCCATCAATGGAGCTAATTTTACCTGTAAGAGAAACGCCCAAAAAGCAAACCACAAAACCTTAGATTCGGCACTTGGCCTTCCAGATCAGATAAATAAAATTGGGTAATACAGAATGCTTGGAAATTTGATGAGGATTATGAATATGCCCATAGTTTATACAAAAGATGCAAGAATAAAGATTTGCGAATTCAAAAGAAGGGCGGTTTTCTGTGATACTTACAGTGAGTTTGAGCGTGTATGGAGGCTTGCTAGGGATTGGTTCGGACTCAGTGAACCTCTAGCAATTGATTGGTGTCAAGCGTTGCCTCTAAAAACACCTCCAAGGATGATTTCAGTTTCACACTTTTTACCACTTTTTTCAAGTTTTGTTTGGTTGATTCTTGCAGCCTCTAGCCCTCAATTTCGTGCCTTTTCCTTCTATATGTATCATGGAATGTATTAGGTCAAGAATCATGAATCAAATCTCTCTAAATCAATGCCTTATGATTTGATTTGATTCATCCTTTAAAGCTTGCCAAATTTGTCAAATCTCCATCTTTTTGTACATGATATGCTTGATACGAATTTTGATGATGATTATGATGACAATTAAAACCTGAAACAATCAAAAGATATCATCTAATCAAGGCTTTGGATTTTTTATGATTTAATTTGATTAAAAATGAAATAATTCAATAAAAAATCAAATAAAATAATAAAAATAAGATATGGACTCATGGATGAAGCTAGGACACGTGGACAATGATGCAAGCTTAAATCAAGTGGAAAAGAATGGGCCCATTTGACAAAATTTGAAGTTTTGGGGATAGTTGACTTTTGGCAATTTTGCAAAAATGCCCAACTTCAACAATGCATAACTTCTTCAATTTTGAACTTTTGGAAGTGTTCTTTGACTTTATAGAAAGCTTGAGATGTAATCTAACTAATACTTTTTGTCTCATATCATTTTGATATTCCATGCTCAAGTTATAAGCTTTGGAAAAAAAGGTGTTTTTGTTGACTTTCAAAAATGACCTATAATGTCCAAATTTATAACTTCTTGTGAGTGCATTTTTTGATCTTGGGGTATGAAGATGGATTGTAGGAAATTTCATCCTCTTAAAATTGAGCTTTGGATGGTTCATTTCTCATAAAGTATGAGAAAGTTATGCTTGGTCAAAGTTGAGTTGACTTTTCCTACAAAACCCTAATTTAGCAACTTTTGAGTCTTGATGAATTTTGAGCAATCCTTGATGAATCATGATCAACCCTTGATCAAATGATGAAATATCCTTCAAAATGAAAATGTTGACAAAAAGTCTTGAGGTTTGACTGTATTTGGGTCACAGTTGACTTTTGCCCTAGCATAGTCGATTTTTGGACCCTTTGAGCAATTGACTGAGAAAACTTCCTCTGCAAGGCTTGAAATTTGACATGGATGACCTTGAGAACATATTAGGACATTAGGGAGAATTTTATTTCATTTGGACTCAAGGATCTTGATGCAACACAAAGCCCTAATTTGGGGTTGACTGCCTTAGGAGATAACTTGACTATCCAACTCTTGAGCAATCTTGAGCCACTTGGAGATTTTTCTTGCCATGTTTTGAGAAATATGAGAGGGAGAATTTTGGGGTACAACATGAGGCTTAGTAAAAAAGGAGCGTCTCGGTAGGCCAAAAACCCGAAAGGGCGGTCTAGGCAAAAATTAGAGACATAAACAGAATAAATTTCCCGCTAAGTTGAAAACCCGCAAGAGCAGCTTAGGCAAAAGTTATGGATTTTCTTGGCAAGTAACTACGTCAGACAAGACTTGATCATTGAAGCAACAATCTTCTCGGATCCTCACCATACTTCAACAAAAGCTGCTGCTCAGGATTTCAAAAGTTGTTAGGGGGGATAGTGGTCATTGTATCTCAATGTATCTTTTCCATTATGTATTACCATTTCCCAAACTTTGTAATCATCTATGGAGTCTCGCCATTCGCAGAATACTATTCTATTAATGAAATTCGAGATTTTACCCAATTCTTTGTGTTTCTTATTTTATTTAGCTTGCAAAGACTCCATTTATTACTGATAATAACTTTCAAAGCAAAGATATTAAATAACTAAATTGATTTTTCAAAAAGAAAGAGATTTTTACAATTTACTTTTACTTTGAGATTTGTGATGAATCAATGACAACAAAAATGGTGATCCCAGGAATGGACAAACTCCAGTTGATTTGAGAGGTTTTTGTTCCCCCTGGGAAGGGATACTCGAGTTTTTTTCATCGTATTGGATTTATGGTTCCAGTGTCCTCAGTCAAGTTTGGACTCGTTTCTACTCTTTTCTGATTTTTCATAATGTGAAGTTTCAATCCGTGTTTTTCTCCAGCAAAGTGGGTATGAATTCCCCAACGAAGTTTGATTGTTTCGGTGTCAGTCTGCTTTATTTGAGACTGGTCTTGCAATCTCTAGTAGGCATGTTACTTTTGAAAAAACATTTGTTTTCCCGATGAAGCCTGAAGAAGGATGTTCTACCCCAGTATCTGTTTGATTTTTCCACCTCTGAATTATGTTTCTCCTCAGTAAAGTTAAAAGCATGCAGTAGGTTTGGTTTCCGCAGCTGGCCTTTACCTTTCTTCGAATAATCATCTTAGTTGAAGCTTAGCCGAGTGTTGTTAGTGCCCGAGGCAGTTTTTCCTGTTTGTTCCCCATGTTGTGTATCTGTTTTGTCAGCATGCACACGATAACACTCATACATTCATACATGCATCATGTATAGCTAAAATTGACAAATCATTATTCATTAACATTTGTTAATATTTTTGTTGACATATTACCCTGTTTTGAAGAGATAAGTCACCCTCTTTTCATTAGAGCGTCGGTCTTAAGCAGAAAATGCACACTCTTTCAATTTCTCTATTGAGTTGTCCCTCATAGAAGATTTTTGCTTTAAACCTTCCGATACAGTTCCTTGTTTGGATGGATCTTATTTTCCCTTTTGAGTTTATTTCTCAAAGGATGTATTCTGGTTGACTGTTTCATTCCAGTTTATTTCTGGCTTGGATCTGTGATCCCCCGGCAATATTATTTACTTTGGAATTTTGAAAAAACTCCAAGCTTCGGTTGGTGCATTTATTTTGCACAAGAAGATTTTATCCCCTTAGCGAGAATATCATGGCATATCCCTAGGAAGTCATACCTCTTGCCCAAAAAAGTCATTTCCTTTTACAATCCTCCGTGACCGTAAATAGCAAGTTCTCTTTATTTGAGACAGCTCATGTGTCATCCTTTCCAGGCAGAGTGCCTCGATTAAAGAAGAAGTTGAGACCCGTTCTAGGCGAAACACAAAATCTTGGGTAAACTTGTTATCTTTTTGCTATCTTTAGTGAACGTTGATAGTTCATCATCAGTGAACGGTGGTGATATGATATATTCTCTTTCTACCTTCAGTGAAAGTTGGTAGACCATCGGGAGTGAACGTCGATGTTTGTTATCTTGTTGCTATCTTCAGTGAATGTTGATAGTTCATCGTCAGTGAACGGAGGTGATATGATATATTCTCTTTCTACCTTCAGTGAAAGTTGGTAGACCATCGGCAGTGAACGTCGATGTTTGTTATCTTGTTGTTATCTTCAATGAACATGGATAGTTCATCGTCAGTGAACGGGGGTGATATGATATTTTCTCTTTCTACCTTCAGTGAAAGTTGGTAGACCATCGGCAGTGAACGTCGGTGCTTGTTATCTTGTTGCTATCTTCAGTGAACAGCGGTGATATGATATTTTCTCTTTCTACCTTCAGTGAAAGTTGGTAGACCATCGACAGTGAACGTCGGTGCTTGTTATCTTTCTGCTATCTTCAGTGAACGTTGATAGTTCACCGTCAGTGAACGGCGGTGCTATGATATTTTCTTGTTGCTATTTTCAGTGGACGTTGATAGTTCATCATCAGTGAACGGCGGTGATATGATATTTTCTCTTTCTACCTTCAGTGAAAGTTGGTAGACCATCGGTAGTGAACGTCGGTGCTTGTTATCTTTTTGCTATCTTCAGTGAATGTTGATAGTTCATCATCAGTGAACGGCGGTGCTATGATATTTTCTTTTTTCTATCTTCAGTGAACGTGGGTAGTTTGTCGTTAGTGAACAACAGTGATATATATTCTCCTTCTACCTTCAGTGAAAGTTGGTAGACCATCGGCAGTGAACGTCGATGTTTGTTATCTTTCTCTCTACCTTCAGTAAACGTTGGTAGCTTCGCCTTCAGTAGAAGTTGGTGTGCCATCCTACCATCCTCTCTGATTCAGTTCTTTTGGTCCACCAGTGATTTATTTTCCTGGTGGGGGGGTTCTCCCTTGTTTCTTTATTGTTGCATTCCCAGTGTTATTTTCGCGTCTCTTTGGTCCTGTTCATATGCATTCATGATCATAAGCATTTGCATGGTATCTTAGGGCCAAAAATAGGATTTGTTTTATATTTAAGTATCTTTGATCGCGTCAACACAAAGATTTTTAACCTTCGTATCTCCGGATAGAAGAAACTTAAATAAGGGCAGTTGTTGTACCCCAATTTTTTCCCCTAAGATCCCTTCATCATACCATGTTGATTCACACACAACAAGATCACACTAGGATTCTTGGTTCCCCTCCCTACTTTGAGCTTTGCTCCTTTTGAGGAATTACCAAGCACCTTGACTTATGTTCCTTTTGTGATCATTAATATTGTTTTGTTTTCTTCACTTAACTAATAAAATACAATGTTGGCTTGTCTTGCTTGTTGTCCATGTAGGTAAGGGCAATGAGATTTAACGATTTACTCCATGGGTTCATGAGTTTATTTCCATGCCCTAGCCAATAAAAGCTTGAGAAGTTCAAACCTCACCATTGGAGTGATTTTGGAAGAAATGGCATGGAAAAGTTTGTTTGGGTTCATCACATTTCAAGGTTATTAGATTTGACTCAAAAGTACAAGGGGTTGATTGGAGAAGCTGTTATGTTTGGACAAAGCCTTGTTCATATTGGCCACCAGGGGCATAGTTCTCTCAAATTTCAAGATATGGAAGTGGTTTTGGTGGCTATTAGTCCTCATTATCATCCTCAACAACTTTTATTCACAAATCAAGAATATTGGTACAAGAAGTTTGTTAAAAATTGTCAAAGTTCTCCAAGGCATTCTCTTGATCTAGAAGCTAGGGTTTTGAACTTCAAAGGAGTATATCTTGCTCACCTTTTGGTATTTTTTAGTGATTCCAAAGACATCCTTCTATTCAAATGGTTATGAACAAATCACTTCAAATATTCCAAAGAGTTTTCATGTGGAAGAAACTTGGTGAAGAAGAAAGATTACAAGTCATCTAGATGAATCCATAATTTTACGTAAGTAACTTCAATTGATAATAACTTGGTCAATTTTCATTACCTTGGGTCCATTCTTTTTCCATAATGATCTTGTAGATGTGAACTTTATGCTTTCTTTTATGTGCAAATTGGGAAAATGGATGGAGGTTGCCTTAAATATGCAAAAGATTATAGATCATTTCATGATTTTTGGCCAACTTCAACAAGTCATAACTTGCTCAACTTTTAGAGATTTTGAGTGGTTCAAGTTTCAAAATTTCATTCAAGAGATCTACTTCATTCCATATTTTTTGGTCAAGAGAAAATTTCAAGTGGAAGGCCATGTTTAGATGCAAAAGATTATAGGTCATTTTTAAAGAAGAATTTGAAATATTTCTAAGTATGGAAAGTCAACCCTTTTTCTTCAACTTTGACTCAATGCAACTTTCAGCTCAAGCATCCATTTTATTCCATTATTTTTCCATTGCAAAGCTTGTAACCTCATCTTTCTAAAGCATCAAGAATCATGCCCTAAAACCCCTTGAGTTGGAAATGCCATGGATTTGAATTTGATAACTTGAAACTAAATTTTCCACAAAGTCAGAATTTTGAAATCCATAATGTGACTTATAAACACAAGATTTATGCGCGTTTTTGGTTTAAACTTGCTTACCAAACTTTCCAGAACTGATTAGCACCCCAAAATGCAAGATTTGGTTGAGTTTTGATGGAAATGAAGTCATACTTCACTCGTGCTCGACGTTCATTCAATTTCCCTTCAAACTTTCTTGTTTCTTCCTATTTTCATTCCCATTCGCTTCCCTATAAATAGAGGGTCATCCCCCATTCATTTCTTCAAGCTTTGAGAGCCAAAAACACCCTGCCAAAACCTCACACGAACCCATCTTTTTTGAATCCAGTTTCTGATATTTAAGCTCCCTTTTCCAAAATTCTTTGCACATTCATCCTCCTTAAGCATCATACAAACTCTCCAACACTTAAACAAATCAAAACGAGCCATAATTCAAGCTACTGAAGTCCAGTTTCAGAGCTTCTTCCTTGAACTTTGAAAAGGTAGAATTCTCCCCCATTTGCATCCAAATCAAACACTAATCTATTCTACTCCTTCTCTTGATTCTAATGGTGCTTACAATTTTTAAATCCATTGAGAACTGAGAGAGAAATCTCAAATTGAAGGTGCTCTCTATTTTCTGGATTTTTGATTCACATCTCTCTCTATACTTTATATAAATTTGGCGCGACGGTGGTGTTAGAATCGCCTTGAAGAGACGAGTTCAATGATACTAGCCTAGGATCCTACTTTTTCCAATTGAAGGATCTCACAAAATCCCCATTGCAGGGTGTCTGGAGGTTGAAGACGATGACATGTCTCGTCTCAGCCAATGATAGTGTGCCAAACGTTTTAATTTCATTGGATGCCCTTTTTCTGATCCTATGTGTATCTCACTAAGGTCCATATCAAGCACAGCGCGTCTGGTCCACTGGATCAACTTACTAACGCGTTTTTACTATGATCTGATGGTCCACATATTTTAGGTTTTATTTTATTTTCTGATTTTTTATTTTTTATCTATTAAATTTTCAAAAATTCATAACTCTTTTTTTTTATCCAAAAATTATGAAAAAATTCACAAAAATAGTTTGAATTATTTCTGATCTAATGACTATTTTTTCATATTTTTACTTTGATATTTGATTTTTTTATGTATTTTTTGAATCATTTGCTTTCTTTTAATTACTTAAAAAATACCTTCTGACATTTTTTAATTCTGAAAAAATTCATAAATATTATTTTGCATATTTTTGACTTTATGAAAATTTTATGGAATTTTATATTGAGGTTTACTATTTTCTACCTATTTTCTATTTGTTTGAGCAATTTTTAATAGTTTAAAAATAGTTTCTGACTTTTAAAAATTACCAAAAATTTTATAAAAATATCTGGATCCATTTATGATTTTTCTATGGTCTTACTTTTTATTTTTTTGATTAATTTGAACATAATTGGTATTTTTTCTCTTTATTTTCTATTTTTAAACATTATTTTTTAACCCTTTTGTATATATTAAAATGTGATATTATTTTGTGACTATTCTCTGGTTGATCTTGGGTTAGAATTTGGATCATGAACTTTATTAACATCATTGGATCCATGGTGTTGAGTTTAACTCCACAAAAATGGATGAATGATTTTAATAATAGTTTGATTAAAATTTAATTCAAATGTGGTTTGTATATTTTTTCCCTATCCCTCTTCATCTCATACCCTTCTTATTGCACTAGGTGTTATTGGAGCATGATCTCTATATCATGTCTCAAAACAAATGGTGCATAAATTGCTATTGATCGGCCTCAAAATAGGTGCGACTTCTATATAAGTCCACTTACGATTGCTTAACATAGCACTAAATTTTGTCCCAATTCGAATAAATGATCGTTAGTGGCCCAAACTTATGATTGCAAGCCCAAGTATGTTAATTTAATCTCTTTGATCCAATAACCTTGAGATTCATTGTGTGGAGACTTTGGTTCTACCAATCCTCTAATAGATCTACAACACCTTTGATCATCACGGATCATTTAAACATCGTTGATCATTAAATGATACTTATGAGAATTCCAAATGGATGATATACTTGACAAAAAGCAAATGCAACTTGTTGTGTAGAGGCTTTGGTTCTATCAATCCTATAATGAGTTCCAAATGTAAGCTTCAAGATGGTCATCCAACTAACCACTAATTATTGACTTGTTTTACCTTATGTTTTATTCTTTCTTATGCTTTATGTACTATTTACTTTTAGCATTTACATTTCATGCCATTTTTATCTTTGCTCATTTGAGCATTTATTTTCTTGCCAATTTCTACTTTGCTCAATTGAGCTTTTCTTTTCCTTTCTTAAGATACTTAATAATTAACATAAACCCTAAAAAATCTTTAATGGTACTTGGACTATTTGGCTACTTGTAGCGGTAGAAATGTGCAAGACTAAGCCATTGAATTGACTAGACTTTATACAAATCAAAATAAAAATCGCCACCCGCGCTTTATTGTTTCCAAAGGAATGGGAAAAGAGCGAATAACCCAAAAAGAGGGGGAAAGATTCAAGGTAAGTGGGTTGGTTATGCAAAGGGAAGGTATTAGCACCCTAAACATCTACGGTACTCCGCAGGAACCTCTTTGAAAAAATCTGTATATTTTGGCTATAAAAATGTGTTGTATATAAAATGGATAGTGGAGGTGAGAAAAGAAATATTTTTATCATTTTTGCACCCACCGCGGTTGCGAACCTTTAGTGCTTACGTACCACCTTTCGTGCAATAGGGGATCAGGGTACATGTAGTTCCTCTTTTAAAAATTTGAAACACAAGTGTGTTGGTTGATTTTATGAGATAAGACATCATCGCAATTGTCCGTGTGAAAAACATACTTACTACCCACAATCATGAGAAAGGAGAATTTGCATCATCTCAAAGTGGAGGATATGGCTGGGATTTTAAAATCAACAATTCCTCACTCAACACCCAAGTGGAAAATATCTCATTTCACTACATTTTGTAGAAGTATAGTTATTTGCATCACTACAAGGATTGACAAGAGTCTAATCTTTTGAGAAAAGTTTAAAGATAAAAGCCAAAGTGGTAAAATGGTTTGAAATGAGATTGATTGACTTTTAGTCTTCTCACAAAAAAAGTCAAGGTATTATTAAATTGATTGAAATTTATTTATGAAAATGTTTTGAAGATGCATGGACCTAAGTCCAAGTTTATTATGAAAATGTTTCAAGTTTCAAAACAAGAAGAGTTTTTTTTAAAGGAGGGAGAAGATTTTTGAAATTAAAGAAGATGGGAGGAGAAGAAGAGGCTATCCTAAAGCATAAGGTAAAAGCTAGGGATAAGAACCATCTAACCAACAAGAAGCCAATACTTGACATTATGAGTCAATATAGAATTCCCATTCTTCAGATTGAAACCAAGCAAGCAAAGATACTAGACCTCTTGAGAGAACCAAACTTCAAGTGTTTCCAGTCTTCGCAAAAATTGGGCAGAGTAACGGATGTATACGGGAGAATTCCAGATTACAAACAAAGATCGTAATCTCAATAACCTGCACACAAAACAAACAAACAACCCAATGTCTTGAGGTAAACCTCAAGAACTCCAGAAAAAATATCAAATAAATTCACAAAGTCTCCAAGATAGGCCAAGGTCTCTAATCCTAAGTCCAAGAAGTCCATCACTCCATAATGCGAAGGATAGTAACCATGTAGTCCAAGTATCATTAATGATTTTTATGGTTCATGTTGATTATTAGGTGTCTTTAAAAAGAAAGAAAAGCTCAAGTGAGCAAAATAAAAATGACATAAAAGTAAATGTTCAAGTGAGCAAAGATGAAAATAGCATGAAATGTAAAATGCTAAAAGTAAATGGTACATAAAGCATGAAAATAAAAGCGTAAAGTAAAGTTAATTGTTAGTAAGTAGTGGTTAGTTGGATGACCATATTGAAACTTGCACTTGGAACTCATCAGAGGATTGGTAGAACCAAAGCCTCCACACAACAAGTTGCATTTGCTTTTTGTCAAGTATATCATCCATTTTGGTATTCTCACAAGGCAATATGTAATGATCAACGATGTTTAAGTGATCCGCGTTGACCAAAGGTGTTGTAGATCCATTAGAGGATTGGTAGAACCAAAGCCTCCACACAATGAATCTCAAGGTTATTGGATCAAAGAGATCAAATTAACATACTTGGGCTTGTAATCATAAGTTTGGGCCACGAATGATCATTTATTCGAATCGGGACAAAATTTAGCGCTATGTTAAGCAATCGTAAGTGGACTTATGTAGAAGTCACACCTATTTTGAGGCCGGTCAATAGCAATATATGTACTTCATGTTTGGATAAATGATATAGAGATTACCATCCCTTAACATGTAGCACAATTAAAAAAGAAAGGGATAAGATGAAGAGGAAGGGGAATGATAAGCTAATTTGGATCACCATTTCAAAATTCTTTCATCTTTAAATTCAACCACTCCTCTAGATGGATTAAAGCACTAAACATATCATTAATCCAAAGCACCAAAAATGAATTAAATAATTCACTCTTAGGTAGATTTGAATTGATGAACATTTATCCAACTTCATCTACATCACAAAGTCCATTGAGTTTAAAGACAAATTTGACATTTAAAATTGCAATCCAAACCAACAATCAAAAGGAGTGAGTAGAAAAATCATTTTGGATCAAAGCTGCCCCAAAACAAGGCAAAAAAGTGCATTCTGTCCATGTGCAGTCGATTGCAGTAACTGTGCAATCGATTGCACATAGTGTTATTTTCAAAAAAATTGTGTGAAACGCTTGTGTGCAATCGATTGCACAGTTACTGCAATCGATTGCACACTGTTACAGTAGCAAAAACAACATTTTAAAAGGGAAATTTCTTGTTCAAACTTTCCATCAAACACCTTATGATCATGGATCCAATTGAGTACGAAAATTCCATCAAATTATGAGAAAATAACACCATTGGAATCACAAAATAATGCTCAAAGAATCAAACCCAAAGATCAACAAGAGATCACATTGTGAAAGATGAATTATCCAACTTACCAAAGGTAGATCTAGAGAAATATCAAAACAACTTCAAGAATTTGCTTCAATTCAACCACAAGAATCTATTGACCAAGCTTGGATGTAGAGAATTTATGAAGAAAAAGTGTTTGGATGAACGTTTATCTCAAAGATTAGTAAGCTTTAATGCAAAGCTTACTAACCTTTTGAAAATGGAGCTTTGAGTGAATTTGGTAGATGGAGAGAATTGAGAGATTTTTTAGCAAGGTGGATTTGGCCATCAAAAGCTTGAAATTTGAGTGAAATAAGGGCTCTATTTATAGAGTTTAGGATTGGGATTAGTGGTAATTTGGTAATTGATTCTTGGAGCCAAAATTTGAATTAATGATAATTCTTTCAAATATTAGAGCCAAAATTTGAATTAATGATAATTCTTCTTAAAAATGAAAAATTGGCACTAAAATTTGAATTAATGATACATCTTTCAAAAATGAAGAAAAATTGGAGCCAAAATTTGACAATTTAAAATGCTGATTTTGTTTCAAATTTCACGCTGTGCAATCGATTGCACTACAGTGCAAATCGATTTGCACATTGTATTTTTTCCAAAAATTGCGCAAAATTTCTCTTTGTGCAATCGATTGCACTCTAGGAGCAATCGATTGTACAGTGAAAAATGAATTTTTTTTAATTCTTTTTCTTTGCAAATAGAGATTTTAGGGAAATAATACCGGAAAACCTTATTTTCCATATGCTTCGACTCGGTACCTACAAAACACAAATATGAAAAGACAAAGACAAATATTTTTTGCATTTTGATTAGAATAAGTCAACAACACAAGAGTAAACTTAAAGATTGGATGCAAATGTGATGAATGAAGATATTTATTAATGATTGTGACTGGATGATAAAATATGGTATGAAAGTGCGACTGAAAAAGTTAGGGGCAAAATTTAGGGTACAACAGCTGCCCCTATTTAATTATCTTTTAGCCAGATAGGCTGAAAGTAACTAAATACAAACAGACCTGAATTTTGTCCCTGATGCGATGAGATGATAGCATATGTTATGAATGAATGCATGGACTCTTTTTTGACATATATATTTTTGAATGATGTATGAGATGAGACAGACTCTGTGGGAATATGGAAAGACTCGAAACTTGAAACTTATGGTAGTTCAGATGAAATGACGTGGAAAGACACGCTAAGGAAATAACAAGATATTTCTGGATATCTGTCAGGGTGACAAAGAGTAACCATCAATACTTGGAAAAAAGAGATAAAACTCGAGAAGGCAAGCAGCGACATCCAAGAATGGCATTGAATGAGGCGAGAAACTCGCTGGAAAAGACAATCTGAAACATATAGAAGAACAATAGATGTGGGATGAGACCAAATCTAAAGCTACATCAGAGTCGTCCAGGAAAGACGCTAGACGGAAGAGAAACACGACATCCAATACTGGCTTTGAACAAAGGGAAAACTCAACGTCTAATACTGGCTTTAGACGAGAGAAAAGATCACAACATCCAATACTGACTTTGAATGAGTGAAAGAGATATTGACATTCAATACTGGCTTTGAATAAAGAAAAAGGTAACAACATCCAATACTGGCTTTGGATGGAAAAAGAGATCTTGACATTCAATATTGGCTTTGAATGAAAGAAAAGCTCAATGTCTAGTACTGGCTTTAGACGAGAGAAAAGATTACAACATCCAATATTGGCTTTGAATGAGTGAAAGGGATCTTGAAATTCACTACTGGCTTTGAATGAAGGGAAAACTCAACGTCTAATACTGGATTTACATGAGAGAAAAGATCACAACATCCAATACTGGCTTTGAATGAGTGAAAGAGATCTTGACATTCAATACTGGCTTTAAATGAAGGGAAAACTCAACGTCTAATACTGTCTTTAGACGAGAGAAAAGATCACAACATCCAATACTGGCTTTGAATAAAGGAAAAGGTAACAACATCCAATTTTGGATTTGGATGGAAATAAAAGAGACCACATGTCCAAGATTAGCATTGGACGAAAGAGAGAAACATCTCATCCAAGATTAGCATTGGAAGAAAGAGAGATAGATGAACTGACGTTTGCTTTGGTAGGTGCCAAGTAAGTTGGACTTTGTTCTCAAGGTGACATGTCGACTGCAACAAGACCCCGAGAAATGCAAATGAGGATGAAACACTCTTGTTATGCATTATGTGTGAATTTTTTATGCATGATATGTGAATGATCTATGCATGTAATGCTGACGTTTACGACAATGAAGTTTGACTCTTTTGTGGAGGTAAGATTAGAAGTTTGATTCCTCAACACGGAGAACTATGCTAAATTTTCTTGGAAAGAAAAATGTCTTGAACCCAAATTTGTCACACTTGTAAACTGTATTGAACTGATAATCCTATGAGGAAGGACATGAAGAGCTACTTGGGGATTTGCCTCAGATTATCTGACTGTTGAAGATAAACTGATCATGGCTTTAGTCGAAAGTTGCTGGAAATGAGCTGATCATGGCTTCAACTCTGAAATGACTATTGGAGATAAACTGATCATGGCTTCAGTTCTTGAAATGATTGTTTGAGATAAATTGATCATGGCTTCAGCTCTTGAAATGAATGTTGTAAAGGAATGCCTCAGTATGAGTCTTGAAAATGATCTTCTGGCTAACCAATTCTGAGAAAACTCGTACTGAGCAACAAATCTTGAATTAATTCACAAATGGATCTGGAAGATACTTGCCCTTGATAGGGTCACTGACCAAGTTTCTCAGCTGTTTGAAATTCCTTGATGAAGAAAGCTTGTGTGCAAGCAAAATTGTTTATTCAATCATGGTAATTTTAATGCACAGTTCATGCAAAAGTTTTGAATCCAAAATCATTTTTGAAATGATGTTATTGGTGTATAGAAAATGCATCACTGGTTAAAACACATTGGTTTATACTTTTAAAGTGAAAAAAAAGGAATGAAACCAAAATAAATGATTCGCAAAAGATCATAGGAGTCAGTTTACGCAACCTTGCTGTAGTATGCTTTCAAAAGAAACCTGGCTTCAATTAGGTCTTTTAAGGGTTGTAACGTGGCCAGGTTCACAGTTTAAGAAATAAAGGATAAAGGCTCAAAGTTTATTTGTACCCAACCCAATCTTAATGATATTCTCCATTCCTACGTTTAGTTAATTCAGACTATACATTCAGGTTCCAAGAGATTTTGGAATTTCACTGATGGTAGCAATGAAGATGATTCAGAAGCTAAGGAATTCTTGAGAATGACAATCATTTCTTCTTACATCTTTTTGTTGTTTTGAGGACATTTGTCAACTCTGGTGGAGAATTTTGAGGATTCAAAGACCTCTTCTAATTGAATTTATTATTCCCAACTTTTGCCTGAACTGTTTCATTTGGAATTACAGTCAGCGGGATGCCCCAGTTTTTTGCCCAAGTCTCCTTCATAGGTTTTGACTTAGCGGGATTTTTCTTTTGATTTTTCCTTTCATTTTATTTTTATTTTTTTGGAAAGATAATGACTGCCTTGCTCAATGATTACGGGGAACCATCTTCGTCATTTTTTTGTTTGAGAGCATCTTTGACACTTCTTGCTGTGTGCAAAGGAAAGCTTGATCGCAACCTTTGTTGAAAGGTGTCTCGCACGATTTCTCTTGTAATTGAATGCACAACCAAATTAACTGAGAACTACCCATCCCCAGGTTAAGATTACGGTTTTTTTTGTATAGAAATAAACTCCAACTTCTAGGCTCAAATGGGTGAACGAGGGATTAACTTCCTTATTACTCCAGTGTTTGGGATTTGAAACAATGCATGTATATCCTCAACAAAGTTTTATTCGAAAGCATACCAGCAACAATTATGGGTATTTCGTTTTCATCATCCTCCCTCAGATCTTTGCATAAACAAAAGCTTGATAAAGGGAGTAAACAAGAGAAATGTATTTGAAAGCAGTAAATGAAAATGATTTGAATCAAAACATTGCAATGCTCATTTCATTAAACTTAACATGAAAGTACAAACGGAATTTGAAAGCAACAATTTTAACATAAACAAGGAAAAATGCAAACAGAAAGAAACATGGCTTAGTGAGTAATCAGTAACAAGGATGAGCTATCATGTCTGAAACACTAGCTTTAGGAAGTGACTTGAGGGTACCCCGTCTCATTCTTCAACCACTTTGTTTTGGAAAAGGATTGTTGATAACATTAGGACATGCCTCTTTTAAAGTGAGCATATTGGTTTTCACCAATTCTTGCACTCTGTTTTTCAATGCATAACAGCTTTCTAAATCATGACCGACAGCTCCCTGATGAAACTCACAGTGAAGGTCAGATCTGAACCCGGCTGGAGGAGGATTTCGAGGAATCAGAGGCCTAGTTGTAATCAAGCCCTTCTGCACCAATGTCGGATATAATTCAGTGTATGTTATAGGGATGGGATTAAATTGAGCCCTATTCCGATTTTGATTCTACGCAAAATTCTCCTGTTGAGGGACCTGAACTGGTTGAGCATTGACCGCAGGAGTAACAGCCGCTACTTGTGGTTGATCAGTGTATTGAGGCTTACGGAGAGGTCCTCTTCTCTCAGTCGAGACAACATTGGCTTCTACTTCTTTCTTCTTCTGAAAGTTCCCAAGGTATTTCTTTGCACCATTAGAAGATTCAGCAGCTTTAGACACTTTACCATTCTTGATTCCTTCTTCTAATCTCTGGCCAATAGTCACCAGGTTTGTGGAGCTGGAAGACACACTACCAATCATCTTCTCCCAAAAGAAATGGGATAAAGTGTCCATGAATAAACCAGTTAACTCTTTCTCTGCCAGAGGAGGTTCAACTTGAGATGCCAGTTCTCTCCATCGTTGTGCATACTCCTTGAAAGATTCTTTCTCATTCTGAGACATATTTTGTAGTTGGCGACGATCCGGTGCCATGTCAAGGTTGTATTTGTATTGCTTTATGAAAGCATCAACAAGATCTTGGAAGCATTGGATACGACCTTTCTCAAGTCCCATATACAATTTAAATGAAGCTCCACTCAGACTATCTTGGAAACAATGGATAAGCAATTTGTCATTCTTGGTGTAAGCAGACATCTTTCGAAAGTACATCACCAAATGACTTCTTGGACAAGTGTGCCCCCGATATTTCTCAAACTCAGGAGTCTTGAACTTTGCAGGCATAACCAGATCAGAAACTAGGCACATGTTGTTAGCATCAACACTGAAGAACTCATTTCCTTCCATAGCTCTGAGTCTCTTCTCTAAAGTCTGATACTGTTCTTTGAACTCTTCAAACTCACCAAAGTCTCCCTGACTCACACTTCGAGGACTGGCAGCATGGTACTCAAAGAAGAGGGTTCCTAAAAGCAGCTTGTGTAGCAGGTTGACGAGAAGCAGTATGAACGATTGGCTGAGGTTCAGTGAAAACTGGAGCCTGAAAGACTGGTCGAGAAGACTGGCCAACCATTGAAGTAATTGCAACAGGCAGAGCGTAATTATAAGGTAACCCAAACTCTGGCCATGCAGTAGATATATGCTGGATAGGTTAAGTGTCAACAGCAGCAGTTGGGATTTCAGATATTACAGTCCTTTGAGGTGGCTCTCCTCTGGAAATTAGAACTTGTATCATCTCAGTAAGTTTGGCCATGCCTGACTTCAACTCATCGATTTCCATTTTGACTTCCATGTTGTGTTGTTCTTGGTTTTCCATTCTCAATCTGACAGTAGCTCTAGTCCCGTAGTTGTGTTGAGGAATCAGCTTGACGATAGACGACTAACTGGAAGAAAGAAGTAATTGGGAATAAGATCCTGAACAACCTGAATGTATGCAGAATGATGCAGAGGATGCAAATGATATGCAATGTTATGCAATGCACTGTACAATAACAGGATCACATGGTTCAGAGTCACGAGCCTGGAGTCAAAGGTACTACCCATAAGGTATAGACTAATGGTTATCACCTGCCGAACATGGTTCTAAGAGGTTCCCAGAGTCTACATCCTTCCTTAGGATATTACCAACGTCCCGATTAACTCGGTAATTAGTAATATTCTCAGGAAAAACTCGTCCGAGTGTAGTATCGCGTGACAACTACTTCTGGATTACTCCGTCATAGCTTCCGCACTACACCTAAAAGGCCAACATGGGTTAGGTAATCTACGGTCCTCAGCTTCAGCAGGCTCCCAGGTCGAAAGCAGTACGTCTTCCCGATTACTCGGTAAACGACACTACAATAAAAGGGGCCTCCACTAAGTGGGGGATCTCATGTCTCCTTTTTTGGGATTACTCCCTCAAAGTTAACATGACTATACCACCCGTCCTATCTTAAGTTTGCCCAAAGTCCTGGTAGAAGACTTATAAGAAATCACCAAGCCCCTGAAAACCAGGAAAATCCAGACAAGCATATATACAGAATATAATACATAAACACAATAACACATATACATATATAAACAAAGATAGGCTCAACCCACTTAAGGATGGACCAACAAGAGGTCAATTTTCCCCCAGTAAAGTCGCCATTTTTCTGTAGCGGTAGAAATGTGCAAGACTAAGCCATTGGATTGACTAGACTTTATACAAATCAAAATAAAAATCGCCACTGCGCTTTATTGTTTCCAAAGGAATGGGAAAAGAGCGAATAAACCAAAAAGAGGGGGAAAGATTCAAGGTAAGGGGGTTGGTTATTCAAAGGGAAGGTATTAGCACCCTAAACATCTACGGTACTCCGCAGGAACCTCTTTGAAAAAATCTGTATATTTTGGCTATAAAAATGTGTTATATATAAAATGGATGGTGGAGGTGAGAAAAGAAATATTTTTATGATTTTTGCACCCGCCGCAGTTGCGAACCTTTCGTGCCTATGTACCACCTTTCATGCAATAGGGGATCAGGGTACACATAGTTCCTCTTTTAAAAATTTGAAACACAAGTGTGTTGGTTGATTTTATGAGATAAGACATCATCGCAATTGTCCGTGTGAAAAACATACTTACTACCCACAATCATGAGAAAGGAGAATTTGCATCATCTCAAAGTGGAGGATATGGCTTGGATTTTAAAATCAACAATGCCTCACTCAACACCCAAGTGGAAAATATCTCACTTCACTACATATTGTAGAAGTATAGTTGTTTGCTTCACTACAAGGATTGACAAGAGTCTAATCTTTTGAGAAAAGTTTAAAGATAAAAGCCAAAGTGGCAAAATGGTTTGAAATGAGATTGATTGACTTTTAGTCTTCTCACAAAAAAGTCAAGGTATTATTAAATTGATTGAAATTTATTTATGAAAATGTTTTGAAGATGCATGGACCTAAGTCCAAGTTTATTATGAAAATGTTTCAAGTTTCAAAACAAGAAGAGTTTTTTTTTAAAGGAGGGATAAGATTTTTGAAATTAAAGAAGATGGGAGGAGAAGAAGAGGCTATCCTAAAGCATAAGGTAAAAGCTAGGGATAAGAACCATCTAACCAACAAGAAGCCAATACTTAAAATTATGAGTCAATATAGAATTCCCATTCTTCGGATTGAAACCAAGAAAGCAAAGATACTAGACCTCTTGAGAGAACCAAACTTCAAGTGTTTTAAGTCTTCACAAAAATTGGGCAGAGTAACGGCTGTATACGGGTGAATTCCAGATTAAAAACAAAGATCGTAATCTCAATAACCTGCACACAAAACAAACAAACAACCCAATGTCTTGAGGTAAACCTCAAGAACTCCAGACAAAATATCAAATAAAGTCACAAAGTCTCCAAGATAGGCCAAGGTCTCTAATCCTAAGTCCAAGAAGTCCATCACTCCATAATGCAAAGGATAGTAACCATGTAGTCCAAGTATCATTAATAATTTTTATGGTTCATGTTGATTATTAGGTGTCTTTAAAAAGAAAGAAAAGCTCAAGTGAGCAAAATAAAAATGACATAAAAGTAAATGCTCAAGTGAGCAAAGATGAAAATAGCATGAAATGTAAAATGCTAAAAGTAAATGGTACATAAAGCATGAAAATAAAAGCGTAAAGTTAATTGTTAGTAATTAGTGGTTAGTTGGATGACCATCTTGAAAATTGCATTTGGAACTCATCAGAGGATTGGTAGAACCAAAGCCTCCACACAACAAGTTGCATTTGCTTTTTTTCAAGTATATCATCCATTTTGGTATTCTCACAAGGAAACATGTAATGATCAACGATGTTTAAGTGATCCGCGTTGACCAAAGGTGTTGTAGATCCATTAGAGGATTGGTAGAACCAAAGCCTCCACACAATGAATCTCAAGGTTATTGGATCAAAGAGATCAAATTAACATACTTGGGCTTGCAATCATAAGTTTGGGCCACAAATGATCATTTATTCGAATCGGGACAAAATTTAGCGCTATGTTAAGCAATCGTAAGTGGACTTATGTAGAAGTCACACCTATTTTGAGGCCGGTCAATAGAAATCTATGTACTTCATGTTTGGATAAATGATATAGAGATCACCATCCATTAACATGTAGAACAATTAAAAAAGAAAGGGATAAGATGAAGAGGGAGGGGAATGATAAGCTAATTTGGATCACCATTTCAAAATTCTTTCATCTTTAAATCCAACCACTCCTCTAGATGGATTAAAGCACTAAACATATCATTAATCCAAAGCACCAAAAATGAATTAAATAATTCACTCTTAGGTAGATTTGAATTGATGAACATTTATCCAACTTCATCTACATCACAAAGTCCATTGAGTTTAAAGACAAATTGTACATTTAAAATTGCAATCCAAACCAACAATCAAAAGGAGTGAGTAGAAAAATCATTTTGGATCAAAGCTGCCCAAAAACAAGGCAAAAAAGTGCATTCTGTCCCTGTGCAGTCGATTGCAGTAATTGTGCAATCGATTACACACAGTGTTATTTTCAAAAAAATTGTGTGAAACGCTTCTGTGCAACCGATTGCACAGTTTCTGCAATCGATTGCACACTGTTACAGTAGCAAAAACATCATTTTAAAAGGGCAATTTCTTGTTCAAACTTTCCATCAAACACCTTATGATCATGGATCCAATTAAGCACGAAAATTCCATCAAATTATGATAAAATAACACCATTGGAATCACAAAATAATGCTCAAAGAATCAAACCCAAAGATCAACAAGAGATCACATTGTCAAAGATGAATTATCCAACTTACCAAAGGTAGATCTAGAGAATTATCAAAACAACTTAAAGAATTTGCTTCAATTCAACCACAAGAATCAATTGACCAAGCTTGGATGTAGAGAATTGATGAAGAAAAAGTGTTTGGATGAAGGTTTAGCTAAAAGATTAGTAAGCTTCAATGCAAAGCTTACTAACCTTTTGAAAATGGAGCTTTGAGTGAATTTGGTAGATGGAGAGAATTGAGAGATTTTTTAGCAAGGTGGATTTGGCTATCAAAAGCTTGAAATTTGAGTGAAATGAGGGCTCTATTTATAGAGTTTAGGATTGGGATTAGTGATAATTTGGTAATTGATTCTTGGAGCCAAAATTTGAATTAATGATAATTCTTTCAAATATTAGAGCCAAAATTTGAATTAATGATAATTCTTCTTAAAAATGAAAAATTGGCACTAAAATTTGAATTATTGATACATCTTTCAAAAATGAAGAAAAATTGGAGCCAAAATTTGACAATTTTAAAATGCTGATTTTTTTTTCAAATTTCATGTTGTGCAATCAATTGCACTACAGTGCAAATCGATTTGCACAGTGTATTTTTTCCAAAAATTGCGCAAAATTTCTCTTTGTACAATTGATTGCACTCTAGGAGCAATTGATTGTACAGTGAAAAATGAAAATTTTTTAATTCTTTTTCTTTGCAAATAGAGATTTTAGGGAAATAATACCGTAAAACCTTATTTTCCATATGCTTCGACTCGGTACCTACAAAACACAAATATGAAAAGACAAAGGCAAATATTTTTTGCATTTTGATTAGAAGTTAGTCAACAACACAAGAGTAAACTTAAAGATAGGATGCAAATGTGATGAATGAAGCTATTTATTAATGATTGTGACTGGATGATAAAATATGGTATGAAAGTGCGACTAAAAAAGTTAGGGGAAAAATTTAGGGTACAACACTAATATCCTTGGCATTATGGAGCATGGGACTTTTCTTGAACTTAGGATTAGAAACCTTGGCCTATCTTGGAGACCTTGTGATCTTATCTGATTATTTTGTCTGGAGCTCTTGAGGTTTACCTCAAGACACTGGGTTGTTTGTTTGTTTTGTGTGCATGTTATTTTGATTACACCCCTTGTTTGTAATCTGGAATTCACCCGTATACAGCCGTGACTCTGCCCAATTTTTCTGAAGACTTAATACACTTGAAGTTTGGTTCTCTCAAGGGGTCTAGTATTTTTTCTTGCTTGGTTTCAATCCAAAGAATAGGAACTCTATCTTGGCTCATAATGCTAAGTATTGGCTTCTGGTTGGTTAGGTGGTTCTTATCCCTAGCTTTTACCTTATGCTTTAGGATAGCCTCTTCTTCTCCTCGCATCTTCTTTAATTTCAAAAAAAAATCTTCTCCCTCCTTTTGAAAACCCTTCTTATTTTAAACTTGAACCACTTTTATAATAAACTTGGACTTATGTCCATGCATTTTCAAAACATTTTCATAAATAAACGCCAAACAACTTAATAATACCTTGACTTTTTTTGTGTGTGAAGACTAAAAGTCAATCAATCTCATTCCAAATCATTTTGCCACTTTGACTTTTTTATCTTTAAAACTTTTCTTAAAAGATTAAACTCTTGTCAATCCTTGTAGTGATGCAAACAACTATACTTCTACAATATATAGTGAAGAGAGATATTTTCCATTTGGGTGTTGAATGAGGCATTGTTGATTTTAAAATCCAAGTCATATCCTCCACTTTGAGATGATGCAAATTCTCCTTTCTCATGATTGTGGGTAGTTGGTGTGTTTTCCACACGGACAATGACGATGATGTTTTATCTTATAAAATTAACCAACACATTTGGGTTTTAATTTTCTAAAAGAGGAACTACATGTACCCTAATCCCCTATTGCACGAAAGGAGGTACGTAGGCACTAAAGGCTCGCAACCGCGGCGGGTGCAAAAATCATAAAATATATATATCTTTTCTCACCTCCACCATCCATTTTATATGACAATTTTTTATAGCCAAAATATACAGATTTTACAAAGAGGCTCATGCGGAGTACTGTAGATGTTTAGGGTGCTAATACCTTGCCTTTGCATAACCAACCCCCTTACCTTGAATCTTTCCCCCTCTTTTTGGGTTATTCACTCTTTTCCCATTACTTTGGAAATAGTAAAGCGCAGTGGCAATTTTTATTTTGATTTGTATAAAGTCTAGTCAATCCAATGGCTTAGTCTTAAACATTTCTACCGCTACACTTGCTCAAAACAAAAAACTTTTCAAACAAACACTTTTCAAAAATAGTTTTCAAAGCAGCTTCGTCACACTCTTAAGGACCGATACAAGGGTTATCACGAAGTAAACAAAACTTTTCAAAGCAAGCACATACAAGAAATTTAAAAATGAGCAAGTACCTAAGAGCCCGTGGAAAACCACGGATAGAAAAAGTTTTAACACCTTCCCTTTCTATAATCTACCCCCTGTACTCATAAATATCTCGAAAAAAGGTTTTTTCTGTTCTTTTTCCTTTTCCTTTGTTGGATGAAATAAAATTCGATGGTGACTCTTGCTTACCGCAACATTTGAGAATACAAAACATAAACCAGTATAACAGTCGGTTCTACTACCATATCATAGAACTGTCGACTCTGCTGGGGACTATGAAATAAGTGAGGTACACCTTAGGATCTAGGTCATTTTAAAATTGCTTTCTTGTTTTGCTTTGCCTGCTTTATATTCAAGGGTTTTGTTTGGGTATTATTGAAGGTCCTACACCTGGATCTGGGGGCACTTTTTAGGTAAACAACAATAGATCGTGGAAACTGTACAGCATAGACCGATATGGTTTAAGCGATGGCTGTGTTGGTGTGACACTTTGGTTGGTACCGGTATCCTTCATGTGGAAACAAGGACAATACGGGGCCACCGCGTGGTGTCGTGAAGCACTAACGGACCTTAGAACCTTAGTTGAACAAACTTGGCCATTAGAAAGTAGTGAGATAGCCGGCCTCAGTATAAAGCTGAGGATTGGTTGATACTCGATGCTACACTCATTGAGATCAGACTTTCGGGATATTTCCGCCGGAAGAAAAGATTGCCTGAGCTGAAATAATGCCCGATAAAGGATGATCAGTGATATTGAGAATATTTAGAACTCGTTTACTTTTTTAAGACAAGTTTGAAACCAACTAAACTTAAAGAGGGTACTTACCTTTAACCTCATGCAGGCCTTTGAATCTAAGGTCTATTGTGTTTTTCTTGTGTGTGATTTATTCTGTTTGAACATAACATCATGCATAATAACATAGCATTCATTCTTATTACACTAACCATTTCAAGGACCACGGGAATTTATCTTTGTTCTGTTTTGCAGATCATGGCTTCCGCTTGTAGAAACACTATCTGAATCAGCTTTGTGAGAATACCTCCCCAGCTCAAGGAGCTAGTATCAAGGGTTCCTGAAACTTCTGCGTTCACTAAGAGACATGGTCGACTTCTCAACCTGGTCACTTCAAACTTTGGTGAGAAGATGATGAGTGTACTCTTTCAGTTCTTTGATCCCAAGCACCACTGCTTCACCTTCCCAGACTATCAGTTGGTGCCTACCATGGATGAATTCTCTCATCTATTGGATATACCCATTCTTAAACAGTTTCCTTTCACAGGTTTGGAAGAAGTTCCTAAGCCAGAAGTCATTGCCACAGCCTTGCATCTGAAATGGGCCGAGGTGGCATCTAATTGGGAAACAAGAAGCGGAGTCAAGGGTTTTCTAGCCAAGTTCCTAATAGACAGGGCCCAGTTGTTTTGGGGTGATATGGACTTTCAGGCTTTTAAGGAGGTCATGGCCCTTCTAATCTATGGGTTAGTACTATTCCCTAATCCAGACTTATTCATAGATGTGAATGCTATCAAGATCTTCCTCTCTCGCAACCCTGTGCCTACCTTGCTCGGAGATATCTTGCATGCTCTCCATACTCGTACCATGAAGAGAAGAGGGGTTCTTATGTGCTGCATGCCATTGTTGTCGAGGTGGTTTATTTCTCACCTCCCTAAGTCTGTACTGAAGAATGAAGAAGGTTTGGGTTGGTCGAAAAGGATAATGTCACTCGCTCACACGGATATTATCTGGAATTCCCGAGCTATGGGAGATACTGCTATTATTGACCGCTGCGGGGAGTACCCCAATGTCCCACTACTTGGAATTAGAGGAGGCATAACTTACAATCCTCGTTTAGATCTGTGACAATTTGGTTACGCCCGAAGGGATGGTCCTCATGAGTTACTTATCGACGGAATTGTATTTAACTATGAGGATGATGTTCAAGGGTATCGCCAGAGGTTCGTACGAGCTTGGAGCATGGTAAACAGATCCGACGCCAATGCTTTGGGGCCAAAGGCTTCCATTCCTATGGAACCTTATCTCCAATGGATACGAGCTCGCACCCAGAAACTTATGATGCCCTACATGGCCGTTTTACCAGTGATTGTGGAACCCACTACTGAAGGGGGTATTCCTTACACGGTTCTCCATCCTAATATGCCCACTGATCTTAGAGAACTACAGAGGTCTTGGATTTAGTTGAAGAAAGAGCGGGATACTTACAGGGATCAATTTTATGCCTAGGAGAGGAAGGTTTTAGAGCTCACAAGGCAGCTTCATGAGGAAAGAATCCTTAATGTCTATCTCGGCACAAAGAGGAAGCATCCATGGGAAATTTGATTTTTCTAGTTTTTTAGAATTGTTTTAATTGTAACGCCTGAAAGGCAATTGAACTTTGAATTCTACTAATAAAATCTTTGTTTCATTTTGGTTCGCAAATTTAAATTTCCCAAAGTCTTTGAAATCATTAAATATGCATCCCGTACATAAACACTGCATATACATGTACCATTACAGGCTTCTCATCTTCTTTGCTGTTTATTTCAGCATAAATGTCTTCCGAACAAAGCATCAAAGATCTTCAGGCACAAAATGCCCAATTCCAATAGATGTTCATAAATTTGGCGAAAGGGCAGGAGGATTTGAAAGCCCTCATCCTGAAGGAGAAAAAGAAAAAGAAGAAGGTCTTTGGTATTCTGAATATGGGCAGAAAGTTCAGGGGGCCGTTAAAGCAACCAGTCGACATGACCTCTTCATCCAAGGAAGGGGAGAATCAAGAAAGAGAGACAAGGGAAAAGGACCCCAGTCCTGAAGTTTCTGACAATGATACAGACTACAATGATGAGCAGTATCCTCCTACTGAGGATAGATACAAGCAGTTGGAGGATCGTTTGAATGCTATGGAAATCCAGAGGATACCTGGGTTGGATTTTGAAGAACTGGGATTGGTGTCGGGAGTGGTCATCCCGCAGAAGTTCAAGGCTCCAATGTTTGCAAAGTACGATGGGATGTCTTGCCCAACACTCCATCTCCGTTCCTATGTAAGGAAGATCTAGCCCCACACCGCTGATAGAAACTTATGGGTTCACTTCTTTCAAGATAATCTGTCAGGGTCTCGGCTTGAATGGTTCTACTAACTGGAAAGAACCAATGTCCGAAGTATGACCATGGGTGCAGGTGAAGGCTTTAAGGACTATGCGTAGAAGTGGAGAGACTTGGCTGGAAGAGTCCAACCCCCTTTATCAGACAGGGAGTTGGTCGATATGTTTCTTGGGACGATGTCTGGTCCTTTCTTTAAACATTTGATTGGCAGCTCATCAGCTGGTTTCACCGAGCTGATATTAACAAGAGAAAGGGTAGAAGCTGGGATTCGGAGCGGTAAGATACAGAAAGATGCCTCTTCGAGTTTGGTAAAGAAGCCTTTTACTGGTAAGAAGGAAGCCAGTGCCATCTATAGCCCAAGAGGCTAAAGCAGAGCTGAACAATGTCAAACAGTAAGTGTTGTAATGATACCTAGATCTGCGGCTGCTCCACAATGCAACAATCAACAAAGGATAGAAAGACCACAACGACAATTTACCCTGATAAACATGATGTTGGCTGAAGTTCTATCCCATCTGCTAAGATCCAACTTGGCAACCTTGAAAGAGGCCCCTAAGAATCCGAATACCACATCTCCCCGATATAACCCAAATGCTTGGTGTACCTATCATTCTCAGAGTCCTGGCCACGATACAAATGACTATTGGGCTCTGAGAAATAAGGTACAGGATCTGATCGAGGCCAAGGAAATTGAGTTCGATGCTCCAGAAAAGCCCAATGTCATAACTGCTCCCATGCCCAAGCACAATCGTGGAGTTAATGTTGTTGATACTGATCTATTTGTAACCTCAGTTGATGAAGTTTCTACTCCTCCGATGACTATTAAGAAGAATTTGTTGTTGGACGGTTTATTTTCGGGTTATGGTTAAGGTTGCCACGTGTGTTCATCTATGCCTTCCGGTTGCCATTTGCTGAAAACAGGTGTCCAACGCCTGATGGACAGCAGATAGATTTTGTTCGAGAAAACTTTTATTTCAACTATTCCATGTGAAGATATTTCAATTATAACCATTTCCGCCAATCCTTTCAAGGTATCCTCGAGAAGACCTGTTAGGATTACATCTGCTCCGAAAGTCTCTCTGCTAATAATCACCCTTCTTGGTCCTGTCCCATACGCCTCGGACAAAGTTGTCCCTTGGCATTATGGCGCTGATGTCTACTATCACGGTGTTAAACAAGACCTGAAGAACGAAGAGCATGATCCCGATGTCAGTAACATTGTTAGGACCAGTAAGATCACCGAAGTGGAAGGGTTTTCTCTCCCGGGATTTCCCTAAAGACTGTCAATAAACCTATCGTTATTTCACCTGCTATTTCTATTGATGCTTCGGCTACTACTCCTGTTCTTACTCCAATTTTTACCCCTTCCAGCGAGTCATCTGGTACCCGAGGCAAAGAAGCTATAGGTGAGCCTGCCCGGGCGGAGGCCCCTAGAAAAATTATCGTGGAAGCCTCTAAGCAAGAGATAAAGGAAATATTAAAATTAATTAAAAAGAGCGAATACAATTTGGTCGAGCAACTGGGGCAGACCCCCTCAAAGATATGTTGTCTATGTTCTTGTGCTTCGAGGCCTGTGCGAAGGCTTTGATCACATTCCTCAAGATTGCGCACGTGCCGCAAGAGACCTCGGTTGATCAGTTCAAAGACTGTGTGGTTAGCCTGACTGTTGACAATGGGCTGGGTTTTTCAGACGCATACTTGACACAAAAAGGGAGGAAGCATAATGATGCTCTGCATGTCTCGATTGAATGCATGGGAACCACTATGGCTCATGTGCTGGTAGATACTGGGTGTTCACTGAATGTTCTTCCTAAGAAGGCGCTGGATCAGTTGGATTATGAAGGCTTGACCTTAAAGCCTAGTAACATTGTGGTAAGGGCTTTTGATGGGTTAAAGAGAATGGTGCATGGGGAGGTGGACATCCCCGTCAAGGTAGGCTCTTCGACTTTTGAGTCCACTTTCTATGTAATGGACATCAGGCCATCATACTCTTGTTTGTTGGGTCGTCCTTGAATCCATGAAGCTGGGGCTGTTACTTCTACACTGCACCAAATGTTGAAGTATCCAGTAAAAGGGAAGATTGTCACTGTGCATGGTGAAGAGGAGTATATGGTAAGCCACCTCAACTCCTTCAGATACCTAGAGATGGACGGGGAATTCATAGAGACTCCTTGCCAGAATTTTGAAGAGGTTCCCCAGATCTTGGCATCGACTGAAACTACTACCAACAACAAACCTCCTCTGAAGATGGCTTCTCTCAAAGACGCCAGAGCAGTGGTTGAAGAAGGTGGGTATACTAACTGGGGACAACTCCCTGATTTTTCTCACAAAAATGACAAGTTTAGTTTGGGCTTTACTTCAGGAGCTCAAAGGGTCGTTCGACGCGCTCGGGCTGGAAGACCTCCCCTACACATCAGCAATCTGGAAATTAATGTCGTTGAAGACAGTGAGGAAGAATCTAACATTGACAGCTGAATCTACCCAACTACCAACGGTGGACCGAGTAACTGGATGGCTAGGGATTTTATACCAGTTTCTTTTATTCCGCAGTAATTGTCTTACTTGTTTTTGATATTTGTAACAAACAATTTAAACTCTACAACCTTGTGTCTTGCCCGAGGCACATTGGCTTTGTTTGTGAGGGCTATTACGTGTCATTTCATATATCATCAATAAAGCATTGGACGTTCCTTGCATAAAAATTTTACGCTCCCTGTTTTTCTTTTATGCTTTCACTTTATCAAAACAGTTATACTCTTACACACACTCACGTCTCATATTGCAGATTTGTATCCACTTTGGATCCCATTGATAATAGTTCTGCTACTGCCGGTTATGACTTCAAAAATACGATAAACCAAGCCAAGGACGAAGGTGAGGACGATTGCGAGGTACCTGGAGAAATTGCTAGACTATCACAACAGGAAGAAAGGGCTATACAACCCCATGAAGAGCCAGTTGAGACAATAAACTTGGGCACGGAAGAAGACAGGGAAGAAGTCAAGATCGGTGCAAACCTGGGGGCTAAGACCAAATAGTGGTTGATATAGATATTACACGACTATGTTGAGATGTTTGCCTGGTCATATGAATACATGCCTGGTTTAGACACTGATATTGTGGTTCATCGTCCTCCGACCAAAGAAGATTGTCCTCTGGTTAAACAGAAGGTCCGTTGTATGAGCCCTGAAACGTCAGAGAAAATCAAGGCAGAAGCTATGAAGCAGTTTGACGCAGGGTTCTTAGCTGTCACCTCCTATCCACAGTGGGTTTCTAATGTTGTCCCGGTGCCAAAGAAAGACGGTAAGGTACGGATGTGTGTGGACTATAGAGATCTGAACAGGGCAAGCCCCAAGGATGACTTCCCGCTCCCCCACATTGATGTTCTGGTTGACAACACCGCTCAGCATAAAATCTTCTCCTTCATGGATGGTTTTTCTGGCTACAACCAGATCAAATGGCTCCTGAAGACATGGATAAGACAACCTTCGTCACACAATGGGGCACCTTCTGTTACAAGGTGATGCTTTTTGGGTTGAAGAATGTTAGGGCAACTTATCAGCGAGCCATGGTCGCCTTGTTCCATGATATGATTCACCACGAGAAAGAGGTTTATGTTCATGACATGATAGATAGGTCTCAAATCAAAGAGGAGCACCTCAATCATCTACAAAAGTTGTTCGACAGGTTGAAGAAATACAAGCTGAGGTTGAACCCGAACAAATGCACCTTCGGGGTAAGGTCTGGTAAGCTTCTGGGCTTCATCGTCAGTTACAAAGGTATTCAGGTAGACCCCACAAAAGTAAAGGCCATACAAGAGATTCCAGCTCCATGTACAAAGAAGGAAGTTAGAGGTTTCTTGGGACGCTTGAATTATATCATCAGGTTCATTTCACATCTAACTGCTACTTGTGAGCCCGTCTTCAAGCTTCTGAAGAAAGATCAAGTGGTAAAGTGGAATGACGAATGCCAGAAGTCCTTTGAAAGAATCAAAGAATACCTTCAAGAACCGCCAATTATGATGCCTCCGGTTGAAGGAAGACCTTTAATGATATACTTAATAGTGCTAGACAATTCAATAGGGTGTGTGCTGGGGCAGCATGACGAGTCTGGTCAAAAAGAGCATGCAATATACTACCTTAGCAAAAAGTTTACCGACTGTGAGACACGATACTCACTGCTCGAGAAAACTTGTTGCTCTTTGGAATGAGCTGCTCGCCGACTAAGATAGTACATGTTAACCCATACTACTCTGTTGATATCTAAGATGGATCCAATCAAATACATCTTCGAGAAACCCGCTCTCTCCGGAAGAATAACGAGATGAAAGATGATCTTAACTGAATACGATCTACAATATACAACCCAGAAAGAAATCAAGGGGAGTGTATTGGCTGATCATTTGGCTCATCAGGCCGTGGATGACTACCAGTCCATGAATTTTGAGTTCCTGGATGAGAATATTATGCTGGTGACTAACTACGAAGAGCCTGGACCGGATGAAGGACCCGAGGAGGGATCCCGATGGACTATGGTTTTTGTTGGAGCTTCGAACGCACTCGATAACGACATTGGCGCAATAATCATATCTCCTGAAGGTTGTCACACTCCTTTCACTGCCCGACTATGTTTCAACTGCACCAACAATATGGCAGAATATGAAGCCTACATCATGGGTCTCAAAACCTCTATTGACCTCAGGATCAAGTTCTTAAATGTCTTCGGGGATTCAGCCTTGGTGATAAGTTAGATCAAAGGATAATGGGATACGAAGCATCTGAATCTCATCCCATACAAAGAGCATGTGCTGACATTTCTCCCACACTTTGAGTAGGTAACCTTTGAACATTTCCCACGAGAGGAGAATCAGTTAGCAGATGTGCTAGCTACCATGTCTTCTATGTTCAAAGCTAGGTGGGACAATGAAGCTCCCCAAATCACCATTGAGTGGTTGGATGAACTAGAACACTGCTATGAAATTGATACTAAAGAGGTAGCAGATAAACCCTGGTTCCATGAAGTAAAAAAGGTACCTAGAGACCCAAGAGTATCCCGAAGGGGCAGCTGTCAATGATAAGAAGTTTCTGAGAAGGTTCGCTGCGAATTTCTTCATCAGTAATGGAATCCTCTACAATCGCAATCACGACTCTACCTTACTGCGGTGTGTAGACAAGAGTGAAGCAGAGAGGATTATGACAGATCTACATGAAGGTGCCTTCGGAACCCATTCCAGTGGACATACCATGGCTAAGAAGATCCTACGGGAAGGATATTACTGGTCCACTATGGAAGCAGATTGTTATCAGCACTCTCGAACTTGTCATAAGTGCCAAATCTAAGCTTATAAGGTGCATGTACCTCCGGTTCCCTTAAATGTATTGACAGCTCTGTGGCCCTTTGCAATGTGGGGCATTGACATGATCGGAGAAATTAGGCCCACTGCTTCCAATGGACATTGCTTCATCATAGTGGCCATTGATTACTTCACGTAGTGGGTTGAGGTGGCCTCTTTTGCTACTGTGGCCAAGAACGCTGTGGCGCGGTTTATCCGACATAATCTGATCTGTCGGTATGGTGTTCCAAAAAGAATTATTACTGACAATGGTACAAATCTCAACAACACAATGATCACTGAGCTCTGTAAATAGTTCAAGATACAACATCATAACTCTTCTCCCTACCGGCTGAAGATGAATGGTGCTGTTGAAGCGGCTAACAAGAACATCAAGAAGATTGTACAGAAGATGACGGTGACATACAAAGACTGGCATGAGATGTTACCATTCGCTCTTCATGGATACCGTACCTCGGCATGTATGTCGACAGGGGAAACACCCTACTCTCTGGTATATGGCATAGAGGCAGTCCTACGCATTGAATTCCAGATGACTTCTCTCAGGATTATGAAGAATGCGAGTTTGAACGAAGACGACTGGATCCCGACTCGACTTGATCAGCTGAATCTAATCGACGAGAAGAGACTTATCGCTATCTGTCATGGTCAGATGTATCAAAAGCGAATGATCAAGGCTTTTAACAAGAAAGTCAGACGTCAAGAATATCAAGTTGGGGATCTGGTAATCAAGCGCATCATACTGCCGCAAGGCGATCCTAGGGGCAAATGACTCCCACCTATGAAGGGCCATTTGTGATTAAAAACATTTTCTCAGATGGAGCCATGATTCTAACCACCATGGACGGTGATGACCTTCCTCACCCTGTCAATGCAGACATAGTGAAAAGATACTACGCCTGATTAAAAGACCCGCTAGGTTGAATGGCCTAGGAAAAAATAAGGGTTTCCCAGCGAACCAAAAGGGTTCGGGCAAAAATAAGGGATGAAAAATCAAAAAATTTGTACACCCGGCAAGCCGAAAACCTGAAAGGGCGGCTTGGGCAAAAAAGGGTATCCCGGTGGACTGAAAACCCGAAAGGGAAGTCCAGGAAAAAGTTAGGGATGTAAAGCGAATCACTATGTCCCATTAGATCATCTTGCGACCAGACTTCAGTATCAACTATCAAGCTCGGACGACACCAATCAATCTAATCAACTTTCGGCCAAGTAGCAAAGTGATGAGATGCTCGAAGACATAGGGGCAATAGTAGAGTTAGAACTCAATGGGATTGTTGCACATAGCTATTTTATTTTCTTTTCACACAAAATTGTATAGCTTCTATTTTTACGGCGGTGCTCTCTTACTAGAGTGTCAGCTTCCTTGTACAAAAACGCCTATTACAGGCCAACTTCGAAAATATTACAAATCATTTTTACAAAGCTATTTGTTTCTCTTTTAGTTTTGTTTTGCAAGAACGTCCAATGATTTATTCTTGACATGTGCATTTTAATATGATTGCTGCTCATAAATATTTACATAAGAAATGAAAAGACAATTACTCGTAACTTAAGAAACAGGGGCAAAAACAAGAAATGTCAAACCCGACAGTTACTCTGCCCAGAAGGTACCAGGAAAGAGACAACTTTGGAGCATAATCATCAGTACATACACTCCCCACAAAGTAAAAGTATTCAAAGCGTTGATGTCGGCTTTCCTGGCACAGAAAGTAATCTCCCCAGCCGGGGTCATTCAGAAACCTGACAGCTATATCCCCCAGCCGAATTTCATAATCGTGAGCGAGTCAGTAAATTTTATCTCCCAAGAAGAGTTTATTTCTCTGGATACAGAAGCTTAATCCCTGACATAGCCCATTACTTTAGCTACGAAAACTCACCTTCCAAGTTATTCCCCACAAAGTTATTCTCAAACAGAGTCTCTTCCTGCCAAAATACTCACAAATAACGAGTAAAACTCCAACACAGTCATTTCCGTTCAGCATCCCCAACGGAAGTAGAAGAACCATAATTCTCTATAACAGTCAGAAATACTATACTCTCTAGAAGAAGTCAGGGATTTATTTTCCCACGCTCGGACATATCCCAATAACATTTCATGTGCATACATCATGACATGCGCATACATATCATATACAGCATAATCTCATTTAGTTTGAGAACATCATCTCACGAGGCATTTCATACATTACACATATAATTAACCCTATTATTTTTTCAGGAAAGACAATTATCACCAACAATTCCAGCAGCTATACATGTCATATCTACAGATAGCCAGTGGAAAATCAGTTCCCGAAGATCAAACGGGTCAACTAATCTATTTAACCAAATGAAGTAACCCTACTATCCAGGTTCCTTCCCATAAGCCCTACCATCCAGGATTTCATCTTGAAGTAACCCTACTGTGGTACGGTGGGAGAACTGACTTGAGGGTTTGCGTTTGTGTTTGCAAATGTTGCGTTTGAGCAAGAGTTGCCACCGACTTTTCTTTTATCCAATAAGGAAAGGTGAAAAATCACAGGAAATACCTTTTAGAGATGTTTTTGAGTTCGGGGGGTAGATTATGAAAAGGGAACGTATTAGCACCCTTTTCATCCATGGTTTTCCATGGGCTCTTAGTTACTTGCTAGATCACTTGCTTTTGTTTTAAATTGTGCTTTGTGTGGTTTTGAAAGTATTTTGTAAAAGAGGCCATTTGTTTATGCAATCTTTGTAATGATTCTCGTTCGTAAGAATGTATACAAAGATGTTTGTCTTTTTTGAAAAAAATTTCAATGTTTGTAAGATGTTTGGAAATGTGTGTGTTTGTTTTGAAAATAGCAAGGATATTGGATATTGAGTGTGAGCAAGTACCTAAAAGTAATCTACCTACTCAAAAGGTCTTAGATGTGTTTTTCCTCCTTTATATGTTTCTAACTTACCATTGTTTTGGTAAGAAGTCCCATCATTGGATGTGAAGGGACAAGCGTTTGGGTCATCGTATGACCATGATAGCAATGTTGTGAGATGACTTAGCACTTTTCTTTTAGGGACTAAGATAATTTTGAAAATGCAACTTTGATAGTGTCATCGAGGGACTATGATCTTGTATTTTTCAATTCGTTTGTGCTAAGACATCCCACATGCATAACATGATCATTTTTTAGGCAAAAAGTGAGATTACCCTAAGGGTGCATGTGTGCAAAGTGTGTTTGATTGCATGCATTTTGTCTCTGATTTTTGGTGGTCTACTTGTTGGTTTTATCTTGCCATACACGCCTAATTACTAGCATTTACATTTGAAAGCGATAAATTGAAGAAATGTAAATTCCTACGCTATTACAATATTTAGGGGAGGGGGATACATATTTATGAATGGGGATTGCAAGTAAAAATAAATCATAAGTTATTATTACAACCATATTGAAATGTATAAGAGTGTATAAGGAAAATGTGAAAACGAACTTCTTTTGTTTTAGGAAAATATTTTGATCTTTTTGTTTTAAGAAACCAAAATAGGGTGTGAAGAAAGAACTTTTGACGTTTGCTGATTAATGGAATGGAGAGTGATAACAAAAATAATGAAAGAAGGAAAAAGAATCAGTGTGTTGCTGATAAAAATGAAGTCAGAGGTTCTGACCCTGGCATGCTGCAAAACAGAAACCTGTTAGTGAAAATGTATGCGGTCATAAGTTCTGAACCCACTGGGGATACAGTAGTGTTCAGAAGTTTTGATATTGCTGGAAACTGAACAGACTTCAGAAGTTCTGAGGCTACTAGTAAGAAAACAAGCTTTAGAAGTTATGAGGCCACAGGAAGAACTTGGTCTCTCTTTCTCTCAATGCTAGTCAGAACATCTGTAATTTGGTTATTTCTCCATAAAACAGGAGACATGCACAAAACATTTATAGCAAGTACGATAGCGTTTCAGAAGATAAGAAATATCAAAACTATAAATCAGAGGCAAGCATGCATTTGCTAATCCTAACTCTGAGTTCTAGTTTCTTCAAGAAGCTCTGAAATGATCTATTCTCTACTTAAGCAGGCAGGTGCATGAGATTTCAGAATATGTATGACATCAGAAACATGATATCTACATTTTATTTTTGAGCATGTAAATCTGGTAATGCTTAAGTGATGTGGTGAGGGTCAGCAGAAACTTACCTTGCCACTGGAAGAAGTTCTGTGAACCGGAGCTAACCTCAACTCTGATGACACTCCGAACAGCTTCTTCACGTACTCAGTAAGTTGAAAGTTTTCAACTTCTGGGGATGGCAAGGAAGTGGTGTTCTGATTTCTTTGAGTGGATGGATGGAAAATGTATAGCAATATGAACCCAGCAGCTTAAGTAGTTTCCAACGTGTGGATCAGAAACTGTGTGGATGTTTTTCTTTTAGTCAAGAAATGATTTAGAAAAAGTGGAGTTTTGAATGCAGGGAATCAAAAGTTAAAATTTTTTTATGTGTTGTGTTTATAGTTCTTAGAACTCTTGGAATTTTAGCAGGGGTTCAAGGCTTTTCTTTCTCAAAATTTTGATCTCTTTCACAAAATTTTCTGGACCTCTTCTCAGTGACCAATGATGTTCTATTTATAGGCAAAGTTTTGTGTTGTTTGAAATGTCAAGTAGCGCCAAAACCATACGCTAGATGCTGACTTGCTCTTGAAGCAAGTTCCAAAAAAAGGTATGATGGCTGACAGTTTTTAGCTTAGGCTGGAGTAGCAAGCAAGGATTAAGGAAAAGCGAACCTACAAGCAAAATGTAGCGCATGGGCCCTTACCTAATCTTGCACAAAAGTATTTCTACACTACACGTGGAGAGATCCTTTGGACAAAGACTCAAAAGTGGTTGTGAGCATTAATGAGCATTAAATGATGATGAGATTTGTCAAAATCAGAAATCCTGTAATGTGAGATTTTGCATCATTGCCTAACTCTGGATCAGAAGTTCCATTTAGGACAAATATCCAGCTTCTGATCTTTGTATCCTGTTGCCTCAGCAAGCTCTGGAGGATCCTCAGGCTTTCTAGTAAACTTGTTTGATTTGCCTCTGAAAACTCTAAATTTAGAGATTCTGCTTCAGTGTAGCATACAATCTTCTAACCCTCTTACCTTCTAGCTCCAACATGTTCTGAAGGAGCTTTCAGGCTTCGTATTACACTTTATTGCTTTCATTGCATTACTCTAGCAAACTCTGACTGAACTTGCATAGATGCTGAAAAGTCATGTTCTGACTAAAGATTATATGCTGAACCACGCTTACAACTTCTGACTGCTCCTGCCTGGAGGCTGGCTCAGAAGTTCTGAAGTGTCATTTTTCTTAAATACTTTAGAAAAATTCTAAGTATTTAAAATTTGACTTTTCCAAGGTAAAATTTGACTTTTGAACTTCTTGATGAAACAAACTTCATATTCTAACATGTTTTGATGAAATATGATTTTTGAGATTTGATTTTGATCCAAAAGCCAAAGTTTGACTTCTCAGGGTGTAAATGACCATTTTGCCCTTGTGAATGGCTTGCTTGGAAAGAAATGATAATTCAAGGCTTGGATTTGTATAAGAGAAAACTTGAGAATCCAGTGTGATTTCCTGAGAAATGAGAGGGAAAATTTTGGGGTACAACACCTACTATCCAGGTTCCTTCTCATAGCCCTACCATCCCGGATTTCATCCCGAAGTAACCCTACTATCCAGGTTCCTTCCCATAAGCCCTACCATCCAGGCTTTCATCTTGAGGTAACCCTACTATCCATGTTCCTTCCCATAATCCCTACCATCCAGGATTTCATCAAGATGGGTGAGGTCCAAAGGCCTCATATGCTATCCATAGTCCTAATATGTTCTCAAGACCATCCATGTCAAGTTTCATACCTTGCATAAGAAGTTTGCCCAATCAATTGCTCAGATGCTTGAAAATCAACTTTACTAGGTCAAAAGTCAACTGTGACCCACATATAGTGAAACTTCAAGATTTTTTGGTCAACATCAATATTTTGAAGTAACATCCATAATTTGATCAAGTTTTGATCATGATTCCCCAAGGAATGCTCCTAATTCATCAAAACTCAAAAGTTGCTAAATTAGGGTTTCTTAGGAAAAGTCAACCAAACTTTGACCAAGCATAACTTTTTCATACTTTATCAGAAATTTCTCATCCAATGCTCATTTTGAAGAGAATCCAATTCCCTATAACTCATATTCATTCCTCAAGTTCAAGAAATGTACTCATGAAAAGATATAAATTCATACATTATAGGTCCTTTTCAAAAGTCAATAAAAACACCTTTTGGGTCAAAGCTTATTACATGAACATGGAGGATCCAATTGAGATGAAACCAAAAGGGTTGTTTAGGGGACATCCTAATATTTCTAAAAATTCCAAGAACACCCCCCTTAGGGTCAAAATTGAAGGAGATATGCATTATCAAAGTTGGCCATTTTTGGAAAATTGTCAAAAGTCAACAATACCAAAAATTGCATTTTTTGTCAAATGGGCCTAACTTTTTATGCTTGTATCTTACTTCTAACATGGTCCACAACCCAAACACTCTTGTGATACGGTGGCAGAACCGACTATTAATACTGGTTTGCGTTTTTTGTTTACAAAATGTCGCGGTAAGCAATAGTCGCCACCGACTTTTATTTTATCCAACTGCAAAGGAAAAAAGCACAGAAAAATTCCTTTTTCGAGATATTCTGAGTACGGGGGTAGATTATAGAAAGGGAAGGTGTTAGCACCCTTTTTATCCGTAGTTTTCTATGGGCTCTTAGGTACTTTCTCATCATTTTAAAAATTGCTTCCGTGTTTGTGTGTTTTGAAAAGTTTTTGTTTTACTTCGATTTAACCCTTGCTTCTGTCTTCAAGAGTGTTACGAAGTGTTTTTGAAAACTTTGTTTGAAAATGAGTGTAAGTGTGAAAAAGTTTATTTGTATTGAGCAAGTACCTACTAGCATCTACCTACTCGAAATAAGAATTGTTCTATGTTTGTTTCCTTTAGACAGCGTTGTCCCACTATTAGTGAGTAGGTAGCACCGTCGTTGGAATTTGTAAGGGTCAATTCGAAATGGACGTAATGGTCGTTGAAGGCAACATGTAAGGATACCTTAGCATTACGAAGGGACTGTCATCATATATTCGTAGGCAACATCAAGGGACAAGATCATATACCATAGGCAACTTCGAGGGACATCGAGGTACCATGATCTTTATGATGATTTTAACCGAGGGTCTTTGCTAAGATATCCCTACGTTCGAGGGACATGACCATTGTTTTCTGAGGCAACCAAGTGAGGCATACCCTAAGAGTGATATGTGCGAGTGATTTGTTTTCAGTTATTTAATCTTTGCACAATTAAGGTGACCTACTGTTTTAATTTTCAATTAGTCTTTCCATACAATCCTATTAACATACATCTAAGCAGTTTATAGTTTGCGAAAATAAAAGCAAGAAAGTTTAAAGTCCTAGCTATTACAAGGCTTTTGCAGATACATAAATATTTTGGACTGAAAATAAAAATGCGGAATTTAAACCCTAATTACTATTACAACCCGAAAGCAATTACATAATTAGAAAATAATGCGAAAAAAGATATATCTACGCTATTACATTGATAATGCGACCTATACAATTTTTCTAGAAATTAAAATGTAAAAGAATAAATAAAAAGAAAATAAGGAAAAATTAAAACCTAAAATTCTAAGTTAATGTTTTTGGTGTTTTTTTATAGAAAATAATTTTAAGTTAATTAAAAAACCTAATTCTAACTAATTTTAATTAATAAAAAAAAGTTTAATTTTGAAAAAAAAGTTAAAAAAATATAAAATTAATTAACCTAAAAATCAAATTAGGTTTTTTTTTGTAAAAAAAAGGTTTGTGAAAAAAGTTTTGTGGTTAAGTGAATTTAAGATTGAAAAAGACAAATTGGTTAGAAATAAAAAAACAAACAATGAAATTAAAAACCTAGAATTAAATTAAAACCTAAAATTAATTATTCGAGTTTAGGAGGAAAAATCAAAGGTTTGTGAAAAATGTTAAGTTTTAGGAAAAAAAAAGTTTTAAACAGAAAGAATGAAAATAAGTAAAAGGATAAATAGAAAGGAAGAAAATCAAAACTAATAGGGGTGGTTGTTGAACCCACGCCCTTAACCTTCTCAGGATGTCTGTCTCGCCATGTATTAGTGTCATGTGTTGGTTGTTCTGTTTTGGCCATTTGTGTTTTGGCCATTTGTGTTTTGGCCTCAACGTTCTATAGTGAACATGCATGGGACCCTGTCTAAATCTGCAGTGTTGAATCTCATGAACACAGTAAATAAATTACTATATATCATGAAATACAAATAAAGCCAATATTTGAAAAAATTTAATGTTAAAACCGATATGGCATGTATGAATGATTATACCCTTTTGATCATGGAGATCAAACCAGCCTTACCCTTACTGGAGAAGTAGTGATATGAATGCTTTTATGCCCTTTTGATCATGGAGATCAAGCCAGCCTTACCCTTACTGGAGAAGTAGTGAGATGTGGGTTTGTAACAGGGATGGCTTGTTTGTAGTGAGATGGAGGTTTGTAATAAGGATTTCAAGGTTTTAGGGTTCTTGAAAGAATTTGATATTCTGACAGCGTTGTGGCAAAGGTTTTTTTTGTCTCCTTTTTTTCTCTTGTTTGTGTGAAAAGAATGAGATTATATAATAGAAATTAGAGAGAAAAAATGGGCTTTGAATGTGCAATTGGGCCTCCAATATTCACTTGAGTTCGTCATGTTCCATGCTAAATCGCAGGGGCTTAAGTGCAATTTTTGAAGTTGAAATGTGAAAACAAAATGTATCCGACATCGAGAACTAACTCCTGTCCAAAAATGGGCTCAATCGGATAAATGTTGAATTAGTTATGAATTTTTGAAGTTTCAGCTCAGGCAAACTTATTTTGGGCTCTAGTGTCGACTCTGACACGTTCTTCAATCAAAAACTGGTATTGATCGGAGCCTAATCCGGTCTCTACATTGGAAGAAAAGTTCTAGATCTCTGAGTCAGTGACCTTGTGTAAAAAGATGGGCCCAATCCGATAAAAATTGATCGAGTTATGAATTTTCGAAGTTTCGACCCAGATAAAATAATATTCAGCATTCAGGATTTTCGGCGCGTCACACGTACTCTGAGCAAAATATGAAGGCCTTTTGGATACTGTTCGAACTCAATACCTTCTGTGAAAACTTAGCCATCTCAATTTTTGAAATTTTGGCGCCGGAACCATCTCGATACGATGAAAATCGACCAAGTTATGATTTTCTGAACATGACGCAAATAAACTTCTGTCACAAATTTTCTGTACGAAAATACTTGATAAATCCACATTTTTGAAGACCTTCTGATCGAAATTGGATTCCATCCGGGAGAGATTAAAACGTAGATGACATCAATACGGAATTTTGGCCACCAGAACGGGTTCAAAACGAGCCACGATCTTCAAGTTATGATTTTTTAGCGCGTAAAAACTGCACTTTCAGCATACTTTTTCACCATATTTCTTCGAGAAAACTCACACATTCGGATAACTTCTTTAAAGAATTGACTCTTGAGCTGAACCTGAATTTGAGAATACGTTATCAGAGATATCTTGGCGAAAGAACACCTGAATATGACGCGCCGGGTTGGACTTGTGAATCTTTGAACCCCGAATAGTTGCAAAACGGCGAACCGATCTTCAGCACGGAAAATACTCTGAGAATATCCATTGATGAAATAAATGTCACTTGTAACTTGAAGAAGCTTGATAAATATACCTTTATTCCATAACCATAAAACCAATAATATGCGTGTATGAAAAGAGGGCAAATTTTGGGGTACAACAGCTGCCCCTGTTCAATCTTCTTAAGCCTGAAGATTTAGATTGGCTCGTCTTCCTTTCGTGATCTGAAGGTGGAAGATGATTGAACACTAGAGTGCCCAGAAATTTGCACTCGTCTGTAATGATGCTTGACTATATAGGTAGTATCGGGAATGGGCTTATAGATGCCATTTGGAGGAGATGACGGGAGGTCACCAGAGATGGGCTTAAAGATGCCATCTAGAGGATGTTGATTTCCCGAGATATTCCTTTGATGAGAATTCCTGTTCCTATCATTGAGGAGGAATCTGCTGAGAAATGTTGGTCTATGTCTTGGGAGAAATAGAATTTTAGGAGCTTCAGTTGTCCGTTAATCTACTGGGGAATTAACTCCGGCTTGAGGAATCGGAAGTGAACTGCGTATCTATTCGTGTATAGGCTACATCATGACCTACTAGGGAAAGGTGAAACCGATCGTGTTTGATAGGTCTGGGTCTTACAGTGTTGTGGACTGCTGTCTGGAGATAAGAGAAAAGAAACCTGGATGGTAAGGTTATGAGAAGGAACCTGGATAGTAGGGCTTATGAGAAGGAACCTGGGTAAGGTTGCTTCGTGAGGAGTTTGGATAAAACTGCATCTGAACCGAGAAGGAACATGGGTAAGATTGCTTTGTGAGGAGTTTGGGTAAAACTGCATCTGAACCGAGAAGGAACCTGGGTAAGGTTGCTTTGTGAGGAGTTTGGGTAAAACGGCATCTGAACTGAGAAGGAACCTGGGTAATGTTGCTTTGCGAGGAGTTTGGGTAAAACTGCATCTAAACTGAGAAGGAACCTGGGTAAGATTGTTTTGCGAGGAGTTTGGGTAAAACTGCATCTGAACCGAGAAGGAACCTGGGTAAGGTTGCTTTGCGAGGAGTTTGGGTAAAACTGCATCTGAACCGAGAAGGAACCTGGGTAAGGTTGCTTTGCGAGGAGTTTGGGTAAAATTGCATCTGAACCGAGAAGGAACCTGGGTAAGGTTGCTTTGTGAGAAGTTTGGGTAAAACTGCATCTGAACTGAGAAGAAACCTAGGTAAGGTTGCTTTGTGAGGAGTTTGGGTAAAACTACATTTGAACTGAGAAGGAACCTGGGTAAGGTTACTTTGTGAGGAGTTTGGGTAAAACTGCATCTGAACTGAGAAGGAACCTGGGTAATGTTGCTTTGCGAGGAGTTTGGGTAAAATTGCATCTGAACCGAGAAGGAACCTGGGTAAGGTTGCTTTGTGAGGAGTTTGGGTAAAATTGCATCTGAACTGAGAAGGAACCTGGGTAAGGTTGCTTTGTGAGGAGTTTGGGTAAAACTGCATCTGAACTGAGAAGGAACCTAGGTAAGGTTGCTTCATGATGAGTTTGGGTAAAACTGCATCTTAACCGAGAAGGAACCTGGGTAAGGTTGCTTTGCGAGGAGTTTGGGTAAAACTGCATCTGAACCGAGAAGGAACCTGGGTAAGGTTGCTTTGCGAGGAGTTTGGGTAAAAATGCATCTGAACCGAGAAGGAACCTGGGTAAGGTTGCTTTGCGAGGAGTTTGGGTAAAACTGCATCTGAACCGAGAAGGAACCTGGGTAAGGTTGCTTCAGGATGAGTCTGGGTAAAACTACATCGGGAAATTGTAAGGAGGAAACTGGGTAAGGTTGCTTCAGGATGAGTCTGGGTGAAACTACATCAGGAAATTGTAAGGAGGAACCTGGGTAAGGTTGCTTCAGGATGAGTCTGAGTGAAACTACATCGGGAAATTGTAAGGAGGAACCTGGGTAAGGTTGCTTCAGGATGAGTCTGGGTGAAACTACATCAAGATCGAGAAGGAACCTAGGTAAGGTTTCTTCGGGATAAGTCTGTGTAAAACTTCAGGAGGAACCTGGGTAAGGTTACTTCGGGATAAGTTTGTGTAAAACTTCAGGAGGAACCTGGGTAAGGTTACTCTGTGATAAGTTCGTGTAAAACTTCAGAATGAACCGGGGTAAGGTTACTTTGAGATAAGTTTGTGTAAAACTTCAGGAGGAACTTGGGTAAGGTTATTTTGTAATAAGTTCGTGTAAAACTTCAGAAGGAACCTGGGTAAGGTCACCTTGTGATAAGTTCGTGTAAAACTTCAAGAGGAACCTGGGTAAGGTTACTTTGTGATAAGTTCGTGTAAAACTTCAGGAGGAATCTGGGTAAGTTTACTTTGGGATGAGTTCGTGTAAAACTTCATTCAGAAATATATGAGAAAGTACCCGTGTAAGATTTTTCAGGATAAACCCGTGTGAAGCTGCATTTAGGAGAACCCGTGTAAGATTGCTTCGTGACGAACCCGTGTAAAGCTGCATTTGGTCACGCAGATAATTATTTTGTTTAGTTTCCGGAGTTAATCTTGAATTGCTGGAAGTTATTGATGATAACCATCTTTCCTGAAAAGGTACATAATTAATCGTATATGATGCATGGCATGCATTGTATGATGATGTTCTCAAAATAAATGAGATTATGATGTATGCAATATGTATGCGCACGTCATGATATATGAACATGAAATGCTATTGTGGCACGTCCGAGTTTGGGAAAATAATCCCTGACTGCTGTTGGAGAATAAAGAGTTTCGCTCGCTGGGGATAACAACTGAAGATGATTTTAGAATAACTTGGCCGAAGAATAATTCCGCTGGAGAATAAACTGGCGAGAAAAAATGACTCTATGGGGAAGAGATACTCTGTCAGAAGATCCGCTGATTTGGAGCAATAACCTCGGTTGGGGATGAATTACCGTTACTGGCGATGATGAACTCTGTCGGGGATAAAATTTCTGTCTGTGGAAGAAATAAACTCCACTGGGGATGGTCTTCCATTGTTGGTGAAAGATGAACTCTGCTTGGGGAGAATTATCACCACTGCTTTTGGATATTTCTTACTCTACGGGAAGTGTAGATGTTACTGGGACGCGTGCTAAGGATATGACAATGACTTCACATCAAGACTTTTCAGCCCCTGTACTTGCTGGAGAAAGTGCCTGCGGAGGCCTTGTGGATTGAGTGTCATCCCAACTTATGAGGTGCTTGGTAACTACCGATCGGAATGATAAGTCGTCTACTGATAGGAAAGTGACAAGATAACGGCACATAGTCATACGCTTTAATCCCTAACTTTTTCCTGGACTGTCTTTTCAGATTTTCAGTCCTCCGGGATACCCTTTTTTTCCCAAGCCGCCTTCTCAGGTTTTCGACTTGCCGGGTGTACAAATCTTTTTTTTTTATCCCTAATTTTTTCTCGAACCTTTTGGTTCGCCGGGACGCCCTTGTTTTGCCTAGGTGTGTCAACCTAGCGGGTCTTTATTCATGCGCAGTATTTTTTGACTATGTCCATGCTCTCAGGGTGTAGGGAGTTGTCACTGTCGATAGTGTTGTGTTGCCACACTACCAGAAGATGTTCGTTTGATCATACAAGATTCGTTGCTGGAATTCATGTCCAATGCCCCAAGTGATTCAGATGGAGATCTGCCCCTGGCTATTTGGCATCTTTGAGAGATTCCTTGAATCTTGACTTGACTGCCCTAGATGATGGACAATGATCATGCCGTTCCCCTTGGTTGGAAGTGTTTTTTCCACTCGATGTGATCCTTTTTATTGAGAAGGTTTTTGTTCACTAGATATTCGTCATGCGAATTTCTCTGTTGTTGAACAAGTATTCATATGCAAACAATGTTATTTTAAGAATGCAAAGCTTACGTCTGTCTTGAAGTTTTGAAAATGCGTTTTTCAATAAAACAAGAAAAATTTATAAAATATGATGTCAACTCAGGATTTATAGCAAGTCCTACAGGAGTCAGGATACCTTTTGTAACAGTATGCTTTCGAACTAACCCATGCTTCAGCTAGGACTTTTAAGGGTTATAACGTAGCCTGGTTCACGGTTTAAGAAACAAAGGATAAAGGATCAAATTTTATTTGTACCCACCCGTTCTTCGTGATGTTCTTCGATCCTAAACTCAGCTAATTGTGCATTTAGAACCCCAGTTGAGTTCTGGAATATTGTCCTTGATGTTCCGGTGATGGTTCGGATACTGACAGTTTATTTTGAATAGGCAGTCATTTTTGTTGAGGGTTTGTAGGACCTCATTCTTTTTTATTTTATTATCCCTGTCTTTTTCCGGAACTGTTTTTTTGTGATTACAGTCAGCGGGATGCCCCAGTTTTTTCTTAAGTCTGCTTCATAGGTTTTGACTTAATGGGCTTTTATTTCGAGAGATAATGACTGTCTGCTTGGATGATTATGCAGAACCATCACCGTCTTTTATTTTGGAAGGACGTCTTCGATGCAATTCATTATGTACGAAGCGGCAGATTGTGACTGAATGCGCCTCTGAATTAATTGAGAAAACTACCCTGCCCCAGGTTATAATTAAGGGTTTTAATATGTGTGAAAATAAAAAAACTCCTACTTCTTTGGCTCAAAGGGGTTGACTAGGGATTATCTTCCTTATAACTCCACTGTTTAGGATTTGAAACAACTCCTGTACATTGTCAGCAGGGTCCATTCAAAAGCATATTGTAGAGATCGTGGTATCATTTTTGTCATCCTCCCTCTAAAGGCTTACAGTTTTTTAGTCGAGAGTTGAATATCACGAAAAGGAAATATAAAGCAATTTAAGCATAATGAAAAAATTAATTCAAGACAGACATGTGTAATGCATTAATGAAATAAGAAAGTTTGACATGAAAATAATTGTTTGAATAAGCAAAGAAAATACAACTTCAGAATTCAAATGAACAAAAATGCTTTCAATCCTAGCCATGTTTTGGAAAGGGAGCAGTGATCACATTGGGAGTCTCAGGAGGGTCGAATTCGATATCCTTGGCGTCAATCATATTCTGAATCTTATATTTCAGCGCCCAACAATCGTTAGTATCGTGCCCTGGGCTACCAAAATGATAAGCACACCTTGCATTCGGGATGTAGTTAGAAGAAGAAGTCTTAGGGTTCGGATGAGGGTTTATCACCGTAATCAGATTCATCTTCAACATATGTTGCAATGCTTGTGACAATGGCATGTTGATTTAGGTGAACTGCCTTTGAGGTCTTTCCACCCTTGGCTGATTGTTTCGTTGTTGTGGTCGTTGTGTGCGTGCCGAATTAGAGATCAACATTGTTCCCACAGATTGGTGGTAGTCTGCCTTGCTACGCCTCTTCTGGCCGTGCACAGCATTGGCTTCCCTCTTGCCACCAAATGACTTCTTCTATGTACTCGAAGAGGTATTTTTATGGATCTTACCACTCAGGATCCCAGCTTCTACTCTTTCTCCAGTCAGAATCAGCTCGGTGAAACTCACTGACGAGCTGCTGATCAAATGATTAAAGAATGGACTAGATAGCGTCCCCAGAAACATATTATCCAACTCCCTATCAGACAACGGGGGTTGGACTCTTCCAGCCAAATCTCTTCACTTTTGAGCATAGTCCTTAAAACCTTCACTTGCACCCATAGACATACCCTAAAGCTGAGTACGAGTGGGAGCAAGGTCGGCGTTATACTGGTATTGCTTGTAGAAAGCAGCAACAAGGTCCTCCCAATTTCATACATTAGCTCCTTCCAATTGATAAAACCATTCAAGCTGAGTCCCTGACAGACTATCTTGAAATAAATGTACCCACACATTCCTATCAGCAGTGTAAGGTTGAATTTTTCTGACGTATGAGCGGAGATGGAGGTTTGGATAGGATGCTCCATCATACTTAGCAAAAACCGGTGCTTTGAACTTGTGAGGGATCACCACCCCAGATGCCAGTCCCAGATCTCCAAAATCCAAACCAGGGATCTTCTAAATCTCCATAGCACTCAGACGGTCCTCAAGTTACTTGTACCTATCCTCAGCAGGAGGGTACTGTTCACTATCAAAATCAGTATCATTATCAGAGACCACAGGACTAGGATCCTTTTCCTCCTCTTGATTCTCTCCTCCTTTGGATGAATGAGACAGATCAATTTCCTGTCGCAACCTATTCCCAAATCCGTGACCCATATTCAGAAGAACCACCTTCTTCTTCTTCTTCTTCTTCTCCTTCAGGATGAGAGTTTTCAAATCCTCTTGCCCTTTAGCCAAGTTCAAGAACATCTCTTGGAATTAGGCATTTTGTGCCTGAAGAGCTTTGATGGCCTGATCGGTAGGTATTTCAGAAGATATTTCGTGCTGAAATAAACAACGAAGGAGATGAGAAACTTGTAATGATACCTGTAATGATGTGCATGATATGCATGTAATGTTTTCAAGGATCTCGCAGGGTAAACAAGAAATTGTTAGAATTTGATTGTAGCTTGATTGAAGAAACTTCGTGTCATTGAGAGTCCTTCTTCTAGAGTCAAGCTCACCATATCGAGTGGGTCATAGCCCCTGACTCAAGATCCTTTGACAACATTTGCTAGAGGAAAATAAATCCCCTTGCTCGATGTCTGGTTCGCCATGACCTACATCACAAACCCTTGAGATCCTTTAAATGGTTAGTATGATATGCCATGTTATGTTATGATGCATGATGTCATGATAAAACACACAACAGGTATAGCAGGTAACAAACATGGTAAAGGCACACAAGTCACACAATAGCCCTTAAGTTTAGGCTTGCATGGAGTCTAGGTACTACCCTCTTGAAGTTCAGTTGGTTCAACCTGTCCTAATAATAGTAACCGGGTTCTAGAGGTTCTCAATATCACTGACCATCCTCCATCGGTCATGGTTTCAGCTCACGCAATCTTTTCTTGCAGCCGGAACTATCACGAGAGTATAATCTCAATGAGTGTATCATCGAGTATCAACCAGTTCTCAGCTATATACTGAGGTCGGCTATCTCACTACTTCCTATGGCCAAGTTAGTCAATTATAGGTTCTAAGGTCAGTTGATGCTTAACGACCCATATAGAAGCCCTGTATTCTCCTTGTTCCTCCATAAGGGATACCGGTACCAACTAATGTGCCACATCAATGTAGCTACTGCTTCAACTGTATCGGTCTATGCCGTACAGTTCCCTCACAGTTTATTGCTACTTACCTAAAAGGTGTTTCCCCCAGATCCGAGTTAGGATCTATAGTAACTCCAATACAAAGCCCTCAAAAGTAAAGCAATCAAATCAAACAATAGAAGCAATATGATGAACTAATCCTAAAGTATACCCCACTTATTAAGTCCCCAGCAGAGTCGCCAGTTCTGTGATACGGTGGCAGAATCGAATGTTAATACTAGTTTGCATTTTTTGTTTGCATAATGTCGCGGTAAGCAAGAGTCGTCACCGACTTTTATTTTATCCAACTGGAAAGGAAAAAAGCACAGAAAAATTCCTTTTTCGAGATATTCTGAGTACGGGGGTAGATTATAGAAAGGGAAGGTGTTAGCACCCTTTCTATCCGTAGTTTTCTACGGGCTCTTAGGTACTTGCTCATCATTTTAAAAATTGCTTCCGTGTTTGTGTGTTTTGAAAAGTTTTTGTTTTACTTCGGTTTAACCCTTGCTTCTGTCTTCAAGAGTGTTACAAAGTGTTTTTGAAAACTTTGTTTGAAAAGGAGTGTAAGTGTGAAAAAGTTTGTTTGTATTGAGCAAGTACCCACAAGCATCTACCTACTCGAAAAATGAATTATTCTATGTTCGTTTCCTTTAGACAGCGTTGTCCCATTATTAGTGAGTAGGTAGCACCGTCGTTGGAATTTATAAGGGTCTATTCGAAAGGGACGTAATGGTCATTGAAGGCAACATGTAAGGATACCTTAGCATTACGAAGGGACTGTCATCATATATTCGTAGGCAACATCGAGGGACAAGATCATATACCATAGGCAACTTCGAGGGACATCGAGGGACCATGATCTTTATGATGATTTTAACCGAGGGTCTTTGCTAATATATCCCTACGTTCGAGAGACATGACCATTGTTTTTTGAGGCAACCAAGTGAGGCATACCCTAAGAGTGATATGTGCGAGTAATTTGTTTTCAGTTATTTAATCTTTGCACAATTAAGGTGACCTACTGTTTTAATTTTCAATTAGTCTTTCCATATAGTCCTATTAACATACATCTAAGCAGTTTATAGTTTGCGAAAATAAAAGTAAGAAAGTTTAAAGTCCTAGCTATTACAAGGCTTTTGCAGATACATAAATATTTTGGACTGAAAATAAAAATGCGGAATTTAAACCCTAATTACTATTACAACCCGAAAGCAATTACATAATTAGAAAATAATGCGAAAAAAGTTAAATCTACGCTATTACATTGATAATGCGACCTATACAATTTTTCTAAAAATTAAAATGTAAAAGAATAAATAAAAAAAAATAAGGAAAAATTAAAACCTAAAATTCTAAGTTAATGTTTTTGGTGTTTTTTTGTAGAAAATAATTTTAAGTTAATTAAAAAACCTAATTCTAACTAATTTTAATTAATAAAAAAAAGGTTAATTTTTAAAAAAAAGTTAAAAAGATATAAAATTAATTAACCTAAAAATCAAATTAGGTTTTTTTTGTTAAAAAAAGGTTTGTGAAAAAAGTTTTGTGGTTAAGTGAATTTAAGATTGAAAAAGACAAATTGGTTAGAAACCAAAAACAAACAATGAAATTAAAAACCTAGAATTAAATTAAAACCTAAAATTAATTATTCGAGTTTAGGAGGAAAAATCAAAGGTTTGTGAAAAATGTTAAGTTTTATGAAGAAAAAAAAGTTTTAAATAGAAAGAATGAAAATAGGTAAGAGGATAAATAGAAAGGAAGAAAATCAAAACTAATAGGGGTGGTTGTTGAACCCACGCCCTTAACCTTCTCAGGATGTCTGCCTCGCCATGTATTGGTGTCATGTAGTGGCTATTCTGTTTTGTCCATTTGTGTTTTGGCCTCAACATTCTGTAATGAACCTGCATGGGACCCTGTCTAAATCTGCAGTGTTGAATCTCATGAACACATTAAATAAATTACTATATATCATGAAATACAAATAAAGCCAATATATGAAAAAATTTAATGTTAAAACCGATATGGCATGTATGAATGATTATACCCTTTTAATCATGGAGATCAAACCAGCCTTACCCTTACTGGAGAAGTAGTGATATGAATGCTTTTTTCCCTTTTGATCATGGAGATCAAGCCAGCCTTACCTTTACTGGAGAAGTAGTGAGATGTGGGTTTGTAACAGGGATGGCTTGTTTGTAGTGAGATGGCGGTTTGTAATAAGGATTTCAAGGTTTTAGGATTCTTGAAAGAATTTGATATTCTGACAGCATTGTGGCAAAGGTTTTTTTTGTCTCCTTTTTTTCTCTTGTTTGTGTGAAAAGAATGAGATTATATAATAGAAATTAGAGAGAAGAAATGGGCTTTGAATGTGCAATTGGGCCTCCAATGTTCACTTGAGTTCGTCACGTTCCAGGATAAATCGCAGGGGCTTAAGTGCAATTTTTGAAGTTGAAATGTGAAAACAAAATGTATCCGACATCAAAAACTAACTCCTGTCCGAAAATGGGCTCAATCGGATAAATGTTGAATTAGTTATGAATTTTTGAAGTTTCAGCTCAGGCAAACTTATTTTGGGCTCTAGTGTCGACTCTGACACGTTCTTCAATCAAAAACTGGTATTGATCGGAGCCTAATTCGGTCTCTACATTGGAAGAAAAGTTGTAGATCTCTGAGTCAGTAACCTTGTGTAAAAAGATGGGCCCGATCCGATAAAAATTGACCGAGTTATGAATTTTCGAAGTTTTGACCCAGATAAAATAATATTCAGCATTCAGGATTTTCGGCGCGTCACGCGTGCTCTGAGCAAAAAATGAAGGCCTTTTGGATACCTTTCAAACTCAATACCTTCTGTGAATACTTAGTCAACTCAATTTGTGAAATTTTAGCGCCGGAACCAGCTCGATACAATGAAAATCGACCAAGTTATGATTTTTTGAATATGACGCAAATAAACTTATATCACAAATTTTCTGTACGAAAATACTTGATAAATCTGCATTTTTGAAGATCTTCTGACCGAAATTGAGAGATTAAAACGTAGATGACGTCAATACGGAATTTTGGCCACCGGAACGGGTTCAAAACGAGCCACGATCTTCAAGTTATGAATTTTTTAGCGCATAAAAACTACACTTTCAGCACACTTTTTCACCATATTTCTTCGAGAAAACTCACACATTCTGATACCTTCTTTAAAGAATTGACTCTTGAGCCGAACCTGAATTTGAGAATACGTTATCAGAGATATCTTGGTGAAAGAACACCTGAATATGACGCGCCAGGTTGGACTTGTGAATCTTTGAACCCCGAATCGTTGCAAAACGGCGAATCGATCTTCAGCACGGAAAATACTCTGAGAATATCCATTGACGAAATAAACGTTACTTGTAACTTGAAGAAGCTTGATAAATATACCTTTATTCCATAATCATAAAACCAATAATATGCGTGTATGAAAAGAGGGCAAATTTTGGGGTACAACAACTCTCCCACATATTATTGGCTTTATTTATTTAATTTATTTTGATTTTAATCATTTAAAAATCAAACTAAATCAAATAAATGATATAAATTAGTAAAGATTTGTTTTTGATCTGATTTTGAATAGAATCACAATCCAATTATGATGTCAAACAAAATCAAATCGTGCAAAGGGTGACTGGGATGAGAATGGCCTGATTTGGCTTGATTTAGAAAGAAATAATGCAAAGAGGAAATCAAATCCAATCTTCACAATTTGCCAAGATAGGATCACTTTTTATTGACCTAATTCAGTCCAAAATATAGAGAGATCAATTCCCAAGCACAAAAAAGAGGATTGACCACGTGAAGCTGCCAAGACAAGTTTCCACTTTTTTCCAAAAAGTCTCAAGTCAAATTCCATATTAGAGTCATCCTCAAGGAGATTTAAGGATTGCAACACGTTCCTGGACACCTCCAGAAGCTTTTTCAACCATTTGCATGCATTGAGGCATCCAGAATCGACCTGCACACGCATCACGGTTTTCCATTGTTCTTGATTTTGGTTTTGATTATTTGCGCATGGTTAACTTTTTTTAAGCATACATTCATGTTTATGTTGTCATTTGGAACGTATTGGCATGATTAATTATAAGTTTTGATGCGTATAGGGACAGTCGCCATTATTAGGGTTTACGCTTGCATCTTAGGGCTTTATTACACAATTAAAATTAGGGCCAAATATGGGCACTATCATGATCACGAGGTCATACTAAGTGGATTTGCATACTTAGATTTCATTTATCTATTTTATTTAAGATTTTTGAGATGTGCAGGTTATAGTTACAGTTAATAAACCATAGGTAAAAACCTTTACCTAATACGACGGTACTGGGGAAGAAGACGGTTGTGTGGCAACGCCCTATTGGGCTATTTGAATATTGGCGTGTTTCTTCTAGACATCACGTGTTTTTCCATTATATATTATTTTGTTCAATTATATTAATAATAGGCCAACTGGCCCAGTGGCGTGCATGAGAGTTGTTTAGGCATTGTGAGTGAGAGGTCAGGGGTTCGACCCCTGCCTCAAACATTTGTCATTTTTCTTTCAAATACTTTACAGGTTTTATATGCTTCAGCATCCGGTGTCCACCATACGCCCCAGATCCCATCCCTAAGATCCATCATCACACAGATCTCACGCTCCTACTTTGAGGGACCACCGTGAACCATCAGAAGAGTGATGCATGGGACCAAGTGCAGGCTCTAGGCCTCCAGCTTTGGACCTAACAAGGAATTTGGCATCACACCCCCCTAATTGCTCATCATATCAGGCCCATTCTTATTTTTTTCTATTTCTTTTCTTTAATATTATTTATTTATTGTTAGTTTGTTTTACAAAAATCACTTTTTTTATTTAATCATAAAATCATAAAAAATCATAAAAAATGTAGAATTAGGTTTTATTAAAATTAGTTTCATTTTGGCAAATTAATTAATTTTGAATTGTTTGTTTTCATAATTAAAATTAATTAGACAAATTAGGTTTAATTCATAAATATTTAACTTTCTCAATAAAATATCAAAAAAAAAATTCTTTAATTAATTAGATTTAGGTTAAGATTTCAAATATTTTTCTCAATAATAAAATACAAAAAAAATATGTTCTCTTTAATTGATTAGATTTTTAGAATTTAAACTTTGATTCCCGTACTTAATTCTCGCGCGCAATATTTTATTTTCCAATTATTGTATTTGCTTTGGGTTTGTAATAGTTTTTAATTAGGGCTTACCGCATATTATTTACTGTTTAATCCCCAGTTTTTGGTTATGTAAACCCCTCCCCGAGGCCTTGTAATAGCGTAGGACTCTTTTATTTTCTCGCTTTTATTTTATATGCTTGTATATAATTGTTAGCAACCTAGGTTTGTATGCTTAATCAATTCAATAGATCATTTAATTACAAGATAAATATATGAAAATAAACATTGTTGCACACTTGCACCCTTAGAGTATGCCTCACTTGGTTGCCTCGAAAAATAATGGTCATGTCCCTCGAGCGTAGGGATATCTTAGCAAAGACCCTCGATATAAAAGTCATCATAAAAGATCATGGTCCCTTACTGTCCCTCAAGTTTCTTACGAGAAATGATCTGGTCCCTCGATGTTGCCTACAAATATATGATGATGGTCCCTTCGAAATGCTAAGATATCCTTACACGTTGCCTTCAATGACCATAACGTCCCTTTCGAATGTCCCTTGAAACTTCAACGATAGAGCTACCTACTCCTTAATAGTAGGATAGCACTTTCTAAAGGAAACAAAAACGAACAGACCTTTTTTCAAGTAATTAGAAATCTTAAGTACTTGCTCAAAACAAAAAACTTTTCACACAAACACTTTCCAAAAATAGTTTTCAAAACAGATTCATCACACTCTTGAGGACCAATACAAGGGTTATCACGAAGTAAACAAAACTTTTCAAAGCAAGCACACACAAGAAATTTAAAAATGAGCAAGTACCTAAGAGCCCGTGGAAAACCACAGATAGAAAGGGTGCTAACACCTTCCCTTTCTATAATCTACCCCCAGTACTCATAAATATCTCGAAAAAAGGTTTTTTCTGTTCTTTTTCCTTTGTTGGATGAAATAAAAGTCGGTGGCGACTCTTGCTTACCGCAACATTTACGAATACAAAATGCAAACCAGTATAACAGTCGGTTCTGCCACCGTATCACACTCACTTTTGCTTCCCATTCTTTTCATCATTCACTCTTCTATAAATAGACAGACATATTGCATTCGTTTTCTGAAGCATGAACATCCAAAATCACCCTGCCAAACTCTCTCCCTAACCCACATTTCTGCAACTTAGAATTTGGTTTCACAGCCTTCTTCAATCCATTTTCTTTGCTAATTCTTCATCCTTGAACTTCATTGAAGCTAACAGAAAAAGAATCAAACCTTGTAGCATCCTAAATCGTGATAGCTAAGTCAAGTTTCAGAGCCCTAAATTTGAACTTCAATAGGTAGATTCCTTCATCAATTCCCTCAAAATTTGTTACTACAATGAAGCTCTCATCATTATGATACTCGTCGCATCTTTTATTTTCAACTGGAAGTGAGTTATGGCCATGAATTTTCAAATCCTTATTCAACTTTTTCCTTCTGCTTTTTTGCAAATCGACTGAGCTACACTTTAAATAAATTTTTCGCGAGGGTACGATTGTTTTCGCCTTGATGAGACGAATCGAATGGCATAGGTCTGAGCTCCGGATTTTATTGTTTGAGAGACCTACAATTCGCGTGGCTGGAGGTTGAAGATGACCAACGTGTCATCTCTCAACCAATGACAAAGCGCCACTTGTTTTTTTCAAAACCTGATTTAATATTTGATCCAAAGGTTTATTCACTAATGACCATGATATGCACAGTGCGCTAGATCCCTTGGATTTGATTACTAACGTGTTTTGACATTGATCCAATGTCTACATATTTTTGGTTTTATTTTTATTTTTTTATTTTTTATTTTAATTGATTTAAACTTCAAAAATTCATTAAAAAAATCATTTCTGACTAAAAAAATATGAAAAAATTCTTAAAAATATTTTGGATTTTTCTATTTCTAATTTTAATTATTTCACAATTTTATTTCATGATTTGATATTTTTTATAATTTTTCACTTTAATTAACTTGTTTTAATTGATTAAAAATATTTTTCTTAATTTTTAAATTCTGAAAAAATTATGGAAAGGTCCTTTAGCCTTTTGGCAATTTTTGGTAACCTTGTTTTATTTTTATTTATGATTTTACTATTTTTTTACCATTTTTGGTTTGTTCTACTTATTTCTTTTATTTTTAAAATTAGTTTCTGACTTTAAAAAATTCTGTCAATTTTTATCAACATTTAGTAAATCATGTTTGACCTCTGATTATATTTTAGGATTTTTATTTAGTATTTTAATATACTTTGAGTATTTTACCAATTATTTTTCTTTTATTAACCGTTTTAATTTTGTTTTGTTAAATATTATTTTATTATTTTCTTTATTTTGTTCTGACTTGGGCTCCATTTGGTGACAAATTCCTCAACCTCATTGGATCTTGGGTGTTGATAAGTTGAGAAACCAAATCCACCAAAATGGATGAATGATGTTGATGATATTTTAAACTCTAATTTCATACATTGCACCCCCTCCCTCTTCATCTTATCCCTTTCTCATTTGTGCTATATGTGGTTAGAGGATGATCTACACATCATCTGTCCAAACATATGGCACATATATTGCTATTGACCGGCCTCAAAATAGGTGCAACTTCTATATAAGTCCACTTACGATTGCTTAACATATCGCTAAATTTTGTCCCGATTTGAGAAATGATCATTCGTGGCCCAAACCTATGTTTGCAAGTCCAAGTATGTTTAATTTAAAATATTTGATCCAATAACCTTGAGGTTCATTGTTAGGAGGCTTTGGTCTTATCAATGCTCTAATTAATCTTCATAAATTTTAGACTAAGTGAATCATTTAAACATTGTTGATCATTTATTGTTGCCTCGAGATTTTGAAACGAATGATATACTTGACAAAAAGAAAATGAAACTTGTTGTTGAGAGGCTTTGATTTTATCAATCTTCTAATGAGTTTTCAAATGCAAGTTTCAAGATGGTCATTCAACTAACCTCTTATTTCTAACTCATTAACAACTGACTTTTATTTTCATGCTTTTACTTTACGCCTTTACTTTTATGCACCATTTATTTTAGCATTTACATTTCATGTTATTTTCATCTTTGCTCACTTGAGTATTTTTTATTTATTTTGCTCACTGGAACTTTCGTTTTTTTTGAAGATGCTTAATAACCAACTTGAACAATAAAAACTTTAATGTTACTTGGACTATTTGGTTACTATCCTTGGCGTTATGGAGTTGTGGACTTCTTGGACTTAGGATTAGAAACCTTGACTACCCTTGAGACTTTGTGACTTCTATTGTTATTTTGTCTGGAGTTCTTGGGTTTTACCCCGAGACATTGGGTTGTTTGTTTTCTTTGTGTGTAGGTTATTCTGATTATATGCTTTGCCTGTGATTGAGAATTCATCTGTATACAGTCGTTACTCTGCCCAATTTTTGTGAAGACTTAATACACTTGAAGTTTGGTATTCTTAAGAGGTTTAGTATCTTTGCTTTCTTGGTTTCAATCCAAAGGATGGGAATTCTACATTGACTCATTGTGTCAAGTGTTGGATTTTTATTGGTTAGACGGTTCTTTTCCCTAGCTTTTTCCTTTATGCTTTAGGATAGTCCCTTCATCTCCTCCCATCTTCTTTAATTTCAAAAATCTTCTCCCTCCTTTTCAAAACTCTTCTTGTTTTTTAAACTTGAACCGCTTTCATAATAAACTTGGACTTAGGCTCATGCATGTTCAAAGCATTTTCTTAATCAAACTTTAACCAACTTAATAATACCTTGACATTTTTGTGAGAAGACTAAAAGTCAATTAATCTCATTCAAACCATTTTGGTCACTTTGGCTTTATACTTTAAACTTTTCTCAAAATATTAGACTCTTGTCTATCGTTGTAGTGATGCGAGCTACTATACTTTAATGATATATACTGAAGTGAGAAATTTTCCATTTGGGTGTTGAGCGAAGCTTTGTTGATTTTAAAATCCAAGCTATATCCTCCACTTTGAGATGAGGCAAATTCTCCTTTCTCATAATCGTGAGTAGTAAGTATGTTCTTCCACTCAGATACGACGATGATGTCTCGTCTCTTAAAATTAACCAACACGCTTGTGTTTTAAAATTTTTAAAGTTGAACTACGAATACCATTATCCCCTATTGCACGGAAGGTGGTACATAGGCACTAAAGGTTTGCAACCGCGGCGGGTGCAAAAATTGTAAAATAAAATACTTCTTTTCTCATCTCCACGATCTATTTTTTTATACAACATTTATAGCCAAAATACACAAATTTACAAAGAGGTTCCTACAGAGTACCGTAGATGTTTAGGGTGCTAATACCTTCCCTTTTGATAACCAACCCCCGAACTTAGATTCTCTCCCCATTCTCTTTTTGGGTTATTCACTCTTTTCCCATTCCTTTGGAAACAATAAAGTGCAGTGGTGATTTTTATTTGATATGTGCGAGTTAAATCATTCCAATGGCTTAGTCTCAATATTTCTACCGCTACAGAAAAAAATGGTGACTTCATTGAGGACAGATCGACCAAATGTTAGTCCATCCCTAAGTGGGTTGAGCCTATCTTTTGTGTATGTGCTATTATTTGTTCGTATATTATGATTTGTATATATGTTTGTCTGGATTTTCCTGGTTTTTAGGGTGCTTGGTGATTTCTCATAAGTCCTAAACACGGACTTGGGAAAACTTAAGATAGTACGGGCGGTATAGTCATGTTAACTTTGAGGGAGTAATCCCAAAAAAGGAGGCATGATATCCCCCACCCAGTGGAGGCCCCTTTGGCTGTAGTATCGTTTATCGAGTAATCAGGAAGACGTGCTGCTTTTGACCTGGGAGCCTGCTGAAGCTGAGGACTGTAGAACCTTTAGCCCATCTTGACCTTTTAGGTGTAGTGCAGAAACTATGACGGAGTAATCTGGAAGTGGTTGTCACGCGATACTACACTCAGACGAGTTTATTTTGATAATATTAGTAATTACCGAGTCAATCGGGACTTTAGTAATATCCGAAGGAAGGATGTAGACTCTGGGAATCTCTTAGAACCTTGTTCGGCAGGTGATAAACTATTAGTCCATACCTTGTGGGTAGTACCTTTGACTTCATGCTCGTGACGTAGAACCTATGGCCCCCCATGTTTGTGATCTTGTTTATGATTGTTGCATCATATATTCATGCACCCATGAGCATCCTTTAAAAAAATTTGTTTCAAGGGACTTAAAGTTGACTTTTTGCGAATATCTCAGGTACTTTTGACCATGGATTCTGGAAAAAGAAAGACTCGAAAGTACAGTTTCAAGGATCCTAATATAGATGATTTGATGAGTCTGATTCCTGAGATCGAGAGTTCTACATATTTTCGGAAGAAGTATGGATCCATCGTGTCTCTCATGAAGCTCAAGATGAAGGAGGGTATTCTCTCGACTTTGGTCCAATTCTATGATCTGATGTATCAATGTTTTACTTTCCCATATTATCAGTTGATGCTTGCATTGGAGGAGTATTCTTACCTACTATGTTTACTTGTTATCGATCGTGTTCCTTTCACCGATTCAGAGGGAAAGCCCAAGTCTCATGAGATTGATGCTATGATTCATTTGGGGAAGTCTGGGATTGAGGCCCACATAACTACCAAAGGAGAAGTCATAGGATTACCCGCTCAGTTTTTATTAGAGAAAGCTTGCTACTTTGCTAGGATGAAGAGTACGGTCACATTTGAGGCTATCTTTGCTCTACTGGCCTATGGGTTGTTCTTATTTCCTAATGTAGACAAATTTTTGGATGTTAATTCCATCATGATATTTTTTATTAGGAATCCAGTGCCTACATTATTATGAGATTCTTATTACTTCATACATCTTCGAGATTCTTATCATGGAGGAATGATCATTTGTTGCACGTCTTTGTTGTATCAATGGTTTATTTCTCACTTACCTCGGTATGATGCTTTCTGGGATATCAAGAAGGAACCTCGTTGAGCTCTGAATATTATGTCCCTCACTCATTCCGACATTGTTTGGTATCAACATGATTACTATGATGTGGAGATTGTCTATAGTTATGGTATTTTCCCCAACGTACCTCTTCTCGGTACAAAGGGAGGAATTAACTACAATCATGTTCATGCACAACGTCAGCTTGGATATCTGATGAGAGACAAGCCAAATAGTATTCATATGGGTAGTTTATTTGTTAAAGAAATAGATAACCATAAGGAAGATAAGGAGGAAATTGCAAAGTCTTGGCGCCATATTCACAGGAAGAGTAGAAAGGACTTGGGACCTAGAGGAGCTATTTCTTTGGAGCCTTATCTCTGGTGGGTACAGGCGAGGGAAATTCAGTTGAAGATGCCATATTCCCGTGAAGAACTCACGCCTAATATGTTTGTGAATACCACTCCTCCCCTTTTAGATTATGTGGAAGAGCTTCAGCTTTCCCTAGTTAGGATGCAGCAATAGAAGGAGGCTTGGAAGAACAAGTATCAGACTTTAGAGATGTCCTACCGAGCAGGTCTAGAAGAGAAGGATGACTTGATCGAGATTCTTGAGAGTCGTGCTATAGAGATGATAGAGAGGCAAGAGGATTTATTTTCCTCTAAAGCTCAATCAGGATTTGGTTACTCACTTCCCGACTCTGGTGATTGGAAAGAGGTTGTCGATAGGTATGTAGAAGAGAACAAGCAGTTGAAGGCTCAGATTGCAAGACTCACGGGAAAGCGTTAGTGTGTGGAGTGATCTTGAGAAGCTTTACCTTCTTAGGGTTTTAGATTTTATCTTCTCTTGTACTTAGGATTATTTAAACTTGTACTAAAAGTTGTAATCCATTTTGAAGTCATTATAATGAGATTTTCAGTATTTCAAAATGTGTTAGTACTTTAGTATTTGCGAATCGTCTATAAATCTTTGAATCCCTTGAAATTATTAATAAAGATAAATAAATCATGTGAATTGCATATCATTCATCATCTTGCACATATTTATTGCATTTTTGTTCATATTCAGGTGTCTTACTGGTTTTTCTACTTCATTCAGCAAGTTGTCTCACTGGTACAATACTCGGGCTAATTCCAGTAAGAAAATGGAGAATATTGAACAAGAGAATCGCGAGTTGCGCGAAGAAGTTACTGCTTTAAAGGCCGGTATGGCCAATCTGACTGCTTTGATGGAATCGTTAGTGGCGGCTTAGAATCATCCTCCACTTGCTCAGCCACAACAAACAATGGTTTCTTCTGAAGGTCCATCAGTTCCCGTTTCCGTTACTCCAGTTACTGCTACACATAATCGTATGCCTCAGGGTTACCCGTGGGGGATGCCTGAGAATTTCATGCCAGAAGGTTACAATCTTGATGCTCAAGTTACTCCAGTTGCTCAAGCTGCTGCTACTCCTGCACCTCCCGTGGTGCATGTTACTCCTATGGCTAGAAATGAGATTCATTATATTGCACCTCCTTCGGTGAATGCTATGCCGTTTGCTAATGATGAAGTTTATCATTATGTTCCTCCACCGAGTGAAAGTGTGGGTTTCTATGACCAGTTGGATGACTTCCAAGACAAGTTCAATGATATGCAGAAGGAAATGAAGGCCCTTCTAGGAAAATAATTATTTGGACAAAACGCCAGTGAACTCTGCCTAGTTCCCAATGTAAAGGTTCCAGTGAAGTTTAAAGTTCCTGAATTTGAGAGGTACAAGGGAAACTCTTTTCCTCGTGATGTATATCTGGAAAATGTCTACCCATACTGATGATCAGTGTTTTCTTATTCATTTCTTCCAAGATAGTTTAACTGGTGCTTCTCTGAAGTGGTATATGAGTTTGTACAGTAGCAGTATCCGCACCTTTAATGATCTAGGGGAGGCCTTCATCAAACAGTATAAGTATAATATGTTCATGGCGCCTGACTGTGACCAGTTGAGGGAAATGGCTCAGAGAGATAAGGATTCATTCAAAGAATATGTGCAACGTTGGCGCGAGATAGCCGCCCAGGTGGTGGCACCTATGGGAGAATAAGAAATGACCAAGGTCTTCCTGAAAACCCTTGGATCATTTTATTATGAAAGAATGGTCACCAGTGTGCCGAGTGACTTCATCGAGATGGTGAGCATGGGTGTTAGACTAGAAGAAGCTGTCAGAGAAGGGCACTTGACAAAAGATAAAGGGACAAAAAGTCATCATGCAGGTTCTCTCGAAAGAAAGAAAGTAAAATGAATGATGTTATTGGGGAAAGGAAGATTAGAACACCTAGAAGGCATCAACGGTACCAGTAGCAAGTTGCTTCTGTGACTCCAGTTGTCAATGTAGCTCCAACCATTGTTCCTATCACAGACCATCTCCTCAGGGGAAGCTAGGGAAAAGTCAGAAAAGAGAGGCCTTTGACTCTATTCAAATGAGCTATGCAGAGTTACTCCCAGCGCTGATTCGGAAGAAGTTAGTTCAGACCAGGCCACCCCTGTTATACCTTCACCGTTACCCTGGTATTATAAGGCAGACTAGACATGCGCTTTTCATCAAGCGGGCCCAGGGAATAATATTGAGAACTGTTATCCTTTGAAATCTGAAGTATAAAAGATGGTGATATTTGGCCTCCTATCCTTTAAAGATGTTGGCCCTAATATGAAAGATAATCATATTTTCCTAAGCATGGAGGGGAAAATGTTGTAAACATGGTTGTTGGTTGTCCTGGGGACTTCGAATTTTTGATATCAACTTGGTTAGAGGGGATCTTGTGAATATGTGTGCTTACCTCTGTGAATTCAGCTACTATATGCACGACCATGCTGGTTGTGGTATTTGCAGTACAGATATCCAGGGATATGATAAGATAAAGGTTGATCTTTAGGAAATGATGGACGAAGGCCTCATTCATACAATCAGGCCTAGGGCAGAGTACGAAGAACATGTGAACATGGTCTATGGATGTCCCGGTGAATCCCAGATTTTTGACGTGAATCATATGAATGATGATTTGGTGCAATTGCATGTTACCTTCTGTCACATGGATGGTCAAGAAGAACACCAGTATGGGTCTTGTCAGATTTGCTGCAGAGATTCTCAGGTTTGTTCCATTATGAGAAGGGGTGTTCACTTATTATTGGACAATGGTACTGTTGTACCCCAAAATTTTCCCCCTCACTTATCAAGAATGTGCTCACAAGATCTCCTTCGGCTCAAGACTGCACTAGGGTTTGATCAGCTCAAGGCACCTCCTTAGGCACTGATGACCAAAAATTACGGTTTAAGTTTTCACAAGTATTTATTAACTATCAATGCTTCATATGACTTTAATGGACCATTATGGACCCCCAAGATTACTCATGTTAAGTTTCAAGCCTTGGATCACACTTTTGATCAGTCAATTGAATAGTTGACCTAAAAATCAACTGTATTAGGGATTTATAGTCAAACCTCATAATTTTTTATCCACATAAAAATTTTAAAACCCACATGTATCATTTTATCAAGTTTGGACCATAATTCCTCAAGAAGTTTGATCAAATCTCCTAAAGGGCAAAATGGTCAAAATTAGGATTTTGACTAGGAAAGGGAAATTTCTGATTTTTGACCTAACAAATGGTCAATTGGTTTAAGGCATGATCTCAAGAGTCCAATTGAATAATTTTGACCTAATGACATGTTTCAAAACATTGCAAGTCCATTGGATTGACAGATGAATTTTACAGTCAACTGATCAAAAGTCAACTGTATATTGAAAAGTCAAATTTTGACTTTTTGGTCAAATTCAAGTGCCAAAGATCACAATTCATCAAAACATGTAAAAATATGAAACTTATTCATCAAGAAATAAAAAAGTCAAGATTTCATTTTGAAAAGTCAAAATTTCTAAACTTAGAAAAGTTTCTAAGTGTTGAAAATTCATGTTTTTTTCATAACTTTGAGCCAATTTTTCACCATGATGCAAGATGATTCAAAAGAAACTTCCAACATGAAAGTTGTAGATTCCCATGAAATCTACAACTTTTCCTCACACAACTTCTTCCAAAAGTGCTTGGATCTCAAGTTATAATTTTATGAACATAGGGTCATGAAATTAAACACTTAATAAAATTTTGCCCTAATTTGGTCAGGATTTTGACTCAACTTCATGGCACTTTTTCATATAGTTCCAAGGGGAATATTCAAAATCAATTCAAAGATGGATTTTAGAGCACATTGTAAGCTTTCAAAAATGTCCAATAACTCCTTGAGATCATTCTTGAGTAGGGAGAATCGAAGAGATGAAGTTGGTGTTTTGTCACTTGAATTACAAGGCATTTTGTGATGAACAAGAATCCAATTTCAAACCTATGCTGCACAATCTTGTTTTGCAGGCCTCTAAACCTCAATATCTCTCCATAATAAAAAGATTAAACTTTCTTTTGATCTATTATCCAAGTGTTCCAAGCATTGTCCAAGCCAATTTGCCATTTTAGGAAGAAAGTTACCATTCCATTCATGAAAAGTTGCTTTAATCACAAAGTCAACTTGTCTTGAGCTTCTAACTTGTTCTTTCTGCATACACAACCCCTATAAACCAATAGCAAGGTTTATAAGGCCTGAAGAAGATCAGGACATGCTTGTATAATACTTGAGATTTGTCATTTCACTTTTCTTCAAAAGCAAGTTATAGAGCCATAACCCAATAACTCAGAAGCCTTGAGTGATTTTGTGCTTTAATCTTTGCCATACATATTAACAAGTCAATTGCAACATAGCACAGGTTCTCACAAGCCCTCAAAGACTCTCAAGCATCCATAAGTCAAAACTGGCCAAAAACTCCATTTTTTGAGCTTCAAACACCCATCTCCATTTCCACTCGTGCGTCTTCACTTTTAACCATCTAAACACTTCACATACATCATATAGAACTCATCTCACACCTGTTAAGTTTCTGTAACTTCATCTTCATCATCCACCATTTTTGAAACTCAAGCTTGCAGCTTGACTTGAGTAGGGAGTTTCAGCCATCCTCAAGGCAAAGTAAGACTAGCAACACATTCAGGAAGGTCCAGGTAAGTTGACCAGATCATCTTCCCTCTTCAAAACTTGCTCAAAGTCCATATTCAAATCCAGCTGCAAGAGGTAAATTTTCAAACTTCAATATCTTTATACAAGCATCCTTTGTGCATACATTCTAAAGTAAAAATGTAGATATTATTGCCCTCAAGCTGACCATGTCCCTAGTTTGCATTTTACTTGCTTGTGTTAGGATAATTTTACTTCTGACTAGTTAGGGAACGCATTTGGTATCAAACAAAATTAAGTTTAATCTCTGATTTTTAGCTTAATTAAATTATATGGTTAAATTTATGATGAAATTTCCAGCAAGTTTCATGTTTGTACTTTTCAAAATGGTCAAGAAATGAGAAAGCTACAGGGTTAACAATGGTGGATGTTGTGTTCTGGGCGCGCGTGAAGGAGGAAGAAGATGATTTCAAATATCCAGGACTTGTTTTATTTTATATTTAATGAAAGTTTCTTCATGACCGGATGTACAAGCCACCCCAGTGGCAAGCGCACGTGTATTAAGTCTTTGTTGACCATAAGGGCGAGGGTTCGAACCTATGTGAACCCCCCCTTTTGCATTTTTTGTGATTTTTGTGATTTCAGGAAGCAGTTTTCTCATATATGGTCATGCAAACACATGGTTGACAAGAAAACGCGCTTGGCCTAGTGGTAATCTTTTGAGCCAATGATCTTGATGTCCTGAGTTCAAACCTTGGCAGGACCAAAACCCCTTTTTTTACAACTTGTTTGTTTCATTAATTTCATTCTTTTTAACAAACTTTAGCATTTTATTTAACCAATCAAAACAACTCCTTTTGAGTTGATTTTTTCCACACTATTTATTTAAAATTCCTATTTTACGAATATAAAAAAATATCATAAAAATATTTTTGTTTTCATTATTTTTTAATTAAATCAAAAACCTTCCATAAAAACCCTAAAAAATGCTTTCAAACTTAATTTCTCTTCTTATCTAGTTTAGATTTAATTTTATTTATCTTAATTAATTATTTTCTCTTAGATAATTAGGTTAAACCCCTTTCATTAAAATCCAAACAAAAAATCTTTTATTTACCCATTTGCATTTTTTCATTTTTATTTATTCAATTCTTTCACATTTATTCAATATGGTTGTAATAGATAATTAGGTTTAATTTTCTTGCAAAATCCCCATTTGTAAATTTGTACACCCCCTCCCCCAATGGTGTAATAGCGTAGTAATTTTATTTTTCGCAATTTATCACTTTATATAAATGCTAGTAATTAGGGTTTGTATGAGAAGACAAAATCAACAAGTAGCAAACCCTAATCAAAGACTAAACAAAGCATGAAAACAATACATTTGCACACAAGCACCCCTAGGGTAAAATCCACTTGGTTGCCTTATAAATGGCCATATTATGCATGTGAGGTATCTTAGCAAAAACAAGCAAAAATACAAGATCATAGTCCCTCGATGATGCTATCTAAGTTTCCTTTCAAAAATGATCTTAGTCCCTAAAGAAAAATGCTAAGATACCTTGCAATATTGCTAATCATGGTTATACAATGACCCACGCCCATCACGTCTACATCCAAAGATAGGGTTACTTACCAAATCAATGGTAAGATGACAATATCAAATGAAATAGGAAATGAACAAGAAATACATTTGAGTAGGTAGAATGCTCCTAGTTACTTGCTCAATTTCAAACAAAACATTCTTGCTATTTTCAAAACAAACACCTACACATTTCAAAACATCTTACAAACTCGAAAACATTTTCAAAAGATCAACATCTTTGTATACATTCTTACGAACGAGAATCATTACAAATATTGCCTAAACGATGGCCTCTTTACAAAATACTTTCAAAACCACACAAAGCACATTTTCAAACAAAAGAAAGTGATCTAGAAAAGTAACTAAGAACCCATGGAAAACCATGGATGAAAAGGGTGCTAATACCTTCCGTTTTCATAATCTACCCCCCCCCCCCCCGAACTCAAGAAACAATCTCAAAGGTCTTTCCTGTGCTTTTTCACCTTTCCTTTTGGATAAAAGAAAAGTCGGTGGCGACTCTTGCTAACCGCAACATTTGTGATCAAACGCAAAACCCTCAAGTCAGTTCTCCTACAGTATCACAGAACTGACGACTCTGCTAGGGTAGATTCTAAATGTGGGGTTACCTTAGGGATATATCACATTTACTTGCTTACATTGTTTGACTTGAATACTTTATATTATGGTTCTTTGTTTGGATTTGAATCCTCTACCCGGATTTGGGATACATTATAGGTAAGTAGAAATACGTTGTAGAAACCGTGCGAGGTATACCGACATTTTTCTAAGCAATAGCTACGTTAGTGCGACATATTTGTGGGTACCAGTAGCCTTTGAGTTGATCAAAGAGAATACGGGGCCGCTGAGTGATGTCATGAAGCACTAGTGAACTTTTAGAACCTTTACTTGCCCAACTTGTCCATTTAGGATGTAGTGAGATGTCGGATTTGGTGCAGTCCGAAGTTGGTAGATACTCGATACTACACTCATTGAGGTTTGGTTTCTTGGGATATTTCGATCGCCATTAAAGAGGCTTGTGCCGAAACAATGACCAAGGAAACAAACCAGTGATATTGAGCTCCTTAGAACCCGATTACTATTACTAGGACAGGTTGAGCCAACTAAACTTCAAGAGGGTACTTACCTATAAAACTCCATGAAAGCCTAAACCTAAGGACTTGTTTGCTTTGTTTGTATATACATACTTGTACATAACATTATGAACATCATAACATCATACACATTCACTAACCATTTCAAGGATTTTGGGATTCATCTTTGTTCTTGTTTTGTAGGATATGGATTTTCTTCGCAGGAAAACTATTCAAGTCAACCTTGTAAGGATCCCTCTACAACTTAAGAAGCTAGCTTCAAGGATTCCTGAAAACTATCCATTCACCGAGAGACATGGTCGCCTACTCAACTTGGTCACCTCCAACACAGACGAGGACATGATGAAGGTGCTCTTTCAGTTCTTTGATCCTTTACACCATTGCTTCACATTTCCCGACTATCAACTTGTACCTACTTTGGAAGAATTCTCCCGAATCTTGAGGATTACCATTCTCAACCAACTACCTTTCAATGGTACGGAAAGAGACCCAAAGCAAGAAGAGATTGCTCAAGCTCTACACTTGCGCTCATCTGATGTCACAACTCATTGGGAAACAAGGAGTGGTGTCAAAGGTTTCCTAGCAAAGTTCCTGTTTGGGAAAGCCCAAATTTGTTGGAATTATTTGGATCTACAAGCCTTTGAGGAAATTGTGGCTCTCCTCATCTATGGGATGGTGTTGTTTCCAAATCCTGACCAACTCATAGATGTGAGCACCGTCAAAATCTTCATATCCCACAATCCGGTGCCTACATTACTAGGGGATATCTTACACTCTTTTCACACTCGCACAATGAGGAAAAGAGGTGTCCTTATGTGTTTCACTCCTCTCTTTGCAGGATGGTTTATTTCGCATCTTCCCCAATTTGTATTAAAGAATGAGCAAGGTTCAAGGTGGTCACAAAGGTTGATGACGCTCAAACATTCATACATTCATTGGTGCTCCCAATCCATAGAGAATATTACTATTGTCGACCATTGTGGAGAACTTCCTAATGTCCCTTTACTTGGAATTAGGGGAGGTATCACCTACAACCCTTGCTTAGCCTTAAGTCAGTTTAGTTACGCCCGAAGGAATGGCTCGCACGAGATGCTGATTCAAGGTTTAGTATTTGACTACGAAAATAACGATCAAGGTCTTTGCCAGAGATTTATCCGAGCTAGGAGGATCTTGAACAAAGTAGATAGCAAGACTTTGGGGCATAAAAATTCCATCCCTCTTGAGCCTTACCTCAAATGGGTACGAACTCGTGCTCAGAGTCTTATGGTGCCTTATCCTTCCATTCTCCCGGTAATCGTTGAGCCTGTTATGGAAGGAGATGTTCCATACACTATCCTACATCTTGTCATGCCCACCTCTCTTGAAGACCTACAAAGAGATTGGATATAACTCAAGGGGGAGCGAGATACCTTCGAAGCCCAATTCTACGCAAGCGAGAAGAAGGTTTTGGAACTCACTAGGCTACTTCATGAGGAACAGACTTTGAATGCCTACATTGCACCAAAGAGGATGTGTACTACCTTTTTATCTTAGAGTTTTTGTATTATTTTGCCCAAGAAGGCATTGATGTACTCAAGCTTTAATTTATTAATATAATGTGTGTTTCCTTTTTGTCTAAAATGAATTTGAGTCTTAAAATCCTTGAAATCATTGTATACGCATTCACCATTCATCATAACATAAGCAGGTTTCTTGCAACAAGTCTCCTCATCTCTCTACTATTTATTTCAGTAAGATGGATCTCGAGCAAACAGTGAAGGATCTCCAAGCTCAGAATGCACAGTTTCAACAGTTGTTCTTAACTCTGGCCAAAGGACAAGAAGAGTTGAAGACTTTGCTGGCTGAGGAAAAGAAAAAGAAGACAAAAAAGGTAACCGGAGTCCTAAACATGGGAAGAAGATTTCATGGGTAGACAAGAAGGACCTTGGACTTTGCAACGACATCCGGTGAGAGAGATAATTAAGATGGGAAAGGCAAGGAAACAGTTGTCCCGTCAGAATCAGAAGAGGAAGAGGAAGAAGAAGACTATTCTAAAGAGCAATACCCTCCAGCTGATGACAAGTATAAACATCTCGAGGAGCGGTTGAGCGCAATGGAAATCCAAAAAGTGCCTGGCTTGGACTTTGAGGAATTGTGTTTGGTATTGGGGATTGTCATTCCTCCAAAATTCAAAGCACCTGCGTTCGCCAAATATGAAGGAGTTTTATGCCCTAAAATGCATCTCCGGTCCTATGTGAGGAAAATCCAACCCCATACCACTAACAAAGACTTATGGGTACACTTCTTCCAAGACATTCTGTCTGGAACTCAACTTGATTGGTTTTATCAGTTAGAAAGAGCCAACATTCATAATTGGGAAGATCTTAGTGCAGCTTTTTATAAACAATACCAATACAATGCTGATCTTGCGCCTACCTGTACTCAACTCCAGAGTATGGCCATGGTTTCTAATGAAGGTTTCAAGGACTATGCACAAAAATGGAGAGACTTGGCTGGAAGAGTTCAACCTCCCCTATCTGAAAGAGAATTAGTAGACATGTTTTTGGGTACCTTGTCTGGTCCCTTCTTCAATCACCTAATTGGGAGTTCATCGGCAAGTTTTACGGAACTGATATTGACTGGAGAGAGGGTAGAAGCCGGGATAAAAAGTGGAAAAATTCAAAAGGATACATCCTCTGCTGCTATAAGAAAGCCATTTATCGGAAAGAAATAAGTGGTTGTTGTTTATCCTCATAGAAATCAAGAAAGGGCCAAATGTCGTCCAATGGTGGGGGTTGTTATGATTCCTAAACCTGCGCCTGATCAACAAAGAAACAACCAACTAAGGATGGAAAGACCAGTCAGACAGTTCACCAGAATTAACATGACCATATCTCAAGTATTGCCACATCTATTAAGATCCAACCTGGTGACTTTGAAAGAAGCTCCAAAGAACCCTAACACAACATCTCCTCACTATTATCCCAACGCCCGCTGTGCATACCACTCTGAAAGTCCCGGCCACAACACTAATAACTGTTGGGCTCTAAAGGACAAAGTACAAGACCTCATTGAAGGCAAAGATATTGAATTCGATGCGCCCGAAAATCTAAATGTTATTTCTTCCCTTATGCCAGAACATGGATGTGATATGGTGGGAAGAACTGACTGTTTTTGGAATGCTGGTTTGTGTTTTTCATTTAATTTTGCAAAATGTCGCGGTAAGCAAGAGTCGCCATCGACTTTTATTTTATCCAACAAGGAAAGGAAAAAAGCACAGAAAAATTCCTTTTTCGAGATGTTTCTCGAGTCTGGGGGTAGATTATAGAAAGGGAAGGTGTTAGCACCCTTTATATCCGTGGTTATCCACGAGCTCTTAGGTACTTGCTCAAAGTGTTTTCAAAATTTGCTTTTCTTTGTGTTTGTGGGTTTGAAAGAAGTTTTTGTTTGAAAGGAGTGTAAGTGCGAAAAGTTTTGTTTTGTTTTAGAATGAGCAAGCACTTAAGAACCATCTACCTAATCGAAAAAGGAATTAATCTGTACAAATGTCCTTTAGACAATGCTATCCCACTATTGAGGAGTAGGTAGCACCGTCGTTGGAGTTTTAAGGGTCAATTCGATTAAGGGACGTGTGGTCACTAAAGCAATGTTAGGACGCCTTAGCGGTAACCCTAATGTCTTGGATCATTTTTATCCGAGGCAACCGTTTCGTGGCAACTTATGATCTTTAGACAAGAGGGCGACCTCTAAAACTTCCTATACTCAATGACCACGTTCGAAGGCAACCAAGTGAGGTGTACCCTAAGAGTGCGCATGTGCGAGTGTGTTATTTCGGTTAATTTTATCTTTGTACATGTCATGGGTGAGCTATGTTGATTTTAAGTTCATACATTTGATCTTGTCATGCATTCCTTATTATCAAACATCTAACAATGTATAGTTGCAGAATTTAAATTGCGGAAATTAAATCTAAACTATTACAAGGCGTCGGGTATTTACATCGCCAAAAACAACCCTTGAAATTTAAATTGCGGAAAATAAAAGAAAGCGATAAAATAATTCAAAGTCCTATTTAAAGTTATTACATTCCGGAAGCAATTACAATATTGGTAAAATGGATCGCGTGCGAGAAATTAAATCGGGCGCATTTTTAGGGTTTTGACCCTTTTTATTAAAGAAAGCATTTTCTTATTATTTTTGAATTAAAAGAAACTAAGTCTAAATTGACAATTAAATTAATTAATTAATGAAAATATTTTTGGATTTTTGAATATTTAAAGAAATAAAATAAATTGATTAAAAGTTAGTAAAAACCTAATTTCTATATTAATTTTGAATATTACAAAAAATATTAAAAGTTAACCCTAATTTAAACTAAGTTAATTAAATTAGTATTTATTTACAAAAATAAAAGTGATAAATTTAATTTTAATAAATAAAAATAATATATTTTATTTTTTGTATTTTGGATTTATGAGGAAAAAATGTGATTGGTTAGTTAAATTATAAAAAATAAATAAACAATATAAATAAATAAATAAAAAGACAAAAGAGAAATAGAACTCAGGGGGTATGGGCCCAAATCTGGAGATGAAAATTGCAATTGTTTGGCCCAATTCAAGCAAGCCTGGTTGACCTTCTGATCCAGTGTGCGCCTTTGACTAAGGAGCATGATGGTCTTTCATTCCTGGCCACCAGATTTGGCCTGGAGGCCATCTGGCACGTTGAGATTTGAAGGCATATGGTGGACCACAACTCAAGAGGCACGCTAGAATACCTGGCAGAAAAATGTAACAAATATATTGGGGGACCTGGGATTCGAACCCAGGTCCCATTGCTCATTGGCCAACACATCAATCACTCCACCAACGCCTACTAATTGTTAGAATAATAAACAAACAATAATATATGTGAAAACAACTACTATGCCTGAAATTAAAAAAAATAAGTGCGAATATTTTGAATGGGCTAATTGGGAAGGGACGCGTCATCGTCTTCCCCACAGAACTCTGGTTATTTTTCCTGTGGATTTGAATCCGCAACAAAATCCATGGCTCGATCCTAAAATCGTCTCTAGGCTATGGAAACGAATTCTGAGACCATCACCATACTCGTCTCTTCCTCCTAAATTCATCCATGGCCATTGATAGTGATGATTTTACCTGAAATTGAAATGCCTAAAAACAATAAACCCAAACCCTAGTTTTGGGTAGGGCTTTACAGGCTACCAAAACAAAATCAAATATTGCAGATAGCTTGGAAATCATGCAAAGATCAATAATATGTCCATGATTTATCAAAAAAATGCAAGAATCCAAGGTTACGATTTCATGTTCAGGGTCGTGTTTAGGAAGACTTACAGCGCGATTGAGGATGTTTCAGGGCTTGCTTTTGATTCCTTTAGACTCAATGGATGTCCATCAAGAGGATAGCGTGGAGTTTTTGTCTTGAATTGGGCTCTAGATGTGATTTCAATTTTCAACTTTTCAAGCTTTTCTTCAAGTTTTGTTTTCCAGATTCTGCAGCCTCTAGGTTATGAACTCGTGTGTCTTGTGTTGTATATGTATCAAGCATTGTATTAGGTCAAAGTTTTGGCTTTGAATCTTTGTGAATTGATGATTGAAGATATGATATCAATCACCATTAAAAAGCTTCCAAAATTGTCTCAAATCCAATATTTTGTTCACAACATGGCTTGACTTGGATTTGATTTGGTCCATGATGATAATTGAAACCTGTATCAATCAAAAAGATCTTATTTCATCAATATTTGGATTTTATTTGGATTTAAATTGATTAAAAGTGAATTAATTCAATAAAAATCAAATAAATAGAAAAATTAATGAATGGACATAAAACTGAAGATAGGACACATGTGTGGTGTGAAAAGATCAAATCAAGTGGAAAAAAGTGGGCCCTTTTGACAAAATTTGAAGTTTTGGGGATAGTTGACTTTTGGCAATTTTGGGAAAATGCCCAACTTCAACAATGCATAACTCCTTCAATTTTGAAATTTTAGAAGTGTTCTTGAACTATTTAGAAACCTTGAGATGTCCTCTAACCAACCCTTTTGGTCTCATATCATTTTGATATTCCATTCTCAAGTTATAAGCTTTGGAAAAAAAGGTGTTTTTGTTGACTTTCAAAAATGACCTATAATGTCCAAATTTGTAACTTCTTGTGAGTGCATTTCTTAATATTGGGGTGTGAAGATGGATTGTATTAAATTTCATCCTCTTCAAAATGAGATTTGTATGGGTCATTTCTCATAAAGTATGAGAAAGTTATGCTTGGTCAAAGTTGAGTTGACTTTTCCTACAAAATCCTAATTTAGCAACTTTTGAATCTTGATGAATATTGAGCAATCCTTGATGAATCATGATCAACCCTCTATAAAATGATGATTTATCCTTCAAAATGAGAATGTTGACAAAAAAATATTGAGGTTTGACTGTTCATAGGTCACAGTTGACTTTTGCCCTAGCACAATCGATTTTTGGACCTCTTGAGCAATTGACTGACCAAACTTCCTCTGTAAGGCTTGAAATTTGACATGGATGACCTTGAGAACAAATTAGGACATTAGGGAGCACTTGGGGTCATTTGGATGTAAGGACCTTGATGCAACACAAAACCCTAATTTGAGATTGACTGCCTTAGGAGTTGATTTGACTGTCCAACTCTTGAGCAATCTTGAACCACTTGGAGATTATTTTTGGAATGTCTTGAGAAATATGGGAGGGAAAATTTTGGGGTACAACAGTTTCCCCTGTTCAATCTTCTTAAACCTGAGGATATAGGTTGGCTTTCGGGCCTTTCGTGATCCGAAGGTGGAAGATGATTGAACACTAGAGTGCCCAGAAATTTACACTCGCATGAAGTGGTATCAGCCTGGTGATGACGGGAATGGGCTTACAGATGCCATTTGGAGATTGTTGGTAGGTGGTTTTGTCTTCTTTGACTGGATTGGTATCATAAAAATCTTTAGGAATCGATTTAACTAGACCAGAGGGTTTTTTGTCTTCTTTGACTGGATTGTCTTCTTTGACTGGATTGTCTTCTTTGACTGGATTGTCTTCTTTGACTGGATTGTATTCTTTGACTGGATTGGCATCATAAAAATCTTTAGGAATCGATTTAACTGGTCCTGTCTCCTTTGACTGGATTGGTATCAGAAAAATCTTTAGGAATCAATTTAACTGGTCTTGTCTCTTTTGACTGGGTTTCCATCAGAAAAATCTTTAGGAATCGATTTAACTGGTCTTATCTCTTTTGACTGGCTTGGCCTCAGAAAAATCTTTAGGAATCGATTTAACTGGTCTTATCTCTTTTGACTGGCTTGGCCTCAGAAAAATATTTAGGAATCGATTTAACTGGTTTTGTCTCCTTTGACTGGCTTGGCCTCAGAAAAATCTTTAGGAATCGATTTAACTGATCTTGTCTCCTTTGACTGGCTTAGCCTCAGAAAAATCTCTAGGAATCAATTTAACTGATTTTGTCTTCTTTGACTGGCTGAGAACTTAACTGTGTCTTTCCTGAAAGGTAAAGGTCAGTCATATGCAATGTATGATATGGATCAAGCAATGATGTTCTCAACATAAATGAGATTGTTTTGTATGATGCGTATATGCATGTATCATAATGTATGGAAATGTAATGTTTTAGCTGGGGGGAAATAAATCTCGAAGCTGCTGGAGAATAGAGTTGGATTCTTCGCTTCTGCTGGGGATGGTGAACGAAGATGACTGAGAATAAACCTGTAGGAGAAGATAACTCTGTTGGGGAATAAACTGATGAGGAGATTACTCCGAGGGGAATTACTCTGTGGGGACGAGATGCTCTGCTGAGGATTTTAACGATAAACTCTGCTGGGGATTCCGCTGATAAGCTCCGTTGGGGATGGATTACCATTGCTGGTGATGCTGAATCTATTGAGGATTGACTTCCTGCTTGTGAAAGGAAAGAACTCCGCTAGGGATGATCTTTCAGTTGCAACTTGTTGGGAATAACCCTGTTAGACTCTTGTGGGGATAAACCTCTGAGTTCTGCTGGGAATGATCCTTTGAACTTGGCTGGGGAGATTTACTTTTGTACTCCGCTGGGAATAAACTTCCAGAGTGTACTGGGGAAGATGATTCAACTCCGTTGGGGAAGCTTTTTCAGACCGTGCTGGGAAATATTGACTCCACTGGGGTATCTTGTATTCTGTCGGGGAACATTCTTATACTCCGTGGAGGAACATTAAGACTGTCGGGGATACTCTTATACTTGCTGGGGAATATCTTTATACTCCGCTGGGGAATATTAAGACCTTCTGGGGATACCAAGCCTTTTTAGTGTTGATGATGGATGAACTCTGCTTGGGGAGAGTATTGTTGATTCGTTCATGGTTGTAAGTTTCAGCTGAGAGAGGTACCATTACTGTCTTACTCTGCGGGGAGTGAAGGTATCTTGGTCGTATTCTTCAGCTGAATTTACCTTGTACCTGGTGGACAAAGCAACTATACAGTTCGGACAATTCTTATTGCCCCTGCTTCTTATATTACCATTAATTCATCTTTTGCTTCACATGTAAATATTCATGAGCAGCAATCAATGTCAAATGCATATATCAAAAATGAACATTGAACGTTCTTTGCAAAACAAAACAGATAAAGGAAAAACAGTTTGAAATTTCTTTGAAAATGAATTGTATTGATTTGAAGTTTGTCCTAAAAATTGGCATCTTTGTAAAAGAGGCTGACGTCCTAGTAAGAGAACGCCGCTGAACAAATAGAATTTTATACAATTTGTAAAAAGAAAACAAAACAGCTATGTGAATAATCCCACTGGGTTCCAACTCTGATATTGCCCTTATGTCCTCAAGCATCTCATCACTTTGCTACTAGTTGAAGATGAATCTGATTGATCAGTGCCTTCCGAGCTTGATAGTTAATACTGAAGTCTGGATGCAAGGTGATCCAATGAGACATAGTGTTACGCTTTGATCCCTAACTTTTTCCTGGACCGCCCTTTCGGGTTTTCAGTCCACCGGGATACCCTTTTTTGCACAAGTCGCCTTTTCAGGTTTTCGACTTGCCGGGTGTACATAATTTTTTCATTTTCATCCCTTATTTTTTCCCGAACCCTTTTGGTTCGCCGGGAAGCCCTTATTTTTTCCTAGGCCAGTCAACCTAGCGGGTCTTTGATTATGCGTAGTATCTTTTCACTATGTCTGCATTGACGGGGTGAGGAAGGTCGTCACCATCCATGGTGGTTAGAATCATAGCTCCTCCTGAGAAAATGTTCTTAACCACAAATGACCCTTCGTAAGTAGGGGTCCATTTGCCCCTGGGATCACCTTGAGGTAGAATAATGTGCTTGATTACCAGGTCCCCAACTTGATACTCTTGTCGTCTGACTTTCTTGTTAAATGCCTTGATCATCCGTTTTTGGTACGTCTGACCATGACAAATAGTAGTAAGTCTCTTTCATCGATTAGGTTCAGCTGATCAAGTCGGGTCTGAATCCAGTCGTCTTCACTCAATCCTGCATCCTTCATGATCCGAAGAGAGGGTATCTGAACTTCAATGGGCAAGACTGCCTCCATGCCATAAACCAAGGAATAGGGTGTTGCCCCTGTTGACGTCTGCGCTGAGGTACGGTACCCATGAAGAGCAAATGGTAACATCTCGTGTGAATCTTTGTATGTCACTGTCATCTTCTGCACAATCTTCTTAATGTTCTTATTAGCCACTTCAACAGCCCCATTCATCTTCGGCCGGTAGGGAGAAGAGTTGTGATGTTGTATCTTGAACTGCTTGCAGAGCTCAGTGATCATCTTGTTGTTGAGATTGGTACCATTGTCCGTAATGATCCTCTCTTGTACACCGTATCGATAGATCAGATTATGCCGAATGAATCGTGCCATGACGTTCTTGGTTACTGTAGCAAAGGAAGCTGCTTCAACCCACTTCGTAAAGTAATCAATCGCTACCAGGATGAAACAATGCCCGTTAGGTGTCGTAGGTCTGATCTCGCCGATCATATCAATGCCCCACATTGCAAATGGCCAAGGAGCTGTCAAGATGTTCAGAGGAACTGGAGGTATGTGCACCTTATCAGCATAGACTTGGCACTTGTGACACGTCCGAGAATGCTGATAACAGTCAGCTTCCATAGTGGACCAATAATATCCTGCCCGAAGGATTTTCTTTGCCATGGTACGCCCACTGGAATGAGTTCCGAGAGTACCTTCATGTAACTCCGCCATGATCCTTTCTGCTTCATTCTTATCCACACAACGCAGTAAGGTCGAATCATGGTTACGCTTATAAAGAATGCCATTGCTGATGAAGAATTTCGCCGCGAACCTCCTCAGTAACTTCTTGTCATTAACAGATGCACCTTCGGGGTATTCCTGAGCCTCAAGATACCTTTTCACCTCATGAAACCAGGGTTTATCCACTACCTCTTCAGTCTCAATGTCACAGCAATGTGCAGGTTCGTCCAATTTTTCAATGATAATCCGGGGAGCTTCGTTGTCCCAATTGACTTTGAACATAGAAGACATCGTAGCCAGCGCGTCCGCCAACTGATTGTCCTCTCTAGGGAAGTGGTCAAAGGTTATCTCCTCGAAATGGGGAAGCAATGTCAACACATACTCCTTGTAAGGAATAAGATTTGGGTGTTTCGTATCCCACTCGCCTTTGATATGACTGATCACGAGAGCGGAATCTCCGAAAACACTTAGAAACTTGATCCTTAGGTCAATTGCTGCTCGAAGACCCATAATGCACGCCTCATACTCTGCCATGTTGTTGGTGCATTTGAAACATAGTCGGGCGGTAAACGGAGTATGAGAGCCTTTAGGAGATATGACCACAACGCCAATTCCATTACCCAAAGCGTTTGAAGCTCCATCAAAGTACATAGACCAACGGGATCCTTCCTCAGGTCCTTCATCCGGTCCAGGTGTCTCACAATCAGTCACTACCATGATATTCTCGTCCGGAAATTCAAAGTTCATAGACTGGTAATCATCCATTGCTTAGTGTGCCAAATGGTCTGCCAATACACTTCCCTTAATTGCCTTTTGGGTTGTGTATTATATGTCATACTCAGTCAAGATCATCTGCCATCTCGCTATTCTTCCGGACAAGGCAAGCTTTTCGAAGATATACTTGATTGGATCCATCTTTGATATCAACAAAATAGTGTGAGTCAACATATACTGTCTCAGCCGGCGAGCAATCCATGCCAAAGTGAAGCAAGTTTTCTCGAGCAACGAGTATCGGGTCTCGCAGTCGGTAAACTTTTTGCTAAGGTAATAAATAGCATGCTCTTTTCGGCCAGACTCGTCATGCTGACCCATCACACACCCCATTGAGTTGTCGAGTACTATCAAGTATAAGATCAAAGGTCTCCCTTCAACTGGTGGCATCAGAATAGGTGGCTCTTGGAGATACTCTTTGATCCTTTCGAAAGCGACCTGGCATTCATCGTTCCAACGTACTACTTGGTCTTTCTTCAGCAGCTTGAAGATTGGCTCACAAGTAGCAGTCAAGTGTGAGATGAATCGAGCAATGTAGTTCAATCTCCCTAGAAAGCCTCTGACTTCTTTCTCTGTTCTGGGAGCTGGCATCTCCTGTATAGCTTTCACCTTTGCAGGATCCACTTGAATACCTTTGTCGCTTACGACGAAACTCAACAGCTTACCAGATCTCACCCCGAAGGTGCACTTGTTCGAGTTTAACCTCAACTTGTACAACTTCAGCATGTCAAACAGCTTCTGCAGATGGTCAAGATGTTCTTCCTAAGTCTTGGACCTTGCAATCATATTGTCGACGTATACTTCAATCTCATGATGGATCATGTCATGAAACAAAGCAACCATGGTGTAGCGATAAAAAATGTAGCGGGGTAAATCGGAGATCGAACTATTAATTAATTCGTCTCACAAAAGCAAGAGTCGCCACCGCGCTTTATTATTTCCAAGGGAAAAGGGGAAAGAGCGAAATAAAACCCTAAAGTATGCAATGTAAATAATACTTTTAAAAGTAATGAAAATACAAGGAGTTTTTGAAAAGAGGTCTATGGTTCGGGGGTTGGTTATACAATGGGAAGGTATTAGCACCCAATGTATCTATAGTATTCTATAGGAACCTTTTGAAATATTTGTTTATTAAAATGTTCGTTTGATTAAAAATAAATTGTTTGGCCAAAGATGGGTATTGGACGGGTTTTTTGAAGATACGACGACCTAATGTCGAAGTTTTGACTTAAAAGGTGTGAGTTTTTAAAAAATTGAATATTTGGGAAAATTATCTTAAGTTTTTAATGAAATGAGGGTATTCGCACAATGTTTTTTGATGATATGAAGTCGACAAAAATTAAACAATTCCCTTGGATTTAGACGTAAACAGAATAACAATGTAAAGACTGAAAAACCAAACAGAAAATTAGATAGATAGCGATTAAATAGCTAAGTGATATATAACCAAAACAATGATTAAATAACAGACTAAATTGTATGAACATGTGTTTTTATATTTTTGTTTAATATGTTCAAAGTAAGAAAATTTAATTAAAGAAAGGAAAATGTTTTTAAATTCTATTCTTTTATGTATTAATATATTTTAACTAATTATGTGTAAACAAGATATCTAAAAAAAAAGAAATGTTTTAAGTTTCAGTTCTTATATATTAGTAAACATACTAGCTAAAAATAAAAAGAAAAAGATTAAAATGTTTTATGTTATGCACTCTCTAAACCAAATAAAAGAAGGTAAAATATTCGGGTTGGGTCTGCACTAGAAAGGAATTTGTTGGGTTTGTTAGGCAAACTGGACCGGGTTGCTCTTGAGTTAAGCCCAAATGGAAGTTGCCATGTGAGAGAAAAAAAAACCTAGTTGTATATGGAACAATTAATGCTAATAGGTTCCCAATAAAAACTATTAAAAAACTAAACGGACAATAAAATAAAAAAAAGGTAAACACACACAGTACAACAACAACCATCCCCTCATCTTCTCTCAAACTCGTCTCTCTCTACTGCTGACCATGCTATCTCTGTTCATCTTATCTCTCTCAAATCGACAAACTCTCCTCCCTCTGCTTTTCTCAACCGCGCCACGCAACCTTCAATCAATGCCACAACCTCCACGAAAACCTTTCCTCAAACCCGATCCTCACACTTTCACCATGGAAATCCTAACTTCTTCATCTCTTCCGCCATTTCAAATTCGTCCTCCATTCTTTCTGATCTGCGACCGGATTATCGCCCCCTTTCTTGCGTTGTTGACGAGTTAGGGTTAGATTATGTTCAATAAGTGGGTAGCCGGGTAAGTCAATGGCAATCGCGGAAGAGAGGAGTGTGATGGGGTTTTTAGAGACGAAAGCGGATGCGGCGTGGTGATTTGAAGTTATTGTTGGTCACGGTGATGATGCAGTTGGTGTACAGCTAGCGTACAGTGAAGGTGATGTTTCGGTAATGGAAGTTGATGAAAGAAAACAGAGGGAGCATGCGACTGGTTGCTGTGATTTAAGTGATCGTGGTTGTTACGATTTATAACACAGAATATTTGTGTGAAGGTTGCGGAAATTGGGCGAAGGGGATGCTCGGTTGAATTTGCAAAGAAATTGAAATTATAATGGAGGATGGTGTTCGGTGAAATTGAGAGAGTTAGGTTACGGTGATGGTTTAGTGTGGAAGAGAGGGGTTACTGCTGGGATGGAAGGGATAGAAGAGAGATGGGATGTTAATTGTGTGAAGAGAAAGGAAGTAAGGAGTAAAGGGAGTATGCTGTTTTGGGAATAGAGGAAGTAGATGGTTTGTGAAGAAATTAAAGGGTGTTACGGTTTGTGGGTAGGAGGGGAGGAAGAATGGATAAGGGTAATGGGTTAGAAAGAGAGAAGAGATACTACTGTGTTGCTTTTTCTTGTTGTGTGTTGCGAAAATAAAGAAGAGATACTACTGTGTTGCTTTTTCTTGTTGTGTGTTTGGCGGAAACAGGAAGGGAGTACTCGGGTCTGTCTGAAGGATCGGTGGGTTGAAGGAAGCAGAGGAAGATGAACGAGAGGAAGATGAAGGGATTAAAGGTGCTGAAAGTTATGATCCACAATAAAGAGGTAAGACAAACAACAACATACCCCTTATTAATTCAAGTTTCTGTAGCTTTAGACTTATAAGTTTCTATGTTCAATTGTTCAGCTGAGCAGTGATATGAAGATAATGTAAGCACAACACCTCAACTTTAAAGAGTACTAAATCAATATTAGTTTTACTTTGAGCTTTTCATCGGTGTATTAATCAGATTCAGAAAATGAATTTTCTGAAGCAAACAACAGATAACAATGAATATCAGGTAAAATATGTCTTCGAACTTTTCATCTCACCATCAAAGCCTTATCCTACTTAAATGAAATCTACTTATGGACTGATACAAAATGCAGGTCAAGTTGAAGCTCAAAGATAAAATACTCAAAATGGTGGAGTTGTATTACCTGAAAGAAATCCCAGATCCCAGTTGCTTCACTTGAGTAAGTTCCCTTGTTCTTTTGGCTTTCTTGATTCTCACAATTAAAAATATCTCTTTGTTCCTCTCGAATTTTCTCTCCAAAAGGTCCCCCTTCATTGTGATAAAGCTCTATACTATATAGTCTCCAGATTAAAATATTGAGTCCATTAAGAGCAATTCTGATCTATGCTTTATGGATGTAAGAATGTTTAACAATTTTTGTGCAATCTGGCCTAGTTTGACAGGTTTTTGGCATCTTGCAGCAGGGTTGATTTGGACCTGTCTTCCATATTCTGCCAAATGAAATTCCCGTTTTTACTATTTTGGCCAGTTTAACAGGTACTTTGCTAGCAGGCAGCACAACAGTACGTCCTTAATTTCCTGCATTGAAAGCATGAAGCATGGCCTACTGTCCATTCCGAATGAGAGCATTTGAAGCAAGCATTTATTAATAACAGATGGCCTGTTGAAGCAGACTTATTTCCTTCAAACGGGGCATACAAAATACTATTTATGAACATTTTAAATGACTAGTTTTTAGGATTAAAGAAAGTGTTTGTAAAAGGGCTTGAAGTGGTACAGAAAAGTCATGAGACTTAAGGGTAGTGTAGCATAGGTTAAAAAAATTCAGAATTATGTACTTGTTAATTTTGTAATCCCTTAAATAAAACAAATTTCATTTATTCAACAAAACTCTATTCTTCTTATTGAATTTCAAATCTCCAACTTCTTTGGATGTGTGCATGGTTTTTCCTCACGAATTGCACTGGTTTGTGAGCTACTTTTGTTTGTTTATGGGCAACACGTGTCGAGGATAATGTAACAGTAACATTTTGAAATGAAGGTTGTGTTAATCGTGTGAACCTCTAGTAGTAGTTCAAAATGGCTATTTTTTATTATGACAAAAAGATAAAAGGCCCAACAATAATAATAACAATAAAGTCACAAAAAGAAAAAAAATTGTTAGTAAGACAATAATGACAAAAATCGATTATTAATGCAAAATGCAAAAATGATTGAAACAAAAAGCAACTAAAAAAAGTCAATTAATAATTAGAAATGAAAACTCAATTTCAAATCTAATTATTAATTAAATAAAAATGCAATATGTAAAATGGTATGAACTATATTTTTGATATTTTTTGGATTAAGAATTGCGAATTTAAAATACTATAATGCTAATTATAAATAACTTTTGTGATTTTTCTAATAATGCAATAGTAAAAAGTGAAATGAACTAAAATACACATTTTTTAGATTTTTTTTTCAAATAAGACAAAAATGATAAATAAAAGACGGAAAAAATATGCGCTATGTACGATTTGGTAAAGGTTGGACAAGACATGATCAAATTTCATTAAATTCATAAAGCGACTTCTAACGTTTTCATTTTTCGTGGCATTTCAAAAAATAATCAGCTCTTGACTTCTAAAGAAAAGTTGTAGTTGTTGTCAAGGAGAATCATGTGTAAAAGAACCACTAAAAAATGTCGAAATTCGAAGAAGTTATGAATTTTGAAATCTGACCCGAGAAAATGGCAAAAATGGGTCGAATCGCTTGTGAACGCTTGCTATGTAATGACACAGATGGGAGGTGGGATCTTAGGTCAAAAATTGGGGTATGACACATGCCATGTTGATATGTTGCCCTAGCATTCTACAGTCCAAAAGGCATGACCTTGAAGCAAAAGGTACCCCACTGAGTAACAAAGGTTGTCTTCTCTATGTCTTCGGGAGCCATTTTGATCTGATTATAACCGGAGAAACCATCCATGAAGGAGAAGACCTTGTGTTGAGCGGTGTTGTCAACCAGAACGTCGATATGAGATAGAGGGAAATCATCCTTGGGGATTGCCCTGTTCAAATCCCTGTAGTCAACACACATTCGAACCTTACCATCCTTCTTCGGCATAGGAACCACATTGGCTACCCACTGATGGTAAGAAGTAACTGCTAGAAAACCAGCGTCAAACTGCTTCATAACTTAAGCCTTGATTTTCTCAGACATCTCTGGACGCATTCGGAGGACCTTCTATTTTACTGGAGGACAGTCTTCCTTGGTAGGTAGGCGATGAACCACAATATCGGTATCCAAACCAGGCATATCTTCGTAAGACCAGGCAAATATTTCAACGTAGTCACGCAGCATCTGAACCAACCGTTGCTTCACACTAAGCTCCAGATTTGCACCGACCTTAACTTCCTTCTTGTCTGTCTCAGTTCCCAGATTCATTGTTTCCACTGGCTCTTCATGTGGCTGAATAGCCCTCTATTCTTGAAGTAACAGTCTTGCAAGTTCACCAGGCACTTCGCAATCATCTTCACCTTCGTCTTCGTCTAAGTTGATCGGATTTTCGAAGTCATAACCGGCAATAGCAGAGTCGTTACCAGTAGGATCCAGAGTGGATGTGGACCTGTATATGTGAGTGTGTGTCAAATAGATGTTTTGAAATATATAATAAAGAAAAACAAGGAGCGCAAAATTTGAAATGCAAGAACGTCCAATGCTTTTATTAATGATATATGTAGATGACACACAAAAGCCCTCACAAATGAAGCCACGGTGCCCCGGGTAAGACACCTGGCCGTAAAGTTTAAAACATTGTCTGTTACAAATTCAAAACAAAAAAGTTTCATTACTGGGTGATAATAGAAACGGGCATAGAATCCTTCGCTGTCCAGTTGCTTAATCCACCATTGGCAGTAGGATAGATCCAACTGTCAATGTCAAACTCTTCATCATCGTCATCCCCGATAGCATTCACCCCTGCATCTTTTTTAGGCTTTTCTGGTGCTCCGAACTCAATCTCCTTCGCATCGATCAAGTCTTGTACCTTTTTCTTCAAAACCCAACAATCATTTGTATTATACCCCGGGCTATCAGAGTGAAAAGCACAACGGGCATTAGGGCTGTACTTTGGCGACGTAGTGTTTGGATTCTTCGGGGCTTCCTTTAGAATCACCAGATTGGTCTTCAGCAACTGTGGCAGAATCTGAGATAAGGTCATGCTGAGACGAGTGAACTGCCTCTTAGGTCTCTCGTCCTTTTGATTGTTGTGTGAGGAGCACCGGTAGGTTTTGAAATAACAACCGCATTAACAGCTTGGTAGCGTTCAGGTCTACTCTGGCCTCTCAAACTGTAGACAGCACTGGACTCTTTCTTAAAGGGCTTATTCTCGGTGCTTGATGAAGCACCCTTTTGTATCTTCCCAGCCTTAATACCAGCCTCAATCCTTTCACCGGTCAAAATAAGCTCTGTAAACCCAGACGAAGAGCTTCCAATCAGGTGGTTGAAAAATGGACCAGACAAGGTCCCCAGAAACATATCCACAAGCTCCCGATCAGCCAAGGGTGGTTGTACTCTTCCGGCGAGGTCTCTCCACTTCTAAGAATGATCTTTGAAACCTTCACTCATTCCCATTGACATACCCTAGAGTTGGGTACGCGTAGGAGTGAGGTCGGAGTTGTACTGATACTGCCTGTAGAATGTAGTAGCCAAATCTTCCCAACTACGGATATTGGCTCCGTCTAATTGATAGAACCACTCAAGCTGAGTCCCTGAGAGACTGTCTTGGAAGAAGTGGATCCATAGGTTTTTATCAGCGGTGTAAGGCTGAATCTTCCTTACATAAGACCAGAGGTGCAGTTTCGGACAAGAAACTCCGTCATACTTAGCAAAGGCTGGTGCCTTGAATTTGTGGGGAATCACCACCTCATATGATAGACCTAGATCAGCAAAGTCCAGACCATGCACTTTCTGAACTTCCATAGCACTCAACTGGTCTTCCAGTTGTTTGTATCTATCCTCGGCAGGAGGATAATGTTCTTCATCGAAGTCCGTCTCGTTGTCGGAGACCACAGGGCTAGGAGCCCTCCTTTCTTCCTGACTATCTTTCCCTCCAGATGAGGTGGTCAAATCAACTTCATTCTGAAGCCTGTTTCCAAACATGTGCCCAGTGTTAAACAGGATTTTCCTCTTCTTCTTCTTCTTCTTCTCTTTCAGAATTAGGGTCTTCAGATCTTGCTGACCCTTAGCTAGATTCATGAACAACTCTTGAAATTGGGCATTTTGAGCCTGCAGAGCCTTGATGGCTTGCTCAGTTGAAGGTTCAGCAGACATGATGAGCGCTGAAATAAACAGCGAAGAAGATATGAGCCCTGTAACGGGTGCCTGTTTATGAACTGCATGGGATGCAATGCGTATGACATGATTTCAAAGAGAATCGAGAGATTCAAATTTGTAAACAAGAAATGAAACACACTTTATTAGATAAACTTTGGAATTCAAATTGTTCAACTGATGCCCTCAGGGCGTTACATGAAAGGAAATACTGAAAAGTAAAATAAAACTGAAATGGAAATAATCAACAAAGGCCAATCAACGCTCCCATGGTCTCTTCTTATCAGTGCGGACATAGTCATTGAGAATCCGCTCATTCTCCAACTGCCCAGTCAACTTCTGGATCTTCTGCTCTTGCTCGTTGAACTTTTCCCGATAAGAATCCCGTTCTTCTATCAATTTCATCCAAGATCTCTTCAGTGCCCCAATGTCAGTGGGCATATAAGGATATAGGATGGTTGGAAGAACCCCTTCTTCATTAGCAACTTCAAGAGTGACAGGCCGGACGACTTTATACGGCATACCCAGCTTTTTGGCGCGGATACGGGCCCATCTGAGATATGGCTCCATCGGAAGTGAAGTCTTTGGGCCCAGCTCATGTGTATCAGATTGGTGAACTCTATCCCAAGCCCTTATGAATCTACGACGTTTCTCGTTGCTATCCCCTTGAAAATCAAAGATGATACTAGGCATTAACATCTCATGAGGTCCTTCTCTTCTGGCTCTTCCAAACTGGCGGAGAGTTAAGCATGGGTTGTAAGAAATTCCTCCATAGGTTCCTATCAGGGGAACATTGGGGTACTCCCCGCATCGATCAATAATAGTCACCTCATCCATACCCTTGAGAGTCCAGATAATCTCATTATGAGATAGAGACATAACCCTATAAGCCCAGCCCATTCCTTCTTTGTTCTTCAGCACTGACTTGGGAAGGTGCGAAATAAACCACCTCGACAATAATGGAGCACAGCACATCAAGGTTCCCCGCTTTCGGGCAGTACGAGCATAGAGCTGATGAAGAATATCACCCAAGAGAGTGGGTACAGGATTGCGAGATATGAAGATATTTACCGCATTAACATCAACAAAAGTGTCAGTATTCGGAAACAATACCAAGCCATAGATCAGAAGAGCCAGAATATCCTCGAATTCCTTGAAGTCTAGACTATCCCAGAAATAGTTAGCTTTACCAACCAAGAACTTAGTCAGAAAGCCCTTTGCTCCACTCCTAGTCTCCCAATTATCCATTACCTCTTCCTTGGTCAAATGAAGGGCTGCAGCAATCTCTTCGGGTCTAAGGGTCTTCTCCCAACCAGTAAACGGGGTCTGCTCCAGAACAGATATACCGAGCAGCTCAGAGAACTCTTCTAGGGTGGGAACCAGCTGATAGTCTTGAAAAGTAAAACAATGGTACAGCAGATCATAGAACTTGACTAGGACACTCATCATCTGCTCGTCCAATTTGGAGGTGACCAAACTGAGAAGAGAACCATGCCTCCTGATGAAGGAAGTAGTGTCAAACATCTTGGCAACCAACTCTTTAAGCAGGGTGGGAACCTGGACAAAGTTGATCCGGATGGTATTCTTACGCATGGGCATCATGATGACCTACAAAACAAAACAAAGATGAATCCTTATTGTCTTTGAAATAGGTTAGTCCAATGCAAGATGTATGCAGTGTTATGATGTCATGATGTCATGATAGTAAGCACACCACAAGTATCCACAAATAGCAAACATGGTAAAGACACACAAGTCACACAGAGAGCCCTTAGATTTCAGGCTGGCAAGGAGCTTAGGTACTACCCTCTTTCAGTTAAGTTGGTTTAAACCTATCCTAAAAATAGTAACCGGGTTCTAGAGGATCTCAATATCACTGACTACCCTCGATCGGTCATAATTCCAGTTTAGCAACCTTTTCTTGCGGCCGAAATCATCGCGAGAATTTAGTCTCAATGAGTGTAGCATACTGCTACTATTTTATGGCCAAGTTGGTAAATTTAAAGGTTCTAAGGTCAGTTGGTGCTTAATGACCCCTTAGAAGACCCATATTCTCCTCGTCCCAACACAAGGGATATCGGTACAGACTAAAGTGCCACACCAACGTAGCTACTGCTTCAACTGTGTCAGTCTATGCCGGACAATTCCCTCACAGTTTATTGCTACTTACCTAAAGGGTATCCCCAGATCCGGGTTAGCATCTATAGTAACTCTGATACAAGCCTACAAATATAAAGCATACAAAGCAAGCAATTTAAAACATTATGAATTAATCCTAAGGTACACCTCACTTATTAAGTTCCCCAGCAGAGTCGCCAGTTCTGTGATACAGTGGGAAGAACTGACTGTTTTTGGAATACTAGTTTGCGTTTTGCGTTTGTTTTTGCAAAATGTCGCGGTAAGCAAGAGTCGCCACCGACTTTTATTTTATCCAACAAGGAAAGGAAAAAAGCACACAAAAATTCCTTCTTCGAGATGTTTCTCGGGTCCAGGGGGTAGATTATAGAAAGGGAAGGTGTTAGCACCCTTTCTATCTGTGGTTATCCACGGGCTCTTAGGTACTTGCTCAAACTGTTTTCAAAATTTGCTTTTCTTTGTGTTTGTGGGTTTGAAAGAAGTTTTTGTTTGAAAGGAGTGTAAGTGCGAAAAGTTTTTTTTTGTTTTAGAATGAGCAAGCACTTAAGAACCATCTACCTACTCGAAAAAGGAATTAATCTGTACAAATTTCCTTTAGACAATGCTATCCCGCTATTAAGGAGTAGGTAGCACCGTCGTTGGAGTTTTAAGGGTCAATTCGATTAAGGGACGTGTGGTCACTAAAGCAATGTTAGGACGCCTTAGCAGTAACCCTAATGTCTTGGATCATTTTTATCCGAGGCAACCATTTCGAGGCAACTTATGATCTTTGGACAAGAGGGCGACCTCTAAAACTTCCTATACTCAATGACCACGTTCGAAGGCAACCAAGTGAGGTGTACCCTAAGAGTGCGCATGTGCGAGTGTGTTATTTCGGTTAGTTTTATCTTTGTACATGTCATGGGTGAGCTATGTTGATTTTAAGTTCATACATTTGATCTTGTCATGCATTCCTTATTATCAAACATCTAACAGTGTATAGTTGCGGAATTTAAATTGCGGAAATTAAATCTAAACTATTACAAGGTGTCGGGTATTTACATCGCCAAAAACAACCCTTGAAATTTAAATTGCGGAAAATAAAAGAAAGCGATAAAATAATTCAAAGTCCTATTTAAAGCTATTACATTCCGGAAGCAATTACAATATTGGTAAAATGGATCGCGTGCGAGAAATTAAATCGGGCGCATTTTTAGGGTTTTGACCCTTTTTATTAAAGAAAGCATTTTCTTATTATTTTTGAATTAAAAGAAACTAAGTTTAAATTGACAATTAAATTAATTAATTAATGAAAATATTTTTGGATTTTTGAATATTTAAAGAAATAAAATAAATTGATTAAAAGTTAGTAAAAACCTAATTTCTATATTAATTTTAAATATTACAAAAAATATTAAAAGTTAACCCTAATTTAAAATAAGTTAATTAAATTAGTATTTATTTACAAAAATAAAAGTGATAAATTTAATTTTAATAAATAAAAATAATATATTTTATTTTTTGTATTTTTGATTTATGAGGAAAAAATGTGATTGGTTAGTTAAATTATAAAAAATAAATAAACAATATAAATAAATAAATAAAAAGACAAAAGAGAGAAGTAGAACTCAGGGGGTATGGGCCCAAATCTAGAGGTGAAAACTGAAATTGTTTGGCCCAATTCAAGCAAGTCTGGTTGACCTTCTGATCCAGTGTGCGCCTTTGACTAAGGAGCATGATGGTCTTTCATTCCTGGCCACCAGATTTGGCCTGGAGGCCATCTGGCACGTTGAGATTTGAAGGCATATGGTGGACCACAACTCAAGAGGCACGCTGGAATACTTGGCAGAAAAATGTAACAAATATATTGGGGGACCTGGGATTTGAACCCAGGTTCCATTGCTCATTGGCCAACACATCAACCACTCCACCAACGCCTGCTAATTGTTAGAATAATAAACAAACAATAATATATGTGAAAACAACTACTATGCCTGAAATTAAAAAAAATAAGCGCGAATATTTTGAATGGGCCAATTGGGAAGGGACGCGTCATCGTCTTCCCCACAGAACTCTGGTTATTTTTCCTGCAGATTTGAATCGGCAACAAAATCCATGGCTCGATCCTAAAATCGTCTCTAGGCTATGGAAACGAATTGTGAGACCATCACCATGCTCGTCTCTTCCTCCTAAATTCATCCATGGCCATTGATAGTGCTGATTTTACCTGAAATTGAAACGCCTAAAAACAAGAAACCCAAACCCTAGTTTCAGGTAGGGCTTTACAGGCTACCAAAACAAAATCAAATATTGCAGATAGCTTGGAAATCATGCAAAGTTCAATAATATGTCCATGATTTATCAAAAAAATGCAAGAATCCAAGGTTATGATTTCATGTACAGGATCGTGTTTAGGAAGACTTACAGCGCGATTGGGGATGTTTCAGGGCTTGCTTTTGATTCCTTTAGACTCAATGGATGTCCAGCAAGAGGATAGTGTGGAGTTTTTGTCTTGAATTGGGCTCTAGATTTGATTTCAGTTTTCAATTTTTCAAGCTTTTCTTCAAGTTTTGTTTTCCAAATTCTGCAACCTCTAGGTTATGAACTCGTGTGTCTTGTGTTGTATATGTATCAAGCATTGTATTAGGTCAAAGTTTGGGCTTTGAATCTTTGTGAATTGATGATTGAAGATATCATATGAATCACCATTAAAAAGCTTCCAAAATTGTCTCAAATCCAATATTTTGTTCATAACATGGCTTGATTCGGATTTGACTTGGTCCATGATGATAATTGAAACCTGTATCAATCAAAAAGATCTTATTTCATCAATATTTGGATTTTATTTGGATTTAAATTGATTAAAAGTGAATTAATTCAATAAAAATCAAATAAAATAGAAAAATTAATAAATGGACATAAAACTGAAGATATGACACGTGTGTGGTGTGACAAGATCAAATCAAGTGGAAAAAAGTGGGCCCTTTTGACAAAATTTGAAGTTTTGGGAATAGTTGACTTTTAGCAATTTCGGAAAAATGCCCAACTTCAACAATGCATAACTCCTTCAATTTTGAACTTTTGAAAGTGTTCTTGGACTCTTTAGAAACCTTGAGATATGATCTAACCAACCCGTTTGGTATCATCTCATTTTGAAATTCCATGATCAAGTTATAAGCTTTGGCAAAAAATGTGTTTTTGTTAACTTTCAAAAATGACCTATAATGTCCAAATTTGTAATTTCTTGTGAGTGCATTTCTTGATCTTGGGGTGTGAAGATGGATTGTAGAAAATTGAATACTCTTCAAAATGAGATTTGGATGGGTCATTTATCATAAAGTATGAGAATGTTATGCTTGGTCAAAGTTGAGTTGACTTTTCCTACAAAACCCTAATTTAGCAATTTTTGAATTTTGATGAATCTTGAGAAATCCTTGATGAATCATGATCAACCCTAGATAAAATGATGAATTATCCTTCAAAATGAGAATGTTGACAAAAAATCTTGAGGTTTGACTGTTTATAGGTCACAGTTGACTTTTGCCCTAGCACGGTCGATTTTTGGATCTCTTGAGGAATTGACTGACCAAACTTCCTCTGCAAGGCTTGAAATTTGACATTGATGACCTTGAGAACAAATTAGGACATTGGGGAGCACTTGGGGTCATTTGGATGTAAGGACCTTGATGCAACAGAAAACCCTAATTTGAGATTGACTGCCTTAGGAGATGATTTGACTGTCCAACTCTTGAGCAATCTTGAACCACTTGGAGGTTATTTTTGCAATGTCTTGAGAAATATGGGAGGGAAAATTTTGGGGTACAACAATGGCCATAATACCAATTCCATTGAATAAGAAATGTTTGTTACTTCATTTGATGAACTTATGACCCCACTCCTGACTATTAAAGTGAACTTTTTGAATGTCGGTGTGTTCCCGGGCTAAGATGAAGGTTGTCATTTCGGTTTGTCCTCACCAACCAGCTGTCCTTTGTTGAAAGCAGGCATTCAGTTCCTCATAGATAACAAAGAAATCTTGTTTGAAAAAACTTCTGTTCCACCTGTTCCTTTTAAAGATGTTTCTATCATTACCATTTCCGCCAATTCTTCCAGGGTCTCCACCAAAAGACCCGTTAGAATTACATCAGTTCTGAAAGCAACTCCTTTGATAATTACAATTCCTGGACCAGTCCCGTATTCTTCAGACAAAACCATACCATGGAATTATGGAGGGGATGTCTACTACCAATGTGTCAAGCAAGATTGGCCAGCTGCCGAAGACTCAAGTTCCGAGCAGTTTTTGGACCCGTAATCATTCTTGTTGTGGTTGCTCCTCCGAAGGCTATTTCCGGTCCTACAATCATCTATACCAATATTTCAACTGACAAAGCTGATACAACCCCTGTTATTACTCCTACTGACATTCCTGCTGCCGATTCAACCGAGACCTAAGGTAAAATCATTCTGATTGAGCCCGTCCGGACAAAGGCACAATCATTGGCTATCCCTGAGACCTCCCGGAAAGAGATGGAGGAAATTCTGAAGATCATAAAAAGAAGCGACTACGATGTAGTTTAACAATTGGGGCAAACTCCATCTAAAATTTCCATGATGGCTTTACTACTATGTTCCGAGGCGCATGCAAAAGCCTTGGTAAAATTCCTAAAAACTTCCCATGTACCCCAAGAGACATCTGCCGATCAGTTCCAAGACTGCGTAGCCAGCTTGACTACGAATAATGGTCTAGGTTTTTCGCATGCTTATTTAACGCCAAGAGGAAGGAAGCATAATGAGGCATTGCACGTCTCAGTTGAATGTAGGGGCACAACCTTGGCTCATGTTTTGGTGGACACTGGCTCATCTCTGAATGTATTGCCTAAAAAAGCTCTTGATAGGCTTGACTGTGAGGGATTGACATTGAAGCCAAGTAACATAGTAGTGAGGGCCTTTGACGGCTCAAAAAGGATGGTGCATGGGGAAGTGGATATCCCCATAAAGGTTAGAACCCAAACATTTGATTCAACTTTTTATGTAATGGATATCCGTCCTTCATATTCCTAATTGCTAGGCCGACCATAGATTCACAATGCTGGCGTTGTTACTTCTATGTTGCACCAAATGCTGAAGTATCCGATTCAAGGGAAGATTATCACCGTTCATGGAGAAGAAGAGTATATGATCAGCCATCTCAATTCCTTCAGATATGTGGAGTTAGATGGTGAATTTATTGAAACTCCATTCCAACACTTTGAGGAAGTCCCGCAAGATGTGGTAGTAACCAGGGTTGTTCCCAAAATCACAAGGCCTCCACTCAGAATGTCATCTTTGAAGGATGCAAAGGCAGTGATAGAATAAGGGGGGTGCACTATCTGGGGACAACTCCCAGATATCCCATACAAGTCTGACAAGTTTGGCCTAGGTTTCACTTCAAGTGCTCAGAAGGTTGTACGCCACGCTCGTGCTGGAGGACCACCCCTGAAGATCAGCAACCGTGAAGTCAACGCGGTAGAGATTAATGAACATGATTGCAACCTGGAGGATTGGATCTTCCCAAATGTTAGTGGAGGGATCAACAATTGGGAGGCTAGGGATTTTGTCCCCATCACTTTTATCCCACAGTAATCTGTCTTTACATTTTATTGGATCTGTAATATTAAAACAATTCAAACTCTTAAAACCTTGTGTCTTACCCAAGGCGCAATGGTCCATTTGTAAGGGTCATCATCTCATTTCTATATGACATCAATGAATCATGGACGTTTTGCATACAAACTTTGTGCTCATTGTTTTTCTTTTTTACATTTTCATTCAAAGATAGCTATACCCTTACACACACTCACACTGCAGGTCTACATCCATTCGGGATCCCATGGATAACGGTTCTGCTATGGCCTTTTGTGACTCTGAAAATCTAATCTACCAAGTTGAAGACGAAGGTGAGGAAGATTGTGAAGTACCAGGGGAACTTTCCAGATTACTAATACAAGAAGAGAAAACCATTCAGCCTCACGAGGAACCTGTGGATACAATCAACCTAGGTACCGAGGAAGACAAAAGAGAAGTCAAGATGGGTGCCAATTTGGAACCGAGTGTAAAGGAGCGTCTGATTCAGCTGTTACACGAGTTTGTTGAGGTATTTGCTTGGTCGTATGAAGACATGTTGGGACTTGATGCAGATATTGTGGTACATCATCTGCCTACAAAAGAGGATTGTCCACCAGTAAAACAAAAGGTCCGTCAAATGCGACCAGATATGTTAGAGAAAATTAAAGCAGAAGTCATGAAACAATTTAACGCTAGATTCTTGGCTGTCACCTCCTATCTGTAATGGTTTGCCAATGTTGTGCCCGTACCCAAGAAAGACAGCAAAGTACGAACGTGCATGGACTATCGTGATTTGAATAGGGCAAGCCCTAAGGATGATTTTCCACTTCCCCATATTGACATCCTAGTTGACAATACGGCACAACACAAAGTGTTTTCCTTCATGGACGGTTTCTCAGGCTACAACCAAATCAAAATGGCGCCTGAGGACATGGAGAAAACAACATTTGTCACACAGTGGGGTACATTCTGCTATAAGGTGATGCCATTCGGGCTGAAGAATGTTGGGGCAACCTATGAACGTGCCATGGTAGCTCTATTTCACGACATGATACATCATGAAATAGAGGTCTATATGGACGACATGATAGCCAGATCTCAAACAGAAGAAGAGAATCTTGATCATTTACAGAAATTATTTGAGAGGCTAAAGAAGTACAAGCTGAGGTTGAACCCAAATAAATGCACGTTTGGAGTAAGGTCTGGTAAACTCCTAGGATTTATCGTCAGCAACAAGGGTATTGAAGTAGATCCTGCCAAGGTAAAAGCGATACAAGAGATGCCTGATCTTCGTATTGAGCAGGAAGTCAGAGGATTCTTGGGACGTTTAAACTATATTTCCAGATTCATTTCTCACCTGACAGCTACTTGTGAGCCAATCTTCAAACTATTGAAGAAAGATCAATTAGTCAAATGGAACGATGAATGCCAAACTGCTTTCGACAAAATCAAATAATACATGCAAGAGCCTCTTGTTTTAATGCCACCAGTCAAGGGGAGACCATTGATCATGTATCTAACTGTTTTCGAAAATTCAATGGGGTATGTGTTGGGGCAGCATGACGAGTCTGGTCGAAAAGAGCACACTATTTATTACCTGAGCAAACAGTTTACTGACTGTGAAACAAGATATTCACTGTTCGAGAAAACTTGTTACGCTCTGGCATGGGCTGCTCGCCGGCTAAGACAGTACATGCTGACTCATACTACCTTGTTGATATCTAAAATGGATCCGATAAAATACATCTTTGAGAAACCTACTCTCTCTGGGAGGATAGCGAGATGGCAGATGATCCTAACAGAATATGACATACAACATACTACCCAGAAAGCTATAAAGGGCAATGTACTAGCTGATCACCTTGCTCACCAAGCTGTGGAAGACTACCAGTCCATGAAGTTAGAATTCCCATATGGAGACATCATGATGGTAAACAACTGTGAAGAATTCAGGCCATATGACGGACCTGAACAAGGATCCCGATGGACCCTGGTTTTTGATGGGGGCATCTAACGCACTCGGCAATGGTATTGGTATTGTAATCATATCTCTTGAAGGATGTCATACTCCTTTTACAGCAAGAATCTGCTTCAATTATACAAATAACATGGCAGAATACAAAAGCATGCATCTTTGGTCTTAAAGCTGCCATAAACTTGGGGATCAAATCCTTGAATGTATTCAGAGATTCAGCTTTGGTTATCAGCCAGATCAAAGGGGAATGGGACACCAAACACCCTAACCTTATCCCTTATAAAGAACATGTTTTGACATTTCTCCCACATTTTGAAAAGATTACCTTCGAGCACTTCCCGCGAGAAGAAAATCAGCTAGCAGACGCTCTAGCCACAATGTCATCTATGTTTAAACTTAAATGGGATAATGAGACTCCCCAGATCACCATTGAACGAATGGATGAACCAACACACTGTCACGAGATTAATACTGAAGAAGTAGTGGACCAACCTTGGTTTCACGAAGTCAAGAAGTATCTCGAAGCTCAAGAGTATCCAGAAGGAGCTTCAGTCAATGATAAGAAGTTCTTAAGTAGATTATATGCTAAATTCTTCCTTAGTAATGGTATTCTTTACAAACGCAACCATGCCTCTGTGTTACTTCGATGCGTAGATAAGGTTGAAGCTGAAAGGATCATGGCTGAGTTACATGAAGGCACCTTTGGCACCCATTCCAGTGGGCATACGATGGCAAAGAAAATCCTACGGGCAGGCTATTACTGGTCTACCATGGAAGAATATTTCTATCAACACTCTCGAACCAGCCACAAGTGTCAGATTTATGCTGACAAGGTGCATGTACCTCTGATTCCTCTTAATGTCTTGACAACTCCTTGGCCCTTTGCTATGTGGGGAATTGATATGATTGGGGAAATCAAGCCAACAGCCTCTAATGGACACCGCTCCATCTTAGTGGCCATTTATTATTTTACAAAGTGCATTGAGGCATCCTCCTTCGCTTCCGTTACCAAGAATGTTGTAGCCCGGTTCATTAAACAAAATCTCATCTACCGGTATGGTATCCCGGAGAGGATCATCACTGAAAATGGTACGAACCTGAACAATACTATGATCACCGCCTTGTGCAAGAAATTCAAGATCCAGCATCACAATTCTTCCCCTAACCGGCCATAGATGAATGGTGTTGTCGAAGCTGCGAATAAGAACATTATAAAGATCATACAAAAAATGACAGTCACATACAAAGACTGGAATGAGATGTTACCATTCGCTCTCCACGGGTATCGTACTACAGCTCGCACATCGACCGGGGCAACACCCTATTCTTTGGTATACAGCATGGAAGTTGTCTTGCCTATTGAGGTTCAGATCCCATCTCTAAGAATTATGAAGGATGCAGGTCTAAATGAAGACGATTGGATCCAGACTCGACTTGATCAACTGAACTTAATTGATGAGAAAAGACTTACTGCTGTCTGCCATGGTCAAATGTATCAAAAATGGATGATCAAGGCTTTCAACAAAAAGGTCAGACGCCAACTGTATCAAGTTGGGGATCTGGTGATCAATGTATCATACTACCGCAAGGCGATCCCAGGGGAAAATGGACTCCTACATACGAAGGACCATTTGTAATCAAAAACATTTTTCTCTGGTGGAGCAATGATCTTGACCACCATGGATGGTGACGACCTGTGGCACCCTGTGAACGCAGACATAGTCAAAAGATAATATGCATAAGAGACCCGCTAGGTTGACACACCTAGGCAAAACAAGGGGCATCCCTGCGAACCAAAAGGTTCGGGCAAAAATTAGGGATAAAACAAAAATTTGTACATCCGGAAAGTTGAAAACCCGAAAGGGCGACTTGGGCAAAAAAGGGTATCCTGGTGGCCTGAAAACCCGAAAGGGAGGTCCAGGAAAAAGTTAGGGAATTAAAGCGTATGACTATGTCCCGTTGGATCACCTTACGGACAACTTGCAAACTCGACATTCCTGACCAATTCAATCATCTTTGGACAAGGCAACAAATAGACAAGATTCTCAGAGATACGAAGGCTATAGAAGACTGGGAACCCCATGGGATTACTACACATAGCTATCTTTTCTTTGTATTAAAATTTTCATTTTTTACGACGACATTCTCTTACTAGAATGTTTGTCTCATTGTACAAAAAAAAACTTACTCAATGTCAATACAAAGATATTCCCTTGAAAGTGCAAAACTATCTGTTTTTCTTTACTCTTGTGTTTTGTTTACAAAAACGTCCAATAATTCATTGTTGAACATATGAATTTGAACATAATTACTGTTTACAAATAAACAAAATAAAAGAAAATTATTGATGGCTTTAAGAGATAGGGAAATCTCTCTAAGTTATTTTCCATAAAAATCCCCTGCAGTGTACAGTTTAATCCCCAGCAGAACAAAGCTTCCAATTATCAATCCCCGGTAGAAATCATCCAATTTCCCCAGATTCCCCAAGCATATTCTTCAAGAAGTACATGGAATTTTCCTTACAATAGAGTTTATTTCTCTAAAGGGAAATTCATCAACACTTCGACTTCAAGACATGAAGACTTACATACCCTCAGCAACATTCAGGGATTTATTTTCCCCAAATCCAACAAACAGCGCAACAGACTAGCTCACATACGCATACATTGCATCCATGTATCATAAACATTGATGACACAAATGCATCCTACCATGCATTTCATACAACATGACTTTGCATTTTAGATAACATTTTACCCTTCTCAGGATAAGGTTAATATCTAGCATTGACAATGTTCAAAGTTTTCAGATACAGTTCAGATATGCTCCAGACACCGATGTCATTCTGATACTTATTCAGATCCAACTTCTCATATACAGTTCAGATACGCTCCAGACACGGATGTCGTTCTGATACTCATTCAGATTCAGCTTTCAGATACAGTTTAGATACGCTCCAGACACGGATGCCATTTTGATACTCATTCAAAATCAACTCTCAGATACAGTTCAGATACGCTCCAGACACGGATGCCATTCTAATACTCATTCAAAATAAGCTCCCAGATACAGTTCAGATACGCTCCGGACACTGATGCTATTATGATACTCATTCAAAATCAGCTCCCAGATACAATTCAGATATGCTCCGAACACAGACGCCATTCTGATACTCATTCAAAATTAGCTCCCAGATGCAGTTCAGATACGCTACAGACACGGACACCATTCTGATACTCATTCTTCCAGCTTACAAATTACAATACAAACAATCACTTTTGGATGGCATCTTTAAGCCCATCTCCTACAGCTTTCTATCACCTCTCCAAATGGCATTTTTAATCCCATTCCCTCAACCATCACATCACCGAGTGCAAATTTCTGGGCACTCTAGTGTCCAATCATCTTCCACCTTCGAGTCACGAATGGCGAAACACGCCAATCTAACTCTTCAGGCTTAAGAAGGTTGAACAGGGGCAGCTATTGTACCCCAAAATTTTCCTCTCACTTATCAAGAATTTTCTCATAAGATCTCCTTGGGCTCAAGACTGCACTAGGGTTTGATCAGCTCAAGGCACCTCCTTAGGCACTGATGACCAAAAATTAGGGTTTGAGTTTTCACAAGGATTTTTGAACTATCAATGCTTCATATGACTTTCATGGACCATTATGGACCCGTAAGATTACTCATGTCAAGTTTCAAGCCTTGGATCACACTTTTGATCAGTCAATTGAACAGTTGACCTAAAAATCAATTGTATTGGGGAAAAAGTCAACCATGGCCAATTTACAGTCAAAGATCATAATTTTTTATCCACATCAACATTTTAAAACCCATATGTATCATTTGATCAAGTTTGTACCACAATTCCTCAAGAAGTTTGATCAAATCTCCAAAAGGGCAAAATGGTCAAAATTAGGGTTTTGACTGGGAAAGGGCAATTTCTGATTTTTGACCTAAAAAATGGTCAATTGGTTTAAGGCATGATCTAAAGAGTCCAATTGCATCATTTTTACCTAATGACATGGTTCAAAACATTGCAAGTCCATTGGATTGGCAGATGAATTTTACAGTCAACTGATCAAAAAACAATTGTATACTTAAAAGTCAAACTTTGACTTTTTGGTCAAATTCAAGTGCCAAAGATCACAATTCATCAAAACATGTCAAAATATGAAACTTATTCATCAAGAAATCAAAAAGTCAAGATTTCATTTTGAAAAGTCAAAATTTCTAAACTTAGAAAATTTTCTAAGTGTTGAAAATTCATGTTTTTTTCATAACTTTAAGCCAAATTTTCACCATGATGCAAGATGATTCAAAATAAACTTCCAACATGAAAGTTGTATATTTCCATGAAATATACAACCTTTCTTCACACAACTTCTTCTAAAAGTGCTTGGATCTCAAGTTATAATTTTGTGAACATAGGGTCATGAAACTAAACACTTAGTGAAATTTTGCCCTAATTTGGTCAGGATTTTGACTCAACTTCATGGCACTTTTCATATAGTTCCAAGGGGAATATTAAAAAGCAATCCAAATATTGGTTTTACAGCACATTGTAAGCTTTTAAAAATGTCCAATAACTCCTTGAGATCATTCTTGAGTAGGGAGAATCGAAGAGATGAAGTTGGTGTTTTGTCACTTGAATTACAAGGCATTTTGTGATGAACAAGAATCCAATTTCAAACCTATGCTGCACAATCTTGTTTAGCATGCCTCTAGACCTCAATATCTCTCCATAATAAGAATATTACACTTGCTTTTGAGCTATTATCCAAGTGTTCCAAGCATTGTCCAAGCCAATTTGCCATTTTAGGAAGAAAGTTACCATTCCATTCTTGAAAAGTTTCTTTAATCACAAAGTCAACTTGTCTTGAGATTCTAACTTGTTCTTTCTGCACAGACAACCCCTATAAACCAAAAGCAAGGTGTCTAAGGCCTTAAGAAGCTCAAGACATGCTTGTACAATACTTGAGATTTGTCATATCACTTTTCCTCAAAAGCAAGTTATAGAGCCATAACCCTATAACTCAAAAGCCTTGAGTGATTTTGTGCTATAATCTTTTCCATACATATTAACATGTCAATTGCAACATAACACAAGTTTTCACAAGCCCTCAAAGACTCTCAAGCATCCATAAGTCAGAACTGGCCAAAAACTCCATTTTTGAGCTTCAAACACCCATCTCCATTTCCACTCGTGCGTTTTCACTTTTAACCATCTAAACACTTCACATACATCGTATATAACTCATCTCAACACCTGTTAAGTTTCTGTAACTTCATCTTCATCATCCATCATTTTTGAAACTCAAGCTTGCAGCTTGACTTGAGTAGGGAGTTTCAGCCATCCTCAAGGCAAAGTAAGACTTGCAACACATTCAGGAAGGTCCAGGTAAGCTAACCAGATCATCTTCCCTCTTCAAAACTTGCTCAAAGTCCATATCCAAATCCAGCTGCAAGAGGTAAGTTTTCAAACTTCAATATCTTGATATAAGCATCCTTTGTGCATACATTCTGAAGTAAAAATGTAGATATTATTGCCCTCAAGCTGACCATGTCCCTAGTTTGCATTTTACTTGCTTGTGTTAGGATAATTTTGCCTCTGACCAGTTAGGGCACGCATTTGGTATCAAACAAAATTATGTTTAATCTCTGATTTTTAGCTTAATTAAATTATATGGTTAAATTGATGATGAAATTTCCAGCAAGTTTCATGTTTATACTTTTCAAAATGGTCAAGAAATGAGAAAGCTATAGGGTTAACAATGGTGGATGTTGTGTTCTACGCACGCGTGAAGGAGGAAGAAGATGATTTCAAATATCCAGGACTTGTTTTATTTTATATTTAATGAAAGTTGCTTCATAACCGGATGTACAAGCCACCCCGGAGGCAAGCGCGCGCGTATTTGAAGATGTGAAAAACACAAGAAGGGGGGTTGAATTGAAAAACTTGGATCAAATAATAAACAGCTTTAAGGCACAGTATTTTTATCCTGGTTCGTTCGATCTCAAACTACTCCAGTCCACCCGTCAAGGTGATTTCGCCTCTCTCCAACGAGGTCTTAGTCCACTATTCTAAAAGAATTACAACAACTACTTTAACAACTGTTAAAGTCTTCTTGAGTATAACCACAAATCGGTTTATCTCAATGAAATATTTTACAATAAATGAACAAGAGTGTGTTGTTGTTTTCTAACAAAACAGTATATCACAATTGTGATAGTTACACAAATTAAGCTTGGAATAAAATGAATTTGCTAAAGCTTTTGAATATGCGTGGTTTGGAAGGCTTGACAAATTGTGTGAATACATGCGTGCTTCTTTTCACAAGCAGTCCTATTTATATAGGCAAGCAAAGATACGTTGTCCATAAATCAGGTTTAATGATAATAATGCACTTTCCTTTTGTAGAAGATCTTTGTCTGAAGAAAGCCGTTAGTATTTAACTCATTCTTGAATGCCTAGTAACGCTTCAGAATCTTCTTTTCTGTTTCTGCTGATAACGCTTCAGAGTGTAGATGACTTGGAAAAGATGTCTTTAATCAGAGTCAGAGTGTATTTGATTAGGCGCATATTCTGGTCATCAAACTTTAGTGTTTCAGCGTGTAACATAGGTTGCTGATCTTCTGATGCTGCTTCTATTTTGATGCTGATTCTATCAGAGCTTCTACATATACATAGCATAATTTTCAGGAGCATAATTGTTCTTTGTATATACCTTAGGAATAATTTTATTCTTTGTATTTTTTTATCATTAAAACTTTACTCAAGGGTTGTATAATCAAACTATGTTCTAACAATCTACCCCTTTTTGATGATGACAAAAACCAGATTTTTCAATAAAGAGTAAGGAACAAAAAGTATAGAGTTAAGTAGAAAAACCCCCCCTGAGTTGTTTACTTCCTTTTAACTCTATGAATATTTGAGCATCAGAATCTTACTGTATCTTTCAGCAGAGTTTTGTACCTGTTCAAGCTTTTTGGAAAAGAGAATTTATGTAGATTAGAATGTTTGAGACTTATGTCTCAGTAATCCGCTATTGAAAATATCTTTTTCTTTCTCCCCCTTTTTGTCAGTTATCAAAAAGAACACATAATCAGAGCCAAAAAGTTTATATTAAAACAGAATTAATGATAAGTTCAGAGCTATGTAGAGAATATTACGGAAAAAAAATTTAAATAGGAAAATATAAGAGGGAGGAGGAAGATGCGTGAACAAAGCTTCCAACAAGCCCTTGATCTGGATGTTGGTTTCCTCTTGCTTGGTTAACATGCTCTTGATTTCCGAAATTTTGTCGTCCTGTTTATCCATTCTTTCCTGCATCAAAATATCAGATCTTTTCATGTCTTCTAGAGTCTGCCTTTCATAGGAGGAAGCTTGAGAATCTTCAGTAACAGGATGCTTCTCAGAGCATTATGCTATATCCTCTTTTTGACCCAGTTCTTCAGCAGGAATCATCTGCTCTAGAGTATCAGTCAGATTGAGATCTTCTGACTCTGGTTGAACTTTGTATGTTGGACAATGTTCAGACCAGGGAGCATTGTCCAGAGGGAGAACTTCTTCCTTGAGCAGCTGGCTCAGAACTTGATCTTCAATTACTTTTAGCAGGTTACTGAAGTTCTATTGAACTTGTCCGTAGCTCTGTTCTTGCATCTTACGAGTTTCAGAACATACCCATCTTCTGAACCTTGTCCAAAGGTAGTCTGATGCAGCAAGATCAATCAGCTCAAGACTAGCTTGCTTCAGAGAAGTGATCCACTTATGTACTTCTGTTTCAAATATCAATAAGCTGGTACCAACATCTAGAGAGGGTTCAGATGGTTTTGGTTTTGGAATAGCTGTTTTGTGGGTTATGGAAGCAAGACGTTCAAAAACCGTTAAATCAATGACAGTCTTGACGTTGTCATCTGGGTTGTTCTTTGGTGAGGGAGTGGGAGAGTCTGGAATAATTATTGGACTAGTTGGGGAGTTTGGTGGAGTTGATTCTAGTGAAGAGGGAATTTGGGGAATATCCAGAATGGTTAGGGGCATACGGATGGCCAGAGGTTCAGTGATTCCAGGAATGGGAATGGTATCAGAATCAACAGTTTGGTTGGATTGATCGTTATTAGGTTCTGGTTCACAGGATTCAGAAGGTTGAGCCTCAGAAGTTTGTACTTCTGGTTATAAGGTTTCAGGTTGTGGAGAAGGTGGATGAGTTTCTGGTAGTGGAGAGAGTGGAATTTCTGGTTGAGGTGCTTCTGAAATGGTTTCAGAGTTTGGATTTATTGGTATGGGAGCAGATATATGTTGGTCAAAGGTTTCTATATCTGATAGAACTTTTGCAAGTTCTTGTTGGGTTGCTTCAATATTTGGATTTGGAGGTAGGGAGTGAGATCCTCTAAGAGTTAAGGTTTCTGAGGGATCCAATTCAATGTCAAAGTCGTCAAGTGTTTGTGGTGTGGGGTTTTTTGATTGAGTGGGAATTGGTACAAATGTTGATATAGAAATTGAATTTAAAACAGTTACAGAAGAAGGATTACCTCTCTTTTTAGGAGTCCGCTGGGATTATCCTTCTGCTACAGCCTTCCTTTTCTTGTTTTTCTTCAGCACAACTTCTGGAGCCTTCTGCTGCAGATCCTAAATGTTCAAATCTGGTGCTATACCATCCGCCTTGCATGCATCCAGATATCTGACTATTATCTCAGGTTTAGAATCAATCTCTGAGAACATGGGAAAGTTATCCAGAGGGATTCTTCTGCTGGAGATTGCTGCAAAAGAAGTGACATTGGGTTCCTTCTTGATGTTCTCAATTAATTTCATCTTCTTCAGATTCTTTGCATTCAACTGTTTGCCAACAGTAGCTTCCAAAGAGCTGATTTCCTGAGCATCTGTTAGATGATCAATCAGCATATTCTCTGTTAGAATATCTGATATAAGCCTTCCTAGGGGTATCCAGTCCCTTTTTGTGCGCTCCTCTTCTCTGGTTTCCTTAACACTAGTCCTTAGATGGTTAAACAACAGATGAGCCAAATTCACCTTAATCTTCTAGGAGATGAAGTAGATCAGAAATTGCTGATCAATATTGATGTAGTCAGGAGAGCTGGTAGGCTTCCTGTGGTTTATGCATCCCAGAATAATCTTGGCCCATATTCTGTGATGGTCTTTTAGATATCTTATCTTGCTGGAGGGAAGACCCAGAGTGAAGATTTCTCTAGCAATTAGGGCGACATCAGCGCATCTTTCAGCCATGTCAATGCATCGTACACCACCACCATTGTAGCCTATTAATCTTGCAATGAGGTCCTCAGTTATGACTATCTTCTTCCCCATTATGTATGAAGTAACTTGATGGTTGGAAGATGAAGCATGAATCCAAAATTCCTTCACAAGGATTGGGAATGTTAGACCCACCAGTCGGTCAAAATATCTATCCCAGCCTTGAGCCTTTACTTCTTCAGAGAGATTAAACCCGTTCTCTTGAAGACTGTTAAAGTCCACAATCAATTCTGAGAGTACTCCTAGATTTTTGATGGGTGTGAGAAGAGTTATGAAGGGTTCTTCATATTGTTCGGAGGAATCTGTTTTCTGAGTACTGGAAGTAGGGTGGCTTGAGGAAGTCATGTTCACACCGAAGGTTTTGAGAAGAAATTGAAAGGGTTTTGAGAAAGGATGCAAACTGAAATCAATAAGATTGTAGAGAAAATGAAAGTTAAAGTGAAAAAGTGTAAAGAGTGAGAAATGTGTTTAAATAGATTTTTTTTTAAAAAGATTTTGAAAACATAAACGGCAAGAGAGAGAAATAAATTATAATGATTATGAGCATTTAATGACAGCTGATTTTGGGGGATTCAGAAAGATATTGGAACGGTTACCCATGACATGTGTCCCAATGCATCCAATCAGCGCTTTTGACCTTTCAGAAATGTGAACGCGTGTTCAGCCTCAGAAAGTAGCTGATGACTGGATGACACCTGTTTGCTTGAGTGAACTGCACATTTCTATCCTTGAAATGAAGCGAGAAGATCTTCATAGATAGATTCTGATACAATCTGTACTTCTAAAGATTTGAAGAAAGATTGATCAGTAGTTCACAGAAAAATAAACAAAGTTCTGAAGGTTAAGATATGGAATCAAAACAGTTTTATTCTGGGCAGAGCTTCATGCTGAGATGTTTCAGAATGAAGTTGAACCTATCTTCAGAAAGAGGTTTTGTAAAGATATCAGCCCATTGATGGTTTGTGTTAATAAATTTTAAATTTAGAATCCCTTTCTGAATATAGTCCCTAATAAAATGATGTTTTATTTCTATATGCTTAGCCCTAGAATTCAAAATAGGATTTTTACTGAGACAAATAGCAGAAGTATTATCACAGAGGATAGGGATGTTAATCTCAAATATCTTGAAGTCCTCAAGTTGACTTTTCATCCAGAGCATTTGTGTGCTACATCCAGCTGCTGCTATGTATTCAGCTTCTGCTGTTGATAGAGCTATTGTGGATTGTCTTTTGCTGGACCATGAGATCAGATTTTCTCCCAGAAACTGGCAGCTTCCAGAAGTGCTTTTACGTTCTACTATGTCTCCAGCGAAATCAGTATCATAGTATCCTATCAAGCTGTAATCACTTGATTTTCTATAAAACAAACCCAAATTAGTAGTACCTTTCAGATACTTGAATATTCGCTTAACTGCTGTTAAATGAGATTCTCTAGGATCTGATTGGAATCTAGCACAAATGCAAACACTGAATAGAATGTCAGGCCTAGAAGCCGTCAAATAGAGAAGAGAACCAATCATACCTCTGTAGACCTTCTGTTCTACCTTTTTACTTACCTCTTCTCTTTCCAGAATGCACGTGGGATGCATTGGAATCTTTGATGGCTTACATTCTGAGAGATCAAATTTCTTCAGAAGTTCTCTGACGTATTTTCTCTGATGAATGCAAGTTCCTTCTGGGGTTTGATTAATCTGAATGCCCAGAAAGAATTTTAGTTCCCCCATTAGGCTCATCTCAAATTCTGCGTGCATACATTTAGCAAACTTTCTTCCCAGAGAGGGTTTAGTGGATCCAAATATGATGTCATCAACATAAACCTGACATATTAAAATGTCATTCTTAACTATCTTATAGAACAAGGTTGTGTCCATTTTCCCTCTGGTGAATTCCTTTTCTAGCAGGAAGTTACTTAGTCTTTCATACCAAGCTCTGGGAGCTTGTTTCAGACCATAGAGTGACTTCTTTAGTTTGAAAACATATTCTGGATTTTTGGAACTTTCAAAACCAGGGGGTTGGTGCACATATACCTCTTCTTCTATATAGCCATTTAAGAATGCACTCTTAACATCCATCTGATACAGAGTGATGCCTTTATTAACATCAAATGAAATTAAGAGTCTGATAGATTCTAACATGGCGACTGGAGCAAAGGTTTCTGTATATTCTATCCCCTCTTGCTGGCTATAGCCTTGTGCTACCAGTCGTGCTTTGTTTCTGATGACTTCACCTTGTTCGTTCAGTTCGTTTCTGAACACCCATTTTGTACCAATGACGTTGAATCCTTTTGGTTTGGGAACTAGATCACATACGTCATTTCTTATGAATTGATTTAGCTCCTCTTGCATTGCTAGAATCCAGTCATTGTCCAGAAGTGCTTCATCAATTGTTGTTGGTTCAATTAGAGAAACCAGTCCCATGAGGGATTCTTCAGAGTTTCTGAAGGTAGATCTTGTTCTGATTGGATCTTCCTTTCTTCCTAAGATTGTTTCTTCTGGGTGATCCATGCTTCTTCTGGATGGTCTTTTCTGGAGTTGATCAACAGAAGGTGCTGGATTGCTTGCAGTGACTCTTTCTGATGTTGAGGGAGTGTCTCTGTTGAGAGCTTCTGATGATTTGTCTTCAGTACCTGTGAGTTTAACTTCCATACCTGCAAGGAATTCATTTTGCTTTGACTTTTGAGAGTCAAGCTTATCATCAAAACGAACATTGATTGATTCCTCCACAATCTGTGTTTCTGTATTGTATACTCTGTACCCTCTTGAGTGTTCAGAATATCCTAACATAATACACTTTTGTGCTTTAGAGTCAAACTTGTTCAAATAATTTTTTGTATTCAAAATTAAACATGTACATCCAAATGGGTGAAAATAGGAAATGTTGGGCTTTCTGTTCTTCCACAATTCATATGGAGTCTTTTCCAGAATAGGTCTTATGGAGATTCTATTCTGAATGTAATACGCTGTGTTTATTGCGTCTGCCCATAAGATCTTAGCAATGTTAGTCTCGTTGATCATGGTTCTGGCCATTTCTTGCAATGTTCTGTTCTTTCGTTCTACAACTCCATTTTGCTGGGGAGCTCTAGGACAAGAGAAATCATGCAGAATGCCTTTATCATTAAAGAATAACTCAAAATCTTTGTTTTCAAATTCTCCACCATGATCACTTCTGACTTTGACAATTCTAAGATGCTTTTCATTCTGAACTTTGTTGCAGAAGGTAACAAACACAGAGTGTGACTCGTCCTTGTGCCTTAAGAACTTTACCCATGTCCATCTGCTATAGTCATCTACGATTACTAACCCATACTTCTTGCCACTGACTGAAGCAGTTTTAACTGGTCCAAATAAGTCAATATGCAGAAGTTCTAATGGCTTGGAGGTGGAAACAACGTTTTTGGATTTGAAAGCTAGTTTTTCAAACTTGCCTTTCTGACATGCTTCACACAGAGCATCTGAATTGAACTTCGGGTTAGGAAGTCCTCTGACCAGATTGAGTTTGTTAATCTGAGATATTCTTCTCATACTAACATGTCCCAATCTTCTGTGCCAGATCCATTGCTCGTTGTTAACAGACAGAAGACACTTTACGTTCTGACTTTTCAGTTTATAAAGTTTGATTTTATAGATGTTGTTTTTCCTCTTTCCATTAAATAGGATAGTCCCATCTTTCTGACTAACAACTTTGCATGAATTTTGATTGAAGATTATATCATACCCGTTATCACTTAATTGAATTATGGATAACAGGTTATGCATCAATCCATCAACTAATAAAACATTACTTATAGAGGGAATATTTCCATTACCTATTATTCCAAAGCCAATGATCTTTCCTCTCTGATTGCCTCCAAAGCCTACGTGGCCTCCAGGCTTAAGTTCCAGACTTTGGAACATATGCCTTCTTCTCGTCATGTGTCGTGAGCAGCCAGAGTCCAGGTACCATGATTGGTGTCTTTGCTTTGCTGCTAAAGATATATGCCACATGTATTATGTTATCCTTAGGTACCCACATTTTCTTGGGTCCTGATTTGTTAGTTTTACCAAAACTCTGGTTAAATTTTAGTTTGACAGAGTAATCACTACTTGTATATTTTATGTCATGTGTGTGCCCATATATAAAGTGTGAATCAAGTGGGGTATGTTTTATAACTAAATTCATGGCATTTTTTGGTGTAGGTACCTTACCTTGATATCTTATCCCTTTTCTGCCATTTCTGCTAACTCCATAGATCATTGAAGCCATTTTGCTTATGTCTATGTTTTTAGCTAGAAACTTTTGAAAGCTGTGATCATACTCCTTGATGATCTCATTAGCATTGCTAGGAGTTTCAGGGATTGTTTCCTTCTGAGAGTTTTGCAATAGGTTTTCTAATTTTGAAATTTTATCTTTTAACTCAGAATTCTCCAATTTGAGGCTCTCAGTCTTATCAGAGTCAGAAGCAAGATTCCTTTTCAGGTTTCTGAATTTGACTCTGATCTGATGATATCTTTCCATAATTTCATTAAGGCTTTCAGCTAGTTCAGCCTTAGTAAAGTTTATAGTAAAGTCAGGGAATACCTCTTCTGTATCTGATTCAGAGTCTGACTTAGAAGCTTCACTGTCTTCAGTTATGTTTTCCATGAGAGCTATGTTTTCTCTTTCATCATCTGATTCTGAGTCAGCTTCAGATGTGTCAGAATCATCCCATGTAGCCATGAGACTTTTCTTCTTTTCCTTGCCAAACTTCTTTTTGGGCTTCTCCTTCTGAAGCTTTGGGCAATCACTTTTGTAGTGCCCTTGCTCGTTACATTCATAGCAGATGATGTCTTTGTTGTTTGGCTTTCTGTTTCCTGAAGAACCTTCAGATCTTCTGTTTCCAGAGGAGGATTCTGACCTTCTGTATCTGGAGGAAGATTCATTCTTATTTTCTGATCTTCTGGGATTCCTGAACTTCCTTTGCCTCTGCTTCCACAATTGGTTCACCCTTCTGGAGAGGAGAGACAGTTCATCTTCTTCTGATGAGGACCCGTCAGAGGTTTCTTCCACAGCCTGCAAAACTTTGGAGTCACATTTTCTGTTAGATTTTAAAGCTAATGGCTTACCTTGCTTTTGAGGTTCATCTGCTTCTATCTCTATCTCATGACTTCTGAGGGAGCTGACAAGTTCCTCCAGAGAGATTTTGTTGAGATCCTTGGCTAGCTTAAGCGCTGTGACCATTGGCCTCCACTGTTTTGGCAAGCTTCTGATGATCTTCTTAACGTGATCAGCAGTGGAATACCCTTTGTCAAGAACTTTTAGACCATCAACAAGAATTTGAAATCTTGAAAATGTAGTTGTTTAGTTATTGGCTTGCATTTTTGGAAAAACCAAGTGTGTGTGTGAATGTCATGACTGATGTCATAACATTCTAGTTTAGTATGTACTGATTCAGTAGGTACCTTTGCAGAAAAATATTGTCATACAGGTGCTGCTGTTTATAAGTGTGTATCTGAGCATTTTGCAAAAAGATCACATTTACCTAAATCAGTAGACAGGTTTTCAGATGTCATAACAAATGTTAAGACATCCTGTTCTGAACTAACAGTTATGCAGTTTGGGTAATTCTGAGTTTTTTCAGGATTATGACTCAGTCTTTCCAGAACAGAAAATCTCGTGGACTTGCGGTTAACCTAGCTCAACCCTAACCTGGTTGATAAAGTCCTGTGACCTAGTCTTAAGGTCAAACGGAATTAACCCTAGCTTTTTGTGGAAACCCTAACTGAAGATGCAGCTGCTATATATTCAACAGAGCTGCTGTTTTGGAATAATCCCTTTTTGACAGAAGATCATTTAGAAGCTGTATAGTTTTAACTATTGTAATCCAAGAAATTATCATTGTGATAAGTGACTTGGAATAGGTTTTAATTGTAAGGGTTGTGTATCACTCAAAGATTTGAAGCAAGAGTGTTTGTATGTCTCCTGACTAAAGCTTTGAAGCAAAGTCAAGTTAGGTTTGTGTATCACTCAAAGCTGTGAAGCAAGAGTGTTTGTGTTGCTTGATTAAAAAGCTGTGAAGCATAATCAAGTGTATGTTTTGAAGAGTGTCTTCATCAATTCATTAGTCAAATTGTTTTATGTATCACTGCTGTGATTGAGGGGGAGTGAGTAGGAACTCAGGTTTAAGTTGTACTTAGATTGAAGTTGCATTGGGTAGGTCTTAAGTGAAGGAGTTAAACTAGTTGGTTTATTACTGAATTAATATCTCTTATAGTGGATTTCCTCCCTGGCTTGGTAGCCCCCAGAGTAGGTGTTGTTGCACACTGAACTGGGTAAACAATTGACTGTGTTCTTTACTGTTTTTGTATTTACTGTCTTATAGAAAGTCAGATACGGTGTCATAACATTGAACGTGACATTGAGTATCTGCAGCCAGAATTTCAATTGGCATCAGAGCAGGCACCCTGCCTGTATTACTGGGTGAGATCTAGGGATATCACTTTCTGGCACTATGGACAAAGAAGGAGTTTTTGGAAATAGACCACCCATTCTGGATGGAACAAATTATGACTACTGGAAACCTCGTATGATTGCCTTCTTAAAATCTCTGGACAAAAAGGCTTGGAGAGCTGCTGACAAAGGATGGATCCATCCCACCATAACTGAGAAAGATGGGACAATCAGTCTGAAGCCTGAGGAAGATTGGAGTAAAGAAGAAGATGAGTTAGCCCTGGGAAATTCCAAAGCTTTAAATGCCTTGTTCAATGGAATTGATAGAAACATATTAAGACTAGTACATCAATATGAACTGGCCAAGGAAGTTTGGGACACTCTCAAAACTACCCATGAGGGCACTTCCAAAGTAAAAATGTCAAGACTTCAGATGTTGACTACCAAGTTTGAGAATCTAAAAATGATGGAAGATGAAACCATTCATGAGTTTCACATGAACATCTTGGAGATTGCCAACACCTCAGGAGCACTGGGAGAAAAGATGTCAGAAGAAAAATTGGTAAGAAAGACTCTCAGATCCTTGCCTAAAAGATTTGCTATGAAGGTAACTGCCATAGAGGAAGCCCAGGACATCAGCAAGTTGAAAGTGGATGAACTTATTGGGTCTCTTCAGACTTTTGAGATGGGGATCACTGAAAATGGTGACAAGAAGAACAAGAGCATAGCACTTGTATCCAACACTGATGTTGAAAACAAGGAGGATGAAGAAGAAAATATTTCAGAAGCTATAGCCATGCTTGGAAGACAGTTCAACAAACTCATCAAAAGAATAGATCCAAAGTCAAGGTCTAATGTTCATAACATTCCCTCTGACATTGACAGTTCCAGCAGAAGACCAAGGTCAGAAGAGAAGGGAAATCAAGGCAGAGGAATTCAATGCCATGGTTGTGAAGGATATGGGCATATTCGAGCTGAATGTCCTACCTTTCTTAAGAAACAAAAGAAAGGAATGACTGTTACTTGGTCTGACTGTGATTCAGAAAGTAATTCTGAAGAAGAATCTGCCAAACTAGTTACTGCTTTAACTGGTGTTTGTACCTCTGAAAGTGACACTAGTGATGAAGAAGTGACATTTGAAGAACTGGCTGATACCTACAAGAAATTGTGTATCAGAAGTGCTGAAGTCTGTGTGCAGAATGAGAAATAATCAAAACTCATCATAAAGCTGGAGGCTGAAAAAAGGGCAGACCTTGAAACTAGAAGTCATCTAGAAGGGGAAGTTCAATTGCTGAACTCACAACTGAACCAAATGACCAAATCTGTCAAGATGCTGACTAATGGAACAAACAAATTGGAAGAGATTCTTCAAGTTGAACAAAATGTGGGAAACAAATCTGGACTAGGATTTGTGGAAGCTAAGAAATCTGGCGCAGACAAGAAGATCAGGCCTGTTAAACAAATGTCAAAGCAGATGTCTCAACACAACTCTCAACATCAGAAACAGAGATATATGAAGAAAAAGTACCAAAGATGGAGATGTCATCATTGTGGGAGGTATGGCCACATAAAGCCTTTCTGCTTCAAATTGCATGGATACCCTAATCAAAACTCAGGTGTTAAACCTAACTCAAAAAGGGTACCACATACTCCTCAATGGAAGAAAAAGGCTACTGCCCTGATAGCCCACACTTCCCTGAGAGTCTCTGCAAGGGAAGGCTGGTACTTTGACAGTGGGTGCTCTAAGCACATGACTGGAATAAAGAACATTCTCAATCATGTTAAACCTCACACCACTAGTTATGTGACCTTTGGAGATGGTGCTAAAGGTGAAATCAAAGGAGTTGGTAATTTGGACTGCTCTGAAGTTCCAAATCTAAATGAAGTTCTATTGGTAAAAGGCCTGACTGCTAATCTCATTAGTATCAGTCAATTGTGTGATCTAGGATTCAAGGTCATCTTCTCAAAATCTGAATGTCTAGTAATTAATGAAAAACTAGAAGTGGTAATGAAAGGAATCAGATCTAAAGATAACTGTTACTTGTGGCAGCCTGAGAACACTAATAACTCCACTATGTGTTCCATTACCAAAGAAGAAAAAGAGATGAAACTGTGGCACCATAAGCTTGGCCATCTTCATCTAAGAAGAATGAAAAGAACTATCTCTATGGAAGCAGTCAGAAGGATTCCAAGACTACAAATTGATAAAAGGAGGGTTTGTGGTGAACTTCAAATTGAAAGGCTTGGTAAAAAGAGACATGTCTATGATGTGGTGAATAAACTTGAAGAAGGATGTGTTGTCAGAACCAGAAGTAATCATGACAAAGAATTTGGAAACAACAAGTTTAATAAATTCTGTTTTCCAAAAAAAATGAGTCATGAAGTCTCCTCTCCTATAACTCATCATCAAAATGGAGTTGACAAAAAGAAAAATAGGTACATACAGGAATCTGCCAGAGCTATGATTCATGTCAAAAGAATGCCTTCCCAACTCTGTGCTGAAATAGTTGCAGCTGGTAGTAGATGTTCTCAAAATATCTGGACAAAACAGATGCTCACTGAGTATAATGTCTCACAAGATGTTGTGACATTGTATTGTGACAATCTGAATACAATCAATATTTCTAAGAACCCTATTCAGCATAGCAGGATCAAGCACATTGACCTTGTAGAGAAGAAGACAATTAAACTGGAACATGGTATCATCAAGCTTCAGCTAGCTGATTCTTCTACCAAGGCTCTTGTTGGAAATCAACTTGAAAACTTGAGGGGCAAGATGGGTATTTGCCAACGTGAAAAATTATAGCAATTAATTTTGCTCAAAACAAGGGTTGAAGGAGTTATTTGTGTTGAGTCTATTTTCAGTAGGTTAATCATATGTATTTCCAACTCCGTCAAAATTATTAAGAAGTTGAATAGACTCTCATTTGCCTCCTACCTCTCTCGTCTTTGCAACCTATTCCTTTCTCTCAATCAAATTTTTCTCTCAAATTGCTACTGGTGCTCGAAGTCAATCAAAATGTCTCAAACATCATATTCAACCAAGGCGACCACTTCATCTTCATCATCTGACCAAGATTCTCGAGCAATCACCACATGCATAGATTCTGAGGTCCTGGAGATCACCCCTCTCAGAGAAATGGCAACTGACCCTTCCAAAGTCAAAAAGCTGAGAACTAGGCATGCAGGAAGAGCTCAAGCTACTGCTTCTGGTAATCCTTCGCATCCTTCTTCCTTTGTTCCAAATAGGGAATGATCAGTTCAAGTTCATCAAGAAATTGCTAGACTTGTGACAAGTATACTAAGCGGAAACCAATCTGTACCGGGGATTTCTGTCCCATTAAATCAATCAGCAAGCCCAAATGTGGATGTCTCTGAGAATGTAGATGTCTCTGAGAATGTTGTGACACAAAATGACAACATTCAGAACCCTTCAGAAAAGACTGATGATCCACCTATCGTTGATGTGGATGAGGAATACTCAGACAATGATCTGATTGCCAATGTAAACCCTAGCATAGCTAGGAGAATGATGAAGATAAAGGGTAATCAGAATGATGCAAAATGTATGTCCAAAGACAAACCTGCTGTTAAGAAATCCAAGGCTGAAGGCAAGGCTGGGGTAGAATCTGTGAAAACTGGTCAGTCCAAAGGGAAGGTGAAAGCCCAGGTGTATACTGGTAGACAACCAATTACTAAGAAGAGAAAAGAACCTGAATCTTCTGATTCTGATGAGGAATCAGAGTTTGAGATTGATGCTGAAGAAATTCCTATCAGAAGGAAACTGCCCTCCAGCAAAATTACTAGAGTTCCTGAAGTCCCAACAGACAACATCTCTTTTCACCATCCTGACAATGCAAACAGATGGAAGTATGTTTGCTTGAAGATAATAGCTTTAGAAAGAGAGCTAAACAATGATGCCATGGAATGCAAGGACATCATGGACCTGATTAAGAATGCTGGACTGATGAAGACAGTGGTAAAATTTACCAAGTGTTATGAAAATCTGGTCAAGGAGTTCATAGTTAACTTGTCTAATGAATGTGCTGATGGAAGGTCAGCTGAATTTGAAAGTATTTATGTTAGAGGAAGAAGGGTTAATTTCTCTCCATCAGAAATTAACAAATTTCTTGGAAGATCAAATGAGGATTGTCCTGAACTGGAAGTCACTGACAATGAAGTTTGTCAAACCATCACAGCAAGACAAGTGAAGTGCTGGCCCTTGAAAGGCAAGCTGAATGCCAGCAAACTTAGCATGAAATTTGCCATCCTGCACAAGATTGGTGCAGCCAACTGGGTCCCTACAAACCATAAATCAACTATCTCCACAGGATTGGGGAGATTTATTTATGCTGTGGGAACCAAGACTGCTTTTGACTATGGCAGGTATATTTTTGAACAAACTTTAAAACATGCTGGTAGTTATGCTGTCAAAGGCCCAATTGCCTTTCCCTCCCTCCTTTGTGGAATTATCCTTGCACAATACCCTGATATCCTGGTGGCAAGAGATACTGCCTGCAAAAGAGCTCCTGCTCTTGGGTTACACTACAAGCTGTTTCAGGGATCTCATGCTCCTGATATTGTCATAACATCAGCTGAGACATCTTCTGTGAAGACTCAGTACAAAACATCTGATGTTATAGCTGTTTTGAAAGAGACCTGCAAAGAGCTGGAAGCTAGGAAAAAGACCCTAGAAAACCTAATTGCCAGGTTAGAAAAGGAGGAAGCTGAAGGAAACAGAAAGGAAGAGGGTGTAGAAGCTGAAGATCATCTCAATACTGAAGAAATTAGCTCCTCTGAGTCTGATGACGGTGCTTAAAGGTTGGTGGAGTTGCTGATTGGTGGAGTTGATGCTGGTCCCTGGTGGAATTTGCAAAGTGTGTTCATTTTTTTGTCTTGTTATGTTACTTTTTCTGGATGACTGTATAAATTTTAAGAACATGTATCTTTGGCCCATTTATGGCTAAAGAGGGGGAGATATATTTTGGTACTTAATTAGACATTCTATTTTTCTGCAGTCATTTCTTTCTGCTGCTATCTATCTCTGATTGCTTAGGGTCTTTAGCCAAAAATCTGCCAAAGGGGGAGTTTGTAGTTGTTTAGTTATTGGCTTGCATTTTTGGTAAAACCAAGTGTGTGTGTGTGAATGTCATGACTGATGTCATAACCTTCTAGTTTAGTATGTACTGATTCAGTAGGTACCTTTGCAGAAAAATATTGTCATACAGGTGCTGCTGTTTATAAGTGTGTATCTGAGCATTTTGCAAAAAGATCACATTTACCTAAATCAGTAGACAGGTTTTCAGATGTCATAACAAATGTTAAGACATCCTGTTCTGAACTAACAGTTATGCAGTTTGGGTAATTCTGAGTTTTTTCAGGATTATGACTCAGTCTTTCCAGAACAGAAAATCTCGTGGACTTGCGGTTAACCTAGCTCAACCCTAACCTGGTTGATAAAGTCTTGTGACCTAGTCTTAAGGTCAAACGGAATTAACCCTAGCTTTTTGTGGAAACCCTAACTGAAGATGCAGCTGCTATATATTCAACAGAGCTGCTGTTTTGGAATAATCCCTTTTTGACAGAAGATCATTTAGAAGCTGTATAGTTTTAACTATTGTAATCCAAGCAATTATCATTGTGATAAGTGACTTGGAATAGGTTTTAATTGTAAGGGTTGTGTATCACTCAAAGATTTGAAGCAAGAGTGTTTGTATGTCTCCTGACTAAAGCTTTGAAGCAAAGTCAAGTTAGGTTTGTGTATCACTCAAAGCTGTGAAGCAAGAGTGTTTGTGTTGCTTGATTAAAAAGGTGTGAAGCATAATCAAGTGTATGTTTTGAAGAGTGTCTTCATCAATTCATTAGTCAAATTGTTTTATGTATCACTACTGTGATTGAGGGGGAGTGAGTAGGAACTCAGGTTTAAGTTGTACTTAGATTGAAGTTGCATTGGGTAGGTCTTAAGTGAAGGAGATAAACTGGTTGGTTTATTCCTGAATTAATATCTCTTATAGTGGATTTCCTCCCTGGCTTGGTAGCCCTCAGAGTAGGTGTTGTTGCACACTGAACTGGGTAAACAATTGACTGTGTTCTTTACTGTTTTTGTATTTACTGTCTTATAGAAAGTCGGATACCGTGTCATAACATTGAACGTGACATTGAGTATCTGCAGCCAGAATTTCAATTGGCATCAGAGCAGGCACCCTGCCTGTATTACTGGGTGAGATCTAGGGATATCACTTTCTGGCACTATGGACAAAGAAGGAGTTTTTGGAAATAGACCACCCATTCTGGATGGAACAAATTATGACTACTGGAAACCTCGTATGATTGCCTTCTTAAAATCTCTGGACAAAAAGGCTTGGAGAGCTGCTGACAAAGGATGGATCCATCCCACCATAACTGAGAAAGATGGGAAAATCAGTCTGAAGCCTGAGGAAGATTGGAGTAAAGAAGAAGATGAGTTAGCCCTGGGAAATTCCAAAGCTTTAAATGCCTTGTTCAATGGAATTGATAGAAACATATTCAGACTAGTACATCAATATGAACTGGCCAAGGAAGTTTGGGACACTCTCAAAACTACCCATGAGGGCACTTCTAAAGTAAAAATGTCAAGACTTCAGATGTTGACTACCAAGTTTGAGAATCTAAAAATGATGGAAGATGAAACCATTCATGAGTTTCACATGAACATCTTGGAGATTGCCAACACCTCAGGAGCACTGGGAGAAAAGATGTCAGAAGAAAAATTGGTAAGAAAGATTCTCAGATCTTTGCCTAAAAGATTTGTTATGAAGGTAACTGCCATAGAGGAAGCCCAGGACATCAGCAAGTTGAAAGTGGATGAACTTATTGGGTCTCTTCAGACTTTTGAGATGGGGATCACTGAAAATGGTGACAAGAAGAACAAGAGCATAGGACTTGTATCCAACACTGATGTTGAAAACAAGGAGGATGAAGAAGAAAATATTTCAGAAGCTATAGCCATGCTTGGAAGACAGTTCAACAAACTCATCAAAAGAATAGATCCAAAGTCAAGGTCTAATGTTCATAACATTCCCTCTGACATTGACAGTTCCAGCAGAAGACCAAGGTCAGAAGAGAAGGGAAATCAAGGCAGAGGAATTCAATGCCATGGTTGTGAAGGATATGGGCATATTCGAGCTGAATGTCCTACCTTTCTTAAGAAACAAAAGAAAGGAATGACTGTTACTTGGTCTGACTGTGATTCAAAAAGTAATTCTGAAGAATAATCTGCCAAACTAGTTACTGCTTTAACTGGTGTTTGTACCTCTGAAAGTGACACTAGTGATGAAGAAGTGACATTTGAAGAATTGGCTGATACCTACAAGAAATTGTGTATCAGAAGTGCTGAAGTCTGTGTGCATAATGAGAAACAATCAAAACTCATCATAAAGCTGGAGGCTGAAAAAAGGGCAGACCTTGAAACTATAAGTCATCTAGAAGGGGAAGTTCAATTGCTGAACTCACAACTGAACCAAATGACCAAATCTGTCAAGATGCTGACTAATGGAACAGACAAATTGGAAGAGATTCTTCAAGTTGAAAAAAATGTGGGAAACAAATCTGGACTAGGATTTGTGGAAGCTAAGAAATCTGGCGCAGACAAGAAGATCAGGCCTGTTAAACAAATGTCAAAGCAGATGTCTCAACACAACTCTCAACATCAGAAACAGAGATATATGAAGAAAAAGTACCAAAGATGGAGATGTCATCATTGTGGGAGGTATGGCCACATAAAGCCTTTCTGCTTCAAATTGAATGGATACCCTAATCAAAACTCGGGTGTTAAACCTAAGTCAAAAAGGGTACCACATACTCCTCTATGGAAGAAAAAGGCTACTGCCCTGATAGCCCACACTTCCCTGAGAGTCTCTGCAAGGGAAGGCTGGTACTTTGACAGTGGGTGCTCTAAGCACATGACTGGAATAAAGAACATTCTCAATCATGTTAAACCTCACACCACTAGTTATGTGACCTTTGGAGATGGTGCTAAAGGTGAAATCAAAGGAGTTGGTAATCTGGACTGCCCTGAAGATCCAAATCTAAATGAAGTTCTATTGGTAAAAGGCCTGACTGCTAATCTCATTAGTATCAGTCAATTGTGTGATCTAGGATTCAAGGTCATCTTCTCAAAATCTGAATGTCTAGTAATTAAATAAAAACTAGAAGTGGTAATGAAAGGAATCAGATCTAAAGATAACTGTTACTTGTGGCAGCCTGAGAACACTAATAACTCCTCTATGTGTTCCATTACCAAAGAAGAAAAAGAGATGAAACTGTGGCACCATAAGCTTGGCCATCTTCATCTAAGAAGAATGAAAAGAACTATCTCTATGGAAGCAGTCAGAAGGATTCCAAGACTACAAATTGATAAAAGGAGGGTTTGTGGTGAACTTCAAATTGAAAGGCTTGGTAAAAAGAGACATGTCTATGATGTGGTGAATAAACTTGAAGAAGGATGTGTTGTCAGAACCAGAAGTAATCATGACAAAGAATTTGGAAACAACAAGTTTAATAAATTCTGTTTTCCAAAAAAAATGAGTCATGAAGTCTCCTCTCCTATAACTCATCATCAAAATGGAGTTGACAAAAAGAAAAATAGGTACATACAGGAATCTGCCAGAGCTATGATTCATGTCAAAAGAATGCCTTCCCAAGTCTGTGCTGAAATAGTTGCAGCTGGTAGTAGCTGTTCTCAAAATATCTGGACAAAACAGATGCTCACTGAGTATAATGTCTCACAAGATGTTGTGACATTGTATTGTGACAATCTGAATACAATCAATATTTCTAAGAACCCTATTCAGCATAGCAGGATCAAGCACATTGACCTTGTAGAGAAGAAGACAATTAAACTGGAACATGGTATCATCAAGCTTCAGCTAGCTGATTCTTCTACCAAGGCTCTTGTTGGAAATCAACTTGAAAACTTGAGGGGCAAGATGGGTATTTGCCAACGTGAAAAATTATAGCAATTAATTTTGCTCAAAACAAGGGTTGAAGGAGTTATTTGTGTTGAGTCTATTTTTAGTAGGTTAATCATATGTCTTTCCAACTCCGTCAAAATTATTAAGAAGTTGAATAGACTCTCATTTGCCTCCTACCTCTCTTGTCTTTGCAACCTATTCCTTTCTCTCAATCAAAGTTTTCTCTCAAATTGCTACTGGTGCTCGAAGTCAATCAAAATGTCTCAAACATCATCTTCAACCAAGGCGACCACTTCATCTTCATCATCTGACCAAGATTCTCGGGCAATCACCACATGCATAGATTCTGAGGTCCTGGAGATCACTCCTCTCAGAGAAATGGCAACTGACCCCTCCAAAGTCAAAAAGTTGAGAACTAGGCATGTAGGAAGAGCTCAAGCTACTGCTTCTAGTAATCCTTCTCATCCTTCTTCCTTTGTTCCAAATAGGGAAGGATCAGTTCAAGTTCATCAAGAAATTGCTAGGCTTGTGACAAGTATACTAAGCGGAAACCAATCTGTACCGGGGATTTCTGTCCCATTAAATCAATCAGCAAGCCCAAATGTGGATGTCTCTGAGAATGTAGATGTCTCTGAGAATGTTGTGACACAAAATGACAACATTCAGAACCCTTTAGAAAAGACTGCTGATCCACTTATCATTGATGTGGATAAGGAATACTCAGACAATGATCTGATTGCCAATGTAAACCCTAGAATAGCTAGGAGAATGATGAAGATAAAGGGTAATCAGAATGATGCAAAATGTATGTCCAAAGACAAACCTGCTGTTAAGAAATCCAAGGCTGAAGGCAAGGCTGGGGTAGAATCTGTGAAAACTGGTCAGTCCAAAGGGAAGGTGAAAGCCCAGGTGTATAATGGTAGACAACCAATTACTAAGAAGAGAAAAGAACCTGAATCTTCTGATTCTGATGAGGAATCAGAGTTTGAGATTGATGCTGAAGAAATTCCTATCAGAAGGAAACTGCCCTCCAGCAAAATTACTAGAGTTCCTGAAGTCCCAACAGACAACATCTCTTTTCACCATCCTGACAATGCAAACAGATGGAAGTATGTTTGCTTGAAGATAATAGCTTTAGAAAGAGAGCTAAACAATGATGCCATGGAATGCAAGGACATCATGGACCTAATTAAGAATGCTGGACTGATGAAGACAGTGATAAAATTTACCAAGTGTTATGAAAATCTGGTCAAGGAGTTCATAGTTAACTTGTCTAATGAATGTGCTGATGGAAGGTCATCTGAATTTGAAAGTGTTTATGTTAGAGGAAGAAGGGTTAATTTCTCTCCATCAGAAATTAACAAATTTCTTGGAAGATCAAATGAGGATTGTCCTGAACTGGAAGTCACTGACAATGAAGTTTGTCAAACCATCACAGCAAGACAAGTGAAGTGCTGGCCCTTGAAAGGCAAGCTGAATGCCAGCAAACTTAGCATGAAATTTGCCATCCTGCACAAGATTGGTGCAGCCAACTGGGTCCCTACAAACCATAAATCAACTATCTCCACAGGATTGGGGAGATTTATTTATGCTGTGGGAACCAAGACTGCTTTTGACTATGGCAGGTATATTTTTGAACAAACTTTAAAACATGCTGGTATTTATGCTGTCAAAGGCCCAATTGCCTTTCCCTACCTCCTTTGTGGAATTATCCTTGCACAATACCCTGATATCCTGGTGGCAAGAGATACTGCCTGCAAAAGAGCTCCTGCTCTTGGGTTACACTACAAGCTGTTTCAGGGATCTCATGCTCCTGATATTGTCATAACATCAGCTGAGACATCTTCTGTGAAGACTCAGTCCAAAACATCTGATGTTATAGCTGTTTTGAAAGAGACCTGCAAAGAGCTGGAAGCTAGGAAAAAGACCCTAGAAAACCTAATTGCCAGGTTAGAAAAGGAGGAAGTTGAAGGAAACAGAAAGGAAGAGGGTGTAAAAGCTGAAGATCATCTCAATACTGAAGAAATTAGCTCCTCTGAGTCTGATGTCAGTGCTTAAAGGTTGGTGGAGTTGCTGATTGGTGGAGTTGATGCTGGTCCCTGGTGGAATTTGCAAAGTGTGTTCATTTTTTTGTCTTGTTATGTTACTTTTTCTGGATGACTGTATAAATTTTAAGAACATGTATCTTTGGCCCATTTGTGGCTAAAGAGGGGGAGATATATTTTGGTACTTAATTAGACATTCTATTTTTCTGCAGTCATTTCTTTCTGCTGCTATCTATCTCTGGTTGCTTAGGGTCTTTAGCCAAAAATCTGCCAAAGGGGGAGTTTGTAGTTGTTTAGTTATTGGCTTGCATTTTTGGTAAAACCAAGTGTGTGTGTGTGTGAATGTCATGACTGATGTCATAACATTCTAGTTTAGTATGTACTGATTCAGTAGGTACCTTTGCAGAAAAATATTGTCATACAGGTGCTGCTGTTTATAAGTGTGTATCTGAGCATTTTGCAAAAAGATCACATTTACCTAAATCAGTAGACAGGTTTTCAGATGTCATAACAAATGTTAAGACATCCTGTTCTGAACTAACAGTTATGCAGTTTGGGTAATTCTGAGTTTTTTCAGGATTATGACTCAGTCTTTCCAGAACAGAAAATCTCGTGGACTTGGGGTTAACCTAGCTCAACCCTAACCTGGTTGATAAAGTCCTGTGACCTAGTCTTAAGGTCAAACGGAATTAACCCTAGCTTTTTGTGGAAAACCTAACTGAAGATGCAGCTGCTATATATTCAACAGAGCTGCTGTTTTGGAATAATCCCTTTTTGACAGAAGATCATTTAGAAGCTGTATAGTTTTAACTATTGTAATCCAAGAAATTATCATTGTGATAAGTGACTTGGAATAGGTTTTAATTGTAAGGGTTGTGTATCACTCAAAGCTTTGAAGCAAGAGTGTTTGTATGTCTCCTGACTAAAGCTTTGAAGCAAAGTCAAGTTAGGTTTGTGTATCACTCAAAGCTGTGAAGCAAGAGTGTTTGTGTTGCTTGATTAAAAAGCTGTGAAGCATAATCAAGTGTATGTTTTGAAGAGTGTCTTCATCAATTCATTAGTCAAATTGTTTTATGTATCACTGCTGTGATTGAGGGGGAGTGAGTAGGAACTCAGGTTTAAGTTGTACTTAGATTGAAGTTGCATTGGGTAGGTCTTAAGTGAAGGAGATAAACTGGTTGGTTTATTCCTGAATTAATATCTCTTATAGTGGATTTCCTCCCTGGCTTGGTAGCCCCCAGAATAGGTGTTGTTGCACACTGAACTGGGTAAACAATTGACTGTGTTCTTTACTGTTTTTGTATTTACTGTCTTATAGAAAGTCAGATACGGTGTCATAACATTGAACGTGACATTGAGTATCTGCAGCCAGAATTTCAGAAAACATAGTTTCTATTGATTCACTCTCTTCCATCTTGAATTCCTCATACTTCTGAATAAGCGCAAGGGCTTTGGTTTCTTTGACTTGAATGTTGCCTTCATGCGTCATTCTCAGAGAGTCAAATATATTCTTGGCAGTTTCTCTGTTTGATATCTTCTCATATTCTGAATAAGAGATGACGCTGATAAGAATTATTCTGGCCTTGTGATGATTTCTGAATTCACGCTTTTGCTGATCAGACATCATTTTCCTGTCAATCTTCTGACCACGTCCATCCACTGGGTGCGTGTATCCATCAGTCACCATGTCCCACAGATCAGCATCATGGGCCAGAAAGAAACTCTCAATTCTGTCTTTCTAGTAGTCAAAGTTCTCTCCATCAAAGACTGGAGGTTTGCCACTGAATCTGTCCCTTTCTTCATTGTTGTCATTGTTGATGTTTTGACTTGGTCCTGCCATTGTGTTTTTCTGACGCTGGATCTTGTATTGACATGGTTAAGTGTTATAAGCTCTGAACCAGGAGCTCTGATGCCAATTGAAGATGTGAAAAACACAAGAAGGGGGGTTGAATTGAAAAACTTGGATCAAATAATAAACAACTTTAAGGCACAGTATTTTTATCCTGGTTCGTTCGATCTCAAACTACTCCAGTCCACCCGTCAAGGTGATTTCACCTCTCTCCAATGAGGTCTTAGTCCACTATTCTAAAAGAATTACAACAACTACTTTAACAACTGTTAAAGTCTTCTTGAGTATAACCATAAACCGGTTTATCTCAAGGAAATATTTTACAAGAAATGAACAAGAGTGTGTTGTTGTTTTCTAACAAAACAGTATATCACAATTGTGATAGTTACACAAATTAAGCTTGGAATAAAATGAATTTCCTAAAGCTTTTGAATATGCGTGGTTTGGAAGGCTTGGCAAATTGTGTGAATACATGCGTGCTTCTTTTCACAAGCAGTCCTGTTTATATAGGCAAGCAAAGATACGTTGTCCATAAAGCAGGTTTAATGATAATAATGAACTTTCCTTTTGTAGAAGATCTTTGTCTGAAGAAAGCTGTTAGTATTTAATTCAGTCTTGAATGCCTAGTAACGCTTCAGAATCTTCTTTGCTGTTTCTACTGATAACGCTTCAGAGTGTAGATGACTTGGAAAAGATGTCTTTAATCAGAGTCAGAGTATATTTGATTAGGCACAGATTCTGGTCATCAAACTTTAGTGTTTCAGCGTGTAACATAGGTTGCTGATCTTCTGATGCTGCTTTTATTCTGATGTTGATTCTATCAGAGCTTCTGCATATACATAGCATAATTTTCAGGAGCATAATTGTTCTTTGTATATACCTTAGGAATAATTTTATTCTTTGTATTTTGTTATCATCAAAACTTTACTCAAGGGTTGTAGAATCAAACTATGTTCTAACAGTATTAAGTCTTTGCTGATCATAAGGGCGAGGGTTCGAACCAATGTGAACCCCTCTTTTGCATATTTTGTGATTTTTGTGATTTCAGGAAGCAGTTTTCTCATATATGGTCATGCAAACACATGGTTGACAAGCAAACGCGCCTGACCTTGTGGTAATCTTTTGAGCCAATGATCTTGATGTCCTGAGTTCAAACCTTGGCAGGACCAAAACCCCCTTTTTTACCACTTTTTTGTTTCATTAATTTCATTCTTTTTAACAAACTTTAGCATTTTATTTAACCAATAAAAACAACTCCTTTTGAGTTGATTTTTTGCACACTATTTATTTATAATACCTATTTTATGAATATAAAAAAATATCATAAAAATATTTTTGTTTTCATTATTTTTTAATTAAAGCAAAAACCTTCCATAAAAAACCCTAAAAAATGATTTCAAACTTAATTTCTCTTCTTATCTAGTTTAGATTTAATTTTATTTATCTTAATTAATTATTTTCTCTTAGATAATTAGGTTAAACCCCTTTCATAAAAATCCAAACAAAAAAATCTTTTCTTTACTCATTTGCATTTTTGCATTTTTATTTATTCAATTCTTGCACATTTATTCAATATAGTTGTAATAGATAATTAGGTTTAATTTTCTTTCAAAATCCCCATTTGTAAATTTGTACACCCCCTCCCCCAATGGTGTAATAGCGTAGTAATTTTATTTTTCGCAATTTATCGCTTTATATAAATGCTAGTAATTAGGGTTTGTATGAGAAGATAAAATCAACAAGTATCAAACCCTAATCAAAGACTAAACAAAGCATGAAAACAATACATTTGCACACAAGCACCCCTAGGGTAAAATCTATTTGGTTTCCTTATAAATGGCCATATTACGCATGTGAGGTATCTTAGCAAAAACAAGCAAAAATACAAGATCATAGTTGTTGTACCCCAAAATTTTCCCTCCCATATTTCTCAAAATATTGTAAGAAAGATCTCCAAGTTGCTCAAAGTAGTCCAAGGGTTGGCCAGACAAGCTCTCTCCCAAGGCAGTCTACCTCAAATTAGGGTTTCATGTTGCATCAAGATACTTGAGTCCAAGGGATCCCAAATGCTCACCAATGTCCTAATATGTTCTCAGGATCATCCATGTCAAGTTTCAAGCCCTACAGAGGAAGTTTGCTCAGTCAATTGCTCAAAGGTCTAAAAGTCGACTGTGCTAGGGCAAAAGTCAACTGTGGCCCACATACAGTCAAACTTCAAGATTTTTGGTCAACATTCTCATTTTTAAGTATATTTCATCATTTGATCAAGGGTTGATCATGATTTATCAAGGATTTCTCATAATTTATCAAGACTCAAAAGTTGCTAAATTAGGGTTTTGTAGGAAAAGTCAACCCGACTTTGACCAAGCATAAATTTCTCATACTTTATGAGAAACGAACCATCCAAAGCTCATTTTGAAGAGGATGCAATTCCCTACAATCCATCTTCAGCTCCCAAGATCAAAATATGCATTCACAAGAAGTTATGAATTTGGACATTATAGGTCATTTTGAAAAGTCAACAAAAACACATTTTTTGTCAAAGCTTCATACATGAGCATGGAATATCAAAATGATATGAGACCAAAAGGGTTGCTTAGAGGACATCGCAAGATTTTTAAAAAGTCCAAGAACACCTCCAAAGAGTCAAAATTGAGGAAGTTATGCATTGTTGAAGTTGACCTTTTTAGCAAAATTTCCAAAAGTCAACTATCCACAAAACTTCAAATTTTGCCAAATGGGCCCATTCTTTTTCACTTGTTTTGAGTTGGCATCATAGCCCACGTGCCCTAGCCCTTGCCACTTGTCCATATCATATATTTATTAATTATTTTGATTTTATTTGAATTAATTTGATTTAAATCAAAATAAATCAAATAATAATCCAAAACATTGATAACAAGAGATTTTGTGATGATTTCAGGTCTTAAATCACTGCTAGCCATCATCAAATTTGCATCAAGCCATGTGTATAAAGAGATTGGATTTGGACCAATTTTGGAAAGTTTTAAAGAAGCAAATCAAATCAAATCAAAAAGGATTAAAGGAGGGAGATTTGGATCAATTATGGACTTGGATTCATTCTTTGTTACATAAGGGTTATGTGTAGATCAAAATCGAGGGGGGAGAGGCGTGCTAGATCAAGAACATAATTGGTAAAAAGAAGAAAAAAGTGTGAGATTAAAATCCCACTTAGAGGCGTCCTCAAGGCTCGATACCTGTCCCAATCATCTCCTGGCAGTCTCCAGAACCTAAAGCAATCGAGACCAATCGTTTTCAAGCCCTCTAGCACGCTGTAAGGCCGTCACAGTATCACCCTTTTCTTGAATTTGAAAAGCTTCATTCTTGCATCCATAGTGTAAAATAATTTCATATTCTTGATCACCATGATGTTTGCAAACTTTTTACAATAGCCAATTTCATTTATATGGACTGAATCGAAACTCACCATTGTTAGGTTTTCAAGCTTTGGTTTAGGGCTTTTTGTTTCAAGAATAATTAGCCTTCATAATGGGCATGGTTGTGATCAGGAGAGTGAGACGAACTCAACCATGGCGTTGGATTCCATTTAGGTGGCCTGTAGAGGATTTTTGAAATGCACAGACTTGTAGCAACAGACTCTGTCTGTAGGTATAGGTGGTATCATTTTTATCCACGGTCCAAGAATAGGTACGAAGGCGTGTCACTCATCCATTCGTCCATTCAAGCATTGGCACGTTTTTTCTGATTTTTGTCCACTAATATTTGTTTTTGTATTTTATTATTATCTTTTAAAATTATAACAAACAACAACAAGTGATCCAGTGGCAAGCGTGGCATGGAATTCCCCTTGGGGCCTGGTGTGATGCGGTGGGAGAACTGACTTGAGGTTTTGCGTTTATGTTCGCAAATGTTGCAGTTTAGCAAGAGTCGCCACCGATTTTTATTTTATCCAAAAGGAAAGGTAAAAAAGCACAGGAAAGACCTTTGAGATTGTTTTTGGGTTCGGGGGGTAGATTATGAAAAGGGAAGGTACTAGCACTATTTTCATCCATGGTTTTCCATGGGCTCTTAGTTACTTGTTTTAGATCAATTGCTTTTCTTTTTCAATTGTTTGAAATTGTGCTTTGTGTGTTTTTGAAAGTATTTTGAAAACAGGCCATCGTTTAGGCAATCTTTGTAATGATTCTTGTTTGTAAGAATGTATATAAAGATGTTTGTCCTTTGAAAAATGTTTCAATGTTTGAAAGTTGTTTGGAAATGTTTTTGAAATTTGTGAGTGTTTGTTGAAAATAGCAAGGATTGTTTTTGAAATGATCAAGTAACTAGAAGCATATCTACCTACTCAAAAGTTTTTCTTGTACATTTTTATTCCTTTGACATTGTTGACCTACTATTGTTTTAGTAGACAACCATATCTTTGGATGTTAAATGGGACAGGCGTGGGTCACTGTATGACCATGATAACAATGGTGCCAAGTATCTTAGCAAGTTTTGGGGACCAAGATCATTTTGTTTTTAGGCAACCTTTTGATAGCGTCATCGAGGGATTATGATCTTTTGTTTTGTTTTGTTTTGCCAAGATACCTAGCATGCATACTGTTGTACCCCAAAATTTTCCCTCCCATATTCTCCAAGATTTAACAAGAATCATATTCAAATGGCTCAAGATTTCTCAAGGGGTTGCATAGTCAAACCATCTTCTAAACCAGTCAAAATTAGGGTTTTGGCTCCTTCAATGAATTTGAGGTTTTCAGTGGTCCAATCAAGTCCCATAGGCCCATATACATTGTCAAGCATCTACATACCAAGTCTCAAGACTCACAGGGTCAAATTGCACAGTCAAAAGCTTCAGTTGCTCCACAACCAACTGTAGGGGTAAAATGGTCATTTGACAGTCAAAAGTCAAAATTTTTGGTCAACATCTTATTTTGAGCTCACAATAATCATTTGATCAATTCTTGATCATGATTCCACAAGAATGGCTCAAAAATCATCAAGATGCAAAAGTTTCTATTTTTGGACAGCAGAAAAGTCAACTGTAACTTGACCAAGGCATAACTTTTTCATGGTTCATCAGAAAAATCCCATCTAATGCTCATTTTGAAGGGGATGACATTTACTACAACTAATCTTCACATTCCAAGTCCAAGAAATGCTCTCACAAAAAGTTATCAATTTCTACATTATAGGTTAATTCCAAAAGTCAACAAAAATGCACTTTAAGTCAAATACCATAACTTGAGATTGGTAAATCAAAATTACATGGGACGAAAGGCATTGGTTAGAGGACTTCAAGACCTTTCCAAAATGTCCAAGAACATGTTCATATGATCAAAATTGAGCAAGATATGCATTGGAGAAGTTGAGAAATTTTTGGGAATTTGGAAAAGTCAATTTTGCCTAAAACACGTCATTTTTGCTAATGGGCCTCAAATTCCTTCTTGAAACATTGTCCAAGGCCTATGCACGACAAATTGAGCTTAAATTAATTTATTTTCTTATTTTTAATTAATTAATTGAATTTTTTATTAATATTAATTCATTTAATTCATTTAATTGTAGGAAAAATCAAAGATATGGTTTTCAAATCTTTTTGTGATGCAAATAAACTCAACACATGCTGAAGATTTCGTGCATCAATCAAAGAGACAAAAATCTCCATGTTTGGCAAGTTTTATCAATCAAAAAGATGCAAAATTATGTGATTGGAAATCAAATATTGAAATCATTATTTCATGGATTCTTGGATAAAGTTTTACCCTAATTCCATTCCAATACAAATACTGAAGTCAACCCTAATGCCTGCAACGTGAGATTGCTGCAAGAAACACCATCGCCAATTCCAAAAATATCAAAGAAAACTTGAAAACTGAATTCAACCTTCCAGGCCAATTCAAAGCCTTTTCTTGATTCAAACACGTTGCTAGTATTCCCAGGAACACACTGCAATCAAAAACAAGCCTCAAAGCTCAAGAACACGTGCTACACAGACCCACGGTTTGGACAATTTTTCCAAAATCATATACTTTGATTCATGCATATTTGACACTTTTTGTTAATTGTTTTGTGTTCATAAGGACTGTACGAAGCTTGTGGTACAATTTAATTGCATTGAGATGCCCTGAAACGCAAATCACCATTGGAGAATTCTAGGTTTTTCAAGCTTCAAAATTAGGGCTTTCCAGGTCTGGTAAAATTAGAACCTTCAACGCCTATGGTTGAATTTGTCAAGGCCAGACGAATCCAACACCATGCTCGCGAACAATTTATATGCATCAGGGGCCTAATCGCTATTAATCGTGCTTCCATGTTGTGGGGGTTAAAAACCCCCGCTATTTGTTTTGTTTTCTGCAGATAAATGAAGAAGACGAAGGACGTGGAAGCGTACCATTGGGTTATTCAAATAAAATGCGCGTTTGTTTCTCTTTCCAGCATAGGCATTATGTTTTTATATCATGTTTGTTGTTTATTATATTAACAGATGCAATGCAGTGGCTTAGTGGAAGGTGACGTGCTTGGTAACCATTGGGACCTGGGTTCGATTCCCAGGTCCACCCAATATTTGTTTCCTATTTTTCATCATGTGATCATATGCAGGATTCTCAAAACGTCCCACCATGGACTCTCACGCTTCATCTTGCTAAGTGGACACAAAGCTCAATCCAATGGCTATGAGATGCTGGACACCATGCTCCAAGTCAACATGCACGTGGACAATTAAAAAAGTCATAAGGGCTTGGCTTAATGGGCCAGAAATTCCAGGCTTAACCTCCATCTGGGCCAGCATACCCCCCCTGGTTAATTGCTTGTTTACTTTCTTTTAACTAATTATTTTAATGATTGTTATTACTATTATTTAATTAATTAACAAATTAATATTTTTCATAATAAATTCAGAGAATAAAAAATGTAAATATTTTCATTAATTATTATTATTCTTATTTATTAATTTATTTTGTAAATAAATTCTAATTAATCAACTTAGTTTAAATTAGGTCTAATTTTAACTTTTTACAATAAATAAAACAAATTTAGAATTAGGGTTTCTTTTGACTTTTAATTTCTTATTTTTATTTTTATTAAAGACTTAAAAAACACAAAAAACATTTTTTTCTTAAATAATTAATTAATTAGAATTAGGGTTAATATTTAATTAAATGCAAAGGACCAAACTACTTTCTTTATTTCTCAAAAGGGTCAAAACCCTAAGGACGTCCTGATTAAATTTCTTTTCGCGCATTATCATTATTTTTTATTATATTTGATGTAACTGTTTCCGAGGATGTAATAGTTAATTAGGGTTTACCGCTTTATTTACTTTCTCGCACTTATTTTCCAAAACGGTTTATGTTTTTGGCGATGTATAGACCCGCGCCTTGTAATAGCGTAGATTCATATTTCCGCACTTTATTTTCCGCACTCTTAACTGTTAAAATTCCTGAAAGACTTGTATGAAAATAAAATCAATCCGTAGCTCACAAATGCATGTTCAAAGATAAACATAACATGAAACAACACACAAGCACATGCCACTCCTAGGGTACGCCTCACTGGATGCCTCGAACGTGGTCGTCAAGTATAGGGTGTTTTAGAGGTCGCCCTCCTGTCTAAGATCCAGTTGCCTCGAACGGTTTCCTCGGATAAAAAAAAGGATCTAGGACATTAGGGTTACCGCTAAGGCTTCCTACCATTGCTTTGGTGACCACACTGTCCCTCATAATCGAATTGACCCGAACACCTCCAACGACGGTGCTACCTACTTCTCAATAGTGGGATAGTATTGTCTAAAGGACTCTTACACAGCCTAATTCCTTATAGTAGGTAGATTTCTCCTGGGTACTTGCTCTTTCAAAACAAACAAAAAAACAACTTTTCACACCTACACTTTCAAAAAGTTTTCAAACAAATTTTTCATACACTCTTGAGGACAGATACAAGAGTTACTTAGAAATTTTTCAAACGAAACTTTTTCAAAACCCACACACATTTGAAAAGCAAACAAATTTTTGAAAACATAAGAGCAAGTACCTAAGAGCCCATGGATAACCATGGATAGAAAGGGTGCTAACACCTTCCCTTTCTATAAATCTACCTCCCGAACCGAGAAACATTCTCGAAAAGGAATTTTGCTGTGCTTTTGTCCTTTCCATGTTGGAGAACATAAAAGACAGTGGCGACTCTTGCTTACCGCGACATTTTGCGAAACGCAAACGCGAACCAGCATTCCAAAACAATCAGTTCTATTTCCACCGATCACAGAACTGGAGACTCTGCTGGGGAATATTTAATAAGTGAGGTGTACCTTAGGATTAGACCACTCTTATGTTTTCAATTGTATGTATTGATTGCTTTTATATTTGTGGGCTTGCATCGGAGTTTCATAGATCCTAACCCAGATCTGGGGAATACCCTTTTAGGTAGCATAAGCTGTGAGGGACCTGTCCGGCATAGACTAACACGGGTGAAGCAGTGGCTACGTTGGTGTGACACCTTGATCTGTACCGATATCCCTTGTGTTGCAACGAGGAGAATATGGGTCTTCTGAGGAGTCATTAAGCACCAACCGACCTTAGAACCCTAAATTGACCCAACTTGGCCATAGAACAGTAGCAGTATGCTACACTCATTGAGGCTAAACTCTCGCGATGGTTCTGGCCACAAGAAAAGATTGCGATGCTGGAGTTATGACCAATTGAGGGTAGTCAGTGATATTGAGATCCTCTAGAACCCGGTTACTATTTTCTAGGACAGGTCTTAACCAACTGAACTGAAAGAGGGTAGTACCTAAACTTCATACTGGCCTAAAATCTAAGGGCTCTTTTGTGTGACTTGTGTGCCTTCATACTTGAACTACTTGCATACTTGTTATCTAACAACACGAGTTCCTTGCAGGTTTTGTTTACAGTCCTTAATTGGGACCCATTGCAGGGCCTACTTATATCACTCTATGCATAGCATAACATCATACCATTGCATGCATCCTGCATAAGGACTAACCCATTTCAAGGATCTCAAGGGTCTATGATGCAGGTCATGATGTACCAACTGTCTAGCAAGGGGCAAAGGGGATTTATTTTCCTCTAGCCAAGGTTGATGACTTGAGTCAGGGGCTATGACCCACTCGATATGGTGATCCTTGACTCTTGAAGAAGGACTCTCAACAACATGAAGTTCCTTCAATCAAGATACCAAATTCTAACAATCTTCTTGTTTACCCCGCGAGATCCTTGGAAACATTGCATGCATACATACATATCATTGCATTACAGGTACCCCTTTTTCAGGTCACTTACCTTCTTCGCTGTTTATTTCAGCAATCATCATGTCTTCTGAACCTTCCGCTGAACAAGCTATCAAGGCCCTCCAGGCCCAGAATGCCCAGTTCCAGGAATTGGTTATGAACTTAGCCCAAGGTCAACAGGATTTGAAGACTCTAATTCTGAAAGAGAGGAAGAAGAAGAAGAAGAGGACTGTGTTGTTCAACACTGGACGCAGATTCGGGAATGCACTGCAAAATGAGGCTGATCTGGCTACTTCCTCTGTAGGGAAAGATAGTCCCCAAGGGGGAAGGGTTCCTAGTCCTGTGGTCTCCGACAACGAGACAGATTACAATGATGAACAGTACCCTCCTGCTGAGGAGAGGTACAAACAGCTAGAGGACCGCTTGAGTGCTATGGAGATCCAACATGTTCCCGGGTTAGACTTTGGAGAGCTAGGCCTATCTTCTGGGGTGGTGATTCCCCACAAGTTCAAGGCACCTTCTTTTGCGAAGTATGACGGAGCTTCCTTCCCTAAGCTGCACCTCCGTTCTTATGTAAGGAAGATCCAACCTTACACTGCTGACAAGAACTTATGGATCCATTTCTTCCAGGATAGTCTTTCAGGGACTCAACTCGAATGGTTCTATCAGCTGGATGGAGCCAGTATTCGAAACTGGGAGGACTTGGCTACTGCATTTTATAAGCAGTATCAGTATAATTCCGACCTCGCTCCTACGCGTACCCAACTCCAGGGTATGTCACTAGGGACGGGTGAAGGTTTTAAGGAGTATGCACAAAAGTGGAGAGACCTTGCTGGAAGGGTGCAACCACCTCTGACTGACCGTGAACTTGTTGACATGTTCTTGGGGACCCTGTCTGGTCCTTTCTTCAACCATCTGATTAGGAATTCTTCAGCTGGGTTTACAGATCTGATCTTGACTGGTGAGAGGATAGAAGCTGGTATCAAGTCGGGGAAGATACAAAAAGGTGACTCCTCGAGCACTGAGAAGAAACCATTCAAAAAAGAATCTAGTGTTGTCTATGGTTCAAGAGGGCAGAATAGGTCCGAGCACCGCCAAGCTGTCAACGCGGTAGTTATTTCAAAATCGGCCAGTGCTCCTCAGCATCGCAACCAACAAAGGGAAGAGAGACCTAGAAGGCAATTCACTCCCCTCAGCATGACCTTGTCCTAGATATTGCCACAGTTGCTGGAGACCAATTTGGTAACTCTAAGGGACCCTCCTAAGAATCCCAACAAGACACCTTCAAGGTATAACCCCAACGTTCGCTGCGCTTATCATTCTGACAGCCCGGGGCATGCTACAGATGATTGTTGGACTTTGAGGAACAAGGTTCAAGACTTAATCGATGCAAAGGAGGTCGAGTTCGAAGCGCCCGAGACTCCCAATGTGATCACTGCTCCTTTGCCAAAACATGGCTAGGATTGAAAAACTTTTGTTCATTCGAATGTTCAAGTTGTATTTTTCTTTGATTGTTCAGACAATTATTGTCATAGCAAACTTTATTACTTTATCAATGCATCGCATATGTCTGTTTTGAATCAATATATTCGCATTCGCTATATTCAAACTGCTTTCATTTTTTGTGATGTTCAAACTCTCAATTAATAATTCTAAGCCTCTTGAGGGAGGATGACGAAAATGATACCACGACATTTACAGTATGCTTTTGAACAGACCCCGCTAATGAGGTACAGGCATTGTTTCAAGTCCTAAACACTGGAGTTATAAGGAAGATAATCCCTCGTCAACCCCTTCGAGCCAAAGAAGTAGGAGTTTTTCTTTTTCACAAAAATAAAACCCTTAATCATAACCTGGGGCAGGGTAGTCTTCTCAGTTGATCCAAGTGCACAACGAACAGCATCAAAGGAGTCCTTACAAAACAAAAGACAGTGATGGTTCCGAATAATCATAAAGACAGACAGTCATTATCTCGCAAAAATAAAAGCCCAATAAGTTAAAACCTATGAAGGAGACTTACAAAAAAACTGGGGCATCCCGCTGACTGTAATTTCAAAAAGAAACAGTTCAGGCAAAAAACAGGGATAGCAAAATCAAAAAAGAAAGAGGTCCTACAAACCCTCAACAAAAAAAGAAATGACTTCCTATTCAAAATAAACTGTCAATATCCGAACCATCGTTGGAATATCATGACAAAGACGCAAACACAAGGTCTAACGCACGATCAGCTGAGTTTAGGTTTGAAGAACATCACGAAGAGCGGGTGGGTACAAAATAAAATTTGAGCCTTTATCCTTTGTTTCTTAAACCATGAACCAGGCCACGTTATAACCCTTAAAAGTCCTAGCTGAAGCATGGGTTAGTTCGAAAGCATATTGTTACAAAGGTATCCTGACTCCTTAAGGTTTGCTGTAAAATACTGAGTTGACATCATAGTTTACAAAATTCGCTTGTTTTACTGAAAAATGCATTTTCAAAAACTTTAAGACAGACATAAGCTTTGCATTTTTAAATAACATTGTTTGCATATGATTATTTGTTCGAACAGCAGAGAAATTCGCACGACGGATATTTAATGAACAAAAGTCTTCTCAACAAAAAGGTCACCTCAAATGGAAAAGCACTTCCAATCAAGGGGCATAGCATAATCATTGTCCATCATCTGGGGAAGTTAAGTCAAGATTCAGAGAATCTCTCAAAATGCCAAATAGCCAGGGGCAGATCTCCATCTGAATCAACCGGGGCATTGGGCATGGATTCTAGCAACAAATCTCGCACGATCAGACATCTTCCGGTGGTATGGCAACACAACACTACCGACAGTGACAACTCCCTACATTCTGAGAGCGCGGACATAGTCGAAAAAATACTACGCATAATCAAAGACCCGCTAGGTTGACACACCTAGGCAAAAATAAGGGCTTCCCGGCGAACCAAAAAGGTTCGGGCAAAAATAAGGGATGAAATGAAAAATCCGTACACCCGGCAAATCGAAAACATGAAAAGGCGGCTTGGGCAAAAAAGGGTATCCCGATGGACTGAAAACCCGAAAGGGCGGTCCAGGAAAAATTTTGGGATCACAGCGTACGACTATGTCCCGACATCTCATCACGTGCCTACCAGAAGAAGATTTGGCAAAATGGTAATTATCAAGACCTCCACAGGTGCCTTCTCCCGCAGAAACTGGGGCAATAAGAATTGTCTAAGTGATCAAGCTGCTCGGTCCTCCAGGTACCAAGGTAGGTTCGGCTGAAGAATGTAACCAGGATACCTTCACTCCCTGCAGAGCAAGACAAGATCCAGCCATACTCTCCCCAAGCAGAGTTGGTCTCCAACCAGCCCCAAAAGGCACAGTATCCCTAGCAAGTCAGCAATACTCTCCCAGAGTTAGTCTACTGTCAGCCTTAAGGAAGTTGGATATCCCCAGAAGATCTCAATATTCCCCAGCGGAGTATACAGATGTTCCTAAGCAAGCATCCCCGACAGTCTTAATATAAGATTGTTCCCCGGCGGAATGCAGACACCCCAGTGGAGCCACTTCCCCAGTACAGTCCAAGAGTTTCCCCAGGAGAGTTGAATCAATCTCCCCAGTAGATTCTGGAAGCTTATCCCCAGTAGATTCTGGAAGCTTATCCCTTGCAGAGTACATATCTCTCCCCGACCATGTTCAAAGTTTATTCCTCACCAGGGTCTAACTGGGTTATCCTCAGCTAATTACCACGAAAAGATCGTCCTCGGCGAAGTTCTTCCTATCCCCCAGCGGAGTTCATCAAATTACCCAACATAACTCATCAACGGTATCCCCAGCGGAGTTATCATCAACATCTCAGCGAAGTACCTCTCTTCCCACAGAGTAATTCCCCGCAGAGTAATCTCTTCAACAAGTTTATTCCCCAACGGAGTCATCTTCTCCTACCAGTTTATTCTTGCAATCATCATCCCCAGCGGAAACGAAGAACTCTACTATTCAACATCAGCCCAGGATTCAAGAAACTCCCGGCATTCATCAAGGATTTATTTCCTAGACAGGAGATACATTCATAAACATCACATTGTCATATATCATGATAAATGCATGTACGTATCATATCATACAATCTCATTTGTGTTGAGAACATCATTGCTTGATCCATATCATGCATTGCATATGACTGACCTTTACCTTTCAGGAAAGATGCAGTTAAACTCTAAGTCCAGTCAGAGAAGACAAATCCAGTCAGAGAAGACAAATCCAGTCAGAGAAGACAAATCCAGTTGAATCAATTCTTAAATATCTTTCTAAATACAAACCCGTCATTATAGACACCCGTCGTTATAGACACTCGTCATTATAGACACTCGTCGTTATAGACACCCGTCGTTATAGACACCCGTCGTTATAGACACCTGTCATTATAGACACCCGTCGTTATAGACACCCATCGTTATAGACACCCATCGTCATAGACACCCGTCATTATAGACACCCGTCGTTATAGACACTCGTCATTATAGACACTCGTCGTTATAGACACCCGTCGTTATAGACACCCGTCGTTATAGACACCCGTCATTTTAGACACCCGTCGTTATAGACACCCGTCGTTATAGACACCCGTCGTCATAGACACCCGTCATTATAGACACCCGTTGTTATAGACACCCGTCGTCATAGACGCCAGTCGTTATAGACACTCGTCGTTATAGACACCCGTCGTTATAGACACCCGTCGTCATAGACATCCGTCGTCATAGACACCCGTCATTATAGACACCCGTCGTCATAGACACTCGTCGTTATAGACACCCGTCATTTTAGACAGTCCGTCGTTTTAGACAACTCGTCGTTATAGACACCAGTCGTTATAGACACCCGTCATTATAGACACCTGTCATTAAAGACTACCCGTCATTGAAGACAACATGTCAGTAAAGACAACCTGTCATTTAAAACAACCTTGTCATTGAAGACAACCCGTCCATGAGGACAACCCGTCCAAAAGAGGCAACTCGTCAAAGAAGACAACACCTCCCCCGTTTCAGTTAAATCAATTCCTGAAGATTTTCTGAGATAACCTATCAGTAGAGACAACCCATCAACCTTTCAATTCCAGATTCGATACCTGTATCTGGCCAGGGCATATCTGCATGAAGAGTTTAGAGATTCGATGCCTGTATCCAGCCAGGGCATATCTGTAGATGACCAGTTCCAGATTCGACACCTGTATCTAGCCAGGGCATATCTGTGAGCGATTAATCGAAGATTCGATACCTGTATCTAGCCAGGGTATATCTACACGAAGAGATTGAAGATCAACCCCTGTAACAGGCCAGGAAACCATCTTCCTTTCTCAAAGTACACAAGTTCTCGCTAAGGAATCTCTTACGCGTTCGACACCTTCAGATGGCATCTGTAAGCCTATCTCCGCCACTATCCATTACATTTCCAAATGGCATCTATAAGCCCATTCCCGACAAGGTTCTGTCACACCTCCAGATGGCACCTATAAGCCCATCCTCCTATCCACCATCTCTCCAAATGGCATCTATAAGCCCATCCCCGCCATCACATTGCTGATACTCCACTATGTGAGTGCAAATTTCTGGGCACTCTAGTGTTCAATCATCTTCCACCATCGGATCACGAAAGGCACGCAAGCCAATCTACATCCTCAGGTCTAAGAAGATTGAACAGGGGCAACTGTTGTACCCCAAAATTTGCCCTTCCATATTCTCCAAGATTTAACAAGAATCATATTCAAATGGCTCAAGATTTCTCAAGGGGTTGCACAGTCAAACCATCTTCTAAACCAGTCAAAATTAGGGTTTTGGCTCCTTCAATGAATTTGAGGTTTTCAGTGGTCCAATCAAGTCCCATAGGCCCATATACATTGTCAAGCATCTACATACCAAGTCTCAAGACTCACAGGGTCAAATTGAACAGTCAAAAGCTTCAGTTGCTCCACAACCAACTATAGGGGTAAAATGGTCATTTGACAGTCAAAAGTCAAAATTTTTGGTCAACATATTATTTTGAGCTCACAATAATCATTTGATCAATTCTTGATCATGATTCCACAAGAATGGCTCAAAAATCATCAAGATGCAAAAGTTTCTATTTCTGAACAGTAGAAAAGTCAACTGTAACTTGACCAAGGCATAAATTTTTCATGGTTCATTAGAAAAATCCCATCCAATGCTCATTTTGAAGGGGATCACATTTCCTACAACTCATCTTCACATTCCAAGTCCAAGAAATTCTCTCACAAAAAGTTATCAATTTCTACATTATAGGTCAATTCCAAAAGTCAACAAAAATGCACTTTAAGTCAAAGACCATAACTTGATATTGGTAAATCAAAATGACATGGGACCAAAGGAATTGGTTAGAGGACTTCAAGACCTTTCCAAAATGTCCAAGAACATGTTCATATGATCAAAATTGAGCAAGATATGCATTGGAGAAGTTGGTAAATTTTTGGGAATTTGCAAAAGTCAACTTTGCCTAAAACACGTCATTTTTGCTAATGGGCCTCAAATTCCTTCTTGAAACATTGTCCAAGGCCTATGCACGACCCATTGAGCTTAAATTAATTTATTTTATTATTTTTAATTAATTAATTGATTTTTTTATTAATATTAATTCATTTAATTTATTTAATTGTAGGAAAAATCAAAGATATGGTTTTCAAATCTTTTTGTGATGCAAATAAACTCAACACATGCTGAAGATTTCGTGCATCAATCCTAGAGACAAAAATATCCATGTTTGGCAAGTTTTATCTATCAAAAAGATGCAAAATTATGTGATTGGAAATCAAATATTGAAATCATTATTTCATGGTGTGATACGGTGGGAGAACTGACTATGGTTTTGCGTTTGTTTTTGCAAATGTTTCGGTTGAGCAAGAGTCGCCACCGACTTTTTATTTTATCCTAAGGAAAGGTTAAAAAGCACAGCAAAAACCTTTGAGATGTTTTCTTGGGTTCGGGGAGTAGATTATAGAAAGGGAAGGTATTAGCACCCTTTCTATCCATGGTTATCCATGGGCTCTTAGTTACTTGCTTAGATCAACTTGCCCTTTTTTTCTTCAATTGTTTGAAATGGTGCTTGTGTGTGTGGGTTTGAAAATTGTTTTGAAAAGAAGCCAATGTGGTGGCAACCTTTGTAATGATCCATGTTGGGATGTATACAAAGGTGTATGTCTTTTGAAAAAGGTTTTCATTTTTTGAAGATTGTTTTGAAAGTGTTGTGAGGTGTGTTTTTTAGAAAATAGGCAAGTGTTTTGTTTTGCAAGTTGATTTAAGTAACTAAGAGGTTATCTACTCCTAAATTTCTCAAAGTTTATTGCTATGTTTTAACCCTTTTAACAAGTTTGTTCCACCATTGTATTTGGTGGACAATCTCATGTTAGGATGTGAAAGGGACGGGCGCGGGTCATCGTTTAGACCATAATTGCAACGGTGCCAAGTATCTTTGGGCATTTTCTTTAAGGGACTTGATCATTTGTTTAGGCAACATTTTGAAAGCGTCATCGAGGGACTATGATCATTTGATTTGTTTGTTTTGCCCAAAGAGACCTAACATGCAATATGGTCCATTTATTTGAAGGCAACAAAGTGGAATACCCTAGGGGGTGCAAGTGTGATTTGTGTGTCCATTTTCATGCTTGTTTGTCTTGAGATTAGGTCATAACTATTTTGTTCATTTTATTCGCATATAAACCCTAATTCTAGCATTGTATATTTAGAAAGCGATAAAGTGCGAAATTTAAACTCCTACGCTATTACAACACAATAATATAGGGAGGGGGGTACAATGTTTCAAATGGGGACTTTGACAAGGAATTTAAACCTAAAACTATTACATCAATTTTGAATTTATACAATTTAATTAATGTACAATAACTAAATAAAAATGGGATAAAATATGCAAGATGCAAAATGTTTTGTATGAAAAAGAGTATTTTTTTATATGTCAAATAAATAAAATAAAAGTATTATCTTTTTTGGAATTTTATGTATTTAGGGCAAACCCTAATTTCTATTAAATGAAATGTATTATTATTAATATATACAATATTTATCATTTATACACAAAAATAAAATAAGGAAAGAAATATATTTGTAAAAAATGATTTTTTAGTGTTTAATATTAATAAAATAAAATATGTATATTTTTAGTATTTTATTCTAAGTATATTAATAAATATATATATATTTATGTATTAAGTTCTAAATATGTATTATATATAAAAAATAATGATATTTAATATAAAAATAAAAAGGGTATTTTTTATACAAAATATTTTCAGGAAGTAAACATAAAATAAAAGTGTATAGAAATGCATTTGTACTATTTTTTTAGTATTTTAAACAAAATATATATATATATATATATATATATATATATATATATATATATCTATTTATGTATAAACTAAAAGATAGTAAAATAAATGCCTAACAAAATCAAAAATGGTGAGAAAAAATATTTTTATATTTTTTATGTCATGAGAAAAAATAAACAAAGTCAATCAAAAAAGAAAAAAGTCAAAAAGTCAAAGAAATAAGCAAATGGGCCTTGGGGGTGTAAAAGCAATTATGTGGTGCAAATAAGAAAAATGTTCCAGGCCCAGCCCAGAAGACCTGTCTTCAACCTCCAGCAAACAATGTTTGAAAATACGCGCGCCCTGTTCCTCATCTTCCAACTCTTGATTCCTGGCTTTTCAATGCAAACTCATAACATAAAAGATGTTCAGCATGAAGAGACGATTCTAACCATATGCATAACTTGATCTAACTCTCTAAGATGAGGGAGAATTTCTCCTCCCCCAAATCCTAACCTAGATTTTCTGCCATTTTCAAACCTCAAATTCTCACAGCTCAAGCAAAAGAAATGAAAAGTAAAAACATGTACATGTTCAGTGGCATGAGTAGAACCTTGTTTATTCACAAACTTAAAGCTAATGATGCATAATAAGAGAGATACGAGTTCACCAAGATACCTGTTCAGCTGAAGTTCTATCTGGAAATGTAGGAACTTTCAGTGCAAGGTGATGATTGGAAAAGCTTCCTTGAGGTCCAGGGATGCTATTCCAATGTTTACTTTGTCTTGAAAGCTTCTGAATCGAGCTAGAGAACTTCACCTGCAAGTCAGAAATGTGAAAATGGTGGAAGTGGTTAGAGTGATTACAGGTCGTGCTTTTGCTTTTGGTTAGCTTGCATAGATGGTATGGAAGGTGTGTGAACTGGTTTGGGCAAGAGAGCTCGAGAGAAATGAGAGATGGCACTCAAACTGCAGGGCCTGCCCTGTTTTTGCAGTTTGAGAGTGATTCTGAGATGGAGGGTGTTTTGAAGGCTAAGGGCTCGTGTATTAGCTTGGTTGTGTTGTGTGAAACGTGTTTGATAACTTTGTTTTTGTGTTCTTTAGCTGATATGGAAGTTGGTCTGAGTTATGCAATGTTTCTTCAACTTTAAGCAACAAATGCCAACTTGTGTTTCTAGGCATGTAGAGGGCCCCTAATGTGCTGCATAATCCCTCCTTGATCAGTGTGTTATGCTCATAATCTTGTGCCAATCAGATTTGCAATGTACTTGTTGGATTTTCAATTTGACATAAAGTGCAACTTTTCAAGAATGGATATTATACTTTTTCTAATTTGGGATTAATCCTTTAGACAATGCTTGAACTCAAAGAACATGGTCTTGGCACAAAGAATATGCATTAAATTATTGAGTGTAACTTGGTTTAAGGACCTGTAATCTAGCTTAAAGCATGCTGAGTTCAAATTGCAAAGTTATGGACACGTAACTTGGTCATGAACAAAGTGAGTTTTTGCCATATTGTGAAATTCGATTCTCCCTAACCATGAGGTTGTTTGAGAAGTTCTTGGACATTTTGGAAAGCTTGGAATGTGTACTACAATCCATCTTTGAAATTCAAATTGAAATTCCAAGTGGAAGTGTATGGAAAATGGTCTTGAAGTTAGGTAGAAAACCTTGTCAAAATAGGTCAAAAATTCACTAAGTTAAGAATGTTTTAGTGCCCTTATTCAAAAATTTGTAACTTGAGATACAAGCTTCAAATGAGAAGACTTTGTGAATCAAAGTTGTAGATTATGCAACAAGCTACAACTTTCATGTTTTGACTTTTGTTTGAATCCAAATGAATCTTGGTGAAAAAGTGGGGCAAAGTTGGGAAAAAATTAAGGTTTTCCATAACTTAGAAAAATTCTAAGTTATGAAAAATTCCATTTTAAACCCTAATTTGCATTTCTTGGTTTCTTGGTGAACAAGTTTCATGATTTGGCATGTTTTGATGAAAAATGAATCTTGACTCTTGATTTCGACTAAAAGGTCAAAGTTTGACTTTTCAGTATACAGTCAAAATTGATCAATTGACTGGGAAATTCAATTGTCAATCTTGTGTATTTGGGATCTTTTGAACTTGTTGAGCATGTCAAGACAATTCCATGGGGTCCTTGAGTTCATATGTGAGCTTGGTTTGCCATTGGCTAGGTCAAACAGTCAAAAATTGCCTTTGTGCAGTCAAAACCCTAAAAATGACCATTTTGCCCTTTTGATGATCTGATCAAATTTGTTGTGGAATTGTGATCCAAACTTGATCAAATGGTCCATATGAGTTCATAATGTTGATGTGGGTCAATTTTCATGAGATTTGACTGTCAATTGGCCACAATTGACTTTTTCCCCAATACAGTTGATTTCTAGGTCAACTGTCCAATTGACTGGGCAAAATTTGGAATCAAGACTTGAAACTTGGTATGGATAAACTTGGGAGTCCAACATGAAGCATGAAAGTCATCTTAGGCATTTTAGGTCAAAACATCTTTGTGCAAACACAAACCCTAATTTGGGTCAACAGTGCAAGGAGAAGTCTTGAGCAGAGGAAACCCTAACTGGATCTTGATCTTCAAAGGTCTGGTGATGAGAAAATGTTGAGGAAATGGGAGGGCAAATTTTGGGGTACAACACATGGATTCTTGGATAAAGTTTTACCCTAATTCCATTCCAATACAAATACTGAAGCCAACCCTAATGCCTGCAACGTGAGATTGCTGCAAGAAACACCATAGCCAATTCCAAAAATATCAAAGAAAACTTGAAAACTGAATTCAACCTTCCAGGCCAATTCAAAGCCTTTTCTTGATTCAAACACGTTGCTAGTATTCCCAGGAACACACTGCAATAAAAAACAAGCCTCAAAGCTCAAGAACACGTGCTACACAGACCCACGGTTTGGACAATTTTTCCAAAATCATATACTTTGATTCATGCATATTTGACACTTCTTGTTAATTGTTTTGTGTTCATAAGGACTGTACGAAGCTTGTGGTACAATTTAATTGCATTGAGATACCCTAAAACGCAAATCACCATTGGAGAATTCTAGGTTTTTCAAGCTTCAAAATTAGGGCTTTCCAGGTCTGGTAAAATTAGAACCTTCAACGCCTATGGTTGAATTCGTCAAGGCCAGACAAATCCAACACCATGCTCACGAACAATTTATATGCATCAGGGGCCTAATCGCTATTAATCGTGCTTCCATGTTGTGGGGGTTAAAAACCCCCGCTATTTGTTTTGTTTTCTGCAGATAAATGAAGAAGACGAAGGACGTGGAAGCGTACCATTGGGTTATTCAAATAAAACGCGCGTTTGTTTCTCTTTCCAGCATAGGCATTATGTTTTTATATCATGTTTGTTGTTTATTATATTAACAGATGCAATGCAGTGGCTTAGTGGAAGGTGACGTGCTTGGTAACCATTGGGACCTGGGTTCGATTCCCAGGTCCACCCAATATTTGTTTCCTATTTTTCATCACGTGATCATATGCAGGATTCTCAAAACGTCCCACCATGGACTCTCACGCTTCAGCTTGCTAAGTGGACACAAAGCTCAATCCAATGGCTATGAGATGCTGGACACCATGCTCCAAGTCAACATGCACGTGGACAATTACAAAAGTCAGAAGGGCTTGGCTTAATGGGCCAGAAATTCCAGGCTTAACCTCCATTTGGGCCAGCATACCCCCCCTGGTTAATTGCTTGTTTAATTTCTTTTAACTAATTATTTTAATGATTGTTATTACTATTATTTAATTAATTAACAAATTAATATTTTTCATAATAAATTCAGAGAATAAAAAATGTAAATATTTTCATTAATTATTATTATTCTTATTTATTAATTTATTTTGTAAATAAATTATAATTAATCAACTTAGTTTAAATTAGGTCTAATTTTAACTTTTTACAATAAATAAAACAAATTTAGAATTAGGGTTTCTTTTGACTTTTAATTTCTTATTTTTATTTTTATTAAAGACTTAAAAAACACAAAAAAAAACATTTTTTTCTTAAATAATTAATTAATTAGAATTAGGGTTAATATTTAATTAAATGCAAAGGACCAAACTACTTTCTTTATTTCTCAAAAGGGTCAAAACCCTAAGGACGTCCTGATTAAATTTCTTTTCGTGCATTATCATTATTTTTGATTATATTTGATGTAACTGTTTCCGAGGATGTAATAGTTAATTAGGGTTTACCGCTTTATTTACTTTCTCGCACTTATTTTCCAAAACGGGTTATGTTTTTGGCGATGTATAGACCCGTGCCTTGTAATAGCGTAGATTCATATTTCCGCACTTTATTTTCCGCACTCTTAATTGTTAAAATGCCTGAAAGACTTGTATGAAAATAAAATCAATCTGTAGCTCACAAATGCACGTTCAAAGATAAACATAACATGAAAACAACACACAAGCACATGCCACTCCTAGGGTACGCCTCACTGGATGCCTCGAACGTGGTCGTCAAGTATAGGGTGTTTTAGAGGTCGCCCTCCTGTCTAAGATCCAGTTGCCTCGAACGGTTGCCTCGGATAAAAAAAAAGGATATATGACATTAGGGTTACCGCTAAGGCGTCCTACCATTGCTTTGGTGACCACACTGTCCCTCATAATCGAATTGACCTGAACACCTCCAACGACGGTGCTACATACTTCTCAATAGTGGGATAGTACTGTCTAAAGGACTCTTACACAGCCTAATTCCCTAGAGTAGGTAGATTTCTCCTGGGTATCTGCTCTTTCAAAACAAACAAAAAAACAACTTTTCACACCTACACTTTCAAAAAGTTTTCAAACAAATTTTTCATACACTCTTGAGGACAGATACAAGAGTTACTTAGAAATTTTTCAAACGAAACTTTTTCAAAACCCACACACATTTGAAAAGCAAACAAATTTTTGAAAACATAAGAGCAAGTACCTAAGAGCCCATGGATAACCATGGATAGAAAGGGTGCTAACACCTTCCCTTTCTATAAATCTACCTCCCGAACCGAGAAACATTCTCGAAAAGGAATTTTGTTGTGCTTTTGTCCTATCCATGTTGGAGAACATAAAAGACGGTGGCGACTCTTGCTTACCGCGACATTTTGCGAAACGCAAACGCGAACCAGCATTCCAAAACAGTCAGTTCTATTTCCACCGATCACACATACCATGGCCATTTTGTAAGGCAACCAAGTGGGTGAAACCCTAGAGGTGCTTGTGTGCAAGGTGTTGTCATTTTCATGCATTTTTGTCTTGTATTAGGTCATGCTATTTGTTTGATTTTTGTCTTATCATACAAACCCAATTTACTAAACATGTATATAATGCGATAAATTGCGTAAAGTAAATCTAAACTATTACAACAATATTATGGGAAGGGGGATACAAGTTTTGAATGGGGATATTTGCACAAAATAAAACCCTAATTCACTATTACAACCCAATTAAATTTATTGTACAATAAATAAATAAACAAGTATTTAAATATGCAATAATATGTATTTATGCAAAAATGTTTTTGTATTTATTTTTATGTATGTGAAAAATAAATTATTTAAGTCTAAAACAAGAAAAAATATTGTGATTATTTTTGAAAGGGTGAAAAACCCTAATTTTTGTTTAAAATAAAATATATTCTATATTATTAACTTTATTCATTTTTGTTCAAGAAAAATAATAATAATATGCATAAAATGTTAAAAAAATTGAAATATGTATGAAAATAATATTTTAAATGTGAAAAATAATAAAATAAAAATGTATGATATTTTTATATTATTTACAAGTTATTTTAAGAAAATGATTTCTATTTATTAGAATAAAACTATTTTTATATGCTAAAAAATAAGATAAAAAATAAAATAAAATGCAAAAAATTAAGAAAATATTTTTGGGATTTTTTAATGTTCAGAAAAAAAATAATAAAGTCAAAAATATAAAATATGCAAGAAAATACAAAAATACAAAAATAATAAGCCAGTGGGGTGCAAAAGTAAAATGGGGGGTGTGAAAAGTAGCAAGCCCAAGGCACCAGGCCCAGCCAGCTTCATCCCTGACCTCCAGACAACACCAAACGCGCGCGTTCTGAGTTCAAATCTTGTTCTTGCTCATGCTTGCATAAAATCAAAAACTCATAACACAAAAAAGGTAGCTTATCATCTCACGATTCAAATGATATAAAGAACATGACCTAACTCTAAAAGACCAAGGAGAATTTTAATTGCCCTAATTTCTGACCTAGTTTTTTCATGAAATTCGGCAATCAAATACTCTTATCTAAGTTAATATAAATGACAACTATGCATATGTACAGCTCAAGCAAGTTAAGGACTACATTTTTGCTTCACAAATCGTGACCTAAGGATGCCTAAATAGAGAGATAGAAACTTGAAAAATACCTTATTCAGTTGAGTTTGGATATGGCAATGTGGGAACTTTGAATGAGGCCTGAAGTTCTTGTGAGCTTCCTTGAAGTTCTCTCAAGCTTCTCCAATGCTCAGCTTGCCTTGTAGATGCTTGAATCTCCTTGTAGAAGTCAACCTGCAAACCATCAAAATGAAAATGGTGATCCTTGAAACAGGGGTTACAGTTGCAAGACAAAGGCCTGGATAGTTTAGGTGTGATGTATAGAAGGTGTTTCAAGGGTTGAATCATGAAACGCACGAGCCAATATTAATTTGGCTTAAGATTTGCAGAAGCTGCCCTGTTTGGGAAGAAAATGGTGTTTTTTGTGTTTGAGGGTGTTTGGGAAGTTATGCACTCGTGTATTTGCTTGTTACAAAGTTCTGAAGTTGTTTGAAATGATATTAAGTCTTTCCTTTATCAGATGGATGAGTTATATTGACTTTTGCCAGTTTTCTTGCTTTTGAAGAAAGTTTTGAAGTGACAATGCAAAAGCTTGTACTTGCTAGCTTATGGACTGCATAGAGTTGGTACAAGTTGGCTGATATTTATGGATCTTGCTTGCAACAAAATATCAGGTCCATGGATCAAGAAATGAAAATTTGGAAAAAGCAAGCTTTATCAAAGTAGTATTGTAAACTTTATGCCATTTTTGGATTGATTCATTGTGCAATGTTTCAAAGATCAGAATAAAGCCATTGTCCACTGACTTAGCATTCAATTAAGGATTCTAGAAGGGATTAGGACCTGTAATACCAAGTATAAGCATGTTTGAAACTGATTTGCAACTTGTAACATTGTGAAAATGCCTTGCACAAAAGTGATAAATTTCCATTTTCATTTCTTCGATTCTCCCTAACCATAAATGATCTTGGAGAGTTCTTGGACATTTTGGAAAGCTTGTAACATGCTCTACAATCCATCTTTGAAATGCATTTTGAGATACCTCTTGGAACTAGGTGAAACCTTTCCATGAAGTTAGGTCAAAAATCTGCCTAAACTAGGGCAAAATTTCACTAAGTTGAAAAGTTTATGGACCCTTATTCACAAAATCATAACTTGATATCCAAGCATCTTTTGGGAAAACTTTATGAATAAAAGTTGTAGATTTCATGGAGGAATACAACTTTCATGTTGGAAGTTTTCTTTGAATCTAATTGCATCATGGTGAAAAAGTTGTGGAAAGTTGGAAAAAAATAAGAAATTTCCATAACTTAGAATTTTTCTGTTATGAAAAATTTTCAAATTAAACCCTAATTTGCAATTTTAGGTTTCTTGATCAAAAATATTCACATTTTGACATATCTTGATGAATTATGACCCTTGGCACTTGATTTTTACCAAAAAGTCAAAGTTTGACTTATCAGTGTATATTTGACTTTTGATCAGTTGACTGCAAAATTCATGTGTCAACCCTATGCATTTGAGATCTTGTAAACTATGTGATTAGGTCAAGATGATGCTATTGATTCCTTGAAATCATGCTTGAACCCAATTGGTCATTGGCTATCTTAAAAATCAGAAATTGCCCTTTCTCAGTCAAAACCCTAATTTTGACCATTTTGCCCTTTTGATGATCTGATCAAATTTCTTGAGGATTTGTGGTCCAAACTTGATCAAATGGTACATAGGAGCCTAGAATGTTGATGTGGATCAAAAATTATGAATTTTGACTATAAATTGGCCATGGTTGACTTTTTCCCCAATACAGCTGATTTTTAGGTCAACTGTCCAATTAACTGGGCAAAAATGTGATTCAAGGATTGAAACTTGGTATGAGTAATATTAGGGGTCCAAGATGGTGTATGAAAGTCACATGGAGCATTGATGGTCCAAAAATCCTTGTGCCAACTCAAACCCTAATTTCAGGCTATCAGTGCAAGATGAGGTCTTGAGCTGAGCAAACCCTAATCTTGTCTTGAGTCCAAAGAGTCTTGTGAGGAAAATATTGATAAAATGAGAGGGAAAATTTTGGGGTACAACAACTGCCCCTGTTCAATCTTCTTGAACCTGAAGAGTTAGGTTGGCAAATTTTGTCGTTCGTGACTCGAAGGTAAAAGATGATTGAACACTAGAGTGCCCGTAAATTTGCACTCGTTAAAATGTAGTTGAGGGAATGGGCTTAAAGATTCCATTTGGAGAGGTGATAAAATCTTGTTGGATATGGGCTTAAAGATGCCATCTAATAATGTTTGCGGAGTTGTAAGTCAGGAGAATAAGTATCAGAATGGTATTCGCGTCTGGAACGTATCTGAACTGTATCTGGGGACTGAATCTGAATGAGAAAAGGAATATCATCCATGTCTGGAGCGTATCCAAGCTGTATATGAATGTTGAATCTGAATAAGCCATATAATAGCATCTGTGTCAGAGCATCTCTGAGCTGGGGAAAATCAGAATAAGTGACAGAATGGCAACCGTGTCTGCAGCGTATCTGGACTGTATCTGAAGTTTGAATCTAAATGAGTAATAGAATAGCATCCGTGTCTGGAGCGTATCTAAACTGTATATGGGTTGGAAAATTGAATAAGGGCTAGAATGGCATCCATGTCTGGAGCGTATCTGAAGTAGAATCTGATTAAGTGACAGAATGACTTTCGTGCCTGGAGTGTATCCGTACTTGAAATTGATAGCTGAATCTGAATGAGAAGTAGAATGGCTTTCGTGTCTGGAGCGTATCTAATCTATATCTGATAGTTGAAATCTGAAATAAGTATCAGGATGGCATCTGTATCTGGAGCATATCTGAACTGTATCTGAAATCTGAATCTGAATGAGCAACAGAATGACTTCCTTGTCTGGAGTTTATCTGTACTGTATCATGATTGTATACTGTTAATGGTAGCTTGTTAATCTTATCCTGAAAAGGGTAAAATGTTAGCTGAAACACAAAGTTATGTTGCATGAAATGTATGATGCAATAAATGTGTTATATCAATGTTTATGATATATGAATGTAATGTATGCGCGGGAAAATAAATCCTTAATAGCTGGGGATGATAAAATCCTTGACTGCTATCGGGGAAAATAAATCCTTGACCGCTGCTGGAGATTCAAAATCTTTGATAGATGAGGATGAGGAATCCTGGGCGACTGTTGGGGATAGAAAAAATCTTGACAACTTCTGTGGGGATATAAGGATCCTTCATGTCTTGAAGTTGGAGTATTGACAAAATTTGTTGTGAGAGTAATGCCCAACTGCTTGAGAAATTTTCTTGGGGAATCTAGAGAACTTTGATGACTTCTACTGGGGGTTGCACAATGGGAATTCTAATCTTGTCGGGGAATAGGGAAAACTCTGATGATTTCTGCGGGGAACTAAGAATGAGAATCTTCATTCTGTTGAGGAGCAATGAAAACTTTGGTGACTTCACTGGGGATATGAGAATGAGAATCTTCAATCTGGTGGGGAGTTTGAACCCTGTGGGAAGAAGGCTTACTGCTGGAGAGTAAGTTCAGGAGTTTTTGGTCGTCTACCACTCTACTGGGAAGTTATCCTAGGTTAGGGGGAGACAAAAGTTAAGTTGTTATCTAGTTGGTTTCCATGCTTCAAGATAACTTGCTGGGGGAAATTGGATGGTTTCCACTGGGGATTGATAGTTGGAAATCTTGACTCGACTGGGGAAGAAGGTTTCATCTCCGTTGGGAATCTGTAACTCAAAGTTTTTTCTCCGCTGTGGATTGGGAGTTTGAAAACTTAACTCTGATGGGAATTAAGGGTTTGAAATTATAACTCCGCTAGGGATATGTATTTCAAGGTTTTAGCTCCACTAGGGATCCAGATGATGTACTGTAGGGATTGCTCATGGAATAGTCTAAAGACGTTTTCCTATCCTTTCGGTCTGTCAGTAATTGTTCTTTTCCATCCTGTTTATTTGTAAACAATAATTATGTTCAAATGTATATGTTCATCAATGAATCATTGGACGTTTTTGCAAATAAAAACACAAGTGTAAAAGAAAAGAAAGCAAATAGTTTTCTGTACTTTGAAAGAGATATCTTTGTATTTACTTTGAATAAGTGTTTTGTACAAAGGAGACAGGCATCCTAGTAAGAGGATGGTGTCATAAAAGTAAGAAAAATTTTATACAAAGAAAGATGGTTATGTGTGTAAAAATCCCATGGGGTTCCCATTCTGCTATAGCCTTCGTGCCTCTGAATATCTCGTCCATCCATTGCTTCGTCCGAAGATGATTGAATTGATCAGAAGCTCAGAGTTTGTTTGTGAAGAGATTGACCTTAAAGTGATCCGACGAGACATAGTCATACGCTTTAGTTCCCTAACTTTTGCCTGGACCGCCCTTTCGGGTTTTCAGTCCACCGGGAAACCCTTTTTTGCCCAAGTTGCCCTTTCGGGTTTTCAACTTGCCGGGTGTACAGGTTTTTTTGTTTATCCCTAATTTTTTCCTGAACGGCCCTTTCGAGTTTTCGATTCACCGGGATGCCCTTTTTTTGCCTAGGTGTGTCAATCTAGCGGGTCATTTATGCGTAGTATCTTTTGACTATGTCTGCGTTCGCAGGGTGCGGCAGATCATCGCCGTCCATGGTGGTTAAGATCATTTCCCCACCAGAAAAGATGTTCTTGATTAAAAATGGTCCTTCGTAGGTAGAGTCCATTTTCCCCTGGGATCACTTTGTGGCAAGATAATGCGCTTGATTACAAGATCTCTAACTTGATATGTCTGGCGTCTGACTTTCTTGTTGAAAGCTTTGATCGTTCGTTTTTGATACGTCTGACTGTGGCAAACAACAATAAGTCTCTTCTCGTCAATTAAGTTCAACTAATCAAGCCGGGTCTGAATCCAATCGTCTTCACTCAAACCAGCATCCTTCATGATTCTCAAGGAGGGAATCTGAACCTCGATAGGTAAAACAACTTCCATGTCGTATACCAAGGAATATGGTGTTGCCCCAGTTGATGTGCGTGTCGTGGTACGGTACTCGTGAAGAGAAAACGGTAACATTTCATGCCAGTCCTTGTAGGTGACTGTCATCTTTTGTATGATCTTGTTGATATTTTTGTTTGCAGCTTCGACAGCACCGTTCATATTTGGCCTGTAGGGAGATGAATTATGATGTTGAATCTTGAACTGCTCGCACAAGGCAGTGATCATAGTATTGTTAAGGTTTGTACCGTTATCAGTGATAATCCTTTCGGGGATACCGTACCGACAAATAAGGTTCTGTTTGATGAAGCGGGCAACCACATTCTTAGTGATAGATGCGAAGGAAGTTGCTTCAACCCACTTGGTGAAGTAGTTAATGGCCACCAGAATGAAGCGGCGTCCATTGGATTTTGTAGGCTTGATATCTCCAATCATGTTGATTCCCCACATAGCGAATGGCCAAGGAGCTGTTAAGACATTTAGAGGAACAGGAGGCACGTGTACCTTGTTGGCATAGATTTGACATTTGTGGCATATGCGGGAATGTTTATAGCAGTCAGCTTCCATGGTAGACCAGTAATAGCCTGCCCGTAGAATCTTCTTAGCCATCGCATGCCCGCTAGAGTGAGTGTCGAAGGTACCTTCATGCAATTTAGCCATGATCTTTTCAGCTTTGTCCATACAACGGAGCAGAACAGAACCATGATTGCGCTTGTATAGGATGCCATTACTCAAGAAGAACTTTGCCGAGAATCTCCTTAAGAACTTTTTGTCATTAACTGAAGCTCCTTCAGGGTATTCCTGAGCCTCGAGATACCTTTTGACTTCATGAAACCATGGTTGGTCCACTACTTCATCGATATTAATCTCGTGACAATGTGCTGGTTTATCCATCCGTTAAATGGTAATTTGGGGAGCCTCATTATCCCAGTTAAGGTTAAACATGGATGACATTGTAGCTAGAGCATCTGCTAGCTGATTTTCTTCTTGCGGGAAATGCTCGAAGGTAATCTGCTCGAAATGTGGTAACAATGTCAAAACATGTTCTTTGTAAGGGATAAGGTTTGGGTGCTTAGTGTCCCATTCTCCTTTGATCTGACTGATGACCAAAGCTGAGTCTCCAAACACATCTAAAGATTTGATTCCCAAGTCTATGGCAGCCTTGAGACCAAAGATGCATGCTTCGTATTCCACCATTTTGTTCGTACAGTTGAAGAAAAGTCTGACAGTAAAGGGAGTATGGCACCCTTCCGGACACATGAGTACCGCATCGATATCATTACCAAGTACATTGGATGCCCCATCAAAGAACAGGGTCCATCGGGATCCTTGTTCAGGTCCGTCATATGGTCTGATTTCTTCACAATTGTCTAATGTCATGATGTCCTCGTCCAGGAATTCAAACTTCATGGACTGATAATCTTCTACAGCTTGATGAGCAAGATGATCAGCTAGCACGCTGCCCTTTATAGCTTTTTGGGTAGTGTACTGTATGTCATATTCTGTTAGGATCATCTGCCATCTAGCTATTCTTCCAGACAAAGCAGGCTTCTCAAAGATGTACTTGATCGGATCCATCTTAGATATCAGCAGAGTGGTATGAGTCAACATATACTGCCTTAGCCGGCGAGCAGCCCATACCAAAGTGCAGCAAGTTTTCTCGAGCAGTGAGTATCGGGTCTCACAGTCGGTAAACTTTTTGCTAAGGTAATAAATGACATACTCTTTTCGGCCAGACTCGTCATGTTGGCCCAGTACGCACCCCATTGAATTTTCTAGGACGGTCAGATACATGATTAGCGGTCTTCCTTCGACGGGTGGCATCAAGATAGGAGGTTCTAGCAAATACTCCTTGATTTTATCGAAAGCAATTTGACAGTCATCATTCCATCGAACTACCTGATCTTTCTTCAACAGCTTGAAGACTGGTTCACAAGTAGATGTTAGGTGAGAAATGAACCTAGCAATGTAGTTTAGGCATCCCAAGAAACCTCTGACCTCCTTCTCAGTGCGAGGAGCGGGCATTTCTTTTATAGCTTTGACTTTGGCCGGATCAAACTCGATGCATTTGTTGATGACAATGAAACCTAGAAGTTTACCAAACCGGACTGCGAATGTGCACTTGTTTGGATTCAGTCTGAGCTTGTACTCCTTCAACCTGACAAACAGCTTTTGCAAGTGATCAAGGTGTTCTTCTTCAGTTTGTGATCGGGCTATCATGTCATCTACGTAGACCTCTATCTCATGATGTATCATATCATGAAACAAAGCTACCATGGTGTGTTGATAGGTTTCACCGGCATTCTTCAGTCCGAATGGCATCACTTTGTAGCAGAACGTACCCCACTGTGTAACAAAAGTAGTTTTCTCCATGTCTTCGGGTGCCATTTTGATCTGGTTATAGCTCGAGAATTCGTCCATGAAATAAAATACTTTGTGCTGAGCTGTGTTGCCAACCAGGATGTCGATGTGCGGAAGTGGAAAGTCATCTTTAGGGATGGCCCTGTTTAAATCTCTGTAATCCATGCACATTCTCACTTTGTCGTCCTTCTTAGGCACGGGCACAATGTTAGCAACCCATTGTGGATAGGAAGTAACAACCAGAAATCCAGCATTGAATTGCTTCATAACTTCTGCCTTGATCTTCTCAAACATGTTAGGTCTCATGCGGCGGACCTTTTGCTTAACCGGTGGACAGTCTTCTCTTGTGGGTAGACGGTGAACCAAAATGTCTGTATCAAGTCCCGGCATGTCTTCGTATGACCAGAAAAAGATCTCAACATAATCATGTAGTAGCTGAATTAGGCGCTCCTTAACACTCGGCTCTAGACTGACACCTATCTTGATTTCCTTTTTGTCTTCCTCAATACCCAAGTTGATTGTATCCAATTGCTCCTCATGAGGCTGAATTGCTCTTTCCTCTTGCTGTAGTAATCTGGCCAATTCCCCTGGCACCTTACAATCTTCCTCACCTTCGTATTCGGCTTGGTAGATCAGATCTTCAGAGTCACTGAAGGCTATAGCAGTATCGTTACCCATGGGATCCGGAATGGAAGGGTACTTGCATTTTGTGAGTGTGGGTGTGTGTAAGGAATAGCCATCTTTAAAACAACAAAATGTAAAAGAAAGACAATGAGCACAAAAGGTTTAAATATGAAAAGAGTCCATGATTCATTAAAATGACATATGAAATGAAGATAAAGACCCTTACAAATGGACCGATGTGCCTCGGCTAAGACACATGGTTGAAAAAGTACGAATTGTTTGTGAATTATTACAGTCCAACGAAATGGAAAAGATAAATTACTGATTTATGAGAGTAATCGGAACAAAGTCTTTTGCTTCCCAGTTGCACAGTCCTCCGTCAACAGTAGGAAAAATCCAGTCTTCTAAGCTGCCCTCTTCTTCATTGTCCTCCTCAATAGCATTGGCATTGTGACCATGATTAGGCATTGGAGCAGAGATAACATTTGGCTTTTCAGGAGCTTCAAATTCAACTTCCTTTGTGTTAATCAGATCTTGGATCTTATTTTTCAGGGCCCAACAGTTGTTGGTGTCGTGCCCTGGACTTTCTAAGTGGTACGCGCATCTGGCGTTGGGATGGTAATGTGGAGAAATAGTGTTAGGGTTTTTAGGGGCCTCCTTTAGCATGTCCAGGTTCAACTTCAAGATATGTGGTAATACTTGAGCAGGAGTCATGTTTATCTTGGTGAATTTCCTTACAGGCCTTTCCACCCTTTGTTGGTTATTTCTCGGCTGATCATTTCTCGATTGGTTGTTTCTCGACTTGTCTGAGGCAGACTTCTGAATCATAACGGCCCCCACAATTGGTCATCTTTCAACTCTTCCCATATTTCTCTGGGCATAGACAACTGACACTTCCTTCTTTCCCATGAAGGGCTTTTTGCAGCAGTTGAGGTAGACGCATCTTTCTGAATTTTCCTGCTTCTAATATCGGCTTCAACCCTCTCGCCAGTTAGAATCAACTCAGTGAAACCTGCAAAGGAGCTTCCAATCAGGTGATTAAAGAAAGGACCTGACAGAGTCCCCAAGAACATATCAACTAGCTCTCTTTCAGATAAAGGTGGTTGCACCCTTCCGGCTAAATCCCTCCATTTTTTGGCGTAGTCTTTAAAGCCCTCATTGGTAGCCATAGCCATACTTTGTAGCTGAGTATGGGTTGGCGCCAAGTCGGTGTTGTATTGATACTGTTTATACAATGCGGCTGCCAAATCCTCCCAATTATGGACATCAGACCTCTCCAACTGGTAGAACCAATCAAGCTGTGTTCCCGAAAGACTGTCCTGGAAAAAGTGGACCCACAAGTACTTGTCAGAAGAATATGGTTGAATTTTCCTGACATAAGATCGTAGGTACATCTTTGGGAAAGACACCCCATCGTACTTAGCAAATAGTGGCACCTTAAACTTAGGAGGGATTACAATTCCAGAAACCAACCCTAACTCCTTAAAATCCAACCCCAGAACTCTCTGTATCTCCATGGCAGCTAGACGTTCTTCCAAGTTCTTGTATTTGTCATCGGCCGGAGGGTACTGCTGTTCAGAATAATCCTCATCCTCTTCTTCTTCAGCTTCAGAATCAGATGGCACTGCAATTCCTTTTCCTTTTCCTTCCCCCTCTTCAGATGTTGATGGGAATTCCAAAGTCCATCTGGCTTGTCCTTCAAACCTTCTGCCCAAGATAGCCACACCAGCTCTCCTCTTTTTCTTTTTCTCTTTTTCCTTCTCTAGTAGAGTCTTGAGCTCCTCCTGCCCCTTGGCCAAGGTCAGAAGTAGCTGTTGAAATTGTGAATTTTGGGCTTGCAAATCTTTAACCTTTTGTTCAATATCCATCTTGCTGAAATAAACAACAGAGAGATGAGGAAACCTGGTGTGAAGACCTGTTTATGCATATGATGAATGATATGTATTTATGTAATGCTTTCAAGGATTCATAAATTCAAATTTGTTTTAAACAAAAAAGAAATACACGTTATATTAATAAGATAGAATTTGTTAGTACACCAATTCCCCATGGGCAAAATAATACAAAATTCTAAGGTAAAAAGACGTTGCGCATCCTCTTTGGTGCAATGTAGGTGTTGAGAGTCTGCTCTTCGTGAAGTTGACGAGTGAGTTCCAAAACCTTCTTCTCGCTTGCGTAGAATTGGGCTTCGAAAGTATCGCGCTATCCCTTGAACTGTATCCAACTCCTTTGTAAATCTTCGAGTGATGTTGGCATGTCAAGATGTAGGAGGGTGTATCGAACCTCTTCTTCCATAACAGGCTCTATAATCACAAGGAGAATGGAGGGGTAAGGCATCATAAGACTTTGGGCGCGGGTTCGTACCCACTTGAGGTAAGGCTCAAGGGGGATGGAATTCTTGTGTCCCAAGGTCTTATTGTCCACCTTGTTGGACATCCTCCAAGCTCGGATGAACCTTTGTGGGAGTCCTTGATTGTCGTTGTCGAAGTCGAAAAACAATCCTTGAATCAGTATGTTATGTGGGCCATCCCTTCGGGCATAACCAAACTGTCTCAGAGCCAAGCAAGGGTTGTAGGTGATGCCTCCCTTAATTCATAGTAGAGGGACATTAGGAAATTCCCCATAACGGTCAATGATGATGACATTCTCTTTTGATCGAGAACACCAATGAATATCTGAATGTGTAAGGGTCATCAACCGTTGTGTCCACCTCAGACCTTGCTCATTCTTCAAAACTGATTGGGGAAGATGAGAAATAAACCATCTTTCCAGTAGAGGAGTGCAACACATGAGAACACCTTTTTTCCTCATTGTACGAGTGTGAAAAGAGTGGAGGATATCCCCAAGAAATGTAGGCACCGGGTTCCGAGACATTAAGATTTTGATAGCACTCACATCTATGAGTTGATCAGGGTTAGGGAACAAGACCATCCTATAGATGAGAAGAGCTACAATCTCCTCAAAAGCTTGTAAGTCCAAGGAGTTCCAGCAGCTTTGGGCCTTCTCAAACAGAAACTTTGACAAGAAGCCTTTGACACCACTTCTAGTTTCCCAATGTGTTGTGACATCAGATGAGTGCAAGTGTAAGGCTTGAGCAATCTCTTCTATCTTTGGATCTCTTTCCGTACCGTTGAAGGGTAGTTGATTGAGAATAGGAATCCTCAGGAGTTGAGAAAATTCCTCCAAAGTGGGCACAAGTTGGTATTCAGGAAATGTGAAGCAATGATGCAAAGGGTCAAAGAACTGGAAGAGAACTTTCAGCATATCCTCCTTAGTGTTGGTGGTGACTAAGTTGAGTAGACGACCATGTCTCTTGGTGAATGGAGAATTCTCAGGAATCCTTGAAGCTAGCTCCTTTAGTTGTGGAGGAATTCTTACAAGGTTGACTTGGATAGTTTTCCTGCGAAGTGAATCCATAACCTACAAAACAGGAACAAAGATGAAAATCCAAAATCCTTGAAATGGTTAGTGGATGCATATGATGCTTCATGGTGTCCATGATGTTATGCACAAGTATATATGTACAAACAAATCACACAAGTTCCTAGTTTAGGCTTGTATGGGGTTTCATAGGTAAGTACCCTCTTGAAGTTTAGTTGGCTCAACCTGTCCTAGAAATAGTAACCGGGTTCTAAGGAGCTCAATACCACCGAATTGTTTCCTTGTTCATTGTTTCAATTCAGCCTTTTTACTGGCGACCGAAATATTCCAAGGAACTAACCCTCAATGAGTGTAGTATCGAGTATCTACCAACTTTGGACTTCACCAAAGCCGGTCATCTCACTACATCCTAAAAGGCCAAGTTGGTCAAGTAAAGGTTCTAAAAGTCCATTAGTGCTTCATGACATCACTCAACGGCCCCGTATTCTCTTTAATTGACTCAAAGGCTACCGGTACCCACATATATGTCGCACTAATATAGCTATTGCTTAGACCATATCGGTATACCCCGCACAGTTTCCATAACGTATTGCTATTTACCTATGAATGTTTCCCAAATCCGGGTAGAGGATTCAAACCCAAACAATAGAACCAAGATGTAAAGCAAACAAGTCAAACAAGATAAGCATGTAAAGGTGATATAAAACCCTAAGGTAACCCCACTTTTATATTTGTCTCCAGCAGAGTCTCCAGTTCCGTGATGCAGTGGGAGAACTGACTTGAGGTTTTGCATTTGTGTTCGCAAATGTTGTGGTTTAGCAAGAGTCGCCACCGACTTTTATTTTATCCAAAAGGAAAGGTAAAAAAGCACAGGAAAGACCTTTGAGATTGTTTTTGGGTTCGGGGGGTAGATTATGAAAAGGGAAGGTACTAGCACCCTTTTCATCCATGGTTTTCCATGGGCTCTTAGTTACTTGTTTTAGATCACTTGCTTTGCTTTTTCAATTGTTTGAAATGGTGCTTTGTGTGTTTTTGAAAGTATTTTGAAAAGAGGCCATCGTTTAGGAAATCTTTGTAATGATTCTTGTTTGTAAGAATGTATACAAAGATGTTTGTCTTTTAAAAAATGTTTCAATGTTTGAAAGTTGTTTGGAAATGTTTTTGAAATGTGTGAGTGTTTGTTTGAAAATAGCAAGGATTGTTTTTGAAATGATCAAGTAACTAGAAGCATATCTACCTACTCAAAAGTTTTTCTTGTACATTTTTATTCCTTTGACATTGTTGACCTACTATTGTTTTAGTAGACAACCCTATCTTTGGATGTTAAACAGGACGGGCGTGGGTCATCGTATGACCATGATAGCAATGGTGCCAAGTATCTTAGAAAGTTTTGGGGACCAAGATCATTTTGTTTTTAGGCAACCTTTTGATAGCGTCATCGAGGGACTATGATCTTTTGTTTTATTTTGTTTTGCCAAGATACCTAGCATGCATACCATGGCCATTTTGTAAGGAAACCAAGTGGGTGAAACCCTAGAGGTGCTTGTGTGTAAGGTGTTGTCATTTTCATGCATTTTTGTCTTGCATTAGGTCATGCTATTTATTTGATTTTTGTCTTATCATACAAACCCTAATTTACTAAACATGTATATAATGCGATAAATTGCGTAAAGTAAATCTAAATTATTACAACAATATTATGGGAAGGGGGATACAAGTTTTGAATGGGGATATTTGCACAAAATAAAACCCTAATTCACTATTACAACCCAATTGAATTTATTGTACAATAAATAAATAAACAAGTATTTAAATATGCAATAATATGTATTTATGCAAAAATGTTTTTGTATTTATTTTTATGTATGTGAAAAATAAATTATTTAAGTCTAAAACAAGAAAAAATATTGTGATTATTTTTGAAAGGGTGAAAAACCCTAATTTTTGTTTAAAATAAAATATATTCTATATTATTAACTTTATTCATTTTTGTTCAAAATAATAATAATAATATGTATAAAATGTTAAAATTTGAAATATGTATGAAAATAATATTTTAAATGTGAAAAATAATAAAATAAAAATGTATGATATTTTTATATTATTTACATGTTATTTTAAGAAAATGATTTCTATTTATTAGAATAAAACTATTTTTATATGCAAAAAAAATAAGATAAAAAATAAAATAAAATGCAAAAAATTAAGAAAATATTTTTGGGATTTTTTAATATTCAGAAAAAAAATAATAAAGTCAAAAATATAAAATATGCAAGAAAATACAAAAATATAAAAATAATAAGCCAGGGGGTGCAAAAGTAAAATGAGGGGTGTGAAAAGTAGCAAGCCCAAGGCGCCAGGCCCAGCCAGCTTCATCCCTGACCTCCAGACAACACCAAACGCGCGCGTTCTGAGTTCAAATCCTGTTCTTGCTCATGCTTGCATAAAATCAAAAACTCATAACACAAAAAAGGTAGCTTATGATCTCACGATTCCAATGATATAAAGAACATGACCTAACTCTAAAAGACCAAGGAGAATTTTAATGGCCCTAATTTCTGACCTAGTTTTTTCATGAACTTCAGCAATTAAATACTCTTAGCTCAGTTAATATAAATGACAACTATGCATATGTACAGCTCAAGCAAGTTAAGGACTACATTTTTGCTTCACAAATCGTGACCTAAGGATGCCTAAATAGAGAGATAGAAACTTGAAAAATACCTTGTTCAGTTGAGTTTGGATATGGCAATGTGGGAACTTTGAGTGAGGCCTGAAGTTCTGTGAGCTTCCTTGAAGTTCTCTCAAGCTTCTCCAATGCTCAGCTTGCCTTGTAGATGCTTGAATCTCCTTGTAGACGTCAACCTGCAAACCTACAAAATGAAAATGGTGATCCTTGAAACAGGGGTTACAGTTGCAAGACAAAGGCCTGGATAGTTTATGTGTGATGTATGGAAGGTGTTTCAAGGGTTGAATCAAGAAACGCACGAGTCAATATTGATTTGGCTTGAGATTTGCAGAAGTTGTCCTATTTGGGCAGAAAATGGTGTTTTTTGTGTTTGAGGGTGTTTGGGAAGTTATGCACTCGTGTATTTTCTTGTTACAAAGTTCTGAAGTTGTTTGAAATGATACTAAGTCTTGCCTTTATCAGATGGATGAGTTATATTGACTTTTGCCAGTTTGCTTGCTTTTGAAGAAAGTTTTGAAGTGACAATGAAAAAGCTTATACTTCCTAGCTTATAGACTACATCGAGTTGGTACAAGTTGCTTGATGTTTATGGATCTTGCTTCCAACAAAAGATCAGGTCCATGGCTCAAGAAATGAAAAGTTGGAAAAAGCAAGCTTTATCAAAGTAGTATTGTAAACTTTATGCCATTTTTGGATTGATTCATTGTGCAATGTTTCAAAGATCAGAATAAAGCCATTGTCCACTGACTTAGCATTCAATTAAGGAGTGTAGAAGGTATTAGGACCTGTAATACCAAGTACAATAATGTTTGAAACTGATTTGCAACTTGTAACATTGTGAAAATGCCTTGCACAAAAGTGATAAATTGCCATTTTCATTTCTTCGATTCTCCCTAACCATAAATGATCTTGGAGAGTTCTTTGACATTTTGAAAAGCTTGTTACATGCTATACAATCCATATTTAAAATGTATTTTGAGATACCTCTTGGAACTAGGTGAAAAATTTCCATGAAGTTAGGTCAAAAATCTGCCTAAACTAGGGCAAAATTTCACTAAGTTAAAAAGTTTATGGACCCTTATTCACAAAATCATAACTTGAGATCCAAGCATCTTTTTGGAAAACTTTGTGAATAAAAGTTGTAGATTTCATGGAGGAATACAACTTTCATGTTGGAAGTTTTCTTTGAATCCAATTGCATCATGGTGAAAAAGTTGTGGAAAGTTGGGGAAAATTAAGAAATTTCCATAACTTAGAATTTTTCTAAGTTATGAAAAAATTTCAAATTAAACCCTAATTTGCAACTTTAGGTTTCTTGATCAAAAAGTTTCACATTTTGACATATCTTTATGAATTATGACCCTTGGCACTTGATTTTTACCAAAAAGTCAAAGTTTGATTTTTCAGTGTATAGTTGACTTTTGATCAGTTGACTGCAAAATTCATCTGTCAACCCTATGCATTTGAGATCTTTTGAACTATGTGATTAGGTCAAGATGATGCTATTGAGTCCTTGAAATCATGCTTGAACCCAATTGGTCATTGGCTAGGTTAAAAATCATAACTTGCCCTTTCTCAATCAAAACCCTAATTTTGACCATTTTGCCCTTTTGATGATCTGATCAAATTTCTTGAGGAGTTGTGGTCCAAACTTTATCAAATGGTACATAGGAGCCTAGAATGTTGATGTGGATAAAAAATTATGAATTTTGACTGTAAATTGGCCATGGTTGACTTTTTCCCCAATACAGCTGATTTTTAGGTCAACTGTCCAATTGACTGGGCAAAAATGTGATTCAAGGCTTGAAACTTGGTATGAGTAATCTTAGGGGTCCAAGATGGTGTATGAAAGTCACATGGAGCATTTATGGTCCAAAAATCCTGGTGCCAACTCAAACCCTAATTTTAGGCTATCAGTGCAAGATGAGGTCTTGAGCTGAGCAAACCCTAATCTTGTCTTGAGTCCAAAGAGTCTTGTGAAGAAAATCTTGATAAAATGAGAGGGAAAATTTTGGGGTACAACACCTGCGTTCGAATCCCAGGTCCCCCTATTTTCTCTATATTATTTTCTTTCAGGTGATTCAATGTGCGCTCAAGCCTAATGTCCACCATATGCCTTCAGCATCAAGCGTGCCAGATGGCCAGATGGCCAGATCTGGTGGCCATATCTGGTGGCCATCATTGAAGGCACACCATAAGCCAGGCCCAATCTATTTCTTTATATTTTCTTTTCTATATTTCATTTAATTATTTAATTTAATTTAATTTAATTACTAACCAAAAATTATTTTCTTTTTATCAAAAAAAAATCACAAAAATATTTTATGTCCAATTAAATTTCAGAATTTTATTTTTCATTAATAAATATTAATTAAATTAATTAGGTTATTAATTTTAGATAACTTTCATTTATTTTGTAAATATTTAAAACTAATTAGAATCAATAGGTTTTAACCCTAATTTAATTATTTAATTTCTTTCCAAAATTAACAAAACTCCAAAAACGTGTCACTTAATTATTTTTCATTTATTAAATTAATAACTAATTGATTTAGCATTTAACTTTAGGATTTAATTTCTTTTTCTTAAAAAATAAAAACAACAAAAATATTTTCCTTTAATTAGGAGGGTCAAAACCCTAGTTTCACATTCGATCCAATTGTCTCGTGCACTTTATTTTTTCTTTATTCAATTATTGTATCTGCTCCCGGTTTGTAATAATTAATTAGGACATTTATTTATTTCACCGCTTTTAAATTTCAAAGGGGTTTGTCTTTGGCGATGTAAATACCCGACGCCTTGTAATAGTTTAGTTTAAATTCCGCACCTTTAATTTTTGCAAATATTCAACTGTTAGATGTTTGATAATAGGGTTTACATGACAAGAATGAATGTCTAATTTTAAAACAGTTAGATCACCCTAAACATGTGCAAAGATAAAAATAATTGAAATCAACACACTCTCACATGCGCACTCCTAGGGTACACCCCACTTGGTTGCCTTCGTAAATGTTCATTGAGTATAGGTTGTTTTAGAGGTCGCCCTCTTGTCTAAAAGATCATAAGTTGCCTCGGAAAGGTTACCTCGGATATCATTGCCTCGGATAAATGATCTAAGACATTAGGGTTACCGCTAAGATGTCCTAACATTGCTTTAGTGACTGTATGTCCCTCTTTCGAATTTATCCTCAAACTCCAACGACGGTGCTACTCACTCACTAATAGTCTAAAGGAAAAAAGCATAGAACGATTCTTTTTTCGAGTAGTTAGATTAGTTCTTAGATACTTGCTCATCCAAAACAAACATTTTTCACACTTACACACTTTTTAGGAACAAGTTTTAAAAAACACTTCATTACACTCTTGAAGACAGACGCAAGAGCCTGAGAGCCCGTAGATAACTACGGATAGAAAGGGTGCTAATACCTTCCCTTTCTATAATCTACCCCCTGTACTCGGAAATATCTCGAAAAAGGAATTTTTCTATGTTTTTTCCTTTCCTTGTTGGATAAAATAAAAGTCGATGGCGACTCTTGCTTACCGCGACATTTTGCGAAAACAAACGCAAAACACAAACCAGCATTCCAAAAACAATCAGTTCTCCCACCGTATCACAGAACTGGCGACTCTGCTGAGGAAAAATAAGTGGGGTGTACCTTAGGATTAATTCATCATAATGTTTTCAATTGCTTGATCTGTATGCTTTATCTTTATGGGTTTGAATCGTAGTTACTATAGATCCTAACCCGGATCCGGGTATACCTTTTAGGTAAGTAGCAATAGATTGTGAGGGAACTGTACGGCGTAGACCGATACAGTTGAAGCAGTAGCTACGTTGGTGTGGCACTTTAGTTTGTACTGATATCCCTTGTGGAGGAACAAGGAGAATATGGGGCTGCTAAGGGGTCATTAAGCACCAACTGACCTTAGAACCTATAATTGACCAACTTGGCCATAGAAAAGTAGTAGTATGCTACACTCAATGAGACCAAACTCTCGTGATGATTCCGGCTGCAAGAAAAGGTTGCTAAAATGGAATTATGACCGATCGAGGGTGGTCAGTGATATTGAGATCCTCTAGAACTCGGTTACTATTACTAGGACAGGTTTGAACCAACTAAACTGAAATAGGGTAATACTTAAACTCCATGCCAGCCTGAAATCTAAGGGCTACTGTGTGAATTGTTTGCCCTTGCCATGTTTGCTATCTGTGAATACTTGTGGTGTGTTTCTATCATGACATCATGCATCATGACATTGCATGCATATTTCATCAGACTAACCCATTTCAAAGACCGGGGGGATTCATCTTTGTTCTGTTTTGTAGGTCATGGCATCTATGTGCAGAAATACTATTCGGATCAACTTCGTACAAATCCCTGTTCAGCTTAGAGAGTTGGTTTCTAAGGTTCCAGATAATTCCTCCTTTATCAGAAGGCATGGTCACCTCCTCAGCCTAGTCACTTCCAAGATGGATGAGCAAATGATGAGCGTCTTGTTCCAGTTTTTTGACCCGCTACATCACTGTTTCACCTTCCCGGACTATCAGTTGGTCCCTACTTTGGAGGAGTTCTTTGATTTGCTTGGTATTTATATTCTAGAGCAGACACCATTTACAGGTTGGGAGATAGCTCTTAGGCCAGAGGATGTTGCTACAGCCCTACATCTGACAAAGGCTGAGGTAATGTCTAACTAGGAGACTCGGAGTGGGACAAAAGGCTTTCTGGCTAAGTTGTTGATTGATCAGGCTCAACAGTTTTGGGACAGTTTGGACTTTCAAGCATTCGAAGATATCCTGGCACTTCTCATTTATGGTTTGGTGTTGTTTCCTAATTCAGATTCTTTCGTCAACGTGAACGCAGTGAAGATCTTCATGTCCCGTAATCTGGTGCCCACTCTCTTAGGTGACATTCTACATGCTCTTTATGCCTGTACTGCTCGGAAACGGGGAACCCTTATGTGTTGTGCACCATTGCTGGCGAGGTGGTTTATTTCTCACCTCCCCAAATCTGTTTTGAAGAACAAGGAAGGTATGGGTTGGGCCTATATAATTATGTCCCTTGCTCATACAGACATCATTTGGAGTACTAAAGACATGGAAGAAGTAGCTGTTATTGACCGGTGTGGAGAATACCCCAATGTTCCTTTGCTTGGAATTAGGGGAGGAATAACCTATAATCCTTGTCTGGCCTTGCGACAGTTCGGGCGAGCCCGAAAGGATGGTCCTCATGAGTTGCTGATTTCGAGCATTGTCTTTGACTTCCAAGGGGATAGTGAGTGACATCGCCGCAGATTCATACGAGCTTGGAATAGGGTTAACAAGTCTGATTCGCATGATCTAGGAATGAAGACCTCTCTTCCGATGGAACCGTATCTCCCGTGGGTTCGAGCCCGTGCCCAAAAGCTGGGAATGTCGTACGAAGTTGTCTTACCGGTAATTGTTGAGAGTGCTGATGAAGAAGGGACTCCTCATACTATCCTCCACCCATACATGCCTACTGACATTGGGGCATTAAAGAGGTCTGTGATACAGCTAAGGGAAGAACGGGATACTTACAGAGAAAAGTATCATGAGCAGGAGCGGAAGAGCCTAAAGCTTACAAGGCAGCTGGAGAATGAGAAGGTCCTCAACGACTATGTCAGCACAGGAGGAAAACGACCATGGGAGCGCTGATGTCTTCTGTTATTTTCTAGTTTTGATTTACTTTTTCAGTTTTCTTTTTGTAACGCCTTAAAGGCATTTGTCAAACATTTTTTCAAGTTTTTAATCTAATAAAAGTGTGTTTGATTTTGGTTTATGAATTTGAATCTCCCGACGCCTTTGAAATCATGTCATACGCATTTCATTCCCATGCACCTCATTAAAGTTACCCTTACAGGTCTTTTATCTTCTTCGCTGTTTATTTCAGCATCATGTCTTCCGAAACATCCACTGATCAAGCTATTAAGGCTCTTCAAGCTCAGAACGCTCAGTTCCAGGAAATGTTCATGAACCTGGCCAAGGGGCAGAAAGATCTGAAGACTCTTATCTTGAAGGATAAGAAGAAGAAGAAGACGGTCCTCCTGAATATGGGTCATAGATTTGGAAACAGGTTGCGGGAAGAAGTTGATTTGTCCCACTTATCTGGAGGGGGAGAGAATCAAGAAGAAAGGAGGGCTCCTAGCCCTGTGGTTTCTGACAATGAGATTGACTTTGATGAAGACCAATATCCTCCGGTTGAGGATAGGTATAAGCAACTTGAAGACCGGTTAAGCGCGATGGAGATCCAGAAGATACCTGGGCTGGATTTTTGAGAGTTGGGTTTGGCATCTGGGGTGGTAATTCCCCACAAGTTCAAAGCACCAGTCTTTGCTAAGTATGACGGGGTCTCCTGCCCAAAGTTACACCTCCGTTCGTATGTTAGGAAGATTCAACCATATATTGCTGACAGGAACCTCTGGATTCATTTCTTTCAAGATAGTCTTTCAGGGACTCAACTTGAATGCTTCTATCAACTGGAAGGAGCTAGCGTCCGTAACTTGGAGGACCTTGCTACTGCATTTTACAAGCAGTACCAATACAATGCCGACCTTGCTCCCACGTGTACCCAACTTCAGGGTATGTCTATGGGTGCGAGCGAAGGTTTTAAGGACTACGCTCAGAAGTGGAGAGACCTTGCCGGGAGAGTCCAACCCCCTCTGGCTGACAGGGAGTTGGTGGATGTGTTTATGGGGACCTTGTATGGTCCGTATTTCAACCATTTGATCGGAAGTTCATCATCTGGTTTCACCGAATTGATAATGACTGGAGAGAGAATTGAAGCCAGTATCAAGAGAGGCAAGTTACAGAAAGGTGCTTCGTCAAGTACCGAGAAGAAGCCCTTCAAGAAGGACTCTAGTGCAGTTTACAGCTCTAGGAGCCATAACCAACCCTAGCATCGCCAAGCAGTTAATGCGGTGGTTATTTCAAGACCAACTGTTGCCCCACAATGCAACACTCAGCAAAGAGCAGAGATACCGCAGAGACAATTCACTCGGCTCAGTATGACCCTGTCTCATATTCTGCCGTAGTTGTTAAAGACCAATTCGGTGACTCTAAGGGAAGCCCCAAAGAATCCCAACACCACATCACCGTTGTACAATCCGAACGCCCACTGTGCTTTTCACTCCGATAGCCCAGGGCATGATACCAATAATTGATGGGCTTTGAAGAGTAAAGTGCAAGATCTGGTTGATGCTAAGGAGATCGAGTTTGAAGCGCCGGAAAAACCTAATGTCATAACGGCTCCTATGCTGAAACATGACGCGAGAGTCAATGCAATTGAGGATGATGATGAAGAGTATGATTTCGACAGCTGGATTTACCCCACTACCAACGGTGGCTTGAACAATTAGACGGTAAACGATTCCATGCCCGTTTCTTATATTACACAGTAATAGACTTTTTTTTTGAATTTGTAACAGACAATTTTAAACTTTACCGCCCGATGCCTTACCCGAGACACCGTGGCTCTGTTTGAGGGCTTTATATCTGTCATTTCCATATATCATTAATAAAAGCATTGGATGTTTTCTTGCATTTTTTGCGCTCCTTGTTTTTCTATTCTATCTTGCAAAACAACTATTTTACACACACTCACATATACAGGTCTACATCCACTCTGGATCCCACTGATAACGGCTCTGCTACTGCCGGTTATGACTTTGAAAGTCTGATCAACCAAGCCGAGGAAGAAGGTGAGGATGATTGCGAAGTGCCTGGTGAACTTGCTAGATTGGTATTCCAGGAAGAGAGGGCTATACAGCCGCATGAAGAGATATTAGAAATGATAAATCTGGGTACATAAGTAGATAAGAAAGAGCTCAAGATCGGTGCAAATCTAGAGTCTAGCGTCAAGCAACGGTTGATTCAGATGCTGCGTGACTATGTTGAGATCCTTGCCTGGTCTTATGAAGATATGCCTGGGTTGGATACTGATATCGTGGTTCACCTCTTGCCTACCAAGGAAGACTGTCCTCCAGTGAAACAAAAAGTTCGCCGAATGCGCCCAGAGATGTCTGAGAAAATCAAGGCCGAGGTTATGAAACAGTTTGATGCCGTTTTCTAGCAGTTACTTCTTACCCACAGTGGGTTGCCAACGTGGTTCTGGTGCCGAAGAAGGATGGTAAGGTTCGGATGTGTGTTGAATATAGGGATCTGAAAAGGGAGAGCCCCAAGGATGATTTCCCTCTGCCACATATCGACGTTCTGGTTGACAACACCGCACAGCATAAGGTCTTCTCCTTTATGGATGGTTTCTCCGGTTATAGTCAGATTAAGATGGCTCCCGAAGACATGGAAAAGACAACCTTTGTTACTCAATGGGGTACCTTTTGCTACAAAGTCATGCCTTTCGGAATGAAGAATGCTGGGGCAACGTATCATCCCGCCATGGTCATTTTGTTCCACGACATGATCCATCATGAGATTGAGGTATACGTTGATAACATGATTGCAAGATCCCAGACTGAGGAAGAACATCTTAAACACCTTCAGAAGCTATTTGACAGGTTGAAGTTGTACAGACTAAGGTTAAACCCGAACAAGTGCACCTTCGGAGTGAGGTCTGGTAAGCTGCTGGGTTTCATCGTAAGTGATAAAGGTATTCAAGTGGACCCTGCAAAGGTGAAGGCTATACAGGAAATGCCAGCTCCCCGAACAGAAAAAGAAGTCAGAGGCTTTTTGGGATGTTTGAACTATATTGCCCAATTCATCTCACACCTAACTGCTACTTATGAGCCAATCTTCAAGTTATTGAAGAAAGATCAAGTGGTAAGATGGAACGATGAATGTCAGACCGCTTTCGAAAGGATCAAAGAATATCTCCAAGAGCCACCTATTCTGATGCCTCCAGTTGAAGGGAGACCTCTGATCTTATACTTGACTGTACTCGATAATTCAATGGGGTGCGTGCTGGGGCAGCATGACGCGTCTGGCCGAAAAGAGCATGCTATTTACTACCTTAGCAAAAAGTTTACCGATTGCGAGACTCGATACTCGTTGCTTGAGAAAACTTGTTGCGCTTTCGCATGGGCTGCTCGCCGTCTGAGACAGTATATGCTGACTCACACTACTCTATTGATATCAAAGATGGATCCAATCAAGTATATGTTTAAAAAGCCTGCCTTGTCCGGAAGAATAGCAAGATGGCATATGATCTTGACTGAGTATGACATCCAATACACGACCCAAAGGAAATAAAGGGAAGTGTGTTAGCAGACCATCTGGCACACCAGGCAGTGGATGATTACCAGTCTATGAACTTTGAATTCCCATACGAGAATATCATGTTGGTGACTGATTGTGAAACACCTAGACCGGATGAAGGACCTGAGGAAGAATCCTGATGGTCTATGTACTTTGATGGAGCTTCAAACGCTTTGGGTAATGGCATTGGCGCCGTGATCATATCTCCTGAAGGCTCTCATACTCTATTCACCGCCCGACTATGCTTTAACTGCACCAACAACATGGCGGAGTATGAGGCATGCATTATGGGTCTTCGAGCAGCTATTGACCTAAGGATAAAGTTATTAAGTGTATTCGGAGATTCCGCTCTCGTGATCAGTCAGATCAAAGGAGAGTGGGATACGAAACACCCGAATCTTATTCCTTACAAAGAGTATGTATTGACTTTGCTTCCACACTTCGAGGAGATAACCTTTGAACACTTCCCTAGAGAGGAGAATCAGTTGGCGGACGCGCTAGCTACGATGTCTTCTATTTTCAAGGTCAGATGGGACAATGAAGCTCCCCAGATTACCATTGAAAGGTTGGATGAACCCGCACATTGTTGTGACATTGAGACTGAAGAGGTAGCAGATAAAACCTAGTTTCATGAAGTGAAGAGGTATCTTGAAGCTTAGGAGTACCCCGAGGGTGCATCTGTTAATGATAAGAAGTTTTTGAGGAGGTTCGCGACGAAGTTCTTCATCACCAATGACATTCTTTAAAAGCGTAATCATGATTCAACCTTACTGCGATGTGTGGATAAGAATGAAGCAGAAAAGATTATGGCAGAGTTGCATGAAGGTACTTTCGGAACTCATTCCAGTGGACACACCATGGCGAAGAAAATCCTACGGGAAGGATATTATTGGTCTACCATGGAAGCCGACTGTTATCAGCATTCTAGGACCTGTCATAAGTTCCAATTCTATGCTGATAAGGTGCACATACCTCCAGTACCTCTGAACATCTTGACAGCTCCTTGGACTTTTGCAATGTGGGGCATCGACATGATTGGTGAGATCAGACCTACGGCATCCAACGGGCATCGTTTCATATTGGTAGCTATAGATTACTTTATGAATTGGGTTGAAGTAGCTTCCTTTGCTACTGTAACCAAGAACGTCATGGCACGATTCATTCGGCATAATCTGATCTGTCGATTTGGTGTACCAGAGAGGATCATTACGGACAATGGTACAAATCTCAACAATAAAATGATCACCGAACTCTGCAAACAGTTCAAGATACAGCATCACAACTCTTCTCCTTACCGTCTGAAGATGAATGGGGTTGTAGAAGCGTCTAATAAGAACATTAAGAAGATTGTGCAGAAGATGACGGTGGCATACAAAGACTGGCATGAGATGTTACCATTTGCTCTTCATAGGTACCGTACCTCAGCGCGGACGTCAACAGAGGCAACACCCTATTCCTTGGTATATGGCATGGAGGCCGTCTTGCCCATTGAAGTTCAGATACCCTCTCTTCAGATTATGAAGGATGCAGGTTTGAGCGGAGATGACTGGATACAGACCCGGCTTGATCAGTTGAATCTAATCGATGAGAAGAGACTTACTGCTATTTGTCATGGTCAAACGTATTAAAAGCGAATGATCAAGGCATTTAACAAGAAAGTCAGACGACAAGAGTATCAAGTTGGGGACCTGGTTATCAAGTGTATCATCCTGCCACAAGGTGATCCCAGGGGCAAATGGACCCCTACGTATGAAGGGACATTTGTGGTTAAGAACATTTTCTCCAGAGGAGCGATGATTCTAACCACCATGGATGGTGACGACCTTCCTCACCCTGTCAATGCAGACATAGTGAAAATATACTACGCATAATCAAAGACCCGCTAGGTTGACTAGCCTAGGCAAAAATAAGGGCTTCCCGGCGAACCAAAAGGGTTCGGGCAAAAATAAGGGATGAAAATGAAAAAATATGTACACCCGGCAAGTCGAAAACCTGTAAAGGCGGCTTGGGAAAAAAAGGGTATCCCGGTAGACTGAAAGCCCGAAAGGGCGGTCCAGGCAAAAATTAGGGATCAAAGCGTAACATTATGTCTCATTGGATCACCTTGCAACCAGACTTCAGTATCGATTATCAAGCTCGGACGACATTAATCAATATGATCTACCTTCAACCAAGTAGCAAAGTGATGAGATGCTCGAGGACATAAAGGCAATAGCAGAGTTGGAACCCAGTGGTATTATTCACATAACTGTTTTTCTTTATTTTTCACAAATTGTATAAACTCTACTAATCGGCGGCATTCTCTTACTAGGACGTCATCCTCTTGTACAAAAATGCCTATTTACAGGCAAAATTTCAAAATCAATACAATTCATTTTCACAAATAAATTTTTCCTTTTTCTGTTTTGTTTTGCAAGAACGTCCAATGTTCATTTTTGATATATGCATTTGACATTGATTGCTGCTCATAAATATTTACAATGCGAAAGAAAAGACGATTACTTGTAATATCAGAAACAGGGGCAAACGAGAAATGTCCAAACCGTAAAGTTGCTTTGTCCTCTAGGTATAGGGATAGACCTAGCTGGAGGAAACAATTGAAAGTACATTCATTCTCCGCAAAGTAAGGAGAAAGATAATGGTGTTAGCTCTCCCCAGCTGAGACTCGCAATTGTGAATGAATCGGTAATATTCTCCCCAAGCAGAGTTTATTTATCATCAGCACTAAAAAGTCTTACCATCCCCAGCGGAGTATAAAAATATCCCCAGTGGAGTTGGAGGAATTGTCCCCAATAGACTTCGAAAGATCATCCCCAGTAAAGTATAAAAGGACTATCCCCAGTAAGGTCGCTATCAGAAAGTCATCCCCAGCGGAGTTCTTTCCTTTCACAAACAGGAATTCAATCCCCAACAAGGTTCATTATCACCCGCAACGGTAATTCATTCCCAGCTGAATTTATTAGCGGAATCCTCTGGCAGAGCATCTCTTCCCCACAGAGATATTCTCTCATCAGTTTATTCCCCAGCGGAGTTATCCTCTCCTGCAGGTTTATTCTCACAATCATCTTCATCCACTATCTCCAGCGAAAACAAAGAATTCAATTCTTTTCTCCAACAGCAATCCGGGATTTATTTTCCCTAGCTCAAAACATCACATTTTCATACATCATGACATGCATACGCATCATACGACACGATCTCATTTATTTTGAGAACATCATTGATTGGTACATATCATGCATTACATACAACTAACCTTTATCTTTCAGGAAGGATACAGTTAAATTCTCACAAAGTTCAAGCTATGAAGCTTCTACCTCAGTCGAATTACGGGCAAGCTCCTAAATCTCGACAAAGATATTTTCTCAATTGAATTACGGACAAGTTCCTAAATCTCAACAAAGTTGTTGAATTACGGACGAGCTCCTAAATCTCGACAAAGACATTTTCTCAGTTGCATTACGAACGAGTTCCTAAATCTCAGCAAAGTGGTTGAATTACGGACAAGCTCCTAAATCTCAACAGAGATGTTACCTCAATCGAATTACGGACGAGCTCCTAAATCTCGACAAAGATATTTTCTCAGTTGAATTACGGACGAGCTCCTAAATCTCAGCAAAGATGTTTCCTCAGTTGAATTATGGACGAGCTCCTAAATCTCAGCAGAGATATTCCCTCGGTTGAATTACAGACGAGCTCCTAAATCTCAGCATAAATATTCCCTCGGTTGAATTACGGACGAGCTCCTAAGTCTCAGCAGAGATGTTTGCCTCAGTTGAATTACGGACGAGCTCCTAAATCTCAGCAGAGATGTTTACCTCAATTGAATTACGGACGATGTACCTAAATCTCAGCGAAAATATTTTCCCAGTTGAATTACGGACAAGTTCCTAAATCTCAGCAAAGTTGTTGAATTACGGACGAGTTTCTAAATCTCGACAGATATGTTCCTCAGTTGAATTACGAAAGATGTTCCTAAATCTCAGTGGAGATGTTTCCTTAGCCGAATTACAGACGAGTTCCTAAATCTCGACAGATATGTTCCTCAGTTGAATTATGGACAAGTTCCTAAATCTCAGTAGAGATGTTTCCTCGGTTGAATTACGGACAAGTTCCTAAATCTCAGCAAAATAGTTGAATTACGGACGAGCTCCTAAATCTCAGCAAGGTTGTTTCCTCCGTTGAATTATGGACGGGCTCCTAAATCTCAACAGAGATGTTTCCTCAGTAGAATACGGACAACGAAGCTCCTAAAATTCTACTTCTTTCAACAAAGATCGGACTTCCCCAGCGGAATCTTCCTCAACAACAGGTATACAAGCTCTCGCTAAGGAATCTCTTATGCGATCGACACTCCTTCGGATGGCATCTTTAAGCCCATCCCCTCGTCAGCAATTTCCAAATGGCATCTGTAAGCCCATTTCTGATATCACAAGACAGTTACCACTTCATGCGAGTGCAAATTTCTGGGCACTCTAGTGTTCAATCCTCTTCCACCTTCGGATCACGAAAGGCAAGAAAGCCGATCTATATCCTCGGGTTTAAGAAGATTGAACAGGGGTAGCTGTTGTACCCCAAAATTTGCCCTCCCATATTTCTCAAATATTGCAAGAAAGATCTCCAAGTTGCTCAAAGTAGTCCAAGGGTTGGCCAGACAAGCTCTCTCCCAAGGCAGTCTACCTCAAATTAGGGTTTCATGTTGCATCAAGATACTTGATTCCAAGGGATCCCAAATGCTCACCAATGTCCTAATATGTTCTCAGGATCATCCATGTCATGTTTCAAGCCCTACAGAGGAAGTTTGCTCAGTCAATTGCTCAAAGGTCCAAAAGTCAACTATGCTAGGGCAAAAGTCAACTATGACCCACATAAAGTCAAACTTCAAGATTTTTGGTCAACATTCTCATTTTGAAGTATATTTCATCATTTGATCAAGGGTTGATCATGATTCATCAAGGATTGCTCATTATTCATCAAGACTCAAAAGTTGCTAAATTAGGGTTTTGGAGGAAAAGTCAACCCAACTTTGACCAAGCATAAATTTATCATACTTTATGAGAAATGACCCATATAAATCTCATTTTGAAGAGGATGAAATTACCTACAATCCATCTTCATCTCCCAAGATCAAAATATGCACTCACAAGAAGTTATGAATTTGGACATTATAGGTCATTTTGAAAAGTCAACAAAAACACCTTTTTTGTCAAAGCTTCATACATGAGCATGGAATATCAAAATGAGATGAGACCAAAGGCGTTGCTTAGAGGACATCTCAATCTTTATAAAAAGTCAAAGAACGCCTACAAAGAGTCAAAATTGAGGAAGTTATGCATTGTTAAAGTTGACCTTTTTTGCAAAATTGCCAAAAGTCAACTATCCCCAAAACTTCAAATTTTGCCAAATGGGACCATTCTTTTTCACTTGTTGAAATTCTGGCAGCAGATACCAAATGTCACAATGAATGTTATGACACGTATCTGACACACTTCAAGACAATAATTTTAAAAGCAGTAAAGAACACAATCAATTGTTTACCCAGTTCAGTGTGTAACAACACCTACTCTGGGGGCTACCAAGCCAGGGAGGAAATGCACTATAAGAGATATTAATTTAGGAATAAACCAACCAGTTTATCTCCTTCACTTAAGACCTACTCAATGCAACTTCAATCTAAGATCAACTTAAACCTGAGTTCCTTTTCACTCCCCCTCAATCACAGCAGTGATACTAAACTATTGATAAATGAAATTGTGAAGATACTCTTCAGTACACACACTTGATTTTACTTCACAGCTTTAATCAAGTGACAAACACTCTTGCTTCAAAGCTTTGAGTGATACACAACCCTTACAATCAAATCCTACTCCAAGTCACTTATCACAATGATAAATGCTTGGATCACAGTAGTTACAACTATACAATCCCTTATTGATCTTCTGTCAAAAAGTGTGCTTTACCAACAGTCTTCATGAGGAATATATAGGCAGCTATTATTCAGTTAGGGCTTCCACGAAAATAGCTAGGGTTAATTAGGGTTAACCTCAAGACTTGGTCATAGGTCTTTAACAACCAGATTAGGGTTAAGCAGAGTTAACCTAATGTCCACGTGAGAATCTGATCTGGACTGTATAAACCAGATTCCTGAAAATTCTAAGGAATAACAAATCTGCACAAATGCTAGATCAGTACAGGATGTCTTACCATTGGTTATGACAACAAGAATCCTGTTTACTGATTTTGGTAGAATGCAATAAATATGATCATTGCTTAATGATCAGCTAAACACTCATATTTAGTAGCTCCTGTATGACATTCTTTTTCTTCAGAATGTACCTTGTATCCCAGAATGTTATGACATCAGTCATGACATTCACACAACTGGTTTTACCAAAAAAAATGCCAACAACCAAACACTTACATTTGTTTTGAGTTGGCATCATAGCCCACGTGCTCTAGCCCTTGCCACTTATCCATATCATATTTTTATTAATTATTTTGATTTTTATTTGAATTCATTTGATTTAAATCAAAATAAATCAAATAAAAATCCAAAACATTGATAACAAGAGATTTTGTGATGATTTCAGGTCTTAAATCACAGCCAGCCATCATCAAATTCGCACCAAGCCATATGTGTACAAAGAGATTGGATTTGGACCAATTTTGGAAAGTTTTAAAGAAGCAAATAAAATCAAATCAAAAAGGATTAAAGGAGGGAGATTTGGATCAATTATGGACTTGGATTCATTCTTTGTTACATAAGGGTTGTGTGCAGATCAAAATCGAGGGGGGAGAGGCGCGCTAGAGCAAGAACAGAATTGGCAAAAAGAAGCAAAAAGTGTGAGATCAAAACCCCACTTAGAGGCGTCCTCAAGGCTCGATACCTGTCCCAATCGTCTCCTGGAAGTCTCCACAACCTAAAGCAATCGAGACCAATCATTTTCAAGCCCTCTAGCGCGTTGTAAGGCCGTCACAGTATCACCCTTTTCTTGAATTCGAAAAGCTTCATTCTTGCATCCATAGTGTAAAATAATTGCATATTCTTGATCAACATGATGTTTGCAAACTTTTTACAATAGCCAATTTCATTTATATGGACTGAATCGAAACTCACCATTGTTAGGTTTTCAAGCTTTGGTTTAGGGCTTTTTGTTTCAGGAATAATTAGCCTTCATAATGGGCATGGTTGTGATTAGGAGAGTGAGACGAACTCAACCATGGCGTTGGATTCCATTTAGGTGGCCTGTAGAGGATTTTTGAAATGCATAGACCTGTAGCAACGGACTCTGTCCGTAGGTGTGATACGGTGGGAAAGAATTGACTATTTTTTGGAATACTGGTTTGTGTTTTGCGTTTGTGTTCACAAAATGTCGCGGTAAGCAAGAGTCGCCACCGACTTTTATTTTATCCAACAAGGAAAGGAAAAAAGCACAGAAAAATTCCTTTTTTGAGATATTTCTCGGGTTCGGGGGGGTAGATTATAGAAAGGGAATGTGTTAGCACCCTTTCTATATGTGGTTATCCACATGCTCTTAGGTACTTGCTTAAAGTGTTTTCAAAATTGCTTTTCTTTGTGTTTGAGGGTTTGAAGAAGTTTTTGTTTGAAAGGTGTAAGTGTGAAAAGTTTTTGTTTTTGAAAGAGCAAGTATCTAAGAACCATCTACCTACTCGAAAAAGGAATCAATCTGTGCTAATGTCCTTTAGACAATGCTATCCCACTATTAGTGAGTAGGTAGCACCATCGTTGGAGTTTAAGGGTCAATTCGATTAAGGGACGTACGGTCACCAAAGCAATGTTAAGACACCTTAGCGGTAACCCTAATGTCTTAGATCATTTTTATCCTAGGCAACCGTTTCGAGGCAACTATGATCTTTGGACGAGAGGGCGACCTCTAAAACTTCCTATACTCAATGACCGCGTATGAAGGCAACCAAGTGGGGTGTACCCTAAAGTGCGCATGTGCGAGTGCGTTGTTTTCAGCTATTTTGTCTTTATACATGTCAATGGTTATCTATGTTGATTTTAGGTTAAACATCCAATCTTGTCATGCATACCTATTATCAATCATCTAACAGTTATATAAGTTGCGGAAATTAAATTGCGGAAATTTAACTAACTATTACAAGGCGTCGGGTATTTACATCGCCAAAAACAACCCTTTGAAATTTAAATGCGGAAAATAAATAAAGCGGTAAAAATAGTTAAAGTCCTATTAAGCTATTACATTCCGGAAACAAATACAATATTGAAATAAAATGGATCGCGTGCGGGAAATTAAATCGGGCGCAAGTTTTTAGGGTTTTTACCCTTTAATTAAAGAAAAGATTTTTTTTTGGTTATTTTTGAATTTATGAAAGAAATTAAACTAGATTAATTATTAAATTAATTAATTAATTAATTAATAAAAATATTTTTGGGTTTTTGATATTTAAAGAAATAAAAATAAATTTAATCAATGTTAATAAAAACCTAATTGTCTAAGATAATTTTAATTATTGCAAAAAAAAAATATTAAAGTTATTCCTAATTAAAACTAAATTAGTTAATTGATTTATGAATAAAAATAAAATACTGAGATTTAATTTAAATAAAAAAACATTTTTTGGTTTTTATTTTATAGATAAAATTATTTGATTGGTTAGTTAATAATAAAATAATATCAATAAATAATTAAAAGAAATAATTAAAAAAATAGAAAGAGTTAGGAGGCTTGGGCCTGTTTAAGGGGTTAGAATGGCAATTCAGAGGCCCAATTACGTTGGCCTGGCTTGACTTTGTGGGATTCCCTGTGCGCCTTTGACTCGGTTCCGTGGTGGACGTTCCATCTGGACCACAGAATTTGGCCCTAGGGCCATCTGGCACTTTGATGTGTGAGGGAACATGATACACCACGCGCTTGAATCTGCACTGGATAACCTGTAGAAAAAATATAACAAAGTGTTTGGAGGACCTGGGATTCGAACCCAGGTCCTGTTGGTGACTGCCAGCTCCTCTTTCCACTAGGCCAACGCGCTTCTATTGTTAGTATGTTCAGCAATAATGATAATATGAGAAAATACATTAATATGCCAGAACAAAAAAATAAAAACGCGCGAATATTTGAATGGGGCAATCAGATGGGGGCACGTGGTCGTCCCTGTCCTCAGGTCTGCAAGGAAATTACCTGCAAATTTAAATTCGCAGCTAAAAGCGTAGGTCATTCCAAAAACTCATCTCAGGCCATATAAACTCCATCCAAGGCCATGGTTGTGTTCGTCTTTCTCCTCCGGTCATGTCCATGGCCATTAATAGGTCTAATTTTACCTGTAACAAAAACCCCTAAAAAAACCTAGGAAACCCTACAATGGCATTTTGCACCACATAGCAGATAAACACAATCAAATAATATGGAAAGCTTGGAAATTATCTAGTGATTGCAAATATACCATTGGTTTCTTGTAATAATGCATGGATTTTGAAACAGAAAATGCAATTCAGAGGGGGGCCGTGTATCACTTACAGTGCGTTTGAGAGGGTGTGAGAGCTTGCTTTTGATTGCAGAAGGTTGAGTAGACACCCAACAATCGATTGATGTTGAGTCTTGATTCTGAAAACGCCTCCAAGCTTGATTTCGACTTTGCACTTTTTACCACTTTTTCTAAGTTTTTCTTTCAGTGTTCTTGCAGCCTCTAGGTCTCAATTTCGTGTGCCTTGACTTGTATATGTAATATGCAATGCATTAGGTTAACATTTGTGGATTGAATCTTTGTATATCAATGCCATAGGATTTGATTTGATCCACCATTGAAAATTTGCCAATTTTGTCAAAAACTCAATATTTTTGCACATGGAATACTTGATACGAGTTTGATCATGATATTGATGATGATTAAGTCCTGAAAATAGAAAAAGATCTCATGTAATCAAGTTTTGGGATTTTATTTGATTTAAATTGATTTAAAATGAAATAATTCAATAAAAAATCAAATAAAATAATAAAATTGATAAATGGACACAAGGATGAGGCTAGGACACGTGTGTAATGTGGCAATTCCAAATCAAGTGGAAAAGAATGGGCCCATTTGACAAAATTTGAAGTTTTGGGAATAGTTGAATTTTGGCAATTTTGCAAAAATGCCCAACTTCAACAATGCATAACTTCTTCAATTTTGAACTTTTGGAAGTTTTATTGGTCTTTTTAGAAAGCTTGAGATGTCCTCTAACCAACCCTTTTAGTCTCATCTCATTTTGATATTCCATTCTCAAGTTATAAACTTTGGGGAAAAAAGGTGTTTTTGTTGACTTTCAAAAATGACCTATAATGTCAAAATTTGTAACTTTTTGTGAGTTCATTTTATGATCTTGGGGTATGAAGATGGATTGTAGGAAATTGCATCCTCTTCAAAATGAGCTTTGGATGGGTCATTTCTCATAAAGTATGAGAAATTCGTGCTTGGTCAAAGTTGAGTTGACTTTTCCTACAAAACCCTAATTTAGCAACTTTTGAGTCTTGATGAATTTTGAGCAATCCTTGACGAATCATGATCAAACCTTGATCAAATGATGAAATATCATTCAAAATTAGAATGTTAACAAAAAACCTTGAGGTTTGACTGTATTTGGGTCACAGTTGACTTTTGCCCTAGCACAGTCGATTTTTGGACCCCTTGAGCAATTGACTGACCAAACTTCCTCTACAAGGCCTAAAACTTGACATGGATGATCTTGAGAACATATTAGGACATTGGGGAGCACTTGAGGTCATTGGGATGCAAGGACCTTGATGCAACACAAAACCCTAATTTGGGATTGACTGCCTTAGGAGATAGCTTGACTGTCCAACTCTTGAGCAAACTTGAGCAACTTGGAGATTTTTCTTGAAATGTTTTGAGAAATATGAGAGGGAAAATTTTGGGGTGCAACAGATTCCCCTGTTTAATCTTCTTAAACCTGGGGATGTAGATTGGCTTTCGTGCCTTTCGTGATCCGAAGGTGGAAGATGATTGAACACTAGAGTGCCTAGAAATTTGCACTCGCATGAAGTGGTATCAGCCTTGTGATGTCGGGAATGGGCTTATAGATGCCATTTTGTGATTGTTGACAGAAAGTCTTCGACTGGAATAAGAATCGGGGAGATCTTAGCATCGATCTGACTAAACCAGAGAAGGTCTTGGATTGACTTTGACTGGATAAGAATCATAAAAATCTTAGAATCGATTTAACTGAACCAGACAAAAGTATTGGAACATCTTCGACTGGAATAAGAATCAGGGAGATCTTAGCATCGATTTGAATGAACCAGAGAAGGTCTTGGATTAACTTTGACTGGATAAGAATCAGAAAAATCTTAGAATCGATTTAACTGAACCAGACAAAAGTCTTGGAACATCTTCGACTGGAATAAGAATCAGGGAGATCTTAGCATCGATCTGACTGAACCAGAGAAGGTCTTGGATTAACTTTGACTGGATAAGAATCAGAAAAATCTTAGAATCGATTTAATTGAACCATAAGAAAGTCTTGGAATATCTTCAACTGGAATAAGAATCAGGGAGATCTTAGCGTCGATCTGACTGAACCAGAGAAGGTCTCGGATTAACTTTGACTGGATAATAATCAGAAAAATCTTAGAATCGATTTAACTGAACCAGACGAAAGTCTTGGAATATCTTCAACTGGAATAAGAATCAGGGAGATCTTAGCGTCGATCTGACTGAACCAAAGAAGATCTTGGATTAACTTTGACTGGATAAGAATCGGAAAAATCTTAGAATCGATTTAACTGAACCAGACGAAAGTCTTGGAATATCTTCAACTGGAATAAGAATCAGGGAGATCTTAGCGTCGATCTGACTGAACCAGAGAAGGTCTTGGATTAACTTTGACTGGATAAGAATCAGAAAAATCATAGAATCGATTTAACTGAACTAGACGAAAGTCTTGGAATATCTTCAACTGGAATAAGAATCAGGGAGATCTTAGCGTCGATCTGACTGAACCAGAGAAGGTCTTGGATTGACTTTGACTGGATAAGAATCAGAAAAATCTTAAAATCGATTTAACTGAACTAGATGAAAGTCTTGTGATATCTTTCTGAGGAATCTGCTGAAACAGCCCTCAATAGATATAGTTTTTGAGGGGACTACCAGGTCATATAAGTAGTCAACGGTGTTTATTGATTCGTCTTTCCCTGAAAAGGTAAAGAGTTAGTCATATGCAATGTCATGATGTATGAAATGCATGATATATATCAAGCAATGATGCTCTCAAAATAAATGAGATTGTGTGGTATGATGCGTATATGCCTGTATCATGATGTATGGAAATGTAATGTTTCTAGCTGGGGAAAATAAATCTCGGATAGCTGCTGAAGAATAGAGTTGGATTCTTCGTTTCCGCTGGGGATGGAGAACGAAGAGAATAAACCTGCAGGAGAGGATGACTCCGTTGGGGGAATAAACCAATGAGGAGATTACTCTGTGAGGAAGAGATGTTCTTCTGAAAATTCCAGTGATAAATTCCGTCGGGATGAATTACCGTTGCTGGTGATATTGAATCTGTTGGGGATTGAATTCTTGTTTGTGAAAGGAAAGAACTCCGCTGGGGATGATCTTCGGTTACGACTTCACTGGGGATAACCAGTTAGACTTTTGTGGGGATAATCCTTTGAGCTTTGCTGGGAACGATCCTTTGAACTCGGCTGGGGGGATTTATTTTTGTACTCCGCTAGGGATAAACTTCCAGAGTCTACTGGGGATGATTCTCCCAACTCCGTTGGGGAAGCTTTTTCAGATTGTGCTGGGAAAATTTTAACTCCACTGGGGATATCTTGTACCCTGCCGGGGAGCATTCTTATATTCCGTTGGGGAATATTAAGACTGCCGGGGATATCAAGCCTTTTTAATGTTGATGGTAGATAAACTCTGTTTGGGGAGAATATTACCGATTCGTTCACAGTTGCAAGTCTCAGTTGGGGAGAGCTATCATTATTGTCTTACTTTGCGGGGAGTGAAAGTATCTTAGCCATATTCTTCATCTGAATCTACCTTTGTACCTGGTGGACAGAGCAACTGTATAGTTTGGACAATTCTCGTTTGCCCCTGTTTCTGATATTACCAGTAATCATCTTTTGTTTCGCATGTAAATATTTATGAGCAGTAACTAACGTCAAGTGCATATATCAAAAATGAACATTGGACGTTTTTTGCAAAACAAAACAGATAAAGGAAAAATAGTTTGAAATTTCATTGAAAATGAATTGTATTGATTTTGAAGTTTGGCCTGTAAATAGGCGTTTTTGTACAAGAGGATGGCGTCCTAGTAAGGGAACGCCACCGAATAATAGAATTTACACAATTTATGAAAAACTAAACAAAACAGCTATGTGAATGATCCCACTGGGTTCCAACTCTGCTATTGCCTTTATGTCCTCGAGTATCTCATCACTCCGCTATTGATTGAAGATGAATAAGATTTATTAGTGTCGTCCGAGCTTAATAGTCGATACTGAAGTCTGGATGCAAGGTGATCCAATGAGACATAGTGTTACGCTTTGATCCCTAATTTTTTACTGGACCGTCCTTTCGGGTTTTCAGTCCACCGGGATACCCTTTTTTTGCCAAAGCCGCCTTTTCAGGTTTTCGACTTGCCGGGTGTACAGGTTTTTTCATTTTCATCCCTTATTTTTGCCCGAACCCTTTTGGTTCGCTGGGAAGCCCTTTATTTTTGCCTAGGCCAGTCAACCTAGCGGGTCTTTGATTATGCATAGTATCTTTTCACTATGTCTGCATTGACGGGGTGAGGAAGGTCGTCACCATCCATGGTGGTAAGAATCATAGCTCCGCCTGAGAAAATTTTCTTAACCACAAATGGCCCTTCGTAAGTAGGTGTCCACTTGCCCCTGGGATCACCTTGAGGTAATATGATGTGCTTGATAACTAGGTCCCCAACTTGATACTCTTGTCGTATGACTTTCTTGTTAAATGCCTTGATCATTCGTTTCTGATACGTCTGACCATGACAAATAGCAGTAAGTCTCTTTTCGTCGATTAAGTTCAGCTGATCAAGTTGGGTCTTAATCCAGTCATCTTCGCTCAAACCTGCATCCTTCATGATTCGGAGAGAGGGTATTTGAACTTCGATGGGCAAGACAGCCTCCATACCATATACCAAGGAATAGGTTGTTTCCCCTGTTGACGTTCGTGCTGAGGTACGGTATCCATGAAAAGCAAATGGTAACATCTCGTGCCAGTCTTTGTACGTCACCGTCATCTTCTGCACAATCTTCTTGATGTTCTTATTAGCCGCTTCAATAGCCCCATTCATCTTCGGCTGGTAGGGAGAAGAGTTGTGATGCTGTATCTTAAACTGCTTGCAGAGCTCAGTGATCATCTTATTGTTGAGATTGGTACCATTGTCCGTGATGATCCTCTCTGTTACACCATATCGACAGATCAGATTATGCTGAATAAACCGTGCCACGATGTTCTTGGTTACAGTAGCAAAGGACGCTGCTTCAACCTACTTCGTAAAGTAATCAATCGCTACCAGGATGAAACGATGCCCGTTGGATGTCGTAGGTCTAATCTCACCAATCATATCAATGCCCCACATTGCAAAAGGCCAAGGAGCTGTCAAGACATTAAGAGGAACCAGAGGTATGTGCACCTTATCAGCATAAACTTGGCACTTGTGACATGTCCGAGAATGCTGATAACAGTCGGCTTCCATTATGGACCAAAAATATCCTGCCCGAAGGATTTTCTTTGCCATGGTGTGTCCACTGGAATGAGTCCCGAAAGTGCCTTCATGTAATTCTGCCATGATCCTTTCTGCCTCGCTCTTATCCATACATCGCAGTAAGGTCGAATCATGGTTACGCTTGTAAAGGATGCCATTGCTGATGAAGAACTTTGCTGCGAACCTCCTCAGAAACTTCTTGTCATTAACAGATGCACCCTCGGGGTATTCCTGAGTCTCAAGATACCTTTTTACTTCGTGAAACCAGGGCTTTTCTGTTACCTCTTCAGTCTCAATGTCACAGCAATGTGCAGGTTCGTCCAATCTTTCAATGATGATCCGGGGAGCTTCGTTGTCCCAATTGACTTTGAACATAGAAGACATTGTAACCAACGCGTCCGCCAACTGATTCTCCTCTCTAGGGAAATGTTCAAAGGTTATCTTCTCGAAATGGGGAAGCAATGTCAGCACATACTCCTTGTAAGGAATAAGATTTGGGTGTTTCGTATCCCACTCGCCTTTGATCTGACTGATCACGAGGGAGGAATCTCAGAAGACACTTAAGAACTTAATCCTTAGGTCAATAGCTGCTCGAAGACCCAGGATGCACGCTTCATACTCCGCCATATTGTTGGTGCAGTTGAAACATAGTCGGGCGGTGAACGGAGTATGAGAGCCTTTAGGAGATTTGATCACGGCGCCAATGCCATTACCCAAAGCGTTCGAAGCTCCATCAAAGTACATAGACCATCGGGATCCTTCTTCAGGTCCTTCATCCGGTCCAGGTGTCTCACAGTCAGTCACTATCATGATATTCTCGTCCTAGAATTCAAAGTTCATAGACTGATAATCATCCATTGCCTGATGTGCCAAATGGTCTGCCAACACACTTCCCTTGATTTCCCTTTGAGTCATGTACTGGATGTCATACTCGATCAAGATCATCTACCATCTCGCTATTCTTCCGAAAAAGGAAGGCTTTTCGAAGATATACTTGATTGGGTCCATCTTTGATATCAATAGAGTAGTGTGAGTCAACATATACTGTCTCAGCCGGCGAGCAGCCCATGCCAAAGCGCAGCAAGTTTTCTCGAGCAGTGAGTATCGGGTCTCACAGTCGGTAAACTTTTTGCTAAGGTAATAAATAGCATGCTCTTTTCGGCCAGACTCATCATGTTGACCCAGCACACACCCCATTGAGTTGTCGAGTACTGTCAAGTATAAGATCAGAGGTCTCCCTTCAACTAGAGGCATCAGAATAGGTGGCTCTTGGAGATACTCTTTGATCCTTTCAAAAGCGGCCTAGCATTCATCGTTCTAACGTACTACTTGATCTTTCTTCAGCATCTTGAAGATTGGCTCACAAGTAGCAGTCAGGTGCGAGATGAATCGGGAAATGTAGTTTAGTCGTACCAGAAAGCCTCTGACTTCTTTCTCTATTTGGGGAGCTGGCATCTCTTGTATGGCCTTCACCTTTGCAGGATCCACTTGAATACCTTTGTCGCTTACGACGAAACCCAACATCTTACCAGATCTCACCCCGAAGGTGCACTTGTTCAGGTTTAATCTCATCTTGTACAACTTCAACCTGTCAAACAGCTTCTGAAGATGGTCCAGATGTTCTTCTTCAGTTTGGGATCTTGCAATCATGTCATCGACGTATACCTCAATCTCATGATGGATCATGTCATGAAACAAAGCAACCATGGCACGCTGATATGTTGCCCCGGAATTCTTTAATCCAAAAGGCATGACCTCGTAGCAAAAGGTACCCCATTGAGTAACAAAGGTTGTCTTCTCCATGTCTTCGGGATCCATTTTAATCTGATTATAACCGGAGAAACCATCCATAAAGGAAAAGACCTTATGATGTGCGGTATTGTCAGCCAGAACATTGATATGAGGTAGAGGGAAGTCATCCTTGGGGCTTGCCCTGTTCAGATCCCTATAGTCAATACACATTCGAACCTTACCATCCTTCTTTGGTACAGGAACCACGTTGGCCACCCACTGTGGGTAAGAAGTAACTGCTAGAAAACCAGCGTCAAACTGTTTTATAACTTCAGCCTTGATTTTCTCAGACATCTCTGGGCGCATTCGGCGGACTTTCTGTTTCACTGGAGGACAGTCTTCCTTGGTAGGCAGGCGGTGAACCACAATATCGGTATCCAACCCTGGCATGTCTTCATAAGACCAGGCAAATATCTCAACGTAGTCACGCAGCATCTAAATCAACCGTTGCTTCACACTAAGCTCTAGATTTTCCCCGATCTTGACCTCTTTCTTGTCTACCTCTGTACCCAGATTTACTGATTCCACGGGCTCTTCATACGGCTAAATAGCCCTCTCTTCCTGGAGTAGCAGTCTTGAAAGTTCACCAGGCACTTCGCAATCATCTTCACCTTCGTCTTCAGCTAAGTTGATCGGATTTTCAAAGTCATAACTGGCAGTAGCAGAGTCGTTACCAGTAGGATCTAGAGTGGACGTAGACCTGTATATGTGAGTGTGTGTAAAATAGTTGTTTTGCAATATGTAATAAAAGAAAAAACAAGGAGCGCAAAATTTGAAATGCAAGAAATGTCCAATGCTTTTATTAATGATATATGTAAATGACACACATAAAGTCCTCACAAATGAAGCCACGGTGCCCCGGGTAAGACACAGGGCCGTAAAGTTTAAAACATTGTCTGTTACAAATTCCAAATAAAAGTCTCATTACTGGGTAACAAAAGAAATAGGGATGAAGTCCTTTGTTGTCCAGTTGCTTAGTCCTCCATCAGTAGTAGGATAGATCCAACTGTCGAACTCAGTCTCTTCAACATCGTCTTCAATGGCATTCACTCCTGAATTGCTGATGAACAAGGGAGGTCTTCTGATTCATGCATTCCGAACAGCCTTCTGAGCTTCTGCAGTGAAACCCAAACCAAACTTGTTAGTCTTCTTTTCAAAATCAGGGAGTTGTCCCCAATTTTCACACCCACCTTTCTCGACAACATCCCGGACATCCTTAAAGGAAGCCATCTTCATAGGAGAATCTTCAACAACAGTGTCAGTTGATGCCAGCGTCTGGGGAACCTCTTCAAAATGCTGAAATGGGATCTCAATGAACTCCCCGTCCATCTCTACATATCGGAAAGAGTTGAGGTGGCTCACCATGTACTCCTCCTTTCCTTGTACTGTCACAATCTTCCCTTTCACTGGGTACTTCAGCTTCTGGTGGAGCGTAGACATTACTACCCTAGCTTTGTGGATCCATGGACGACCCAGCAAATAAGAATAAGATGGCCGAATGTCCATCACATAGAATGTAGATGCAAAAACCTGAGAACCAATCTTAATCGGGATATCAACTTCTCCATGTACCATCCTCTTAGACCCATCAAAAGCCCTGACGACAATGTTGCTTGGTTTCAGCTCCAACCCTTCACAGTCCAACCAGTCTAGAGCTTTCTTAGGTAAAACGTTCAATGAGGAACCAGTATCCACTAATACATGAGTAAGAGTAGTGCCCATGCATTCAATGGAGACATGCAGGGCATCGTTGTGATTATTCCCCTTAGCAGTCAAGTCGGCGTTAGAGAAACCCAACCCATTATCAGCAGTCAAACTAGCCACGCAATCTTTAAACTGATCAGCCGATGTTTCTTGTTGTACGTGTGCAGTTTTCAGGAAAGCAATCAGAGCCTTGGCATGGGCCTCTGAGCATAGCAACAGAGATAACATAGAAATCTTGGACGGGGTTTGCCCCAGCTGCTCAACTACATTGTAGTCGCTCTTTTTGATGATCTTCAAAATCTCTTCCATCTCTTGTCTAGAAGCTTCAACAGTAATCGTCTTTGGTGCCTCCGTCTGGGCAGGCTCACCGGTGGTCCTTTTGCCCCGAGCGTCAGAGGACTCGGCGATAGGGGTAAGAATATGAACTTGAGCAGGAATAGTAGCAGGTACACTGGCAGGTGTAATAACAACAGGTTTCCGGGCAGTTGGAGGAGAGATATCAGGGGAGAAAAGTCTTCTGCTGCGGGTGACTTTAGCAGGTCCAACAATATTGCTGACGTCAGTATCAGCATCCCACTCTTGTTTAACTCCATGAAAATAAACATCAGCCCCATAGTGCCAAGGGACAGCTTTATCAGATGTATAGAGGATAGGCCCAGGAACAATGATGATCAATGGTGAGATTCTTGGAACATATGTAATTCTAACAGGCTTTCTCGAGGAAGCCTTGGAAGAATCATCGAAAATGGTGATAATAGCAATTTCTTCAACAGGGACCAAAGGAACAACAGTCTTCTCAAACAGAATTTATTTACTATCCATCAGGCGTTAGACACCTGATTTCAAAAGATGGCAACTGGTTGGTAGGACAGAACACATACGGCAACCTTCGTCACAGCCCGGAAATAAACCGGCTAGAAAAAGGTTCTTCTTCACAGTCATCAAAGGGGTAACAATGTCGTTCACAGAAACCACAAACGAGTCTTCATCTACAGCATTCACTCCATGCTTGGGCATGGGAGCAGTCACAATATTAGGTCTTTCGGGCGCCTCGAACTCAATCTCCTTAGCATCAATTAAGTCCTATATTTTGTTCTTCAAAGCCCAGCAATCATCTGTATCATGTCCCGGGCTATCAGAGTGAAAAACACAGTGGGCATTAGGGTTGTACTTAGGTGATGCAGTGTTGGGATTCTGCAGGGCCTCCCTCGAAGTCACTAGATTGGTTTTCAATAACTACGGCAGAATCTGAGACAAAGTCATGTTGAGATGGGTGAATTTCCTTCGAGGTCTCTCGGCCTTTTGTTGATTGTTGCGCTGAGGAGCCCCAACAGGTCTTGAAATAACAACCGCATTAACAGCTTGGCGGTGTTCAGGTCTATTCTGGATTTTCGAACTGTAAACAGCACTGGACTCCTTCTTAAAAGGCTTTTTCTCGGTGCTCAATGAAGCACCCTTTTGTACCTTACCAGACTTAATACCAGCCTCAATCCTTTCACCGGTCATAATTAGCTCCGTAAACCCAGATGAAGAACTTCCAATCAGATGGTTGAAAAACTGACCAGACAAGGTCCCCATAAACATATTAACTAGCTCCCTATCAGCCAAGGGTGGTTGCACTCTTCCAGCGAGATCCCTCCATTTCTGAGCATAATATTTGAAACCTTCGCCCGTACCCATTGACATACCCTGGAGTTGGGTACGCGTGGGAGCGAGGTCGGCATTGTATTGGTACTGTCTGTAGAAAGCAGCAGCCAAATCTTCCCAACTGTGGATACTGGCTCCTTCTAACTGGTAAAACCATTCAAGCTGAGTCCTTGAGAGACTGTCTTGAAAGAAGTGGATCCATAGGTTCTTGTCAGCGGTGTACGGCTGAATCTTCCTTACATATGACCAGAGGTGCAGCTTCGGACAAGAAACTCTATCATACTTAGCAAAAGCTGATGCTTTGAATTTGTGGGGAATCACCACCCCAGATGACAGACCTAAATCACTAAAGTCCAGACCAGGCACTTTCTGAACTTCCATCGCACTCAACCGATCTTCTAGTTGCTTGTATCTATCCTCAGTCGGAGGATACTGGTCTTCGTCGAAGTCTGTCTCATTGTCTGAAACCACAGGGCTAGGAGCCCTCTTTTCTTCTTGACTATCCTTCCCTCCAGATGAGGTGGTTAAATCAACTTCATATCGTAGCCTGTTTCCAAACCTATGACCTGTGTTAAACAAGACTATCCTCTTCTTCTTCTTCTCTTTCAGAATAAGGGTCTTCAGATCTTGCTGACCCTTAGCTAAATTCATGAACAACTCTTGGAACTGGGCGTTCTGGGCCTGCAGAGCCTTGATTTCTTGCTCAGTTGATGGTTCAGCAGACATGATGCTGAAATAAACAGCGAAGAAGATAAGAGACCTGTAATGGGTACCTGTTATGAAGTGCATGGGATGAAATGCGTATGATATGATTTCAAAGACATCGAGAGATTCAAATTCGTAAACAAAAAATGAAACACACTTTTATGAGAAAAACTTGAAATTCAAATTGTTCAACAGATGCCCTTAGGGCGTTACAAGAAAGGAAATACTGAAAAGTAAATAAAAACTGGAAAGGAAATAAACAAAGGACAATCAATGCTCCCATGGTCGCTTCTTGTCGGTGCGGACATAGTCATTGAGGATCCGCTCGTTCTCCAGCTGTCTTGTCAACTTCTGAATCTTCTGCTCTTGCTCGTTAAACTTTTCTCGGTAAGCATCCCGTTCTTCTCTCAGCTGCATCCAAGACCTTTTCAGTGCCCCAATGTCAATGGGCATGTGAGGATGGAGGATGGTCGGAAGAACCCCTTCTTCATTAGCAACTTCAACAATGATAGGCAGGACAGCTTCATACGGCATACCCATCTTTTGGGCGCGGATACGGACCTATCTGAGATATGGCTCCATTGGAAGAGAAGTCTTTGGACCCAGCTCATGTGGATCAGATCTATGAACTCTATCCCAAGCCCTTATGAATCTGCGGCGTTGCTCATCGCTATCCCCTTGAAAATCAAAGATGATACTAGGCATTAGCAATTCATGTGGACCTTCTCTTTTAGCTCACCCAAACTGACGTAAGTCCAAGCATGGATTGTAGGTAATCCCTCCATTGGTTCCTATCAGTGGAACATTGGGGTATTCCCCACAGCGATCAATAATGGCCACGTCGTCCATACCCTTGATAATCCAGATGATGTCATTATGAGAGAGAGACATAACCCTATAGGCCCAGCCCATTCCTTCTTTGTTCTTCAGCACTGATTTGGGGAGGTGCGAAATAAAACACCTCGCCAATAATGGAGCATAGCACATCAAGGTTCCCCGCTTTCGAGCAGTACGGGCATAAAGCTGATGAAGAATGTCACCCAAGAGAGTGGGTACAGGATTATGAGAGATGAAGATTTTCACCGTGTTTACATTAACAAAGGAGTCAGGATTCGGAAACAATGCTAAGTCATATATCAGAAGAGCCAGAATATCTTCGAATACCTTGAAGTCTAGACTATCCCAGAAATAATTAGCCTTACCAACCAAGAACTTAGTCAGAAAGCTCTTTGCTCCACTTCTAGTCTCCCAATTAGCCATTACCTCATCCTTTGTCATATGAAGGGCTGAAGCAATCTCTTCTGGCCTAAGGATCTTCTCCCAACCAGTAAACGGGGTCTGCTCCAGAATAGAGATACCGAGCAGATCAGAGAACTCTTCTAAGGTGGGAACCAACTGGTAGTCTTGAAAAGTAAAGCAATGGTACAATGAATCATAGAACTGGACCAGGACACTCATCATCTGCTCGTCCAATTTGGAAGCGATCAAACCCAAGAGTTGACCATGTCTCCTGATGAAGGAGGTGGTATCTGGCATCCTTGCAATCAATTCTTTAAGCATAGTGGGAACCTGGACAAAATTAATTCGGATGGTGTTCCTACGCATAGGCATCATGACCTACAAAATAGAACAAAGATGAATCCCTCCTGTCTCTGAAATAGGTTAGTCCAATGCAATATGTATGCAATGTTATGATGTCATGATGTCATGATAGAAAGCACATAACAAATATCCACAAATAGCAAACATGGTAAAGGCACACAAGTCACACAGAGAGCCCTTAGATTTCAGGCTGGCAAGGAGTCTAGGGACTATCCTCTTTCAGTTCAGTTGGTTCAAACCTGTCCTAAAAATAGTAACCGGGTTCTAGAGGATCTCAATATCACTGACTACCCTCGATCGGTCATAATTCCAGTTTAGCAACCTTTTCTTGCGGCCGGAATCATCGCGAGAGTTTAGTCTCAATGAGTGTAGCATACTGCTACTGTTCTATGGCCAAGTTGGTCAATTTAAAGGTTCTAAGGTCAGTTGGTGCTTAATGACCCCTTAGAAGACCCATATTCTCCTTGTTCCAACACAAGGGATATCGGTACAGACTAAAGTGCCACACCAATGTAGCTACTGCTTCAACCGTATCGGTCTACGTCGTACAAATCCCTCAAAATTTATTGCTACTTACCTAAAGGGTGCCCCCAGATCCGGATTAGGATATATAGTAACTCCAATACAAGCCCACAAAGATAAAGCATACAAATCAAGCAATTGAAAACATTATGAACTATTCCTAAGGTACACCCCACTTATAGATATCCCCAGCAGAGTCGCCAGTTCTGTGATACGGTGGGAAAGAACTGACTGTTTTTTGGAATGCTGGTTTGCATTTTGCGTTTGTGTTTGCAAAATGTCGCGGTAAGCAAGAGTCGCCACTGACTTTTATTTTATCCAACAAGGAAAGGAAAAAAGCACAGAAAAATTACTTTTTTGAGATATTTCTCGGGTTCGGGGGGGTAGATTATAGAAAGGGAAGGTGTTAGCACCCTTTCTATCCGTGGTTATCCACGGGCTCTTAGGTACTTGCTCAAAGTGTTTTCAAAATTGCTTTTCTTTGTGTTTGTGGGTTTGAAGAAGTTTTTGTTTGAAAGGTGTAAGTGTGAAAATTTTTGTTTTTGAAAGAGCAAGTATCTAAGAACCATCTACCTACTCGAAAAATGAATCAATTTGTGCTAATGTCCTTTAGACAATGCTATCCCACTATTAGTGAGTAGGTAGCACCGTCGTTGGAGTTTAAGGGTCAATTCGATTAAGGGACGTGCGGTCACTAAAGCAATGTTAGGACACCTTAGCGGTAACCCTAATGCCTTAGATCATTTTTATCCGAGGCAACCGTTTCGAGGCAACTATGATATTTGGACGAGAGGGCGACCTCTAAAACTTCCTATACTCAATGATCCCGTACGAAGGCAACCAAGTGGGGTGTACCCTAAGAGTGCGCATGTGCGAGTGCGTTATTTTCAGCTATTTTGTCTTTGTACATGTCAATGGTTATCTATGTTGATTTTAGGTTAAACATTCAATCTTGTCAAGCATGCCTATTATCAATCATCTAACAGTTATATAAGTTGCGGAAATTAAATTACGGAAATTTAACTAACTATTACAAGGCGTCGGGTATTTACATCGCCAAAACCAACCCTTTGAAATTTAAATGTGGAAATTAAATAAAGCGGTAAAAATAGTTAAAGTCCTATTAAGCTATTACATTCCGGAAACAAATACAATATTGAAATAAAATGGATCGCGTGCGGGAAATTAAATCGGGCGCAAGTTTTTAGGGTTTTTACCCTTTAATTAAAGAAAAGATTTTTTTTGGTTATTTTTGAATTTATGAAAGAAATTAAACTAGATTAATTATTAAATTAATAAATAAATTACTTAATAAAAATATTTTTGGGTTTTTGATATTTAAAGAAATAAAAATAAATTTAATCAATGTTAATAAAAACCTAATTGTCTAAGTTAATTTTAATTATTGCAAAAAAATATATTAAAGTTATTCCTAATTAAAACTAAATTAGTTAATTGATTTATGAATAAAAATAAAATACTGAGATTTAATTTAAATAAAAAAACATTTTTTGGTTTTTATTTTATAGAGAAAATTATTTTATTGGTTAGTTAATAATAAAATAGTAATAATAAATAATTAAAAGAAATAATTAAAAAAATAGAAAGAGTTAGGAGGTTTGGGCCTGTTTAGGGGGTTAGAATGGCAATTCAGATGCCCAATTACGTTGGCCTGGCTTGACTTTGTGGGATTCCATGTGCGCCTTTGACTCGGTTCCATCGTGGACGTTCCATCTGGACCACCAGATTTGGCCCTAGGGCCATCTGGCACTTTGATGTGTGAGGGAACTGATACACCACGCGCTTGAATCTGCACTGGATAACCTGTAGAAAAAATATAACAAAGTGTTTGGAGGACCTGGGATTCGAACCCAGGTCCTGTTGGTGACTGCCAGCTCCTCTTTCCACTAGGCCAACGCGCTTCTATTGTTAGTATGTTTAGCAATAATGATAATATGAGAAAATACATTAATATGCCAGAACAAAAAAATAAAAACGCGCGAATATTCGAATGCGGCAATTAGATGGGGGCACGTGGTCGTCCCTGTCCTCAGGTCTGCAAGGAAATTACCTGCAGATTTAAATCTGCGGCTAAAAGCGTAGGTCATTCCAAAAACTCATCTCAGGCCATATAAACTCCATCCAAGGCCATGGTTGTGCTCGTCTTTCTCCTCCGGTCATGTCCATGGCCATTAATAGGTCTAATTTTACCTGTAACAAAAACCCCTAAAAAAACCTAGGAAACCCTACAATGGCATTTTGCACCACAGAGCAGATAAACACAATCAAATAATATGGAAAGCTTGGAAATTATCTAGTGATTGCAAATATACCATTGGTTTCTTGTAATAATGCATGGATTTTGAAACACGAAATCAAATTCAGAGGGGGGCCGTGTATCACTTACAGTGCGTTTGAGAGCGTGTGAGAGCTTGCTTTTTATTGCAGAAGGTTGAGTAGACACCCAGCAATCGATTGATGTTGAGTCTTGCTTCTGAAAACGCCTCCAAGCTTAATTTCGACTTTGCACTTTTTACCACTTTTTCCAAGTTTTTCTTTCAGTGTTCTTGCAGCCTCTAGGTCTCAATTTCGTGTGCCTTGACTTGTATATGTAATATGCAATGCATTAGGTTAACATTTGTGGATTGAATATTTGTATATCAATGCCATAGGATTGGATTTGATCCACCATTGAAAACTTGCCAATTTTGTCAAAAACTCAATCTTTTTGCACATGGAATACTTGATACGAGTTTGATCATGATATTCATGATGATTAAGTCCTGAAAATAGAAAAAGATCTCATGTAATCAAGTTTTGGGATTTTATTTGATTTAAATTGATTTAAAATGAAATAATTCAATAAAAAATCAAATAAAATAATAAAATTGATAAATGGACACAAGAATGAGGCTAGGACAAGTGTGTAATGTGGCAAGTCCAAATCAAGTGGAAAAGAATGGGCCTATTTGACAAAATTTGATGTTTTGGGGATAGTTGACTTTTGGCAATTTTGCAAAAATGCCCAACTTCAACACTGCATAACTTCTTCAATTTTGAACTTTTGGAAGTGTTCTTGGTCTTTTTAGAAATATTGAGATGTCCTCTAACCAACCCTTTTTATCTCATATCATTTTTATATTCCATGCTCAAGTTATAAGCTTTGGAAAAAAAGGTGTTTTTGTTGACTTTCAAAAATGACCTATAATGTCCAAATTTGTAACTTTTTGTGAGTGCATTTTCTGATCTTGGGGTATGAAGATGTATTGTAGGAAATTTCATCCTCTTTAAAATGAGCTTTGTATGGGTCATTTCTCATAAAGTATGAGAAAGTTGTGCTTGGTCAAATTTGAGTTGACTTTTCCTACAAAACCCTAATTTAGCAACTTTTGAGTCTTGATGAATTTTGAGCAATCCTTGATGAATCATGATCAATCCTTGATCAAATGATTAAATATACTTCAAAATGAGAATGTTTATAAAAAAACCTTGAGGTTTGACTGTATTTGGGTCACAATTGACTTTTGCCCTAGCATAGTCGATTTTTGGACCCCTTGAGCAATTGACTGACCAAACTTCCTCTACAAGGCCTGAAACTTGACATGGATGATCTTGAGAACACATTAGAACATTGGGGAGAACTTGAGGTCATTGGGATGCAAGGACCTTGATGCAACACAAAACCCTAATTTGGGATTGACTGCCTTAGGAGATAGCTTGACTGTCCAACTCTTGAGCAAACTTGAGCAACTTGGAGATTTTTCTTGAAATGTTTTGAGAAATATGAGGGGGAAAATGTTGGGGTGCAACAGTAGGTATAGGTGGTATCATTTTTAGCCACGGTCCAAGAACAGGGACGAAGGCGTGTCACTCCTCCATTCGTCCATTCAAGCATTGGCGTGTTTTTTCGGATTTTTGTCCACTAATATTTGTTTTTGTATTTTATTATTATCTTTGAAAATTATAGCAAACAGCAACAAGTGATCTAGTGGTAAGCGTGGCATGGAATTCCCCTTGGGGCCTGGGTTCGAATCCTAGGTCCCCATATTTTCTCTATATTATTTTCTTTCAGGTGATTCAGTGTGCGCTCAAGCCTAATGTCCACCATATGCCTTCAGCATCAAGCGTGCCAGATGGCCAGATGGCCAGATTTGGTGGCCATTATTAAAGGCACACCATAAGCCAAGTCAACACGTGCACACTGGATTTACAAAAGTCAAGTGGATCTTCATCAAATGGGCCAGAATTCCTGCTTTCTACACCCCTTAAATAAGGCCCAATCTCTTTCTTTATATTTTCTTTTCTATATTTCATTTAATTATTTTATTTTATTTTATTTTATTACTAACCAAAAATTATTTTCTTTTTATCAAAAAAAATCACAAAAATATTTTATGTACAATTAAATTTCATAATTTTATATTACATTAATAAATATTAATTAAATTAATGAGGTTATTAATTTTAGATAACTTTCATTTATTTTGTAAATATTTAAAATTAATTAGAATCAATAGGTTTTAACCCTAATTTAATTATTTAATTTCTTTCCTAAATTAACAAAACTCCAAAAATGTGTCACTTAATTATTTTTCATTTATTAAATTAATAACTAATTGATTTAGCATTTAACTTTAGGATTTAATTTCTTTTTCTTAAAAAATAAAAACAACAAAATTATTTTCCTTTAGTTAGGAGGGTAAAAACCCTAGTTTCACATTCGATCCAATTGTCTCGCGCACTTTATTTTTTCTTTATTCAATTATTGTATCTGCTCCCGGTTTGTAATAATTAATTAGGATATTTATTTATTTCACCGCTTTTAAATTTAAAAGGGGTTTGTCTTTGGTGATGTAAATATCTGACGCCTTGTAATAGTTTAGTTAAAATTCCGCACCTTTAATTTTTGCAAATATTCAACTGTTAGATGTTTGATAATAGGGTTTGCATGACAAGAATGAATGTCTAATTTTAAAACAGTTAGATCACCCTAAACATGTGCAAAGATAAAAATAATTAAAATCAACACACTCGCACATGCGCACTCCTAGGGTACACCCCACTTGGTTGCCTTTGTAAACGGTCATTGAGTATAGGTTGTTTTAGAGGTCGCCCTCTTGTCTAAAACATCATAAGTTGCCTCGAAAAGGTTGCCTCGGATATCATTACCTCGGATAAATGATCTAAGACATTAGGGTTACCGCTAAGATGTCCTAACATTGCTTTAGTGACTGTATGTCCCTCTTTCGAATTGACCCTCAAACTCCAACAATGGTGCTACCCACTCACTAATAGTGGGATAGCATTGTCTAAAGGAAATAAGCATATAACGATTCTTTTTTCGAGTAGGTAGATTAGTTCTTAGATACTTGCTCATCCAAAACAAACCTTTTTCACACTTACACACTTTTTACGAACAAGTTTTCAAAAACACTTCATTACACTCTTGAAGACAGACAGAAGAGTTAAATCTAAGTTAAAACAAAAACTTTTCAAAACCCACAAGCACAAAGAAAACAATTTTGAAAATGATGAGCAAGTACCTAAGAGCCCGTATATAACTACGGATATAAAGGGTGCTAATACCTTCCCTTTCTATAATCTACCCCCCGTACTCAGAAATATCTCGAAAAAAGAATTTTTCTGTGCTTTTTTCCTTTCCTTGTTGGATAAAATAAAAGTCGGTGGCGACTCTTGCTTACCGCGACATTTTGTGAAAACAAACGCAAAACGCAAACCAGCATTCCAAAAACAGTCAGTTCTCCCACCGTATCACAATAGTCCCTCGATGATGCTATCTAAGTTGCCTTTCAAAAATGATCTCAGTCCCTAAAGAAAAATGCTAAGATACCTTGCAATATTGCTAATCATAGTTATACGATGACCCACGCTCATCCCGTCTACATCCAAAGATAGGGTTACTTACCAAATCAATGGTAAGATGACAATATCAAAGGAAATAGGAAATGAACAAGAAAGACATTTGAGTAGGTAGAATGATCCTAGTTACTTGCTCAATGTCAAACAAAACTTCCTTGCTATTTTCAAAACAAACACCTACACATTTCAAAACATCTTACAAACTCGAAAACATTTTCAAAAGATCAGCATCTTTGTATACATTCTTACGAACGAGAATCATTACAAAAATTGCCTAAACGATGGCCTCTTTACAAAATACTTTCAAAACCTCACCAAGCACATTTTCAAACAAAAGCAAGTGATCTAGAAAAGTAACTAAGAGCCCATGAAAAACCATGGATGAAAAGGGTGCTAATACCTTCCCTTTTCATAATCTACCCCCCGAACTTAAGAAACAATTTCAAAGGTCTTTCTTGTGCTTTTTCACCTTTCCTTTTTGGATAAAAGAAAAGTCGGTGGTGACTCTTACTAACCACAACATTTGAGATCAAACGCAAAACCCTCAAGTCAGTTCTCCCACCATATCACTGGTACTATCAAAGTTTTTGGAAATAGAGATGATTATAATGGAAACAATGTGATTGAAGTCGGCACAGCCGAAACTGTCAGATGATGAGTATGCCTCTGCAGATGAGTTATTTTCTTCAGATGAAGATATGTCCTCCAACAATGATTTTGTGATGTCTAAGTATTCTGAAGAAGGGGTGAATGTTATTGTGACTTGTTTTGGTGTTCCGGCCCCTATAGAGATTGAGTACCATAGCAATCCAGTTGTCGCTCCAGTGGTTATTTACCTGCCATGTCTTGTACCATATGAATCAGACAAAGTCGTGCCATACAAATACAATGCGATAATTTTAGAGGATGGTGTGGAAATTTCCATCCAACCTTTGTCTGATGTCAAGAATATTGCTGAAGCCAGTCGAGTACCCCACAGTGGCCGTGTTTTCGCACCTGTCATTCAAGGGATTTTGAATGTTGATAAAAAGTTTGTTGAAAGTACTGAACCTACGAAAGCAGTGGGGGAATCTAGTGGTACTACTCTGGAAAAAGATGTGGATGACCTGTTGAAAATTATCAAGATGAGTGACTACAAGATCATAGATCAATTGTTGCAGGCTCCATCTAAGATATCTATTCTAGCCTTGCTAATAAACTCTTCTGCCCACAAGGAATCTTTGATGAGAGTATTGGATCAAGCTTTTATGGAAAGTGATATGTCTCTGGACCAATTCAGTAGTGTTGTAGGGAATATTACATCCTGTACTAACCTGAGTTTCTGTGATGACGAATTTCTCGATGAAGGAAGGAATCATAACCTGGCTCTCCATATCTCCATGAATTGTAAGAATGACCCATTGTCCAATGTGCTGATTGACAATGGGTTTGATTTAAATGTCATACCAAGGAGCACACACATGAAGTTGAAGTACCAGGTGTGATACGGTGGGAGAACTGACTTGGGTGTTTTGTGTTTTATCGTAATTGTTGCAGATAGCAAGAGTCGCCACTGACTTTTCTTTTATCCAATAAAGGAAAGGGTGAAAAGAACAGGAAAGACCTTTTGAGAATTTTTCTTGAGTTCGGGGGGTAGGTTATGAAAAGGGAAGGTGTTAGCACCCTTTTCATCTGTAGTTATCTGCGGACTCTTAGTTTCTAGCTCACTTTGAAATGCTTTATAAATATTCTTGTGATTTGTTTGAAAGTATTTTTGAAAAGTGCCTTTGTTTAGGCGAACTTTATAATGATTCTCATCTCTATAAGAATGTATACAAAGTGTTGACTTTTGAAAATATTTCAAGGAAAATGTTGGTGTATTTGAAAGATGTTTTGTTTGAAATGTTTGTGAGCAAGCAACTACGAGCATTCTACCTACTCAAAAGAAGTCTTTGTTCTTTTCCTCCTCCTTTAGATAGTGTTATCTTACCATTAGTTAGTAAGAAATCATATCATTAGATATGAAGGGACGGGTGTGGGTCATCGTATAGTCATAGAAGGCAACATTGTAGGGTGCTTTAGCAATTGTCGTAGGGACTAAGATAGTTTACCGAAGGTGTCATCGAAGGGTCATCGAGGGACTACGATCTTGTAATCGAGGGTATTTTTGCTAAAGTATCCCACGTTCGAGGGATATGACTATTTTATCCGAGGCAACAAGTGTGGGTTACTCTAGAGGTGCAAGTGTGCAAAGTGCTTTTTTGTTTTCATGCATTTTTTTCTTGATTAGGGTTGTCTAGTTTTGATTTTAAGTCTTGCCATACAAACCCTAATTACTAGCAATAATATGGAAAGCGATAAATTGCGGAAATTAGATGTCCTACGCTATTATAATACTTGAGGGGATGGGGGTACAAATTTACAAATTGGGATGGCAAGTAAAAATAAACCCTAATTACTATTACAAGGCTTTGACAATTACAAAAATTATAATGCGAAAGAGTAAAATGCACAAGAAAATGTAAAGTGAAAAGGAATTGTTCTTTTTGAGGGTTTTTTGATAGAAAGGTTTTTTCTAGTTTATTTGATTGAAGAAAACCCTAGGTCTAAGTTAACTAAAAAGAAAACTAATTGTTTAGAAAGATGTTTTTGGTGTTTTATTTATAAAAATGGTTTTATGGTGTTAGATCATCTCCAAGCAAGGAAATATGTCCAAAAATAAACTAAAAAAACTCAATTAGGAAATTTGGTGCCTGAGCTAACACGGGCCATATCAGTGGATACGAGAACCCGTGTCAAGACCTATTCCTGGATCCTTGCACATTTTTTTCCAGCCAATTTGACACGGGTCGTGTCGTGTGACATGGGCACCTGTGTCAACCCCTGCCCTTCCTGATCTGTGTGTTTCTAACTGACATGGGTTGTATCGTGTGGCACGGGCACCCGTGTCAGCCCCTGCCCTGCATTTTTGTTAAGTTTCCTAACCAGATGATCTGACACGGGTCTTGTTAGGAGACACGGGCACCCGTATCAGCCCCTGGCCTGGCTTTTTGCTAAGTTATTTCTTGGGTCTGTCTTGTTGTATCCTTTTGAAAGCAAAAGCAAATGATGTATGGATAAAGATACTACGGTTTGAGAAAATTTACCCCTTGAAGCGAAGACTTTAGAACATGTATGGATGTTTCCAGGTGCAAAGTGGTGATTGATCGAGCTCCTTTGGACCTTCTTGAAACTATGCCAATCCTCACTCTGTGCTGAAAGTTATTGAATCTCTCCAAACCAGTCAAGTTGCAAAGTACCATTTTTGAGTTTGGAATATGGTGATAATGATGTTACAGAAGTTGTTCTTGTGTTTGAACAACTTCTATATGATGTATGTGAAGTATTTGGATGGTTCGTTTGGGAAAACTTTGCAAGGTGTGAGAGGTTCAAAGATTTGGACTTCAAAGCTCAAAAATGGAGATTTTATGGACAATTCTGGTTTTTTTAGAGTATATGGGTTTTGAGGGCTTGTTAATATCCTTTTATCTTGCAAATGATCTCTCTATCTATAGGTAGGAGTTTTTAAGACAAGGGTTGATCGGACTTTCAAAATCACATGTTGTGGCTAGATTGGATGGTAGATGAAGCAAGCTTGAAGATCATAGTTCCAATGCTTTGTACTTTGCTTCATAGAGTTGTTGGACACTTTAAGCATGCTTGTCTGATTTTGTGTGTTGAGTGTGTGCAGAAGGAACAAGTTAGAAGCTCAAGAAGAGCTGAATTTGTGATTAAAGCTACTTTGCAAGAATGGTAATGTCAACTTTGTGCCAAAAATGGAAAGATCACTTGGACAATGCTTAAGTCAAATGGACCATAGCTCAAAAGTTTTTGTAAGCATTAAATTATGGTGAGATTTACAAGTTAGAAGTCCTGAAACACGAGATTATGCAGCATAGCATGTAGATTGAATTATGTGTTCTTCACCAAAATGACTTTTAATTCAAGAATGAATGCCCAACTTCATGCCTTTGAATATCCTAGCTTTAGTATGATAAATTCAGGCTCTTGAATATTTTGGAAAGCTTGAAACATTTTATAAAACTTTCATGTTGACCATTTTGGCTAAATCAAATTGAAACTTGATAAAAATTGGCCAAGAAGCTGGGACAAAAACCTGACCAAAACCTGTTTAAAATTTCTCTAAATGTTAGATGAAAATGTCATGACTTCATGGGCCCGTATCTTCAAATCTTAGCATTTTTTGGACATCAACCCTCTAATACAAAGTTTTATAATTCATCAAGATCTATAACTTACATGTTTAAATTTTTATTTGAATCATCTTGCATATTGGTGAAAACATATCATGAAGTATTAAAATTATCAAGTGTAAAAACACTTAAAAACTTTCTAAGTATTGGAAACTTTGACTTTCTTTGTTGACTTTATTGACTTTCTTGATTTTCTTGATGATCAAGTTTAATATTTTTGTAGGTCTTGATGAATTTTGATCTTTGAATTTTAATGTTGACCAAAAAGTCAAAGTTTGACTTTTTGTGTATCAGTTGACTTTTCGTCAATTGATCCAAATTTCAACTATCAAACCTTTGATCCTGAGACCTGATTCAAGCCATGAAATTAGGTCAACATGTTGCGTTTGAGTCCTTAGGATTATGTTTCAAGCCATTAGGTCATGTACTAAGTAAAAAGTCGGTGATCAGTCATTCTCAATTTAAACCTTAATTCAGAGGCTCGGTGCTTTGGAGTTGAGCTTGTCTGATCAAACCCTTGAGAACCCTCGAGCATTTTGAGATCTTTGGTGAGAAATGTCTTGAGAAAGAAGAGGGAAAATTTTGGGGTACAACACCAGGGAACTCCCATGCGCCTGAGTGGCATCATTGTGAAAGCTTTTGATGGATCGAGGAAGTTTTCCATCGGGGAAGTAGATTTGCCTATTCACATAGGCCCACATTTATTTCAGATTACTTTCCAGGTTATGGATATTGTTCCCGCTTACAGCTGTTTACTGGGACAATCGTGGATCCACGAGACAAGGGTTGTTACTTCAAATTTACACCAGAAGCTAAAGTTTGTTCGTGAAGGAAAGGTGGTCATCATAAATGGGGAGCAGGCTTTGTTAATATCTCATTTATCCTCTTTCAGTGTTGTGGAAATGGATGCAGCTGCTTTTGGAACTCGGTTCCAAGCTTTATCCATTGATAATGTGAGGGAAAATGAGGATTTTATAGCCTCGTCTAAGGATGCTCAACAGGTAGTACATAATGGCCCTAGCAAAGCGTGGGGGCAGATTGTTGATCTTCCTGTGAATAAGAATAGAGCTGGTTTGGGATTCTCTGTGAAGAATAATAAAGGTGAAAATATGAAGCGGAAGTCTGTTTTGGGCAAATACCAAGACATCTTTCACAGTGGAGGTTATCTTCATCCAACTGTTCCTATGATCATTGTTATTTTGGAAGGTGAATCAGAGCAACAGATGCCGAACTACGTGACACATGGAGTCAGATTCCAAAATTGGATCACTATTGATGTTCCCTCTTGCTTTCATATTTCAAAGTAATTTGTTTTTTGTTAATCTTTTCACAAATATTTCACGCTGCCCAAGGTGAAAGTATTGATATTGTATGGGCATATTTGTTGTGTTGATCTTTAAAATCAATAATAAAAGTTGTCTTTGATTCCAAAATTGTGTCTTTTTCTCTGCTTTTTCTTGGAAAATGGTAATCAGAAAAAATTCTTTCAAAATAAATAATAACTGTAAATAGATCCGCATAATCACTTGCTATATGTGTCAGTTTCTAAAAGCAATCATAAATCATATGTGGAGATTAATTAAAAAACTTGTTGAGTACAATGACCCTGCACCCTCTCCCAACTTTGAATATCCTGCATATGTGGCCGAAGAAGAAGAATATGATGAAATTCCAGAAGAGGTTTCAAGGTTTCTTGAGCGCGAGGAAAGTACCATTCAGCCATATAGTTGTTGGAGACTATTAATTTGGGTTCAGAGGAAGATCCAAAAGAGGTCAAGATTGGAGCATTGCTTCATATAGACGTGAAGTGCGTGTTAATTGAATTGTTGAAAGAGTATGTAGACATATTTTCTTGGTCTTACCAATACATGTCGGAGTTGGATACTGATATTGTGGAACATCATTTGCTGCTAAAGCCATAATTCCCGCCAATCAAGTATAAATTGCAAAGAACTCACCCAGATATGGCAGTGATAATTAAAGAAGAAGTCCTAAAGCAGATTAATGACGGTTTTCTTGTGACATCAGTGTACCCTCAGTAGATTTCCAATATTGTCCTAGTACCAAAGAAAGACGGAAAAGTTCGAATGTGCGTTAATTATAGAGATTTAAGCAAAGCTAGTCAAAAAGATGACTTTCCATTGCCACATATTGATATGTTGGTTGACAGTACAACAAAATTCAAAATATCCTCGTTCATGGATGAATTTTCTGGATATAATCAAATCAGAATGGCTCTTGAGGACATGGAAAAAACAACGTTTATCACACCCTGGGGAACATTCTGTTACAGAGTGATGCCCTTCGGGTTGAATAACGATGGTGCAACATACCAGAGGGCTATGACAACCCTATTCCATGATCTGATGCACAAGGAAATTTAAGTATATGTTGATGAAATGATTGGCAAATCCCATATTGATGAAGGGCATATAGAAGATTTGTTGAAATTGTTTCAGCGTTTGAGTAAGTATCGTCTCCGCTTGAATCCAAGTAAATTCACCTTTGGTGTCCGATCATGAAAATTGTTAGGTTTCATTGTCAGCCAAAAAGGAATTGAAGTTGATCCTGATAAAGTTAAGGCAATTCAAGAAATTCCTGCACCAAGAACTGAAAAACAAGTTAGAGGCTTCCTTGGGTGTTTGAATTACATTTCCAGATTTATTTCCCATATGACTACAACATGTGAGCCGATCTTCAAGATCTTAAAGAAAGATCAAGGTTGTGTATGGACAGATGATTGCCAAATGGAATTTGAAAGCATCAAAGAGTATATGCTTGAACCTCCTATCTTGCTCCCTCCTATTGAAGGAAGATCATTAATTATGTATCTGACTATGTTAGATAATCCTATGGGCTGTATTTTAGAACAACAAGATGAAATATGAAGAAACGAATATTCCATTTATTACCTCAGCAAGAAGTTTACTGACTATGAGTCACTGTATTCTATGCTGGGAAAAACCTGTTGTGCTTTGGCCAGGGCGGTAAAGCGGCCGCGGTAATATATGTAGAATCATACTACTTGGTTGATATCCAAAATGGATCTGATTAAGTATATTTTTGAAAAGCCTGCTCTTATTGAGAGAATTTCTTGTTGGCAGATGTTGTTATCTGAACATGATATTGAATACCGTACTCAGAAAGCTATAAAAAAGCAGTGTGTTGGTAGATTATCTTGCTCACCAACCAGTTGATGATTATCAGTCTATTAAATATGATTTCCCTGATAAGGATGTGATGTTTTTGAAAATAAAAGATTGTGATGAACCTTTTCCTGGGGAAGGTCCTGATCCTGAATCCCGGTGGGGTATTGTGTCTGATGGAGCTATGAATGCTTATAGGAAAGGAATTGGTTTGTGATTATCACTCCTCATGAATCACACATCCCTTTTACTGCAAGATTGGAATTTGATTGTACCAATAACATGGCAGAGTATGAAGCTTGTATCATGGGTCTCGAAGAGGCTATAGATCTCAGGATCAAAATTCTAGATGTATATGGCGATTCAGCTTTAGTAATAAATCAAATTAAAGGAGAATGGGATACTCGTCATGTTGACTTGATTCCTTACAAAGACTATTCTAGAAGATTATTACCCTTCTTTAATAAAGTTGAATTCCATCATATCCCCAGAGATGAGAATCAGATGACAGATGCTTTAGCCACTTTGACTTCTATGTATCAAGTAAATACTTGGAATGATGTGCATCGTATCACAGTGCGACATTTGGATAGGCCGCTCATGTGTTTACAATAGAGGGAACTTCAGATGAAAAACCTTGGTATTATGATATCAAGCATTTTCTCCAAACTCAGGAATACCCGGTTGGTGCGTCAAACAAAGATAGAAAGACATTAAGAAGGTTGGCAGACAGCTTTTTCCTCAATGAAGATATGCTATACAAAAGAAGTTATGACATGGTCTTGCTCAGATGTGTGGATAAACACGAAGCATACATGTTGATGCATGAAATCCATGAAGGTTCCTTTGGTACTCATGCCAATGGGCATTATGTTAGAACATAGTTTGATTCTACAACCCTTAATTAGAGTTTTGATGATAACAAAACACAAAGAATAATTAAATTGTAAGATTTATATATAAGACAAATATGCTACTTAAAATTATGTTTTGTATATACAGAAGTTCTGATGGAATCAGCATCAGCATCAGAAGATCAGTAACATGTGCTACACGCTGAAGCCATTTGAATATACGATGAAGCTTGATGACCAGAATCTGCGCATAAACATATACACTCTGACTCTAATCAAGATCCTTACCAAGTCATCAGCACTCAGAAGCGTCAGCATAAGTTAAAAGCAAAGAACACTCTGAAGCGCTACCATAAGCAAAGAACACTCTGAAGCGTTATTAAGTATTTAAGACAGATTAAATGCTAACGGCTCTCTTCAAGACAAGATCTTCTCAAGAAGGAAAGTGCATTATTATTATTAAAAGTTCTTTATGGACAACGTATCTTTGCATTGGCTATATAAACAAGTCTCCTTGAGAAAAGACGCACGCATGCACTCATACATTTTTGCTAAGCCTTCAAACCACGCTTACTCAAACGCTTTAGCAATTCAGTTTTACTCCAAGCTTAAATTGTGTATTACCACAGTTGTGATATATAGTTTTATTAGAAAACGTTAACACATCATTGTTCAACTTATTTTGTAAGAGATTTCCTTGAGATAAACCTGCTTGTGGTTATACTCAAGAAGGCTTTAACAGTTGTTAAAGTAGCTTTGTAATCCTTTGAATATAGTGGATTAAGACCTCGTTGAAGAGAGGCGAAATCACCTTGACGGGTGGACTGGAGTAGTTTGAGATCAAACGAACCAGGATAAAAATACAGTGTTGTCTAAGCTTTTGATTTAAGTTTTACAATTCAACCCCCCTTCTTGTGTTTTTCACATCTTCAATTGGCATCAGAGTGCCTGGTTCTAAGCTTATAACACTTAACCGTGTCAGTACAAGATCCAGCGTCAAAAAAACACAATGGCAGGACCAAATCAAAACATCAACAATGACAACAATGAAGAAAGAGACAGATTCAGTGGCAAACCTCCAGTCTTTGATGGAGAGAACTTTAACTACTGGAAAGACAGAATTGAGAGTTTCTTTCTGGCCCATGATGATGATCTGTGGGACATGGTGATTGATGGATACACGCACCCAGTGGATGGAAGTGGTCAGAAGATTGACAGGAAAGCAATGTCTGATCAGCAAAAGCGTGAGTTCAGAAATCATCACAAGGCCAGAACAATTCTTCTCAGTGCCATCTCTTATTCAGAATATGAAAAGATATCAAACAGAGACACTGTAAAGAATATGTTTGACTCTCTAAGAATGACGCATGAAGGCAATATTCAAGTCAAAGAAACCAAAGCCCTTGCACTCATTCAGAAGTATGAGGCATTCAAGATGGAAGAGAGTGAATCAATAGAAACTATGTTTTCAAGATTTCAAATTCTTGTTGCTGGTCTAAAACTTCTTGACAAAGGGTATTCTACTGCTGATCACGTTAAGAAGATCATCAGAAGCTTGCCAAAACAATGGAGGCCAATGGTCACAGCACTTAAGCTAGCCAAGGATCTCAACAAAATCTCTCTGGAGGAACTTGTCAGCTCCCTCAGAAGTCATGAGATAGAGCTAGAAGCAGATGAACCTCAAAAGCAAGGTAAGCCATTAGCTTTAAAATCTAATAGAAAATCTGACTCCAAAGTTTTGCAGGCTGTGGAAGAAACCTCTGATGGGTCCTCATCAGAAGAAGATGAACTATCTCTCCTCTCCAGAAGGGTGAACCATATGTGGAAGCAGAGGCAAAGGAAGTTCAGGAATCCCAGAAGATCAGAAAATCAGAATGAATCTTTCTCCAGATACAGAAGGTCAGAATCCTCCTCTGGACACAGAAGATCTGAAGGTTCTTCAGGAAACAGAAAGCCAAACAACAAAGACATCATCTTCTATGAATGTAACGAGCAAGGGCACTACAAAAGTGATTACCCAAAGCTTCAGAAGGAAAAGCCCAAAAAGAAGTTTGGCAAGGAAAAGAAGAAAAGTCTCATGGCTATATGGGATGATTCTGACACATCTGAAGCTGACTCAGAATCAGATGATGAAAGAGCAAACATAGCTCTCATGGAAAACATAAAAGAAGATAGTGAAGCTTCTGAGTCAGAATCTGAATTAGATACAGAAGAGGTATTCCCTGACTTTACTATAAATTTTACTAAGGCTGAACTAGCTGAAAGCCTTAATGAAATTCTGGAAAGATATCAGCAGATCAGAGTCAAACTCAGAAACCTGAAAAGGAATCTTGCTTCTGACTCTGATAAGACTGAGAGTCTCAAATTGGAGAATTCTTAGTTAAAAGATAAAATTTCAAAATTATAAAACCAATTGCAAAACTCTCAGAAGGAAACAGTCCCTGAAACTCCCAGCAATGCTGATGAGATCATCAAGGAGTACGATCAAAGCTTTCAGAAGTTTCTAGCTAAAAACATAGACAGAAGCAAAATGGCTTCAATGATCTATGGAGTTAGCAGAAATGGCAGAAAAGGGATAGGATATCAAGGTAAGGTACCTACACCAAAAAATGCCATGGATTTAGTTATAAAACGCACTCCACTTGATTCACACTTTATATATGGGCACACACATGACATAAATTATACAAGTAGTGATTACTCTGTCTAACCAAAATTCAACCAGAGTTTTGGTAAAACTAACAAATCAGGACCCAAGAAAATATGGGTACCTAAGAATAAAATAATACATGTGGCAGATATCTTTAGCAGCAAAGCAAAAATACCAATCATGGTACCTGGACTCTGGCTGCTCACGACACATGACAGGAAGAAGGCGTATGTTCCAAAGCCTGGAACTTATGCATGGAGGCCACGTAGGCTTTGGAGGCAATCAGAGAGGAAAGATCATTGGCTCTGGAACAGTAGGTAATGGAAATATTCCCTCTATAAGTAATGTTTTACTAGTTGATGGATTAATGCATAACCTGTTATCCATACGTCAATTAAGTGATAACGGTTATGATATAATCTTCAATTAAAATTCATGCAAAGTTGTTAGTCAGAAAGATGGGACTATCCTATTTAATGGAAAGAGGAAAAACAACATTTACAAAATAAAACTTTCTGAACTAAAAAGTCAGAATGTAAAGTGTCTTCTGTCTATTAACAACGAGAAATGGATCTGGCACAGAATATTGGGACATGTTAGTATGAGAAGAATATCTCAGATTAACAAACTCAATCTGGTTAGAGGACTTCCTAACCTGAAGTTCAATTCATATGCTTTGTATGAAGCATGTCAGAAAGGTAAGTTTGCAAAACCAGCTTTCAAATCCAAAAATGTTGTTTCCACCTCCAAACCATTAGAACTTATGCAGATTGACTTATTTGGACCAGTTAAAATTGCTTCAGTCAGTGGCAAGAAGTATGGGTTAGTAATCGTAGATGACTATAGCAGATGGACATGGGTAAAGTTCTTAAGACACAAGGACGAGTCACACTCTGTGTTTGTCACCTTATGCAACCAAGTTCAGAATGAAAAGGATCTTAGAATCGTCAAAGTCAGAAGTGATCATGGTGGAGAATTTGAAAATAAAGATTTTGAGTCATTCTTTAATGACAAAGGCATTCTGCATGATTTCTCTTGTCCTAGAACTCCCCAGCAAAATGGAGTTGTAGAACGAAAGAACATAACATTGCAAGAAATGGCCAGAACCATGATCAATGAGACTAACGTTGCTAAGATCTTCTGGGCAGAGGCAATAAACACAGCGTGTTACATTCAGAATAGAATCTCCATAAGACCTATTTTAGAAAAGACTCCGTATGAATTGTGGAAGAACAGAAAGCCCAACATTTCCTACTTTCACCCATTTGGATGTACTTGTTTTATTTTGAATACAAAAAATTATTTGAACAAGTTTGACTCTAAAGCACAAAAGTGTATTATGTTAGGATATTATGAACGCTCAAGAGGGTACAGAGTATACAATACAGAAACACAGAATGTGGAAGAGTCAATCAGTGTTCGTTTTGATGATAAGCTTGACTCTCAAAAGTCAAAGCAGAATGAATTCCTTGCAGGTATGGAAGTTGAACTCATAGGTTCTGAAGACAAATCATCAGAAGCTCTCAACAGAGACACTCCCTTAACATCAAAAAGAGGCACTGCAAGCAATCCAGCACCTTCTATTGATCAACTCCAGAAAAGACCATCCAGAAGCAGCATGGATCACCCAGAAGAAACAATCTTAGGAAGAAAGGAAGATCCAATCAGAACAAGATCTAGCTTCAGAAACTCTGAAGAATCCCTCATGGGACTGGTTTCTCTAATTGAACCAACAACAATTGATGAAGCACTTCTGGACAATGACTGGATTCTAGCAATGCAAGAGGAGCTAAATTAATTCACAAGAAATGACGTATGGGATCTAGTTCCCAAACCAAAAGGATTCAACGTCATTGGAACAAAATGGGTGTTCAGAAACAAACTGAACGAACAAGGTGAAGTCATCAAAAACAAAGCACGACTGGTAGCACAAGGTTATAGTCAGCAAGAGGGGATAGACTATACAGAAACCTTTGCTCCAGTCGCCAGGTTAGAATCTATCAGACTCTTAATCTCATTTGTTGTTAATAAAGGCATCACTCTGTATCAGATGGATGTTAAGAGTGCATTCTTAAATGGCTATATAGAAGAAGAGGTATATGTGCACCAACCCCCTGGTTTTGAAAGTTCCAAAAATCCAGCATATGTTTTCAAACTAAAGAAGTCACTCTATGGTCTGAAACAAGCTCCCAGAGCTTGGTATGAAAGACTAAGTAACTTCCTGTTAGAAAAGGAATTCACCAGAGGGAAAGTGGACACAACCTTGTTCTGTAAGACAGTTAAGAATGACATTTTAGTATGTTGATGACATCATATTTGGATCTACTAAACCTTCTCTGGGAAGAAAGTTTGCTAAATGTATGCAGGCAGAATTTGAGATGAGCCTGATGGGGGAACTAAAATTCTTTCTGGGAATTCAGATTAATCAAACCCAGAAGCAACTTACATTCATCAGAGAAAATATGTCAGAGAACTTCTGAAGAAATTTGATCTCTCAGAATGTAAGCCATCAAGGATTCCAATGCATCCCACGTGCATTCTGGAAAGAGAAGAGGTAAGTAAAAAGGTATAACAGAAGGTCTACAGAGGTATGATTGGTTCCCTTCTATATCTGACGGCTTCAAGGCCTGACATTCTATTCAGTGTTTGCATTTGTGCTAGATTCCAATCAGATCCTAGAGAATATCACTTAACAGCAGTTAAGCGAATTTTCAAGTATCTAAAAGGTACTACTAATCTGGGTTTGTTTTATAGAAAATCAAGTGATTACAGCCTGATAGGATACTGTGATGCTGATTTCGCTGGAGACAGAGTAGAGCGTAAAAGCACTTCTGGAAGCTGCCAGTTTCTGGGAGAAAATCTGATCTCATGGTCCAACAAAAGACAATCCACAATTGCTCTATCAACAGCAGAAGCTGAATATATAGCAGCAGCTGGATGCAGCACACAAATGCTCTGGATGAAAAGTCAACTTGAGGACTTCCAGATATTTGAGAGTAACATTCCTATCCTCTGTGACAATACTTCTTCTATTTGCCTAAGTAAAAATCCTATTTTGCATTCTAGGGCTAAGCATATAGAAATAAAACATCATTTTATTAGGGACTATATTCAGAAAGGGATTCTAAATTTAAAATTTATTAACACAGACCATCAATGGGCTGATATTTTTACAAAACCTCTTTTTGAAGATAGGTTCAACTTCATTCTGAAACATCTCAGCATGAAGCTCTGTCCAGAATAAAACTGTTTTAATTCCATATCTTAATCTTCAGAACTTTGTTTATTTTTTCGTGAACTACTGATCAATCATTCTTCAGATCTTCAGAAGCACAGATTGTATCAGAATCTATCACAATCAAGGATAGAAATGTGTTGTTCACTCAAGCAAACAAGTGTCATCCAGTCATCAGTTACTTTCTGAGGCTGAACACGCATTCAAGTTTCTAAAAGGTCAAAAGCGCTGATTGGATGCATTGAGACACATGTCATGGGTAACCGTTCCAAATATCTTTCTGAATCCCCCTAAATCAGCTATCATTAAATGCTAATAATCATTATATTTAATTCTCTCTCTTACGTTTATGTTTTCAAAATTTTTAGAAATCTATTTAAACACGTTTCTCACCATTTACACTCTTTTACCTTCACTTTCATTTTCTCTCAATCTTACTGATTTCAGTTTGCATACTTTCTCAAAACCCTTTCATCTTTTCTCAAAAACCTTCGTGTGAACATGGCTTCCTCAAGCATTCCTACCTCAAGTGCTCAGAAATCAGACTCCACTGAACAATACGAAGAACCCTACAGAATGCTTCTTACACCAATCAAAAATCTAGAAGTTCTATCAGAATTGATCGTGGATTTCAACAGTCTTCAAGTGAATGGGTTTAATCTCTCTGAAGAAGTTAAATCTCAAGGCTGGGAAAAATACTTTGACAGACTGGTGGGTCCAACATTCCCAATTCTGGTAAAGGAATTTTGAATTCATGCTTCATCTTCAAACCATCAAGTTACATCATACATTATGGCAAAGAAGATTGTTATTACTGAGGACCTCATTGCAAGACTAATAGGCTACAGTGGTGGTGGTGTTCATTGCATTGACATGGTTGAAAGATGCGCTGATGTTTCCCTAATTGCTAGAGAAATCTTCACTCTAGGGCTTCCCTCCAGCAAGATAAGAGATTTAAAAGACCGTCACAGAATATGGGCCAAGATCATTCTGGGGTGCATAAACCACAGGAAGCCTACCAGCTCTCCTGACTACATCAATATTGACTAGCAGTTTCTGGTCTATTTCATCTCTTAGAAGATCAAGGTAAATCTGGCTCATCTGATGTTTAACCATCTGAAGAATAGTGTTAAAGAAACCAGAGAAGAAGAGCGCACAAAAAGGGACTGGATACCCCTAGGAAGACTTATATCAGATATTCTAACAGAGAATAAGCTGATTAACCATCTTACAGAGGCTCAGGAAATCAGCTCTTTGGAAGCTACTGTTGGCAAACAGCTGAATGCAAAGAATCTGAAGAAAATGAAGTTGATTGAGAACATCAAGAAGGAACTCAGCGTCACTCCTTTTGCAGCAATCTCCAGCAGAAGAGTCCCTCTGGATAACTTCCCTCTGTTCTCAGAGATTGATTCTAAACCAGATATAATAGTCAGATATCTGGATGCTTGCAAGGCGGATGACACAGCACCAAATCTGAACATTCAAGATCTGCAGCAGAAGGCTCCAGAAGTTGTGCTGAAGAAAATCCAAATCCTGAAACCACCACAGAACCACAACCAGAAATTCCCATCTCACCACAACCAGAAATTCCCCTCTCTCCAGAACCAGAAATCCCACTACCTCCATCTCCTCAACCAGAAATTAATCCACCTTCTCCACAACCTGAACTATCTCACCCAGAAGTTCAAACTTCTGAGGCTCAACCCTCTGAATCCTATGAACCAGAACCTCATAATCTAACTGTTGATTCTGATACCATTCCGGGAATCACAGAACCTCTGGCCATTCGTTTTCCCCTTGGTACCATTGTGAATATTCCCCAACTTCCCTCTTCACCAGAATTAACTCCACCAAACTCCCCATCAAGTCCAATCATAATTCCAGACTCTCCCACTCCCTCACCAAAGAAAAATCCATAAGACAACATCAAGATTGTCATTGACTTAATAGTTTTTGAACGTCTTGCTTCCATAAACCATAAAATAGCTATCCCAAAACCAAAACATCCAGATGTTGGTACCAGCTTATTGATATTTGAAACAAAAGTACAAAAGTGGATCACTTCTCTGAAATAAGCTAGTCTTGAGTTGGTTGATCCTGCTGCATCAGACTACCTTTGGACAAAATTCAGAAGATGGGTATGCTCTGAAACTTTTAAGTTGCAAGAACAGAGCTACGAACAAGCTCAACAGAACTTCAGCAATCTGCTGAAAGAAATTGAAGGTCCAGTTCTGAGCAAGCTGCTTAAGGAAGAAGTTCTCCCTCTGGACAATGCCCCCTGGTCTGAACATCGTCCAGCATCCAAAGTTCAACCTGATACTCAAGAGCATATGGTTCTTGCTGAAGCACTGGGTCAAGAAGAAGATATTGCAGAAAGCTCTGAGAAGCATCCTGTTTCTGAAGATCCTCAAGCTTCCTCCCTTGATAGGCAGACTCTAGAAGACTTGAAAACATCTGATATGCTGATGAAGGAAAGAATGGATAAACAGGACAACAAAATTGATGCAATAGCAAGCATGTTAACCCAGCAACAGGAAACCAACACCTAGATCAAGAGCGTGTTGGAGGCTTTGTTCACACGTCTTCCTCCTCCCTCTTAGAATTTCCTTGTTTTTTTAACTTGTTTATCTATAATATTTTTACATTGTCTTGAACTTATCATTGCTTCTGTTTTTAATATAAATGCGTTTTGGCTCTGATTATTTGTTCTTTTTGATAATTGACAAAAGGGGGAGAAAGATTGATATTTTTCAATAACGGATTATTGAGACATAAGTCTCAAACATTCGGATCTATTTAAAATTCTATCTTCTAAAAAGCTTACAGGTACAAAATTCTGATGAAATATACAATAAAGTTATGATGCTCAAGGACTCATGGAATTAAAGGGAAGTAAGTCTCAAACATTCTGATCTATTTAAAATTCTCTCTTCTGAAAAGCTTACAGGTACAAAATTCTGATGAAAGATACAGTAAAGTTATGATGCTCAAGGACTCATGGAATTAAAGGGAAGTAATCAAATCAGGAGGAGTTTTCTCTTCTTAATTTTATACTTTTATTCTTTATTTTTAATTGAAAAATCTGGTTTTTGTCATCATCAAAAAGGGGGAGATTGTCAGAACATAGTTTGGTTCTACAACCCTTAATTAGAGTTTTGATGATAACAAAATACAAAGAATAATTAAATTGTAAGATTTATATATAAGACAAATATGATACTTAAAATTATGTTTTGTATATACAGAAGTTCTGATGGAATCAGCATCAGCATCAGAAGATCAGTAACATGTGTTATACGCTGAAGCCATCAGAATATATGTTGAAGCTTGATGACCAGAATCTGCGCATAAACATATACACTTTGACTCTGATCAAGATCCTTACCAAGTCATCAGCACTCAGAAGCATCAGCATAAGTTAAAAGCAAAGGACACTCTGAATCGCTACCATAAGCAAAGAACACTCTGAAGCGTTATTAAGTATTCAAGACAGGTTAAATGCTAACGGCTCTCTTCAAGACAAGATCTTCTCACGAAGGAAAGTGCGTTATTATTATTAAAAGTGCTTTATGGACAACGTATCTTTGCATTGGCTATATAAACAAGTCTCCTTGAGAAAAGACGCACGCACGCACTCATACATTTTTGCTAAGCCTTCAAACCACGCTTACTCAAACGCTTTAGCAATTCAGTTTTACTCCAAGCTTAAATTGTGTATTATCACAGTTGTGATATATAGTTCTATTAGAAAACGTTAACACATCATTGTTCAACTTATTTTGTAAGAGATTTCCTTGAGATAAAACGGCTTGTGGTTATACTCAAGAAGGCTTTAACAGTTGTTAAAGTAGCTTTGTAATCCTTTGAATATAGTGGATTAAGACCTCGTTGGAGAGAGGCTAAATCACCTTGACGGGTGGACTGGAGTAGTTTGAGATCAAACGAACCAGGATAAAAATACAGTGTTGTCTAAGCTTTTGATTTAAGTTTTACAATTCAACCCCCCTTCTTGTGTTTTTCACATCTTCACATTCGATAGCAAAAAAAATGCTTAGGGAAGGTTACTATTGGCTGACAATGGAATCTGACTGTTACAAATTCGCAAAGAAGTACCATAAATGCCAGATTTATGCTGACAAAATTCATGTGCCTCTGACGCTTCTCAATGTTAATTCTTCCCTGTGGCCTTTCTCTATGTGGGGTATTGACATGATTGGAATGATTAAACCTAAGGCGTTGAATGGACATCGTTTCATCTTGGTGGCAATAGACTACTTCACCAAATGGGTAGAAGCAGTTTCATATGCTAACGTTACTAAGCAGGTGGTAGTACACTTTATCAAGAACAATCTTATATGTTGGTATGGTGTGCCAAGCAGGATTATCACCGACAACGGCTCAAATCTGAATAACAAGATGATGACAGAACTTTGTGAAGAATTCAAGATTGTCCATCATAATTCATCTCCTTACAGGACAAAGATGAATGGGGTTGTTGAAGCTGCCAATAAAAACATCAAGATCATCCAGAAAATGGTTGTTACCTATAAAGATTGGCATGAGATGCTCCCTTTTGCTTTGCATGGATATCTTACATTTGTCTGCACTTCAACAGGGGCAACCCCATTCTCTCTTGTGTATGGTATGGAGGCAGTGCTCCCCATTGAGGTTGAGATTTCCTCTTTACGTGTGATAATGGAAACTAAGTTGTCAGAGGCCGAATGGGTCCAGAACAGGTTTGACCAAATTATTTGATTGAAGAAAAGTGAATGATGGCCTTATGTCATGGTTAGTTATACTAGAAGATAATGAAGAAAGCTTTTGATGATAAGGTCAAGCCTCATGAATTCAGAGAAGACGACCTTGTGCTCAAGAAGATCATGTCTTTTAATGCTGATTCTATGGGAAAATGGATTCCCAATTTTGAAGGCCCATATGTTGTCAAGAAAGTCTTCTCTGGAGGTGCATTAATTCTTGAAACTATGGATGGCAAGGAGTTCCCATGTCCTATGAATGATGATGCAGTCAAGAAATACTTCTCCTAAAGAAATAAAAGAACAGCTCGCTAAGTTGAAAACCTGAAAGGGTGGCTTAGGAAAAAAAGAGCGTCTCGGTAGGCTAAAACCTGAAAGGACGGTGTAGGAAAAAATAAGAGACACAAACAGAATAAATTCTTCCCTCTAGGTTGAAAACCTGCAAGGGCAACCTAGGCAAAAGTTAGGGATTTCTTGGCAAGTAACTACGTCAGACAAGACTTGATCATTGAAGCAACAATCTTCTCGGATCCTCACCACACTTTAACAGAAGTCGCTGCTCAGGAATTCAAAGTTGTTAGGGAGAATATGGTCATTGTATTTCAATGTATCTTTTCTAATATATTACCATTTTCAAAACTTTGTAATCATCTACGGGGTCTCGCCATTCGCAGACCACCATTCTAGTAATAAAGTTTGACCTTTTATCCAATTCTTTGTAATTCTTATTTTATTCTGCTTACAAAGACTCCATTTATTATTGATAGTAATTTTAAAAACAAAGATATTTAATAATAAAATTGTTTTTGAAAAAGAATTTATAAATTACTTTTTACTTTAGATTTTCTGGCTCAAGAAAAACAAAAATAGTGATTCCAAGGTTGGACGAACTCTGAAATTTTGGAGGTATATATTCCCCAGGAAAGTTCTCTCAGTTCACTTTTGTTGGTATGCACATGATATCACTAGAGATGATACCAATTGATGTATAGTGGTGGTGTTGGGTTTGTGATCCCATTTTCCCCAGTCAAGTCTTGATTCAGCCTTTCTCCATGAGGATTACTTTGGTTTCGGGTTTGCATGATTTGAAACCTCTATCCTAGATTCCCCAGTAAGGTCTTCGCTCATATGACAAAAGTACATTTTCCCTTTATGTGCTAAGGAAGAATCATTTGCAAGACATCGCCCTTTGCAGTAATAAAATTATTGTTATTGTTTATTTTCCAGGCGACTAAACAAGGACAGTATCTTTTCTAAGAAGTGTGAAAACAATTGTCAACTTTTTTGGGTTTTCTCCCGCCAAGTGCTGGGTTTGATTTAAAATCCCCATAATTTTGATGTCTTGATATATTGTTTGACTTCTTGAATCCCCAAGTGAGGCAGAGATGATGCTTCTCTCTGAAAGTTGTTATCCCCAAGAAGTTTCATAATTTCTCCCCAGGGAAGTTTGTCGAATCTTCAATCTGGGTATTGAAGATGTATTTTGGGTTTCCCTCGACAATATGGTATTGTCCTCCCCAATGAAGTCAGCACGAGATCCCCAATTGATATCTCGAGGATGTGGTTTTCATCTTCCCTAATGAAGTTGATATTATTATTTACAGTGGAAATCTAGACTTTGAAACTTTGGTTTCCCCATTGAAGTCTGTGTGAGTGTTCCCCGGTGAAGTCTGGAGGAGGATGTTATATCCCTGTATCTGTTTTGATTTACTGTTTTGACTTGAATATTTTCGGATTATGTTTCTTCCCAAAAGGGTTAAGCTGTGAGATAGGAGTTTGTTTCCTCGGTTGGTGCTTACTTTCTTGTGAAATTTTCATCCTGGATGTGATTTAGCTGAGTATTGACTTTACCCAACCTGGTTTTGTCTGGTTATTCCCAGTCTTGTATGTCTGTTTTGTTAGAATATACGTGATAACATTTATACATTAATACATACATCATGCATAGCTGAATTTAAAATCATTGCTCATCTCCATTCATTAATATTTTATTGGTATATTACCCTATTTTGCAGATTTATGTTACCCTCTCTCCAATAGAGTGTCGACCTTAAGCAGAAAGTGTATATTCTTTCAATTTCCCCACTGAGTTATCCCTCGTGGAAGAATTTTTCTTTATCCTTCCTCTTCATCCCATTATCTGAATGGATCTGTGATCCCCTTTTGAGTTTATTTCTCATCAGGTGCCTACTTGATTGACTGTTTCACTCTGGTTTATTTCTGGTTTAAATTTGTGGTTCCCAGCAATATTATTATTCTTTTTTCTGCAGGCTTCGAGCCCTGGTTTGAGAATATGCATTTATTTTGGCACGAGAAGACTTTATCTCCTCGGCAGGAATATATTGGTATTTCCCCGGAGAAGTCAAGATTCTTTTCCCAACAGGTTTCTTATTATGGCAAGTGGTTGGTCTCTTTATTTGAGCAAATTGTACTTTCCCCAGTAAGTATGTTAGTCCCCAGAGAAGATTCATGATTTTTGCTCCGATGAATGGTAGTCTCGTCATTATGGGAGATAGTTCGTTGTTGAGATTTGTTACTCCAATGGATGGTAGTCTCATCATTATGGTAGATAGTTCGTTGTTGAGATGCTTACTCCGATGAATGGTAGTCTCATCATTATGGGAGATAGTTCGTTATTGGGATGTTTACTCTGATGGATGGTATTCTCGTCATTATGGGAGATAGTTTGTTGTTGATATTTGTTACTCTAATGGATGGTAGTCTCGTCATTATAGGAGATATTTTTTGTTGAGTTTTATTACTCCAATGATGGTAGTCTCGTCATTATAGGAGATAGTTCATTGTTGAGATGTTTACTCCGATTAATGGTAGTCTCGTCATTATCAGGGATATTTCATTATTGAGATGTTTACTCTGATGGATGGTAGTCTCGTCATTATGGGAGATAGTTCGTTGTTGAGATGTTTACTCCGACGGATGGTAGTCTCGTCATTATGGGAGATAGTTCGTTTTTGAGATGTTACTCCAATGGATGGAAGTCTCATCATTATGGGAGATAGTTCGTTGTTTATATTTGTTAATCCAATGGATAGTAGTCTCGTCATTATGGGAGATAGTTCGCTGTTGAGATGTTTACTCCGATGAATGGTAGTCTCGTCATTATGGGAGATAGGTCATTGTTGAGATGTTTACTGCGATGGATGGTAGTCTCGTCATTATGGGAGATAGTTTTTTGTTGAGATGTTTAATCTGATGAATGGTAGTCTCGTCATTATGGGAGATAGTTTGTTGTTGAGATGTTTACTCCGATGGATGGTAGTCTCGTTATTATGGGAGATAGTTCATTATTGACATGTTTACCCTGATGGATGGTAGTCTCGTCATTATGGGAGATAGTTCGTTGTTGAGATGTTACTCCAATGGATGATAGTCTCTTCATTATAGGAGATAGTTTGTTGTTGAGATTTATTATTCCAATGGATGGTAGTCTCGTCATTATGGGAGATAGTTCATTGTTGAGATGTTTACTTCGGTGAATGGTAGTCTCTTCATTATGGGAGATAGTTCGTTGTTGAGATGTTTACTCCGATGGATGGTAGTCTCTTCATTATGGGAGATAGTTCGTTGTTGAGATGTTTACTCCAATGGATGGTAGTCTCGTCATTATGGGAGATAGTTCGTTGTTGAGGTTTTTTACTCCGATGAATGGTAGTCTCGTCATTATGGGAGATAGTTCGTCAATGAGATTCATTATGCTCTAAAGAAGTTCATTTGTTTCTAATCATAAGTACTGATGTTGGTCATTTGTGACCTACCCTAATATTGGTATTTGCTGGTATTATCCTACCATTTCTTTCCCCCTGTGGGTCGACCTTACTTTTTTTCTATCTTCTCAGTGAGTGAATAGTTTACAGTTATATGTCGATCATTATTATCCTTTACTTTCTCTCCTCAATATTTGAGTTGATTTTGCTTTATCTCCTCCTTGAGCTTTACACCAATAGAGCCGAGTCTTCTGTTCACCAGTGATTTATTTTTCTGGGCGAATTTTCTTTTGATCCTTTATTTTGTTTTCTGTTTCCCCAGTAGTGTCTCGTGTCACCTTTGGATCTCTTTGTTTGCATGCACAATCATTAGCATTGCATGGCGTCTTAGGGCCAAAAATAAGGTTTTGTTTTATATTTGAGTATCCTCAATTGCGTCAACATGAAGATTTTAACCTTCGTATCTTTGGATAGAAGACACTTAAATAAGGGAAGTTGTTGTACCCTAATTTTTGCCCCTAATATTCCTCTATCATCTCATATTAACTCAATCATATCAAGATCACACTAGGGTTTTGGTTCTTCTCCCCATATTTAGTTTTGCTCATGAGGAATCACTAAGCATTTTGAATTGTATATTGTGATCATATATGTTTTGTATTGATTAACTTTTAACTAACAAACACAATGAATGTTTGCTCTAATTGATGATATTATAGGTGAGGGCATAACACATTTCATCAGGTTGATTTATAGGTTCATGAGTTTATTTTCATGACTTCTTCAAAAAAGCTTCATTGAGATTCAAGCTTCATCATTGAATATGCTTTAAAATAATATCATGACAAGGTTTACTATGATTTATCATGCCTAAATTTGTCAAAGAAAGTCAAAAGATACAAGGGTTGATTGAAAAAGTTTGACCTAATTGGACAAGTTCTTGATTCCATGATCTCAAGTGTATAACTCTTTTAATTCCTAATATTTTGAAGTGGTTATTGTTGCTATTGTTTCTTATTATCATCCAAACCAACTTATATTCACATATCAAAAGTAATTATGCAAGAAAGATTGTTAAAATTAAAAGGGGTTTCCAAGTCATTTTGATGCTTTAGGAGCTAGTTTTGAGCTTCTAAGAGCTATATCTTGTTCATTTTTTGAAATTTTTAAGTGATTCCAAAGATATGCTTCTCTTTAAAGGGTTATCAACAAATTATTTCAAAAGTTGCAAGCAAACTTTATGTGTAAGATTCCTAATGATGAAGAAAGATTATAAGTCCTCTAGACAGGCTATCAAATTTCCTTATGTGATATCAAAAGATCATTGTAACGCGGTGGGAGAACTGACTTGGTTGTTTTGCGTTTGATCGCAAATGTTACGGTTAGCAAGAGTCGCCACCGAATTTTCTTTTATCTAAAAGGAAAGGTTGAAAAGAACAGGAAAGACCTTTGAGATGTTTTCTTGAGTTCGGGGGGTAGATTATGAAAAGGGAAGGTATTAGCACCCTTTTCATCCGTAGTTATCTACGGGTTCTTAGTTGCTTGCTAGATCACTTGATTTTGTTTGAAAGTATGTTTTGTGTGGTTTTTGAAATTATTTTGAAAATGTCATTGTAATGGTTCTCGTTTCTATAAGAACGCGTACAAAGTGTTGTTTTAAAAATAGTTCAAAGAGGTGTTTGTGGAATGTGTTTTTTGAAAGTGATTTTGAAAAGGTGTCTTTGTAATGGTTCTCGTTTCTATAAGAACGCGTACAATGTGTTTATCTTTTGAAAATGTTTTCAAGTTTGAATGATGTTTTTTGAAAGTGTTGGTGTTAGTTTTGAAAATAGAAAGGATGTTTTTGGTTTAAAAATGAGTAAGCAACTAAGAACATTCTACCTACTCAAAAGTATTTCATGTTTATTTTCTCTTTCCTTTGACATTGTTATCTTACCATTGATTTGGTAAGAAACCCTATCTTTGAATGTAAAAGGGACGGGCAAGGGTCATCGCATAGTCATGATTAGCAATGTTGTAAGATATATTAGAATTTTCTTTAGGGACTAAGACCATTTTTGAAAGGCAACTTTGATAGCGTCATCGAGGGACTATGATCTTGTATTTTTATTTGTTTTTTCTAAGATACCTCACATGCATAATATGGCCATTTTCATAAGGCAACAAGTGGATTTACCCTAAGGGTGTAAGTGTGCAAGTGTATTGGTTTACATGCATTGTTTTGTTTTTTAATTAGGGTTTTCTAATTTGTTGATTTTAATCTTTCCATACAAACCATAGTTTACTAGCATTTATATATAAAGCATTAAATTGCGGAAAATAAAAATACTAAGCTATTACATCATTAAGGGAGGGGGTGTACAAATTTACAAATGGGGAAATTGCAAGAAAATTAAATCTAAATAATTATTACAACCTTATTGAATAATATACAAGAATTTAATAAATAAAAATATACAAATGCAAATGAAAAAAGAAATGATTTTTATTTGATTTTTTTATGAAAGGGGTTTAATCTTGACCTAGATAAAAAATGATTAAAGAAAATTAAACAAAATTAACTTAAACTAAATAAGAAAAGAAAATAACTAAAAAAATATTTTTTAGGGTTTTATTTATGAAAAGGTTTTAAGTTAATAAAAATAATATGGATATTAATTAATTAAAAGAAACCTAAGTTCTAAATTAATTTTAATTACAAGAAAATAATATAATGGTTAAACCTAAACCTAAATATTAATTATTAAGAAGAAATTAATTTATTAGTTTTATAAAACAAAATAAACCAAATAAATGTAAAAATAATAAAGAAAATATTTTTGGGTTTTTATTAATAACAATAAAAAATAATATTAATAATAATAATAATAATAATATTAATAATAATAAAGGAAAAAAATAAGAAAAAGAAAATAATAATGAAAATATGGGCCAGGGGGTGCTGAAGCAAAGCCAGGAGTATAAGCCAGCAAAATAAAGAGAAGGCTCAATGTTAGGCCCAGGCGCTGTAAAGAAAACAAAAATGTAAAAAAAAAGTGTGAAAAATAACAAAAGGCAGCGCGCTGGGTGTTGAACCCACACCCTCTTGGTTGCCAGCATGCTGCCTTACCACTGGGGTGGCTATACATTAGTTAACATTGGCACAAAAATAAGTGCATAACATAAAACTTGGCCTGATTGTACTTCATCTTCAACCTCCAGCCAAAGGATCTGTAACTTGCTCATTCTTCAACCATTTTCAAAAATGTAAACATGAAACTTGTGTATTTTTTCATCACGAATCCAACCATGTAACTAATTTAAGTTAACATTCAAAGATAAAGATGAATTTATGAAAGTACCAAATTCTGACCTAAATGTTTCAGCAAGTTTAAACTCAAAATTCTTCATGCTCAAGCAACATAAATGAAATCTATGGACATGTATAGTTTCAGGTCAATAATATCTACATTCTATCTTCACAAATGCAAGCCTAACAATACCTATATGAATATTTCAAAAGTCAGAAAACTCACCTTGCAAGAAGGTATCGTGTTTTTATTTTGAGCAGCTTTTGACGAGTTCCAGTGATTGGGTTAGCTTCCTCAAGTTCCCAGGAAGCTAATGTGATGCTTGGCTTGAGCTGAAAGAGGATGAGGAGTTCTGGATAAGTCAACTTGCAGAACTCTGTTTTTGGTTATGGAGGTTGATGAAGATGGAGTTACAGTTATGAAACAGGGTCAGGGATGAGTTTTATTTGATGATTAGAAGCTTTAGGAACCAAAAGGCTTGGAAACGCACAAGGGAGATGTGAGTTTCAAGTTTTTGGTCAGATTATGCAACAATGGAGTTTTTTGATATAGTTCTAAGTTTTTGTGTGTTTTGGAGCTTGTGTATTCGTGTGTTTTGATGCAAATGACTTGTGCATAAGTAAGGAAAAGGTTGTGAGGCTTGAGAGGGTCGAAATCACACAAGTACAAGTTATGGGATTTTACTTGTTTTTGAAGAAAAGTAAAGATGTAGTTTCAAGGCAAAGTACAAGCATGTGCTGAGTTGTTTAGAGACTTTAGAAAAGTTTCTTTTAGGTTATAGATTGTGTGTGATCAGAAGAAAATAATTTCAAAGCTCAAGAACTGATTTTGTGCATAAAGTTGCTTTTCTAAAATGGTAATGTGCACTTTCTTTCCAAAATGGCATTAAGCATGGGCAATGCATTGATTGCTTGAGTTGAAGCCTCTAACAGTTGTGAAAACATTTAATTATAGAGTGTAAAACAAGTTTGAGACCTTCAAAGCAAATATTTTGCAGCCTAGCATGGATTTGAATTCTTGTTCATCATGAAAATGACCTATAATTCAAGAATGAAATGCCAACTTCATGCCTTCGATTATCCTAGCTTAAACATGATCTCGAGGAGTTCTTGGACATTTTAGAAAGCTTGTAATGTTCTCTACAACCCCTCTTTGAATCACTTTTGAAAATTCCCCTTGGAACTATGTGAAAAATTGCCATGAAGTTAGGTGAAAATCCTGCCTAAACTAGGGCAAAATTTTCACTAAGTGTTTAGTTTCATAAACATGTATTCACAAAATCATAACTTGAAATCCATGAATTTCTAGGATAATTTGTGTAAATCAATGTTTTATATCTCATTGAGATCTACAACTTTCATGTTGAAAGTTTCCTTTGAATCATCTTGCATCATGGTGAAAAATTAGCTCAAAGTTGTGAAAAAATATGAAGTTTTCAACACTTAGAAAAATTTCTAAGTTTGGAAACTTTGACTTTTCAAAAGGAAATCTTGACTTTTTAATTTCTTGATGAACAAGTTTCATATCTTGACATGTTTTGATGAATTGTGATCTTTGACACTTGATTTTGACCAAAAAGTCAAAGTTTGGCTTTTCACTATATCAGTTGACTTTTGATCAGTTGACTGAAAATCAACTAGCAATCAACTGATCTTGAGGGATGTTTTGAGTCATGTAATTATATCAAAATGATTCAATTTAATCCTTTAGATCATGTTTCCAAACAATCAACCATTTGCTAGGTCAAAAATCAGAAATTGCCTTTTCTCAGTCAAAACCCTAATTTTGACCACTTTGCCCTTTTGGTGATCTGCTCAAATTTCTTGAGGGATTGTGGTTCAAACTTGATCAAATGACATATAGGAGTTCACAATGTTTATATGCATCAAAAACTATGAAGTTTGACTGTAAATTGACCACCGTTGACTTTTTCCCCAATACAGCTGATTTTTAGGTCAACTGATCAATTGACTGAGCAAAAATGTGATCCAAGATTTGAAACTTGACATGAGAAATCTAGAGGGTCCATAATGATCCATGAAATTAATATGAGGCATTAAAAGTTCAATTATCCTTGTGTAATCTCAAACCCTAATTTCAGTTATCAGTGGTTAAGGAGGTGTCTTGAGCTAACCGACCCTTGTGCAGTCTTGAACCAAATGAGATCTTATGAGAAAATACTTGATATATGAGAGGGAAAATTTTGGGGTACAACAGCTGCCTCTGTTCAATCTTCTTAAACCTGAAGAGTTAGGTTGGCGGATCTGCCGTTCGTGACTTGAAGGTGGAAGATGATTGAACACTAAAGTGCCCAGAAATTTGCACTCGAAGATGAATTGTTAATGGGCTTATAGATGCCATTTGGAGGAATGATGAAGATTTTCCAGAGACAGGCTTGTAGATGCCATCCAAGGGTGACTGTTGACAGAAAATGGACTTAAGTCTGAACTTGATTTCAACTAGAAAAGAATCAAAATAAATCTTTGGAGCGATTTATTTGAAACTAGCAGAAGTCTTGTATGTTGTTTGACTGGGAAGAATCAGAATAAATCTTGGAGTGATTTATCTAAACCAGAAACGTTCATTTGGAAAGTATCAGGATAAATCGTTGAGAGGTTTAAACTGAACCAAAAGAGGTCTTGAATATTCTTTAACTGGAGAGAATCAGAGTAAATCTTTGAGCGATTTATCTGAACCAGAGAAAGTGCCCACTAGGAAAGAATCAGAATAAATCGTTGAGAGATTTAAACTGAAACGGTTGGGATCTGGAGAAGAATCAGAATAAATCATTGAGAGATTTATATGAACCAGAGAAAGTGTCTACGGGAAAGAATCAGAATAAACCGTTGAGAGATTTAAACTGAACCGACAGGGATCTAGAGAAGAATCAAAATAAATCATTGAGAGATTTATCTGAACCAGAGAAAATGTCTGCGGGAAAGAATCAGAATAAACTGTTGAGAGGTTTAAGCTGAACCGGCAGGGATCTGGAGAAGAATCAAAATAAATCGTTGAGAGATTTATCTGAACCAGAGAAAATGTCTGCGGGAAAGCATCAGAATAAACCGTTGAGAGATTTAAACTGAACCGGCAGGGATCTGGATAAGAATCAAAATAAATCATTGAGAGATTTATCTAAACCAGAGAAAATGTTTGTGGGAAAGAATCAGAATAAATCGTTGATAGATTTAAACTGAACCGGCAGGGATCTGGAGAAGAATCAAAATAAATCGTTGAGAGATTTATCTGAACCAGAGAAGACGTCTGCGAGAAAGAATCAGAATAAATTGTTGAGAGATTTAAACTGAATCGGCATGGGTCTGAAAGAAATATTTGTTATGTAGATGGTTGACCAGTCATTTCTTGGGGATTGATATGTAATTGACTTGTTGAAAATTTAACGATAATTTTCTGTTGATTGATCTTTCCTGAAAAGATGAAAGGTTAGTTGCATGCAATGTCATGATGTATGAAATTCATGGTATAATGTTGTTTCTCAAAATAAATGAAGATCGTGCTATATGCATTTGTGTTGTCAATGTTATGATGTATGGATGTAGTGTATGGACACGTTAATTGTTATCCCGCAGTATTGTTGGAGTTGGGAAAATAAATCCCTGAGTACTGCTGGGAATGTAAGTCTTCATATTTTGAAGTTGAAGTGTTGATAGATGAGTCTCCATTTGTTAGAGAAATACACTTTGTTGTGTAAGGGAAACGCCGTGCATTGCTTGTGGACTTCATGAAATCCTGCTGGGGAATCCTGAGAAACTGGGCGACTTTCACTGGGGAACCTTTGGAGCGGTACCTGGAAGTTTTATTCTGGCGGGGATGTGAGAGCACTTGATACCATTAGGTTTCATACTGGAGATATGATAGCGATCCTATAGTGGGATGTCCCTTTTTCCGCTCTTGCTGGAAAAAGTACCTGCGGGGGATTTTATGGAATAGTATAAAGATATTATCCTATTTCTTAAAGCCATTGGTGATTGTCTTTCTATTTTATGTTCCTATTTTTTGTTCATTTGTAAATAGTAGTCACGTTCGAATGCATATGTTCAAAAATAATCATTGGACGTTTTCGCAAACAAAACACTGAAATAAAAGAAAAGCAGATAGTTTTGCACTTTCAAAGGGATATCTTTGTATTAACTTGAATAAGAATTTTTGTACAATGAGACGAACATTCTAGTAAGAGAATATCGTTGTAAAAAATGAAAAATTATACAAAGAAAAGATAGCTATGTGAAATAATCCCATGGGGTTCCCATTCTGCTATAGCTTTCATGTCTCTGAGCGCCTCATCCACTTGCCGCCTTGTCCGAAGTTGATTGGATTGATTAGACCCGTTTGAGTTTGTCCGTCGATGCTAGAGGTTGTATGTAAGTTGATCCAACGGGACATAGTCATATGATGTAATTCCCTAACTTTTGCCTGGACCGCCCTTTCGGGTTTTCAGTCCACCGGGATACACTTTTTTTCCCAAGCCACCCTTTCGGGTTTTCAGCTTGTCGGGTGTACAGATTTTTTGTTTTATCCCTAATTTTTGCCCGAACCTTTTTGGTTCGCCGGGATGCCCTGATTTTTGCCTAGGTCAGTCGACCTTGCGGGTCTTTATTCATGCATAGTATCTTTTTAATATGTCAGCATTCACAGGGTGTGGAAGGTCGTCGCCATCCATAATGGTTAAGATCATTGCTCCACCAGAGAATATGCTTTTGGTCACAAATGTTCCTTCGTATGTAGGAGTCTATTTTCCCCTAGGATCACTTTGTGGCAATATGATACGCTTGATTACCAAGTCACCAATCTGATATACCTAACGTCTGACCTTTTTGTTAAAAGCTTTGATCATACTCTTTTGGTACATCTGACCATGACAGACATCCGTAAGCCTTTTATCAACGATCAAGTTCAACGGGTCAAGTCGAGTTTGAATCCATTCATCTTCATTCATCCCTGCATCCTTTATGATTCTCAAAGAAGGTATTTGGACTTTAATTGGTAGGACGACTTCCATACCGTATACCAAAGAGAAAGGAGTTACCCTTGTTGACGTGCGCGCCGTGGTACGGTAACCATGGAGAGAAAATGGTAACATCTCATGCCTTCCTTGTAGGTCACTGTCATTTTTTGTATGATCTTCTTGATGTTCTTATTTGCGGCTTCGACAGCACCATTCATCTTCGGCCGATAAGGGGAAGAGTTATGATGCTGGATCTTGAATTGCACGTATAGTGCAGTGATCATAGTATTATTGAGATTCGTACCATTGTATGTGATGATTCTCTCTGAGATACCATACCGAATGATGAGATTCTGTTTGATTTATCGGTCCACAAAATTCTTGGTAACGGAAGCGAAAGAAGCTGCCTCAACCCACTTCGTGAAATAGTCAATGGCCACCAAGATAAAGCGGTGTCCATTAGAAGTTGTAGGTTTGACTTATCCAATCATGTCGATGCCCCACATCATGAATGGCCAGGGAGCGATCAAGACGTTTAGAGGAACTTGAGGCACATGTACTTTGTCAGCATAGATCTGACACTTGTGACAGGTTCGTGAATGCTGATGGCAATCTGCTTCCATGGTGGACCAATAATACCCTTCCCGTAAGATCTTTTTGGTCATTGTGTGCCCACTAGAATGGGTTCCAAAAGTTCCTTCATGTAGATCATCCATGATCTTGTTTGCCTCGAACTTTTCTACATAACGAAGCAAAGTATACTCGTGGTTATGCTTGTAGAGAATGCCATTACTGAGGAAGAACTTAGCAGAGAATCTTCTCAAGAACTTCTTATCATTGACTGAAGCTCCCTCCGGATACTCTTGGGCCTCGAGATGCCTCTTCACTTCATGAAACCAAGGCTTGTCCACTATCTCTTCAGTATCGACCTCATGACAGTAAGCTGGTTCATCAATTTGTTCAATGGTGATATGGGGAGCCTCGTTACCCCACTTGAGTTTAAACATGGATGCCATAGTGGCTAGCGCGTCTGCTAGTTGATTTTCCTCTCGTGGAAAATGCTCAAAGGTAATTTCCTCAAAATATGGGATTAATGTCAACATATGTTCTTTGTAGGGGATGAGATTATGGTGCTTCGTGTCCCATTCTCCTTTGATCTGACTGATGACTAAGGCTGAATCTCTAAATACACTTAAGGACTTGATTCCCAAATCTATGGCAGCTTTAAGACCCATAATACACACTTGATATTCTGCCATATTATTGGTGCAGTTGAAACAAATTCTTGCAGTGAAGGGAGTATGACATCCTTCAGGGGATATGATTACAGCACCTATGTCATTGCTGAGTGCGTTGGAGGCTCTGTCAAAAACCAAGGTCCATCGGGATCCTTGTTCAGGTTTGTCACATGGTCTGGACTCTTCACAATTGTTTACCATCATGATGTCTTCATCTGGGAGCTCGAATTTCATGGACTGATAGTCATCCACAGCCTGATTAGCAAGGTGATCAGCTAGTACACTTCCCTTTATTGTTTTTTGGGTAGTGTACTGAATGTCGTATTCAATCAGGATCATCTTCCATCTTGTTATTCTCCCAGAGAGGGAAGGCTTCTCGAATATGTATTTAATTGGATCCACCTTGGATATCAATAAGGTAGTATGGGTCAACATATATTGTCTTAGCCGACGAGCAGCCTATGCCAGAGCGCAGCAAGTTTTCTCGAGCAGTGAATATCTTATTTCACAGTCGGTAAACTTTTTGCTCAAGTAGTATATAGTATGCTCTTTTCAGCCAGACTCGTCATGCTGCCCCAGCACACACCCCATTGAATTTTCTAAGACAGTTAGATACATGATCAAAGGTCTTCCCTCAACTGGTGGTATCAAAACAGGAGGCTCTTGTAGGTACTCTGATCTTGTCGAAGGCAACTTAGCATTCATCATTCCATCTAACTACTTGATCTTTCTTCAGTAATTTGAAGATAGGTTCACAAGTAGCGGTTAGGTGAGAAATGAATCTGGCGATGTAGTGTAGCCGTCCTAAGAATCCTCTGACTTCCTTCTCGGTGCGAGGAGCAGACATTTCTTGTATTACTTTCACCTTGGCAGGGTCCACTTTGATACCTTTATCGCTAACGATGAAGCCTAGGAGTTTACCGGACCTCACCTCAAATGTTCATTTATTCGGGTTTAACATTAGCTTGTATTTCTTTAGCCTTTCAAACAGTTTCTGCAAATGGTCAAGATGTTCCTATTCATTTTGAGATTTGGCTATCATGTCATCCACATATAACTCTATTTCGTGATGGATCATATCGTGAAATAGAGCTACCTTGGCGCGCTGATAAGTTGCCCCAGCGTTTTTCAACCCGAATGGCATAACCTTGTAACAGAACGTGCCCCACTGTGTAACGAAGGTCGTTTTCTCCATGTCCTCAGGTGCCATTTTGATTTGATTGTAGCCTGAGAAACCATCCATAAATGAGAACACTTTATGTTGTGTGGTATTGTCAACCAGAATATCGATATGGGGAAGCGGGAAACTGTAACGCCCATAATTTAATTAATTATTTAATTAAATTATTTTTGGAATAATTGTGAAGAAGTATTATTAAATTGGATTTATTTTATTAAATGGATAAATAATAATATATTTGAGGTATTATATTATTATGTAAAATAATGTTAGAAGCTAATATTATTAAGGTGGGCTTAATTTGAGATAGCAGAAGTAATAAGGGGGTGTAGGTTTTGATCCCATTAAGGAATAATATAATAATATTAGGTTATTTTATTATTTGTTGTTAGAATAGAAGGAGGAAGCAGTAGAAGAGAAAATAAGGATTGTGGAAACGTGAAGTTGCTGGTTTTTGAAGGAAACGGCAAGAACAAAGATTCAACCCAGAAATTGTAGAGCGACCTTCGATCCAAGGTAAGGGTGGGGTTCTGGCTTTATAATTGGGATCATGATGTTTGATATGTGGGATTAGAGGATTCCTGTTTTTGTTATTGAATTGAATGATGTATGATGAATATTGATGAATTCTCGATGGATAAATGATGTTATGATGCTGTGTAATTGATGTTGTAAGAAAGTATAATGATTAAGTGATGGATTACCATGGTTAGGATGAGGTTTGTAGGACTGTAATTATATTCCAGTAGTGAAATTACAGTAGAAAACGCAGAAAAATTATGCAGAAAATCGCAGGATGCATCGACCTCAAACTGGATGAGTCGATGCAAGGAGGCTGTTGGACTCAGGATGTTGTAATAAAGTATAATGATTAAGTGATGGATTACCATGGTTAGGATGAGGTTTATAGGACTGTAATTATATTCCAGTAGTGAAATTACAGTAGAAAATGCAGAAAAATTATGCAGAAAATCGCAGGATACATCGACCTCAAACTGGATGAGTCGATGCAAGGAGGCTGTTGGACTCAAGATGAGTCAACGCGAAGAGAGGATGTGTCGATGCATGATGAGTACAAGACTCAGGATGAGTCGGCCGGTATGATGCATGTGTCAATACATGCTGGGATTTGAAAGCAGAATGAGTCGATCCATAGGGGGATGCGTCGACTCATAGCGTGAAGAAGAAGCAGGATGTGTCGACCCATGGTGTTTTGTGTCGATACATGAGGTCTGGTTTTTGACAGAATTGACTTCTAGTTGTTGTAACTTGAGTTGTAGGATGTTGTTTGAGATGTCGTTCGAAGTGTTGATTAGCTAATGCGATGAACTTTATTTTAGATGATTAAAATGATGATTAAGAGGTGTAATTCCAGTAACCAATTTAGGACTTAGGATTAATTCCCGTATATGATAGTTATGCTGGATTTTGGACAGAATGGTGAATTTTGAGATGTTAGAGGTTGCTGTTAGAATTATGACAGTAGGATTTATTGATAATAATGATGTGCAGTAGCAGAATAACAGTATGGATTACTGTATTATTGATATACAAATGAGTTATTAATAAGACGTGATTATTAAAGCTGTGTTTGATAATTTATGATGAACAAATGATGTTTGATAAGTAAGTAATGTTTACTAAATTATTTTTGAGATGTTTACGAGATGTTGTAATTGAGATGTTTATGAGATGTTGTTGTTCTGAGATGTTTATGAGATGTTGTTGTTTGAGATGACTGAAATGTTGTCGTTTTGATGATTGAGATGTGTTTTGAGATGTTGTTAACTGAGTGTGTTATTACATTCATGTTGAGTCGCATACATTGCATTTTTTTGAGATGGAGCTTATGCTCGTTGAGATGGCCTGGATTGGAAAATTTTGAGATGAAGGTTATGCCTTGTTGATGCCTCTATTAATTGGCAGATTAGATTTTTGAGATGGAAGTTCTGCTCCAATGGTACCACATGCATTTGCATAGTTTTGAGTCACATTTTTGTGATTGAATAATGAGATGCATTTGATGTTGCTAAATGAATATATATGTTATATTTATTGTTGATTATGAGATGAGAAGTGGTGATGTGATTGATCTAATTTAATATATTAATTATCATGCGCTTTATTATATTGTTAGATATCTCACCCCTTTTGTTTGAATGTTGCCCTTATGTTGGTAACATGCAGGTAACCGAGAGTGAAGGTTGTACACCTTCAATAGATCGAGTCGGTGTTATTGCTCTGATATGTAACACTCGGGGGGATGAACGCTTGCTGATTTTTTGTTGTTGATTTTTAGTTGTTGAACTTTAAATTGTCGACTTACTAAATATGAGATGTTTCGAAGTTGTTGCTATTTTATTTAAAGATGTTATTGAAGATTTCCGCTGCGTGGTTGTTGAATATTTAATGAAAGATGTTATGTTGTTAGTTCATCCGATGTTTTGAAAAAGTGTTATATATCCATGATGAATGCAATGAGTTTATTAGAAGAATTTGTGACGTCCCGGTTCGTTTATATGAATGAAATTTTATAACTCTAATTTATCTTGCATAAATTGCTTGGGGTAGAATTGGGGTGTTACAAAGTTGGTATCAGAGCAAAAGGTTGGTCCGACCTTGTCGTCGAGTCTTAGTTGTCTAACAATCGAGTATTGTTATTTTGATGTTCTAATCGTTGTTTATGTTGTAGTGAGAAGTTGAGATGGATGGAAGGAATGATGCTGCTCTTGCTGCTGCTCTGCAAGCTATGGCTCATGCGATGGAAAATCAGCCGAATGTTGACGAGAATGTTGGATCTCGTAGCTTGGCGACTTTCCAGAGAGAGAATCCACTTACGTTCAAGGGAAAATATGATCCTGATAGAGCATTGGAATGGTTGAAAGAGATTGAGAGGATCTTTCGCGTGATGGACTGCACTCTAGTGCAGAAGGTTCGTTATGGGACTCATATGCTAGCAGTCGAGGCTGATGACTGGTGGCTAGAGACTTGCCAGAAGTTAGAAGCTGCAGGTGAGGATGTCACTTGGGCTGTAATCCATAGGGAATTCCTGAGAAAGTATTTTCCTGAAGATGTCTGTGGAAAGAAGGAAATTGAGTTCCTTGAGCTGAAGCAAGGAAATATGTCTATTGTGGAGTATGCTGCCAAGTTTGCTGAGTTGGCCAAGTTTTATCCGCATTATGCTGAGGAAAATGTTAAGTTCTCAAAGTGTATTAAGTTTGAGAATGGGTTGCACCCGGAAATTAAGAAGGCAGTTGGATACCAGAAGATTCGTGTCTTTGCTGATTTGGTTGATAGCTGTAGGATTTTTGAGGAAGATAACAATGCACATTACAAGATTATTAGTGAGAAGAGGGGTAAGCACCCGCAGAATCATGGTAAGCCTTATTATGCTCCAGCTGGTAAGGGTAAGCATAGAGTTGCTCATGGTCAGAGAACTAGTAGGGGAGATGCTCCTGCTGGTGTGATTTGTTTTAAGTGTGGGAAACCTGGACACAAGAGTAATGTGTGCACTGCTGAAGTGAAGAGATGTCACCGTTGTGGTAAGAACAGACATATTGTATCTGAGTGTGAGCATAAGAATGTGGTTTGTTTCAATTGTAAGGAAGAAGGGAACATTGGTAGCCAGTTTCCGAAGCCGAAGAAGGCTCAGTCTAGTGGTAAAGTGTTTGCTTTGGTGGAGGATCAGACAGCTTCCGAGGATAGACTTATTAGAGGTACATGTTTCATTAATAGTACTCCTTTAATTACTATTATTGATACTGGTGCTACGCATTATTTTATTACTGCTGATTGTGTTGAAAGATTGGGTCTTGTGTTATCTTCTTTGAATGGAGAAATGGTCGTCGATACTCCAGTCAAGAGATTGGTAACTACTTCTTTTGTGTGTGCTAGGTGTCCCTTGTCGATCTTCGACAGAGACTTTGTTGTTGATTTGGTTTGTTTGCCGTTAAGAGGTTTGGATGTGATTCTTGGTATGAACTGGTTAGAGCATAACTGTGTTCATATTAATTGTTATGACAAGTCTGTGAAGTTTTCTACTCCTGAAGAAGAGGAAGATGGTTTGTTGTCTGCCAGACAGTTGAGAAAGTTGATGCAAGAAGAAGCACAGATGTTTTCATTGATAGTGTCGCTATCTGTAGAGACTCAAGCTATAATTGAGGAATTGCCGGTGGTATGTGAATTTCCTGAAGTTTTCCCTGATGAGATTCCTAATGTACCGCCAGAGAGGGAAGTTGAATTTACAATTGATCTTGTGCCTGGTACCAGACCTGTGTCTATGGCACCATACAGAATATCTGCGTCTGAGTTGTCAGAGTTGAAGAAGCAATTGGAAGAGTTACTTGAGAAGAGGTTTGTAAGACCAAGCGTATCGCCGTGGGGAGCTCCAGTGTTGTTAGTGAAGAAGAAAGATGGAAGCATGAGGCTTTGTGTTGATTATAGACAGTTGAACAAGATGACGATTAAGAACAAGTATCCGCTTCCAAGAATAGATGACTTGATGGACCAATTGGTGGATGCCCGTGTGTTTAGTAAGATTGATTTGAGGTCGGGTTATCATCAGATTAGAGTGAAGGATGAAGATATTCAGAGGACGGCTTTCAGAACACGTTATGGACATTACGAGTATTCGGTGATGCCTTTCGGTGTTACTAATGCGCCGGGAGTATTCATGGAATATATGAATCGTATCTTTCATACTTATTTGGATCGGTTCGTAGTGGTGTTCATTGATAATATTTTGATTTACTCTAAGTCGGAAGAAGAGCATGCTGAACATTTAAGAGTATTATTGTAGATTTTGAAAGAGAAGAAGTTGTATGCAAAGTTGTCCAAGTGTGAATTTTGGTTAAAAGAGGTTAGTTTTCTTGGTCATGTGATTTCAGGTAGTGGCACTGTTGTAGATCCATCGAAGGTTGATGATGTGTTGCAATGGGAAACTCCAAAGTCAGCTACTGAGATTAGAAGCTTCTTGGGATTAGCTGGTTATTATAGAAGGTTTATTGAAGGGTTTTCTAAGTCGTCACTTCCGTTTACTAAGTTGACTTGTAAAGGTAGAGCTTTTGTTTGGGATGTTCAGTGCAAAGAAAGTTTTACGGAATTGAAGAAGAGGTTGACGTCAGCTCCGATTTTGACGTCGCCTAATCCAGAAGAGTCTTTTATGGTTTATTGTGATGCTTCTAAGATGGGTTTAGGAGGTGTGCTTATGCAGAATGGTAAGGTAGTTGCTTATGCATCGAGGCAGTTGAGGAATCATGAGAAGAACTATCCTACGCATGACTTAGAGCTTGCTGTTGTTGTCTTTGTATTGAAGATTTAGAGGCATTATCTTTATGGTTCTAGATTTGAAGTTTTTAGTGACCATAAGAGCTTAAAGTATTTATTTGATCAGAAGGAGTTGAATATGAGGCAACGAAGATGGTTGGAATTGTTAAAGGATTATGATTTCAGTTTGAATTATCATCCAGGAAAAGCGAATGTGGTAGCTGATGCGTTGAGTCGAAAGACTTTACATATGTCAGCAATGATGATTAAAGAGTTGGAATTGATTGAGTAGTTTAGAGATATGAGCTTAGTTTACGAGGTTACTCCACAAAGTGTTATGTTGAGTATGTTGAATATTAATAATGAATTTTTAGACAGTATCAGAGAAGCTCAGAAGTTGGATGTGAAACTGGTTGATTCGATGGTTGGGATCGATCAATCTGAGAATAGTGATTTTAAGCTAGATGAGCAAGGTGTGTTGAGATTTCGTAATCAGATTTGTATTCCTGATGATGCTGAGATGAAGAAAGTGATACTTGAAGAGAGTCATAGAAGTAAGTTGAGTATTCATCCAGGAGCTACAAAGATGTACCAAGATTTGAAAGGTTTGTTTTAGTGGCCTGGGATGAAGAGTGATGTGGCTCGGTTTGTGTATGCATGTTTGACTTGTCAGAAGTCGAAAGTTGAACATCAGAAGCCTGCAGGATTGATGCAACCGTTGGAAGTTCCAGAATGGAAATGGGATAGCATTTCAATGGACTTTGTGACGAGGTTTCCTAGTACTTTAAGAGGACATGATTCGATTTGGGTGATTGTTGATAGACTTACGAAGTCAACTTATTTTGTTCCTATTAACATCAGTTTTCCAGTGTCGAAGTTGGCTGAGATTTATGTTAGTGTGATTGTGAAACTGCATGGTGTTCCTTTGTGCATTATGTCAGATAGAGATCCAAGATTTACTTCTGATTTTTGGAAGAGTTTGCAAGAAGCGTTGGGTTCTGAGTTAAGGTTGAGTTCAGGTATCATCCTCAGACAGATGGTCAGACTTAACAGACGATTCAATCGTTGGAAGACTTGTTGAGGGCATGTGTTCTCGAGCAGGGAGGTTCGTGGGATACTTATCTTCCGTTGATAGAGTTCACGTATAATAACAGTTACCATTCTACTATTGGGATGGCACCTTTTGAAGTGTTGTATGGTCAGAGATGTAGAACTCTGTTATGTTGGCATGAATCTGGTGAAAGTGTAGTACTTGGACCTGAACTTGTTCGTGAGACTACTGAGAAGGTGAAGTTGATTCGAGAAAAGATGAAGGCTTCACAGAGTAGACAGAAGAGTTATCATGACAAGCGAAGGAAAGATTTAGAATTTCAAGCTGGTGATCATGTGTTTTTGAGAGTTACACCTGTGACTGGTGTTGGGCGAGCATTGAAGTCTAAGAAGCTCACTTCTCATTTTATTGGACCGTATCAGATTTCAGAGAGAGTGGGGAATGTTCCTTATAGAGTGGCTTTACCGCCTAATCTTTCGAATTTGCATGATGTGTTTCATGTGTCGCAACTTCGGAAGTATGTTTCAGATCCATCTCATGTGATTCATATGGACGATGTGCAAGTACGGGATAATCTTACGGTGGAGACGATGCCTATACGGATTGCAGATCGTGAAATGAAGACTCTGAGGGGCAAAGAGATTGCATTGGTTAAAGTGGTTTGGCTAGGAGCTGCTGGAGAAAGCATGACTTGGGAATTGGAGAGAAAGATGCGAGACTCCTATCCATAATTGTTTAATTGAGGTAAATTTTCGAGGACGAAAATATTCTAAGTGGGGGAGAGTTGTAACGCCTGTAATTTAATTAATTATTTAATTAAATTATTTTTGGAATAATTATGAAGAAGTATTATTAAATTGGATTTATTTTATTAAATGGAGAAATAATAATATATTTGAGGTATTATATTATTATGTGAAATAATGTTAGAAGCTAATATTATTAAGGTGGGCTTAATTTGAGATAGAAGAAGTAATAAGGGGGTGTAGGTTTTGAACCTATTAAGGAATAATCTAATAATATTAGGTTATTTTATTATTTGTTGTTAAAATAGAAGGAGGAAGCAGTAGAAGAGAAAATAAGGATTGTGGAAACGTGAAGCTGCTGGTTCTTGAAGGAAATGGCAAGAACAAAGATTCAACCCAGAAATTGTAGAGCGACCTTCAATCCAAGGTAAGGGTGGGGTTCTGGATTTATAATTGGGATCATGATGTTTGATATGTGGGATTAGAGGATTGTTGTTTTTTTATTGAATAGAATGATGTATGATGAATATTGATGAATTCTCGATGGATAAATGATGTTATGATGTTGTGTAATCGATGTTGTAATAAAGTATAATGATTAAGTGATGGATTATCATGGTTAGGATGAGGTTTGTAGGACTGTAATTATATTCCAGTAGTGAAATTATAGTAGAAAACGCAGAAAAATTATGCAGAAAATCACAGGATGCGTCGACCTCAAACTGGATGAGTCGATGCAAGGAGGTTGTTGGACTCAGGATGAGTCGACGCGAGGAGAGGATGTGTCGATGCATGATGAGTACAAGACTCAAGATGAGTCGACCGGTACGATGCATGTGTCGATACATGCTTGGATTTGAAAGCAGAATGAGTCGATCCATAGGGGGATGCGTCGACTCATAGCGTGAAGAAGAAGCAGGATGTGTCGACCCATGGTGTTTTGTGTCGATACATAAGGTCTGGTTTTTGACAGAATTGACTTCTAATTGTTGTAACTTGAGTTGTAGGATGTTGTTTGAGATGTTGTTCGAAGCGTTGATTAGCTAATGCGATGAACTTTATTTTAGATGATTAAAATGATGATTAAGAGGTGTAATTCCAGTAACCAATTTAGGACTTAGGATTAATTCCCGTAGATGACAGTTATGCTGGATTTTGGACAGAATGTTGAATTTTGAGATGTTAGAGGCTGCTGTTAGAATTATGACAGTAGGATTTAGTGATAATAATGATGTGCAGTAGCAGAATAACAGTATGGATTACTGTATTATTGATATACAATTGAGTTATTAATAAGACATGATTATTAAAGCTGTGTTTGATAATTTATGAAGAACAAATGATGTTTGATAAGTAAGTAATGTTTACTAAATTATTTTGAGATGTTTACGAGATGTTGTTGTTCTGAGATGTTTATGAGATGTTGTTGTTTGAGATAACTGAAATGTTGTCGTTTTGATGATTCAGATGTTGTTATTTGAGATGACTGAAATGTTGTCATTTTGATGATTGCAATGTTGTTGTTTTGAGATGTGATTTGAGATGTTGTTAACTGAGTGTGTTATTACATTCATGTTGAGTCGCATACATTGCATTTTTTTGAGATTGAGCTTATGCTCGTTGAGATGGCCTGGATTGGAAAATTTTGATATGAAGGCTATGCCTTGTTGATGCCTCTATTAATTGGCAGATTAGATTTTTGAGATGGGAGTTCTGCTCCAATGGTACCACATGCATTTGCATAGTTTTGAGTCGCATTTTTGTGATTGAATAATGAGATGTATTTGATGTTGCTGAATGAATATATATGCTGTATTTATTGTTGATTATGAGATGAGAAGTGGTGATATGATTGATCTAATTTAATATATTAATTATCACGCGCTTTATTATATTGTTAGATATCTCACCCCTTCTGTTTGAATGTTGTCCTTATGTTGGTAACGTGCAGGCAACCGAGAGTGAAGGCTGTACACCTTCAATAGATCGAGTCGGTGTCATTGCTCTGATATGTAACACTCTGGGGGATGAATGCTTGCTGATTTTTTATTGTTGATTTTTAGTTGTTGAACTTTAAATTGTTTACTTACTAAATATGAGATGTTTCGAAGTTGTTGCTATTTTATTTAAAGATGTTATTGAAGATTTTCGCTGCGTGGTTGTTGAATATTTAATGAAAGATGTTATGTTGTTAGTTCATCCGATATTTTGAAAAAGTGTTATATATCCATGATGAATGCAATGAGTTTATTAGAAGAATTTGTGACGTCCCGATTCATTTATATGAATGAAATTTTATAACTCTGATTTATCTTGCATAAATTGCTTGGGGTAGAATTGGGGTGTTACAGAAATCATCCTTAGGGCTTGCTCTATTCAAATCTCTGTAATCCACACACATGCATACTTTGTCGTCCTTTTTAGGCACTGGAACAACATTTGCGACCCATTGTGGATAGGAGGTGACGGCTAAGAATCCGGTGTTGAATTGTTTCATGATTTCAGTCTTGATCTTCACTGACATGTCTAGCCGCATGCGACAGACTTTCTGTTTTACCGGAGGGCAGTCTTCTTTTGTCAGTAAATGATGGACCACGATATCAGCATCAAGTCCTGGCATGTCTTTGTATGACCAAGCAAAGACCTCAACATAGTCATGTAGTAACTGAGTTAAACGCTTCTTGACACTAGGTTCCAGATTGGCACCTACCCTGAATTCTTTCTTGTCCTCTTCGTTACCTAAGTTAACTGTGTCAACCAGTTCTTTGTGGGGTTGTATGGTCCTTTATTCCTATTGTAGTAACCTGGCTAGTTCTCCTGGTACTTCACAATATTCCTCACCTTCGTCTTCGGCTTGGTAGATCATATTTTCAAAGTCACAATAGGCCATAACAGAATCGTTACCCATGGGATCCTGAGTGGATGTGGATCTGCATTTTGATACGTGAGTGTGTGTAAGAGCATATCTATCATTGAAAAAAATAAATATGTAGAAAAAGAAAAACAAATAGCGTAAAGTTTGCATGCAAAAACGTCCATGATTCATTGATGACATATGAAAATGTAGTAACAACCCTTATAAATGGATCGTCGTGCCTCGGGTAAGACACAAGGTTTTAAAAGTCTCAATTGTTTAATTATTACAAGTCTGACAAAAACTTAAAGACAACTACTGTTGGATAAAATTAATTGGTACAAAATATTTGGCTTCCCAGTTGTTGAGTCCTCCGCTGATAGTTGGGAAAATCCATTCTTCCAGGTCACATCCATCATCATTATCCTCCACTGCATTGACTCCATGGTTGCTGATCCGCAAAGGTGGTCCCCCGACGCGAGCAAGACGAACAACTTTTTGGGCTCCTGAAGTAAAACCCAAACCAAATTTGTCAGACTTTTAGGGGATATCCGGGAGTTGGCCCCAAATAGTACACCCACCTTCTTCGATTACTTCCTTGGCATCTTTCAGAGAAGCCATCTTTGGCGGAGGTCTGGTAATCTTCGAGACTTGGGAAACAGTCTTGGTTGTTGCACTGTTTGTGGGACTTCCTCGAAATGCTGAAACGAAGTTTCAATGAATTCACCATCCATCTCCATGTATCTGAAGGAGTTCATGTGACTGACCATATATTCCTCCTCTCCATGGACAATGATGATTTTTCCCTTGGTTGGGTATTTCAGCATCTGATGTAATGTAGAGGTGACGGCACCAGCGTCATGAATCCAAGGTCGGCCCAATAAACAGGAATAAGAAGGGCGAATGTCCATCACATAGAAAGTTGAATCAAAGGTCTGAGTTCCAACTTTTATAGGGATGTTCACCTCCCCATGCACCATTCTCTTTGAACCGTCGAAGGCCCTTACCACTATGTTGCTGGGTTTTAAGGTCAAAACTTCACAGTCTAGTCTATTTGGAGCCTTCTTAGGCAGCACATTCAAAGATGAACCAGTATCAACCAGGACATGGGCCAAAGTAGTTCCCCTGCATTCGACAGAGACATGCAATACCTCGTTGTGTTTCCTCCCTCTAGATGTCAAGTCAGCATCAGAAAAGCCCAAACTGTTATCAGCGGTCAAACTGGCCACACAGTCTTTGAATTGGTCAGCAGAGGTTTCCTGTGGCACATGGGAAGTTTTAAGAAATTTCACCAAGGCCTTCGCATGAGCCTCGGAGCACAACAGTAAAGCTAGCATAGGGATCTTTGAAGGAGTTTGCCCTAGCTGTTCGACTACATTGTAGTCGCTTCTCTTTATAATTTTCAAAATTTCTTCCATCTCATTTTTGGAGACCTCTGGGATAGATACTGATTGTGCCTTCATCCGAACAGGTTCAACAAAAATTCCTCTGCCCCGAGTCTCGGTCGACTCGAAGATAAGGGTTTCAGTAGGGGTAACCATATGAACAGTAGTAGTAGTATCAATAGGAACAAAAGCAGGGATGATCACAGGACCGGTAATAGTTTTCGGAGGAGAAATCTCAGGAGAGAACACTCTTCCACTTCGGGTTATTTTGCTGGTTCCTGCAATATTACCGATGTCGAGGTCAACCCTCTCAAAAACTGAGTCTTCATCAGCCAGCCAATCCTGCTTGACGCTGTGATAGTAGACGTCACCCCCATAGTTCCATGGGACAGTTTTATCTGAGGAGTACGGGATCGGCCCTGGCATAGTAATTATCAGTGGAGTCACCTTTGGAACAGATGTAATCCTAACGGGTCTTTTGGTGGAGACCTTGAAAGGATTGGCGTAAATGGTTACTATTGAAACATCCTTGTAAGAAATGGTTGGAACGGGATTCTTTTCAAATAAAATCTATTTGTCATCCATCATGCGCTGGACACATGCTTTCAATAAATGAAAACTAGTTGGTAGGGATAAACAGAGGTGGCAGCCTTCGCCACAACCCGGAAATAAACCGGCCTTCAACAGGTTCCTCTTAATGGTCAGGAGAGGAGTAACAAGCTCATCAACAACAGTAACAAACACATCATCTTCAACAGTGTTAACATCACGGCCATGCTTGGGCATAGGAGCGGTGCTAACATTTGGGATCTCATGAGCATCAAATTCAATTTATTTTTCCTCGAGAAGGTCTTGCACCTTGTTTTTCAAAGCCCAACAGTTGTTGGTATCATGGCCTAGACTTTCTGAATGGTAAGCACAACGAGCATTAGGGTGGTAATGAGGAGAGGCGGTGTTGGGATTCTTCGGGGCTTCCTTCAAAGTTACCAGATTAGATCTCAACAAATGTGCCAGGACTTGAGATAGTGTCATATTTATCCAGTTAAATTGTCTTACCGGTCTTTCTGTTCTAGGCTGGTTGTTATTTTGTTGAGTAGGTGCAGGCTTAGGGATCATGACGGCCCCTACCTTTGGACGGTGTTCAGTTCAGTCCTGATTCCTTTGAGGGTACACATCACCAACCTCTTTCTTCCAAATGAATGGTTTTCTCATGGCACTGGAGGATGCGTCCTTTTGGATCTTCCCACTCTTAATCCCAACTTCCACTCTTTCCCCGGTCAAGATTAATTCAGTGAAGCCGACTAAGGAGCTTCTAATTAGATGATTAAAGAAAGGACCGGACAGGGTACCCAGAAATATGTCCACTAGCTCCCTGGCAGACAGGGGAGGCTGGACTCTTCCTTCTAAGTCCCTCCACTTCTGAGTGTAGTCTTTGAAACCCTCGCTTGAACCCATAGCCAGACTTTGGAGTTGAGTACGGGTGGGAGCAAGGTCTGCGTTATACTGATACTGTTTATAAAAAGCAGTGGTCAGGTCTTCCCAATTATGGATATTGGCCCTTTCCATTTGATAGAACCAATCTAGCTGAGTCCCGGATAGACTATCCTGAAAGAAGTGGACCCACAAATCTCTTTCAGCAGTGTGAGGCTGTATCTTCCTCGCATAAGATCGGAGGTGCATCTTGGGACACAAAACCCCGTCGTACTTAGCAAACACTAGTTTCTTGAACTTTGGTGGAGTAATAATCCCAGACACAAACCCAACTCTTCAAAGTCCAGCCCGAGCACTTTCTGAATCTCCATTGCACTTAGACGCTCTTCCAGATGTTTGTACTTCTCATCAGCTGGAGGATATTGCTCTTCAGAGTAATTATCCTCTTCTTCCTCTTCAGATTCTGGATGGCCAGTCATTTCCTTATTTTTCCCTTCTTTATTAACCTTTTCACCGGATGATGTTGCGATGTATAGGGTCCGTCTAGCTGGCCCTGGGAACCTTCTTCCCAGATTCAAAAAACCGGTTGATTTCTTTGCTTTCTTCTTCTTTTCTTTGATTAGAAAAGTTTCCAAAACCTCTTGTCCTTTTGTCAAAGTCAAGAACATTTGTTGAAACTGAGTGTTTTGTGCCTGGATATCTTTTATTGTCTGTTCCATGTCCATTTCACTGAAATAAATAGTAGAAAGATGAGGAGACCTATTGAAAGAAACCTGTTTGTGTTATGATGAATGAAGATGCATATGCAAATGATTTCAAGGAAATCAGAGATTTAAATTTGCTTTAGACAAAAAGGAACACACGTTATATTAATAAATCACAGTTTGAGTACATCATGCCTCTTTGGGATTACAAAGAAATACAAAAACTCTAAGATAAAAAGGTTGAACGCATCCTCTTTGGTGCGATGTAGGCGTTCAGACTCCGCTTCTCATGAAGCTGCTTGGTGAGTTCCAAAACCTTCTTCTTTCTGCCGTAGAATTGGGCCTCGAAAGTGTCTCGCTCCCCCTTAAGATGTATCCAATCCCTTTGCAAGTCTTCGAGAGAGGTGGGCATGTCAGGACGAAAGATAATGTATGGGACATCTCCTTCCACAACAGGCTCTATGATAACCGGGAGAATGGAGGGGTAAGGCATCATAAGACTTTGAGCACGGGCTTGTACCCATTTGAGATAAGGCTCAAGAGGGGTGGAATTCTTATGCCCCAATGTCTTGCTATCTACCTTGTTTAACATCCTCCAAGCTCGGATAAACCTCTGGCGGTAACCTTGATCGTCATTCTCGTATTAAAATACCAACCCTTGAATAAGCATCTCATGTGGACCATCCCTTCGGGCGTAACCAAACTGTCGTAAGGCTAAGCAGGGGTTATAAGTGATACATCCTCTAATGCCAAGTAAGGGGACATTAGAGAATTCTCCACAACGGTCGATGATAGTAACATTCTCCAAAGATAGGGAACACCAATGAATATCTGAATGTCTGAGCGTCATCAACTATGTGACCACCTTGAACCTTGCTCGTTCTTCAATAAAGATTGGGGAATATGTGAAATAAACTATCTTTCCAAGAGAGGAGTACAGCACATGAGAATACTTATTTTCCTCATAGTGCGAGTGTGAAAATAATGGAGGATGTCTCCTAACAAAGTAGGCACCGGGTTACGAGACATGAAGATTTTGACAGCGTTTACATCTATGAGTTGGTCACGATTTGGAAACAAAATCATCCCATAGATGAGAAGGGCCACAATTTCCTCAAAAGCTTGCAAATCCAAAGAGTTCCAACAGTCTTGAGCTTTCTCAAACAAGAACTTGGCTAAGAAACCTTTGACACCACTCCTTGTTTCCCAATTAGTTGTGACATCATATTGTTGCAAGTGTAGGGCTTGAGCAATCTCTTCTGGTTTTGGATCTCTTTCCGTACCGTTGAAGGGTAGTTGATTGAGAATGGGAATCCTCAAGAGTTGGGAGAATTCTTCCAAAGTTGGTACAAGTTGATAATCGGGAAATGTGAAACAATGGTGTAGAGGATCAAAGAATTGGAAGAGCACCTTCACCATATCTTTATCCGTGTTTGAGGTAACCAAGTTTAAGAGGCGACCATGTCTTTCGGTAAATGGAGAATTTTCAGGAACCCTTGATGCTAACTCTTTAATTTGAGGAGGGATCCTTACGAGATTGACTTGAATGGTTTTCCTGCGAATAGAATCCATGTCCTGCAAAACAGAACAAAGATAAATCCTAAAAATCCTTGAAATGGTTAGTGAGTATGAGTATGATGTTATGATATTTATGATATTATGTACAAGTAAATATATACTGACAAAACCTGTCCTATAGGTAAGTACCATAGGTAAGTACCCTCTTGAAGTTTAGTTGGCTCAAACCTGTCCGAGCAATAGTAACAGGGTTCTAAGGGAGCTCAATATCACTGGTTTGTTTTCTCGGGCATTGTTTCAGTGCAAGCCTCTTTAATGGCGACCGAAATATCCCAAAAAACCAAACCTCAATGAGTGTAGTATCGAGTATCTACCAACTTTGACCTTCACCAAAGTCGGTCATCTCACTACGTCCTAATGGCCAATTTGGTTGAGTAAAGTTTCTAGAAGTTAGCTAGTGCTTCATGACATCACTCAGCGGCCCCGTATTCTCCTTGACTACTCAAGGGCTACCAGTACCCACAAATATGTCACACTAACGTAGCTATTTCTTAGACCATGTCGGTATACCCCTCACAGTTTCCACAACGTATTGCAACTTACCTATAAGGTATCCCAAATCTGGGTAAAGGATTCAAGCCCAAACAAAGAACCAAAATGTAAAGCAAACAAATCAAACAATGAAAGCAAGTAAATGTGATCTAGCCCTAAGGTAACCCCACTTTTAAAATCTCCCCAGCAGATTCGCCAGTTCTGTAACACGGTGGGAGAACTGACTTGGTTGTTTTGCGTTTGATCGCAAATGTTGCGGTTAGAAAGAGTCGCCACCAACTTTTCTTTTATCCAAAAGGAAAGGTTGAAAAGAAAAGGAAAGACCTTTGAGATTTTTTCTTGAGTTCGGGGGGTAGATTATGAAAAGGGAAGGTATTAGCACCCTTTTCATCCGTAGTTATCTACGATCTCTTAGTTGCTTGCTAGATCACTTGCTTTTGTTTGAAAATGTGCTTTGTGTGGTTTTTGAAAGTATTTTGAAAATGTCTTTGTAATGGTTCTCGTTTCTATAAGAACGCGTACAAAGTGTTGTTTTGAAAATAGTTCAAAGAGGTGTTTGTGGAATGTGTTTTTTGAAAGTGATTTTGGAAATGTGTCTTTGTAATGGTTCTCGTTTCTATAAGAACGCGTACAAAGTGTTTATCTTTTGAAAATGTTTTCAAGTTTGAATGATGTTTTTTGAAAGTGTTGGTGTTGGTTTTGAAAATAGCAAGAATGTTTTTGGTTTGAAAATGAGCAAGCAACTAAGAACATTCTACCTACTCAAAAGTCTTTCATGTTTATTTCCTCTTTCCTTTGACATTATTATCTTACCATTGATTTGGTAAGAAACCCTATCTTTGGATGTAAAAGGGATGGGCAAGGGTCATCGCATAGTCATGATTAGCAATATTGTAAGATATCTTAGCATTTTCTTTAGGGACTAAGATCAATTTTGAAAGGCAACTTTAATAGCGTCATCGAGGGATTATGATCTTGTATTTTTGTTTGTTTGTTTTTTTTAGGGTTTTATTTATGAAAAGGTTTTAAGTTAATAAAAATAATATGGATATTAATTAATTAAAAGAAACCTAATTTCTAAATAATTTTAATTACAAGAAAATAATATAATAGTTAAACCTAAACCTAAATATTAATTATTAAGAAAGAAATTAATTTATTAAGAAAATGTTTTTGTTCTTTTAGTTTTATAAAAAAAACCAAATAAATGTAAAAATAATAAATAAAATATTTTTGGGTTTTTATTAATAACAATAAAAAATAATATTCATAATAATACTAATAATAATATTAATAATAATAAAGGAAAAAAATAAGAAAAAGAAAATAATAATGAAAATATGGGCCAGGGGGTGCTGAAGCAAAGCCAGGAGTATAAGCCAGCAAAATAAAGATAAGGCCCAATGCTGGGCCCAGGCACTGTAAAGAAAACAAAAATGTAAAAAAAGTGAGAAAAATAACAAAAGGCAGCGCGCTGGGTGTTGAACCCACGCCCTCTTGGTTACCAGCATGCTGCCTTACCACTGGGGTGGCTATACATCCGTTAACATTGGCACAAAAATAAATACATAACGTAAAACTTGTCCTGATTGTACTTCATCTTCAACCTCCAGCCAAAGGATCTGTAACTTGCTCATTCTTCAACCATTTTCAAAAATATAAACATGAAACTTGTGTATTTTTTCATCATGAATCCAACCATGTAACTAATTTAAGCTAACATTCAAAGATAAAGATGAATTTATGAAAGTACCAAATTCTGACCTAAATGTTTCAGCAAGTTTAAACTCAAAATTCTTCATGCTCAAGAAACATAAATGAAATCTATGGACATGTATAGTTTCAGGGCAATGATATCTACATTCTATCTTCACAAATGCAAGCATAACAATGCATATATGAATAGTTCAAAAGTCAGAAAACTCACCTTGCAAGAGGGTATCGTGTTTTGAGTTTGAGCAGCTTTTGATGAGTTCCAGTGATTGGGTTAGCTTCCTCAAGTTCCCAGGAAGCTAATGTGATGCTTGGCTTGAGCTGAAAGAGGTTGAGGAGTTCTGGAGAAGTCAACTTGCAGAATTATGTTTTTGGTTATAGAGGTTGATGAAGATGGAGTTATAGTTATGAAACAGGGTCAGGGATGCGTTGTATTTGATGTTTAGAAGCTTTAGGAACCAAAAGGCTTGGAAACGCACGAGGGAGATGTGAGTTTCAAGTTTTTGGTCAGATTATGCAACAATGGAGTTTTTTGATACAGTTTTGAGTTTTTGTGTGTTTTGGAGCTTGTGCATTCATGGGTTTTGATGCAAATGACTTGTGCATAAGTAAGGAAAAGGTTGTGAGGCTTGAGAAGGTCAGAATCACACAAGTACAAGTTATGGGATTTTGCTTGTTTTTGAAGAAAAGTAAAGATGTAGTTTCAAGACAAAGTACAAGCATGGGCTGAGTTGTTTAGAGACTTTATACAAGTTTCTTTTGGGTTATAGGTTATGTGTGATCAGAAGAAAACAATTGCAAAGCTCAAGAACTAATTTTGTGCATAAAGTTATTTTTCTAAAATTGCAATGTGCACTTTCTTCCCAAAATGGAATTAAGCATGGGCAATGCATTGAATGCTTGAGTTGAAGCCTCTAACATCTGTACAAACATTTAATTATGGAGTGCCAAACAAGTTTGAGACATGCAAAGCAAAGATTGTGCAACCTAGCATGGATTTGAATTCTTGTTCATTATGAAAATGACCTATAATTCAAAAATGAAATGCCAAATTCATGCCTTCGATTCTCCTTGCTCAAACATGATCTCAAGGAGTTCCTTGACATTTTAGAAAGCTTGTAATGTTCTCTACAACCCATATTTGAATCACTTTTGAAAATTCCCCTTGGGAATATGTGAAAAATTGTCATGAAGTTAGGTCAAAATTCTGCCAAAACTAGGGCAAATTTTTCACTAAGTGTTTAGTTTCATGAACATGTATTCACAAAATCATAACTTGAAATCCATGAATTTCTAGGAGAAGTTGTGTAAAGAAATTTTTTAGATCTCATTGAGATCTACAACTTTCATGTTGAAAGTTTCCTTTGAATCAACTTGTATCATGGTGAAAAATTGGCTCAAGGTTGTGAAAAAATATGAAGTTTTCAACACTTAGAAAAATTTCTAAGTTTGAAAACTTTGACTTTTCAAAATAAAATCTTGACTTTTTGATTTCTTGATGAACAAGTTTCATATCTTGATATGTTTTGATGAATTTTGATATTTGACACTTGATTTTGTCCAAAAAGTCAAAGTTTAACTTTTCACTGTATCAGTTGACTTTTGATCAGTTGACTGAAAATCAACTATCAATCAACTGATCTTGAGGGATATTTTGAGTCATGCCATTAGGTAAAAATGATGCAATTGAATCCTTGAGATCATGTTTCCAAAAAATCAACCATTTGCTAGGTCAAAAATCAGAAATTGCCTTTTCTCAGTCAAAACTCTAATTTTGACCATTTTGCCCTTTTGTTTATCTGCTCAAATTTCTTGAGGAATTGTTGTCCAAACTTGATCAAATGACATATAGGAGTTCACAATGTTTATATGGATCAAAAATTATGAAGTTTGACTTTAAATTGACCATAATTGACTTTTTCCCCAATACAGTTGATTTTTAGATCAATTGATCAATTGACTGAGCAAAAATGTGATTCAAGACTTGAAACTTGACATGAGAAATCTTGAGGGTCCATAATGATCCATGAAAGTCATGTGAGGCATTAAAAGTTCAATTATACTTGTGCAATCTCAAACCCTAATTTCAGTCATCGGTGCTTAAGGAGGTGTCTTGAGCTGACCAACCCTTGTGCAGTCTTGAACCAAAGGAGATCTTATGAGAAAATACTTGATATATGAGAGGGAAAATTTTAGGGCACAACAATCATAACTTTGTCAATTTTTACCTCCTTGAGCCCATTCATTTTTGACAATGATCTTAAGGATGTGTACTTCAACTCTTCTTTTATGTGCAAGACTTGAAAATGAGTGGAAGATACCCTAAGAACTCAAAAGATTATAGGTCACCTCATGAATTTTCACTAATTTCACAAGGCCATAACTTTTTCAATACTTGATATTTTGGAGTGATTCAAGTTTCAAAATGCTCTTTGGGAAGTCTACTTCAAGCTATCATCAATTATCAAAGCTCAATTTTTGAGGGAGGCTTTGTTTAAACTCAAAACATTATAAGTCACTTTTGAAGAAAAACTTAGAATTTTTCTAAGTACAAAAAGTGAGCATCTTTTTTTCTCAACTTTGACTCATCACAACTCTTAGCTCAAGCATCCATTTGATTTCACGCTTGGCACATTGCAGACATGGTGACCTTATCTTTCAAATGCATCAAGAATCAGGTCCTAAGGTTCCCTAAATCATGTATACCATGGATTCAAAGTTGGTACTTTGAAACTGATGTTTTCTCCAAAGTCAGAATTTGAATCCATAATCCAGCTTCTAAACACCAAATTAGCACACGTTTTTTATTTAAACATGTTTAACCAAGTTTCCAAAGTTGAATTAAGGTTTAAAATGCAAGAGTTAGCTGAGTTTTGAGCAAATTCAAGTCACACTTTTCTCACTTTCGGACTTCCTTCGTTTTCCCTCCAAACCTCACTTTTCCTTCAATTCCCTCAAAATTTGTTACTACAATGTAGCTCTCGTCATTCTGATACTCGTCACATCATTTGTTTTCAACTGGAAGTGAGTTCTGGCCATGAATTTTCAAATCCCTATTCAACTTTTTCCTTCTGTTTTTTTGCAAATTGGCTGAGCTACACTTTAACTAAAATTTTCAAATCCTCATTTTATAGTTTGAGAGACCTGCAATTTGCCTGGATGGAGGTTGAAGATGACCAATGTGTCATCTCTCAACCAATGACAAAGCGTCACTTTTTTTTTTGAAATTTGATTTAATATTTGATCTAGTGGTTTATTCACTAATGACCATGATATGCACAGCGCACCAGATCCCTTGGATTTGATTACTAATGCATTTTGACATTGTTCAAATGGTCTACATCTTTTTGGTTTTATTTTTATTTTCTGATTTTATATTTTAATTGATTTAAACTTCAAAAATTCATTAAAAAAATTCATTTCTGACTCAAAAAAATCAAAAAAAAAATTCTTAAAAATATTTTAGATTTTTTTCTTTTTGATTTTTATTTTTTCATTATTTTATTTCATGATTTGATATTTTTTATAATTTTTCACTTTAATTAACTTGTTTTAATTGATTAAAAATATTTTTCTTAATTTTTAATTTCTGAAAAAATTATGGAAAGGTCTTTTGGCCTTTTTGAAATTTTTGGTAACCTTGTTTTCTTTTTATTTCTAATATACTATTTTTTACCATTTTTGGTTTGTTTTACTTATTTACTTTATTTGTAAAATTAGTTTCTGACTTTAAAAAATTCTGAAAATTTTTATCAACATTTATTAAATCATGTTTGACCTTTGATTATTTTTTAGAATTTTTATTTGGTATTTTAATATACTTTGAGTATTTTACCATTTACTTTCCTTTTATTAACCATTTTAATTTTGTTTTGTTAAATATTATTTTATTATTTTCTTTATTTGGTTCTGACTTGGGCTCCATTTGGTGACAAATTCCTCAACCTCATTGGATCTTGGGTGTTGACAGGTTGAGAAACCAAATACACCAAAATGGATTAATGATGTTGATAATATTTGAAACCCTAATTTCATACATTGCATCCCCTCCCTCTTCATCTTATCCCTTTCTCATTTGTGCTACATGTGGTTAGAGGATGATCTACATATCATCTCTCCAAACATATGGCACATATATTGCTATTGACCAGTCGCAAAATAGGTGTGACTTCTATATAAGTCCACTTACGATTGCTTAACATAGCGCTAAATTTTATCCCGATTCGAGAATTGATCATTCGTGGCCCAAACCTATGTTTGCAAGCCCAAGTATGTTTAATTTGAAATCTTTGATCCAATAACTTTGAGGTTCATTGTTAGGAGGCTTTGGTCTTATCAATCCTCTAATGAATTTTCATAAATTTTGGACTAAGTGAATCATTTAAACATTGTTGATCATTTATTATTTCCTCGAGAGTTTGAAATGAATGATAGACTTGACAAAAAGCAAATGAAACTTGTTATTGAGAGGCTTTGATTTTATCAATCTTCTAATGAGTTTTCAAATGCAAGTTGCAAGATGGTCATTCAACTAACCTCTAATTTCTAACTCATTAACAATTGTTTTTTATTTTTATGCTTTTACATTACGCCTTTACTTTTACGCACCATTTATTTTAGCATTTACATTTCATGTTATTTTCGTCTTTGCTCACTTGAGCATTTATTTTTATGTCTTTTATTTTTATTTTTCTCACTTGAGCTTTTATTTTCTTTTTGAAGATACTTAATAACCAACTTGAACAATAAAAAAATTTAATGTTAGTTGGACTATTTGGTTACTATCCTTGGCGTTATGGAGTTATGGACTTCTTGGACTTAGGATTAGAAACCTTGACTACCCTTGAGACTTTGTGACTTCTATTGTTAATTTGTATGGAGTTCTTGGGGTTTATCCAGAGACATTGAGTTGTTTGTTTTCTTTGTATGCGGGTTATTCTGATTATATGTTTTTCTTGTGATTGAGAATTCATCTGTATACAGCGGTTACGCTGCCAAATTTTTGTGAAGACTTAATACACTTGAAGTTTGGTATTCTTAAGAGGTTTAGTATCTTTTCTTTCTTGGTTTCAATCCAAAGGATAGGAATTCTACATTGACTCATTGTTTCAAGTGTTGGCTTCTTGTTGGTTAGACGGTTTTTTCCCTAGCTTTTACCTTTATGCTTTAGGATGGTCCCTTCATCTCCTCCCATCTTCTTTAATTTCAAAATTCTTCTCTCTCCTTTTTAAAACTCTTCTTGTTTTTTAAACTTGAACCGCTTTCATAATAAACTTGGACTTAGGTCCATGCATTTTCAAAACATTTTATTAATCAAACTTTAACCAACTTAATAATACCTTGACAATTTTGTGAGAATACTAAAAGTCAATCAATCTTATTCAAATCATTTTTGCCACTTTGGCTTTTTACTTTAAACTTTTCTCAAAAGATTATACTCTTGTCAATCCTTGTAGTGATGCGAGCTACTATACTTCTACGATATGTAGTGAAGTGACACACTTTCTACTTGGGTGTTAAGAGAAGCTTTGTTGATTTTAAAATCCAAGCTATATCCCCCACTTTGAGATGACACAAATTCTCCTTTCTTATAATCGTAGGTATTAAGTATGTTCTTCCACTTGGATACAGCGATGATGTCTCGTCTCTTAAAATTAACCAACACACTTGTGTTTTAAAATTTTTAAGGGTGAACTATGAGTACCCTGATCTCCTATTGCACGAAAGATGGTACATAGGCACTAAAGTTTCGCAACCGCGGAGGGTGAAAAAATTGTAAAAAATACTTCTTTTCTCATCTCCACCATCTATTTTTTATACAACATTTATAGCCAAAATACACAAATTTACAAAGAGGTTCTTGCGGAGTACAGTAGATGTTTAGGGTGCTAATACCTTCCCTTTGCATAACCGACCCCCGAACTTAGATTCTCTCCCCCTTCTCTTTTTGGGTTATTCTCTCTTTTCCTAATCCTTTGGAAACAATAAATCGCAGTGGCGATGTTTATTTGATTTGTGCGTGTTAAGTTAACCCAATGGCTTAGTCTCAACATTTCAACCGCTACAACAACTTATCATAAAATATTTCTTCTTGGAAACTCATTGAGATTCTTTTCTTGTCGAACATTCAGCATTCCATAGAACTACTGATGTTACATTAGAAACATAACTCAATGGTTCTTCTCTTGAGTGATAATGTGATTCTGATGATATCTTGATTATGACTATCCAGAATTCTAATAATGTATCTGCACACTCAATGAAACCATTAGAACTAAAAAAATTTCTTCATAAAATATATGCTTGTTATCATCAAAACTCATAGATAAAACACATACCCAAATCCTGTTCTTACAGCACTAGGCATTGTAGCCTCCCCGGTCCATATCAAGCGGAAGTTCCACAATATTCACTACGAACCAATCATAGTGAATGCTGACCTTGCTGGAGTCAAAAGAATATACCAAGCTTTGTAATAATACTAGATTAAGGGAGAATGAAAATCTATGGAGGTCAATGTAGCCTCTCTTATCGACCAACTAAGGGACATGAACGTTCACACCTATAGGTAAAAAAAATTACACTGGCCGTCTGAGAAAAAATGACTAACTTGGGAAGATTGCAAATGACGGGGTAAATAAGCAGTAGCGAACCCACTTGGTTATGTTTTCTTATGTCAATGATATTATGTAAAACTAAATCACACCATCACGATGTATCTCAATATCTCTATTTAAATAAATTATAAAATGTATGAAATATCTTCTTTGGGTCTGCGAAAGGTAACAGTGAGTCAGGGGTTTAATAAAGAAATTGAAGCCCCACCATAAAGACGGGGTGTTGTCTTAAACGTAAAATTTGCTCGACTAGAGCAATCAAAACCCCACAATGCAAAGAACACGCATAAAGAAAGTGACAAAATCACTAAATTAGCAATAACCGGCTCGCCCCCTCTTGGTAGCTAGCCACTTTAGAGGTCGTGGTGGGTTTGTCACACGTCAATCTTGCACCAGTATTAAATTGAGGGGGGTACCTAACCTTGGTCGGGCAAGGCCCTAGAGATGACCAATAAAATTCAAGAAAAAACCTCATAACTTAAAGCAAATCTCAGAGCAATAAACTCGGGATCTAACGCGTACACCTTAATTAGGTTACAATGATATCTAAATTTCAAATTCACATATACAGGTTCTTTAGTGCAGGGTGTTACATTTACATAAGTGAATCAAGCAAGAATAAAAAAGGAGTAGAATGACATGGCTAATCTTTGAGCGAGAAAATTTTCTCATGTTTAATCATCTAATTCGACCGTACTTGCTCCCTCGAAATGTGATAAAGAGAGTAGAAATTCCCTACTTGCAAAACAATTCTTAAAAGAGTCAGAGACAACAACAAGATAGATGTTAGTCGCTTCATCTAGTTTCTAGGCTAAAAATACATTCTCATGGCGCAAATTATTGAAATCCTCATGAGCGGTTGAGAGAGATGCCTTTGTAGCAGATAATGATGTTAGAGCAGAAGGAAAAGCTTTAATTTTTTCCCACTTCTCTTACCATAATTTTAGCTGGTCAACCAACGAGTCAGGAAGGTTAAAAGTGATTAAGGCTTCACCTATCCTAGTAAGAGAAATGAATCATTTTGTACTTAAAGTAGGTATGTACCATGCTAACACAAACAGTGTCTTGCAAAATTTGTCTCTCCTTACAATGCCAAACAACTAAAATAACGTACCATTGATTGGCCCCACCAATAGTCAAAACTGAAGAAGCACATTCGGTGTAATATGTAAGGGTCGACAACTGCTCCTTGAGAGCTTTTTCATTATGATTGACGAGGTAAGATAAATCTTCTTTCTAAGTAGACACCCGATGCTATTTTAAAGTACGAAGTCCTTGACCAACCAAGAAGATATGAGCCAAAACACCCGGAGCACGCAACACCCTATGAGTATCACCAAGAATCTCAACATCAAGATACGACCCCGAGGTAATTCCTCCTCAAGATCGCAAAAAGTTTGGTTGAGAAGATCAGGTTAACCTCCTTGCCATGCCGACTAGAGCAAGAGCATTATCTTTTTCTAGAGTGTTTGAAGGGCCAATAATAGTCGATATTATTTGAATTCCCCTCTTCATTTGTTGAATTATCTTCTGACACTTCATTGAATTTACATATGACAATTATCAATATGTCAAGAACATAGAAAGTAAAAGTATCTAAGATCAAAGAATAGAGGCCCTGGGAGCTTACCAACGATAATCTTCCTCTCCTTCTTAGTGTTGACATTCATCAATAATCGGGTTTCAATGAGTCGCTTTAAGTGTTTCTTTGAGGCTTCTTCCCGAGGGACTATGCCCCGGGTGTTACCCAATTATTTAATGAATGTGATTAACTGTTTCTTCAATTAAAGCTCCTCTTGGGACAAGTCACTTTCCTTGTAGACATATGATCCATTCCTCATCAAAAAAATGGTCTTGGTTCCAAAACTTATGAAACAAACATTTTCATTAGTTTTTTGTTCAGGTCTCTATGGCACAAACCTTTGCATGAGTCTCTTTGTTGGGGGAGTAACAAAAAATAATCAATCTTTGAAATGCTTCACTCTATTAGAATATACTTCAAAGTAATGAGTAACATGCATAAGTGTAATTAAGTTATGATTATGCACACAATATTGATAAGTGCAAATTGTAGCTATTTTTGTATATAAGTTTTGTTGCACTTATCTACTTTTTGTTTGTTAATATAGTTGAATAAACCCTACTTTTGTGTAAATATGTTTAGTTTGTGTATAATGTGTTTTCTTGTATAAAGTGTATCGTTTGATAGTTTTGTATTTATTTTGTAGGTATTTGAGAATTGTTTGAGCAATGAAAAATAAATCTCCAAGATGCATTTTTGGATCAATACAGGAATAAGGCCAAGATTGGAGGCCATTTGAAGTTGCAGAGAAAGCAACATAAGTTTCCTTCCTGTCATGGATCGCCTGGAGAAGGGAAGCTGTCGCCGAACGAAATTTTGAAGATCAATTTTGATGAAATCTCTGCCTTGCTTCGCTTCTGCATCACTGGGCAAGGAGAAGCTGCATCACCGGGCGACATGAGTCTGTCGCCAGGAAAAAAGGGATATTTGTTTCAATTGAGGGCGTGGCTTTTTCCTGGGCCTTATATATAAGAGTTGTCGTCGGGAGATGCTTTTATTTCGCCGGACGATGGTTGCGGATCAGATTTTCTTTATATCTTTCATTTTATTTCATTTGTTGTTTGTTGATTTTAGGAGAGCTTTTTGTTCTCTCAACTTCATCCACCTCATTTTTATAGTGGATTAGCTTAGATAACAACACTAGGGTTTTGCTTATGGATGATTAGAGGTGGATTTCTCATTGACTAGTGCTGACAAACCGGAAGATTTATGGTTTATCTCTTCTCCTCTCTATGTATTTCTCTTTTGTTGGGTTTTGTACATGTATTTTACTCTGAACTTATGTATATTTTTCACCCATGGAGTTATATAAAACTTGCTTTATAAATCTTTTTCGATTATTATCCTGTATTTTTGCTCGGTGCTAGGTATTTGAGTTGTTATAGACATATACTACTTAGATTCTTATCTAGGATGATTATCTGTTAGTTTCTGAACTCTAGAGATAGATTTAGTGCTGACATCTACTGGGTATCAGAGCTTAATGCCTCTGTGTGGTTGTGTTGTACTGAGAGATCGTCAGTGTGATTACATTGTTATCTTCTGTGTTGTTCAGGAAGTAGATAGATCATTTCTTTGGTGATACAGTCGGTCTCTCAATTTGGGTCAGAAATGACTTAGGTTGTGAGGGATACGTGGTGACATTGATGAGTATTGTTAGGTTGAATGTAATTGGTCGATAGGTTTAAGTCTGTGATGAGTAGATTATATGCAGGCTTGATAAGTTCTTCCTTAGTTTTTACTTTTTTTTACATTTATTTTCTGTTGATAACATTTTCTTTACAAACCCATTTATCCTCAAACTCATTAATGATATATTTGTCGAACGAAAATTCAATAACCAATCTCTGTGGACACGATAAATTCACGGATAAATATTTCCAAAAATTTTGTTGCTTGCCGCTACACCGCTTCCAACAAAATGGCGATGTTGTCGGGTATTGGTTCTATTGATTTCGCATTGCGATAATTTCTTTGTTTTTGAGTTTTGTAATTAATGTATATGTTGTATAGAAATTGTACATTAACTTGTATATGATATTTGTGCATATATGTGTTTTCACGTATTGTTGTAAATTGTCTCGTTTTTGTCACGTTTGTTATGTGATTTTTAGGATACTTTCTTTAGGTTTGTGCGGTGTGACAATACCATGGCATGATGAGAGGACGTTACTAGCTCTCACAATAAAGGTGTCGAGCTTACGACGTAAAAAAACATGTTTGTTTGTATTTGTTTATGTGTATGGTGATTTGTGTTTTAACAAGTTGAAACAAGGAAGTATTCTGAATTTCAAATCTTCACTTTTCAACTTGTTAATTCATTTTCACTTGATTTTCATATCTTTATTTGTATTTATTTTGTTATGTCAATTTGTGTTTTCCGAAAGCTTATCGTGTTTAGCTTTAGGAGTTTTGTTCGTTGTATATATTGTAAATTTTGTACATTAAAATTTTGTAGGAGTATTATTTTTCTAATTCTTTTGTTGTTGTTTACACTCAAGTTCTGGTCCAGTAACTTGTAGAATATTGAGGTGATTTGTCAAGTTTTATCGTTTCGACTTGCGAATGCGTGACAATGATTTTGTTAAAGTTTTGTACACGTTCGAGGTATATATTTATCGATTTCTATACTTTAGAATATTCATGATACTTAGACTTTTTACAATTTTCATGTCATTCATTCTTTTGTATACTTGTTCATTTGTGAATCACTTTAGTTCCTACTCTTTTTGTAAGGTAGCTTTTCATTGTTCACATATGCTGGAGACCATAATTCTTGTTTTAATTGGATTTTATTATGCTTAATATTTTGTTTGTGTTGATTGTATGAAAGCTTGAACATGATCAAGGTATTTTTTGTTTCATTTTGAGAACAACTACCTTGGCCAAATAAGTCAATTCACCTTGTGAGTGTGTGATCATTAGTAACCCCTTTGAGCTTTTTGTCGATATCCATGTTGTATTTGCTAAATGCTTGTCTATGAGTGTTTAGTTTCTCTTTTTGCATGGATGTTGATTCGTTGTTTTCTTGAACCCCCAACCATTATTTTGGTTTGAATTTTTACCTTGCCTTAGAAAGTATGGAGTATTCACTTTAATGTACGGTTGAATTCAAGTTGGGGAGAAAAATGATTGTGTATTTATTGGCTGATTGCTATGAGGTTGAAAAAGAAAAAGAAAAAGAAAGAAATGTGAAAAAGAAGTGATAGAAAAATAAAATAAATAAAAAATTGAAAAAGCTTTGAAAAAGAAAAACAAAAAGAGTATGTAATAATATTGTGTTGAGTAAGTGATGTGTGTTGGTTTGAAATTTGAGATGAAGAAGAAGTTTGATTGAAATTCTATTGTTTGAAACTTTGTGGAAGTAATTACTCCCTTAGGTTTAGGCAAGTTTTTGTTTTGATTAACTTTAGGACTTATCACTTGTTTGTTAACCAAGCCATATTACAACCTTTAAAAGCCCTTGAGATTCTTGCTTTTATATTTTCAACATAAATTTTTGGATGAATGCATAATTTAGTCTATTGCTTGCAAGATTGTTGGATGAGTGAAAATACCCCAATTTTGTGTGTTTTTCATCTACCGATGATTATGTGTGCTAGGTGTGATTCATTTGTGACCAAGTATTGTTTTAGAATGTTTGACATATTCTTTGTATTTAGCATTTGTTTCATGTTTATGTTATTGTCGTAGTTTAGTGGTAAGTATGTTTCTTCGTGTGTACTGTTTTTCATTTGAATCATTGTATTTGTTTTCCGCTTTCAAAACCTGTTGATTCATAATTCTTTGATTATCGTCTTTTGCTTCTTTAAGTTTATTTGACTTTGTTTGAGGACAAACAATGATTCAAGATGGGGAGAGTTTGATAAGTGCAAATTGTAGCTATTTTTATATATAAGTTATGTTGCACTTATCGACTTTTTATTTGTTAATATTGTTGAATAAACCCGACTTTTGTTTAAATATGTTTAGTTTGTGTATAATGTGTTTTCTTGTATAAAGTGTATCGTTTGATAGTTTTGTATTTATTTTGTAGGTATTTGAGCATTGTTGGAGCAATGAGGAATAAAGCTCCAAGATGCATTTTTGGATCAATACAGGAATAAGGCTAAGATTGGAGGTCATTTGAAGTTGTAGAGAAAGCAACAAAACTTCCCTTCCTATCATGGATCGTTGGGCGAAGGGAAGTTGTCGCCGGGCGAAAATCTGAAGACCAATGTTGATGAAAGCTCTGCCTTGCTTCGCTTCTGCATCATTGGGCGAGGAGAAGCTGCATCACCGGGCGACGTGAGTCTGTCACCGGGAGAAAAAGGATATTTGTTTCAGTTGAGGACATGGCTTTTTCTGGGCCTTCTATATAAGAATGTCGTCGGGCGATGCTTTTATTTCGTCGAGCGATGGTTGCGGATCAGATTTTCTTTATATCTTTCATTTTATTTCATTTGTTGTGTGTTGGTTTTGGGAGAGATTTTTTTCTCTCAACTCCATCCAACTCATTTTTGTAGTGGATTAGCTTAGATAACAACACTAGGGTTTTTCTTATGGATGATTGGAGGTGGATTTCTCATTGACCGGCGCTAACAAACCGGAAGATTTGTGGTTTATCTCTTCCCCTCTCTATGTGTTTCTCTTTTGTTGGGTTTTGTACGTGTATTTTACTCTGAACTTATGTATATTTTTCGTCCATGGCGTTATATAAAACTTGTTTTATAAATCTTTGTCGATTGTTGTCCTGGATTTTTTCTCTGTGCTAGGGATTTGAGTTGTTATAGACATATACTGCTTAGATTCTTATCTAGGATGATTATCTGTTAGTTTCTGAACTCTAGAGATAGATTTAGAGCTGACATCTACTTGGATATCAGAGCTTAATGCCTTTGTGTGGTTGTGTTGTGCTGAGAGATCGTCAGTGTAATTACATAGTTGTCTTCTGTGTTGTTCAGGAAGTAGAGAGATTATTTCTTTGGCGATACAGTCGGTCTCTTAATTTGGGTTAGAAATGACTTAGGTTGTAAGTGATACGTGGTGACATTGATGAGTATTGTTAGGTTGAATGTAATTGATCGATAGATTTAAGTCTGTGATGAGTAGATTATATGCAGGCTTGCTAAGTTCTTCCTTAGTTTTTACTTTTGTTTACATTTATTTTTTGTTGATAACATTTATTTTTTGTTGATATCATTTTCTTTACAAACCCATTTATCCCCAAACTCATTAACGAGAGATTTGTCGAACAAAAATTCAATAACCAATCTCTATGGACACGATAAATTTCCGGATAAATATTTCCAAAACTTTTGTTGTTTGCCGCTACACCGCTCCAACAAATATGTTGAGCTACAATGTACCTTGAAAATATGGAAAAAAAGTGACAAAGATGACTTTCCTCCTCGATAGTCACACCAATACTGTAAGACTTTGATATGGATCCATCTCATATGGTTCAATTACGAGGGGGTAATCATTAGATGGTTAGGAACTTTTACTTTAAAACTATCGAAGGACAATTAGAGTCCTAGAATCGAAAAGCAACACTTGTAAAAGGGGATAGTGCACTTGGCGTATTCGCTACAAATCATTTTATCTTTCTTAGGGATTAATACGGCCCAGTCAAAAGAATGATCCTCTTCAAGAAAATCTCTTTCGAGACTATCTTTGTTGAGCAAAAATAGAAACAATTTCCAAAATTGCAGGGCCTACCTAAGAGACAGAAGTATCTGCTTTCGATTTTTGACACATGGCGGATACCACTTCCATTAGTTAAAAAAAGTGGTATGTTGCAAGAATGCATATGCCGAAAGGACAAAGATGATAAACAAATGAGTTGTATAATTGTTCCGAGAACTTCGTACAATGTCTTAATGAAAGGAAGGAAATGGACACTGCCAACAGTCTAGATTTCCTAAAAAAACACTCAAGTACTCTAACTTTCAAAGGTCATCGTGATAAAGCATATGAAAAAACATCTAAACCATAATCTCATTTAAGACATAAATTTCCCCTTAACAATGATGTCACATACTCAAGTCAGACTACGATCAGCGGAGGAAGACAAACATAATAAAAACCTCACCTTTTAGAGTGTATTAGTGTATTTTAGTAATCCCTGTAAATGTATAACGTCAAATAGTATACGACGTCATATACAATGTCAAATAAATTGATGTTCAAATAACACACCTCTAATCAAACAAAAGAATTTTCAAACGATTCATTCTCCATCCATGACTAAAATAGAGAAAGAGGGGTGTAAAGGATGTCTTTAACCTAGAAAGAAAGCTCGTATTGTTCACATATATAATATAAATCAAACTGAATAATTTTTGTTAAAGCGTAATATGTTTAAAAAAACTATGTAAGTTTTAAATTAATTAGGTTTATTGGTGGAAATGCAAAAGAACATGTCATAGAATAAAACATATATTAATGGAAAAAAATGGCTATTGTGAATAAAACTCGACTTTTAATTGTATGGTATTTGCTTTGTGTAGGCAAAACGTCATCCCTTCACACACCACAGTAAAACCCACTCCGCAGTGGCAAACACATTATTCTGTCTTGGAAAATTTTGTTCTCAAATCACATGTCTCTTTTGTCCACACCACTCAATCTTCATAAGGAGATATATCCTCAATCAACTCCGATAACTGAGTTACTAAAATCATCAACAGTTCACTTTTTTTTCCTTGGATCATGCAAACATATGCTTTTTGTTTACCCTTGCTTAACACAAACCTTTTCTTCAAATATGTATGGCATGTGTCACCCTACTACAGCAAACATGCATTACTCATATATTGTATATTAAGATGTTAATATTCTACACTTAATCATCTAGATATATGTGGCTGCATAATTAGAAGGTGAAAATTTAGTCTTGCCATGGTACCCACCACCTATTTCTTTTGAAACTAGCTCGTGTGATGTGGGTCCAGCTTCTCTGTGTGGCCTTAGAAAATCAATTTGTTTAGTATTGAAAAATATATTTGAATCTATTTTTTATTAATATACTAATACAACTTAATAGAATCAAAGGTAAAGTTTTTTTGGCATTGCAAATAAACTTTCAACTTCTTAGTTTTTAATTAATATAGACAATATTAATATTTTAAGTTTCTTAAAAATTCTTAGTTTTTTTCTTATCTTTTACATGTTGGCTATGAGCGGGATAATCAATATGACGTTTTCATGTTTGATCAATTTAAAATTTTTATTATTATTATTTTTTAATAATGTTGATCAATTATAAAAAACAAATTTAATCAAGAAAATATTTGATTTTCATGCTATTAATTTTAGATAATAAAAAAAAATCTTGAATGAAACATTTAAAAGGAATTCTTTTAATCACTCAGTTTGTTCTGATTTGTCATAAATGTGTATCTTCTGAATGTGTATACATCTGACTGTCCAACTATTGAATTATTTGAGCTTTGTTTCAACCCCACTGTAGAATATGGAAAAAATAAATAATAATCACCAAATTTAAAAAGGTATCCACAAAATACTCAATATTGTCTGAAATATTGGATTATGCATTATAAAGAAATTGAAATAACTGAATATCAAAAGATCATAAGTTTTGGCGAGTTTGTCCTTCTCTTCTTTACTTTCTCCTTCTTGGGGGTAGTATTGATCCCCTCCAAAAATCTTTGGCTTATCCTCACACTATGATCATGTGAGCCTCGAGGTTGGAATTAATAACCTATATATATATATATATATATATATATATATATATATATATATATATATATATATATATATATATATATATATATATATATATATATATATATAATATGTGAAGATTTCGTTTAGTGACATTAACAGATTGTTGGTAAAACTATTTAAATTTAAAAACTGCTATTTTGAAGCTTTTGTTTGGCTAGAATTTACCTCGGCCAGCAAAATATTTGTAAAATTGCCAAAAAAAAGTCCGTGAAAAAAATTGGAATAAAAAAATTTATAGTTGAAAAATTGAGTTGTCTCTAATAAGTGTTTGTTTAACGTCATTACTTTGATTTATGTATTAAAAGTTTTTAATATACCTTTTTTATTCTTCATATTTTTTTCATTAATTTGAGTAGGTAGTTGCTTCAAAGCTTCAAGACATAAGTAGACATTTTCTTTAGAATGTCTAACAACCTTGAATATTGATTCTTTTTTGGTTTGAGCATATGTATAAGATAGATTTTGAATATGTGATTTCTTCATTTTTTTCCTCTGTTGCTCTTTGACTTTTTGTCTTTGCTTTTTCACATACACTTTTCCTAACTCATTTTCTTTTGTTAAATATTAAATTAGATTTGATTAGATTTAATATTTAAATATAATTTAAGTTGTGTTAGCTCAAACTCAATTAGGGTTGTATATAAATAGTCATAGTGTGTATCATTATTTGTACAATTCAATAATATAAATCTTTATTTCCTTTATAATTCTCTCTTTCTCTCCTCAATAAAAGTGCCTCACACACTAACAAATTGGTATCCAGAGCTTCCGGTTATTGTTCTTGATCAAGTTTTCAAGAATTTCACGTCAGAGATCGCGTTTCTAGGACAAGTGAATCAACCGTTGCGAAAATGATTAGTGATAAGGACATTCCGAATTCTCTTCCAATGCTTCACAGTAAAAATTGGATTCGATGGAAAAAAAACAGATGCAATCCTTGTTTGGCTACCATGAAATCCTAGAAGTGGTTACCGACGGCGTTCTTGCGTTGACTGCAAATGCAGCCGACAAACAGAAAAAAGTCCACAACAAAGTCAAGAAGAAAGATTGCAAAGTTGCTTATTACATTCAAACGGTTGTCGATGCTGCTAATTTCGACAGAATCTCTCATGCTGAAACGGCGAAGGAGACATGGGATATTCTGGTGAAGTATTACGAAGGAGGTGAGAAAGTCAAGGTTGTCAAATTACAAACCTTGCATCGATAATATGAATTGTTGTCAATGGGAGAAGATGAAAAAGTTGTAGAATATGTGTCGAAGGTTCAGAAACTCGTCCATCTCATGAAGGATTGTGGTGAAACCATTATTGATAAGTTGATAGTTGAGAAGGTAATGAGAACGTTGACCTCTCACTTTGATCACGTTATCGTAGTTATTCAAGAATCCATCAATCTTGAAACCACTAAAGTGGAAGATTCGGTTGGTTCGTTGGAGGCGCATGAGATAAGGATTGTCGAAAGGAAAGAAGCTCAGGACTCGATACAGACACTGCAAGCCCAGTCATGGAAAAAGGATGGTGGTTCCAACAAATTCAAAGGCAAGTTCGACAAGACTCATGACAAGAAGTCTTGGTCGAATCCCTATAAGAATAAGATCAAAGATAGATCATCTGAATCCTCGAAAAGAGGAGGAGGAAATTATCGAAAGGACAAAGAAGATAAGAAAGGTATGCAGTGTTATAACTGTGAAAAGTGGAGACACTTGGCCAAGAATTTTTGGGACAGAAAAGACAAAGGATCGACAGGCAAGGACGAATGAGCGAACCTTGCACGCCAAAATTCAGATGATTCTGAAGGTGGTATGGTGGTTATGCCTGCAGTTGCAGATAACTATGTCGAATCCAAGATCTAGTTTCTTGACTCAGGCTGCTCGAACCACATGACTGGTCGAAAGGAGTGGTTAGCATATTTTGACGAGTCGAAGAAGAGCGAGGTAAAACTTGCTGATAATAGTTCGTTGCAAGAAGAAGGTACTGGAAACATAGTCTTTCAAATGAGTAATAGGGGAAAAGTTATGATCAAATATATGCTCTATGTACCTGGAATGAAATGCAATTTACTAGTGTTGGACAACTAGTCGAAAAAGATTTCTCAATTGTCATGAAAAATGGAGTTTTGAAATTGTTCGCCACCAAGAACAATTTGGTCTTAAAATCTCCATTGTCGAAGAATAAGACATTTAAGACTATGATCAGTTCGACAGAAGTTCAATGTTTGAAAACTGTTGCCGACCACAAGGATAGTTGGTTGTGGCATTTGAGGTTTGAACATTTGAATTTTTGATCACTTAATCAACTGATTATTCAAGATATGGTTACTGGTACTCCAAGCCTTGAGATGCCTGGAAAACTTTGTGAAGGTTGTTTAGTGGGAAAACAATCTAGAAATTTTTTCATTTCGACTATGTCAATGAGATCATCCTGCATTCTCGAAGTGGTGCATTCAGATATATGTGATCCATTCGAAGAACATACAATTGGTGGAAACAGATATTTTATTTCGTTTGTCGATGAGTTTAGTCGAAAGTTGTGAATCTATATGATCAAACGAAAGGATGAAGTATTCAAAATATTTAAGAGATTCAAGATAGTTGTCGAAAACTAGAGTGAGAAGAAGATCAAAGTTCTGCGAACAGATTAAGGTGGCGAATACACATCCAAGATGTTTGAAGATTTATGTGCAGAACATGGTGTTAATCATGAGGTAATTGCTCCTTATACACCTCAACATAATGGAATTGCTTAAAGAAGAAACAAAATCATATTAGACATGGCGAGATGCATGTTGAAGCAAAAGAATTTGCCAAAGTCTTTATGGGGAGAAGTTGTTTCGACTACAGTTTATATTTTGAATAGGTTTCCTACTAAGATAATGAAGAACAAGGTTCCTGAAGAAGTATGGAGTGACAAACGACCATCAGTAAGTCATTTGAAGGTGTTTGGCTCTATGTGTTACAAGTATATTCCTGATGCAAGGAGAAGGAAGCTTGATGACAAGAGTGAACATATAATTATGGTAGGATATCATAAAACTGGTACATACAGACTATTCAATCCAGTTAATGAGAAGATTGTGTTGAGTCGAGATATTGTGATTAATGAAAATTCTGTATGGGATTGGAATTCTAGCAATTCAATTAACAAGCCATTGATGAACTTTGATTTCGACGAAGAAACTGATGAAGTAGAGATCGAAGGAATTGTTGAGAGTCCAGTCGAAGTCGAAGAAGAAGCAGTTACTGACACTCCCGACACAGTCGAAGTCGAAGAGGTTGTGGTTGAAACAAGCCAAAGACCTTAAAGAAATAGAGTTCTTTCAACAAGACTTCATGATTATGAAGTGGCGGGTGATGATGAAATCACACCAGATGGAGAATTAGTTCATTTTGCTTTACTTGTGGGTGTTGAACCAATTAACTATAGCGAAGCTTTGAAGATTAACAAGTGGAAGTTAGCTATGGTCGAAGAGTTACAGGCAATCGAACGAAACAACACATGGGAGTTAGTCGAATTTCCAGCACATACAAAAGCTATCAAAATAAAGTGGGTGTTCAAGTTGAAATACGATGCAGATGGGTCAATAGCAAGACATAAAGCAAGTCTTCATCAATAAATCGTCTAATGAGTTTTTTATTTTCTTCATCAATAAATCGTATCCAACTTGTTTAAGAAGGGTCACGCTGCCTTATCTCACTTAGCAAGTCTTCATGCTCGCCAAGCAAGAAAAAACTTCCTTCACCCTTAAGTTACTTAACCAAGGGATCTTTTGAACCACCTTAGTTCACTTGGAAATATTGTCACCCCGCACAATAAGTTGTCTTGCTTCAGCTTGAAATAACTTGGCCTATAATAAATCTTTACATGCTTATGTTCACCTAGCAAGCTTATATCATTGCCTGGCGAGATTGAGTCAGCAAGGTTGTCATGTTTCTACCCTGTTTTGGCCATATCTTTTGCAGCGGAAGCCTCTACCACGCTCATCGAGCTCTCTGCTACTAAGCTTGTGCATTTTGTGATTTCTTGAGATGTTTTCTCTTTTACTTAGGAATATCATAGTCAAAATGTTCATACAAGTGATTTATCTTATAATATCTAATTTTATGATAGTGAGAGTTTTTTCATATGATTTCTTGTGTTTTAAGTTAATAAGTACTTGTGTTGAAGTATTTTTGACACTTATCAATGATGCATGGGGATGCAAGATCACATGATAATCTCAGTTCCATTATCATTACATATGGTTTTGATTTTACAAGAAAATTTGATGAGAGAGTAGTTAATGAATGTTTTAATAAGAGTCATAGTTTCAGACTTATCATGCATCGAAAAGGTCTAAAGTATAATGAGTAAAATCAACACAATAGTTATTAATATTGAAAACAATATAAAGAATGAGTTCCTATTGATATCCGTATACACCAATTTAAACGTATGAGATATTATAGAAAAAAACTATTAGGAAAAGATTGTATGCACTATTTAGCAAGGTGATAAGCATGGAAAAGCATGATCTTATGATATAATGATACGGAAAATGTTCAGGCCGACCACTAGCCCAAGATACAAGACGCCCAATTGAGATTTAAAGACTTAGAAACACACATTTTCCATACCTCATTCTCCCCGTTTTTAGGAATCAATTACCGACTTGGACATTGGATTTATAAACTTGTAGGTCCACTATCGCGTAACTGCTACGAAAACTTGCACCACCACTTCAGAAGTCCACCACATCAATTTATGCACAATGTTTGTTCTATGATGGAACAATTGTGCCATATGTGAGATTCTACATTTAATTTCTGTGAAATTCCATGACCATATTTCATATGAATTCAAGCATCAGAACACTGAAATAATACACAAAGATGGAAGAGGTAATTTTCAATTTTTCTCTCAAGGATCTTTACAAATCACCTGAACTAGCACCACCTGTGATCTTCGTTATTGACAAGATTAGTGAAGAACGTATGCTAGAGATATTTCCCCTATCAACGATGTAAAACCAGAAACAAAGAAGCAACACACATAGATTAATGGTTGTGAAAATCATAAAAAGATAAGAAAGATCCCTGATGCACCATGCTATACAATCAGAACCACCGCCACATGGAATCAGGGTGCGTTGGACCTTCCATTTGGTAGCAGAGTCCCAAGATTTCGAAGTACTTCAGAACCTTCATAGAGTTAGGGTTGCGAATGATGGGTTCGAGGATGCGAGAGAACCAGTTTGTTTCATAAGTTCAGAACCTTCATAACGGTAAAAATTTGAGTTTAAGCCATTAATTGACTTAACTCACACAATGAAGCCGCCACTGCACTTTATTGTTTCTAAAGAGAAAATGGAAAAAGAGTGGATAAAACCAAAAATGAAATAGAATAAAGATAAGGTACGGAAGTCAGTTATGCAGAGGGAAAGTATTAGCACCTTAAGCATCTACGGTACTCCGCAGAATCCATTTTGTTTGTTCTTATCAAAGAGTGTTATCTAAAGCTTAAACTTGCTAAAGGGAATGCATGAAAGAGTATTTACAAACAAAATAAATATTTTTTATTATTACACCCACCGCAATTGCGAACCTTTGTGCCTACGTACCTCATTCGTACAATAAGGGATCAGGGCACTTGTATTTCTTCTCAAAAAGAACAAAACTGCGTGTTGATCGATTTTAAAAGAAGAGATAAGTCATCATTTTTAAGGAGAAGATTCGTCTAATCGCTCACAAGGTATAAGAAAGAAAGACTACGCACCAACATGAGAGAGGATTTGAGAACACCTCTAGTACTCAAGTGGAAAAGTCGACGACCATGAGAATAGATGAATAACATCTCGATTAAAAATGAATGATGTCTAATCTTGAAAAAGTTTTAAAGTGAAATGGTGCATGAGGACACAAAAAAGTTTGAATGACGTTTGAATATTTTTTAGTCTTTGAAAAAGGATTTGTGAACTGAATTGTAATAAAGTCCGAAAATAAAAGAAGAACAAGGTTCGGAATGCACCGCCGCACTAGTCCCCCATAAAAATACGATTTGCATCTTTATCCGTTAAGTGTTTTAAGTTTGATTAAGAAAAAAATTTTGAGAAAAAGAACGCTTGACAAAGTCAATGTTTATTATGAATGTAGTTAAAGTAAGAAAACAAGAAGGCTTTGAAAAAAAGATGAGAAGATTTTGAAAATTGAAGAAAGGGAGGAGATGAAGAGACTATCCTATGTACAGGAATGTAAAAGATAAAGGTAAAGAAGATCTAACCAAACGAAAGCTCATATTTGATATAAAGAAATCAATATAGTGTTCTCATCACTTTGGACTTAAAGCCACAAGCAGATAAATAAGCCAAGAGTATACCAAGTCTCAAGTGAAAATAAATCACAAACAAACAGCATCAAAGAAACCCAAGGCATCAAATAATACTCAAAGCAATGGATAAAGCGCATCAGGTGAAAATAAATCACAATCAGGGGAAATGCACCAAATAAACTTAAGGTGTACAAACAGGATAGCAGAGAAATAATCCGAACATCTCATGTGAAATAAAAAATCAAATCAAGTAGATTAGAAACTTTTATTAGAGCTAAATGAAACAAATGAAATATGAAATGGATGCTTAATTAATTAACTAAAAGGTTGATTAAGTTAATTAATTAAATTTAGAAAAGTTAATTAGCTGAAACTAATTAATTTTAATAATGAAATTAAATAACTAAATCGACTTTTAGTTAATTAACTAAAAGCAATGAAGTAATATTAAGATGAAATGAAAGTTTAATCGATTAATCAAGAGTTGATTAACTTAAGTAATCGAGTTAAGAAAAATATATTAGTAAACTAATCCATTTTTAATAACAAAATCAAGTAAATAAATCAAAACTTGATTAATCAATCAAAAACGAATAAAAAGTGGGAAGAGGAAGTGACTATTTGACCAGTCTTGAGAAACTTACACAAATCAACAAACAAGTTAGCAACACATGAGAATTGAAGAACAAATGAAACTTACATCAAATTTCATGAATGTACATGAATATTTCTGAATCAAGAACCAAGAAAACAAATGTTTATTCAAGGAAAATGACAAAAATCAGCATTGTTTTCATCGTTCTAAACATGTTCAAAATCAAGCAAAACTCAAAGATAATCATGACTTCAATCCACAACGAAACAAGAAGCGAGAATTCGTGTTGCAACATGAAAAATTTAAATTCAACGTAAACTTTAAACTCTTAAACCAAATCCCGGACAGCAACTACGCAAATCTGTTTGTTATCGCACAATAAAAACCAACTCATACATGAACAACAACCCAAGGAAACAATGCTCCAACTAAATTAAATTTCGAATTCAAAACCAATTGAAACAAAAATACTAACAAAATGAATCAAGTGTAATGACATGACAACATCTCAAGATTCACACCAAAGATAAGCATTGACAACACCAATCTTAATCATTCAAAATTAATCCAAGTAGCAACGTTGACAAAAAAATTTACCACGATTTTTAGCACGAATCAAATACCACCATCAATGGTTCACTCAAATGTAACATAAACAAGCATGGTATCGACTTCAATCCAATTCAAAACAAATATCACAACACTTCAACATACACACACATGACGGCATCCGGTACAATAAACACGACACGCGACTCAAACGGAAAACAAAAAACAAATTCAAACTTGCTTTACGTGTTACCGTTATCAAAATACAAACAACTTTCAACACAAAAAGTAGTGAAATGCCAACGAATTATCAACCGATTTTTTACACAAATTTAACACAATATCACACAACGTAACAAGCTAATTCAAACAGTTGATGTCGAAGCTTACCGTAATTACTCGAAATCGTCATCGTCGGAAAACGTTGATGTCGAGTTGTGCGGAAGGAATTGCGAGCTGAAGCTTGCAGTGATGGTAGTTGATGTGCGGAAGATTGAATCGGCGACTGTGAGGTGGTTCTGCTTGCGGAAGATTGAATCGGCGACTGTGAGGTGGTTCTGCTTGCGGAAGATTGAATCAGCGACTGTGAGGTGGTTCTGCTTGCGGAAGATTGAATCGGAAGACGGTGTTGACGGTGAGAACGGTTTGGTGAGTAGAAGGACGGAAGCTGATGGAAATTGATTGGAGGTGAGTAATGAGACGGAGAGGTTACGACAGATTGGTGTTTAGAGAACAGAGAATGGAGAGTGAAATTGAACGATGAGGCTGGGTGATGGAACTGGGTTAGTGCTGAACGTTGATGAAATTGTGGTTTGATAACAGTGAGAGTTTATGGTGATGATCATGGTTGGAGAACAGTGAGAGCCTCTTTTGATTCAAGTCTGCGTTTTGTTTTTTGGTTTAACAATCCACCTGCCTCCTCTTTTACGATCCACCACCTTTCTTGTTATTAACAAAACCTTATCCTTTTTTAGGTTTTAGGCAATCACCAATAAACCCCTCGTGAACATATTTTTGAGATGAAATTAAATCGACATGGTTAACTCTGGTATCAAAAAGGAAAAACCCTGGCGAGAAAAAGAGGTTGGTTCGCGTACTGAAGATGAAATTAAGGCTTTGAGGCCAACTCTAAACTTTGACCTTGGAATTTCCTAGGAGAACAGGAACCCAATCCCGATTGTTAAGGACCAAAGACTTGTTAAGACCTTAGAACTCAATCAATATTTAATTAAGTATTTCCAATATTCACTCAAGGGCTTAATAATTTAATAACCCCTCAATATAATATTTTCAATATGAATACCATTATGTTATCAGTTGAAATATGCATGAATTTCCTTTTGAGAAAACATGGCACAATAAAATAAAGCACAATTAGCTATAACCAGTGCACCCTTCTTAGAAGCTAGGCACTTTAAGAGCATAGTCTTCTTAGAAGCTGGCCACTTTAAGAGCGTAGGCGGTGGAGCCTGTAATACATCAACCTCAAACTAGGTTCAAACCTGAGTGTGGAAAGGGGAAGCTTTGGTCGTGAACGACCCCCAACAACGTAAAAGAATTACACAAATTCTCAACAAAAAAATAGACAGGGAAGGGAAAAGCGTTAAATAATTAATCTAGTTTCCATTAAATGGGATGAGTAAATGCAGAGCGCCGAAGAATTACTCCAGTTCCCAACAAATTGGATGGGAAAAGGCAGAGCATCAAAGAATTACTCCAGTTACCAATAAATGGGACGGGTAAAGGTGGGACGTTAAAGAACTACTAAATTTCCCAAGAAATGAGACAAGTAAAGGTTGGGCGTCAAAGAATTACTAAAGATCCTAATAAATGAGACAAGTAAAGGAGAAGCATAAAGAATTACTTCAGTTTTCAAAAAAATGGGACGGGTAAATGTCGAGTGTCAAAGAATTACTCCAGTTCCCAACAAATGGGACGAGTAAAGGCGAAGCATCAAAGAATTACTCCAATTCCAAACAAATTGGGCATGTAAATCCAAAGCATCAAAATATTACTCCAGCTCCCAATAAACGTGACATATAGAAGCTAAACTCCAAAGGTTAGCCCAACACCAAGTTAAAGGATTAACAAAGTTGAAACACCAAAGCAAATAGAACAAGTAAACCATGAATGGAAAATAAGTTTAATTAATATAGAAATGTCATTACAAATCTTAAAGTGGCGACAAATGCATAAAGGACAAATCAAAACACCATAAAATTTCTTATCACAACCCCTTCTAGGGGCCTAATCACTAACAACTATAGATTCATCCTTGGCAATTTTCTCTGGACCCAACCCTAACCTGGGAGCCTAAATACTCTGGCATAGTAGCTCCACCTGTTTGGATGCATCCTTGAAAGCTTCAAATATGGTCTTAAGACCCTTATCGACAACATCATCATGTATTTTTTTCAATGCTAACAACTTCTCCATGTGGGTCTCCCGCTCTTAAACCCAAGAATCCTTCTCCTTTTAAAGGGAACCTTCAGTTGCAGTAACCTAGAAGGTCAACATCGCCATAGAAACAATCACCTATTCAAAAAAAATTTCCTTAGCTTCCAAGTATTCTAGTTGTAGTGGTAGAAATGTTTAAGACTAAGCCATTGAATTGACTAGACTTATACAGATCAAAATAAAAATCGCCATTTTCCATTTTCCATTTTCCTAGAAGGTTTTTTCTGATTACCATTTTCCAATAAAAAAACAAAAAATAAAATCACAATTTGGGAAACAAAGACAACTTTTATTATTGATTTTAAAAATCAAAGCAAACAGATAAGCCCATACAATATCAATACTTTCACCTTGGGCAGAGTGAAAGTTTTTCAAAAATATTAACAAAAATAAATTACTTTGAAACATGTATGCAAGAGAGAACATCAATAGTGATCCAGTTCTGAACCCTAACTTTGTGCGTCACATAATTTGGCATTTCTGGCTCTGCTTCATCTTCCATAATGGCATTAATCTCGGAAACAGTTGGATGAAGATAACCCCCGCTACGAAAGATGTCTTGATACTTTCCTGCAGCAGACTTCGGCTTCATGCTTTTTCCTTTATCATTCTTCACAGAGAACCCCAAGCCAGCTCTATTCTTGTTTACAGGTAGATCAACAATCTGTCCTCATACTTCACTATGGCCATTATGCACAACCTGCTGAGCATCCTTAAACAAAGCCATAGAATTCTCATTTCCTCTTATATTATCAATGGATAAAGCTTGGAACTGGGTTCTAACAGCAGCTTCATTCGCCTCCACAATGTTGAAAGAGGACAAATGAGATACCAATAATGCATGTTCTCCATTTATAATTACCACTTTTCCTTCATGCATAAACTTCAACTTCTGGTGTAAAGTCAAAGTGACAGCCCCTGCCTCATGTATCCACGACCGTCCCAACAAACAGTTGTAAGTGGGTATAATATCCATGACCTGGAAAGTAATCTGAAACAAATGTAGGCCTATATGAATATGCAAGTCCACTTCACCAATAAAAGGTTTCCTTGATCCATCAAACGCTTTCATAATAATGCCACTTGGGCGCATGGGCGTTCCTTGATATTTCAACTTCATAAGTGTGCTCCATGGTATAACGTTCAATGCGGATCCATTATCAATCAACACATTGGATAATGAATCATTCTCACAGTTCATAGAGATGTGGAGGGCCAAATTGTGATTCCTTCCTTCATCGGGCAGTTCATCATTGCAAAAACTCAAGTTATTACATGATGTAATGTTCCCTACCACACTGCTGAATTGGTCTACAGGCATATCACTTTCCACGAAAGCTTGGTCTAATACCCTCATTAAAGATTCTCTGTGAGCAGAGGAGTTCATCAATAAAGCCAAGATAGATAGTTTTGAAGGAGTCTGCAGTAGCTAATTTACAATTATGTAGTCGCTCATCTTGATTATCTTTAAAATATCATCCACCTCTTTTTCTAGCGTAGCTCCATTAGATTCACCCACTGCCTTCTTGGGTTCAACATTTTCAACCATTTTCTTTCCAGTACTAGCATCTCCACGAACAATTGGTGCAAATATACGACCATTGCGGGTCACTCTGCTAGTCTCAGCAATATTTCCAACATTAGGCATTGGCTGGATGGGAACTTCCACGCCATCCTCTAAAATTGTAGCATTATATTTGTAGGGTACAACCTTGTCTGACTTGTAGGGGACATGACCCGGTAAGCTAATCACCAATGGAGTAATAGCTGACTTGCTATGATATTCAACTTCAAAAGGGGTGGGTGCACCAAAACAAGGCACAATAACATTTACTCCCTCTTCAACATATTCAGTCATTACAGAGTCATCTCTGGAAAACATATCTTCGTCTGAGGAGAAAAACTCATCCGCAGAGGCATACTCATCATATGACTCTTCTTCAGCTAAACAAACCTCGATCTCATCAACCTTATGGTAATCATGCCTTTGGCCTGTAACCTTAATAGTTCCATTATCCAATAACAATTGAATACCTTTCCTTACATTGAACATCCTCGGGAGTCCCGTCAACAAATTGGGAAAGATCCATACTGATGTTCCACCTGACCAGCCATATGGCAGAAAGTAGCATGCAATTGTACAAGATACTCATTCATATATTCCACATCAAAGATTCTGAACTCTCCAGGACATCCAGAAACCATGTTTACTTCCTCTTCATACTCTGCCCTAGGCCTGATATGTGGATGAGGCCCTCATCCATCATCTCCTGCAAATCAGCCTTTATCTTGTCACAACCTTGTATATCCATACTATAAATAGCACAACCAGCATGGTCATGCGTATAGTAGCTAAATTTACAGAGGTCTGCATGCATTTTTACCAAATCTCCTTTGACCAATTTAATATCAAAAATCTAGAATTCGCCTGGACAACCGGCCACCATGTTCATAGCATTTGCTCCTTCATGCTTTGGCAAAGGATTATCTTTCACCCTAGGGCCATCATCTTTGAAGGATAAGATACCAGACCTCACCAATTTTTGTACTTCAGTTTTCAAAGGATAACAATTCTCAACATTGTGCCCTGGTGCTCCCTGATGAAAAACACATGTTTGGTCTGCCTTGTAATACCAAGGCAATGGTGATGGTATAGTGAGAGGTGGTCTGGTCTGAACCAACTTATTTTAAATTAACGCCGGGAGTAATTCTGCATAGCTCATAGGGATATGGTCATAACTCTCCTTTCTCTGATTATACCCTTGATTCCCCTGATGGGATGGTCTCTGATAAGGAACGGTGGTTGGAGCTACACCAACAACTAGAGTCACTGAGGCAACCTGTTGATGACGCTGATAATTTCTTCTAGGAGGATTAAACCTCCTCTCTTGCATAACATCATTTGTATCTCCTTCCTTCTTTTTGGAAAACCCATAGGATGACTTCTTCGTACTTCCGGAACTCTCACTTTTTGTTAAACGGCCCTCTCTTACAGCCTCTTCTAAAAGGATACCCATGCCCACCATTCCAATAAACTCACTTGGCGCGCTCGCTACCATCCTCTCATAGTAGAAATCACCCAGAGTCTTCAGGAAAATCTTTGTCATCTCCTTTTCTTCCATGGGAGGAATCACTTGGGCGACTACCTCACGCCATCTCTGTGCACATTCTTTTAATGATTCCCTGTCCTTCTGGACCATGGCCCTGAGTTGATCACGGTCAAGCGCCATGTCCATGTTGTATTTGTATTGTCTGATAAATGCTTCTCCCAAGTCGTTGAAAGTATGGATATTGACGTTGTCCAAACTCATATACCACTTCAATGCAACACCAGTCAAACTATCCTGAAAAAAGTGAATCAACAGACATTGATCATCAGTGTGGGTAGAAATTCTTCTTACATACATCACAAGATGAGCACGAGGATAAGTGTTTCCCTTGTACTTCTCAAATTCCGGGACTTTAAACTTCGCAGGTATCTTGACATTCGGGATCAAGCATAAATCATTCACATTCTTCCCGAACAATTACTTTCCCCTGAGGGCCTTCATCTTTCTCTGCATCTTGTCAAACTGATCTTGAAAATCATCTATTCTATCATATAGACCGAAGCCTTCACTTGGTGGAGGAAAAGGACGATACATATCATCATTAGCAAATGAGACCATATTCACCGAAGGAGGTGCAGCAAGAGTAGCATGTACCACAGGAGGTGCCGGAGTAACAGTAGTCTGAACAACTGGAGTAACTTGAGGATCAAGATTGAAACTTTCAGGCACAAAGTTCTCTGGAATTCCCCATGGATAACCTTGAGGCACTCGATTCTGAACAACGGCTGGAGTAGCGAACACAGGAATAGTTGGAGCTCTAGTAATAACCTTTGTCTGTTGAGGTTGAATACTCAGTGACTGATTCTGAGCATCCACCAGAGATTCCATCAGAGCAGTGAGATTGGCCATGCCAGCCTTCAGAGCAGAAACTTCCTCGCGTAGCTCGCGATTCTCTTGTTCTAAGTTATCCATGTTCCTTCTGAAATTAGCTCGAGTATTGTAGTGGTGAAACAGCTTGCTGAACAAAGTAAAGAAGCTTGGTAAGACACCTGGATATGCATAACAAATGCAAGAAATATGTTCAATATGATGCATGACATGCAATGCACATGATTTATTTTATTAATATTTCAAGGGACTTAAAGATTTATAGACACATTGCAAATATCAAAGTAATAACACATTTGAAATACTGAAAATTTTTATTATAATAACTTCAAAATGGATTACAAGTTTCAATAATCCAAAGTACAAGATGAAAATAAAGTCTAAATCCCTAATAAGTAAAGCTGATGGAGATCACTCTATATGTTGGCGCTTCCCTGTAAGCCTGGCAATCTGAGCCTTCAACCTCTGGTTTTCTTCCACATATCTGGTGGCAACCTCTTTCCAATCACCTGAATCATGAAGTGAGCAACTAGAATTTGAATGAGGCTTAGAGGAAAATAAATCCCCTTGCCTCTCCATTGTCTCTACAGCCCGACTCTCAAGAATCTCAATCAAGTCGTCTTTCTCCTTCAAGTCTGCTCTATAGGAAATCTCTAAAGTTTAGCAATTATTCTTCCAAACATCCTTTTCTTGTTGCATCCTGACTAAATCAAGATGTAGCTCTTACACATCATCCAATAAGGGAGGATTGGTCTTCACAAACAAATCAAGCATAGGTGCTTCCCAGGAATACAAAATCTTCAACTGAATAGTTCTCGTTTGGACTCACTGGAGATAAGGCTCTAAAGAAACAACCCCCCTAGGTCCCAAGTCTTTCCTACTCTTCCTATGAATGTGACGCCAGGCCTTCACAATATGCTCCCTAGTTTCCTTATGGTATTCTCCCTCCTTCAGGAATAAACTACTCAAATAAATACTATTTGGTTTATCCCTCATCGGATAACCAAGTTGTCGTCATGCAAGAACATGGTTGTAGTTAATTCCTCCCTTTGTACCAAGAAGAGGTACATTTGGGAAACTACCATAACTGTCGACAATCTCTACATCATGGTAAGCCCGATGATACCAATAAATATCTGAGTGAGTAAGTGCCATGATCTTAGGAGCCCAACGGGGTTCCTTCCTGACATCCCAGAAAGCATCAGACTGAGGCATATGAGAAATAAACCATCGGTACAACATAGGCGTGCAATAGATAATCATCCCCCCATGATAAGAATTTCGAAGATAAATAGAGTAATAAGCATCACCCAATAATGTAGGAACTGGGTTTCTAATCATGAAGATCCTGATAGCATTAATGTCAACAAACTTATCCACGTTAGGAAATAAAAACAACCCGTAAGCAAGTAGAGCAAAGATGACCTCAAAAGCGACTGTACTCTTCATCCTGGTAAAGTAACGAGCTTTCTCCAATAAGAACTGAGTTGGTAATCCTTTAATCCCTCCTTTAGTAGTCACATGGGCTTTAACCTCAGACTTCCCCAGATGGATCAAAGCAGCGATCTCGTGTGGTTTTGGCTCACCCTCCAAACCAGTAAAAGGAACACGACCGGTAATCGATAAATCCAACAGATAAGAATACTCCTCTAGTGTAGGCATTAACTGATAATCAAGGAAAGTAAAGCAATGATACATCAGATCATAGAACTGGACCAAGGTCGAGAGAATACCCTCCTTCATCCTAAGCTTCATGAGAGGAATGATGGATCCATACTTCTTCCAAAAATCCGCAGAACACTCAATCTCAGGAATTAGACTGATCAACTCATCTATCTTGGGATCTTTGAAACTGTATTTTCTGGTCTTTCTTTTTCCAGAATCCATGGTCAAAAGGTACCTAAGATATTCACAAATGGTCAACTTTCAAGTCCCTTGAAATAAAATTTCTTTAAAAGATGCTTATGAGTGCATGGATGCATGATGCAACAATCACACACAAGATCACAAACATAGGGTTCATAGGTTCAACGTCATGAGAATGAGGTTGAAGGTACTACCCATAAGGTATGGTCTAAAATTTATCACCTACCGAACAAGGTTCTAGTGGTTCCCAGAGTCTACATCCTTCCTTTGGATATTACCAACTTCCCGATTAACTCGGTAATTAGTAATATTCTCAAGAAAAACTCGTCCGAGCATAGTATCGCGTGATAGCTATTTCCAGATTACTCCGTCATAGCTTCCGCACTACACCTAAAAGGCCAAGATGGGTTAGGTATTCTACAGTCCTCATCTTCAGCAGGCTCCCAAGTCAAAAGTAGTACGTCTTCTCGATTACTCGGTAAATGACACTATAATCACAGGGGCCTCCACTGAGTGGGGGATTGTTGTACCCAAATTTTTGCCCCTAATATCCCTTCATCATACCATGTTGATTCACTCACAACAAGATCACACTAGGATTCTTGGTTCCCCTCCCTACTTTGAGTTTTGCTCCTTTTGAGGGATTACCAAGCACCTTGACTTATGTTCCTTTTGTGATCATGAATATTGTTGTGATTTCTTCACTTAACTAATAAAATACAATGTTGGCTTGTCTTGGTTGTTATCCATGTAGGTAAGGGCAATGAGATTTAACAAGTTACTCCATGGGTTCATGAGTTTATTTCCATGCCCTAGTCAATATAGCTTGAGAAGTTCAAACCTCACCATTGGATTGGTTTTGGGAGAATTGGAATGGCAAGGTTGCTTTGGTTCATCACATTTCAAGGTTATTATATTTGACTCAAAAGTACAAGGGGTTTGATTGGAGAAGTTATCATGTTTGGACAAGGCCTTGTTCCTATTGGTCACAAGAGCATATTTCTCTAAAAATTCAAGATATGGAAGTGGTTTTGGTGGCTATGAGTCTTCATTATCATCATCAACAACTTCTATTCACAAAGCAAGAATATTGGTACAAGAAGTTTGTTCAAACTTGTCAAAGTTCCTCAAGGCACTCTCTTGATCTAGAAGCCAGGGTTTTGAACTTCAAAGGAGTATATCTTGCTCACCTTTTGGTATTTTTGAGTGATTCCAAATACATACTTCTCTTCAAAGGGTTATCAACAAATCACTTCAAAATTTCCAAGGAGTTTTCATGTGGAAGAAACTTGGTGAAGAAGAAAGATTACAAGTCATCCAGATGAATCCACAATTTTACATAAGTAACTTCAAATGATCCTAACTTGGTCAATTTTCATCACCTTGAGTCCATTATTTTTCCATAATGATCTTAAAGATGTGAACTTTATGCCTTCTTTTATGTGCAAAGTTGGAAAATGGATGGAGGTTTCCTTAAATATACAAAAGATTATAGGTCATTTCATGATTTTTGGCCAACTTCAACAAGTCATAACTTGCTCAATTTTTGGATCTTTTGAGTGGTTCAAGTTCCAAAATGTCATTCAAGAGATCTACTTCATTCCATCTTTTTTGGTCAAGAGCAAATTCTAAGTGGAAGGCCATTTTTGGATGCAAAAGATTATAGGTCATTTTTGAAGAAGAATTTGAAATATTTCTAAGTATGGAAAGTCAACCCTTTTTCTTCAACTTTGACTCAATGAAACTTTCATCTCAAATATCCATTTAACTCCATTCTTTTTCCATTTCAAAGCTTGTAACCTCATCTTTCTAAAGCATCAAGAATCATGCCCTAAGACCCCTTGAGTTGGAAATGCCATGGATTTGAATTTGGTAACTTGAAACTGAATTTTCCACAAAGTCAGAATTTTGAAATCAATAATGTGACTTCTAAACACAAGATTTATGCGCATTTTTTATTTAAACTTGATTAGAAAACTTTCCATAAGTGATTAGCACCCCAAAACGCAATATTTGGTTGAGTTTTGATGGAAATGAAGTCACACTTCACTCGTGCTCGACCTTCACTCAAGTTCCCTCCAAACTTCCTTGGTTCTTCCAATTTTAATTCCCATTAAATTCCCTATAAATAGAGGGTCATCTCCCATTCATTTCTTCAAGCTTTGAAAGCCAAAAATACCTTGCCAAACCTTCACACGAACCCATCTTTTTTTAATTCAGTTTCTGAGATTTAAGCTCCCTTTTCCAAAATTCTTTGCGCATTCATCATCCTTAAGCATCATATCAAATCTCCAGCACTTAAACCAATCAAAATGAGCCATAATCCAAGCTACAGAAGTCCAGTTTCAGAGCTTCTTCCTTGAACTTTGAAAAGGTATAATTCTCCACCATTTGGATCCAAATCAAGCACTAATCTATTCTACTCCTTCTCCTGATTCTAATGTTGCTTACAATTTTTAAATCCATTGAGAATTGAGAGAGAAATCTCAAATTGAAGGTGCTCGCTATTTTCTGGGTTTTTGATTCATATCTCTCTTCATACCTTTTATATAAATTTGGCGCGATGGTGGTGTTAGAATCGTCTTGAAGAGACGAGTTCAATGATACTAGCCCAGGATCCTAATTTTTCCATTTGAAGGATCTCATAAAATCCCCATTGCAGGGTGTCTGGAGGTTGAAGACGATGACATGTCTCGTCTCAGCCAATGATAGCGTGTCATACGTTTTAATTTCATTGGTTGCCCTTTTTCTGATCCTATGCGTATCTCACTAAGGTCCATATCAAGCACAACGCGTCTGGTCCACTGGATCAGCTTACTAACGCGTTTTGACTATGATCTGATGGTCCACATCTTTTTGGTTTTATTTTATTTTCTGATTTTATATTTTTATTGATTAAATTTTCAAAAATTCATAACACTTTTATTTTTTATCCAAAAATTATGAAAAAATTCACAAAAATACTTTGAATTATTTCTGATCTCATGACTATTTTTTCACATTTTTATTTTGACATTTGATATTTTTTGTATTTTTTGAATTATTTTCTTTCTTTTAATTACTTAAAAAATACTTTCTGACATTTTTTTTAATTCTGAAAAAATTCATAAATATTAATTTGCATATTTTTGACTTTCTGAAAATTTTATGGAATTTTATATTGAGGTTTACTATTTTTGACCTATTTTCTGTTTGTTTGAGCAATTTTATAGTTTAAAAATAGTTTCAGACTTTTAAAAATTACCAAAAATTTTATAAAAATATTTGGATTCATTTATGATTTTTCTATGGCCTTACTTTTTCTTTCTTGATTAATTTGAACATAGTTGATATTTTTCTCCTCTATTTTGATTTTGAAACATTTTTTAAACCCTTTTAATGTATATATTAAATATAGTATTATTTTGTGATTATTTTCTGGCTGTCTTGAGTTGCTTTTTTGATCATGACTTTATTAACATCATTGGATCTTGGGTGTTGAGTTCAACTCCACCAAAATGGATGAATGATTTTAATAATAGTTTGATTAACATTTAATTTAAAAATGGTTTGTATATTTTCTTTCCCATCCCTCTTCATCTCATTCCTTTCTCATTGCACTAGATGTTGTTGGAGCATGATCTCTATATCATGTCTCAAAACAAATGGTGCATAGATTGCTATTGACCAACCTTAAAATAGGTGCGACTTCTATATAAGTCCACTTACGATTGCTTAACATAGCGTTAAATTTTGTCTCGTTTCGAATAAATGATCATTCGTGGCCCAAAATTATGATTGCAAGCCCAAGTGTGTTAATTTGATCTCTTTGATCCAATAACCTTGAGATTCATTGTGTGGAGGCTTTGGTTCTACCAATCCTCTAATGGATCTACAACACCTTTGGTCAACGCGGATCACTTAAACATAGTTGATCATTAAATGGTACTTATGAGAATTCCAAATGGATGATATACTTGACAAAAAGCAAATGCAACTTGTTGTGTGGAGGCTTTGGTTCTACCAATCCTCTAATGAGTTCCAAATGCAAGTTTCAAGATGGTCATCCAACTAACCACTAATTATTGACTTGTTTTACCTTATGCTTTTATTCTTTTTTATGCTTTATGTACTATTTACTTTTAGCATTTATATTTCATGCCATTTTCATCTTTGCTCATTTGAGCATTAATTTTCTTGCCATTTTTACTTTGCTCACTTGAGCTTTTCTTTTCCTTTTCTTAAGATACTTAATAATCAACATAAACCCTAAAAAAATCTTTAATGGTACTTGGACTATTTGGTTACTATCCTTGGTATTATGGAGCTTGGGACTTTTTCTTGGACTTAGAATTAAAAACCTTGGCCTATCTTGGAGACCTTGTGATCTTATCTGATTATTTTGTCTGGAGTTCTTGAGGTTTACCTCAAGACATTGGATTGCTTGTTTGTTTTTGTGTGCAGGTTTTTGTGATCACATCCTCTGTTTGTAATCTAGAATTCACCCGTATATAGCCGTTACTCTGCCCAATTTTTGTGAAGACTTAATACACTTGAAGTTTGATTCTCTCAAGAGGTCTAGTATTTTTGCTTGCTTGGTTTCAATCCAAGGAATGTGAATTCTGTCTTGGCTCATAATGTCAAATTTTGGCTTCTTGTTGGTTAGATGGTTCTTATCTCTAGCTTTTACCTTGTGCTTTAGGATATTCCTTTCTTCTCCTCCCATCTTCTTTAATTTCAAAAATCTTCTTCCTCCTTTTGAAAACTCTTCTTGTTTTGAAACTTGAACCATTTTCATAATAAACTTGGACTTATGTCCATGCATTTTCAAAACATTTTCATGAATAAACTCCAATCAACTTAATAATACCTTGACATCTTTTTTGTGAGAAAACTAAAAGTCAATCAATCTCATTTCAAACCATTTTGCCACTTTGGCTTTTTACCTTTTAAAACTTTTCTTAAAACACTGAACTCTTGCCAATCCTTGTAGTGATGTAAACAACTATACTTCTACAATATGTAGTGAAGAGAGATATTTTCCACTTGGGTGTTGAGTGAGGCATTGTTGATTTTAAAATCCAAGCTATATCCTCCACTTTGAGATGATGCAAATTATCCTTTCTCATGATTGTGGGTAGTAGGTATGTTTTCCACACGGACAACGACGATGATGTTTTATCTCATAAAATTGACCAACGCATTTGTGTTTTAATTTTTTTTTAAAAGAGGAACTACGTGTACCCTGATCCCCTATTGCATGAAAGGTGGTAAATAGGCACAAAAGGTTCACAACCGCGGTGGGTGCAAAAATTATAAAATAAATATATTTCTTTTCTCACCTCCACCATCCATTTTTTATACAACAATTTTTATAGCCAAAATATACAGATTTTACAAAGAGGCTCCTGCAGAGTACCATAGATGTTTAGGGTGCTAAAACCTTCCCATTGCATAACCAACCCCTTACCTTGAATCTCTCCCCCTCTTTTTGGGTTATTCACTCTTTTCCTATTCCTTTGGAAACAATAAAGCACGGTGGCGATTTTTATTTTGATTTGTATAAAGTCTAGTCAATCCAATGGCTTAGTCTTGAACATTTCTACCGTTACAGAAAAAATGGCGACTTCACTGGGGATAGATTGACCTCTTGCTGGTCCATCCCTAAGTGGGTTAAGCCTATTTTTGTTTATATCTGTATATGTGTTATTACTATTTTTTGTGTTATATGTTGTATATATGTTTGTCTGGATTTTCCTGGTTTTCAGGGTGCTTGGTGATTACTCATAAGTCCTATACTCGGACTTGGGAAAACTTTAAGATAGGACGGGCGATATAGTCATGTTAACTTTGAGGGAGTAATCCCAAAAAAGGAGGCATGAGATCCCCCATTCAGTGGAGGACCCTTTGACTGTAGTGTCATTTACCGAGTAATCGGGAAGACGTACTGCTTTCGACCTGGGAGCCTGCTGAAACTGAGGATCGTAGAGTACCAAACCCATCTTGGCCTTTTAGGTGTAGTGCGGAAGCTATGACGGAGTAATCCAGAAATAGTTGTCACGCGATACTACACTCGGACGAGTCTTTCTTGAGAATATTACTAATTACCGAGTTAATCGGGAAGTTGGTAATATCTGAAGGAAGGATTTAGACTCTAGGAACCTCTAGAACCCTGTTCAGAAGGTGATAACTTTTAGACCAATACCTTATGGGTAGTACCTTCGACCTCATGCTCATGACGTTGAACCTATGAACCCTATATGTGTGATCTTGTGTGTGATTGTTGCATCATGCATCCATGCACTCATAAGCATCTTTTAAAGAAACTATATTTCAAGGGATTTAAAGGTTGACTATGTGAATATCTCAATTACTTTTTAACCATGGATTCTGGAAAGAGAAAGACCGAGAAGTACAGTTTCAAGGATCCCAAGATAGATGAGTTGATCAGTCTAATTCCAGAGATCGAGTGTTCTGCATACTTTCGGAAGAAGTATGGATCCATTATTCCTCTCATGAAGCTGAAGATGAAGGAGGGTATTCTCTCGACCTTGGTCCAGTTCTATGATCTGATGTATCATTGCTTTACTTTTCCCGACTATCAGTTGATGCCTACACTGGAGGAGTATTCTTATCTATTGGATTTACTTGTTACCGATCATGTTCCTTTTACTGGTTTGGAGGGTGAGCCAAAATCACATGAGATTGCTACTTTGATTCATTTGGGGAAGTCTGAGGTGGAAGCCCATATGACTACTAAAGGAGGGATTAGAGGATTACCAGCTCAGTTCTTATTGGAGAAAGCTCGTTACTTTGCCAGAATGAAGAGCGTAGTTTCTTTTGAGGCCATCTTTGCTCTACTTGCTTACGGGTTGTTCTTATTTCCTAATGTGGACAAGTTTGTTGACATTAATGCTATCAGGATCTTCATGATTGGAAACCCAGTTCCTACAATGTTGGGTGATGCTTATTACTCTATCCATCTTCAGAATTCTTATCATGGGGGGGGGGGGAGTGATTATCTATTGCACGCCTCTGTTGTACCGGTGGTTCATCTCTCATATGCCTCAGTCTGATGCTTTTTGGGATGTCAAGAAGGAACCCCGTTGGGCTCCTAAGATTATGGCACTTACTCACTCGGATATTGATTGGTATCATTGAGCTTACCAGGATATAGAGATTATTGACAATTGTGGTAGTTTCCCCAATGTACCTCTTCTTGGTACAAAGGGAAGAATTAACTATAACCCTGTTCTCGCACGGCGATAACTTGGTTATTCGATGAGGGATAAACCAAATAGTATTAATTTGAGTAGTTTCTTTCTGAAGGAAGGAGAATACCATATGGAAGCTAAGGAGCAGATTGTGAAGGCCTGGCGTCACATTCATAAGAAAGGTAGGAAGGATTTGGGACCTAGGGGTGCTGTTTCTTTGGAGCCATATCTTTAATGGATCCGATCGAGAGTCATTCAGTTAAAGATGTTGTATACCCGGGAGACACCCATGCTTGATCTATTTGTGAAGACCACTCCTCCCTTATTAGATGACCTAGAAGAGCTGCAGCTTGCTTTGGTTAGGATGCAACAAGAAAGGGATGCTTGGAAGAATAAGTTCCAAACTTTAGAGAGTTCCTATAGAGCAGACCTGAAGGAGAAAGATGACTTGATTGAGATCCTTGAGATTCGAGCGGTAGAGTCTATGGAGAGGCAAGGGGATTTATTTTATCCTAAGCCTCAATCAGGTGTTGATTACTCAGATGATTGGAAGGAGGTTGCCACTGGATATGTGGAGGAAAACCAGAGGTTGAAGGCTCAAATTGCCAGGCTCACGGGGAAGCGTCAGCGTATAGAGTGATCTCCATCAGTTCTATTTCTCAAGGTTTTAAATTTTATTTTCATCTTGTACTTGGGATCATTGAAACTTGTAATCCATTTTGGAGTTATTAAAATAAAAAAATTCAGTATTCCTTTGATGTTTGCAATATGTCTATAAACTTTAAATCCCTTGAAATATTAAATAACAAAGTAAAAATAATCATGTGCATTGCATATTATGCATCATATTGCACATATTTCTTGCATTTGTTATGCATATCCAGGTGTCTTACCAAGCTTCTTTACTTCGTTCAACAAGCTGACTCATCACTATAACACTCAAGCTAATTTCAAAAAGAAGATGGACAACTTAGAACAGGAGAATCGTGAGCTGCGCGAAGAAGTTTTTGCTTTGAAGGCCGGCTTGGCCAATCTGACTACTCTGATGGAAGCTCTGGTGGCTGCTCAGAATCATCCACCGAGTGTTCAACCTCAACCAATAAGGGAAACTACTGAAGCTCCGACTGTTCCCGTATCTGCTACTCCAGCTGTTGTTCAGAATCGCATGCCCCAAGGTTATCCATGGGGAATGCCAGAGAATTTTGCACCTGAAGGTTTCAATCTTGTGCCTCAAGATACTCCAGTGGTTCAGACTATTGTTACTCCGGCACCTCCTGTGGTGTGTGTTGTTCCTGCTGCACCTCCTTCGGTGAATATGGTTCTGTTTGTTAATGATGATGTGTGTCGTCCTTTCCCTTCGCCGAGTGAAGACTTGGGTCTTTATGACATAATGGATGATTTTTAAGAGCAGTTTGATAAGATGTAGAGGGAGATGAAGACCCTTAGGGGGAAAGAGCTATTTGGGTAGAATGTGAATGAGCTACGCTTGGTCCCAAATGTTAAGATACCTGCTAAGTTTAAGGTCCCGGAGTTTGAGAAGTATAAGGGAAACACTTTCCCTCGTGCTCACCTGGTGATGTACGTGAGGATGATGTCTACCCATACTGATGATCAACGTCTGTTGATTCACTTTTTTCAGGATAGTTTGACCGGTGCTGCGTTGAAGTGGTATATGAGTTTGGATAGCGCCAATATCCATACTTTTAATGATTTGGGAGAAGCATTCATTAAACAATACAAGTACAACATGGACATGGCGCCTGACCGTGATCAACTTGGGGCCATGGTTCAGAAAGACAGGGAATCGTTCAAAGAGTATGCGCAGATATGGCGTGAGGTAGCCGCTCAAGTGATTCCTCCCATGGAAGATAAGGAAATGACTAATATTTTCTTGAATACACTGGGTGCTTTCTACTACGAGAGGATGGTAGCAAGTGCACCAAGTGACTTACTGAGATGGTAGGAATGGGTATCCGCTTAAAAGAGGCTGTAAGAGAAGGCCATTTTACGAAGAGTGAAGGATCCGGAGGTGTAAATAAGCCATCTTATAGGTTTACCAAGAAGAAATAAGGAGATGAAAATGTTGTTATACAAGAGAGGAGGGTAAACGCTCCTAGAAGGAATTATCAGTGTCATCAGCAAGTCGCCTCAGTTACTCCTGTTGTGAGTGCAGCTCCACCTACCGTTGCTTATCAGAGACCGTCCCAGCAAGGGAATCAAGGGTATAATCAGAGAAGAGAGAGTTATGACCCTATTCCCATGAGCTATACAGAGCTACTACCAACATTGATTCAGAAAAAGTTGGTCCAGATACGACCACCTCCCTCCGTACCATCACCATTACCTTGGTATTACAAGGCAGGCCAAACATGTACTTTTCATCAAGGAGCACCAGGGCCTAATATTGAGAATTGTTATCCTTTGAAGAATGAGGTGCAGAAATTGGTAAAGTCTGGTGTTCTATTTCAAGGACGTGGGACCTAATGTGAAAGACAATCCTCTACCCAAGCATGAGGGAGTAAATATTGTGAATATGGTGGCCGGGTGTCTAGGCGACTTCCGGATTTTTGATATTAATCTGATTAGAGGAGATTTGGTGAAAATGCATGCAGACCTTTGTGAATTTAGCTACTATACGCATGACCATTCCGGTTGTGCTATTTGCAGTACAAATATACAGGGTTGTGATAAGATAAAGGCTGATTTACAGGAGATAATGGATGAGGGCCTCATCCACATAATCAGGCCTAGGGCAGAGTATGAAGAGGAAGTGAACATGGTTTCTAGATGTCCTTGTGAATTCAGAATTTTTGATGTGGAGTATATGAATGAGGATCTCGTGCAGTTGCATGCTACCTTCTTCCATACGACTGGTCAGGTGGAACACCAATATGGATCTTGCCTAGTTTGCTGTCGAGATCCCCGAGGATGTTCAATCGCGAAGAAGGGTGTTCAGTTGTTGTTAGACAATGGAACTATCAAGATCACAAGTCAGAGGGATGATTATCATGAAGTTGATATGGTTGAGGTTTGTTTAAAGGAAGAAGAGTCAGAGGAAGAGTATGCCTCCGCGGATGAGTATTTCTCTTCAGACGAAGATTTATTTTCCAGAAATGACTTATTGATGACTGGTTATGTTGAAGAAGGGGTAAACGTCATTGTGCCTTGTTTCAGTGCACCAGCCCATTTTGAGGTGGAGTATCATAGCAAGCCAGCTCTTACCCCATTGGTAATTAGTTTTCCAGGTCCTATCCCCTACAAATCAGATAAGGCTATGCCTTACAAATACAACGCTACAATATTAGAAGATGGAGTGGAAGTTCCCATCCAGCCAATGCCTGATGTTGGAAATATAGCTGAAAACAGCAGGGTGACCCGTAGCGGTCGTGTGTTTGTGCCAATTGTTCGGAGAGATGTTGCTGCTGGAAAGAAAGTTGCTGAGAATGATGAGCCTAAGAAGACTACAGGAGAGACTGGCGGAGCTACGCTAGAGAAAGAAGTGGATGATATTTTGAAGATAATTAAGATGAGTGACTACAGAATTGTAGATCAGTTACTGCAGACTCCTTCAAAAATATCCATCTCGGCTTTATTGATGAACTCCTCTACTCATAGAGAATCCTTGATGAGGGTACTGGACCAAGCTTTTGTGGAGAGTGACATGCCAATAGATCAATTCAGCAGCGTAATTGGAAACATTACGTCGTGTAATAACTTGAGTTTCTGCGATGACGAATTACCAGATGAAGGGAGGAATCACAACTTGGCCCTCCACATATCTATGAACTGCAAGAATGATTCGCTATCCAATGTGTTGATTGATAATGGATCCGTGTTGAATGTTATACTGAGGAGTACTCTCATGAAGTTGAAATATCAAGGAACACCTATGCGCCTGAGTGGCATCATTGTGAAAGCATTTGATGGGTCGGGGAAATCTGTCATCGGTGAAGTGGACTTACCTATCCATATAGGACCATATTTGTTCCAGATAACCTTCCAGGTCATGGACATTATTCCCGCATATAGTTGTTTGATAGGACGGCCATGGATACATGAAGCAGGGCCTGTCACTTCAACTTTACATCAGAAGCTAAAGTTTGTGCATGAAGGGAAGGTAGTGATCATAAATGGGGAGCAGACATTGTTGATATCTCATTTATCCTCATTCAGTATTGTAGAAGCAAATGAAGCTGCTGTTGGAACCCAATTCCAAGCCCTATCCATTGACAACATAATGGGAAATGATAATTCCATGGTCTCGCTGAAGGACGTGCAGCAGGTTGTCCATAATGGTCCTAATGCAGTTTGGGGACAAATTGTGGATCCACCCGTGAACAAGAACAAAACTGGCCTGGGTTTCTCTTCGAAGAATGGCAAAGGAAAAAGTTTGAAGTCAAAGTCTACTATGAGCAGCTATCATGATGTTTTCTGCAATGGAGGTTACCTCCATCCAACTGATTCTGGAATTAATGTTGTTGAGAAAGATGAAGCAGAGCAGGAAATGCCGAATCATGTGACACACGGAGTCAGGGTTCAAAACTGGGCCACCATTGATGTTCCCTCTTGCATACATGTTTAAAAGTAATTTGATTTGATTAATATTTTTTTTCTTGAAAGGCTTTCACTCTGCCCAAGGTGGAAGTATTAATGTTGTAGGGCTTATCTGTTTGCTGTGACTTTTAAGATCATTAATAAAAGTTGTCTTTGCTTCCCGAATTATGTTTTTATTTCCTGCTTTTTCTTGGGAAATGGTAATAAAAAAAACCTTTCAAAATAAATAATAACTGAAATTTAATCAGCATGATCACTTGTTATATGTGTCAGTTTCTAAATGCAATCACAAATCATATGTGCAGATTAATTAAAAAACCCATTGAATACAATGACCCTGCACCCTCTCCCAACTTTGAATGTTTTGTGTTTGGGGATGAAGAAGAAGATTATGATGAGATTCTAGAATAGGTATCACGGTTGCTTGAGCACGAGGAAAATACCATTCAGCCATATAAAGAGCCTTCGGAAGTGATCAATTTAGGTTCAGAAGAAGATTCGAAGGAAGTCAAGATTGGAGCATCGCTGCATCCCGATGTAAAGAGAAGGTTGATTGAGTTGTTGAAAGAGTATGTGTATATTTTTGCTTGGTCTTACCAAAATATGCCTGGTCTAGATACATATATTGTCGAGCACCATTTGCCGTTGAAGCCAGAGTGTCCGCCAATTAAACAAAAGTCGAGAAGAACTCACCCAGATATGGCAGTAAAGATCAAAGAGGAGGTTCTAAAGAAGATTAATGCTGGTTTTCTTGTGACGTTAGTGTGTCCTCAATGGATTGCTAATATTGTACCAGTACCTAAAAAAGACGAAAAAGTCCGCATGTGCGTAGATTACAGAGATCTAAATAAAGCTAGTCCAAAAGATGATTTTCCATTGCCTCACATCGACATGTTAGTGGATAGCACAGCAAAATTCAAAGTATTCTCGTTCATGGACGGATTTTCCGGATATAATCAAATAAGAATGGCTCTAGAGGACATGGAAAAAACAACGTTTATCACACCCTGGAGAACATTCTGTTACAGAGTGATGCCCTTCAGGTTGAAGAATGCTGGTGCAACGTACCATAGGGCTATGACAACCCTATTCCATGGTCTGATGCACAAGGAAATTGAAGTATATGTTGATGATATGATTCCCAAGTCCCAGACTGAAGAAGGGCATATATAAGATTTGTTGAAGTTGTTTCAGCGCTTGAGGAAGTATCGTCTCCACTTGAATCTAAATAAATGCACCTTCGGTGTTCGATCGGGGAAGTTGTTGGGTTTCATTGTTAGTCAGAAAGGAATTGAAGTTGACCCTAATAAAGTCAAAGAAATTCAAGAAATGCCAGCACCAAGAACTGAAAAGCAAGTTGTTGTACCCCAAAATTTGCCCTCTCATTCTTCAAGACCTTTCTCACAAGGTTTCTAAAGATTCAAGCTTGCACAAGTACTTTGGAATATTCCAGTACCAAAATTAAAAGGAAACTGTCAAAAAGGGAGAAAATAGATAAAAATATTATTTTGACAAAAATTGGAGAAATACAAGTGTTCTTCGTTTTAGCTCTTTCGATTGGCCTTTTGGCCTCTTTCGACACAAGCTTGGCTTGCATCCTTCGATTGGCCTTTTGACCTCTTTCGACACAAGCTTGGCTTGCATCCTTCGATTGGCCTTTTGGCCTCTTTCGACACAAGCTTGGCTTGCATCCTTCGATTGGCCTCTTGACCTCTTTCGACACAAGCTTGGCTTGCATCCTTCGACTGGGCATGGGCCTCTGACACAGTTTGGTTTGGATTCACAAGGAAAATAGCCTCTTGTAATCTATTTCATTTCCAAGGCAAAAGGCTCTCTTTTAACATCCTTCGATTTGCACCTCTTGCTCCCTATTTGTCTCTTTCGAATATGAACATTTTGTCTTTCGTTTGACCACATGTACCCCCTGACGTACAAGCTTTCGATTAGACATGAGCCACCTTCACACAAAGGCTTCGATTGGAGTTTTGGTTCCCTTTGAATCACCATCTCTCAAACCCAACTCTAAATCCTTCGACGCGGTTTCTTTTAGCACATTTCTAGAACTCTTCGACACAAGTGGGAAATAGAATCTTGAAAGGACAACTGATCAAATCTGTGGACCCTGCTACGTGATCTTACTTTACAGGACTTAATGCTTGTATCTCACTCCATAATTAATTGCTTACATTTTGGATTAAGCTATTGTCCAGGTGATTAAGCCTTTGACCAGAAGTTTTTCGCATGAAAGTGAATTTGTTAAGTACAAATCCTGTGCCAAAGCCCACGCTTTGCTAAAATCATGCTTGTACTTCACCATAAGTCAGGGAAGTCAGTCCATTTTGACCAACCACTTCAGTACTTCACCTTGGGACCTTGGAAAATCTGACATGACTTAATATTCATGTTTCAGCCAAGCCACATCTTTGTTTTAACTCCCAAACCTTTTCTCTATAAATAGAGGAACCATTGACAAAGAAAGAGTCCAGATTTTTACTAAGAGATAAAAATCATAAAAAATCCTCAAGCAAGAAAACTCTAGTGAAAATTCTCAAAACTCTCAGACACCTCCCAACGTTTTATTCCTAACACTCTTAAAAAAACTCAGACCCTTCATACATTGGTGAATCCTTCGATTCACTCTCCAACAACCAGATAACCAGCCTTCGATTTATCCTTTAGACTGTTATATAATAACCTTCCATTCACTCACCACTATTAAACTCTCTCCTCCGATTCAGTGACGGTTCAAGCAAGGTGGTAATTGAACTAGCCTCAGGAAGACCCCAACGAACTTCCATTCATCACCAAGGAAGTCACTTGCAGCTTCCTTCGATTTAAGCGCTTCAAGAGGTAAGTTCACTCTAAACTTAGAACCATTTCATTTTTATATTATGTGTGCATACCAATAACAAAATGTAGATATTTCATCTTGGGAGTTTGACCATGTTTCAATCTTCGATCCTGAATGCCTATATGTTGAAAGTTTTGACCCTGACTATTTAGACTTTGGACTTTTGAGACCCATTAATCTTGTGCTAACCCATGGCCTGTAGCTTTGAAAGTTACACTTGAGTGTTGTGTTTTAAAAGTTTAAAACAGGTTATCTGTATCCTTCGATTGGCTAAGTATTCAAGCCTTTCGAATCTCAACCTAAGGGCCTATCACTCCTGCAGTCGAAGGAAGCTGCGAGGAGCCTGAGGCAAAGAGTGTACTTCACATTGACCCCAGGCCTCAAAAGAAAGAAGTAGCCAGGAGGATGTCCATACTGACTGCCAAGTCTCAATCGAAAGAACCAGGAGAAGGGTGAAATCAAAAGACACGACCTTACTGACTCCAGGCCCAAATCGAAGGAAGTCAGGAAGGGCAGAATCAAAGGGTGTCTCTGCCCAGATCGAAAGGATCATTTTTATTCCTTTTATTTTTGTTTTGTCTTTACATTTCTTGTTCTTCAATATGGTTGTAATAGCGTAGGATTTATTTTCTGCATTTTTATTACTTTCGCACAAATGCTAGTAATTAGGATGTATGGAAAGATAAAACCAACAAGTAGGAAACCCCTAATCAAGGCAAAATGCTTGCAAATCAAACACACTATTCACACATGAACCCTTAGGGTAATTTCACTTGTTGCCTCGGAAAATGCAATCATGTCCCTCGAGTATGAGACACTCTAGCAATTGTCCCTTCTATAAACAAAGATCGTAGTCCCTCGATGACCCTCGATGTTGCTTTCGATAAAACGATCTCGTCCCTTAAGAAATTGCTAGAGCGTCTCACAAGTTGCCTTCAATGATTGTATACGATGACCCGCGCCTGTCCCGTTAACATCCTAACGCAAGGTTGTTCACCAAATACAATGGTGAAAAAACACTGTTAAAAGGGTTAAAACATAAGAAAGATCCTTGAGTAAAATAGGGTAGACAACTCTTAGTTACTTGCTCAAAAATCTTGCAAAACATCCTTGCCATTTTTTCAAACACACATCACAACACAACTTCAAAACAACTTTCAAAAACATTGAATTATCTTTTCAAAAAGACATACACCTTTGTATATATTCGAACAAGAATCATTACAAAGGTTGCCTAGACAAGGCATCTTTTTCAAAACATTTTCAAAACCACACACACACAAAGCATCATTTCAAGAAATTGAAAAGCAAAGGCAAGTGATCTAAAACAAGTAACTAAGAGCCCATGGAAAACCATGGATGAAAAGGGTGCTAGCACCTTCCCTTTTCATAATCTACCCCCTGAACCCACGAAAACATCTCAAAGGTCTTTCCTGTACTTTTTGACCTTTCCTTAGGATAAAATAAAAAGTCGGTGGCGACTCTTGCTAAACCGAACAAGTGCGAAAACAAACACAAATCCCAAGTCAGTTCTCCCACCGTATCACACAAGTCAGAGGTTTCCTCGGGCGTTTGAATTATATTTCCAGATTCATTTCCCACATGACTGCAACATGCGAACCGATCTTTAAGTTGTTAAAGAAATATCAAGGTTGTGTGTGGATGGATGAATGCCAAAGGGCATTTGAGAGTATTAAAGAATATCTGCTTGAACCTCCTATCTTGCTCCCTCCCGTAGAAGGAAGACCGTTGATTATGTATCTGACAGTGTTAGATAAATCCATGGGTTGTATTCTGGGACAACAGGATGAAACAGGTAAGAAGGAGTTCACCATCTATTATCTCAGTAAAAAATTCACTGATTGTGAGTCGCGGTATTCCATGCTGGAAAAAACATGTTATGCTTTGGCCTGGGCGGCAAAGCGTTTGCGGTAGTATATGATGAATCACACCACTTGGTTAATCTCCAAAATGGATCCAATCAAGTACATTTTTGAAAAGCCTGCTCTTACTGGGAGAATTACCCGCTGGCAGATGTTGTTATCTGAATATGATATCGAATACCACACTCAAAAATCTATTAAAAGTAGTGTGATGGTAGATTATCTTGTTCACCAACCAGTGGAGGATCACCAGTCTGCAGAATATGAATTCCACGATGAGGATGTGATGTTCTTGAAATGAAAGATTGTGATGAACCATTACCTGAGGAAGGTCCTGAACTTGAATCTCGTTGGAGTATGATATTTGATGGAGCTGTGAATTCTTATGGTAAAGGAATTGGTGTTGTGATTGTCACTCCTCATGGATCGCACATTCCTTTTACTGTAAGGTTAACATTTGATTGCACTAATAATATTGCAGAATATGAGGCTTACATCATGGGTCTCGAAGAAGCAATTGATCTCAGAATTAAAAATCTAGATGTGTATGGTGATTCAACTTTGGTAATAAATCATATTAAAGGAGAATGGGACACTCATGACCCTGGCTTGATCCCTTACAAAGATTATGCTAGAAGATTATTACCATTCTTTAATAAAGTTAAATTCCATCACATCCCTAGAGATGAAAATCAAATGGCGGATGCTCTGGCAACTCTGGCTTCTATGTACCAAGTGAATACTTGGAATGATGTACCCCGAATTGCGGTTTGACGGCTGGATAGGCCCGCTCATGTGTTTACAACAGAGGAGGTAGCAGATGAAAAACCTTGGTATTATGATATCAAGCATTTTCTTCAGACTCAATAATACCCGACCGGTGCATCAAAGAAAGAAAGACACTAAGAAGATTGGCTGGCAGTTTCTTCCTTAATGAAAAGGTGTTATACAAGAGAAATTATGATATGGTCTTGCTCAGATGCGTGGATAGACACGAAGCAGACATGTTAATGCATGAGATTCATGAAGGTTCATTTGGCACTCATGCCAATGGACATTAGATGGCTAAAAAGATGCTAAGGGCAGGTTACTATTGGTTGATAATGGAATCTAATTGTTATAAGTTTGCAAAGAAGTGTCACAAATGCCAGATTTATGCAGACAAGGTTGATGTGCCTCCGACACTTCTCAATGTGATTTCCTCCCCGTGGCCTTTCTCTATGTGGGGTATTGACATGATTGGGATGATAGAACTCAAAGCTTCGAATGGGCACCGTTTTATCTTGGTAGCAATTGATTACTTTACCAAGTGGGTGGAGGCTACTTCATATGCCAATGTTACTAAGAGGTGGTTGTGCACTTCATTAAGAATAATCTTATATGCCGATATGGCGTGCCGAGCAGAATCATCACTGACAATGGCTCAAATTTGAACAACAAGATGATGACATAACTATGTGAAGAATTCAAGTTTATCCATCACAATTCATCTCCATACAGGCCAAAGATGAATGGGGCTGTTGAAGCTGCTAATAAGAATATCAAGAGAATTATCCAGAAAATGGTTGTTACTTATAAGGATTGGCATGAAATTCTCCCTTTTTCTTTGCATGGATATCGAACATATGTCCGCACTTCAACAGGAGCAACCCTGTTCTCCCTAGTGTATGGAATGGAAGCTGTACTCCCGGTCGAGGTAGAGATTCCCTCGTTGCGTGTGATAATGGAAATCAAGCTAACGGAGGCTGAATGGGTTCAGAACAGGTTTGACCAATTGAATTTGATTGAGGAGAAGAGGATGACAACCTTGTATGGTCAGTTATATCAAAAAAGAATGAAGAAAGCTTTTGATAAAAAGGTCAAACCTCGTGAATTAAGATAAGGCGACCTCATGCTCAGGAAGATCATGTCTTTCAACACTGATTCTAGGGGAAAGTAGACTCCCAATTTTGAAGGCCCGTATGTTGTCAAGAAAGCCTTCTCTGGTGGTGCATTAATTCTTGAAACTATGGATGGCGAGGAGTTCCCACGTCCTGTAAATGCTGACACAGTCAAGAAATACTTCGCCTAAGGAAATAAAATAACAACTCGCTAAGTTGAAAACCCGAAAGGGAGGCTTATGCAAAAAAGGAGCGTCTCGGTAGGCCGAAAACCCAAAAGGGCGGTCTAGCAAAAATTAGAGACATAAACAAAATAAATTTCCCGCTAAGTTTAAAACCCGCAAGGGCAGCTTAGGCAAAAGTTAGGGATTTTCTTGGCAAGTAACTACGTTAGACAAGACTTGATCGTTGAAGCAACAATCTTCTCGGATCCTCACCATACTTCAACAAAAGCTGCTGCTCAGGATTTCAAAAGTTGTTAGGGGGGATAGTGGTCATTGTATCTCAATATATATTTTCCATTATGTATTACCCTTTCCCAAACTTTGTAATCATCTATGGAGTCTCGCCATTCGCAGACTACCATTCTATTAATGAAATTTGAGCTTTTACTCAATTCTTTATGTTTCTTATTTTATTTAGCTTGCAAAGACTCCATTTATTACTGGTAATAACTTTCAAAGCAAAGAGATTAAATAGCAAAATTGATTTTTCAAAAAAAAAAGATTTTTACAATTTACTTTTACTTTGAGATTTATGATGAAACAATGACAACAAAAATGGTGATCCCAGGAATGGACAAACTCCGGTTGTTTTGAGAAGTTTTTGTTCCCCTCGGGAAAGTCTACTCGGGTTGTTTTCTCCATATTGGGTTTATGGTTCCGGTATCCTCGGTCAAGTTTGGATTCATTTCTCCTCTTTTCAGAGTTTTCATGATGTGAAGTTTCAATCCGCATTTTTCTCCAGTGAAGTAGGCTTGAATTCCCCAGCAAAGTTTGATTGTTTCGGTGTCAGTCTGATTTATTTGAGACTGGTCTTGCAATCTCTAGTAGGCATATTACTTTTGAGAAACACTGGTTTCCTTGATGAAGCCTGAAGAAGGATGTTCTACCCTGGTGTCTATTTGATTTGGCTACCTCCGGATTATGTTTCTCCTCAGTAAAGTTAAAAGCAGGAAGTAGGTTTGGTTTCCGCAGCTGGCCTTTATCTTTCTTGGAATGATTATCTTGGTTGAAGCTTAGCCGAGTGTTGTTAGTTCCCGAGGCAGTTTTTCCTGGTTGTTCCCCATGTTGTGTATATGTTTTGTTAGCATGCACACGATAACACTCATACATTCATACATGCATCATGCATAGATAAAGTTGACAAGTCATTGTTCATTGACATCTGTTAATATTTTTGTTGACATATTACCCTATTTTGCAGATTTACGTTGTCCTCTCTTCAACAGAGTGTTGGACTTAAGCAAAAAAAGTATATTCTTTCAAAATCCCTACTGAGTTGTCCCTCATAGAAGATTTCTGCCTTAGCCTTCTGGTACAGTTCCTTGTTTGGACGGATATTGTTTTCCCTCTTGAGTTTATTTCTTAAAGGATGTATTCTGGTTGACTGTTTCATTCCAGTTTATTTCTAGTTTGGATCTGTGGTCCCCTGGCAATATTATTTACTTTGGAATCCTGAAAAACTCCAAGCTTTGGTTGGTGCATTTATTTTGCACAAGAAGACTTTATCCCCTTAGCAAGAACATCATGGCATCTCCCCAGGAAGTCATACCTCTTGCCCCAAAAAAGTCATTTCCTTTTACAGTCCTCCGTGACCATAAATAGCAAGTCTCTTCATTTGAGACAGCTTATGTATTATCCTTTCCAGGCGGAATGCCTTGGTTAAATAAGAAGTTGAGACCCGTTCTAGGCGAAACACCAGAATCTTGGGGAAACTTGTTATCTTTTTGGTATCTTCAGTGAACATTGATAGTTCATCGTTAGTAAATGGTGGTGATATGATATTCACTTTCTACCTTCAGTGAAAGTTGGTAGACCATCGGTAGTGAATGTCGGTGTTTGTTATCTTTTTACTATCTTCAGTGAACGTTGATAGTTCATCGTCAATGAACGGCAGTTATATGACATTCTCTTTCTACCTTCAGTGAAAGTTGGTAGACCATCAACAGTAAACGTCGATGTTTGTTATCTTTTTGCTATCTTCAGTGAACGTTGATAGTTCATCGTCAGTGAACGTTGATAGTTCATTGTCAGTGAATGTTGATAGTTCATCGTCAGTGAACGGAGTTGGTATGATATATTCACTTTCTACCTTCAGTGAAAGTTGGTAGACCATCGGCAGTGAACGTCAGTGTTTGTTATCTTTTTGCTACCCTCAGTGAACGTTGGTAGTTCATCATCAGTGAACAACGGTGATATAATATATTATCTTTCTACCTTCAGTGAAAGTTGGTAGACCATCGGTAGTGAAGGTCAGTGTTTGTTATCCTGTTGCTATCTTCAGTGAACGTTGATAGTTCATTTCCAGTGAACAGCGTTGATATGATATATTCTCTTTCTACCTTTAGTGAAAGTTGGTAGACCATCGGCAGTGAACGTCGATGTCTATTATCTTTTTGCTACCCTCAGTGAACGTTGGTAGTTCATCATCAGTGAACGACGATGATATGATATTCTCTTTCTACCTTCAGTGAAAGTTGGTAGACCATCGGCAGTGAACGTCGATGTTTGTTATCTTTCTCTCTACCTTTAGTAAACGTTGGTAGCTTCGCCTTCAGTAGAAGTTGGTGTGTCCTTTGACCATCCTCTTTGATTCAATTCTCTAGGTCCACCAGTGATTTATTTTCCTGGTGGGGGGTGCTCCTTTGTTTCTTTATTATTGTTACGTCCCCAGTGTTATCTTTGCGTCTCTTTGGTCATGTTCATATGCATTCATGATCATAAGCATTTGCATGGCATCTTAGGGCCAAAAATAGGGTTTGTTTTATATTTAAGTATCTTTGATCGCGCCGACACGAAGATTTTTAACCTTCGTATCTTAGGATAGAAGAAACTTAAATTAGGACATCTGTTGTACCCCAATTCCCCCCCCCCTAAGATCCCTTCATCATACCATGTTGATTCATTCACAACACGATCACACTAGGATTCTTGGTTCCCCTCCCTACTTTGAGTTTTGCTCCTTTTGAGGGATTACCAAGCACCTTGACTTATGTTCCTTTTGTGATCATGAATATTGTTGTGATTTCTTCACTTAACTAATAAAATACAATGTTGGCCTGTCTTGCTTGTTATCCATGTAGGCAAGGGCAATGAGATTTAACAAGTTACTCCATGGGTTCATGAGTTTATTTCCATGCCCTAGTCAATATAGCTTGATAAGTTCAAACCTCACCATTGGATTGGTTTTGGGAGAATTAGCATGGCAAGGTTGCTTTGGTTCATCACATTTCAAGGTTATTATATTTGACTCAAAAGTACAAGGGGTTTGATTGGAGAAGTTGTCATGTTAGGACAAGGCCTTGTTCCTATTGGTCACAAGAGCACATTTCTCTCAAAATTTAAGATATGTAAGTGGTTTTTGTGGCTATGAGTCTTCATTATAATCATCAACAACTTCTATTCACAAAGCAAGAATATTGGTACAAGAAGTTTCTTCAAACTTGTCAAAGTTTCTCAAGGCATTCTCTTGATCTAGAAGCTAGGGTTTTGAACTTAAAAGGAGTATATCTTGCTCACCTTTTGGTATTTTTGAGTGATTCCAAATACATCCTTATCTTCAAAGGGTTATCAATAAATCACTTCAAAAGTTCCAAGGAGTTTTCATGTGGAAGAAACTTGGTGAAGAAGAAAGATTACAAGTCATCCAGATGAATCTACAATTTTACATAAGTAACTTCAAATGATCATAACTTGGTCAATTTTCATCACCTTGAGTCCATTCTTTTTCCATAATGATCTTGAATATGTGAATTTTATGCCTTATTTTATGTGCAAAGTGTGAAAATGGATGGAGGTTGGCTTAAATATACAAAAGATTATAGGTCATTTCATGATTTTTGGCCAACTTCAACAAGTCATAACTTGCTCAATTTTTGGATATTTTTAGTGGTTCGAGTTTCAAAATGTCATTCAAGATATCTACTTCATTCCATCTTTTTTGGTCAATATCAAATTCCAAGTGGAAGGCCATGTTTGGATGCAAAAGATTATAGGTCATATTTGAAGAAGAATTTGAAATATTTCTAAGTATGGAAAGTCAACCCTTTTTCTTCAACTTTGACTCAATGAAACTTTCATCTCAAGTAGCCATTTAACTCCATTCTTTTTCCATTGCAAAGCTTATAACCTCATCTTTCTAAAGCATCAAGAGTCATGCCCTAAGACCCCTTGAGTTGGAAATGCCATGGATTTGAATTTGGTAACTTGAAACTGAATTTTCCACAAAGTCAGAATTTTGAAATTAATAATGTGACTTCTAAACACAAGATTTATGCGCATTTTTGATTTAAACTTGATTAGAAAACTTACCAGAAGTGATTAGCACCCCAAAACGCAATATTTGGTTGAGTTTTGATGGAAATGAAGTCACACTTCACTCGTGCTCGACCTTCACTCAATTTCCCTCCAAACTTCCTTGTTTCTTCCAATTTTCATTCCCATTCACTTTCCTATAAATAGAGGGTCACCCCTATTCATTTCTTCAAGCTTTGAGAGCCAAAAATACCCTGCCAAAACTTCACACGAACCCATCTTTTTTTAATTCAGTTTCTGAGATTTAAGCTCCCTTTTCCAAAATTCTTTGCGCATTCATCATCCTTAAGCATCATATAAACTCTCTAGCACTTAAACCAATCAAAATGAGCCATAATTCAAGCTACAGAAGTCCAGTTTCAGAGCTTCTTCCTTGAACTTTGAAAAGGTATAATTCTCCACCATTTGGATCCAAATCAAGCACTAATTTATTCTACTCCTTCTCCTGATTCTAATGCTGCTTACAATTTTTAAATCCATTGAGAATTGAGAGAGAAATCTCAAATTGAAGGTGCTCGCTATTTTCTGGGTTTTTGATTCATATCTCTCTCCATACCTTTTATATAAATTTGGCGCGATGGTGGTGTTAGAATCGTCTTGAAGAGACGAGTTCAATGATACTAGCCCGGGATCCTAATTTTTCCATTTGAAAGATCTCACAAAATCCTCATTGCAGGGTGTCTGGAGGTTGAAGATGATGACATGTCTCGTCTCAGCCAATGATAGCGTGCCAAACGTTTTAATTTCATTGGTTGCCCTTTTTATGATCTTATGCGTATCTCACTAAGGTCCATATCAAGCACAACGCATCTGGTCCACTGGATCAGCTTACTAACGCGTTTTGACTATGATATGATGGTCCACATCTTTTTGGTTTTATTTTATTTTATGATTTTATATTGTTATTGATTAAATTTTCAAAAATTGATAACTCTTTTATTTTTTATCCAAAAATTATGAAAAAATTCACAAAAATACTTTGAATTATTTCCGATCTCATGACTATTTTTTCACATTTTTATTTTGACATTTGATATTTTTTGTATTTTTTGAATTATTTGCTTTCTTTTACTTATTTAAAAAATACTTTCTGACATTTTTTTAATCCTGAAAAAATTCATAAATATTAATTTGCATATTTTTGACTTTCTGAAAATTTTATGGAATTTTATATTGAGGTTTACTATTTTTGACCTATTTTCTGTTTGTTTGAGCAATTTTATAGTTTAAAAATAGTTTTTGACTTTTAAAAATTACCAAAAAATTTATAAAAATATTTGGATCCATTTATGATTTTTCTATGGCCTTACTTTTTCTTTCTTGATTAATTTGAACATAGTTGATATTTCTCTCCTCTATTTTGATTTTTAAACATTTTTTAAACCCTTTTAATGTATATATTAAATATAGTATTATTTTGTGATTATTTTCTGGCTATCTTGAGTTGATTTTTTGATCATGACTTTATTAACATCATTGGATATTGGGTGTTGAGTTCAACTCCACCAAAATGGATGAATGATTTTAATAATAGTTTGATTAAAATTTAATTCAAAAGTGGTTTGTCTATTTTTTCCCCATCCCTTTCTCATTGCACTAGATGTTGTTGGAGCATGATCTCTATATTATGTCTCAAAATTATGTCTCAAAACAAATGGTGCATAGATTGCTATTGACCGGCCTTAAAATAGGTGCAACTTCTATATAAGTCCACTTACGATTTCTTAACATAGCGCTAAATTTTGTCCAGATTCGAATAAATGATCATTCATGGACCAAACTTATGATTGCAAGCCCAAGTATGTTAATTTGATCTCTTTGATCCAATAACCTTGAGATTCATTGTATGGAGGCTTTGGTTCTACCAATCCTCTAATGGATCTAAAACACCTTTGGTCAACGCGGATCACTTAAACATCGTTGATTATTAAATGGTACTTATGAGAATTCTAAATGGATGATATACTTGACAAAAAGAAAATGCAACTTGTTGTGTGGAGGCTTTGGTTCTACTAATCCTCTAATGAGTTCCAAATTTAAGTTTCAAGATGGTCATCCAACTAACCACTAATTATTGACTTGTTTTACCTTATGCTTTTATTCTTTTTTATGCTTTATGTACTATTTACTTTTAGCATTTACATTTCATGCCATTTTCATCTTTGCTCATTTGAGCATTTATTTTCTTGCCATTTTTACTTTGCTCACTTGAGCTTTCCTTTTCCTTTTCTTAAGATACTTAATAATCAACATAAACCCTAAAAAAATCTTTAATGGTACTTGGACTATTTGGTTACTATCATTGGCATTATGGAGCATGGGACTTTTTCTTGGACTTAGGATTAGAAACCTTGGCCTATCTTGGAGACCTTGTGATCTTATCTGATTATTTTTGTCTAGAGTTCCTGAAGTTTACCTCAAGACATATTGGGTTGATTTGTTATTTTTGTGTGCAGGTTTTTGTGATCACATCCTCTGTTTGTAATCTAGAACTCACCCGTATACAGTCATTACTCTGCCCAATTTTTGTGAAGATTAATACACTTGAAGTTTGGTTCTCTCAAGAGGCCTAGTATTTTTGCTTGCTTGGTTTCAATCCAAGGAATGGGAATTATGTCTTGGCTAATAATATCAAGTTTTAGCTTCTTGTTGGTTAGATGGTTCTTATCTCTAGCTTTTACCTTGTGCTTTAGGATAGTCCTTTCTTCTCCTCCCATCTTCTTTAATTTCAAAAATCTTCTTCCTCCTTTTGAAAACTCTTCTTGTTTTGAAACTTGAACCATTTTCATAATAAACTTGGACTTATGTCCATGCATTTTCAAAACATTTTCATAAATAAACTCCAATCAACTTAATAATACCTTGACATCTTTTTTGTGAGAAGACTAAAAGTCAATCAATCTCATTTCAAACCATTTTTCCACTTTGGCTTTTTACCTTTTAAAACTTTTCTTAAAAGACTGAACTCTTGTCAATCCTTGTAGTGATGCAAACAACTATACTTCTACAATATATAGTGAAGAGAGATATTTTCCATTTGGGTGTTGAGTGAGGCATTTTGGATTTTAAAATCCAAGCCATACTCCACTTTGAGATGATGCAAATTCTCCTTTCTCATGATTGTGGGTAGTAGGTATGTTTTCCACATGGACAATGACGATGATATTTTATCTCATAAAATTGACCAACGCATTTGTGTTTTAAAATTTGTTTTAAAAGAGGAACTACGTGTACCCTGATCCCCTATTGCATGAAAGGTGGTACGTAGGCACTAAAGGTTCACAACCGCGGCGGGTGCAAAAATTATAAAATAAATATATTTCTTTTCTCACCTCCACCATCCATTTTTTATACAAAAAGTTTTATAGCCAAAATATACAGATTTTACAAAGAGGCTCCTGCGGAGTACCGTAGATGTTTAGGGTGCTAAAACCCTCCCTTTGCATAACCAACCCCCTTACCTTAAATCTTTCTCCCTCTTTTTTGGTTATTCGCTCTTTTCCCATTCCTTTGGAAACAATAAAGCGCGGTGGCGATTTTTATTTTGATTTGTATAAAGTCTAGTCAATCCAATGGCTTAGTCTTGAACATTTCTACCGCTACAGGGATCTCATGCCTCCTTTTTTGGGATTACTCCCTCAAAGTTAACATGACTATACTGCCCATCCTATCTTAAAGTTTGCCCAAGTTTGGGTATAGGACTTATGAGTAATCCCCAAGCACCCTGAAAACTAGGAAAATCCAGACAAATAGATATACAACTGTGATCGGTGGATCTGGAACTGACTGTTTAAAGCTGGTTCGCGAAATGTCGCGGTAAGCAAGAGTCGCCACCGTCTTTTATTTTCTCCAAATGGAAAGGACAAAAGCACAGAAAAATTCCTTATAGAGATTGCTCTCGGTTCGGGAGGTAGATTATAGAAAGGGAAGGTGTTAGCACCCTTTCTATCCATGGTTATCCATGGGCTCTTAGATACTTGCTCATTGTGTTTTCAAAAATGGTTTGTTTGCTTTTCAACTGTGGGTTTTAAAAAGTTTCTTTGAAAATTTCAGTTCGACTCTTGTATCTGTCCTCAAGAGTGTTTGAAAAATTGCTTTCGAAAGCTTTTTGAAATGGTGTCGGTGTGAAAAGTATTTTTGAATTTTGTTTTGAAATTAGAGCAAGTATCTAGAGTCGTCCACCTACCCTAAGGAATTCGTCTGTGTAAATGTCCTTTAAAGTAGTGCCATCCCACCATTGAGAGGTAGGTAGCACCACCGTTGGAGGTGTTCGGGTCAATTCGAGGGTTCGGGACATGGTGATCACCAGAGCAATGTGAAGACACCTTAGAAGCTACCCTCATGCCAGGTTCCCGAATCATGAGGACTTACTAAGACATCCTCTACTCGACGATCACCTTTCGAGGCAAGGCAACAGTGAGGCGTACCCTAGGGGTGGTGTGTGCGATTCGTGTGTCGTTTTCATTTTGCATTTGTCTTGTCATGTTATCGGTGTTCTACGCTTGTTTTTATTTTAAGTCCATACATTCTTTCATGCTTTTGATTAACAATTAAGATATTTGCGAGGAAAAATAAATCCTAAGCTATTACAAATGGCGCGGGTCCACATCGCCAAAATTAACCAGGACCCGATTTGACAGAAAGTAAATAAATTAAAAGTGCGAGAAATAATATTTGCAAGACTTCGGGAGAGATACATAATTATTTAAACGACATAAAATAAATGTGCGAAATTAAACAATAAAGTCGAAAGGAGGGCGTTGGACCCTTTTGCAAAATTAAAATTAATAAGGAACTAAAATTAAAAATAGAAGGAAAAGAACTTATTTTTTGGTGTTTTTTAGTATTTTAAGATTTAATAGAAAAAGAATTAATTAAAATTAAAATAAAATGTTAAACCTAGTTCTAATTATTTTTAAGTTTTTTTAAGAAAAATATTGGAGTTTTTTTTAACCTAAATGAAATCCTAATTGATTTACAAGTTTAATTATAAAAAATAAATAAATAAATAAATATTATTATGAAAAAAGAGAAAAATAATTAAAAGGAATAAAATTTATTAAACCTATTTCTATATTTTTTAGATTTTTTATCAAAAGAATTAATATTGCAAACCCTAATTTAAACTAAATTTATTACAATGCATTTATTTGTAAGAAAATATTAAAATAAAATACTTATTATATTTTTGTCTTTTCTGATTTTTTATGATGTTTTTGTATTTTGCTAAAAAATAATTAGTTAAATCAAAACAATAAAGTAAATAAAATAACAATTGAAAACAAAATAAAAAAGAAAATTGCAAACCAGGGGGGGTGGAAGTCCCAATATGGAAGTTTTGATTGTGAAATTCTGGCCCAATAAGACATGGGTCCATTGACTTTTTTGAGTAGCGTACAGCAATGTTGACCAGCGTTTATGGTGCTCTCCCAATCTCCGCCCTTGGCTTGATCTCAGTGTACACGTGGGTGGAAGGATGATGAAGGTGTATGCTGTGCCTTGACATTGAAAACGCACATGAATTCCTGTGGAAAAATAATGTGAAGAATAACGCAGACCTGGGGTTCGAACCCAGGTCTTGGACGTTGCAAGCATATGTACCTGCCACTGAGCCACTTCAATTACATTTAATATATAATATCAAACAAACAATATAAAAAGAAAGTGGGTCAACGCTTGGGAACGCGCGCGAGTTTTCAAACTAGCGTATCACTTGTTGACAACACATCATCTTCCTCACCATCCCTGTAAAACAAAAACAAAAGCAACGGTTTTATAACTGTTCTTTTAGGCCGTTTTCAAGAAAATAGCGATTAGCTCTCCTTGGCACATAAATTCAGCGCGATTGTTGCATCTTCTTCGTCCAAGCTTTCTGGTTTGAATGGTGGTGGTTTGGAATCTCAATTTTTCCTCTTTTAAGAATCCCTAATTTGAAGCTCTGAAAACCCTAAAATTCAATCATGGTATAATCGTATATAGCGCACAAAAATACAATTGAATGCATTGGTTAGCTTCAAAACATTATAATGAACATGAATCCATGAATAAAAATTACAAAAGATGCTTAAATTATGATGCACGATTCTGCAATTTTTCTGAAACAGTTTGAGTCCTAGGTACCGATTCTTGGCGTTTGAGTGGATGGTTCTGATTGGAATTCGTTCAGTAGGCCTTCAGGAAGCTATTGGAACAAGAATTGCGCTTTGAATCCACCTAAAAAGCTGTTTTCAGAATTGAGTTTTTAGAGAATTTTCCAAAGTTTGCAATGGCCTTTCTTGCGCAGCTTTCAGTCTGTGTGCATTAGGTTTATGATCTAGCATTTGTACTGAAGGCATTAGGTCAAAATTATTGCTCAAAATCTCTTGATTTAATGAATTGAAGATTTGATTTTCTTAAGGATCTTTTTTCAATCTTTTTCAAGTGTTCTTGTATCAATTAGCATCCAATCAAGCCAAATCTTTCCACATTTGCATATGCACGAAATCTTGATGGCAAAACATGCATGAAAAGATTTATTAGGTCAAGTTATATATTTTCCATATATTTAAATGATTTAAATGAATTAATATAAATAATAATTCAAATAAATAGATAAAAAATGAGAAAATACTTCCCTTTGGGCCAAGTGGTCGTGCATATGTCATGGATGATGAATCATGGAAGAAAAATGGGCCCATTAGCAATTTTAGACCATTTGAATCAATGTTGACTTTTCAAAATATCCAAACATTTCCCAACTTCCACAAGGCATAACTTGCTCAATTTTTAAGATTTTCTCATGTTCTTGGACAGTTTGGAAAGGTCTTTGAGTCCTCTAACCAATGTCTTTGGTCCCATGTCATTTTGATTTACCAATCTCAAGTTATGGCCTTTGACTTAAAGTCCCTTTTTGTTGACTTTTGAAAATGACCTATAATGTTGAAATTGATAACTTTTTGTGAGAGCATTTCTTGGACTTGAAGTGTGAAGATGAGTTGTAGGAAATGTCATTCTCTTAAAAATGAGCTTTGGATGGAATTTTTCTGACAATCCATGTGAAAGTTATGCCCTGGTCAATTTCAGTTGACTTTTTCAGCTGTCCAAATAAGGAAACTTTTGCATCTTTGATGATTTCTGAGCCAAATTTTGAGAATCATGATCAAGCATTGATCAAATGATGTTGGTGGCTTCAAAATGATGTGTTGACCAAAAATTTGAACTTTTGACTGCCAAATGACCATTTTGCCCCTACAGTTGACTGTAGTGCAATTTAGGGTTTTGACTGTGCAATTTTGAGCTGAATGCCTTGAAACTTGATATGAGGATACTTGACCATATTTGTAGGCATGTGAGACTTGATTGGGCCTTTGAAACCTTCCTTTTCTTGATCAGAACACAAACCCTAGTTTTGACTGTATGGGAGACCTTTGCACTGTGCAACCCCTGGGGAATTTTGCAACTTGACTTGGCAATTTCTTGGAGAATATGGGAGGGAAAATTTTGGGGTACAACAGTTGCCCCTGTTCAATCTTCTTAGACCTGAGGATGCAGATTGGCGGACGTGCCTTTCGTAATCCGAGGGTAGAAGATGATTGGACACTAGAGTGCCCAGAAATTTGCGCTCACATGTTAGCAGTGTGGTGGGGGAATGGGCTTATAGATGCCATTTGGAGATTGCTGGATAGGATGATGGGCTTATAGATGCCATCTGGATGTTGATCGCGTAGGAGATTCCTTGGCGAGAACCTGCACACCTACAAAACAGAGAATGAGTACCTGACACGTTGCAGGAGCTGATTTTTAGATGCTTGGTATAGATATGTCCCGACTGGTTACAGGAGCTGAGTCTGGAGTCTTCACATGATGATGAATGAACCAGGGATGGTTACTGCCTTAGCATGAACGGTAAGAGAACCTTGGACGACTTTAACTTCAACAACGCTCGTTGAGAAAAATCTTGGGTGTCTTCTACTGGGATAAGCATCAGGGAGATCTTAGGGTCGATCTGACTGAACCAGAGGAGGCCTTTGACTGGGTAGGAATCAGGAAAATCTTAGGGTCGATTTAACTGAACCGGACAAGGTCTTGGAATATCTTCAACTGGATAAGCATCAGGGAGATCTTAGGGTCGATCTGACTGAACCAGAGAAGGCCTTTGACTGGATAAGCATCAGGAAAATCTTAGGGTCGATTTAACTGAACCGGACAAGGTCTTGGAATATCTTCAACTGGATAAGCATCAGGGAGATCTTAGGGTCGATCTGACTGAACCAGAGAAGGCCTTTGACTGGATAAGCATCAGGAAAATCTTAGGGTCGATTTAACTGAACCGGTCTAGGTCTTGGAATGTCTTCAATTGGAATAAGTGTCAGAACATCGCCATATCTGGTTTATATCTGGACTATATCTGGAAGGAAATTTGGAAGCAGCATCAGAACGTCACCATATCTGGTTTACATCTGAAACTATATCTGGAAGGAAATCTGGAAGCAGCATCAGAACGTCTCCATATCTGGGTCATATCTGAAACTATATCTAGAAGGATATCTGGAAGCAGTATCAGAACGTCACCATCTCTGGGTCATATCTGAAACTATATCTAGAAGGATATCTGGAAGCAGTATCAGAACGTCGCCATATCTGGGTCATATCTGAAACTATATCTAGAAGGAAATCTGGAAGCAGCATCATAACGTCACCATATCTGGGTCATATCTGAAACTATATCTAGAAAGAATTGCGATAGTTGATAGTAATCATTTTGGTATTGATCTTTTTCCTGAAAAGGCAAAACATAATTGTATGCAAAGTCATGATGCATGAACTGTATGTCTTCAAAATTAATGAGATTCGTGTAGTATGATGCATATGCATGCTATAATGTATGAAGATGTGATGGTTATGAATGTATTTTTGTCTAAGAAAATAAATCCTTGACGGGTGCCGGGAAGTCACTCCTGGGCTGATGTTGAAGAATAGGTTTTGCTTCCGTTGGGGATGATAGTTGCAAGTATACCGGTAGGAGAAGATAACTCCGTTGGGGAATAAACTTGGCAAATGACGGATTCTGCGGGGAGAAAAGATACTCTAGTGACCATGCTGAGAAGCAATACTCTGTGGGAAGAGGGATGCCTTGCTGAGTGTTGATGATAGTTTGCTGGGGATAAGGAGACTTTGCCGAGGATGATCTTTCCGTGGCTTTTGGCTGAGGATAACCCAGTTATATCCTGTTAAGGAAATAACTCTTTAAATCAAGCCGGACGACGCGTTCGTGCTCTGCGAAGGATAAGCTTCCCGAATTTACTGGGGATAAGCTTATTGCTTGGGGATATGAATTCCATCTTTCCTGGGGAAGCTGGATTGGACTCTCCTGGGGAAGTATTGAACTGTATTGGTTATGTTCTTCCACGGAACCTACCTTGATACCTTGGAGGACAGAAACAATCAGATTGCTTAGACCACCCGTTATTGCCCCTGTTTCTATGGGGGAGGCCCCCGTGGGATGCTGATAATTGTTGATGGACAAACCTTCTTCTGGTAGACAGATGGCAGGACATAGTCGTACGCTTTAATCCCTAACTATTGCCTGGACCGCCCTTTCGGGTTTTCAGTCCACCGGGATACCCATTTTTGCTCAAGCCGCCTTTTCAGGTTTTCGACTTGCCGGGTGTACAGATTTTTCATTTCATCCCTCATTTTGCCCGAACCCTTTTGGTTCGCCGGGAAGCCCTTATTTTTGCCTAGGTGTGTCAACCTAGCGGGTCTTTGATTTTGCGTAGTATTTTTCGACTATGTCCACGCTCTTAGAATGCAGGTAGGTGCCCCTGGCTGCTTGTGTTGCCATATTACCAGAAGGTGTCTGATCGTGCAAGATTCGTTGCTGGAGTGCCCCAAGTGACTCAGACAGAGATTTGCCCCAGGCTTTTTGGCCTTTTGAGAGATTCTCTGGATCTTGACTTAACTGCCCCAGATGGTAGACCATGATCATGCCGTGCCCCTTGATTGGAGATACTCTTGTTCATTAGACTTTCGTCATGCGAATTTCTATGTTGTTCAAACAAAAAGTCATATGCAAACAAAGTTATGTTAAAAATGCAAAGCTTATGTCTGTCTTGAAGATTTTGAAAATGCATTCTTTTTCATAAAACAAGTGAATGTTTGTAAAACGTGATGTCAACCCGTATTTACCGTAGGCCTTAAGGAGTCAGGATACCTTTCGTGACAGTATGCTTTCGAGCTAACCCATGCTTCAGCTAGGACTTTTGAGGGTTATAACGTGGCCTGGTTCACGGTTTAAGAAACAAAGGATAAAGGCTCAAATTATTTGTACCCACCCGCTCTTCGTGATGTTCTCCAAACCTAAACTCAGTTGATCGTGCGTTAGACCTTGCTTGAGTCTTTGCTTTGATGTTCCAATAATGGTTCAGATGTTGATGATTTCTTTTGAATAGGCAGTCATTTTTTGCTTTGGTTGAGGGTTTGTAAGACCTCTTTCTTGTCTGATTTTTGTTATCCCTTTCTTTTTTTGCCTGAACTGTTTCTTTTTTTGGAATTACAGTCAGCGGGATGCCCCAGTTTTGTAAGTCTCCTTCATGGGTTTTGACTTAATGGGTTTTTCATTTTTTGAGATAATGACTGCCTGTCCTTGTGATTTATTCAGAACCATCACTGTCTTTTGTTTTGTAAGGACTCCTTTGGTGCCATTTGTTATGCACTTGGATCAACTGAGAGAACTACCCTGCCCCAGGTTATGATAAAGGGTTTTAAATTTCGAAAAGAAAAACTCCTACTTCTTTGGCTCAGAGGGGTTGACGAGGGATTATCATCCTTATAACTCCAGTGTTTAGGGATTGAAACAATGCCTGTACCTCATCAGCGGGGTCTGTTCAAAAGCATACTGTAGATTATGGTATCGTTTTTGTCATCCTCCCTCAAGAGGCCTAGAATTTTAGATCCAGAGTTGACATCAGAAAAAATATGAAAAGAAATTTGAACATAATGAAAACAATTGTATTAATTCCCAAAACAGACGTATGCGATGCATTGATAGAATAAAAGAGTTTGCTATGACATTAATTGTTTGTATAAGCAAAGAAAAATACAACTCAAAAATTCAAATAAACAAAAGGCTTCAATGATTGGGCAACGGAGCAGTGATTATGTTCGGAGTCTCAGGCACTTCAAACTGAATATCCCCGGCGTCGATCATGTCTTGAATCTTGTTCTTGAGAGGCCAGAAGTTGTCCGTAGTATGCCCCGGGCTATCAGAATGATATGCGCACCTATCATTGGGATGATAGTTGGGAGCAGAAGTGTTCGGATTCCGGAGAGGAGCCCTTAAGGTGATCAGCCCTGCCTTCAACATTTGTTGCAGTGCTTGATCCAGCGACATGTTGATTTTGGTGTACTGTCGTTTCTCCTTTCGCTGCTGCCCCTGTCCTTGTTGAGCAGGTCCGGGATTGGAGATCTGGATTGCTCCTACCTCATGACGGCTCTTTTTACCGTGCACAGCATTGGATTCTTTCTTTCCACGATGAGGCTTTTTATCAGAAGGTGCAGCCTCTTGAATTTTCCCAGACCGGATGCCAGCTTCTATTCGCTCTCCAGTCAAGATAAGATCTGTGAATCCAGCAGACAAATTCCCAATTAGGTGGTTGTAGAATGGACCAGACAGGGTCCCCAAGAACATATCGACAAGTTCCCGATCAGTCAGAGGTGGTTGTACCCTTCCAGCAAGATCCCTCCATTTCTGCGCATATTCTTTAAAACCTTCACTTGATCCTAACGACATACCCTGGAGTTGGGTACGCGTAGGAGCAAGGTCGGCATTATATTGATACTGCTTGTAGAAAGCAGTAGCCAACTCCTCCCAGTTACGAACCTTGGTCCCATCTAGCTGATAGAACCATTCGAGATGAGTCCCTGAAAGACTCTCCTGGAAGAAGTGGATCCACAAATTCTTGTCCACCGTATATGATTGAATCTTCCGAACATAGGACCTGAGATGTAGCTTGGGACAAGACGCCCCGTCATACTTAGAGAAGGATGGTGCTTTGAACTTCCGAGGAATAATCACACCAGTTGACAAACCTAGATCTCCAAAATCCAGCCCAGGTACCTGTTGGATCTCCATAGCATTCAGCCTATCCTCCAACTGTTTGTACTTGTCTTCGGCAGGAGGGTATTGTTCGTCGTTGAAATCTGTCTCGTTGTCAGAGACCACTGGGATGGGAATCCTTTCCTCTTGATGACTGCTTTTCCCCACAGATGGAGTTGTCCTCTCAGTTTAATCCTGCAGGGTATTCCTAGATCTGCGTCTAGGGTTGAACAAAACAGTCCTCTTCTTCTTCTTTTCTTTCTTCAAGAGCAGAGCTTTCAGATCTTGTTGCCCCTGGGTCAAATTCATGATCAGCCCTTGGAACTGGGCGTTCTGAGCCTGGAGGGCCTTGATAGTGTGCTCGGTTGAAGATTCAGGATTCATGACGATCGGCTGAAATAAACAGCGAAGAAGGGTAAGCAACCTGTCAAAGGGATACCTGCGATGCAATGAGATGTATGATATGTATGCAATGATTTCAAGGACCTCGCGGGGTAAATAGAAAATTTGTTAGCATTTGGATCCGGTAGCTTGATTGAAAGAACTTCATATTGTTGAGAGTCCTTCGTCAAGGGTCAAAGGCTCACCATATCTAGTGGGTCACAGCCCCTGACAACTTTGGCTAGGGGAACCTTCTTCAAGTGTCAAAGCTCACCATATCAAGTGGGTCATAGCCCCTGACAACCTTGGCTAGAGGAAAATAAATCCTCTTTGCCCCTTGCTAGATGTTTGATTCATCCTGACCTGCATCACAAACCCTTGAGATCCTTGAAATGGGTTAGGATGTATGCAATGGTATGATGTCATGATGCATGGGGTAATGTAGGTAACCCTGTTATGAGTCCCAATTAAGGACTGCAAACAAAAACCTGCAAGAAACTCAAGTAAAACCTGTCATGAGTCCCAATTAAGGACTATAAACAGAACCTGCAAGAGACTTAGTAAACCCTGTTACGAGTCCCAATTAAGGACTATAAACAAAACCTGCAAGATACTTAGTACACTCTGTTATGAGTCCTAGTTAAGGACTATGAACAAAACCTGCAAGATATTCAGTATACTTTGTTATGAGTCCCAATTAAGGACTATAAACAAAACCTGCAAGAGACCTAGTAAACCCTGTTATGAGTCCCAGTTAAGGACTATAAACAAAACCTGCAAGTAGTTCATGTGTCAGCTAACAAGCATGCAAGTAGGCAAGTACAAAGGCACACAAGTCACACAAGAGAAACCCTTAGGGTTTAGGCCAGCATGGGGTCTGGGTAGTACCCTCTTGAAGTTGGTGGGTTCAACCTGTCCTAATCAAAGTAACCGGGTTCTAAGGTTCCCAATATCACGGGATTACTTTCATTGTTCATCGTTTCGATTTAGCCACTGAACTGGCGACCGAAATATTCCAGGAAAGCAACCCTCAATTGAGCGTAGTATCGAGTATCAACCAACCTCGGACTGCACCAAAGTCAGTTATCTCACTACCCTAAAGAGGCCAAGATAGTTCAATTAAGGTTCCTAAGGTCTGTTGATGCTTCACGACACCACGCGGAGGCCCCGTACTCTCCTTGACTGAACTCAAGGGTTACCGGTACACACCAAAGTGCCACATCAACGTAGCAGACTGTTTCAACCATGTCGGTATACCCCGCACAGTTCCCTCACAGTCTTGTTGCTACTTTCTAAGAAGGTATCCCCCAGATCCGGGTTAGGATCTATAGAACTCCCAAGACAGTCCCACAATTTAAAGCAAGCAAAGCAATACAATTGAAAACATAGTTATGACCTAGCCCTAAGGTACACCTCACTTTAAGTTTGTCCCCAGCAGAGTCGCCAGTTCTGTGATCGGTGGATCTGGAACTGACTGTTTAAAGCTGGTTCGCGAAATGTCGCGGTAAGCAAGAGTCGCCACCGTCTTTTATTTTCTCCAAATGGAAAGGACAAAAGCACAGAAAAATTCCTTATAGAGATTGCTCTCGGTTCGGGAGGTAGATTATAGAAAGGGAAGGTGTTAGCACCCTTTCTATCCATGGTTATCCATGGGCTCTTAGATACTTGCTCATTGTGTTTTCAAAAATGGTTTGTTTGCTTTTCAACTGTGGGTTTTAAAAAGTTTCTTTGAAAATTTCAGTTCGACTCTTGTATCTGTCCTCAAGAGTGTTTGAAAAATTGCTTTCGAAAGCTTTTTGAAATGGTGTCGGTGTGAAAAGTATTTTTGAATTTTGTTTTGAAATTAGAGCAAGTATCTAGAGTCGTCCACCTACCCTAAGGAATTCGTCTGTGTAAATGTCCTTTAAAGTAGTGCCATCCCACCATTGAGAGGTAGGTAGCACCACCGTTGGAGGTGTTCGGGTCAATTCGAGGGTTCGGGACATGGTGATCACCAGAGCAATGTGAAGACACCTTAGAAGCTACCCTCATGCCAGGTTCCCGAATCATGAGGACTTACTAAGACATCCTCTACTCGACGATCACCTTTCGAGGCAAGGCAACAGTGAGGCGTACCCTAGGGGTGGTGTGTGCGATTCGTGTGTCGTTTTCATTTTGCATTTGTCTTGTCATGTTATCGGTGTTCTACGCTTGTTTTTATTTTAAGTCCATACATTCTTTCATGCTTTTGATTAACAATTAAGATATTTGCGAGGAAAAATAAATCCTAAGCTATTACAAATGGCGCGGGTCCACATCGCCAAAATTAACCAGGACCCGATTTGACAGAAAGTAAATAAATTAAAAGTGCGAGAAATAATATTTGCAAGACTTCGGGAGAGATACATAATTATTTAAACGACATAAAATAAATGTGCGAAATTAAACAATAAAGTCGAAAGGAGGGCGTTGGACCCTTTTGCAAAATTAAAATTAATAAGGAACTAAAATTAAAAATAGAAGGAAAAGAACTTATTTTTTGGTGTTTTTTAGTATTTTAAGATTTAATAGAAAAAGAATTAATTAAAATTAAAATAAAATGTTAAACCTAGTTCTAATTATTTTTAAGTTTTTTTAAGAAAAATATTGGAGTTTTTTTTAACCTAAATGAAATCCTAATTGATTTACAAGTTTAATTATAAAAAATAAATAAATAAATAAATATTATTATGAAAAAAGAGAAAAATAATTAAAAGGAATAAAATTTATTAAACCTATTTCTATATTTTTTAGATTTTTTATCAAAAGAATTAATATTGCAAACCCTAATTTAAACTAAATTTATTACAATGCATTTATTTGTAAGAAAATATTAAAATAAAATACTTATTATATTTTTGTCTTTTCTGATTTTTTATGATGTTTTTGTATTTTGCTAAAAAATAATTAGTTAAATCAAAACAATAAAGTAAATAAAATAACAATTGAAAACAAAATAAAAAAGAAAATTGCAAACCAGGGGGGGTGGAAGTCCCAATATGGAAGTTTTGATTGTGAAATTCTGGCCCAATAAGACATGGGTCCATTGACTTTTTTGAGTAGCGTACAGCAATGTTGACCAGCGTTTATGGTGCTCTCCCAATCTCCGCCCTTGGCTTGATCTCAGTGTACACGTGGGTGGAAGGATGATGAAGGTGTATGCTGTGCCTTGACATTGAAAACGCACATGAATTCCTGTGGAAAAATAATGTGAAGAATAACGCAGACCTGGGGTTCGAACCCAGGTCTTGGACGTTGCAAGCATATGTACCTGCCACTGAGCCACTTCAATTACATTTAATATATAATATCAAACAAACAATATAAAAAGAAAGTGGGTCAACGCTTGGGAACGCGCGCGAGTTTTCAAACTAGCGTATCACTTGTTGACAACACATCATCTTCCTCACCATCCCTGTAAAACAAAAACAAAAGCAACGGTTTTATAACTGTTCTTTTAGGCCGTTTTCAAGAAAATAGCGATTAGCTCTCCTTGGCACATAAATTCAGCGCGATTGTTGCATCTTCTTCGTCCAAGCTTTCTGGTTTGAATGGTGGTGGTTTGGAATCTCAATTTTTCCTCTTTTAAGAATCCCTAATTTGAAGCTCTGAAAACCCTAAAATTCAATCATGGTATAATCGTATATAGCGCACAAAAATACAATTGAATGCATTGGTTAGCTTCAAAACATTATAATGAACATGAATCCATGAATAAAAATTACAAAAGATGCTTAAATTATGATGCACGATTCTGCAATTTTTCTGAAACAGTTTGAGTCCTAGGTACCGATTCTTGGCGTTTGAGTGGATGGTTCTGATTGGAATTCGTTCAGTAGGCCTTCAGGAAGCTATTGGAACAAGAATTGCGCTTTGAATCCACCTAAAAAGCTGTTTTCAGAATTGAGTTTTTAGAGAATTTTCCAAAGTTTGCAATGGCCTTTCTTGCGCAGCTTTCAGTCTGTGTGCATTAGGTTTATGATCTAGCATTTGTACTGAAGGCATTAGGTCAAAAATATTGCTCAAAATCTCTTGATTTAATGAATTGAAGATTTGATTTTCTTAAGGATCTTTTTTCAATCTTTTTCAAGTGTTCTTGTATCAATTAGCATCCAATCAAGCCAAATCTTTCCACATTTGCATATGCACGAAATCTTGATGGCAAAACATGCATGAAAAGATTTATTAGGTCAAGTTATATATTTTCCATATATTTAAATGATTTAAATGAATTAATATAAATAATAATTCAAATAAATAGATAAAAAATGAGAAAATACTTCCCTTTGGGCCAAGTGGTTGTGCATATGTCATGGATGATGAATCATGGAAGAAAAATGGGCCCATTAGCAATTTTAGACCATTTGAATCAATGTTGACTTTTCAAAATATCCAAAAATTTCCCAACTTCCACAAGGCATAACTTGCTCAATTTTTAAGCTTTTCTCATGTTCTTGGACATTTTGGAAAGGTCTTTGAGTCCTCTAACCAATTTCTTTGGTCCCATGTCATTTTGATTTACCAATCTCAAGTTATGGCCTTTGACTTAAAGTCCCTTTTTGTTGACTTTTGAAAATGACCTATAATGTTGAAATTGATAACTTTTTGTGAGAGCATTTCTTGGACTTGAAATATGAAGATGAGTTGTAGGAAATGTCTTTCTTTTCAAAATGAGCTTTGGATGGAATTTTTCTGATAATCCATGTGAAAGTTATGCCCTGGTCAATTTCAGTTGACTTTTTCAGCTGTCCAAATAAGGAAACTTTTGCATCTTTGATGATTTCTGAGCCAAATTTTGAGAATCATGATCAAGCATTGATCAAATGATGTTGGTGGCTTCAAAATGATGTGTTGACCAAAAATTTGAACTTTTGACTGCCAAATGACCATTTTCCCCTACAGTTGACTGTAGTGCAATTTAGGGTTTTGACTGTGCAATTTTGAGCTGAATGCCTTGAAACTTGATATGAGGATACTTGACCATATTTTTAGGCATGTGAGACTTGATTGGGCCTTTGAAACCTTCCTTTTCTTGATCAGAACACAAACCCTAGTTTTGACTGTATGGGAGACCTTTGCACTATGCAACCCCTGGGGAATTTTGCAGCTTGACTTGGCAATTTCTTGGAGAATATGGGAGGGAAAATTTTGGGGTACAACAACAACATATAATATATAACAAACAATAGCACATATACAGTTATAAACAAAGATAGGTTTAACCCACTTAGGGATGGAGCAGCAAGAGGTCAATCTTTCCCCAGTGAAGTCGCCATTTTTTTCTGTAGCCGTAGAAATGTTTAAGACTAAGCCATTGGATTGACTAGACTTATACATATAAAAATAAAAATCACCATCGCGCTTTATTGTTTCCAAAGGAATGGGAAAAGGGCGGGTAACCCAAAAAGAGGGGGAAAGATTCAAGGTAAGGGGGTTGGTTATGCAAAGGGAAGGTATTAGCACCCTAAACATCTACGGTACTCCGCAGGAACCTCTTTTAAAAATCTGTATATTTTGGCTATAAAATGTTGTCTAAAAATAGATGGTGGAGGTGAGAAAAGAAATATAATTTTTTATGATTTTTTCACCCTCTGCGGTTGCGAACCTTTAGTGCCTACGTACCACCTTTCGTGCAATAAGAGATCAGAGTACACGTAGTTCACCTTTAAAAAATTTTAAAACACAAGTGCGTTGGTTAATTTTATGAGATAAGACATCATCGCCATTGTCCATGTGGAAAACATACTTACTATCCACAATCATGAGAAAGGAGAATTTGCATCATCTCAAAGTGAAGGATATGGCTTGGATTTTAAAATCAACAATTCCTCACTCAACACCCAAGTGGAAAATATCTCTCTTCACTACATATTGTAGAAGTATAGTTGTTTGCATCACTACAAGGATTGACAAGTGCCTAATCTTTTGAGAAAGGTTTTAAAACAAAAAGCTGAAGTGGCAAAATGGTTTGAAATGAGATTTATGGACTTTTAGTCTTCTCACAAAAAAATGTCAAGGAATTATTAAATTGATTAAAGTTTATTTATGAAAAGGTTTTGAAAATGCATGGACCTAGGTCCAAGTTTATTATGAAAGTTGTTCAAGTTTAAAAACCAGAAGAATTTTCAAAAGGAGATAGAAGATTTTTGAAATTAAAGAAGATGGGAGGAGATGAAGGGACTATCCTAAAGCATAAGGTAAAAGATAAGAATAAGAACCATCTGACCAACAGGAAGCCAATACTTTACATTAAGAGTCAAGATAGAATTCCCATTATTTGGATTTAAACCAAGCAAGCAAAGATACTAGACCTCTTGAGAGAACCAATAACACTTAATTCAATAATAAAGGGATGAGGTGAAGAAGGGTGGGAAAGAATATATAAACCACATTTGAATTAAAATTTAATCAAACTATTATTAAAATTATTCATCCATTTTTATGAAGTTAGACTCAACACCATGGATCCAATGATGTTAACAAAGTTCATGATCAAAATTTCAACCCAAGATCAGCCAAAAAATAATCACAAAATAATATTACATTTAATATATATGTTGAAAAGGGTTTAAAAATGAATAAAAATGAAAATAAAGGAAAAAATATCAACTATATTCAAATTGATTCATAAAAAGGAAATAAGGTCATAGAAAAATCAGAAATAGACTCAAATATTTTTATAAAATTTTTGGTAATTTTTTAAAGTCAGAAACTATTTTTAAAATTAAAAGAAATGAGTAAAATAAACCAAAAATGATAAAAAATAAGAAATTCAGAAATAAAAAATAAATGAGTTCACCAATATTTGTCACAATATCATTGCATCATTCCATATTTTTTTTAGAATTTAAAAATGCATAAAAGTATTTTTAAACATTTAAAATAATTTAAATAAAGTGAAAATTTATAAAAAATATCAAAACACAAAATAAAATTGTAAAAAAATAAAAATCAGAAAGAAAAAATCAAAAATATTTTTCTTAATTTTTCCAGATTTTTTAGACTTAAAATGAATTTTCTATGATTTTTTGAAGTTTAAAACAATTTAAATATAAAAATTAGAAAATAAAATAAAGTCAAAAAATATGGACCAATGGATGAGAGTCAAAACATGTTAGTAAGCTGATCCGGTGGATCAGACGCGTTGTGCATATCATGGTCATTAGTGAATAACACACATGATCATTAATTAAATCAGATATTCAAAAATTCTAAATGGCGCAGTTTCATTGATTAAAGGATGACACATTGGTCATCTTCAACCTCCAGCCCGTCTCAAATCGAGCTTGCCTAAACTGGAAAATTAGAGCACGAGACCGGTACCATTCGCTTCGTTTCATCAAGACAAAGACAACCACACCTTCGCGAAAAATTTATATAAACTGTAGCTCAAGCAATTTGGAAGGAAAGTTTTGAAAAGGAATTTGAAAATTCATGGCCAAAACGTGTTTCCAGTTAAAAGAAAGTGTTGCGAATAGATTCAGGGTAATGAGAGCTTCACAATGATATCAAAGTTTGGAAGAATTGATGGAGAAACCTACCTATTGAAGTTCAGTTGCAGAGCTCTGTAAATGGACTTGGTCTGATCAATTCAGAAGGTTTCAAGGCTCAATTCTTCTTCTGTTAGCTTCAGGGAAGCTCAAGGAAGGTGAATTGATAGAAAAAATGGATTGCAAAAGGCTTGAACAATGATTTCGAATTTGCAGAAAAGTGAGTTATGGAGCGAGTTTGGCAGGGTGATTTTGGCTGTTCAAGCTTGAGAAAATAAATGGTATAGCTCATGTATTTATAGGAGAAGCAAATGGGATCAAAAGGAAGTGCGAATGATGCAATTTGGAGGGAATTCGTGTGGGTCGACATCATGAAGAAAGTGAGACTTCTCTTTTTTCAAAACTCATCCAAAACACGCGTTTTAATGCACTAATCCACTTGGGAAAGTTGGCTAATCATGTTTAGACCCAAAACGCGTGCTAATTTGAGGGTTAGAAGTGTAACATGAAATTCAAATTCTGACTTGCGATGAAACTTCAACTCCAAGTTACCACTTTTGAAATAATGGCATTCTCAACTCAAGGTTTCTTAAGGAATGGTTATTTATGCTTTAGAAAGATGATATTGCAAGCCTTGCAATGGGAAAAGAATGGAATCAAATGGATATTTGAGATGAAAGTTGCAATGAGTCAAAGTTGGGAAAAAGAGGTTGACTTTCCATACTTACAAATATTTCAAGTTTTTCTTCAAAAGTGACCTATAATGTTTTGAATCCAAATATGGACTTCCTCTTAGAATTTTGTTGTACCCCAAAATTTTCCCTCTCATTTATCAAGATTTTGTTCACAAGATCTGCTTTGGCTCAAGACTACACTAGGGTTGATCAGCTCATGACACCTCCTTAAGCACTGATGATCAAAATTAGGGTTTGAGATTGCACATGGATATTTGAACTTGCAATTCCCCATATGACTTTCATGGACCATTATGGACCCTCAAGATTACTCATGTCAAGTTTTAAGCTTTGGGTCACACTTTTGCTCAGTCAATTGAGCAATTGACCTAAAAATCAGTTGTATTGGGGAAAAAGTCAACTGTGGCCAATTTACAGTCAAACTTCATAATTTTTGATCCACATAAACATTTTAAACTCATATGTATCATTTGATCAAGTTTGGATCACAATTCCTCAAGAAATTTGATGAAATCTTCAAAAGGGCAAAATGGTCAAAATTAGGGTTTTGACTAGGAAAGGGCAATTTCTGATTTTTGACCTAGCAAATGATCAATTGGTTTAAGGCATGATCTCAAGAGTCCAATTGCATCATCTTTACCTAATGACATGGCTCAAAACATTGCTCTAGTCCAATGGATTGACAGATGAATTTTCAGTCAACTGATCAAAAGTCAACTGTATACTGAAAAGTCAAACTTTGACTTTTTGGTCAAAATCAAATGTCAAAGATCACAATTCATCAAAAAATGTCAAAATATGAAACTTATTCATCAAGAAATCCAAAATTCAAGATTTCATTTTGAAAAGTTAAAATTTCAAAACTTAGAAATTTTTTCAAGTGTTGGAAATTTCTTATTTTTTCACAACTTAGAGCAAAATTTTCACCATAATGCAGGTTGATTCAAAAGAAACTTTCAACATGAAAATTGTAGATATCCATGAAATATACAATATTGCTTTACACAACTCCTTCCAAAAAATGCTTGGATCTCAAGTTATAATTTTAAGAACACATGGTCATGAAACAAAACACTTAGTGAAATTTTGCCCTAATTTAGTCATGATTTTAACCTAACTTCATGGCACTTTTTCATATAGTTCCAAGGGGAATTTTCAAAAGTGATTCAAAAAGGGGTTGTAGAGTACATTACAAGCTTTCCAAAATGTCCAAGAACTCCTTGAGATCATTTTTGAGTAGGGAGAACCGAAGAGATGAAGTTAGGGTTTTCACACTTGAATTACAAGTCATTTTGTGATGAACAAGATTCAAAATTCAAACTTATGCTGCATAACCTATAATTTGCAGGTCTCAAAATTTTTAGGCACTCCATAATTAATTGCTTGCACATCTGTTAGAGGTCTCAATTCAAGCATTCAATGCAAGGTCATGCTTTATATCTATTTTGGGAAGAAAGTGCACAATGCCATTTTGATAAAGTAGCTTTTTGCACAAAACTTGTTCTTGAGCCTTGCAATTGCTTTCTTCTGATCATACAAGTCCCATAACTCAAGAGAAGCTTGTCTAGACACTTACAATCACTCAGCTCATGCTTGTACTTCCTCTTGAAACTTGTTTTCCCACTTTTCTTTAAAATCAAGTAACATAGCAATTAGCTTGTAACTTGTACTTCTGACTATCCAAAGCACTCAAGACGTTTTGCTTATACATACATAAGTCATTTTCCACAAATCACACGCATGCTTGACCCCTGAAAACACCAAGAACACAGAATCACCAAAAACACTTCAAAACTTGCCATTTTTGAGTTTTGAATCCAATCTCCAAATTTGGTCGTGTGTTTCTTGGCCTTTTACTTTCAAAATCTTATAAATAACATATACAAACAATCCCAACACCTGCAACACCACTATAACACCTCCATCATCATCCACCATTTTCAAAAATAGCACCTTGCATCTTGACTTCTCCAGAACTCCTCAGGCACTTTCAGCTCAATCTAAGCACCAAATTAGCTTCCTGGGAACTTGAGGAAGCTAATCCAATCATTAGAACTCACTAAAAGCTACTCAAACTCAAAACACGATACCCTCTTGCAAGGTGAGTTTTCTAACTTTTGAACTCTTCATACAAGCATCATTAATAGTTTATTTGTGAATGAAAAATGTAGATATCATTGCCCTAAAGCTAACCATGTCCATAATTTTCATTTATATTGCTTGAGCTTAGAGAATTTTAAGATTGAAGTTTCTGATATTTTTAGGGTTCAGATTAGGGCCATTAAAATTCATGCTTGTCTTTGATCTATAATTTTATTGCTTTGCATTTCTGAAATCGTGAGGAAATTTTCTACAAGTTTACTGTTTACATTTTTTATTTTTATTGAGAATTGAACAAGATACAGAGGTTCAGGCTGAGCTTGAGGTTGAAGATGAAGTTGGCCTCAGGAACGTGTTTACCATATGTATTTATGGTTTGATATTAATAAACAGATGTATAGCCACCCCAGTGGTAGAAGCACGCGCCTGTGACTATGGGACCTGGGTTCAAGCCCCAGTGGTACCCTTTTGGATTTTTTTCTATATTTTTCATATTCTAACTCTTTCTTTTTTTGACAGTGCTGGGCCTCATCCTTGGGCCTTATGTTTTTTTTCCACTTCTGACCCCCTTGCTGGCTATTCACACCCTGGCCCATTTTATTTTCTTTTTTCATTTTTATTTATTTTTTTCTTAAATATTTTATCTAAATACTAAAAAAAATTAGAAAAATATAAAAACATTAGATTTATATTTTGATATAGTTTATTTATTTTTTACACAAAAAATTTATTTTATTTAATCATACTTTATTTATTTTACTAATTGATTTGTAAATTTAATTAGAAACTAGGTTTTAGTTATTTTCTTTTACACAATTCAAATATATTATTTTAAAATGTGAAAAGACCAAAAATATTTTATAATACTATAAATTATTTTCAAGACAAAAATACCAAAAATATTTTTATTATAAACTTAATTCCTTTTTTAATCAATTAATAGATTAGGGTTTTATTTGAATTCTTTTCCTAATAAATCTAGGTTTTACTTTTTTACTAATTTAATTAATTATTTTTATTTTAGTTAATTAGGTTAAAACAAAACCCCTTTTCCCTAAAAAATCCAAACAAAACATCCATTTTCTTTACATTTACATTCTTGTATATTTATTTATTTTGTACATTATTTATTCAATTCTTGTACAAATTCAATATGGTGTAATAGATAATTAGGTTTATTTTTTAGCAATCTCCATTTGTAATTTGTACACCCCCTCCCACAAGTATTGTAATAGCGTAGTAATTTTAACTTCTGTAATTTATCGCTTTACATGCAAATGCTAGTAATTAGGGTTTGCATGGAAATACTAAAACCAATCAATTAGAAAACCCTAATCAAAGACTAAACAAAGCATGAAAATTAATACACTTGCACACAAGCACCCCTAGGGTAAAATCCACTTGGTTGCCTTACAAAAATGGCCATATTATGCATGTGAGGTATCTTAGCAAAGACAGGCAAAATACAAGATCATAGTCCCTCGATGACGCTATCTATGTTGCCTTTTCAAAATGATCTTAGTCCCTAAAGATAAATGCTAAGATACCTTGCAACATTGCTAATCATAGTTATACGATGACCCACGCCCGTCCCGTTAACATCCAAAGATAAGGTTACTTACCAAATCAATGGTAAGATAACAATGTTAAAGGAAAAAGGAAATGAACATGAAAGACTTTTGAGTAGATAGAATGCCCATGGTTACTTGCTCACTTTCAAAACAAAACATCCTTGCTATTTTTAAAACAAACACCCATATTTTCAAAACATCTTACAAACTTGAAAACATTTTCAAAAGATCAACATCTTTGTATACATTCTTATGAACGAGAATCATTACAAAGTTTGCCTAAACAATGGTCTCTTTACAAAATACTTTCAAAAACCACACAAAGCATAATTTCAAACAAAAGCAAGTGATCTAGCAAGTAACTAAGAGCCCATGGAAAACCATGGATGAAAAGGGTGCTAATACCTTCTCTTTTCATAATCTACCCCTAGAACTCAAGAAATAATCTCAAAGGTGTTTCCTGTGTTTTTTCACCTTTCCTTTTGGATAAAAGAAAAGTCGGTGGCGACTCTTTCTAAACGCAACATTTGCGATAAAACAACCCAAGTCAGTTCTCCCAATGTATCACAAATTTTCTCTTGACCAAAAATGATGACATGAAACAGACCTCTTGAATGAAATTTTGAAACTTGAACCATTCAAAATCTCCAAAAATTGAGAGAGTTATGAATTGTTAAAGTTGGCAAAAAATCATGAAATGACCTAAAATATTTTGTATCCTTAAGGCATCCTCCTTCCATTTTATCACTTTTCACATAAAAGAGGGAATAAATTTCACATCTTCAATATCATTATGGAAAAAGAGTGGGCTCAAGGTGATAAAAATTGACCAAGTTATGATCATTTGAAGTCACAAAATGGAATTTGGGGGTTCATCTGGAGGACTTGTAATCTTTCTTCATCATCAAGTTTCTTCCATATGAAAAATCCTTGAAACTTTTGAAGTTATTTGTTAATAATCCTTTGAAGAGAAGTATGTTTTTGGAATCACTCAAAAATACCAAAAGATGAGCAAGATATACTTCTTTGAAGTTCAAAACCCTAACTCCTAGATCAAGAAAATGCTTTGAGGAACTTTGACAATTTTAAACAACCTTCTTGTACAAACACTTTTGTTTTTGTAGATAAAAGTTGTTGAGGATGATAATGAGAACTCATAGAAACGAAAACCACTTCCATATCTTGAGAATTCAGAGAAATATTCACTTGTGACCAATGGGAACAAGGCCTTGTCCAACCATGACAACTTCTTCAATCAACCCCTTGTACTTTTGAATCAATCTTGATAACTTTGAAATATGGTGAACCAAAATAAACCTTGCCATGACATTTATTCCAAAACATCTTGATAACTTTACCTACATTATTAACAAGTAAGACAAACCAACATTGCATTTTATTAATTAAAAGGAAAGTCAAAACAAAATATGCATGACCAAAAAATAAAAACAAGTCAAGGTGCTTGGTGATTCCTCAAAGAGAAAAGCTAAAGATAAGGAGGAGAACCAAAAGCCTTAATGTGATCTTGTTGTGATTGAATCAATATGGTATGATGAAGGGATCTCAGGGGAAAAAGTTGGGGTACGACACTAGTTAGTCGGTCACCTTGAACATCAGAGAAGAAGGAGTTCCATATGTGTCCACCTCCTTTTAAAATATGGACAATCTTTACATCTCTTTATGGAGACTGGAGGGATTGTCTTAGAGTTGGGATTAGTCATGGGAGGCCATATCATATTTTCCCTTTCAGGTCCCTCTCTCTCCTTAGAAGGATTGCCCAGGGCCAGAAAATCTCCCCCACTGAAAACCACCATAAAAACTAGGAAGGCAATGCATAAAATATGAAAGGAAACCTCTAATATCAATTCCAGCTTCTCCGTGCCACAAACTTCTGGAGGTAAGAGAGATAATGCTCAAGTATACAGGATCACACTTCTACAAGGTTCAAGGTACCCTAGATTGGAGAATAATAGGAAACCTAAGAAGAGTATGTGAAGTTATGATGGAAAGTAGAGCATATTCAGAAGAGGCAAGGTTATATAACATGAATTTCTTATTTGAGCTTTCTTCTTGGAATGAATCTTAGTATTGGCCTATTTTTTTATTGTCCGCATAAGCCAGAGTTTGGTAATCAAATCCCTTATCTTGCTTGGTGGAAGAAGTATGGTCTTGAACGGAGAAGGCTAGTGAAAATTGAGATGCAAGTGGGGCTCTAACATCCTCTATAAGTCTCTCCAGCAACACCTCTATTTAGGTAAGAGTAGGTTTAAGGGAAGAAGTGGCATCCATAATAATTCCTAACTAAGCTTTCTTCTTTTCAAAAAGACTCTTTACTTCACCCATTCTACCTAAAGCCATGTTAACTATAAAGAGAAAATTAAAGTAAATTAAAACTCGTTAACAAGGATGACAAAATAAAGTATACAAAAAGATCAATTTTCCTTCCTCACCAAAAATTTATTTCCTCTCACAAGCCTCGATTTCATCTACTAATTCATGGACGTCGATGACCCCCTCTCTTTTTCATAGAGGGAACTATGTTTAAAGGGTCGACCCTTTATTCATAACCTAGTCTCTGCAAGAAGGCCGTCAAGTATTCCTTTATTAACACTTCCTATAGGGATAAAGATTCCAAGGGAATGGTGTAAGTATGACTTTTCTGGATAAAATGATTCCAAATCCAATACCTTTGAATCCTTTCCATACATCTAGCCGGACTAGAGTTGGGGAAACTTGTCATATGAGACACCCCAATAGAAAACACAATAGGCCTCTGAAGTTAGAGTGCACACTAGGAGGAAACAATCCTTAAATTTATCTCAGTTCTCAGTATAAACATCAAACTGTTTGACATCTACCACAACGAAATTAAACCTTGACCACAAAGTCAGTCCAACGCTACTACAAAAACACATTTCACCTTGGATGCAAAATACATTTAACCTTGACTAAAGAAGCGAGAAAACAAAGGGCATCATGAAAAGTATCAACTTTACCCCTTGGTTTTTAAAACACCAAGGGGAAATGGTTATGCATATGGGTTTGATCCCCGGCTACTATACTTTTAATATTTTCAAGACTAGCGCATTAAACCTCTCGGTTTATCAATAACACTCAGGAGTAAGATTGATATTTTTTTACTTGTTACAAACTACACAATATTAATAAATTAATTGCTTACACATAATATTACATTGTTTACACAAGATATATATATATATATATATATATATATATATATATATATATATATATATATATATATATATATATATATATATATATATATATATATATATATATATATATATATATATATATATATATATATATATATATATATATATATATATATATATATATATATAAAACAAATTTTGAATTTGATTCATCGTTATTATTGTTGGTGAAGATCAGATATTGGATCCTCGTTTCATTGAAATGCCAGACAAGAAAAAATGTTGGTTGCAATATATTCCAGATACCTTTTCCATTTATTTATTTCTGATGTAAAACAAGAAAAATGATTAGTTAAATGGATGAATATGTGATTATTGAAGAACACCGTAAAAAATGATTATTGAAGAACATAAACCTTAAGCCCAATTTATTTTTTGCTCTTGTAATCCATAGTAGAGAACTTACCAAGTTTTTCACGCTTCAAAGTTTTTCATGTAATATGTTTCTTTAACAATTATTGATATTCAAAATGCTTTTATAATGGATGTTTGTTAGGTTTCATGCAGATCACTAATGGAAGTTTCTTGAACGTTGATACTCATGAAATGGACGACACATATTTGTTTAAGGACAATGATCAATATCCCCAATTATCACGCCAAAATTATACCCCCGGTTTCTGACAAAAACTGAGGTAAAATGTGTATAATATTTTTTTAACATTACATTCTTTACATAGAATATTAAATTACATTGTTACAACAAATGCAGAGTTATCATAGTAGTTGTTGTTCTTGGAGAACAACACATCTTTGCTCTAATTCAGATCTTGTTGGATACATTTTGTGCTCATTATTTTAAAGTTATATACATTGCATGAAATCAAATTCTAAAGAGATATTTGCTCCAAGTAATTATTTATCAGTTCCAAACATTGGAAATGTTTTTTCGGCACTTGCAATCTACCATTGAGAACTTTTCCAAAAAATATTAAGTTCCAAAATTTCATTATCTTGAGCAAATATTATTGCGGCGCGAAAAAAAACAGAGTCGCCACCGAACTCTATTTATCCCGAAGGAAGGGAAGATATCGAGAGAACCCCAAAGAAATGGATAAAATGGTCTTGCAACCAAGAGAAAGGGTAAGGAAGTTGGTTACACGAGAGGAATGTATTAGCACCCCACACGTATGTGATACTCCACGGGATCCATTTTTGTTTTCTCTAATGTAAGAGTGTGTAAAAATCTATGTCTAAAGCTTAATGCTAAGAGGGAATACATGTGAAAGAAAAAACAGAGAAAAGAAAGAATATTTACAAAGTTTTGCTCGTCTAAGCCCCGTGACCTAGTGCCTACGTACTCCCTCGTGCAATGGGAAAGTCAGAGCATCGTAGTTCAGCTCACATGTTTTAGTTTGTTGTATGTTTTTTACCTTAAAAAGGATTTTAAAAGAAAAATCCAAGCGGCAAAATAAAGTTTGGATTGGTTGGTGTTTTTTACCTTGAAAAATGGTTTTTGTATTATTAGAGTGTTTTGAAGTTGAAAGAAAAAAAAAAGAAGTTTTAGTTTTAATTCAAATGCAAAAGAGAAAGAAAAAGTCTAAGGGAAACTAGAAAAATAAGCCTAGAGTTGTCATGCAAAGTTGATCATATAGTTGAGGATAAAAAGAAAGTCTACCTATGTTAGCATGAATAGTTTGCAACCTAAGTTTTATCTCAATTTACTTCCTAAGATCGAATCAAGAAATCCTATGGGAAGCATATGAACGTGCAATGGAAAGTAAACACACAAAGCTTGAGGATTATCCACTCACTCAAGTAGCACATGCCTAACCGAGGTACCATGTTACCAAGGAATGAAAGGGAGAGGGATCATGCCTAACCATAATATCGTATCATCGAGGTAGGACAAGGGAGAAGGGACACCTAACCAAGATATTGGGTAATCAAGGTAGGATAAAGGGAGACTTAATCAAGATATCAAATCATTGAGGCAAGCAAGAATGGGGTAATAAGTTGTTCTTAACTGTGGTATCATGTTACCAGGACAAGAAAGATGAGGGGCGTCGACTCTTAACCAAGATTTCGCATTATCTAGGTAAGAGAAGAACGAGAGTGAATCGTCACAAGCGACTAAACACCTAACTAAGATATCGGGTAAAAATGCATGAGATAAAAGGAAATAGTGAGATCACATCGAAGCTTCAACGTGCATGTCACGCGAGCTAATGATAAGGCTAGGGGATTGGTTACATATTCATGTATTCCACTTGACCGACTAGATAACTAGAATAGCATAATTCATAGCACTGACGCACGATGTGAGCTACGAATGACACGGACTAGAAATGGTGGGGTCAATTGCGGACCCTCTGCTCGCCTTGCCTTCTTTGAGGACTTATCATAGGGAAATGGGAATGGGATGCCTATTTTGAGGTCTTTGATACAAATGTAAACACCCAAATTGGTTAACAAACAAACACAAGTAGGAATTGCATGCTACAAGTTTTTTAAAACAATATTGCCCACCTAACGCAAGGACTCCTAGAACATGCATCTCTAGTCCTACTTCGCATGGCAAGGAAAGTGGTAAAGTGTGTATCTCTATTCATTCTTCTCATGGAATCAGAAAGTGGTAAAGAATGAAAGAGATAAAAGGAAACAAATGAGAATACCAATCGAACACAAGTTCGTCAATTATCAAACAAAAGCAAAGAAACCCGGAATACTTCGAGCAAGCTTCACCAAGAAAGTACAATAGTCATAAATAATATCCAATGAATATTAAGTGCAAAAATAAATTGCGATCCATGGGTGCGTCACATCGCATCAAAGTTCCTGCTCAAGATAATACTATACAAGTAAAGTAATAATCTAAGAGGCGTGTATCACACAACCAAAGCTTTCGGAAACTTGCACAAGTCACAAAATTGGTTAGAAAATAACAAGGGAATGAAATTAGAGTTAAACACTTATATCACAATTGAATTTACCAATTAAGAATGAAGAAAGTGAAAACGAAAAACATCAGAAAGTGAAAAGTTATTTGCAATTATCAACCAGATTAAAATTTCCACGTCAGAATGACAGAATCAAATGCTAACCATTAAAATCCATTCGGAAACATTACCAACATATGAAATTAGTGATACTTTCCAAAAATTAAGACCTTGAATTTAACTCGGACATCGAAACGGATCATAATTGACAATTGTAAACTCCAATTCTCAAGAACCTAACAATTAATCAAACAATTCGTGTTTTCATCGTTAACAATAATTTATCTTAAATCAAGATCTCAAGGTTCATTAATTCAATCATATCTCGACATATCACCACTTAAACACAATTCAAAACATGAACCTGTAAATCCGGAACTCAAATTAAAAATCACTTCGTGAACCAACAAATCACACTTTAAGATTTAATATGATTCACAAATTCAAACTCTCTTTATTTCAAGAATCAGCATAAATATTAGTCAATTTAAAAAAATCTAACCAATTCCATATGCTTCTACCATCGAAACCAAGAAACGAGATCCACAGATTCGATTCATATCAAATTATGTATTTCTCAATTAAGTACTTATCCAACAAAATCACCTAGCAAAAGCAATTAATCGGGTAAAATTAGGAATTACCGAATCTATGACTTGATCAGTGAAGTTGAATCGGAGTTCGAAGAAGATCGGAAATGCTAGAAGATTGAAAGAGGAAGCGCGTGGCGGTCGCTTTGGTTGAAGGTGGCTGACGACTTGGCTGCGTGAAGGCGAGCGTCGGGCTGGTAGGTGGCGGCCGACATGGATCAATAAGAGAGAGGGAGTGGCGTGCGACAGGTTGAGGGAGTACAAAGGTGGTGTGCGCGAGATAGAAAGAGAAGGAGTTTTTGGGATTCAAATTCCTTTTTCTTCAAAGAGAGAGTAGAGATTATTTTTTGAGCTTTTGGTGTGAAAATTAAGAAAATAAATTGAATATTATGAAAATAGAGAAGCAAAATTGATATATAGTCTTGGCAATTGGGCCTTGGTTTGGGCCAAGAGAAAGCCCAATCAATTTCTTACTAGTGTAGATTTTAAGTGTTAGCAAACGTGACTGCACAGACAATTCACAAACTCAGTAATAATTGGTGCGAAATCTCGACACGAGTCCAACATCACAATCGTAAATGACGAAATTTGTGACGTCATGCCGAAAGAACAAACGTAATTCGACAAAAATCGAGCAAATTATGAATTTTTGAATGGCGAGACACTTTGGCTCTGTATTTTTCAATAATGCGGCATTTTCCATTGCCCGGTTTGAGTTACGAGCCATCAATCAAAGTCTTCAGAGTTGAATCTGAACTCGAGCCTTGAAGCAAACTTGTAGCTAACATCATTTGTGAAATTATGCCAAAAGAATCGCCTCGATACATTAAAAATCAAAAAGTTATGATTTTTACAATATCAAGAAATGGTGATTTAAAATTCTGGTCCAGGACAATAAATGAAGGTTATATTAAGATAATTTTAATGCCTTAAGAACTGCAACAAAACAGTATTCCAATCAGAAGTTATGAATTTTTGATCATCCACAAAATGGAGGACCATCAATTAAATTCATTACACTGTCTTCAAAGAATTAAAATTCCCGGAGGTTTTCTTCACAAAATTAGCCTTCGATCCGAACACGAAAAATGATAAGAAAATCAAGACGGTCTCAATGCTAGAAGATTCAAAGGAAAACACATAATCAGACAATAGTTACGAGTTTCCGAACACCTGAGAAACATATAACCAGTCATTAAATTTAAATACCATTTTAGGGAAATCAAATTCTTCAGAGACTTTCTTCACAAAATTGGCTTCCGGTCTGAACATATGAAATGAAGAAAATACTGATACGGTTCCAATTCCAGATGAACCATTTCAAAATAGTATCTCGGTTGAAATTTGCAAATTTCTTAAGCTTAAACCAGAAAAAACAATGTTTCTGGCTCGCACCATCTCAAATTCACTGAAACACGTGATTCCTCTACAATTCAGAGTGTATTGACTTACATAAGAGCTTGACATAATGATGGCTTAATTTATTGTTTCTTTGATAGCTTACGAAACATATGGTACACCTTTAAACCTTGAAAAACTAGAGTTTTTGCCTTGTTATACTTCCTTGAGGAACAATCTTTTTATGTGTAGATTCCGGAAAGAAATACCTTGATCCCATGACCATTTAAGGATTAATGATGCATGCAATGTTATATGACCTACCGAGGAGTATGCATAAGTCAGATGAACCTTATAAAAGGGTAGGAAAATTTAGGGTATGACAAATGTCCCTATTTAATCATCTTAAACTTGAAAGTGAGATTGGCGCAAGTCTTTCGAACGTTCAAGATGGAAGATGATTAAATATCAATGCCAAAAATTTGTTCTAAGAGGATGGTGCGAGCGGGTGATATATTTTTTTGATATCTGCTAGGGAAGAATTCTCTATTTTTTGGTGAACAGGGTTTACGAAGGAATTTCGAGTAGTGATTACTTGTAATGTAGTAATGATGCCAATACGAGGTCCTCAACAGGGATGTTTGTTATGCGACATGGAACTTGAAATAATAGGTACGAAATGACAACTGATAAGATGTACTGACGACCTATGATTCTAAGGAGAAAGAGATCTACGAGCGATCTTCTTGGGAAACGAGGCCTATGGATGACCTACAAGGATAGCAAGATCTATAGACAATCTACAATCCTAAGAGAGTGAGATCTACAGGCAATCTATAGGGGAAATCTAGATCTACGGGTGATCTACGATCCTAAGAAGCGAGACTTACGGGAGATCTGCTAGGAGAGTCAGGCCTACGAACGACCTACAAGAAGAGCAAGATCTACGAACGATCTACAATCCTAATAGAGTGAGACCTACATACGATCTACAGGAGAGCGAGATCTACAGACGAACTACAATCCTAAAGAAGAGAGACCTACGGGTGATCTGCAAGGGAAATCTAGATCTACGAGCGATCTACAATCCTAAGAAGTGAGACATATGGGCGATCTATTAGGAGATTTAGGCTTACGAATGACCTACAAGGAGAGCAAGATCTACAAACGATCTACAATCCTAAAGAAGTGAGACCTTCGAACGATCTGCAAGGGAAATCTAGATATACAGGCGATCTACGATCCTAAGAAGCGAGACCTATGGGCGATCTTCTAGGAGAGTTAGGCCTACGAACGACCTATAAGGAAATCTAGATCTACGGGAAATCTAAAATCCTAAGGTAAGACCTACGAGCGATCTACCAAAAACTAGGCCTACGGGAGACCTATGTTCTAAAAAGGTTTGAATATCGATTACGACACGATAACTGAAGGTACGAGGATGGCCAAGTGTATTGACTTTGTTGGGATTTGAAACATAGATAGACACAGACGGGTGTTTGAAAAGATGACACAAACGAGTGTTTGAAAAGTTGACATAGACGAGTGTTTGGACAACTAAAATAGACGAGTGTTTGGGAAGGTGACACGTATGGGTGCTTAGGAAGCTAACACAGACGAGTGTTTAGAAGACTGACACAGAAGAGTGTTCATGATACTGACACAGACGACTATTTAGAAAAATGACACAAATGAGTGTTTAGAGCGATTAAGGTTGACACAGACGAGTGGTCAGACGACTGACATAGATGAGTGTTTATGAAGGTGACACGAATGAGTGTTTAGAAGACTGACACAGTCGAGTGTTCAGGATATTGACACATACGAGTGTTTAGAGCGATGAAGGTTGACACAGACAAGTGTTCAAGAGTACAGGGTACTGGCACCGTTAGTTGGGTATCATGGTGTAACAAAAAGCGTTAGCTAGGGATTTTGGGGTGATATTATGTGTGAAGATTTATTAATGTTTTGAATTATCTAGGTCTTTTGTACAAGGTACCCGATCTGGCTTATGCTTCGTATGCACGCTTAAATTTTGTATGGCGTAATAATCCATTTAAATGGATGTGCTACGCATTTTAAGGATGCAATGTAATGCAGTGATAACTACATGCAAAGCAGTGAGAAATAAACTATGTGGGGATGAGAATAGGCTTATTAGGAAACGTTGCTCGTTGTCTTGAGATACCAATACGGGCTGGAATTCAGATGCTCATGGTACCGAAGATTATTGGCAACTCTACTGGGGATTGAGTTGCTGACAAAGCGAGTTTTCCAGTACGCCACTAAATTTTGAATTGTAGCTTCGTTGGGGAGGAAGCGATCTGATATGACTTATCTGCACCCTCAATTGCTTGGGGATGGTAAGATAGATACGAACATGCTAGGGAGTTGCATGATCAACATTACTTGGATCTCTTTGAATTCCATAAGTCTGCATCATGCTGGGGAATTACATCTTTGACCACTTGGGAATCAGGAGATGGACATGAATGCCTTTGAGTGCCCCAGCTTACTTCTCTACTGGAGATTAAAGGATAATTATATGGGGATTATATGCTGAACCACATAAAACCTCTCAAACGCCCTAAGTTTACTCTACTAGGGAATTTCACATGCATACGCTGGATCGCACGAAGACTCTGAGTGCCCAAAGTTTTCACTATTAGGGAAATACACATGACGTGCTGAATCACATGAAGACTCTGAGTGCCCCAAGTTTACTGCTTCCAGAAATTATGCTGGATACATGCAATGAGCCACATAAAAACCTTGGATGCCCCGGTTTACGATACTTCTAGGGAGTATACTTGGAACATCTGCAATGGATGAGAATGACTTTTGCAATGCTGGCTGGGTCAAGGTGACCGTCACAGTTGGGAGTTCATCCCATGTTGATACAATTGGCCATGACAGATGGCGGCCAAGAATTTCTCTTCAATCAAATTGAGTTGGTCAAATCTTGTCTGAACTCACTCTGCCTCATCAAGCTTAGTATCCATTAGAACCCTTAACGAAGGAATCTCTACCTCAACTGGAAGCACCACATTTGTATCGTAGACAAGAGAAAAGGGGGTTTCCCCAATTGAAGTACGCACTGAAGTCCTATAGCCATGTAGAGCAAAAGGCAATATTTCATGCCAATCTTTGTACGTTCTCACCATTTTCTAGACAATCTTCGTTATTTTCTTATTAGCAGCCTCGACTGTGCCATTCATCTTTAGTCGATAAGGCGATGAATTATTGTGTTCAATATTGAACTCTTCACACAACTCCTTCATCATTTTGTTGTTAAGATTTAAACCATTGTTAATGATAATTCTGTTAGGAACTCCTTAACAACATATGATTTCCCTTATGATGAAGTTGGTAATGACCTGCTTGGTTACATTCTTGTAAGAAGATGCTTCCACCCATTTGGTGAAATAGTCGATGGCAACGAGGATGAACCTGTGACTGTTTGAAGCACTCGGCTCAATATTTTCAATCATGTCAATCCCCATATTGCCAACAACCACGGTGAAGTCATAACATTCAAGGGAGTTGGGGGGACATGGATTCTATCTGCATACACTTGGCATTTGTGGCACAACTTTGCATATGCACAACAGTCACTTTCCATTGTCAACCAAAAATACCATGCACGTAAGATTTTCAGCCATAGAATGCCCGCTTGAATGAATCCCGAAAGAAACCTCATGGATTTCCTTTATGATCAACTCTACTTCATGTCTATCCACGCATATGAGCAGAACTGAGTCATAGTTTCTCTTGTACATGACGTCTCCTGATAAGAATAACTTGGATGCTAACTTTCTAAGCGTATGCTTATCACTAATTATAGAACCTTCGGGATACTCTTGCTTCTTGAGGTACTTTTTGATGTCGTAATACCACAGCTTTTCATTAGACGCATCCTCGGTAGAGAGAAAATGAGAAGGAAAGACATGTGTCAGCTCCTTGTAATGGAGAATATGTATATTAGGCGCATGATTCAAAAAGCTCACTTTGAACATTGCTGCTAAAGTAGCTAAAGCATCTACCAACTGATTTTATCTATGGGAATATGCCCGAAAGTAATCTCATCAAAAACAGGTATTAACTGCAGTATATAGTCCCTGTATGAAATAAAATTGGGGTGCTTGATATCCTAATCACCTCATACTTGGTGTACGACCAAAGAGGAGTCTCCGAAGACCTCGAGAATTTTGATTTTAAGATCAATGGCTACCTCAAGACCCATCACACATGCTTCATATTCTGCCACATTGTTCATACAATCAAAACATAGCCTGGCTGTAAATGGTAAGTGAGTATTGCGGGGAGAAGTCAGTATTTCCCTAATGCCATGACCTACAACATTTGACGCACCATTGAAAGTGAGAGTCCATCACTCTTTTGGATCAATCCCTTTAACATCATAAAGTATCATAACATCTTCATCGGGAAAATCAAATTTCATTGACTGATACTCTTCCAATGCCTGATGGGCGAGGTGATCTACAAGAATGCTACCCTTAATAACCATTTGTGTAACATACTGGATGACATACTTAGACAGAAGCATCTGCCACCGTGAAAGTCTGCCTGTAAATGTTGGTTTCTTAAAGATGTATTTTATCGGGTCTGTCTTTAATATCAGAAGCGTAGTGTATGTCAACATGTATTGCCTTAAACGTTGAACTGCCCAAGCAAGCACACAACAAGTTTTTTCAAGTAAAGAATACTTGGATTCACAATCGGTAAACTTTTTACTCAGATAGTAAATGGCACGCTCTTTACGTCCTGTTTCATCATGCTGTCATAATACACACCCCATATATCCTTCCAGCACCGTCAAGTACATGATGAGTGGCCTCCCAGGTGCTGGAGGAACAAGGATTGGTGGCTCCTGAAGATACTGTTTGATCTTTCCAAAGGCTTCCTGGAAATTTTTATCCCATTAAATATTTTTATTTTTGTGGAACAATTTAAAGATGGGTTCACAAGTAGCTATAAGATGAGAGATGAACCTAGCTATGTAGTTCAACCTTCCAAGGAACACTCTTACTTCTTTTTCATTCTTTGGCCCTGGCATATTCTGTATTTCTTTTGCTTTATCAAGATCTACTTCAATTCCTCATTGACTTACAATGAAACCAAGTAGTTTACCAGATTGTACCCCAAAGGTGCACTTGTTTGGGTTAAGCCTTAGCCCGGACTTTCCCAGATGAGCAAACAAATTTTGCAGATAGACTAGATGTTACTTCTCAGTTTCTGATTTTGCAATCATATCCTCAACGTATACTTCGATCTCCTTATGACTCATATCATGGAAGAGCGTTACCATAACACGTTGATATGTTGCACCAACATTTTTAAGACCAAAAGGCATGGCCTTGTAGCAATAAGTACCCCAAGGAGTAGTGAAGGTCGTTTTTGTCATGTCTTCCGGAGCCATCTTTATCTGATTGTATCCTGAAAAACCATCCATGAAAGAGAAAACTGAGGACTAAGCCGTGTTATCAACCAATACATTAACGTCAAGTAATGGGAAGTCATCTTTTGGGCTTTCTTTATTCAGATCCCAATAATCCACACACATACGCACCTTCCTATCTTTCTTAGGAACTGGTACAATATTGGCGATCCAATTTGAATATTCACACACTACCATGAAACCCGCATCAAGTTGTTTTTCAACCTCTTATTTGATCTTGAGAGATATATAAGGTCGAGTTCTACGCGACCTTTGATTTACTGGAGGATATTATGGCTTGAGTGGCAATCTGTGAACAACTATGTCAGTGTCCAGACCAGTTATGTCTTTGTATGACCAACCGAAGATGTCGGCATACTCTCGAAGTAGCTCAATCAACCCCTTCTTTTCTTCATCTTGCAGGGCAGCCCTTATCTTGACTTCTCTCTTCACTTTATCAATACCGAGGTTGATGATCTCTATGGCTTCTTTATGAAGCAAGATTGCTTTCTCTTCTTGTTTCACGAGTCTTGCCAATTCCTCATGAATTTCACAATCTTTCCCGCTATCTTCATCGGCTTGGTCATTCGGATTCCTAAGGATATTGATGCAAAGAACCATAGTGTAGCGGTAGAAATGTTGAGACTAAGCCATTGGATTAACTTGACTCACACAGATCAAATAAAAATCACCACTGCGCTTTATTATTTCCAAAGGAATGGGAAAAGAGCGAATAACCCCAAAAAGAGGGGGAGAAAATCTAGGTACGAGGATTGGTTATGAAAAGGGAAGGTATTAGCACACAAAACATCTACGGTACTCTGCAGGAACCTTTTTGAAAATTTATGTATTTTGGCTATAATTGTTGTATAAAAATAGATGGTGGAGATGAGAAAAGAAGTATTTTTTTTACAATTTTTACACCCGCCGTGATTGCGAGACTTTAGTGCCTACGTATCACCTTTCGTGCAATAGGGGATCAAGGTACTCGTAGTTCTCTTTTAAAATATTTAAAACACAAGTGCGTTGGTTAATTTTAAGAGACAAGACATCATCGTCATATCCGAGTGGAAAACATACTTACTTCCCACGATTATGAGAAAAGAGAATTTGTGTCATCTCAAAAAGAAGGATATAGCTTGGACTTTAAAATCAACAAAGCCTCACTTGACACCCAAGTGGAAAATATCTCACTTCACTACATACCATAGAAGTATACTAGCTCGCATCACTACAAGGATTGATAAGAGTCTAATATTTTGAGAAAATTTTAAAGTAAAAAGCCAAAGTGGCAAAATGGTTTGAATGAGGTTGATTGACTTTTAGTCTTCTCACAAAAATATCAAAGTATGATTAAGTTGTTTAAAGTTTGATTAAGAAAATATTTTTTAAAGTGCATGGATCTAAGTCCAAGTTTATTATGAAAGTGGTTCAAGTTTAAAAAACAAGAAGAGTTTTGAAAAGGAGGGAGAAGATTTTTGAAATTAAAGAAGATGGGAGGAGATGGAGGGACTATCCTAAAGCATAAGGTAAAATCTAGGGAAAAGAACCATTCAACCAACAATAAGCCAACACTTGACATAAGGAGTTAATGTAGAATTCTCATCCTTTGGGTTAAAATCAAGCAAGCAAAGATACTAAACCTCTTAAGAATACCAAGCTTCAAATGCATTAAGTCTTCATAAAAATTGGGCAGAGTAACAGTTGTATATAGAGGAAGTCTCAATCACAGACAAAGCATATAATCATAATAACCCGCACATAAAGAAAATCAACCCAATATCTTGGAAGTAGACCCCAAGAGCTCCAGACAAAATATCAACAATGTCACAAGGTCCCAAGAGTATCAAGGCTTCTAATCATAAGTCCAAGAGGTCCACAACTCCATAATGCCAAGGATAGTAACCAAATAGTCTAAGTAACCTTAACGTTTTTATTGTTCAAGTTGGTTATTAAGCGTCTTTAAAAAGAAAATGAAAAGCTCAAGTGAGCAAAATAAAAATGACATAAAGATAAATGCTCAAGTGAGCAAAGATGAAAATAACATGAAATATAAAATGCATAAATAAATGGTGTGTAAAAGTAAAGGCATAAAATAAAAGTATGGGTTAAATACCTTTTATCCCCCCAGCAATAGTAGCGAGTTTTGATTTATCCTCTTTTTAAATTTTTTCTTTTTGCCCCTCAACAAATTAAAATTCCCTCTAATTTGACATTGGGTCAAGATTCCAGCAGAATATGCATATGTGGCGCTTGACGTGGTTTATCTATTTATTTTTGAATTTTTTTTAAGTTCCACGTGGAAATTCGAATTTTTTAATTTTTTTTATTTTGTTTTAATTTTTTTTTTAATTTTTTTTAATTTTTAATTTTTATTTTATTTTATATTATTTATTTATTTTTTTAAAATTTTTATTTTCTCTCACTTGGACAAACTTATTGTTTTGTTTTATTTATCCCATACTAATTTAATATATTAATTTTGTGTGATACTTAATTTTTTCCGATAGGTACTTAATTTTGTGTGATACATTAATTTGATACACAAAATAAAAAATATACAATAGAACAGTAAAAAAAAACACTATTATTTTTATTAAATTAACCCTATTTTATGATTGATTAAAATTATTATTTTTATTATATCCTTAAATATAAATATTACTTTACTATCTGTTCAAATATTAATTTTAATTTAGACAAAATACTCATTTTAGTCCCTTAACTATACCATTGGATTCATATTGGTCACTTACCTTTTTTTCGTGTCATTTTAGTCCTTTAACTTTCAAGAAGGTTCATTTTAATATTTTTTATCTAATTAGCGACGAAAAAACTTTGAAATCTGTCACTAAATTCATCGCTAATTAGACAAAAATGACTAAAATGAAACATTTTAAAAGTTAAGGGACCGAAATAACACGGAAAAAAGTTAATGGACCAATGTGAACCCAAGGATATAGTTATGGGACCAAAATGAATATTTTGCCTTTAATTTATTAATTTTTTTCCAATATTTTTAATAAAAGTTAATTTTATAAAACAACTCATAATTTTAGTTTATTTCAACTAGTAAATCTTATAACGAAGAACTTGAAATCTATATAAATTGTGCGTAAAAATAATAAATTGTATTATCTTCAATCACCATGCGCTACTCTAGGACCACATTATATAAGCTTGTGGTCATAATTTTCTATACATACGCATAATTTATTATTTATACGCACAATTTATATATAGATTTCAAGTTCTCCGTTACAAGATTTACTAGTCAAAATAAACTAAAATTATGAGTTGTTTTATAAAATTAACTTTTATTAAAAATATTGGAAAAAAATTCATAAATTAAAATTAATAATTGAATAGATAGTAAAGTAATATTTATATTTAAGGATATAATAAAATAATAATATTAATCAATCATGTAATAAGGTTAATTTAATAAAAATAATAGTGTTTTTTTTTACAGTTCTATTATATTTTTTTTATTGTGTATCAAATTAATGTACCACACAAAATTAAGTACCTACCAGAAAAATTAAGTACCACACAAAATTAATGTATCAAATTAATATGGGATAAACAAAACAAAATAATAAACTTGCCCAAGTGGGAGAAAATAAAAAATAAATAAAAAATAAAAAATAATTTTAAAAAAATAAATAAATAAAAAATATTCGAATTTCTATTTGGAATTAAAAAAAACCACGTCAAACACCACGTATGCAGATTCTGCTGGAATCTTGACCCAAAGTCAAATTAGAGGGAATCTTGATTTGTTGAAGGGAAAAAAGAATTTTTTTTTAAAAAGGGGGTAAATCAAAACTCACTACTATTGCAGGGGGTAAAAGGCATTTAACCTAAAAGTATAAAGTAAAAGCGCAAAGTAAAAGTCAATTGTTAGTGAATTAGAAGTTAGAGGTTAGTTTAATGACCATATTGAAACTTGCATTTAAAAACTCATTAGAAGATTGCTAAAATCAAAGCTTCTCAACAATAAGTTTTATTTGCTTTTTCTCAAGTATATCACTCATTTCAAGTTCTCGAGGCAACAACATATGATCAATGATATTTAAATGATTCACTTAGACCAAAGTTTATGATTGTTCATTAGAGGATTGATAAGACCAAAGCCTTCTAACAATGAACCTCAAGGTTATTGGATCAAAGGTTTTAAATAAAACACACTTGGGCTTGTGTTGCACCCCAAAATTTACCCTCTTGATTTAGGCTTATGTTTCATCATGAACATCATAGTGCATTGCATTCATACATTGTGATAGGATCAAAGTACTTTAGTTACCAAGTTTTCCTCAAAGCTTTGAAGGTTGGTTACATGGACAAGTTTCTCAAGAAATATCTTATCATCCAAACCTCTGGATCTTTTAAGCTAGGGTTATTGCTTATATCAAGATATTTCATCCATCTCTTTAGATTCATCATCCAAATTAGGGTTTGCTTGAGCACGGTTTGGCCAATGTACAAGACTTGATTTAGGGAGCTACAACATTCCTTTAATATTTGAAAAGTCCTTGCACAAGGAATTGGTCATGACGCCCAGAGGATTTGAAGTTTTGAAGATGATTCATCAATCTCCTAATGTGTTAACCAAAATTAGGGTTTTGGTTTTCATCAGGTTTTCTTGAGAATTTTGAAGTGAGACTTTGCACATGGCCTCTACATGTTTGGAAGATCATATGTTTGAAGTTTTGATAATCAATTTTGAAGGGAAGTGGATCAATTGATTCAGAGGGGCAAAATGGTCATTTTGGTCAAAATCAGTCAAAGTCAAGGTTGACAAAGTGAATTTTTGGCAAACCATCAATTCAAGGATGTACTTTTCATATTTCAAGTCCATTTTGGTCATTGGATCAAAGAGATTGAAGTTTGGTTTGAAACTTATTCTTGAAGAAACCCTAAAAGTTACTAATTTTGGAAAATAAGGACTTAATTTCAAAAAATCATATTTTATTCATTCTTGATCAAGAAGATGCAAATGAAATATTATTGGAAATGTAAGAGAATGATCTTTCATCTCCTTTTAGTCTCATATCCAAATTGGCAAGGAATCAAGAGTTATGGTTTTTTTGAAGTTACAAAATTATAGGTCATTTTTCAAATTTAGTGATTTTCAAGCCAAATTTTGAGGACTTTAATGGATTCAATTGCAAAAACTCTAAACTAAGGGATTGTATATCTTTTCAATACCTTTCAAAATTGTACTCATTTGTGACAAAACTCAAAAGTATGAGCAAGTTGTGAGTTTTGGAATTCTGGGGCATTTTATTGAAATTTGGCAAATATACAAAATGGCCATTTCTTGCAAACTCAAGTTTTAGTTATTCTCCTTGCTTCTAATCAAGCCCATTGGTAATTTGTGACATGTTGAGGCCCATCATGCCAAAGTATGAGCTGCACATGGGCAAACGAACAAGGAATTCGTGGTTTTGCAAAAACTTGCTCAAAATTGCCTAATCACCAACACAAGCTTAATGCAAGGATTTAAGTCCTAATCTTGTTACTAATCTCTTCCTGAGGACAAATGGATTGAAAGGCACGAAAAAAGCAAGCCAAAGCACGAGAGATTGAGAGGCTGCATGTGCATACTTGATTTTGGCCAAAAGGAGATTCCATTCTTTCCAAGAGTTTTCAACACGAAAAACCTATTCTACCCTCCTCCTGATGCTCTATATATTGAGAAGCAAGCATCAGTGCAAAGGGTTGGTGCCTCATTTCATCAATCAAAGTCAGAAACTCCATAGCTTGTAGCTCTGCATTTTTCTTCGATTCTTCCATCTCCCTCGCGTGTTTTTGCCAATTCTTCTTGCATTCTCTTCTCCAAGTGATAAGGATTGTAGATCGAAGCTTGAATTGCAACTGGAGTGAAGGAGAAAGTAGATCCATTTTTTCTCAAAGGTTTGAATTCTCAACTTTGAATTCTGATTTCTAGCAATGCTTCGTGTGATTTAAGTTCATAATCATATTGTTTGAAGTCTATAGAATGATTCTGAAGCTTTATAGCGTTTAATTTGATGAATTATGCATGTTTGAATGTTCTGAAACTCGCAATGCATGATGTTTTTTTTCATGTTCATGGCTTGATTGTGGACAATGTGATTGATGATTTGATTTGATTCAAATTGCTATGGATTCTTGCCATGCTAGTTTTGATTTTCCTTTGATTTCATGAAAAATGATGCAAAATTGAGCATGTTGTGTTGATCTGAAAGTGAGCCCTAATCCTGAGATATGCGTGCGTTTTTTATCCATCCGGAGGTTGAAGATGATGTGGTGGCACATCATGATTGGTCCGTTTGAAATTTTTGGATCATTTGAATTTTTGTTTTATACATTGATTTCCATGATTTTATTTCTTGCTAAAAAATGACTGGAAAATTCTGAAACAATTATCATAAATTCAAAATAACATTTCTGACTTTGTGTATTTTTTTGATAATTTTTTGAAAATATTTTGATTGGTTCAAAAATTGTTAGTTTTAATTAATTAATTGATCAAAGATAATTTTTATTTTAATAGTTCCTTTGACCTAAAAAATCCACAAAAATTATTTGAGACTCCCAAAATAATATGAAAATTGATTATGACTTTGGTTAATCATTTTTCTTATTTTTGATTAAAAATTTAATTTCAAAGGTTATTTGTAATATTTATTTGTTTTTTTTATTAGTACTTCTATTAATTCAAAAATTCCAAAAACAAAAATCATGTAATCTTGTTTTTGATTATAGAACTTGATCATATTTTTGTTTTGCCTTTTTTTGTGATTTTTGGTTATGTTTTGCATTTTCTTGCCCTTAAATAATAATTTCATTATTAATTGTTTTTTTTTTGTTTTTAATATTTTCCTTTTATCCCAAAAAATTACAAAAATTCAGGGATGTGTGTTTTTAGCCCTAATATTTGAATATAATTTTGGTTGGCCTTTTTTCTGACTTTTTGATTTAAATGTCATTTTAGTATGTGAATATTTGTTATTTGAATAATTGTTTGAATATTGATTTCTTTCTTGACTTTTCCTAATTCAAAAAATATGAGAAAATATATTTTTTGACATTTACGGTTCCTTGATGATGTGAATGATCTTGAATTAATTTGTTTGAATTTTGATCTCACTTAATCAATATTTGAGATTAAAAGTCAAAAATTTCGGGTTTTGTTGCTTATGATGCAAGTTTCATTTTTTAAACCCTTGTGCCTTGGACTTTATTGGGAATTCAGGACTTGTTTATATTTCATGAATGTGTTGGGAATTTGAAAACCATTTTTCTTGAATTATTTGACTTGGTTTGACATTTTTCCACAAATAATTTTGAAAACTTGTCTAGTTTGGTGGTTTTGCCAACTAGTCTTAAACTTCGCACTTCATTTGACCTCCTCCCCAATCATTCATGAACTTAGGGCTTGCATTCTTACTTCTAAACACTTCCAAGATGTTAAGATATTTTTTGTTTGAATTATGGATCCTTGTTTCTATTCTGTGCATATGCTTGTTTTTTCTTGTTTATCATGTCTAAAGCCATCATGTTTGTTCTCACTTTTTCACCTTATGAAATACTAACTTGGTTGTTGAATGTGCGAGGTACTCTGAGAAAGTTGCCAATTTTTGGCTTGAGGCTTTTTGTGTTTCACTTTATTTGTGAAACACAATCTATTATACTGGCATTGTTTTTGTGCTTGGCATGTTTGATGATTTATGCAGGATATACATACATATGATTGTGAATGCCATACATTTCCTATGGGACTTGTTCATATCTGACAGATTCCTGACTCAATTTGTTTACTGATGCCAGCATGCTTGAAGTTTCTCTGAGTTTCTTTTATTCTTGCTTGATTGCTAGAGATGGTTATCTGTTTGGTATTGTACTACTTCCTTTCTCCCATTTTCATTTTGCATAATTCTCTGATTGCATGATGGGATCTCTGTTGCTGATATATGTCAGGAGACCCTCTGGTTTTTTTATCTAATGCATATGTTGTGATTGTTGATCGATGAGTCACTCAATTTAGAAATTGAGATCACGACTTCGCTCTCAGTGCATGTTCCCTATAGGATGTTTATTGCTTTTCTTCTTTAATTGTTGATCGATGAGTCACTCAATTTAGACATTGAGATCACGACTTCGCTCTCATTGCATGTTCCCTATAGGATGTGTATTGCTTTTCTTCTTTAATTGTTGATCGATGAGTCACTCAATTTAGACATTGAGATCACGACTTCGCTCTCATTGCATGTTCCCTATAGGATAGTTCTGTTAAGCTTTCTTTGACATGCTGATTAAGGTAGGAATCCATGTATGCTAACATAGGATAGGACTTTCCTTTATCCTCAAACTTAGGGTCAACCATTGTATGATAACACTAGGGATAGTACTATGTTAGTTTCCCTTAGTTGTTTTCCCTTTCTTTGCATTCTGCATCTTAAAACAAAAATCTATTTTCTTGGCAAATCATAAGAACACCTCTAATGAATTCAAACTCCTTTTCAGAATAAAAGATACCAACCAATCTTACTTTGTCTGTGTTATCTTGAAGCCGATGTTTCGCCATCGCACATGTCTGTTATCCTACTTTGATTCTCAATATCATTGTTAGGTGTGATATTTTGCTATCTGTTTTATTGATGTTTCGTCATCTTTGCCATGATATTTCTGTTATTTTTAAGCCGATGTTTCGCCATTGCACATTTGTTTGAAGCCGGTGTTTCGCCATCGCACATGTTTGTTATCCTACTTTGATTCTCAATATCATTGTTAGGTGTGATGTTTTGTCATCCGTTTTATTGATGTTTCACCATCTTTACCATGATATCTTGTTATCTTGAAGCCGATGTTTCGCCATCGCACATGTCTGTTATCCTACTTTGATTCTCAATATCATTGTTAGGTGTGATATTTTTCTATCTGTTTTATTGATGTTTTTCCATCTTTGTCATGTTATCTCTTGGTCGATGTTTCGCCATCGCACATTTGTTTGAAGCCGATGTTTCACCATCGCATCTGTTGTTATCCTGATTTGATTCTCAATATCATTGCTAGGTGTGATGTTTTGTCATCCATTTTATAATTTGATATCTTGCCATCTTTGACATGTTACTTTGTTATTACTTAGTCGATGTTTGATCACCTCATTTGTTTGATTGTTCTACTTGATGTTTTGCCATCTTGACTATTTTTGTTTGTCTTAATTAAAAGACACAAACCAACCAAAACACATAAGCTGAACTACGACTGCTCTGATTCCTTAAAAGGGATACGTAGGCATTGTGGTAGGGCCCAACCGAGCACATCTTTTTATTTTCCCTACATTGTTTTCTTCTTCCTTTTGCATGCATTCCCTTTTCAGTTCTAAGCCATAGACATGGAATTTGGCCACACCCATTAGATTAGACGACAAGAGTGGATATCGTAGAGTACTACGGGCGTGTGGGGTGCTAATACCTTCCCCTCGCGTAACAGACTCCCTTACCCGATCTCTCGGTCGAAAGACCGTGATTTCTCCCTTTCCAGGTTTTCTCTATGTTTACCTTTCCCTCCATATGGGATAAAAGACGTTCGATGGCGAATTCATTGTTTGATGATTTTCGGCCAGTGGTCTCAGCTGGCAACTTCACTGGGGACATATTGACCTTTTACTGGTCCATCCCGGAGTCGATCCTAGCTCTTGTTTGTTTTCTTTTTGGGTGTTTATTTTACCGCTTTGCATATTTATCTGTTTGCATTGCATCCTATGTGCGCTTTACTTTCTGCATACTGGATTTGGCTGGACTATTTGGTTTCTGGATTTTCTTGGTGGGTATGTTTTTTCCATGAGGTAAAAGGCCTCGTACCCAGGCTATGAGTGAAATCCATAGGAACTAGGAATAGAGTGGCCATGGCAGCTATGAAGCAGATGCTTTGTAGACTTGACCATGAGATCCATGACTTCAGAGGTAGTTCGGATAGGTGTTATCTTATGATGATGCCGACATTCGAGCTCTTGTACTCTGATTTGGCTTTTAACCTTACCTTGACCTATACTACACCCGTGAGAGGGGCGGGAAAACTTTTCTTACAGGTACAGGTACTGTTGGTGACTTTGTGTTGCGAAGGTGACTCAGGTTCCCATGATAGTGTTGGAGCTTCGGGATTTTCTTTTGACCTTGAGTGGTGTTGTTCTGTAATAGTCCAGCCTTGATCCAGTGTGAAACTTTGATCCTGTCATGTTGCATCATAGCATATTTATTTCTAAAAAATGATGTAAAAAAAAAAAACTAGCATACGCATGTCATTTCCCAGGGACATTCAAGAGTCTTCTTTCTATTAGAAATGGCTGGCTTCCCTCCGGTAGAGTTTGATTCAGTTCGTGTTAAAGAGCCTACCAGGCATACTTTCTCTTATCAGATTCCTACTGTGGATGTGTCTGAATTGAAAAGGTTGAGTTCTTATTTGAAGGGTGATGTTCTGAGTAATTTCAACAAAAGTTATGGCAACTTGTTACTGGTCCTTAACACTCCGGTTGACCCAATGGCTTTGATTACTCTCTTCCAGTTCTATGACAAGGAATTACGATGCTTTACTTTTCAAGATTACCAACTGGTTCCCACCCTAGAAGAGTATGCGTACCTGCTTAATATCAAGTTGTCCGATGAAGTTCCTTTTGTCCAAGTACCGGAGAAGCTGAAGTTCGAAGTTATTGCTGAGATTCTCCATTTGGGTTGGAAAGAGGTGAAAGACAATTGGAAGTCCAGTGAGGGTATTGCATGGTTTTATTTGGATTTCTTAGTGAGGAAAGCTGAAGACCGGGCAAAGAAAGGCAATTGGGGTGATTTCAGTTCTATGTTTGCTCTTATGATATACGGGATCATCCTCTTCCCTCGCAAGAGAATTTTATGGATTTGGCGGCTATTTGTGTTTTTAGAAACAAGAACCCGATACCGACACTCTTGGCAGATACTCTTTACACCATTCATTCCAGGCAGGGAAAAGGTGGTAATGTAAGTTTATGCCATTCGATGCTGTATCAATGGCTTAAGTTGCATCTACCAGTAAGTGGTCCTTTCGTGGATACCAGGCATTCTCTCCGATGGTCATCAAAACTTGTCAACCTCACTTCACTTGATATCCGATGGAATTATGACATGAGGGAGGTACGAAGTATTATTACTAGCTGCAGAGATTTCCCTAATGTTCCCCTCATAGGAACTAAGGGGTGTATCAACTATAATCATGTGCTCGCTTATCGATAATTGGGATATGCAATGGATGGACCACCAAAGGTTGAGGAGGTGTCTAAATCAGTATATTTCGTCAGAGGAAGTGATCCTGTGATGTTGAAAGGAGTGACAAGTGCTTGGAAGAGAATTCACAAGAAGTATAGAACTACTTTGGGCAAGAAGGTTCCTACTGCTAGGGTTCCTTACATGGAGTGGGTTAAAGCAAGAGTTAAGATCTTGCGGTTACCATTTGCAAGGTCGGTTCCTCTATACGAACAACCTCCTGCTGTTCTGAGTAACACAGTGCCTACCGAGATGTTCACCCAGATTCATGTTGAGAACATTCAGCTTCGTGCAAAAGACCGTGAGGCTGGGATGAAACTTTATTGGGCAGATCAAGAAAGGGCCGACTTAGCTCGTAAACTCAAAGAAGCTCAAGGGGAAACTTCTTATGCAACCGGTTTTAGGAAGAGATCTCATGCTGAAATGGAAGAAGAATTGAGTAAGACTCAACAAGAGTGTCAGAAGCTTAAAGTGTCTGATAATAGTTACAAGAAGAAGATTCATAATTTAGAAAAGCAGCTCAAAGACAAAGATGCTCAGCTTGAGAAGGAAGTAGCCCAGAAGCGTGTCGCATAAGATCGGTTCCAGGAAAGTAAAATAGTCGCATCTCAACTTTTGAAGGAGAAAGCCAAACTTGAGGAGTACTGTCAACATCTTGAAGCATGTTTAGTTCTGGAGATTTAGTTTGGTTATTTGCTTTTGGTGTATTTGGTCACCCCCAGAATTGTTGGAAGGGGCCAATTGATTGTTGTTATTATTCAGTTCTTTTTACTTTTTATTAAGACATGTATTTAGTTGTTTATAATTTTACTCTTAACTGACCGAAGTCACTTAGACATTGTTTTTGTTGTTTATAAAAAATTGAAGTGTTCATCTTTTTATTCTTTCCTTTTTGATTGTATGGTTGCACACCGTGACTGATGAACAAAAGGACTCTTGGATACCTGGAAATGACAAACATATCATGCACATCATTCATTTCATAACATTACAGGTTATCTCAAGACAATTTTCTTATTCTACTGCTTTTCTTACTCAGAATTCAAGACGACTACTCATCGGTATTCCACCAGAAACAAATTGCCAAGACAGATGGAACAAGTTCAGGATGAACTTGCTAAAATGAGGGCCCAGATGGCTACTCAGATGACTCAGTTCATGGAGGTCATCACCAATGTGAATCTCCGACAGGAAGAACTAGCTGCCATTGTCAACAACCAGCGCCGTTATCCAGGGGATAGTGGAAATCAAGGGCTCTATCAGGACATTTCTGTAGGATTGGGGGATGTGCAAGATCAGCCTACTGGAAATTTTCACGGGATACCGGGAAACCCTTTTGTGCGCAACGTAGGGCAGTTTCCCCCGTCTCCTGGACCTCGTCTTGTGGGGAACAGAAGAGTTAATTAGGGCGGTGTAAGGAATTATCAGGAGCAGGATCTTGACTTTGACCAGGATGAAGATTAGTTTTCTGTGCAGCATTCAGAGCCGGGAGTTCAGATTGAGGATATGAAGTATCGTTTGTTGGAGGAGCGTCTGAAGGCTGTGGAAGGACAAGGAGTCCTTGGTATGGATGCTAATGATTTCAGGTTGGTGTCTGGGGTGAAGGTTCCTTCGAAGTTCAAGCCTCCTACATTTGAGAAATACAACGGAACGTCGTGTCCTATTACCCATGCAACTGCTTATTTCCGGAAGATGTCAGTACATACTGAAGATCAAGGGCTTTTGATTCATTTTTTTTCAGGATAGCCTATCCGGGGCATCCCTGGAATGGTACATGAAGCTGGAGAAAACTCATATTCGCTGCTGGAATGATATTGATCGGGAATTTGTCAAACATTACCAGTACAATATGGATATGGCGCCTAATCGCACTCAGTTACAGAATATGTTACAGGGACCAAAAGAATCTTTCAAGGAATACACTCAGAAGTGGCATGAGTTGGCTGCGAGGGTTCAACCTCCACTCATGGAGAGAGAACTCATTGATATGTTTATGAGTACCCTTCAAGGGCCATTATATGAGCACATGATAGGAAGTACTTCGGCAGGGTTTGCAGACTAGGTTATGGCTGGTGAAAGAATTGAAGTGGGTTTGAAATTGGGAAAGATTCAGATTGGAGGTTCCAGTGGCTCATCAGGGGGAAGTAAGAAACCATTCGAAAATTACCCTAAGAAAATGGAAGGCGACGCGAGTGAATTTTCCTCTCATAGAGGACGAAGAGAGGATCGCCAGTACCAACAAATCAATGCTGTTTCTATTCCTGTTACTGCTCCTCCATAGCAAAGACCAAATGCAGTGCCGCAACAACAAAGAGAGCAAGATGCTCCCCGACAGTATAATAATCAACAATAGAGACAACCAAGGAAATTTGATCCCCTTCCAGTAACTCTTACTGAAGTGCTCCACCACCTGCTTGATTTGAAGTTGATCAGTCTGAGAAATATGCCACCACCACCCGCAAGACTTCTTATTAACTATGATGCTAACGCTAAATGTGAATTCCATTCAGGCAGGGTTGGTCATTTTACTGACAATTGCTTTGTGTTGAAATGTAAAGTACAAGACTTGTTGGATTCTAAGGCGATTGAGTTTACTCCAGTAACTGGTCCGAATGTTACTCAGAACCCAATGCCTAGGCATGGAGGGGGAGTTGTTAATATGATTGATGATAATGGTGAAATGTTGAATTTAATCATGGATGTGGAATAAGTAACTACTCCGTTGAGCTTTGTTAAGAGGTATTTGCTCGACAATTCTATTTTCCCGGGTTGTACTTCAGAGTGTGCCAAGTGTAGAAAGCAACCGAAGGGCTGTGATGATTTAAAAGCAGGTATCCAGTTGTTGATGAAGAAGGGTTCCCTGCAGTTTGATAGAAAATCGAGCTACCGTAATATTGTTGAAGAAGATGTTGCTGTGATATCTATTCCTTACACCCCGACACGCATTCCTGCCCCTTCAAGGGCACCCCCTCTGATGATTATGGTACCTGGTCCCATGCCATATACCAGTGAGAAGGCTGTCCCGTGGCATTACGGTGCCGATGTTTATTACCACGGGGTAAAGCAGGAGGTTAATGCTCGTTTGTCTAAGGAAGAACGTGCTGAAGGTGATGAAGAGGAAGTCCATAACTTTTCTGGTGTGGGTCGAATGACTAGAAGCGGGAGAGTATTTGGTCCTTCTAATGTGCAAGATGCGGAAGATGCTTCTGCAAGAGAAAAGGGAAACAACAGGTAATGATTGGCAATCCAAGGGTTACGCCAGCCAATGTGACTCAGCCAATTCCGGTACCAGAGGCTTCTTCAGTTCCCGATGAGGTTGAAGAGTTAATGCGAATTATCAGAAAGAGTGATTATAGCATAATTGATCATCTGAGCCACACTCCTTCTAAGATGTCTATCTTGTCTCTGTTGATTTATTCAGAACCTCACATAAATGCTTTGATGAAATTGTTAAAGAATGCGTTCGTGCCACATGAGATAACAGTCAATCAGTTTGAGAACGTTTGTGCTAACATATCTTCCAGGAATGGTTTGGGCTTCACCGATTTTGATCTTCCTCCAGAGGGACCAGACCATAACAAAGCGTTGCATATTTCAATGGAGTGCAGGGGCACTACTTTATCCCGGGTTTTGGTACTCAAGAAGGACACGTCAATGCAATTGGCGATGATAGAGTTGATGGTTACAATGTCGAAGATTGGATTCGTCCAAGTATTCCAGTCCAGATACTCAATAATTGGACTTCTGTGGATGTTATCCAAGTTTCAAGCGCTGAGGAGTAATTTTCTTGTTTCTTTTATTGATCATATCATAATTCCTACGCTCTGCCCAAGGCATAGTGGATCATTTGTGTAAGGCCACCATGTTTATTTTTCAAGAAATAAAGGACGTTTTTGCATTCAAAAGCTTGTGCCTTTTTCTTTTTCTTTTAAACGGCAATGTTTCTCTTTTCACACACTGTCACTAAAAAATGCCAAAATGTCATTCATGCAGATGCACTTCCACCCCCGATTCTATCAATAACGACTCTGCTATGGCTCATTATGACTTTGATACTCCTATTTATCAAGCTGAAGAAGAAGCATATACGGATTGTGGTCTTCCTGAGGAATTAGCAAGACTGTTGAAACAATAGGAGAAAGTTATCCAGCCGAATCAAGATTCAATTGAGGTGGTGAATATTGGCACAGAAGAGGTAAGAAGAGAAGTCAAGATAGGGGCAGATCTCGAAGAAAGTGTGAAGGTCAGATTGATTAAGCTACTCCGTGAGTATTCTGATATCTTTGCATGGTCTTATGAGGATATGCCTGGGTTGGATACAGACATAATGGTGCATCGACTACCGCTCAAAGAAGGTTGTTCCCTAGTCAAGCAAAAGCTCCGAAGAACTCATCCTGAGATGTCCAAGAAGATCAAAGAGGAGGTCCAGAAGCAGTTGGACGCAAATTTCCTAAAGGTCGTCAATTATTCGCCATGGATTGCAAATATTGTGCCTGTGCCCAAGAATGATGGTAAAGTCAGGATGTGCATGGATTATAGGGATTTGAACAGGGATATCCCCAAAGACGATTTCCCTCTTCCGCATATTGATGTGTTGGTTGATAATACTACTCATTCTAATGTGTTCTCGTTCATGGATGGCTTTTTGGGTTACAATCAAATTAAGATGGCCCCGAAAGATATGGAGAAGACAACGTTCATCACGCCTTGGGGAACTTTCTGTTATAAAGTGATGCCGTTTGGTTTGAAAAATGTCGAGGCAACATATCAGCGTGCTATGGTCACTCTCTTTCATGACATGATTCACAAAGAGATTGAGGTATATGTAGACGATATGATTGCCAAGTCTGACACAGAAGAGGAACATCTTGTTCATCTGAAAAAGTTGTTCGAGAGATTGAGGCAGTTCTTGCTAAGGTTGAATCTGAATAAGTGCACTTTCGGGGTGAGATCCGACAAGCTGTTGTGTTTTATTGTGAGTGAAAAAGGTATCGAGGTGGACCCGACCAAGGTAAAAGCAATACAGGAAATGCCTGAACCAAGGACAGAGAAGGAAGTACATGTTTTTTTGGGAATGTTAAACTATATTTCTAGATTTATTTCTCATCTCACAGCCACCTGTGAACCTATGTTCAAGTTGTTGAAGAAAAGTCAGACGGTGAAGTGGAATGAAGATTGTCAGAAGGCCTTTGACAAAACAAAGGAGTATTTGCAAGAACCTCCGATACTCATTCCGCCAGTGGAAGGAAGACCACTAATCATGTATCTAACCGTGTTGGAAACCTCAATGGGTTGTGTCCTCGGTCAGCACGACGAGACAGAGAAGAAAGAGCAGGCTATTTACTACTTAAGTAAGAAGTTTATGGAATGCGAGTCGAGATACTCATTGTTGGAAAAGACTTGTTGTGCGCTTGCCTGGGATGCCAAACGTTTGAGGCAATACATGTTAACTCACACCACCTACTTGATATCCAAAATGGATCTAATCAAGTACATTTTTGAGAAGCCAACTCTTACAGGCAGGGTAGCCCGTTGGCAGATGATACTCACTGAATATGATATCCAATACACTACTCAAAAAGCAATTAAGGGTAGTGTACTGGCCGACCATCTTGCTCATCAGCCCATGAACGATTATGAACCGATGAAGTTTGATTTTCCAGATGAGGAAATTGTGTATATTCGGGATTGTAACATTCCAGACCCAGACGAAGGACCCGAGCCGGGATCACGTTGGACACTTGTTTTTGATGGTGCCTCCAATGCTATGGGTAACGGTGTCGGAGCTATTATCACTTCCCCTGAGGGATACCACATTCCTTTCACGGCTCATATTTGTTTCGATTGTACTAACAACATGGCCGAATATGAGGCTTGCATTTATGGCATTGAAGCAGCGATCGACCTGCGCATCAAATTCTTGAAACTTTACGGGGATTCCAATCTTGTTATCAGTCAGATTAATGGAGATTGGGAGACTCACCATCAGAACCTAATTCCGTACCGTGAGCATGTTATGAAGCTGATTCCGTACTTCGAGGAGATCACGTTTGAGCACATTCCCAGGGAAGAAAACAATCTAGATGATGCACTGGAAACTTTGTCCTCCATGTTCAAGGTTAAGTGGGCTAATGAGGCACCTTCCATTACTATCAGAAGTTTGAGTGAGCCAGCTTTCTGTTTTGAGGCTAGTTTGGAACCAGATGGTAACCCTTGGTTTTATGATGTTAAACGGTATCTTGAAACACAAGAGTACCCTGAAGAGGCATCCATCAAGATAAGAAGTTCTTGAGAAGATTTTCAGCCAAGTTCTTTCTCAGTAGTGGTGTGTTGTACAGAAGGCATCATGACGGTCTACTGCTCAGATGTGTTGACAAGAAAGAAGCAGCTAGAATCATTGAAGAGATACATGAAGGTTATTTCGGGACCCATTCCAACAGGCATACTATGGCTAAAAAGATTTTGTAAGCAGGTTATTATTGGTCCACCATGGAGACCGACTGTTATAATCATGCACGGGTTTGCCACAAATGTCAAGTCTATGCTGATAAAGTGCATGTGCTGCCCATACCTTTGAATGTCTTGACCTCCCCTTGGCCATTCGCGATGTGGGGAATTGATATGATCGTCAAGATTGAACCGACTGTGTCCAACGAACACCGTTTCATTCTGGTTTCCATCGATTATTTTACAAAATGGGTCGAGGCTGCATCCTATGCCAATATCACCAAGCAGGTGGTAACTCGGTTCATTAAGAACAATATTATCTGTCATTACAGAGTGCTCGAGAAGATCATTACTGATAATGGGTCTAATTTGAACAAAAAGATGATGAAGGAACTTTGCGAGTCCTTCAAAATCAAGCATCATAATTCTTCCCCATATAGACCAAAGATGAACGGTGTTGTCGAAGCGTCCAATAAAAATATCAAGAAAATCATGCAGAAGATCGTGGTAACCTATAAAGATTGGCATGATATGCTGCCTTTCGCGTTGCATGGTTATCGCACCACTGTGCGTACTTCGACTGGGGCAACCCCATTTTCCTTGGTTTACGGCATGGAAGCAGTACTACCGGTGGAAGTCGAGATTCCTTCTCTTAGGGTCATGAGAGATGTTGAGCTGGATGAAAGTGAATGGGTACAGAATCGGCTGGATCAGTTGGAACTTATTGACGAGAAGAGGATGACGGTTGTGTGTCATGGTCAGGTATATCAGGAAATGATGAGGAAAGCTTTTGATAAAAGGGTACGAACTTAGTGTTACAAGCCAGGTGACCTTGTGCTAAAGAGGATAATTCTTCCCTAGGGAGATCCCAGGGGCAAGTGGGTTTCGACTTATGAAGGTACTTTCGTGGTCAGAAAAGTTTTCTCTGGAGGAGCGATGATGCTCACGACTATGGATGGAGAGTACTTCCCTCTCCCTGTGAATGTTGACGTAGTTAAAAAAAATACTTTGCATAAAAATAAAGAAATAATAAAAACCCGCTAAACTGAAAACCCGAAAGGGCGGTTTAGGAAAAAAGAGGGTGTCCTGGTGAATCGAAAACCTGAAAGGGCGGTTCAGGCAAAAGTTAGGGGCTTAAAGCAAATAACTACGTTAAGCTCGAGTTCCTTTGTTTCCTTCCTTTGATCCATCGCCTGGCTTGAGCTCGAGGCTAATCCAAGTATGATCTGTCTAAAAGCAGGAAGATGAGAGTCATAAGAGTCATAGCAGAGTCGGGACTTGATGGATATTCACATTTTTACACTTCCATTTAAAAACACTTGTTTGTTTTGATTTTGTAAATGTAAACGCCTTTTTCACAGGCTGATTTCTCAAAATCAATAAAATATCTTCTTTCAAGTACACATATGCTTTTCGTTTCTCCCTTTTTACTATTTTGTTTGCAAAAACGTCCAATGTTTTGATAAGCACGTGCATATAAACTTCGCGGGCCTTACACAGAATTGGTAATATGAGTTATGGTTGGCTGATCGCTTGAAATACGGATAACAAACACGATATCTACTGCGCTTGGGCATGTTTGTTTCTCTGTTTGTTTGGGTTTCTCATTCACTTTTCTGGTGGATGCCCTACCCTTTTGTTTCACAAGCTCCGTGCTATTGGTAAAGGTCATGGGTCAGGGTAATATCAAGATTACGGCAGGTCAGCGAACCTGGTTGGAGATATCTCTTCCCCATAATGGCTTTTATTACGTTTCTTTGCCCCATTTTCATGTGTTATCTTGATTGATTGTTTTGCCTTTGTCTGCATATAGGATTTTGTTTATGGCCGAATGTTAGTCCTGACGCGTTGAATATTTTTTGTTTTGAAAAAAATTTGTTTCATTTTACTTAATTAATCCAGTATCACTCTTTAATTAATTTTTTCGGGCATTTTGATACCAACTATGCCAATTCTCTTGCTCAGCCAAGAGTTTGAAGGAAGGAGTTTAGCTAAAAACAATGACTATAGTGGTATGCTTTTGAGTAGACCCCCGTTGACGATGTACAAGCATTGTTTCAATCCCCAAATACCGGAGATATAAGGGAGTTAGACCCTCGTTAACCCCTCTGAGCCTTCGAAGTAGGAGTTTATTTTCCATTAAAAAAAAACTTTTTTAACCAGGGGCAGGGTAGATGTTCAGTTGATTTGCCCAAGCATTCAAATTTCAGAAGGAATGTCCCCTCTGAGGATCACCACACTTTATCTTTCACATCATAAGATCAAAAATGTCTAAACAAAATCCTGAGGTCGAGTTCGAATCGATACAATAAAGGCTATCCCTCACTGACCAAGGAATGAGGCATTTGTTTTCTTCAAAAAAAAAAGAGAAAGAAAGAAAAAGTTCAAAGACCTAAAGTCACATGGACTTGTTCAAACTGGGAAACATGAATAAGAAAGAAACAAAAAGCCCCGCCAAGTCGAAACTTGAAAATAAGTCGCTTGAGCAAAAGTTAGGGCATCCCGCTGGACTCCCAAAGTGGAAATTCAAGAGATTTTGTCCAGGCAAAAGTTAGGGAAAAGAAAGCCTAAAAGGCCAAAAAAGAAGAAGAAGAGAGATTATCCAATAAAATTCTCATCAAAATAAGAGGAATAATATCAAAGAACAAAAGCAGAAAAAGTTAAGTGACAATCATGTTGGAGAATTTGTCGTGATCACTCTACCTTTATAAATCCTTTTGAAAGAGGAATGCTTGTTGTAAATCAACTGAATTTAGGACAGGAGAATATCACGAAGGGGGTGGGCACCAAATAATTTGAGCCTTGAAAACATTTTTCAAAAGAACCTCGAACCAGGCCACGTTACAACCTCTAAAAGTCCTAACTGAAATAAGGGTTTAACTCGAAAGCATACTATAACAGGATAACATTTCCTCAACTCCCCAAATATATGTTGCATAGCCGTGTTGGTATCTTATCACCCGCATCTTGACTCGTTTAAAAAAAAGAAGAGGAAAAAGTTTTAAATTCTTTGCACTCTAGCCAGTGATTCGTTCACAACAGAGATGCGATATTTTGTTAAAATTTTCAACTTCAAGGCTTAAATAATTATCGCATCAGGTCTATCATTCCTAATAAACATTTTTCTGTATGAAAAACAGTTGCTTGACATCAAAAAGAGGTTACACATTGAACACATGTAAAGAGCTTAATGATTGTCAGGAAGGGAATGTTTGGTTTTCTTCTATTTTGACAGAGCCCGTGTATTGATTGGGACTCTACTTGTCCCCTGTGAAGTTTCTTATCCCCAGTGAAGTTTCGTCTCCGCAGTAAAGTTTCGTTGTCCCAGGGATTTTTCTTTCAAAAAGCTTCATTCTAAGACTTCAAGTTCGGAAAGGTCATCCATCCCCAGTGGAGTCATTTAAGTAGGAACTCATATTCTGAAGGAGTTTCGATTTCCCGACAGGATTGCCAACAGAAACCCCTCACTTTGACCTCTCTTTTCCCCAGCCGATTTGTTGACCGGGGCATCTTTACATTAAGGATCTTCTCTTATTCCCCAGTAAAGTTTTGATACCGTGCGACTATCTGCAGGATTCATCCTTTGGTTGCGTTCCAAGAGAATATCTCTCCAGCAGGATAATCCTCAACATAATTCTATCTCCCCGGCGAGGTCCCGTCTCTTCGGCAGGGCTTTGTTACCCCATCAATGGTTTTCGTCCCTTTCTGGAAGCTGTAGTGTCGACCTGATCTTCCCTGGGAATTTGCAATTTATTTTTGCAGCTCCTCTCAATGTTTGTGTCCCATTTCTGCCGGTTGCTCGTTTGTTATTCCCCGTGAAGCTCCATCTCTTCGAGGTTCCCTCTCTAGTGGTTCCCCGTATTTTCTCCTCTCCTTTGGACTTCACTATTTATTTTTGCAAGTCTTGTCAGATCCCGACTTTGTGGTTTTGGCTCCTCAATTGGCCATTCCCCAGTGAAACTTTTAAACATGCATCATTATATTGCATCTACCAAAACGTGTAGAATTTCCATTATATGGAGCATTGCGCTATAAAAAAGAATTCAAGCATATATCGGAACATAAGCCATTATTGTTTCCGTTATCCCCAGTGATTTTGCTTTTACTTTGGATTATATCCCCAGCGAGGTCTTCGTCCTCATTACATCAGTTTACTCCCCATACCAATATCCTTCTGACGTCAATCTTTTGTTTGTTTGAGTGTCCGCTTTTGACCGTGGTTCAGTTTCGCCCTGGCACGGTCTTCTCGGGTTTAGTCTTCACTACCATTTCCGGTTCATCCCAATTTCTATTGATGCACCTTTCGAATACCAGTTTCGTCCTGATATTCGCTTCCAGCAGGTTTTTAGGTGTACGCCCTAATCTCCTTGCTTTGGGTCGAGTTTTGCCTCGTTGCCTGTGCATGAAATCCAGTTTTGCCTTGGTACTCATCTAGTTTAGTTTCGCCTGACTAGTTATTGAGTCGAGTTTCGTCTTGTCTTGCTTTCCTATCTTGGACTCTTTAAAGGTGTTTGTTTGCCGAGTGTAGTGTTCGTATTGCGTCCCTGGTTTGAAATCAGTCTCCTTTTGTTCCTTGGATCAGTTTTCGTCACTGTTTATCCATTGATCTGAGACCAGCAAATGTTTTGAGAAACATGCACTCTCATCACTTTGCTTTTGGTCGAGTTTCGCCTCGTTACCCGTGCGTGAAATCCAGTTTCATCCTGGTACTCATCTAGTTTAGTTTCGTCTAACTGGTTTTTGAGTTGAGTTTCGTCTCGCTTCTGTTCCTCATCTATGAGATTCTTTCAGTTCCTTCATACTGTCTATCTTAGTTGAGATTAGCAAGTGTTCCTAGAATCGTGCACTCTAGCCACTTTGCTTTGGGTCGAGCTCAGAGTTTCGCCTCCTCACCCGCATACGTTTTATTTTCCAGAGCTTAGCTTCGCCTATACTTTGTAGTTTGAGTTTTATCTCACTCTTTTTGAAGCCCAGTTTTACCCTGGCACATTTTTCCGGAAGACCAGTTGCATCTACCATTCTTTGTCTTCTTCTGTTTCTCTCCTTCTCAAGAGTGTAAATTTTCGGGTTCTTTCGTATTCAATCATCTTCAACCATGAACGCTTGAAAGTTATCACTTTTCTCACTTATCATGTTGAAGATATTTGAATAGGGGCAGCTGTTGCACCCCAAAATTTACCCTCTTGATTTAGGCTTATGTTTCATCATGAACATCATAGTGCATTGCATTCATACATTGTTATAGGATCAAAGTACTTTGGTTACCAATTTTTCCTCAAAGCTTTGAAGGTTGGTTACATGGACAAGTTTCTCAAGAAATATCTTATCATCCAAACCTCTGGATCTTTTAAGCTAGGGTTATTGCTTATCTCAAGATATCTCATCCATCTCTTTGGATTCATCAGCCAAATTAGGGTTTGTTTGAGCAAGGTTTGGCCAATGTACAAGACTTTGGTCATGATGCCTAGAGGATTTGATGTTTTGAAGATGATTCATCAATCTCCTAATGTGTTGACCAAAATTAGGGTTTTGGTTTTCATCAGGTTTTCTTGAGAACTTTGAAGTGAGACTTTCCACATGGCCTCTACATGTTTGGAAGATCATATGTTTTAAGTTTTGATCATCAATTTTGAAGGGAAGTGGATCAATTGATTCAGAGGGGCAAAATGGTCATTTTGGTCAAAATCAGTCAAAGTCAAGGTTGACCAAGTGAATTTTTGGCAAACCATCAATTCAAGGATGTACTTTTCATATTTCAAGTCCATTTTGGTCATTGGATCAAAGAGATTGAAGTTTGGGTTGAAACTTATTCTTGAAGAAACCCTAAAAGTTACTAATTTTGGAAAATAAGGACTTAATTTCAAAAAATCATATTTTATTCATTCTTGATCAAGAAGATGTAAATGAAATATTCTTGGAAAGCTAAGAGAATGATCTTTCATCTCCTTTTGGTCTCATATCCAAATTGGCAAGGAATCAAGAGTTATGGTTTTTTTGAAGTTACAAAATTATAGGTCATTTTTCAAATTTAGTGAATTTCAAGCCAAATTTTGAGGACTTTAATGGATTCAATTGCAAAAACTCTAAACTAAGGGATTGTAGATCTTTTCAATACATTTCCAAATTGTACTCATATGTGTCAAAACTCAAAAGTATGAGAAAGTTGTGAGTTTTGGAATTCTGGGGCATTTTATTGAAATTTGGCAAATATGCAAAATGGCCATTTCTTGCAAACTCAAGTTTTAGTCATTCTCCTTGCTTCTAATAAAGCCCATTGGTAATTTTTGACATGCTGAGGCCCATCATGCCAAAGTATGAGCTGCACATGGGCAAATGAACAAGGAATTCGTGGTTTTGCAAAAACTTGCTCAAAATTGCCTAATCATAAACACAAGCTTAATGCAAGGATTTAAGTCCTAATCTTGTTACTAATCTCTTCCTGAGGACAAATGGATTGAAAGGCACGAAAAAATCAAGCCAACACACGAGATATTGAGAGGCTGCATGTGCATACTTGATTTTGGCCAAAAGGAGATTCCATTCTTTCCAAGAGCTTTCAGCGCGAAACACCTATCCTACCCTCCTCCTGATGCTCTATATATTGAGAAGCAAGGCTCAGTGCAAAGGGTTGGTGCCTCATTTCATCAATCAAAGTCAGAAACTCCATAGCTTGTAGCTCTGCATTTTTCTTCGATTCTTCCATCTCTCTCGCGCGTTTTGGCCAATTCTTATTGCATTCTCTTCTCCAAGTGATAAGGATTGTAGATCGAAGCTTGGATTGCAACTGGAGTGAAGGAGACAGTAGATTCATTTTTTCTCAAAGGTTTGAATTCTCAACTTTGAATTCTGATTTCTAGCCATGCTTCGTGTGATTTAAGTTCATAATCATGTTGTTTGAAGTCTATGGAATGATTATGAAGCTTTATAGCGTTTAATTTGATGAATTATGCATGTTTGAATGTTCTGAAACTCGCGATGCAGAATGTTTTTGTTCAAGTTCATGGCTTGATTGTGGACAATGTGATTGATGATTTGATTTGATTCGAATTGCTATGGATTCCTTGCCATGCTAGTTTTGATTTGCCTTTGATTTCATGAAAAATGATGCAAAATTGAGCATGTTGTGTTGATCTAAAGTGAGCCCTAATCCTGAGATATGCGTGTGTTTTTGATCCATCTGGAGGTTGAAGATGATGTGGTGGCACATCATGATTGGTCTGTTTGAAATTTTTGGATCATTTGAATTTTTGTTTTATACATTGATTTCCATGATTTTATTTCTTGCTCAAAAATGATTGGAAAATTCTGAAAAAATTATCATAAATTCAAAATAACATTTATAACTTTGTGTATTTTTTGATAATTTTTTGAAAATATTTTGATTGGTTCAAAAATTGTTAGGTTTAATTAATTAATTGATCAAAGATAATTTTTATTTTAATAGTTCCTTTGACCTAAAAAATCCACAAAAATTATTTGAGACTCCCAAAATAATGTGAAAATTGATTCTGACTTTGGTTCATCATTTTTCTTATTTTTGTTTAAAAATTTAATTTCAAAGGTTATTTGTAATATTTGTTACTTTTTTTTATTATTAGTACTTCTATTAATTCAAAAATTATAAAAAAAATCATGTAATCTTTTTTTTGATTATAGAACCTGATCATATTTTTGTTTTGCCTTTTTTGTGATTTTTGGTTATGTTTTGCATTTTCTTGCCCTTAAATAATAATTTCATTATTAATTGTTTTTTTTTTTGTTTTTAATATTTTCCTTTTATCCAAAAAAATCACAAAAATTCAGGGATGTGTGTTTTTAGCCCTAATATTTGAATATAATATTAGTTGGCCTTTTTTCTGACTTTTTGATTTAAATGTCATTTTAGTATGTGAATATTTGTTATTTGAATAATTGTTTGAATATTGATTTCTTTCTTGAATTTTCCTAATTAAAAAAATATGAGAAAATATATTTTCTGACATTTACGGTTCCTTGATGATGTGAATGATCTTGAATTAATTTGTTTGAATTTTGATCTCACTTAATCAATATTTGAGTTAAAAGTCAAAATTTAGAGTTTTGTTGCTTATGATGCAAGTTTCATTTTTTAAACCCTTGTTCCTTGGACTTTATTTGGAATTCAGGACTTGTTTATAGTTCATGAATGTGTTGGGAATTTGAAAACCATTTTTCTTGAATTATTTGACTTGGTTTGACATTTTCCACAAATAATTTTGAAAACTTGTCTAGTTTGGTGGTTTTGCCAACTAGTCTTAAACTTCGCACTTCATTTGACCTCCTCCCCAATCATTCATGAACTTAGGGCTTGCATTCTGACTTCTAAACACTTCCAAGATGTTAAGATATTTTTGGTTTGAATTATGGATCCTTGTTTCCGTTTTTGATATGATTTTGAAGTGAAGGTACCCAATCATGTTTGCATGTCTTGTTACAATTTGTTTGATGACCAATGAACTTGAGTGAGGCCTGCAATTGGGAACCTAATGATCATGTGATTCTGATTGTTCATATTAGCTCAAGCCATTTCACTTGTAACTTCATGTTTGAATATTTTGAACCATCTAATGTATTATGTAGGTTTTATTTCCTATTGTGTTCATGAAGTTGTGTTTGAATTAGGCATGCATGATTAAAATGTGTTTGTGTTTGAATTAGCCATCCATGATTAAAATGTGTTTTCTATTTACCTTCATGGTTCTTGTTCATATTATTCTCAAGCTCTTATGTTCCTTGATTGACACTCAATTGTCAATTCAACATGGTGATAGGAAGGAGCAACATTCCCCTGCTTTTCTTGACCTAATCTGTGCATATGCTTGTTTCTTCTTATTTATCATGTCTAAAGCCATCATGTTTGTTCTCACTTTTTCACCTTATGAAATACTAACTTGGTTGTTGAATATGCGAGGTACTCTGAGAAAGTTGCCACTTTTGGCTTGAGGCTTTTTGTGTTTCACTTTATTTGTGAAACACAATCTATTATACTGGCATTGTTTTTGTGCTTGGCATGTTTGATGATTTATGCAGGATATACATACATATGATTGTGAATGCCATACATTTCCCATGGGACTTGTTCATATCTGACAGATTCCTGACTCAATTTGTTTACTGATGCCAGCTTGCTTGAAGTTTCTCTGAGTTTCTTTTATTCTTGCTTGATTGCTACAGATGGTTATCTGTTTGGTATTGTACTACTTCCTTTCTCCCATTTTCATTTTGCATAATTCTCTGATTTTATGATGGGATCTTTGTTGCTGATATATGTCAGGAGGCCCTCTGTTTTTTTTATCTAATGCATGTGTTGTGATTGTTGATCGATGAGTCACTCAATTTAGAAATTGAGATCACGACTTCGCTCTCAGTGCATGTTCCCTATAGGATGTTTATTGCTTTTCTTCTTTAATTGTTGATCGATGAGTCACTCAATTTAGACATTGAGATCATGACTTCGCTCTCATTGCATGTTCCCTATAGGATGTGTATTGCTTTTCTTCTTTAATTGTTAATCGATGAGTCACTCAATTTAGACATTGAGATCACGACTTCGCTCTCATTGCATGTTCCCTATAGGATAATTCTGTTAAGCTTTCTTTGACATGCTGATTAAGGTAGGAATCCATGTATGCTAACATAGGATAGGAATTTCCTTTATCCTCAACCTTAGGGTCAACCATTGTATGATAACACTAGGGATAGTACTAGGTTAGTTTCCCTTAGTTGTTTTCCCTTTCTTTGCATTCTGCATCTTAAAACAAAAATCTGTTTTCTTGGCAAATCATAAAAACACCTCTAATGAATTCAAACTCCTTCTTAGAATAAAAGATACCAACCAATCTTACTTTGTCTGTGTTATCTTGAAGCCGATGTTTCGCCATCGCACATGTCTGTTATCCTACTTTGATTATCAATATCATTGTTAGGTGTGATATTTTGCTATCTGTTTTATTGATGTTTCGTCATCTTTGCCATGATATTTCTGTTATTTTTAAGCCAATGTTTCGCCATCGCACATTTGTTTGAAGCCGATATTTCTCCATCGCACATGTTTGTTATCCTACTTTGATTCTCAATATCATTGTTAGGTGTGATGTTTTGTCATCCGTTTTATTGATGTTTCGCCATCTTTACCATGATATCTTGTTATCTTGAAGCCGATGTTTCACCATCGCACATGTCTGTTATCCTACTTTGATTCTCAATAACATTGTTAGGTGTGATATTTTGCTATCTGTTTTATTGATGTTTCGCCATCTTTGTCATGTTATCTCTTGGTCGATGTTTCGCCATCACACATTTGTGTGAAGCCGATGTTTCGCCATCGCATCTGTTGTTATCCTGCTTTGATTCTCAATATCATTGCTAGGTGTGATGTTTTGTCATCCATTTTGTCATTTGATATCTTGCCATCTTTGACATGTTACTTTGTTATTACTTAGTCGATGTTTGATCACCTCATTTGTTTGATTGTTCTACTTGATGTTTTTCCATCTTGACTATTTTTGTTTGTCTTAATTAAAAGACACAAACCAACCAAAACACGTAAGCCGAACTACGGCTGCTCTGATTCCTTAAAAGGGATACGTAGGCATTGGGGTAGGGCCCAACCGAGCACATCTTTTTATTTTCCCTACATTGTTTTCTTCTTCCTTTTGCATGCATTCCATTTTCAGTTCTAAGCCATAGACATAGGATTTGGCCACACCCATTAGATTAGACAACAAGAGTGGATACCGTAGAGTACTACGGGCGTGTGGGGTGTTAATACCTTCCCCTCGCGTAACAGACTCCCTTACCCGATCTCTCGGTCGAAAGACCGTGATTTCTCCCTTTCCAGGTTTTCTCAATGTTTACTTTTCCCTCCATATGGGATAAAAGACGTTCGATGGCGACTTCATTGTTTGATGATTTTTGGCCGGTGGTCTCAGCTTGCAAACATTGATTTGGACCACAAATGATCATTTCTTGAATTGGGACGAATCTAATACTATGTTAAGCAATCGTAAGTGGACTTATGTAGAAGTCACACCTATTTTGAGGCCGGTCAATAGCAATCTATGTATTAACATGTTAGAGAAATGATATGTAGATCATTCTTCAAAAACATGTAGCACAAGTAAAAATAAGAAAGGAATAAGATGAAGAGGGAGGGGAATGATAAGCTAACTTGGATCACAATCTCAAAATTCTTTCATCTTTAAATTCAATCACTCATCTTTGTGGATTTAAATACTAAACATATCACTAATTCAAAGCACCAAAAATAAATTAAATAATTCACTCTTAGGTAGATTTGAATTAACGAATATTTATCTAACTTCATCTACACCTAAAGTCCATTCAATTTAAAGAGAAATTGGATATTTAAAATTGAAATCTAAAACAACAATCAAAAGAAGTGAGTAGAACAAGAGAAAGGAATCAAAATAGCCCCTAAACAAGGCAAAAAACACATTCGTCGACTACGAGAATGATACTCAGGATTACCGCAAAAGGTTCATGTGAGCTTGGGTCATGGTACATAGAGTTGATAGCAAGACACTAGGGCACAAGAATTCCATCCCTCTTGAGCCTTATCTCAAATGGGTACGAGCTCGTGCTCAAAGTCTTATGATGCCTTACCCATCTATTCTCCCAGTTATCATAGAGCCTGTTGTGGAAGGAGATGTCCCATACACTATCCTTCATCCCAACATGCCCACCTCTCTCGAAGACTTGCAAAGAGATTAGATACAACTTAAAGGGGAGCGAGACACTTTTGAGGCCCAATTCTACGCCAGCGAGAAGAAGGTTCCGGAACTCATAAAGCAACTTCATGAGGAGCGGAGTCTGAACGCCTACATCACACCAAAGAGGATGCGTTCAACTTTTTTGTATTAGAATTTTGTATTTTATTTCTTTCATTTTAATCCCAAAGAGGCATGATGTACTCAAACTTTGATTTATTAATATAACATGTGTTCCTTTTTGTCTAAAGAAAATTTAAATCTCTAATTTCCTTGAAATCATTGCATATGTTTCTTCATACATCATAACACAATCAGGTTTCTTACGACAAGTCTCCTTATCTTTCTACTGTTTATTTCAGTAAGATGGATCATAAGTAGACATTAAAAGATCTCCAGGCGCAGAATGCCCAGTTTCAACAAATGTTCTTGACTTTGGAAAAAGGATAAGAGGATTTGAAAACTTTGCTGATCGAAGAAAAGAAGAAGAAAGCAAAGAAATCAACCGTTGTTTTGAATCTAGGAAGAAGGTTCCCAGGGCCAGCCAGATGGACCCTATACTTCGCAACATCATCATGTGAAAATGATAATTAAGAAGGGAAAAGAAAGGAAGTGATTGGCCATCCAAAATCTGAAGAGGAAGAAGAAGATGATTACTCTGAAGAGCAGTATCCTCCGGCCGACGACAAATACAAACATCTGGAAGAGCGTCTAAGTGCAATGGAGATTTAGAAAGTTCCCGGGATGGACTTTGAAGAGATGGGTTTGGTGTCTAGGATTGTTATTCCACCAAAGTTCAAGGCACCAATGTTTGTTAAGTACGAAGGGGTTTCGTGTCCCAATATGCATCTCCGATCTTATGTGAGGAAGATACAGCCTCACACTGCTGACAGAGATTTGTGGGTCCACTTATTTTAGGATAGTCTATTCGGGACTCAGCTAGATTAGTTATATTAATTGGAGAGGGACAATATCCATAATCAGGAAGACCTGGCCGCTACTTTTTATAAACAGTATCAATACAATGCAGACCTTGCTCCCACCCGTACTCAACTCCAAAGTCTGACTATGGGTTCAAACGAGGGTTTCAAAGACTATGCTCAGAAGTGGAGGGACTTAGCAGGAAGAGTCCAGCCTCCCCTGTCTGACAGGGAGCTATTAGACATGTTTTTGGGTACCCTGTCCGGTCCTTTCTTTAATCATCTAATTGGAAGCTCCTCATCCGGCTTCACTAAATTAATCTTGACTGGGGAGAGAGTGGAAGCTGGGATTAAGAGTGGGAAGATCCAAAAAGACGCATCCTTCAGTGCCGTGAGAAAACCATTCATTGGGAAGAAAGAAGTTGGTGTTGTGTACCCTTAAAGGAATCAGGACAGAACTAAACACCGTCCAACGATAGGGGCCGTCATGATCCCTAAGCCTGCACCTACTCAACAAAGGAACAACCAGCCTAGAATGGAAAGACCAGTAAGACAATTTACCCAGATAAATATGATGCTGTCTCAAGTCCTGCCACATTTATTGAGATCTAATCTGGTAACTTTGAAGGAAGCCCCGAAGAATCCCAACACGCCTCTCCTCATTACAATCCTAATGCTCGCTGTGCTTACCATTCAGAAAGTCCAGGCCATGATACCAACAATTGATGGGCTTTGAAAAACAAGGTGCAAGACCTTCCCGAGGCAAAAGAAATTGAATTTGATGCTCTTGAGATCCCAAATGTTATCACCGCTCCTATGCCCAAGCATGGCCGTGATGTTAATGCTGTTGAAGATGATATGTTTGTTACTGTGGTTGATGAACTTATTACTCCTCTCCTGACCGTCAAGAGGAACCTGTTGAAGTCCGGTTTATTTCCGGGCTGTGGCGAAGGTTGTCACCTCTGTTTATCCCTACCAACTGGTTGTCATTTATTGAAAGCAGGTGTCCAGTGCCTAATGGATGACAAAGAGATTTTGTTTGAAAAGACTCCCGTTCAAACCATTTCTTACAAGGATGTTTCAATAGTAACCATTTTCGCCAATCCTTCCAGGCTCTCCACCAAAAGACCCGTTAGGATTACATCTGTGCCTAAGGTGACTCCACTGATAATTACTATGCAAGGGCCGATCTCGTACTCCTTAGATAAAACTGTCCCCTGGAACTATGGGGGAGACGTCTAGTATCACGGTGTCAAGCAGGGTTGGCTGGCTGATGAAGACTCGATTTTTGAGAGGCTGACCCCGACATCAGCAACATTGCGGGAACCAACAAAATAACCCGACGTGGAAGAGTATTCTCCCCTGATATTGCTCCATTGAAAACTGTTACCGGTCATGTGAGCATCCCTGATTTTGTTCATGTTGACATTACTACTACAATCCCTATGGTTACCCCTATTGACACCCCTACCACAGAGTCAACCGAGACTCGGGGAAAAGGCATTTTGGTTGAGTCTGTCCGGATGAAGGCGCAATGAGTATCTATCCCAGAAGCCTCAAAGAAGGAGATGGAAGAAATTTTGAAAATTATAAAGGGAAGTGACTACAATGTAGTCGAACAGCTAGGATAGACTCCATCAAAGATTTCTATGCTAGCTTTACTGTTGTGCTCCGAGGATCATGCGAAGGCCTTGGTGAAATTTCTTAAAACTGCCCATGTGCTGTTAGAACAAAGTTTGAATCTACTACCCTATGTTTAAGTTTTGATGATAACAAAGTGAAAAGATATATTATTTATATGATTCATGTATGAACTATCTGCTGCCTAAATTATTACGTTCTGATTTGCAGATACTCTGATTGGTATAAGCAAGATCACACCTAATCAGCATCAAAAATTGGTTCTTGACATCAGCATCTGAAGTTGCCATATCAGAATGTCAGAATCAGAAGATTAACTCACGTATATGCTGAAGCCTGATGAACACAACTGCGCTCAACACTCTGATAAAGAAACACAACAGCTCATCAGCAGCTAAGCAGAATCAGAATGAGCCAAGCCAGAACGTGCATTAAGTAAGCAACGGTACTGTGCATTGAAAGCAAATTAATACCAACGGCCTCATTCCAGACAAAATCTGCTCGATAAGGAAAGTTTATTATTAGTATTGAATCAAGAATATTGCTCCAACGTTCAACATCTCAGTGCTATATAAACAAGACTTTGAAGATTGAATTGGCTAATGCTCTCCAAATCTTTACACGCCTAAAAGCTGATCATAATCTTCCTTCTCTCAGTTTGCTAAACACTACACATCCTCTTACTGAATCTCTGTTTTAGCAATCTTGTTTCTAAGCTTTAAGTTGTGTATACATCACAGTTGTGATACAGTTTTGTAGAAAACATTCACACACTTAGATTTATCTTCTTTGTAAGAAAGTGTTTCCTTGACAAACCGGGTTGTGGTTTGCATCAAGAAGGCTTTAGCAGTTGTTAAAGCAGTCTGTAATATTCAGTTGAATATAGTGGATTAAGACCTCGTTGGAGAGAGGCGAAATCACCTTGACGGGTGGACTGGAGTAGTTTGAGATCAAACGAACCAGGATAAAAATATCTTGTTCATTGCATTGATTTTCAGTTTTACAATTCAACCCCCCCTTCTTGTGTTTTTCACTACTTCAATTGGTATCAGAGCGCCTGGTTCTGAGCTAAAACACTTAACCGTGTCAGTACAAGATCCACCGTCAGAAAAACACAATGGCAGGAAACTACTCTCACACCAGCAATGACAACAATGAGGACAGAGACAGATTCAACGGCAAACCTCTAGTATTTGATGGAGAAAACTTTGATTACTGGAAAGACAGAATTGAAATCTTCTTTCTGGCACATGATGCTGATCTGTGGGATATGGTGACAGATGGATACACGCACCCTGTGAATGCAAGCGGTCAGAAGATTGATAGAAAAACAATGTCTGACCAACAAAAGCGTGACTTCAAGAATCACCACAAGGCCAGAACCATCCTCCTCAGCGCCATCTCCTATACTGAATATGAAAAGATCTCCAACAGAGACACAACAAAGAACATTTTTAACTCACTCAGAATGACGCATGAGGGAAACGTTCAGGTCAAAGAAACTAAAGCTCTGGCGCTCATTCAGAAGTATGAGGCGTTCAAAATGGAAGAATCTGAATCCATTGAAACAATGTTCTCAAGATTCCAGATTCTGGTAGCTGGTCTCAAGGTTCTGGACAAAGGATACTCTACTGCTGACCATGTCAAGAAAATCATCAGAAGTTTACCCAAGCAGTGGAGACCAATGGTTACAGCTCTGAAGCTAGCTAAAGATCTCAACAAAATCACTCTGGAGGAACTTATCAGCTCCCTCAGAAGTCATGAGATAGAGCTAGAAGCTGACGAGCCTCAGAAGCAAGGTAAGCCTTTAGCATTAAAATCTAACAAAAAATTTGAGTCTAAAGTTTTGCAGGCAGTTGAAGAAACATCTGATGGATCCTCATCAGAAGAAGACGAACTCTCCCTCCTCTCCAGAAGAGTAAATCAACTGTGGAAGAAAAGACAAAGGGAGTTCAGGAATCCCAGAAGATCTGATCAGAACGAGTCTTCTTCTAGATACAGAAGGACAGATTCTTCCTATGGATACAGAAGATCTGAAGGCTCCTCTAGTAGCAAAAAGCCAAACACCAAGGACATCATCTGCTATGAGTGCAATGAGCAAGGACACTATAAGAGTGACTGCCCAAAGCTTCAGAGGGAAAAGCCCAAAAAGAAGTTTGGAAGAGAGAAGAAGAAAAGTATCATGGCTACATGGGATGACTCTGACTCGTCTGAAGCTGACTCAGAATCAGATGATGAGAGGGCAAACATAGCTCTCATGGCTAACATCTCAGAAGATAGTGAAGCTTCTGAATCAGACTCAGAATCAGATACTGAAGAGGTATTTCCTAACTTTGCTGTTAACTTTACCAAGGTTGAACTTGCTGAAAGCCTTAATGAGATTCTGGAACGGTATCAGCAAATTAGAGTTAAATTCAGAGACCTGAAAAGGAATCTTGAATCTGACTCTAATAAGACTGAGAGTCTCAAATTGGAGAATTCTGAGCTGAGAAATAAGATTTCAAAATTAGAAAACACTTTACAAAACTCTCAGAAGGAACCAATTTCTGAAACTCCCAGCAACGCTGATGAGATCATCAAGGAGTATGATCACAGTTTCCAGAAGTTCCTTGCTAAAAGCATAGATAGAAGCAAAATGGCTTCAATGATCTATGGAGTTAGCAGAAACGGCAGGAAAGGAATAGGATACCAAGGTAAGGTTCCTACACCAAAGAATGTCATGGACTTAACCATTAAACACACTCCTCTAAATTCACATTTTGTGTATGGTCACACACATGATATTAAATACACTAGCAGTAAGCACTCTGTGAAACCAAAATTCAACCAGAGTTTTGGTAAAACTAACAAATCAGGACCCAAGAAAATCTGGGTACCTAAGGATAAAATAATACATGTTGCAGATATCTTTAGCAGCAAGTCAGAAACACCAGTCATGGTACCTGGACTCTGGCTGCTCGCGACACATGACGGGAAGAAGGCATATGTTCCAAAGCCTGGAACTTAAGCCTGGAGGCCATGTTGGTTTTGGAGGCAATCAGAGGGGAAAGATAATTGGCTCTGGAACTGTAGGTAATGGAAATCTTCCCTCTATTAATAATGTTCTGCTAGTAGATGGATTGATGCATAATCTGTTATCCATAAGTCAATTAAGTGATAACGGTTATGATATAATCTTTAATCAAAAATCATGTAAAGCTGTTAGTCAGAAAGATGGGACTATCCTGTTTAATGGTAAGAGGAAAAACAACATTTACAAAATCAAACTTTCTGAACTAAAGAGTCAGAATGTAAAATGCCTTATGTCTGTTAACAACGAGCAGTGGATCTGGCACAGAAGATTGGGGCATGTTAGTATGAGAAGAATATCTCAGATTAACAAACTCAATCTGGTCAGAGGACTTCCTAATTTGAAGTTCAATTCAGATGCTCTGTGTGAAGCATGTCAGAAAGGCAAGTTTGCAAAACCTTCTTTTAAATCCAAAAATGTTGTTTCTACCTCTAAGCCATTAGAACTTCTGCACATTGACTTATTTGGACCAGTTAAAACTTCTTCAGTCAGTGGCAAGAAGTATGGGTTAGTAATCGTAGATGACTATAGCAGATGGACATGGGTAAAGTTCTTAAGACACAAGGACGAGTCACACTCTGTGTTTGTTACCTTCTGTAACCAAGTTCAGAATGAAAAGGATCTTAGAATCGTTAAAGTCAGAAGTGATCATGGTGGAGAATTTGAAAACAAAGATTTTGAGTCATTCTTTAATGACAGAGGCATTCTGCATGATTTCTCTTGTCCTAGAACTCCCCAACAAAATGGAGTTGTAGAACGAAAGAACAGAACATTGCAAGAAATGGCCAGAACCATGATCAATGAGACAAACGTTGCTAAGACCTTCTGGGCAGAGGCAATAAACACAGCGTGCTACATTCAGAATAGAATCTCAATAAGACCTATTCTGGAAAAGACTCCATATGAATTGTGGAAGAACAGAAAGCCCAACATTTCATATTTTCATCCATTTGGATGTACCTGTTTTATGTTAAATACAAAGAATTATTTGAACAAGTTTGACTCTAAAGCACAAAAGTGTATTATGTTAGGATACTCTGAACGCTCAAGAGGGTACATAGTATACAATACAGAAACACAGATTGTGGAAGAATCAATCAGTGTTTGTTTTGATGATAAGCTTGACTCTGAAAAGTCAAAGCAGAATGAAGTTTTTGCAGGTATGGAAATTGAATTTACAGGTTCTGAAGACAAGTCATCAGAAGCTCTCAACACAGACACTCCTTCAACGTCTGAAAGGAGCACTGCTAGCAATCCTACAACAGCTGCTGATCAACCTCAGAAGAGATTACCCAGAAGCAGCTTGGATCACCCAGAAGAGACTATCTTAGGAAGAAAGGAAGATCCAATCAGAACAAGAGCAAGCTTCAGAAACTCTGAAGAAACTCTCATGGGACTTGTGTCTCTGATTGAACCTTCTTCTATTGATGAAGCACTTCTGGATAATGACTGGATTCTGGCAATGCAAGAAGAGCTGAATCAATTCACCAGAAACGACGTATGGGATCTCGTTCCCAGACCAAAAGGATTCAACGTCATTGGAACAAGATGGGTGTTCAGAAACAAGCTAAATGAACAAGGTGAAGTCATCAGAAACAAGGCACGACTGGTTGCATAAGGTTATAGTCAGCAAGAGGGGATAGACTATACAGAAACCTTTGCCCCAGTCGCCAGGTTAGAATCTATCAGACTTTTAATTTCATTTGCTGTTAATAGAGGCATCACTCTGTATCAGATGGATGTCAAAAGTGCATTCTTAAATGGTTATATAGAAGAAGAAGTTTATGTACACCAACCCCCTGGTTTTGAAAATACAAAACATCCAGAACATGTTTTCAAACTAAAGAAGTCATTATATGGTCTGAAACAAGCTCCCAGAGCTTGGTATGAAAGGCTAAGTAACTTTCTATTAGAAAATGAATTCACCAGAGGGAAAGTGGACACTACTCTATTCTGTAAATCAGTTAAGAATGACATCTTAGTCTGTCAAATTTATGTTGATGATATTATTTTTGGTTCTACTAATCCTTCTCTTGGAAGAAAATTTGCTAAGTGTATGCAGGCAGAATTTCAGATGAGCCTCATGGGGGAACTGAAATTCTTTCTAGGAATTCAGATCAATCAAACTCCTGAGGGAACTTACATTCATCAGAGCAAATACATCAGAGATCTTCTGAAGAAATTTGACCTCTCAGAATGTAAGCCATCAAAGATTCCAATGCATCCCACGTGCATTCTGGAAAGAGAAGAGGTAAGCAAAAATGTAGAACAGAAAGTCTACAGAGGTATGATTGGTTCTCTCCTCTATCTGACTGCTTCAAGACCTGACATATTATTCAGTGTTTGTATTTGTGCTAGATTCCAATCAGATCCTAGAGAATCTCACTTAACAGCTGTTAAGCGAATTTTCAAGTATCTGAAAGGTACTACTAATCTGGGTTTGTTTTATAGAAAATCTAGTGATTACAGCTTAGTAGGCTACTGCGATGCTGATTTTGCTGGAGACAGAGTGGAGCGTAAAAGTACTTCTGGAAGCTGCCAGTTTCTGGGAGAAAATCTGATCTCTTGGTCCAGCAAAAGGCAATCAACAATTGCGCTATCAACAACAGAAGCTGAGTACATAGCAGCAGCAGGATGTAGCACACAAATGCTCTGGATGAAAAGTTAGCTTGAAGACTTCCAGATTTTTGAGAGTAACATTCCTATACTCTGTGATAATACTTCTGCTATTTGCTTAAGTAAGAATCCCATTTTACATTCTAGAGCTAAGCATATAGAAATAAAACATCACTTCATTAGGGACTATATTCAGAAAGGAATTTTGAATTTAAAATTTATAGATACAGACCATCAATGGGCTGATATCTTTACTAAACCCCTTTCAGAAGATAGGTTTAATTTCATTCTGAAACATCTCAGCATGAAAGTCTGCCCAGAATGAAAATGTTTTAATTCCATATATTTATCTTCAGAATGTAATTGTTTTACTGTGAACTTCTGATCAATTTTCTTTCAGAAAGATAGAACATGCAGATTGTATCAGATGCAAGTCTAAAGATCTGAGAGTCTAAGCTCAAAGACAGACGTGCTGATCACTACATCAAACAAGTGTCATCCAATCATCAGCAAATCTCTGAAGCAGAACGCGTGCACGCTTCTGAGAAGGCAAAACGCTGATTGGGTGCATTGAGACACATGTCTGGTAACCGTTTCTAAGTATCTTTCTCAAATCCCCCAAAATCAGCAAGCATTTAATAAAAGTAATCATGCTCTTAAAACGCAATCATGATTTTTCTCTTTCTTAAAAACGTTTATTTTTTCAAAATATTCTGAACTCGATTTAAACACATTAACCTCTCATTCTAATTCTTTACAGTTTCTCACTAATTCTCAAGCATTCTCTGCATTTTTCTGTGTTCATCTCTTGCAAACCCTTTTTCTCAGTTTCTTCTCAAAATCTTTTAGTGTGAACATGGCAACCTCCAGCAGTGCTTCTGCAGGTCCTCAGAAGAAAGCATCATCTGAACAGTATCAAGTGCCATTCATAACGCTCCTTACTCCTGTGAAGAATCTTGAAGTGTTATCTGAATTGATCATTGATTTTGGAAGCTTGAAGGAGAACGGTTTTGACCTAACAGAAGAAGTTAGGGCACAAAAATGGGAAAGGTATTTTGACAGGCTGGTTGGACCAACATTCCCTATGTTAGTCAAGGAGTTCTGGATTCATGCGAAGGCTTCAACGCATCTAGTCACCTCCTTCGTTATGGGGAAGAAGATTGTGATCACTGAGGATCACATAGCAAGGTTAATCGGTTACAGTGGCGGTGGCGTCCGCTGTATTGATATGGATGAGAGATATGCTGACGTGGGCGTGATAGCTGAAAGGATTTTCACCCATGGGGTGCCCAGCAGCAAGATCAAAGATCTGAAGGATCATCACAGAGTTTGGGCAAAGATAATTCTGGGGTGCTTCAACCATAGGAAGCCAACTAGTTCACCTGATTACATAAATGTGGATCAGCAGTTTCTGATCTACTTTATTGATCAGAAGGTAAAAATCAACTTGGATCATCTTCTGTTCAACCACCTCAGAACAAGTGTGAAGGAAACCAGGGAAGAAGAAAGAACAAAGATGGATTGGATACCCTTTGGAAGGTTGATATCAGATATTCTGACAGAGAATAGGCTGATAGAGCATCTGATAGAAGCTCAAGAGTTAAGCACCATTGAACCAACAGTTGGGAAGCCTCTGAACGCGAAGAACTTGAAGAAAATGAAGTTGATAGAGAATATCAAAAAGGAACCCAGAGCTACTCCTATTGCTGATATCACCAACAGAAGAGTTCCACTGAGTGACTTTCCTTTATTTTCTGAGATAGAATCTAAACCAGAGGTGGTTCTAAGATACTTAGAGGCGTGCAAGGCAGATGGTACAGATCCAAATCTGATTATCAAAGATCTGCATCAACGTCAACCAGAAGTGACTCTGAAGAAGACGAAGAAGAGGAAGGCACCTTCAGAAGGATCATCCCAACAGACACCCAAGAAAAGAGGTAATTTATCTGCTGCTTCTGTTTTAAATTCTTCTACTATTCCAGCATCTATTCCACCTCCAACCTCTCATAGAATCTCAATCCCCATCCCAACAATAGATGAAACTGAACCAGAAGATGACCCTTCTGAGGCATTACAACTCAGAAGACCCAGAACCAAACATCCCAAACCAACAATCTCAACAACATCAGCAATTGACAAATTGCTGTCTGACATTGATCAACACACTTCTGATCTCTCCGCCAATCCAAACTCTGAACCACAAATTGTCCCTCCTCCACAACCAGAACCACAACAATCTGCTGAAGAACCAGAACAACAACAACCTCTCTCATCAATTCCAGAAGAACCCCTTATCCCTGAACAACCAGAAATTCCAACAACCTCTCCTCAACCAGAAATTCATCCACCATCACCTCAACCTGAGTTTCATCACTCTGAAACTCAAACTCCTCCACCTTCTGAACCTCATTCACCTCAATCATCTGAACCACAACCTCTGGAAATCCAGCTGCCATGTGGAACAACAGTCACCATGGCCCAGCTGCCATCCTCACCAGAAACTACACCACCCAATACTCCCAAAACACCAAACAGTCCAATCATAATTTCTGATTCTCCCACTCCATCTCCAAAACAAACAGTTGCCAAGCAAACCACCGAAAACCCCAGCAGGACCTTCATAGACTTAACCAGCCTTGACCGTCTTGCTGATCTGAAACATAAAATAGCCATCCCAAAACCAAAACAACCAGATGTTGGCTCTGGTATTATGAATTTTGAAACAGGTTTGCAGCAATGGATTGCTTCTCTGAAGCAAGTCTGTCCTGGAATGATTGACCCAGCTGCCTCTGACCAGCTCTGGTCACAATTCAGACTTTGGGTACGTGTTGAAGCCCTGAAGTTGCAGGATATCAACTATGAGCAGGCACAACAGAACTTTAGCAAGCTGCTGAAGGAAGTTGAAAGTCAGCTGCCTCAGGAAGCTGTGCTCCCTCTAGATAGTGAACCTTGGTCTGAGAAACAGCTAGCTCCAAAGGTGCAACCAGAAGAAGACAAGACCATTCAAGCTGAAGCAAGTCAAGCAGAAGATGTTGCAGAAAGCTCTCAGAAGCTTCCTGCTTCTGATGTTTCTCAAGCTGCCTTGGACAGGCAGACTCTGGAAGAGCTGAAGCTGAATGACATGCGTCTGCAGTAGAGGATGGATGAAAACGACCAGAAGATGAAAGAAAGAATGGATGTGCAGGATAGCAAGATTGACACTGTTGTCAGCATGGTGCACAAGCAGAATGAGACTGCTGATCAGATCAAAGCCATGCTGGAGAACCTGTTCACACGCTTTCCTCCCCAACCTTAGTTTTTTCATTCATGTCATTTTCATGTTTTCTTTAATTTTCTGATGTACTGTTTGAATATGCTTTGTTTGATTCTGAACCTTTTTAATATGACAAGTTTTTATGATCTTAATTGTTTTAGCACATCACCTACACTTTTTGATTGCTGACAAAAAGGGGGAGAACAAGAATGATATTTTTAAACAATAACGGTTTACTAAGACAGAAATTCTCGAACATTCTAACTCTATTATACTTGAAAATGTTTTCTGTTTTGCTTAAAGTCTACAGGTACAAGGAAGCTCCTGGACACTCTGAAGACTAAAAGCTCTGAAGCCCTGATCCGCTCTGATACTCTGATCCAAAGCAAAGCTCTGACAAGAAAAGCTTTGATACGCTGATCTGAAGCTCTGCTCTGATATGCTGATCTAAAGCTTCTGATAGTCAAAGACTCTGATACTCTGATGTTCAAAGAAAGGCAAAAAGATCTGATCCTGAAGAACACTTGTAATCAAAAAGGGAAGTAATAAACTCAGGGGGAGTATCTCTCAAACTCTGATATCTTTTTATCTCTTATCTTTGATAACCTCTTACTCTGATGCATCTCTCTGATACCTTTTCACGTTATTTTCATTTAAAAATATCTAGTTTTTGTCATCATCAAAAAGGGGGAGATTGTTAGAACAAAGTTTGAATCTACTACCCTATGTTTAAGTTTTGATGATAACAAAGTGAAAAGATATATTATTTATATGATTCATGTATGAACTATCTGCTGCCTAAATTATTACGTTCTGATTTGCAGATACTCTGATTGGTATAAGCAAGATCACACCTAATCAGCATCAGAAATTGGTTCTTGACATCAGCATCAGAAGTTGCCATATCAGAATGTCAGAATCAGAAGATTAACTCACGTATATGCTGAAGCCTGATGAACACAACTGCGCTCAACACTCTGATAAAGAAACACAACAGCTCATCAGCAGCTAAGCAGAATCAGAATGAGCCAAGCCATAACTTGCATTAAGTAAGCAACGGTACTGTGCATTGAAAGCAAATTAATACCAACGGCCTCATTCCAGACAAAATCTGCTCGATAAGGAAAGTTTATTATTAGCATTGAATCAAGAATATTGCTCCAACGTTCAACATCTCAGTGCTATATAAACAAGACTTTGAAGATTGAATTGGCTAATGCTCTCCAAATCTTTACACGCCTAAAAGCTGATCGTAATCTTCCTTCTCTCAGTTTGCTAAACACTACACATCCTCTTACTCAATCTCTGTTTTAGAAATCTTGTTTCTAAGCTTTAAGTTGTGTATACATCACAGTTGTGATACAGTTTTGTAGAAAACATTCACACACTTAGATTTATCTTCTTTGTAAGAAAGTGTTTCCTTGACAAACCAGGTTGTGGTTTGCATCAAGAAGGCTTTAGCAGTTGTTAAAGCAGTCTGTAATATTCAGTTGAATATAGTGGATTAAGACCTCGTTGGAGAGAGGCGAAATCACCTTGACGGGTGGACTGGAGTAGTTTGAGATCAAACGAACCAGGATAAAAATATCTTGTTCATTGCATTGATTTTCAGTTTTATAATTCAACCCCCCCTTCTTGTGTTTTTCACTACTTCATGTGCCACAGGAAACCTCTGCTGACCAATTCTAAGACTGAGTGGCCAGTTTGACCGCTGATAATGGTTTGGGCTTTTCTGATGCTGATCTTACACCTAGAGGGAGGAAACACAATGAGGCGTTGCATGTCTCTGTCGAATGCAGGGGCACTACTTTGACCCATGTCATGGTTGATACTGGTTCGTCTTTGAATGTGCTACCTAAAAAGGCTCTTGATAGACTAAACTATGAAGGTCTGACCTTAAAACCCAATAACATAGTGGTAAGGGTCTTCGACGGTTCAAAGAGAATGGTGCATGGGGAGGTGGACATCCCCATTAATGTTGGAACTCAAACCTTTGATTCAACTTTCTATGTAATGGACATTCACCCTTCCTATTCCTATTTATTAGGCCGACCTTGTATTCACGATGCTGGTGCCATCACCTCTACATTACATCAGATGCTGAAATACCCAACCAAAGGGAAAATCACCACTGTTCATGGAGAGGAGGAATATATGGTCAGTCACCTAAACTCCTTTAGATACATGGAAATGGATGGTGAATTCATCGAAACTCCATGTCAGCATTTCAAGGAAGTCCCATAAACAGTGGCAACAACCAAGACTGTTTCCCAAGTCCCAAAGATTACAAGACCTCTGCTAAAGATGTCTTCTCTGAAAGATGCCAAGGAAGTGGTCGAAGAAGGTGGGTGTACTATTTGGGGTCAACTCCTGGATATCCCTTACAAATCTGACAAATTTGGTTTGGGTTTCACTTTAGGAGCCCAGTAATTTGTTCGTCATGCTCGTTCTGGGGGACCACCTTTGTGGATCATCAACCATGGAGTCAACGCATTGGAGGATAGTGATGACAACTACGACCTAGAAAAATGGATTTTCCCAACCATCAACGGAGGACTCACCAACTGGGAAGCCAAAGATTTTGTCCCAATTACTTTTATCCAACAGTAATTGTCTTTAAATTTTTGTCGGACTTGTAATAATTAAACAATTGAGACTTTTAAAACCTTGTGTCTTACCCGAGGCACAACGGTCCATTTGAGAGGGTTGTTACTTCATTTCCATATGTCATCAATGAATCATGGACATTTTTGCATGCAAAATTTACGCTCTTTGTTTTTCTTTTTCTACATGTTTACTTTTTCAATAATAGCTATGCTCTTACACACACTCACATATCAAAATGTAGATCTACATCCACTCAGGATCCCATGGGTAACGATTCTGCTATGGGCTATTGTGACTTTGAAAATCTAATCTACCAAGCTGAAGACAAAGGTGAGGAAGATTGTGAAGTGCCAGGGGATCTAGCCAGGTTACTACAACAGGAAGAAAGGACCATATAGCCCCACGAAGAACCAATGGACACAGTTAACTTAGGTACCGAAGAGGACAAGAAAGAAGTCAAGGTAGGATCCAATCTAGAATCTAGTGTCAAGCAGTGCTTAATTCACTTACTACATGACTATGTTGAGATCTTTTCCTGGTCATACAAAGACATGCCAGGACATGACACTGATATCGTGGTCCATCATCTACCGACAAAAGAAGACTGCCCTCCGGTAAAATGGAAATTTCGTCGCATGCGGCCAAACATGTCAGAGAAGATCAAGACTGAAGTCATGAAACAATTCAACACCAGATTCTTATCCGTTAACTCCTATCCATAATGGGTCGCCAATGTTGTTCCAGTGCCTAAAAAGGACGAAAAAGTACGCATGTGTGTGGATTACCGAGATTTGAATAGGGCAAGCCCTAAGGATGATTTCCCACTTCCCCATATCGATATTCTGGTTGAAAATACCACACAACATAAAGTGTTCTCATTTATGGATGGTTTCTCAGGTTACAATCAAATTAAAATGGCACCTGAGGACATGGAGAAAACGACCTTCGTCACACAGTGGGGCACGTTCTGTTACAAAGTTATGCCATTCGGGTTGAAAAATGCTGGGGCAACTTATCAGCGCGCCATGATAGCTCTATTTCACGACATGATCCATCATGAAATAGAGGTCTCTGTGGATGACATGGTAGCCATATCTCAAACTGAAGAGGAACATCTTGACCATTTGCAGAAACTGTTCAAAAGGCTAAAGAAATACAAGCTAAGGTTGAACCCGAATAAATGCACATTTGAGGTGAGATCCGGTAAACTCCTAGGCTTCATCGTCAGCGGTAAAGGTATCAAAGTGGACCCTGCCAAGGTGAAAGCAATACAAGAAATGCCTTCTCCTTGAACCGAGAAGGAAGTCAGAGGATTCTTAGGATGACTTTACTACATCACCAGATTCATTTCTCACCTAACCACTACTTGTGAACCAATCTTCAAATTACTGAAGAAAGATCAAGTAGTAAGATGGAATGATAAATGCCAAGCTGCCTTCGACAAGATCAAAGAATACCTTCAAGAGCCTCCTGTTTTGATGCCGCCAGTCAAGGGAAGAACTTTAATCATGTATCTAACTATCTTGGAAAATTCAATGGGGTGTGTGCTGGGGCAGCATGACGAATCTGGCCGAAAAGAGCATACTATTTATTACCTGAGAAAAACGTTTACTGACTGTGAAACAAGATATTCACTGCTCGAGAAAACTTGCTGCGCTCTGGCATGGGCTGCTCGCCGGCTAAGATAGTATATGCTAACCCATACTACCTTATTGATATCCAAGATGGATCCAATTAAATACATATTCGAGAAGCCTGCCCTCCCGGGGAGAATAGCAAGATGGAAGGTGATCCAGACTGAATACGACATTCAGTACACTATCCAAAAATCAATAAAGGGCAGTGTGCTAGTCGATCACCTTGCTCATCAGGCTGTGGATGACTACCAGTCCATGAAATTCGAATTCCCAGATGAAGATATCATGATGGTAAACAACTGTGAAGAATTCAGACCATATGACGGACCTGAACAAGGATCTCGATGGACCTTGGTTTTTGACGGAGCCTCCAACTTACTCGACAATGGCATAGGTGCTGTAATCATATTCCCTGAAGGATGTCATACTCCATTCACTGCAAGACTTTGTTTCAACTGTACCAATAATATGGTGGAATATGAAGCATGAATTTTGGGACTCAAAGCTGCCATAGATTTGGGAATCAAGTCTTTAAGTGTATTTGGAGATTCAGCCTTAGTCATCAGTCAGATCAAAGGAGAATGGGACATGAAGCACCCTAATCTCATCCCCTACAAAGAACATGTGTTGACATTAATCCCATATTTTGAGGAGATTACCTTTGAACAATTCCCACAAGAGGAAAATCAACTAGCGGACGTGCTGGCCACTATGTCATCCATGTTTAAACTCAAGTGGGGTAACGAGGCTCCCCAGATCACCATTGAATGGATGGATGAACCAGCTTACTGTCACGAGATCGATGCTGAAGAAGTAGTGGACAAGCCTTGGTTCCATGAAGTTAAGAGGTATCTCTAGGCCCAAGAGTATTCGGAGGGAGCTTTAGTCAATGATAAGAAGTTCTTAAGAAGATTCTCTGCTAAGTTCTTCCTCAGTAATGGCATTCTCTACAAGCGCAACCACGACTCTGTTTTGCTTCGTTGAGTAGACAAGGTTGAGGTAGAAAAGATCATGGATGATTTGCATGAAGGAACTTTTGGCACCCATTCTAGTGGGCATACGATGGCTAAAAGATCCTACGAGCGGGGTACTACTGGTCTACCATGGAAGCATATTGCCACCAGCATTCACGAACCTGCCACAAGTGTCAGATCTACGCTGACAAAGTGCATATACCTCCAGTGCCTCTAAACGTCCTGACTTCTCCCTGGCCATTCGCGATGCGGGGCATTGATATGATTTGAGAAATCAAACCTACAACTTCTAATGGACACCGCTTCATCTTGGTGGCCATTGACTATTTCACGAAGTGGGTTGAGGCAACTTTTTTCGCTTCTGTTACCAAGAATGTTGTGGCCCGATTCATCAAACAAAATCTCATCTGTCGGTACGGTATCCCAGAGTGAGTCATCAAAGACAATGGTACGAGTCTCAACAATAACATGATCACCATATTATGCATGCAATTCAAGATCCAGCACCATAATTCTTCCCCTTACCGACTAAAGATGAATGGTGTTGTCGAAGCCACAAATAAGAACATTAAGAAGATCATACAAAAAATGACAGGACCTATAAGGACTGGCATGAGATGCTACCATTCGCTATCCACGGTTACCGTACCACGGCATGCGCATCAACAAGGGAAACTCCCTTCTCCTTGGTATACGGTATGGAAGTTGTTCTACCAATCAAAGTCCAAATACCTTCTCTGAGAATCATAAAGGATGCATGGCTGAATGAAGATGATTGGATCCAAGCTCGGCTTGACCAGTTGAACTTGATTGATGAGAAGAGGCTTACGACTGTCTGTCATGGCCAGATGTATCAAAAACGTATGATCAAAGCTTTTAACAAAAAGGTCAGACGTCAGGTATATCAAGTTGGTGATTTGGTAATCAAGCGTATCATATTGCCACAAGGTGATCCCAGTGGCAAATGGACTCCTACATACGAGGGACCATTTGTGATCAAAAGCATATTCTCTGGTGGAGCAATGATCTTAACCACTATGGATGGCGACGACCTTCCGCACCCTGAGAATGCGGACATAGTCAAAAGACACTACGCATAAGAGACCCGCTAGGTTGACTGGCCTAGGCAAAAATTAGGGCATCCCGGCGAACCAAAAAAGGTTCGGGTAAAAATTAGGGATAAAATATAAAAAAAATATGTACACCCGGCAAGCTGAAAACCCGAAAGGGAGGCTTGGGCAAAAAAGGGTATCCCGGTGGACTGAAAACCCGAAAGGGCAGTCCAGGCAAAAGTCAGGGAATTAAAGCGTATGACTATGTCCCATTGGATCACCTTATAGATGACTTTTAACATCGACTGACAAGCTCAAACGGGTCTAATCAATCCAATCAATTTCGGACAAGGCAGCAAGTGGATAAGACGCTCAAAGACACGAAGGCTATAGCAGAATGGGAACCCCATGGGATCATTTCACATAGTTATCTTTTCTTTGTATCAATTTTCATTTTTTACGATGATATTCTCTTACTAGAATGCTCGTCTCATTGTACAAACATACTTATTCAAGTTAATACAAAGATATCCCTTTGAAAGTGCAAAACTATTTGTTTTTCTTTTTCCGTGTTTTATTTGCGAAAACATCCAATGATTATTTTTGAACATATGCATTTGAACATGACTACTGTTTTCAAATGAACAAAAAAAAGAGGAACAGAAAATAGAAAGACAATCACTAATGGCTTTAAGAAATAGTATGATATCTTTAGACTATTCCATAAAATCCCCCACAAGTACTTTTTCCAGCAAGAGCGAAAGACGAGACATCTCACTACAGGATCGCTAACATATCTCCAGTATGTAGCTTAATGATATCAAGCTCTCTCACATCCCAGACAGAACAAAACTTCCATTTATCGCTCCAAAGATTCCCCAGTAAAAGTCGCCCAGTTTCTCAAGATTCCCCAGCAGGATTTCATGAGGTCCACAAGTAATACACGCTGTTTCCCTTTCACAACAGAGTTTATTTCTCTAATACATGAAAGCTTATCAACACTTCAACTTAAAAACATGAAGACTTACACTCCTCATTCCCAGCAGTACTCAGAGATTTATTTTCCCCAACTCCAGCAACACTGCAATATAACAATTAATGTGTCCATACATTACATCCATACGTCATATCATTGACAACACAGATACATACGACACAATCTCATTTATTTTGAGAAAATCATTGTACCATGCATTTCATACATCATGACATTGCATAAAACAAACCTCTCATCTTTTCAAGAAAGATCAATCAACAAAGAATTATCGTCGAAATTTCAACAAGTCAATTATAGATCAATTCCCAAGAAAGGACTGGTCAACCATCTACATAACAAATATTTCTTTCAGACCCCTGCCGGTTCAGTTTAAATATCTCAACAGTTTATTCTGATTCTTTCCCACAGACGTCTTCTCTGGTTTAGATAAATCTCTCAATGATTTGTTCTGATTCTTCTCCAGATCCCTCCCGGTTCAGTTTAAATCTCTCAATGGTTTATTCTGATTCTTTCCCACAAATGTCTTTTCTAGTTCAGATAAATATCTCAATGATTTTTTCTGATTCTTCTCCAGATCCCTGCCGGTTCAGTTTAAATATCTCAATGGTTTATTCTGATTCTTTCCCGCATATGTCTTTTCTGGTTCAGATAAATCTCTCACTGATTTGTTCTGATTCTTCTCTAGATCCCTACCGGTTCAGTTTAAATATCTCAACGATTTATTCTGATTCTTTCCCACAAATGTATTTTCTGGTTCAGATAAATCTCTCAATGATTTGTTCTGATTCTTCTCCAGATCCCTGCCGGTTCAGTTTAAATCTCTCAACGGTTTATTCAGATTCTTTCCTTTAAATGTCTTTTCTGGTTCAGATAAATCTCTCAATGATTTGTTCTGACTCTTCTCCAGATCCCCGCCGGTTCAGTTTAAATCTCGCAACAGTTTATTCTGATTCTTTCCCGCAGATGTCTTTTCTGTTTCAGATAAATCTCTCAATGATTTGTTCTGATTCTTCTCCAGATCCCTACCGGTTCAGTTTAAATCTCTCAACAGTTTATTTTGATTCTTTCCCACAGATGCTTTCTCTGGTTCAGATAAATCACTCAAAGATCTACTCTGATTCTCTCCAGTTAAAGAATATTCAAGACCTATTTTGGTTCAGTTTTAAATATCTCAACGGTTTATCGTGATACTTTCCAAAAGAACACTTCTGGTTCAGATAAATCGCTCCAATATTTATTCTAATTCTTCCCAGTCAAACAACATATAAGACTTCTTTTGGTTCAGATAAGTCGCTCCAAAGATTTATTCTGATTCTTTTCCAGTTTGAAATCAAGTTCAGACTTAGTCCATTTTCTGTCAACATTAACCCTTGGATGGCATCTATAAGCCCATCTCTAGAAAATCTCCACCATTCTTCCAAATGGCATATATAATCCCATTCACAATTCATCTTCGAGTTCAAATTTCTGGGCACTTTAGTGTCCAATCATCTTCCACCTTCAAGTCACGAATGGCAGATCCGCCAATCTAACTCTTCAGGTTAAAGTAGATTGAACAGGGGCAGTTGTTGTACCCCAAAATTTACCCTCTCATTTATCAAGTATTTTCTCATAAGATATCATTTGGTTCAAGATTTCACAAGGGTTGATAAGCTTAAGACACCTCCTTAAGCACTGATGACTGAAATTAGGGTTTGAGATTGCACAAGGATAATTGAACTTTTAATGCCTCATATGAATTTCATGGATCTTTATGGACCCTCAAGATTACTTATAGTCAAAATACATAATATTTTATCCATATCAACATTGTGAACCCCTATATGTCATTTGATCAAGTTTGGACCACAATTCCTTAAGAAATTTGATCAAATCATCAAAAGGGCAAAATGGTTAAAATTAGGGTTTTGACTGAGAAATGGCAATTTCTGATTTTTGACCTAGCAAATGGTTAATTGGTTTGAGACATGATCTCAAGGTTTCAATTGCATCATTTTAACCTAATGTCATGACTCAAAACATTGCTCAAGATCATTTTATTGATAATTGATTTTCAGTCAACTAATCAAAAGTCAACTGTATACTGAAAAGTCAAACTTTGACTTTTTGGTCAAAATCAAGTGTCAAAGATCACAATTCATCAAAACATGTCAAAATATGAAACTTGTTCATCAAGAAATCAAAAAGTCAATATTTTATTTTGAAAATTCAAAGTTTCCAAACTTAGAAATTTTTCTAAGTGTTGAAAACTTCACGTTTTTTCATAACTTTGAGCCATTTTTTCACCATGATGCAAAGGAAACTTTCAACATGAAAGTTGTAGATCTCAATGATATCTAAAACATTGCTTTACACAACTCCTCCTAGAAATTCTTGGATTTCAAGTTATTAATCCATGGAATCATGGTCATGAAACTAAAACACTTAGTGAAATTTTGAGCATTTTGGGTCAGGATTTTGACCTAACTTCTGAGCCAAGTTTCACATAGTTAAATTTGGATTTTGCAAAAGGGATTCAAAGAGGGGTTGTAGATAACATTACAAGCTTTCTAAAAAGTCCAAGAAATCTTTGAGATATTTGTGAGCAAGGAGAATCGAAGGTCAGAATTTAGGGTTTCAAGTTGTTTTACAAGGCAGAATTTCATGATGAACAAGAATGCAAATTCATGCTAGGCTGCACAATCTTTGCTTTGCAGGCCTCAAACTTGTTTGGAACTCCATAATTAATGTTTTTCACAGCTGTTAGAGGCTTCAACTCAAGCATTCAATTCATTTCTCATGCTTATTTCCATTTTAGGAAGAAAGTGCACATTGCCATTTTGGAAAAGTAGCTTTATGCACAAAATCTGTTCTTGAGCTTTGCACTTGTTCTCTTCTGATCATACACGTCCTATAACCCAAAGGAAATTTTTCTCAAGCCTCTAACAAGTCAGCCCATGCTAGTACTTTACCTTGAAACCATGTTTTCACTTTTCTTCAAAATCAAGTAACATAGCCATAACTTGTACTTGTGTGATTATTACCCTCTCAAGCCTCACATCCTTTTCGTTACTTATGCACAAGCCATTTGCATCAAAACACACGCATACACAAGCCCTCAAACTCCCTAGAACTCAGAACTGTATCACCAATCACCATTGTTGCACATTATGGCCAAAAACTTTAAACTCACATTTCCCTCGTGCGTTTTCAAGCCTTTTGGTTCCTAAAGCTTCTAAGCATCAAATGCAACTCATCCCTGACCCTGTTCCATAACTGTAACTCCATCTTCATCAACCTCCATAACCTAAAATAGGGCTCTGCAAGTTAACTTCTTTAGAACTCCTCAGCCACTTTCAGCTCAAGCCAAGCATCACATTAGCTTTCTGGGAACTTGAGGAAGCTAACCCAATCACTGGAACTCATCAAGAGCTGCTCAAACTCAAAACACGATACCCTCTTGCAAGGTGAGTTTTCTGACTTTTGAACTCTTCATATAGGCATCATTAATGTTTAATTTGTGAATGAAAAATGTAGATATCATTTCCCTAAAGCTAACCATGTCCATAGTTTTCATTTATGTTGCTTGAGCTTAGAGAATTTTAAGATTGAAATTTCTGGAAAAGTTAGGGTTCAGATTAGGGCCAATAAAATTCCTGTTTGTCTTTGATCTATAGTTTTAATGCTTTACATTTATGAAATCGTGAGGAAATTTGCCACAAGATTCATGTTTACACTTTTGCAAAAAGATGAGAAATGAACAAGATGCAGGTGGTCTGGCTAGTCGCGAGGTTGAAGATGAAGTTGTCTTCAGAAAGCAGTTTCTAATATATATTTATGCTTTTATTATATGAACAGATGAAATAGGCCACCCCAGTGGTACAAGAAGCGCGCGCGTATTAGAAGGTCATGGGTTCGATCCCCAACGAGACCTTTTGCAATTTTCATAATTTTTTCATTTTTCATTTTTTGTTGAATCAGGCGCCCGGGCCAGCAGAACATTGGGCCTTTGTTTCTTTTTGCTAACTTTCTAACCCCTTTAACCATTTCCAAACCCCCCTGACTTTTATATTTTATTATATTTTATTTTTCTTTATTATTTTTTTATTACTATTATTATTATTATTATTATTTTTATTAATAAAAAATCCAAAAATATTTTATTTATTATTTTTACACTTATTTAATTTGTTTTGTTTTTTTATAAAATCAAAACAACAAAAACATTTCTTAATAAATTAATTTCTTTCTTAATAATTAATATTTTAGGTTTAATTATTATATTATATTATTTACTTGTAAATTAAAATCAATTTAGAACTTAGGACTTTTAGTTAATTAATTTTATTTACTAGTTTAGTTAAATTCACAAAAAACCTTAAAAAAATTGTTTTCTTTAATAAATTAATTTATTTTATTAACTCAATTTTAATTTTCTTATTCTAGTCAATTATCTTATTTTAATTTAATTAGGTCAAAAACCTTTAATACAAAAATCCATTCCTTATCCATTCATACTTGTACATTATATTCATTTCATTTCTTGTACATTTATTCAAATTCAATATGGTTGTAATAGATAATTAGAGTTTTAATTTCTTGCAATTTCCCCATTTGTAATTTGTACACCCCCTCCCCTAATAATGTAATAGCTTAGTATTTTTATTTTCCACAATTTAATGCTTTATATACAAATGCTAGTAATTAGGGTTTGTATGGGAAGATAAAATCAATGCTTAGAAAACCCTAATTCAAAGACAAAATAATGCATGTAAATCAATACACTTGCACACTTACACCCTTAGGGTAAACCCACTTTGTTGACTTACAAAAATGACCATATTATACATGTGGGGTATCTTAGCAAAAACAAACAAAATACAAGATCATAGTCCCTCGATGACGCTATCAAAGTTTCCTTTCAAAAATGATCTTAGTCCCTTAAAGAAAATGCTAAAATATCTTATAACATTGCTAATCATGGCTATACGATGACCCATGCCCGTCCCTTTTACATCCAAAGATAGGGTTACTTACCAAATCAATGGTAAGATAACAATGTCAAAGGAAAGAGGAAATAAACATGAAAGACTTTTGAGTAGGTAGATTGTTCCTAGTTGCTTGCTCAATTTCAAACCAAAACATCCTTGCTATTTTCAAAATAAACACCAACACTTAAAAAAAACATCTTTCAAACTTGAAAACATTTTCAAAAGATCAACACTTTGTATACATTCTTACGAACAAGAATCATTACAAAGTTTGCCTAAACGATGGCGCCTTTTCAAAATACTTTCAAAAAAACCACACAAAGCACATTTTCAAACAAAAGCAAGTGATCTAGCAAGCAACTAAGAGCCCATGGAAAACCATGGATAGAATAGGTGCTAACACCTTCCCTTTTCATAATCTACCCCTCGAACTCAAGAAAACATCTCAAAGGTCTTTCCTGTTCTTTTCAGCATTTTCTTTTGGATAAAAGAAAAGTTTGTGGCGGCTCTTGCTAACCGAAACATTTGCAATCAAACACAAAACAACCAAGTCAGTTCTCCTACCGTGTTACAGATGGGATCAAATGAAATTATTCGAATGGGCTAGTAAGGTATATCCTTGGAAAGGGACCCCTATGTATGCCCTTCAAATCCACCAATACATGTCCTTTGAAGGGGGCACCAACCATGTGTGTTGAAGGTTTTCAAGGGTGGAATTGAAGCAAACTATTTCAAAGGGAAATATTATCCAGTCGAAGCTAGTGTAAACATAGTCAATACCCTGCCGAAGCCTGCATGCAGGAGGTCACTAATATTTGACTCCAAGCAAGCATACAAGAGGACATTTCTCAAATGAAGGTTTGCATAAAGAGTCAATGCCCTGTCGAAGCCTGCATGCAGGAGGTCACTGCTTTGTGACTAAAGGCAAACATGTAAGGGGCTAATGGTGAAATCGAAGCTTGTGTGCAAGAGGCTTTTCCTTTTTGAATCAAAGGAGGCTACAACATAATCTTTTCCTTGTGCCTGCTGGCCTGGTGGGAGCCTCTTGCATGCAAGAAGGAAGCTATGGCTCAACCAAAGGCTGCATGCATCCTGCCATCACTTTGTGAATCAAACAAGCATGGAGGGAATTATTTATCCAATCAACACAGACATGCAGACATCAAATGTCCAATTGAAGTAGGCATGCAGGCATCAAATGTTCAAACGAAGCAGGCATGCATGCAACCATTGCATTGTGAACCATGTGAGGCCAATGGTGCAATCGAAGGTTGCATGCAGGAAGCTCCTGCTTTGTGAGTCAAATCCAGTGTGTCAGAGGCCAACGCCCAATCGAAGGATGCAAGCCAAGCTTGCATTTAAAGGGGCCAAAAGTCTAATCGAAGGATGTGATTCAAATAAAACTTGTTTCTTCTCCAATTTTGTCAAAAAGACTATTTTTATCTGTTTTGCCCTTTTTAACAGTTTTCTCTTTAATTTGATGCTGAAAAATCCAATTGTACTTGTGTAAGCTTGAATTTTTTAGAATCCTTGTGAGAAAAGCCTTGAGAAAAGAGAGGGCAAATTTTGGGGTACAACAGCTGCCCCTGTTCAATCTTCTTAAACCTGAAGAGTTAGATTGGCGAGTCTGCCATTCGTGACTTGAAGGTGGAAGATGATTGAACACTAGAGTGCCCAGAAATTTTCACTCGATGATGTGGTGACTGATTGTGTAGGGAATGAGCTTAAAGATGCCATTTGGAGAGATAATGGAGAGTTATCGGAGATGGGCTTATAGATGCCACCCAAAAGTGATTGTTGACAAAAATTGGAAGAAGTATTAAAATAAATCTCTGGTCGATTTATACTGAAATAGTAGATGTAGTGGGATGAGTTTCAGAATAATATCCATAAATGGATTGTATCTAACTCGCATATGAAATATGCACTGAATGAGCGTCAGAATGACATCCGTATCTGGACTATATTTGAGAGATGTGCTGAATGAGTGTCAGAATGACATCCGTTTCTGGATCGTATCTGGACTGTATTTGAGAAATGTGTTGAATGAGTGTTAGAATGACATCCGTATTTGGATCGTATCTAGACTGTATTTGAGAAATATGCTAAACGAGTGTCAGAATGAAATCCGTATCGGGATCGTATCTGGACTATATTTGAAAGGTGTGTTGAATGAGTGTTAGAATGACATCCATATCTGGATTGTATTTGGACTGTATTTGAGAAAAATATGGAATAAGTATCAGAATAATATCCATCTCTGGATCGTATATGAACTATTTCTGGAAGAGTAATCTGGAGTAAGTATCAGAATAATATTTGTCTCTAGATCGCATCTGAACTATTTCTAGAAGAGAATCTGGAATAAGTATCAGAATGTCATCCGTATCTGGATCACATCTGAACTATTTCTAGAAGAGAATCTGGAATAATTATTAGAATGTCAGCCGTATATGGATCACATCTGAACTGTTTCTAGAAGAGTAATCTGGAGTAAGTATCAGAATAACATCCGTCTCTGGATCGCATCTGAACTGCTTCTAGAAGAGTATATGAGAAGGAGCCCGTGTAGGATTGCTTCAGCTGGTCGTTTAGATAATTGTCCTGGCTTGTTTCAGGAATTAATCTACAATCAGTCGTCAACAAATAGTTTTCCTGGCTTGTTATAGGTATTGATCTGGAACTATTGAAAATTGTTGACGATAGTTATCTATTGATTGATCTTTTCTAAAAAGGTAAAGAGTTAGCTGCATGTGATGTCATGATGTATGAAATGCATGGCGTAATGATGTTCTAAAAAATAAATGAGATTGTGCCGTATGCATTTGTCATGTATGTAATATGATGCATGAATGTGAAGTATTTGTTGAAATGTAATTTTGTCTTGGAAAATAAATCCGTGACAAATGCTGGGGAGCCTTAGGAAGTTAAATCATGGACTGCTGTTGGAGATGAAGAGTATGCACCTCTCCAGACCTTGTTTTAGGATATTTTCGCTGGGGCTTCCTGTTTTTGTTGTTTGAGGAGAACTCCACTGGGGGATGTTGACTTTGCTTGAGGAAAACTCTGGAGAGTGTTGATTTCCATTTGGGGAAAAGAGTTCAGGAGTTTCAGTTGTCCGTTGCTCTACTGGGGAGCTATCTCTTGATGGAAGAGAAAGGAAATTAATAACTTGTTTGGGACAAAGAAATTAACCATTAAATGGTTGTCTCCCAAGTTTTATAGCAACTCATTGGGGATTGTAGAGCAGTCTACTGAGGAAGAGAAGTTGTGATCCCTTGATTTGTAGTAGTCGGAGAGATAAACTCAAGTTGGGGAATCGATAATTCGTTTGGGAAATAAACCCTGTTGCCAATTTGCTGGAGAGGTGTTTTCTTTTGGCAGAAATCCTCGAGGATTCTTGAGATCAACTCAGTTGAGGAGAAGTTTTCAAAGATTGAAACACTGGATAGGGATTGCCTAGATCCAACTTTGTGGGGATATCCATGAATTTGGCCTTGAGGGGTTTTGGACCCTCGTCCATGAAGATTATGACTTCGTGGGGACTTGACTGAGGATCACCCTATGAAAAGGACTTTGTGGGAATTTGTCTTTTCCCCTAGTAGTAAGTGTTGTAGTACTTCCAGGAAATGTTTTCTTGGCCATATGTGACCTTTGCTGGAATTCAAGTTCATTGCTCTACTGGGGAGCTATCTCTTGATGGAAGAGAAAGGGAGTTAACAACTTGTTTGGGACAAATAAATTAACTATTATCTGGTTGTCTCCCAGGTTTTGCAGCAACTCATTGGGGATTGTAAAGCAGTCTACTGAGGAAGAGGAGTTGTGATCCCTTTATTTGTAGTAGTCGGAGAGATAAACTCAAGTTGGGGAATTGATAATTCGTTGGGGAAATAAACCCTGTTGCCAATTTGCTGGAGAGGTGTTTTCTTTTGGCAGAACTCCTCGAGGATTATTGAGATCAACTCAGTTGGGGAGAAGTTTTCAAAGATTTAAACTCTGGATAAGGATTGCCTAGATCCAACTTTGTGGGGATATCCATGAATTTGGCCTTGAGGGGTTTTGGACCCTCGTCCGTGAAGATTATGACTTCATGGGGACTTGACTGAGGATCACCCTATGAAAAGGACTTTGTGGGAATTTGTCTTTGCCCCTAGTAGTAAGTGTTGTAGTACTTCCAGGAAATGTTTTCTTTGCCATATGTGACCTTTGCTGGAATTCAAGTTCATTGCTCCAAGTGATTCAGATAAAGACCTGCCCCTGGTTACTCAACACTTCTTGAGAGATTTCTTGGAATCTTGACTTGACTGCCCCAGATGTGCTAGACAATGATCATGCTGTTCCCCCTTGCTTATAGGATATTTTTCATTGGAAGTGTCATCCTATTTGAAGTGATTCTGTTTACTGAGAGTTTGCGTTCATTGGATATTCGTCGTGTGAGTTTCTACGCTGTCAAACAATTAGCCATATGCAAACAACGATATTCAAACAATGCAAAGTTTATGCTTGTCTTGAAGTTTTGAAATTGAAGTTTTAATAAATAAAGAGCTTTGTGAGAATATGAGTTCAACTCAAGATTGGAAGTAAGCCTTACAGGAGTCAGGATACCATTGGTAACAATATGCTTTTGAACTAACCCATGTTTCAATTAGGACTTTTAAGGGGTTGTATCGTGGCTTGGCTCACGGTTTAAGAAATAAAGGATAAGGCTCAAAGTGTATTTGTACCCAGCCCGTTTTCCATGATGTTCTTCAGCCATAAACTCAGTTAATTGTGCGTTTGAATTCAAATTGAGTCTGAAATGACGTTTTGCTGATGGTTCGGATAAGTTAAGTTTGTTGGAAGGCAATGATCTTTGCAACATTTTCATGTTGTCGAGGATTTATAGTGACCTATTTTTATTTTATTTATTATCCCTGATTTTTGCTTGACTGTTCTCATTTTGAGATTAAAGCCAGCGGGATGCCCCAGTTTTTCTTAAGTCTCCTTCGTAGGTTTTGACTTAGTGGGCTTTTCTTTTGAGAGATAATGAATGCGTATTTGATAGGGAACCATCACCGTCTTTTGATTTAGAAGGAAGTTCTTGATGTCATTCGTTGTTTAGGAAATGAAAGCTTGCGACTGACGCGCACTTGAATTAACTGAGAGACTACCCTGCCCCAAGTTTTGATTAAATGTTTCAATTTGTGTGAAAAAGAAAACTCCTACTTCTTTGGATCAAAGGGGTTGACTAGGGATTATCCTCCTTATAAATTTGGTGTTTAGGAATTGAAACAAACGCTTGTACATCATCAACAAGGTCTGTCCAAAAGCATACTATATGAGATTATGGCATTGTTTTTGTTATCCTCCCTCTAAAGGCTTGCAACTTTTTGAAAAAAGAGTTGAATATCATAAAGGGAGTAAAAAGCATATTTAAAAATGAATGGATTAATTCAAGACAAACATATGCAATGAATTAATGAAACAAAACTTGAAATTAAAAGATAAGTGTTTGAATAACAAAATAGATTACAATTGAAAATTCAAAATGAAAAGGACGCTCTCATTGATTTGGCATAGGAGCAGTGATCACGTTGGGAACCTCTGGAGGGTCGAACTCAATCTCCTTGGCATCAATCATGTATTGAATCTTGTTCTTCAGAGCCCAACATCTATTTGTATCATGCCCAGGACTATCAGAATGGTATGCACACCTTTCATTGGGATGATAAGTAGGAGCAGAAGTATTGGGATTCCGAAGAGGAGCCTTTAACGTAATCAACTCTACCTTCAATATGTGTTGTAATGCTTGAGCCAGTGGCATGTTGATCTTGGTGAATTGTCTTTTAGGCGCGACCTCCTTACGCTAATTCCCCTGCTGACGTTGTTGCACCGATGCAGGATTGGAGATCAGAACTCTCCCCACGTGTTGGTCGTGGTTACTCTAGTTACGACCTCTTTGATCATACGCAGCATCAGACTCTTTCTTCCTATTTAAAGGTTGTTTCCATTCACTTGAAGATACACCCCTTTGGATTTTACCACTCTTAATGCCAACCTCTACTCTTTCGCCTGTCAGTATTAGCTTGGTGAACCCGGCCGAGGAGCTTCCGATTAGGTGATTGAAGAAAGGTCCTATCAAAGTTCCCATGAAGATGTCAATCAGATCCCTGTCAGTTAAGGGTGGCTGCATTCTGCCTGCCAAGTCTCTCCATTTTTGGGAATATTCTTTGAAGCCCTCGTTGGAACCCATGGTCATATTCTGCAACTGCACACGAGTTGGCGCAAGATCAACATTGTATTGGTACTGCTTGTAGAAAGAAACATCTAGATCTTCCCATGTGTGAATATGGGAAATCTCCAATTGATAGAACCACTCAAGTTGCGTCCCAGCTAAGCTCTCTTGGAAGAAATTGATCCAGAGCTTCTGATTAGTTATGTAGGGTTGAATCTTGCGGACATAAGACTTCAGATACATCTTTGGACAAGAGACCCCATCATACATGGCAAAGGTAGGGATTTTGAACTTTGGTGGTATGATCACTCCAGAAACCAATCCCATTTCTTCAAAGTCTTGACCATGTACTTTCTGTATTTCCATAGTGTTGAGGCGATCCTCCAACTATTTGTATTTGTCGTCTGCAGGAGGATACTGTTCTTCAGCATAGTCTACCTCTTCTTCATTAGACCCCAGACTGTGATCCCCTTCTTTTGTCTGATTATCCCACTCTTTTGACGAAGTTGCAAATCCTAGAGCTTGCTCTACTGGTCCTCTGAACCTCCTTCCCAAATTCAGGATGCCTACTGACTTCTTTGTCTTTTTCTTCTTGTCTTTAAGAATGAGAGTCTTCAGGTCCTCTTGCCCCTTAGCCATAGCCAGGAACATTTGTAGGAATTGGGCATTTTGTGTTTGGAGATCCTTCACCGTCTGTTCCATATCCATCTTACTGAAATAAACAGTAGGAAGATAAGGAGACATGTATGGGAGAAACCTGTCATGATATGATGAATGGTATGTGGATGCATGTTTTCAAGGATCTCGCAGGGTAAACACAAGAAGATGTTAGAAGTTGAATTTTGACCAACAACTTTGATTGGAGAACTTCGTATCGGTGAATGTCCTTCCATGAGAATCAAGCTCACCATGTCAAGTGGGTCATAGCCCATGACTCAAGTTAACGCGCTTTGGTCTTTGATGATGTTTGATTAGAGAATGAATCCTTTTTCCCCTTGATAGGCGTCTAGTTCAACATGACCATGCATCATAGTCCCTTAAGATCCTTGAAATGGTTATTGAAAATGCTATGGTATGATGTCATGATGTTATGTACAAGTATGCAAAGCAAGCAAGTTGTTATGTACAAATAGTCATATACACACAAAGCAGATAAGTCCTTAAGTTTAGGCTTGCATGGAGTTTGTAGGTAAGTACCCTCTTGAAGTTTAGTTGGCTCAACCTGTCCTAGTAATAGTAACTGGGTTCTAGGGGATCTCAATATTACTGATCTTTCTTCATCGGGCATTATTTCAACGCAAGCCTCTTTAATGGCGACTAAAATATCCCGAAAGTCTGATCTCAATGAGCGTAGCATCGAGTATCAACCAACTTCGGACTGCACCAAAGCCGTCTATCTCACTACTTCCTAATGGCCAAGTTAATCAATTAAGGTTCTAAGGTCAGTTAGTGCTTCATGACACCACACAGCGGCCCCATATTCTCCTTGACTACTCAAGGGCTACCGGTACCAACAAATGTGTCACACTAACGTAGCCATTGCTTCAATCATGTCGGTATACCCTGCACAATGTCCATAATCTATTGCAACTTACCTAAAAGGTGCCCTAAATCTGGGTAGAGGATCAAAACAAGCCCAAACAAGGAACCATAATGTAAAGCAAGCAAGTCAAATAATGAAAATCAAGTAAAGGTGATCTAGCCCTAAGGTAACCTCATTTTTAAGTCTCCCCAGCAGAGTCGCCAGTTTTGTAATACGGTGGGAGAACTGAATTGAGTGTTTTGCGTATGATCACAATTGTTGCAGATAGCAAGAGTCGCCACCGAATTTTCTTTTATCCAATAAGGAAAGGGTTAAAAGAACAGGAAAGACCTTTGAGATTATTTTCTTGAGTTCGGGGGGTAGGTTATGAAAAGGGAAGGTGTTAGCACCCTTTTCATTCGTAGTTATCTACGGGCTCTTATTTGCTTTCTAGATCACTTGCTTTTGTTTGAAAATGTGCTTGTGGTGTAGGTTTTGAAAGTACTTTGAAAAGTGTCTTTGTAATGGTTCTCGTTTCTATAAGAACGCGTACAAAAAGCTTTGTCTTTTGAAAATGTTTCAAATGAAATTGTTGGTGTATAAAATGTTTTTGTTGTGAGAAAGCGAGCAACTAGGAGCATCCTACCTACTCAAAAGGTCTATGTTCTTTTCCTCCTCCTTTAGATGTTGCTATCTTACCATTGATTTGGTAAGAAGCCCCGTCGTTGGATGTGAAGGGACGGGCGTGGGACGCTTGTATAGTCATAGAAGGAAACCTGTGGGACATTTTAGCAATTTTCATTTAGGGACTAGGTCGTTTATCGAAGGCAACATTGAGGGTCATCGAGGGACTACAATCTTTTATCGAGGGTATTTGCTCAAACGCCCATATTCGAGGGACATGACTATTTTTCTGAGGCAACAAGTGAGATTACCCTAGAGGTGCATGTGTGTATAATGTGTTTGATTTGCATGCATTTTGTCTTTGAATTTTAGGGTTGTCTACTTGTTGGTTTTATCTTACCATACATCCTAATTACTAACATTTGTACAAAAGCAATAAAAATGCAAAAAATAAATCTTACACTATTACAGCCATATTGAATAGAAAGAAAATGTAAAGACAAAACAAAATAAAAGAAGGAAAAATGAGTGCTTCGATTTGGGAAGCAGAACCCTTAGATTATGCTCTTCCTGACTTCCTTCGATTTGGCCTGGAAGTAGTAAGGACATGTCTTTCGATTTCACCCCTTCCCTGTTTCTTTTGAATGGGACCTGGAAGTCAGTGTGGCCATCCTTATGGCTGCTTCTTTCGTTTGAGGCCTGGAAGTCAGTGTGGACAATCTTCTGGCCGCTTCTTTCGGCTGAGCCAGGGAATCAGTGTGAACGCCTTTCGTTTCTCCCTTCTTGCTCCTTCATTTGGATTGTGAAGCAGTAAGGGGGATGAAGCCCGAGATTCTGTTTCACACAAAAACTCCTGCTTTCGTTTAGGTCCTATACTGGTTAGTATATTTGACAAGAAAACAAATGAAATGGGCAGAAACGAAAAGTAAACAAATGTCACGTACATGCTTGAAATGAAAGGAATGACTATTCACATGTTATGCTAGAAACGAAAGGTTCAAGGTTAAGAGAAACTTACCTTGCTTGAAGCTGGAGAGTGTGTGTTGGACCTTGAGTAGCTGACCTGAATGCTCCTGGATTCGAAGGAAAAAAACAAGGGTTATGCTTCTAGTACTGGATTTGAAGGTCAGGAGATGTGTGAGTGGTGTTTGTTATTTCTGGCTTTTGGATTTGAAGGGAAGAAACAAGTATATTGTTTTGTTTGACTCTGGGTTTGAATATGTGTTTAAGTGTTTGAGAGTGTTTGCTAATTTTTTTCTCCACGCCCCAAAGTCCTTTGGATGTGTTGTCCAGCCCCCTTTAGATGTTATGGAGCCTCTTATTTATAGGAAAAGTTGGCTGAGATTTAGGAGGGAAAACAAAACAATTTGAACAAATTGAGTAAACTATTTTTTGTAGCTTTCAAGGGGCAGTGTTCGTATGCCATTTTGGTGCAAGAATGGGGCAGTGTTTCAGGACTGTTGTGTAGCAGTTTTGGAGCATTATGGATAGTGTATCAGGCCTGAACTTGGCAGCAAGCATCTTTTGATATCTCCACCTTTCGTTTTGACTACCTTCGACCAAATATTTCTTCTAGCAATATTATTTTATTTTCATCCAACAAGTGTCTTTCAAATGGGCTCTTTTTGTACATCATTCGAAGGAGCCAAATGTGTTCCCCTTGAATGGTTCACAAAAATATATCTTAAGGTATGTCTTGCAGGTCCTTCGAATGGGCCATTAAACATGTCCTTCGAATGGGAGACCCAGACATGTCCTTTGAATGGGTCATGTATGTATCTTTGAAAAGGGCCAAATATGTGCCCTTCAAATGGACTATGTGTCTGTCCTTCGACGGGATCAAATGCAATTCTTCGAATGAGCTAGTAAGGTATATCCTTCGAAAGGGGCCCTTATGTATGCCCTTCAAATCTACCAATACAAGTTCTTTGAAGGGGGAACCAACCATGTGTGTTGAAGGTTTTCAAGGGTGGAATTGAAGCAAACTATTTCAAAGGGAAATATTGTCCAGTCGAAGCTAGTGTAAACATAGCCAATGCCCTGTCGAAGCCTGCATGCAGGAGGTCACTACTTTGTGACTCCAAGAAAGCATACAAGAGGCCATTGCTCAAACAAAGGTTTGCATAAAGAGTCAATGCCCTATCAAAGCCTGCATGCAGGAGGTCACTTCTTTGGGACTCAAGGCAAACATGTAAGGGGCCAATGGTGTAATCAAAGCTCGCGTGCAAGAGGCTTTTCCTCCTTGAATCAAAGGAGGATACATGAGGATCTTTTCCTTGTGAATCAAAGAAAGCATGGAGGGAATTATTTGTCCAATCAACATAAGTATTCAGTCATCAAATGTCCAATCGAAACAGGCATGCAGGCATCAAATGTTCAAACGAAGCAGGCATGCAGGCAACCATTGCATTATGAACCATGTGAGGCCAATGGTGAAATCAAAGGTTGCATGCAGGAAGCTACTGCTTTGTGAGTCAAAGACAGTGTGTCAGAGGCTAACGCCCAATCGAAGGATGCAAGCCAAGCTTGCATCGAAAGGGGCCAAAAGTCCAATCGAAGGATGTGAATCGAAGAAAACTTGTTTCTTCTCCAATTTTTTCAAAAAGACTATTTTTATCTGTTTTGCCATTTTTAAAAGTTTCCTCTTTAATTTGATGCTGAAAAATCCAATTGTACTTGTGTAAGCTTGAATTTTTGAGAATCCTTGTGAGAAAAGCCTTGAGAAAAGAGAGGGTGAATTTTGGGGTACAACAGTGTCATACCTAAAATTTTCCTTACTGATTTCTATCTCTTATTCTCCAGAATTATCATTAAAGAGTCACAGGCCTTTCTAAATTAGAGAAGGCCCATGTGCATTGTTAAAATCTATTTGTTTTGCAAGGGGTGTATTTGTTAAAGTGTAATAGCCCTTTTCAAATGCTAAAGGAGGGGGTTCACACCATTGATAAAATACTGGGCCATTTCTAAATCAGAATGGCCCATTTATGTTTTAGATACGTTGGAGGGTGTACAAATAATTCATTTTTGTTTAAAGCCCAATATAGTTGAACTTCTGGCCATTTCATTTTTTGTTTTGTTTTAGTAATAGGTTATCTTTATAACGTTAGTATCATTATTATGAACATTATTATTATTTTATAATTATTAATTATTACTGATTACATTTTAGATCTTTAATATTTGTTTTAGTTTTAAGAGCGTTAACGGAAAGGCCTTTTCACACGATTCATCTCTAAGCCCAGAAAGAACAAGCCCAAAACAAAACAAAATAATGTGGCTCATTCATTTTTTTGGTTTGTTTTGAAAAAAGTTGTTTTATTTCTAATTATAAAAGTATTATTGTTGTTAAACTTTATATTTTAACTTAATTGTTTTATTAAGTTAAAGATAAAATACTGAAGGCCTTCACACGGTTCATCTTCCAGGCCCCAGTCCGAACACATTACCAGCCCAATCTTTACAGTCCAAATTCAAAAAACACATGTTCCCAAAAACAAACATACGCATATTGTACGAATTAAAAATACGTGTATCAGAACGTCTACTGTACGAATTAAAGAAGGAATAACACATGCTTTAATGAGAAAACAAGCACTGTAAGAATTCAAGAAGAAAAAACGCATATCTAAATAAGCAATTATTGTTCAGATCTTCATGAATCAAGCAATGATCTTTACATTCAAAATTTCTAGAACAGAATGAACTAATACATACGCATAATCAAAATCTTATACGAATTACAGACAAAATAAAAAATGCTCTAATTCCCTATTCAAACATATTTATGACATTGAAATCATTTCCTAATTTGTAAATCCTAAAACACTATAAAACCCTAAATCAAAAATAGAATAAGGGATAAATTTTTTACAGAGAGGACGGGAAAAATTACTGAAGAAATTGTTATAGAAGAAGAAGATTAGAGAAAATTTTTGTTACAGAATGGAAATTGAGAGATTGCTCGCCGAAATTCTTGAAGCATCGACGCTTCTTGCAAACCTAGGGTTTCAACATCTGAAACCCTAGATTTCTCCATCACGCTGCCGCCGCTCTAATCCTCATCCGCTGTACTTGTCAAAACAAACAGAAAGAGATCAGAAAAATCTCGTATCAGAAGTAAACAAAAAGCTTGAAGAACAGACACGGCTCGAGGTAAGCACTTAGCTTCTTCCATTATGATATAACTGTTGTTGTGGTTGAGTTTAGTTTTAGGGTTTGGGGGTTGAGAGGGTCAGTGTCGCATCATTTGGTTAGATTATGGTTTATGGTCTGAGGTTGAGATAAAGAGAAGGTAGAGAGAGAGAAACAAAGAGAAATGGGGGAAACATTTTGTAAAAAAACAAATACAATATGTTTTATAATCTCATGCATCATGCCTTGCTGTGCACCTTCAACGATCACCGTATGATCACCATCATACGTTGCAATATACACGCCCACGATAATCACCATGTGCCCTCCTACACGGAGTCCAAGTGGATCCGTCCCAAACCCTTTGGGCCAAGCCTAATCTTTAATTACGCCTCGCTCTTGTTTTATTTTTCTAACATGCTAGACATCACACCCCCAGCCTAATGGCACCAGTCCGAAATTTGGACTTGGGCCCTGACTCTCTACACTCCCCTAGTTTACTGCATAGTTCAGAATTCATACCCCCTTGTCTTATTGGGCCTGAATTCAATATCTGAATTCAGGACCCTAATACTTACACCCCCATTTTTACTAGCCCAACCTAATTTGCACCCCGTGCATTTTTCTAATATTTTTTTATATTTTTTATTTATTTTTAGGAGCATGAGAAATCTTGAGGGTCCAAAATGATCCATGAAAGTCATATGGGGCTTTGAAAGCTCAATTGTCCTTGTGCAAATTCAAACCCTAATTTTCAGTCACCAGTGCTTGAGAAGGTGTCTTGAGCTGATCAAACTTTGTGAAATCTTGAATCAATAGAGATCTTGTGAGAAATTACTTGAGAAATGAGAGAGCAAATTTTGGGGTACAACACCCGGTTCATCAAACACAACTTAATCTGTCGGTATGGCATCCCTGAAAGGATCATCACAGACAACGGTACCAATCTCAATAATATAATGATTACTGAGCTCTACACGCAGTTCAAGATTAAGCATCACAACTCTTCTCTGTATCGAACTAAGATGAATGGTGCAGTGGAAGCCTTTAATAAGAATATAAAGAAGATCATACAGAAGATGGTTGTGACATATAAAGACTGGCACAAGATTTTACCGTTTGTTCTTCACGGCTATCGCACCTCGGCTAGAACATCAATTGGGGAAACCATATTCTCTCTGGTTTATGGTATGGAAGCTGTCTTACCTGTCGAGGTCCAGAATCCCTCTCTAATAATCATGAAAGATGTAGAATTGGATGAAGACGAGTGGATTCAGACTAGGTTGGATCAGCTAAACCTAATTGACGAGAAAAGGCTTGTAGCTGTCTATCACGATCAGATGTATCAGAAACACATGATCAAGGCATTCAATAAAAAGATCAAGCATCAGGTATATCAAGCTGGTGACTTGGTAATAAAGTGCATCATTCTACCGCAGGGTGATCCCAGGGCCAAATGGACTCCCACTTATTAAGGGCCATTTGTAATCAAGAAAATATTCTTTGGTGGTGCTATGATATTGACCACCATGGACGGTGAGGATTTCCTGCACCCTGTGAATGCAAATATAGTCAAAAGATACTGCACCTAAAAATGACCCGCTAGGTTGACTGGCCTAGGCAAAAATAAGGGCATCCCGGTGAACCAAAAGGGTTTGGGAAAAAGTCAGGGATACATATGAAAAGATTGTACACTCGACAAGTCAAAAACTTGAAAAGGCGGCTTGGGCAAAAAAGGGTATCCCGGTGGACTGAAAACCCAAAAGGGCGGTCTAGGAAAAAATTAGGGATTAAAACGTATGACTATGTCCTTATTGGATCACTACAACGAGTTTTATTACTAACATCGAGTTCAAACGGTACAGATCAGTTTAATCTCCTTCTTCCGACAACAAGGGATGAGATCTTCAAAGACATTAGGGCAATAAAAAAGTTAGAATCAGTCGAGATTATTTCCATATAGCTATAAATTTTCACTTTGTAATCTTTTCTTCGAAGATTTCCTCTTATTAGGATTTCCGTCTCTTTGTACAAAATCGTCTGTTTATGGGCAAAACCATCAATACAAAGACAATTTCAAAGCCAAATTATGTTTTTAATTTTTCTGTTTTGTTTGCAAAATGTTCAACAAACTAAAATTGAACGAGCATATGCATATGAATACAATTGACTGTAAATAAATATATGCATAAAAAACAGGAATGAGTGGTTACTCAAGACTGTAGGAGTTGAGATGACGTCTAAGATACCCATTAATCCCCACCGAGCAACTTCCATGAGATTATCCCTACATGGTGATCTTCGCAAGTTCATATATTCCCCGCAATCTTCCCAATAGGTCACTCTGGCCGATAAAGGAGTGTGGACTTCTTTCCAGTAATATTACCTATCTACAGAATCCCGATCATTACACTTTATGGGAATTCTTCTCCCCATTCGAGTTTTCAAAGCTTTAAAAACCCTTGCAGATTGCTTCTCTCCAACAGAGTTGTTTTCCTCGGCGAGTTTATTTCCTCGACAGGGTTTATTTCCCCAACATGTTTTATTTCCCCAGTGGGCTATCATCTCCCCAGCTTGAGTCTGTTACTCAGAGGGCCATAAATCACTGGCAAAAATTTCCTTCCCCAATGAAGTTTCCACTATCCGCAGAAAGTTGCTACTGAGTATAAAATCTGATCAGATGTCAGTAAACCTTATCCTCCTTAGACAAGTTGGAAGGTTATCCATCATCTTCTATACCCAGTCAGGGTATACAAGAAATTATAACTCCCTAGAAGAGCAAAAAACAACCAAAGTTTTAAACTCTTCTTCCCTAAGCAGGAGTTAACACTCTCTAGAAAATTTCCCTCAGAAAGTAGAAATCAACGTTCCCCAATGGAGTTTCCTCAAATAGAAAGTAGGAGTCCCCAACAGAAATAATTCTCAGAATATTGAAGATTACACATACTCTTCATCACAAGCAACAACCAGGGATTTATTTTCTCAGACTAAGACGCTGCTCAAGATTACGAATGCACCTAAAAAACATTGCACATTCATACATCATTTATAAAATATTATAGCATATGCATACGAAAGGCATACAACACGATCTCATTTATTTTGAGGACATCATTACATAATGCAATTCATACATCATGACATTGCATAAAGTTAATTCTTTATTTTTCAGGTAAAGTCTACAGACATATGAATATCATCAACTATCTACATGACCATACAACATTTCCTCGGAGACTGAATTTCGAAAAACCATTTCCTTGAAGAATGAATTCTGACAAAGCATTTCCTTAGAGACTAAATTTCGACAAAGCATTTCCTCGGAGACTGAATTCTGACAAAGCATTTCCTTGGAGACTGAATTCTGACAAAGCATTTCCTCGGAGACTGAATTCCGACAAAGCATTTCCTTGGAGACTGAATTCCGACAAAGCATTTCCTTGGAGGCTGAATTCCAACAAAGCATTTCCTCGGACACTAAATTTCGACAAAGCATTTCCTCAGAGACTGAATTCCAACAAAGCATTTCCTCGGAGATTGAATTCTGACAAAGCATTTCCTTGGAGACTGAATTCCGACAAAGCATTTCCTCGGAGACTGAATTCCGATAAAACATTTCCTCGAAGATTGGATTCCGACAAAGCATTTCCTTGGAGACTGAATTTCAACAAAGCATTTCCTCAAAGACTGAATTCCGACAAAGCATTTCCTCGAAGACTGAATTCTGACAAAGCATTTCCTCGGAGACTGAATTCTGACAAAGCATTTCCTCGGAGACTGAATTTCGACAAAGCATTTCCTCGAATACTGAATTTCGACAAAGCATTTCCTCAGAGACTAAATTTCAACAAAGCATTTCCTCGAAGACTGAATTCCGACAAAGCATTTCCTCGAAGACTAAATTTCGACAAAGCATTTCCTCGGATACTGGATTCCGACAAAGCATTTCCTCAGAGACTGAATTCTGACAAAGCATTTTCTTGGAGACTAAATTCTGACAAAGCATTTCCTCGGAGACTGAATTCTGACAAAGAATCTCCTCGAAGACTGAATTCCGACAAAGCATTTCCTTGGAGACTAAATTCCAATAAAGCATTTCCTCAGAGACTGAATTCTGACAAAGCATTTCCTCAGAGACTGAATTCTGACAAAGCATTTCCTCGGAGACTGAATTTCGACAAAGCATTTCCTCGAAGACTGAATTTCGACAAAGCATTTCCTCGGAGACTGGATTCCGAAAAATAATTTCCTCAAAGACTGAATTTCTACAAAGCATTTCCTCGGAGACTGGATTCTAGAAAAGCATTTCCTTGAAGACTGAATTTCGATAAACATTTCTTCGGAGACTTAATTCCGACCAAAATTTTATCTTAGAAGCTTACTCTGGAAATCTTTTCCCTCAGAGATCTAACAAATATCCTCTTCAGAGACTAAACTCTAAAAGTACAGTTCCTTTGAAGACTCATTCCAATACCCTTTCCAATGAAAAACATGTAAAAGACCTCTGCTGGTTCAGTTTAAATCAACCAAAGATTTATTATGGTACTTCTTCCAGTTAAGGACAGTAGTTATGCTAGATGGAATCTATAAACTATCTCCGATGACTCTCCATCACTTCTCAAAATGGCATCTATAAGCCCATTCCCAATGCAATCATCCAACAACGTAACCATCTTGGGTAGGCGAGTGCAAATTTATGGGCACTTGAGTGTTCAGTCATATTCTACCTTCAAGTCACGAATGGCGAACATACCAATCTAAATCTTCAGGTTTAAGAAGATTGAACAGGGGCATTTGTTGTACCCCAAAATTTTCCATCTCACTCTTCTCAAAACATTCTTTCAAGGCTCCTCAAGTAGTCAAGACACTCAAGGGTTGACTAGTTAAGATACACCTCCTAAACTAAAGGCTTACAACTAGGGTTTGGAGTTTCTCAAGGAAATTTGATTTGAAAAGGTCTCAAGTGGCTTCCATAGTTCTTCATAGGTCCTCAACGAGGTTCATGTCAAGTTTTAAGCCCTACAACACAAGTTTGCTTAGACAATGGCTCAAATGTTTGAAAATCAAATGTATTGGTCAAAGGGTCAATCATGGTCAACATACAGTTAAACTTCAATATTTTTGGATAACATCGACATTTTGAAGGGATATTCATCATTTTATTAAGGTTTGATCATGATTCCCCAAGGAAAGTCCTCAGATCATCAAAAGTCAAGAATTGTCAAATTAGGGTTTCCTTAGGAGAAGTTAACTGAATTTTGACCAAGCATAACTCTCACATGCTTCATCAACCTTTCCCCAACCAAATATTATTTTGAATAAAATTCAATTATCTATAACTTTTCTTTTGTTCTCAAGTCCAAAAAATGCTTCATTTGGAAGATATGAGCTCATACATTGCAGGTCATTTTCAAAAGTCAACAAAAGACACTTTTTGTCAGGGCAACTTATATCAAGATATTGTCTTCAAAAGCAAAAATGATCAACATAGAGATTGTAGAGGACATCTTAGGATTTCTATCAAGTCCAAGATCATCTTCAAAAGGTGACAATTGAGCAAGTTATGGCTTGCATAAGTTGGGAAATTTTTTGAAAATGCATGAAGTCAACTTTGAGCAAAATTACATTTCTAGGTTAATGGACCTAACTTGTAGGGTTTAAACATGTTTGTGACATACCCAAGGACCTCTAAATCCATTTTGACATGGCCTAGAATTTTATTTATATTTATCTTTATTTAATTTAATTTAAAATCAAATAAATTAGCTAAAAATGCAAGAAACCACGAGCTAATGCATTTGGGCCTAACTTGACCAAATATGAGGTCCATATTTCGTGCAAGACACATAAAGAATGTCCAAGTTCATTCCCCAAACAGAAATGGAAAGAATGCAACATAAATGGGCAATTTTCAAAATTTTGATTTTTGTTCTAAAGGCTATGGTTAATCCTGATTCCTTCCATGTTGGTCTGCTATTCTATTCCCTCTATATATACATAACATTGCAAGCAAGAAAGGACACTCTCCACTGTCTAAAGAAAGCTCCCACAAATTTGACAAAAAAATCTCAAAAATTATCAAATTCGAAAATCCATCTTCCTGCCTCTCTCAAGCCAAAAAGAAGCTTCATTCATTCCCTCGAGGTCCCCAGGAGTTGAATCATGCTTATAGTCAAGCTAGATCATACCCATAACCCTCACCACCAAGCGCACCGGTTGGTAAAAATTTCATGAATCCAAATTCATTATTTATGCAACATAAATGGATTATATATACATAAATGTGTTCATACTAATTTTTATGACTGTTTAGAACCATTACATGTGATGTTTGGCGCGATGAGGGAGATTTTCCATTGTTTGGGCAAAACTTTAGTCGAGATCCGTTTTCAATGATACAGATCGTTTCAGACTAAACCAGTACCATGGTTGGATTGGTAGACCCCGATTTAGGGGGAATAGCCTAAATCTTAAGCCTTGAATTTGCCTTTTCTACAGGTTTGGAATTTTCGTATGATCAGAGAGGGTGACCGAAGTTTGACTCCGACACCCCTGGAACACGTTGACTCTGGTGGCCTAAGTGTCTTCGTCCTATTGGCCCATTCAAAATCTAACCTGGCGTGCGTTTGAAAAATGAGAATACAACTGTTTTTACATTATATTATTTTTATTTCATTGTATTCAACGAATGACTAATTGGCCCAACGGTAGAAACAACGTGTGTAAAGACTTTTATGTGCAATGGCAGGGGTTCAATCCCTGCCTCTTGCATATTATTTTTCTAACATTTGCTTTCAGATCCAATGCTTTACAGATCCAGTATGTGCATGGCGCATTTCATATCCTGGCCATCAAACATCCATAGATGTGGATCTAACGCCTCAGATATGCGTTACCACTATGCACCCTTCAAGACTGGACGTACAGGATCCTTGATAAATGTTTGGGCTCTGATTTATCAGGCCTGAAACATTTTCTGATTTTCACCCCTCAATTGCTATTTTACGGCGCCTGAAATTATGGATTAGGCCCTAAGATTCAAATTCTTACCCCCTGATTACTCTTTTCTACCTAGCCCATTATAATTTTTTTTATAATTTTTTTTGTTTTGTTTAATTTACTTCTTTTTTTTTAATTAATTAATTTCAAAATCACAAAATAATTAGACTTAGATTTTCATTAATTAAATTAATTTTCAATTAATTAATTTTAATCATTTTTCTTTTTCTTAATTAATTAGAATTTAGGTCTCCGTAAATTTAATTTTAATATTTTCCTAAAACAAATAATACAACATAAAATATTTCTTTTATCATTTAGAAATTTCTAGGGTTTTCTCTTCTCTGCGTATTTACTTATTTTACTCGCATTATTATTATAAATTATGTAATTGTACATGGGATGTAATAGACTTTAAACTAGGACCTTTACATTTTCTTATTCCCCATTTTTGGTTTGTAACTCCCCCATCCCGAAGCATTCTAATAGCATAGATTCAAATTCTCGCACTTTTATTTTTTGTACATATTTTAACTGCTAGATGTATGCTTAATAAGATTGCAGGATAAGATCTGAAAACAAATGGTAGAAAACCTAAATGTTTAAAGATAAATAACTGAAACATAACGTACTCGCACACACGCACCTCTAAGGTACCTCCACTTATTGCCTTCGAAATAAAAGTCACGCCTCTCGAATGTGAGAAATTTTAGTAGTGACCCTTTGGTTATGAGATCATAAGTCCCTCGATGACCCTTCGACGTTGCCTCGGTAAATGATCTTAAAACCTAAGAGTAATTGCTAAAGCATCTTGTGAGTTGCTTTCGTGACTGTACGATGACCCTCGCCTGTCCCTCAAAACATCCAACGATAAGGCTACCTACTAACTAATAGTAGGATATCACTGTCTAAAGGAAAAGAGGAAAAGAACAAAGACCATTCGAGTAGGTAGACAGTTCATAGTTGCTTGCTCACAAAAACAAACAAAACAAATTTTCACACATACATAAACTTTTTTCTAAATATTTTCAAAGTCAAGAAACACTTTGTATACGTTCTCAACGATACGAGAAACATTACAAAGTTCGCCGCACTAAGGCGTCTTTTCAAAATTATTTTCAAAACACACAAACACAAAACATTTTCAAAAGTGAGCTAGCAACTAAGAGCCCGTAGATAACTACAGATTGAAAGGGTGCTAACACCTTCCCTTTCCATAATCTACCCCCGAACTCAAAATCTTTAAAAAGGTCTTTCCTGTTATTTTCACCCTTTCCTTTGTTGGATAAAAGAAAAGTCGGTGGCGACTCTTGCTAACCGCAACTCTTGCGATAAAAATGCAAAACCAGTAAAAGTTAATTCTCCCACCGTATTGCACATGGGAATGATGTACATCATATCCTTGTAATCTTCCGGACAAATTTTGGGGTCTTTAAATATTTAATAAACTTCCGATCAGAACACGCGAGAACTGCGTATTCTCGCACCATTCAATCGAAAGGAAATTAAATAGGGGAAGCTGTCATACCGAAAATTTGCCCTACTGATTTCTATCTCTTATTCTCCAGAATTATTATTAAAGAGTCACGGGCCTTTCTAAATCATAGAAGGCCCATGTGAATTGTTAAAATCCATTCGTTTCGCAAGGGGGGTGTATTTTTTAAAGTGTAATAGCCATTTTCAAATGCTAGGGGGGGGGGGGGTCACGCCATTGAGAAAATACCGGGCCATTTCTAAATCAGAATGACCCATTTAGGTTTTAGATACGTTGGAGGATGTACAAACAATTCATTTTTGTTTAAAGCCTAATATATTTGAACTTCTGGCCCATTTCATTTTTTTTGTTTTACTAACAGGTTATCTTTATAACATTAGTATCATTATTATGAATATTATTATTATTTTATAATTATTAATTATTACTGATTATATTTTAGATATTTAATATTTGTTTAAATTTTTAGAGCGTTAACGAAAAGGCCTTTTCACATGATTCATCTCCAAGCCCAGAAAGAACAAGCCCAAAACAAAAGAAAATAATATGGCCCATTCATTTTTTTGGTCTGTTTTGAAAAAAGTTGTTTTATTTTTAATTATAAAAGTACTATTGTTGTTAAACTTTATATTTTAATTTAATTGTTTTATTAAGTTAAAGAGAAAATACTGAAGGCCATCACACGGTTCATCTTCCGGGCCCCAATCCAAACACATTACTAGCCCAATCTTTACAGTCCAAATCCAAAAAACACATGTTCCCAAAAACAAACATACGCATACTGTATGAATTAAAAACGCGTGTATCAGAACGTCTACTGCACGAATTAAAGAAGGAATAACACATGCTTTAATGATAAAACAAGCACTGTACAAATTCAAGAATAAAAAACACATGTCTCAATAAGCAATTACTGTTCAGATCTTCATTAATCAAGCAATGATCTTTAACATTCAAAATTTCCAGAACAGAATGAACTAATATAGAAACATAATCAAAATCTTATACGAATTACAGACAAAATAAAAAATGCTCTAATTCCCTAATCAAACAGATTTATGAAATTGAAATTGTTTCCTAATCTGTAAATCCTAAAACACTATAAAACCCTAAATCAAAAACAGAATAAGGGACAAAAAATTTACAGAGAAAAGAATTTACAGAGAGGACAAAAAAAATTATAGAAGAAATTTTTACAGAAGAAGAAAATTAGAGAAAAAATTTGTTACAGAAAGGAAATTGAGAGATTGCGCTTGCCGGAATTCTTGAAGCATCGTCACTCCTTGCAAACCTAGGGTTTCAACATCTGAAACGCTAACTCTCTCCATCACACCGCTGCCGCTCTAATCCTCATCCGTTGTACCTGTCAAAACAAACAGAAAGAGATCAAAAATAGCTCGGATCGAAAGCAAACACAAAGCTTAAAGAACAGACACTGCCGGAGGTAAGCACTTAGCTTCTTCCATTCTGATATAACTGTTGTTGTGGTTCTGAGTTTAGTTTTAGAGTTTAGGGGTTGAGAGGGCCAGCGCCGCCGCGTTTGGTTGGGTTAGGGTTTATGGTCTGAGGTTGAGAGAAAGAGAAGGTAGAGTGAGAGAGAGAAACAAAGAGAAATGGGGGAAACATTTTGTAAAAAACATATATAATATGTTTTATAATCTCATACGTTATGCCTTGTTGTGCACCTTCAACGATCACCTTATGACCACCATCATATGTTGCAATACGCACGTCCATGATAATCACCATGCACCCTCCTACACGGAGTCCAAGCGGATCCGTCCCAAACCCTTTGGGCCAAGCCCAATCTTTAATCACGCCTTCCTCCTGTTTTATTTTTCTAACACGCTAGATATCACACCCCCAGCCTAACGGGCCCAGTCCAAAATATGGACTTGGGCTGTGACTCTCAACACTCCCCCAGTTTACTGCATAGTTCAGAGTTCATATCCTTGTCTTCTTGGGCCTGAATTCAATATCTGAATTCAGGACCCTAATACTTACACCCCCATTTTTACTAGCCCAACCTTATTTGCACCCCCAACATTTTTTTTATTTTTTTATTTTTTTATACTTTATTTTATTTTTGTATTTTTTTGTTTTATATGTTTATAAATTATTTTAATATTATATTTACTATTATTATAAATCAAAATATTTTTTTCCTAAAAACTCTTCAAATATTCTATTTATTTATTTGCATTAAAAATATTTTTTAGCATGCGTTAGTAAAACATTTTTGCAATTAATACATTAAAACATATTTAACCAACACTAAATTATTTTTCATAATTAAATTAATTCAGAAATTAATTTTAGAAAAGAATTGAGAATGTATTTTAATTAACCATGCGCTTGGTTCAAAATCTTTGCTATTCACACACCCGAACTAAGTACAAGTGAAATTAAAATATCTGCGTGATCCATAAAAAATACAAACCCCTATGAACTAGGAATTGAGACTCTGATTCCTCATAAGAGGATATGTATGCATACGACAAAAATCGTGGTAAGTTCCCCTAATAAAAAAACCCTATTCCCTAAAGATTAATTCTAAACCTAGTATCCTTTTGAACAAGGTAGATGAGGGGTGCCTAACACCTTTCCCTCATCTAGAACCAAGTCAAAAAACCTAGAAACTCTAACTTTTTAGGGTTATCCTTTATTTTCCCTTCCTTAGGATAAAAATTAAGGGTGACGACTCTGTATTTTCAAACTATTTACAACATACGGCTTCTTGCCATTACCGTAATTACTGTTGTTAGTGCCAGATGCACCCAGAATTGTACCAGCCTTAATACACATCTCAACACGTTACCCGATAATAAACATGTCTGAGAAAGAATATGAAGTACTGCCAAGCATATGTTGAAGATAAGGACCTCATAGGGTATTCATGAACAGATCAACCAACTCACGATCTAGGAGGGGAGGCTTGACCCTCACAGCTAGTCCACGCCACCTCCGGGCGTATTTCTTAAAAGATTCACCAGTCTTCTGTGACATGCTCTGAAGCTGAGCATGGCTAGGTGCCATAACAGTTTTATAGTGATAATGCTTTAGTAAAGAATCAACAAGTTCTCCCCAAGTGTCAACATGAGTCTTCTCAAGTTGCATATACCACTCTAAAGGAGCCTCAGTTAGGTTGTCCTAAAAAAATGCATAAGAAATGGTTCATTATTAGCATAAGCAACCATTTTCTCCAGTAAGAACGGAGATGACTTTCTGGACAAGTGGTTCCCTTATATTTTTCAAACTCTGGAACCTTGAACTTCAGAGAAATAACAACTCCATGAACCAGAAACATAGGAGCATCATTGAAACTAGGCTTTTTAGAAGTCTCCATAGCCTTAAGACGCTCTTCAAGAGCACAATACATCTTAGCAGTTTCAGACATATCAGTAGTGAGATCATCATGAGGGTCATTAAGATCAATAACATTATGATGATCATCCATTATAACCCGAGGATTCCCCCCATTTGCAACCTTAGGTCCCCCATTCTCAAAAGTGGAAGCATTATCAACAAGTTTGGCGACATTCTGCCTGAGTTCTTCTGCCCCTAAATAACAACGTGAAGGGTCTCCATAAGCTGATTCATTCTTTCCCCCATTCAATCTGTTCCATGATTCGTTGTTGATTAGCTCGAGTGCGGTACAGGTGTAGAGAAGTCATCTTATAAACTCTGATAAGAATAAGAACCAACAACTGTGAATGATATGAATGATATGCATGATGTGTTAGTCGTTTCCAGAGCATCTAAGAGTATTGTCAGCCATTCGAAATAACACATAATATGATAAGCAAAATAGATAATAATCAGGAAGTGATATAGGCAATACTGCTTTTCATTCAAGAAGAACTTCAAATCAAATACGTCCGTAAAAGATAGTTAGCAAAGTACATAATTAAAGGATAAAGATCCCTTCCAACAAGCTTGACGATGATCATACAACAAAATAAAACAACACTAAAATAGGAGGATCCCCCATCTCTGTGTAATACAAAAGCCCTTTGTGTCTAAAGTATTCAGCACTCAAGTCTTTGGTTTCTTTGAATAGTTCTTTGATCTTCTCCCGATCTCGCCCTCTTAAAAAGCTGTAAATGACAACATCTTTCTTGTACAAATGCGCCTGGAGATACTAGCACTGATCAATCAACTTTTCACATTCTTTGCACTCAGAAAGTGAAATCGGCACAAGAGCATTCTGCACTTCTTCTAGATGGGCTCTGAGTCTTATATTCTCTTGCATCAAACGAATCATCTGGTCTTCATATCTATGATCTTTGTCCATCCTAACACTTCCGAGTTGTATTTCTAACAATCTGATCTTTTCTTTTTACTTGGCTACAGATGTCCGGAGATTCTCACATTCTCGTCGCTTTTCCTCGGCATCCTAGACAATTTTCACATAGTCTTCAGCAGACACAAAATAATTTTCTTCTATCCCAGGTTTCTTTTTGGCTTTCCTGACTTCAGAAGTGCCCTCGTTGATTATATTAAGTTTGTGTACCCAGTCTAAGTTATCTGCACTGGCTGCATAAAGCTTCATCCTCGAATCGTGGTTTTTCTGGAGAAGTTTTATGTTTTCGAATTGAACTTGATTATACTACTCAGTAGGCATTGACTCATACAAAACAAGAGGTGGTTATTCACACAACGGATTCTCCCTTTAAAATGGTAACATAATGGTCCCCACACTTTCTTTGACCCACTCGACAAAAGGAGCTCTGGCGATAACAACCTTCTTCCCTATGGAGTCTCTGTATCTTTTGTGAATATTTTTCTAAGCATTCTCTATTGTCCGCAACAACTCCAGATTCTCTCCCTTCCTAAAATATTTAGTTTCTGCAACTTCTATCTCTTTGGGTCAGTCATTCGTTGCATATCCCAATTGTCAGAAAGCCAAAACAAGACCGTAATTGATGCATCCTTGTGTTCCCATGAGAGGAACATTAGGGAAATCTTCACAGCTAGTAATGATACTCAAACCTTCTCCTGAGATATAGTACCATCTAATGTCATAGGAAGTGAGTGCAACGAGTCTCTTTGACCAAGGAAGAGAGCCCCTGGTGTCTATAAATGGCCCTTTCACAGAAAGATGAAGCATGCACCATTTATACAACATAGATGAGCAAATGTTAACAATTCCCTTCTTGGTATGTCTCGAGTGAATGACATAATATGTGTCTGCTAGAAATGTCGGTACCAGATTCTTGTTCATGAAGACGCATATAGCAGATAAATCCATAAATTCCTTCTTGTTTGGTAAAAGGATTATCCCATAGATTATGACAGCTAGCAGTGCCTTGAAAGAAACCCAATTTATTTTCTCATCCACTTCTCGAGCTTTCCCATCCAGGAACGTCAAAGCAAAACCATAGGTACCATCATTTGGCTTCCAATTATCTTTCGCTTCCTTCAAGCTCAAATAAAGAGCAACGACAATGAAATCCTCTCTTACTTTCTCAGGTGTACAGGAAAAAAGGATGTGCTCATTAACTCTTAATTGCAAGATATAAGCATACTCTTCTAGAGTGGGTGCCAATTAGTAATCTTGAAATGTAAAACACCTCAAATTCTGATCATAGAATTGGAGGAGTGTCACCAAGGCTTTCGAATCAACTATGATATCGAGTAGCCACCAAAGATTTTCATAACAGTCAGTAAAATTATTCAGATTATCACCAACTAGTAGAGTACTCAACCCCTTCAGAAGTGATTTTTTGATGTTAGAAACCTGGTAACCATGAGTGTGTCTGATAGCTTCTTTTTGTTATTAGTGATGTTATCCATCTTTGGAAAAGACAATAACTCTTGAAATACCCTGGAATGAACATGCATATGCTAATTAGATATATACATATTTTTTTGGACATTTATTCTTGGAAAAATAAATATTCTATGATGCAACATGATGAGATCGAGGCTTCCGCAATACAAGACTACTGTTGGGCTGTCTCTGAATGCATAGAAATACCAGGTTGAAAGTTTGGAACAAAACCATAGAACCATACAGTCACCAACGGAACAGAACTAATTGTCACCAATAGAATATAGTCACCATTAGAGCATAGTCGCCACCTGTACCTGTAAGAATATTTCTCTCCCCACTCACGGGTGAAGACTAGGTCAGGGTAGGGTCAAGGATAATCAGAGTCCTGAGTCCTCCTGAAAGTACTATCACCGTACAACATACATGATCATGATAACACCTCATTTGAACCTTAGCTGACGGTGGATATCATGATCGAACATAATAGGGAATATGCCTATCAGCCTTTTGGCCTAGGTATTGGGCCTTTTACCTTAGTAACACCCACCCCAGAAAGAAACATAGAATCCAACACAATAGTAGTATGGAAATTGGTAAAATGCTATGCAAACATATGCACAAAATCATGTAAATAAAGCAGCAATAAAGAAATAACATACAAAAAACCTAAAGACAAGAAAAAAAACAAAATCTAGGATCGACTTGCTAGATGTCCCCAGTTGTCGTGCCGCGAAAAAGAATAGAGTCACCACCGGACTCTATTTATCCCGAAGGAAGGGAAGATATCGAGAGAACCCCAAAGAAATGGATAAGATGGTCTTGCGACCAAGAGAAAGAGTAAGGAAGTAAGTTACACGAGGGGAAGGAATTAGCACCCCACGTGTCTCTGGTACTCCATAGAATCCACTTTTGTTTGTTCTAATATAAGGGTGTGTAAAAATCTATGTGTAAAGCATAATGCTAAGAGGGAATGCATGCGAACGAAAACACGGGGAAAATAAGGAATATTTACAAAGTTTTGCTCGCCTAGTTCTCGCGACCTAGTGCCCACGTACTCCCTCGTGCAATGGGAAAGTCAGAGCGTCGTAACTCGACTCACATGTTTTGGTTTGTTGTATGTTTTATAGCTTGAAAAATAGTTTTAAAAGAAAAAGCCAAGCGGCAAAATGAAGTTTGGATTGGTTGGTTTGTTTTACCTTGAAAAAGGGTTTTTGTATTATTAGAGTGTTTTGAAGTTGAATGAAAAAAAAGAAATTTTAGTTATAATGCAAATGAAAAAGAGAATTAAAAGGTCTAATGGAAACTAGCAAAATAAGCCTAGAGTTTTCATGTAAAGTTGATCCTATAGTTGAGGATAAAAGGGAAGTCCACCTATGTTAGCATGCATGGTTTGTGTGATACGGTGGCAGAACCGACTGTTTTTACTTGTTTGCATTTTGCGTTTTTTGTTTGCAAAATGTCACGGTAAGCAAGAGCCGCCACCGAATTTTATTTCATCCAATCATGGAAAAGGAAAAAGAACAGAAAAAACCTTTTTTCGAGGTTTCTGAGTACGGGGGGTAGATTATAGAAAGGGAAGGTGCTAGCACCCTTTCTATCCATAGTTTTCCATGGGCTCTTAGGTACTTGCTCATATTTTTAAAATTGCTTGTGTGTGCTTGTTTTGAAAAAGTTTTACTTCGTGATAACCCTTGTATCAGTCCTCAAGGGTGTGACGAAGTTGTTTTGAAAATTTGTTTTGAAAGGTGTTTGTGTGAAAAGTTTTGTTGAGCAAGTACTTAAGATTCTACCTACTCGAAAAAAGATTGTTTATTCTCGTTTCCTTTAGACACCGATATCCTACTATTATGGAGAAGGTAGTCCCGTCGTTGGAGTTTGTAAGGGAAGTTCGAAAGGGACAAGTACAGTCACTAAAGCAATGGTTAGAAAACTTTAGTAGTAACCCTAGAGTCTTAAGATCTTTCTGAGGCAACATTTCCGAGGCAACATTCGAATGGGACATTTTATCTTTTAGACAGGAGGGCAACTCCTAAAAAAACTATCCTAATTTAAAAAAAAAATTAATCAATTAAAGAAAATAAAATATTTTATATAAAAAAAATATTTTTTTATGTTTTTTTTTTGGGATTTTGATTTGAGAAAACAATTTAATTACAAATTTAAAACCTAATTTATAATTGTTTTTAATTATGAAAAAAGATGAAATTTAATTGCCCTAATTTAAACTAAATTAATTAATTCAAGGAAAAAATATTTTTTATGAAAAAGATTTTTGGCTAAATAAAAAAATGATTTTTGATGTTAATTAAAGAAAATTAAGAAAATAATAAAAAGAATTAAAAATAAAAAAGAATAGAATAAGAGAAGAAATGGGCCTGTGTTGTGCTGAATGAGAGGGGTGCAATGTTGAATTTCCCAGGCCCATTAGCCATCCAAGCCCAGTCAGCGCTTGGTTCCATGTGGTGTTGACCTGAGGGTGTACCATGGTCCTTCACTGGCGAGCATTGGATCTGGCTGAGTGATGCATCAAGTGGTTGAATGGTGATGGCATATGATGGGCGTTTGGATGATAGACACACAAGATCTGTAAATGGAAAATAAGAAAATAATTTTGATGGGACCTGGGATCGAACCCAGGTCCTTATGTTCACCAACAACGTGCCTCACCACTGGGGCAATTGGCTTAGTTGTTACTATACTGAAAACAAAATATAATAAGGAAAAACAAATGGTTAGTGGACAAAAACGCGCGAGATTTAAACGAACAAATATATGGTTGCCACATTATCTTCTTCTTCATTCTCCATCGTCTTAGGTTCTTCACCTTTACCTACAGACAAAAGTCTGTAGCTACAAACCTGTACAACTGAAAAACTCACAAAATGCAATATAAATGAAATTGAAGACCAGGGTTCAACTGGTCATGATGTTACGGTCCTCATGGTACCTTATTCATGGCCTAATTTTACCTGTAGCCAAAAACCCTAAAACGCATGTGGAAACCCTAACAATGGCAAGTACAGATATAGGCTTCAAAAATGCAATTAAACTATTCAGTCAGCTTGCAAACATGCCAAAGATCACAAATATGTCAATCAAATGTGCTAATAATGCCAGAATTGATGTAATCGATTTCAAGAAATAAATCAAACCGTGTGAGTGGTAGCGTGTGTTTCTGGGCGCGAGAGGACTTGCAAATGATCCAGTTAGCTCCAGAGATGCTCCAGGATGCGATTGGCAATGTTAGAATGGCTTGAATTGGCCTGTAGCTTGAAATCTGATTCACACTTTTCTTTGAAATTTTGGAGTTTTGTTCTTGCTTTTTCCCGACTGCCACCCTTTTCTTATGCCTTGTACATGTTCATTATATATATCCTAAAACGAATTAGGGTTATAAAACTGGCTTGTATCTTTGCAATTATGGAAGATTGATTTGATTTCCATGCCATATGTAAATTTGCTATATTGAGCCAAATCATCCCTTTCTTGTACCAATCATGCTTGATTCGACTTGGCCTTGATATTTCAGCATATTTTGATTGCAAACCTGTCAAAAAATCATATCAAAACAGATCTTTGATATTATTTACCAATTATTTGATTTAATTTAATTTTTAATTAATAAAAAATCAAAATAAATTGGAAAATGAAGCAAATAACATGTGGATAAGTAATTGGGCCGTGGAGCATGTTATAAGTGAGGTGCAAGCATAAAAAGTTAGGCCTATTTGGCAAAAAATGTAATTTTGAGCCCATTTGACTTTTGGTAATTTTGCAAAAAAGGTCAACTTTGACAAGGCATATCTCCTACAATTTTAAACCTAGAGAGGTGTTCTGGGACTTTTTAGAAAGCTTAGTATATCCCCTAAGCAACCCTTTTGGTCTCATCTCAATTAAATCTTCCATGTTCATGTAAGAAGCTTTGACCCAAAAGGTATTTTTGTTGAATTTTCAAAAGGACCTATAATGTGGAAATTCATATCTTTTGATGAGTGAATATTTTGAACTTGTGGGATGAAGATGAACTGTAGGGAATTGCATCCTCTTCAAAGTGAGCCTTGGATGGAAAATTTCTGATAAAGCATGTTGAAGTTATGCTTGGTCAAAGTTTGGTTGACTTTTCCTAAGAAACCCTAATTTAGCAACTTTTGGATTTTGATGAATTTGGAGCATTCCTTGAAGAATCATGATCAACCCTTGATCAATTGATGGATATCACTTCAAAATGTTGATGTTGACCCAAAATCTTGAAATTTGACTGTATGTGGGCCACAATTGACTTTTAACCTAATACAGTCGATTCTCAAGCATCTGAGTAGTTGACTGGGCAAACTTCTTGTGCAAGGCACGAAAATTTACATGAAGGGTCTTGAGAACATATTAGGACCATGGAGAGCATATGAGGTGTTTGGAGTCAACCTATCTTGATGAAAATGGAAACCCTAATTTGAGACATACTGCCTTAGTAGAGAGTTTGTCTGGTCAACTCTTGGGCAAACTTGAGCAAATTGAGGATCTCTAGGAGTATGTAATGAGTAAAATGAGAGGAAAATTTTTGGGGTACAACAGCTTCCTCTGTTCAATCTTCTTAAACCCGAGGATGTAGATTGGCTCGTCTGCCTTTCGTGATTTGAAGGTGGAAGATGATTGAACACTAGAGTGCCCAAAAATTTGCACTCGCATGAAGCGATACTTGATTCGTGATATCAGGAATGGGCTTATAGATGCCATTTGAATGTGGCTAAAGAATTGTCGGAGATGGGCTTAAAGATGTCATCCAAGATGTGACGGAGTACCGTCGGAGATGGGCTTAATGATGCCATATAGAGGATGTTGATTTCCTGAGACATTCCTTCGATAAGAGTCCATGCTCTTGTCATTGAGGAGGAATCTGTTGAGGAATGTTGGTATCTGTCTTGGGAGAAATATAATTTTATGAGCTTCAGTTGTCCGTTACTCTATTGGGGAAATAACTCCTGCTTGAGGAAGCGGAAGTGAACTGCATATCTGGTAAGGGTACAAGCTGCACCCTGACTTATTGGGGGAAATGTGAAACCAATCGTGTTTGGTTAGGTCCAGGTCTTACAGTGTTGTGGACTGCTGTCTGGAGATAAGAGAAAAGAAACCTGGATGGTAAGGTTATGAGAAGGAACCTGGATAGTAGGGTTACTTCGATATGAAATCCTAGATAGTAGGGCTATGAGAAGGAACCTGGATAGTAGGGTTACTTCGATATGAAAGCCTGGATAGTAGGGATATGGGAAGGAACCTGGATAGTATGGTTACTTCGATATGAAAGCCTGGATAGTAGGGCTGTGAGAAGGAACCTGGATAGTAGGGTTACTTCAATATGAAAGCCTGGATAATAGGGCTGTGAGAAGGAACCTGGATAGTAGGGTTACTTAAATATGAAAGCCTGGATAGTAGGGCTGTGAGAAGGAACCTGGATAGTAGGGTTACTTCGATATGAAAGCCTGGATAATAGGGCTGTGAGAAGGAACCTGGATAGTAGGTTTACTTTGATATGAAAGCCTAGATAGTAGGGTTGTGAGAAGGAACCTAGATAGTAGGGTTACTTTGATATGAAAGCCTGGATAGTAGGTATATGAGAAGGAACCTGGATAGTAAGGTTACTTCGATATGAAATCCTGGATAGTAGGGTTGTGAGAAGGAACCTAGATAGTAAGGTTACTTCGATATGGAAGCCTGGATAGTAGGGCTGTAAGAAGAAACCTGGATAGTAGGGTTACTTCGATATGAAAGCCTGGATAGTAGGGCTGTGAGAAGGAACCTGGGTCGTAGGGTTTCTTCGATATGAAAGCCTGGATAGTAGGGCTGTGAGAAGGAACCTGGGTCGTAGGGTTTCTTAGATATGAAAGCCTGGATAGTAGTGCTGTAAGAAGGAACCTAGGTCGTAGGGTTACTTCGATATGAAATACTGGATAGTAGGGCTGTGAGAAGGAACCTGGATAATAGGGTTACTTCGATATGAAAGCCTGGATAGTAGGGTTGTGAGAAGGAACCTGGATAGTAGGGTTACTTCGATATGAAAGCCTGGATAGTAGGGATGTGAGAAGGAACCTGGATAGTGAGGTTACTTCGATATGAAAGCTTGGATAATAGGGCTGTGAGAAGGAACCTGGATAGTAGGGTTACTTCGATATGAAAGCCTGGATAGTAGGGCTGTGAGAAGGAACCTGGATAGTAGGGTCACTTCGATATGAAAGCCTGGATAGTAGGGCTGTAAGAAGGAACCTGGATAGTAGGGTTACTTCGATATGAAAGCCTGGATAGTAGGGTTGTGAGAAGGAACCTGGATAGTAGGGTTATTTCGATATGAAAGCCTGGATAGTAGGGCTGTGAGAAGGAACCAGGATAGTAGGGTTACTTCGATATGAAAGCCTAGATATTAAGGTTATGAGAAGGAACCGGGATAGTAGGGTTACTTCGATATGAAAGCCTGGATAATAGGGCTGTAAGAAGGAACCTGTATAGTAGGGTTACTTCGATATGAAAGCCTGAATAATAGGGTTGTGAGAAGGAACCTGGATAGTAGGGTTACTTCAAAGTGATAGTGTAGATCAGTTGACCCATTTGGTTTTGGGAACTGAGTTTCCGTTAGTCGTCTGCAGATGTGATTTATATAACTGCTGAATTTGTTGAAGCTAATCCTCTTTTCCTGGAAAGATATCAGGGTTAGTTATATGTGATGCATGAAATGCAGGGTGAGATGATGTTCTCAAAATAAATGAGATTATGCTGTATATGACATGTATGCATATGTCATGATGTATGTTCATGAAATGCTATCGGGGTATGCTTGCGTCTGGGAAAATAAATCCCTGATAGTTGCTAGAGATTGGTAAATATTTTGTCGGGAGGAGATGCTGCTTGAGGATAAATTCTGCGGGGAATGAACCTAGAAAGTGTATTCTTGTAGCTGAAGTGATGAACTTTGTCGGGGATTGAGCCTTTGTATCTAGAGAAATAAACTCTGCTTGGGGGACAAAATTTAGTGACTCGCCCGCAATTATGAACCTTAGCTAGGGTGGTTACGTCCTGTTTTGAGAAAGCTGACATCAATGTCTTTGGATACTTTTACTCTGTGGGGAGCGTATGTATTGATGATTGTGCTCCAAAGCTGACTCTATCCCGATACCTGCTGGGCGGAGTAACCGTTGGGTTTGACACTTCTTGTTTTTGCCCCTGTTTCTGGAATTACGAGTAATTGTCTTTTGTTTCTTATGTAAATATTTAGGAGCAGTAATCATTTTCAAATGCATATATAAAAAATAAGTCATTGGACGTTCTTGCAAAACAAAACAGAAAAAGAAAAAACAAATTGAAGTTTCTTGTGAAAATGATTTGTATGAAGTTGGCTTGTAATAGGCGTTTTTGTACAAAGAGGCTGACGCTCTAGTAAGAGAACACCGCCAAAAAAATAGAAACTATACAATTTGTGTAAAAGAAAGAAAAACATCTATGTGAAACAACCCCGTTGGGTCCCAACTCTGCTATTGCCTTTATATCTTCAAGCATCTCATCACTTTACTTCTTGGCCGAAGGTTGATCAGATTGGTTGGCGCCGTCCGAGCTTGATAGTCGATGCTGAATTCTGTTGGCAAGATGATCCAATGAGACATAGTGGTACTCTTTATATCCCTAACTTTTTCCTGGACCGCCCTTCCGGGTTTTTAGTCCATCAGGATACCCTTTTTTCCCAAGCCTCCCTTTCGGGTTTTCGACTTGCCGGGTGTACAGATTTTTTCATTTTCATCCCTTATTTTTTCCCGAACCCTTTTGGTTCGCCGGGAAGCCCTTATTTTTGCCTAGGCCGATCGACCTAGTGGGTCTTTTAGTTAGGCGTAGTATCTTTTCACTATGTCTGCATTGACAGGGTGAGGAAGGTCGTCACCATCCATGGTGGTTAGAATCATAGCTCCTCCCGAGAAAATGTTCTTAACCACAAATGGCCCTTTGTATGTGGGGGTCCATTTGCCCATGGGATCACCTTGTGGCAGTATGACACATTTGATCACTAGATCCCCGACTTGATATTCTTGGCGTCTAACCTTCTTGTTAAAAGCCTTGATCATTTGCTTTTGATACGTGTTACCATGGCAGATAGCAGTAAGTCTCTTTTTGTTGATTAGATTTAACTGATCAAGTCGGGTTCGGATCCAGTTGTCTTCGTTCAAACCCGCATCCTTCATAATCCTAAGAGAAGGTATCTGGACTTCGATGGGCAGGACTGCCTTCATGCCATATACTAGAGAGTAGGGGGTTGCCCCTGTCGACGTCCGTGTTGAGGTACGATACCCATGAAGAGCAAATGGTAACATCTCATGCCAGTCTTTATATGTCACCGTCATCTTCTGTACAATCTTCTTGATATTCTTGTTAGCTGCCTCAACAATGCCATTCATATTTGGCCGGTAGGGAGAAGAATTATGATGCTGTATCTTGAATTGTTTACAGATCTCAGTGATCATTGTGTTGTTGAGATTCGTACCATTGTCAGTAATAATTCTCTCTAGCACACCATATCGACAGATCAGATTGTTTGTATAAACCATGCTACGACGTTCTTAGTAACTGTAGCAAAGGAAGCCGCCTCAACCAACTTCGTGAAGTAATCGATGGCTACTAAGATGAAGCGATGTCCATTGCAAGCGGTGGGACTGATTTCTCCGATCATATCGATGACCCACATTGCAATGGGCCACAGAGCTATCAAAACATTTAAGGGGACCGGAGGCACGTGCACCTTATTAGCATAGATTTGGCACTTATGACAAGTTCGAGAGTGCTGATAACAATCGGCTTCCATAGTGGACCAGTAGTATCCTGCCCGTAGGATCTTCTTAGCCATGGTATTCCCACTAGAATGGGTTCCGAAGGTGTATTCATGTAGATCTGTCATGATCCTCTCTGCTTCGCTCTTGTCTACACACCGTAGTAGTGTGGAGTCATGGTTGCGTTTATAGAGGATTCCATTACTGAGAAAGAACTTTGCAGCGAACCTTCTCAGAAATTTCTTATCATTGATAGATGCCCCTTCAGGATACTCTTGAACTTCGAGATACCTTTTGACTTTGTGAAACCAGGGTTTGTCTGCCACTTCTTTGGTATCGATTTCACAGCAGTGTGCTGGTTCATACAACCTCTCAATGGTGATTTAGGGAGCTTCATTGTCCCACCTGACCTTGAACATTGACGACATGGTAGCTAGCGCGTCCTCTAACTGATTCTCTTCTCGTGGGAAATGTTCAAAGGTGATCTCTTCAAAATGCGGTAGCAGTGTCAATACATACTCTTTGTAAGGGATAAGGTTCGGGTGCTTCGTATCCCACTCGCCTTTGATCTGACTTATCACCAGAGCGAAATCCCCGAATACACTCAAGAACTTGATCCTTAGGTCAATAGCAGCCCTAAGACCCATAGTGCACGCTTCATACTCCACCATGTTGTTGGTGCAGTTGAAACATAATCGGGCAGTGAATGGAGTATGACAGCCCTCAGAAGATATGAGTACGGCGCCAATACCATTACCCAGTGCGTTTGAGGCTCCATCAAAATACATAGACCATTGGGATCCCTCCTCGGGTCCTTCCTCCGGTCCAGGTTCTTCATAGTCAATCACCAACATGATATTCTCATCCGAGAACTCGAAATTCATGGATTGGTAATCATCCACGGCCTGATGAGCCAAATGATCGGCCAATACACTCCCCATGATTGATTTTTGGGTTGTATATTATATGTCGTACTCGGTTAAGATCATTTTCCACCTTGCTATCCTTCCGGAGAGAGCGGGCTTCTCGAAAATATACTTGATCGGATCCATCTTTGATATCAACAAGGTAGTGTGAGTCAGCATATACTGTCTCAGTCAGCGAGCAGCCCATGCCAAAGCCAACAAGTTTTCTCGAGCAATGAGTATCATGTCTCACAGTCGGTAAACTTTTTGCTAAGGTAGTATATTTCATGCTCTTTTCTACCAGACTCGTCATGCTGCCCCAGCACACACCCCATTGAATTGTCTAGCACTGCCAAGTATAATATCAAAGGTCTTCCTTCAACTGGAAGCATCAGAATTGGTGGTTCTTGAAGGTATTCCTTGATTCTTTAAAAAGCGGTTTGACATTCATCATTCCACTTTACCACTTGATCTTTCTTCAGAAGCTTGAAGATTGGCTCACAAGAAGCAGTTAGATGTGAAATGAATCGGGCAATGTAATTTAGGCGTCCCAAGAAACCTCTAACTTTCTTCTCTATATAGGGAGCTGACATCTCTTGTATGGCCTTCACCTTTGTAGGGTCTACCTGAATACCTTTGTAACTGACGATGAATCCCAGAAGCTTACCAGACCTTACCCCAAAGGTGCACTTGTTTGGATTTAACTTCAGCTTGCACGTCTTCAACCTATCAAACAACTTTTGTAGATGATCAAGTTGTTCTTCCTCAGTTTGAGACCTGGCTATCATATCGTCAACATAAACCTCTATCTCATGGTGAATCATATCGTGGAACAAGGCGACCATGGCACGCTGATAAGTTGCCCCAGCATTCTTCAACCCAAACGACATCACCTTGTAGCAGAAAGTGCCCCACTGTGTAATGAAGGTTGTCTTCTCCATGTCTTCCAGAGCCATCTTGATCTGGTTGTAGCCAGATAAACCATCCATGAAAGAAAAAACTTTGTGTTGTGCGGTGTTGTCAACCAGAAAATCGATGTGGGGAAGCGGGAAGTCATCCTTGGGGCTTGCCCTGTTCAGGTCTCTATAATCCACACACATTCGTACCTTACCGTCCTTCTTAGGTACCGGAACAACGTTGGCAACAAACTACGGATAAGAAGTGACAGCTAAGAATCCTACGTCGAACTGTTTCATGACCGTTTCTTTGATCTTCTCTGAGATTTCAGGGTGCATACGATGGACCTTCTGTTTAACCGGAGGATAGTCTTCTTTAGTCAGCAGGCGATGTACCACGATATCAGTGTCCAAACCAGGCATGTCTTCATAGGACCAAGCGAAAATCTCAACATAGTCGTGCAGCATCTGTATCAACCTCTTTTGACGCTAAGCTCCAGATTTGCACCTATTTTAACCTCTTTTCTGTCTTCCTCAGTACCCAAATTCACTGTCTCAACCGGCTTTTCATGAGGTTGAATGGCCCTTTCTTCTTGATGTAGTAGTCTAGAAAGTTCTCCAGGCACCTCACAATCATCCTCACCTTCATCCTTGACTTGGTTGATCGGATTTTTGAAGTCATAACTGGCAATAGCAGAGCTGTTATCAATGGGATCCAGAGTGGATATGGATCTGCAGTATGATACGTTAGTGTGTGTAAGAGAATAGCTGTTTTGATAAAGTGAAAATAGAAAAGAAAAATAGAGAGTGCAAAATTTGTATGCAAGAAACATCCAATGCTTTATTAATGATATATGAAATGACAAATAACAACCCTTACAAACAAAACCAGTGTGCCTCGGGAAAGGCACAAGGCCATAAAGTTTTAAATAGTTTATTACAAATCTTAAAACAAATAAGTCAATTATTGCAGAATAAAAGAAACTAGTATAAAGTCCCTAGTCGTCCAGTTACTCGGTCCACTGTTGGTAGTTGGGTAGATCCAGCTGTCGATGTATGAGTCCTCCTCGCTATCTTCAATGGCATTAATTCCCCGATTACTGATGCGTAGGGGAGGTCCTCCAGCCCGAGCGCGTCGAACAGCCCTTTGAGCCCCTATAGTAAAGCCCATACCAAATTTGTCAGTTTTGTGAGTGAAATCAGGGAGCTGACCCCAATTGGTATACCCACCTTCTTCAACCACGGCCCTGACGTCCTTGAGGGCAGCCATCTTCAGAGGAGGTTTGCTGTTGGTAGTAGTTTCAGTTGATGCAAAGATCTGAGGGACCTCTTCAAAATTCTGACAAGGAGTTTCTATGAATTCCCCGTCCATCTCTACGTAGCGGAAGGAATTGAGGTGGCTCACCATATACTCCTCCTCACCCTGCACAGTGACAATCTTCCCTTTCACCGGATACTTCAGCATTTGGTGGAGTGTGGAAGTAACTGCTCCAACCTCGTGGATCCAAGGACGACCCAACAAACAAGAATACGACGGCCTGATGTCCATCATATACAAGGTGGACCCAAAAGTCTGAGAACCCACTTTGACAGGGATGTCCACCTCCCCGTGCAACATTCTCTTCTATCCGTCAAAAGCCCTTACCACAATGATACTAGGCTTTAACGTCAAACCCTCGCAATCCAGCCGATCCAACGCCTTCTTAGGCAAGACATTCAGCGAATATCCAATATCTACCAGCACATGAGCCATAGTGGTGCCCCTGCATTCAATCGAGACATGCAGAGCATCATTATGCTTCCTTCCCTTTGGTGTTAAGTCTGCATCTGAAAACCCAACCCATTATCAGCAGTTAGGTTGGCCACACAATCTTTGAACTGATAAGCTGAAGTTTCCTGCGGCACATGCGCAATCTTGAGGAATGCAATCAAAGCCTTCACATGGGCTTCATAACACAACAACAACGACAACATGGATATCTTTGATGGGGTCTACCCCAGCTTCTCGACCATATTGAAGTCGCTCTTCTTAATTATTTTTAGTATTTCCTCTATCTCTTGCTTAGAGGCTTCCACAACAATTTTCCTAGGCGCCTCCGTCTGGGCAGGCTCACCTATAATTTCTTTGCCGCGGGTATCAGGCGATTCGCAGACAGGGGTAATAACTGGAGTAAGAACAGGAGCAGTAGTTGATGTATTAGCAGGAGCAGCAGATGGAATGACAATAGGCTTGTTGACAGTCTTAGGTGAAATCTCGGGAGAGAAGACCCTTCCACTTCGGGTGATTTTGCTGGTTCCGAAAATGTTACCAATAACAGTATCAGCCTCTTCATCCTTCAAATCTTGTTTGATGCCATGATAGTACACATCGGTACCGTAATGCTAGGGGAAGCTTTGTCCGAGACATACGAGACAGGACCAGGAACAATGATTATCAGCGGAGCAATTCTTGGAGAAGATGTAATCCTAACAGGTCTTCTCGAGGAGACCTTGGAAGGATTGGCGGAAATTGTTATAATGGCAATGTCTTCAGACGGGACTACGGGAACCAAAGTTTTCTCAAACAAAATTTCCTTGCTGTCCATCAAGCGTTGAACACCTGATTTCAGCAAATGGAAACCAGAAGGTAGAAATGAACACATGTGGCAACCTTCACCACAACCCGTAAATAAACCGGCCAAGAACAAATTCTTCTTCACAGTCATGAGAGGAGTAGAAATTTCATCAACAGAGGTAACGAACAAATCAGTATCAACATCATTAATTCCACGACCGTGTTTAGGAATGGGAGCAGTTATGACATTTGGCTTCTCTGGAGCATCAAACTCTATTTCTTTGGCTTCAATCAGATCTTGTACCTTATTCCTTAGAGCCCAACAGTCATTGGTATCGTGGCCAGGACTCTCAGAATGATAGGCACACCGAGCATTTGGATTATATCGGGGAGATGTAGTATTGGGATTCTTGGGAGCCTCTTTCAAGGTTTCCAAGTTGGATCTCATTAGATGAGGTAAAACTTCAGCCAATGTCATGTTGATTCGGGTAAACTTCCGTTGCGGTCTTTCCACTCTTTGTTGATTGTTGCATTGTGGAGAAACTGTAGGCCTAGGTATGATTACGACACTTACTGTCTGACGATCCTCAACCCTGTTTTGGCCCCTCAGGCTATAGATGGCATTGGCTTCCTTCTTACCAACAAAAGGCTTCTTTACTGAGCTTGAAGAGGAATCCTTCTGTATCTTGCCGCTCTGAATCCAAACTTCTACTCTTTCTCCAGTTAGAACCAGCTCGGTGAAACTAGCTGATGAGCTGCCGATCAAATGATTGAAAAATGGACCAGATAGCGTCCCCAGAAACATATCTACCAACTCCCTATCAGACAACGGGGGTTGAACTCTTCCAGCCAAGTCTCTCCATTTCTATGCAAAGTCCTTAAAGCCTTCACTTGCACCCATGGACATACTCTGGAGTTGAGTACGAGTAGGAGCAAGGTCGGCGTTGTATTGATACTGCTTGTAGAAAGCAGCAACCAGATCTTCCCAATTTCGGACATTGGCTCCCTCCAGCTGGTAGAACCATTCAAGCTGAGTCCCTGACAAACTATCTTGAAAGAAATGAAACCACAGATTTCTATCAGCGGTGTGGGGCTGGATCTTTCTGACATAAGAACGGAGATGGAGTTTTAGGCAGGACAACCCATCATACTTAGCTAAAACTGGAGCTTTGAACTTCTGCGGGATGATCACTCCCGACACTAATCCTAATTCTTCGAAACCCAGTCCACGTATCCTCTGAACTTCCATGGCACTCAAACGATCTTCCAACTGCTTGTATCTATCCTTAGCAGGAGGATATTGCTCATCATTGTAGTCAGTATCATTGTCAGAAACTGCAGGACTGGGATCCTTCTCTTCTTCCTGATTCTCCCCTTCCTTGGATGAAGAGGTCATATCGACTTGTCGCTTCAACCGCTCTCCAAACCTTCTGCCCATATTTAGAATACCGAAAGCCTTCTTATTTTTCTTTTTCTATTTCAAGATGAGGGCTTTTAGGTCCTCTTTCCCTTTTGCCAGACTTATGAACATTTGTTGGAACTGGGCGTTATGTGCCTGCAGGTCCTTGATGCTTTGTTCGAAAGACATTTCTGCTGAAATAAACAGCGAAGAAGATGTGAAACCTGTAATGGTACTTGTACATGCAATGTTATGAATGGGATGCTCATGCAATGATTTCAAAGACTTTGGGAAATTTAAATTTGCAAACCAAAATAAACAAAGATTTTATTAGCTGAATTCAAAGTTCGAATGCCTTTTAGGAATTACAATTAAAACGAATCTAAAATTATAAAAGACATCAAAATTCCCATGGATGCTTCCTCTTTGTTCCGAGATAATAATTGAGTCTTTTTTCTTCCTGGAGATGCTTTGTGAGCTCTAAAACTTTCCTCTCCTGAGCATGGAACTGATCCCTGTAAGTATCCCGCTCCTTCATCAACTGAATCCAAGACCTTTGTAATTCCCCAAGATCAGTGGGCATATAAGGATAGAGAACCATATAAGGAATACCCCCTTCAGTAGTGGGTTCCACAATCATCGGTAAAACTTCCACATAGGGCATCATAAGCTTCTGGGCACAAGCTCGTACCCATTGAAGGTAATGTTCCATAGGAATGGAAGCCTTTGGCCCTAAAGCCTTGATGCCAGATCTGTTTACCATGCCCCAAGCTCGTATGAACCTCCGTCGATACTCGTGAACATCATCCTCATAGTTGAATACAATTCCCTCAATAAGTTACTCGTGGGGACCATCTCTTCGAGCGTAACCAAATTGTCGCGGAGCTAAACAAGGATTGTAGGTTATACCGCCTCTGATGCTAAGTAACGGGACATTAGGGTACTCCCCGCAGCGGTCAATAATAACAGTGTTTTCCATAGCTCGGGAACACCAGAGAATATCCATATGAGTGAGTGACATTATCCTTTGTGACCAACCCAGACATTCTTCATTCTTCAGTACAGACTTAGCGAGGTGAGAAATAAACCACCTCGACAGCAATGGCATGCAACACATAAGAACCCATCTTCTCTTCATGGTACGAGTATGGAGAGTGTGCAAAATATCTCCGAGCAAGGTGGGCACAAGGTTGCGGGAGAGGAAGATCTTGATAGCATTCACATCTATGAATGAGTCCAGATTAGGGAATATAACTAACCCATAGATTAGAAGAGCCAAAACCTCCTCAAAATCCTGAAAATCCACATCATCCCAAAACAGCTGGGCCTTTTCTATCAAAAACTTGGCTAGAAAACCCTTGACTCCGCTTCTTATTTCCCAATTGGATACCATGTTGGCCCGTTTCAGATGCAAAGCTAAGGCAATGACTTCTGGCTTAGGAACTTCCTCTAGACATGTGAAAGGCAACTGTTTAAGAATGGGTATATCCAACAGTTGAGAGAATTCTTCCAAGGTAGACACCGATTGATAGTCTGGAAAGGTGAAGCAGTGGTGCTTGGGATCAAAGAACTGAAAGAGTACACTCATTATCTTTTTATCAAAGTTTGAAGTAACCAGGTTGAGAAGTTGACCATGTCACTTGGTGAACGCAGAAGTTTTAGAAACCCTTGATACTAGCTCTTTGAGTTGGGAAGGTATCTTCACAAAGCTGATTCGGATAGTGTTTCTACGAACGAAAACCATGATTTGCAAAACAGAACAAAGATAAATTCCCTTGGTCTTTGAAATGGTTAGTGCAATAAGAATGGATGCTATGTTATGATGCATGAAGTCATGACAAACCACAGGTATAGAAAACACATTCAAATCACACGAAGTCCTTAGGTTTAAGGCTTACATGAGGTTAAAGGTCATACCCTCTTGAAGTTTAGTTGGTTTCAAACCTGTCTTAAAAAGTAACTGGGTTCTAAGGGATCTCAATATCACTGACCATCCTTTATCGGGCATTGTCTCAGCTCAAGCAATCTTTTCTTGCGGCCGAAATATCCTGAAAGTCTGATCTCAATGAGTGTAGCATAGAGTATCAACCAATCCTCATCTCTACACCGAGGCCGGCTATCTCACAACTTTCTAATGGCCAAGTTTGTTCAACTAAGGTTCTAAGGTCCGTTAGTGCTTCACGACACCACGCGGCGGCCCCGTATTCTCCTCGTTTCCCCACGAAGGATACTAGAACCAACCAAAGTGCCACACCAACACAACCATCGCTTAAACCATATTGGTCTACGCTGTACAATCTCCCTAATCTATTGCTGTTTACCTAAAAAGTGTCCCCAGATCTGGGTGTAGGATCTTTAACAATGCCCAAGCAAAACCCTTTAAGAATAAGGCATACAAAACAAACAAGAAAGTAATTAAAAAAATGACCTAGATCCTAAGGTATACTCCACTTATTTATTTCCCCAGCAGAGTCTCCAGTTCTGTGATACAGCGGCAGAATCGACTGTTTTTACTGGTTTGTGTTTTGCATTTTTTGTTTGCAAAATGTCGCGGTAAGCAAGATTCGCCACCGACTTTTATTTCATCTAATCATGGAAAAGAAAAAGAACAGAAAAAACCTTTTTTCGAGATTTCTGAGTACGGGGGTAGATTATAGAAAGGGAAGGTGTTAGCACCCTTTCTATCCATGGTTTTCCATGGGCTCTTAGGTACTTGCTCATCTTTTTAAAATTGCTTGTGTGTGCTTGTTTTGAAAAATTTTTACTTCGTGATAACCCTTGTATCAGTCCTCAAGGGTGTGACGAAGTTGTTTTGAAAATTTGTTTTGAAAGGTGTTTGTGTGAAAAGTTTTGTTGAGCAAGTACTTAAGATTCTCCCTACTCGAAAAAAGATTGTTTGTTCTCGTTTCCTTTAGACAACGCTATCCTACTATTAAGGAGTAGGTAGCCCCATCGTTGGAGTTTGTAAGGGACGTTCGAAAGGGACAATTACAATCACTAAAGCAATGGTTAGAAAACTTTAGTAGTAACCCTAGAGTCTTAAGATCTTTCCGAGGCAACATTCGAATGGGACATTTGATCTTTTAGACAGGAGGGCAACCACTAAAATCTCCTATGCTTAATAACTGTTTACCGAAGGCAACCGAAGTGAGGCAAACCCTAGGAGTGAATATGTGCACGTGAATTTTTCAGTTAATTTAGTCTTTGCATATTAGTTGATCTACCATTTTAATTTTCAAGCATTCTTCCCATACAATCCTATTAACCATGCATCTAACAATTAAACATTTGCAGGAATCTAAAGTGCGAGAAAATAAACCTAACTATTACAGGGCTTTGGCAGTTACATAATCATCTTGACTAAAAATAAACCTAACTATTACAGGGCTTTGGCAATTACATAATCATCTTGACTGAAAATAAAAATGCGAAAGTTTAAAACCCTAATTACTATTACAATCCCGGAGCAGTTACAATAATAATAAAATAATTAAAATATGCACGACAAATTAAATGCGAGAATGGTTAAAAACCCTAAAATCTAATTGATGAAAATATTTAGGTTATTTTGGAGAAAAGAATTAATTAGGTTATGTACAAAATTAACCCTAATTTCTAATTAGTTTTAATTATAAAAAGAAACTGAAATTATCCTAATTTAAACTAAATTAATCAATTAAAGAAAATAAAATATTTTATATAAAAAAATATTTTTTTATTTTTTTTTTGGATTTTGATTTGAGAAAACAATTTAATTACAAATTTAAAACCTAATTTCTCATTGTTTTTAATTATGAAAAAAGATGAAATTTAATTGCCCTAATTTAAACTAAATTAATTAATTCAAGGAAAAAATATTTTTTATGAAAAATATTTTTGGTTAAATAAAAAAATGATTTTTGATGTTAATTAAAAAAATTAAGGAAATAATAAAAAGAATAGAATAAGAGAAGAAATGGGTCTGTGTTGTGTTGAATGAGGGTGCAATGTTGAATTTCCTAGGCCCATTAGCCATCCAAGCCCAGTCAGCGCTTGGTTCCATGTGGCATTGACTTGAGGGTGTACCATGGTCCTTCACTGGCGATCATTGGATCTGGCTGAGTGATGCATCCAGTGGTTGAATGGTGATGGCATCTGATGGGCGTTTGAATGATAGACACACAAGATCTATAAATGGAAAATAAGAAAACAATTTTGCCAGAACCTGGGATCGAACCCAGGTCCTTATGTTCACCAACAACGCGCCTCGCCACTGGGCCAACTGGCTTAGTTGTTACTATACTGAAAACAAAATATAATATGGAAAAACAAATGGTTAGTGGACAAAAATAAGCGAGATTTAAACAGACAAATATATGGTTTCCACGTTATCTTCTTCTTCATTCTCTGTCGTCTTAGGTTCTTCACCTTTACCTACCGACAAAAGTCTGTAGCTACAAACCTGCACAACTCAAAAACTTACAAAACGCAATATAAATGAAATTGAATACCAGGGTTCAACTAGTCATGATGTCACGGTCATCATGGTACCTTATTCATGGCCTAATTTTACCTGTAGCCAAAAACCCTAAAACGCATGTGGAAACCCTAACAATGGCAAGTACAGATATAGGCTTCAAAAATGCAATTAAACTATTCAGTCAGCTTGCAAACATGCCAAAGATCACAAATATGTCAATCAAATGTGCTAATAATGCCAGAATTGATGTAATCAATTTCAAGAAATAAATCAAACCGTGTGAGTGGTAGCGTGCGTTTCTGGGTGCGAGAGGACTTGCAAATGATCCAGTTAGCTCCAGGATGCGATTGGCAATGTTAGAATGGCTTGAATTGGCCTGTAGCTTGAAATCCGATTCACACTTTTCTTTGAAATTTTGGAGTTTTGTTCTTGCTTTTTCCCGACTGCCACCCTTTTCTTATGCCTTGTACATGTTCATTATAAATCCTAGAACGAATTAGGGTTATAAAACTGGCTTGTATCTTTGCAATTATGAAAGATTTGATTTGATTTCCATGCCATATGTAAACTGGCTATATTGAGCCAAATCATCCCTTTCTTGTACCAATCATGCTTGATTTGATTTGGTCTTGATATTTCAGCATATTTTGATTGCAAACCTGTCAAAAAATCATATCAAAACAGATCTTTGATATTATTTACCAATTATTTTATTTAATTCAATTTTTAATTAATAAAAAATCAAAATAAATTATAAAATGAAGCAAATAACATGTGGATAAGTAATTGGGTCGTGGAGCATGTTATAAGTGAGGTGCAAGCATAAAGAGTTAGGCCCATTTGGCAAAAACTGTAATTTTGAGCCCATTTGACTTTTGGCAATTTTAAAAAAAGGTCGACTTTGACAAGGCATATCTCCTCCAATTTTAACCCTAGAGAGGTGTTCTTAGACTTTTTAGAAAGCTTAGGATATCCCCTAAGCAACACTTTTGGTCTCATCTCAATTGAATCTTCCATGTTCATGTAAGAAGCTTTGACCCAAAAGGTATTTTTGTTGACTTTTCAAAAGGACCTATAATGTGGAAATTCATATCTTTTGAGGAGTGCATATTTTGAACTTGTGGGATGAAAATGAACTGTAGGGAATTGCATCCTCTTCAAAGTGAGCCTTGGATAGAAAATTTCTGATAAAGCATGTGGAAGTTATGCTTGGTCAAAGTTTGGTTGACTTTTCCTGAGAAACCCTAATTTAGCAGCTTTTGGGTTTTGATGAATTTGGAGCATTCCTGGAAGAATCATGATCAACCCTTGATCAAATGATGTATATCACTTCAAAATTTTGATGTTGAACCAAAACCTTGAAGTTTGACTGTATGTGGGCCAAAGTTGACTTTTAACCTAATACAGTCGATTCTCAAACATCTGAGCAGTTGACTGAGCAAAATTCTTGTGTAAGCTATGAAACTTGACATGGAGGGTCTTGAGAACATATTAGGACCATGGAGAGCATATGAGGTATTTGGAGTCCACATATATTGATGAAAATGGAAACCCTAATTTGAGACATACTGCCTTAGTAGAGAGTTTGTCTGGTTAACTCTTGGGCAAACTTGAGCAAATTGAGGATCTCTAGGAGTATGTATTGAGTAAAATGAGAGAGAAAATTTTAGGGTACAACATTTTGCAACCTAAGGTATATCTTAATTCACTTCCTAAGATCGAATAAATAAATCCTATAGGGAGCATGTAAACATGCAATGGAAAGTAAACACACAAAGCTTCAGGAGTATCCACTCACTCAAGTAGCACACGCCTAACCGAGGTACCATGTTACCAAGGAAGGAAATGGAGAAGGATCACTCCTAACCATAATATCGTATTATCGAGGTAGGACAAGGGAGGAGGGACACCTAACCAAGATGTCGCGTAATCAATGTAGGATAAATGGAAACTTAACCAAGATATTGAACCATCGAGGCAAGCAAGAATATGGTAATAAGTGGTTATTAACCATGGTATCATGTTACCAGGGCAAGAAAGATGAGGGGCGTTGACTCTTAACCAAGATATCATGTTATCTAGGCAAGAGAAGAAAGAGAGTGAATCGTCTCAAGCGACTAAACACCTAACCAAGATATCGGGTAATCGAGGCAGGAGATAGAAGGCAATAGTGAGATCACATCGATGCCTCAACGTGCACGTCACGCGAGCTAATGACAAGGCATGGGGGATTGGTTACAAATTCCTGTATTCCACTTGATCGACTCGATAATAAGAAAAACATGATTCATAGCACCAACGCACACCATGAGCTACGAATGACTGATCAATTCATTTTGATGGACATTCTTCCATATTTGTACTTAATCATTTCTATGTTTTTATTTGTTTAATTTTATGTTTTATAATGTTTTTCTAATTTAGTTTATTTTTTGTTTAATTTGATTTTCGTATTTAATTTTCAGCATTGGCAGCTTTTATTGAAAAATTCAAAACTCGAGCTACAGGAATCAGATCGAGGCATTCTAATATGCGTTGGAAAGCTAAGAGAAAGAGATACAACATTCATATTGGAGCCAGAAGATAATTAGGAATCTATCAGGATTGAATAATCCGTTGAAGTTGCAGCATTAGAATAATTTGTTTTTGGATCTTTTTAGTGGGTGTGGGTCATATTTTTGACCCGATTCATTTTGTAAGTGGAAACCCTTATTTTATTTTATGAGGCTTTCAACTACTAGAGAGGGAGGGTTACACAATTTTCACGAGAATTTTTTTTGTACGCTTTCTATGGAGAACTAACTTCCGAAGGAAAATCCTGCTGCTTACGGGTTCCATTACTTTGAGGTTATTCTAATACCTATTTAAATTCGATTTCTGTTTAATCCTTCTCTATGAAATCATTTGCTTAATTTGATTGCAATTTTTTTTCTTAATTCAATTGTTGTTCATATGATAGAATTGACTAAATTCGATTGTATGCATGTTCCTAAATTTAATTGTGTGTTATCGTTTGCTTAATTCGTTAACTTGTCATATTCTTAACTGTTTGCTTAATCCGGTAATAGGAACATAATTCGTATGATTTTAATAAATGCTTATATTATTGATCTCATAATCGAATAGGATCGAAATAGTTTAGGGATTGGTGTTATCATAACCGATGATAAGTCAGAACCCGAATCAGTAGGATTAGCCGTTTTAGCTTATTGAATAATCACTTATTTTAATCTATTTTTATAAGTCGACCCTAAAACTAAACCCCCCCAATTCAATTCCTATTAGTTAATAAAAATACAAGAATCCTTGCGATATGATACTCGAGTTGTCGTTACCGTAAATACATTTAAAATTTGTTCATTTATGACCCATGCGCGACAGCGGATTAATGTCATGAACTAGAAATGGCAGGGTCGATTACGGACCCTCTGCTCTCCTTTCTTTCTTTAAGGAATTATTAATGGGGGATAGGGAATGAGACTCCTATTTTGATGTCTTTGGTGCAAATGTAAACACACAATGGTAAACAAACAAGCACAAGTATGAATTGCCTGCTACATGTCTTTTAAAACAACATTGCCCACCTAACGTAAGGACTCCCAGAACATGCATCTCTAGTCCTACTTCTCATGGAAAGGAAAGAGGTAAAGCATGCATATATATTCATACTTCTCACGACATCAGAAAATGGTAAAGAATGCAACAGATAAAAGGAAACAGATGAGAATATCAATCGAATGCAAGTTCGTCAATTATCATACGAAAGCAAAGAAACCCGAAATACTTCGAGCAAGCTTCACCAAGAAAATACAATAGTCAAAAATACTATCCAATGAATCTCATGTGTGGAAATAAATTGTGAGCCATGAATGCGTTGCATCACATCAAAGTTCTTGCTCAAGACAATACTATACAAGTAAAGCAATAATCCAAGAGGCGCGCGTATCGCACATCCAAAGCTTTCGAAAACTTGCACAAGTCACAAAACCGGTTAGCAAATAACAAGGGAACGAAATCAGCATTAAACACTCACATCATAATTTAATTTACCATGTAAGAATGAAGAAAGTGAAAACAAAAAACATCGGAAAGTGAAAAGTTATTTGCAATTAACAACCAGATTCAAATTTCAATGTCAGAATGAAAAAATCAAACGTTAACCATTAAAATCCATTTGGAAACACTATCAACATATGAAATGTTACACTTTACAAAAATCAAGACCTTGAATTTAACTCTGACATTGAAACGGATCAGAATTAACAATTGTAAACTCCAATTCTCAAGAACCTAACAATTAATCAAACAATTCCAGTTTTCATCGTTAACAATAATTTATCTTAAACCAAGATCTCAAGGTTCAGTAATTCAAATATCTCTCAACGTATCACCACTTAAACACAATTCAAAATGTGAACCTGTAAATCCAGAACTCAAACTAAAAACCACTTCATGAACCAACAAATCACACTTCAAGAATTAATATGATTCACAAACTCAAACTCTCTTTATTTCAAGAATTAGCACAAATATTAGTCAATTTAAACAAATCTAACCTATTCCACATGCTTCTATAATCTAAATCAAGAAACGAGATCCACATATTCAATTCATATCAATTTATGTATTTCTCAATTAAGTACTTATCCAACAAAATCACCTAGCAAAATCAATTAATCGGGTAAAATTAAGAATTACCGAATTGAAGACTTGATCGGTGAAGTTGAATCGGAGTTTGAAGAAGATAGGAAATGCTAAAAGATTGATGGAGGAAGCGCGTGGCAAACGCTTTGGCTGAAGGTGGCAGACGGCTTGGATGCATGAAGGCGAGCGCCAGGCTGGGAGGTGTCAACCGGATCGGATCAAGGAGAGAGAGGGAGTGGCGTGCAGCAGGTTAAGATAGTATGAGGGTGGTGTGCGCGAGATTGAAAGAGAGGGAGTTTTTTAGATTCAAATTCCTTTTTCTTTAGAGAGAGAGAGTAGAGAGTATTTTTTGAGCTTTTGGTGTGAAAATTAAGCAAATGAATTGAATGTTGTGAAAATAGAGAGGAAAAATTGATATATAGTCTTGGAAATTGGGGCTTGGTTTGGGCCAAGATAAAGCCCAATCAATTTCTCACTAGTGCAGATTTTCAGTGTCAGCAAACATGACCGCACAAACAATTCACAAACTAAAAAATAATCGTGCGAAATCTCGATGCAAGTCCAACATCACAATCCTAGATGACGAAATTTATGGCGTCATGCCGAAAGAACATATGAAATTCGATAAAAATAGGGCAAGTTATGAATTTTTGAATGGCGAGAAACTTTGGCTCTGACACTGTACTTTTCAGTAATGCAGAATTTTCAACTGTTCGGTTTAAGTTATGAGCCATCAATCGAAGTCTTTGGCGCTGAATCCGAATTCAAGCCTTGAAGAAAACTTGTAGCTAACATCATTTGTGAAATTATGTCGAAAGAATCGCCTCGATACAATAAAAATCAAAGAAGTTACGATTTTTACAATATCAAGAAACAATGACTTAAAATTCCAGTTCAGTGCAATAGTTTCTCTGGTAATTCGCATTTCCAGGGGTCTTCCTCAAAGAATCATTCCTCGACCCGAACATATAAAATGAAGATGTCATCAAGATGTGTTTTTTTCCACAAAGAATCACTAAAAAACGTTGAACTAGGTGGAAGTTATGAATTTTTGAACATCTGAAAAATAACGGTTCAACACACCATTTTCACCGTATTTCCACTATTTCTTCTTCAGAATACTTGCACGTTTGAAGATCTTCCTTACCGAATCAGCTTCCGAGCCAAACAAACAAATTGAAGGTGATATTAAGAAGGTTTTAACGCCTCAAGAAATTATCCAAAAGAGTATTCCAATAAGAAGTTATGAATGTTTGATTATCCGCAAAATGGCGGACCAACAATTAAATTCAGTACACTGTCTTCAAAGAATTAAAATTTTGGAGGTTTTCTTTACAAAATTAGCCATCGATCCAAACACGAGAAATGATAAGAAAATCAAGGTGATCTCAATGCTCGAAGAATCAACAAAAACACTGAATCCAACGAAAGTTACGAATTTCCAAACACCCGAGAAACAGATAACCAATCATTAAATTCAGATACCGTTTCAGGGAAATCAAATTCTTCAGAGACTTTCTTCACAAAATTGGCTTCCGGTCTGAACATATGAAATGAAAAAAATATCAAGATGTGAATTTCTTAAGCTCAAACAAGCAAAAACGTTGTTTCTGGCTCGCACCGTCTCAAATTCACTGAAACACCCGATTCCTCCATAATTTAGAGTGTGTTGACTTACATGAGAGATTGACATAATGATGGCTTGATTTATTATTTCTTTGATAGCTTGAGAAACATACGAAACACCTTTAAACCTTGAAAAACCAGAGTTTTGCCTTATTATGCTTCCCGACAAAACAATCTTTTTATGTGTAGCTTCAAGAAATAAATACGTTGATCCCATGACCATTTGCGGATTAATGATGCATGCAATGTTATATGACCTACTGAGCAGTATGCATAAGCCAGATGAACCTTATAAAAGGGTAGGACAAATTTGGAGTATGACAAATGTTATCTAGACAAATGCTTTCATAAGAAAGATATATAGTGGTGTATGTAAATAGTTTGTTGTGGATTGATATCTTGGAAATATCTTGAGCATTGTTCCTTTTAAAATATAGAGTAAAGATTCATTGTCAAAGCTGTGTATTATATTCCCCCGGGTTTTTAAAAAATCGAGGGGAAACATATTTTCTATTTTCAATAGAAAAATAAAATAAAATAAGTAAGCCCTTGGTTTTAGAAGAAAACAGGGGTGAATAATATATTTTTAAACATTATATTATTTACGCCAAATATTAAAAAAAAATCCAGATTCATCATCATCGCTGCAATTTCAAATTTTGTTGTATATATCTTTTCAGAGGTCGGACAACCTTATTTGTTTAACCTGGAAGCTGAAGGATAGAAAAACACAAGAAAGGGGGTTTGAATTGGGGTTTTCAAAAAGAAAATAGTATGACAGGTTTGGTTATCCTGGTTCATTTAAACTCAAACTACTCCAGTCCACCCGCCAAAGTGATTTCGCCTCTCTCAAACAAGGTCTTAATCCACTAATTAAAAAATGATTACACAAACGCAATGACTATCGTCAATGTCTTCTTGAGTTTAATCCACAACTTGGTTTCTCAAGGTATTACAAAATATAAATCAATAAAAGTGTGTACAAATGATGTTTCTAAAAAACTATATCATAACATTGATGTTTACAAAAGATTAAAGCACAAGAGAGAGCTAGTAAAGATATTTCTTTTTGTTTGCACAGTAATGTTGTGTTTTGATTCTTCTTCATAGTCTTATTTATATAGGCGAGGCATATGGGACATAAGAAGATGTATTTGGAAGGTTGATAAAGTGTTGTTAATTCACTTTCCAAAAATACAGATCTTGTCTTGGTTCAACCATTACTTTTTTATTTGTAATGAATGAGTTGTAACTCATCAGAACTTTGCTTCTTTGGGATCTTATCAGAATGGGAATATTACTGTTGATACTTTGGATCATCAGATTTTCTTAATACTCATATGATTAGAACTTGGATGTGACAGACACATTGAAGCTTCTTTGCACTTTTCAGAGTATTTACTTGTCAGTGTATAGCTTGAGCTTAAGTGCTGAATCTTTAGAACTTTTGTATAGATGAGTGCTTTAAGACTTCTTTTGTTCTTAGAGAACTACACTTATCAGAGCATCATAACTTTACTTTCAGTGTTGGTGCTTCAGAAGTTATAACATCAGAACTTCTTCTATTGAGCGTGTTACATGGTTTTTCTTCTAAGTATGTACGTTGTGTCTAATCAGAGCTTTAAAACAAAAATATCTCATCATCTTCTATGCACTTTTTATCAGAACTCCTATGCATATTCAAGTACATTATTATAGAGCATATATATATATATATATATATATATATATATATATATATATATATATATATATAATGTATTTTTTATCATCAAAAATATTACTTAGATGTAGAATCAAAGTATGTTCTAACAATCTCCCCTTTTTGATGATGACAAAAACTTGTATATTTTAATAGATTTCGTAATAACATAAAGAACTAGAGTCTCCCCTTGAGATGAATACTCAACTAGAGAAAAAAAACACTTCCCTGAATATGTTCTGATCAGAGCTTTGTAATGGAAGTTTTGATAAGTCCATTTGATAGAAGTTACCTTCAAGAGACTTTTCCTGTTTGCTTTCAAAAAGTGAAACAAAAGTTATGATATTCAAAATGTCTGAGACTAAGTCTCGACACTTTTATATTCAAAATATCTTATTTTCTCCCTCTTTTTCTCAAAAATCAAAAAGAAATAAAAACACGTAAAGATAACAAAATAGATTATGCATTCAAAGGTGATTAATATAGATAAAAGTAGATAAACAGATGTTTTTTAAATAAGAAACAAACATAGCAGAAATAAAACAATATATCAAAACTAAGGTTGAGGAGCTGGAAGTCGTGTGAACAAAGCTTCTAATAGGCTCTTGCTCTGATTATTTCATTCCTCTTATTTCCCAAGCATGCCCTTAATTTCTTTGTTCATTTCAGCCTGTTTGTCTAGCCTTTCCTTAATAGCTGCATTTTCTTTCTTTAACTCCTCTAGAGTTTTCAACACAAGAGAAGAGGAGGTTGTTTCAACAGAAGAACCCACATTCTCAGAAATCACTGCGGTAATTATTGCTCAGAAGACTTTTCAATTGTCTTGCCTTTATCTTTAAACACGACCAGAGGAAGAGGTTGAGGTTCAGGAGATGGTTCATTACATTCTGATTCCTGAAAGGCTTCCCAAGAAGTGTTATCCAGAAGAAGGAGTGGTTTCTTTACCCAGTATCATAGAACTTGATCCTTGAAGATTTTCAGGTGATCGTAAAAGTTCTGTTGAGCAATTTCATAACTGAGTTCCTTCAGCTTCAGAGGTTCAGAATTAAACCATTTTCTGAACTAATTCCAGTGAGAAACAGAAGCAGATGGGTTAATATTCTCCACACAAGCTTTCTTCAAGGAGTTAACCCATTCCTGTATTTCTTTTTCAAAAACCAGCAGAGATTTGCCAATATCTAATTTGGAAAGTTTTGGTGTTGGTTTTGGAACGACTATTTTGTGAGAAGTGGTGACAAGATTGTCCCAAGCTTCTAGATCAATTATGGTTCTGAGGGGATCTTCTGAGTAGACAGTGGGAGTGGGAGAGTCGATAATAATTATAGGATAGTTAGGTGGTGTTGAATTGTAGGGAGATGGAATATCTAGAATGGAGAAAACTTGTGATGTCATTGTGGAGATTATTGGTGGTTGAGAGGTGATGAGTGGGTAAGTGATGTCTGGAATGGCTGGAGTGGTATCAAAGACAATATTTGGATTTTCGGTTTGGGGAGCTTCAAATAATGGATCAAATCGATTAATATCAGAAAGAACTTGTGCAAGTTCTGGATGAGTCTGATCAAATTGGGTAGAAGGTGGATTAATCAGAGGATTATTTGTAGGTATTAAGGTGTCAATTTCTAGGTCAAAGTCATTAAGGGTTTTAGCAGATGGATCTTCAGCATGTTTTGGAGATGAGGGGGTTTCAAATATTGATAAAAATACTGATTCAGTAACAGAAACAAAAGGTGAGTTATCTTTTTTTTTGGCAGCTTTGGGGGTTTTCTGAGAAGTTCCTTCTCCAACAACTTTCCTTTTTCTTGTCTTTTTGGTAGAAACTTCCAAAGGTTATTGCCCGAGATCAAGAATATTCACATCTGGAATCGTTCCATCACTCTTGCAGGCTTCCATATACCTGAGGACAATTTCTGGAGAGGAGTATGCTTGAGTGAGGAGAGGAAAATCCTTCAGAGGAACTCTTCTGGTGGTGATGACTTCCTTGGAAGTGAGTGTTGGATATTTATTAATGGTTTCAATTATCTTCATTTTATTCAAATTCTTGGCATTGAGTGGCTTTGCAGCATATGGTTCCAGAACATTTTCTTGTTAAGCCTCAATTAGATGTTATATCAGTTTGTTTTCTATTAGAATATCTGAGATAAGCCTTCCCAGAGGAATCCAATCTCTCTTGGTTATTTCTTCTTCCCTTGTTTGTTTGACACTTGTCTTCAGATGGTTGAACAAAATATGAGGAAGATGAACTTTGGATTTAGTGGCGATGAAGTACAACAAGTATTGTTGATCAATGTTGATGTAGTCCGGAGAGCTGGTTGGTTTTTAGTGATTGATGCACACCAAAATTATTCTAGACCAAATTCTGAGTTAATCCTTCAAATCTTTGATCTTGTTTGAGGGTTGTCCAGAGGAAAAAATTTCTTTTGAAACGATGGTTAGGTCAGAACCTTTTGCTTCCATTTCACTACATCTTATACCACGACCGTCATGACCAATAAGCTTTTCAATAAGATCCTCAGTGATGACGATCTTCTTTCCCATAACATAAGAGGTTACTTGGTGATTTGAAGTTATAGCATGAATCCAAAATTCTTTAGCTAATTTGGGGAAGACTTGACCTATTAGACGATCAAAGTATTTTGTCCATCCTTGGAACTCAACATCAGGCGTTAGTTCATACCAATTTTCTTTCATACCCATAAAATCAGCAATGAGTTCACATAAAACTTCCATAGAATCAACATGAGTGAGAAGAGTTCTTGATGGTTCAATGTGCCTTAATTTGTTAGTAGAGGAAGAACCAGGAATGTTGATTTGAGAATCTTGAGACATTTGTAGAGAGGAAGCTATTGTTCACAGTCTTTGAGGGTTTTGAGAGAGTAACAAATATAGATAAAATAAAGTGAGTGAGAAAGAAGATGTGAGAGTGTTTGTGAGAGAGTGAGGTATAAATAGCCAACGGGAGAAAACAAGGATTTTAAATTTAAAATAAAATAAACACAACGATTAATTGCATTAATGATTTCTGAAAAGAGGTATGGCGTGAATATTTTGAATAATTACCAATTTGAAGCGCGCCTCAATGCATCACCTCAACCGTTTCAGCCCTTCAGATTTTGAACATGTGTTCAGTCTTTGAAGGTAACTTTGCGTATAGAGTTGACAAATGTTGATTTGGTGATCTTCTTGCTTCTATCTTAGAAATGAAACAATTTTGGAAAATGTTCAGATCTTCTGGATAGTTTCTGATACAACTTTCCTTCTAACTTCTGAAGAAGTTTTGTTCAAATGTTCACACAAAAAAATAAAGTAAAAAGTTATGAGGATCAAATATAGGAGAGAATCATTCATACCTCTATAGATCTTCTGTTCTACTTTCTTACTCACCTCTTCCTTTTCTAGAATGCATGTAGGATGCATAGGAGTTTTGAATGGCTTACTTTCTGACATATCAAATTTCTTCAGAAGTTATTTAACATACTTGCTTTGATGTATGTTGGTTTGATCAGAAACACTAATCCCATGAGAGACTCTTCAGTATTTCTGAAATTAGATGTTATTCTGATTGGATCATATTTATTTCCCAGAATCATGTTTTCAGGATGTGCTAAGATGCTTATGGATTATCTTTTCTGGATGGAGTCTTCAAAAGTTTGTTGTAATATTTGTGATGTCTTCTTCTAAATTTGACTGAAGTTCTGAATTTTTATTTACTGAAGATCTGTCTTTAGTACCTGTAATTATAACTTCTATATTTGTAAAAGATTCACCGTGCTTTTACTTTTGAGAGCCAAGCTTATCATCAAATCTAACACTAATAGATTCTTCCACAATTCAAGTTTCTGTGTTATATACCTTATAACCTTTTGAACATTTAGAGTATCCTAACATGAAACACTAATGCTTTAGAATCAAACTTGTTCAGATGATTGTTATCTATGGTTCCAGAGCCAATAATCTTTCCTTTCTGATAGCCTCTGAAACCTACGTATCATCCAGTTTTAAGTTCCAGGCTTTGGAACATATGCTTTCTTCCCGTCATGTACCAAGATTAGTGTTTCAACTTTGTTGTTAAAGACATCTGCAACATATATTATTTTATCCTTTGGTACCCATATCTTTTTGTGTCCTTGTTTGTTAGACGTTCCAGAATTCTGATTGTATTTTAATTTATAAGAGTTCACAAAATGAGATTCACTAGTGTATTTTATGTCATGTGTGTGTCCATATGTGAAATGTGAATTTAGGGGTGTGTAATTTATGACCATGTTATTAGCTTGTTTTGGTTGATATGGTTCTTTCCCTTTTGGTTCCACTTATCCTATACCTTTTATGCCGTTTTGGCTAACTCCATAGATCATAGTGGCCATGTTGCTTCTATCTATGTTTTTAGCTAGAAGTTTTTGAAAGTTATGATCATATTCTTTTATGATGTTATCAGAACTAGTTGAAACTTCTGAGACAAATTCTTTCTGAGCTTTTTATAACTTGTTTTTAATAACAGAACTTTCATTTTTAAGTTTAGGGAGATGGTTTATTTTAGCTCAAAATTTTCTGTTTTTAGTTTCCTAGTTTCTTCAGAGTCAGATACTAGATCGTGTTTCAGGTTCTTATTTTTGACTCGAAGTTGCTGATATCTTTCAAGAATTTCCGACAGACTATCTTCTAATTGAGATTTAGAAAAGTTAGAGAATACCTCTTCTGCTTCTGAGTCTGATTCTGATTCAGTTGAGCTAGAGTCATCTGATATATTAGCCATTAAGGCTATATTTGCTCGTTCATCTTTTGATTTTGTTTCAGCTTCAGAAGATTCTGAGTCATCCCACATTTCCATAAGACTTTTCTTCTTTTCTTTGGAAAGCTTCTTCTTAGTATTTCCTTTCTGAATATTTGGGCAGTCACTTTTGTAGTGACCCGACTCTTTGCATTTATAGCATATAATATATTGTTTCTAGATTTTTTGTATCCAGAAGATGATTGAAAGTGATTTCTTATTCTTCAGGGGTTTCTAAATTTCCCATGTTTGTGCTTCCATAGCTGATTGAATCTTCTAGAGAGAGGATATAGTTCGTCTTTTTCTGACGAGGATCCAACATAATTTTCTTCTTTTTCCTGAAAAACTTTAGATTCATATTTTTTATTAGATTTAAGAGCAAGAGGCTTACCTTGCTTATGGGGCTCATCTTCTTCTAGTTCTATCTCATGACTTCTCAAAGAGATGATAAGTTCTTCAAGAGATATTTTGTTAATATCTTTGGAAATCTTTAAGGATGTGACCATGGGTCTCCATTTCTTGGGTAAGCTTCTGATGATTTGCTTTACATGATCTACTGTGGAGTATCCTTTGTCCAGAACTTTCAATCCAGCAACTAGAATTTGAAACCTTGAGAACATTGTCTCAACTTTTCATCTTCTTCCATTTTGAAGGCCTCATACTTCTGAATAAGTGCAATAACTTTGGTCTCTTTGACTTGCGTGTCGCCTTCATGGAACATTCTCAAAGAGTCAAACATGTTCTTAGTTGATTCTTTGTTCGTGGTCTTGTCATACTCGGTGTATGAGATAATGCTCAAGAGGATTGTTCTGGCCTTGTGATGATTTATGAGTTCTTTATTTTATTGATTTGTCATTTTCTTTCTGTCGATCTTCGAACCGCTTTCTCCAGTTGGATGACTGTAGCCATCAGTTACCATATCCCATATATCAGCGTCATGAGCTAGAAAGAAATTTTCAATTCTGTCTTTCCAGTAATTGAAGTTCTCACCATCAAATATTGCAGGTTTGCCGTTGATTCTGTCTTTCGCATCATAGTTATCATTGCTGATGATCTGATATGGTCCCACCATAGTGTTTTTCTTGCTAGGATCTTTTTCTGACACGGTTAAGTGTTTGTACCTAGAACCAGGCACTCTGATACCAATTAAAGGATAGAAAAACACAAGAAAAGGGGGGCGGTATTAATTGTGGTTTTCAAAAATAAAACACTATGACACGTTTGGTTATCCTGGTTAGTTTAAACTCAAACTACTCCAGTCCCCCCGCCAAGGTGATTTCGCCTCTCTCAAATGAGTTCTTAATCCACTAATCAAAACGTGATTACATAAACACAATGGCTACTGTCAATGTCTTCTTGAGTCTAAACCATAACTTGGTTTCTCAAGTTATTACAGAATACAAATCAATAAAAGTGTGTACAAATGATGCTTCTAAAAAACTATATCACAATAGTGATGTATACACAAGATTAAAGCACAAGAGATAGCTAGTAAAGATGTTTCTTTTTGTATGTGCAGTAGTGTTGTGTTTTGGTTCTTCTTCATAGTTTTCTTTATATAGGCGAGGCATATGGGACCTGAGAAGATTACTTTAAGGTTGATAAAGTGTTGTTAATGCACTTTCTAAAAATACAGATCTTGTCTTGGTTCAACCGTTACTTTTTTATTTGTAATGAATGAGATGTAATGCTTTAGAACTTTGTTTCTTTGACATCTTCTCAGAATGAGAATATTACCATTGAGACTTTGGATCATCAGAGTTTGTTGACATTCATATGATTAGAAATTGGATGTGACAGACACGTTGAAGCTTCTTTGCACTTTTCAGAGTATTTACTTGTCAAAGTATAGCTTGATCTTAAGTGTTGAATCTTTAGAACTGTTGTATAGATAAATGCATTGAGACTTATTTTCTTCTTCCAAAACTATACTTATCAGAGTATCAGAATTTTACTTGCAGCGTTGGTGCTTCAGAAGTTATAACATCATAACTTCTTCTATTGAGCGTGTTACATGGTTTTGCTTCTAAGTCAGTACGTTATGTCTAATCAAAGCTTCAAAGCGAAATCTCTCATCATCTTCTACGCACTTTCTATCAGAACTATATATATATATATATATATATATATATATATATATATATATATATATATATATATATATATATATATATATATATATATATATATATATCATGTATTTGTTATCATCAAAACTATTACTAAGATGTAGAACCAAACTATGTTCTAACAATCTCCCCCTTTTGGATGATGACAAAAACTTATATATTTTGATAGATTTCATAAGAACATAAAGAATTAGAGTCTCCCCCTGAGTTGAATACTCAGCTAGAGAAAAAATACTTCCCTGAAGATGTTCTGATTAGAGCTTTCTGATGGAAGTTCTGATAAGTCCATTTGACAAAAGTTACTTTCAAGAGACTTTTCCTGTTTGCTTTCAAAAAGTGAAACACAAGTTATGATATTCAAAATGTCTGAGACTAAGTTTCGACACTATTATATTCAAAATATCTTACGTTCTCCCCCTTTTTGTCAAAAATCAAAAAGCAATAAAAATACGTAAAGATAACAAAATGAATTTTGCATTCAAAGTGGATTAATACAGATCATTGTTCCAAAAATACAACATTAACACCATTATGTAAGATAGATTGCAAGGGCAGAAAAAATGTTTTATTCAAGGATAGAAGAACATTGAAGATTGCTCTATCTTGCAATCTATACCAAAAAATGATGCATAGTAGTTTGGGGCGGCAACATATAAGTTAGGATTAGGGTAAAATATGTTTAACAAGTGCTTTTATAGTAAAATATGATTATTTTACCCCTCAGTTATTTAGGAAACCAAAGGTATGGATCATTTAGTTTTCACTTATAAACAAATAAAACCATAAACTACAATAGCTGGAATTTGAAGCGTGTCCTGATTTGTTTTCCCCATCGGTTTTATTAAAAACCAGGGGAATATATTGTTTTTATTTTTATAAAAAAAAACAAAACATGGTGCGCCTTACCATAATACCTTGGTTTTTTCTGGTTGAGCTGGAAGCTTTGTCATGAAATGTATTATTTGCAGTAGTGAAGAGAGGTACACATCACAACAAAAACATGAAAGAAGATATTTATATACATCTTCTGATTCCTTTATTCACTCTAAAATTGGAATATTTCCATAAAAGCACATGCATTTGATTGTAACTAAGGAGGAACAATTCTTAAATTCTTTAACACTCCTTCTTCAAACCCGTTGAAGGGCAATAAAAAATTTAAGTGACTGATCATTCACTTATAAAAAGGGACGAAGCACTTGTTAAAGCAACTACATATCATTTTGTTAGAATCAATAGGAAAAGTCGCCCAATCAAAGGCCATACATAGTTCTACGAGATCACCTTCTACTTTGGATATATTATTAAAAAAGAGACAGTCCCCAACAGTTTAACATCTATCCATAAATACCAGTTTGCATCAGTCAACTCCTAGGATAAAGTATATGCCCAACCTTTGGGTAACAATAAACCCTAACTAAGCAAGGATGTTTGATTCCGAATTTTAATATGATCTTGATCTCGATCTTGTTGAGATCTCGACCAAGGGTAATTCTGTATGACCCAATGAAATGTTGAGTCATCCACTTATCTCAGGCAACAATCTCTGTATATCATAAAGGTTGGGCAAATGATGGAAATTTATCAATTGTTCCTCGATAGGTAGAGGCAACGTTATTTGTTTAATCATAATTAGTGGATTTCCTTCCACTATCATCAAATAAGGCATGAGAAGACTCGTCATAAGAGGTTTTCTAAAAAAGGGTTCATCATAAGCATTATTAAACACATAACTGTCAAAGATAATTGTTATATTCATGCTAGGATAATTATTTGTTGAGGAAGATATTCTGGTTATATATATATATATATATATATATATATATATATATATATATATATATATATATATATATATATATATATATATATACGCGTACTAGAAAACATATAAAGGGTTGGAAAATTTAGGGTATAACAGATTGAAACCCACAAATAAACATAATATCTTCCTCAACAAATAATTGTCCTATCCTAAATATAACAGTTATCTTCGATAGTTATGTGTTTAATGATGCTTCTGCTGAACCCTTTTTTTAGAAAACCTCTTATGACGAGTCTTCTCATGCCTTCTTTGATGATAGTGGAGGGAAATCCACTAATTATGATTAAACAAATAATGCTACCTCTACCTATCAAGGAACAATTGATAACTTTCCCCCATCTGCCCAACCTTTATGAGATGTAGAGATTGTTTCCTGAGATAAGTGGATGACTCAACATTTTATTGGGTTACATAAGGTAAGCCACAGTCGGGATATCTGCAAGATCGAGATCAAGATCATATTAAACTTCGGAATCAAACTTCCCCATTTGGCTAGGGTTTCCCGTTACCCAAATGTTGGGCTTATACTTCATCCTAGGAGCTGACCGATGCAAACTGGTATTTATGGGTAGATCCTAAATGCTGGGGACTGTCTCTTTTTGAATAATATATCCAAAGTAGAAGGTGATCTCATAGAACTATGTATGACCTTTGATTTAACAAATTTCCCTATTGATTCCGACAAAAAGATCTTTAGTTGCTTTAACGAGTGCTTCATCCCTTTTTATAATTGTATGATCGGTCATTAAAATTTTTTATTGTCCTTTTGGAACTTGCAACAAATGTTAATACTGATGACCCAATCATGAGAAAACAATGTCGAGACAGATGTTAAGACATTTGTTCCTGATACAAAATAATATCAAACAGTAAAAATAAATTGCAGAATGATAAATAACACTACAGATTGTTAACGCTGTTCGGTGTAACGTCACCTACTCTGGGGGCTACGAAGCCATGAAGGAAATTCAATATGATAGTACTAGTTCTAAGCCTAAACAGTCCCCGTTTACAACTTTTCGCCTAATCAGTACCTTGTGCAACTTCTACCTAGAAATCACCATCTAAATATGAGGCCCCCTTCCACTTCTAGTCACCACAGTGATATCTACGACCACAAACCTTGTGACTAGAATAGAAGCCTAATAGAAGTTTACATTTCAAATAAACAATACTCAACTCTTTTTTTTAAAAGCTCATGAGTGAGAAAAATACTTAGTCTTACTTAAAAACTTCAACCAAGAACAATAACTTGATAAACAATCAAGTAATAATAACTTGATAAACTGTCAAGTAACAAACTGTCTACCACACTGTATTAAAAGATACATGGGTGACTTGTAAAAACACAAGAGACTCTCAAAACCTAAGACTTTAGACTTCTCCTAATTTTACAATTATGAAAGTTGAATTACATTAGGTCTAGGGTAGTCTTTAAATACTCCTCAACAGTTCGTGGTCTTCAAAATCTTCCCCTAAATATTCCTTGATCCACAAACAGAGGGTTGCACCAATTATGCAGAAAAAACTCCTTAGTTCTTGGAACAAATATTCAAGTATCCTAAATTCTCTCAACATTCAATTTTAGAAACTTTAATGTTGTTGGAGATTTGATTCACATGTTCAAGATTAAATATTCTTGACCTGCACAAATATTTGAGATATATCCAAAAGATATATCACATAATTAAATCAAATATGTCAAGATTTAAAACATTTGGTACTGATATTCTGGTTTAGGAAGTTATAACATCCTTCGGAACATCTGGTCTTTAATGTAAGCTCATACTCTTCTGTATCAGTTTGATCAAGATGTTATGACATCTTGCTTAAAACCTTTCAAGAACCATGTTTTAGCAAAATTACTGGAAATCCTAAAATCATGGATCTAACAAAATGAATGTCTTGTGAATGATGTAGAGGTTGTTATGATGAACTATTTGAATAATCATCCTCTTTATAGACACACCCTAAAATTTTGGAAATAGTTTTGCAATAAATATATCTGATATTGTAAATTTTTGGCATAATTTAGATATCGAAAAGAGATTGAATTAGAATTGAGATATATAAAAAGAATTATCTAAGAGAAAAAAATTATCAAGGTGGACTGTTCAAATTTTTTCCAGTGATGGTGTTCCTATTAGGGGAGTGAATATGAACACAGTCAATAAATTTAATACTAGAAAACACTTGATGTTGGGGAAAACATAATATGATTTCCCCGAGTCAAGAGTCCATATAGATACTTGAGACACCATGTAAATTATCAACGTAGATGTGCTTAAATGTTTTATGATTCTAATAAACTTATTGACTGTTGAAGAATAATGAGTAAATGTTGGTAGTGTTCTTTTGAAATGATTCTCGATTTTTTGGAAGATTGAGTAAGGTTGGTGTAATACGGTGGGAGAACTGACTTGGGTGTTTTGCGTTTTATCGCAATTGTTGTGGATAGCAAGAGTCGCCACCGACTTTTCTTTTATCCAATAAGGAAAGGGTGAAAAGAACAGGAAAGACCTTTGAGATATTTTCTTGAGTTTAGGGGGAAGATCATGAAAAGGGAAGGTGTTATCACCCTTTTCATCCATAGTTATCTATGGGCTCTTAGTTTCTTGCTATATCACTTTTGAAATCTCTTTGTTTGAAACGTGTTTGTGGTGAATTTTGAAAGCACCTTTTGAAAAGCACCTTCGTTTAGGTAAACTTTGTAATGATTCTCGTCTCTATAAGAATGCATACAAAGTGTTGGACTTTTGAAAATATTTCATGTTTTTGAAAGTTTTTGGTGTATTTTAAAAGATGTTTGTTTTGAAGATGGATTATGAGCAAGCAACTAAGAACGTTCTACCTACTCAAAAGTCTTTTGTTCATTTCTCCATTCCTTTGATATTTCTATCTCACTATTTATTAGTAAGTAGCCTTATCTTTGGATGTAAAGGGACGGGCATGGGTCATCGTATAATCATGGATAGCAATATTATGAGATATCTTAGCATTTTTTCTTAAGGGACTAAGATCATTTGTAAGACAATATTCATAGCGTCATCTAGGGACTATGATCTTGTATTTTTATTTGTTTTGGCTAAGATGTCTCACATGCATATCATGGCCATTTTTCTAAAGGCAACAAAGTGGAGTTAAACCCTAGAGGTACAAGTGTGCAAGTGTTTTGATTTCATGCATTTGTTTTGTCTTGAATTAGGGTTTTCTAGTATTGATTTTATCTTTCCATACAAGCCCTAATTACTAACATTATATGAAAGTGATAAATTGCGGAAAGTAAATATTCTACGCTATTACATCATTTGGGGATGGGGGTACAGATTTACAAATGGGGATTGCAAGAAATTAAATCCCTAATTATCTATTACAACCATATTGAATTATATTGTACAAGAAATGAATATAATGTACAAGGCAAAAATGAAAAAAAAAAGAAATGAATTTTGTTTTGGTTCTTTATTAAAGAAAAAGGTTTAGATCTAACCTAATTAATTGAAAGAAAATAATTTAAATTAAAATAAGAAAATTCAATTAAATTAATTAGAAAAGAAATCTTTTTTAGGGTTTTGTTTGTGAAGAGGTTTTAATTAAATTAAACTAGTATGAAAAAAATTAATTAATTAAAAAATCTAAGTTTCTAAATTAATTTTAATTATAAGAAAATAAACTAAACCTAAATCTAATTATTAGTTTATTTGAGAAAAGAAGTTAAATTTGTATAAGAAAATATTTTGTGTTTTTGGTCTTGAAAAATAACATAAGTATATAATAAAATAAAAATAATTTTTTTATTAATAAAAAATAATTATTATAATATAAATAATAATAAAAAAATAAAGATAAATAAAATAAAATAAAATAAGTTAGGGGTGTGAAATATATTTGAGGTGTTTTGTAGAAAACAGTTTTTTGGTCTGGCCCATTAAAGTTTTTTTTTGTTTGAAAATCAGAAACATGTAAATGGGCTGTGTTGTAGTGAAAAAGGGGGGTGGGACTGAATAAAATGAGATAATCCCATTCAGGGAGGCCCAACACGCTTGTGTGAGACAAAAAGAGGGAAAATGTTAGAAAAAATCAACAAAATGGCAGCGTTGGGGCTCGAACGCATGCCCTTAACAATAAACGCGCGCTGCCTTACCACTGGGGTGGCTATACATCCGGTGTATAAAACAAAAGCATAAATATATATTAAAACTCAAGTCCATGGCCTGAACTTTATCTTCAACCTCACGCCTAGCCAGACAACCTGTATCTTGCTTATTTCTCAACAAAAATTGAAAATGCAAACATGAAAGTTGTAGCAAATTCGAGCACGATTCCAGAAATATAAATCACTAAAACTATAAATCAAAGTTGAATGAGAATTTTTTTGGCCCTAATATGAATCCTAATTTTTCCAGAAATTTCAATCTCAAAATTCTCTAAGCTCAAGCAATATAAATGAAAACTATGGACATGGTTAGCTTCAAGGCAATGATGTCTACATTTTGTCTTTGAAAATGGAAGCCTAACAATGCCTATATGAAGAGTTGAAAGTTCAAAAAATTACCTTCAAAACTGGAAATCATGAAATGAGTTATAGGACCTCTCAAGGTGTTGCGATGATTGGGTTAGCTTTAGTGAACCTCCAGGAAGCTAATGCAATGATTAGTTTATGCCGAGGATGGCTGGATTGGTCTAGAGAAGTCAAGATGAAATGCCCTGTTTTTGAAAATGGAGGTTGGTGAAGATGGAGTTACAGTTGGATAACAGGTGTTGGGATTGTTTATGTATGATGTTTAGAAGCTTTATGAACCAAAAGGCCAAGAAACACACGAGTAGATTTCAAGATTGGGTTTAAAACTCAGAAATGACAAGTTTTGAGGTGTTCTTGGTGATTCTCTGTTTTAGGGTGTTCCAGGGCTTGAGAATTCGTCATTTAGCTTGCAAATAGTGCATGTATTTATAGGCAAGAGGTTTCAAGTGTTACAACAACTCAAAATTTGAATTCTCAAGTTGTGGCAACTTTGCTTGTTTTTGAAGTAAACATGACAAACATCTTCCAAAGGCTTGTACCATGCTATCTAGAGTGGTTGCAAAGTTTAAACATGTTCTTCTGACTTTTTAGAGGAAGCTTGTGCAAAAGGAACAACTTAGAGGCTCAATGCAAGTTGACTTTATGATTAAAGTCACTTTTCAAGAATGTCAATGTTGCTTTCTTCCAAAAATGGATGAATCTTTTGGACAATGGTTCTAATGCTTGGATCATGGCTCTAGAAATTGTGTAAACCATTAACTATGGAGTGAAAAACAATTTTGAGGCCTGAAAAGCAAAGATTATGCAGCCTAGCATGGATTTGGTTCATGTTCATCCTAAAAATCTGCCTTGTAAAACAAGAATGAAACCCTAACTTCTTGCCTTCGATTCTCCTTGCTCAAGAATGATCTCAAGGATTTCTTGGACTTTTTAGAAAGCTTATAATATGCTCTAAATATTTCATGTTGGACATTTTTGAAAACTAAATTTGGAACTATATGAAACTTGGTCAATAAGTTAGGTCAAAAATCAGCCTAACTAGGGAAAAATTTCACCAAGTGTTTTTGTTTCATGGACATGTCTTTATGAATTTATAACTTAAAATCCAAGGATTTCTAGAAATAATTTTGTCCTACAATGTTTTAGATATCATTAAGATCTACAACTTTTATGTTGGGAGTTTTCCTTGAATCCTCTTACATCATGGTGAAAATTTGGTACAAAGTCATGAAAAAAAGGTAGCTTTCCAACACTTAGAAAAATTTCTAAGTCTTAAAATTTTGACTTTTCAAAGACAATTTTGAATTTTTGATTTCTTGATGAACAATATTCATATTTTGTCATGCCTTGATGAAATATGATTTTTGAAACTTGATTTTGATCAAAAAGTCAAAGTTTGACTTTTCAGTGTATCAGTAAACTTTTCATCAGTTGACTGAATTTCAACTATCAATCAATTGATCTTTGGGGAATTTTTCAAACCATTCCATTAGGTAAAAATGATGCATTTGAATCCTTGATATCATGTCTCAAATCAACAAGTCATGTTTTAGGTCAAAAGTCAAAAATTGAACCTTCTCAATCAAAACCCTAATTTTGATCATTTTACCCTTATGTTGATCTAATCAAATTTCTTAAGGAATTGTGATCCAAACTTGATAAATAGCCATATATGAGTTCAAAGTGTTGATATGGATAAAAAATTATGAATTTTGACTGTAATTTGACCACAATTGACTTTTTCCGCAATATAGTTGATTTTAGGTCAACTGATTAATTGACTGAGCAAAAATGTGATCCAAAGCTTGAAACTTGACATGAGAAATTTTGGGAGACCAAAATGATCCATGAAAGTCATATGAAGCAATAAAAGTCCAATTGTCCTTCTACAAACTCAAACCCTAATTTTGAGTCATCAGTGCTTGAGGAGGTGTCTTGGGCTGATGAAACCTTGTGCAGTCTTGAATCAATGGAGATCTTGTGAGAGAATTCTTGAGAAATTGAAAGGGCAAATTTTTGGGTACAACAGTTGGTGATAGCCTTCAAATCTGAGTGAGTATTAAGGCGTGAAGCTAGGGTTCTTGTTCGATATCCTAGGGTAACTCATGTTTAAAGTAACGACCACCAATGGTATAGTTAGTTTTGTTACAATGAGTACATAGTATGTAGGTTCTTGACTGGCCTATTCCTCTACTACGACCCATGAAATTGGAATTTTTTACAAAGAAGATGGTGAAATCAAGGATGGAAGATTAAGGGACAATTGTCTCTTGTTAGACTATGATCAAGTAAATGCGGATGATGCTTAGGATATAGTTTATGATCAATATTTAAGAATTTGATAAAGTAAGAGATGTACTGTAACACCCGTTAACTTAATTAATTATTTAATTAAATTATTTTTTTGGATTATTTTTTAAAGTTGTGAGATGTTCAGAATTATTGGTATAAGTTGTTAGATTATTATTAATTAATTAATTAGTTGATTAATAATAATAATAATGTTCAAATTAATGGAACAATTGTGTTGGGCTCGTGTTATTGGTTGGAAGTAGTAAAGTGAAGGTGTGTAGGTTAGGCCCAATAGGATTGATGGTATAAGGTTAAGCTGACACAAGGATTTGGTTTTTGGAGATTAAGAAGTCTTGTGCGCTGACTGTGTGAAGCTGCGCGAAGAGAGGAGCAAGCTGCCAGGTGTCGAGTAGAACAAAGCAAAGTTGTTGGTTGGAAGTTTGGTAGAGTGAACTTCAATCCATGTAAGGGTGGGGTTCTGACCGTATAATGGGATTTATGATGTGTATTATGTAGGAATTAGTCGTTCGTATGACTGTTGTGCGTTGATGTTTCTGAATTTGTTATTAAAGTTTCCTGTTTCCTCATGTTGTGGTCGTTTAGGGAGTTATTGTACGACTGTTTAATGAACATGTTATAGGAAGTTTCCCAGTTGTTATGGTTATGGGCGTTTTGAGTTGTCTGTATAATTCCGAGCGGTTGGCAGGAAAATTAGTAAATTGTTAATGTGGTCGTCATAGGAAGGGTTCAATGCGACTGTCTTGTACAATTAGTGAATCTGTTGAAAGTAGATATAGTTTCCCGTTGATGTGTTATTCCGAGCAGTTGGCCGAAAATCATGAATTATGTTGTGATGGTCGTTATGTTGTTGTATTATTCTATGTTATTGGCCGGAATTAGTGGTCGAGAAGAATGTTGATAGTGCTAGGTGCCGAGCGACATTTAGGTTGCGAGGTGTGTCAGAGAATATATGTGTTAGATGTCGAGTGACATTAGGTTATGATGTGTACTGAGGAGCACGATACTATTGTCGAGCGACACGAAGTTGCAGATGGTGCCAAGGAACATAAGTAATTGTTATTCTTTTGTTTCTGTGTATGTCAAGAATTATTGAGTCAGTTATTATTCTGTCTTAGTTGTTGTGTATGTCGAGGGGCACATAGTTTCCCTAGTCCTATTGCCCGTGTATGTCGATTTGGTCATTACAGTGTGATGTGTAGTCGTACTTAATTGAGAATTTGCAGGTTAATGAATTAAGTTGAGATGCCTCTAATTTGGCAGATATTATGTTGTAGGCTTATGGCCAAAGTTGAATTATGTTGATGTTAAATTGTTGATGTTGTAGGCTTATGGTCAATATTGATTTATATTGAGTTATTGTTTGTTGTTGATTTTTGCTACATTCATGTTGTGTTGCATACATCACATATCAAGTTGGAGTTGATGCTTGTTAACTTGGCCTGGATTGGCAAAATATTAAGTTGAAGGCTTATGCCTTGTTGATGCCTCTATTTATTGGCAGATTTTTAAGTTGGGAGTTCTGCTCCATTGGTACCACATGCATTTGCATAGAGACAAGTTGCATTCTGGGTTACATTCTGAGTAGTTATGTGGTTGAATTAATTATGCTCATGTTGTTAAAATCTGAGAAGTGGTGAATATGTATGAACTGATTCTAATGTTTTACTTATCATACGTTCTATTATATTGTTCGATTTCTCACCCCTTTTGTTTGAATGTTACTTCGGTGTTGGTAACGTGCAGGTAATCCAGAGCGAAGGTGGTTTACCTTCAGTAGTTCGAGTCATTATCGTTGCTCTGATACGTAACACTCGGGGGGATGAACGCTTGCTATTTTATTGTTGTTATTATTTCAGTTGATTGAACTTTAAGTTGTTGTTCGTTAAATACTTGTTATCTGAAGTTTTTTAGTTAGATAAAGATGTTATATTCCTTTAAGTTGAATAATTGATTCTGCTGGTAGTTATGAAAGTTGTTGGTTTTAAAAGATTATTTATGTCGTTGTTGTTCCATCCAAGTTTAATGTGTTATGTATATGCAATTAATTTCGTTGTTTTAAGTTGTTATTGTAGCATCCTGATTCGGTTGTCGGAACTTTGTAACTATGATTTTTGTATTAATTGTCGGGTAGAATTGGGGTGTTACAAATTTGGTAACAGAGCAAGTCGGTCCATCAGACTAAGTTGTCAAGTCGTAGTTTGTTTAACAATCGAGTATTGTTAATTTGAATTTTAACCGTTGTTTGTGTTGTAGTGATAAGTTGGGATGGATGGAAGGAATGACACTGCACTTGCTGCTGCTTTAGAGGCAATGACACATGCTATGGAGAATCAGCCGAATGTTGACGGAATGCTGGATCTCGTAGTTTGGCGACTTTCCAGAGGGAGAATCCACCTACCTTCAAGGGTAAGTATTACCCTGATAGAGTGTTGGATTTGTTGAAAGATATTGAGATGATCTTCTGTGTGATGGACTGCACTCTAGCGTAGAAGGTTCGATATGGTACTCATATGCTAGCAGTTGAAGTTGATGGCTAGTGGCTAGAGACATATGGTACTCGTATGTTTTTAGGAGGCTCTTTTGATCTTGAACTTCTGAAGCTAAACGCGAGTCTTGGGGAGAAACACACACTGGCTTTGGTTTGTTTTCCCTATAGAAATGCTTGAGTTCAGATATATTTTTCAGCTCACTAATAACAAGTTTATCAGCGGTGTGGATTTTATCAGGGTCATAAGGAGTATGAGCAGCTTGCAACTGAATATAAGCGGATTTCAGTGTAGAGATATTAGTGAAAATTTTATTTACTAGGGTTTCCACGGCTTCTGGATTCTGGTTCATGGCTTCTTCCATGGGTTAAGGGTGGACTATCTGACTTCTTCTTTTGTAATAGAACTTTGATTCCTTTCATAAATTCGTAACATTTCTTCCTTGTAGCCGGTAATAATTGTGTGACTTGTATCTCGAGAACTTGTACCACCCATGCTTGTGGTTTGTAGAAAATTTAAGCCTTTTGTGTCTTTTGAGAATTATGTAGTCAAAGCAGAAACTTTAATGGAATGTAACTAATAGAACTTGAACACGTTGAAACTTGCTACAATTCAAAATTCCATGTATATTATTTATGTGTTTTTGCAAGATGGATCCTCTTGAATTATGCCATTTCCAAACATTCTTTACGCTTCTTAGCTTTTGGTAAATGAAGGTCTTGATCACACTTTGGTCAAATTAAGGAACTTTACCCATTCGATCTCAAATTTACTCCATGATACTCCATGATGAGTGTCTTATATGTTCCACAAGAACTTGAACCAAAATTTTCCTTGTATGCCATGTTCCCACAAGAACTTGGATTCAAACAAACTCGCGCACCATGCTTTGGGTCTTAAAACTAAAATTTCTATGTTTGAACTTCCAATTCCAAACACCATGCACCTTAAACCCGCATGAACGGAGATCCTTGAATTGACAAAAGATGGGTCCTCAAGAGAAGTCTCAATTCACCCTTGAATTAATTCTCGACAAACCAATATTGATGCCATATAGAATTCATAAACCAAATCTTGAATCATACCAATTGATCGCTTGGTAACATTGAATTCATAGCCCTCATGAATGAACATCTCACCACAATGAATTCAAAAATGACTTCAATTTTAATGGGCAAAAACCAAATCAACCTACCTTCTTGATAAAATCCATAACTTCAAACTCAATTCAACCTCAAGAGACAAGTATTAAAAGAATGATGCCTGGAGCATAATGAATCTTCAATTGAATTAACAAGTGCCAGCGCTACGAATATGAACCCTAATCCACTTGAGACGCATTTGAGGTGTTGAGGGAATAATTCTTGAAGGATGCTCAAGATAGACCATGAGATGAAACTATAGTCCATTGAGTTTTAATTGATGAGATGATTGCACATAGTGAATATGAAACCAATGAACAACCAAACCCTAACTCCACACTTCGCTGCTTATAGAAGACTAGTCGGGAGAATCAGAAGAAATTGACCTTTATTTGATATGCACTACTAATCACTATAAAACCTTGATATTCCACAATCAATGAACTTTGAACCTCAGATGCTTTATTGAATAAAATGTATGTGATGCTAATGACCTCCTAATTTTTCCCTCCTAATTTCGTTGGTTATCAAGGAGCATCTGTTCGGATTTGTTAGCGAACACATGTCAATAAAGGTATCAGAAGTACCTGTTCGGGGTTGGTAACGAACACATGTAAGAAAGAATCGAAAGATATATGCCTGGAGTTAGTAGCGGACATACGAAAAAGATATCAAAGATACATATCCAGGGTCGGTAGCGGATACATACGAAAGAGACAGACCGAAGAAAGCTCTAACAAAGATATCTAGAATACATGTCTGAGGTTGGTTGCATACATATACAGAAGACATCAAAAGATGTATGCCCGGAGTCAGTAGCGAACATACGAAAAGATATCAAAGGTGGAAGAGATCTTTCAAATTGATCTCAACCAGATATCAAATATGGAAGAAATTTGTCAAATCGATATCAAAGATGGAAGAAATCTGTCAAATCGATCTCAGCCATATATCAAAGATGGAAGAAATCTGCAGATAGACTCCTGGAGAGAGAACACCGATTGAAGGCAAACTTTAACCAACAAAGAAGAGGAATACCGGTAGAAAGTGAATTTTCCGGAGAAAAGAGAACGTCAAGTAAGACGAACCTTAACACACACAAAAATAACACCAGGCGAAGGTGGACCTAAGATGGAAAGACATCGGGAGAAGGTGAACTTACCGGAGAAAAGAGAACGTCGGGAAAAGATGAACCTTAACCAACAAAAAGGGACATCGGGCGAAGGTGAACCTAAGATGGAAAGACACCGGGCAAAGATGAATTGCGGAGAAAAGAGAATGTCGGGCGAAGACGAACCTTAACCAACGAAAAGGGACATCGGGCGAAGGTGAACCTAAGACGGAAAGACACCGAGCGAAGGTGAACTTACCGAAGAAAAGAGAATGTCGGGTAAAGACGAACCTTAACCAACAAAAAGGGACACCGGGAAAAGGTGGACCTAAGACGGAAAGACACCAGGCGAAGGTGAATTCCAGAGAAAAGATAACTTCGTGCGAAGGCGAAACTCAACCAATAAAAAGGGACACCGGGCAAAGGTGAACCTAAGACAGAAATACACCGGGCGAAGGTGAACTTACCGAAGAAAAGAGAACGTCGGGCAAAGACGAACCTTAACAATTAAAAAAGGGACACCGGGTGAAGGTGGACCTAAGACGGAAAGATATCGGACGAAGGTGAACTTACCAGAGAAAAGAGAATGTCGGGCGAAGACGAACCTTAATCAACAAAAAATGGACATCGGACGAAGGTGGACCTAAGACGGAAAGACACCGGGAGAAAGTGAATTCCACAATGAAAAGAAGACTAACCCAAGGTAGACTTTTGGAGGGAGAATGTTGACCAAAGGAATACTTTCTAGGGATACTACGTGAATATTCCATTGGAGAAACCAGACTAGAATTTTAACCAAAGTAAATTTATAGAGAACGCCGCATCAAAGGCGAACTTTACAGGAGAAAGAAACCAGCCGAGGGGTACTCTGACAAGGATACCAATCGAAGACAGATTTAAGGGAAAATAACTTATTGGGGATTCACATATGTATTAAACCCAAACAGAATGTTGGTCGAAGGCAGACTTGTGATTCGAAAAGAGATACCAATTGTAGGGACTCTAAAAAGGATTTCCAACACATGTTGGGCTTTAAGAGTTGCAAATACGCAAGAACTAGCAAATTCCTCAGGCCAAAGGCGGGGTGTAATTCTTCAAGAGTGGAAATTATATCAATTACCACACACCAAGTATGGATCCTCAAATACTTGAGCAAAAATAAAAGGTTATGCACAGACTCTTACTCGTATTCTGACGGCAAAGCAAACACGGGTAAAATAACTTGAAATTCTGGATGCAGATACTCAATGTCACGTTCAATGTTATGACACCGTATCTGACTTACTATATGACAGTAAATACAAAAACAATAAAGAACACAGTCAATTGTTTACCCAGTTCAGTGTGCAACAACACCTACTCTGGGGGCTACCAAGCCAGGGAGGAAATCCATTATAAGAGATGTTAATTCAGGAATAAACCAACCAGTTTATCTCCTTCACTTAAGACCTACCCAATGCAATTTCAATCTAAGTACAACTTAAACCTGAGTTCCTACTCACTCCCCCTCAATCACAGCAGTGATACATAAAACAATTTGACTAATGAATTGATGAAGACACTCTTCAAAAACATACACTTGATTAAGCTTCACAGCTTTTTAATCAAGCAACACAACCACTCTTGCTTCACAGCTTTGAGTGATGCACACAACTAACTTGACTCTGCTTCACAGCTTTAGTCAAGAAACATTCAAACACTCTTGCTTCAAAGCTTTGAGTGCTACACAACCCTTACAATTAAAACCTATTCCAAGTCACTTATCACAATGATAATTGCTTGGAGTACAATAATTAAACCTATACAGTTTACAAATGATCTTCTGACCAAAAAGGGATTACTTGCAAAACAGCAGCTCTGTTGAATATATAGCAGCTGCAACTTCAGTTAGGGTTTCCACAAAAACCTAGGGTTAATTTCGTTTGACCTTAAGACTAGGTCACAGGACTTTATTAACCAGGTTAGGGTTGAGCTAGGTTAACCCAAAGAAAACGCAGGATTCTGTTCTGGAAAGACTGAGTTATTTTCCTGAAAAAACTCAGAATTTAACCAACCTGCATACCTGTTAGTTCAGAACAGGATGTCTTAACATCTGTTATGACATCTGAGAAACCTGTCTACTGATTTAGGAAAATGTGATCATTTTGCAAAATGCTCAGATACACACTTATAAACATCAGTACCTGAATGACAATATTTTTCTGCAAAGGTACCTAATGAATCAGTACAAACTAAACTAGAATATTATGACATCAGTCATGACATTCACACATACACTTGGGTTTTACCAAAAATGCAAGCCAATACCTAAACAACTACAAACTCTCCCTTTGGCAGATTTTTGGCTAAAGACCCTAAGCAATCAGAGATAGATAGCAGCAGAAATAAGTGACTGCAGAAAAATAGAATGTCTAATTGAGCAAGTACTAATTAAGTAATTATCAAAATATTCTCCCCCTCTTTAGCCACAAATGGGCCAAAGATACATGTTCATAAAGATTATACAGTTATCCAAAAAGATAATAAGAGCAGCAGCAGAAAAAAAATCTGAACACACTTCCAAACTCCACCAGGTATCAGCACCACCAATCAGCAACACCACCAAACAGCAACCAACCTTTAAGCACTGTCATCAGACTCAGAGGAGCTAGTTTCTTCAATGTTGAGATGACCTTCAGCTTCTACACCTTCTTCCCTTCTGTTTCCTTCAGCTTCCTCCTTTTCTAACCTGGCAATTAGGATTTCTAGGGTCTTTTTCCTAGCTTCCAGCTCTTTGCAGGTCTCTTTTAAAACAGCTATGACATCAGATGTCTTGGACTGGGTCTTCACAGACGATGTCTCAGCTGATGTTATGACAATATCTGGAGCATGAGATCCCTGAAACAGTTTGTAGTGCAACCCAAGGGCAGGAGCTCTTTTGCAGGCTGTATCTCTTGCCACCAGGATATCAGGGTATTGTGCAAGGATAATTCCACAAAGGAGGGAGGGAAAGGCGATTGGTCCTTTGACAGCATAACTACCAGCATGCTTTAAAGTTTGTTCAAAGATGTACCTGCCATAGTCAAAAGCAGTCTTGGTTCCCACAGCATAAATAAATCTCCCCAATCCTGTGGAGATAGTTGATTTATGATTTGTAGGCACCCAGTTGGCTGTACCTATCTTGTGCAGGATGGCAAATTTCATGCTGAGTTTGCTGGCATTCAGCTTGCCTTTCAAGGGCCAGCACTTCACTTGCCTGGCTGTGATGGTTTGACAAACTTCATTGTCAGTGGCCTCCAGATCAGGACAATCCTCATTTGTTCTTCCAAGAAACTTGTTAATTTATGATGGAGAGAACTTGACCCTTCTTCCTCTAACAAAAACACTTTCAAAGTCAACTGACCTTCCATCAGCACAATCATTAGACAAGTTCACTACAAACTCCTTGACCAGATTTTCATAAAACTTGTTAAATTTTATCACTGTCTTCATTAGACCAGCATTCTTGATCAGGTCCATGATGTCTTTGCACTCCAAGGCATCATTGTTGAGTTCTCTTTCTAAAGCTATTCTCTTTAAGCAAACATACTTCCATCTGTTTGCATTGTCAGGATGATGAAAAGAGATGTTGTCTGTTGGGACTTCAGGCACTCTAGTAATTTTGCTGGAGGGGAGCTTCCTTCTCATAGGAATTTCTTCAGCATCAATCTCAAATTCTGATTCCTCATCAGAATCAGAAGATTCAGGTTCTTTTCTCTTCTTTGAAATTGGTTGTCTAGTTGTCTGCACCTGGGCCTTCTTCCCTTTTGTCTGAATACTTTTCTCAGCCATGCCTTCAGCCTTGGATTTCTTAACAGCAGGTTTATCTTTGGACACACATTTTGCATCATTCTGATTACCCTTTCTTTTCATCAATCTCCTAGCTATGCTAGGGTTTACATTAGCAATCAGATCATTATCTGAGTAATCCTCATCCACATCAATGATAGGTGGATCAGGAGCCTTTTCTGAAGGGTTTTGAATGTTGTCATTTTGTGTCACAACATTCTCAGAGACATCTACATTCTCAGAGACGTCCACATTTGGGCTTCCTGATTGATTTAAAGGGACATAAATCCCCGGTACAGGTTGGTTTCCGCTTAGTATACTAGTAACAAGCCTAGCAATAGCTTGATGAACTTGAACTGATCCTTCTCTATTTGGTACAGAAGAAGAAGGATGAGAAGGATTACCAGAGGCTGCAGCTTGAGCTCTTCCTGCATGTCTAGTTCTTAGCTTTTTGACTTTTGCTGGGTCAGTTGCCATCTCTCTGAGAGGAGTGACCTCAAGAACTTCAGATTCTATGCATGTGGTGATTGCTCTAGAGTCTTGGTCAGATGATGAAGATGATGAGGATGATGAAGTCGCCTTGGTTGAAGATGATGTTTGAGACATTTTGATTTACTTTGAGTACCAGTAGCAATTTGAGAAAAATCTTTGATTGAGAGGAGGAAACAGGTTGCAAAGACGAGAGAGGTAGGAGGCAAAAGAGAGTCTTTTCAACTTCTTAAGGATTTTGAAATAATTGGGAAAGCATATGATTAACCCACTAAAAATAGACTTTATAAAATTAACTCCTTCAACCCTTGTTTTAAGCAAAATTAATTGCTATAATTTCTCATGTTGGTAAATACCCAACCTGCCCCTCAAGTTTTCAAGTTTATTTTCAACAAGAGCCTTGGTAGAAGAATCAGTCAGCTGAAGCTTTAAGATACCATGTTCCAGTTTAAATGACTTCTTCTCTACAAAGTCAATGTGCTTGTTCCTGTTATGCTGAATAGGGTTCAATGAAATATTGATTGTATTCAGATTGTCACAACACAATGTCACAACATCTTGTGAGACATTATACTCAGTGAGCATCTGTTTTGACCAGATATTTTGAGAACAGTTATTCCTACCAGCAACTATTTCCGCACAGAGTTGGGAAGGCATTCTTTTGATATGAATCATAGTTCTGGTTGATTCTTGAATGATTTTCTTTTTGTCCAGTCCATTTTGATGGAGAGTTATAGGAGAGGAGACTTCAAGCTTCATTTCTTCAGGGAAACAGAATTTATTAGACTTGTTATTTCCAACATCCTTGTCAAGATAACTTATGGTTCTGACAACACATCCTTCTTCCAGTTTATTTGCCACATCACAGACATTATCAACCTGTAGTTTTGGAGTCCTTCTGTCTGCTTCCATAGAGATAGCTCTTTTCATTCTTCTTAGATGAAGATGACCAAGCTTATGCTGCCACAATTTCATCTCTTTTTCTTCTTTGGTAATTGGACACATAGTGGAGTTATCAGTGTTCTCAGGCTGCCACAAGTAGCAGTTATCTTTGGATCTGATTCCTCTCATTACAACTTCTAGTTTTTCATTAATTACTAGACATTCAGATTTTGAGAAGTTGACCTTGAGTCCTAGATCACATAATTGACTGATACTAATGAGATTAGCAGTCAGCCCTTTTACCAGCAGTACTTTATTCAGACTTGGAACTCCAGGGCAGTCCAAATTACCAACTCCTTTGATTTCACCTTTAGCACCATCTCCAAAGGTCACAAAACTGGTGGTGTGAGGCTTAACATTATTGAGGAGGTTATTGATTCCAGTCATGTGTCTGGAACATCCACTGTCAAAGTACCAGCCTTCCTTTGCAGACACTCTCAGGGAAGTATGGGCTATCAGGGCAGTAGCCTTTTTCTTCCAATGAGGAGTATGTGGTACCCTTTTTGGCTTAGGTTTAGCACCTAAATTTTGATTAGGGTATCCATGCAATTTGAAGCAGAAGGGCTTTATGTGTCCATACCTACCACAATGATGACATCTCCATCTTTGGTATTTTTTCTTCATGTATTTCTGCTGTTGAGAGTTGTGTTGAGACATCTGCTTTGACAATTGTTTAACATGCCTGATCTTCTTGTCTGCACCAGATTTCTTAGCTTCCACAAATCCTAGACCAGATTTGTTTCCCACATTTTGTCCAACTTGAAGAATCTCTTCCAATTTATCTGATCCATTGGTCAACATCTTGAAAGATTTTGTCATTTGGTTCAGTTGTGAGTTCAGTAATTGAACTTCCCCTTCTAAGTGACTTATAGTTTCAAGATCTGCCCCTTTTTCAGCCTCCAGCTTTATAATGAGTTTTGATTGTTTCTCATTCTGCACACAGACTTCAGCACTTCTGATACACAATTTCTTGTAGGTATCAGCCAGTTCTTCAAATGTCACTTCTTCATCACTAGTGTCACTTTCAGAGGTACAAACACCAGTTAAAGCAGTAACTAGTTTGGCAGATTCTTCTTCAGAATTACTTTCTGAATCACAGTCAGACCAAGTAACTGTCATTCCTTTCTTTTGTTTCTTAAGAAAGGTAGGACATTCAGATCGAATATGCCCATATCCTTCACAACCATGGCATTGAATTCCTCTGCCTTGATTTCCCTTCTCTTCTGACCTTGGTCTTCTGCTGGAACTGTCAATGTCAGAGGGAATGTTATGAACATTAGACCTTGACTTTGGATCTATTATTTTGATGAGTTTGTTGAACTGTCTTCCAAGCATGGCTATAGCTTCTGAAATATTTTCTTCAACATCAGTGTTGGACACAAGTGCTATGCTCTTGTTCTTCTTGTCACCATTATCAGTGATCCCCATCTCAAAAGTCTGAAGAGACCCAATAAGTTCATCCACTTTCAACTTGCTGATGTCCTGGGCTTCCTCTATGGCAGTTACCTTCAATGCAAATCTTTTAGGCAAGGATCTGAGAATCTTTCTCACCAGTTTTTCTTCTGACATCTTTTCTCCCAGTGCACCTGAGGTGTTGGAAATCTCCAAGATGTTCATGTGAAACTCATGAATGGTTTCATCTTCCATCATTTTTAGATTCTCAAACTTGGTAGTCAACATCTGAAGCCTTGACATTTTTACTTTGGAAGTGCCCTCATGAGTAGTTTTGAGAGTGTCCCAAACTTCCTTGGCCAGTTCATATTGATGTACTAGTCTGAAAATGTTTCTATCAATTCCATTGAACAAGGCATTTAAAGCTTTGGAATTTCCCAGGGCTAACTCATCTTCTTCTTTACTCCAATCTTCCTCAGGCTTCAGACTGATTGTCCCATCTTTCTCAGTTATGATGGGATGGATCCATCCTTTGTCAGCAGCTCTCCAAGCCTTTTTGTCCAAAGATTTTAAGAAGGCAATCATACGAGGTTTCCAGTAGTCATAATTAGTTCCATCCAGAATGGGTGGTCTATTTCCAAAAACTCCTTCTTTGTCCATAGTGCCAGAAAGTGATATCCCTAGATCTCACCCAGTAATACAGGCAGGGTGCCTGCTCTGATGCTAATTGAAATTCTGGCTGCAGATACTCAATGTCACGTTCAATGTTATGACACCGTATCTGACTTACTATATGACAGTAAATACAAAAACAATAAAGAACACAATCAATTGTTTACCCAGTTCAGTGTGCAACAACACCTACTCTGGGGGCTACCAAGCCAGGGAGGAAATCCACTATAAGAGATGTTAATTCAGGAATAAACCAACCAGTTTATCTCCTTCACTTAAGACCTACCCAATGCAATTTCAATCTAAGTACAACTTAAACCTGAGTTCCTACTCACTCCCCCTCAATCACAGCAGTGATACATAAAACAATTTGACTAATGAATTGATGAAGACACTCTTCAAAAGCATACACTTGATTAAGCTTCACAGCTTTTTAATCAAGCAACACAACCACTCTTGCTTCACAGCTTTGAGTGATGCACACAACTAACTTGACTATGCTTCACAGCTTTAGTCAAGAAACATTCAAACACTCTTGCTTCAAAGCTTTGAGTGTTACACAACCCTTACAATTAAAACCTATTCCAAGTCACTTATCACAATGATAATTTCTTGGAGTACAATAATTAAACCTATACAGTTTACAAATGATCTTCTGACCAAAAAGGGATTACTTGCAAAACAGCAACTCTGTTGAATATATAGCAGCTGCAACTTCAGTTAGGGTTTCCACAAAAACCTAGGGTTAATTCCGTTTGACCTTAAGACTAGGACACATGACTTTATTAACCAGGTTAGGGTTGAGCTAGGTTAACCCAAAGAAAACGCAGGATTCTGTTCTGGAAAGACTGAGTTATTTTCCTGAAAAAACTCAGAATTTAACCAACCTGCATACCTGTTAGTTCAGAACAGGATGTCTTAACATCTGTTACGACATCTGAGAAACCTGTCACTGATTTAGGAAAATGTGATCATTTTGCAAAATGCTCAGATACACACTTATAAACATCAGTACCTGAATGACAATATTTTTCTGCAAAGGTACCTAATGAATCAGTACAAACTAAACTAGAATGTTATGACATCAGTCATGACATTCACACATACACTTGGGTTTTACCAAAAATGCAAGCCAATACCTAAACAACTACATAACTAAAGGCTTGCAAGGGCAGAAGAGAACAATGACTTACTGGGGAAATGGGAAATACCAAAGACTTGACTGGTGGTGAATTAAAACAAACTCAATTGGCGAAACAGAAAAGGGTCACCCTAAGCTTGTTGTGGAGATAATTCAAATCTGAGCGCATAATAATCTGGTTACCACAAGTATACACAATTGGCATAATGCTCCATACAATGGAAATGCTACATGTTTTAGTAGATGCAATGTAATGAAGCATGTTTAGCAATGCACTGGGGAAAGAACATCAATAATCGGCTACTAAGAAGACAATGAACTTCCGAACGGTTATCTTGCACATCTGATCTTCTGTAGAGAAAAGGAAATCTGAACTTTGATGGGGAACCGAGATTCTGAACCACCAACATCTAAAGATCGATATTAACGAGTAAGTAACTTCTTAAGGAGAATACTGCAAAAATAAATTATAGTTCAGAGGAAATCTTTAACTCTGATCAAAGTCCCAACTTCTTGGGGAACAAATTATTTATCTTCTGTTAGAAAGAGGAGGGCTTCGCTGGGGATGGAAACTTTCTCGCATAGAATTTCTTGACGAAGATAGCTTTTACCAGAGAGTATAGAAATTCTTAAATAAAGACAATTTTACTCAGACCACACTAGGGATAACACTGCCCGGGGAAAAAAATCTTCGCTTGGGGATGAAACAAACAGTCTGGGACAGAAACTCCATTGGGGATGTCTAAACAAAATCTTCTATCATTGGGGATGAAAGAGTTATGACTGACACTCTCATGTACACCACACCGAGGAACAAGATGATTGCTCCACTAGGGAAAGAAAACTTGCTCCACTGGGGAATAATAGATACCTTACTTCGGCAGGTTCTTGAAATTCGACTTCGACTAGGGATAAAGACTGCCTTTTACACCGGGGAGCCAAAAACTTTAGACGATAACACCAACAATACCCATTGCACTGGGTGTAACCGTCTCTGCGAGATTCAAGCCAACAAAGATTTTTTTTGTACTAGGGAGCAAAAATCACTTCATTTGGGATGGTGGTCATTCTCATGAGGATACCAAACCAAAATATTCCTTTAGGTAAACATGAATCTCTTCAAGAAACTCTGCTATAGGCAGGCCGTATTGGAGGGAGAGAGTGCACACCTTACTGAGTAGGAGAATGCACACTTCATGGGGAGAACGAGTACTAACCTCACCGGGGAATCCCTCGAATGTCGACTTCAAGTGGAGTATATCAAGAATCTCCGATTGGTGAATGAAATGATTCTTCCGAGAAAACCTGGAAAGAAACAGGTTGCACTATGAAGGAGGAATACTTGGCCGAGAGTATGCCTTTACTGGGAAAAATACAGCAAAAATAAATTGTAGTTCAGAGAAAAATTTGAACTCTGATCCAACTCCCAACCTCCTGGGGAAAACATCTAACATTTCATTCCAAAGATAAAGAGAATCTTGCTGGGAACTGGGACTTTCTGATGTAAGTCCTTGATAAAGGTGACCTCGACTGGGAAATTGCAGAAAATCTTGAATAAAATAATTCTACCCAGACCACACTGGTAATACTACCGTTGGGGAGTAACAATCTTCACTTAAGAAAGATGAGGGCATATTTGAATCATAAGCTTGAGGTTCAGAACTCTATTGAGGAAATATTTCAGCAATACTCTATCATTGGGGGTAAAATAAGCCTAAACGACATTCGTCTATGCATATTGCTCTAGAAAAAATAGGAGACTTACTCTACTGGGGCATACCGAGCATGCTGATCAAACATCTCTTCAATAAAACCTGACAAGTGCAAACTTGCTTGGGGAGAAAAGATATGAACTTTATGGGGATGAGGAACGACAACCTCACTAGGGAGATGAGTGCCAACCAAAAAGATGCAGGGTATCAATTTCAAGAGGATATAACAAATGTATCCAGTCCAATGAAACGATCTTTCCCATATTATTTGACAAGAATAGACTGCAATGGAGAGGAAGATTGTATAGAATCCTGATGAAATGCACTTCTTAATCAAACTTTTATCAAGAGAGCTGACTTCGGTGGAGATTACGCATGGGTATACTTTCATTGGAGATAAGGAATTCTGTTCGGGCGAGAGTACGCCTTTAGTGGGGAATAATGATTCTGTCTTGATCAGAGGTGAGCATTCACTGGGGAAATTGGGTCCCATTATACATAAATCCTCATGTTGTTCGTATACAAATCCTTCTTGATTCATCTGTTGGTATGCTTCTTGTCATAAAAGACCAACAGTACTTGCAAAAACACAAATTGTGGAAATATGCCCCTATTTGGAATGGAAAATTTTATTGAAGAATAAAAAATTTAAACTATCAACCACTGGGTAAAAACTATGATGCAAGATTGCAACTCCAATATGTCAACCCCAAGGAGAAATGCCACTAAAAAGTGGACTTTATAGAAGATGATCTAAAAATAAATTGCAGTCCACTGAAAAGAAATCATATTGACTTCAAACATCTCCTGAATTTCTGGGGAGAAGAACCATTCTCCTCTTGCAGAGAAATGAGGATGCTTCGTTGGGGAATGAAGATCTCAGAAGAGAAACCCCTTAGCAGACATACTTTTGTCAAGTAGCAACAAATCTTGTGTTGGGGAAAGAAGTCCTTCTCGGAAGCAACATTTCCATCACGAACATTGTATGGATAACAACCTCAAATGATCCTTGTGTTGCTGCTCGTATCCTACTGAGGATGACAATCTGAACTCCAATTGGAGATAATGATCCCGACTTCTGATGGAAGAACATCAATAAATGTACCTAAGTCTTTAGTGAGCCAATGATAACAATCCTGACTTCCGACATGCTCTTCAAGTACAAAAATTATTTAGCATGCGCCTGGACTTAATCTGATCAACTCTTGAAGAGGAGAAATGCCTTTCCCCAGTCTATAGGGCCTTTTGAAGAAAATTTCCTCGAGCAGACTTCCTGAGATCTGTATCATAAAAATAATCAGCCATAATATTATGAACTTCAAAACACTTCCCCAAATTGACCAGTGTTGGATACGGTTTCAACCATGCTTGAGTGAATGCCCATGCATCTTCAGATTTCGGAAATATTCTCCTTTAGTCAACGGATTCTTGGAGAAATTTGTCAAATCTTGACGTAACTACCCCGATTTGACTGTACTTTGAGGGATCAATTCCTGACTTGGGTGTCTCAACTTGGCTGAACACTTTCTCGATAGAGTATTAAACATGCTTTCCCCTGATCCAACAGAGTCTTGACAAACATTTCATCTCATGCTTAAGGAGAAATGAGAGGCTCGCAGAGTTTTGAAGATAACACATTTTCAGAGTAATTAACTTTCGCCTTGAAAGCAGTCTAGTACACAACTATACTTCTCAACTTGAGCTGCTTCGTTCTCTAATTATATACTTGAAGAAATCAATCCCTTAAGATCAACTGAAAGTAATACGCCACTGCTCGACAAAGACTCTGGGAAATCAACTTTTGCAATCTACTTCAGATCATTTCTCAAGCTGGTATTCTTTTGCTCAATGGAGTCAATAGAAGGTCTGCCCCAGCTTAAGGTCATCTTCAAAAATGATTTACGCTTCAACAGTATCTCGAAGCAATTTGTCCCTTGGGATAATCAAATTTTAATCTGATTCTCATTATGCAAACTTGCTTGATGTTTAAGCACTTGTTCATATGCAAATAATATTTATTCTAAGAATGATAATTCTAATGCGAATCTTCTGTTTGTCTTGAAGTTTTTTTTTTTTCACTTTTATTGAAAATATTAAACATCAAAATTTTCGTATGAAAGAAATTAAAATAATAATATGATACCAACTCAAAAGTTTTAGCAACCCTCATAGGAGTCATATTACCGTATTCTTGTCACAGTGCGCTTTCGAATTAACCCATGCTTAAGCTAGGACTTTTCAGGACTGTAACGTTGCCTGGTTCACGGTTTTTAGAAAAAAGGATTTAAAGCTCAAAATATTTGGTGCCCACCCCCTTCATGATGTCCTCTAGTCCTAAATTCAGTTAACTTGACACGAACATTCATCTCTCAAGAGGAGTTTTGGAATGATTGAGGAATCAAACGAGGTTTTTAGACAAGGAAGTTACTCACCTATTTGTTTCTTAGTGTCTGATAAGACAACTTGATTCTTTGCTGAGGGTTTTTATTTGGTAATCCCTTTTTGCCTTTCACGCATTTTGCTTTCCCTAAATTTTTCCTGGAAAAATTTATTTTGAATTTGACTCTTAAGTCCAGCAGGATGCCCTGACTTTTGCCTAAGAGACTTGTTTTTCAAGTTTTGACTTAGCAGGCTTTTAGTCTCTTTCTTTTTCTTTATCATTCTTTTTGTTTGAACTAGTCATGTGACTTCGAGTCGTTCTTTGATTTGTTGGAAGTGCTTGTGACTGCCTGAGTTATTGTTAGATGAAGGCCAACCATGGTTGTATCGTAATCTGTTGACCACCTGATGTGCGAGAGATACCCATTGGGATATCATTTTCTTTGATGCACCTTGTTGATAGGCGAAGGTTAACCATTGCGGTTTTGACTTTCCTCGGCCTTTCAATGGATAACCATTGTTGTATCCTTAGATGCACTCCTGATGAGTTCTGAATGCTCGATCGGATTAACTGAAATCTACCCTGCCCCGGGTTAAATGTGAGGTTTTTTCTGAAAAGAAAAGAAACTCCTACTTCAAGGCTTAAAGGGGTTAACGGGGGTTTCACTCCCTTATATCTCTGGTGTTTTGGAATTTGAAATAATGCCTGCACATCATCAGTAGGGTTTTTATTCAAAAGCACACCGCTTGAAATTTTTGGTATATTACTCATCATCCTCCCTCCAAAGGTATTTTTCTTTATTTAACAAGAGTTAAGTATAAAAAAGAAAATAAAAGCACTAATGAGTGAATACGAATGGATTAATTCAAGACAAACATATTCAATGCATTATGATAAACACTAAAAAAATCAGCAAGTTTTGCTTACAAGAAAGTACTGAACTAAAACAAGAAAGATTACAAATGAGAATTGAAAATGAAATTAGAAATCTCCATGTTTAGGAGACTAGCCTCCGTATGGACTTATTTCTTTAGACGATGATCTGGTAGTCTTAATATCTACTGAGTCAACAGAGACTTCAAATTTGACTGGCTGGCCCGAAATTAATAGCCTTTGCATCAAGCAAGTCTTGTACCTCTTCTTTGAAGTCCCTATAGTCTTCAATGGAATGGCCTAGTGTAACGCCCCGTTTTATTTAATAATATATTATATTAATATTTTCGAGTTACCGTTTGACGTTTATTTTTGCGACGAGAATACTTATATTAATCGATATATTTGTTAATATATTCGGCGATGTTTTATTTGGACCGGTAATTATTTTATTCGGTCCAATATTTATTTAGAGGGACCAATAATTATTTTATTCGGTCCGGTATTTATTTTGAGGGACCGGTAATTATTTTGTTCGGTCCGGTTTTTATTCCGTTCGGTTCAGTAAAATATTATTCGGACCGATGTTTAATTTTTCGGAGTTATTTTAATTATTTGGGGTAATAATATTATTTAGTATTATTTAGTATTATTGAGTAATATATTTTACAAGAAGGGCTAGTTGGTAATTTGACTTGTGTCTTGCTACTAAACAAACCAAACCCACCATTTCCTTTGTTTTATGTCATAACACTAAGACACACTTTGAGAGAGTTAGAGAGAGCTAGAGGTCTTGGAAGAGAAGAAGAGGAGCAAGAACAAAGCTTACGTTTTGGGTTGGTTAGAACAACAAGAATAATTTCAAACATCTAAGATAAGGGGTTTGATTTTCCAATACTTATAGTTAGGGTTTGATTTGGTATATTTTGGATTTTGGGGGAAAATTGATGTTAGGGTTCTTGAGTTTGTTGAGATAAATTAGATGAGTTAATTTAGGTGTTGTTGTTGTTGTTGGATTTTTATTGAATTAGTTGAGAAGAATTAAATTAGGAAGGAAAATTGAATTATATTAAGTTTATAAGATAAACTGTCAGTATGTTAAGTTAATAAAATGGAATTATGTAGTATGTAAATGAAAATATGATATGCAGGTTTTTTTTGGATATATGTATTAAAAATAGAAATTTTGGAATTCAATTAAAATGAACATGTGACATGGTGGGAGAACGTCCCCCTTTCCTTCTTCAATGTTGGGACGAACGTCCCATGTGCAAGTGGGAGAAGAAAATCCGTTTTGTTGTTTTATTTTTCTTTTGGTTCTGTATCAGTATGTTTAGCAGGCTCAGGTTTTTATAAAATAGTTCCTGTTTCTAATTTAGTTTCCATAATTCTTATATTAAATAATTATATTAATTAAATACAAATATGACATAAGTTAGCCGATTTAATTTGGAACCCGATTATGTTCTGATTTCCTGATTTCGGCAATTTTGGCGACGAAGCAAGTTGCTCTGAATTTAATGAAAATTGACGTGCTAACTAATTTTGACGTGTAGAACATTGTGGTGAGGTTAGTTTTTCGAGATTTCGAGTTTTTAAGAAGCGACCCGAAATAAGTCAATTTACGGTTAAGTTGAACTGGGTTGCGTTTTAGTCAGTTTAAGTCGCGTATGGACAATCCGATTGCGACGTTGATGATTATGATTGATGCCGATTATTGTGAATGACTTTGGCGACGGTTATTGATGTTTAAATATTTTTTTATGTTTGGAATTAAGTGAATCAGTTGATAGTGATGTGGTGTGATTAAACAAGATGTTTGCGACGGTTTGTTTATAATGAATACTTGATGATATAAGATGCGATGATATGTTTATCTTGATGTGGATAAATATAGCGACGTGGGCTTTATGCCAAATTTTGATGTGCGATGATGATGTTATTTGTTGTGTCGTGTTTGTGATGTCGTGTTATCGAGTCACATATATTGCATTGGCGACAAGGTCTTTTATGCCAAGCGATGAGGGCTTTTATGCCGAAGCAACGATGGGATTTATGCCAAATGTCCCTAATTATGGAAAAAGCGATGGGTACCACATGCATAACATAGTCGTGTCTCATGGAGTCGGTTATGTTTATTTTTGAGTCTTTTGGCGTTGAGTTTTATTTGATGTTTTATGATGAATTGCGATGATACATGATACTTTGTTTTGTGATGATTTTTGGTGTTGAACATAAAGTGATTATGATGTGATAATTTCATGAAAATTATGCGATGAATATAACATGATGGTAAAACGACGATATGAATTTATGGCGATGAATTTTATGTTTGTTTTGATATGATGATGATGATTACGTGACGAAATTAAAGTGTTGATTTTATACACTAAATGATGATTTAAAGTATGTAAGATTTTGATATATGTTGACATACTCTTATTATCCTATATCATTTATGATTCCAAAACTATTTATATATTTTATCATGCCTTTAATTATATGTTTTGGAGTATCTCACCCTTTACTTGTTTCGCCGTTGCCTTTATATTGGTAACGTACAGGTGATCCGCGAGGATGATGAGGATTAGCTCCAGTCTCTTTATTTTGAGTCGCTCTACTCTGATAATAGTAACACTCGGGATTTGGGAGACATTATTATTTTGGATAGGATAGTTTATGTATACTATCTTTTGACTTTATAACTTTGTGTATTGATGATAACATGATGATATGTACTTTTTGTGAACACATCCGTCGTGCTGTGAATATTCATATGTTTTTATGATGATTTATAATATGAATCGGTATATCCGACTTTTGATTTTTGTGATGTGCATTATAATGCAAAGTGATGAAAACACGAATATGTGATACCTCAATTTATGTTTGGATGAAATTTTGAAACTCTGATTTTATTATTAAATACGAGGGGTGTAATTGGGGTGTTACATTAGTGGTATCAGAGCAGGTCGTTATGTCCGGCCAAGTTGTTGAGTTTGTTGTTGTCTAACAATCAAGTATTGTTATTTGTTGATTCTAATCCTTGTTTTGTTGTGAGAAGAAGTTGTTATGACTGGAAGGAACGCTGGTAGGAATGATGAGGATCTTGCTGCTGCTATGCAGGCAATGGCTCAGGCTTTCCAAAACCCTCTGAATGCTTACAAGAACGCTGGGTCTCGTAGTTTGGCAACCTTCCAAAAAGAGAATCCTCCTACTTTACAAGGAAAGTATGAACCCGAAGGTGCTTTGGCGTGGTTGAAGGAGATTCAAAGAATCTTTCGTGTGATGGATTGCACTCCTATGCAAAGGATCCATTATGGTACTCATAAATTAAGTGCTGAAGCGGATGACTGGTGGGTTGAAACCCGTCAGAGGCTTGAGGTTGCTGGTGAGGAAGTGACGTGGGAAGTTTTCCGAAGAGAATTCATGAGGAAGTATTACCCGGAAGATGTTCGGGGAAAGAAGGAGATAGAGTTCCTTGAGCTGAAACAAGGGAATATGTTTATCACTGATTATGCTGCAATGTTTACCGAGCTGGCTAAGTTCTATCCTCACTATGATGGAGCGAATGCCGAGTTTTCAAAGTGCATTAAATTTGAGAATGGCTTGCGTCCTGAGATAAAGAAAGTTGTGGGATATCAGAAAATCCGTGTCTTTATGGATTTGATTGATAGTTGTAGAATCTTTGAGGAAGATAGTAATGCATACTATAAGATTATGTCTGATAAGAGAAACAAAGGTCATCAAAGCCGAGGGAAGCCATATGATACTCCAGCTGGTAAAGGGAAACAGAAAGCGTTTCAAGGGCGAAGAACTAGTGGGGGAGATTCTCCTGCTAGTATTGTTTATTACAAGTGTGGGAAACCTGGCCATAAAAGTAATGTTTGTCGAAGCGATGTTAGAGCTAAGGAGAATGAGGTGAGATGTTTCCGATGTGGAGAAGTGGGCCATATGACTCGTGATTGTATACATAAGGATGTGGTCTGTTTTAATTATGGAGAGGGAGGTCACATTAGTGCTCAATGTAAGAAGCCTAAGAGGACTCAAGGAGCAGGAAAGGTGTTTTCTTTGTCGGGTGCTCCAACGGCAAACGAGGATGGTCTTGTTCGAGGTACTAGTTTCATTAATAGCATTCCTCTTATTACTATTATTGATAATGGTGCTACTCACTATTTTATTGCTGCTGTTTGTGTAAAGAGATTGGGTCTCACTTTGTCATCTCTGGATAGAGATATGGTGGTAGAAGTTCCGGCTAAGGGAACAATTACTACTTCCTTTGTTTGTGCAAGTTTCCCTTTATCAATCTTTGATAGAGACTTTGTTGTGGATCTTGTTTGCTTACCGCTTGTCGGTTGGACGTTGTTCTAGGTATGGACTGGTTGAAATCTAATTATGTCCATATCAATTGCTATGACAACACTGTGAGGTTTTCTTCCTTAGTAGAAGAAGAACAAGCTACGTTGGTGTCAACGAAGCAGTTGAATGAGTTCATGAAGGATGAGGCGTAGGTTTTCTTGTTGATGGCGACTCTTTCTGTGGAGAGTCAAGCTGTGATTGCAAACTTTCCGGTGGTGTGCGACTTTCCCGAAGTATTCCCTGATGAGATTCCTAGTGCACCTCAAGAAAGAGAAGTTGAATTTTCTGTGGATCTTGTACCTGGTACAAGACCTATCTCTATGGCACCATACCTGATGTCCGCATCCTAGTTATAATAATTGAAGAGCCAATTAGAAGATTTGCTTGATAAGAAGTTTGTTAGACCTAGTGTGTCATCGTGGGGAGCTCCTATGTTATTGGTGAAGAAGAAAGACGGTAGCATGAGACCTAGTGTGTCGTCGTGGGGAGCTCCTATGTTTGTAACAACCCATGCAAGAGAAAATCTTGGAAAACATGAGAGGGCAAATTTTGGGGTACAACAGTCAACATCGACCAATGAGAACTCATGAAAAAGTCTGGGGGTTTGATTGCAAAACCCTTCCTCACTTGACGGACTCGATACACAAGAATAGTACGACTCCGAAGCATCGACGTACAATGTGAGCTAAGGATGACACAGACTAGAATGTGTGGGGATTAATTACGGACCCTCCCCACTTGCCTTCTTTTGAGGACTTATCATCTGTAATATAAGACGGGCACAAATGTAAACACATGTGTAGAATACCTACTTCAAAGGTAGGATTTTAAACAAATACAAATAGCATACAGAAAGTGGTGCCTGCTACAGGACTTTAAACAGATACTATGAACGCAGCTCTTTATTTATATCTTCCTACTTCACATGATCCCTAGAAAGCGATAAATTACCCTACTATACATGGTCTCCAGAAAGAGGTAAATTCTAAAATGAGGTAAACATGAGAGAATAATAAACGAAAAAAAGTTCGTAGCACAACAAGTAAAGCAGAGAAACCCGAAAAATTTTGAGTGAGCTTCACCAAGCAAAGAAAAGAGTCAAAAATCCAATGCCCGGAATAAGTGTCGAAATATCATCGATGTGAAAATAAATCTCAATCAGAATATCAATAATACTGCAAAGGACCTCTAATCTCATTTTTTTCATTGCCTTTCCATTTTTATTTATTTTGTTCATATTTATTTTAATTTATTTCAAATAAATATAAAATAAATTGCATAAAATAAATGGAGACGAGCTTAGACATTTGGGCTAATGTTTTGACTTGCTTAAAAGCCTATAAATTTGTGTCAAGATGTCCAGGTGCATGCAAGCATGAAAAGGGCAAGTTTTGCAAAGATGGAATCTTTTTAATTTGTTGGATTTTGGCATGAAAGCATGGTTTTATGGATTGGATTCTTTCCTTATTACCTTGTCCCCTCCCTCTCCTTTATAAATACATCACACGTGCAAGCCAAACAGACGAATACCACTTCCTAAGAGATCCACGCAAAATCACAAAAAAAATTCAAAGTTGTGAAATTCAAATAGCCAATTCCAGCCCTCCTCAGTCCAAACTAAAGATTCAAACATCTCCCTGAGGCTTCTAGGAACTCAAACCAACCCTCTAGCACACGATTCCATGCCCATATCAGATAGATCATCATCCCATTTTGGTATTTTTGATAATCTCAAACTCTCTCCACATGTGATATAAATTGATTCTTTTCACACATTCATGTTATTATAGTTGTTTGTTGATGTTCTAACATATTTCATGTGAGTTATAGTTCCAGGATCGTAGGTCACCATTGTTAGGGCTTGAGAATGTTTAAGCTTCAGTTTCATTGATACATGGACTTTCAAGACAAGAGGCCACCACCACTGATCTCGTAGCATACGAAATAGGGGGGTATCCTTAAGCTCAAGCCTTGATTTTGATTTCTTACAGGTTTAAAGTTTTGATGCAACCGGAGAAGGTGACCGGAGTCCAACTCCGGCACCTTTGACTTCCTGGACTCCGGTGCCCATATGTCTCTCTCCCATTGGCTAATTTAAACATCGTGTGTTTTTTATTTTAAATATACTTCTTACTGTGTTTTATATATCATATTATTTTGTTATTCAAATTAACGAATGAACAGGTGGCTCAGATGGCAAGGCATGTGTTTGTGAAGCTAAAAGGGCTGGGTTCGATCCCTAGGCTTGGTGTTTTTATATTTTCTAACAAATTTGTTGCAGATCCAATGCACAACATTCTAGACGCGTACCATACACCCCCAATTAATAACCATCAGATCATATTTATTTTAGATCCAAGAGCTTCCACGCGCAGATCTACCATGTGCCATCAAGACTTATCCTCACAGGATCAGGCGAATGCTGGGCTCTTCCATATATGGGCCTAGCAAATTTCAATCAGCATCCCCATTCTTCTTTTGCATATCCAACCCAATCCATTTTACTTTCTTTTTTTATTTAATTATTTCCTAGTTTTTTTCTTTTAATCTTTTTTTAACAAATCATAAAATAAAAAATATTAAATAGGCTTAGTTTTTTTTATTAAATTAATTTTAATTTTGTAAATTAATTTAATTAATTATTTGGACATTATTTTATTAATTTAAAATCAATTAGACTTAGATTTATTTCATTCAAGTATTTTTCTTAATAAAAACACAAAAATATTAGAATTAGGTTAATTTCATTTAATATCCTAATTAAATTTAGATTTAGTTTAATTATTTTTCTTAATCAAAAGTAAACAAAACCAAAAAAAGATTTTCTTGTTTACTTATAAATTTTCTTAGGGTTTTAGGCGTTCGTCTCTATTCCGCGCGCATTATTTTATTCTCGCATTTTTTATAATGATATACCTGCTGACAGTATGTAATAGATTAAACTATGGCTTTTACTGCTTTTCTTTATTTTCTTTCCCCCATTTGGACTTGTAAATACCCCCTCCCCGAAGCATTGTAATAGCATAGGATTTAAACTCCCGCACTTTAAATTTCTGCAAAATATTAACTGTTAGTAATTAGGCTTGTATGGAAAGACTAATAACAAAACGCTAGAAAACTTAAATTCAAAGATAAATAACTGAAACAAGAACACATTGCACATATACACCTCTAGGGTACGCCAGATTTGGTTTCCTTCGGAAATAACACAGTCATGTCCCTCGAAACAGGGACGCTTTAACAAAGACCCGTAAAACAAAAGATCATAGTCCCTCGATGACCCTACAGTTGTCTCTTGGTAAATGATCTAGTCCCTAAACAAAATGGATAAAGCGTCTCCACATGTTGCCTTTATGATTGTACGTCCCTTCGATTGTTGCTCAACATCCAACGATAGGGCTTCCTACTCACTAATAGTATGATAGCACTGTCTAAAGGATAGGAGGAAAAGAACAAACCTTTTCGAGTATAAGTAGATAGTTCTTAGATGCTATGCTCAAAAAAAAATTTACACTTACACATTTCAAAAACAAACTTTCAAAAACATTTGCTTGGTCAACACTTTATAAGACTGATACAAGAGTTAACGCAAAGCAAATCGCCGCACTAAGGCATTTCAAAACAGTTTTCAAAACACACAAAGCACAAGGTACTTTTAAAATGAGCTAAGCATCTAAGAGCCCGTAGAAAACTATGGATGGAAAGGGTGCTAATACCTTCCCTTTCCATAATCTACCCCCCTTACTCAGAAAAATCTCGAAAAGGTCTTTTTCTGTTCTTTTCACCCTTTCCTTAATTTGGATAAAAGAAAAGTCGGTGGCGACTCTTTCTTACTGCAACATTTGCGAATACAAACACAAAACCAGTATAACAGTCGATTCTGGGACACCTTAGAGTTTAGTTTATCACTTTAAAATTACTTGTATGCTTTGCTTGCTTTATTTTTAAAGGGTTGCCTGGGTTATTGTTAAAGATCCTACACCCGGATCTGGGGCACCTTATTAGGTAAGTAGCAATAAATCATGGAGGTTGAACGGTGTAGACCGATATGGACAGAGTGATAGATACGTTAGCGTGATACTCTAGTTTGTACTAATGTTCCTTGAGTCAGTCAAGGATTACATTAGGCTTCCTTATAGTGACGTTAAGCGCTAACTGACCTTTAGAACCTTTAGTTCACTCATCCTAAGCCATTAGAAAGTATTGAGATGGCTGACTTTGGTTCCTACTGAAGATTGGTTGATACTCGATGCTACACTCATTGAGATTGGACTTTTGGGATATTCTGGCCGCAATATTGTGGTACTTTTGGGATATTCCGATTACTATTAATAGGACAGGTTGAGCCAACTGAAATTTCAAGAGGGTACTTACCTTTAAAACTCATGCAATCCTTTAAACCTAAGGTCTCTGTGTGACTTGTTTGTGTTTAATATACTTGTGATTTTAAAGCATAATCATAACATCATAAACATCATAACACGGCATATGCACTAACCATTTCAAGGGCCTGTGGATTTATCTCTTCTCTATTTTGTAGGTCATGGATTCAGCTCGCAGAAAAACCATCTGAATCAATTTTGTAGAGATTCCTTCCAAACTCAAAGAAATGGTTTCAAAAGTTCCTGAGAGTTTATCATTCAACAAGAGATATGGTCAATTGCTCAGTTTGGTTACTACCGGTTTTGACGAGGGTTTGATGAGTGTCTTATTCCAGTTCTTCGACCCTAAGCACCATTGCTTCACATTTCCAGACTATCTGTTGGTTCCTATGCTGGAAGAATTCTCCAAAATACTCAGTTTTCCTATATTGGAGCAGATACCCTTTACTGGTTTAGAGCAAGATCCAACTGCTGAAGATGTTGCCATAGCTTTGCACTTGAAGCCATCTGACATTGAGTCCAATTGGAAAGAAGGAGTGGAGTTAAGGTCCTCCTCACAAGTTTTCTGATGAAGAAAGCCTAGGTATTCCTAGACGCTATGAGTTACCACGCCTTTGAAGATGTTTTAGCTCTTTTGATCTACGGGTTGGTTCTGCTCCCCAATTCAGACCAGTTTGTAGATGTCAATGCCATCAACATTTTCCTTGATCATAATCCAGTGCCTACGTTTCTCGGGGATATTCTTCATTCACTCTATACCCATACCATGAAGAAGCGAGGGACTCTTATATGTTGTATACCTCTACTCTATAGGTGGTTGATTTCGTACCTCCCTCAGTCAGTAATGAAGAATGAATTAGGTTTAAGATGGAACCAAAGATTAATGTCTCTTTCTCACTCTGACATCTATTGGTGCCCTCGCTCCCAAGAAGACATCTCTTTTATTGATCGCTATGGAGAATTTCCCAATGTTCCACTCTTTTCCATTAAAGGAAGCATCACCTACAACCCCTCTTTAGCTTTACGTCAGTTCGGCTACACCCAGAGGAATGATCCTCATGATATGCTCATTCAGGGTATTGTGTTCGACTATTTAAATGATAAGCAAGGTTATTATCAGAGGTTCATCCGCGCTTGGAGAATGGTTAAGAAGACTGATAGCAGGACTCCAGGGAACAAGAACTCCATCCCTTTGGAGCCATACCTCAAATGGGTGCGAGCTCGTGCTCAAGATCTTATGATGTCGTATGCTGCTATCCTTCTAGTGATTTTAGAGCCTATTGTTCAAGGGGTCGAGTCTCGCATCATTCTTCATCCTAATATGCCAACAAAATTCAAGGAATTGTAAAAAATCTTAGATACACTCAAAGAAGAACGAGATACCTTTGAATCCCAATTCTATGCCAGTGAGAAAAAGGTGTTGGAACTGACAAAGCGGCTTCACGAAGAGCAGAATATCAATGCCTAGATTAGCACAAAAAGGAAGCACCCTTGGGAGACTTAGGAATCTTAGATGTTTTTATTTGTTATTCCTTTGTAAATTTTGTTTTCATTTGAACTTACTAATAAAAAGTCTTTGTTTATGTTTTGGTTAAAAGAGTTTGAATCCTATAAGGCCCTTGAAAATAATGCATAAGCATATCACGCATATCATTGCATAAACAGGTTCTAAAAACATGTTTCTTATTTGTTGTACCCCAAAATTTTCCCTCCCATATTTCTCAAGACATGTCAAGAATAATCTTCAAGTTGTTCAAAATGGCTCAAGTGTTGGACAGTCAAAAACCTCCTAAGACAGTCAAATCACCTCCTAAGGCAGTCAAGTCAAAATTAGGGTTTTGTGTTGCATCAAGGTCCTTACATCCAAATGTCCTCAAATGCTTTCCAATGTCCTAGTGTGTTCATAAGACCATCCATGTCAAATTTCAAGCCTTGCACATAAAGTTTGGTCAGTCAATTGCTTAAGAAGCCCAAGAATCGACTGTGCTAGCGCAAAAGTCAACTATGACCTATAAATAGTCAAACCTCAAGATTTTTTATCAACATTATCATTTTGAAGGATAATTCATCATTTGATCAGGGGTTGATCATGATTCATCAAGGATTGCTCAAGATTCATCAAGATTCAAAAGTTGCTAAATTAGGGTTTTGTAGGAAAAGTCAACTCAACTTTGACCAAGCATAACTTTCTCATACTTTATGAGAAATGACCCATATAAAGCTCATTTTAAATAGGATGCAATTTCCTACAATCCATCTTCACACCCCAAGATCAATAAATGCACTCACAAGAAGTTACAAATTTGGACATTATAGGTCATTTTTGAAAGTCAACAAAAACACCTTTTTTCAAAGCTTATAATTTGATCATGGAATATTAAAATGATATGAGACCAAAAGGGTTGGTTAGAGGACATCTCAAGCTTTCTAAAGAGTCCAATAACACTTCCAAAAGTTCAAAATTGAAGAAGTTATGTATTGTTGAAGTTGGACTTTTTTGCAAAATTACCAAAAGTCAACTATCCCCAAAACTTCAAATTTTTTCAAATGGGCCCACTTTTTCCACTTTATTTGATCTTGTCACACTCTACACGTGTCCTAGATTCAGCCTTGTGACCTTTTGTCAATTTTATTATTTGATTTGATTTTTTAATGAATTATTTCATTTTTAATCAATTTAAATCAAATAAAATCCAAGTATTAATTATTTGATCTCTTTTTGGATATTTTAGGACCTAATAATCATCATCAATGAGATCAAATTCGAATCAAGACTAATCATGTGCAAAAATATTGAATCAAATCAAATTTGGAAGGTTTAATAATGGAGAATCATCAAATATGATATTTTTTTCAAATCTTGATCATGGTCTTAAAACACAACATTATGAGGGAGATTCTTTCCATGCTTTCTTGTCTCCTCATTCTCCTATATAAATAGAGAGCCACACAATCTTGAAAGAAAGGAAAATCCTCTCTAAAAAGCTCTCAAAAAGCTCTTCAAAAAGTTCTCTAAAAGCTCTTCAAAAAGCTCTCCAGAAATCAAAGAATTGGTGCAAGTCATATCTCGAGGTTCCGGCCTCTCGCAATTGACATCAAGCCTCAAACCATCCTCTTGAAGTCCTCATGAGTCTTACATGGCCCAAGAGCAATCCATCCCACGCCTAGCACGCCCACCAGTTTGGTAAAATTTTAAATTTCGAATCTCTAACTTTAATCACATTTTATGGTATGCTAACGTTTGTTTGAGTTTATATAGAACAGTTATGGATGGTTGAATCATAGGTTCCACGCAAGAATAAAAAAACATCATAGTTAGAGCATGAAGCTTTCGAAGATCCGAGCTCAGGAATGCTTTCTGCACCCTCCAAAAAAAGGCCCAATTTCTCTACTTTCTCATATTTTATTTATTTGGTTTAACTATTTTATTTTTACTTAATTAATTTACTAACCAATAACAAACTTTCTTTTTATCAAAAAATCACAAAAATATCATTTTGTCCAATTAAAATTAAGAACTTTATTTTTCTTTAATAAATTCTGATTAATTAATTAGGTTTTTAATTCTAGGAAACTTTAATTTCTTTTTGTAAATAAATAAAACTAATTAGAATTTAATAGGTTTAATCATTAATTTAACCATTCCATTTTCTTTATTTAAATAACCAAAAATCAAAAAATAACCTTTTTTTTTCATTTAATTAATTAATTTAATTTAATGTAGTGATTAATTTAGATTTATTTCTTTCTTAAAATACCAAAAGACCAAAAATAATTTATTTTTATTCAGAAATTTAATTAATTTAATTTAGTAATTAATTTAGGCTTTAATTAGACAATAACTTTAATATATTTTTGTAAATAATAAAATTAATTTAGACATAATTATGATTTATTAACATTGATCAATTTTATTTTCTTTCTTTAAATATCAAAAAACCCCAAAATACTTATTTTCATTAATTAATTTATTTAATGTAGTTTAATAATTAACTTAGATATTTTATTTCTTAAAATTCAAAAACAAACAAAAAATCTTTTCTTTAACAAAAAGGGTCAAAACCCTAGAACTTTGCGCTCGATTTAATTTCCCGCACGCGTTTGTTTATTTTTATCATATTAATGTACTTGCCTCCGGTTTGTAATAGATAATTAGGACTTTAAATATTTTTACCGCTTTGTTTATTTTCCGCATTTTAATTTCAAGGGTTGCTTTTGGCGATGTAAATACCCGACGCCTTGTAATAGTTTAGATTTATTTTCCGCAATTTAATTTCCGCAACCATTAACCGTTAGATGTTTGAATAATAGGCAATGCATGACAAGATCAAATTTTTAACTTAAAATCAACAGTAGCTCACCATAACATGTACAAAGATAATATAACTGAAAAACAATACACTCGCACATGCGTACTCTTAGGGTACACCTCACTTGGTTGCCTCGAACGTGGTCATTGAGTATAGGAAGTTTTAGAGGTCGCCCTCTTGTCCAAAGATCATAGTTGCCTCGAAACGGTTGCCTCGGATAAAATGATCTAAGACATTAGGGTTACCGCTAAGGCGTCCTAACATTGCTTTAGTGACCACACGTCCCTTAGTCGAATTGACCCGAAAACTCCAACGACGGTGCTACTTACTCCTTAATAGTGGGATAGCATTGTCTAAAGGACACTTGTACAGATTAATTCCTTTTTGAGTAGGTAGATGGTTCTTAAGTACTTGCTCCTTTAAAACAAAACAAAACTTTTCGCACTTACACTCTCTTCAAAAACAATACTCTTTTCGAACCCACAAACACAAAGAAAAACAAACTTTTGAAAACACAATGAGCAAGTACCTAAGAGCCCATGGATAACCACGGATAGAAATGGTGCTAACACCTTCCCTTTCTATAATCTACCTCCCGAACCCGAGAAACATCTCAAAAGGGAATTTTTCTGTGCTTTTGTCCTTTCCTTGTTGGATAAAATAAAAGACGGTGGCGACTCTTGCTCACCGCGACATTTTGCGAAAACAAACGCAAAACGCGAACCAGCATTCCAAAATAGTCAGTTCTATTCCCAACAATCACATTATTCTTTTCGCTGTTTATTTCAGCAAAAGAAATGGCTCTCGAACAGACAATGAAAGACCTCCAAGCTTAGAATACTCATTTTCAGCAAATGTTCCTAGCTCTGGCCCAGGGGAAAGAAGACCTGAAAGCTCTGATCGTCAAAGAGAAGACCAAGAAAGCAAAGAAACCAACTGGTGTATTGAATCTGGGAAGAAGGATTAGAGGACCGGTTAAGTGGGCTATAGATTTCACGACCCTGTCAAATGAGGGGGACAATCAAGAAGGAAGCCAATGGAAGAAAACAATAATCCAGGGTCTGAGGAAGATGAACCTGACTATTCTAAGGAGAAGTATCCTCCTACTGATGATAAATACAAACAACTAGAGGATCAAATCAATGTTATGGAGATCCAGAGGATATCCGAGCTGGATTTTGAGGAGCTAGGATTGATTTCAGGGGTGGTCATCCCACAAAAATTCAAGATCCCTACATTCGCTAAATACGATGGTGTCTCCTGTCCTAAGCTGCATTTAAGGTCATATGTTAGGAAGATTCAACCCCACACTACCGACAGGAATCTATGGGTACATTTATTCCAGGAGAGTTTGTCAGGGACTCAACTGGAGTGGTTCTATCAACTGGAAAGGGCCAACGTTTGTAATTGGGAAGATTTGGCTGCTGCTTTCTGCAAGAAGTACCAATATAATGTTGACCTCGCCCCAACTTGTACACAGTTGAAAAGTATGTCTATGGGTTCCGGCGAAGGTTTTAAAGATTATGCCCAAAAGTGGAGAGACCTTGCGGAAAGAGTCCAACCTCTGTTGTCCAATAGGGAGCTGGTGGACATGTTCTTGGGCATATTATCTGGTCCATTATTTAACCATGTGTTTGGAAGTTTGTCTGCTGGATTTACCGAATTGATACTGACTGGTGAATGGGTAGAGGCTGGCATCAAAAGTGGTAAAATATAGAGAGATGCATTCTCCAGTACTGCAAAGAAACCTTTCACTAGAAAGAAGGAGGTCAGTGCTGCTTATGGCCAAAGAAATCATAGCAAAATTGAAGGTCGTCCGACGGTAGGGGCTGTTATGATTTCCAATTCTGCCACAAACTAACAACGAAATAATCACCGTAGACCAGATACGCCTAGAAGACAGTTTACTCGGATCAACATGACCCTATTCCAGGTTTTGCCACATCTTCTGAAGTCCAATTTGGTAACTCTGAAGGAGGCTCCAGAGAATCCTAATATTGCCTCTCCCCGCTATAATTTGAATGCTCGATGTGCCTACCATTATAAGACTCTGGGGCATGATACAAATGACTGTTGGACTTTAAAGAATAAAGTACAGTATCTCATTGAGGCGAAGGAAACTGAGTTTGACCTTCTCGAGACACCTAACGTAATAACTGCACCCATTCCCAAACATGGCCAAGGTGACAATGTTATTGATGATGACCGTTTTGTTTCTTTCGTGGATGAATTAACTACTCCTTTTTTGACTGTCAAAGATAATCTATTGCGAGCCGGTTTATTTCCGGGATATGGTGAAGGTTGCCACTTATGTATGTCTCTATCAGATGGTTGTTTGTTACTGAATATGGGCATTCAGCGCCTGATGGTTAATAAAGAAATTTTGTTCAAAAAAGTTCCTCTTGCAAGAAGTTCATGTGAAGATGTTTCAATAATCACCATTTTCGACAATCCTCCCAGGGTCTCCACCAAAAGACCCGTCAGGATTACTTCTGCTCTAAAGTTTTCTCCCCTAATCATCACCAAGCCGGGGCCAATACCATATTCCTCGGATAAAGTTATTCCTTGGAATTATAGGGCTGACATCTGTAATACGGTGGGAGAACTGACTTGGGATGTTTGTGTTTCATTGCAATTGTTGCAGATAGCAAGAGTCGCCACCGACTTTTCTTTTATCCAATAAGGAAAGGTTGGAAAGAAAAGGAAAGACCTTTCTGGATTATTTCTTGAGTTCGGGGGGTAGGTTATGAAAATGGAAGGTATTAGCACCCTTATCATCCGTAGTTATCTACGGGTTCTTAGTTGCTTGATATATCACTTTCTGTTGTTTGAAAAATGTGCTTCTGGTGTGGGTTTTGAAAGTATTTTGAAAATTTCTTTGTAATGGTTCTCGTTTCCATAAGAACGCGTACAAAGTGTTGTTTGGAAAATAGTTCAAAGAGGTGTTTGTGGAATGTGTTTTTGAAAGTCATTTTGAAAAGATGTCTTTGTAATGGTTCTCGTTTCTATAAGAATGCTTACACAGTGTTTGTCTTTTGAGAATGTTTCAAAATGAGAGTGTTGGTGTATAAAATATTTTTGTTGTGAACAAGCGAGTAACTACGAGAAACCTACCTACTCAAAAGGTCTTAAATGTTATTTTCCTCCTCCTTTAGATGTTTCTATCTTACCATTGATTTGGTAAGAAGCCCCATCCTTGGATGTGAAGGGACGGGCGTGGGACGTTTGTATAGTCATAATAGCAATGTTGTGAGATGTCTTAGCATTTCTCTTGAGGGACTAAGATCATTTGTAAGGCAACATCCGAAGCATCATCGAGGGACTATGATCTTATATTTTGATTGTTTTTGCCAAGACATCTCACATGCATAACATGACCATTTTTAGGCAACAAGTGGAGTTAACCCTAGGGGTGCATGTGTGAATAGTGTGTTTGATTTGCATGCATTTTGTCTTTGATTTTTTGTGTTGTCTATTTGTTATTTTTATCTTGCCATACATCCTAGTTACTAGCATTTATACAAAAGTAATAAAAATGCATGAAATAAAACCTACACTATTACAACCATATTGAATTACATGGAAATATAAAGGCAAAAAATAAAATAAATGCAAGAAAAATGGATCCTTCGATTTGGGTTGAGACACCCTTCGATTCTGCATTTCATGGCTTTCTTCGATTTGGATTCTGAAGTCAGTCGAGTCATGCCCTTCGATTTGCCTTTCTGTCTCCTTTGACTAAGGGTTGGAATCAAGATGGTTACGCCTTTCTCCTGGGCCTAGAAGTCAGCATAGTTCTGCCTTTCGCTTGAGACTTGGAGATATAAAGGTTCTGGCCTTCAGTTGGGGCCTGGAGACAGCAAGGTTCTGACCTTCGTTTGAGGCCTGGAGACAACAAGGTTCTGGCTTTCGTTTGAGGCTTGGAGATAGCAAAGGTTCTGGCCTTCGTTTGAGGCCTTGAGACAACAAGTTTATGGCCTTCGTTTGAGGCCTGGAGACAGCAAGGCTTTGGCCTTCGTTTGAGGCCCAGAAGCAGCAACGGTCATGCTTTTCCACAGGTTCCTTGCTGACTCTTTATAAGCATATTGGGTCCTTATAGTATGATTCGAAAGGCTTGTGCAGCTAGCCAATCGAAGGGTATAACAAATTTGTCTTAAAGTCTAAAATGCAACATCCAAACATAACTATAATCCAGGGGTTAACATGAAAACTAATGGGTCTCAAAGTCCAAAGCATGACTAAACTAAGGTTGAGTTTTCAACATACAGGCAGTCAGAATTGAAAGCTAAAACATAGGCTAAAAATGTCTACGTTTTTCTTTATTGGCATATACACATGATATTAAAATAGAATAGACTCAAGTTTGAAAGAAAACTTACTTCTTGAAGTCCTTAAATCGAAGGGATATGTTCAAACAAAAGCTTGTAAAATGGGAGCTAGATGAAGAAGTGAAAAACACAAGAAGGGGGGGGGGGGGGGGGGGGGTTGAATTGAAAACTTAAAATCAAAAGTGCAGTAGACACGATATTTTTATCCGGGTTTGTTTGATCTCAAACTACTCCAGTCCACCCATCAAGGTGACATCGCCTCTCTCCAACGAGGACTTAATTCACTAATCAAAAACTGATTACAATCACTACTTTGACAACTGCCAAAGTCTTCTTGAGTACAACCACAACCCAGTTAATCTCAAGGAAAACTAGCTTAATTAAGATAAAAGAGTATTCTGTGTATAGTTGTTTTTCCTTACAAAAATTGTATCACAACTGTGATATTTTACACAATTTTGAGCGTAGATAAGAATATGTAGGCTTGCAGCATTTTAGAGATATGTTGCAGTTCTATGGAAAATCGTAAACGATTTGTCCTCTTAGCGTGTTTATATAGGCATGGAAATCATGTCCAACATAAAGCGTGATAATGGACATTCAATGTTATTTCCATATTGAGAAGATTCCTGTCTGAATGAAGCCGTTGCATATGATGTTGTCTTGATTGAATAGTAACGCTTCAGAATCTTAGAATCTTGCATGCTGCAATTGCTTCAAAACATTGATGACTCAGAGATGTAAGGATTTGATGGTATATGAAACTTCTGTTCAGAATCAGAGTATTCTTCACTTCACCGTAGGTTCTGATCATCATTCTTCAGCGCAGATTCTGATTACCTTAGCTTGAAAGCTTCTATAGCTTAACTTCTGATGCTGCTTTGGTCAGAACTTCTGCATATGAAATAACACAAATTTAGAGTGCATATTTGTTCTTTGTGTTTGTTATCATCAAAACTCTAATTAAGGGTTGTAGAATCAAACTATGTTCTAACAATATCCCCCTTTTTGATGATGACAAAAACTAGGATTTTCAATGACAAATATAGAACAAAAAGCTTAAGAGAGACTTCCCCTGAGTTGATTACTTCCCTGAAGTTCCTTCTCGTCAGAGCTTTTGATGCATTTCCTTCTGTCTTTATTTCTCGTTAGAGCTTTTGATGCATCTCCTTCTATCCTTATCAGAATGTGTTCATGTTCAAGCTTTTCAGAAAATATAAAGGTTAAAATATTCATAATGTTTGAGACTTTGTCCCGGCATTCTGTTATTGAAAATATCTTACTTTCTCCCCATTTTTATCAGGTATCAAAAAGCAATATAATCAGAGTAAAAAAGGATGAATTATATTGAAAACAGAATGCAATGACAATTTTCAGAAACTAGGAGGATAAGATAAAAAATACAGATAAACAGTTTAAAGAAAATCTAAGAAGGAGGGGGAAGGCGTGTGAACAACGCTTCCAACAAGCTCTTTATCTGAGTGCTTGACTCTTCCGGCTTTCCCAGAATGTCTTTGATTTCTTTTGTTGTATCTTCTTGTTTATCCAAAATACCCTTGATCTCTTTGTTTGCATCCTCTTTCTTATCCAGTCAGGCATGGATTAAGGCATTCTCCTTCTTCAACTCTTCCAGAGTTTGCATGACTAGTGACGAAGTTGGTGTATCTTCAGGGGTTGCATTTTGTTCAGAACATTCTGTAGCCTCTTCTGATTGAACCACTTCTTCTGTTGCAATCATGTTTTCTGGAGCAGTAGTCAGAGAGTGACTATTAGAATCTGGTTCAGTGACTTCTGAAGGATGGTGCTCTTTCCAGGGAGCATTATCCAGCGGAAGAATATCTGTTTTGTACCATTGGTTCAGAACTTGTTCTTGGAAGGCTTTCAGCTGATTACTAAATCTCTGTTGAGCCCTTTCATAGCCTAATTCCTTCAGCTTCAGGGTTCCAGAGTTGAGCCATTTTCTGAATCTTTCCTATAGAGAATTAGAAGCAGCAGGATTAGAAATCTCTTGACTTGCTTGCTTCAAAGAAGTAATCCATTCCTGCATTTATGTTTCAAAAATCAACAGATTCTTACCCACATCTGATTTGGTTGAGGTTGGTTTAGGTTTGGGAGTGGCAATTTTGTTTAAGGTGTAAGCTAGTTGGTCCAGCACTTGTGGATCAATGACAAGTCTGAGGTTTTCAGCTGGACGGTTGATGGGTGATGGAGTCGAAGAGTCAGAAATTAGGATTGGTGAGTTAGGGGTGTTTGGTGGTGTAGATTCATATGGTGAAGGGATTTCTGGAATATCATGAATAGTGAGAGCTAAACGAACCGTAAGAGGTTCTATTATTCCAGGGATTGGGATAGTGGTATCAGAATCTGAAGGGGAGTCTTCAGATTGGTTTGCGGTAGTGTATTGAATTTTTGGTTCAGGAATTTCAGAAGATGGGTTTTTAGAGGGAGGAGTGAGAGTGTTTTCATTCTCTGGTTGAGGTGAGTTGAGGTTTAGATGTTCTGGTTGAGGAGAGTGTGGTTGTGAATTTTCTGGTTGAGGAGAGTGTGGTTGTGGATTTTCTAGTTGAGGAGAGCGTGGTTGTGGATTTTCTGGTTGTTGAGGTTGAGTGTTTGGATTTTCTGGGAGTGGTGAGGAAAAATCTTGATCAAACAGGTCAATATCAGATAGAACTTTAGCAAGTTCTGATTGATGTTGTTCTGGATTTGGATTTGGATTGGGGGAGTGAGGTTCATTCAAGAAGTTTCCAAGAGTTACATATGGGTCAAACTCTATGTCAAAAACCTCAAATGTTTGGGGTGAAGGATTTTCTGTTGGTTTAGGGGGAATGGTTTCAGATGTTGGAATAGCTATTGACTTTACAACAGAAACAGAAGATGGATTACCTCTCTTTTTCGCAGCTTTAGGTGTCCTCTGAGAGGATCCTTCTCCTGTTGCCTTCCTCTTTTTGGATTTCTTTAACACAACCTCTGGAGCTGGCTTGTGCAGATCTTGGATGTTGATTTCTGGAATAGTCCCATCATCTTTGCAAGCCTCAAGGTATCTGACTATGATTTCTGGAGAGGCATGTATCTAAGAAAATAGTGGAAAATCCTTCTGAGGGATTCTCCTATAAGTGATAGTCTCATGAGGAGCAATTGTTGGTTCCTTCTTAATATTCTCAATAATCTTCATTTTCTTCAGATTCTTGGCATTCAAGGGTTTCCCAGCAGTTGCTTCCAGAGTACTGATTTCTTGAGCCTCTGTCAGATGTTATATCAGCCTGTTTTCTGTTAGAATATCTGAAATCAATCTTCCAAGAGGAATACAATCCCTCTTAGTTCTTTCTTCTTCTCTTGTCTTTTTCACACTTGTTTTGAGATGGTTGAAGAGAAAGTGTGGAAGGTTTATCGTGGTCTTCTTTGTAATGAAGTAAATCAGAAAATGCTGATCAATATTGATGTAATCAGGAGAGCTTGTAGGCTTCCTGTGATTGATGCATCCCAAAATTATTCTAGCCCAAATTCTGTGATGATCCTTCAAGTCTCTGATCTTGCTGGATGGCTATCCAGAAGTGAAGATTTCCCTAGCAATAGATTTTAGGTTATAACACCTATCAGCCATATCAATGCATCTGACTCCACTGCCATTGTATCCAATGAGTTTCCCAATCAAATCTTTTGTTATCACTATCTTCTTCCCCCATGACATATGATATGACCTGGTGGTTGGATGAGGTAGCATGAATCTAGAACTCTTTAACAAGAATGGGAAAAGTTGGACCCAACAGACGATCAAAATATTTGTTCCATCCATGTGCAGTTACATATTCATACATATTAAACCCATTTTCTTGTAAGCATTCAAAATTAATGATCTATTCAGAGAGAACTTCCAGGTTGTCAACATGAGTGAGTAGCGTTCTAATGGGTTCTTCATATTGTTCCGTTGATGAAGATTCAGGAGCACTGAGATTCTTGAGACTTGATGATGATGCCATTTTTCACACGGGTTCTTTGAATAAATATAATGGAAAGGGTTTTTGAAAAAGAACTAGAACAAGAGAGAATTTAGAAGAGGGTAAAACGTGAATGAATGAAATAGTAAATTGAGTTTATATAGGTTTTTAGAAGGCGTAATCAGTAAGAAAGAAAATAAGTAATGATTATATGCACTAATGAAACCTGAAATTAGGGGATTTAGAGAGATATTGAACAATTACCACTGATAAGTGTCTCAATGCATCCAATCAGAGCCTTGGAACCTTCCGAATTTGAACGCGTGTTCAGCCTCAGGAGGTAGCTTGTGAGAGGATGACAGATGTTTGATGATGTAAACTGCACGCCTCTATCCTTGAAATGAAACGTTCAGATCTTCATAGATAGATTCTGAGGCAACTGTACTTCTAACTTCTGAAGACAAGTTGATCAGATGTTCACAGAAAAACAATAAAGTTCTGAGGGTTAAGATATGCAAATAAAACATTTTATTCTGGGCATAATTTCATGCTGAGATGTTTCAGAATGAAATTGAATCTATCTTCGGAAAGGGGTTTTGTAAATACATCAGCCCATTGATGGTTTGTGTCAATAAATTTTAAAGTAAGAATTCCTTTCTGAATATAGTCTCTAATAAAGTGATGTTTTATTTCTATATGCTTAGACCTAGAATGAAAAATGGGATTTCTACTTAGACATATGGCAGAAGTGTTATCACAGAAGATAGGAATGTTACTCTCAAATATGTTAAAGTCTTCAAGTTGACTTTTCATCTAGAGCATTTGAGTGCTACATCCAGCAGCTGCTATGTATTCAGATTCTGCTGTTGACAATGCTATTATGGACTGTCTTTTGCTGGTCCATGAGATCAGATTGTCTCCCAGAAACTGGCAGCTTCCAGAAGTGCTTTTACGTTATACTCTGTCTCCAGCAAAGTCAGCATCACAGTATTCTACTAAGCTGTATTCATTGGATTTTCTATAAAACAAACCCAGATTAGTAGTACCTTTCAGATACTTGAAAATTCGCTTAACTGCTGTTAAGTGAGATTCTCTAGAATCTTATTGGAATCCAGCACATAAGTAAACACTGAATAAAATATCAGGCCTTGAAGCCGTCAGATAAAGGAGAGATCCAATCATACCTCTGTAGATTTTCCGTTCTACCTTTTTACTTACCTCTTCCTTTTCCATAATGCACGTGGGATGCATTGGAGTCTTTGAGGGCTTACATTCTGAGAGGTCAAATTTCTTCAGAAGTTCTCTGACATATTTGCTCTGATGGATGTAAGTTCCTTCTGGAGTTTGGTTTATCTGAATTCCCATAAAGAATTTGAGTTCCCCCATTAAGCTCATCTCAAACTCTGCCTGCATGCACTTAGCAAATTCTCTTCCCAGAGAAGGTTTAGTGGATCCAAAAATGATATCATCTACATAAATATGACAAACTAAATGTCATTCTTAAATGTCTTACAGAACAAGGTTGTGTCCACTTTCCCTCTGGTGAATTCCTTTTCTAACAGGAAGTTACTTAGTCTTTCATACCAAGCTCTGGGAGCTTGTTTCAGACCATAGAGTGACTTCTTTAGTTTGAAAACATATTTCGGGTGTTTAGAATTTTCAAACCCAGGGGGTTGGTGCACATATACCTCTTCATCTATGTAGCCATTTAGGAATGCACTTTTGACATCCATCTGATACAGAGTGATGCCATTGTTTACAGCAAATGAGATTAAGAGTCTGATAGATTCTAACCTGGTGACTGGAGAAAAGGATTATGTATAGTCTATCCCCTCTTGTTGACTATAACCTTGTGCCACCAGTCATGCTTTATTTATGATGACTTCTCCTTGCTCGTTCAGTTTTATTCTGAACACCCATTTTGTTCCAATGACGTTGAATCCTTTTGGTTTGGGAACCAGATCCCATACGTCATTTCTAGTGAATTGATTTAGTTCCTCCTGCATTTCCAGAATCTAATCATTGTCCAGAAGAGCTTCATCAATTGTTGTTGGTTCAATCAGAGAGACCAGTCCCATGAGGGATTCTTCAGAGTTTCTGAAAGTTGATCTTGTTCTAATTGGATCATCCTTCTTTCCCAGGATCTTATCTTCTGGGTGATCTATGCTACTTCTGGATAACCTTTTCTGGAGTTTATCAATAAAAGGTACTGGATCACTTGTAACATTTCTTTCTGAAGTTGTTGGAGCGTCTCTGTTGGGAACTTCTGATGAGTTGTCTTCAGTACCTGTGAATTCAACTTCTATATCTGCAAAGAATTTATTCTGCTTTGACTTTTGAGGGTTAAGCTTATCATCAAATCTAACATTGATTGACTCTTCAACAATTTGTGTTTCTGTATTGTATACTTTGTACCCTCTTGAGAGTTCAGAGTATCCTAACATAATACACTTTTGTGCTTTAGAGTCAAACTTGTTCAGATGATCTTTAGTATTCAGAATAAAACAAGTGCATCCAAAAGGATGGAAATAAGAAATGTTGGGCTTTATGTTCTTCCACAATTCATATGGAGTCCTTTCCAGAATAGGTCTTATAGAGATTCTATTCTGAATGTAACACGCTGTGTTAATTGCTTGTGCCCATAAGATCTTAGCAATGTTAGTCTCGTTGATCATGGTTCTGGCCATTTCTTGCAGTGTTATGTTCTTTTGTTCTACAACTCCATTTTGTTGGGGAGTTCTAGGACAAGAGAATTCATGCAAGATGCCCTTTTCATTAAAAAATGTTTCAATTTTTTTATTTTCAAATTCTCCACCATGATCACTTCTAACTTTGACAATTCTAAGATCCATTTGATTCTGAACTTGGTTACAGAATGTAACAAACACAGAATGTGACTCGTCCTTGTGTCTTAAGAACTTTACCCATATCCATCTTCTATAGTCATCTATGATCATTAACCCATACTTCTTGCCACTAACAGACACAGTTTTTACTGGTCCAAATAAGTCTATGTGTAGAAGTTCTAATGGATTAGAGGTGGAAACAACATTTTTAGATTTAAAAGCAGGTTTTTCAAATTTTCCTTTCTGACATGCTTCAAATAGAGCATCTGAGCTGAACTTCAGATTAGGAAGTCCTCTGACCAGATTGAGTTTGTTAATTTGAGATAATCTTCTCATACTAACATGCCCCAATCTTCTGTGCCAGACCCAATGCTCGTTGTTAACAGAAAGAAGACATTTTACATTCTGACTCTTTAGTTCAGAAAGTTTTATCTTATAAATGTTGTTTTTCCTCTTTCCATTAAAAAGGATAGTTCTATCTTTCTGACTAACATCTTTGCATGAATTTTGATTAAAGATTATATCATAACCGTTATCACTTAATTGACTTATGGATAACAGGTTATGCATTAATCGATCAACTAAGAACAGATTATTTATAGAAGGAATATTTCCATTACCTACTGTTCCAGAGCCAATGATCTTTCCTCTTTGGTTGCCTCTAAAGCCCACTTAGCCTCCAGGTTTAAGTTCCAAGCTTTGGAACATATGCTTTCTTCCCGTCATGTGTCGAGAGCATCCAGAGTCCAGGTACCATGACTGGTGTTTTAGCCTTACTGCTAAAGATATCTGCTACATATATAATTTTTTCCTTAGGTACCCATATCTTTTTGGGTCCTGGTTTGTTAGTTTTACCAAAATTCTGTTTGAATTTTGGTTTGGCAGAATAATCATTGCTATTGTATTTCAGATCATGTGTGTGCCCATATGTGAAGTGTGATTTTAGTGGTGTGCGTTTTATTACTAGGTCCATGAATTTCTTAGGTGGAGACACCTTACCTTAGTATCCTATTCCTTTCCTTCCATTTCTGCTAACTCCATAGATCATTGAAGCCATCTTGCTTCTATCTATGATTTTAGCCAAAAACATCTGAAAGCTGTGATCATACTCTTTGATGATCTTATCAGCATGGCTGGGAGTCTCTGAGATTATTTCTTTCTGAGAGTTTTGTAAATCATTTTCTAATTTTTAAACCTTTTCTTTTAACTCAAAATTCTCTAATATAAGACTCTCAGTCTTTTCAGAGTCAGAGACAAGATCCCTTTTCAAGTTCTTGAATTTGATTATGATTTGCTGATAGCTTTCCAGAATTTCATTCAGACTTTCTGCAAGTTCAGCCTTAGTAAATTTAATAGTGAAATCAGGGAATACCTCTTCTGCGTCTGATTCTGAGTCTGAACCAGAAGCTTCACTGTCTTCTGACACATTTTCCATGAGAGCTATGTTGGCTCTTTCATCATCTGACTCTGAGTCAGCATTAGAAGTGTCTGAATCGTCCCATGTTTCCGTGAGGCCTTTCTTCTTCTCCTTTAAGAACTTCTTTTTGGGCTTATCCTTATGAAGCCTTGGACAATCACTTTTGTAGTGCCCTTGCTAATTGCACTCATAGCAGATGATGTCCTTGTTATTTGACTTTCTGTGTCTTGAAGAACCTTCAGATCTTCTGTGTCCATAGGAGGACTCAGACTTTCTGTATCTGGAGGAGGATTCATTTTGATTCTCTGATCTTCTAGGGTTTATGAATTTTCTTTGTCTCTTTTTCCATATTTGATTGACCCTCCTGGAGAGGAGAGACAATTCAACTTCTTCTGATGAGGATCCATCATAGGTTTCTTCCATAGCTTGCAAAACCTTAGAGTCCGATTTTTTGTTAGATTTTAATGCTAGAGGCTTACCTTTCTTTTGAGGCTCATCTTCTTCTAGCTTTATCTCGTGACTTCTGAGGGAGCTGACAAGTTCCTCAAGAGATATCTTGTTGAGATCTTTAGCTAGCTTAAGTGCAGTGACCATTGGCCTCCATTGCTTAGGTAGACTTATGATGATCTTCTTTACGTGATCAGCAGTAGAATATCCTTTGTCAAGAACCTTCATCCCAACAACAAGAATCTGGAATCTTAAGAACATTGCTTCTATGGATTCACTGTCTTCCATCTTGAATGCTTCATATTTCTGAATGAGCGTAAGGGACTTGGTTTCTTTGACTTGTATGTTGTCTCCATGTGTCATTCTCATAGAGTTAAACATGTTTTTGGTTGTCTCTCTGTTTGAGATTTTCTCATATTCTGAGTATGAGATAGCACTTAGAAGTATTGTTCTGGCTTTATGATGGTTTCTGAAATCACATTTTTGCTGGTCAGACATCCTTTTTCTATCTATCTTCTGACCACTTTCGTCTACTGGATGTGTGTATCCCTCAATTACCATGTCCCATAGATCAGCATCATGGGCCAGAAAGAAGCTCCCAATTCTGTCTTTCCAGTAGTCAAAATTTTCTCCATCAAAGACTGGAGGTTTGCTACTGATTTTGTCCTTGTCCTCATGATAGTCATTGCTGATGTTTTGGCTTGGTCCCACTATAGTGTTTTTCTAAAGCTTGGATCTTGTACTGACACGGTTAAGTGTATGAACTCAGAACCAGGCGCTTTGATGTCAATTGAAGAAGTAAAAAACACAAGAAGGGGGGGTTGAATTGAAAACTTAAAATCAAAAGTGCAGTAGACATGATATTTTTATCCTGGTTCATTTGATCTCAAACTACTCCAGTCCACCCGTCAAGGTGATTTCGCCTCTCTCCAGCAAGGACTTAATTCACTAATAAAAAACTGATTACAATCACTACTTTGACAACTGCCAAAGTCTTCTTGAGTACAACCACAACCCGCTTAATCTCAAGGAAAAATAGCTTAATCAAGATAAAAGAGTATTATGTGTATAGTTGTTTTTCCTTACAAAAACAGTATCACAACTGAGATATTTTACACAATTTTGAGCGTAGATAAGAATATGTAGGCTTGCAACATTTTAGAGATATGTTGCAGTTGTATGGAAAATCGTAAATGATTTGTCCTCTTAGTGTGTTTATATAGGCATGGAAATCCTGTCCAACATAAAGCGTGATAATGGACATTCAATGTTGTTTCCATATTGAGAAGATTCTTGTCTGAATGAAGCCGTTGCATGTGATGCTGTCTTGATTGAATAGTAACGCTTCAGAATCTTAGAATCTTGCATGCTGCAATTTATTCATAACATTGATGACTCAGATGTGAGGATCTGATGGTATATGAAACTTCTGTTTAGAATCAAAGTATTCTTCACTTTAGCGCAGGTTCTGATCATCATTCTTCAGTGCAGATTCTGATTACCTCAGCTTGAAAGCTTCTATAGCTTAACTTCTGATGTTTCTTTGGTCAGAACTTCTGCATACAAAATAACACAAATTTAGAGTTCATATTTGTTCTTTGTGTTTTTTATCATCAAAACTCTAATTAAGGGTTGTAGAATCAAACTATGTTCTAACACCAGATGCCCAAACGAAAGAATGACAAAATACTTATGCTCAAGAATTCACACCCCCGAGCGAAGGATGTGTGCCAGGGATGGATGGCTCAATCGAAGCTTGCAACATTGGGAAAGTTATTACCTCAAATGAAAGAGGCTTGCAGGGGTGAAATGTGTGATCGAAAGAGGGCCAAAGGGGGGTTTTGGCCTCCTGAATTGAAGGACATCATCAGGAAGCTTTTTGCCTTGTGAATTAAAGCTATATTAAGGGGAAATGTTGCCCTATCGAAGTTTCCAACAAAATGCTTCAAAGGGGACTTTGGCCTTGTGCACATTATTATTGTAGGAAATTCTGCCTTGTATGTCTTGGCTAACACGTAGGGAAGATGCTGTGCAGCCAAACGAAAGACTTGCACAAACATTCAAATGATGTCTAGCGCTAAAACGAAGCAGGAAATGATATTAGCCAAATAAGCCCAAAGCCTTAATCGAAGAATGAAATGAACTTGCCCTAAAGGAAACCAGCGCTCAAACGAAAGATGCAACCAAGGCCAAAGTATCCAATCGAAGGATGCAAAATTGAAAGGAACTTGCTTTTCCTTTAATTTTGTCAAAATGAGCATTTTCATTTGTTTTGTCCTTTTTAGCAATTTCTTCCTTAATCTTAATGCTGAAAAATCAAATATATTTGTGTAAGATTGGATTTTGGGAATCCTTTGTGAGAATTGTCTTGAGAAATGAGAGGGCAAATTTTGGGGTACAAAAGCTGCCCCTGTTCAATCTTCTTAAACCTGGAGAGTTAGAATGGAAAATATGTCATTCGTGACTTGAAGGTGGAAGATGATTGAACACTAGAGTGCCTAGAAATTTGCACCTGATATTGTGGTTGAGGTGTAAGGAATGGGTCTAAAGATGCCATTTGGAGAAATGATGGAGAGATGTCGGAGATGGGCTTACAGATGCCATCCAAAGGTGATTGTTGATAGAAATCAAACTAAGTCTAAGCTTGACTTTAGCTGGAAAAGAATCAGAATAAATCTTGGTGTGATTTATCTGAACCAGAGAAAGTGTCTACGGGAAAGAATCAGGATAAACCATTGATGGATTTAAACAAAACTAGCAGAGGTCTGGAAAAGAATCAGAATAAATCTTGGAGTGATTTATCTGAACCAGAGAAAGTGTCTATAGGTAAGAATCAGGATAAACCGTTGAGGGATTTAAACTAAACCAGCAGAGGTCTGGAAAAGAATCATAATAAATCTTAGAGAGATTTAACTGAACCAGAGTAAATGTCTATGGGAAAGATTCAGGATGAACCACTGAGAGATTTAAACTGAATCAACAGAGGTCTGGAAATGAATCAGAATAAATCTTGGAGCGATTAATCTGAACCAGAGAAAGTTTCTATGGGAAAGAATCAGGATAAACCATTAAGAGATTTAAACTGAACCAACAGAGGTCTGGAAAAGAATCAGAATAAATCTTGGAGCGACTTATCTGAAACATAGAAGATATCTACGGAAAAGATTCAGGATAAATCGTTGAGAGATTTTAACTAAACCAGCAGAGATCTGGAAAAGAATCAGAATAAATCTTGGAGCAACTTATCTGAACCAGAGAAGATGTCTACAGGAAAGAATCAGGATATATCATTGAGAGGTTTAAACTGAACCAACAGAGGTCTGGAAAAGAATCAGAATAAGTCTTGGAGCGACTTATCTGAACCAGAGAAAGTGTCTATGGGAAAGAATTAGGATAAACCATTGAGATATTTAAACTGAACCAATAGAGGTCTGGAAAGGAATCAGAACAAATCTTGGAGTGATTTATCTGAACCAGAGAAGATGTCTGCAGGAAAGAATCAGGATAACCCGTTGAGAGATTTAAACTGAACCGACAGAGGTCTGAAGGAAAAACTTGTTATATAGATAGTCAACCAGTCCTTTCTCGGGAATTAATCTGTAATTGATTTATCCACAAATAGTTGTCCTATCTTGTTGGAAATTTGTTGATGATAATTTTTTGTTGATTGATCTCTCCTGAAAAGGTAAAGAGTTAGTTGTATACAATTCCATGATGTATGAAATGCATGGCATAATGATGTTTCTCAGAATAAATGAGATTACGCCATATCCATTTGTATTACCAATTCTATGACGTATGAATGAAATGTATGAACATATTAATTGTTCTGCTGCAGTGTTGTTGGTTTGGGGAAAATAAATTCCTGACTACCGCTGGGAATGAGGAGTGTAAGTATTCATATTTTGTTGAAGTTGAAGCATTGATGGACGTGTTTCCATTATTAGAGAAATAAACTCTATTGGGGAAGGGAAACGCCGTGCATTGCTTGTGGACTTGGTGAAATCCGGTTGGGGAATTCCCGAGCAGCTGGGTGACTTTCACTAGGGAGCCCTCGAAATAATAACTGGAAGTTTTGCTCCGTCGGGGATATGAAGGCAAAAGATACCATTAGGCTGCATGCTGGAGATATGACAAAGATCCTGTAGCAGGATGCTCTTGCTTCTGCTCCGTTTATAGAAAGCATCTGCGAGGATTTTATGGAATGGCCCATATATATTGTCCTGTTTCTTAAAGCCATTAGTAATTGTCTTTCTGTTTAGTTTTCCCTTTTTATGCGTTCATTTATAAATAATAATTACATTCAAATGCATATGTTCAAAAATAAACATTGGACGTTTTTTGCAAATAAAATAAGAACATTAAAAGAAAAACATATAGTTTTTCCCTTTTAAAGGAATATCTTTGTATTAACTTGAATAAGTATTTTTGTACAAAGAGACGAACATCCTAGTAAGAGAATGTCATCGTAAAAAATGATAAAATGATACAAAGAAAGGACCGCTATGTAAAATAATCCCATGGGGTTCCCATTCTACTATGGCCTTCATGTCTCTAAGCGTCTTATCCACTTGCTGCTTTGTCCGAAGCTAATTGAATTGATTAGAATCATTCGAGTTTGATGATTGATGTCGGAGAGTGGATGTAAGGTGATCCAGCGGGACATAGTCATACGCTTTAAATCCCTAACTTTTTCCTGGACCGCCCTTTCGGGTTTTCAGTCCATCGGGATACCCTTTTTTGCCCAAGCCGCCCTTTCAGGTTTTCAGCTTGCCGGATGTATATATTTTTTTGTATTTATCCCTAATTTTTTCCTAGGCCGGTCGTCCTAGCCGGTATTTTTTCATGCGTAGTATTTTTAACTATATCCGCGTTTACAGGGTGCGGGAGGTCGTCGGTATCCATAGTGGTTAAGATCATTGCTCCACCAGAAAATATGTTTTTAATCACAAATGGTCCTTCGTATGTAGGAGCCCATTTTTCCCTGGGATCATCTTGTGGTAGTATGATACGTTTTATTACCAAGTCACCAACCTGATATACCTGACGTATGACCTTCTTGTTAAAAGCTTTAATCATACGCTTTTGGTACATCTGGCCATGGCAAATAGCCGTAAGCCTCTTCTCATTAATCAAGTTCAGCTGGTCAAGTCGAGTTTGAATCCATTCATCTTCACTCAACCCCATATTCCTCATGATTCTCAAAGAAGGTATTTGGACTTCAAATGGTAAGACAACTTCCAAACCGTATACCAAAGAGAAAGGAGTTTCCCCTGTTGATGTACGCGCCGTGGTACGGTAACCGTGAAGAGAAAATGGTAACATCTCATGCCAGTCCTTGTAGGTTACTGTCATTTTTTGTATGATCTTTTTGATGTTTTTATTAGCGACTTCTACAACGCCATTCATCTTCGGCCGGTAAGGAGAAGAGTTATGATGTTGGATCTTGAATTGCACGCATAATGCAGTGATCATAGTATTGTTGAGATTGGTACCATTATCTGTAATGATTCTCTCCGGAATACCATACCGACAGATAATATTCTGTTTGACGAATCAGGCCACAACGTTCTTGGTAACATAAGCGAATGAAGCTGCCTCGACCCACTTCGTGAAGTAATCAATGGAAACCAAGATGAAGAGGTGTCCGTTAGAAGTTGTCAGTTTGATCTCTCCAATCATGTCAATGCCCCACATTGCGAATTGCCAAGGAGCAGTCAAGACGTTTAGAGGAACTGGAGGCACATATACCTTGTCAGCATAGATCTGACACTTGTGGCAGGTTCTTGAATGTTGATGACAATCTGCTTCTATGGTGGACCAGTAGTATCTTGCTCAGAGAATCTTTTTGGCCATCGTGTTCCCACTAGAATGGGTGCTAAAGGTGCCTTCATGTAAATCAGCCATGATCTTTTCTGCCTCACCCTTGTCTATGCACCGAAGCAAAGTAGAGTTGTGACTGTGCTTATAAAGAACTTCGTTACTGAGGAAGAACTTAGCAGAGAATCTTCTCAGGAATTTCTCGTCGTTGACTGAAGCTCCCTCCAGATATTCTTGGGTCTCAAGGTATCTCTTAATTTCATGGAACCAAGGCTTGGCCACTACTTCATCAGTATCGATCTCGTGACAGTAAGCTGGTTCGTCCATCCACTCAATGTTGATCTGGGGAGCCTCATTATCCCACCTGATTTTGAACATGGATGAAATAGTGGCTAGCGCGTCTGCTAGTTGATTTTCCTCTCGTGGAAAATGCTCAAAAGTAATTTCCTCAAAATGTGGGATTAATGTCAACACATTTTCTTTGTAGGGGATAAGATTAAGATGCTTCGTGTCCCATTCTCCTTTGATCTAATTGATAACTAAGGTTGAATCTCCAAATACACTTAAGGACTTGATTCCCAAATCTATGGCAACTTTGAGACCCATAAAACATGCTTCATATTCCGCCATATTATTGGTAGAATTGAAACACAGCCTAGCAGTGAAGGGGGTATGACAACCTTCAGGGGATATGATTAAAGGGCCGATGCCGTTGCCAAGTGCGTTAGAAGCTCCGTCAAAAACCATGGTCCATCGGGATCCTTGTTCAGGTCCGTCATATGGTCTGAGTTCTTCGCAATTGTTTACCAACATAATGTCTTCATCCAGAAATTTGAAATTCATGGATTGATAGTCATCCATAGCCTGATGAGCAATGTGATCGGCTAACACACTTCCCTTTATTGCTTTCTGGGTAGTATATTGAATGTCGTATTCATTCAGGACCATCTGCCATCTTGCTATTCTTCCAGAGAGGGAGGGCTTCTCGAATATGTATTTAATTGGATCCATCTTGGATATCAATAAGATATATGGGTCAACATATACTATCTTAGCCGGTGAGCAGCCCATTCCAGAGCGCGACAAGTTTTCTCGAGCAGTGAATATCTGGTTTCGCAGTCGGTAAACTTTTTGCTCAGGTAGTATATTACATGCTCTTATCGGCCAGACTCGTCATGCTGCCCCATCACACACCCCATTGAATTTTCCGAGACAGTTAGATACATGATCAAAGGTCTTCCCTTGACTGGCGGCATCAAAATATGAGGCTCTTAAAGGTACTCTTTGATCCCGTCGAAGGAAGCCTGACAGTCGTCGTTCCATTCCACCACTTGATCTTTCTTTAGTAATTTGAAGATTGGTTCACAAGTAGTGGTTAGATAGGAAATGAACCGGGCGATGTAGTTTAGCCGTCCTAAGAACCCCCTAACTTCCTTTTCAGTTCGAGGAGCAGGCATTTCTTGTATTGCTTTTACCTTTGCAAGGTCCACTTTGATACCTTTTCCGCTAACAACGAAGCCTAAGAGTTTACCGGACCTCACTCCAAAAGTGAATTTATTTGGATTCAACCTTAGTTTGTATCTCTTCAGTCTTTCAAACAGTTTTTACAGATGGTCCAGGTGTTCCACTTCAGTTTGAGATCTGGCTATCATGTCATCCACGTAGACTTCTATCTTGTGATGGATCATGTCGTGAAACAGAGCTATCATGGCACGCTGATAGGTTGCCCCAGCGTTCTTCAACCCGAATGGCATAACTTTGTAACAGAACGTACCCCACTGTATGACGAAGGTCATTTTTCCATGTTCTCAGGTGCCATTTTAATCTGGTTGTATCTGGAGAAACCGCCCATGAATGAATATACTTTATGCTATGCGGTGTTGTCAACCAGAATATCAATGTGGGGAAGCGGGAAGTCATCCTTAGGATTTCCCTATTCAAGTCTCTGTAGTCCACACACATACGTACCTTACCAACCTTTTTAGGCACTGGAACAACATTGGAAACCCATTGTGGATAGGAGGTGACAGTTAAGAATCCGGTGTTGAACTACTTCATGACTTCATTTTTTATTTTCTCTGACGTTTTTGGCCACATGCGACGGACCTTGTGTTTTACCGGAGGGCAATCTTCTTTTGTCGACAGACGATGGACCACGATGTCAGTGTCAAGTCCTGGCATGTCTTTGCATGACCCGGCAAAGACCTCAACATAGTCATGTAGTAACTGAGTTAAGTGCTTCTTGACACTAGGCTCTAGGTTGGCACCTACCTTGACCTCTTTCTTGTCCTCTTTAGTACCTAAGTTAACTGTTTCAACTGGATCTTCGTGGGGCTGTATGGTCCTTTCTTCCTATTGCAATAACATGGCTAGTGCATATGGTACCTCACAATATTCCCCACCTTCGTCTTTGGCTTGGTAGATCGGATTTTCAAAGTCATGATAGGCCATAGCAGAATCGTTACCCATGGGATCCTGGGTGGATGTGGATCTGCATTTTGATATGTGAGTGTGTGTAAGAGCATAGTTATCAAAAATAAAAAAGGTAGAAAAAAGAAGAACAAAGAGAGTAAAATTTGCATGCAAAATCGTCCATGATTTATTGATGACATATGAAGATGAAGTAACAACCCTCACAAATGGACCATTGTGCCTCGGGTAAGACACAAGGTTTTAAAGTCTAAATTGTTTAATTATTACAAGCGTGACAAGAAAATTAAAAGACAATTACTCTTTAATAAAAGTAATAGGGACAAATTCTTTGGCTTCCCAATTGTTGAGTCCTTCACTGATGGTTGGAAAAATCCACTCGTCCATATCACAACTGCCATCACTGTCTTCCACTGTGTTGACTCCCTAATTACTGATACGTAAAGGTGGTCCCCCAACGCGAGTTCGTCGAACAACTCTTTGTGCCTCCGAAGTAAAACCCAAACCAAATTTGTTGGATTTGTAGGGAATATCCGGAAGTTGACGCCAGATAGTGCATCCAGCTTCCTCAATCACTGCTCTAGCATCCTTCAGAGAGGCCATTTTCAATGGCGGTCTGGTAACCTTTGGAGTCTTAGTAGTAGTCTTGGCTGCCGCAACTATTTATGGGACCTCCTCAAAGTTCTGACATGGAGTCTCAATGAACTCACCATCCATTTCCACATACCTAAAAGAATTCAGGTGGCTAACCATGTACTCCTCCTCCCTATGGACAATGATGATTTTTCCCTTGACCGGGTATTTCAACATCTGATGTAAGGTGGAAGTGATGGCACCAGCGCCATGAATCCAGGGTCAGCCTAATAGACAGGAATAGGAAGGGCAGATATGCATCACATAGAAATTTGGATCAAAAGTATGAGTTCCAACTTTTATAGGGATGTCAACTTCTTCGTGCACTGTCCTCTTAGAACCATCAAAGGCCCTCACCACAATGTTACTAGGCTTTAAAGTGAGTCCCTCGCAATCTAGACGGTCAAGAGCATTTTTGGGCAAGACATTCAGCGATGAGCCCGTATCCACCAGAACATGGGCTAGCATAGTGCCCCTGCACTCAATGGAAACGTGCAAGGCATCGTTGTGTTTCCTTCCTTTGGGAGTTAAGTCGGTGTCAGAAAAACCCAATCCGTTATCAGCAGTTAGACTAGCCACATAATTCTCAAATTGGTCAATGGAGGTCTCTTGGGGCACGTGGGCGGTCTTTAGAAACTTTACCAAGGCTTTGGCATGGGCCTCAGAACACAAAAGTAAGGCCAACATTGATATTTTTGAGGGGGTCTGCCCCAACTGTTCCACGATGTTATAGTCACTTTTCTTGATTATTTTAGTATCTCCTCCATCTCTTTACTGGAAGCTTCAAGAATGACCTCTGGACGTGTCTTCTTCTGGACAGGCTCGGATAACACCTCCTTGCCCCTTGTCTTGGCAGCAGGGATAACAGTAGTGTTATCAACGAGAGTATCACTGGGAATGCTGGTAGGAGCGGTAGGGGGAATAATTACAGGAGTAGCAATGGTCTTTGGAGAGATCTCAGGTGAGAAGATTCTTCCACTTCTTATTATCTTACTGGTCCTTACGATATTGACGATGTCAGGATCAATGTCTTTCATAACCTTGTCTTGGATAGCCAACAGATCTTGCTTGACGCCATAATAATAGACGTCAGCCCCATAGTTCCAGGGAACAACTTTATCTGAAGAATATGGTATTGGCCCTAGCATGGTGATGATTAGGGGAGCACACTTTAGAACAGATGTAATCCTGGTGGATCTTTTGGTGGAGACCCTGAGAGGATCGTCGGAAATGGTGATTATTGAGACATCTTCACATGAATTTCTGGTAAGAGGAACTTTTTCAAACATGATTTCTTTGTTAGCCATCAGGCGTTGGACGCCCATCTTCAGTAACAAACAACCATTTTTTAGAGACATACATAATCGATAACATTCACCATATCCTGGAAATATATCGGCTTGCAATAGATTCCTTTTAATAGTCAAACGGGGAGTAGTTAAATCATCCACGGAGGAAACAAAGTAATCATCATCAACAGCGTTGACACCTTGACCATGTTTGGGCATTGGCGCCGTTATCACATTAGGTGTTTCTGGGGGATCAAACTCAATTTCTTTTTCCTCGATAAGGCCCTGTACCTTATTCTTCAAGACCCAATAATCATTTGTATCATGCCCTGGGCTTTCTGAATAATAGGCACACCGGGCATTCGGGTTGTAGCGAGGAGAAGCTGTATTGGGGTTCTCGGGAGCTTCCTTTAGGGTCACAAGATTGGACTTCAAAAAATGTGACAGAACTTGGGACAAGGTCATGTTGATTCGGGTAAATCGTCTCATGGGCGCCTCTGGCCTGTGTTGATAACTTCGCTGCTGATTTGGTACAAGATTAGAAATCATAATAGCCCCTAACGTCGGGCGGCGTTAAGTTTTGTTTTTATTTCTATGGTCATATGCAACACTGACCTCCTTCTTTTCGGTAAAGGGTTTCTTCATCGTGCTCGAGGATACATCTCTTTGAATTTTGCCACTTTTTATACCGGCTTCTACCCGTTCATCCGTCATGATTAATTCAGTAAATCCAGCCGAGGAGCTTCTGATAAGGTGGTTGAAGAATGGACCAGATAGCGTGCCTAAGAACATATCCACCAATTCTCTGTCAGGTAGAGGGGGTTGGACTCTTCCCGCGAGATCCCTCCATTTTTTAGCATAGGTTTTGAAACCTTCTGCTGCACCCATAGACATGCCTTACAATTGTGTCCGAGTTGGAGCTAAGTCAGCATTATACTGGTATTGCTTATAAAAAGCGGCAGCCAAATCTTTCCAATTACGAATATTGGTCCCTTCCAACTGATAGAACCAATCCAACTGCGTCCCTGATAAGCTTTCTTGGAAGAAGTTCACCCATAGGTTCCTATCATCAGTATGGGGTTGAATTTTCCTGACGTATGACCTTAAATGCAGCTTTAGACAAGAGACACCATCATATTTAGCGAAAGTGGGGACCTTGAATTTCTGTGGGATGACAACCCCTGAGACAAGTCCTAGCTCTTCAAAATCCAATCCGGGTACCCTCTGGATTTCCATAGCATTGAAGCGATCCTCCAGCTGCTTGTATTATCGTCAGTTGGAGGATATTGTTCTTCGGAGTAGTCTGCTTCTTCCTCTTCTTAAGATTCTGGGTGGTCATTTCCTTCCTTGTTCTTTCCTTCTTGATTGTCTCCTTCACCTGACGAGGTTGCGAAATCTAGAGTTCGCCTGGCTGGTCCTTCGAACTTTCTTCCCAAATTCAAAACACCGACTAGTTTCTTCGCTTTCTTCTTCTTCTCTTTGATCCACAAAGTTTTCAAATCCTCTTATCCTTTTTCCAGAGCCAAAAACATTTGTTGGAATTGAGCGTTCTGTGCTTGAAGATCTTTTACTGTCTGTTCAATATCCATCTCACTGAAATAAACAGTAGAAAGATAAGGAGATCTGTTGTAAGAAACCTATTTGTGTTATGATGAATGAAGATGGATATGCAAATGATTTCAAGGAGATTAGAGATTTAAATTTGTTTTTAGACAAAAAAGACCACACGTTGCATTAATAAATCCAAGTTTGAGTACATCATGCCTTTTTTGGCTTACAATGAAAGAAATAAAATACAAAAACTCCTAAGACAAAAAGGTTGAACGCATCCTCTTTGGTGCGATGTAGGCGTTCAGACTCCGCTCTTCATGAAGGTTCTTAGTGAGTTCCAGAACTTTCTTCTCACTGGTGTAGAATCGGGCTTCAAAAGTATCTCATTCTTCCTTTAGCTGAATCCCATCCTTTTGCAAGTCTTCGAGAGAGGTAGGCATGTTGGGATGAAGGAAAGTATACGGGACATCTCCTTCAATCACAGGATCTATGATGACAGGGAGGATGGAGGGGTAAGGCATTGCGAGACTCTGAGCACGAGCTCATACCCACCTAAGGTAAGGCTCATGGGGGATGGAATTTTTGTACCCCAATGTCCTACTATCCACCTTGTTTACCATCCTCCAAGCTCGTATAAACCTATGACGGTAGCCTTGATCATCGCTTTCATAGTCGAACACCACACCTTGGATGAGCATAACATGTGGATCATCTCTTCGTGCGTACCCAAACTGTCGCAAAGCTAAGAAAGGGTTATAAGTGATACCTCCTCTAATGCCAAGCAGATGGACATTAGGGAATTCACCACAACGGTCAATGATAGTAATATCCTCCAAGGATCGAGAACACCAGTGGATATCCAAGTGTTTGAGTGACATCAGCCTATTGGACCATCTCAAGCCTTGCTCGTTCTTTACAACGAATCGGGGAAGATGCGAAACAAACTATCTAGCCAACAAAGGAGTACAGCACATGAGGGTTCCTCTTTTCTTTATAGTGCGAGAGTGGAGAGAATGCAAGATATTCCCAACAAGGTGGGTACTAGATTGTGAGATAAAAATATTTTGACAACATTCATGTCTATAAGTTAGTCAGGATTTGGAAATAGTACCAACCCATAGATGAGAAGAGCCAAAATTTATTTGAAAGCTTGTAAATCCAGAGTGTTCCAACAATCTTGAGCTTTTTACAACAGGAACTTGGTTAGGAACCCTTTGACACCACTTCTTGTTTCCCAATTAGCCGTGACATCGGATTGTTTCAAGTGTAAAGCTCGGGCAACCTCTTCAGGGCTTGGATCTCTTTCAGTACCGTTGAAAGGTAGTTGATCGAGAATGGGAATTCCCAAGAGTTGGGAGAATTCTTCTATAGTAGGTACAAGCTGGTAATAAGGGAAAGTAAAGCAATGGTGTAAAGGGTCAAAGAACTGGAAAAGAACTTTCATCATATCTTCCTTAAAGCTTGAGGTGACCAAGTTGAGAAGTCGTCCATGTCTTTTGGTGAACAGAGAATTCTCAGGGACTCTTGATGTTAACTCTTTAAGCTGAAAAGGTACTCGTACAAGGTTGACTTGGATTGTGTTCCTGCGAGTGGGAGTCATATCCTACAAAACAGAACAAAGATGAATCTCAAAATCCTTGAAATGGTTAGTCTAAAATGTTATGGCATGATGTCATAATGTTATGTACAAGCATGTGCACAAGTTAAATCAAACAAGTCCTTAGGCTTAGGCTTGCATGAGGTTTATAGGTAAGTACCCTGTTGGAGTTTAGTTGGTTCAACCTGTCCTAGAGAATAACGGGTTCTAGGGAATCTCAATTTTATTGATCTTTCTTCATCGGGCATTATTTCAGCGCAAGCCTCTCCAATGGTGACCGAAATATCCCGAATGTCCAATCTCAAAGAGCATAGTATCAAGTATCAACCAACTTTGGACTGCACCAAAGTTGGCTACCTCACCACTTCCTAATGTCCAAGTTGGTCAAGTAAGGTTCTAAAGTCAGTTAGTGCTTCATGACACCATACAGCGGCCCCGTATTCTCCTTGACTACTCAAGGGCTACCGGTACCAAAAAATGTGTCACACTAACGCAGCTATTGCTTAGACCATGTCGGTATACCCCGCACAGTTTCTACAACTTATTGCTACTTACCTAAAAAGGTGCCCCAGATCCTGGTAGAGGATCAAAACAAACCCAAACAAAGAACCATAATATAAAGCAAAGAAATCAAACAATGAAAAGAAATTAAAGGTGATCTAGACCTAAGGTAACCCCACTTTTAAGTAAGTCCCCAACAAAGTCGTCAGTTCTATAATACGGTGGGAGAACTGACTTGGGATGTTTGCGTTTGAACGCAATTGTTGCAGATAGCAAGAGTCGCCACCTACTTTTCTTCTATCCAATAAGGAAATGTTGAAAAGAACAGGAAATATCTTTCGAGATTATCTCTTGAGTTTGGGGGGTAGGTTATGAAAAGGGAAGGTATTAACACCCTTTTCATCTGTAGTTATCTACGGGCTCTTAGTTACTTGCTAGATCACTTGCTTTTGTTTGAAAAATGTGCTTGTGGTGTGGGTTTTGAAAGTATTTTGAAAATTTCTTTGTAATGGTTCTCGTTTCCATAAGAACGCGTACAAAGTGTTGTTTGGAAAATAGTTCAAAGAGGTGTTTGTGGAATGTGTTTTTGAAAGTGATTTTGAAAATATGTCTTTGTAATGGTTGTCGTTTCTATAATAACGCGTACAAAGTATTTTTCTTTTGAAAATGTTTCAAGATGAGAGTGTTGGTGTATAAAATTTTTTTTATGAGAAAGCGAGAAACTAGGAGCAACCTACCTACTCAAAAGGTCTTAAATGTTCTTTTCCTCCTACTTTAGATGTTTCTATCTTACCATTGATTTGGTAAGAAGCCCCACCCTTGGATGTGAAGGGACGAGTGTGGGACGTTTGAATATTCATAATAGAAATGTTGTGAGATGTCTTAGCATTTCTCTTGAGGGACTAAGATCATTTGTAAGGAAACATTCAAAGCATCATCGAGGGACTATGGTCTTGTATTTTGATTGTTTTTGCCAAGACATCTCACATGCATAACATGACCATTTTTAGGCAACAAGTGGAGTTAACCCTAGGGGTGCATGTGTGAATAGTGTGTTTGATTTGCATGCATTTTGTATTTGATTTTTTGGGTAGTCTCTTTGTTCTTTTTATCTTGCCACACATCCTAGTTACTAGAATTTATACAAAAGCAATAAAATGCAAGAAATAAAACCTACACTATTACAACCATATTGAATTGCATGGAAATATAAAGGCAAAAAATAAAATAAATGCAAGAAAAATGGATCCTTCGATTTGGTTTGAAACACCCTTCGATTATGCATTTCTTGGCTTCCTTCAATTTGGATTCTTAAGTCAGTGGAGTCATGCCCTTCGATTTGCCTTTCTGTCTCCTTCGACTGAGGGTTGGAATCAAGATGGTTACGCCTTTTTCTTGGGCCTGGAAGTCAGCATAGTTATTCCTTTTGCTTGAGAGTTGGAGATAGCAAGTTTTTAGCCTTCGTTTGAGGCCTGGAGACAGCAAGGTTTTGGCCTTCTTTTGAGGCATGGAGACAACAAGGTTCTGGCCTTCATTTGAGGCTTGGAGATAGTAAGGTTCTGGCCTTCATTTGAGGCCTGGAGACAACAAGGTTCTGGCCTTCGTTTGAGGCCTGGAGACAACAAGGTTCTGGCCTTTGTTTGAGGCCCAGAAGCAGCAAAACTCATGCTTTGCCACAGGTTCCTTGCCGACTCTTTGTAAGCATATTGGGTCTTCAGAGCATGATTCGAAAGGCTTGTGCAGCTAGCCAATCGAAGGGTATAACAAATATGTCTTAAATTCTAAAATGAAACATACAAACATAACTATAATCCAGGGGTTAGCATGAAAACTAATGGGTCTCAAAGTCGAAAGCATGACTAAACTTTGGTTGAGTTTTCAACATACAGACAGTCAGAATTGAAAGTTAAAACATAGTCTAAAAATGTCTACATTTTTCTTTATTGGCATATGCACATGATATTAAAATAGAATAGAATCAAGTTTAAAATAAAACTTACTTCTTGAAGTCCTTAAATCGAAGGGAGATGTAAGTGCTTTCTTTGATGGAAAATGAGAGTTTTTTGGGACCCTCTAGAGGCTAGTCTAGTTGCTACTTTGTGAAAGAAGTGACTGGGTAAAAAGAGATTGTGTGAATGGATCGAAATATTTTTTTTATAACAAGTAGAGGAGTGAATCAAAGGATTACTAAATTGTAGTTGGGGAATTGGATCAAAGGTTAGTTATCTGGTCAATTGGAGAGTGAATCGAAGGATTCACTTAGTGTACAAGGGGGTGAGTTTTTTAGGAATGTTAGGAATATATAAAAAAACGTTGGATGGATGTTTGAAAGTTTTTGAGGAATTTCTTGCAATCCTTCAGGCGCCCCTAATATGTGTGGTGATGCCTCCTTTTTATAGATGGCTTGAGCTGATGCTTTGGGAGGGAAAACAAAAAGTTCAAACAAAAAGGGTATGCTGTATTTGTAGCTTTCGAGGGACAATGTTTTATTGGCATTTTGGTGCAAGGAATAGGGAAGCAATGCAGGATTGTTGTGCATCAGTTTTGGAGTTTTATGGCCAGTGTATTAGGCTTGATCCTGGCAGCGCATGGTGTAGCGGTAGAAATGTGCAAGACTAAGCCATTGGATTGACTAGACTTTATACAAATCAAAATAAAAAATCGCCACCGTGCTTTATTGTTTCCAAAGGAATGGGAAAAGAGAGAATAACCCAAAAAGAGGGGGAAAGATTCAAGGTAAGGGGGTTGGTTATGCAAAGGGAAGGTATTAGCACCCTAAACATCTACGGTACTCCGCATGAACCTCTTTGAAAAAATCTGTATATTTTGGCTATAAAAATGTGTTGTATAAAAAATGGATGGTGGAGGCGAGAAAAGAAATATTTTTATGATTTTTGCACCCGCCGCGGTTGCGAACCTTTAGTGCCTACGTACCACCTTTCGTGCAATAGGGGATCAAGGTACACGTAGTTCCTATTTTAAAAATTTGAAACACAAGTGTGTTGGTTGATTTTATGAGATAAGACATCATCACAATTGTCCATGTGAAAAACATACTTACTACCCACAATCATGAGAAAGGAGAATTTGCATCATCTTAAAGTGGAGGATATGGCTTGGATTTTAAAATCAACAATGCCTCACTCAACACCCAAGTGGAAAATATCTCACTTCACTACATATTGTAGAAGTATAGTTGTTTGCATCACTACAAGGATTGACAAGAGTCTAATCTTTTGAGAAAAGTTTAAAGATAAAAGCCAAAGTGGCAAAATGGTTTGAAATGAGATTGATTGACTTTGAGTCTTCTCACAAAAAAAAGGTCAAGGTATTATTAAATTGATTGAAATTTATTTATGAAAATGTTTCGAAGATGCATGGACCTAAGTCCATGTTTATTATGAAAATGTTTCAAGTTTCAAAACAAGAAGAGTTTTTTTTAAGGAGGGAGAATATTTTTGAAATTAAAGAAGATGGGAGGAGAAGAAGAGGCTATCCTAAAGCATAAGGTAAAAGCTAGGGATAAGAACCATCTAACCAACAAGAAGCCAATACTTGAAATTATGAGTCAATATAGAATTCCCATTCTTCGGATTGAAACCAAGCAAGCAAAGATACTAGACCTCTTGAGAGAACCAAACTTCAAGTGTTTTAAGTCTTCGCAAAAATTGGGCAGAGTAACGGTTGTATACGGGTGAATTCCAGATTACAAACAAAGATCATAATCTCAATAACCTGCACACAAAACAAACAAACAACCCAATGTCTTGAGGTAAACCTCAAGAACTCCAGACAAAGTATCAAATAAAGTCACAAAGTCTCCAAGATAGGCCAAGGTCTCTAATCCTAAGTCCAAGAAGTCCATCACTCCATAATGCAAAGGATAGTAACCATGTAGTCCAAGTATCATTAATGATTTTTATGGTTCATGTTGATTATTAGGTGTCTTTAAAAAGAAAGAAAAGCTCAAGTGAGTAAAATAAAAATGACATAAAAGTAAATGCTCAAGTGAGCAAAGATGAAAATAACATGAAATGTAAAATGCTAAAAGTAAATGGTACATAAAGCATGAAAATAAAAGCGTAAAGTAAAGTTAGTTGTTAGTAATTAGTGGTTAGTTGGATGACCATCTTGAAACTTACATTTGGAACTCATTAGGGGATTGGTAAAACCAAAGCCTCCACACAACAAGTTGCATTTGCTTTTTGTCAAGTATATCATCCATTTTGGAATTCTCACAAGGCAACATGTAATGATTAACGATGTTTAAGTGATCCGCGTTGACCAAAGATGTTGTAGATCCATTAGAGGATTGGTAGAACCAAAGCCTCCACACAATGAATCTCAAGGTTATTGGATCAAAGAGATCAAATTAACATACTTGGGCTTGCAATCATAAGTTTGGGCCACGAATGATCATTTATTCGAATCGGAACAAAATTTAGCGCTATGTTAAGCAATCGTAAGTGGACTTATGTAGAAGTCACACATATTTTGAGGCCGGTCAATAGCAATCTATGTACTTCATGTTTGTATAAATGATATAGAGATAACCATCCCTTAACATGTAGCACAATTAAAAAAGAAAGGGATAAGATGAAGAGGGAGGGAAATGATAAGCTAATTTGGATTACCATTTCAAAATTCTTTCATCTTTAAATTCAACCACTCCTCTAGATGGATTAAAGAACTAAACATATCATTAATCCAAAGCACCAAAAATGAATTAAATAATTCACTCTTAGGTAGATTTGAATTGATGAACATTTATCCAACTTCATCTACATCACAAAGTCCATTGAGTTTAAAGACAATTTGGACATTTAAAATTGCAATCCAAACCAACAATCAAAAGGAGTGAGTAGAAAAAGCATTTTGGATCAAAGATGCCCCAAAACAAGGCAAAAAATGCATTCTGTCCTGGTGTAAATCGATTTACACTACTATGTAAATCGATTTACACAGTACAATTTTCAAAAATTCGCGTGAAATTGCTTCTGTGCAATCGATTTACACTTAGTGCAAATCAATTGCACACAATAACAATAGCAAAAACAACATTTTAAAAGGGCAATTTCTTGTTCAAACTTTCCATCAAACACCTTATGATCATGGATCCACTTGAGCACGAAAATTCCATCAAATTATGAGAAAATAACACCATTGAAATCACAAAATAATGATCAAAGAATCAATCCCAAAGATCACAAAGAGATCAAATTGTGAAAGATAAATTATCCAACTTACCAAAGGTAGATCTAGAGAATTATCAAAACAACTTCAAGAATTTGCTTCAATTCAACCACAAGAATCAATTGACCAAGCTTGGATGTAGAGAATTGATGGAGAAAAAGTGTTTGGATGAAGGTTTAGCTCAAAGATTAGTAAGCTTCAATGCAAAGCTTACTAACTTTTTGAAAATGGAGCTTTGAGTGAATTTGGTAGATGGAGAGAATTGAGAGATTTTTTAGCAAGGTGGATTTGGCTATCAAAATCTTGAAATTTGAATGAAATGAGAGCTCTATTTATAGAGTTTTAGGATTGGGATTAGTGGTAATTTGGTAATTGATTCTTGGAGCCAAAATTTGAATTAATGATAACTCTTTCAAAAATTAGAGCCAAAATTTGAATTAATGATAATTCTTTCAAATATTAGAGCCAAAATTTGAATTAATGATAATTCTTTTTAAAAATGAAAGATTGGCACTAAAATTTGAATTAATGATACATCTTTCAAAAGTGAAGGAAAATTGGAGCCAAAATTTGACAAGTTTAAAATGCTGATTTTTTTTTAATTTTCACGCTGTGCAATCGATTGCACTACAGTGCAAATCGATTGCACAGTGTATTTTTTTTCAAAAATGGCGCAAAATACACTATGTGCAATTGATTGCATCAGTGAAAAAAAAATGAAAATTTTTAATTCTTTTTTTCTTTGCAAATAGAGATTTTAGGAAAATAATACCAGAAATCCTTATTTGTCAGATGCTTCGACTTGGTACCTACAAAACAAAAATATACAAAGACAAAGACAAATATTTTTTGTATTTTGATTAGAAGTTAGTCAACAACACATATACAAAATACACAACCAAGGTGCTTGGAGATTACTCAAGAGCAAACTTAAAGATAGGAAAAAAGAGGAAGAACCAACCCTAATGTGATCTTGTTATGATCGAGTTGATATGATATGATAGAGGAATCTTAGGGGCAAGAATTGGGGTACAATAGCTGCCCTTATTTAAGTGTCTTTTATCCGGAGATACGAAGGTTACAAATCTTCGTGTCGACGCGATTGAAGATACTTAAATATAAAACAAGCCCTATTTTTGTCTCTAAGATGCCATGCAATGCTTATGATTATGGATGCATTCGAACAGAACAAAAGAGACGCAAAGTAACACTGGGGATGCCACAAAAATGAGGAAACAAAGGAGCAACCCCACCAGGAAAATAAATCACTAGTGGACCAAAAGAATAGAACCAGAGAGGAGGATAACAAGCATCGACGTTCACTGCCGATGTCTACCAACGTTCACTGAAGATAGAGAGAAGAAGATATACCGACTCACAGATGACGGTAAACTACCAACTCAATAGTTGAAGGTAGAAGAGAAAATATATCATGCCATCGCCGTTCACTGACGAGGAACTATCATTGTTCACTTATTGATAGCAAAAAGATAAGAAACACCGACTTTCACTGCCGATGCACTACCAACGTTCACTGAAGGTAGATTTTGAAAATATCATACTATCGCCGTTCACTGACGAGGAACCACCACCGTTCACTGATGATAGCAAAAAGATAAGAAACACCGACGTTCACTGCCGATGCACTACCAACGTTCACTGAAGGTAGATTTTGAAAGTATCATACCATCGCCGTTCACTGACGAGGAACCACCACTGTTCACTGATGATAGCAAAAAGATAAGAAACGCTGATGTTCACTGTCGATGCACTACCAACGTTCACTGAAGGTAGATTTTGGAAGTATCATACCATCGCCGTTCACTGACGAGGAACCACCACCATTCACTGATGATAGCAAAAAGATAAGAAACACCGATGTTCACTGCCGATGCACTACCAACGTTCACTGAAGGTAGATTTTGAAAATATCATATGTTCCCCAAACTTCCGGTGTTTCACCTAGAACGGGTCTCAACTTCTTCCTTAACCAAGGAAATCCGCTTGGAAAGGGTAATATGTAAGCTGTCTCAAATAAAGAGACTTCCACTTGCAAAGATTTCACAACGAGCAATTTCTGTGAATTTGAAAGTCTTGCCATCCACTGGCATAAACTGACGACGGACTGCAAGCTAACCACTCATAGAGGAAATAGCAAAAAAAAGTTACGTCGACTTGTACAGGGAAGCACGAGTTACTCAAACAAAGATACCTGTTGCTTGTTATCATGGAGGATTTAAAAAAGAAACGACTTTCTGGGGATAGAAATGTGGCTTCCTGGGGAAATAGATATGACTTCTTGGGGAAATGAGATATGACTTCCTGGGGAAATGAGATATGACTTCTTGGAGAAATGCCACATTATTTCTGCTGAAGAGATAAAGTCTTCTCGTGCAAAATAAATGCACAAATAAAAGCTCAAAGTCCTCAGAAATCCAGAGTAAATAATATTGTCATGTAACCACGAATCCAATTAGAAACAAACTGGAGCAAGATGGCCAAAGAAGATACATCCTTTGAGAAATAAACTCAAGAGGGAAAACCAAATCCAACTAAGCAAGGAGCGTTGCAGGAAGGTTTGAACATAATGTCAATAAAAAATGATTTGTAACAATGCATGATGCATGTATGAATGTATGAGTGATATCGTGCATATGCTGGTAAAAGGATACATAATCGAACAAAACTGCCTCAGGTACTAACAACATTGGTCTAAACTTCAACCAGAAAGATTAATCCAAGAAAGGTAAAAGAAACCGCGGAAACCAAACTTATTTCCTGTTCTAACTTCACTGAGGAGAAACATAATCCGAATGTAGCTAAATCAAACAGATACCTGGATAGAACATCTTTCTTCCGTTTTCATCGGAGAAACCAATTTTCCACAAAACAACGTGCTTACTGGAGACTGCAAGATCAGCCTCAAATAAAGCAGACTGACGTCGAGACAACCAAACCTGACTGGGGGATTCAAGTCTACTTCCCTGGAGAAAAAACTGAGGATTGAAACTTTTCATCATGAATACTCATTCCAACAAGAGATGCCCTGGGATAACCTTCCCAGGGAATAACACACAGACTTCCATGGGGAAAACAAATGTTTCACAGTCTGTACTCCTACTAGGGATTTCGATACTGATTATGAATAAGGCAAATGGAAACCAAATTTTCAAAACATTCACTGGGGAAATCAGGCCCACTTTGAAGGAAGAAAAACATACGGACTTCACTAAGGGAGACAATACTTCATCATCGAGACCTCTACCGGAGACTTCATGCTGACTTCATTGGGGAGGTCAACACCACATCATCGAGGGGATACCATGATACGTTCTTCACTGGGAAAAAGAACTTCTATCAAATAAACAAGGCCTTCACTGAAAAATACTGGATTGAGTCCTCATATCAACCAAACCTATTCCAACAAAAGATGCCCTGGTGTAGTCTTCCTGGGAAATCAAGAAGTCAACACTAATGTTAATACTGCAAAAAGAGCGATATCTTAGCACACCAAGGGAATAAAACCTTTCATCATCTGAGGGAAAACTTTGCTGGGGAACTTGGTACAGAGGCTTCTGACCATGCAAACCCAAAATCAAAAGCGAACCAAGACTTGACCGGGGATCATGGGATCACAAACCTAATACTGTACCTTACGCCAACTGGTATCGTCTTTAATTATCTGAGAAACACACAAAGATTGCGCATATACCAATAAGATGACCTGAGAAAAACCTTCACGAAGGAAGTAAATATTCTTATAACAACCAGAGTTTGTTCATTCCAGGGATCGCCATTTTTGTTGTCATTGTTTCATCACAAATCCCAAAGTAAATTGAATTGTAAAGATGTCTTTCTTTTTGAAAAGTCAATTTTGTGTTTTTTTTTTATCTTTTTGCTTTGAAAGTTATTATCAGTAATAAATGAAGTCTTTGCAAGCTAAATAAAAATAAGAACACAAAGAATTGGGCAAAAGCTCGAATTTTATTAATAGAATGGTAGTCTGCGAATGGCGAGACTCCATGGATGATTATAAAGTTTGGGAAATGGTAATATATAATGGAAAAGATACATTGAGATAAAATGACCACCATTCCCCTAACAACTTTTGAAGTCCTGAGGAGCAACTTTTGTTGAAGTATGGTGAGGATCCGAGAAGATTGTTGCTTCAATGATCAAGTCTTGTCTGACGTAGTTACTTGCCAAGAAAAAATCCCTAACTTTTGCCTAAGCTGCCCTTGCGGGTTTTCAACTTAGCGGGAAATTTATTCTGTTTATGTCTCTAATTTTTGCCTAGACCGCCCTTTCGGGTTTTCAGCCTACCGAGACGCTCCTTTTTGCCTAAGCCGCCCTTTCGGGTTTTCAACTTAGCGAGTTGTTCTTTTATTTCTTTAGGCGAAGTATTTCTTGACTGCGTCAGCATTCATGGGACGTGGGAACTCCTCTCCATCCATAGTTTCAAGAATTAATGCACCACCAGAGAAGGCTTTCTTGACAACATACAGGCCTTCAAAATTGGGAGTCCACTTGCCCCTAGAATCAGTGTTAAAAGACATGATCTTCCTGAGCACGAGGTCTCCTTCTCTGAATTCACGAGGTTTGACCTTTTTATCAAATGCTTTCTTCATTCTTTTCTGATATAACTTCCCATGACATAAAGCTGTCATTCTCTTCTCTTCAATCAAATTCAATTGGTCAAACCTGTTCTGGACCCATTCAGCCTCTGTCAACTTGGCTTCCATTATCACACGCAACGAGGGAATCTCTACCTCAACAGGGAGTACAGCCTCCATTCTATTTACCAAGGAGAACGGGGTTGCTCCTGTTGAAGTGCAGACAGATGTTCGATATCCATGCAGAGCAAAAGGGAGCATTCCATGCCAATCCTTATAAGTAATAACCATTTTCTGGATAATTCTCTTGATATTCTTATTAGCAGCCTCAACAACCCCATTCATCTTTGGCATGTATGGAGACGAATTGTGATGGACAATCTTGAATTCTTCACACAGTTCTGTCATCATTTTGTTGTTCAAATTTGAGCCATTGTCAGTGATGATTCTACTCGGCACACCATACCAGCATATCAGATTGTTTTTGATGAAACGCACAACCACCTGTTTGGTAACATTGGCATAAGAAGCAGCCTCTACCCATTTGGTAAAGTGGTCAATCGCTACCAAAATGAAACGGTGTCCATTCGAAGCTTTGGGTTCTATCATCCCGATCATGTCAATACCCCACATAGAGAAAGGCCATGGGGAGGAAATTACATTGAGAAGTGTCGGAGGCACATGGATCTTATCTGCATAAATCTGGCATTTATGGCACTTCTTTGCAAATTTGCAACAATCAGATTCCATTGTCAACCAATAGTAACCTGCCCTTAGCATCTTTTTAGCCATCGAATGTCCATTTGCATGAGTGCCAAATGAACCTTCATGAATCTCATGCATCAATATGTCTGCTTCGTGTCTATCCATGCATCTGAGCAAGACCATGTCATAATTTCTCTTGTATAACACATTTTCACTGAGGAAGAAACTGCCTGCCAATCTTCTCAATGTCTTTCTATCTTTCCTCGATGCACCAATCGGGTATTCCTGAGTCTGAAGAAAATTCTTGATATCATAATACCAAGGTTTTTCATCTGCTACTTCCTCTGTCGCAAACACATGAGCGGGCCTATCCAGTCGTCGAACTGTAATATGGGGTATATCATTCCAAGAATTCACTTGATACATGGAAGCCAGAGTTGCCAGAGCATCCGCCATTTGATTTTCATCTCTAGGGATGTGATGCAATTTAACTTTATTGAAGAAGGGTAGCAATCTTCTAGCATAATATTTGTAAGGGATCAAGCTAGGGTGACGAGTATCCCATTCTCCTTTAATCTGATTTATTACCAAAGCTGAATCATCATACACATCTAGAATTTTGATTCTGAGATCAATAGCTTCCTCAAGACCCATGATGCAAGCCTTATATTCCGCCATATTATTATTGCAATCAAATGTTAGCCTCGCAGTAAAAGGAATGTGCGATCCATGAGGAGTGACAATCAAAACACCAATTCCTTTACCATAAGCATTCACCGCTCCATCAAAAATCATACTCCAATGAGATTCAGGGTCATGGCCTTCCTCAGGAAATGGTTCATCACAATCTTTCACTTTCAAGAACATCACATCCTCATCAGGGAATTCAAATTCTGCAGACTGATGATCTTCCACCGGTTGGTGAGCAAGGTAATCTGCCAACACACTACTTTTAATAGCTATTTGAGTGCGGTACTCAATATCATATTCAGACAACAACATCTGCCAACGGGCAATTCTCCCCGTAAGAGCAGGCTTCTCAAAAATATACTTGATTGGATCCATTTTGGAGATCAACCAAGTGGTATGATTCAACATATACTGCCGCAAACGCTTTGCCGCCCAGGCCAAAGCACAACATGTATTTTCTAGCGTGGAATACCGTAACTCACAATCAGTGAACTTTTTGCTGAGATAATAAATGGCAAACTCTTTCTTTCCCGTTTCATCCTATTGTCCCAGAATACAACCCATGGATTTATCTAACACCGTTAGATACATAATCAGCGGTCTTCCTTCTACGGGAGGGAGCAAGATAGGAGGTTCATGCAGATACTCTTTAATACTCTCAAATGCCCTTTGGCAGTAATCCGTCCACACACAACCTTGATCTTTCTTTAACAACTTAAAGATCGGTTCAAACTTTGCAGTCATGTGGGAAATGAATCTGGAAATATAATTCAAACGCCCGAGGAAACCCCTGACTTGATTTTCAGTTCTTGGTGCTGGCATTTCTTGAATTGCTCTGACTTTATCAGGATCAACTTCAATTCCTTTCTGGCTAACAATAAAACCCAACAATTTCCCCGATCTAACTCCGAAGGTGCATTTATTTGGATTCAAGCGGAGACGAAACTTCCTCAAACGCTGAAACAACTTCAATAAATCTTTTATATGCCCTTCTTCAGTTTGGGATTTGGTAATCATATCATCAACATATACTTCAATTTCCCTGTGCATCACATCATGGAATAGGGTTGTCATAGCCCTCGGGTACGTTGCACCAGCGTTCTTCAACCCGAAGGGCATCACTCTGTAACAGAATGTTCCCCAGGGTGTCATAAACGTTGTTTTTTCCATGTCCTCTGGAGCCATTCTTATTTGATTATACCCGAAAAATCCGTCCATGAACGAGAATACTTTGAATTTTGCTGTGCTATCCACTAACATATCAATGTGAGGCAATGGAAAATCATCTTTTGGACTAGCTTTATTTAGATCTTTGTAATCTACGCACATGCGGACTTTTCCGTCTTTTTTCGGTACTGGGACAATATTGGCAATCCATTGAGGATACACTGACGTCACAAGAAAACCAGCATTAATCTGCTTTAGGACCTCCTCTTTGATCTTTACTGCCATATCTCGGTGGGTTCTTCTCAACTTTTGTTTAACTGGAGGACACTCTGGCTTCAATGGCAAATGATGCTCAACAATGTCTGTATCTAGAACAGGCATGTCTTGATAAGACCAAGAAAAAATATCCACATACTCTTTCAACAGCTCAATCAACCCGCTCTTCACATCAAGATGCAACGATGCTCCAATCTTAATCTCTTTCGGATCTTCTTCTGAACCCAAATTAATCACTTCCAAAGGCTTCTTATATGACTGAATGGTATTATCCTCGTGCTCAAGCAACCATGATACCTATTCTGGAATCTCATCATAATCTTCTTCTTTAGCCCCAAACACAGGACATTCAAAGTTGGGAGAGGGTGCAGGGTCATTTTATTCAACGAGTTTTTTAATTAATCTGCACATATGATTTATGATTGCTTTTAGAAACTGACACATATAACAAGTGATCATGGAGATTAATTTTCAGTTATCATTTATTTTGAAAGGGTTTTTTATTTGATTACCATTTCCCAAGAAAAAGCAGAAAATAAAGACATACTTTTGGAAGCAAAGATAACTTTTATTAATGATCTTAAAAATCAAAGCAAACGGATAAGCCCATACAATACTTTCACCTTGGGCAGAGTGAAAGCTTTTCAAAGAAAGAAACAGATTAACAAAACAAATTACTTTGAAATATGTATGCAAGAAGGAACATCAATGGTGACCCAGTTCTGAACTCGGACTCCATGCGTCACAAAATTCGGTACTTCCTGTTCTGCTTCATCTTCTTCAACAACATTGATTCCAGAACCAATTGGATGGAGGTAGCCTCCACTACGGAAAACATCATGATAACTGTTCACAGGAGACTTTGACTTCAAACTTTCGCCTTTGCCATTCTTCGAATAAAAACCCAAACCAGTTCTATTCTTGTTCACTGGTGGATCCACCAGTCGTCCCCAAACTGCATTATGACCATTGTGCACAACCTGCTGCGCGTCCTTCAGGGAAACTACAAAATTCTCATTCCTCCTTATGTTGTCAATGGATAGGGCTTGGAACTGGGTTCCAATAGCAGCCTCATCCACTTCTACAATACTGGAAGAGGATAGATGGGATATCAACAACGCCTGCTCCCCATTTATGATCACTACCTTCCCTTCACGCACAAATTTTTACTTCTGATGCAGAGTTGAAGTGACAGCCCATGCTTCGTGTATCCATGGTCGTCCAAGCAAACAACTATATGCAGGAATAATATCCATAACCTGGAAGGTTATCAAGAACAAATGTTGTCCTATATGGATGGGCAGGTCCACTTCACTGATGACAAATTTCCTCGACCCATCAAAAAGCCTTCACAATGATGCCACTCGGGCGCATAGATGTTCCTTGATACTTTATCTTCAAGAGGGTACTTCTCGGTATGACATTCAGCGCGGATCCGTTATCAATTAGCACATTGGACAGCGAATCATTCTTACAGTTCATGGATATGTGGAGGGCCAGGTTGTGATTTCTCCCTTCATCTGGTAACTCATCATCACAGAAGCTCAAATTGTTACATGACGTAATGTTTCCAATTACACTGCTGAATTGATCTAATGGCATGTCATTCTCTACAAAAGATTGGTCTAGTACTCTCATCAGCGATTCTCTATGAGCAGAGGAATTCATCAATAAGGCTAGAATAGATATCTTTGAAGGAGTCTGCAATAGCTGATCTACAATTCTGTAATCGCTCATCTTAATTATCTTCAAGATATCATCCACTTCTTTCTCTAATGTAGCTCCACTAGTCCCTCCTGCAGACTTCTTAGGCTCATCATTCTCAGCAATCTTCTTTCCAGCAACAACATCTCTTCGAATGACTGGCGTAAATACACAACCATTACGGGTCACTCTGCTATTATCAGCTATATTTCCAATATCTGGCATCGGCTGGATGGGAATCTCCACCCCATCTTCTAAGATCGTAGCATTGTATTTGTAAGGCACAGCCTTATCTGATTCATAGGGAACAAGACCTGGCAGACTAATTACCAATGGGGCAACAGCTGGTTTGCTATGGTACTCTACCTCAATATGAGTGGGTGCACCAAAACAAGGTACAATGACATTCACCCCTTCCTCAACACAATCAGCCATCAAAAATTCATTTCTGGCAAACAAATCTTCATCTGAAGAGAAATACTCATCTGCGGAGGCATACTCTTCATCTGACTCTTCCATCAAACAGACTTCAACCATATCAATCTCATGATAATCATCTCTCTGACTTGTGATCTTGATGGTTCCATTGTCTAACAACAACTGAACACCTTCCCTCACAACAGAACATCCTCGGGGATTTCAACAACAAATTATGCAAGATCCATATTGGTGTTCCACCTGACCAGCAGTATGGCAGAAGGTAGCATGTAATTGCACTAGATCCTCATTCAAATGATCCACATCAAAAATTCTGAATTCACAAGGACATCCAGAAACCATATTCACTTCCTCTTCATATTCCACCCTAGGCCTGATTATATGGATTAAACCTTCATCTATCATCTCCTGTAAATCATCCTTTATCTTCTCGCAACCCTGTATGTTTGTACTGCAAACAGCACAACCGACGTGGTCATGCGTATAATAACTGAATTCACAAAGGTCTGCATGCATCTTCACCAAATCCCCTCTAACCAGATTAATGTCAAAAATTCGAAAGTCTCCTGGACAACCGGCCACCATATTCACAGCATTCACTCCCCCGTGCTTGGGTAGAGGATTGTCTTTCACATTAGGTCCCACGTCTTTGAAAGATAAAATTCCAAACATCAACAACCTTTGCACTTCATTCCTCAAAGGATAACAATTCTCAACACTATGCCCTGATGCTCCCTGATGAAAGGCACACGTCTGGTCTGCTTTATAATACCACGACAATGGTGATGGTACAACGGGAGGTGGTCGTGTCTGGACCAACTTCTTCTGAACCAATGCTGGTAATAGCTCTGCATAGCTCATGGGAATAGGATCATAGTTCTCCCTTCTATGATTATACCCTTGATTCCCCTGCTGGGATGGTCTCTGATAAGCAACGGTAGTTAGAGCGGCATTCATAACAGGAGTAACTGAGGCTACTTGTTGATGACGCTGATAAATCCTTCTAGGAGCGTTTAACTTTCTCTCTTGCATAACAACATTTGTATCCCCCTCTTTCTTCTTTGTAAACCCGTAAGATGGCTTCTTCACACCTCCAGATCCTTCACCATTTGTCAAACAACCTTCTCTTACTGCCTCTTCTAGGCGGACACCCATTCCTACCATCTCTGTAAAATCACTTGGGGCACTTTCTACCATTCTTTCGTAGTAGAAAGCTCCTAGCGTCTTTAGAAAAATCTTGGTCATTTCTTTCTCTTCCATGGGTGGAATCACTTGTGCAGCCACTTCGCGCCATCTCTGCGCATACTCTTTGAATGATTCTCTATCTTTCTGAACCATGGCCCTAAGCTGGTCACGGTCAGGCGCCATGTCCACATTATACTTGTATTGTTTAATGAATGCTTCTCCCAAATCATTAAAAGTATGGATGTTGACGCTGTCTAAACTCATGTACCATTTCAACACAGCACCGGTCAGACTATCCTGGAAAAAATGAATCAGCAGACGCTGATCATCAGTATGGGTAGACATCCTTCTCACATACATCACCAAATGAGCACGAGGGAAAGTGTTGCCCTTGTACTTCTCAAATTCCTGGACCTTGAACTTAGCAGGCACTTTAACATTCGGGACCAAACACAGCTCATTCACATTTTGCCCGAACAACTCTTTTCCCCTAAGAACCTTCATCTCTCTTTGCATTCTATCAAACTGCTCTTGGAAATCATCCATTCTGTCATAAAGACCCAAGTCTTCACTCGGCGGAGGGAAAGGACGACACACATCTTCATTAACAAACGGAACCAAATTCACCGAAGGAGGTGCAGCAGGAACAGTATGCACCACAGGAGGTGCAGGAGTAACAACATTTGGAACCACTGGAGCATCTTGAGGACCCATATTGAAACCTTCAGGTGCAAAATTCTTTGGCATTCCCCACAGATAACCCTGAGGCATACGGTTTTGAACAATAGCCAGAGTAGCGGATACAGGAACAGTCAGAACTTCAGTACTTGCCCTTGTTGGTTGAGGTTGAACACTCAGTGGCTGATTCTGAGCAACCACCAGAGCTTCCATCAGAGTAGTCAAGTTGTCCAAGCCAACCTTTAAAGCAGAAACTTCTTCGCGCAGCTCGCGATTCTCCTGTTCTAAGTTGTCCATCTTCTTTTTGAAATTAGCCCGAGTGTTGTAGTGATGAGTTAGCTTGCTGAATGAAGTAAAGAAGCTAGGTAAGGCACCTGGATATGCATGCAAGAAATATGTGCAATATGATGCATGATATGCAATGCATATGATTATTTTTACTTTATCATTTAATATTTCAAGGGATTTATGATTTATAGACACATTGCAAACATCCAAGTAATAAAGCTTTTGTTTCTCTTTCCAGATTGCATGGTTTAAAAGTACCTAAGATATTCACAAATAGTCAACCTTTAAATCCCTTGAAATATTGTTTTTTCAAAAGATGTTTATGAGTGCATGGATGCATCATGCAACAATCACACACAAGATCACACATATAGGGTTCATAGGTTCAACGTCACGAGCATGAGGTCGAAGGTACTACCCATAAGGTATTGGTCTAAAAAGTTATCACCTGCCGAACAAGGTTATATAGGTTTCCAGAGTCTACATCCTTCCTTCGGATATTACCAACTTCCCGATTAACTCAATAATTAGTAATATTCTCAAGAAAGACTCGTTCGAGCGTAGTATCGCGTGACAACTACTTCTGGATTACTCCGTTATAGCTTCCGCACTACACCTAAAAGGCAAAGAGGGGTTAGGTAATCTACAGTCCTCAGCTTTGGAAGGCTCCCAGGTCGAAAGCAGTACGTCTTCCCGATTACTCGGTAAACGACACTACAGTCAAAGGGGCCTCCACTGAGTGGGGGATCTCATGCCTCCTTTTTTGGGATTACTCCCTCAAAGTTAACATGACTATACCGCCCGTCCTATCTTAATGTTTGCCCAAGTCTGGGTATAGGACTTATGAGTAATCACCAAGCACCCTGTAAACTAGGAAAATCCAGACAAACATATATACAGAATATAACACATAAACAACAATAGCACATATACAGATATAAACAAAGATAGGTTTAACCCACTTAGGGATAGACCAGCAAGAGGTCAATATTTCCCCAGTGAAGTCGCCATTTTTTTCTGTAGCGGTAGAAATGTGCAAGACTAAGCCATTGGATTGACTAGACTTTATACAAATCAAAATAAAAAATCGCCACCGCGCTTTATTGTTTCCAAAGGAATGGGAAAAGAGCGAATAACCCAAAAAGAGGGGGAAAGATTCAAGGTAAGGGTGTTGGTTATACAAAGGGAAGGTATTAGCACCCTAAACATCTACGGTACTCTGCAGGAACCTCTTTGAAAAAATCTGTATATTTTGGCTATAAAAATGTGTTGTATAAAAAATGGATGGTGGAGGCGAGAAAAGAAATATTTTTATGATTTTTTCACCCGCTGTGGTTGAGAACCTTTAGTGCCTACGTACCACCTTTCGTGCAATAGGGGATCATGGTACACGTAGTTCCTCTTTTAAAAATTTGAAACACAAGTGTGTTGGTTGATTTTATGAGATAAGACATCATCGCAATTGTCCGTGTGAAAAACATACTTACTACCCACAATCATGAGAAAGGAGAATTTGCATCATCTCAAAGTGGAGGATATGGCTTGGATTTTAAAATCAACAATGCCTCACTCAACACCCAAGTGGAAAATATCTCACTTCACTACATATTGTAGAAGTATAGTTGTTTGCATCACTACAAGGATTGACAAGAGTCTAATCTTTTGAGAAAAGTTTAAAGATAAAAGCCAAAGTGGCAAAATGGTTTGAAATGAGATTGATTGACTTTTAGTCTTCTCACAAAAAAAAGGTCATGGTATTATTAAATTGATTGAAATTTATTTATGAAAATGTTTCGAAGATGCATGGACCTAAGTCCAAGTTTATTATGAAAATGTTTCAAGTTTCAAAACAAGAAGAGTTTTTTTTAAGGAGGGAGAAGAATTTTGAAATTAAAGAAGATGGGAGGAGAAGAAGAGGCTATCCTAAAGCATAAGGTAAAAGATAGGGATAAGAACCAGCTAACCAACAAGAAGCCAATACTTGACATTATGAGTAAATATAGAATTCCCATTCTTCGGATTGAAACCAAGCAAGCAAAGATACTAGACCTCTTGAGAGAACCAAACTTCAAGTGTTTTAAGTCTTCGCAAAAATTGGGCAGAGTAACGGTTGTATACGGGTGAATTCCAGATTACAAACAAAGATCGTAATCTCAATAACCTGCACACAAAACAAACAAACAACCCAATGTCTTGAGGTAAACCTCAAGAACTCCAGACAAAGTATCAAATAAAGTCACAAAGTCTCCAAGATAGGCCAAGGTCTCTAATCCTAAGTCCAAGAAGTCCATCACTCCATAATGCAAAGGATAGTAACCATGTAGTCCAAGTATCATTAATGATTTTTATGGTTCATGTTGATTATTAGGTGTCTTTAAAAAGAAAGAAAAGCTCAAGTGAGCAAAATAAAAATGACATAAAAGTAAATGCTCAAGCGAGCAAAGATGAAAATAGCATGAAATGTAAAATGCTAAAAGTAAATGGTACATAAAGCATGAAAATAAAAGCGTAAAGTAAAGTTAGTTGTTAGTAATTAGTGGTTAGTTGGATGACCATCTTGAAACTTGCATTTGGAACTCATTAGGGGATTGGTAAAACCAAAGCCTCCACACAACAAGTTGCATTTACTTTTTGTCAAGTATATCATCCATTTTGAATTCTCACAAGGCAACATGTAATGATTAACGATGTTTAAGTGATCCGCGTTGACCAAAGGTGTTGTAGATCCATTAGAGGATTGGTAGAACCAAAGCCTCCACACAATGAATCTCAAGGTTATTGGATCAAAGAGATCAAATTAACATACTTGGGCTTGCAATCATAAGTTTGGGCCACGAATGATCATTTATTCAAATCGCGATAAAATTTAGCGCTATGTTAAGCAATCGTAAGTGGACTTATATAGAAGTCACACCTATTTTGAGGCCGGTCAATAACAATCTATGTACTTCATGTTTGGATAAATGATATAGAGATCACCATCCCTTAACATGTAGCACAATTAAAAAACAAAGGGATAAGATGAAGAGGGAGGGAAATGATAAGCTAATTTGGATTACCATTTCAAAATTCTTTCATCTATAAATTCAACCACTCCTCTAGATGGATTAAAGCACTAAACATATCATTAATCCAAAGCACCAAAAGTGAATTAAATAATTCACTCTTAGGTAGATTTGAATTGATGAACATTTATTCAACTTCATCTACATCATAAAGTCCATTGTGTTTAAAGACAAATTGGACATTTAAAATTGCAATCCAAACCAACAATCAAAAGGAGTGAGTAGAAAAAGCATTTTGGATCAAAGCTGCCCCAAAACAAGGCAAAAATGCATTCTGTCCTGGTGTAAATCGATTTACACTACTATGTAAATCGATTTACACAGTACAATTTTCAAAAATTCGCGTGAAATTGCTTCTGTGCAGTCGATTTACACTTAGTGCAAATCGATTGCACACAGTAACAATAGCAAAAACAGCATTTTATAAGGGTAATTTCTTGTTCAAACTTTCCATCAAACACCTTATGATCATGGATCCACTTGAGCACGAAAATTCCATCAAATTATGAGAAAATAACACCATTGAAATCACAAAATAATGCTCAAAGAATAAATCCCAAAGATCACCAAGAGATCACATTGTGAAAGATGAATTATCCAACTTACCAAAGGTAGATCTAGAGAATTATCAAAACAACTTCAAGAATTTGCTTCAATTCAACCACAAGAATCAATTGACCAAGCTTGGATGTATAGAATTGATGGAGAAAAATTGTTTGGATGAAAGTTTAGCTCAAAGATTAGTAAGCTTCAATGCAAAGCTTACTAACTTTTTGAAAATGGAGCTTTGAGTGAATTTGGTAGATGGAGAGAATTGAGATATTTTTTAGCAAGGTGGATTTGGCTATCAAAAGCTTGAAATTTGAATGAAATAAGAGCTCTATTTATAGAGTTTTAGGATTGAGATTAGTGGTAATTTGGTAATTGTTTCTTGGAGCCAAAATTTGAATTAATGATAATTCTTTCAAAAATTAGAGGCAAAATTTGAATTAATGATAATTCTTTCAAATATTAGAGCCAAAATTTGAATTAATGATAATTCTTTTTAAAAATGAAAGATTGGCACTAAAATTTGAATTAATGATACATCTTTCAAAAGTGAAGGAAAATTAGAGCCAAAATTTGACAAGTTTAAAATGCTGATTTTTTTTTAATTTTCACGTTGTGCAATCGATTGCACTACAGTGCAAATCGATTGCACGGTGTATTTTTTTTCAAAAATGACGCAAAATACACTATGTGCAATTGATTGCATCAGTGAAAAAAATGAAAATTTTTAATTCTTTTTTTCTTTGCAAATAGAGATTTTAGGAAAATAATACCAGAAATCCTTATTTGTCAGATGCTTCGACTTGGTACCTACAAAACAAAAATATACAAAGACAAAGACAAATATTTTTTGTATTTTGATTAGAAGTTAGTCAACAACACATATACAAAATACACAACCAAGGTGCTTGGAGATTCCTCAAGAGCAAACTTAAAGATAGGAAAAAAGAGGAAGAACCAACCCTAATGTGATCTTGTTATGATCGAGTTGATATGATATGATAGAGGAATCTTAGGGGCAAAAATTGGGGTACAACACATGGGATTTAGTCAACAAGTACCTTTGGCATCTCAACCTTTTGTCTTGACTCTCTAGCCTCTCCTTTCAACCAGACTTTTCAGTAACCATCTCTTTTTTCCAACCAAAGTGTCATTTGAATGACTCCCATGGATATCCTTCGAATGGGCCAAATTAATGCTCTTGAGATAGGTCAGTAATATATGTCCTTCGATTGGGGGAATCCAGACATGCCTGACAAACTCTTTGAATGTACCACCATGGTGCTTTCTTCGCCTGAGGCAATGTCATAGTGAATAGTTTGTATGTTTGGAACAGTCTATTTCTATAGGAGATCATGTCCACTCAAATTTGTCTGCAAAGGGGCCACATAGAGAAACGAAAGAATGTGTGCAAGAGATTCCTTCCTTGTGACTTCATGAAAATATGTTCAAACGAAAGCTTGTAAAAGAGGAGCCATATGCCCAAATGAAAGAATGAAAAAATACTTGTGTTCAAGGATTCACACCCCCAAGTGAAGGATGTGTTCCAGGGATGGAAGGCTCAATCGAAGCTTGCAATGTTGGGAAAGTTATTACCCCAAACGAAAGAGGCTTGCAGGGGTGAAATGTGTGATCGAAAGAGGGCCAAAGGGGGGTTTTGGCCTCCTAAATTGAAGGATATCATCAGGAAGCTTTTTGCCTTGTGAATTGAAGCTATATTAAGGGGAAATGTTGCCCTATCGAACCTTCCAACAAAATGCTTCAAAGGGGACTTTGGCCTTGTGCACATTATTATGGTAGGAAATTCTGCCTTGTATATCTTGGCTAACACGCAGGGATGATGTTGTGCGGACAAATGAAAGATTTGCACAAACATTCAAATGAAGTCTAGCGCTAAAATGAAGCAGGAAATGATCTTAGCCAAATGAGCCCAAAGCCTTAATCGAAGCATGAAATGAACTTGCCCTAAAGGAAACCAGCGCTCAAACGAAAGATGCAACCAAGGCCAAAGTGTCCAATTGAAGGATGCAAAATCGAAAGGAACTTGCTTTTCCTTTAATTTTGTCAAAAAGAGCATTTTCATTTGTTTTGTCCTTTTTAGCAATTTCTTCCTTAATCTTAATGCTGAAAAATCCAAATATATTTGTGTAAGCTTGGATTTTGGGAATCCTTTGTGAGAGTTGTCTTGAGGAATGAGAGGGTAAATTTTGGGGTACAACAACGTCTATTATCATGGCGTCAAGTAAGACCTGTTGGCTATTGAATACAAAGTTGCTGAAGGTACTGATCCTGACGTCGACAATATCTTAGGGACTAGTAAAATAATGAGAAGCGAAAGAGTTTTCTCTCCCGAGATCTCTCCAAAAACTGTTGCTACTCCTGTGATCATCCATGTTGTTGCTCCTGTTAATACTCCCATTACTACTCCTGTGATCATCCCTGCTGTTGCTCCTGTCAGTATTCCCATTGCCACTCCTACTGTTAGTCTTGCTGATGTCCCTGCTACCGAGTCGGCCGAGACTCAGGGCAAAGGGGTATTGGTTGAGCCAGTCCAGACGAAGGCGCATCCAGAAGCCATTCTTGAGGCTTCTAAAAAAGATATGGAAGAGATTTTAAAGATAATCAAGAATAGTGATTATATTGTCGTGGAACAATTGGGGCAGACCCCTTCAAAAATCTCGATGTTGGCCCTACTGCTGTGCTCTGAAGCTCATGCTAAGGCTTTAGTAAAATTCCTAAAGTCTTCCCACGTGCCTCAAGAGACCTCTGCTGATCAATTCGAGAATTGCGTGGCTAGTTTGACAGCTGATAACGGCCTGGGATTCTCTGTTGCGGATTTAACTCCCAAGGGAAGGAAACACAATGATGCCCTACATGTCTCCATTGAGTGCATGGGAACTACATTAGCCCATGTTTTGGTGGATACAAGTTCATCGCCGAATATCTTACCCAAGAGTGCTCTTGGTAGGTTGGATTGTGAAAGACTCACACTAAAGCCCAATGACATTGGGGTGAAGGCCTTCGACGGCTATAAAAGAATGGTGCACGGGGAGGTGGACATCTCTATCAAAGTTGGTACTCAGACTTTTAATTCCACTTTCTATGTGATGGACATCCGCCCGTCTTACTCCTGTTTATTGGGTCGACCTTGGATCTATGGGGCTGGTGCTATGACTTCCACTCTACATCAGATGCTGAAGTACCCAGTCAAAGGGAAAATTATCATAGTCCATGGGGAGGAGGAATACATGGTGAGACACCTGAACTATTTCAGGTATGTTGAAATGAACGGCGAGTTCATCGAGACCCCCTGTCAGAACTTTGAGGAGGTTCAACAGACTGTTGCTGCGACTAAGACTGCTATCATTGTACCAAAAACTACCAGACCTCCACTGAAGATGGCTTCTCTGAAGGATGCCAAGGAAGTAGTCGAAGAACGTGGGTGTACCATTTGGGGACAACTCCTGGATGTTCTATACAAATCTGACAAATTTGGTTTGGGTTTTACTTTCGGAGCCCAGAGAGTTGTTCGTCATGCTCATGCCAGGGGACCACCTTTACGGATCAACAACCATGGAGTCAATACCCTGGAAGACAGTGATAGTGAGTATGAAATGGACAAGTGGATCTTCCCAACCATCAGCGGTGGACTCAACAATTGGGAGGCTAAAGATTTTGTGCCCATTACTTTTATTCAAGAGTAATTTGTCTTTTTGTTTTGAGGATATGCAATATTTGAACAATTGAAACATTAAAGCCTTGTGTCTTACCCGAGGCACAATGGTCTATTTATGAGGGTCATTACTTCATTTTCATATTTCGTCAATAAAACATTGGACGTTTCGCATATAAATTTTACGCTCTTTATTTTTCTTTTCTGCTTTTTACTCTATCAAAAAATATACAGTTATCCTCTTACACACACCCACATATCAAACTACAGATCCACATCCACTATGGATCCCATTGATAGCGATTCTGATATTTCTAGTTATGACTTTGAAAATACGATTTACCAAGCCAAGGACGAAGGTGAGGAAGATTGTGAAGTACCAGGGGAACTTGCTAGACTGTTACAACAGGAAGAAAAGGCAATACAACCTCTTGAATATCCGGTTGAGACAGTTAACTTGCATATTGAAGAGGACAAGAAAGAAGTCAAGGTAGGTGCCGATCTAGAGCATGGTGTCAAGGAACGGTTAATTCAGATACTACATGACTATGTTGAGGTTTTCGCCTGGTCATACGAAGACATGTCGGGACTTGACACTGATATTATGGTTCATCGCCTACCTACCAAATTGGATTGCCCTCCAGTGAAATAGAAGGTTCGTCGTATGCGGCCAGAAATGTCAGAAAAGATCAAGGCTGAAGTCATGAAGAAGTTCAATGCTAGTTTCTTAGCTGTCACCTCTTACCCATAATGGGTTTCCAATGTTGTTCTAGTACCTAAGAAGGATGGTAAGGTACATATGTGTGTGGATTACAGAGACCTGAACAGGGCAAGTCCCAAGGATGACTTTCCGCTTCCCCATATTGATGTTTTGTTTGACAACACCGCACAACATAAGGTATTCTCCTTCATGGATGGTTTCTTTGGGTATAATCAGATCAAAATGGCACTCGAAGACATGGATAAGACGACCTTTGTCACACAGTGGGGGACTTTTTGTTACAAAGTTATTCCATTTTGATTAAAGAACGCCGGGGCAACCTATCAGCGTATCATGGTAGTTTTGTTTCATGATATGATCCATCATGAGATAGAGGTCTACGTTCATGATATGATAGTCAAGTCTCAGACTGAAGAGGAGCACCTTGATCACCTGCATAAACTGTTTGACAGGATGAAGAAATATAAACTGAGGCTAAACCCGAATAAGTGCACTTTTGGAGTAAGATCCGGTAAGCTCTTAGGCTTCAACGTCAGCAACAAAGGCATTGAAGTCGAACCTACAAAAGTCAAAGCTATACAAGAAATGCCAACTCCTCACACTGAGAAGGAAGTTAGGGGATTCTTGGGACGCCTAAACTACATAGCCATATTCATTTCAAATCTAACCGCTACTTTTGAGACAATCATCAAATTATTGAAGAAAGATCAAGCAGTGAAGTGGAATGACGACTTCCAGAATGCCTTTGACAAAATCAAAGAGTATCTTCAAGAGCCTCCAATTTTAATGTCGCCAGTTGAAGGAAGACGTCTGATCATGTACTTAACAGTATTAGAGAACTCAATGGGGTGTGTGATGGGGTAGCATGACGAGTCTGGTTGAAAAGAGCATGCAATATACTACCTTAGCAAAACATTTACCAACTGTGAAACAAGATACTCACTGCTCGAGAAAACTTGTTGCGCTTTGGCATGGGCTTCTCGCCGACTAAGACAATATATTTGACTCACACTACCTTGTTGATGTCTAAAATGGATCCTATAAAGTACATATTTGAGAAGCTTTCTCTCTCCGGAAGAATAGCAAGATGGAAAATGATTCTGACCGAATACGACATTCAATACACAACCCAGAAAGAAATTAAGGGAAGTGTACTAGCTGATCATTTAGCTCAACAGGCTGTGGATGACTACCCATCAATTAATTTTGAGTTCCCGAATGATAACATCATGTTAGTAACTGATTGTGAAGAACCTGTACCGGATGAAGGACCTGAAAAAGGATCCCGGTGGACTATCGTTTTTGACGAAGCTTCCAACGCTCTTGGAAATGGCATCGACGCTATGATCATATCTCCTGAAGATTGTCATACACCTTTCACTGCCAAACTATGTTTCAATTGCACTAACAATATGGCTGAGTATGAAGCATGCATCATGGGTCTCAAAGCACTTATCTACTTGAGGGTCAAATTCTTGAGTGTATTTGGAGACTCAGCCTTAATAATCAGTCAGATCAAAAGAGAATGGGACACGAAGCATCCTAATCTCATCCCTTACAAAGAGAATATGTTGACATTAATCCCATACTTTGAATAAATTACCTTTGAGCATTTTCCATGAGAGGAAAATCAACTAGCGGACGCGCTAGCTACGATGTCATCCATGTTCAAGGTCAGGTGGGATAATGAGGGTCCTTAGATCACTATTGAAAGGATGTATGAACCAGCATACTGTCATGAGATTGATACTGAAGAAGTAGTGGACAAACCTTGGTTCCATGAAATAAAAAGATATCTCGAATCCCAAGAGTATCCTGAGGGAGCTTCAGTCAATGATAAGAAGTTTCTAAGAAGGTTCTCTGTCAAGTTCTTCCTCAGTAACAGGATCCTCTACAAGCACAATCACGACTCTACCTTGCTTCGGTGTGTAGACAAGAGTGAGGCAGAAAAGATTATGGATGAGTTGCATGAAGGTACCTTCAGAACCCATTCTAGCGGGCACACGATGGCTAAAAAGATCCTACGAGCAGGATACTACTGGTCCACTATGGAATCAGGCTATTATCAGCATTCGTGAACCTGTCACAAATGCCAGATCTATGCTGATAAGGTGCATGTACCTCCAGTTCCTTTAAATGTCCTGACAACTCCTTGGCCATTCGCAATGTGGGACATCGATATGATTTGAGAGATTATACCTATATCTTATAATGGGTACCGCTTCATCCTGGTGGCCATTGATTACTTCACGAAGTGGGTCGAGGCAACTTTATTTGCTTCTGTTACCAAGAACGCGGTGGATCGATTCATCAAACATAACCTTATCTGTAGGTACGGTATCCCAGAAAGAATCATCATGAATAATGGTACCAATCTCAATAACACTATGATCACCAAGCTCTGCATGCAATTCAAGATCAAGCATCATAACTCTTCTCCTTACCGGCTGAAGATGAATGGCGCTGTGGAAGCTGCTAACAAAAATTTCAAGAAAATCATACAGAAGATGGCAGTGACATATAAAGACTGGAATGAGATGTTACCATTTTCTCTTCATGGTTACCGTACCACAATACGCACATCAACAAGGGAAACTCCTTTCTCTTTGGTATACAGTATGGAAGTTATCCTGCCCATTGAAGTCCAGATCCCTTCCTTGAGAATAATGAAGGATATAGGCTTGAGCGAAGACGAATGTGTTCACACTCTACTTAATCAACTAAACCTGATTGATGAGAAGGGGCTCGCGGCCGTTTTCCATGATCAGATGTACCAAAAACATATGATTAAAGTTTTTAACAAGAAGGCCAAACGTCAAGTATATCAGGCCGGTGATCAAGTAATCAAGCGCATCATACTGCCACAAGGTGATCCCAAGGGAAAATGGACTCCCATATACGAAGGACCATTTGTAATCAAGAACATATTTTCTGGTGGAGCCATGATCTTAATCACCATGGACGGTGACGACCTTCCACGCCCGTTAAACATGGACATAGTTAAAAGATGCTACGCATGAACAAAGACCCGCTAGGTCGACTGGCCTAGAAAAAAATAATGGCATCTCGGAGAACCAAAAGGGATCGGGCAAAAATTAGGGATATACAAAAAAAATCTGTACACCTGGCAAGTCGAAAACCTAAAAAGGCGGCTTGGGCAAAAAAGGGTATCTCGGTGGACTGAAAACCCAAAAGGGCGGTCCAGGCATAAGTTAGGGATTTAAAACGTATAAATATGTCCCGTTGGATCACCTTACAACCAATCCTAAATATCAACTATCGAGCTCAAGTGGTACTAATCAATCCAGTCAGCTTCAGACAAGCTGCGAAAGAGATGAGATGCTCAAAGGCATAAAGACAATAGCAGAATGGGAACCCAATGGGATTATTTCACATAAGTGTTTTTCTTTGTATACTATTTTTGTATAGTTTCCATTCTTACGACGAAATTCTCTTACTAGGATGTCCATCTCCTTGTACAAAAACTCTTATTCAAGTTAATACAAAATTATTGCTTTGAAAGTGCAAAACTTATGTTTTTATTTTTCTGTTTTGTTTGCGAAAACGTCCAGTGATTATTTCTGAACATATGCATTTGAATGTGATTACTTCTCACAAATATACACCTAAAAACAGAAAGACAGTTGCTAATGACTTTAAGAAATGGGACAATATCTAAAGGCCATCCACAAAATCCCCGCAGATATTTCCTCCAGCAGATACCTTCTCCAGCAGGTAGAGGCAGAGACATCCTACTACAAGGTCACTGGCATATTCTCAGTATGCAACCTAATGGTGTCAGGTTCTCATATCCTTGGCGGAGCAAGAATCTTCAAATTACTGCTCCAACAAAAGATTCCCCAGTGATGTCGCCAAGCTTCTCAGGATTCCCCAACAGGATTTCAACAAAATCCCCAAACAGTTCACGGAGTTTACCTTCCCCAACAAAGTTTATTTCTCTAACAACGGAAATTCATCTCCCAGCGTTTCAACTTAAACAAATTTGAAGACCTACATTCTTCCCCCCAGAAACAGTCAGGGATTTATTTTCCCTAATTCAATGATACAGCAATGGAACAACTGACACGTTCATATATTGCACTCATGCATCATTTTACAAACATCATAGCATATGCAACAAAAATGCATATATCACAATCTCATTTATTTTGAGAGCGCCATGCAATTCATACATCATGGAATTGCATGAAATTGATTTTACCTTTTCAGGTTAAATTAGCAGACAAATAAACATTATCAACTTATATAGTAGGTCAAAGATTAATGCCCGAAACTAGACAGGGAAATTATCTACATGGCCAAGTGGTATGAACTCCTAGAGCAGGACATGTTTACCATCAAATACAGTAGGCCACATATTAATGGACGAAATCGGACGGGCAAACTATCTATGTGAACAACATTGCCAAGTTCCAGATTAATACCTGTAACAAGCCAGGAGAACTATCTGTGGACGATTATCTGTAAGTTAATACCTGTAATAAGCCAGGAAAACTATTTGTGGACGATCGATTGTAGATTAATACCTGTAACAAGCCAGGAAAACTATCTACAGGAGGAGATTATAGGTTAATACCTGTAACAATCCAGGGAAACTATCTTTCTTTCTCGGGTCAGAGATTAATACCTGTAACAAGACAAGACAACTATCTCAGCGACTGACAATTTTCAAGTTCCAGATTAATACATGTAATAAGCTAGGAGAACTATTTATGGACGACTGACTGCGGATTAATACCTGTAACAAGCTAGGAAAACTATCTGCATGAGGAGATTGAAGATTAATACCTGTAATAAGCCAGGAAAACTATCTTTCTTTCTCAAGTCAGAGACTAATACTTGAAACTAGACAGGACAATTTTCTTAACGACCAACAAAAACAAGTTCCAGATTAACACTTGTAACAAGCCAGGACAACTATCTGTAGACGACCGACTGTAGATTAACATCTGAAACCAGACAGGAAAACTATCTACATGACCAGACGAAGTAATCTCACACGGGTTCCTTCTCAACTTTCCAGATGCAGTCTAACATTGGCTCATCCTGAAGCAATCTTACACGGATTCCTTCTCAAACTTTGCAAATGCAGTCCAACACGAAGTCAACCTAAAGCAGCCCCACAAGGGCTCTTTCTCATATATCTCTGGATGCAGTCTAACACGGACTCATCCTGAAACAGCCCTACACAGGCTCTTTCTAATACATTTTCAGATAACGGTTAAATCCATTATCCCCAGCAAGTCACTGTGAAACCTGGATTTCAACCAGAAAGCAGCGAAATTTCATATTTCCAGAGATAACTCTTCAACAGAGCCTTGGACAACTGAAGTTCCTAGACTATATTCCCCATAGAGTTTCCTCAAGCAGGAGAGTAACAGAAAACCACATTCCGCAGCGGACTCCTCCTCAGACAGCAGGAACAGGAACCCACAAAAGACCTCTTATGAAGTCAACATCTACTTTGGATGGCATCTTTAATACCATTTCCAATAAATCTATATCATCTTCGCCAAATGGCATCTGTAATCCCATTCCCGACAGCACCAACCAACAATGTTACATCATGCGAGTGCAAATTCCTGGGCACTCTAGTGTTCAATCCTCTTCCACCTTCAGATCACGAAAGGCAGACAAGCCAATCTTAATTCTCAGGTTTAAGAAGATTGAACAGGGGCAGCTGTTGTACCCTAAAATTTTCCCTCCCAATCCTACTGAAGACATGCTCCTAAAGGTCCTCAATTGCTCAAGGTTGACCAAGAATTGACCAGACAAATTCTCCTCCTAAGCAATGAACCTCTAATTAGGGTTTCACTTTTCATCAAGATGTGTGAGCTCTAAAGGCCTCAAATGTTTTCCATTGTCCTAATATGCCTTCAAGATTGTTCATGACAAATTGCATGCCTTCCAATACAAGTTTGCTCAGTCAATTACTCAAATGGTTGAAAATCAACTATACTAGGTCAAAAGTCAATTGTGGCCCAAATACAGCCAAACTTCATGATTTTTGGTCAACATTAACATTTTGAAGTGATATCCATCATTTGATCAAGGGTTGATCATGATTCCTAAAAAATACTCCTAATCTATCAAAAGTCAAAAATTGCTAAATTAGGGTTTCTATAGGAAAAGTCAACTGAACTTTGACCAGGCATAACTTTCACATACTTCATCCATTTTTCCCCAACCAAAGCTCATTTTGAATAAAATATCATTCCCTATAACTTATCTTTTGTCCTCAAGATCTAGAGATGCACCATTTGAAAGATACAAGCTCATACATTACAAGTCATTTTCAGAAAGTCAACAAAAGGCACTTTTTGTCAAGACCATTTACACTAAGACAAAATCTTCAAATGCAAAATTGATCAAAAGAAGGTTTGAAGTAGACATCTTTTAGATTTCCAAAAAGTCCAAGATCATCATCATGAGATTAGAATTGAGAAAGTTATGGCTTGCCCAAGTTGGGAAAATTTTGGAAATGTCAAGAATTAAGCATTGAATAAACTTGGATGGTTAAGGCAATGGCCCAACTTTTTGGACTTCAAACACCCTCCTAACCCTACAAAGGACCTCTAATCTCATTTTTTTTCATTGCCTTTCCATTTTTATCTATTTTGTTCATATTTATTTTAATTTATTTCAAATAATTATAAAATAAATTACATAAAATAAATGGAGACGAGCTTAGACATTTGGGATAATGTTTTGACTTTCTTAGAAGCCTATAAATTTGTGTCAAGATGTCCAGGTGCATGCAAGCATGAAAAGGGAAAGTTTTGCAAAGATGGAATCTTTTTAATTTGTTGGATTTTGGCATGAAAGCATGGTTTTATGGCTTGGATTCTTGCCTTATTACCTTGTCCCCTCCCTCTCCTTTATAAATACATCACATGTGCAAGCCAAACGGATGGATACCACTGCCTAAGAGAGCCACGCAAAATCACAAAAAAAATTCAAAGTTGTGAAATTCAAATAGCCAATTCCAGCCCTCCTTAGTCCAAACTAAGGATTCAAACATCTCCCTGAGGCTTCCTGGAACTCAGCCTAACCCTCTAGCACATGATTCCACGCCCAGATCAGACAGATCATCATCATCCCGTTTTGGTACTTTTGATAATATCAAACTCTCTCCACATGTGATATAAATTGATTCTTTTCACACATTCATGTTATTATAGTTGTTTCTTGATGTTCTAACGTATTTCATCTGAGTTATAGTGCTAGGATCATAGGTCACCATTGTTAGGGCTTGAGAATGTTTAAGCTCAGGTTTCATTGATACAGTGACTTTCAAGACAAGAGGCCACCACCATTGAACTCGTAGCATACGAAATAGGGGGCTAGCCTTAAGCTCAAGCCTTGATTTTTCTTTTTTGCGGGTTTAAAGTTTTGATGCAGCCAGAGAAGGTGATTGGAGTCCAACTCCAGCCCCTTTGACTTCCTGGACTCTGATGCCCATATGTATCTCTCCCATTGGCTAATTCAAACAACACGTGTTTTTTATTTTAAATATACTTTTGATTGTGTTTTATATATAATATTATTTTGTTATTCAAATTAACGAATGAACAGATCGCTCAGATGGCAAGGCGTGTTTGTGAAGCTAAAAGGGTTGGGTTCGATCCCCAGGCTTGGTGTATTTTATATTTTCTAACAAATTTGTTGCAGATCCAATGTACAACATTCCAGACGCGTACCATACACCCCCAATTAACAACCATCAGATCATGTTTATTTTAGATCCAAGAGCTTCCACGCGCAGATCTACCATGTGCCATCAAGACTTGTCCTCACAGAATCAGGCAAATGTTGGGCTCTTCCATATATGGGCCTAGAATATTTCAATCAGCACCCCCATTCTTCTTTTGCATATCCAGCCTAATCCATTTTACTTTCTTTTTTTATTTAATTATTTCCTAGTTTTTTTCTTTTAATCTTTTTTTAACAAATCATAAAATTAAAAATATTAAATAGGCTTAGTTATTTTCTTAAATTAATTTTAATTTTATAAATTAATTTAATTAATTATTTGGAAATTATTTTATTAATTTAAAATTAATTAGACTTAGATTTATTTCATTCAAGTATTTTTCTTAATGAAAACACAAAAATATTAGAATTAGGTTAATTTTATTTAATATCCTAATTAAATTTAGATTTAGTTTAATTATTTTTTGTTATAAAAAATAAACAAAACCAAAAAAATGTTATCTTGTTTACTTAGAAATTTTCTTAGGGTTTTAGGTGTTAGTCTCTATTCCGCACGCATTATTTTGTTCTCGCATTTTTTATAATGATGTACCTGCTGACAATATGTGATAGATTAAACTAGGGCTTTTACTGCTTTTCTTTATTTTCTTTCCCCCATTTGGACATGTAAGTACCCCCTCCCTGAAGCATTGTAATAGCATAGGATTTAAATTCCCGCACTTTAAATTTCTGCAAAATATTAACTGTTAGTAATTAGGCTTGTATGGAAAGACTAATAACAAAACTCTAGAAAACATAAATTCAAAGATAAATAACTGAAACAAGCATACATTTCACATATACACCTCTAGGGTACGCCCACTTTGGATGCCTTCGGAAATAACACAGTCATGTCCCTCGAAACGAGGACACTTTAGCAAAGACCCGTAAAACAAAAGATCATAGTCCCTCGATGACCCTACAATTGCCTCTCGATAAATGATCTAGTCCCTAAAAAAAATGGCTAAAGCGTCCCCACATGTTGCCTTTATGACTGTATGTCCCTTCGATTGGCCTTCAACATCCAACGATAGGGTTACCTACTCACTAATAGTAGGATAGCGTTGTATAAATGATAGGAGGAAAAGAACAAACCTTTTCAAGTATAAGTAAATAGTTCTTAGATTCTATACTCAAAACAAACTTTTTACACTTACACATTTCAAAAACAAACTTTCAAAACATTTTCTTGGTTAACACTCTTGAGGATTGATACAAGAGTTAACGCAAAGCAAATCACCGCACTAAGGCATTTCAAAACAGTTTTCAAAACACACAAAGCACAAGGTACTTTTAAAATGAGCTAAGCATCTAAGAGCCCGTAGAAAACTACAGATGGAAAGGGTTCTAATACCTTCCCTTTCTATAATCTACCCCCCTTACTCAGAAAATTCTCGAAAATGTCTTTTTCTGTTCTTTTCACCCTTTTCTTAATTTGGATAAAAGAAAAGCCGATGGCGACTCTTGCTTACTGCAACATTTGCAAATACAAACACAAAACCAATTTAACAGTCAGTTCTACCACCGTATCATATAAGCAAAATATTAATTTTAACAAAAAATATGATCATGGGGTGGAAATCTAGAGTTTAGGGGTGTGCTGAAGTAGTCTGGGCACTAGGCCCAGCAAAAATGATCCATGGTGCTGTTTTTTGTTGCAAATACAGGCTTAGAGAGAGTGCAAGCCAGCGAACAGAGATGCTGAAGTAAGAGAACTAGTCTGTAAGCCCAAACCTAAAAAGTACAATGACTCTTTTTGTTCAAACAATCAGATTGCCAAAAACTAGCACATGGGCCTGTGGAGGAGTATTGCTCGGCCCATGCCACTATTTCAACCCACCAAATTCTTCATTTAGCATGATTCATTATCTATTTGATTTGGAATGATAAAATAAACATAAACCAGAAATTAAAAGGATACGTGAAAATTAGGGTTGGGTTTATGACTTTTCCCATTCCACATTCAGAGATTCTCTCTTCCTTTTCTCTCTCGACCGAGGCGCTGTTCACCATCTTCAATCTTCTTCGGAGATCTCTGATGCTTTCGTCACTGCTCATATTTGAAATTCCAACGCTTTGGCTTCATTCTCATCTTCTTCTCCTAGGACGATGTTCTTCTTCTTATGGAAATTACGAACGGCGATCGTCCCCCTTTATCCATCGCATCTGCCGAGATTTCATTTTCGACTCAACACCTCACTTTGTAATCAAACTCCCTCGCCTTTTATGGATTCCTCTCTTCATCACCTCCTAGTAATGGCGAAGAGGCTTTAATGGAGACGAAAAGAATAATTTTAGTAAGATTCTTGGATGTTCTAATATGTTCTTTTACACTGCAAACTCTCTTCTTTTTTATTCTATCTTGATTGTTGTTATTCTGAATCTTCAGTGATGAAGAGATGATGCGTTAGTATTTGTGTTGGATGCAGATCGAGGGATCGCTGCAAGAACGATGTCGTAGCATGTTGATGTTATGTGAAGCGTGGATGTAGAGATGCAGCTTCGATGATGAAGCGTTGTTATTGATGATGATCGACTCAAGGTAACACTGTTGTGATGATGATGGTGGATCTGTTGCAGAAAAATTGATGGAGGTTGTGAAGATTGAAGAAGGTTGGTGGAAAGGCTCGGATGAAGATTGGAGATTTTTTAAAGTGGATGAAGAAGTATAAAGTAGGTTGCGTTTGCAGAAGTGGATGAAGAAGATGCGGTTATGCAGAGTGAGATGGAGAAGATTGTAGAGAAACTTCAAGAATTTTCAGAGAGAATTTGAAGCCTATTTTTGGTGATTCTTCTGAATGTTGAAGAATCAATCGCAGAAGGTAAGAAATTTTGTTTATATCTTTCTATTATTGATGTTAGAGTTAGTTAGGAGTGAATTAATTCTGAACCATTAGATCTGAGACTTCTGTTAGAGAAACAATGGTCAGGGTGAGAGATTGAGCTGGCCTAACTTTATTTCTTCTTAATTCTTTTCCTGATTTTATCTTCTTTTTTGTTAGGTACTGATGCAAGGTATTCACTATCCTGTTGTTCTGAAAACACAAAACTGCTAGACATATCCCATACATCATGTAAGGTAACAGACTTGATACCAGTAAGAATGAGATTCTTCACAATCTCAGCACCAAGACCTTGCATCCCAGACATAAGAACCCTATCATCAAAGAGCATACATATGGTCTCTCGACCATACACCATAAGCTGCCAGCTATGCAGATCTTCATCAATATTCGTCAAATTTGCATCTCCCAAATTCATGACGTAAGTCCCTTGTTTGAGAGTCGTCTCACTATTTCCGTTGTTATTATGTTTTTATTTGGGATTGTTCGAACAACTCTTGCAAATTGGCTTCTGAATGAATCAAGCGCGGGCTGTTTAATGTTATCGGGTGACTGAACTAGTTCTCTGGATGCAGGTTTATCATTTGGTTTGATTGAGTTGGCAACAACGTTAAGGTACCACCCAACTGTTTTCATCATGTTGATCAATGGTTTAGAAAAATCATGAATTGCTTTAGCATCTGCTTCCATAGAAGTGGTAAAGAGATCAGGAGTTAGATCAACGGGAAAAAAATCCATTTCCATCTTCTGATTCTTTAGTTGACAAACCTCTAAGTTTTAGATTCTTTTCTAGTTTTGCTCGCTTCTGACTAGCATCCTCAATCTGCTTTTCAAGTTGATGGATCTCTAAATCTTTATTATGAATTTTCGATTGAAATTTATTAACCATGACCTCGTATCTTTTTAGGAGGCTCTGTTGCTCTTGAATTTCTGCAGCTAAACATGAGTCTTAGAGAGAAACACACACTGGCTTTGGGTTGTTTTCCCTGTAGAAATTCTTGAGTTCAGATAGATTTTCCATCTCACTAATAACAAATTTATCAGCGGTGTGGATTTTATCAGGGTCATAAGGAGTATGAGCACCTTGCAACTGAATATAAGTTGATTTCAGTGTAGATATATTAGTGAAAATTTTAGATACTAGGGTTTCTACGACTTCTGGATTCTGGTTCATGGCTTCTTTCATGGGTTGAGGGTGGACTTTCTGACTTGTTCTTTTGTAATATAACTTTGATTACTTTCATAAATTCATAACATTTCTTCCTTGTAGCCGGTAGTAATTGTGTGACTTGTATCTCGAGAACTTCTATCGCCCCTGCTTGTGGTTTGTAGAAAATTTAAGCCTTTTGTGTCTTTTGTAGTCAAAGCAAAAACTTGAACGGAATGTAACTAATAGAACTTGAACACGTTGAAACTTTCTACAATTCAAAATTCCATGTCTATTATTTATGAGTTTTCACAAGATGGATCCTCTTGAATTATGCCATTTCCAAACATTCTTTAAGCTTCTTAGCTTTTGGTAAATGAAGGCCTTGATCACACTTTGGTCAAATTAAGGAACTTTACCCATCCGATCTCAAATTTACTTCATGATACTCCATGATGAGTGTCTTATATGTTCCACAAGAACTTGAACCAAAATTTTCCTTGTATGCCATGTTCCCATAAGAACTTGGATTCAAACAAACTCGTGCACCGTGCTTTGGGTCTTAAAACTCAAATTTTGATGTTTGAACTTCTAATTCCAAACACCTTGCACCTTAAACCCGCATGAATGGAGATCCTTGAATTGACAAAAGATGGGTCCTCAAGAGAAGTCTCAATGCACTCTTGAATTAATTCTTGAAGAATAAATATTGATGCCATATATAATCCATAAACCAAAATCTTAAATCATACCAATTGATCGCTTGGTAACATTGAATTCATAGCCCTCATGAATGAACATCTCGCCACAATGAATTCAAAATGACTTCAATTTTTAATGGGAAAAAACCAAATCAACCTACCTTCTTGCTAAAATCCCTAACTTCAAACTCAACTCAACCTCAAGAGACAAGTATTGAAAGAATAATGCCTGCAGCATAATGAATCTACAATTGAATTAACAAGTGTCAACGCTATGGATATGAACCCTAATCCACTTGAGACGCATTTGAGGTATTGAGGAAATAATACTTGAAGGATGCTTAAGATAGCCCATGAGATGAAACTATAGTCCACTGAGTTTTAATTGATGAGATGATTGCACATAGTGAATATGAAACCAATGAACAACCAAACCCTAACTCCACACTTCGCTGCTTATAGAAGACTAGTCGGAAGAATCAGAAGAAACCAACTTTTATTTGATATTTACGACTAATCATTATAAAACCCTGATATTTCAAAATCAGTGAACTTCGAACCTCAGATGCTTTATTGAATAAAATGTATGTTATTCTAATGACGTAATGGAATATATGCATATGAGTGCAAACGTCTAAGCCGGATAAAAGAAATTAGGAGGGAAACTTTTAGGGTGCAACAAGTCTTCTTGAGTAATGTGCAGGAGGAGTATGGAGTTGTGGTGGAGATACAATGTCTGGCGCTTGATCTTAATAAGAAGGCCCTCAAGATTTAATCATGGGGTGTTAATTTAAAATAATCATAACAAAGGGACATGATTAAATGTTGACTGAGAGACATGGTGTTCAGAGGCGTAGATGATCGGTCAACTGTCATCCTATCGTGAGGCCACGCGTCACGCATCAAGAAACAGAGGGAACACTATTTAAGAGAAATCCTGAGCTCAAGGCTCATTTTCTCTCTCTCTCTCTCTCTCTCTCTCTCTCTCTCTCTCTCTCTCTCTCTCTCTCTCTATCTATCTATCTATCTATCTATCTATCTATCTATCTATCTATCTATCTATCTATCTATCTATCTATCTATCTATCTATCTATATATCTATCTATCTATCTATCTATCTATCTATCTATCTATCTATCTATCTATCTATCTATCTATCTATCTATCTATCTATCTATCTATCTATCTATCTATCTATCTATCTATCTATCTATCTATCTCTCTCTCTTCACAAAACACAAACAAAGAACCGTTGGGAGGTAGAGAGAAGCTATGGCTTCTCTCTAGATTTCCATCAAAGGAAATCGCCTCCACCCTGGGCGCCATCGGCCAGAAATTGATTCTGCCGGTAGATGCTCCAGGGCACCACCATCTTAATACACCACCACCGTCTAAATTCAAACCTTCATCCACAATACTCAGAAACATTTATACATTCATCATAACCCAACCCAGATCTTCAACAAACACACGGACCCTAATGAATCTTCAACCTAACCCTATGAACCCTAACCTTACTCTAGGGTTCTAGATGAACCCTAACCCCAACAAAAACTCAGAAACGAATGTGATTAACCCTAACCCTATTCACCAAAAACCCTAACCTTAAGGATAAGAACCCTAACCCTATATTAGAACCCTAAGCCCCAATTTAAAACCAAAAACATCAATTCAACACAGCAAATTATGCAATTCACATCAATTACCCTAAAAGCTAAGTTCTCAGTGTTACCTCTCCTTGTAGTGAATCTTGAAGTTTCAATTCTTTTTTTGTTTCCTCTTTCTCGCTTCTTTCTGATTCCTTTCTTCTTCTTCTTCTTTGCAGGTACAAATTGACCAGAGGCTTAGCTCGAAGAAATTAGGATTCTAATGATGAACCCTATTTCTCCCTTCTGAACTGAAGAGCTTTAATGAAGGGTGGGGAATACGCAGCAAGTAAGAACAAGTTCTCCAAGGGTTTTTCCATGATTTTTCGTGTGTTTAATCCAATAGTCTAGGTCTTAATTTATATTCTTAGGATTTAAAAGTTATAGGTTAGAATTAGGAAATATTGTTAGTAATTAGAAGTTATAGGTTAGATTGAATCAATTAGTTTAGATTGATTGAATTTGTTTGATTGTAATTGGAAATTAGAAATTTGATTGAGATTTGTTTATGAATCATGGATTCTGTTATTGGAAATATACTTGGACAAAAATTTATTTGTATTTGTAAATCAATATCGACAAAGATTGTATTATTTGCAATATTTGATTCCGATTCAGATTTGAATTAGAAAGTGTATGAGTTTTGGATTTGGGCTTGGGTACCTTGATGAAGAAGAAGAAACACGTAACATGAAAGTTGGGGTTAAAAAACCCTAGAATTGACTATATCATATCTCCAAAAATGATTAATAATAATAATTAAATATATATTAATAATCAGGCACATAATAATAATGATAGTTAATATAACAATAATAGTAATTTAGATAACAATAATAACAATTATAATATTTTAAATAATAATAAAAATAAATATAACAATAACAATAATAATTTAAATAATTATAAGAAGATCAAGTGTTGACCTAGGTCAACCCCCTTAGCTAAAAACCTAGTGGACCTTCAAAAACTTAAGGGGCCATTCAAAAAAGAATGAGATAATGAGCCCTTAAGAAAAATACACCCCCTTTTACCAATTTAACCATATTGTACTTAAACACTTAATAAGATTAATATTATATTTTTAAACCAAAACATAATAACACCAAAATTAAATAGAAAAAATAACCAACTAAAATAAATAGATTATTAACACTAGAAGGGCAAATTTGGGGTATGACAACGCATTCCATAAATATGGTGAAAGAGAATGAACATACCAGGGTTCATTACCAATCTGATAATAAACTAAGGAAAATGTCAGAAGATGAGGTCTTTCCTTTTGAGAAGAAGAAAGATATCAATACGTTATCGTAACTGGCCAAAAAATAAGAGAGTTGCCACCACTACTTTTTTTTCCTAAGGACGGTGTGATACTGTGGCAAAACCGACTGTTAATATTGGTTTGCATTTTGTGTTTTTTGTTCGCAAAATGTCGCGGTAAGCAAGAGTCTTCACCGACTTTTATTTTATCCAAAGGAAAAGGAAAAAAATAGAAAAAAAACCTTATTCGAGAATATTTCTGAGTACGGGGGGTAGATTATGGAAAGGAAAGGTGTTAGCACCCTTTCTATCCGTGGTTTTCCACGGGCTCTTAGGTACTTGCTCATTTTGAAAACTGCTTGTGTGTGCTTGCTTTGAAAAAAAGGTTTACTTTGTGATAACCCTTGTATCAGTCCTCAAGGATGTGACGAAGTTGTTTTGAAAATTGTTTGAAAAGCGTTGGTGTGAAATTTGTTTGTTTGAGCAAGTACCTAGGAACTATCTACCTACTCGAAAAAGACTATTTGTTTTCCTTTAGACAATGTTATCCCATTATTAAGGAATAGGTAGCACCGTCGTTGGAGTTTTAAGGGATTTTCGAAGGGACATATACGGTCACAAAAGCAATGTTAGGAGGTGTTAGTAATCCTCCTAAAGCCTTAAAGATCTTTTTCTGAGGCAACATCTGTATGGGTCATTTGAGATCTTTCGGAGCTAGAGGAAGACCACTAACAAACCCTATACTTCATGATCGCTTAAGCGAAGGCAACCTAAGTGGAGTAAACCCTAGGAGTGAGCATGTGCGAGTGAACTTTTTCAGTTAATTTGTCTTTGCACATTTAGGGTTTTCTACCGTTTTAATTTTCAAATATTCTTGCCATACAATCCTATTAGTATACATCTAACAGCTAATAATTGCGGAAATTTAAAGTGCGGAAATAGAAATCCTAACTATTATATGGCTTTCGCAGATACATAACTACTTTGATTGAAAATAAAATGCGAAATTAAAACCTAATTAAAGCTATTACAACCTCGGAGCAATTACAAAAATAATTAAAAAGGTAATTAAAACGCGCGACGAATTAAATGCGAGGAAGATTAGAAAACCTAAAATCTATTTGACAAAAAAATATTTAAGTTATTTTTAGAAGAAAAAATTAATTATTTACAAAAATCAAATCCTAATTTCTAATTGATTTTAATTATAAAAAGGAGTTAAATTAACCTAATTTTTAATTAAATTAATTAAAGAAAATAAATATTTTTATGAAAAAATGATTTTTTGGTGTTTTTTGTGATTTTGATTAAATAAAAATAATTTTGATGTTATTTTAAAATAAATATAATTAGGGAATAATTAAGAAGAAATAAGAATACTAAATAAAAAAAAGAGAAGAATGGGCCTGTTTAAGCAATTGGAGGGGGTGTATATCTGAATTATTCAGGCCCATTAATGACTAAGCCCAGCCTTCCGTGGATCTTGTGTAGCCCCCCCTAGAGGGTGTACCATGGACTTTGCTACCTGGGACGTTGGATTGGATTTGATGATGAATCAAATAGCTGGATTAATAGATGTATGGTAGGCGCCTGGATGCATGGAGCACAGGATCTGCAGTTAAACATTAAGAAAATAAGGAAAATGCTGGGACCTGGGATCGAACCCAGGTCCTCCTACTCATACAACGCGCTCTCCACCAACCGGGCTACATGTTTTAATTGTTAACATAATAACAACAATCAATAATATGTCAAACAAACTGGCTAAGACAAAAAACAAAAAAATGTGCGCTGGTTTGAATGGTCTAGTGGTTGGCTGCCACATTATCTTCTTCTTCGCTTGTCCGTCGCTTTAGGTATGAGACTTATACCTATGGAAAGCGTGCCATGGCTGTAGCCCTTCATCTTTCAAAAATCAAAATCAAGCATGATAAATTATTGGTGAATACATAGATCAACTCGTTTTGATCTCACGAGTATCATGGTGCTCTTTTCTTGGCCCAATTTAACCTGTGCTAAAAGACCCTAAAACGGAGCTTGAAACCCTAGTAATGGCAGTCATACATATAGGCCTAAAAAATTCAATTAAATGATCCAGACATGTTAGAAATACATCAATGATCACAAATATATCATTAAATCATGCTAATGATGCAAGAATGGTTGTAATCGATTTGAAAAAAACAAGCAAACTGTATGAGGTGTAGCGAGCGTTTCTGGGCGTGAGAGGACCTGCAATCGATTGTGTTAGCTTCTGGGAAGGTCCAGGAATTGTTTAGGAATGTTGGAAAGCCTTGAATCGTCTTCTAGGGTAGAAATCAAATCACCACTTTTTGCCAAAATTTTGAGTTTGTTCTAGGGTTCTTCACGATTGCAACCTCTCATTTTTGTGCATGGCCTTGTTCATTATATATCCCTAAGTGAATTAAGGTTATAAAAATAGCCGGTATCTTTGCAATTTTTGAAGATTTGATTTGGTTTTCATGTTGTATGATATCCTTCAAAATTAGGCCTAATCATGCCATTCTTGTGCCAATTAACTTTGATTCGATTTGATTCTAATATGCCAGCATAATGAGCTTGTGATCCTGTCCAAAAATCAGATCAAAACAAATCTTTGCTATTATTTATCATTTATTTGATTTAATTCAATTTTTAATTAATAAAAAATCAAAATAAAATAAATAATGAAGAAAATAACATGTGAATGAATATTTGGGTCCTGGACCATGTTAGGAGTGAGGTGCAAGCATAAAAAGTTAGGCCCATTTGGCAAAAAGTGCATTTTTGAGCACATTTGACTTTTGGCAATTTTTGCAAAAAAGGTTAACTTTGACAAATCATATCTCTTCCAATTTTAAACCTAGAGAGGTGTTCTTGGACTTTTTAGTAAGCTTAAGATGCCCCTAAACAACCCTTTTTGTCTCATCTCAATTGGGTCTTCCATGTTCATGTAAGAAGCTTTGACCCAAAAATTGTTTTTGTTGACTTTTCAAAAGGACCTATAGTGTGGAAATTCATATCTTTTTGTGAGTGCATATTTTGAACTCGAAGGATGAAGATGAATTGTAGGGAATTTCATCCTATTCAGAATGAGCCTTAGATGTAAAATTTCTGATAAAGTATGAGGAAGTTATGCTTGGTCAAAGTTTTGTTGAATTTTCCTGAGAAACCCTAATTTAGCAACTTTTGGGTTTTGAGGAATTTGGGGCATTCCTTGAGGAATCATGATCAACCCTTGATCAAATAATGGATATAGTTTCAAAATGTTGATGTTGACCAAAAATCTTGAAGTTTAACTGTATGTGGGCCACAATTGACTTTTGACCTAATACAGTCGATTCTCAAGCATCTGAGCAGTTGACTGAGCAAACTTCTTGTGCAAGGCTTGAAATTTGACATGGAGGGTCTTGAGAACATATTAGGACTATGGAGATCATATTAAGTCTTTGGAGTCCACCCATCTTTATGAAAATGGAAACCCTGGTTTAAGATACATTGCCTTAGGAGAGAGTTTGTCTGGTCAACTCTTGGGCAACCTTGAGCAAATTGAGGACCTCTAGGAGTATGTTTTGAGTAAAATGAGAGGGAAAATTTTGGGGTACAACAGCTGCCCTTGTTCAATCTTCTTAAACCTGAGGATGTAGATTAGCTTGTCTGCCTTTCGTGATCTGAAGGTGGAAGATGATTGACCACTAGAGTGCCCAGAAATTTGCGCTCGTATGAAGTGATACTTGATTTGGTGATAGTGGTAATGGGCTTACAGATGCCATTTGGAAGTTGACAGAGAATCGTCGGGGATGGGCTTAAAGATGTCATCCAGGATGTGACGGAGAATCATTGGAGATGGGCTTAAAGATGCCATCTAGAGGTTGTTGATTTCCTGAGATATTCTTTTGACGAGAATTCCTATTCCTGTTGTTGAGGAGGAGTCTGCTGAGGAATGTTAGTATCTGTCTTGGGAGAAATAGAATTTTAGGAGCTTCAGTTGTCCATTACTCTACTGGGGAAATAACTCCTGCTTGAAGAAGCGTAAGTGAACTGCATATCTGGTCAGGGTACAGGCTGCGCAGTGACTTACTGGGTGTGATCGGTGGATCTGGAACTGACTGTTTAACGCTGGTTCGCGAAATGTCGCGGAAGCAAGAGTCGCCACCGTCTTTTATTTTCTCCAAATGGAAAGGACAAAAGCACAGAAAAATTCCTTATAGAGATTGCTCTCGGTTCGGGAGGTAGATTATAGAAAGGGAAGGTGTTAGCACCCTTTCTATCCATGGTTATCCATGGGCTCTTAGATACTTGCTCACTTGTGTTTTCAAAAATGGTTTGTTTGCTTTTCAACTGTGGGTTTTAAAAAGTTTCTTTGAAAATTTCAGTTCGACTTTTGTATCGGTCCTCAAGAGTGTTTGAAAAAATGCTTTCGAAAGCTTTTTGAAAATGTGTTGGTGTGAAAAGTATTTTTGATTTGTTTTGAAATTAGAGCAAGTATCTACGAGAACCTACCTACCCTAAGGAATTCGTCTGTGTAAATGTCCTTTAAAGTAGTGCCATCCCACCATTGAGAGGTAGGTAGCACCACCGTTGGAGGTGTTCGGGTCAATTCGAGGTTCGGGACATGGTGATCACCAGAGCAATGGGAAGACACCTTAGAAGCTACCCTCATGCCAGGTTCCCGGATCATGAGGACTTACTAAGACATCCTCTACTCGACGATCACCTTTCGAGGCAAGGCAACAGTGAGGCGTACCCTACGGGTGGTGTGTGAATTTGTGTGTCGTTTTCAAGTATTTTGTCTTTTGTCATGTTATTGGTGATCTAGCGTTTGTTTTTATTTTTGTCCATACATTCTTTCATGCTTTGATTAACAGTTAAAAATTGCGGGAAAGTAAAAGTCTAAAGCTATTACAAAAGGCGCGGGTCCACATCGCCAAAATTTCTCGAACCCGATTTGACAGAAAAATAAAGAATTAAAAGTAAATAAGGATTAAGAGTACGAGGAGTTAATTACAAGGCCTTGAGAGAGATACATAAATATTATAAAGAAATAAAATAAATATGCAATTAAGAATTAAAACGAGGGCGTTGGACCCTTTTTGCAAAATTAAATTAAACGATGAATTAATTAAGATTAAAAAGAAAAGAAATTGTTTTTGGTATTTTTTAGTATCTTATGATTTTAATGAAAAAGAATTTAAATGCAATTAAACCTAATTCTACAATTTTTATTTTATTATGGAAACATTGAATTTTAACCTAAAATTAACCCTAATTAATTTACATGCAATTTTAATTACAAAAAATAAATATCTAATATTTAATTATTATGGAATAAAAGAAAAAAAGATGAAAATTAATTAAACCCTAGTTCTATATATTTTTAGATTTTTATTAGAGAAAAAAAAAGTTAAAATTAAAACCTAATTAATTTACTAAATGAGTTAATATAATTTATTTATGAAAATACTAAAAATAAAAATGTTTATTATTTTCTAGCTTTTTCTGATTTTTTTGTGTTTTATGTATTACTGTAAAAAATAATTAAATTAAAAGAATTAATTGAAATAAAAAATATAAAAAAAGAAAAGAGATGCAAACCTAAGGGGGTCTGCCCCTGATTTGGAGGTGTATTGTTTAGCAATTTGGCCCAAGATTCTAAGGCCTCATTTGACTTTTCCTGGGAGCATGCTGGCGTGTTGACTGGGGGTCACCATAGTCTTCAACTCATGGCCTTCTGATCATTCCCTTGGGCACGTGGAGGGTTTGATTTTTGAGGATGTATGATAGTCTTCAGCGTTGACACTGCATAGGAAGATTGATTGAAAAATAATATGGACAAAGGTGAGGACCTGGGGCTTGAACCCAGGTCATGTACGTTACCAGCACACACGTATGCCACTAAGCCATCCCAAGCGCGTTTAACCTATAATAACTAACAAACATTATAAAAGAAAAAATAGTCAGTGGTTCAAAACGCGCGAAAAATTTGAATCTTCCAATCAGCGCCTTCCACCTAATCATCTTCCTCGTTGGTGTTTTCTTTTTCTGAAATACAAAAACAATAAGCAACGGTTTTCAAACGTTGTTATAGATAACATTACAGAAAATAACGATTAGCCCCTGGGGCTTCATAAATTGAGCGTGATGATGCCATTGTTTTCGTCCAAACCCCCTGAATCCATTCCTGGCATCGTGGTGGTCTAATTTTACTGTATTCAAAAACCCCCAATTTGAAGGTTGAAGAACCCTAAAAAAGAAACATGGTAGATTCGCGTACGATGCCCAAAACTTCAATCAAGTTATGTAGTTAGCTTCAGAACAAAGTAATTAGTACAAATCCATGAATAAAATGCAATGATATGGTCTCAATAATAGAATACGATTATGCAAAAAGAGTGATACAGCTCACCCTCGAATTACCAATTCTTTGAGTATGGGGTTAAGTTTTTGACTGGAATCGTTTACTGGCAACCCTGGAAAGCTAATGGAATAAGTTTTGAGGCTTGAATCGACCTGCAAGTAGGTTTTCAGAATTTGAGTTTTCAAAGAAAATTTCAAGTTTGGTTTTCTATGTTCTTGCGCAGCTTAGTGGTTTTTTTCATTAGGTTTTGATTGCTTGTATAAGTATCAATGAATTAGGTTAAAAAAACCAATCCAAATCCTTTGCATTCATGGTCTTTGAGATTTGATTTTCAAAGATCTTTTTTTCAATATTTTTCATGCACTTTTGCTCTCAATCATATCCAATCAATTCAATTCCTCCCAAATCTGATCATGCACGAATTATTGAGTATATTTCATGCACAAAAAGATTGAAAAACTTAGGTTAGATATTTTTCATGTATTTAATTGATTTAAATGAATTATTATTAATAAAAATTCAAATAAATAAATAAAAAATGAATAAAAACTTCCCTTTGGGCCAAGTGGTCGTGCACATGTCTTGAATGATGAATTGTGGAAGAAAAATAGGCCCATTAGCAATTTTAGGTCATTTGAACCAATGTTGACTTTTCAAAATATCCAAAACTTTCCCAACTTCCACAAGGCATAACTTGCTCAATTTTAAAGCTTTGCTAATGTTCTTGGACATTTTGGAAAGGTCTTTGAGTCCTCTAACCAATGCCTTTGATACCATGTCATTTTGATTTACCAATCTCAAGTTATGGCCTTTGACTTAATGTCCCTTTTTGTTGACTTTTGAAAATGACCTATAATGTTGAAATTGATAACTTTTTGTGAGAGCATTTCTTGGACTTGAAGTATGAAGATGAGTTGTAGGAAATGTCTTTCTCTTCAAAATGAGCTTTGGATGAAATTTTTCTGATAATCCATGTGAAAGTTATGCCCTGGTTAATTTACAGTTGACTTTTTCAACTGTCCAATTAAGGAAACTTTTGCATCTTGATGATTTTTGAGCCAAGCTTTGAGAATCATGATCAAGCATTGATCAAATGATGTTTGTGGCTTCAAAATGAGATGTTGACCAAAAATTTGGACTTTTGACTGTCAAATGACCATTTTGCCCCTACAGTTGACTATAGTGCAATTAGGGTTTTGACTGTGCAATTTTGTGCTGAAAGTCTTGAAACTTTGTATGAGGATGCTTGACCATATTTGTAGGCATGTGAGACTTGATTAGACCCTTGGAAACTTCATTTTCTTGATCAGAATCAAAACCCTAATTTTGACTGCTTAGGAGGCCCTTGCACTGTGCAACCCTTGGGGAATTTTGAAGCTTTGATTTGGCAATTTCTTGAAAAATATGGGAGGGCAAATTTTGGGGTACAACAGTTGCCCCTGTTCAATCTTCTTAGACCTGAGGATGCAGATTGGCTGACGTGCCTTTCGTAATCCGAGGGTAGAAGATGATTGAACACTAGAGTGCCCAGAAATTTGCGCTCACATGATAGCAGTGATGGTGGGAATGGGCTTATAGATGCCATTTGGAGATTGATGGATAGGATGATGGGCTTATAGATGCCATCTGGATGTTGATCGCGTAAGAGATTCCTTAGAGGGAACCTGTGTACCTGCAAAAGAAACGGGAAGGGTGAGAGAACCTTGGATGACCTTAACCTCAACAACAATCGTTGAGAAAACTTGGGATTACCACCTCCGCAGGATCGGGAAGGGAACCATAGGAAATTATAATCTTAAAAGCGGACGTTTGAGAAAACCTGGAATGGAATTATCGTCTTCGCACCGTTGGGGAGAGAACCATAGGAAATTATAATCTCAAAAGCGGACGTTTGAGAAAAACCTGGGATGGAATTATCATCTCCGCACCGTTGGGGAGAGAACCATAGGAAATTATAATCTCAAAAGCGGGCGTTTGAGAAAAACCTGGGATGGAATTATCATCTCCACAACATTGGGGAGAGAACCAAAGGAAATTATAATCTCAAAAGCGGGCGTTTGAGAAAAACCTGGGTTGGAATTATCATCTCCACAGCATTGGGGAGAGAACCATAGGAAATTATAATCTCAAAAGCGGAGGTTTGAGAAAAACCTGGGATGGAATTATCATCTCCACAACATTGGGGAGAGAACCATAGGAAATTATAATCTCAAAAGCGGACGTTTGAGAAAAACCTGGGATGGAATTATCATCTCAGCACCGTTGGGGAGAGAACCATAGGAAATTATAATCTCAAAAGCGGACGTTTGAGAAAAACCTTTAATAACTTCTACTGAGTCTTCATCAGAAAAATCTATTTGGGGTTGATTTAGCTGGACTAGAGAAGGCCTTGGACTGGATAAGAAATCTTTGGAGTCGATTAACTGAACCGGTCTAGGTCTTGAAATATGATTGAGAATTTAACTGAATCTTTCCTGAAAGATAGAGGTCAGTCATATGCAATGCATGATATGGATCAAGCGATGATGTTCTCAACATAAATGAGATTTGTATGATGCGTCTATGCATGCTATAATGATGTATGTGATGTTTAGGAATGTATGTTTTCGTCTAGGAAAGTAAATCCTTGACGGGTGCCGGGAAGTCATATCCTGGGTTGATGTTGAAGAATAGATTTCGCTTCCGCTGGGGATGATAGCTGCAAGAATACCGGTAGGAGAAGATAACTTCGTTGGGGAACAAACTTGGCGAATGGAATAACTCTGCGGGGGGAAAACTACCCTGACGATCTTGCTGGGAAGCAATACTCTGTGGGGAGAGAGATACTTTGCTGAATTGTTGATAGTAACTTGCTGAGGATACCCTTGTTGTATCGGAAGTGTTAATAGACTTCGTTGGGGATACCATTGTTGTGTTGGAAGTGTTAATGGACTTCGCTGGGGATAAGAAAGAACTGTGTTGACGACGACCTTTACGTGGCTTTCGGCTGAGGATAACCCAGTTATATCCTGGTAAGGAAATAACTCTTTAAATAAAGTCGGGCGACGCGTTCGTGCTCTGCGAGGATAAGCTTCCAGAATCTACTGGGGATAAGCTTACTGCTTGGGGAGATGGATTCTCACCTTCCTGGGGAACTAGATTGGACTCTCTGGGGGGAAGTTTTGAGATGTATTGGAAGTAACTCCACTGAATGTTTGGTATACCGCCGGGGAATAATCTTTAGACCAAGACTGCCGGGGATGCCTGTTAAGAGTGCATATATGCTGCGAAATGTTGAGATCTGCGGGAGGATACCCAACTTCCTTAAGGTTTGATAATATAGCTTGGGGAGAGTGCACTGACTTGCTGGCTCACTCTCTGGGGAATTAAGATGCATTGGTTATGTCCTACCTTGTATCTTGTGGACAGAGCAATTAGATCGTTTGGACAACTCATCATTGCCCCTGTTTCTGAGGTGGGAGAGGAAGACCTGTGAGGTGCTGATAGTTGTTGATGGACAAACTCTTCTTCTGATAGGCAAATGACAAGATGACGAGACATAGTCGTACGCTTTAATCCCTAACTTTTGCCTGGACCGCCCTTTCGGGTTTTCAGTCCACCGGGATACCCATTTTTGCCCAAACCGCCTTTTCAGGTTTTCGACTTGCCGGGTGTACAGATTTTTCATTTCATTCCTTCATTTTGCCCGAACCCTTTTGGTTCGCCGGGAAGCCCTTATTTTTGCCTAGGTATGTCAACCTAGCGGGTCTTTGATTATGCGCAGTATTTTTTCCGACTATGTTCACGCTTTTTAGAATGCAGGGAGGTGCCCCTGGCTGCCTGTGTTGCCATATTACCAGAAGATGTCTGATCGTGCAAGATTCGTTGCTGGAGTTCCCCAAGTGACTCAGGCGGAGACTTACCCCAGGCTATTTGGCCTTTGAGAGATTCTCCGAATCTTGATTGGATTGCCCCAGATACTGGACCATGGTCATGTCTGCCCCTTGATTGGAGGTACTTCTGTTCATTAGGCATTCGTCGTGCGAACTTCTATGCTGTTCAAACAAAAAGTCATATGCAAACAAAGTTATGTTAAAAATGCAAAGCCTATGTCTGTCTTGAAGATTTTGAAAATGCATTCTTTTTTCATAAAACAAATGAATGTTTGTAAAACGTGATGTCAACTCCTTCTTTATAGTAAGCCTTAAGGAGTCAGGATACCTTTCGTCACAGTATGCTTTCGACTAACCCATGCTTCAGCTAGGACTTTTAAGGGTTATAACGTGGCCTGGTTCACGGTTTAAGAAACAAAGGATAGAGGCTCAAATTATTTGTACCCACCCGCTCTTCGTGATGTTCTCCAAACCTAAACTCAGTTGATCATACGTTAGACCTTGTTTGAGTCTTTGCTCTGATGTTCCAATGATGGTTCAGATATTGATAATTTATTTTGAATAGGCAGTTATTCCCTTTTTTGTTGAGGGCTTGTAAGACCTCTTTCTTGATTTTTTGTTATCCCTTTCTTTTTTTTGCCTGAACTGTTTCCTTTTTTGGAATTACAGTCAGCGGGATGCCCCAGTTTTGTAAGTCTCCTTCATGGGTTTTGACTTAATGGGTATTTATTTCTTGCGATATAACGACTGCCTATCCTTATGATTGTTCGGAACCAACACTGTCTTCTTTTTTTTTGTAAGGACTTCTTTGGTGCCATTTGTTATGCACTTGGATCAACTGAGGGAACTACCCTGCCCTAGGTTATGATAAAGGGTTTTAATTTTCGAAACGAAAAAACTCCTACTTCTTTAGCTCAAATGGGGGTAACGAGGGATTATCTTCCTTATAACTCCAGTGTTTAGGGATTGAAACAATGCCTGTACCTCATCAGCGGGGTCTGTTCAAAAGCATACTGTAAAGATCATGGTATCGTTTTTGTCATCCTCCCTCAAGAGGCTTTAGAATTTTTAGATCAAGAGTTGACATCAGAAAAAATATGAAAACAATTTGCATATAGTGAATGCGAATATATTGCTTCAAAACAGACATATGCGATGCATTAATGAACTAACAACGTTTAATCATGAATAAATGTTTGAACAGTTAAAAGAAAGTTACAACTTGAAAATTCTAATAAACACAAGTCTTCCAGTCTCAGGGCTTATTACTTCGACTGGTGCATCTTGTAGGGATGGCAGGAGCATTCTGCCTGGCTCATCTGGATGAAATCCACAGCTCTTTCATTAATCAGATCTTGAATCTTATTCTTCAAAGCCCAGCAGTCGTCGGTGTCATGTCCTGGACTGTTAGAGTGGTATGCACATCTTTCCTCAGGATTGTACTTTGGGGAGGTTGTGTTGAGACGCTTAGGAGGGTCCCTTAACGTCACCAGATTCAACCTCAACAATTGTTGTAAGGCTTGAGACGGTGACACGTTGAGTTTGGTGAACTGCCTTTTAGGCTTGTCTGGCCTGCTCTGATCAGCCCGTTGTTCTGGGCGAGGTCGTTGTTGGACCTGAGAAGTAGTAGCAACTCGGAGAGGTCTATTCATTGGACCCGACCTTTGCCTTCTTGGAAGCTGTTCTATGACCTGGTCCCTGATTTGGGCTGGTTGCTTCATGTCTTGATGAAGCTGGCTGATCATGGCTCTCAGCTCTCCTTGCTCCTGAGATAAACCTTGAATGAGGGCCCTTTGCCCCAGCATCTGGGTTTTCAATGTGTCTACCTCAGCTTGTAGACGTTTCAGCTGTTCGTCCTTGTCATCTTCAGGACTCTTTCTGATCAGATTCCCCATGAGGAGTGTCCTCAACTCTTCCTGCCCCTTGGATAGGCTTAGGAAGATCTCTTTAAACTGAGTCTCTTGAGTGTGAAGGCCCTGGTTATCTGGTTGGAAGGCCATTGCTGAAATGAACAGCGAGAAAGGTAAGTGACCTGCAACAAAGATACCTGTTATGTAATGATGTGTATGACATGCATGCAATGTTTTCAAGGACCTCGCGGGGTAAACAAGAAAATTTGTTAGCGTTTGGATCCGGTGGCTTGATTGAAAGAACACCCATGTTGTTGAGAATTCTTCTTCAAGGGTCAAAGGCTCACCATATCCAGTGGGTCATAGCCTCTGACTTTAGTCATCATGTCTGGTTTTGATTCCCAAACAACCTTGGTTAGGGGAACCTTCTTCAGGAGTCAGAGCTCACCATATCAAGTGGGTCATAGCCCCTGACAACCTGGGCTAGAGGAAAATAAATCCTCTTTGCCCCTTGCTGGGATAGTTGATTCACCATGACCTGCATCACGAGCCCTTGAGATCCTTGAAATGAGTTAGGATGTATGCAATGGTATGATGTCATGATGCATGGGGCACTATGGGTAAACCCTGTTATGAGTCCTCATTAAGGACTATAAACAAAACCTGCAAGAAACTCAGTACACTCTGCTATGAGTCCTAATTAAGGACTAAAACAAAACCTGCAAGGAATTCAATAAACCCTGTTATAAGTCCTAATTAAGGACTATAAACAAAACCTGCAGGAATTCAATAAACCCTGTTATAAGTCCTAATTAAGGACTATAAACAAAACCTGCAGGAAACTCAAGTGTCAGACAACAAGCATGCAAATAGTCAAGTACGAAGGCACACAAGTCACACAAAAGAGCCCTTAGAGTTTAGGCCAGCATGAGGCCTATGTACTACCCTCTTTCAGTTTGTTGGTTCATACCTGTCCTAATCAAAGTAACCGGGTTCTTAGAGGATCCCAATATCATTGACTACCCTCAATCGGTCATAACTCCAGCATCGCAATCTTTTCTTGCGGCCAGAACCATCACGAGAGTTTAGTCTCAATGGGCGTAACATACTGCTACAATTCTAAAGGCCAAGTTGTGTCAATTAAGGTTCTAAGGTTGTTGGTGCTTAATGACTCCTTAGAAGACCCATATTCTCCTCGTTGCGACACAAGGGATATCGGTACAGACCAAGGTGCCACACCAACGTAGCCACTGCTTCACCCGTGTCGGTCTACGCCGGACAGGTCCCTCACAGCTTATGCTACCTAACAGGGTATCCCCAGATCCGGGTTAGGATCTATGTAACTCCGATGCAACCCACAATAGTAAAGCAAGCAAATCAATACAATTGAAAACACAGTTATGAACTAGCCCTAAGGTACACCTCACTTTAAAATACTTCCCCAGCAGAGTCGCCAGTTCTGTGATCGGTGGATCTGGAACTGACTGTTTAACGCTGGTTCGTGAAATGTCGCGGAAGCAAGAGTCGCCACCGTCTTTTATTTTCTCCAAATGGAAAGGACAAAAGCACAGAAAAATTCCTTATAGAGATTGCTCTCGGTTCGGGAGGTAGATTATAGAAAGGGAAGGTGTTAGCACCCTTTCTATCCATGGTTATCCATGGGCTCTTAGATACTTGCTCACTTGTGTTTTCAAAAATGGTTTGTTTGCTTTTCAACTGTGGGTTTTAAAAAGTTTCTTTGAAAATTTCAGTTCGACTCTTGTATCGGTCCTCAAGAGTGTTTGAAAAAATGCTTTCGAAAGCTTTTTGAAAATGTGTTGGTGTGAAAAGTATTTTTGATTTGTTTTGAAATTAGAGCAAGTATCTACGAGAACCTACCTACCCTAAGGAATTCGTCTGTGTAAATGTCCTTTAAAGTAGTGCCATCCCACCATTGAGAGGTAGGTAGCACCACCGTTGGAGGTGTTCGGGTCAATTCGAGGTTCGGGACATGGTGATCACCAGAGCAATGGGAAGACACCTTAGAAGCTACCCTCATGCCAGGTTCCCGGATCATGAGGACTTACTAAGACATCCTCTACTCGACGATCACCTTTCGAGGCAAGGCAACAGTGAGGCGTACCCTAGGGGTGGTGTGTGAATTTGTGTGTCGTTTTCAAGTATTTTGTCTTTTGTCATGTTATTGGTGATCTAGCGTTTGTTTTTATTTTTGCCCATACATTCTTTCATGCTTTGATTAACAGTTAAAAATTGCGGGAAAGTAAAAGTCTAAAGCTATTACAAAAGGCGCGGGTCCACATCGCCAAAATTTCTCGAACCCGATTTGACAGAAAAATAAAGAATTAAAAGTAAATAAGGATTAAGAGTACGAGGATTTAATTACAAGGCCTTGGGAGAGATACATAAATATTATAAAGAAATAAAATAAATATGCGAATAAGAATTAAAACGAGGGCGTTGGACCCTTTTTGCAAAATTAAATTAAACGATGAATTAATTAAGATTAAAAAGAAAAGAAATTGTTTTTGGTATTTTTTAGTATCTTATGATTTTAATGAAAAAGAATTTAAATGCAATTAAACCTAATTCTACAATTTTTATTTTATTATGGAAACATTGAATTTTAACCTAAAATTAACCCTAATTAATTTACATGCAATTTTAATTACAAAAAATAAATATCTAATATTTAATTATTATGGAATAAAAGAAAAAAAGATGAAAATTAATTAAACCCTAGTTCTGTATTTTTTTAGATTTTTATTAGAGAAAAAAAAAAGTTAAAATTAAAACCTAATTAATTTACTAAATGAATTAATATAATTTATTTATGAAAATACTAAAAATAAAAATGTTTATTATTTTCTAGCTTTTTCTGATTTTTTTGTGTTTTATGTATTACTGTAAAAAATAATTAAATTAAAAGAATTAATTGAAATAAAAAATATAAAAAAAGAAAAGAGATGCAAACCTAAGGGGGTCTGCCCCTGATTTGGAGGTGTATTGTTTAGCAATTTGGCCCAAGATTCTAAGGCCTCATTTGACTTTTCCTGGGAGCATGCTGGCGTGTTGACTGGGGGTCACCATAGTCTTCAACTCATGGCCTTCTGATCATTCCCTTGGGCACGTGGAGGGTTTGATTTTTGAGGATGTATGATTGTCTTCAGCGTTGACACTGCATAGGAAGATTGATTGAAAAATAATATGGACAAAGGTGAGGACCTGGGGCTCGAACCCAGGTCATGTACGTTACCAGCACACACGTATGCCACTAAGCCATCCCAAGCGCGTTTAACCTATAATAACTAACAAACATTATAAAAGAAAAAATAGTCAGTGGTTCAAAACGCGCGAAAAATTTGAATCTTCCAATCAGCGCCTTCCACCTAATCATCTTCCTCGTTGGTATTTTCTTTTTCTGAAATACAAAAACAATAAGCAACGGTTTTCAAACGTTGCTATAGATAACATTACAGAAAATAACGATTAGCCCCTGGGGCTTCATAAATTGAGCGCGATGATGCCATTGTTTTCGTCCAAACCCCCTGAATCCATTCCTGGCATCGTGGTGGTCTAATTTTACTGTATTCAAAAACCCCCAATTTGAAGGTTGAAGAACCCTAAAAAAGAAACATGGTAGATTCGCGTACGATGCCCAAAACTTCAATCAAGTTATGTAGTTAGCTTCAGAACAAAGTAATTAGTACAAATCCATGAATAAAATGCAATGATATGGTCTCAATAATAGAATACGATTATGCAAAAAGAGTGATACAGTTCACCCTCGAATTACCAATTCTTTGAGTATGGGGTTAAGTTTTTGACTGGAATCGTTTACTGGCAACCCTGGAAAGCTAATGGAATAAGTTTTGAGGCTTGAATCGACCTGCAAGTAGGTTTTCAGAATTTGAGTTTTCAAAGAAAATTTCAAGTTTGGTTTTCTATGTTCTTGCGCAGCTTAGTGGTTTTTTTCATTAGGTTTTGATTGCTTGTATAAGTATCAATGAATTAGGTTAAAAAAACCAATCCAAATCCTTTGCATTCATGGTCTTTGAGATTTGATTTTCAAAGATCTTTTTTTCAATATTTTTCATGCACTTTTGCTCTCAATCATATCCAATCAATTCAATTCCTCCCAAATCTGATCATGCACGAATTATTGAGTATATTTCATGCACAAAAAGATTGAAAAACTTAGGTTAGATATTTTTCATGTATTTAATTGATTTAAATGAATTATTATTAATAAAAATTCAAATAAATAAATAAAAAATGAATAAAAACTTCCCTTTGGGCCAAGTGGTCGTGAACATGTCTTGAATGATGAATTGTGGAAGAAAAATAGGCCCATTAGCAATTTTAGGTCATTTGAACCAATGTTGACTTTTCAAAATATCCAAAAATTTCCCAACTTCCACAAGGCATAACTTGCTCAATTTTAAAGCTTTGCTCATGTTCATGGACATTTTGGAAAGGTCTTTGAGTTCTCTAACCAATTCCTTTTACCCCTTGTCATTTTGATTTACCAATCTCAAGTTATGGCCTTTGACTTAAAGTCCCTTTTTGTTGACTTTTGAAAATGACCTATAATGTTGAAATTGATAACTTTTTGTGAGAGCATTTCTTGGACTTGAAGTATGAATATGAGTTGTAGGAAATGTCTTTCTCTTCAAAATGAGATTTGGATGGAATTTTTCTGATAATCCATGTGAAAGTTATGCCCTGGTCAATTTACAGTTGACTTTTTCAACTGTCCAAATAAGGAAACTTTTGCATCTTGATGATTTTTGAGCCAAGCTTTGAGAATCATGATCAAGCATTGATCAAATGATGTTTGTGGCTTCAAAATGAGATGTTGACCAAAAATTTGGACTTTTGACTGTCAAATGACCATTTTGCCCCTACAGTTGACTGTAGTGCAATTAGGGTTTTGACTGTGCAATTTTGTGCTGAAAGTCTTGAAACTTTGTATGAGGATGCTTGACCATATTTGTAGGCATGTGAGACTTGATTAGACCCTTGGAAACTTCATTTTCTTGATCAGAATCAAAACCCTAATTTTGACTGCTTAGGAGGTCCTTGCACTGTGCAACCCTTGGGGAATTTTGAAGCTTTGATTTGGCAATTTCTTGAAAAATATGGGAGGGAAAATTTTGGGGTACAACACTGGGGAAAGATGAAATCGACCGAAACTGGTCGGGTCCCGGTTTTACCGTGTTGTGAACCATTGTCTGGAGATAAGAGAGAAGAAACCTGGATGGTAAGGTTATGAAAAGGAACCTGGGTCGTAGGGTTAATTCGAAATGAAATCTTGGATAGTAAGGCTATGAGAAGGAACCTGGATAATAGGGTTACTTTGAAATGAAAGCCTGGATAGTATGGTTATGAGAAGGAACCTGGGTCGTAGGGTTACTTCGAAATGAAAGCCTGGATAGTAGGGCTATGAGAAGGAACCTTGTTCAAAGGGTTACTTCGAAATGAAATCCTGGATAGTAGGGCTGTAAGAAGGAACCTGGGTCGTAGGGTTACTTCGAGATGAAAGCCTGGATAGTAGGGCTGTGAGAAGGAACCTGGGTCATATGGTTACTTCGAGATGAAAGCCTAGATAGTAGGGCTTTTAGAAGGAACCTGGATAGCAGGGTTACTTCAAAATGAAAGCCCAGATAATAGGGTTGTGAGAAGGAACCTGGGTCGTAGGGTTACTTCAAAATGAAAGCCTGGATAGTAGGGCTGTGAGAAGGAACCTGGATAGTAGGGTTACTTCGAAATGAAAGCCTGGATAGTAGGGCTGTGAGAAGGAACCTGGGTCGCAGGGTTACTTCGAAATGAAAGTCTGGATAGTAGGGTTGTGAGAAGGAACCTGGGTCGTAAGGTTACTTCGAGATGAAAGCCTGGAGAGTAGGGCTATGAGAAGGGACCTGGATAGCAATGTTACTTCAAAATGAAAGCCTGGATAGTAGGGCTGTGAGAAGGAACATGGGTCATAGGGTTACTTCAAAATGAAAGCCTGGATAGTAGGGCTGTGAGAAGAAACCTCGATAGTAGGGTTACTTCAAAATGAAATCCTGGATAGTAGGGTTGTGAGAAGGAACCTGGGTCGTAGGGTTACTTTGAAATGAAAGCCTGGATAGTAGGGTTGTGAGAAGGAACCTGGATAGTAGGGTTACTTCAAAGTGAAATCCTGGATATTAGGGATGTGAGAAGGAACCTGGATAGTAGGGTTACTTCAAAATGAAAGCATGGATAGTAGGGTTACTTCGAAATGAAAGCTTGGATAGTAGGGCTGTGAGAAGGAACCTGGATAGTAGGGTTACTTTGAAATGAAAGCCTAGATATTATGGCTGTGAGAAAGAACCTGGGTAGTAGGGTTACTTCAAAATGAAAGCTTGGATAGTAGGGCTATGAGAAGGAACCTGGATAATAGGGTTGCTTCAAAATGAAGGCCTGGATAGTAGGGCTATGAGAAGGAACCTGGGTCGTAGGGTTACTTCGAAATGAAAGCCTGTATAGTAGGGCTATGAGAAGGAACCTAGATAGTAGGGTTACTTCGAAATGAAATCCTGGATAGTAGGGTTGTGAGAAGGAACCTGGATAGTAGGGTTACTTCGAAATGAAAGCCTGGATAGTAGGGCTATGAGAAGGAACCTGGGTAGTAGGGTTACTTCGAAACGAAAGCCTGAATAGTAGGGCAATGAGAAGAAACCTGGGTCGTAGGGTTACTTCGAGATGAAAGCCTGGATAGTAGGGCTTTTAGAAGGAACCTGGATAGGAGGGTTACTTCAAAATGAAAGCCCAGATAATAGGGTTGTGAGAAGGAACTTGGGTCGTAGGGTTACTTTAAAATGAAAGCCTGGATAGTAGGGTTGTGAGAAGGAACCTGGATAGTAGGGTTACTTCGAAATGAAAGCCTGGATAGTAGGGCTGTGAGAAGGAACCTGGGTCGCAGGGTTACTTCGAAATGAAAGTCTGGATAGTAGGGTTGTGAGAAGGAACCTGGGTCGTAGGGTTACTTCGAGATGAAAGCCTGGATAGTAGGGCTATGAGAAGGGACCTGGATAGCAAGGTTACTTCAAAATGAAAGCCTGGATAGTAGGGATGTGAGAAGGAACATGGGTCGTAGGGTTACTTCAAAATGAAAGCCTGGATAGTAGGGCTGTGAGAAGAAACCTGGATAGTAGGGTTACTTCGAAATGAAATCCTGGATAGTAGGGTTGTGAGAAGGAACCTGGGTCGTAGGGTTACTTTGAAATGAAAGCCTGGATAGTAGGGTTGTAAGAAGGAACCTGGATAGTAGGGTTACTTTAAAGTGAAAGCCTGGATAGTAGGGATGTGAGAAGGAACCTGGATAGTAGGGTTACTTCAAAATGAAAGCCTGGATAGTAGGGCTGTGAGAAGGAACCTGGATAGTAGGGTTACTTCGAAATGAAAGCCTGGATAGTAAGGCTGTGAGAAGGAACCTGGATAGTAGGGTTACTTCAAAATGAAAGCCTGGATATTAGGGCTGTGAGAAAGAGCCTGGGTAGTAGGGTTACTTCAAAATGAAAGCTTGGATAGTAGGGCTATGAGAAGGAACCTGAATAGTAGGGTTGCTTCGAAATGAAAGCCTGGATAGTAGGGCTATGAGAAGGAACTTGGGTCGTAGGGTTACTTCGAAATGAAAGCCTGTATAGTAGGGCTATAAGAAGGAACCTAGATAGTAGGGTTACTTCGAAATGAAAGCCTGGATAGTAGGGTTGTGAGAAGGAACCTGGATAGTAGGGTTACTTCGAAATGAAAGCCTGGATAGTAGGGCTATGAGAAGGAACCTGGGTAGTAGGGTTACTTCGAAATGTAAGCCTGGATAGTAGGGCTGTGAGAAGAAACCTGGGTCGTAGGGTTACTTCGAAATGAAAGCCTGGATGGTACGGCTTGTGGGATGAAACCTGGATAGTAGGGTTACTCCAAAGCTATAGTGTAGATTAGTTGACCCGTTTGGTTTCGGGAACTGAGTTTCCATTAGTCGTCTGTGGACGTGACCTGTATAATTGCTGGATTTATTGAAGCTAATCGTCTTTTCCTGTAAAGATATCAGGGTTAATTATATGCGATGTATGAAATGCAGGGTGAGATAAGATTATGCTGTATATGATATGCATGCGCGTGTCATGATGTATGTTCACGAAATGCTATCGGGGTATGCCCGCGTCTGGGAAAATAAATCCCTGACGGGTTCTAGAGATTTGTAAATGTTCTGTAGGGAAGAGATTCTGCTTGAGAATAAACTCTACGGGGAACAAACTTAGGAAGTGAATTTTTGTAGCTGAAGTGATGAACTCTATCGGGGAATGAACCTCTGTATCTAGAGAAATAAACTCTGCTTGGGGGATGACATTTACTGACTCGCCCTTGATTATTGAATTCGGCTGGGGTATATAGCTGTCAGTTTTCAGAATGAACTTGGCTAGAGAAGGTTACGTCCTGTTTCGGGAAAGCTGACATTAATATCTTTACTCTGTAGGGAGTATATGTAATAATGATTGTGCTCCAAAGCTGACTCTATCCCGGTACCTGCTGGGCAGAGTAACTGTTGGATTTGGCACTTCTTGTTTTTACCCCTGTTTCTGGAATTACGAGTAATTGTCTTTTGTTTCTTATGCAAATATTTATAAGCAGCAATCATTTTCAAATGCACATATCAAAAATAAATCATTGGACGTTCTTGCAAAACAAAACATAAAAAGATAAACAAATCAAAGTTTCTTGTGAAAATGATTTGTATTGATTTTTGAAGTTGGCCTGTAATAGGCGTTTTTGTAAAAACAGGCTGACACTCTAGTAATAGAACGCCGCTGAAAAATAGAAGCTATACAAATTATGTAAAAGAAAAAAACAGCTATGTGAAACAACCCCATTGGGTTCCAACTCTGCTATTGCCTTTATATCTTCTAGCGTCTCATCACCTTGCTTCTTGCCCAAAAGTTGATCAGATTAGTTGGCGCCGTCCGTGCTTGATAGTCGATACCGAAGTCTGGTCGTAAGATGATTCAATGAGACATAGTGGTACGCGTTATATCCCAAACTTTTGCCTGGACCGCCCTTTCGGGTTTTTATTCCACCGGGATACCCTTTTTTTTCCAAGCAGCCCTTTCGGGTTTTCGACTTGCCGGGTGTACAGATTTTTCATTTTCATCCCTTACTTTTTCCCAAACCCTTTTGGTTTGCTGGGAAGCCCTTATTTTTGCCTAGGCTAGTCAGCCTAGTGGGTCTTTTAATTAGGCGTAGTATTTTTTCATTATGTCTGCATTGACAGGGTGAGGAAGGTCGTCACCGTCCATGGTGGTTAGAATCATAGCTCCACCTGAGAAAATGTTCTTAACCACAAATTGTCCTTCGTACGTGGGGGTCCATTTGCCCTTGGGATCACCTTGCAGAAGTATGATGCGCTTGATCACTAGATCCATGACTTGATATTCTTGACGCCTGACTTTCTTGTTAAAAGCCTTGATCATTCGCTTTTGATACGTCTGACCATGGCAAATAGCAGTGAGTCTCTTTTCATCGATTATATTTAAATGATCAAGTCGGATTCGGATCCAGTCGTCTTCGTTCAAACCAGCATCCTTCATAATCCTGAGAGAAGGTATTTGGACCTCGATGGATAGGGCTTCCTCCATGCCATATACCAAAGAATAGGGTGTTACCCTTGTCAACGTCCGTGTTGAGGTACGGTAACCATGAAGAGCAAATGGCAACATCTCATGCCAGTCTTTGTATGTCACCGTCATCTTCTGTACAATCTTCTTGATGTTCTTGTTTGCTGCTTCAACAACGCCATTCATCTTTGGCCGGTAGGGAAAAGAATTATGGTGTTGTATCTTGAACTGTTTATAGAGCTCGGTGATCATTGTGTTGTTGAGATTCGTACCATTGTCAGTAATAATTCTCTCTGGCACACCATATCGACAAATTAGATTATGTCGAATAAACCGCGCCACGACATTCTTGGTTACTGTAGCAAAAGAGGCTGCCTCAACCCACTTTGTGAAGTAATCAAAGGCTACTAGGATGAAGCGATGTCCATTGTAAGTGGTGGGCCTGATTTCTTCGATCATGTCGATGCCCCATATTGCAAAGGGCCACAGAGCTGTCAAGACGTTTAAGGGGACCGGAGGCACATGCACCTTATCAGCGTAGATTTGACACTTATGACAAGTTCGAGAGTGCTAATAACAATCGTCTTCCATAGTGGACCAGTAGTATCCTTCCCGTAGGATCTTTTTAGCCATGGTATGTCCACTAGAATGGGTTCCAAAGGTGCCTTCATGTAGATCTGTCATGATCCTCTCTGCTTCGCTCTTGTCTACACATCGTAGTAGTGTGGAGTCATGGTTGCGTTTATAAAGGATTCCATTACTGAGGAAGAATTTTGCAGTGAACCTTCTCAGAAACTTCTTATTGTTGACAGATGCCCCTTCGGGATACTCTTGAGCCTCGAGATACCTTTTGACTTCGTGAAACCAGGGTTTGTCTGCCACTTCTTCGGTATCGATTTCACAGCAATGTGCTGGTTCATCCAACCTCTCGATGGTGATTTCGGGAGCTTCATTGTCCCACCTAACCTTGAACATAGAAGACATGGTAGCTAGCGCATCCACTATCTGGTTCTCCTCTCGTGGGAAATCTTCAAAGGTTACCTCCTCAAAGTGTGGGAGAAATGTCAATACATACTCTTTGTACGGGATGAGATTCGGGTACTTCGTATCCCACTCACCTTTGATCTGACTTATCACCAAAGTGGAATCCCCGAATACACTCAGGAATTTGATCCTTAGGTCGATAGCAGCTCGCAGATCCATAATACATGCTTCATACTCTTCCATGTTGTTGGTACCGTTGAAACATAATCGGGCAGTGAATGGAGTATGACAACCCTCGGGAGATATGATTACAGCGCCAATGTTGTTACCCAGGGCGTTTGAGGCTCCATCAAAATACATAGACCATTAGGATCCTTCCTCAGATCCTTCATCCGATACAGGTTCTTCGTAGTCAGTCACCAACATAATATTCTCATCTGGGAACTCAAAATTCATGGACTGGTAGTCATCCACGGCCTGATGAGCCAAATGATCAGCCAATACACTTCCCTTGATTTCTTTTTGGGTTGTGCATTGGATTTCGTATTCGGTTAACATCATTTTCCACCTTGCTATCCTTCCGGAGAGAGCGCGCTTCTCGAAAATGTACTTGATCGGATCTATCTTCGATATCAACGAGGTAGTGTGAGTCAGCATATACTATCTCAGTCGGCGAGCAGCCCATGCCAAAGAGCAGCAATTTTTCTCGAGCAATGTGTACCGTGTCTCACAGTCGGTAAACTTTTTGCTAAGGTAATATATTGCGTGTTCTTTTCGACCAGGCTCGTCATGCTGCCCCAACATGCACCCCATTGAATTGTCTAGCATTGTCAAGTACAATATCAAAGGTCTTCTTTCAACTGGAGGCATCAGAATTTGTGGTTCTTGAAGGTATTCCTTAATTCTTTCGAATGCGGTTTGGCATTCATCATTCAACTTTACCACTTGATCTTTTTTCAGAAGCTTGAAGATTGGCTCACAAGTAGCAGTCAGATGTGAAATGAACTTGGCGATATAATTCAGGCGTCCCAAGAAACCTCTAACTTCCTTCTCCGTACGGGGAGTTGACATTTCTTGTATAGCCTTTACCTTTGCAGGGTCTACCTGAATACCCTTGTCACTGCCAATGAACCCCAGAAGCTTACCAGACCTTACCCCGAAGGTACACTTGTTCGAATTCAACCTCAGCTTATATATCTTCAACCTGTCGAATAACTTTTGGAGATGATCAAGGTGCTCTTCCTCGGTATGAGACTTGGCTATCATGTCATCAACATAGACTTCGATCTCGTGGTGAATCATATCATGGAACAAAGCGACCATGGCGCGCTGATAGGTTACCCCAGCATTCTTCAACCCAAAAGGAATCACCTTGTAGCAGAAGGTGCCCCACTGTGTAACGAAGGTTGTCTTCTCCATGTCTTCAGGAGTCATCTTAATCTGGTTGTATCCAGAGAAACCATCCATGAAGGAGAAGATTTTCTGTTTCACGGTGTTGTCAACCAAAACATCAATGTGAGGAAGAGGGAATTCATCCTTGGGGCTTGCCCTGTTCAGATCTCTGTAGTCTACATACATTCGTACCTTACCGTTCTTCTTAGGTATCAGAACGACGTTAGCAACCCATTATGGATATGAAGTGACAACTAAGAACCCTGTGTCGAACTCTTTCATGACCTCTGCCTTGATCTTCTCTGACATTTCGGGACACATACAGCGGACCTTCTGTTTAACCGGAGGACAGTCTTCTTTAGTCGGTAGGCGATGTACCACGATATCAGTGTCCAAACCAAGCATGTCTTCATAGGACCAGGTGAAGATCTCAACATAGTCTTGTAACATCTGTATCAACCTCTGTTTGACGCTAAGATCCAGATTTGCACCTCTTTTCTGTCTTCCTCAGTACCCAAGCTCACTATATCAATCGGCTCTTCATAAGGCTGTATGGCCCTTTCTTCCTGTTGTAGTAGTCTAGCAAGTTCTCCAGGCACCTCACAATCATCCTCACCTTCGTCCTCGGCTTGGTTGATAGGATTTTCAAAGTCATAACTGGCAATAGCAGAGCTGTTATCAATGGGATACAGAGTGGATATGGATCTGCAGTATGATACGTGAGTGTTTGTAAGAGACTAGCTGTTTTGATAAAGTGAGAACAGAAAAGAAAAGAAAAAACAGAGAGCACAAAATTTGTATGCAAGAAACGTCCAATGCTTTATTAATGATATATGAAATGACAAATAATAGCCCTCACAAGCAAAGCCAATGTGCCTCGGGAAAGGCACAAGGCCGTAAAGTTTTAAATTGTTTATTACAAATCTCAAAACAAGTAAGACAATTACTGCGGAATAAAAGAAACTGGTATAAATTCCCTAGTCGTCCAGTTACTCGGTCCACCGTTGGTATTTAGGTAGATCCAGTTGTCAATGTCTGAGTCTTCCCCCATTGTCTTTAATGGAATTAACCCCTCGATTGCTGATGCGTAGGGGAGGTCCTCCAGCCCGAGCACGTCGAACAGCCCTTTGAGCCCCTGCAGTAAAGCCCAAACTAAATTTGTCAGTTTTGTGAGTGAAATCAGGGAACTGGCCCCAATCGGTACACCCACCTTCTTCAACCACGGCCCTGGCATCCTTGAGAGAAGCCATCTTCAAAGGAGGTTTACTGCTAGTAGTAGTTTCAGCTGGTGCCAAGATATGAGGGACTTCTTATAAGTTCAGACAAGGAATTTCTATGAATTCCCCGTCCATCTCTACGTACCGGAAGGAATTGAGGTGTCTCACCATATACTCCTCTTCACCCAACACAGTTACAATCTTCCCTTTTACCGGATACTTCAGCATTTGGTGTAGTATGGAAGTAACTGCCCCAGCCTCTAGGATCCAAGGACGACCCAACAAACAAGAATACGATGGCCTGATGTCTATCACATAGAAGGTGGACCCAAAGGTCTGGGAACCCACTTTGACAGGGATGTCCACCTCCCCGTGCACCATTCTTTCCGACCCATCAAAAGCCCTTACCAAAATGTTACTAGGCTTTAAAGTCAAGCCCTCACAATCCAACCGGTCCAATGCCTTCTTAGGAAGAACATTCAGCGAAGACCCAGTATCTACCAACACATGAGCCATAGTGGTTCCCCTGCATTCAATTGAGACATGCAGAGCATCATTATGCTTCCTTCCCTTCGGTGTCAAATCTGCATCTGAAAATCCCAGCCCATTGTCAGCAGTCAGGCTAGCCATGCAATCTTTAAATTGATCAGTTGAAGTCTCCTGCGGCACATGCGCAATTTTGAGGAATGCAATTAAAGCCTTTGAATGGGCCTCAGAGCACAACAACAGGGATAACATGGATATCTTTGAAGGGTTCTGCCCCAGCTGCTCGACCAAGTTGTAGTCGCTCTTCTTAATTATTTTCAGTATTTCCTCTATCTCTTTCTTAGAGGCTTCCACAACAATTTTTCTAGGCGCCTCCGTCCAGGAAGGCTCACATATAACTTCTTTGTCGCGGGTACCAGACGATTCGCTGACAGGGGTATTAACTGGAGTAAGAACATGAGCCGTAGTTGATGTACCAACAGGAACAGCAGATGGAATGACAATAGGCTTGTTGACAGTCTTAAGGGAAATCTCGGGAGAGAAGACCCTTCCACTTCGGTTAACCTTGCTGATGCCGACAATGATATCAATATCAGGATCAACCTCTTCATTTTTCAAATCTTGTTTGATGCCATGATAGTACACATCGACAGCATAATGCCAGGGGACATCTTTTTCAGAGACATACGAAATAGGACCAGGAAAAATGATTATTAACGGAGCGACTCTTAGAACAGATGTAATCCTAACAGGTCTTCTCGAGGAGACCTTGGAAGGATTGGTAGAATTGGTTATAATGGCGATGTCTTCTGACAGAACAACGGGAACCAAAGTTTTCTTGAACAAAATTTCTTTGTTGTCTATCATGCGTTGAACACCTGACTTCAACAAATGGCAACTAGAAGGTAGAAATGAAAACATGTGGCAACCTTCACCACAACCCGGAAATAAACCGGCCAACAGCAAATTCTTCTTCACAATCATGAGAGGAGTAGAAACTTCATCCACCAAGGTCACAAACAAGTCGGTATCAGCAGCGTTAATTCCACGACCATGCTTAGGCATGGGAGCAGTTATGACATTGGGCTTTTCCGGAGCATCGAACTCAATTTCCTTGGCTTCGATCAGATCTTGTACCTTATTTCTTAGAGCCCAGCAATCATTGGTATCGTGGCCAGGACTCTCAGAATGATAGGCACACCGAGCGTTTGGATTATATCAGGGAGATGTGGTATTCGAATTCTTGGGAGCCTCTTTCAAGGTCGCCAAGTTGGATCTCAGCAGATGAGGTAGAACTTCAGCCAACATCATATTGATTCGGGTAAACTGTCGTTGTGGCCTTTCCACCCTTGGTTGATTATTGCATTGTGTAGCGGCAGCAGGCCTAGGTATCATTATGGCACTTACTGTCTGACGATGTTCATCTCTGTTTTGGCCCCTCGGGCTGTAGATGGCACTGGCTTCTTTCTTATCAGCAAAAGGATTCTTTACTGAACTCGAAGAGGCATCCTTCTGTATTTTTCCGCTCCGAACCCCAACCTCTACTCTCTCACCAGTCAGAATTAGCTCGATAAAACCAGATGACGAGCTGCCAATCAAATGGTTAAAGAATGGACCAGATAACGTCCCCAGAAACATATCAACCAACTCCCTATCAGACAATGGGGGTTTAACTCTTCCATCCAAGTCTCTCCATTTCTGGGCGTAGTCCTTAAAGCCTTCACTCGCCCCCATGGACATACTCTGGAGTTGAGTACGAGTAGGAGCAAGGTCGGAGTTGTATTGATACTGCTTATAGAAAGCAGCATCCAGATCTTCCCAATTTAGGACATTGGCTCCCTCCAGTTGGTAGAACCATTCATGCTGAGTCCCTGACAGACTATCTTGAAAGAAATGAACCCACAAATTTCTATCAGCGGTGTGAGGCTGAATCTTTCTGACATAAGAGCGGAGATGGAATTTTGGGCAGGACACCCCATCATACTTTGTAAAAATTGGAGCTTTGAACTTTTGTGGGATGACCACTCCCGATACCAATCCCAATTCTTCAAAATCCAACCTAGGTATCCTCTAGACTTCCATGGCACTCAAACGATCTTCCAACTGCTTGTATCTATCCTCAGCAGGAGGATACTGCTCATCATTGTAGTCGGTATCATTGTCAGAAACTTCAGGACTGGGAACTTTCTCCCTTGTCTCTTCTTCTTGATTCTCCCCTTCTTTGGATGAAGAGGTCAGATCGACTTGTCACTTGAAAGGCCCTCCAAACCTTCTGCCTATATTCAGAATACCGGCAGCCTTCTTCTTTTTCTTTCTCTCTTTCAGGATGAGGGCTTTCAGATCCTCCTGCCCTTTCGCCAGATTTATGAACATTTGCTGGAATTGGGCGTTTTGTGCCTGAAGGTCCTTGATGCTTTGTTCGGAAGACATTTCTGCTGAAATAAACAGCGAAGAAGATGAGAAACCTATAATGGTACATGTACATGCAATGCTATGAATGTGATGCGCATGCAATGATTTCAAAGACTTTGGGAAATTTAAATTTGCGTACTAGAATAAAACAAAGATTTTATTAGCTAAATTCAAAGTTCAAATGCATTTTAGGCGTCACAAATAAAACAAATCTAAAACTAGAAAAAAGTCAAAATTCCCATGGATGCTTCCTCTTCGTGCCGAGATAAGCATTGAGTCCTCTTTCCTCATGGAGCTGATTTGTGAGCTCTAAAACCTTCCTCTCCTAGGCATAGAATTGATCTCTGTAAGTATCCCGCTCCTTCTTCAACTTAATCCAAGACCTCTATAATTCTCCAAAATCAGTGGGCATATAAGGATAGATAACCGTGTAAAGAATACCCCCTTCAGTACTGGGTTCCACAATCACTGGTAAAAAGGCCATATAGGGAATCATAAGCTTCTGGGTGCGAGCTCGTACCCATTGGAGGTAAGGTTCCATAGGAATGGAAGCCTTTGGCCCCAAAGCCCTGGCTCCAGATCTGTTTACCATGCCCCAAGCTCGTATGAACCTCCGACGATACTCTTGAACATCATCCTCATAGTTGAATACAATGCCATCGATAAGTAACTCATGGGGACCATCTCTTCGAGCGTAACCAAATTGTCGTAGAGATAGACAAGGATTGTAGGTTATACCCCCTCTGATGCCAAGTAATGGGATATTAGGGTACTGCCCGCAGCGGTCAATAATAACAGTGTTTTCCATAGCTCGGGAACACCAGAGAATATCCATGTGAGCAAGTGAAATTATCCTTTGTGACCAACCGAAACCTTCTTCATTCTTCAGTACGGACTTAGGGAGGTGAGAAATAAACCACCTCGACAGCAATGGCATGCAACACATGAGAACCCCTCTTCTCTTCATGGTACGAGTTTGGAGAGTGTGCAAAATATCTCCGAGCAAGGCAGACACAGGATTGAGAGAGAGGAAGATCTTGATAGCATTCACATCTATGAATGAGTTTGGATTAGGGAATAGAACTAACCCATAGATTAGAAGAGCCAAGACCTCATCAAAAGCCTTAAAATCCATATTATCCCAAAACAGCTGGGCCTTGTCTATCATAAACTTGGCTAGAAAACCCTTGACTCTGCTTCTCGTTTCCCAATTGGATACCACGTCATCCCGTTTCAGATGCAAAGCTACGACAATGACTTCTGGCTTGGAAACTTCTTCCAGACCTGTTGAAGTTTAGTTGGTTTCAAACCTGTCTTAAAAAGTAACCGGGTTCTAAAGATTCTCAATATCACTGACCATTCTTTATCGGGCATTGTTTCAGCTAAAGCAATCTTTTCTTGCGATCGAAATATCCCGAAAGTGTGATCTCAATGAGTGTAGCATCGAGTATCAACCAACCCTCAGCTCTATACCGAGGCCGGCTATCTCACTACTTTATAATGGCCAAGTTTGTTCAACTAAGGTTTTAAGGTCTGTTAGTGCTTCAAGACACCACGCGGCATCCCCGTATTCTCCTTGTTTCCCCATGAAGGATATCGGTACCAACCAAAGTGTCACACCAACACAACCATCGCTTAAACTGTATCGGTCTACGCCGTACAGTCTCCACGATCTATTGTTGTTTACCTAAAGTGTGTCCCCAGATCCGGGTATAGGATCTTTAACAATTCCCAAGCAAAACCCTTTAAGAATACAAAATAAACAAGAAGGAAAATAAAAAAAATGACCTAGATCCTAAGGTATACCCCACTTATTTATATCCCCAACAGAGTCGCCAGTTCTGTGATACGGTGGCAGAACCGACTATTAATACTGGTTTGCATTTTGCATTTTTTGTTCGTAAAATGTCGCGGTAAGTAAGAGTCGCCACCGACTTTTATTTTATCCAACAAAGGAAAAGGAAAAAGAACAGAAAAACCTTTTTCGAGAATATTTTTGAGTACGAGGGGTAGATTATAGAAAGGGAAGGTGTTAGTGTAGGAAAATTGCGATCAAAAGCGCAGCGGAATTTAAAATTTTCCTTTAGCGATCCTTACGAATGAGCATGGTCAGTGATAGAAATATTTACCTCTTGTGGCGATTCAGACCTTTGATGTTGTGATCACGAGCGTTGATGAAGAACAATGCCTCTACTCAGTCCACACGAACAGATCGCTTCCGGTCACAGTGCTAGCTGATCACGAACGGAAACCTTGAGTGAGAGAGAGAATCAAAAATGAAATTGCATCAAGTGAAATTGCTTCATCAGAAAGGATCTATTTATAGAATCACTCGTGTGGGCTACAAGCTAAAAGCCCAATTAAGGCTATAAGCTAAAAGCCCAATTAAGCTTATGGACATCATACCTTATGATGTACCATATATCACTTATTCACGTGGTACCTTACCACTTTCCGTATTACATTTAAGTGCACCGTACCTTACGGTGTTCCTTATTTATTCTATCTCTCTTCAACCTGTCCTTATGTGTGTGACCCTGTAGGTTTTCGCGATGTTGGCAATTATATTAAATCACACATTTAATATAATAAACAGTGAGCGGTATCTAGCAACACATCAGTGTTACCCAATTCACGAAAATGTCATGTGATCTGACCAAACCTTTTCCGTGATAATATTTGTGTTGTACAATTACCCTTTTGCCCTCATGTCTATATTGAACACAAGGCATACACTGTGTCACCCTTGTCCAGTTCAATATTGGGCCCTTAGACATTTATCCTGTTATGCAGGATGAGCAAATTCCATCTAGGTCACTCATGTCCCTTAGCATGCTTTGAGAAGTACCCATCAACCGCCTTTATAGTCATCCAGTTACGGATGACGTTTGATCAGCAATAAAGTACTTGACTCTACATCTAGGGTCCATAGTGGTTTCAAGTAGAAGGGTGGTATACACCATTATCATCATGAGAATAACTTATGACACTTTGCATAACATTCTATGTAGTATTCTCATAGCGGGTCAATCCAGTATAAATATTACTCCTAATATTCATACCTATGTCAAGACTTGATAACTCCTTATCTATGATCCATGAGATGTGATCATCAATCTATCTTCATAATAATCTTAATGCTTTAATGTTATCCCACTTCACATTAAAGCTTGACTACGGATACTTTAAGAGTAGTGTCTTATGTTTAATGGGATCTCATGATTAAGTCACACTTAACATTTCATTAAACAAATAAACCATTCTAGAGACTTTATTATTTTGGAAAGCAAACATAATAAAGAAATGCCTTTTATTATTAATAAATAATTCGATACAAGTACCAAAAGTATTAGCCTCTAGGGCTTACACCAACAGTTAGCACCCTTTCTATCCGTAGTTTTCCATGGGCTCTTAGGTACTTGCTCATTTTGAAAACTGCTTGTGTGTGCTTGCTTTGAAAAAAAAGATTACTTCGTGATAACCCTTGTATCAGTCCTCAAGGATGTGACGAAGTTGTTTTAAAAATTATTTGAAAAGTGTTGGTGTGAAATTTGTTTGTTTGAGCAAGTACCTAGGAACTATCTACCTACTCGAAAAAGACTATTTTTTTCCTTTAGACAGCGCTATCCCATTATTAAGGAATAGGTAGCACCGTCGTTGGAGTTTTAAGGGACATTCGAAGGGACAAATACGGTCACAAAAGCAATGTTAGGAGGTGTTAGTAATCATCCTAAAGCCTTAAATATCTTTTTCCGAGGCAACATCCGTATGGGTCATTTGAGATCTTTCGGAGCTAGAGGACAACCACTAACAAACCCTATACTTCATGACCGCTTAACTGAAGGCAACCGAAGTGGAGTAAACCCTAGGAGTGAGCATGTGCGAGTGAACTTTTTTTAGTTAATTTGTCTTTGCACATTTAGGGTTTTCTACCGTTTTAATTTCCAAATATTCTTGCCATACAATCCTATTAGCATACATCTAACAGTTAATAATTGCGAAAATTCAAAGTGCGGAAATAGAAATCCTAACTACTATATGGCTTTTGCAGATACAGAACTACTTTGACTGAAAATAAAATGCGAAATTAAAACTTAATTAAAGCTATTACAACCTCGGAGAAATTACAAAAATAATTAAAAAAAGGTAATTAAAATGTGTGGCGAATTAAATGCGAGGACGATTAGAAAACCTAAAATCTATTTAAGGAAAAAATATTTAAGTTATTTTTAGAAGAAAAAATTAATTATTTACAAAAGTCAAATCCTAATTTCTAATTGATTTTAATTATAAAAAGGAGTTAAATTAACCTAATTTTTAATTAAATTAATTAAAGAAAATAAATATTTTTATGAAAATATTATTTTTTGGTGTTTTTTGTGATTTTGATTAAATAAAAATAATTTTGATGTTATTTTAAAAGAAATATAATTAGGGAATAATTAAGAAGAAATAAGAATAATAAATAAATAAAAAGAGAAGAATGGGCCTGTTTAAGCAATTGGAGGGGGTGTATATCTAAATTATTCAGGCCCATTAGTGACTAAGCCCAACCTTGCATGGATCTTGTGTCGCCCCCCTCGGAGGGTGTACCAGGGACTTTGCTTCCTGGGATGTTGGATTGGATTTGATGATGAATCAAATGGCTAGATTAATGGATGTATGGTAGGCTCCTGGATGCGTGGAGTATAGGATCTGCAGTTAAACATTAAGAAAATAGGGAAAGTGCTGGGACCTGGGATCGAACCCAGGTCCTCCTACTCATACAACGCGCTCTCTACCAACTGGGCTACATGTTTTAATTGTTAACATAATAATAACAATCAATAATATGTCAAACAAACTGGATTAGACAAAAAACAAAAAAAACGTGTGCTGGTTTGAATGGTCTAGTGGTTGGCTGCCACGTTAACTTCTTCTTCGCTTGTTCGTCGCTTTAGGTATGAGACTTATACCTACGGACAGTCTACCATGGCTGTAGCCCTACATCTTTCAAAAATCCCAATCCAGCATGATAAATTATTGGTGAATACATAGATCAACTCGTTTTGATCTCACGAGTATCATGGTGCTCTTTTCTTGGCCCAATTTAACCTGTGCTAAAAGACCCTAAAACGGAGCTTAAAACCCTAGTAATGGCAGTCATACATATAGGCCTCAAAAATTCAATTAAATGATCCAGACATGTTAGAAATACATCAATGATCACAAATATATCATTTAATCATGCTAATGATGCAAGAATGGCTGTAATCGATTTGAAAAAAACAAGCAAACCGTATGAGATGTAGCGAGCGTTTCTGGGCGTGAAAGGGCCTGCAATCGATTGTGTTAGCTTCTGGGAAGGTCCAGGAATTGTTTAGGAATGTTGGAAAGCCTTGAATCGTCCTCTAGGGTAGAAATCAGATCACTTGTTTTTGCCAAAGTTTTGAGTTTGTTCTAGGGTTCTTCACGACTGCAACCTCTCGTTTTTGTGCATGGCCTTGTTCATTATATATACCTAAGTGAATTAGGGTTATAAAAATAGCTAGTATCTTTGCAATTTTTGAAGATTTGATTTGGTTTTCATGTTGTATGATATCCTTCTAAATTAGGCCTAATCATGCCATTCTTGTGCCAATTAACTTTGATTTGATTTGATTCTAATATGCCAGCATAATGAGCTTGTGGTCCTGTCCAAAAATTAGATCAAAACAAATCTTTGCTATTATTTATCATTTATTTGATTTAATTCAATTTTTAATTAATAAAAAATAAAAATAAAATAAATAATGAAGCAAATAACATGTGAATGAATATTTGGGTCGTGAACCATGTTAGGAGTGAGGTGCAAGCATAAAAACATAGGCCCATTTGGCAAAAAAAAATGCATTTTTGAGCACATTTGACTTTTGGCAATTTTTGCAAAAAATGTCAACTTTGACAAAGCATATCTCTTCCAATTTTAACCCTAGAGAGGTGTTCTTGGACTTTTTAGAAAGTTTAGAATGTCCCCTAAACAACCCTTTTTGTCTCATCTCAATTGGGTCTTCCATGTTCATGTAATAAGCTTTGATCCAAAAAGTATTTTTGTTGACTTTTCAAAAGGACCTATAATGTGGAAATTCATATCTTTTTGTGAGTGCATATTTTGAACTTGAGGGATGAATATGAATTGTAGGGAATTGCATCCTCCTAAAAATAAGCCTTATATGGAAATTGTTTGATAAAGTATGAGGAAGTTATGCTTGGTCAAAGTTTGGTTGACTTTTCCTAAGAAACCCTAATTTAGCAACTTTTGGGTTTTGTGGAATTTGGGGAATTCCGTGAGGAATCATGATCAACCCTTCATCAAATGATGGATATAACTTCAAAATGTTTATGTTGACCAAAAATCTTGAAGTTTGACTGTATGTGGGCCACAATTGACTTTTGACCTAATATAGTCGATTCTCAAGCATCTGAGCAGTTGACTGAGCAAACTTCTTGTGCAAGGCTTGAAATTTGGCATGGAGGGTCTTGAGAACATATTAGGACCATGGAGAGAATATGAAGTCTTTGGAGTCCACCCATCTTGATGAAAATGGAAACCCTTGTTTAAGATACATTGCCTTAGGAGAGAGTTTGTATGGTCAACTCTTGGGCAACCTTGAGCAAATTGAGGACCTCTAGGAGTATGTTTTTAGTAAAATGAGAGGGAAATTTTTTGGGTACAACAGACGGGGAAGTAACGGATAACCCTAATTTGTACAGAGATTCTAAATTTATGAGTTGATTAGATGAAGGGAAAGTGTTAGGCACCCTTCATCTCTGTTATTCTCAAGGGGCTCGTTTTCTAGGCCATGGGGTAAGTCGAGAACTTTCTATTTAACAATTAATGTTTCCATATGTTTAAGAAAATAATTTATTTTTTTAGTTATGAACTCGCCTTAGTTTTAACCACGTGCCTATGCATCTTCTTGCGAAGAATCAGAGTCCATTTCGTAGTTCGTATCTTTTTGGTTAGTTTTTTTCTTGGACTATGTAAATGCTTTCGAACAATTCTTTGAAATTCGTCTGAGTTTGAAAATTGTGTAGTCGTGGGTGTAGTTAAAAGTTTAATTTGAAAGCAAGTTCACAATCCTTTTTTTGAAGATAATGTTGAATTTGAATTAGGTTAGTAGAAAATATGTTAGGTTTGATTGATTAGATGTCTTGAGTGCATGATGAAGTTTGAAAATAACAAGTTTGAATGATGAAAATTTGTTTGATGCATTAATAGAAAAAAGGTTAGTATTTTTTTTAAAATGGTTAATAAATAATTATCTTCTTTATTATTAGAAACATATTAAATATTTTTAATAATAATAAAATATTTATTTATCAAAATTATTTATTATGAAAAATATAAAAATATAATTTTAATGCACGTGATAAAAATATTATATGAGAAAAATTGATAATTTAATATAATATATAAATTAAATAAACAAAATAAGATAAATCAAATAAATCAAAAAAATTAATTAAATAAATTATTTATTTAACAAAGGAGGGTGCAAATTTAGTTTAGATAGTAAAACAGGGGATTAAAATAGCAAGGCTTAAGTCCAGAGTCAAGTTTGAAGCCCAAACACAGAGGGAGCCCAATACACCAGGAGGGTGTTAATTATGCTAGCATAGTAATTTAAAAGGGTGCGAATAGAAGTGGGTTTGGCCCATAACAGATTTGTTTAATCCATTGGACATGGTGTGGGTGAGTGCAGGCATTATGATGCATCAACAAAGATCAGGAATGTTTAATCTTGATCAATTGGCCTCTAGAGGTTAACTCTAGGGCGTTTGTCAAGAGTATGAAGAACAGAGGGTGGAGATTCGCTATTGACCGAGAGAGTATGGTAATCACACGGACAGAGGCGACAGAGAGAGTATATAAACAAATCCTCTTCACATTTTGTCATATTTTCTTTTCTTCCCTCTCTCTACCCGTTCTCTCTCTCACCAAAAAAATTCTAGAGAGAGAGGCTCTGACCTCTCTCTATAATTTCGGCAATCAGAAATCGCCTTGGTCGGCGATTGTGATGTAACACCCATTAATTTAATTAATTATTTAATTAAATTATTTTTGAATTATTTTTTAAAGTTGTGAGATGTTGAGAATTATAGGTATAAGTTGTTAGATTATTAATTAATTAATTAGTTGATTAATGATAATAATAATAATAATAATGTTGGAATTAATGGAATAATTGTGTTGGGCCTATTTTATTGGTTGGAAGTAGTAAAGTGGGGGTGTGAAAGTTAAGCCCAATAGGTTAATGGTATAAGGTTAAGCTGGGAAAAGGATTTGAGTTAGTTGGTGATTAAGGGTTTGTGCATTGACTGAAAGAGTTGCACGGTCATCGAGCAAAGTTGTGCGGTTGTCGAGCAGAGCAAAGCAAAGTTGTCAACTACAAGTTTGGTAGAGCAACCTTCAATCTAGGTAAGGGTGGGATTCTGACCGTATAATAGGATTTATGATGTGTATTATGTGAGAATTGGCCGTTCGTATGACTGTTGTGCGTTGATGTTTCTGAATTGGTTATTAAAGTTGCTCGTTCCCTCATTACATGGTCGTTTAGGGAGTTACCGTATGACTGTTCAATGAACCTGTTATAGGAAGTTTCCCGGTTGTTATGTTGTGGGCGTTTTAAGTTGTTTGTATAATTTCCTGGTATAATCAATGATTAGGTTAGTATAGATTTTACCCATTGATATGGTCATTAGGATGTTGTGATATTCCAAGCGGTTGGCAGGAAAATTAGTAAATTGTTGTTGTGGTCGTTATAGGAAGGGTTCAGCGTGACTGTCTTGTACAATTAGTGAATCTGTTGAAAGTAGATATAGTGCCTGTTGTTGTGTTATTTCGAGCAGTTGGCTGGAAATCATGAATTATGTTGTGATGGTCGTTACATTGTTGTATTATTCTATGTTGTTGGTCGGAATTAGTGGTCGAGGAGGATGTTGATGGTGCTAGGTGTCGAGCGGAATTTAGGTTGTGAAGTGTATCAGAGAATATATGTGTTGGATGTCGAGCGGCATTAGGCTACGAGGTGTGCCGAGGAGCACAGTACTGTTTTCGAGCAACACGAAGTTGCAGGTGGTGTCGAGGAATATAAGTAGTTGTTATTATTCTCTTTCTGTGTGTGTCGAGGAGTATTGAGTTAGTTATTATTTCTGTCTTAGTTGTTGTGTATGTCGAGGGGCACGTAGTTTCCCTAGAGATATTGCCCATGTATGTCGATTTGGTCGTTACAGTGTGTTGTGTAGTCGTGCTTAATTGAGAATTTGTAGCTTGATGAATTATGTTGAGATGCCTCTAATTTTGGCAGATATTATGTTGTAGGCTTATGGCCAAAGTTTAATTATGTTGAGTTGATGTTGAACTGTTGTTGATGTTGTAGGCTTATGGCCAACATTGATTTTATGTTGAGTTGTTGTTTGTTGTTTATTTTCGCTACACTCATGTTGTGTCGCATGCATCGCATATGAAGCTGGAGATGATGCTCGTTAAGTTGGTCTGGATTGGAAAAATATCAAGTTGAAGGCTTATGCCTTGTTGATGCCTCTATTTATTGGCAGATTTTTAAGTTGGGAGTTCTTCTCCATTGGTACCACATGCATTTGCATAAAGACAAGTTGCATTCTGTGTTGCATTTTGAGTCGTTGTGTGGTTTATTTGATCATGCTTATGTTGTTAAAATATGATAAGTGGTGAATATGTATGAATTGATTCTAATGTTTTATTTATCATATGTTCTATTATATGGTTCGATATATCACCCCTTCTATTTGAATATTACCCCTATGTTGGTAACGTGCAGGTAATCCAGAGTAAAGGAGGTTTACCTTCGGTAGTTCGAGTCGGTGTTATTGCTCTGATATGTAACACTCGGGGGGATGAACACTTTCTATTTTATTGTTATTATTCAGTTGTTGCACTTTAAGTTGTTGTTCGTTAAATACTTGTTATCTGAAGTTGTTTTAGTTGGATAAAGATGTTATATTCCTTTAAGTTCAATATTTGATTCCACTGCATGGTTATGAAAGTTGTTGGTTTTAAAAGATTAACTTATGTTGTTGTTGGTTCATCCAAGTTTAATGTGTTATGTATCTGTCATGAATGTCGTTGTTTTAAGTTGAATTTGTAGCATCCTAATTCGGTTGTTAGAAATTTTATAACTCTGATTTTTGTATTAACTATCGGGTAGAATTGGGGTGTTACAAAGTTGGTATCAGAGCTAGTCAGTCTGCCCGACCAGTCGTCGAGTCGTATTTGTGTCTAATAATCGAGTATTGTTAATTTGAGTTATAACCGTTGTTTATGTTGTAGTGGTATGTTGTGATGGTTGGAAGGAATGATGTTGCACTTCCTGCTGCTTTAGAAGCAATGGCGCATGCTATGGAGAATCAGCTGAATGCTGATAGGAATGCTGGATCTTGTAGTTTAGCGACCTTCTAGAGGGAGAATTCACCTACCTTCAAGGGTAAGTATGATCCTGACGGAGTGTTGGATTGGTTGAAAGAGATTGATAGGATCTTTCGTGTGATGGGTTTCACTCTAGTGCAGAAGGTTTGTTATGTCAGAGGTTGGAAGCTGCAGGTGAAAATGTCACTTGGGTTGTGTTTCGTAGGGAATTTCTGAGGAATTCCCTGAAGATGTTCGTGGTAAGAAGGAAATTAAATTTCTTGAGTTGAAGCAAAGGAGTATGTCGGTTGTTGAGTATGCTGTAAAGTTTGATGTGTTCGCTAAGTTTTACCTGCACTATAGTGAGGCAAATGCTGAGTTTTCTAAGTGCATCAAGTTTGAGAATGGGTTATGCCCAGAGATCAAGAAGGCAGTTGGATACCAGAGGATTCATGTCTTTGCTGATTTGATTGATAGTTGCAGGATTTATAAAGAGGATAATAATGCTCACTATAATATTATCAGTGAGAAGAGCGATAAGCACCAATTGAATCGTGGTAAGCCGTAGGATACCCCAGCTGGTAAAGGTAAATAGAAAGTTGCTCAGGGCCAGAGGACTAGTTGGAGGAATGCTCCTGCTGGTGTGGTTTGTTTAAAATGTGGGAAACCTGGGCATAAGAGCAATGTGTGTACTGCTGAGGTAAAGAGGTGCTTTCGTTTTGGTAAGTCTGGACATGTTGTATCTGAATGCAAGCATAACGAGATGATTTGCTTCAATTATGGTGAAGAAGGACACATTGGTAGTCAGTGTCTGAAGCCGAAGAAGGCGCAAACAAGTGGTAAAGTGTTCGCATTGGCTGAGAATCAGACGGCTAATGAGGACAAACTCATCAGAGGTACATGTTTCATTAATAGTACTCCTTTAATTACTATTATTTATATCGGTGCTACTCATTGCTTTATTGCTGCTGATTATGTTGAAAGGTTGGGTCTTATGTTCTCTTCTATGAATGGAGAGATGGTCGTTGATACTCTAGCCAAGGGGTCGGTGACTACTTCTCTTGTGTGTTTAAAGTGTCCTTTGTTAATATTCGACAAAGACTTTTTTGTTGAATTGGTTTGGTTGCCTTTAAGTGGGTTGGATGTTATCATAGGTGTGAACTGGTTAGAGCATTACTATGTTCATATTAAATGTTATTAAAAGTCAGTGAGGTTTTCTACTCCTAAGGAAGAGGAAGTTGTTTTGTTGTATGCTAGACAGTTACGACAGTTGATGCAAGAAGAGGCTCATATGTTCTCGTTGATGGCGTCGTTGTATGTCAAGAATCAAGCTGTAATTGAGGAATTGCGAGTGGTGCGTGAATTTCTTGAAGTTCTCCCTGACAAAATCCCTGATGTACTGCCAGAGAGAGAAGTTGAATTTTCTATTAATCTTGTACCTGGTACCAGGCCTGTTTCTATGGAACCATACAGGATGTTTGCATCTGAATTGTCATAATTAAAGAAGCAATTGGAAGAGTTACTTGAAAAGAAGTTTGTAAGATCAAGTGTATCACCATGGGGAGCTCCTGTGTTGCTAGTAAAGAAGAAAGATGGAAGTATGAGGCTTTATGTTGATTATAGACAATTGAATAAAGTGACCATTAAGAACAAGTATTCGCTTCCAAGAATAGATGACTTGATGGACCAATTGGTCGGTGCTTGAGTGTTTAGTAAGATTTAAGGTTGGGTTATCATTGGATTAAAGTGAATGATAAAGATATCTAGAAGACGACTTTCAGAATGTGTTATGGACATTATGAGTATTCAGTGATGCCTTTTGGTGTTACTAATGCGCCGGGAGTATTTATGGAATACATTAACCGTATCTTTCATACTTATTTGGACCGGTTTGTAGTGGTATTCATTGATGACATTTTGATTTACACTAAATTGGAAAAAGCGCATGTAGAACACTTAAGAATAGTTATGCAAGTTTTGAAAGAGAAGAAGTTGTAAGCAAAGTTGTCTAAGTGTGAATTTTGGTGAAAGAAAGTTAGTTTTGTTGGTCATGTGATCTCAGATAGTGGCATTGTTGTAGATCCGTCTAAAGTAGATGTTGTGTTGTAGTGGGAAACTCTAAAGTCGGCTACCGAGATTAAAAGGTTTTGGGATTAGCTAGTTATTATAGAAGGTTTATAGAAGGTTTCTCTAAGTTGGCACTTCCATTGACTAAGTTGACTTGTAAAGGTATAGCTTATGTGTGGGATGTTCAGAGTGAAGAAAGTTTTACATAATTGAAGAAAAGATTGACGTCGGCTCCGATTTTGACATTACCTAATCTAGGAGATCCTTTTGTGGTATTTTTGATGCTTCTAAGATGGGTTTAGGAGGTGTGCTTATGCAGGATGATACGGTAGTTGATTCTGCATCAAGGCAGTTGAGGACTCATGAAAAGAACTATCCTACACATGATTTAGAGCTTGTTGCGGTTGTGTTTGTGTTGAAAATTTGGAGGCATTATCTTTATGGTTCTAGATTTGAAGTCTTTAGCGACCATAAGAGTCTAAAATATCTATTTGATCATAAAGAATTGAATATGAGACAACAAAGATGGTTGGAGTTATTAAAATATTATGATATTGGTTTGAATTATCAACCAGGAAAAGCGAATGTAGTGGCTGATGCGTTAAGTTGAAATACTTTACATATGTCAGCAATGATGGTTAAATAATTGGAATCAATTGAACAGTTTAGAGATATGAGCTTAGTTTGCGAGGTGACACCGCAGAGTGTTATGTTGGGGATGTTGAAAATTAATAATGATTTTCTGGATAGTATTAGAGAGGCTCAGAAGTTGGATGTAAAACTGGTAGATTCGATGGTTGGGATCGATTAGTCTGAGAATAGTGATTTTAAGTTAGATGTGTAAGGTGTGTTGAGATTCTGTAATCAAATTTGTATTCCTGATAATGCAGAGATGAAGAGGGTGATTCTTGAGGAAAATCATAGAAGCAATTTAAGCATTCATCCGGGAGCTACAAAGATGTATCAAGACTTGAAGAATTTGTTTTGGTGGCCTGGAATGAACAGTGATGTAGCTCGGTTTGTGTATGCATGTTTAACATGTCAGAAGTCGAAAGTTGAACGTCAGAAGCCTGCAGGGTTGATGAAACTGTTAGAAGTTCCAGAATGGAAATGGGGTAGCATTTTGATGGACTTTGTGACAGGATTACCTAATACTTCAAGAGGACATGATTCGATTTGGTAGATTTTTGATAGGCTTATGAAGACGGCTCATTTTATTCCTATTAACATCAGTTTTTCAGTGTCAAAGTTGGAAGAGATTTACACTAATGTAATTGTAAAGCTGCATGGTGTTCCTTTGTGTATTGCTTCAGATAGAGATCTGAGGTTTACTTCAGATTTTTGGAAGAGTTTGCAATAGGCGTTGGGTTCTAAGTTGAGGTTGAGTTCGGAGTATCATCCTCAGACTGATGGTCATACTGAAAGGACTATTCAGTCGTTAGAAGATTTGTTAAGAGCATGTGTTCTTGAGCAGGGAGGTTCGTGGGATACTTATCTTCCGTTAATATAGTTCACTTATAATAACAATTCCCATTCTAGTATTGGAATGACACCTTTTGAAGCGTTTTATGGTTGAAGATGTAGAACTCCTTTATGTTGGCATGAATCTGGGGAAAGTGTAGTGCTTGGACTTGAACTTGTTCGTGAGACTACTGAGAAGGTGAAGTTGATTCGAGAAAAGATGAAAGCTTCCCACAGTAGACAGAAGAGTTATCATGACATGCGAAGGAAATATTTGTAATTTCAAGCAGGTGACCATGTGTTTCTGAGAGTTACACATGTGGCTGGTGTTGGGCGAGCATTAAAGTCTAAGAAGCTCACTTATTGTTTTATTGGTCCATAAGAAATTTTTGAAAGAGTTGGGAATGTTGCTTATAGAGTGGCTTTACCGCCTAATATTTTGAATTTGCATGATGTGTTCCATGTGTCACAACTTCGGAAGTATATTTCCGATCCATCTCATGTGATTCATATGGATGATGTGCAAGTACAGGATAATCTTACTGTGGAGACGGATGCTTGTACGAGTCACTGATCGTGAAATGAAGGCTTTAAGAGGCAACGAGATTTCTCTGGTGAAAGTAGTATGGCTAGGAGCTGTCGGAGAAAGCATGACTTAGGAGTTGGAAAGCAAGATGTGGGACTCATATCCTGAGTTGTTTGAATAAGGTAAATTTTCGAGGACGAAAATATTCTAAGTGGGAGAGAGTTCTAACGCCCATTAATTAAATTAATTATTTAATTAAATTAATTTTGGATTATTTGTTAAAGTTGTGAGATGTTGAGAATTATTGGTATAAGTTGTTAGATTATTATTAATTAATTAATTAGTTGATTAATGATAATAATAATGTTGGAATTAATGGAATAATTGTGTTGGACCTATTTTATTGGTTGGAAGTAGTAAAGTGGGGGTGTGAAAGTTATGCCCAATAGGTTAATTGTATAAGGTTATGCTAACAGAAGGATTTAATTTAGTTGGTGATTAAGGGTTTGTGCGTTGACCAGAAGAGCTGAACAGTCGTTGAGAAAAGTTACACGGTTATCGAGCAGAGCAAAGCAAAGCTGTCGGCTGAAAGCTTGGTAGAGCGACCTTCAATCTAGGTAAGGGTGGGGTTCTGACCGTATAATGGGATTTTTTATGTGTGTTATATGGGAATTGGTCGTTCGTATGACTATTGTGCATTGATGTTTCTGAATTGGTTATTAAAGTTGCTCGTTCCCTCATGTTGTGGTCGTTTAGGGAGTTACTGTACGACTGTTTAATAAACCTGTTATAGGAAGTTTCCTGGTTGTTATGTTGTGGGCGTTTTAAGTTGTCTGTATAATCGCCCGGTATAATTGATGATTGGGTTATTGTAGATTTTACATGTTGGTGTGGTCGTTAGGACGTTGTGATATTCCGAGTGGTTGGCAGGAAAATTAGTAAATTGTTGTTGTGGTCGTTATAGGAAAGGTTCAGCGTGATTGTCTTGTATAATTAGTGAATCTATTGAAAGTAGATATAGTTCCAATTTATGTGTTATTCCGGGTAGTTGGTCGGAAATCATGAATTGTGTTGTGATGGTCGTTATGCTGTTGTATTATTCTATGTTGTTGGCCAGAATTAGTGGTCGAGGAGGATCCTGATGGTGCTAGGTGTCGAGCGGCATTTAGGCTGCGTAGTGTGTTAGAGAATATACGTGTTGGATGTCGAGCGGCATTATGCTGTGAGGCGTGCCGAGGAGCATGGTACTGTTGTCGAGCAGCACGAAGTTATAGGTGGTGCCGAGGAACATAAGTAGTTGTTATTCTTCTGTTTCTGTATGTGTCGAGGAGTATTGAGTCAGTTATTATTTATGTCTTAGTTGTTATGTATGTCGAGGGGCACGTAGTCTCCCTACTCCTATTGCCCATGTGTGTCGATTTGGTTGTTATAGTGTGATGTGTAGTCGTGCTTAATTGAGAATTTGCAGGTTGATGAATTATGTTGAGATGCCTCTAATTTTGGCAGATATTATATTGTAGGCTTATGGCCAAAGATGAATTATGTTGAGTTGATGTTGAACCGTTGTTGATGTTGTAGGCTTATTGCCAACATTGATTTATGTTGAGTTGTTGTTTGTTGTTGATTTTCTCTACATTCATGTTGCGTCACATACATCGCATATCAATTTGGAGATGATGCTCGTTAAGTTGGCCTGGATTAGCAAAATATTCAGTTGAAGGCTTATGCCTTGTTGATGCCTCTATTTATTGGCATATTTTTAAGTTGGGAGTTCTGCTTCATTGGTACCTGTTGTACCCCAAAATTTTCTCTCCCATTTTTATTCAAGGCATACTCATTAAGGTCCCCAATTGCTCAAGGTTTACCAAGAATTGATCAGATAAACTCTCCTCCTAAGCAACGGCCTTTCAACTAATTTCACTTTTCACAAAGATGTGCGAGTTCTAGAGCTTCAAATGATTTCCATGACACCCTATATGCCTCAGCATAATGGCACAGCTTAAAGAAAGAAAAGAAGTGTACATGACAAAGTGTAGGTCGAAGGATGAAAATATGCCTAAGGGATTTTGGGTCGAAGCAACTTCAACAGCAGTATGCAGGCTAATTTAATTCCCAACGAAATACTAGGATCGAAGGAGGGCTAGTTTGAAAGAAAGAGTGTGTGATACGGTGGGAGAAACTGACTTGGTTGTTTTGCGTTTGTGTTCGCAAATGTTGTGGTTTAGCAAGAGTCGCCATCGACTTTTCTTTTATCCAAAAGGAAAGGTGAAAAAGCACAGGAAAGACCTTTAGAGATGTTTTCTTGAGTTCGGGGGGTAGATTATGAAAAGGGAAGGTATTAGCACCCTTTTTTCATCCATGGTTTTCCATGGGCTCTTAGTTGCTCGCTAGATCACTTGCTTTTATTTGAATGTGTGCTTTTGTTATGTGGGTTTTGAAATTATTTTGAAAATGTGACTTTGTAATGATCCTCGTCTCTATAAGAACCCGTAAAAAGTGTTGTTTCGAAAATAGTTCAAAAAGATGTTTGTGGGATGTGTTTTTGAAAGTGATTTTAAAAAGGTGTTCTTTGTAATGCCTCTCGTCTCTATAAGAATGTATACAAAGTGTTGTCTTTTGAAAATGTTTCAAAGTGAGAGTGTTGGTGTATAGTATGTTTTTTTTGTGAGCAAGCGAGTAACTAGGAGCGAATCTACCTACTCAAAAGGTCTTAGATGTTCTTTTCCTCCTCCTTTAGATGTTATTATCTTACCATTGTTTTAATAAGAAGCCCCATCGTTCGATGTGAAGGGACGAGCATTGGACGTTTGTATAGTCATAGAAGGCAACTCATGGAACGTTTTAGCAATGTCGTTTTAGGGACTAGATCGTTTATGGAAGGCAACATTGAGGGTCATCGAGGGACTACGATCTTTTATCGAGAGTCTTTGCTAAAACGCCCATGTTCGAGGGACATGACTATTTTTTCCGATAGGCAACAAGTGAGATTACCTTAAGGGTGCTAGTGTGCAAGTGTGTTTGATTGCATGCATTTAGTCTTGATTAGGGTGATCTATTTGCCAATTTCATGTCTTGCCATACACACCCTAATTACTAGCATTTATATTCGAAAGCGATAAATTGTAGAAATATAAAGTCCTACGCTATTACAATATTTTAGGGATGGGGGTACATATTTATGAATGGGGATTACAAATAAAATTAAGTCCTAACTTATTATTACAACCATATTGAAGTGGATAAGAATGTACAAGGAAATATGAAATGAACTTGTTTTGTTTTAGAAAAGAGATAAGTTTGGTTTAAGAAATTATTTTTGATCTTTTTGAGTTGAAAGGAATAAAATATAAATATGTGAATATGAAATATTTTTTTGGTGTTTTTTTATTAATGATAAAATAAAAGTGATGGTAAAAAATAAAAAAATAACAAGGAGAAGAAAGACAGAATCAATGCAAATGCTGAAAAGAAGAGGTCAGAAGTTCTAACTCTGGCTTTGCACAAACAGAAACAATGTTATCAGAAATAGGGAAAGTCAAAAGTTATGGATCCGCTGGGAACAAAGAGGTTTTCAGAAATTCTGATGCTACTGACAGAACTTCATCTCCCTCTCCATGCTAGTCAGAACATCTGCAACTTAGTCATTTCTTAACAGAATAGAGGTTACGTATATAACAATTATGACAAGTTTCATAATGTTTCAGAAGCAAAAGATATCAGCAATACAGATCAGAAGCAAACGTGAATTTGCTAATCCTAATTCTGAGTCCTAATTTCCTCGTGAAGTTCTGAGCTGGAATTCCCTCTACTTAGGCAGGCAGATGCATGAAATCTCAGAATATGTACATCATCAGAACTAGAATATCTACATTATATTTTAAACATGCAAAATCTGACAATGCCTAAGTAATATGATGAGAGTCAGCAGAAACTTACCTTACAGTTGGAACAGATTCTGTGAACTGGAAGTTGGTCCTGAACTCTGGTGATGTTCTGAGCAACTTCTTCTCGTGCCCACCAGGTTGGAAGTTTTCAACGTCTAGAACAGCCAAGGGGTGATGTTCTGACTTCTTTGAGGTGGAGGTGGATGGAGAGTGTATTACAGTATGAATACAGAAGTTAGGATAACTTCTAATATGTGAATCAGAAACTGTGTGGATGGTTTTAGTAAAGAAACACTTCAGAACAAATGGCGTTTGAATGCAAGGAATCAAAAGTTGACAAGTTTTGTATGTTGTGTTTACAGTTTTTGGACTCTTGGAATTTTTTCAGGGGTTCAAGGCTTTTCTTTCTCAAAATTTCCGACCCTTTTACAGTTGCCAATGTAGTTCAATTTATAGGCAAGGATTTAGTAGCTTGGAGAAATCAAAAGCATAGCCATCATATGCTAGGCGTTGACTTGTTCTTGAGTCAAGTTCAAACAAGTATGGTTTAAAACACAAAGTAAGGTGGTTGGCAGCTTTTAGCCATGCCTAAGCTGGATTTGCAAGCAGGAATTAGGGAAAAGTAACTTCCAAAGCAAAAGTAACGCATGGGCCCAACACACTTTTGTACAAGAGTTTGCTTTTCCAAGACAGTAAAGGTACTTTTATGCCACACGTGGGGAAATCCTTTGGATAAATACTCAAAAGTGGTTGTGAGCATTAAATGAGCATTAAATGATGATGAGATTTATCAAATCAGAAATCCTGCCATGTGAAACTCTGCCTCATTGTTTGATTATGGATCAGAAGTTTAGCTTCAGCATAATTTAGAGTGAACATCCAACTTCTGATCTTTGTATCTCCTTGTTCCAGCATGTTTTGAAGGAGCTCTCAGACCTTCTAGGATACTTGCAACACACTTTGTAACCCTCTTTGAATTACCCTTGCAAACTCTGACTGAACCTTTGTGAAAAATAGCCCAGAAGTTCTGGCTAAACTCTGCCTTGAAAGTGTTCAAAATCTGCTGAGTGCTTTAGTTTTCATGGATGTGTCTTTGAACATTTATAACTTGAAATTCCAGCATTTCTAGGGGAAGTTATGTTCTGCAACGTTTTAGATCTTATTGAAATCTATAATTTTTGCGCCAGAAGTTCTTCCAGAATCAGCTTGCATCATGGTGATAAACTGATAAGAAGTTATGAGTTTGTCCTATTTCTTAAACACTTAGAAAAAATTCTAAGTATTTAGAATTTTGACTTTTGAATTTCTTGGTGAAACAAACTTCATATTTGAACGTGTCTTGACGAAATATGATTCTTGAAGCTTGACTTTGATCCAAAAGTCAAAGTTTGACTTTTTAGTGTGCAAATGACCATTTTGCCCTTGTAAATGGCTTTCTTGGAAAATTTGTAATTCATGGTTTGAAATTGGATGGAAGCAAACATGAGGGTCCAGGTTGATCCTTTGAGAAATGAGACGGTAAATTTTGGGGTACAACAGCTGCCCCTATTTAATCTTCTTAAACTTGAGGATGTAGATTGGCTGGTCTGCCTTTCGTGATCTGAAGGTGGAAGATGATTGAACATTAGAGTGCCCAGAAATTTGCACTTGTATGAAGTAATGCTGATTGGTGATTTCGGGAATGGGCTTACAGATGCCATTTGGAAGTCAACAGGGAATCGTCGGAGATGGACTTAAAGATGCCATCCAGAAAAGATTGGTTGCATAAGATATTTCTAGGTAGAATTCTTGTACTTGCTGTTGAGGAGGACTCTGCCGAGGAATGTTGATTTATGCCCTGGGAAGTAAGATCTAGGAGCTTCGGTTATCCATTACTCTACTGGGGAATTAACTCTTGATTGAGGGAGTGAAAGTAGAATGTATACCTAGTTAGGGTCTAGGTTGTACAACGACCTACTGAGAAAATATGAAACTGACCGTATCTGGTCGGGTCTGGGCTTTTCAGTGTTGTAATCTGTTGTCTGGAGATAAGGGAGAAGGAACCTGGATAGTAGGATTACTTCGAGATGAAAGCCTGGATAACAGAGTTGGCAGATTTGTGAGCTGTAAGAATGAATATCAAAATGGTGTCTGTGTCTGGGGCGTATCTGAACTATATCTGAAAGCTGAGTCTTGAATGAGTATCAGAATGGCATCCGTGTCTAGAGCGTATCTGAAACTGTATCTGAATGTTGAATCTGAATGAATATCATAATGGCATCCATGTTTGGAGCGTATCTGAAACTGTATCTGAAGTTGTCTTTGAAATGAGTATCAGGATGGCATCCGTGTTTGGAGCATATCTGAAACTATATCTGAAGTTGTCTTCTGAATGAGTATCAGAATGGCATCTGTGTTTGGAGTGTATCTGAAACTGTATCTGAAAGTTGAGTCTGAATGAGTATCAGGATGGCATCTGTGTTTGGAGCGTATTTGAAACTGTATCTGAAAGTTGAGTTTGAATGAGTATAAGGATGGCATCAGTGTTTGGAGCATATCTGAAACTTTATCTGAAAGTTAAGTCTGAATGAGTATCAGGATGACATCCGTGTTTAGAGCGTATCTGAAGTTGTATCTGAAAGTTGAGTCTGAATGAGTATCAGGATGGCATCCGTGTTTGGAGCGTAGCTGAAACTGTATCTGAAAGTTGAGTCTGAATGAGTATCAGGATGGCATTTATGTTTGGAGCGTATCTGAACTGTATCTGAAGTTGTCTTCTGAACGAGTATTAAGATGGAATCCGTGTTTGGAGCATATCTGAGTTGTATCAAAAGTTGAATTTGAATGAGTATCAGGATGGCATCCGTGTCTGGAGAGTATCTGAACTGTATCAAAAGTTGATTTTGAATGAGTATCAGGATGGCATTCGTGTCTGGAGCGTATCTTAACTATATCAAAAGTTGAATTTGAATGAGTATCAGGATGGAATCCGTGTCTGGAGTGTATCTGAGCTGTATCAAAAGTTGAATTTGAATGGTAGCTGTCAATCTTATCCTGAAAAAGGTTAAATGTTAGCTAAAATGCAAAATTATGTTGCATGAAATGTATAATGTGATGCATTTGCTTTATCAATGTTTATGATATAAGGATGCGATGTATGTGTATGTGAGCTGATTTGCTGCCCTGTAGTTGGATTGGGGAAAATAAATCCTTGACTGTTGCTGAGGATATATGGGTCTTCATGTTTGAAGTCTAAGTATTGATGATTTTCTGCCGAGAGAAATAAACTCTGTTGTAAGGGAAAAAACCATGTACTGCATGTAAAATTTGTTGGGGAGTACCGAGAAATTTGACGACTTTTGTTGGGGATTGATAACTGGGAACTTCATTCCGATGGGGATTTAAATGACGTACTATAGGGGTTTACTTACGAAATAGCTTAGAGATATTTTCCTATCCTTTCAAATATATCAGTAATTGTCTCTTTTCATTTCATTTATTTGTAAACATTAATTATGTTCAAATGCATATGCTCAATAATGAATTATTGGACGTTTTTGTAAACAAAACAAGCGTAAAGAAAAAAAAATAGTTTTTGCACTTTCAAAGGAATATTTTGTATTGACATTGAGCAAGTATTTTGTACATGGAGGCAAACATTCTAGTAAGAGGATGATGTCATAAAAAATGAAAATTTTGATACAAAGAAAATATAGCTATGTGTAAAAATCCCATGGGGTTTCCATTCTGCTATAGCCTTCATTTCTCTGAGCGTCTTGTCTATTTGTTTCCTTGTCCAGAGATGATTGAATTGATCAGAACCTCTGAGTTTGTCAGTGGAAGCCAAAGGTTGTCCGTAAAGTGATCCAACGGGACATAGTCATACGCTTTAATTCCATAACTTTGCCTGGACCGCCCTTTCGGGTTTTCAATCCACCGGGAAACCCCCTTTTACCCAAGTCGCCCTTTCGGGTTTTCAACTTTCCGGATGTACAGATTTTTTTGTTTTATCCCTAATTTTTTCCCGAACCTTTTTGGTTCACCGAGATGCCCTTCTTTTTCCTAGGCATGTCAACCTAGCGGGTCTCTTATGCGTAGTATCTTTTGACTATGTCCGCGTTTGCAGGGTGTGGCAGGTCATCGCCATCCATGGTGGTCAAGATCATTGCCCCACCAGAGAAAATGTTTTTGATTATAAATGGTCCTTCAAAGGTAGGAGTCCATTTTCCCCTGGGATCACTTTGTGGCAATATGATGCGTTTGATCACTAGATCCCCAACTTGATACACCTGGCATCTGACTTTCTTGTTGAAAGCCTTGATCATCCGTTTTTGATACATTTGACCATGGCAAACAGCGGTAAGTCTCTTCTCATCAATCAAGTTTAGTTTATCAAGTCGAGTCTGGATCCAATCATCTTCGTTCAACCCTGCATCTTTCATAATCCTCAGAGAGGGAATCTGAACCTCAATAGGCAAGACAGCCTACATGCCGTAAACCAAAGAATAGGGTGTTGCCCCAGTTGATGTGTGAGCCGTGGTACGATACCCATGGAGAGCGAATGGTAACATCTCATGCCAGTCTTTGTATGTGACTGTCATTTTCTGTACGATCTTTTGAATGTTTTTATTTGCAGCTTCGACAGCACCATTCATCTTTGGCCGATAGGGGGAAGAATTATAATGCTGAATCTTGAATTGCTCGCACAAGGCGATGATCATAGTGTTGTTGAGATTTGTACCATTGTCAGTGATGATCCTTTCGGGGATACCGTACCAACAAATGAGATTTTTCTTTATGAAGCGGGCAACAACATTCTTAGTAACGAAAGCGAAGGAAGGTGCCTCCACCCATTTTGTAAAATAGTCAATGGCCACTAGGATGAAGCGGTTTCCATTGGAGGCCGTCGGCTTGATTTCCCCAATCATATCAATTCCCCACATAGCAAAAGGCCAAGGAGTTGTCAAGACATTCAGAGGAACCAGGGGTATATGCACTTTGTCAGCATAAATTTGGCATTTATGGCAAGTTCGAGAGTGTTGATAGCAATCTGCTTCCATGGTAGACCAGTAATAACCTGCCCGTAGGATTTTCTTTGCCATCGTATGCCCACTGGAATGGGTACCAAAAGTGCCTTCGTGTAATTTAGCCATGATCCTTTCAGCTTCAACCTTATCTATGCACCGAAGTAACATAAAGTCATGATTGCGTTTGTACAGGATGCCATTACTAAGGAAAAACTTAGCAGAAAATCTCCTTAAGAACTTCTTATCATTGACTGAAGCTCCTTCTGGATATTCTTGAGCCTCGAGATACCTCTTGACTTCGTGAAACCAAGGTTGGTCCACTACTTCTTCAGTATTAATCTCGTGACAGTGTGCTGGTTCATCCATTCGTTCAATGGTGATCTGGGGAGCCTCGTTATCCCAATTAAGTTTAAACATAGATGACATTGTGGCTAGAGCGTCTGCTAGCTGATATTCTTCTCGCGAGAAATGCTCGAAGGTAATCTTCTCAAAATGTGGTAGCAACATCAAAACATGTTCTTTGTAAGGGATAAGGTTTGGGTGTTTGGTGTCCCATTCCCCTTTGATCTGACTAATGACCAAAGCTGAATCTCCAAACACATCTAAGGATTTGATTCCCAAGTCTATGGAAGCTCTGAGACCAAAGATGCATGCTTCGTATTCCGCCATGTTGTTTGTACAATTGAAACAAAGTCTGGAAGTAAAGGGAGTATGACATCCTTCTGGAGATATGAGTACAACACCAATACCATTTCCAAGTGCATTGGAGGCTCCATCAAAGAACAGGGTCCATCGTGATCCTTGTATAGGTCCGTCATATGGCCTGAATTCTTCACAGTTGTCTAATGTCATGATGTCTTCATCCGGGAATTCGAACTTCATGGACTGGTAGTCTTCTACAGCTTAGTGAGCAAGGTGATCGGCTAATACACTGCCCTTTATAGCTTTTTGGGTAGTATAGTGTATGTCATATTCTGTCAGGATCATCTTCCATCTCGCTATTCTCCCAGAAAGAGCAGGCTTCTCGAAGATGTATTTTATCGGATCCATCTTAGATATTAACAAGGTAGTATGAGTCAGCATATACTTTCTTAGCTGGCGAGCAGCCCATGCCAGAGTGCAGCAAGTTTTCTCGAGCAGTGAATATCTGGTTTCACAGTCGGTAAACATTTTTCTCAAGTAATAAATAGCATGCTCTTTTCGGCCAGACTCGTTATGCTGCCCCCACACACACCCCATCGAGTTTTCTAAAACAGTTAGATACATGATCAATGGTCTTCCCTCGACTGGTGGCATCAATACAGGAGGCTCTTGTAAGTATTCTTTGATTTTGTCAAAAGCAACTTGGCACTCATCATTCCATTTGACTACTTGATCTTTCTTCAACAGTTTGAAGATTGGTTCACAAGTAGCTGTCAGGTGAGAAATGAATCTGGAGATATAGTTCAAACGTCCTAAGAATCCTATGACTTCCTTCTCAGTACGAGGAGCAGGCATCTCTTGTATTGCTTTAACTTTGGCAGGATTGACCTTGATACCTTTGTTGCTGACTATAAAGCTTAGGAGTTTACCAGACCGTACCCCAAATGTGTATTTGTTAGGATTTAACCTTATCTTGTACTTCTTCAATCTCTCAAACAATTTTTGTAAGTGATCAAGGTGCTCTTCTTCTGTTTGTGATCTGGCTATCAAATCGTCTATGTAGACCTCTCTTTCATGATGTATCTGTTTACCGTGGTTATTGGTAAACAACCGCTGATCCTCCAAATGGTTACTTATTTGGTTACTCGCAGGATCGATCAGATTGATCCTAAGACATAGGTTGATTTTGAGGTTTTGATTAAGTTGGATAATGGTTAAATGACAAGAAAATAAAGAGGCTTTAAGTAAATTGCATGAAGAAATAGGCTTGGTAAAATAAATGAAGGCTTGAAATAAAGGGCTTCGACAGGGAAAGTAAAGAAGAAAGCAAGTAAAGTTTATGGAAATTAAATGACTTTAATTAATAAAAGTGGTGTTTCACACATACATTCTCAACAATTCTTTCTCACGCACTGGGTACTCGAATCTATATGAGTGACTTTGTATATAATTGTGAACACACGCGAGAAACTGCGTGAACTACTACTATTTATACTAAAACATCCCAAGTAACCGTCGGGCAGTTACACTGCTTCGAGATGACTCCACTTGGCACGTTCTCAGCGTTCGACGCTCCAGATCTTTGCACGTTGCACTTGGTAACCGCTGGAAACCGTTTTCCCTCCAAACGCTTGAATTTCAAACCGTTCCACTCTGAACCATCGAACATCTTCGTCGAGAAGCATCTTCGACGAGAAACACCTTCGACGTCGAAGGCAACCAACTTCTCCCTTGGAAGAAATCTTCTAAGTACATTGCCATCTTTCAATGGGCATTTCGACAGACCCAGCTGGTCGAAAACATCCTTCAGCTTTAATGACTGATATTAGTAAAACAAGGGTGTCGAATTTAGGAGCCAACAAATTGCCCCCCAAGAATGTCTTATTTCGACTCTGAAAGAAAAAGGCATTCTTTGAAATACCATTCGACAACTACCTTTTCATTCTTAGTCACAAATTAAATTGTGCACTTTTTGTTGTCTTCTACCAACCACTGACAATCCCAAGGAAAATCCATCATTCATCCGTACCTAAGACGTCACTTCAGTACGGCGTGCAGTGTGCCAAACGTATTTTCACAAATTGTCATCATGACAATTCCCAAAAACGAGGGCGCACGCTGCACCCTTCCATTTCTGCAGAACGGCTACAACAACAGGGAGGCGCCACGTGTCCCACTACCTTCTGCAACATTAAATGGCATTTAATGTCCTCGAATTTGGGGATTTCCCCAACCACTATAAATAGCGGTAAGTACCCATTGTGGGACTTTTTTTATGCTACCTTGCTTTCAGAATTCCTCATTTGCATACAAACTCTTGTCAACTTTGCAAACCTCCTGTTCTTCACTTCGTCTTCAACCTTAGTACCAACAATGGCATCTGGTTCTTCCAACGCTCCTAGCGCCAACACTCCCTCTGGAAATGTCAAACCTAGGGTTTTCTCCACTGCTCCCGTAGTGACTCCCACGGGCCAACGAAGGGTCCCTGAGCCTTTGGACATTGTTGTACGTGATGCTTATTCACGCCACCTCATGATTCCGGTTGGATATTCCAACCAAATCTTTGCTATGTCTGGCCCATTATACCCAAGCATTGCTGAAGCCATGAAGATCAAAAGTTACTTTCCGGTACTTGAGAGACTCAAACCGGTTGGATGCTCCAAGAAAGATGCAGAGGATAATGAAGATCCTGCTAAAGAGAAAATCGACCTCCGTTTCTTCAATAAAGGTGTTAGGGCTTTCAGGTCTGGCCCTAGCCTCACTCCTGATTATAGTGCTTGGCTGGAAAAAATGGAGAAACGCCAGGCTTCGATCTGGAAAGACATGGGGATATTTGACCTGGTTATGCTGTCGAAGACAGGTCTTAACTATTCCCCAGAGATGTTGATAGCTTCTTTACTCTTCTGGGATTACACCCATTTCACCTTCCATCTTCCCTGTGGAATGCTGACTCCCACGCTCTTCGACGTGGCCGCCATCACTGGCCTTCGACCCACTGGGGACTACTTCGACCCGGAGGAAATGTCGGAGGACCAGATTGGATTCTCTGCCACAAAACCAACCTACACCACCTTCATCAATCATTACCACGATAAGTCGACAGATGTTATGTCGGATGTCGAACATATTGCGTTTCTAGCCTTATGGCTGACACGCTTTATGTTTTGCTCCAAGTCCTTACAGGTGACCAAGAAGATGGTCACTCTCGCCACTCAACTCCACCATGGCCAAAATATCTGTTTGGCAGAATTGATTTTGGCGAGTTTGTATGAGTCGATTAGCAACGGAGCGACTCTTCTGAAGATCATCGAGAACAGAGCCAGTCTGCTGCTTGCTGGACCTTTTTGGCTGCTTCAGCTGTGGCTCAATGCCACTTTCGAGTCTTTCTTGCCTAAGAGGATTCAAATAAATGAGCAGGCTCCAGAAATAGCAAACAGGCGCGTCGAAGGCACCAGATTGGCTCTATTGACTCCAACGAAAGATGGGCTGGAGCTTCAACAAACTTTTACAAACTTCATTTTGATGTTTGCTAAAAGGAAAGAGTTTGCTTCGACCATGGCTCCGTTTGCTCGACGAAAGGTTGGCCCAGAGTGGTTCACAAGGCCACATCCTAGGACGTCGAGTGGTCCTCAGGTCGACGAACATACAACAGTGTGGGAGGCATTTCTCACACCAAGAATAATGCCCCTTCGATTCAAGAGCTCTAAGACTCACTTGAGTCTGATCGCGTATCAACCAAACCTGGTGTCTCGCCAGTTTGGTATTATCCAAACACTACCTTCTCCAATTTTTCCCAGGGAGAAGTCTATGTTATACTTCTGCAACGACTACACTGAAGAAGCTGCCACTAAGCATATCGGCAGATATGCTGGTCGAACAGTTCTTTCGTTGTTTAACTATCAACTTAACTTTCTCTGCTCACCATCCTTCGAGGAATGGTGGAAAAGTTACTACGCTGAGGAGTTTTTCGACGAGAAGGACTTCGTGGATGAGCTTCAGAAATCTTTTGTCCTTGTCTTGGACAAAATAAAGAAATGTAAGTTCATCCTTCCAAATTACTTTATCTTTCTCTTTCGACTGGTAGCCTGTTACTTATTTTGTCTACTTTCAGTTGTTCGAAAGCCTGCAGCCAAGAAGGCTGCAGAAGGCCAACAGGGAGGAGGCCCCTTAACAAAACCTCCACCACCGGCAAAGACTATAGCGCCGACGAAGACCACAACAAACCAACAGGGGGAAGGCCCTTCGAAAAAGCCTTATGCATCGGTAACCAGACTTTCATTATTTTCTTCTGGCTTTAACTTTTTGACTTTCGATGCAACTTCTAAATCGAACTCCAATTGGTGTTTAGGCACCTTCGCCCAAGAAACGGCTAGCACTGACGGTCGAATCTGGGAGTGACGAAGAAGATGATTCTCCCCCTGCTCCTCTAAAAAGGCGAAAGCTGAAGAAGGACATTCCTCTTCCTGAAGCTCGAACAATCAGAATAAAGGTTGCTGGGAGAAAGCCCAGGCCACCTCCAGTAATCATTGAGGAGCCAACGGAGGAGGAATTAAATGTTCTTCTCAATAAACCTGTCGAAAGCGACAATTCCAGCCCTGGGGCTGAAGCTACTTTACAGGTAATTTCTTTGATCCCTTTGTAACTCAGGTGTCGATACCTACGTTCGATTATGTCTCTTTTGAATTTAGAAGATTCTTCTTCTTCTCTTTTCAGGACACCACTGAAAGCTCAGCGCCAAGGACTTCTGAAACATTGGATTCTGCTGAACTCAGCAGGCCACAAGAAAAAGACTTGGCGAACGATGAAGCCAATACTGAAATAAATGAAGCCAATACTGAGACAGCAGAAAAACCAACAGAAGATCCACAAACAGAAGAGCAACAACTAAAGAGATTCAGGTGGTGGATCTGTCGGAAGAAAATCGTGACGAAGGGGACTGCGGCGACGCTGGCGAAGAGGATCAAGGTGACGCTGCAAAGGGAACCATGATGACGCTGGTACTGCCGCAGTCCGAGTCGAAGAGAGTCAAGTTGAGGCAAATGCTACTCAACAGCCTCAAACCCAAGACAACGCTGTTGCAAAGGCTGTTACCTCAACAAAGCATAGGTCGAAAGAAGACTTAGAACTCCTGAAGCAAATTGATCCTGTTAGCTATCTGAACGCCATCATCGAGAGCAAAAGTTCGTCTGATGCTAGTCAGGAGGTTCCTACTCTGTCGGGGAAGTCCACTGAAACTTCTCCTCTCGATGAGGCTTTGACGAAGGTTAAGGCTCAGTTTTTCAAGAAGGACTTGATGAAAGCTTTGGAGGGGGACCCTACTGCTCCATCATATTTGGGGGCTGTTTTGAATGTCGTAGACTTGTTAGCTGTGCCTCCAGAAGTTTCAGGCTTTATCATGGAGTTACACTCCATTATTGATCAAGTCTCAGCAGATTATCGGCGACAAAGGGGCTTTAATAGCCAGCTTGAAGGGTTATATGGCAAAAGCTCTTCTGCATGGACTGCTGTAGCAGAGACAACTTCTCGAATTGCGGAGTTGTCGAAGCAAAAAGCATCTAAACAAGAAGAAGTTGATGCCATCGATCGAGAGAATGCTTCCCTCAAGGCGCAAATCGAAGAAATAAAGGCTAAGATAAATGCCAATACTAAGCGCAAGGAGGAACTTCTCTCGACTGTTCCAGACACCGAAATTCAAGCTGAAATCACACAAGGCCTAGAATTTGCTGAGAAAGCTCAAGCCTTCGACGATCAAATTGACAAGCTTGCGCAAGCGAATGCCTTGTGTAACAAAAGATTGGAGCTGCAGCAAACCAAATACCTTTGACTCAAGGACTCCATCCCCTTCTGATTGATTCAGCCTTTTAACCATATTTTGTAATATGTATTCGACAACATTGCCATTTTGGCTAATTTATAAAAACTTTCCATTTTGGCTTCTTTATGGTTAATTTAGTCGTTACGTGTTATTTATTTTTATCTCTTGGAGTGTAGGTTTGTACTTTTTCAAATATTTACCATTTACTCTCAAGAGCCTTTTATCTTCACCTAGCTCTTCGACTTCATAGGCTCCACCAGAGAAAGTCTGGATAACTCTGAATGGTCCTTCCCATTTGGGTGACCATTTTCCCATGCTTCGATCCCTTCGATCCATGGGAAGAATCACCTTCCAGACTAGTTCTCCAGGCGAAAATGCCTTAGGTTTCACCTTTTTATTATAAGAGTCTTCTACTCTTTTCTTCTGAAGCCTGAGTAGGTCAAGAGCGCGCAATCTTTCTTCGTCTAAATCCACTAGTTCGTCTAACATCATATCCCAATAAATTTCAGAGGGAATATCATAATGTCTCTGAACCCTTGCAGATTGAAGACAAATTTCTGCTGGCAACACTGCGTCATGGCCAAAAGTTAGCCTATATGGTGTTGTACCTATGGCTTCTTTTGGGGACGTTCGACAAGCCCACAAAATCTGGTCTAACGTCTTATGCCAATTTTTTGGCTTCTTCCCAACATGCTTTTTTATCAAGCCAATCACTACTTTGTTCGCTGCTTCGACTTGACCATTTTCCTGTGCATAATAAGGCGTTGATGTTAGGAGTTTGAAACCTGTTTCCTGAGCGAATTCCTGCATCTTTCGACCGGTGAAAACTGATCCTTGATCAGTTGTTATAGTCTCAGGGATTCCATATCTAAAGACAATGTTCTTTTGAATAAATTCAATGACATTTTCTTGGTCTACATTGACTAAAGGGATAGCTTCGATCCACTTAGTAAAATAATCAATGCCTACCAATATATACTTCTGACTCTTTGATGATGCTGGTCGAATCTCTCCAATGAGGTCCAACGCCCATCCTCTAAAGGGCCAAGGTTTCACTATCGAGTGAAGTTCGCTTGCTGGTACATGTTGGATGCCTGTATGGACTTGACATTCTTGGCAACCTTTAGCGAACTCGACACAATCTTTCAGCATAGTGGGCCAGTATAGTCCTTGTCGAAACAACAACCATTTCATCTTATGGCCTACTTGGTGAGCCCCACATGCTCCAGCGTGCGTAGTCGAAAGGGCTATGTATGCCTCTGTTTCACTTAAACATTTTAGCAATACCCCTTCAGGCGTCTTCTTGAATAACTCATTACCCATGAGTACATAACTCAACGCCCTGTACTTTGTTTTCCGTTCTGTCGAAGCTCCTGGATTTTGAAGATAATCCACAATGGGCTTCCTCCAATCCTGCTCTGACAAATTATCTATGAACGAAATTTCGAAGTTACTTTGATCAGCATATCCTAGTCTTGTCGATTCCAAGTTTGTTGGTGATAGACAAGTTGCTTTTATCTTTTCTCGAACTTCGATTGCTCTTTGTAATCTCGTTTTTGAAATCTTGTACCCAGATGCAATTTGTGCCAAGTCGTTGGCTATTTGATTTTCCAATCTGGGTATGTGTCGAATATTGACCATTTCAAATTTTTTCAATAAACGATTTGCTATCACAAAGTACATAATGAGATTTTCTCTAATGCATTTATATTCTTTTGTGACTTGCTTAATGACTAACTCTGAGTCTCCCATTATTTCGACTCGAGTTGCCCCCAATTCCAACAATATTTTAAGGCCAGTAATTAGAGCTTCATACTCAGCCTCATTGTTCGAACAAGAACCTGATATCTTGTACTTGAATGTTGTTGGAATTTTTTCTGGAGAAATGATCAAGACTCCTACTCCTGTTCCATCTTTATGGCTGGAACCATCGAAGTAGAATTTCCAAGGTTCTATCTCCACATAATTAATATCCTCAACTTGAATTGAGTGGTCGACTATAAAGTCTGCAACCACTTGTCCTTTCACTGCCTTAAGAGGCATAAAGGTCAAGGAGTATTCAGTTAATGCTAGTGCCCACTTGCCAATTCGACTGTGCAAGATAGGTTTCGACAACATGTACTTGAAAACATCAAAATGAGACGAAACATACACATCAACTGGTTTTATATATTGCTTGAGTTTTGTACAAGAGAAATACAGACATAGACACAATTTTTCAACTTCGCTATATCTAGTTTCTGCATCGTTCAAAACTCTACTAAGATAGTAAATGGGTCTTTCGACTCCATTCTCATCTTCTTGGGCTAACATGCTTCCCAAAGTTTTGTCGGATGCAGCTATGTACAATCTCATACTCCTATTGCTACAAGGAGGCACCAAAATAGGTGGCTTAGTGAGGTACCCTTTGATTTTGTCGAAGGCTTCTTGTTGCTCTTGCCCCCATTCGAACCCCTCTTTATTCAGTCGAAGTAAGGGTGAAAAGGCTTGAGCTTTCCCACTTAGGTTAGATATAAATCTCCTTAAGAAATTTATCTTGCCTAACAGAGATTGCAGTTCCTTCTTATTCGATGGCGCTTTCGCTTCCAGAATAGCCTTCGTCTTGTTCTGGTTGATTTCGATTCCTTTCTTGTGGACAACGAAGCCCAAGAAATCTCCAGCTTTCACACAGAATGCACACTTCAAAGGGTTCATCTTCAGACCATGTTCTCTCATTCTTTCGAATGATTGTCGAAGGTGGTCAATATGATTCTTCCTGGAAACAGATTTTATAACAATGTCATCAATATATACTTGCATAAAAGTGTTAATAAAATCATGGAAGATAGAATTCATTGCTCGCTGGTATGTTGCCCCAGCGTTCTTTAGGCCAAAAGGCATCACTACCCATTCGTAAGTGCCTAGAGCCCCAGGGCATCGAAAAGATGTTTTCGACACATCCTCTTCAGCAATGAATATTTGATTATATCCTGAATAACCATCGAGCATACTCAGGTATTCATAGCCAGCGGCAGAATCGACTAGCATTTTCGCCACAGGTATAGGATATTCATCTTTGGGCGTAGCAGCATTCAAATCTCTGAAATCTATGCACACCCTTAATGTACCATTTTTCTTAATTACTGGCACAATGTTTGCAATCCATTCGACATACCTTGTAACGCGTATGAATTTGCACTTCAGCAGTCTTTCGACTTCCGTTTTGATCTTCGACAGTATTTCTGGAGCGAAGCGTCTTGGACTTTGCTTGATTGGCTTCTTCCCAGGTTTGATTGGCAATTGAAGTTCTACCAATCCTCTGTCGAGACCAGGCATTTCGTCGTAATCCCATGCAAAATAGTCCTTGAACTCTTTCAACAATTGGATTACTTCCAACCTAAGTTCTGGGTCAATTTTGGCGCTGATGTAAGTTGGCTTTTTCTCTGACCCTTCACCTAAGTTGATTTCTTCTAAAGGATCTTGTGCTAACATTTTAATGTTGTTCGCCAAGGGGTCCTTATCGAAGCCCAAAGGCTCATCGTCATAGATGGCGTCGAGCCTCTGTCCCTGCATTCCTTCTGGCATGATATCAGGAGGTTCTGGATCGAAATCCTTTCCTGGACTTGCAGCAGATAGCTGTTGATCATTGGCCTGTGTGGCCATGTACTTTACTTCGGCTTCGAGAGCCGTTATCATATTTGTTTCGGCTACATAAGCCGAAATTCGCTTCAAAGATTGTGACTCAGTCATTATCACTGAATTCACTTCCCCAACCAGTTGGTTGGATATCAGTTAACCCACTGAAGTCTATGTGGGACAAGTCTTCTCTGTCCCATTGAAAACCATGCTCAGGATGCAGGTATAGGGAACAAAAAGTGTTTGGCACTGGTGCCAAGTCGAAGTCAGGTGTTGGACATGGCCCTATGTGAGCCAAGTTCTTGTCGAAATCTGCCAGCCCTAGGTGATTCACTTCGCCCAGGTAATAGCTTTGATCTGCCTCTATGTTTTCGACCATCCCATCTGGACGCCATAGCAGCAACCTCTGGTGCATTGATGATGGCACAGCTCCAACACCATGAATCAATTCACGGCCCAACAAAAGATTGTAGTTAGGTTTGGCCGATATGACCATAAACATTGTTGGTCGAAGGATAGATCCTACCTTGATATCCAGTTGGATCACTCCCATAGTGGTCCCTATGCCGCCCTCATAGTTCGACAGGACCATGTTGTGAGGCTTAATGTCCTCATCCCTTTTGCCAATTTTCCTTAGCATAGAGTGAGGAATAATGTTGATGGTTGCCCCACAATCCACCAAGATTTTATTCACTGTAGTTTCTTCGAGTTTAGCCCTTATAAATAAAGGCTTGAGGTGATTTTTCATCGCCTCTGTAGGTGGTTCGAAGAATCCATTTTGTTCCTTAGTAGTGCCATTGTCCATGACGAAATAGCACACTGGCCTATGTTTGGCCATTTCTTGCTCCACTTCCCAATCACTCGTTTCGACCTCCACCTGTCGGTTGAACTCTCTGGGCAGCACTGATACTATATTCACCATTATGTCCAAAGTATCATCAGACTCAGAACCATCTTCGTCCTCGATTTCACCTTGGTTAGGCCAAACTAGCCTGTTGGTTACTGGCTCTCTTTCCAGAGGTTTCCTTTGCTTCCTTAGAGGAACATTTGAACTGGTTTCTGCCTTTGGTTCATTGGCAGCCTCCCACTCAGCTTTCCGTCTCCTTTGGTATCTCCTCCATTGAGATCGAGACATGGGATTTTTCCCTTTGTAGTTGCTTGACACATGTGCAACTTTAGGGGCAGCAACTTGAGGCTCTTTCTTTTGTGTTAAAGATGAACCCCTTGGCACGTCGAAAGAGTGCCATCTCTCCTCGCTTGGCCTCTTTCGACCAGATGTTTTGTACCAGGTATCTACCGGCACATTAGTTGGAGGCCTGAAAGTCAATGGCCTCTTTTCTTGGTTTGAACCTCTTTGGGAGGCTCTTCTGGGGTCATGTCGAAGATCAACATTTTCCCTTCTCTTATTTGCTGCTCTTACGCCTTGAATATGCTCAGCAGCTCTTTTGTCAAAGATCGAACTGCATCTTGGACACAGCATCACCTCTGACTTCTTTTTCTGGCATCTTTGCAGGAAATCTGCCAGATTTTCATTTTCCCGAGGGAAAGCAGTCTTGTTAGCTTGTTCTTGCCTCATGGCCTCCTCTGATGCTTTTGGGTCAGAGACTTCGACCATGTTGACATTCATTGTATCTTTGTTGGCAAGAGTCAACTGCTTCATTTGAATCTCCAAATTCTCCGTCTAGCCTTGAACTGTGGCCAAGTGAGAACTGGGTTTTGGTCCAGTTTTTTGGGCTTCAACGGTCTCCAGCTTTGGGCTTTCGACCGCTTTCTGAACCGCTTCAATTGTCTTTCTGGATAAATTCCCAGAAAAACTGCCAAAGATTGGCATGTTGATATGGTCCTTTGAGACTTCAACCATTGTGATTCCTGGCCTCTTCGACTGGCTCCTGGATGTCTCGATCACGTTCACCTCTGAAGGCTCAGCATAGTGGGCTTCAGCCTGCAACGGATTAGAGTCGACAGCCATGGGGGTCTTGTCAGCAAACTTCAACCTCCCTTCTTCGATAGCGTCTTGCACAAGATTCCTGAAAAGAAAACATTGAGAAGTTTTTTGGCCCAAAAAATTATGATATTTGCAAAAGCCTCTCTTCTTTCTTTGATCAAGAGGAGGCACTTTTACCCCTGGGGGTACTATCATTTGGCCATCTTTTACAAGCAAGTCAAAGATCTCATCACATTTTGTAATGTCAAAACTATAAGTCTTTTTGGGGAACCTATTGTTGGTCCTTTCTGGACCAATGGGATTTTTCCCACTTGAGGGGACTAACAGTTTGCAAGAGTATGGTGGCCCTTGTTTTAGTTCCGCTAAATCGACTTCTCCTTCTTCGACAATTATAGTATCGTCGAAGGGTTCTGGATCTTCGTCATCCATCTCAACATACGCTATCCTCTCTCTCTTATGAGTTTTCGTTGCCTTTGCCTTTTCAGCTTTGAGGCGTTCTACCTGTCGAACTCTATCGGCCAGTTGGGCCATGTCTCTCAGGTATTGAGTGTCTAACTTCTTCCTAATGGAATAATCTAAACCACCTGCGGCTATTTCGACTAACTCATGTTCCGGCACTTGTGTAAAACATCTTGCTTTGAGCAACCTAAACCTATTTAGATATTCGTCTATAGGTTCAGTGAAACGTCTCTTTACACTGGCCAATTCTTTCAGGCTTATCTTGGTTTGCCCCATGTAGAATTGTTCATGGAACAATCTTTCCAACTGGGTCCAATGATGGATCGAATTGGGGGGGAGAGTTGTAAACCAAGTAAAAGCGTTCTTTGTTAAAGAACTTGGGAAGTACTTAATCCTTAGGTTTTCGTTATTCGAAATATCTCCTGCTTCGATCAAGTATCTCGCCACATGTTCGACAGTAGATTCTGTCGTGTCCCCGGAGAACTTAGTGAATTTGGGGACTTTACATCTAGGAGGTAAGTCTGTTTGTAACACATATTCTGACAACGGGGATGTGAAGTTGGGCCTTCGAAAGCCCATGTTCATCCCATTTTGAGTCATGATCCTTTCGATCATGGTTGCCAGATTATTTTCCAAACCCATGTTTTGGTATTGGATATGCTGAACTACTTCGTCAGCATTTTGGTTTCTGTTAACTAACCTTACCTCTGGGGTTATTACCCTAGGTTCCTCGACAGGTTGCTCCAATCGTTCCCTAAGGTTTTCTTCGACAGGCTGTTGGACCTGGTTGATGGTGGTTTCTTCCTCTAAGAATACACCCTGGTTTCCCCTTATTTGCGCCCTTTGTGGCTGTCGAATAGGTTGGGGTACTCCAAAGAAATCAGCCAAACGCGTCATTTGCGCTGTCATCTGCTGATTCGATTGAGTAGTGTTTTGTATTAGAGGGTTCAGCACTGTACTTAAAGTTTGTGCCAACATTTGCACCATATCATGGTTGCTTTCGTCCATTTGTTGCCTCAAGACTGCTGTCGAGGCATTTGTAAGGCCATGTGCTACTTGGGACGTTCCTCCTAAGAGTTGGGTCCTATTTCTATTCGCCATACCTACTCCAGAACCTTGGAGTGGCGAAGAGGCACTCACTAAAGGGTCTGAAAAAGTGGACGCAGCATTCGTCCGGCTAGCCAAGTCAGAAGTTGGCATGCCATAGAGTGGTTCTCGATTATGACCGCCTGTCATAAATCCTGGGGGAACAAAAGGCCTTGTGCCTAAATTTCCCCTTGGTGGGGGAGTTCCCAAAGGCACTCTGGGGCCTGTGAACGAAGGTAATGGCCCCGTTGCTGTGACCGTTACTGCTGGTGTTGAACCAGCGGTTATCGCTTCACTTACGGTCGGGATAACCGTTGCTCCCACATTCGTTTGTGGGATTTCGTTATTGTTTGGCGGATTCGCCATCTCTTCCCTTCTTCTGGAAGTATTGGTATCGTTAGTGTATATTCTACCACTTCTCAATAACATGCAACACTCCTCGAAAAAGATGAGATTATGTTCAAAATTCAACACACAGTCCCACCAGGTGTGCCAATTTGTTTACCGTGGTTATTGGTAAACAACCGTTGATCCTCCAAATGGTTACTTATTTGGTTACTCGCAGGATCGATCAGATTGATCCTAAGACATAGGTTGATTTTGAGGTTTTGATTAAGTTGGATAATGGTTAAATGACAAGAAAATAAAGAGGCTTTAAGTAAATTGCATGAAGAAATAGGCTTGGTAAAATAAATGAAGGCTTGAAATAAATGGCTTCGACAGGGAAAGTAAAGAAGAAAGCAAGTAAAGTTTCTGGAAATTAAATGACTTTAATTAATAAAAGTGATGTTTCACACATACATTCTCAACAATTCTTTCTCACGCACTGGGTACTCGAATCTATATGAGTGACTTTGTATATAATTGTGAACACACGCGAGAAACTGCGTGAACTACTACTATTTATACTAAAACATCCCAAGTAACCGTCGGGCAGTTACACTGCTTCGAGATGACTCCACTTTGCACGTTCTCAGCGTTCGACGCTCCAGATCTTTGCACGTTGCACTTGGTAACCGCTGGAAACCGTTTTCCCTCCAAACGCTTGAATTTCAAACCGTTCCACTCTGAACCATCGAACATCTTCGTCGAGAAGCATCTTCGACGAGAAACACCTTCGACGTCGAAGGCAACCAACTTCTCCCTTGGAAGAAATCTTCTAAGTACATTGCCATCTTTCGATGGGCATTTCGACAGACCCAGTTGGTCGAAAACATCCTTCAGCTTTAATGACTGATATTAGTAAAACAAGGGTGTCGAATTTAGGAGCCAACAGTATCATGTCATGAAATAAAGTTACCATGGTGCGCTGATAGGTTGCCCCAACGTTCTTCAATCCGAATGGCATTACCTTGTAGCAGAATGTGCCCTACTGTATGACAAATGATGTTTTCTCCATGTCCTCAGGTGCCATTTTGATTTGGTTGTAACCTGAGAATCCGTCCATAAAGGAAAACACTTTGTGATTTGTCGTATTGTCGACTAGGATATCAATGTGGGGGAGTGGAAAGTCATCCTTAGGGCTTGCCCTATTCAGATCTCGGTAGTCTACACACATTCGCACTTTGCCATCCTTTTTGGTTACGGGAACAATGTTGGCAACCCATTGAGGGTAGGAAGTGACAGCCAAGAATCCAGCATTGAATTGCTTCATAACCTATGCTTTAATCTTTTCTGACATATTAGGCCTCATCCAACGTATCTTTTTCTTTACTAGCGGATAATCCTCTCTCGTAGGCAAACGATGTACCACAATGTCTGTATCAAGTCCCAACATGTCTTCATATGACCAGGCAAAGATTTAAATATAGTCATGTAACAACTGAATCAGACGCTCCTTGACACTGGGTTCCAAATTGGCACCTACCTTGACCTCTTTTTTGTCTTCTTCGGTACCCAGGTTGATTGTATCCACGGGTTCCTCGTGAGGCTGAATGGTTCTTTCTTCTTGTTGTAGCAGTCTGGCAAGTTCCCCTGGTACTTCACAATCTTCCTCACCTTCGTCTTTGGCTTGGTAGATTAGATTCTCAGAGTCACGAAAGGCCATAGCAGTATCATTACCCATGGGATCCAGAATGGATGGATACCTGCATTGTGAGTGTGGGTGTGTGTAAGGGTATAGCTATCTTTGAAAGAAAATAAAATGTAAAAGAAAAACAATGAGCACAAAAGTTCGTATGCGAAAACGTCCATGATTCATTAATGTCATATGAAGATGAAATAATAACCCTTACAAATGGACCATTGTGCCTCGGGTAAGACACAAGATTTTAAGAGTACGAATTGTTTTTGAATATTATAGGTCCGACAAAATGTAAAGATAAATTACTGTGGGATAAAAGTGATTGGGACGAAGTCTCTAGCCTCCCAATTATTGAGCCCTCCATTGATAGTCGGAAAGATCCAATCCTCCATGTTGCAATCTTCACCATCTTCTACCGCGTTTACCTCACGGTTGCTAATCTTCAAGGGTGGCCTTCCAGCACGGGCACGGTGTACATCCTTTTGAGCACTTGAAGTGAAACCTAAACCAAACTTGTCAGACTTATACAAGATATCTGGAAGTTTCCCCCACATGGTGCATCCATCTTCCTCTACCACTGCTTTGGCGTTCTTTAGTGATGACATCCGGAGTGAAGGTCTTGTAATCTTGGGAATCTGGGATACAGTCTTGGTTATTGCCACCTCTTGGGGGACCTCTTCGAAGTGTTGAAATGGAGTTTTAATGAATTCGCCGTCCAATTCCATATATCTGAAAGAATTGAGATGGCTGATCATGTATTCTTCCTCTCCATGGACGGTGATAATCTTCCCTTGAACCGGATACTTCAGCATCTGGTGTAATGTAGAAGTAACAGCACCAACATCGTGGATCCATGGTCGTCCTAGCAGACAGGAGTAAGAAGGGAGGATGTCCATTACATAAAAAGTTGAATTGAAGGTTTGGGTTCAAACCTTTATGGGGATATCCACTTCCCCGTGCACCATCCTCTTCAACCGTCAAAAGCCCTTACCACTATGTTTCTTGGCTTTAAAGTCAATCCTTCACAGTCAAGTCTGTCGAGAGCTTTTTTGGGTAATACATTCAGGGATGAGCCAGTATCCACCAAAACATGGGCCAGAGTTGTGCCCATGCATTCTACTGAGACATGTAATTCCTCATTGTGCTTTCTTCCCCTTAGTGTTAAGTCAGCATCCGAGAAGCCTAGGTCCTTATCCGCAGTTAGGCTGGCCATGCAGTCTTGGGATTGATCAGCGGACGTCTCTTGAGGCACATGGGCTGTTTTTAGGAACTTCACCAAGGCTTTCGTATGTGCCTCGGAACATAGTAGTAATGCCAGCATAGAGATCTTAGAGGGGGTTTACCCCAGTTGTTCAACTACATCGTAGTCACTTTTCTTTATAATTTTTAAGATCTCCTCCATTTCCTTCTTGGAGGTCTCAGGGATAGTCAATGACTGAGCCTTCGTCTGGACAGGCTCAACCATAACACCTTTTCCTCGAGCCTCGGTTAACTCGGCAGCAGGAGTGTCAGTAAGAATGATTACAGGGGTTGTAACGGCTTTGTCAATTGGAGTACTTACAGAGATGATTATGGGTGTAGAAGCGACCTTTGGAGTAGCCACAAGGATAATTACGGGTCCAGAAACTGCTTTTGGGGGAGAAATTTCTGGAGAAAAGATCCTACCACTTCGGGTAATTTTGCTGGTTCTGGCAATATTGCTGATGTCGGAATCTTCTTCTTCGGAATTTATCTCTTCGGCGGCCGGCTAGTCTTGCTTGACGCCATGGTAGTAAATGTCCCCTCCATAATTCCACGACACGGTCTTGTCTGATTCATATGGGACTGGCCTAAGCATTGTGATTATTAAAGGATTTGCTTTCGGAACTGATGTAATTCTAACGAGTCTTTTGGTGGAGACCCTGGAAGAATTGGCGGAAATGGTAATGATAGAAACATCTTCAACAGGAATAGGTGGAACACGAGTCTTTTCAAAAAAAATCTCTTTGTTATCTATCAGGCACTGAATGCCTGCCTTCAACAAAGGACAGCCAGTTGGTGAGGATAAGCAGAGATGGAAAACTTCACTACAGCCCGGGAACACACCAGCTTTCAAAATTTTTATCTTAATAGTCGGAAGTGGGGTCATGACTTCAGCAATTATGGTAACAAACAAATCTTCTTCAATGGCATTGGTATTGTGGCCATGTCTGGGCATAGGAGCATAAATGACATTTGGCTTCTCGGGTGCATCAAACTCAATTTCTTTTGCTTCAATTAGGTCTTGTATTTTGTTCTTCAAGGCCCAACAGTTATTAGTATCGTGAACAGGACTTTCGGAATGATATTCACAACGGGCATTGGGATGATAATGAGGGGATGTTGTATTGGGGTTTTCGGAGCTTCTTTCCAAGTTACCAAATTGGATCTTAGCAGATGAGGTAATACTTGAGACGGAGTCATGTTGATTCTGGTAAACTGCCTGACTGGCCTTTCTACCCTTGACTGATTATTTCTTTGTTGATCAGATGTAGGCTTTGGGATCATAACAGCCCCCACCATTGGTCGGCGTTCGGCTCTATCTTGGTTTCTTTGCGGATATATGGCAGACACCTCTTTCTTTCTGATAAAGGGCTTCCTTACAGTTGTAGAAGAAGATGTGTCTTTCTGAATCTTTCCACTTTTTATGCCAGCTTCCACCCTCTCTCCGGTCAATATTAGTTCAATAAAGCCGACAGATGAACTTCTGATTAAATGGTTGACGAAAGGGCCACATAAGGTGCCTAAGAACATGTCTATCAATTCGCTTTCAGACAGAGGGGGTTGAACTCTTCCAGCCAAATCTCTCCATTTTTGTGCGTAATCCTTGAAACCTTCATTGGAAGCCATGGCCATACTCTAGAGTTGAGTACAGCTAGGCGCCAAATTAGCATTGTATTGATATTGCTTGTAGAAAGCTGCGGAGAGATCTTCCCAATTGTGGATGTTGGCTCTTTCTAGTTGGTAAAACCAGTCGAGTTGTGTTCCAGACATACTGCCTTGGAAAAAGTGCACCCATAAGTCTTTATCAGCGGTGTGGGGTTGAATTTTCCTTACATATGATCGGAGATGAATTTTAGGGCATGACGCTCCATCATACTTTGCAAACATAGGCACTTTGAATTTCTGAGGTATCACAATCCCCGACACTAGTCCCAATTCCTCAAAGTCTAAGCCCGACACCTTTTTTATTTCCATCGCGCTCAAACGCTCTTTGAGATGTTTGTACTTGTCATCAGCTGGAGGATACTATTCCTCAGAGTATTTTTCCTCTTCTTCCTCCTCTTCTTCTGATTCTGACGGGACAACTGTTTCCTTACCTTTCCCTTCTCCTTCACCGGATGTTGTTGGAAATTTCAAAGTCCTTCTTGTTTGCCCCTGAAATCTTCTTCCCATGTTTAAGACTCTGGTTACCTTCTTTGTTTTATTTTTCCTCTCCTCAGCCAGCAAAGTCTTCAATTCTTTCGTCCCCTTGGCTAGGGTCATGAGCAATTGTTGAAACTGCGTATTCTGGTGTTGGAGATCTTTCACTGTTTGCTCGAGATCCATCTTACTGAAATAAACAGTAGAGAGATGAGGAGACTTGTTGCAAAATATCTTCTTATGTTATGATGAATGATCTGTGCATATGCAATGTTTTTCAAGGATTTCAAAGATTCAAATTTGCTTTAGACAAAAAGAAAACACACGTTATATTAATAAGAAAAAGTTTGAGTACATCAATGCCCCTTGGGCAAAATAATACAAAACTCTAAGATAGAAAACTAGTGCACATCCTTTTTGGTGCAATGTAGGCATTCAGAGTCTGCTCCTCATGAAGTAGCCTAGTGAGCTCCAAAACCTTCTTCTCACTTGCGTAGAATTGGGCTTCGAAAGTATCTCGATCTCCTTTGAGTTGTATCCAATCCCTTTGGAGGTCTTCAAGAGATGTGGGCATGTCAGGATGTAGGGTAGTGTATGGAACATCTCCCTTCTTGACAGGCTCAATGATTACCAGGAGAATGGATGGGTAAGGCATCATAAGACTCTGAGCACGAGTTCGTACCCATTTGAGGTAAGGCTCAAGAGGGATGGAATTCTTGTGTCCCAAAGTCTTGCTATCCACCTTGTTTAGCATCCTCCAAGCTCGGATAAATCTCGGGCGAAGACCTTGATCGTCATTGTCGTAGTCGAATACCAAACCTTGAATCAACATCTCGAGCGGGCTATCCCTTCGAGCATAACCAAACTGCCTTAAAGCTAAGCAAGGGTTGTAGGTGATACCTCCCCTAATGCCAAGCAAAGGGACATTAGGAAATTCTCCACAATGGTCGACAATGATAACATTCTCTTTGGAACGGGAGCACCAATGAATGTTTGAATGTTTGAATGTTTGAGCGTCATTAACCTTTGTGACCGCCTTGAACCTTGCTCATTCTTTAAGACTGATTGGGGAAGATGAGAAATAAACCATCTTTCCAAGAGAGGAGTGCAACACATAAGGACACCTCTTTTCCTCATTGTGTGAGTGTGAAAAGAGTGTAGGATATCCCCTAGCAATGTAGGCACTGGGTTGCGTGATATGAAGATTTTGACGGTGTTCACATTTATGAGCTGGTCAGGATTTGGAAACAAAACCATCCCATAGATGAGGAGAGCCACAATTTCCTCAAAGGCTTGTAAGTCTAGGAAATTCCAATAGCTTTGGGATTTCTCAAACAGGAACTTTGCTAAGAAACCTTTGACACCACTCCTTGTTTCCCAATGAGTTGTGACATCAGATGAGTGCAAGTGTATAGCTTGAGCAATCTCTTCTGGCTTTGGATCTCTTTCCGTACCGTTGAAAGGTAGTTGATTTAGAATGGGAATCCTCAAGAGTTGGGAGAATTCTTCCAAAGTAGGCACAAGTTGATAGTCGGGAAATGTAAAGCAATGGTGCAAAGGATCAAAGAACTGAAAGAGCACCTTCATCATATCCTCATCTGCGTTGGAAGTGACCAAGTTGAGTAGACGACCATGTCTCTCGGTGAATAGAGAGTTCTCAGGGATCCTTGAATCTATCTCCTTAATTTGTGGAGGAATTCTTACAAGGTTGACTTGAATAGTTTTCCTGCGAAGTGAATCCATATCCTAGAAAACAAGAACAAAGATGAATCTCAAAAATCCTTGAAATGGTTAGTGGATGTATGTGATGTTCATGATGTCCATGATGTTATGTACAAGCATGCATATACAAAGCAAACAAGTTCTTAGTTTAGGCTTGCATGGAGTTTTATAGGTAAGTACCCTCTTGAAGTTTAGTTGGCTTAAACCTGTCCTAGTAATAGTAATCGGGTTCTAAGGAGCTCAATGTCACCGGATTGTTTCCTTGGTCATTGTTTCAGCTCAAGCCTCTTTAATGACGACCTAAATATCCCAAGAAACCAAACCTCAATGAGTGTAGTATCGAGTATCTACCAACTTCGGACTGCACCAAAGCCGGTCATCTCACTACATCCTACAGACCAAGTTGGTCAAGTAAAGGTTCTAGAAGTTCATTAGTGCTTCATGACATCACTCAATGGCCCGGTATTCTCTTTGATTAACTCAAAGGCTACCGGTACACACAAATATGTCACACTAACATAGATATTGCTTAGACCATGTCGGTATACCCTACACAGTTTCCACAATGTATTTCTACTTACCTATAATGTATCCCAAATCCGGGTAGAGGATTCAAACCCAAACAAAGAACCATAATGTAAAGCATACAAGTCAAGCAATATAAGCAAGTAAATGTGATCTAAACCCTAAGGTAACCCCAATTTTAGAATATTCCCCAACAGAGTCGCAGTTCTGTGATACGGTGGGAGAACTGACTTGGTTGTTTTGAGTTTGTGTTTGCAAATATTGTGGTTTAGCAATAGTCGCCACTAACTTTTCTTTTATCCAAAAGGAAAGGTGAAAAAGCACAGGAAAGACCTTTAGATATATTTTCTTGAGTTCGGGGGGTAGATTATGAAAAGGGAAGGTATTAGCACCCTTTTCATCCATTGTTTTAATGGGTTCTTAGTTGCTTGCTAGATCACTTGCTTTTATTTGAATGTGTGCTTTTGTGATGTGGGTTTTAAAATTATTTTAAAAATGTGACTTTGTAATGATCCTCGTCTCTATAAGAATCCGTACAAAGTGTTGTTTCGAAAATAGTTCAAAAAGATGTTTGTGGGACGTGTTTTTGAAAGTGAATTTAAAAAGGTGTTCTTTGTAAGGGCTCTCGTCTCTATAAGAACATATACAAAGTGTTGTCTTTTGAAAATGTTTCAAAGTGAGAGTGTTGGTGTATATCATGTTTTTATTATGAGCAAGCGAGCAACTAGGAGCGAATCTACCTACTCAAAAGTTCTTAGATGTTATTTTCCTCCTCCTTTAGATGTTGTTATCTTACCATTGTTTTGATAAGTAGCCCCATCGTTGGATGTGAAGGGACGAGCATGGGACTTTTGTATAGTCATAGAAGGCAACTCATGGAACGTTTTAGCAATGTCATTTTAGGGACTATATCGTTTATCGAAGGCAACATCGAGGGTCATCGAGAGACTACGATCTTTTATCGATAGTCTTTGCTAAAATGCCCATGTTCGAGGGACATGACTATTTTTTCCGATAGGAAACAAGTGAGATTACCTTAAGGGTGCTAGTGTGCAAGTGTGTTTAATTGCATGCATTTAGTCTTGATTAGGGTGATCTATTTTCCAATTTCATGTCTTTCCATACACACCCTAATTACTAGCATTTATATTCTAAAGCGATAAATTGCAGAAATATAAAATCCTACGCTATGACAATATTTTAGGGATGGGGGTACATATTTATGAATGGGTATTGCAAATAAAATTAAGTCCTAAGTTATTATTACAACCATATTGAAATGGATAAGAATGTACAAGGAAATATGAAATGAACTTGTTTTGTTTTAGAAAAGAGATAAGTTTGGTTTAAGAAAATATTTTTGATCTTTTTGTGGTGAAAGGAATAAAATATAAATATGTGAATATGAATTTTTTTTGGGTGTTTTTTTTACTAATGATAAAATAAAAGTGATGGTAAAAAAACAAGGTGAAGAAAGACAAAATCAGCACAAATGCTGAAAAGAAGAGGTCAGAAGTTCTGACTCTGGCATACTGCACAAACAGAAACAACGTTATCAGAAATAGGGACAATCAAAAGTTTTGGATCCGCTGGGAACAAAGAGGTTTTCAGAAACTCTGATGCTACTGACAGAACTTCATCTCCCTCTCCATGCTAGTCAGAACATCAGCAACTTAGTCATTTCTTAACATAACAAAGGTTACGTATATAACAATTATGACAAGTTTCATAATGTTTCAGATGCAAAAGATATCAGCAATACATATCAGAAGCAAACATGAATTTTCTAATCCTAATTCTGAGTCCTAATTTTCTCGTGAAGTTCTGAACTGGAATTCCCTCTACTTAGGCAGGCAGATGCATAAAATCTCAGAATATGTACATCATCAGAACCAGAATATCTATATTATATTTTAAACATGCAAAATCTGACAATGCCTAAGTAATATGATGAGAGTCAGCAGAAACTTACCTTGCAGCTGGAACAGATTCTGTGATTTGGAGGTTGGTCCTGAACTCTGGTGATGTTCTGAGCAACTTCTTCTTGTGCCCAGCAGGTTGGAAGTTTTCAACATCTGGAATAGCCAAGGGTGATGTTCTGACTTCTTTGAGGTGGAGGTGGATGGAGAGTGTATTACAGTATGAATACAGAAGTTAAGATAACTTCTAATATGTGAATCAGAAATTGTGTGGATGGTTTTAGTAAAGAAACACTTCAGAACAAATGGCGTTTGAATGCAAGGAATCAAAAGTTAACAAGTTTTGTATGTTGTGTTTACAGTTTTTGGACTCTTGGAAATTTTGCAGGGGTTCAAGGCTTTTCTTTCTCAAAATTTATGACTCTTTTACAGTTGCCAATGTAGTTCAATTTATAGGCAAGGATTTAGTAGCTTGGAGAAATCAAAAGCATATCCATCATATGCTAGGCGTTGACTTGTTCTTGAAGCAAGTTCAAACAAGTATGGTTCAAAATACAAAGTAAAGTGGTTAGCATCTTTTAGCCGTGCCTAAGCTGGATTTGCAAGCAGGAATTAGGGAAAAGTAACTTCCAAAGCAAAAGTAATGCATGGGCCCAACACACTTTTGTACAAGAGTTTTCTTTTCCAAGACAGTAAAGGTACTTTTATGCCACACGTGGGGAAATCCTTTGGATAAAGACTCAAAAGTGGTTGTGAGCATTAAATGAGCATTAAATGATTATGAGATTTATCAAATCAGAAATCCTGCCATGTGAAGCTCTGCCTCATTGTTTGATTCTGGGTCAGAAGTTCAGCTTCAGCATAATTTAGAGTGAACATCCAACTTATGATCTTTGTATCTCCTTGTTCCAGCATGTTCTGAAGGAGCTCTCAGACCTTCCAGGGCGCTTGCAGCATGCTTTGTAACCCTCTTTGAATTACCCTTGCAAACTCTGACTGAACCTTTGTGAAAACTGGCCCAGAAGTTCTGACTAAACTCTACCTTGAAAGTGTTCAGAATATGCTGAGTGCTTTAGTTTTCATGGACGTGTCTTTGAACATTTATAACTTGAAATTCCAGCATTTCTAGGGGAAGTTCTATTTTGCAACATTTTAGATCTTATTGAAATCTATAATTTTTGCGCCAGAAGTTCTTCCAGAATCAGCTTGCATCATGGTGATAAACTGATCAGAAGTTATGAGCTTGTCCTATTTCTTAAACACTTAGAAAAAATTCTAAGTATTTAGAATTTTGACTTTTGAATTTCTTGGTGAAACAAACTTCATATTTCAACGTGTCTTGATGGAATATGATTCTTGAAGCTTGACTTTTATCCAAAAGTAAAAGTTTGACTTTTTAGTGTGCAAATGACCATTTTGCCCTTGTGAATGGCTTTCTTGGAAAATTTGTAATTCATGGTTTGAAATTGGATGGAAGCAAACCTGAGGTTCCAGGTTGATCCTTTGAGAAATGAGAGGGCAAATTTTGGGGTACAACAGAGTGAGAAGGCTTTTATGAAGCCTTCAATTGGGAGAGATGGTAATGAGCGCCATCGAAAGGTTCACTTTCGAACATGGAGATGTAAGTCATTCAAAGCATTACAAGGAAGACACCTTTCGATTGACATGTTGCTTGAATGGGAGCTTCAAAAAGAAGAATATTTGGAATTCAAAAAGCTTTTATCTTATCCAAAGAAACACGTGGAAATCTATTGGTTCAAAGGACATGACATCTTCAAGCATGGCGTGATCGAAGGACAGTAAGAGATGAATCAGCCAAATATGAGTCATCTTAGAGTTTTGGGGATCAATGTGTTTCAGGAATGTGCTTGAACAGGCAAGCAAGGAGTTGGGTAATCAAAGTAAATGCTTGGTGCTCATAAGTCATCTTTCAATTGGCGCATATAAGTTATATTCACCAATCGAAGGTGAACTAGTGATCAGCAAGAAAGATGTTTTTGTAGACATAAGCAAAGGGATGGAGTTGGAATCAAAGAGTCACCTATACAACTACATTCGAAGGATATGACAAAATGAAGCTTCGATAGACCAAGAAGAAGAGGTGGTTGAATTGAAGGAAAGGAAATCAAAAGGAACAAGAACTATTCGATTGGTCTAATTGGATAGTTTTCAGACCAAGCAACTAAGTCAAATAGTGGCTCAATCAAAGAAGCCACAATGATGAGGCCTCGGACCATTCGAATTGGAACTAAGAACCATCGAAGAAAAAAAATTAGGAGCATTCAAATAGTCAAGATATAAGAGTGAAACCTGTCCAGGTTCACTCAAAAATCCAAAATGGTAGAAAATCATCAACAATGGCAACCTTTTAAGACTTTCGATTCTGCCTTCAAAGCCATTATTAATGGCTGATTCTTGCCATTTTCGTTCATCATTGCACCCCTATAAATACAGAACTAAAGCGTAAGCAAATAAGGACAGACACGCATTGCCTACAGACGAAACATTGCCTCCATGCGAAACATTGCCTCCAACCACAAAAGATTTCCTAGACACACAAGAAGCTTCCCTAAAAAACCACCCCAAATTCTCCAAACCTTCACAAAGTTGTCAGAATCGAAGCAATCTTTACAGGCCTCCTCAATCCAAAGCAAGCATTCCACTCATTCCCTGTTGGTAACTTGTCTTTGATCTCAAACTAATTCAATATGTAATTTAAATCCATATTGATCGTATATTCGTGCTATGAATGATGTTTATGAATGTTTTAATGTTATTCATCTGAGTTTCAGTACCCAAACACAAAATACCATTGCTAGGGAATTTAAATGTAGTTCCTTAAAATCTCAAGATTCATGATGTTTCTGGAAAAAGTAGCTTCAGATTTGGACTTAGAGGTTCGAATTAGATGGGGGTTCGAATTAAGGGGAAGGACCTGGGTTCGATACCCAGGTCTTGCATTTTCGTTTTTTTCCTAACGCTTTACATGAAGATTTAGTGTATCCAGCCAGCGTATGCATACCATACACCACATGGTCAACACCAGAAGATCTCATCTGATCCAGATCAACGCATCCAAACGCGCAGATCACGATGGGCACTCAGAGGCTATCCTCACTGGATCACAAGACAGAGTTGGACTCCTTCTATCTTGGGCTTGCATTTTGCAATTCATACCCCCATATTTCTATTGATGTCCTGGCCCATTTACTTTTTCCTATTTTTTTTATTTATTTGTTTATTTTTCCTTTTTATATAACATTGTAAAATCAAATAAAAAATCACAAAAAATATTAGGTTAGTATTTTTTAAAATTAATTTTGTAAATTAATTGATTAATTATTTTAACCCTTTTCTTAATTTAAAAATAAATAGACTTAGGATTTTAAATCAAATTTCTTTCCTTTGTCAAAAACAAGCAAAAAGATTTTTCTTTCTTTAGGATTTAGACGTCCTTTATAATTCGCGCGCGATTTTATTTTAGCATTATTTGTTCATACTATTGTACCTGCTTCCTGGTTGTAATAGTTTAAAATAGGATTTTTACTTTTTCTACTTTATTCCCCAAGTTTTGGACATGTAAATAATCCCCCCTCCCCGAAGCCTTGTAATAGCTAGGATTTACAATTCCCGCACTTTTAATTTCTACAAATTATTAATTGCTTAGATGTATGATTAATAGGATTTTATGGCAAGACTAAAAGCAAACATTAGAAAACATAACACAAGATAAATAACTGAAAACAACACAATTACACATGCGCATCTCTAGGGTACCCCACTTTGGTTGCGTTCGGAAAACAGCCAAAACTCTCGAAACGTGAGAAATTTCAGCGGCTACCCTCCGGTTTAAAGATCATAAGTCCCTCAATGACCCTCTCTATGTTTCCTCGGTAAAAATGATCTTAAAACCCTAGGGTAGTTGCTAAAGTTTCTTGCCCAGTTGCCTTTATGACTGTATAAACGTTCCTTTGAATGTCCCTTAAAATCCAACAACTAGGGCTACTTACTCACTAATAGTAGGATAGCACTGTCTAGAGGAAAAGAGGAAAAGAACGACCCTTTCGAGTAAAGTAGATAGTTGATTAGATGCTTGTTCAAAAACAAATTTTTACACATACACAAACTCCTTTCAAAAAAACATTTTCAAAACGCTTTATCAACACTCTTGAGGACTGATAAAAGATTTATCATAAAGAAAATCTCCTTACTATTGGCATTTCAAAAATACTTTTCAAAAACACACGAAGCACAAAGCATTTCAAATGAGCTAAGCATCTAAGAGCCCATAGAAAACTGTGGATGGAAAGGGTGCTAACACCTTCCCTTTCCATAATCTACCCCCCTTACTCAGAAAACTCTTGAAAGGTATTTTTCTGTTCTTTTCACCCTTTCCTTTGTTGGAGAAAAGTCGGTGGCGACTCTTGCTTACCACAACATTTGCAAACACAAACGTAAAACCAGTATAACAGTCGGTTCTGCCACCGTATTACAGAACTGGCGACTCTGCTGGGGACATCTTATAAAAATTATGGTTACCTTATAGTTTAGTTCATTCTTTATTTGCTTTACATTGTGTGTTTTGTTTGCTTTATCTTTGGGGGCTTGCCTGGGCTGTTACTAAAAGATCCTACACTCGGATTTGGGGCAACTTTTAGGTAAGTAGCAATAGATCGTGGGGACTGTGTGGGGGTATACCAACAAGGTTGAAACGATAGCTACGTTGGTGTGACGCATTTGTTAGTACTGGTAGTCCTTGAGTTTAGTCAAGGAGAATACGGGGCCACTGTGTGGTGTCACGAAGCACCAACTGACCTTATAACCTTTAATTGAACAAACTTGGACATTAGGAAGTAGTGAGATAGCCGACTTTGGTGCAGTCCGAAGTTGGTTGATACTCGATATTACGCTCATTGAGATTGGACTTTGGGGATATTTTGATCACCAATAAAGAGGCTTGTGTTGAAACAACGCACGGTGAAAAAAGATCAGTGATATTGAGATTCCCTAGAACCTGGTTACTTTCTAGGACAGGTTGAACCAACTATACTTCAAGAGGGTACATACCTATGCAACTCATGCAAGCCTAAAACCCAAGGATCTGTTTATGTGCTTGTATATACTTTTTTGCACATAACATCATGACATCATAACATGGCATATCACACTAACCATTTCAAGGATTTTTAGGACTTATCTTTGTGTTTGTTTTGTAGTACATGGCTCTCACTCGCAAAAATACTATCCAAGTCAACCTCGTAAGAGTGCCTCCTCAAATCAAAGAGTTGGAATCAAGGGTTCCTGAGAATTCTCCATTCACCAAATACATGGTCGACTCCTCAATTTGGCCACCTCAAGCCCTGATGAAGACATGGTGAAAGTTCTCTTTCAGTTATTTGACCCTTTACACCATTGTTTTACATTTCCCGATTACCAATTGGTGCCTACCATGGAAGAGTTTTCTCAGTTATTGGGAGTTCCTATTTGCAATCAATTACCCTTCAACGGTATGGAAAGAGACCCAAAACCTGAGGAGATTTCTCAAGCTCTGTATTTACAACGGTCCGAAGTTGTGGAAAATTGGGAAACAAGAAGCGGTGTCAAAGGGTTTCTAGCCAAGTTTTTGTTTGAGAAAGCTCACTATTTTTAGGATACTTTGGATTTACAAGCCTTTGAAGAGGTGTTGGCCCTTCTCATCTATGGGACGGTATTATTCCCTAATCCAGACTAACTCATAGATGTGATACGGTCAAAGTTTTTATGTCTCGTAACCCGGTGCCTACTTTACTTGGAGACATTTTGCACTCTTTTCACACTCGCACCGTAAAGAGAAGAGGGACCCTTATATGTTGCACTCCTCTGTTGGCTAGGTGGTTTACTTTGCACCTACCTCAATCTATTTTGAAAAATGATCAAGGCATGAGGTGGTCTAATAGGTTGATGTCCCTCACGCATTCGGATATGCACTGGTGCCCTCGATCTTTGGAAGACGTTACCATCATTGATCTCTGTGGGGAATTCCATAATGTCCCTCTCCCAGGCATTATGGGAGGAATCACTTATAACCCTTGTTTGGTGTTGCGACAGTTTGGGTATGCTATGAGGGATGTGAAGGAAAATTGCGACCAAAAGCGCAGCGGAATTTAAAATTTTCCTTTAGCGATCCTTATGAATGAGCATGGTCAGTGATAGAAATATTTACCTCCTGTGGCGAGGCAGAACTTTGATGTTGTGATCACGAGCGTTGATGAAGAACAACGCCTCTACTCAGTCCACACGAACAGATCGCTTCCGGTCACAGTGCTAGCTGATCACGAATGGAAACATTGAGTGAGAGAGAGAGAGAGTCAAAAACGAAAATGCATCAAGTGAAATTGCTTCATCACAAGGGATCTATTTATAGAATCACTCGTGTGGGCTACAAGCTAAAAGCCCAATTAAGGCTGTAAGCTAAAAGCCCAATTAAGCTTATGGACATCATACCTTATGATGTACCATATATCACTTATCCACGTGGTACCTTACCATTTTCTGTATTACACTTAAGTGCACCGTACCTTACGGTGTTCCTTATTTATTCTATCTCTCATCAACCTGTCCTTATGTGTGTGACCCTGTAGGTTTTCGCGACGTTGGCAATTATATTAAATCACACATTTAATATAATAAACAGTAAGCGGTATCTAGCAACACATCACTGTTACCCAAGTCACGAAAATGTCATGTGATCTGACCAAACCTTTTCCGTGATAATATTTGTGTTGTACAATTACCCTTTTGCCCTCATGTCTATATTGAACACAAGGCATACACTGTGTCACCCTTGTCCAGTTCAATATTGGGCCCTTAGACATTTATCCTGTTATGCAGGATGAGCAAATTCCATCTAGGTCACTCATGTCCCTTAGCATGCTTTGTGAAGTACCCATCAACCATCTTTATAGTCATCCAGTTATGGATGACGTTTGATCAGTAATAAAGTACTTGACTCTACATCTAGGGTCCATAGTGGTTTCAGGTCGAAGGGTGGTATACACCATTATCATCATGAGAATAACTTATGACACTTTGCATAACATTCTATGTAGTATTCTCATAACGGGTCAATCCAGTATAAATATTACTCCTAATATTCATACCTATGTCAAGACTTGATAACTCCTTATCTATGATCCATGAGATGTGATCATCAATCTATCTTCATAATAATCTTAATGCTTTAATGTTATCCCACTTCACATTAAAGCTTGACTACGGATACTTTAAGAATAGTTTCTTATGTTTAATGAGATCTCATGATTAAGTCACACTTAACATTTCATTAAACCAATAAACCATTCTAGGGACTTTATTATTTTGGAAAGCAAACATAATAAAGAAATGCCTTTTATTATTAATAAATAATTCGATACAAGTACCAAAAGTATTAGCCTCTATGGCTTACACCAACAATCTCCCACTAGCACTAGAGCCAATCAGGCATACCCCTAATACCCATAGATCTAGTATGTCCATCATGCTTCAGCTGCGTAAGAGGCTTTGTTAATGGGTCAGCAACATTGTCAAGTGTAGGTACTCTACATATTTTCACATCTCCCTGATTGATTATCTCTCGAATGAGATGATAACGCCTAAGTGTGTGTTTGGATCGTTGGTGAGATCTAGGCTCCTTAGCTTGTGCGATAGCACCATTGTTATCACAATAGAGATCAATTGGATCCACAATGCTATGGACTATGCCAAGTTCACTAATGAACTTCTTGATCCAAACAGCTTCCTTTGCTGCAGTTGAGGCAGCAATATACTCAGCCTCGGTTGTAGAATCAGCAACTATATCTTGCTTTGAACTTTTCCAGATCACAGCGCCACCATTTAAACAAAACACATAACCAGATTGCGATCTAAAGTCATCCTTATCTGTCTGGAATCTAGCATCGGTGTATCCAATTACAGCAAGCTCTTCCTGACCTCCATATATCAAGAATGAATCCTTAGTCCTTCTCAAGTACTTAAGGATATTCTTGACAGCTACCCAATGAGCATCACCGGGATTAGACGGGTACCTACTCGTTGCACTTAAAGAATACGAGACAACTGGTCGAGTACATAGCATGGCATACATGATAGATCCTATTGCAGATGCATATGGAATCTAATCCATGCGATCCCTTTCTTCCTTACTTGAAGGGGATTGTGTTTTTGACAGACATATTCCATGTTGCATAGGTATGAATCCTTTCTTGGAATCATGCATATTAAAGCGTCTCAACACTTTTTCTATGTATGTACTCTGACTTAGGCCAAGCAGTTTTTGTGACCTATCTCTATAAATCCTGATTCCTAATATATAGGCTGCTTCACCTAGGTCCTTCATTGAAAAGCATTTCCCTAACCAAGTCTTCACTTGTTGCAAGGTAGGGACATCGTTTCCAATGAGTAATATGTCATCTACATATAATACCAGGAATACGATCATGCTCCCACTAACCTTCTTGTAGACACAAGGCTCATCTTCATTCTTGATGAATCCATATTGTTTTACTGTTTCATCAAAATGAAGATTCCATCTTCTGGAAGCTTGCTTCAATCCATAAATTGATCTCTGTAACTTACATATCTTTCGGGCTTCTTCTGGTATGTCAAATCCTTCAGGTTGTGTCATGTACACATCCTCAAGAAGATTCCCATTAAGGAAAGCAGTTTTGACATCCATCTGCCATATTTCATAATCATGATATGCAGCGATAGCAAGTAAAATCCGAACAGATTTAAGCATTGCAACTGGTGAAAAGGTTTCATCATAGTCAACCCCATGAATTTTTTTATAGCCTTTTGCAACCAGTCTTGCCTTATAGGTATGTACCTTACCATCCATGTCAGTCTTCTTTTTGAAGACCCACTTGCATCCTATAGGGTTAACTCCTATAGGAGGCTCTACCATGGTCCAAACCTGGTTTGTGTACATGGAATCCATTTCAGATTTCATGGCTTCTAGCCACTTCTCGGACTCAGGACCAGTTATGGCCTCTTGGTAGGTCACAGGCTCATTTTGATCCATGAGTAATACATCACCCTGATCACTTATGAGATATCCATATCTCTCAGGTTGTTGACGTATCCTGCTTGACCTACGCTGGTCTTGTTCTACTTGAGCAGGTTGCTCTTCCACAACTACTTGTGTTTCCTGCTCTAATTCCTCCATAGGTGTATCAATGCTTTGTGGTTCTTGAATTTCTTCAAGCTCTATTTTCCTCCCACTGATTCTTTTGGAAATAAAATCCTTTTCCAGAAAAACTCCAGTTCGAGCGACAAACACTTTGCCCTCAGAAGGATTGTATAAGTAATACCCTCTTGTTTCTTTAGGATACCCCACAAATAAGCATTTGTCAGATTTGGGCTCAAGCTTAGTTGAAATTTGTCGTTTCACATAAACTTCGCAACCCCAAATCTTCATGTAAGACATATGTGGTTTCTTACCACTCCATATCTCATATGGTGTCTTCTCAACCTTTTTGGATGGAACCCGGTTAAGTGTGTAAGCTGCAGTCAATAGTGCATGTCCCCAAAAGGAGTTCGGAAGATCGGCGTGACTCATCATGGATCGGACCATGTCTAACAAGGTTCGATTTCTTCTCTCAGATACACCATTCCATTGTGGTGTTCCGGGAGGAGTAAGTTGGGATAAAATCCCACATTCCTTTAGATGGTCATCAAACTCTAGGCTTAAATGTTCACCGCCTCGATCTGATCGAAGAACTTTAATATTCTTACCTAGTTGGTTTTGTACTTCATTCTTGAATTCCTTGAATTTCTCAAAGGTTTCAGATTTGTGTTTCATTAAATACACATAACCATATCTACTGAAATCATCAGTAAATGTGATGAATTATTGAAAACCTCCTCTGGCTGGTATGTTCAGTGGTCCACATACATCAGTGTGTATGAGGGCCAAAAGATCATTAGCCCTTTCACCTTTTCCTGTGAATGGGGACTTTGTCATCTTTCCAATTTAAACAAGATCTGCATGTCTCATATGATTCATAATCAAAAGAGTCCAAGAGTCCATCTTTATGGAGTTTGGAAATGCGTTTCTCATTTATGTGGCCTAAGCGACAGTGCCAAAGGTAGCTTGGATTTAACTCATTAGGTTTAATCCGTTTAGTATTAATGTTATAAATTGGCATTTCAAGATCAAGGACATATAGTCCATTGTTCATTTGTGCAGAAGCATAGAATATATCATTCAAATAAATAGAGCAACAATTGTTCTTTATTATAAATGAAAAACCAAACTTGTCCAAACAAGAAACGGAAATAATATTCCTACTAATTGCAGGTACATAATAACAGTTCTCTAACTGAATTATTAAACCACTAGGTAAAGTCAAAACATAAGTTCCTACGGCTAAAGCAGCAACCTTTGCTCCATTTCCAACTCGTAGGTCAACTTCACCTTTTGCCAAATCTCTACTCCTTTTTAGCCCCTGCACATTAGTACAAATGTGAGAACCGCATCCAGTATCTAATACCCATGATGCAGAAGTAGATAAATTAATTTCAATAACAAAAATACCTGAATTTGAAGTCCCTACTCCATTTTTCATATCTTCCAGGTACTTTGAGCAGTTTCTCTTCCAATGTCCGGTCTTACCGCAATGGAAGCAAGTGCCCTCCTTTGCTATGCTTCCACTAGGCTTCAAAGCAGGAACATTAGGTTTAGGCTTGGCAAATTCCTTGCCTTTCCCTTTACCAACCTGCTTGGTAGGCCTCTTGTTCAGCTTCTTTCCATTACTGACCATCAGAATGGACTTCCCTTTTGTCTTCATATTCTGCTCAGCAGTTTTCAACATGCTTAGCAATTCTGGAAGACTCTTATCCATGTCATTCATGTTGAAATTCATGACAAACTGATTAAAGCTATCTGGCAACGATTGCAAGATAAAATCAGTTGCAAGTTCCTTTCCAAGCGGAAACCCTAACCTTTCAAGGTTCTACACATACCCAATCATTTTGAGTACATGGGGACCTACAGGGTTTCCCTCAGATAACTTGCTGTTAAAAAGGGCCTTTGAAACCTGAAACCTCTCATTTCTTGCCTGCTCTTGATAGAGCATTTTCAGATGTCCGATCATATCGAACGCTGACATGTTCTCGTGTTGCTTTTGCAACTCCGAGTTCATAGTAGCTAGCATGAGACAAGCGGCTTTGTTAGCATCATCAAGATGCTTCTTATAAGCTTCTCTTTCTGCCTTAGGTGCCGAACTAGGCGGTTCCTCTTCAGGAACAGGTGTCTCCAAGACATACAGCTTCTTATCGTGCTTGAGGACAATCCTCAGATTTCGGTGCCAATCCAGGAAATTTGTCCCAGACAATTTTTCCTTATCTAGGATTGATCGCAAAATATGGTTGTTTGTTGTCATGGTAATCTACAAAAAAATGAAAATATAAGTATCATTAAAACAACATATTTAATTAGGCCTTTAATCAAATATGCTCCCACTATTTTACTCAAACCAAATTACCCTCATCATTTGATTCGGAAAATCTCGTTGGAAGACTTTCTAGTGGGTCGAGATCCACATTTCACTTCGTTCTAAGTCAGCGTTAGGCTGATTACACAAAACTAGGTTATTTAGGTAGGAACTCCTTCCAATTGTATCTCATACAACTCTCGAATATTTTCAATTGGGTGAATAACTCCTTATTCTAATTCATCATATGAGTCATTCCCAACTCTTGCTTCTAAACATGTATAATCTTATTATAATGTGTTTAGTTAAGTTTGACCCATTGTTTTAGCAGTTGGATATTACAATTATCCCATCGCACCTTACTAATATAGAACATGCACCTCGCGTAGGCGAAACCTACATTGTTCGATACTAGTCTTGATGAGTGCTAAAACTTCGAAAGCATGAACTTAATATTTAACTTGAGGGATTTTGTTATTAGTTTGATCTCACCGGCTTAACATGCAATTCGTCTCTCTCATGCATCAACATACAAACACATGCATCAACATACATAAAAGGATACAGTTATGGCCCCTAGCGCAATTGTTCTCCCAAGCCAATGAGAGAACCTAAGCTAACCTAATAACGATCTAAACTTCTCCAAGCAAGATCTCCAAGGTTATCCTCCTTTGATATTGTATTCTTCTCTTTCTTCATAACATTACATTACATAAAAGAAACTCGTTTTACATACGAGGGAGTGAGATGAGAAAAGAAGTTACATCAAGAATTTTAGAGAGAGGCACGACACGCAGGCCGTATTTTACAATCCCAAAACAAAATAAAGGAAAAAACTAAGGCCATAACTGATCACCACAAGACAATAATAATAAACACACTTTTATTATTAGTTTAAATTTTGTTAATTAAAAAAGGCAAATTAAATTTCGATGATTGATCACACTACGCAGAGTTAGCCGGGGGTCAAGGGGGCAGCGCCCCCTTGCGGGGTTGCGAGGGGCAGCGCCCCGGCGCAAAATTTTAATAAACAATTCATTTGAAATCGGCGTCATTTTCACACAACTCTTGTGCATTCACAACCCTAATCGCATAACTCTGCAACAACACAACCCTTGTGCCATCATGAACCCTAATGCAACAGTTTCATGCTGTCAAACACATCTCGATTGATAATTCAGTATGATTAATCACATGCCATTACTTCACCATACTAATGTCGGATTCCGAAGCATATGAACAGTGATCGGTCAAAGGAATAACAATCATCAAGTGTTTGAATGAACGAAACAGAAACAGTATATCACATATACCATCGTTGCATCAGATTTACTTATATCATATATAAAAGTGATCGATCTTATTTGTGTAACCTATGGACGATCGATGTATCGCTGCTTCACCATACTAATGTCGGATTCCGAAGCATAGTCAACATCAATCATCCAAATCATACACAACAGATGCCAAATTTAATTAATCGTTTATTATTCAATTCATTCTGGTTTTAATCGAATCAAAACATAAAATATAGAACATAAACAACTATCAGATCCATGGTTTCGTAAGTGGCTTTGATACCACTGAAGGAAAATTGCGACCAAAAGCGCAGCGGAATTTAAAATTTTCCTTTAGCGATCCTTACGAATGAGCATGGTCAGTGATAGAAATATTTACCTCCTGTGGCGATTCAGAACTTTGATGTTGTGATCACGAGCGTTGATGAAGAACAACGCCTCTACTCAGTCCACACGAACAGATCGCTTCCGGTCACAGTGCTAGCTGATCACGAACGGAAACCTTGAGTGAGAGAGAGAGTCAAAAACGAAAATGCATCAAGTGAAATTGCTTCATCACAAGGGATCTATTTATAGAATCACTCGTGTGGGCTACAAGCTAAAAGCCCAATTAAGGTTGTAAGCTAAAAGCCCAATTAAGCTTATGGACATCATACCTTATGATGTACCATATATCACTTATCCACGTGGTACCTTACCATTTTCCGTATTACACTTAAGTGCACCGTACCTTACGGTGTTCCTTATTTATTCTATCTCTCATCAACATGTCCTTATGTGTGTGACCCTGTAGGTTTTCGTGACATTGGCAATTATATTAAATCACATATTTAATATAATAAACAGTAAGCGGTATCTAGCAACACATCACTGTTACCCAAGTCACGAAAATGTCATGTGATCTGACCAAACCTTTTCCGTGATAATATTTGTGTTGTACAATTACCCTTTTGCCCTCATGTCTATATTGAACATAAGGCATACACTGTGTCACCCTTGTCCAGTTCAATATTGGGCCCTTAGACATTTATCCTGTTATGCAGGATGAGCAAATTCCATCTAGGTCACTCATGTCCCTTAGCATGCTTTGTGAAGTACCCATCAACCATCTTTATAGTCATCCAGTTACGGATGACGTTTGATCAGCAATAAGTACTTGACTCTACATCTAGGGTCCATAGTGGTTTCAGGTCGAAGGGTGGTATACACCATTATCATCATGAGAATAACTTATGACACTTTGCATAACATTCTATGTAGTATTCTCATAACGGGTCAATCCAGTATAAATATTACTCCTAATATTCATACCTATGTCAAGACTTGATAACTCCTTATCTATGATCCATGAGATGTGATCATCAATCTATCTTCATAATAATCTTAATGCTTTAATGTTATCCCACTTCACATTAAAGCTTGACTACGGATACTTTAAGAATAGTTTCTTATGTTTAATGGGATCTCATGATTAAGTCACACTTAACATTTCATTAAACCAATAAACCATTCTAGGGACTTTATTATTTTGGAAAGCAAACATAATAAAGAAATTCCTTTTATTATTAATAAATAATTCGATACAAGTACCAAAAGTATTAGCCTCTAGGGCTTACACCAACAGGATGGTCCTCATGATGCACTGGTTCAAGGAATTACATTCGATTATGAGAACGATGTCCAAGGGTACCGCTAGAGGTTCATTTGAACATGGGGCATGGTGAACAAAGTGGATAGAAAGACATTGGGGCATAAGAACTCCATCACTTTGGAGCCTTATCTTATATGGGTGTGAGCACGCACTTAAAGGTTCGTGATGCCTTACCCCGCCATCCTACCTATCATCATGGAACCTATTTCCGAGAGAGATGTACCTCATACTATTCTCCATCCTGACATGCCGACTACTCTCGAGGAGTTGCAAAGATCTTGGATTCAACTCAAAGAGGAACGAGACACCTTTGAAACCTAGTTCTACGTAAGCGAGAAAAAGGTTTTGGAGCTTACAAGACAACTGCATGAAGAACAGAGTTCGAATGCCTACATTACTCCAAAGAGGATGCGCTCATGGGAAGCCTGAGTCCTGTTTGATTTAGGAGTTTTGTTTTATTTTTGTTTCTTCCATTGTAAGCCCAAAAGGCATCGTTGTAACCATTTAAACTTATCAATGCAATTAATGTTTGTTCTCTCTTTGTCTAAGCAAATTTAAATCTTAAAAGTCCTTGAAAACATTGCATAAGCATATCATGCATATCATTACATAAGAAAGTATTTCAAGGCAGGTTTCTTATCTTTTCGTTGTTTATTTCAGCAAAAATAAATGGCTCTTGAACAAACAGTTAAGGATCTTCAAGCTTAAAACACTCAATTCCAACAAATGTTCCTGGCTCTGGCTACGGGACAAGAAGATTTGAAAGCTCTCATAATCAAAGAGAAGACAAAGAAGGCAAAGAAACCAGCTGGTGTCTTGAATATGGGAAGAAGGTTCAGAGGGCCGGCCAAGTGAGCTCTAGATTTCGCAACCCCGTCGGATGAAGGAGACAATCAATAAGAAAAGAACAAGGAAGGAGATAACAACCCTGGGTCTGATGAAGAAGAAGCAGATTATACTGAAGAACAATATCCTCCTACTGATGACAAGTATAAACAGCAGGAGGACCGTCTTAATGCTATGGAGATTCAGAGGGTATCTTGTCTGGATTTTGAAGAGTTAGGAATGGTCTCAGGGTTGGTCATGCCACAGAAGTTCAAGGTTCCCATATTTGCTAAATATGACGGGGTTTCATGTCCTAAGTTGCATCTAAGATCCTATGTCAAGAAGATTCAGCCTCACACTGCTGATAGGAATCTGTGGGTACATTTCTTCCAGGAAAGTCTATCAAGGACTCAATTGGAATGGTTCTATTAGCTGGAGGGAACCAACATCCACAACTGGGAAGATCTGGCTGCTGCTTTCTACAAGCAGTACCAATACAATGCTGAACTTGCTCCAACCCGTACATAACTTTAAAGTATGTCTATGGGTTCCAGCGAGGGTTTCAAAGATTACGCCTAGAAGTGGAGGGATCTTGCGGGAAGATTCCAGCCTCCTTCGTCTGATAGAGAGCTCGTAGACATGTTCTTGGGCACTTTGTCTAGTCCATTTTTCAACCATTTGATTGGAAGCTCTTCAGCTGGGTTTACTGAGCTGATATTGACTGGGGAACAAGTAAAAGTGGGTATCAAGAGTGGTAAGATTCAGAGGGACGCGTCTTCAAGTACAATGAAGAAACCCTTCACTGGAAAGAAGGAGGTCAGTGCTGCTTATGGCCAGAGAAATCAAAGCAAAACTGAACATCGTCCGACGGTAGGGGCTGTGATGATTTCTAACCCTGCATCAAATTAACAACAAAATAATCAGCGCAGACAGGATGCGCCCATAAGACAGTTCACCCGGATTAACATGTCCTTATCTCGGATTTTTCCATACTTGTTGAAGTCTAATCTGGTCACTCTAAAGGAGGCTCCTAAAAATCCAAATACTGCATCTCCCTGCTACAACCCAAATACTCGATGTGCCTACCATTCCGACAGTCTGAGGCATGATACAAACGATTGTTGGGCTCTGAAAAACAAGGTGCAAGATCTTATCAAGGAAAATGAGATTTAGTTTGACCCTCCGGATACCCCCAGTGTAATAACTGCACCAATGCCCAAACATGGCCAGGGTGTAAATGTTGTTGATGATGACCTGTTTGTTTCTTCTGCTGATGAACTAGTTACTCCTCTTCCGATTGTTAAAAAGAATCTGTTGCAAGCTAGTTTATTTCCGGGTTGTAGTGAAGGTTGCCACCTGTGTATGTCTCTACCCAATGGTTGCTTGTTGTTAAAGATAGGTGTCTAGTGCCTGATGAACAACAAAGAAATTATGTTTGATAAAGTTCCCTTTACAAAAGTTCTGTGTGAAAACATTTCAATAATTACCATTTCCAACAATCCTCCCAGGGTCTCCTCCAAAAGACCCGTCAAGATTGCATACGTTCTTAAGGTTTCTCCTTTGATTATCACTTTTCCTAGGCCAATACCATATTCCTCCGATAAAGCTGTTCTTTGGAATTATGGGGCTGACGTTTACTACCATGGCGTCAAGCAAGACCTATTGGCTATTAAAAATGAAGTTGCTGAAGATACTGATCCTGACATCGACAACATTGTTGGGACCAATAAAATTACCAGAAGAGGAAGGGTTTTCTCTCCTGAAATCTCTCTGAAGACTGTTGCTACTCCCGTTGTTACTCCTGTTGCTACTCCTATTATCGTTCCTGTTGTTATCCCTGCTACTGAGTTAGCTGAGACTTGGGGAAAAGAAGTATTGGTTGAGCCTGCCCGAATGAAGGCACCTAAAGAATCTATTCCTGAGGCTTCTAAAAAAGAAATGGAGGAAATTTTGAAGATTATACGAAAGAGTTATTACAATGTGGTGGAGAAATTTGGGTAAACCCCTTCAAAAATTTCAATGTTGGCCTTACTGTTATACTATGAAGCCCATGATAACGCATTAGTAAAGTTCCTAAAGTCTGCTCATATGCCTCAAGAGACCTCTGCCGACCAATTCGAGAATTGCGTTTCTAGTTTGACGGCTGACAATGGACTCGGTTTCTCTTATGCAAATTTAACATCCAAAGGGAAAAAGCATAATGATGCCCTGTATGTCTCCATTGAGTGCAGGGGCACTACCCTAGCTCATGTTCTGGTGGATACAGGTTCATCGTTGAATGTTTTACCTAAGAATGCTTTGGACAGGTTAGATTATGAAGGGCTCACACTGAAGCCAAGTAATATTATGGTGAGCGCCTTCGTTGGTTCCAAGAGAATGGTGCACGGGGAGGTGGACATCCCTATTAAAGTTGGTACTCAGAATTTTGACTCCACTTTCTATGTGATGGACATCCTCCCATCTTACTCTTGTTTATTGGGTCGCCCTTGGACCCATGGGGCTGGTGCTGATACTTCTACTCTGCATCAAATGTTGAAGTACCCAATCAACGGGAAGATTATTACAGTCTATGGCGAGGAAGAATATATGGTGAGCCACCTGAAATCTTTCAATTATGTTGAGATGGACGACGAGTTCATTGAGACCCCTTGCCAGAAATTTGAGGAGGTTCCTCAGACAGTTGATGTGACCAAGACTGCTACTAGTGTCCTAAAGATTACCAGACCTCCATTGAAGATGGCTTCTCTGAAGGATTCCAAAGCAGTAGTCGAAGAATATGGGTGTACAATTTGGGGCCAACTCCCTGATATTCCCTACAAATCTGACAAGTTTGGTATGGGTTTTACTTCAGGAGCCCAAAGAGTTGTTCGTCGTGCTCGTGCCGGAGGACCACCACTACGCATAAGCAACCATGAAATCAATGCTCTGGAAGACAGTGATAGTGACTGCGACATGGACAAGTGGATCTTCCCAAGTATCAGCGGTGGACTTAACAATTGGGAGGCCAAAGATTTTGTTCCTATTACTTTTATTCAGGAGTAATTGTCTTTTTGTTTTTTGGGATATGTAATATTTGAACAATTGAAACTCTAAAGCCTTGTGCTTTTCCCGAGGATCAATGGTCTATTTGTGAGGGTTATTACCTCATCTTCATATGTCATTAATAAATCATTGGACGTTGTGCATGCAAATTTTACGCTCTTTGTCTTTCTTTTCTACTTTTACTTTATCAAAAACTGATATGCTCTCTTACACACACCCACATATCAAACTGCAGATCCCCATCCACTCTGGATCCTATTGATAACAGTTCTGCTATTTCCAACTATAAATTTGAAAATCCGATCTACAAAGCCGAGGACGAAGGTGAGGAAGATTGCTAAGTATCAGGAGAGCTTGCCAGACTGTTACAACAGGAGGAAAAGGAAATACAACCTCATGAAGAGCCGGTTGAGACAGTAAACTTGGGTATTGAGGATGATAAGAAGGAAGTAAAGATAGGTGCCAATCTGGAGCATGGTGAAAAAAAGCGGTTAATTCATATGTTACATGACTATGTTGATGTCTTTACCTGGTCATACGAAGACATGCTGGGGCTTGACACTAATATTGTGGTTCATCTCCTGCCGACAAAAGAAGACTGCCCTCCCGTGAAGAAAAAGGTTAGTCGTATGTGACTAGAGATGACAGAAAAGATCAAGGCGGAAGTCATGAAACAGTTCAACTCAGGTTTCTTAGCTGTTACTTCTGATCCACAATGGGTTGCTAATGTTGTTCTGGTACCTAAGAAGGATGGTAAAGTACGTATATGTGTGGATTACAGAGACTTGAATAGGGCAATCCCCAAGGATGACTTTTCGCTTCCCCATATTGATGTTTTAGTTGAAAACACCACAAAGCATAAGGTATTCTCCTTCATAGATGGTTTCTCCGGGTACAATAAGATCAAAATGGCACCTGAAGATATGGAGAAAACAAACTTTGTCACGCAGTGGGGCACTTTCTGCTATAAAGTTATGCCATTTGGGTTAAAGAACACTGGGGCAACCTATCAGTGTGCCATGGTAGCTTTGTTTCATGATATGATCCATCACGAGATAGAGGTATATATTGATGATATAATAGCCAGGTCTGAGACTGAAGAGGAGCACCTTGATCACTTGCATAAGCTTTTTGAAAGACTGAAGAAGTACAAACTGAGGCTGAAACCGAATAAGTGAACTTTTAGGTTAAGATCTAGTATGCTCTTAGGCTTCATTGTCAATGACAATGGTATTGAAGTAGACCCTGCAAAGGTTAAAGCTATACAAAAAATTCCAACTCCCTGCACTGAGAAGGAGGTTAGGGGATTCTTGGGACGTCTAAACTACATTGCTAGATTCATTTCCCATTTAACCGCTACTTGTGAGCCAGTCTTCAAATTACTAAAGAAAGATCAAGAAGTGAAGTGGAATGACGATTTCCAGACCACCTATGACAAAATCAAGGAATATCTTCAAGATCCCCCAATTTTGATTTTGCCGGTTGAAGGGAGACCTCTGATTATGTACTTAACAGTGTTAGAGAACTCAGTGGGGTGTGTGCTGGGGCAGTATGACAGGTCTGGTCGAAAAGAGCATGCAATATACTACCTTAACAAAAAGTTTACTGACTGTGAAACAAGATACTCACTGCTCGATAAAACTTGATGCGCTTTGGCATGGGCTGCTCGTTGACTGAGACAATATATGTTGACTCACACTACCTTGTTGATATCCAAAATGGATCTTATCAAATACATCTTTGAGAAGCTAGCTCTCTCCGGAAGAATAGCAAGATGACAAATGATCCTGGACAAATTTGATATTCAGTACACAACCCATAAAGCAATCAAGGGAAGTGTATTAGCTTATCATTTCGCTCAACAGGCTATAGACGACTACCAATCCATGAATTTTGAGTTCCCTGATGAGAACATCATGTTAGTGACTGATTATGAAGAACCTGGACTAGATGAAGGACCTGAAAAAGGATCCTGATAGACTATGATTTTTGAAGGGGCTCCTAACGCACTCGGTATTAGCATCGGTGTTGTGATCATATCTCCCGAAGGCTGTCATACTCTCTTCACTACCAGACAATGTTTCAACTATACCAACAACATGGCTGAATATGAAGCATGCATTATGGGTCTCAAAGCTGCTATCGACTTAAGAATTAAATTTTTGAGTGTATTTGGAGACTTGGCCTTAGTAATCAGTCAAATCAAAGGAGGATGGAACATGAAGCATCCTAATCTCATCCCTTACCAGGAGCATGTGCTGACAATGATTCCATATTTTTAAGAAGTTACCTTTGAACATATTCCCCAAGAAGAAAATTAGTTAGTGGACGCGCTAGCTACTATGTCATCCATGTTCAAGGTCATGTGGGATAATGAAGCTCCTTGGATCACTATTGAGAGAATGGATGAACCAGCATATTGTTACGAGGTTGATACCGATGAAGTAATGGACAAACCTTGGTTCCATGAAGTCAAAAGATACCTTGGAGCCCAAGAGTATCCCGAGGGAGATTCCATCAATGATAAGAAGTTCCTAAGAAGGTTCTCTGCCAAGTTTTTCCTCAGTAACGAAATCCTCTACAAGCATAACCACGATTATACTTTGCTTCAGTGTGTGGATAAGAGTGAAGCAGAGAAGATTATGTTAGATTTGCACGAAGGTATATTTGGCACCCATTCTAGTGGGAACACAATGGCTAAAAAAATCCTACGGGAAGGATACTACTGGTCCACTATAGAAGCAGACTGTTATCAGCATTCACGAACTTGTCACAAGTGTTAGATCTATGCTGATAAAGTACATGTACTCCCGGTCCCCTTGAACGTCTTGACTGCTCCCTGACCATTCGCAATGTGGGGCATTGATATGATTGGAGATATTAGACCTACAACTTTTAATGGGCACCGCTTCATCCTCGTCGCCATCGATTACTTCACAAAATTGGTCGAGGAGGCCTCATTTGCTTCTGTTACCAAGAACGTTGTGGTCCGATTCATCATACATAAACTTATCTGTTGGTATGGTATTCCAGAAAGAATCATTATGGATAATGGAACCAATATCAATAATACTATGATCACCGAGCTATGTACGCAATTTAAAATTCAGCATCATAACTCTTCTCCTTACCGGTTGAAGATGAATGGCACTGTAGAGGCTGCTAATAAAAACATCAAAAAGATCATACAAAAGATGATGGTGACATACAAAGACTGGCACGAGATGTTACCATTTTCTCTTCATGGTTATCGTACCTCAGTGTTCGTGTCAACAAGGGGAACTCCTTTCTCTCTGGTATATGGTATGGAAGTTGTCCTTTGCATCGAGGTCCAGATCCCTTCCTTGAGAATCATGAAAGATGCAGGTTTGAATGAAGATGAACGGGTTCAGACTCGACTTGCCCAATTAAACCTGATTGAAGAAAAGAGGCTCACGGATGTCTATCATGGTCAGATGTACCAAAAAGTATGATTAAAGCTTTTAACAAGAAGGTCAGATGTCAGGTATATTAGGCTGGTGACTTAGTAATCAAGCGCATCATACTGCCGCAAGGTGATCCCAGGGGTAAATGGACCCCCACATACGAAGGGTCATTTGTGATCAAGAACATATTTTCTGGTGGAGCCATGATCTTAACCACTATGGACGGTGACGACCTTCCGCACCCTGTGAACGCGGACATAGTTAAAAAATACTACGCATGAACAAAGACCCGCTAAGTCGACTGATCTAGGAAAAAATAAGGGCATCTCGGCGAACCAAAAAGGTTCGCGCAAAAATTTGGGATATACATATGGAAAAATCTGTACACCCGATATGTCGAAAACTTAAAAAGGCGGCTTGGGCAAAAAAGGGTATTCTGGTAGACTGAAAACCTGAAAGGGCGGTCCAGGAAAAAGTTATGGATTTAAAGCGTATAACTATGTCCCATGGGATCACCTTACAACCAATCTTTGGTAATAACTATCAAGCTCAAATGGTACTAATCAATCCAGTCAGCTTCAGACAAGCAGCAAAAGAGATGAGACACTTAAAGACATAAAGGCAATAGTAGAATGGGAAACCAATGAGATTATTTCATATAGTTGTTTTTTCTTTGTATACTATTTTGTATAGTTTTCATTATTACGATGCCATTCTCTTACTAGGATGTTCGTTTCCTTGTACAAAAAACCCTTATTCAAATTAATACAAAAATTATCTCTTTGAAAGTGTAAAACTATTTATTTTTTATCTTTCTGTTTTGTTTGCAAAAACGTCTAGTGATTATTTTTGAACATATGCATTTGAATACGATTACTGTTTACAAATACACGCATGAAAAAATAGAAAGATAGTTACTAATGGCTTTAAGAAACGAGACAATGTCTAAAGGCCCTCTGCAAATCCCTGCAGATACATTCTCCTGCAGGTACAGAGGCAGGGGAATCCTACTATAAAGTCACTTCCATATCCTCAGCATACAGCCTAATGATGTCAGGTGTTCTTATATCCCCGACGGAGCAAAAAATTCCAATTACTTACCCGACATCTCAATGAATTCCTTATCCTGGTTCACAAGCTTCTTGGGTTTCCCAATAAGGGTTTCATAAAAATCCCCAAGCAGTTTACGGAGTTTCCCTTCCCCAACATAGTTTATTTCTCTAACAACGGAAATCCGTCTCTCAGCATTTCAACTTCAACAAAATTTGAATACTTACACTCTTCATCCCCAGCAACAATCAGGGATCTATTTCCCCTAGTTCAACAACATTGCAATATAACAACTGACACGTTCATACATTGTATTCATACATTATTTTACAAGCGTCATAGCATATGCATCACAAATACATATATCAAAATCTCATATATTTTGAGAACATCATTACCCAATGCACTCCATGCATCATGATATTGCATACAACTAATTCTTTACCTTTTCAGGAAAGATCAACAGACAGATATCATCAAAAAATTTCAAAAGTTCCAGATTAATATCTGAAATAAGACAGGACAACTATGTGTGAACGACTGATTGTAGATTAATACCTGGAACCAGACAGGACAACTATCTACATGAGCAGATTGAAGATTAACTCCTGAAACAAGACGGAGAAACTATCTTTCTTTCTCTAAGGTCAGAGATTAATTCCTAAAACCAGACAGGGCAACTATCTCAATGACCAACACAAAACAAGTTCCAAATTAATACCTGAAACAAGACAGGACAGCTATCTATGAACGACTGATTGTATATTAATACCTGGAACTAGACAGGACAATTATCTATATGAGCAGATTGAAGATTAACTCTCGAAACAAGACGGGGAAACTATCTTTATTTCTCTAAGGTCAGAGATTAAATCCTGAAACCAGACAAGGCAACTATCTCAATGACCAACACAAAAGAAATTCCAAATTAATACGTGAAACAAGACAGGACAACTATCTGTGAATGACTGATTGTAGATTAATACCTGGAACCATACATGACAACTATCTACATGAGAAGATTGAAGATTAACTCCCGAAACAATATGGGGAAACTATCTTTCTTTCTCAAATAGGTCAGAGATTAATTCTTGAAACAAGACAGGGCAACTATCTCAAGGACCAACAAAAGCAAGTTCCAGATTAATACCTGAAACAAGACAAGACAACTATCTATGAACAGTTGACTGTGGATAAATTCCCAAAACAAGATGGGGTGACTACCTACACGACCAGGCGAAGTAATCTTACACAGATTCCTTCTCATATATTTTCAGATGCAGTTTCACACGGGCTCATCCTGAAGCAACCCTACACGGGCTCTTTCTCATATATTTTCAGATGCAGTTTCACACGGACTCATCCTGAAGTAGCCCTACACAGGATCCTTCTCATATATCTCCAGATGAAGTCTAACACAGACTCATCCTGAAGCAGCCCTACATAGGCTCCTTCTAATACATTTCCAGATAACAGTTAATTTCATTCTCCCTAGTAAGTTATTGTGAAGCCTAGATTTTATCCAGAAAATAGCTAACGTTCATCTCTCCAGTCTAGAGATAACTCCTCAGTAGATCCATGGACAGATAAAGCTCATAGACTCTATTCCCATAGAGTTTTCCTCGAGCGGGAGAACAATAGAAATTAACATTCCCCAGTGGAGTCCTCCTCAGACAACAGGAATAGGAATCCCCATAAAGAGACCTCTTATGAAGTCAGCATCTACTCTGGATGGCATCTTTAAGCCCATCTCCGACAACTCTCAGTCATCTTCTCCAAATTTCATCTGTAAGCCCATTCCTGACATCATCAACCAACGGCGTTACTTTATGTGAGTGCAAATTTCTGGGCATCTCTAATGTTCAATCATCTTCCACCTTAAGATCACGAAAGGCAGACAAGCCAATCTACATCTTCAGGTTTAAGAAGATTGAACAGAGGCAGTTGTTGTACCCCAAAATTTTCTCTCCCGTTTTTATTCAAGGCATACTCATTAAGGTCTCCAATTGCTCAAGGTTGACCAAGAATTGATCAGATAAATTCTCCTCTTAAGCAATGGCCTTTCAACTAATTTCACTTTTCACCAAGATGTGCGAGTTCCAAAGCTTCAAATAATTTCCATGACACCTTATATGCCTCAGTATAATGGCACAGCTGAAAGAAAGAAAAGAAGTGCACATGACAAAGTGTAGGTCGAAGGCTTAAAATATGCCTAAGGGCTTTTGAGTCGAAGCAACTTCAGCAACAGTATGCAGGCTAATTTAATGCCCAACGAAACACTAGAATCGAAGGAGGGTGAGTTTGAAAGAAAGCGTGAGAAGGCTTTTATGAAGCCTTCGATTGGGAGACATGGTAATGAGCTCCATCGAAAGGTTCATTTTCGAACATGGAGATGTAAGCCATTCGAAGCGTTACAAAGAAGACACCTTTTGATTGACATGTTGCCTGAATGGGCGCTTCAAAAATAAGAATATTTGGAATTCAAAAAGCTTTTATCTTACCCAAAGAAACACATGGAAATCTATTGGTTCGAAGGAAATGCCATCTTCAAGCATGGCATGATCGAAGGACAATTAGAGATGAATCAGCCAAATATGAGTCATCTTAGAGTTTTTGGGATCAATGTGTTTTAGGCATGTGCCTGAACAGGAAAGGAAGGAACTGGGTAATCAAAGTAAAGGCTTGGTGCTTATAAGTCATCTTTCAATTGGCGCATATAAATTATATTCACCAATCGAAGGTGAACTAGTGATCAACAAGAAAGATATTTTTGTAGACATAAGCAAATGGTGGAAGTTGGAATCAAAGAGTCACCTGCACAACTATATTCGAAGGAGATGACAAAACGAAGCTTCGACAGACCAAGAGGAAGAGGTGGTCGAATTAAAGGAAAGGAAATCGAACGGAACAAGAACTGTTTGATTGGGATAATTGGATAGTTTTTAGATCAAGCAACTAAGTCAGATAGTGGCTCAATCGAAGAAGCCACAATGACGAGGCCTTGGACCATTCGAATTGGAACTCAGAACCATCGAAGAACAAAACTTGGGAGCATTTGAAAAGTCAAGATATGGGAGTGAAACCTGTCCAGGTTCACTCAAAAACCCAAAATGGTAGAAAATCATCAACAATGGCAACCTTTTAAGACTCTCGATTATGCCTTCAAAGCCATGGTTAATGGCTGATTCTTGCCATTTCCGTTCATCATTCCATCCCTATAAATACAGAGCTAAAGCGCAAGCAAAGAAGGAAAAACAAGCATTGCCTACAGACGAAATAATGCCTCCATGCGGAACATTGCCTCCAGCCACAAAACATTGCCTAGACACACAAGAAGCTGCCCTAGAAAACCACCCAAAATTCTCCAAACCTTCACAAAGTTGTCAAAATAGAAGAAATCTTTGCAAGTCTACTCAATCCAAAGTAAGCATTCCACTCATTCCCTGTTGGTAACTTGTCTTTGATCTCAAACTCATTCAATATGTAATTTAAATCCATATTGATCATATATCCATGTTATGAATGATGTTTATGAATGTTTTAATGTTATTCATGTGAGCTTCAGTAACCAAAACACAAAATGTCATTGCTAGGGCATTCAAATTTGGTTCCTTCGAATCTCAGGATTCATGATATTTCTGGATAAAGTAGCTTCAGATTTGGACTCAAGGATTCGAATTAGGTGGGGGTTCGAATTAAGGGGAAGGACCTGGGTTCGATACCCAGGTCTTGCATTTTCGTTTTTTTTCTAACGCTTTACAAGCAGATTTAGTGTATCCAACCAGTGTATGCACACCATGCACCACATGGTCAACACCAGGAGATCCCATCTGATCCAAATCAACGCATCTAAACGCGCAGATCACCATGGGCACTCAGAGGGTATCCTCACTAGATCACAAGACAGAGTTGGACTCCTTCTATCTTGGGCTTGCGTTTTATAAGTCATACCCCCCATATTTCTATTGATGTCCTGGCCCATTTACTTTTTCCTCTTTTTTCTATTTATTTGTTTATTTGTCCTTTTTTATATGACATTGTAAAATCAAATAAAAAATCACAAAAAGATATTAGGTTAGTATTTTCTCAAATTAATTTTGTAAATTAATTGATTAATTATTTTAACCATTTTCTTAATTTAAAAATAAATAGACTTAGGATTTTAAATCAAATTTCTTTCCTTGGTCAAAAACAAGCAAAAAGATTTTTCTTTCTTTAGTATTTAGACGTCCTTTATAATTCACGCACGATTTTATTTTAGCATTATTTGTTCACACTATTATACCTGCTTCCTAGTTGTAATAGTTTAAAGTAGGATTTTTACTTTTTCTTCTTTATTCCCTAAGTTTTGGACATGTAAATAATTCCCACTCCCCGAAGCCTTGTAATAGCTAGGATTTAAAATTCCCGCACTTTTAATTTCTACAAATTATTAATTTCTTAGATGTATGATTAATAGGATTGTATGGAAAGACTAAAAACAAACATTAGAAAACCTAACACAAGATAAATAACTGAAAACAACACAATTACACATACGCATCTCTAGGGTACCCCACTTTGGTTGCCTTCGGAAAATAGTCACAACTCTCGAAATGTGAGAGACTTCAGTGGCTACCCTCCGGTTTAAAGATCATAAGCCCCTCGATGACCCTCTCGATGTTGCCTCGGTAAAAATGATCTTAAAACCATAGTGTAGTTACTAAAGTTTCTTGCCCAGTTGCCTTTGTGACTGTATAAATGTCCCTTCGAATGTCCCTCAAACATCCAACAACTAGGGCTACCTACTCACTAATAGTAGGATAGAACTGTCTAGAGGAAAAGAGGAAAAGAACGACCCTTTCAAGTAAAGTAGATAGCTGATTAGATGCTTGCTCAAAAACAAATTTTTACACGTACATAAACTCCTTTCAAAAAATATTTTGAAAATGCTTTATCAACAATCTTGAGGACTAATACAAGAGTTATTATAAAGAAAATTGCCTTACTATTGGCATTTCAAAAATACTTTTCAAAAACACACGAAGCACAAAGCATTTCAAATGAGCTAAGCATCTAAGAGCCCGTAGAAAACTACGGATGGAAATGGTACTAACACATTCCCTTTCCATAATCTACCCCCTTACTCAGAAAACTCTCAAAAGGTCTTTTTATGTTATTTTCACCCTTTCCTTTGTTGGATAAAAGAAAAGTATGTGGTGACTCTTGCTTACCGTAACATTTGCAAACTCAAACGCAAAACCAGTATAACAGTCGGTTCTGCCATCGTATTACAGTACCACATGCATTTGTATAAAGACAAGTTGCATTCTGTGTTGCATTTTGAGTCGTTGTATGGTTGATTTGATCATGCTTATGTTGTTAAAATATGATAAGTGGTGAATATGTATGAAATTATTCTAATGTTTTATTTATCATATGTTCTATTATATGGTTCAATATCTCACCCCTTCTGTTTGAATGTTACCCCTATGTTGGTAACGTGCATGTAACCCAGGGTGAAGGCGGTTTACCTTCAGTAGTTCGAGTCGGTGTCATTACTCTGATACGTAACACTCAGAGGGATAAGTGCTTTCTATTTTATTATTATTATTCAATTGTTTCACTTTAAGTTGTTGTTCGTTAAATCCTTGTTATCTGAAGTTGTTTTAGTTGGATAAAGATGTTATATTCCTTTAAGTTGAATATTTGATTTCGTTGCGTGGTTATGAAGGTTGTTGGTTTTAAAAGATTAATTTATGTTATTGTTGGTTCATCCAAGTTTAATGTGTTATGTATCTATAATGAATGTTGTTGTTTTAAGTTAAATTTGTAGCATCCTGATTCAGTTGCCGGAAATTTTATAACTCTGATTTTTATATTAATTGTTGGGTAGAATTGGGGTGTTATATGTAACACCCTATTTCCCCGTCGGTAATTTATATAATAATCAGAGTAAATTAATTTCTAAATAAACATCAACCAAATAGGATGTCACATACTTCTTCAATCACACATGCTTAAAAGTAGGATACACAACACAAATCGCATGCTCATAAGTCTTAAACTTTAATGCATTTATTCGCAGTGGAAAAACATCAATAAATAGTCATCTCAATACTTCAATCAAAATTATAATTATTATCTTTCAAACATCAGCATATTCATAAAATAATTCAAACAACAGAGCAATACATGTTTACTCCTAACATAAAAAAGCAAATCACACGAAACCCCCAAGTGTTACGTATCAGAGCAGACACTGACTCAATCTACCCAACTGAAGGAACTCCTCAGCTAACCTTTGATCACTAGCTACTTCGGATCATCTGCATGTTACCCACATGGAGGTAACATTCAAACAGAAAGGGTGAGATATCATAACAATATAAAAGAAAGCATAATAATGAGCAGGTAAAGAATCAAGTACATAATCAACATATAACATCCTTCTTCACTACAGTTGAAACATATTACTTCTTTGTGTTTACATTCATTTATCTCATGCCCTATTTTGCCACAACGAAAACACCTCTTCACTTCAGTATTGCATTCACTACTCCGATGACCAGGCCTTCCACATTTGTAACACACAATACCAACAGGAGAACCTCTCCCACTTGGCCTTCTACCATCAGAAGCTTTCTATTTTCCTTTGTTAGACAGAGCATTGTAAGGCTTCCAACGATATTGTTCTTGCTTGCCTCTCTTCTCAGTGGAAATCTTGTAGTGAGCCTCGCTATCTTCTTCATAAATCCTGCAGTTGTTCACTAAATTTGGAAATTTACGGACCCACTAATACCCAATTGCCTTCTTAATTTCTAAATTCAATCCGTTTTCAAACTGCACACACTTTGATAATTCAGAAGTCTCTTCATTGTAATGAGGATAATAGTTCGCCAATTCCATGAATTTGGAAGCATAATCAGCTACCGTTAAATTCCCTTGTTTCAGTTCCAGATATTTGATCTCCTTCTTCCTACAGACATCATCTGGGTAATAGTTCACTAGGAATTCCCTGTGAAACACATCCCAAGTAATAGCCTCTCTTGTGCCTTCCAGTCTCTGGCGAGTAGCAATCCACCAGTCATCAGCCTCTCATGCCAGCATATACGTACCAAAACGCACTTTTTGTGCATCAGAATAATCCATAACCCAAAATATTCTCTCAATATCCTTCAGCCAATATTGTGCTCCTTCAGGATCATGCTTCCCTTTAAATGTAGGTGGATGATTCCTCTGGAAATTTCTAAAGCACGAGCCCCATCGTTCCCACCAGCGTTAGTCTGATTCTGCATTGCCTGAGTCATGCCTGCAATTTATTAGCGAGTGCACCATTGCCTCTTCCCGCCATTGCTCTTCTTCATATCACAACATCAAACAACAGTTAGGCAGATAAACATCGACAGTATTCCACCGTCACACTACACTAATGACTTAACAACCTGGCCGGACGAACCGACCTGCTCTGATACCAATTGTAACACACTATTTCCCAGTTGGTAATTTATATAATAATAAGAGTAAATTAATTTCTAAATAAACATCAACCAAATAGGATGTCACATACTTTGCCAATCACACATGCTTAAAAGTAGGATACGCAACACAAATCGCATGCTCATAAGTCTTAAACTTCAATGCATTTATTCACACTGGAAAAACATAAATTAATAGTCATCTCAATTCTTCAATCAAAATTATAATTATTATCTTTCAAACATAAGTATAATCATAAAACAATTCAAACAATGGAGCAATACATGTTTACTCCTAACATAACAAATCAAATCACGTGAAACCCACAAGTGTTACGTATCAGAGCAGACACTGGCTCAATCTACGCAACTGAAGGAACTCCTCAAATAACCTTCAATTAATAGCTACTTTGGATCATCTGCATGTTACCCACATAGAGGTAACATTAAAACAGAAAGGGTGAGATATCATAACAATATAAAAGAAAGCATAATAATGAGTAGGTAAATATTCAAGTACATAATCAGCACATAACATCCATTGTAATATAATGCATACTTTCATAAATATTCACCCATCAAATTATGAATCGGAATTATGATTCAAAAGACCGACACTGACTCAAAGCATGTGGTACCAACAGGTTAAAACCCTCTTTGCAATAATGTCAATTCAGGGCAATCAACTTTGCTCGCCAATACATGCCTTCGCTTTATGAATGCATGAGACACTATCTTGCAACAACATAATTCACCTTTATCATTATTACTCATCACAATTTCGCCAATACAGGCCATCGTCATCATCACTATCACGTATCTTGTGTCATACAATCAAAACAATCATCGTAATTAACCACAACATAAATCATGGCATATAAATCAGAATACACTCACAAATAGGTATCAATATCGGTGAAATAATTAGATAATACATTATAAGTCATTTTTATAAGATGGGAAATAATTTTATCTTTCCAACAATCCAAACGGAACGTCAAACAGACACCTGAGGCAGAAGTTATGAGTTTCAGAAGTTTTCCAAAAATACTGTCAGTAGCAGTGGTAACCGGTTACCCAGTTATGGTAACCGATTACCGCAAGACAGTAACCTTATTTCTTTTAAAATTCATTGTGGTAAACAGTCACCCATTTATGATAGCCGGTTACTGCAAGACAGTAGCCATCCGTGTTCCAAATTTTGATATGGTAATCGGTTACCATATTTGGGTAATCGGTCATCCTGCGACAATAGTGAAAATTTCTGCAGTTTCCATGTTACGATTCTCCCATGTTTCAACATCCAAAATTCATAATTTTCACATCAAAATTTACCTTTTAAGTGTGATAACCATTCACCAACATTTACCTATCAATCTTAACAAGTTCATATCATTCAATCCCATCAAAAACATACCAAAATCACCAAAACCCATTAATGGGGGAAAAACCACAACAACAACCAAATAGGGAGAAATAAAAAAATACAATCATACGACCTAAATTATACCATACCCTATCATTAGGAAACCATTTATAAAGTTAGAATCCCAAATTACCTTAGATTTCTTGGTTGATTCTTGATTCTACGGTGGATCCTTTCCCTAGCTTCCTAGTGTCTCTCTCTTCTTCTACCTTCTATGTTTTTGTTCTATTTCACGTACTGACTCTATTCTCCTTCTTCTCATTCTAATATAGCCTAATAATAATATAACTATCCTAATTAAATAATTATTTAATTATTATTATAAAATAATTATTATTATTTTAATAATATAATAATAATAAGAATAATAATCTATATTACTCCACACACCCCTATCTTTTTACACATTTAGCCAAACAACCCCATAACCTCGACTTTTATAATTCTAAGGCATCTAGTCCCCAACAAGGCATCACGCCACATCATAAAATCCACCAACTCATAAAATTTCACCGCATCATCTTATTATTTAATTAAAAATAATTCTAATTAAATCGGGGTGTTACAACGGTGCTCTCCTGCGCTGCCTTGAGCCACCATTCAACCATCATGCTAACCCAGTTCTTCAGTTGAACTTCAACTGGGAACTTCATATGTTCATACAAACCACCACCCCAAACCCAGAAACCTTCATACCTCTAACTTAAGTCCATCGTGGGCGGCCGTTGAAGGCGCCGTCACAGATGAATGTTCGCCAGGAACATCATCCAATCCCATAAAACTTAGGAACCCTAACCTAACCCTAAAGAATCCTAACCTAACCCTTAGAACCCTAATAATCTCCCACCCAGAAACATCTGCTCTTATGAATCCTAACCCTAGAATTGAAGAACAATAACCCTAAGGGTGAACCCTAACCCTAAAAACCCAAAAAAATCCCCAAATTCCAAATTTCACAGAAGTACAACATTAAACAGAAATCATACAAACATGATAGAAACAATTATGAGTCCTAAAGCTAAGTGATTCTCAACTTACCTCTTCTGAAGTGTCACTCCTTGTATAATTCCTTTGTGATTTTTCCTTTCTCCTCTTCTAATTCCTCCTTTCTTCTTCTTCAGAGGTACCAACTGAATGGAGGCTTAGCTCAAAGGAGTTAGGGTTCTAAAGATGAACCCTAATCCTCTTTTTTGAATGAAGAGCTTTAGAGAGGGTAAGGATTGCGCAACAAAAAAGGATTCTCCAAGAGTTTCTTATCCATCCTTAATTAATTAGCTTAGGTTTCAATTTATAGGTTTAGGAAATTGCTAGATTAGGAAATTGTTAGTGATTTGCTGTTACAAATTAGATTGAAACTTAATTTAGGTTAGGTTGATTTTAGATTGATTTGTAAATTAGCGATTAGATTTTTAATTGTGTTAATGTATTTGGACATTCTTATGTATAAATTTGCTGTAAATCAATAATCAAGTTTCTCAATCAAGAGAATATGTTCAGATCTTATTCAAAATCCCTTGACTTTTGGGCTTGTTAGTGAATTAGGGTTGAAGAATCCAAACTCATGGGCGTAACTTTAAATAATGAAATTAAATAAATATTTGAGATACTAATAATAATATAATAATAAAATTGGATGAAAATAATAATAATAGTTTAAATGAACATCAATAAAAATAATAATACTAACATATAAATAATAAAAATTAATTTAGAAAACGTTGACTTCAGTCAACAACAAAAAAAATATTATTATGGACTCTTCAATACTTAATGGGCCATTTATATAATGAGCCTTTATTTAAATTGTGAAACACACACCCCTTTACTAAATTGAACCCCATTATATCTTTACAAATTTAAAATAAACAACCAATACAATATAAATATAAGTTAATTATAATTTTATACAAAATAACACCAAAGCTAATAGAAAAATGATTAAATAAGATAGATCGACCAACAACATCAGTAGGGAAAATTTGGGGAATGACACATGTCCAAGCACATGTTACAACATCCTAACAGAAGAAGTGAATTGTCAAATCAACCTCTATATACTTGGAGATGTCACTATTGTGGTGAGTTTGGTCATAAAAAGCCTTTTTTCTTCAAATTATGTGGAGATAGAAAAATCTCCAGTTTGTTCAAATGCTAAGAAAGTGAGCAAGAATAGGAGTGTTAAAAATATGTATGTTAACCTTATAGCTCGTACTTCTTTGAGAGACTCAACTAGTGAAAACTGCTATTTTTACAGTGGATGCTCTAGACATATGACATGGGTTCAAAAGATGTTGGTGGATGTCAACCTTATCCTACATGCTCGATTGGATTTGGTGATGGTTTTGATGGACAAATCAAAGGAGTTAGAAAGCTGATGTGTGATGGTTGTCCCAGGTTAGACAATGTGTTGTATGTCAAATGATTGACTGCTAATCTTACTAGCATTATTCAACTGTATGACCAAGGATTATTAGTAAACTTCTCAAAATCAGAATGTCTGGTCAAAGGTGAGAAATTGTACTAATGAAAGGTATTAGGTCCAAAGACAACTGCTAATTATAGGAATCTCAAATAGTTGCTTACTCTTCCATATGTCATGATGTTTGGTTTTATTCAAGTTAGGGAGAAAAAGGATTGGTTTCTAAGAGGTTGGAAAAATAAAGTGGTTGAAAAAGAAAAAAGTGAAAAAATAAAACAAAAAAGAAAATCAAAGAACAGAAAAAAAAAATAAAAGAAAAGAAAAAAATAATAAGATCAAGGTTGTAACAAATGAGCAAATACAAAAATGTGAATAATATTTTTGATTGTTTGAAAATGTGGGAAGTGATTTCTCTCATAGGATTAGGAAATTTTCTGTCAAAGACCTTGAGATATGACCCTCTTTGTTACGTAAGCCACATTACAATCCTTGAACATCATTGTGATTTTTGCTTTGATGCTTTTAGCATGTGTTTTTTTAAGAATGCATAATTTAATCAAGATGTTAGCAAGATTGTCGGGTGAGAAAGTCACTCGTTTTTGTTCTTCATCCTTTGATAAAGTTGTGTGTTATGCGTGATTCATGTTTGAATATGTATTGTCTTAGAATTTCTGACATGTATTTTGTGCTTAGAATTTGTTTCATGATCACGGTGTCCTTGTAGTATAGTGGTAAGCATTACTTTGCTTGTGCTTTTGAACTTTGAACCGTGCATTTGTCTTCTATTCTCAAAACTTGTTTGAGCTTGTGAAATATTGGTAGTTGCTTTGGTTTCTTTAAGTTGTTGAGATTCTTGTTTAAGGAGAAACAAAGTTCTAGGTTGGAGAGAGTTTGATAAGTGCCAAATTATGGTTATTATTAGTAGTATTTTGTGGCATTTATTAGCATAATTCTTTGGATTAATAAGTCAAAACCTCAACTTCCATGTAAATGTTGTTTAGTTTAATCAATTCTACCTTATTTTGTAGGTTTGTATGCTTTGGAGGAGCCTTGGTCATCAACAGGCAAAGAAATGGCTTCAGAATGCAAGTTTGGGAAAAAGTTGTGTTGTAGGTTGGGATAAGCACACTCAAAGCATGCTAGAGATGTTGCTGGAAGAGGATTTTGCGCTTAGCGCTAAATTTTATGCTTAGCGTAGTCTACTATTTTATATTTTTCTATAAATATATTTCAGCTGTCATTTTATGCCCTAGACCCCAAAAACCCATCCAAGAGAGACCCTGAACTCCAAGAACACATTTTTGGAGAGAAAAAGAGAGACACTTAGAAAACAACGGGAAAGGGTGCATCTTGAGGATTCAGAGTTGGGTACACGTCAATCATTGGGAAATCATGCTTGATGCTTGTCCATCTTCATTCTTCTATTTGTTACTAGCTACCATGAGTGGATAAATCCTTTTTTTGTTGGGATTAGGTGTAGTTTTCTATAATAGTATATAAGTTTATTGAATCATGGTGTTGTATACAATCTATTTATGAATCTATGTTGATGTTATCTTTTTTGCTTTTTATCTTAATGGGTTTGGATTGTTATTGAAAAATACGGTTCGAAACTCGAACTAAGATGAACATATGTTAGCTTCTAAACTCTAGACATAGATTTAGGCTGACATTCATAGAGAGTATCAAATCTTAATGCTCCTTGTTGTTTAATAGGCTAAAAGATCATCGATTAAACACTAGGGTAGGGACCATTTAATAGGCTGAAAGATCGTCGATAAAGGTTTAAATCTCATCAGATGTTTAGACATAAACATTGTTATGAGCGATACATTATGGTATTGATGAATATTTAGATTGTGTATAACTGATTGGTAAAAAATTCATATTATATCGGTGGATGAAATCCAATCCTGAGAAGTTCTCTTCTCTTTGAAACTTTACTTTTCATTCGCTCGTTTTACCTTAAACTTCCAAATACTTTGCAAACTTAAGCTTAAAATCTTAGTGATTGGTGAGCGACATTGATATCGCAATAATCCCTATGGAGACGATAAAACAAATACTTACACATTTGATTGCTAAATACTGCAGCAATAGCTTGTCCCATAGAATCTTTACGTCAATCAAAGATGGAGTCAAAGTAAATCATGCTTTGATAAATGTGAGGTGAAAGGGTTTTTTTGATCCAAGAAAGAACCATGTTTTTTGCTCGATCCCGTAGCCCAAAATTAAAGTCAGATGAAATAATTTTTGTTAGGGTCTCATTGATGAAAGATAGTTTATTCTTGGAAGTCACATCAAATCACATTAATATACTCAAATTTTGGTAGTTGTGGTCATCAAGAGGTAGTCCTACAAGGATTGAACCTAAGTTTTCATTGTGACTTGTTTCTGAAAGTAATACACTATTTCTTACCGGAGACCTCTGGGCGATCACTTCTGCAATCACCAAAATTTCCAAACAATTTGCTTATGAACATTTCTCAAATTGGTCTTCCTTTACTCAATAGATTCAACAAAAGGTCTTCCCAGATTAAGATTATTCTTCAAAATGATTGGCTCTTCAACATATTCCTGAAGCAATTTATCCCTCGAGATAATCAAACACTTCATTTGATGCTCATTATTCAAGCTCACTTGATGTTAAACACTTCTTTACATGCAAAAAATGTTTATTATTAGAATGATAATTCTAATGTAAAGATCATGTTTGTCTTGAAGTTGAAAAACTTTTATTGAAATAATGTCGTAACATCGATTTTTGTTTTGTAAAGTGAGTAAAAGATGGTGTGATACCAACTCAAAAGTTTTAGCAAACCTCCTAGGATTCAGATTATCGTACTCTCATTACAGTATGCTTTCTAAATAAGCCATACTTTAGTTAGGACTTTTAAGGGTTGTAATGTGGTCTGGTTCACGATTTCAGAAAAAAGGATTTATGGCTCAAAGTTTATTTGTACCCATCCATTCTCCTTGATGTTCTCCAGTCCTACATTAAGTTAACTCGATACAAGCACTCATCTCTCATAAGGAGTTTATGATGTTTAAGGAACTAATGAGGTTTTTTGGACATGACAGTCACTTGCCTTTTATTATTGGTGTCTGATCACACGACTTTGTTCTTGTTGAGGATTTTTCTTTTGTAATCCTTTTTTCTTTTCGCTTTTCTCATTCTTTTTTGTTTCCCTAATTTTTTCCTGGACTGATTTCTTTTTTGATTTTTAAGTTTAGCGGAATGCCCTAACTTTTTCCTAAGTCACTTGTTTTCAAGTTTTCTACTTAGCGAGCTTTCTTTTCTTTGATTTTTTTATTCATTCTTTTTCTTTTTGAACAAATCGTGTAACCCTGAGTCTTTTGACTTTTTGGAAGTGTTGTGGCTGCCTCGTTCATTGGTCGGCAAGGGATAACCATTATGGATTCAATTTTTTATCGACCTCTTGATGTGTGAGGGATAAGGTATGGTGATCCTCAGATGTTCACTTCTTTTGAAATTTGAACGCTCGATCAAATTAATTGAAGACTAACCGACCCCTGGTTAAATGTGAGGGGTTTTTCTGAATAGAAAAGAAACTCCTACTTCAAGGCTCAAATGGGTTGACTAGGGTTTATCTCCCTTATATGTATGGTGTTTGGGGATTTTAAATAATGCTTGTACATCGTCAAAAGGGTTTTATTCAAAAGCGTACCATCTGAGATTCTAGGTATAAGAGTTAAGCAAGAGTTAAGCAACAAAAAGAAAATAAAAACGTATAAGAGTGAATAAGAATGGATGATTTCAAGACAAACATATTTAATGCATTGTTATTAATATTAAAAAATAGACAAGTTTTGCATACAAGAAAGTATTGAACAAAACAAGAAAGTTTACAAATGAGAATGTAGAATGAACTAAAGGTTTCCAATGTTTAGGAGACTCTCTCTGTCTAGACTTATTTCTTCACAAGATGCTCTTTGTAGTCTTGACATTCACTAGGTTAAAAGAGGATTCAATTCTGACCATCTGATGTGAATGTGATATCCTTTGAATCAAGCAGGTATTGTACCTTATCTTTTAATGTCCTACGGTATTCGATTGAATGGTCAGGTGTCCTAGCATGGTAGTCACAGTGAGAATTAGGATCAAATACCACAGGATAAGGAGAAATAACATGGTCCAACTTCTTGGTTTTCACCGAAGAAGCTTGAGTAACTGAGGGAACAACTGACCATAAGGAATAGGAACAATATCAAACACTATTTTTGGCTTCCTGTACCTCTGCCTACCTTGTTGCTGATGATTGTGTCGATAGTTTTGGGGTTGCGGCGCATACTGCTGTTGTGGAGCATACTGATTTGGAGTAACTGCAATCACTTGATAGTAAGGGATCTGAACTAGAGGATAAGCAGTGGCTTCATATTCTTCTTTGGAAACTGCATTTGCTTCTTAAAAAGTAGTGACACCTTGGATCTTACCAATCTTGAGACCTTTCTCAATTCGTTCTCCCTCGACAATCAAATCTGAAAATTTAGAAGTATTATATCCAACCATCAGATAAAGACCTTGCAGGGTAATCATGAACATGTCCACAAGATCTCGTTCCAAAGGAGGAGGTTGAACTTTGGCAGCTAGTTCTCTCCATCTCTATGCATACTCTTTAAAATATTTGTCATCCCTATGAGTCAAACCCTGGAGTTAAATTCTGGTAGGAGCCATGTTACTGTTATAATTGTACTTCTTGAAAAATTCTTCAGCTAATTCCTTCCAAGTTTGGATGTGTGTGTGTTCAAGCTGAGTATAACATTCAAGAGATGCTCCACTGAGGCTATCATGGAAGAAGTTCATTAGAAGCTTGTCATTTCCCTCACAAGGAACCATCTTATTACAAAATTCCTTGATGTGAGTTATCGGACAAGTGGTACCCTTAGATTTCTCAAATCTGGAGACTTGAATTTAGCAGGGATTTTGATTCCAGGCACCAAGCACAAACTAGAAACACCTAAACCCAAGCATTTGTTACCCTCAATAGCTTTCAACCGTTCCTCTAAGAGGTGAAGCTTTTTCTCAGTCTTAGTCTCATTAACCGGGAACCTGAAGGTGTCAAATGATGCATCAGAAATGTACTCATGGCGTGGAGCCTCATTGACAGGGATCTGAATAGTGTTTATGACATTATGATTTAAGGGAACCTCCTCTGGAGTAAGATTAACACCTGGTGGATTAACATGATTAACAATAGTAGCAGCGAGCCTCTAAAGAGTCTGTCTCAACTCTTCTTGTCCATAGATGATGTTTTGAATAACTTCCATGAATTGACCCATCTGAGTCCCCGTCTGTATTCTCATCTCAGCCATATCTGCATGTAATTGCTCCATGATAATTACAATGTCAGGAAATTAGCTTTGCGGTATTAAGATTCTGAATAAGAGGAAAAGATTGCAATGAGTCTTCAGGTTGAAATGAATGAGATGCATGATGATGCATGAAGGATAAGAAAAATGAACCTGATGTGATGATTGATGTAATGACATGCAACACCATAGGTTTAAAAGTTCATCATATCATGAATAACAAATATACGATCCTCTATGTACTTGTTTAGGTATTGGCATGCATTTTTGGTAAAACCAGGTGTATGAATGTCATGACTGATGTCATAACATTCTAGTTTATTAGGTACAGATTTATTAGGTACCTTTGCAGAAAAATATTGTCATACAGGTGCTGCTGTTTATAAGTGTGTATCTGAGCATTTTGCAAAAAGATCACATTTACCTAAATCAGTAGACAGGTTCTCAGATGTCATAAAAAATGTTAAGACATCCTGTTCTGAACTAACAGTTATGCAGTTTGGGTAATTCTGAGTTTTTTCAGGATTATGACTCAGTCTTTCCAGAACAGAAAATGTCGTGGACTTGGGGTTAACCTAGCTTAACCCTAACCTGGTTGATAAGGTCCTGTGACCTAGTCTTAATGTCAAATGGAATTAACCCTAGCTTTTTGTGGAAACCCTAACTGAAGATGCAGCTGCTATATATTCAACAGGGCTGCTGTTTTGAATGTATCCCTTTTTGACAGAAGATCATTTAGAAGCTGTATAGTTTTAACTATTGTAATCCAAGCAATTATCATTGTGATAAGTGACTTGGAATAGGTTTTAAATTGTAAGGGTTGTGTATCACTCAAAGCTTTGAAGCAAGAGTGTTTGTATGTCTCTTGACTAAAGCTGTGAAGCAAAGTCAAGTTAGGTTTGTGTATCACTCAAAGCTGTGAAGCAAGAGTGTTTGTGTTGCTTGATTAAAAAGTTGTGAAGCATAATCAAGTGTATGTTTTGAAGAGTGTCTTCATCAATTCATTAGTCAAATTATTTTATGTATCACTGCTGTGATTGAGGGGGAGTGAGTAGGAACTCAGGTTTAAGTTGTACTTAGATTGAAGTTGCATTGGGTAGGTCTTAAGTGAAGGAGATAAACTGGTTGGTTTATTCCTGAATTAATATCTCTTATAGTGGATTTCCTCCCTGGCTTGGTAGCCCCCAGAGTAGGTGTTGTTGCACACTGAACTGGGTAAACAATTGACTGTGTTCTTTACTGTTTTTGTATTTACTGTCTTATAGAAAGTCAGATACGGTGTCATAACATTGAACGTGACATTGAGTATCTGCAGCCAGAATTTCAATTGGCATCAGAGCAGGCACCCTGCCTGTATTACTGGGTGAGATCTAGGGATATCACTTTCTGGCACTATGGACAAAGAAGGAGTTCTTGGAAATAGACCACCCATTCTGGATGGAACAAATTATGACTACTGGAAACCTCGTATGATTTCCTTCTTAAAATCTCTGGACAAAAAGGCTTGGAGAGCTGCTGACAAAGGATGGATCCATCCCACCATAACTGAGAAAGATGGGACAATCAGTTTGAAGCCTGAGGAAGATTGGAGTAAAGAAGAAGATGAGTTAGCCCTGGGAAATTCTAAAGCTTTAAATGCCTTGTTCAATGGAATTGATAGAAACATTTTCAGACTAGTACATCAATATGAATTGGCCAAGGAAGTTTGGGACACTCTCAAAACTACTCATGAGGGCACTTCCAAAGTGAAAATGTCAAGGCTTCAGATGTTGACTACCAAGTTTGAGAATCTAAAAATGATGGAAGATGAAACCATTCATGAGTTTCACATGAACATGTTGGAGATTGCCAACACCTCAGGAGCACTGGGAGAAAAGATGTCAGAAGAAAAATTAGTGAGAAAGATTCTCAGATCCTTGCCTAAAAGATTTGCTATGAAGGTAACTGCCATAGAGGAAGCCCAGGACATCAGCAAGTTGAAAGTGGATGAACTAATTGGGTCTCTTCATACTTTTGAGATGGGGATCACTGAAAATGGTGACAAGAAGAACAAGAGCATAGCACTTGTATCTAACACTGATGTTGAAAACAAGGAGGATGAAGAAGAAAATATTTCAGAAGCTATAGCCATGCTTGGAAGACAGCTCAACAAACTCATCAAAAGAATAGATCCAAAGTCAAGGTCTAATGTTCATAATGTTCCCTCTGACATTGACAGTTCCAGCAGAAGACCAAGGTCAGAAGAGAAGGTAAATCAAGGCAGAGGAATTCAATGTCATGGCTGTGAAGGATATGGGCATATTCGAGCTGAATGTCCTACCTTTCTTAAGAAACAAAAGAAAGGAATGGCTGTTACTTGGTCTGACTGTGATTCAGAAAGTAATTCTGAAGAAGAATCTGCCAAACTAGTTACTGCTCTAACTGGTGTTTGTACCTCTGAAAGTGACACTAGTGATGAAGAAGTGACATTTGAAGAACTGGCTGATACCTACAAGAAATTGTGTATCAGAAGTGCTGAAGTCAGTGTGCAGAATGAGAAACTATCAAAACTCATCATAAAGCTAGAGGATGAAAAAAGGGCAGATCTTGAAACTATAAGTCATCTAGAAGGGGAAGTTCAATTGCTGAACTCACAACTGATCCAAATGACCAAATCTGTCAAGATGCTGACTAATGGAACAGACAAATTGGAAGAGATTCTTCAAGTTGGACAAAATGTGGGAAACAAATCTGGACTAGGATTTGTGGAAGCCAAGAAATCTAGTACAGACAAGAAGATCAGGCCTGTTAAACAAATGTCAAAGCAGATGTCTCAACACAACTCTCAACATCAGAAACAGAAATATATGAAGAAAAAGTACCAAAGATGGAGATGTTATCATTGTGGAAGGTATGGACACATAAAGCCCTTCTGCTTCAAATTGCATGGATACCCTAATCAAAACTCAGGTGTTAAACCTAAGTCAAAAAGGGTACCACATACTCCTCAATGGAAGAAAAAGGCTACTGCCCTGATAGCCCACACTTCCCTGAGAGTGTCTGCAAAGGAAGGCTGGTACTTTGACAGTGGATGTTCTAAACACATGACTGGAATAAAGAACATTCTCAATCATGTTAAACCTCACAACACTAGTTATGTGACCTTTGGAGATGGTGCTAAAGGTGAAATCAAAGGAGTTGGTAATTTGGACTGTCCTGGAGTTCCAAGTCTGAGTGAAGTACTGCTGGTAAAAGGGCTGACTGCTAATCTCATTAGTATCAGTCAATTGTGTGATCTAGGATTCAAGGTCAACTTCTCAAAATCTGAATGTCTAGTAATTAATGAAAAACTAGAAGTTGTAATGAAAGGAATCAGATCCAAAGATAACTGTTACTTGTGGCAGCCTGAGAACACTAATAACTCCACTATGTGTCCAATTACCAAAGAAGAAAAAGAGATAAAACTGTGGCACCATAAGCTTGGTCATCTTCATCTAAGAAGAATGAAAAGAGCTATCTCTATGGAAGCAGTCAGAAGGACTCCAAGACTACAGATTGATAAAAGAAGGGTTTGTGGTGAACTTAAAATTGAAAGGCTTGGTAAAAAGGAACATGTCTATGATGTGGTGAATAAACTTGAAGAAGGATGTGTTGTCAGAACCAGAAGTAATCATGACAAGGATTTTAGAAACAACAAGTCTAATAAATTTCGTTTCCCATAAGAAATGAGTCGTGAAGTCTCTTCTCCTATAACTCACCATCAAAATGGAGTTGACAAAAAGAAAAATAAGATCATTCAAGAATCAACCAGAACCATGATTCATGTCAAAAGAATGCCTTCCCAACTCTGTGCTGAAATGGTTGCAGCTAGTAGTAAATGTTCTCAAAATATCTGGACAGAACAGATGCTCACTGAGTATAATGTCTCACAAGATGTTGTGACATTGTATTGTGACAATCTGAATACAATCAATATTTCCATGAACCCTATTCAGCATAGCAGGACCAAGCACATTGACTTTGTAGAGAAGAAGTCAATTAAACTGGAACATGGTATCATTAAGCTTCAGCTGGCTGATTCTTCTACCAAGGCTCTTGTTGGAAATAAACTTGAAAACTTGAGGGGCAGGTTGGGTATTTGCCAACATGAGAAATTATAGCAATTAATTTTGCTTAAAACAAGGGTTGAAGGAGTTAATTTTGTTAAGTCTATTTTTAGTGGGTTAATCATATGTTTTCCCAATTATTTCAAAATCTTTAAGAAGTTGAAAAGACTCTCTTTTGCCTCCTACCTCTCTCGACTTTGCAACCTGTTCCCTTCTCTCAATCAAAATTTTTTCTCAAATTGCTACTGGTGCTCTAAGTCAATCAAAATGTCTCAAACATCATCTTCAACGAAGGCGACCTCTTCATCTTCATCATCTGACCAAGACTCTCGAGCAATCACCACATGCATAGAATCTGAAGTTCTTGAGATCACTCCTCTCAGAGAGATGGCAACTGACCCCGCCAAAGTCAAAAAGCTGAGAACTAGACATGCAGGAAGAGCTCAAGCTGCTGCCTCTGGTAACCCATCTCATCCTTCTTCTTCTGTACCAAATAGAGAAGGATCAGTTCAAGTTCATCAAGTTATTGATAGGCTTTTTACTAGTATACTAAGCGGAAACCAACATGTACCGGGGATTTCTGTCCCTTTAAATCAATCAGGAAGCCCAAATGTGGATGTCTCTGAGAATGTAGATGTCTCTGAGAATGTTATGACACAAAATGACAACATTCAGAACCCTTCAGAAAAGACTGTTGATCCACCTATCATTGATGTGGATGAGGAATACTCAGACAATGATCTGATTGCCAATGTAAACCCTAGCATAGCTAGGAGAATGATGAAAAGAAAGGGTAATCAGAATGATGCAAAATGTATGTCCAAAGATAAACCTGCTGTTAAGAAATCCAAGACTGAAGGCAAGGCTGGGGTAGAATCTGTGAAAACTGGTCAGTCCAAAGGGAAGGTGAAAGCCCAGGTGTATACTGGTAGACAACCAATTACAAAGAAGAGAAAAGAACCTGAATCTTCTGATTCTGATGAGGAATCAGAGTTTGAGATTGATGCTGAAGAAATTCCTATCAGAAGGAAACTGCCCTCCAGCAAAATTGCTAGAGTTCCTGAAGTCCCAACAGACAACATCTCTTTCCACCATCCTGACAATGCAAACAGATGGAAGTATGTTTGCTTGAAGAGAATAGCTTTAGAAAGAGAACTCAACAATGATGCCATGAAGTGCAAGGACATCATGGACCTGATCAAGAATGCTGGACTGATGAAGACAGTGATAAAATTTACCAAGTGTTATGAAAATCTGGTCAAGGAGTTCATAGTTAACTTGTCTAATGATTATGCTGGTGGAAGGTCAGCTGACTTTGAAAGTGTTTTTGTTAGAGGAAGAAGGGTTAATTTCTCTCCATCATAAATTAACAAATTTCTTGGAAGATCAAATGAGGATTGTCCTGATCTGGAAGTCACTGACAATGAAGTTTGTCAAACCATCACAGCAAGGCAAGTGAAGTGCTGGCCCTTGAAAGGCAAGCTGAATGCCAGCAAACTTAGCATGAAATTTGCCATCCTGCACAAGATTGGTGCAGCCAACTGGGTCCCTAAAAACCATAAATCAATTATCTCCACAGGATTGGGGAGATTTATTTATGCTGTGGGAACCAAGACTGCTTTTGACTATGGAAGGTATATTTTTGAACAAACTTTAAAACATGCTGGTAGTTATGCTGTCAAAGGACCAATTGCCTTTCCCTCCCTCCTTTGTGGAATTATCCTTGCACAATACCCTGATATCCTGGTGGCAAGAGATACTGCTTGCAAAAGAGCTCTTGCCCTTGGGTTGCACTACAAACTGTTTCAGGGATCTCATGCTCCTGATATTGTCATAACATCAGCTGAGACATCGTCTGTGAAGACCCAGTCCAAAACATCTGATGTTATAGCTGTATTAAAAGAGACCTGCAAAGAACTGGAAGCTAGGAAAAAGACCCTAGAAAACCTAATTGCCAGGTTAGAAAAGGAGGAAGCTGGAGGAAACAGAAGGGAAGAGGGTGTAGAAGCTGAAGGTCATCTCAATACTGAAGAAACTAGCTCCTCCGAGTCTGATAACAGTGCTTAAAGGTTGGTGGAGTTGCTGATTGGTAGAGTTAATGCTGGTACCTGGTAGAGTTTGGAAGTGTGTTCAGTTTTTAGTTCTGCTCTCATTACTTTTTCTGGATGACTGTATAATCTTTAAGAACATGTTTCTTTGGCCCATTTGTGGCTAAAGAGGGGGAGATATATTTTGGTACTTTATTAGACATTCTATTTTTCTGCAGTCATATTTATTCTGCTGCTATCTATCTCTGATTGCTTAGGGGCTTTAGCCAAAAATCTGCCAAAGGGGGAGTTTGTAGTTGTTTAGGTATTGCCATGCATTTTTGGTAAAAACAGGTGTATGAATGTCATGACTGATGTCATAACATTCTAGTTTATTAGGTACAGATTTATTAGGTACCTTTGCAGAAAAATATTGTCATACAGGTGCTGCTGTTTATAAGTGTGTATCTGAGCATTTTGCAAAAAGATCACATTTACCTAAATCAGTAGACAGGTTCTCAGATGTCATAACAAATGTTAATACATCCTGTTCTGAACTAACAATTATGCAGTTTGGGTAATTCTGAGTTTTTTCAGGATTATGACTCAGTCTTTCCAGAACAGAAAATGTCGTGGACTTGGGGTTAACCTAGCTCAACCCTAACCTGGTTGATAAAGTCCTGTGACCTAGTCTTAAGGTCAAACGGAATTAACCCTAGCTTTTTGTGGAAACCCTAACTGAAGATACAGCTGCTATATATTCAACAGGGCTGCTGTTTTGAATGTATCCCTTTTTGACAGAAGATCATTTAGAAGCTGTATAGTTTTAACTATTGTAATCCAAGCAATTATCATTGTGATAAGTGACTTGGAATAGGTTTTAAATTGTAAGGGTTGTGTATCACTCAAAGCTTTGAAGCAAGAGTGTTTGTATGTCTCTTGACTAAAGCTGTGAAGCAAAGTCAAGTTAGGTTTGTGTATCACTCAAAGCTGTGAAGCAAGAGTGTTTGTGTTGCTTGATTAAAAAGCTGTGAAGCATAATCAAGTGTATGTTTTGAAGAGTGTCTTCATCAATTCATTAGTCAAATTGTTTTATGTATCACTGCTGTGATTGAGGGGGAGTGAGTAGGAACTCAGGTTTAAGTTGTACTTAGATTGAAGTTGCATTGGGTAGATCTTAAGTGAAGGAGATAAACTGGTTGGTTTATTCCTGAATTAATATCTCTTATAGTGGATTTCCTCCCTGGCTTGGTAGCCCCCAGAGTAGGTGTTGTTGCACACTGAACTGGGTAAACAATTGACTGTGTTCTTTACTGTTTTTGTATTTACTGTCTTATAGAAAGTCAGATACGGTGTCATAACATTGAACGTGACATTGAGTATCTGCAGCCAGAATTTCACTCTAAATAAATGCTTTATAATCTCTGAACGGGCTGAATATATCAGGATAAAAAATCTAGAACCATATCAAATCAAAAGAGAACCAAGTGCAATGAAGATCAGTATTTGTACCTGTAAGAATAATTCACACCCCATCTCACGTGTTGATTCTGGTTTTGGGTATGGTCTAAAGGTCCATAGAGTCGTGAGTCCACGTGAAAATACTATCATCGTAACAACAAACATGTATAATGATAGCATCCCCAAATGAACCTAATCTGCGTGTGGTACTTCATGATCGCGCTAGTAGGATCTGCGTCCAATAGGCGTCATAAACATCCACTATAGTCCTATGTGTTCCTAAGTATTCTCTATAGTATGGGCACTGGGTCTTTTACCTCATAGTAACACCTAATCCAACCTGAAAAATAGAGATCCCAACACAACACAACAAATATCTAGAATAGTGGAAAGCAATAAAATGTAATGCATGCAATAAATAACAGCAAGTAAAGAAAGAAAATAAAGCATGAAGAAGTAAACACCCAATGAAAAGAAAACAAACAAGATCTAGGACTGACTTGTTAAGTTTCTCCAGCAGATTCTCCAGTTGTCGCTACTGCAAAAATAATAATAACACAAACATAGTCGCCATTGAATTTTATTTATCTCATCAGGGGAAAGGAAAACATCGAGTAAACCTCAAGTGGGTAAGAACAAGGTATCGCAACAAAGAACAGGGTACGGAAGTCGGTTACGCAAGAGAAAGGTATTAGCATCCCTCGTGTTTGTGGTACTCCACAGGTTCCACTCAAGTTGTTCTAATCAAAGGTTGTGTTAAATCTAAAGCTTACAAGCTAAAGGAATGCATGAAACAAATTATTAAAGAACAAAAAACAATTTTTTTATCACTATGATCGCCTCGATTTAAAACCTCGTGCCTACGTATCCCCTGCAATAGGGAATCAGAGCACCGTAGTTTTTCTGAAAAAGAATTGCTCTATGTGTTTTTTAAGTGGACGATGTACATTCACATTCTAACAGTTGACATTTTCCGCTCGACCTTTGGAGACTTACGCGTCGTATTGTGCGGAATGGAAATAACATGTCCTTTTTATGAAAAGATTTTTAAAAGAAAATCCCAAAGGCAAAAGAGATTTGATTGGTCAAGTCTTTTTGTTACCTTGAAAAAGGATTTGTAAATTGAACCACATTAAAGACTATGACTGAGAGGAAGCACGGGGTTAGGAATGTACCACCTCATACTTATCCAAATACTTAAGGCTCGTGACATATGGTTCGCCTCTTTATTGTTTGTGTTTTTGAGATTTAATTAAGAAAAATAAGTTTTAGTCTTAAATGCAATGCAAAAAGGGAAAACAAAACCTAAGGGGAAATTCAAGTTTTAAAAGTTATCATGCATCATGGACCTAAGGGAAAGGATTAAGGGAAACTCTACCTAATGTTATCATGCTTAGTTTAGAACCTAGAGTCTATTTAATTCACGTATTGAACCAGATGGAATCAAAATCCTAAGGGTACATGTGAGCACAAGCAATAATCAAAGAAACAAAAAGAACGATGTCGTGATTTCGGCTATGGAGTAAGACTGAGTGACTCTTTGTTCAAAACAAAACAAACAAAAGAACTATGTTGTAATCTCAATTATGGAGCAAGATTGAGTGAATTTAATTCACAACAAAACAAACAAAAGAATGATGTTGTGATCTCAACTATGGAGAAAGACTGAGTGACTTTTCATTCACAATAAAATAAACAAAAGAACAATGTCGTGATCTCAAATATGGAGTAAGATTGGGTGACTCTTTGTTCACCATAAAGTATGACAAAAATGGTAGCAAGCAAATGTCAATTGGAAATGGAACACAAGTAAAGAATAAGCCAAGGGTATACCAAGCATCAAGTGAAAATAAATCACAAGCAGAAAGTGCATCAGATAAGCCCAAGATATCAGATAAGAACTCCTGCATCATATGAAAAACCGCACAGAAAGACAAAACTAGGATAATAGAGAAATAATCTAAAGGCCTCATATGAAATAAGAACTCAAGTCTAAATGGGTTAGAATCATGTATCAAAGCTAGATGAACAAATTAAATATGAAGTAAATGTTTAATCAATTAATCAAGAATTGATTAACTTAATTAATTAGGTTTAAAAAATTAGTTAGTAAGACTAATTAATTTTTAATAACAAAGTCAACTAACTAAACCAATATTTGAGCCATCTTGAAAGCATACACAAACCATGAACATGTTAGTAACACAAAAGAAAATGTAATAAACTAATGGAAACTTGCCTTAACTTACATGCATAAGCAGTCGATTTCTCAACCATAATTACCATGCATGTATGAATGAAACAACAAAGCAAGAATCGGAAATTAAAATGTAATTAGAATCAATTTGTGAACTAATAATTTGCAATCTTAGGTCCCTAAAACCTTTAAGTCTAAAAAAAACTTCAAACGCATTATAACTTCAACTAATGGATAACACCACATAGGCCATAAAGGAGATAAAAATCCAACAAATATCGGGTATCCAAACAAAGTGATTCTCATGGATGTAAAAGAAATTAAAGCTTATGAATCAAATATATTAAACCAGTTTTCACAACTTCAAACACTCATAAAAACCAAGATCGATTAGAAATGAACTCATGTTACTACTCAAATCACATTCAAAACATAACAACGAAGTTTGAATAAGATTTTTTATCACATTATTAGCATCCCGACAGCAACAACAAAACATATTGAGGCTCAAAAATATCATCTCAAACATGTTCAAAACAAACGGGAATAAAACCCGATACCACAACCAATACTTTCTCATTCAAATTTAGCGTAGAGTTAACACAAATACCATTGAAATTTTCATTCTAACTTAACCTGAATAACACAAATAATGTCACCAAAATTTACCATCAGAGTTAACACAGATGCTATCCAAACTTTATTTAGATTTAACCCGAATAACACAAATAATGTCACCAAAATTTACCATTCAGGGTTAACACATATGGTATCAAAACTTCATTCAGATTTAACACAAATGACATGGTATTGACATCAAAATAGTTATTGAAATTTAACACAAATGTCACCAAAACTACCCTTCTTATTTAACCCGAATAACATAAATAATGACATCAAAATTTATCATTTAGAGCTCACACAGACACTATCAAAACTTCATTCAGATTTAACCCAAATAACACAAATAATGTCATCAAAATTTACCATTTAGAGTTAACACAAATACTATCAAAATATTATTTAGATTTAACACAAAGAGTAGGGTATTGACATTAAAATTTCATTATAATTTATCACAAAAATCTCACACATGTAACACAAACAAAATCCATAATATCATCAAAACTTCATTCAATCTTTAACACAAAAAAATGTATCAAGAAAATTAAATTTAATGCAAAATAGTGATGGTGTAGAAGCTTACTAACTCACAAAAATGGAGGATAATGTGAGTTTTAGAGATGGAGGAATTGCTACGTAGGACTGAACAAAGGGTGTAGCAGCGGAAGGTGCATGCACGGGAAAGGACTAAAAGTGGAGACATGAGGAGTACAAGCAGATATAGGGGTTACAGAATGCAGGTAGTTGACGGAAAGGTGTGAACAAAGTGTAGAGGGAGTAGGAAGGATACCACCGTTTTCGAAAATCCCTCATTCTCTCTCTCGTTCCTATTTTATTTAATTTGATCTCCCTCTTTTACAAACTTATTGTTATTCCTTATACTAACAAACTTAGGTTTTCTAGTTTTTTAAGGATTAAATAAGTTTTTGGTCCCTCTAAATATCTCAAATTTCGTTTTTAGTCCCTTTAAATTTTTCCTTCAAAGAATGGTCCTCCTAAAAAAATTAAATTTTAACTTTTGGTCCCTCCTGACAAAATTGTAGCTAAAATAGTCTCTAATTTCGTCGCTAAATAAAAAAAGTCGCTAAAACCATCGCTAAGTTGTAAAAAGTGTCGCTAAATTGCAGGAAAGACCAAAAGTTAAAATTTAATTTTTTAGGAGGATCATCTTTGAAGGAAAAGTTTAGAGAGACTAAAAACGAAACTTGAGATATTTATAGGAACCAAAAACTTATTTAACCCTTTTTTAAATGGCAAAAATGCCCTTTTTTTGATAAAATCAACCCTAAATACTAAAAGAAGAAAAAAATACATTCAAAAATATTTTTGTTTCAATTTTTTCTGAATAAAAAAGAAGATCGGAAATAATCAAAAATGATAAAAAGGACACCTGATTAATCGAAAAAAGGAAATAAACAAATTAAAATAAAATACAGGTCACAAAGTTTAATAAAAAAAGACTGCAAATGACCAAAATTGAAAGTAAAACTAAAACTAAAAATACCCGTTGAACAGACTTGACAATTAAAAAATAGATTGCAAACTGCACTGAAAAATAAAGCAAGCACACCGACATGATCTACGTGCATCGTAGATTCATAAAACAGTTAGCTAAAGATGAAAACTTAAAATACTTTACCTGTTAATTTTCTACACAGTTTCAAATCGCTTTTAACAATCTACGTGTAGAACTGAAATATCAATATTATTGATATATGATCAACTTGGCGCAATGCATGAAGCGGTGTAAAGAGATAAAAATGCATGAAGTGAGATATCATGTATTTTTAACTATAAAATGATGCAAATGTTGCTTTAAGTTGACTTTTGGTCAATCTAAATGCATGAATGACCGACTAATGATGCAAAGTGATGAATGAATGTCTGTTTATGCAAATGACCTAATGGAAGCGTATGTAGCTGGATGTAAAGACTAAGTCAGGTAAGAGCCAAATCAGGAGGGAAAATTTTGGGGTTCAACAGTAGTGCCCTGGCACATTTCACTCATAATAAGTGACTTCTTTTCCACTAGACTTCCTCTAATAAAAAGTAGACTCAAAACAACCACCTGTCCTTCTAGTACTTCTAAACTTGTTGTATTGATTTCTCTTCCAGAGACGGTTAACCCTTCTGTACAGTAGAGACAACTCATATTCAACCTCATCAGAATCTTCTTATGAATCCTCAATCTCTTCAGTTTGAAGAGCTTTGGACTTCTTAGATCTTCTGACATATTTGAGCACAACAGACTTACCTTTCTTCTGAGGTTCATCTTGTTCTAGCTCAATCTCGTGACTTCTTGGAGAACTCGCCTGTTCTTCTAGAGAAGTGTTATTGATATCTTTTACATGCTTGAGTGCAACACTACTAAAAAAATCTTGTGTCACGTCGAATGCGAAACGTGTTTTACCTCAGCATCTGAAGCGAGGTAAATAAGACCGTCATGAAAAGTAAAGACTTATCACTTTAGTGTTTAAAACACCAAGGGGTATTTTAATAGCGCATGGGTTTGATCCACACCATCTGCATTTTTATTATTTACAATTGTAGAGCCTTAAATATCTCGAATTATCTATAAAACTGAGGGGTAAACTATTAGTATTTTTTTAATTTAAACTAGTTATATTGTTTACACAGAAAATTAATAAAGTAACTTGTTTACAAAATACAATGTTTACCCAGAATATTAAACTGGTTACATTGCTTACACATAATACCAAAATAAAAATCAAGTTGTCCATGAAGATCATATGTTGGATCTTTAAATCTTTGATATCCATGGGAAGATCAATTGCTGGAAACAATATGTTTTCAATTTATTTTCCTTGCATTTTTTTTATATAAACAAAAAAAAAGGTTAGATAAATAAATAACTTTATGTTCAAATAAACATTAAAAACACAAACCTTAAACCCAAATAATTTTCTGCTCTTGCAATCCATCTTAGAGAACTCTTCATAACCGGGACTCTAACCAATCTTAATGTGGAGGATAGTTTCAAGTGCTTCATGATGTTGTATTATGAATTTTTGATATTCAGATTGCTTTTATAGTGAAAGTTATTTAGGTTTCACGTGGATCACTAATGGAAGTGTCTTGAGCGTTGATAATGATGAAAATGGACGACAAGGATTTTATTAAGGAAGGTGACAAATATCCTCAAAATTAACGCTAAAATATCCCCTCGGTTTTAGAAAACTCGAGGTGAAATATTTTTATTATTATTAATTTTTAATTTACATAATTTACAAAAAAAATTAAAACACAATATTACAACAAATCTTGATTCTTGGAGATAAACAAATCTTTGTTATAAGGAGTTATTGGGAATAAATTGTTTACAAAAGATCTTTGGTGGAATCCCCAAAGATCTCATAGTCTTTAGAGATCTGTTCTTAAGTGTTTCTAGATCAAAAAATTTCATGGCAATGAACAGTGGTAAATATTTCCTCTATCTGTCGCGGCTACATATTTGTTGTTATATATATATATATATATATATATATATATATATATATATATATATATATATATATATATATATATATATATATATATATATATATATATATATATATATATATATATATATATATATATATATATATATATATATATATATATATATATATATATATATATATATATATATATTGACAATTACATTGTTTACACAAAATGTTAAAATAAATGGTTTACAACAAATCTTTTCTCTTTTGAATAAATATCTTCGTTGATATCCATCATCCAGAGATTGAGCTCCCTTATTTGTGTAAGTTGAAGAAGGAATATTAAAATACATTATTACAACAAATACAGTGTCATCATAGTCGTTGTTATTCTTTTGTTGTAATCCAAATTTAGTTTCATACCCTTGTGTGCATGCTATTTAAACTCAATGGTTTGAATGCATCCATCTTCTAATAAGTTATTTGTTCCAAACATTGGAAAATATTTTTCTGCCCCTGCAATCCATCATAGAAAGTTTATTCCAAAAATACAATAACAACATCAACACCATTATGTGAGATAGATTGAAAGGCAAGAAAAAAATATTTTGTTCTAGAAAGAAGAACATTGAAGATTTTTTCTGTCTTGTAATCTATCCCAAAGAATGATGCATGTGAGTTTGGGGAGGCTTCATATAAGTAAGGATTTGGGTAAAATTTAATGAGTGCTTTTATAGTAAAATTTGATTATTTTATCCCTTGGTTATATCAAAAATCGAAGGGTTAGATCATTTTTAGTTTACACTTATAAACAAATAAAAACATAAATTGTAATAGCTTGGATTCGAAGCTTATCCTGACTTGTCTTTCCCCTCGGTTATTTTAAAACCCGAGGGAAATTGTGGATTTTTTATTTTTATAAATAATAAAAGATGGCGCGCCTTGAGATTTTACCTCTATTTTTATTTGGCATAGATGAAAGCTTCGTCATGAAAAGCGTTATTTGTTGTAGTGGAGTTACCATAGGCCTTCATTTGGATGCCAAGCTTTTGATAATTTTCTTCACATGATCTGACGTAGAATAACCTTTGATTAGAACTCTCAGTCATGCAACTAAGATTTGAAACCTTGAGAACATCGTCTTAACTGTTTCATCATCCTCCATCTTGAAGGCTTAATACTTCTGAGTCAAGGTGAGTGCCTTGGTTTCCTTGACTTGATCATTTTCTTTATGAGTCATTCGGAGAGTATCAAATATAAACTTAGATGAGTCTCTATTTGTGATCTTCTCATACTCAGCATAAGCAATAGAATTCAAAAAGATGGTTCTTGCTTTATGATGATTCTTACAATCCTTTTTCTGTTGATCAATCATAGCTTTTCTTTCAAGATGTTTTCAATTTGAATTTGTAGGATGTTCATAGGTATTGACTACCATATAAAGACCAACATCATTAGTCTATCTTTCCCGTACTTAAACTTTTCACCATAAAAAACAGTATGTTTAGCATTGTAGTTATCTTTTTCAGAAACTGAAGCTGGTGGTGGTGGAGTAGGATCAACCATAGTGTTTCTAAAACTCGTCTAGATCTTTATCTAACGCGGTTAATTGTTTGATAGAAATCAATACCACAACTGTAGCTCTGATGCCAATTAAAGGTGCGAGAAACACAAGAAAGGGGGTTTGAATTGGTTTGTATCAAATATAATCTTTTCGCAACTCAAACACAAAGATAACGAGTGAAAAAATAATGGATGAACACAATTATTTTTATCCTGGCTCATTGTTAACTAAGTTACTCCAGTCCACCCCGCAAGGTAATTTTCCTTATACAGAAGCATTTAATCCACTATAATCAACCAGATTACAGACAACCATAATAAGTCTGATCAACCTTATTGGCACCCCCAATTAGGCTTTTGATCCTTATTGCATATCCATTATGATCCCAGCCAAAGTCTTCTTGAGAATCTAGACTCATAGAGTATGTTAAGGAACCAATCAACCATCGTTGATTTACAAAGATGTGTATATGAAGATGCTTCTACACAAGCAAATTATACAATAATTAAGTACAACAACACAAAAGTGTTGATAGAAAGATATGAATAAAAGCTCCTTGCTTATTTACAAAACTATACAAAGAATATCTCAAAAGAGTTATGCAGCGGTTTGGTGTAGTTTTGTAGAACTTATTCATTGATTTCAAATTCTTCTAAGTCCTCCTTTTATAGCTGAAAAAGAGATCTGTTGGAGGGTAGAATAGGAAACACAAATATTGTTGTTTGGTTCCTAACGGTCTTGGTGAGAATAGTATATAACAAGTACAAAAGATTTGTCCTGACACCACTCTATTAGAGTAGGGGTCACAAAGTACTTTGTACTTTCATACTCACCATCACATGTAATCCCTTAGTATTGATCTTTATCTTCTGCATCTTTAGAGGCTTCTAATTTGATCATAACCTTGTATATTAAGAACCTAAGTCTTTGAGTCTTTAGAGCTTGTTCAGGAAACCATTTCCTTCAAAGTCTTCAACACTTGGTCTTCAGAAGAATGTCTTTAGATCTTCAGAAGTCGTTCAATAGAACCTTTTCTTCAGCATCTTCAGAACTTTGAACAACAGAAGTAAAGCTTTAGAAGGCCTCCAAATGTTCCTTGCATAAGTCACGATTAGAAGCTCTTGTACTAACGTTCCTTAGAACGGTTGCATAAGAAGCATTCCAGAATCTTGACTTAACTTGTAACACACCATAGGTATTCTTCCAGAGTGTTGAGTTTAGAGCTTGATGACGTCACACAACTTCTTACCAGAGTCAGAACCTGTTTAGAAAATTTTACACACTAGACATAAACCATTAGAGTACACAATTATTCTCTAAGATAACATGTAAAGTTATTATCAAAACATAAGGCCAAATGTATAACCAATCTTATTCTTACAAAGGGGTTTAATGCATAACCCTAAAAAATTGTATGTGAAAATAAGGAAAGAATGGAAAAGAATGAAAGATGCTCAAATATAATTTCTATTGATACCATATTACACATTATGTTTGTGATGTATATGAAGGATAACATATATTGAATAGCCTAAAAGACTTATTGTGTTACTCATAGTGAAAATATGGTTACAGGGAAAAAAACAAAGTGTTATATATATTTGGTATAAACAAACTAACAAACTATAACAAAAACTTAATAGGATAACTAACACAATATGTAACTATTAAGCTTCTAATAATAACTCTATCTAAACCAGTAGTAACTTCTCCAATCATTTCCCTTGATAATTTCTCATCAACTACAAGTCCCTCTATAGTAAATAAAGATAAAACAAGAAGGTAAAATGTTTTGTTTTGGAGATACATTGAACACACTACTACAAAATATACCTTCGATGACACTATAATACCATGACTATTTATCCACTATAGTCATATCTCATTTTTTACGCGCATATTTTTTTTATTTTATTAAGAAAATTTTCATGAGAGTTCCAGTAAGAACCATGGTCATAGAATTTAGGTGACAAGCTTCGAATCCCATCATCAAACTTTTTTCCATTTATTCAATAAAAATAAATGTGAATCCCTTAACATTTATACTTATATAAGAAATGAAAGTATAACAACTACGGTTGTTTCAATCAACCGTGGTTATATGTTCCATATTTCATTGCGATTGAATCTTGCAACCGTCGAAATGATCTTTCCCATAATATTAAAACATAACATGTACTTTATTCCGTTCATAACACACAGAGGCACCCTAGGGAACGAGATGCCACCGATAGCGAAATCTTCATCATCTTCATTCATTTTTGGGAACTAAATCATTTCTAGAAGCGAAATCTTCACATCCTCTTCGAATATCATTTCTGGTACGTTACCATTCTCTCTCTCAAACGCTTCCGAATGTTTATGTTCTTCGCTAGGGTTACTGGTTTTTTAACACGTAAATGATGCTTTTGTTTACTTGATAATTCATGAATCAATGAATTATATTTATGTTCTTCGAAATTGTCATGTGTATAGTTCATGTTTTATTCAGATTTTATTCAGATTTTATGAGATTGCTTTAGGTTTTGGTGTTAGATATGCATATGCATATAATCATATTAGGATGTTATGTCTATAACAGTATTGTGTCATTTATATTAGTCTTTTGATATACATTTCAGAATTTGTTACGGATCGTAGTTGGATGAAAGTTTATAGATTAGGTTCGGTGTATGCGAAAGGAGTTATTGAATTCCTTAAATTTTTCGGAGAAAAAAATGTTCCCGACAATAATGGTATTTTATTGTCCTTGTGTTGTTTGAGGTAATACAAACAAATTGTCAAAGAAAGAAATATTATATCACCTATGTTGTGATGGAATATGTCAAAATTATACAACATGGACGTGTCATGGAGAAGTGGATAATAATCAAAATACGATATCACAAATGGATAAAGATGATGAATATATGGATGATCTACTAGAAGATATGATTTGTGATATTGGATAATCATCTTATATGAAAGCTCCTATTTATGATACTTTATGTAATGACAAAGATGCACTTTTATATAACGGGCACCAGTTTTACACGATTGGTTGTGTTGTTAAAATTATTTAATTTGAAGACAAAAGGTGGGTGGTCGAATAAAAGTTTCATAAAATTGCTTGATTTAATGAAACAAATGCTACATGAAGATGACAATTTATCAGATTGTTGTTATGAAGCCAAGTAGATTTTGTGTCCAATGGGTTTGAAGTATGTCAAAATACATGCACGCCCTTATGATTTCATATTATATAAGAAAGAATATGAAAATTTAGATCAATGTCCAGAATATAGTGAGTCGTGCTACAAGTTGAATAATAACAATGGTGATGACAATGACAATGTTAGTAAGAAGCGTCCTCCTGCTAAAGTATTATGGTACTTGCCAATAATTTCAAGGTTCATGAGACTTTTTTCTAATGCGAATGATGCAAAAAATATTAGATGACATGTAGATAAAAGAAAATATGATGGAAACATTCACCATGTGGTTGATTCTTTGCAATGGAATAAAATTGATTCATTGTTTATGGATTTTGGCCTTGAGCTAAGAAATATTAGGCTTAGGCTTGGCACAGATGGAATGAGCCCCTTTGGTAATCTGAGTAATAACCATTCTTCATGGCCTATTCTTCTCACGATTTATAACATATCTTCTTTGTTGAGCATGGAGCACAAACATATGAAGTATGACGATTTCTGGACAATGACAACCTGGAAACTACATAGTTTTTTTATCTAAGTCCATTAATTGAGGATTTAAAATTTTTACGGGATAAAGGTGTTCACGTTGATGATGCATATTCTGGTGAAAAGTTTAAGATGTGTGCAATGTTATTTTGCACAATCAATGACTTTTCTGCGTATGGTAATTTGGCTAGTTATAGTGTCAAAGGACATAAAGCGTCTACTATATATGAATCTAATACATGTTTTCACCAACTTGAGTTTTGAAAAAAAAACCATTTACCTTGGGCATTGGAAATTTCTAAAACCCAGTCATCCTTATCGTAGGTTGCAGAAGGCTTTTAACGACGAGCGGGAGTTTAAAATCGTACCTAAACCTTTAACCGGTGATGAAGTTTATGAATGATGAAAACACCTTACTATTGTCTTTGGAAAGAAAAAAGATAGTACCATTGAGAGAAATATTTGGAAAAAGAGGTCCATGTTCTTTAATTTTACATATTGGTCTAGCCTCGTTGTAAGACATTATCTTGATGTGATACATGTGGAGAAAATGTGTGTGATAGTTTGATAGAAACACTTCTAAATATTTAGGCAAGACTAAAGATAATAAGAATTCCCGTTTAGATATGGCGGAGATGGGTATACGACAATTGTTGGCTCCAGAAGATAGAGGAAAAAGATCTTATTTTCCTTTGGCATGACACACTCTATCTAAAAAGGAAAAGATAAGTTTTTGCAAGCCTTTGTATGATATCAAAGTCCCCTAAGGTTACTCTTCGAACATCAAGAAACTTGTATCAATGAAAGATATCAAGTTAGTGGCGTAATATCTCATGATTGTAATGTCTTGATGCAATAATTTCTACCAATGGCTATCTGTGACATCTTTCCAAAAAAATGCAAGAGTAACTATAACCAGATTGTACTTATTCTTCAACGTATATGTAATAAAATTCTTGATTTCAAAAAATTAGATAATTTAGAAAATGAAACTACTAAAGCAAAACAAGTTTTTTATGTGACAAACTCTACTGACTTATTGAGGAAATGGTCAATTATTCTCAAAGGAAAACACATTCCTCGTAGTGATGATGAAAGTTTTGATATTCCTTCCACTCCTTCTTACGCAACACAAGTGTCTAATTTATATGAAGAAGTTGATAGAGATGACGTACATGTTATTCGTAACGATCATCAAGAAGGCATGTGGGAAAATTAACAAGTATTTTATATTGTTCATTCGTAATTTATTTCATGTTATAATTTCCCATGATGTTGTTTAATTTCTGACAATTATTATTATTTGAAATTATAGGTGTTTAAAGTCAAGGCACATAGAGACAAGACACCAAGACAAGAAGATACTATCATTTGATTTAATGATATGTACATTGTTTTGTTGTTTTGTCTCATTTTAGTTTTAATGTAATTCATAATTTTTGGTTCGTAATGGAATTGTGTCATTGATGTAATACATTTTTTGGTCTAATTTTCAATTCACAAATGAGTGTATTGTTGTTTCTGATATGATACGATTGAGAAATATTCAGGTCAAAAAATTGGGAATTCTATAAAATTGAAAATTTTATTAAAAAAACAAATAATATCACAATAGTTTTTAATTCAACCGTTGTTATAAATAGCACGCTATTCAGAATAATAAAATCAAGAATGACGTTGCTAAGATTCGAATCCAAGACCTATAAATTATTTCACAACAATTATTTCCTTTACCTGTAGTTATAAATAGTGAGCTATCTAATTTATAATCATGATCATAAGCCCGTTGTAATAATCAACATACATACAATTATACGCTACCTAACAACGGACGTGCAACCATCATTATGTATATTTCATAACCGTCATTATATGTGTTTTCCATAATATTAACATGAAAAATAAAAAATAAAAAATATATTGTTTTATCAAATTTACATTTTCCCTTGTAAATATACCATCTCTATTTAACTAAAGTTTTACTCTTTTATACTATTTTTAATATATTAATATAATTAATTTTATAAAAATATAATATTTTATAATAATATTATTACATTCTTTAATTTTAATGCAAAAACTTCAAACAACAATCAACCATAATAAATTTTATTTTCATCAATAGTATTTTAATCTTTTGAAACGAATAACTACTCTCTTCTCAATCTTCAACTCCAATAGATGAATGGACGACACATCAAATCACAAATGCAAGTTGCTTTGATTGGTCGGAGAGAAATATATTGGAATTGTCGGCATTATTAAATTTAAATTAATATTGTTCAACATGTTCATATTTAGCATATGAAATTTTGGCTATTATTGCAGTGGACAACGTTGTGACACACGTTACTTTGTTTTAACCCAGCAACATAAAAATCTAATTTTGTACAATAAATTGTCTATACCTAGTTATATTACGTGGCTTGAGTGGTTTTGCATGAGCTAGCACGTATAAATAAATAAAAGGGGAGGTGTTGGTGATTAGATACCTACTAATCAAAACAATTAGGATTTTGAATATGAGATTAATTAGTGATATAGTATTTGAACTAAGACAAGACAACCACACGTGTATTGCGGTGTTTAACATTTCTTCCATCATCTCAAAAAGAAAAAGCCTCTACAGAAATGAAGTTATGATTTCACATCTCAAATGTGTGAAAGGTCTTCCACTTTCTATAGATCAAGTAAAGTAAGTTGTAGACTCTGAAACACCATATTTTTTTCATCAATAATTTAATAAAAATTAGTGTAAATTAATTTATAAAATAAAACATCAAGAATATAATCTCACATCTTCACACATCATATATATTTATATAAAAATGATATGTAATATATAGACACTTATTTATTATGTCTGAACTTCATTTCATTTATTTGCAGTAGAAAATATCAATAGCAATTATTTTCAACATGAGTGCTAATTATCATAATTCAAACTTCAACATAAAACATCAAATGAATCCAACAAATGGAGTTCTACATTAGTTTACTCCCAACGTAAACAAAGCAGGCGCAAATCCCCAAGTTTTATGTAACAGAGCTGACACCGACTCAATCTATGTAAAATAAGAGAACTCTTCATTTAACCTCAACTTCGAGTTACTTCGGATCATCTGCATGTTACCCATGTAGAGACAACATTCAAACAGAATGGGTAAGATATAACAATAATATAATAAGTTATATAATCATAGGTATATGACAATATATCACGCAAGATTCCAAGATCAACAATCATCAATCATAATTCATAATGATTATACAAGTACATACATATTTATCATCATCCATCATACAACACATACCAACTATGCAACTCAACTTCATCCTTATTCAATCAAATGCAATGCAACTGACGTTGATACAAGATGTATGTGGTACCATCAGGATATAAGCCATCATCTTTACGTCAATATAGGTCATCATTCACCAATACAGGCCATCATTTTTCTAATAGAGGTCATCGTTTCGCCAATAGAAGTCATCATTTTGCCAATAGAGGCCATCATGCAGAGCATAAGCCCTCATCATGAATGCATGTGACACTGACGTGCAATAATATAAAATACATTGATATTACTACTCACCAATGTCATGCCAATACAAGTCATCATCATCATCATATAGTATTTATGCAATTCATTCATACATCATTCGTACAACATCATCACGTTCAATCACAATAATATGCATCACAGTTCATATAATATTAACACACAAGGCATAGACCTTCACCAAATAATCATCATAAGATAGAAAATATCACATCACATCAACACCAAAATCCTCGTGATTAATTCCACAACAACAACAACAATTCATCATTAAAAATAGGACATTCTCAAATCTACTATACAAAGCATTTGCATACATTTCACAAAACGACATAACTCGACAGTACGAAACACCCATCCACATATCAAATAGTTGGAATTCTGATACTAAAATTATTTTTAAGATAAATTACGCTAAATCAGTGTTCCAACAATCCGAACTACGCATCAGTCAGATACCTGAAACTCAAGTTATGAATTTTTGAAGTTTTACAAGATTTACCAACACCAACAACCTACAGCAACAGACACCGACACCACAAAACATCTTTACACACAAATTAAATTTAGTTCCAGAACTTGAAACCATTTTTACAAGAAAATACATTGTATTAACTTTCCAACAATTCAAACGGCACCCAAAACGAACTCACGGTTTGAAAGTTATAAACTTTTGAAAATTTCATTTTTTTTCAATTTACTCTCGGGTAACCAATTACCTACTATGTGGTACCTGAGTACACCCAGTCAAAATGCCCAGAAATGTTGTTTTTCCACACGGTAACTAGTTACCCGTATACTGTAACCGATTCCCGTTGTACCAAAGTAAAAAACCAGATTTTTATGTTACGAAAATCATCTTTTTCTGATCTTACCGGTTGATCAGAACCTGAGGAGTGGGTGGAAGATGATCTGCAGTCGGGTTGTGAAGTCGAGGAGAAAAGGGGGTTGAACCTTCAAGGCACTCCGACGATCAAGTAAGAGTGAGAACAAGGAGGTACAATCAAAGTAACAAGTGGTGAATGGTGAATATTCGATACATGTCCCTCACAGGTGTGAGGATTTATATAATGCCCCTGCCGCATGGCCATTGGTTCCTGATTTCACACCTAGATATGCGGGTCCGTGAAATCAGGTAACTGCCAGAACTTGGTCAAACCGGGAAGATGTTCCTGTAACTAGCCATTGGTACCGAGGAGGGGGTTAGTTACGGGTATCTCTCCGGTCGGTTCCTGGTGGCTTGCACGACGTTTATGTCGGCCAGGCTGAGAGGACGCTCGTCGATGATCCTGGGCCAGTGCAGAATTGGGAGGGAAATGACTATCATTTCCCGACAGGTAATGAGAATTATGGGTTATAGTCGTGCGGGCCGTGCCAAAGGAGATCTCTTAGACTGGGCCCAGTCAAGCTGTCGGGCCAGTCCAGAATAGTATCCCCCCAAGTTGTTGCTTCTGGACACAAGAGTGATGACTTTAACATCTGCTCAACAGAGAGGTCGTGTCTGGCGGGGAAATGAGTATTTCCCGTTGAGACTTATTTGCAGGGAGGCGAGACGTTGGTCGTTAGAACTTTTGAATATGGAGAGGTAGCATGTTTTGGGAAGCGTGCTAGTGGAGCGGCGCAATGATGGCCTAGGGCTAGGGTGTAATGATGAAGACCCTAGGGTTTCCCAGGTGCATGTTTTGTACGCGCAGTTTATCTCAACTATAAATACGAGAGGGACAGGGTGTTTAGTATTTTTTGCATTCTCTCTCAATTGCTCATATTAGCTCGACAGTCAACCATCTGTGTTCATTGAGTTTCTCTGCTCGCAGCTGCTAGCTTCCATATTTTCTTCTATTACTGGTAAGTTTCTAACCTTCCATTGTTGTTTGCTTTCGTACTTTTTCTTTTTCCCTTCTAGAGATGCGTGTGGTTAGGATTTAGGATTCCGTTAGGGAGGACGTCGTTGAAGATTGTTGGTAGTGGACGGTGTTTATGTGGTTTAGAATCGCCAGAGCCATCGTGGGGTCTCCTCGGGGACCTCGTGGTGCGCCGTAGGTGGCTCATTAGGGCTTAGGGATTTTTATGCAATTCATGCCCATTAGTGTGCCTCAATGAGGGTTTTAGTCGGGGATATGATCCTAGTTTCCCAGTGCCCTTTTGCTTGTTTAGCGGTGGAAGGGTGGTTCTAGCATTGATGTCGAGCTCATCTTTTTCCTCTGCTTTTTAGGTGCCATGGTTGATACTGCTCAGGTCGTTATTTCGAGCGAATCTACACAATCTTCTGGAAGTTCCTTGGACGAGACAAGTAGCTCGTCAAGCATCCTGGAAATATTTGGGGATATGCAGAACCAGATGGGACAGCAAATGGGGGAGCCTGATGTAGGGGCGACTTCCACCGACTAGGGCAGCTTGTTTCCTCCTGGAGACGAGGAGAATCCCCGAGATTGGGTAGCGAACAACCCCTGGTACTGGCGGTCGTATTTTTACGAGTACGGGGAGGATGTCTTCACGAACGTATACACTCATGAGGAGAGGGCCCCAGAGGATTGGTCATTATAAATTCTTGGGAAGGAGAGCAGGATCTATTCGAAGTATGATAGGAGGCGGATCCCAATGTACGACATCATTTTCGTGAGATGGGTCTTTGCCTCCCCTTCTCTGGCTTCGAGGTGGCCATTTTCAGGCATTTATGTGTGGATCCTTCTCAACTGCACCCGAACGGTATCATATTCATGCGGTCGTTTGAGATAGTTTGCGAACATATCATGATAGGGGCCACCATTCCACTATTTTTCTACTGCTTCCACATTCAGAGGAGTAAGGTTGACAAAAAGTGGGGATGGGTTTCCCTGAAGCAAGGCAATGGGAAGTTATTCAAAGCCTATCTGGAGTTCGTTTGCCACTTTAAGGATAAATATATCTTGGTGCAGCCCTCCTCGACCAAGGCGATGTTGAATGTTTTTAGGAATGCGCCGTCGCTCAACGAGGATGGAACTCCCCCTTTAAACGAGCTAGGGGAGCCCACTGTGAAGCTGATTTGCAAGTTCCCGTTCCAATGGACGGGGAAGCATTTTGAGAGGGAATTGGGCTCCTACATTTGGAGAGAGGGGGAGCTCGGAGACGAGGATCTGGAAAGTTTTGCTACTCTGACCGCGTTTGTGGCTTAAATCCTTGGGGTCCAGCGAGTTGGTCGGGGGAGGTAGGTTTGTGTTGGATAAGAACGGGGAGCCCATATACGGGTCGAGCCTCATAAACTTCAAGGAGCTCCTCGTAAGCGAGAACCCTGTTAGATACTTAGGTATATATGTTTCTAATAGCAGTAAGTGGTATTCGTTTGTTTGACTCCTTATTTTACAGACTATGTTTATTTTTATTTGTTTTGCAGAAAGCATGAATCCTGCTCAGGAACGTTTGGCCGAGACTCTTGATGCCCGAGCGAGGAGGGTTTTTGAAGGATGTACAAACTAGTGTAGGGCCAGCTCCTTCCTTGGTGTCGAGCACTCATCCTCAGCTTAAGCCACAGTCGCTATCTCTCCTATTGTCGTTTCTTCAAAGGCGAAGAGACCGCGAGCCGATGGGAGTGTCGACCTAATAGGGAAAACAGGGAAAGGTACGTACGACCTACCTCCTTGCTGGATGGAGAAGTCTTTTTTTCGAGGGTGCAGCTCTCCATCTACCTCGAGCCAAATCCCTCCTTCTCGAGGGGATGGGCCGTCCGGAGAAGAAGGCGATACTGGCACAAGATGTGGGCAGTTTAATGCAGATCTCGGAGATGGCGGTTGCTTAAACCGAGGGGATTTCATCTCAGGAGGCAGAAATGAAGAATCTCCGAGCCAAGCTGGTTGCGATCAAGAAAGCCTTGGTTGAGAAGGACAAATCCCTGAAGCTGTCTGAGGAATAATCGAGGAAGCTCTCCGAGGAACGCAAGTTTCTTTTGCTCGAGAAATAGGGCCTCGATGGAAAGGTAGCGGCCCTAACTATTGAGATTATGCCTGTTGAAGACGAGTCGGAGGATACTAAGGATCTGAAGACTCGGGCGGAGCTAGTTGCTCATTTCCAGTTGGTCATGGATGACGCTCAAGCCGCTTCAGAGGAGAGCTTCGAGAATGCCGTGGATCAGATGCGTGTGTTAAACCCTGGTGTCGAACTCAACACCTCTGGAATGGGGGACAACTACTATGTGGCTGGAGACCAGATTCTGCTCCTTGATTATCTTAAGGATATTGTCGCTCAACCGACCGGAGATCCTGCCCAACTGTCTCCCATTATCGAAGGGGAAGCGGAAAGATGATTGTATGTTTATTTCAGCCTACGTGCCATATTTATTATATTTGTTTCTCTGGGTTATTTCCCGTTTATGTAATATTCACACAATATCGGGCCAAGTGGTTGCTTTATTTAAATTCAAGCCATTGGTCGTTTGCTTTGAATATTTAACTTGTGTTTTTTACATATTTGTTGATAAACTAGCCCATTTGGGACGTTCTTTATTTTGCTAAGAGTTAATAGCGAGGATGTGCTCGTTTTGTATGTTTGTCAGCGCGGGGAAACTGATCAAATGGCCAGGGTGAATACTGGGCGAAGGCCGGAACTCAGGTCTCGTTTCGAGGGACCTGGGTTCGGCGGCGTGAACTTCTCGTCGTGAGTCGGGTGTTCAACCTTCGTGGCATAAAGACTATAGAGCTCGGTCAAGTTATCCACATCAGGCTGAGGGTGTGCTCGTCAATAGAGCGGAGCCTCGCCGCTTCTGAATATTCTGGGTGTTGTTGCACCCCAAAATTTACCCTTTTTATGCTTATGTTCCATCATAAACATCATATTTGCATTGCATTCATACATTATGATGGGATCAAAGTATTTTGGTTATCAAAGTCTTCCTCAAGCTTTGGAAGATTGATTGTATTTACAAGTTGCTCACGGAGATCCTTATCATCTTAACCTCTGGATCTTTCAAGTCCCAAAGGTATCTAATATCTCAAGATATCTTATCCATCTCATTGGATCATCATAAGGTTGAAGATTGTGTTGATTGTAACGGGAATCACATTTCTGGGAATCATTAGTCAAAATTAGGGTTTTATCCAATTAAAGTGATCGAGGCTTATCTAAGCCAAATTCTTGAAGCATCATCATTGTAGGTATTGTCTCAGTACATTTTCACTCATCAACTTTGGATTGTTAGGAGATTAGGGTTTATATCTTATATCCTTCTCGTTTTACTTTCCTTTCATTTGAATAAGAACTTGAGGCATGATATCCAAGAATCTTGTAGAGTTAGGGTTTTCTTTTGGTTTGGAGTTTCTACACCAAACTTGTTTCAGTGGAAATTCTATTGGGTCAAAAGTTAAGGTTCATTTCCCTATTCAGGAGATGATAAAAGGTTTTTTTGTAGAGTGGGTTTATTAGTGAAGTACATAAGTCTTTGGTGCATGGTTTAAGCTTCAAGCTATCTCATACAGATGTTTGATGTGTGCGTAATTTTAAGGATCGTCTGAGGAGTTTAAAGCATGGATAAGGGTTTTGATTTTGGTTAAAGTCAATAGGAATTTGACTCTTTATTCCAAAATTCTTATGAAGTTTATTTTGGTTTTTCATCTCATCAGTATTTTTGATTCAAGATTGGAAAGGATATGGAAAGTTGCAAAATAGAGAGGAAGTGGAAATTCAATTTTTCACTTGAATACAAGGAAATTTCTTTGAGTCTTTCGTTGATTTTCTCTTGAAAACATAGTTTTACTTTTGGGAATTAAGTTTACAAGGAACCAAAAGATAATGTGCTTCATTACTTGGAGAGGAAATCACAAAGTCAATAAGATAGCATATAAGGGTTGATTCAAGGCATACATGGACAAAGTCCTTCTTAATCTCTTTTTGTTTAATTAGTGACAATAGTTCGAAGTTTTCGAAGTATGATGGCATGACAATTGGAATTGGAATATAATCAAAAGAAAAGGTTTGGAATTCGAAAAAGAAAAAAAGTTCCTTAGAACATTTAAAGACAATGTCATTGAGCATTGCTAGACAGTGTTTTCAAGAGATTATATTACAAATTATATTACATGTTTATGAAGCCATTACAAAACTGTCAAAATAAATCACAAAAAAAATACATGCAGAATGAATTCCTTTGTTTCTCTAATTTGTAATAAACAATAAATTGAGACTTTATGGCCCAGTGTCTTACCCGGGGCACCGTGGCTTCATTTGTGAGGGCTTATTACTTGTCATTTCCATATATCATGAATAAAGACATTGGACGTTTTTTGCATTTCGAATCTTGTGCTCCCTTTCTTTCTTTCTTTCTTTCTTTATATATTGCAAAACAGCTATATTTACACACACTCACCCATACAGGTTTCAATCCACTCTGGATCTCACTGGTAACGACTCTGCTACTGCCAGTTATGACTTCGAAAATCCGATCAACTTAGCCGAAGACGAAGGTGAAGATGATTGCGAAGTGCCTGGCGAGCTTGCAAGACTGTTACTTCAGGAAGAGAGGGCCATTCAGCCACATGAAGAGCCAGTGGAAACGGTAAATCTGGGTACTGAGACGGACAGAAAGGAGGTTAACATTGGTGCCAATCTGGAGCTCAGCGTGAAACAACGGTTGATTCAGATGTTGCATGATTATGTGGAAATATTCGCCTGGTCTTACAAGGACATGCCTGGGTTGGATACTGACATTGTGGTCCATCACTTGCCTACCAAGGAAGACTGCCCTCCGGTTAAGCAAAAGGTCCGCCGTATGCGTCCAAAGATGTCTGAAAAGATCAAAGCTGAGGTTATGAAGCAATTCAATACCGGGTTTCTAGCAGTGACTTCTTACCCTAAGTGGGTCGCCAACGTGGTTCCGGTACCGAAGAAAGATGGTAAGGTCAGAATGTGTGTTGACTACAGGGATTTGAATAGGGCGAGCCCCAAGGATGACTTCCCTCTGCCTCACATTGACGTTCTGGTTGACAATACTGCTCAGCACAAGGTGTTCTCCTTCATGGATGGGTTTTCAGGTTATAATCAGATCAAGATGGCTCCTGAAGATATGGAAAAGACTACCTTTGTTACTCAGTGGGGCACCTTCTGCTACAAGGTCATGCCATTTGGACTGAAAAATGCTGGGGCAACCTACCAACGTGCCATGGTTGCTTTATTTCATGACATGATCCATCATGAGATTGAAGTGTATGTCGACGATATGATTGCAAGGTCCCAAACGGAGGAGGAACACCTTGACCATCTGCAAAAGATGTTTGACCGTCTGAAGTTATACAAGTTGAGGTTGAACCCGAACAAGTGCACCTTTGGGGTAAGATCTGGAAAATTGCTAAGCTTCGTCGTAAGTGACAAGGGTATTCAAGTGGACCCTGCCAAGGTCAAAGCCATACAAGAGATGCCAGTCCCTAAGACAGAGAAAGAAGTCATAGGCTTTCTAGGACGTCTGAACTACATTGCTCGATTCATCTCACACCTAACAGCTACCTGTGAACCAATCTTCAAGCTGCTGAAGAAAGATCAGGTAGTACGTTGGAACGATGAATGTCAGGCCGCTTTTGACAGAATCAAAGAGTATCTCCAAGAACCACCCATTCTTATGCCACCGGTTGAAGGGAGACCTCTAATACTATGCTTGACAGTACTTGACAACTCAATGGGGTGTGTGTTGGGGCAGCATGACGAGTCCGGCCGAAAAGAGCATGCCATTTATTACCTTAGCAAAAAGTTTACCGGCTGTGAGACCCGATACTCACTGCTCGAGAAAACTTGTTGCGCTTTGGTATGGGCTGCTCGTCGGCTGAGACAGTATATGCTGACTCACACTACTCTGTTGATCTCAAAAATGGATCCGATCAAGTACATATTTGAAAAGCCTGCTCTGTCTGGGAGAATAGCAAGATGGCAAATGATCTTGACAGAATACGACATCCAGTACACGACTCAGAAAGCTATCAAAGGAAGTGTATTGGCAGACCATTTGGCACACCAGGCAGTAGATGACTATCAGTCAATGAACTTTGAATTTCCTGACGAGAGCATCATGATAGTGACTGATTGTGAAGTACCTGGACCGGATGAAGGACCTGAGGAAGGATCCCGATGGTCTATGCACTTTGACGTAGCCTCCAACGCTTTGGGTAATGGCACTGGCGCTGTGATTATATCCCCTCAAGGCACTCATACTCTACTCACCGCCCGACTATGTTTCAACTGCACCAACAACATGGCGGAGTATGAGGCATGCATCATGGGTCTTCAAGCTGCGATTGACTTAAGGATCAAGTTTTTGAGTGTCTTCGGAGATTCCGCTCTCGTGATCAATCGGATCAAAGGCGAGTGGGATACGAAACATCCGAATCTTATTCCTTACAAAGAATGTGTGTTGACATTGATCCCCCATTTCACAGAGATAACTTTTGAACATTTCCCAAGAGAGGAGAATCAGTTGGCGGACGCGTTAGCTACGATGTCTTCTATGTTCAAAGTCAAGTGGGACAATGAGGCTCCCCGGATCATTATCTGGAAACTGGACGAACCTGCATACTGTTGTGACCTTGAGGCTGAGATAGTAACTGAAAAACCTTGGTATCATGAGGTGAAGAGGTATCTGGAAGCTCAAGAATACCCTGAAGGTGCATCTGTCAACGACAAGAAGTTTCTAAGAAGGTTCGCAGCAAAGTTCTTCCTCACCAATGACATTCTATACAAGCGAAACCATGATTCGAACCTACTACGTTGTATGGATAAGACTGAAGCAGAAAGGATCATGGCAGAGCTACATGAAGGTACCTTCGGAACGCATTCCAGTGGACATACCATGGCAAAGAAAATCCTTCGGGCAGGATATTTCTGGTCCACAATGGAAGCTGATTGTTACCAACATTCTCGGACATGTCATAAGTGCCAAATATATGCAGATAAGGTGCATGTTCCTCCAGTTCCTTTGAATGTCTTGACTGCACCTTGGCCTTTTGCAATGTGGGGCATAGATATGATCGGCGAGATTAAACCTATGGCATCCAACGGGCATCGCTTCATCCTTGTAGCAATTGATTACTTTACAAAGTGGGTTGAAGCAGCTTCCTACGCTACAGTAACCAAGAATGTTGTGGCACGATTCATTCGACATAACCTGATATGTCGATACAGCGTCCCGGAAAGGATCATTACAGACAACGGTACCAATCTTAATAACAAGATGATCACTGAGCTCTGCGAGCAGTTCAAGATACAACACCACAACTCTTCTCCCTACCGGCCGAAGATTAATGGGGTTGTAGAAGCGGCGAATAAGAATATCAAGAAGATTGTGCAGAAGATGACAGTGACCTACAAATATTGGCACAAGATGTTACCGTTCGCTCTTCATGGGTACCGTACCTCAGCAAGAACGTCAACCGGGGCAACTCCCTTTTCTTTGGTCTACGGCATGGAGGCAGTCTTACCAATTGAAGTGCAGATACCCTCTCTCCGGATAATGAAGGATGCAGATCTGAGCGAAGATGACTGGATCAAGACTCGACTTGATCAGTTAAATCTAATCGACAAAAAGAGACTCACCGCTATTTGTCATGGTCAAACGTACCAAAAACGGATGATCAGGGCATTTAACAAGAAGGTCAGACCACAAGAGTATCAAGTTGGGGACCTGGTAATCAAGCGCATCATCCTTCCTCAAAGTGATCCAAGGGGCAAATGGACCCCTACATACGAAGGGCCATTTGTGGTTAAACATGTGTTCTCAGGAGGAGCCATGATTCTAACCACCATGGATGGTGACGACCTTCCTCACCCCGCCAATGCAGACATAGTAAAAATATACTATGCATGATAAAAGACCCGCTAGGTTGACATACCTAGGAAAAAATTAGGGCTTCCCGGCGAACCAAAAGGGTTCGGGAAAAATGAGGGATGAAATGAAAAAAATCAGTACACCCGGCAAGTCGAAAACCTGAAAAGGCGGCTTGGGCAAAAATGGGTATCCCGGTGGACTGAAAACACGAAAGGGTGATCCAGGCAAAAGTTAGGGATAAAGCGTAATACTATGTCTCATTGGATCACCTTGCATCCAGAATCCGGTATCAACATCAAGTTCAGACGGCATCGATCAATCAGCTTCATCATCAACTGAGCAGCAAAGTGATGAGACGCTCGAAGATATAAAGGCGATAGCAGAGTTGGAACCTAGTGGGATTATTCTTTTCACATAGCTGTTTTGTTTTCTTTGTACAAATTGTATAAACTCTGTCGCTCGGCAGCGTTCTCTTACTAGGACGTCAGCCTCTTGTACATAAACGCCTATTTACAGGCAAATTCAAAATCAATATAAATTCACTTTTCAGCTAAATTGCCAATTGTTTTTCCTTTTTCTGTTTTGTTTTGCGAAGAACGTCCAATGTTCAATTGTGATATATGCATTTGACACTAATTGCTAACTCATAAATATTTGCATGCGAAACAAAGGATTAATTACAGGTAACATTAGAAACAGGGGCAATAATGAGTTATCTAAGCGATCTAATTGCTCTGTCCACCAAGGTACCAAGGTAAGTTCGGCTGAAGAATGCAACCAAGATATCTTAGTTCCCCAGAGAGTGAGCCAGCAAGTCAATGATACTCTCCCAAAGCAGAGTTAGTCTACTCTATCATCCTTAAGGAAGTCGGGTATCCCCAGCAGATCTTAAAATTCCCCAGCGCAATATACAAACATTCTTAACAAGCATCCCCGGCAATCCTGATCTAAGATTGTTCCCCGGCGGTATACCAGACACTCAGTGGAGCCACTTCCCCAGTACATCTCAAAAATCTCCCTAGGAGAATCCAGTCCAAAAGTCTCCCCAGAAGAGTTCAATCCATCTCCCCAGCGGGAAGCTTATCCCCAGTAGATTCTGGAAGCTTGTCACCCGCAGAGCACGAATGCGCCCCCGGCTTTATTCAGAAGGTTATTTCCCCACCAGGATATAACTGGGTTATCCTCAACCAGTAACCATGGAAAGATCGTCCCCGACGAAGTCTTCCTATCCCCCAGCGGAGTTCATCAATTCCTTCAACATAACTTAACAGTGGTATCCCCAGCGGAGTTATCACCAATCTCAGCAAAGTATCTCTTTCCCCACAGAGTTCACTCCCCACAGAGTAATCTATCCGCCAAGTTTATTCCCTAACGGAGTCATCTTCTCCTACCAGTATTCTTGCAACCATCATCCCCAGCGGAAACAAAAAGCTCTATTCTTCAACATCAGCCCAGGAGTTAACTTCCCGGCACCCGTCATGGATTTACTTTCCTAGACAAAAAAAAATACATTCATAAACATATCACATTTTCATACATCTTGCTTACATACACAATGCATGCACATACGCATCATGAACATACAATCTCATTTATTCTGAGAACATCACGCATGTCATACATCATGACATTGCATACAACTAACATTTTGTCTCTTCAGGACAAAAGTCAATACAAAGATAATTATTATCAACTGTCGTGATTCCAGATCCGATTCCTGTATCTTGCCAGGGTGTATCTGTTGACAACTAACATTACCAGACTCGATTCCTGTATCCTGCCAGGGCACGTCTGAAGAGTTCGAAGATCCGATTCCTGTATCTCACCAGGGTGTATCTGTTGACGACTAACATTACCAGACTCGATTCCTGTATCCTGCCAGGGCACGTCTGAAGAGTTCGAAGATCCGATTCCTGTATCTCGCCAGGGTGTATCTGTTGACGACTAACATTACCAGACTCGATTCCTGTATCCTGCCAGGGCACGTCTGAAGAGTTCGAAGATCCGATTCCTGTATCTCGCCAGGGTGTATCTGTTGACGACTAACATTACCAGACTCGATTCCTGTATCCTTCCAGGGCACGTCTGAAGAGTTTGAAGATCCGATTCCTGTATCTTGCCAGGGTGTATCTGTTGACGACTAACATTACCAGACTCGATTCCTGTATCCTGCCAGGGCACGTCTGAAGAGTTCGAAGATCCGATTCCTGTATCTTTCCAGGGTGTATCTGTTGACGACTAACATTACCAGACTTGATTCCTATATCTTGCCGGGACACGTCTGAAGAGTTTAAAGATTCGATACCTATATCCATCCAGGGCACATCTACATAAAGAGTTTGAAGATCAACTCCTGTAACAGGCCAGGTAATTATTTTTCTTTCTCAGGTACGCAAGTTCTCGCTAAGGAATCTCTTACGCGATCCCACTTCCAGATGGCATCTGTAAGCCCATCCACATACCAACAATCTCCAAATGGCATCTATAAGCCCATCCTCCTATCCATCAGTCTCCAAATGGCATTTGTAAGCCTATTCCCACCATCATACTGCTGACACTCTACTATGTGAGTGCAAATTTCTGGGCACTCTAGTGTTCAATCATCTTCTACCCTCGGATTACGAAAGGCACGCCAGCCAATCTACATCCTCAGGTTTAAGAAGATTGAACAGGGGAAACTGTTGTACCCCAAAATTTGCCCTCCCATATTCTTCAAGATTTGTCAAGATCAATCTCCAGATGATTCAAAATCTCTCAAGGGTTGCACAGTCCAATTGCCTCCTAACACAGTCAAAATTAGGGTTTTGGTTCTTGCAAAGAAATTGAAGCTTCCAAGGGTCCAATCAAGTCCCATATGCCTACATACATTGTCAAGCATCCATATGTCAAGTTGCAAGACTCACAACATCAAGTTGCACAGTCAAAAACCCTAAATGTTTCACAGTCAACTGCAAGGGCAAAATGGTCATTTGACAGTCAAAAGTCAAAAATTTTGGTCAACATATTATTTTGAAGCCACAAACATCATTTGGTCAATTCTTGATCATGATTCTCAAAGTATGGCTCAAAAAGTCTCAAGATGCAAAAGTTTCTATTTTTGGACAGTTGAAAAAGTCAACTGCAAATTGACCAGGGCATAACTTCTTCATGGTTTATCAGAAAAATCCCATCCAAAGCTCATTTTGAAGGGAATGACATTTCCTACAACTCATCTTCACACTTCAAGTCCAAGAAATGCTCTCACAAAAAGTTATCGATTTCAACATTATAGGTCATTTTCAAAAGTCAACAAAAAGGCACTTTAAGTCAAAGACCATAACTTGATATTGGTAAATCAAAATGACATGGGACCAAAGGCATTGGTTAGAGGACTTCAAGACCTTTCCAAAATGTCCAAGAACATGATCATAGCTTCAAAATTGAGCAAGATATGCCTTGGAGAAGTTGGGAAATTTTTGGGAATTTTGAAAAGTCAACTTTGCACAAAAGGCTTCAAAAATGCTAATGGGCCACAAATTCTTCCATGAATCATTACCCAAAGGCTATGCACGACCCACTAAGCTCAAAGGGAGTCATTTTATTATTTTTTATTAATTATTTGAATTTTTATTATCATTAATTCATTTAATTAAATTTAAATATAAGAAAAATACCAAATCATGTTTTTAAATCTTTTTTATGCAGCAAATATCTTCCACACATGTAAGAGATTTCGTGCATCAATCAACAAGGCCAAATCTTCCATAATTGGCAAGTTTTCCATGGCAAAAAGATTGAAAAAAGATGTAAAAAAATCAAAGATTGGAATCATTAATTCAATGGATTATGGGCTTGTTTCTTGACCTAATTCCATTCACCTACAAAGGCATAACATAACCATATTCCATTACACACGAAAAACTGCTCAAAACCATAGAACCAAATTGCAACTTTTGATCAAATTTTTGGAATCTGAAAACATAACTACAATGCGATTCAAGGTCTAAAAGCTTGTCCATTACGTTCCTGACATTGCTAGGAATGTGTTGCAATCAAGAACCAGTCTCCAGACCCCAAGAATTGGTAGAACAGCATCGCCTTCTTCATGAACATGTCCCTAATCGTTTTTTAATTTACATACATTATTCATGAGTTTTAATTATTGATTCTTGCTAATATTGATGTTCTGAAGCTAATGGTACCATTTAATTGTCCTAACAATGCCTATATCAAAATCTACCATGGATGGATATTAGGCTTTTAGAAGCTCCAAATTTAGGGGTTTACACATATGGCAAAATCAGACCACCAAACCTGTGCCATTGGATTCGTGACACGAAGACGAAACAAACCATGACATCGCGCCCTTTTTATATTGCAGCATGCTCTAATCGCTATTTTTTCAGATTACACTTAGTGGGGGTTTAAAACCCCCGCTACTTGCTTTGTGTTTTTGCAGAAAGATGAAGAAGAAGCATAGGTGTCCAAGCGTGAGTGGAGGATTCAAATGCTGGCGCGCAATTTTTTTTGTTTACAGCATTAACTAACGTTTTTATATATTATGTTTTTTACCTATCCAAATAACAAAGCGCGCAAATAGCTCAACTGGCAAAGCATTCACTTGGTAAACGCTGGGACCTGGGTTCAATTCCCAGGTCCCCCCACATATTTCATATCTTTTTCCTTAATGTGTTTCTATGCAGCACTTCATCTAAAGTCCATCATGCACGTTCACATCCAAGCATGCCACGCGCCCATGAGCTTCAATCCAAAGGCTATAAGAGGATGTCTACCATGCACGCCAGTCAATGAATATGCACTATATCCTGGAAAGTCAAACAGGGCCTTGATTCAATGGGCCAAATTTCTCAAATCATACCTCCCTTTTGGTCTGAATACCCCCATGGTTTGCACATTTTTAATTTTTATTTGATTTTCTTTTCTAATTCTTTTTTAATGTTTTAATTATTTCTTTTTACCATAAAATAATTTTCACAATAATAAATACAGAAAAAATCAAAAAAATGTTTATTGTTATTAACATTAATTTCACCATTATTTTTTTGTAAATAATTTTAATAATTAACTTAGTTAATTTAGGTTTCAATTTTAACATTTTTCTTAATAATTTAAAATATGTAGAAAATAGGTTTTTTTTAATATTCTCATCCTTTTTTTTAATAAATAATTTTCTCATCATTATTATTATTATAAATTACTACTTTTGTAAATAAATATGTAAAATAATTAATGAGTGCAAATTAGGTTTTAAACTTTAACCTTTTATTTAATAATTAAAAATATTTAGAACTAGGGTTTCCTTCTAATTTTAATTCTTTTCTTGTTTTCATTAAATACCAAAAACATAAAAAATATTTCTTTCCTTTTATTAAATAATTAATTAACTTTTAAGTCAATTTAATTTCAAAAGGGTCCAACGCCCTCGAACGTTCTATTTTTATTCTTTTCGCACGTTATTTTGTTTTCTTGTGAATATTATGTAATTGCTCAAGCCATGTAATAGTAACTAGGTTTTACTTTCCGCATTTTTTATTAAAACGGGTCATTGTAATTTGGCGATGTATAGACCCACGCCTTGTAATAGCGTAGGATTTTACTTTCCGCATTTAAATTTCCGCACTTTTAAATTATAATCGCATGAAAGAATGTATGGCCTAAATTAAAAACAAGCGTAGATCACCATGATACATGTACAAGATAAAACATAACATGAAAACAACATACAAATTCACACACCACTCTTAGGGTACGCCTCACTGTTGCCTTACCTTCGAAACGTGGTCGTCAAGTATAGGGTGTTTTAGAGGTCACCCTCCTGTCTAAGATCCAGTTGCCTCGAAACGGTTGCCTCGGATAAAAAAAGGATCTAGGACATTAGGGTTACTTCTAAGGTGTCCTACTATTGCTTCGGTGACCACACATGTCCCTTAATCGAATTGACCCGAACACCTCCAACGGTGGTGCTACCTACCTCTCAATGGTGGGATGGCACTACCTTAAGGACATTTACACAGCCTAATTCCTTAGGGTAGGTAGATGACTCATAGATAATTGCTCTATTCAAAAAACAAATCAAACTCTTTTCACACTGACACTTTCAAAAATCTTTCAAAACAATTTTTCAAACACTCTTGAGGACTGATACAAGAGTCGATCTGAAATCTTCAAACGAACTTTTTCAAAACCCACACACAATTGAAAAGCAAACACTTTTGAAAACACAAATGAGAAAGTATCTAAGAGCCCGTGGATAACCACGGATAGAAAGGGTGCTAACACCTTCCCTTTCTATAAATCTACCTCCCGAACCGAGAGACAATCTCATAAGGAATTTTGATGTGCTTTTGTCCTGTCCATGTTGGAGAAAATAAAAGACAGTGGCGACTCTTGCTTACCGCGACATTTCACGAACCAGCTTTAAAACAGTCAGTTCTAAATCCACCGATCACACGTTCCAACAACTAATTCATAACGCATCACACGGATTCAGAAAAACGCAGAATTAGAAGAAGATGAAGGAGTAGAAAGACCAAAGAGGAGCAAGAACATACCTAAAGTCAACACATTAAATTCAACTTCTCTGCCGCGCCGGAATCCTCGGGTTTATTATACAATATATGGATGCGTTGGAGATTACGATTGTGATTTATTTTCACATTGATGATGCATCGATGCTTATTCCGAGCATTTGATTTCTAACTCTTTTCTTTGATTGGTGAAGCTTTCGGAAAGATTGTCGGGTTTCTTTGTTTTGATATGCTTTTCTATAGATTGATATCTGTTAGGTATTTCCTCTTGTTTATCCCATTTCGCACTTTACTGCTTTCTAGAAATGATGTGAAGTGGGAAGCAGGAAATAAAGAGTGTGCGCTCATAGTCGCTGTTTAAAGACCCGTAGCAGGCATTTCGTACTTCATTTGTTATATGTGTTGTGCTTGCTTTTATTTCCTTGGTTGTTAATCAATGAGTCACTCAATTTAGGAATTGAGATCACGACTTCGCTCTCAGTGCATGCTCCCTATAGGATTTTATCGCTTTCCTTGATTTCTTGTTGATCGACGAGTCACTCAATTTAGAAATTGAGATCACGACTTCGCTCTCATTGCATGTTCCCTATAAGATAGTTTTTGTTAGACTTTCTTTGGCATTATAGCCTATATAGGATCTCTCTAGGTGTGCTCTCTTGAGCTTATTGGCTTGCTTGCTTGGTTTCATCTTTGTGTGCATGTTTTGAGACGATATACCCTCGGCATGTTCCCTTAGGAGCTCTCGTTTCAACTATAGATGATGATTTTAAATAGACATATTTTTAGGTGATAGACCCTTGTTATGCTTCTTTAGGACTTCTTGATTCATATATAGATGATGATTTAATATAGACATTAGGATTGTTATCCAAGCATGTGAACATAGGGTAGATATTTCCTTTTAAAACTCAACTTTAGAATCAATCATTGTATGGTAACATTAGGGCTAGAGATTAATAGTATCCCTTAGTTGTTTTATTTTCTTTGCATATTGCATCTTAAAACTAAAACCTCTTCTTGGAAAATCATAAAACATCTTTAATAAACTCAAATCCTTTTTCAAGGTAAAAAATACAAACCAATCTTAATTGTTTTTGCGCCTCTTGCCTTTATTTTAAACCTTATCAAATTGATGTTTTTCCATCCTTGCCATGATATTTTTTTATCTTTTCGCCGATGTTTCGCCATCTCACATGTTTGTTATCCTACTTTGATTCTCAATATCATTGTTAGGTGTGATGTTTTATCATCTGGATAATTGATGTTTTACCATCCTTTCCATGATATTTTGTTATCTTTTTATAGGTGTTTCACAATCGCACATGTTTGTTATCCTACTTTGATTCTCAATATCATTTTTAGGTGTGATGTTTTATCATCCGAATTGTTGATGTTTCGCCATCTTTTTCCATGAAATTTTGTTATCTTTTAGCCGATGTTTTGCCATCGCATATGTTTGTAGCCGATGTTTCGCCATCACACATGTTTGTTATCCTACTTTGATTCTCAATATCGTTGTTAGGTGTGATGTTTTATCATCTGAGTTATTGATGTTTCACCATCTTTTCCATGTTACCTTGCTATCCTTTAGCCGATGTTTCATCATCTCATATGTTTGTTGCCGATGTTTCTCCATCACACATGTTTGTTATCCTACTTTGATTTTTGATATCATTGTTAGGTGTGATGTTTTATCATCTGGATTATTGATGTTTTGTCATCTTTGCCATGCTATATTGCCATCTTTTTGCCGATGTTTCTCCATCGCATATGTTTGTTGCCGATGTTTCGCCACCGCGTATGTTTTTCATCCTGCTTTGATTTTTGATATCATTGTTAGGTGTATTGTTTCATCGTCTTGTCTGATATTTTGTTATCATGCTGATGTTTTATCATCTTATCTGAGTTTGTGTTACCATGTGATGTATTTTTATCCTTTTTGTTGCTTTATCATTGTTGTTGATGTTTTGTCATTTTATCTGATGTTTTTCCATCTTGATTGTTGCTTTTGTCTTAACTAAAAAACACAAACTAACCAAAATATATGAGTCGAACTATGGCTGCTCTGATTCATTAAAAGGGATACGTAGGACAAGGATTTTATAGGGCCTAATCGAGTATATCTTTGTAAATATTCCTTTCATTTCCCCATACTTTCTTTTCCTTTTTCTTTGCATGCATTCCCTTTTCAGCTTTAAGCCTTAGACATAGATTTTTTCACACCCTTAGATTAGGACGAACAAGAGTGGATACCGTAGAGTACTACAGGCGTGCGGGTTGCTAATACTTTCCCCTCGCGTAACAGACTCCCTTACCTAATCTCTTGGTCGCAAGACTGTGATTTCTCCCTTCTTAGGTTTTCTCGATGTTTACCTTTCCATTTCGGAGGGATAAAAAACGTTCGATGGCGACTTTATTGATTTTATATCAGATGACGGTTCGGCTGGTTGTTTCAGGTGCTATGCTTGTGCTTAGACATGAACACGTGGTCGAGCCTGGGTGAGTTTTTCTTGTCGACCAAACTCGCCGACTGCTCAGTGTTTTTAACTATAATATTGTTTTATCTTTTCAGTGTTCCATGATTGAATGAGTTGTTCCCTTTGTATGTTTTCCAAGTAATACGCTATAATCCCCGTTTTTGCGTAGACGCGATAAGGACCTTCCTAGTTCGCTGTGAGCTTGCCCTCGCGAGAATCTTTGTGATTTCTTTTTAGGACAAGGATGTCGACCTCGAACTCTCGTCGTATGACCTTGGCATCGTAGCGCATGGTTATTTTTTATTTTAGCAAGGCCTCTCATAGGGCCGCTCCTGTTATGATTTCTTCCACTAGATCCAGCTCTTCACTGAGGGTGACATCGTTCATCTCCTCGTCAGGAGGTGCCTCGGTTCTCCTGGAAGGTTCCTCGATCTCTACGAGAATGACGTCCTCTGTCCCGTAGGCTAGTCGGAACAGAGTCTCCCCGGTGGATGAATGGGCAGTCATTCGGTATCCTAGAGAATATTGTGTAGCTCTTCGACCCATCTCTTCTTGGTTTCGTCCAAACTTCGCTTGAGGCCTCTAAGTATTACTCTATTCGCAGACTCGGATTGACCATTCGTTTGGGGATGCTCAACGGAGGTGAAGTGTTGGGTGGTACCTAGTTTGGCGACAAATTCTTGAAAGTTATGGTCTGTGAGCTGGGTCTCATTGTCAGTGACTATCGCTTGTGGGACGCCAAAGAGAGCGAGGATATTTCTTTTATAGAAGTAGAGGACGTTTCAGACGGTGATTTTGGCCAAAGCTTCTGCTTCTATCCATTTGGTAAAGTAGTTGACCGCTATGATTAGGTATTTGTTTTGATTGGTTCCGACCACGAACGAGCGAGGAGATCTAATCCCAACAAAGCGAAGGGCCAAGGAGAAGAGATGGATTTAAGCTAGTTAGGAGGAGCTAAATGCATGTCTCCGTGTCACTAGCATTTATCGAATTTCTTCACGTGCTCTTTTGTGTAGTGCTACATGGTGGACCAGTAGTATCCTGCCCGCAAAGCTTTGCTCGTGAGGGGTCTCCCTCCTAGATGTTGGCCACTGATGCCCTCGTGGATTTCAAGCAAGACGCGCTCTTCCCTGTTTCGGTCGACACACTTGAGTAGTGGAATGGAAAATCCTCTTCTATAAAGTTTGCCTTCGACCAAGACGTACGAGCAAGCTCCCCTCCTGATAACGACCACTTCTTTTGGGTCATCGGGGAGTTTTCCCTTAGTGTGGTAGTCGTGTACGAGAGTCATCCAGTAATCGATGTCCCCGATGGCGAATACTTCTAGGGTAGAGGATGACCTCTGGATTCTCGGTCGAGGAAGTATCTCCTGTATCCAATATTTGTTTCCTCCCTTTATCTTCGTCCTTGCCAACTTGGATAAGATATTTGCACGGGCATTGTGCTCGCGGGAAACGTGTTGTAGGTCGACGGACTTAAAATTCTTTTTCGTCTCCTGGACCAAGGCCCAATATTCGGCGAGTTGGTCGTTTTTGACCTGGTATTCGCCTCGGACTTGAGAGGAAACCAATTGAGAGTTGCTGAAGATTTTAACTTCCTCAGCTCCCAGATCTTTGGCTAGTCGTAAACCCGCAAGGAATGCCTCGTATTCGGTATGATTGTTGGAGGTTGGAAAATATAGGGTGAGGGAGACTTCGATTAGGGTCCCTTCCTCATTTTCCAGTATGATGCCCGCACCGCTTCCAGTCAAATTGGGGACGCCGTCAACGAAGATCGCCCAATGATGCGATCTGTCAGGGTCTGCGGGCAAGGTCATTTCAGCTACGAAGTCGTCCAATGCCTGAGCCTTAAGGCATTTCATGCTCTCATATTGATATCAAATTCAGAGAGCTCCAAGGACTATTTCAACATTTTGTCGGCCATGTATGGTATTCCGAGCAATTATTTTATTGGTTGATTTGTCCGGACCACTATGGTGTGGGCGATGAAGTAGTGTCTGAGTCTCCTCGTTGCATTAACAAGGGCTAGAGCTACTTTTTCAATTTGCTGATATCTTGCTCCCGGGCCCTGCAGGTCTTTGCTCGTGAAGTAAATTGGCCTTTGTCCTTCTAGGGTTTCCCTTATCAGCTCAACGCTTATTGCCTCGGAGGCGACGACCAGATAGAGGTAGAGGACCTTGTTTTTCCCAGGCCGAGATAGGACGGGGGGCTGTGTCAAAACTCATTTCAAATGAATGAGGGCTTGATCGCACTCGGGGTCCACTCGAAGGTGGCTTCCTTGCACAGGAGCTTAAACAAGGGAAGCGCGTGCTGGGCGGACTTTGCCACGAATCGAGAGAGAGAAGTGAGCATGCCGTTCAAGATCTATATGGACTTCTTTGAGGTTGGCGTCGGAAATTCAGAAAATTCCCGACATTTTTCAGGGTTTTCCTCAATACCTTGTTCCGTTAGATAGAATCCAAGGAACTTTCCTGCCCATACACCGAAGTTACATTTTTCTGGGTTGAATCGCATCCGGAATTTTCGAGCTTGCTCGAACAATCTTTTCAAGTGGGCAGCATGGTCGAGCTCTTCGGTGGACTTGACGATCAATTCGTCCATATAGACTTTGAGCATGTCGCCTATCTTGTTGCGAAAAACTTTGTTCATCATGCGCTGGTAAGTAGCACCCGCGTTTTTCAGGCCAAAGGGCATTACGTTGTAGTAATAGTTGTCCGACTCGGTCATGAAAGCGGTATATTTTTTATCTGTTTTCGCCATGGGGATCTGGTTATAACCAGAGTACGCATCCATGAATGATAGCCATTTAAAACCGGTCAAGTTGTCGACCAATTTGTCAATATTGGGGAGGGGATAAGCATCTTTCGAGCAAGCCCGATTGAGATCAGTATAGTCAACACACATGCGCCATTTTCCATTAGATTTTTTAATAAGAATTACATTTGAGATTCAGGTTGTGTACTGGGCTTCAGAAATAAAATGTGCCTTTAGGAGGTCTTTTACAGCTAGTTATGCATCTTTTGCTTTCTCAGACGACTGATTTCTTCTGTGTTGCGCGACCACCTTGGTGGTAGTGTCAATGGTCAAGTGATGACATGCGACCTCTGGATCTAAATCGGGAATCTCGGTCGCACTCCAGGCAAACAAATCAGCATTTTCCCTTAGGCAAGCTTTGAGTTTCCTTTTTGCCAGGTCGGGGAGGTCTGCTCCGATCTTTACTCCCCTTGTAGGGTCTTCTCCAAGGGGAACTAGCTCGAAGTCGTTGTCCGGGATGGGCCGTGCGTGACTCGAGAGTTCGTTGCGATCAACAAAGGAGGTCGACCCTTCGTCTTCGACCATAGGCTCCTTCCCTTTCCTCATTTTCTCGATGCGGTATTCCATGGAGAAGCGACTGTCGAGGTCAATAGTGTCGACCCTCGGCAACGACTTAACTTCCTCGGAACTGGATGGCAGTGTAGCTCCAGTGGTCGTTCGAGGTTGGGCGCTGATGGAATTGAGGCCTTTGGCTGAAGCTTCAAAGCACCTTCTGTCTGCATGGATGCCCCCGTGGAGGGTGGCTACCGAGCCCTTGATGGTGTAATACTTCATCTTGAGATGAATGGTAGAAGGGACCGTGATAAGTTTGACGAGAGTGGGTCTCCCGAAGATGCATTAATAGAGAGACATGAAATCTACCACCAAGAATTGGGTCTTGATGGCTCAGTTCATTGCCCCTCTCCCGAATGTGACGATCAGTTCTACACATCCCCAGGGTTTCGTGTTGGCTCCATTGAAGCCCTGGAGATTAGATCCCACGTAAGGGGTTAGGTGGCTCTCATTCAGCTGCATGGTGGTGAATAGATGGGCATACATGATGTCCACTGAACTTCCTTGGTCGACCAGAATGCGATGCACATCAAAGTTAGCCATCTGAGCCCTCACGAGTAGTGGGATGCTCGAATTCGGGGCCCCGCCCAGTAATTCTTTCCTGTAGAAGGCGAGGGGATGAGAGCCTCCTCAGAATTTATCGAGCATGGACTCCATATATGAGTTGGCTTCAATGAGTTGGTCGAATCTCCTCTTCACCGATCCAACTGTGTGCCTGTTGAACCCTCCGCCGGAGATGACCATGGTTGAGGGGAAGGATTCCCAAGGACTGTGAGAGGAGAAGTACATGGGGATGTTCTCCATGTCCAGATAATAGAAGTCTTCTGGACATGAGATGCTCATGGCGACCGGAATGGGGTCGAGGTCATGGGATTTCTTCCCTTTCTCGATATTCTTGGTTTCTGGTGCTTCATCACGGGTACCCTCCTTCTTTTTATACTGCTTGAGGTGCCCGTCTCTGATCAGTATTTTGATTGCATCTTTGAGATGAATGCAACCCTTCGTGTTATGCCCGTGACTCTTGTGGAACTTGCAAAACTTTCTCTTGTTGATTCCCGGCTTGGACGATGTTTGTCAGGAGAAGCGCACCCTGACTTGCTTGAATTCAGAATTAGCGTATTTAGAAAGAATACGCTTTCTTGAGGTTGTTAGAGGGGTATAGTCGTGGAAACGACCAGATGTCCCCTTGTAGTCTTTGGAATCACGGGACTTGTCCTCCCATTTCTTCTCTCTCCAACGGGGTGTCGAGGGCTCATCATTCTTTAAGGACTTGGCACTCTCTCTGTGCCTGTATTCTCTAGCATTGTTGGCAGCTTCCTTCTCCCCGTACTGTATGTACGCCTGCGCCTTGAGGATGAGGGAGTCCAGCGTGGCCGACGTCTCTATGCCTACAGCTTTAGCAAAGCCACTGCAAGGACGGAGCCCGCGCTCGAGGAGGTACTTCTTCATGTTGTCTGTTGTCGGGACTTGGACCACTTCTTTTCTGAAGAATTCGATATGTGTTCACAGACTCGTCTTTGCCATGTATGATTTCTTCTAACGAAGCCTCCAATTTCAGGTTTCGACTGGAGGCGGTGAAATTCCTCGAGAATATCCTCCCGAGCTGTTTCCATGAGGTGATAGATTCATCAGGAAGGCTTTTGTACCACGAAATCTCCCCCTTCCTGAGAGTGGTTAGGGAGAGTCTGCATTTGATGGCTCCCCTGACCCCTCGGTAGTCGAGGAGAGCGTCAATGTTCTCTATGTTCTCGTCAGGGTCTGTTGTTCCGTCGTAGGTTCCCAATGTGGGAGGGTTCTCTAGGATGGCAGAAAGTGGAGCTTCAGTAATCTCCCTCGATAGCGGGCCATAGGGCTCGTCATCCTAACTATCTGCGGTAGATGGAGAGTGGTAGTTTCTTCCCCGTCGATCGTCACGGTCCCATCGGGGGGAGGGGCTCCTCCGTTTCTGCTTTGGCTCAGGGGAAGGCGATTGAGCACGGTAGATTTTCCTGTTGTCTTTCCTATTCATAAATGATGGAGAGTCTTGATCTCTGGAAGGAGGTGTGCGGTTGCATTTCTTGAAGAAAGAAACGTCGCGCCTCTCCTTTATGGGTGGTGGGCCACGCCGGGGTGGCGAAACACTGTGGGAGTTTCGTCGTTTGGTTCTCCGAGGAGGAGATCTTGACCGCCTGTTCTCCCAGGCCCCTATCCTTTGATTTTGTTACAGGATGAGGGTGTTGGTCTGATTGATAGCAGTGAGCAGTGCTGCCATGGCCGGGTCGGTGTTGAGAGGGATGAGAAATGGTTGCATGACTTCTGGCAGTTCCTCGGTAAGACTCTTGGAGTGTCCCTTATCCAAGAATTGATCGTCACTGGGTCGGGCGTCAGTGGAATCCGGAGATGCGGTCTGTTCGTCCCGGAAGCCCAGGTTGTCCTCGAGGTAAGGATGTTCCCGACTTCCGTCGGTTTTGCGAGCAGGGGAAAGAATGGTCTTTCTGGTCATGTGAAGATCATCATGGTTAGCCATGATTAGTGAGAAGAATCTTGAAAAAGCTGCTTTGATCTTAGGTTTCGAGGAAAGAAAGATGGGGAGAGAAGTTTCCCACGGAGAGCGCCACTGATCTTACCAATTGATCAGAACTTGAGGAGTGGCCGGAAGATGATCTGCAGTCAGGCTGTGAAGTCGAGGAGAAAAGGGAGTTGTACGTGCAAGGCACTCCGACGATTAAGTAAGAGTAGGAACAAGGAGGTACAAGCAAAGTAACAGATGGTGAATGGTGAATATTCGATACCTGGCCCTCACAGATGTGAGGGTTTATATAATGCCCCTGGCGTGTGGCTATTGGTTCCTGATTTCACGCCTAGATATGCGGGTCCATGAAATCAGGTAACTGTCAGGACTTGGTCAAACCGGGAAGATGTGCCAGTAACTAGCTGTTGATACGGATGAGGGGGTTAGTTACATGTATCTCTCTGGTCGGTTCCTGGTGGCTTGCACGACGTTGATGTCGGGCAGGCTGAGAGGACGCTCGTCGATGATCCTGGGCCAGTGCTGAACTGGGAGGGCAACGACTGTCGTTGCCCGACAGGTAATGGGCATTCCAAGTCATGGTCGTGCGGGCCATGTCAAAGGAGATCTCTTAGACTGGGCCCAGTCAAGCTGTCGGGCATGTCCAAAATATTTTCCAATCCAAAACCCCAATTTTTCTACATTAAAATACATAATTTAATTTATCACATTATCATACTACATCTACTACATTCTAACTCAACTCACATAATCAATTTCATCAATTATGCACAATTTCAACGGATTAAATCAAAAATAATCTACAGCCAAAACCTAACATTCAATATCATCATCTACCCACAATTATATCACCTATTAGAGAGTCGAAACCCCACCATTACCTTAGGTTGTAGATTCCTCAAGCTTCAACAATGAGTCTTTCCTTCCTAACTCTTCCTCTTTCTCGCTTATGTTTTTTTTCTTATTTCTACGATCGATCAAAAACAATTATTCTTCTATTCCTCTTGTTTTTACTTATCTAACCTTTGGACTCCTAAATCATAAAACTCAACCTTGCCCTCACTTGTTCAACACAACGTTACCATCATGCCTTTCTTGTCTTACACTATCCTCCTCCTCATACTATTATAGATGATAATTTTAAATATTATTATTAAATCCAATTTAATCTCAAATAATTATTTAAGCTCTAAATAATTATAAACTAATTAAATCCTGATATTACTCTTATTTTCACACTTCTCATAGCACTGCAATCACCAATACATCACATAACTCACCATAATTCATATATTTGTCAATAATCACTAATATTCACACTAAATTAATTAAATAATTAATTAAATATTTTGAGATGTTACAAACTTTCAATCAAAAATAATTTTTTTTTCCTTCTTTTAAGCAATATAATTATTTTAATACTATTTAGTATTATACTAAAGAAAGAGTATTTAATTAGTATGTATTTCAAACTGTGTTTATTATTCTAACTCGCATCTCTATGTGAGTGTTTGGATGTGTGTTAAAATACAAAATATCACGTTCTAATGTATTTTTACCGTTGTTTTTCTGAAGCTACAAATTGAAGCTCCATGTTAGAGGTTTTTTTTTTCATTTCCACCGTAAAAAAAAAAAAAAAAACACACACACACACATATATATATATATATATATATATATATATATATATATATATATATATATATATATATATATATATATATATATATATATATATATATATATATATATATATATATATATATATATATATATATATATATATATATATATATATATATATATATATATATATATATATATATTTTCCGAAAAATAAAAGTTATTAATATTAATCATCAAATTTAATTAATGTTTGAAATATAATAATTTTATATAAAAAACACTTTATAGAATTTTTTTTATTATTCTCAATATTTAAATTTTCATAAAAATAAAATCTTATCAAAAATATTATTCTATATGCTATTTAATTTTATATCAAACATATCAATTTTAATCTTTTTCAGGTTCTCTCGTGCATTTTTTTTTCAAACTCTCATGATTCTTGTCATTTAATACAAAAATAAATATTATATTCTATATTTTATTATTGAGAAGTTTTGATATTATTTATCTAATTAAAATAGACATGTCTGTAAAATAGACATGATTAAGGTGTATAACTTAATTTATTTTTACATTTATTTATTGAAAATATTGAAGAATTTGAAATTATTATCTATATTTTATTTTGGGTGATTTATTTATTTACAAATTATAAAATTATTATTTTAGCAAGTTCTACTAAATAAAAATACATCATTGATTTATCATCTATATTTTTATTTTGATTAAAAATATTACTTTTATAAGAAAAAAATATTTTCATTTAATTTATCACTTATTTTTTATTAAAAATATTTTAAAAAATGTGAAAGTATTATCATTGTTTTAATTTGGTTGATTTATTTAATTAAATGTTTGGAAATTTTTTATTTTTACAAACTTTACCATTGTGACTATATTAATAATTTATATTATTATTATAATATTTTAATAATTGTAGCCTCTCAGCTATTGGTAAATTGGAATTTTTAATATTATTATTTATTTATTCTTTTCAAAATGAAATTTTGATAAATTCATATCAGAAAAAAATAAATAAATAATAAGATTAAAATTTATAGTTTGCCAATATCCAAAAGACATCACAATTATTAAAATATTATAATAATAGTAAAATTTATTTAAAAACTACTATGGTAAAATTTGTAAAAAAAAATATATATATATATTTTTAATAAATAAATCAACCAAATTAAAAAATGGGTAATACTTTTACATTTTTTAAATATTTTTAATCAAATATAGGTGATAAATCAAATAAAAATATTATTTTCTTATAAAAAAACATTTTTTATCAAATAAAAACATAGGTGATAAATCAATAATGTGTTTTCATTTTTTTTTTAGTAAATAATAATATCTGGAACTCTTTAACAATACAATAAATAGTAATAGCAAAAAGATTGAATATTTTTACACATGTATATTTTAGTAAAATAAATAATATAAAAATTCCATAACAATAAAAAAATGTTTTTCTTTTGCAATAGATATAAAGGATAAGAGACATGTTAATGGTAAAATTAAATAGCATATAGAATAATATTTTTGGTAAGATTCTATTTTTATGAAAATTTAAGATATTAAGAATAATAAAAAAGACTCTTTAAATAGAATTATTAAATCTTAAGTGTTAATTAAATTTGATAGTTGATATCGACAGTGTCCTCGTTTCTCACAAAAGATATCAGTTCTCATCGGATATTATATATATATATATATATATATATATATATATATATATATATATATATATATATATATATATATATATATATATATATATATATATATATATATATATATATATATATATATATATATATATATATATATATATATATATATATTAATTGGTAACTCTATCGATGTTAGGTCAGTTATGTTGGAATTAAATCTCAATCTTGGAGCTAATTCGAATCAATCTTGATGAACAAGAATCAATATTTTTGATTGATTATGCCTCTTGCTCTTCACTCTTCACTTGAGTGAATCAACCACACCTTGGTTACAAGATGATTGCTGCTACATAGAAATTTTGAGGAGAAAGAAAAGAAGAATTTGGAAAGAAAAAAGAGATCAAGGTTTGAGAGAAAAGGGAAAGAAGAAGATTCTGCAAAGTTTCTCTCTACTTTCAAATTGAAATTTTATTCAATTTTTCTTCACACTTTACAATGATAGAATACCTCCTTATTTATAACCGAGATTGCTTGTACACCAAGCAATCTCTAACTAAATAAGCTAAAATACAAAATACATGCATTTCAACAACTACTTGTTGTATTCGATTCTTTTTCGAATACAACTAACATAGAATCTCGAATTCCTGCTCCGACACAAAAAAATTACCCTTGCAACACACTGTCTAATTCATTATGTCTAAGCTATCTACATTCATCATAGTTCTCAAATTCTGAACAGTTTGACATGCACACCCTTTGTCATGATGTCTTAAATCTGATTTTCAGTTATGTAGTGTTTCAAGTTCAGCTTTTCATTTGCTACTTACTCGTGAAGATAATGGAACCTCATCTCGATGTGTTTTCTTCTCCCATGAGCTATCTGATTCTTCACCAGATTAATAACAGATGATATCGATCTTTATAGTAATAGCTCCATGATTCTTCCCTATAATTTCTTTGACCAAATTTATCATCCACGTTGCTTAACATGCACAGAGAGAAGCATCTATGTACTCTACTTCACATGACGACAATGTTACTATTCGTTCTTTTCTTGAGCTCCAAGCAAAGAACAACTAACACAGACTAGGTCGAATTCTTGCTTCGACACAAAGAATTACACATTCAACAAGTTAGATTCATAATATTATTTTTACGTATAAATCATATGTAAAAGAAGTGTGTGTCTTTTCCTCTTAGGTTGTTAGTTTATATATGATCTCGCAGGCTCAATATTAATAATAGCAATAGATGGATCATAAACATCTACATTCTCTTGTTTTCTTGAGGTAAATCAATGGGAATCAATTCCATTGTCTTTTTGTCTAGAAGCGGCCATTTATGACTGTCAATCTATCTTTAAGACTTTGTCTGTGTCTTGAAGCATACTAGCCATCAATCCAATGTTTATTCCTTATGCATCAAGCTTGATTCATTTATGTTTATCAAATTGGTTTCGCCCCATGCTGATTTTCGTCTTATTTTTGTGGAAGAATTTGTGAAGATTCAACGTGAGCCTGAAAAAACACATTTATCATCTGTTGTGGAGGAAAGAGTGTCGGGGCATTATATGGTTGTGAAGAAAGTGGAACTTCCATTATTTAACGGTGAAGATCTGGTAGGGTGGATCAAAAAAGCCAAGATGTATTTTAAAGTTCAAAATACGAAGAGGTGAATGTGATGTTATCCAAATTGAGTGTAAAATATGTAACAATCTATTGGTTTAATCTCTTATGGGAGACGAAGGAAAAATTGACGTGTCTGAAACTAAAACAGACTTTGATCAAGAGGTATGAAGGGCGATAGTGAGATAATCCCTTCGAAGAACTAACAGATCTTCGACAAAAGGAAAAAGTGGAAAAGTATATTACTGATTTTTAATATGTGTCATTGTAAGTTAGAAAACTACCGTAAGATCAGTATCTTAGATATTTCCTTCAAAGACTCCGACCATATTTACGGCTGCAGGTTCAATCTTTTAGTCTACGTGACAAAGTACAAATGATGAGGTTGGCTAGGTATGTGAAGACATAACTGAGAGGATCATTGTTTCCAAGAGAGCCCAAGTACCATTCAAGCCCAAACTCTTGGAAAAGGGGTAAAAATCGAAACACATGCCTAAATACTAAATCGGGTCATGGGTTTGTTTTCTAACCCATTTGTGAATTTGAATCGGGTCAGGTTTAACACATATAACTCATATGGAATGAGTAATTTCATAAGGAGGTCATCTAACCGTAGCATTTAAAATTTGAATATGGCGAACAAAGACGACAAGCGACAATGTAATCGTAGAATCAAACACCTTCCTTACTTCGAATTAATGGATCGTAAGGAAAATGATTTTATACTTTTAGTGTGGTGAGCACTTCCACCCTTTACATCAGTGCACCGAGAAGCAATATGGGTGGTGATACTCGCTGATGATGAATCTTTAAACAAAGATAAAGAGGTAATGATGATGGAGATTAAGGACGGAGAGATTAAAGAAGAGGTAGAATACAGTTCATTGGGTTTATTTGGATTGACCGATACCTCTCAACTACACAAAGTGAGTCACACAACCTTGAAATTATTGGGGATTTTGAATGGAGTTTCGATATTAATCTTGGTTGATACAGGAGTTAGCCATAACTCCGTATCTTCTAAGGTTGTTGCTGCATTGGAAATGAATGTGCAACAAAAATTTATTATGAGAGTTTCATTAGGGGATGGAAACCAGATCTTCGCGTTGGGAAAATGCGAAAGGGTGGAAGTGCATGTTGAGGGATTTTCAATACAAGTAGATGCACATGTTCTAGAGTTGGGAAATTTAGATATGATCCTTGGAGTATCTTGGTTAAGGAGATTTAGAAATATAACACTTGACTAGGAAAATATGACACTAAGTTTCTATTGGCAAGGAAAGGTTGTATAACTACAAGGGGTAGAGTAGAACAAGGTAGAAAGGAGTCTCAATCTTAGACAAGATCATTATAGAATCTGTTAGGAGAAGATTCGAGATAAGAAGAGGCGACAATTCCAATGTTTAATAAAGTTAAGCAAGAAGAACTATGTAGGGCAATGGAGAATATCCACGACTTTTTAAAGAATAGGAAGGTATTCCTCCTAAGAGGGAAATTGAGCACTCGATTGTGTTGGATCAGTTTTCAGGGCTAATAAGTGAGACCCTGCCGTTACCCCTACCACAACCAAGAGAAAATTGAGAATCAAATGCATAGTATGCTTGATCAAGGTATTATAAAAAATAATTCTAATGTGTTTTCAAGTCCTATAATATAGGTGAAAAAGAAAGATGGTTCATAGAGGATGTGAGTCAATTATAGGGAGCTATACAAAGTCACCATACCTGATAAGTATCCAATTTTCTGTGGTAGAGGAGCGCTTGGATGAACTACATGGGGAAGTTTATTGACACAACAAGAAATAATGAGGAATTGTGAAGAGTAAGTTTATGCAAGTCAGCCTTGAGGAAAAGACTATTAGTGAAGGAGGGGCAATGATAGAACCGTTAAGTCTAGTAGTGTGGGGCCCAATATTGATATTGAAGTGGTTCCACCTAGGCCCATTATTTAGAAGGTATATTCTATAAGTAAGATAAATAAGGGTAAGTGTTGCAGCGGTATAGCAACAAGTAAACAGTAAGTTATTAATTTACCGGATGATATTTAGGTTATATCGTATCGTGTCCACGGAGATTGGTTATTGAATTTTAGTTTGAAAAATCTCTCTGTAATGAGTTTGGATTAAATTGGTAAAACATAAAAACACAAAAGTAAATATGAACAGGAAAAAATTCATTCTCTAGAGAGAAGAAATTTATCAAGCATGCACATAATCTACTTCTCACAATCTTAAACTTATAGACCAGTTACACTCAACCTAAAATACTCCTCAGAGTTATCTAACGTCGCTCACTCCCTAAGTTATTTCTAACCCAAAGTATAGAGAACCACTATATCATCTCGGCAACGATCTCTCAGCAAACCTCAACAACATAGCAGACATCCATATTACACGTATCGACGACCTCTCAACCGATACAACCAACATGGAATCATTAAACTTCAACACCCGTAAAGATTGTTAACTCTAAATCTATCTCTAGAATCCAGAAACTAATAGATAATCATCCTAGATAAGGATTTGAGCAGTATATATCTATAACAACCCAAACCCCAAGCACAAAGCAAAAATCTAAGATAACAATCGACACAGATTTGTAAAGCAAATTAAATATAACGCCATGGGAAATAAATATATAAAAGTTCAAAGTAAAATGATATAAAAAACCCAAACAAAGATAAATACACAAAGAGGAATAGAAATGAACCAAAAATCTCCTGGTTTGTCAGCGCCGATTGATGATCAATCCACCCCGGATCATCTGTATGCAAGCTCCGAAGTTGTTTTCTAAGCCCTCTCTACCAAAATTTGAAGGTTTGGTGAGTTGGGATCAAAAATACCCAAAACATAATCTAAAAAATGTGTTTTAACCCCTTTTAACGTATTTCTATCCTGCGGGCGAAACTGGATTCGCCAGGTGAAATACACCAGAAACAACAACAAAAAATCCTGCACTGTTTTGCCATAACTTGAGAACTGTAACTCCGATTTGCGCTCGGTTTGAAGTGTTAGAAATCTTATTCAACGCTCTTTCTAAAAATGACAAAAAATTAACCAAATTGGTGATTTTTTATTCTTTTATTTTGAGCCTTATTCATTCATGAGTTGCTCAAAATCGCGCGTTTGAAGCTGTGTCTTTGGTACTTTATTGCTCATGCTCCAAATACACATCAATACCTATAAAATAAATGGAAAACTATCAAAAGGTACACAAATAGACAAAAACTCGATTAAATACAATTTATGTATAATTATACAAAAAGCGAGGAATTATTCAACGATATTAACCATAAAAAGTCGATAAGTGTAACAAAAAGTATATACAAAAATAACTACAATTTTGCACTTATCAAAATTTCCCCAACTTGAAACATTGTTTGTCCTCAAACAAAGCCAAACAATTCAAAGAACCAAAAGTAATCAACCAAAATATCATGAATCAACAAGTTTTAAAATGGAACACAAATGTATGGTTCAAACAAAAACGCACACACAAGGTAAATACTTACCACAATCCTACAACGACAACATGTAAACCAAACGAATCCTAAGTACAAAAATTATACTAAATATTATAAAACAAAACAAGCTCAATTATGAATCACACCTACTAAAAATTCATCGGTAGATGAAGAACACACATAGGTGAGGGACAAAAAAAACACTCATCCACAATCTTGCAACCAATAGACTAAATTATGCATTCATAAAAAAACTCACATTGAAAATACAAAGGCAAGAATCACAAGGGATTTTTAAGGTTTTAAATCGGCTTGGTTAACAAACAAGAGATAAGTTCTAAAGCTAATCGAAATAAAAATTTGCCGAAACTAAGGGAGTGATCAACTCACAAAAGTTCAAACACAAAATTTCAATAAAACTTCTTCTTTCATCCCCAATTTTTCACATAAATCACAATACTTATTAACACAACATTATTACATAGTCTTTTTGTTTTTCTTTTTCAACTTTTTTCTCTTTTTTCTTTCTTTTTCACATTTTTTTCTTTTCTTTTTCATAACCTCATAGTAATACACACAAGAGAAAACAAATAATTTTCTCCTCAACTTGAATTAACCTACATTAAAGTGAATACTCCCTACTTTCTAAGGAAAGTTAAAATTCAAATTATATATCATAGTTGAGGGTTCAAGAAAATAAAGAATCACCATCCATTCAAAAAGGAAAACCAAACACTCATAGACAAGCATCGAGTTCAAAAACAACACGGATATTGACAAAAAGACTCAAAGGAGATACAAATGATCACACACTGACAAGGTGAATTGACTATTTGACCAAGATAGTTGTGCTCAAAATGAAACAAAATGCCTTGATCATTTTCATGCTTCTATACAATCAATACAAACAAAATATTAGACATAATAAAATCCATTTAAAATAAGAATTATGGCCTCCAACATACATGAGCAATGGAAAGCTTTCTCACATTTGGGGGTAAAAAGGAAACTAAAGTGATTTAAGTCATGAGCAAGTAATGCAAAATAAATGAATGGTATAATAATTATACAAATGAAAATTTTCATAAACATGTTATGCTATAGAAAGCGATAAATGAGTACCTGGCATGTACCAACTTCAAAATATTATCATTACCATACATCCGCAAGTTGAAACACTTTGTAATACAGTGGGAGAACTGACTTTTTTAGCGTTTTATCGTAAATGTTGCGGTTAACAAGAGTCTCCACCGAATTTTCTTTTATCCAACAAGGAAAAAGTGAAAAGAATAGGAAAGACTTTAATAGATTTTTAGTTCGGGGGGTAAGTTATGAAAAGGAAAGGTGTTAGCACTCTTTTCATCTATAATTATCTATGAGCTCTAAATCTCTAGCTCACTTTTGAAAATTTGCTTTGTGTATATGATTTGTTTGAAAATATTTTGAAAAAGCTAAAGTACGACTAACTTTGTAATGGTTCTTGTATTAGTCCTCAAGAACTTGTACAAAGTGTTTGAAAATATTTTTGTCTGAAAAGTGTGATGTGTAAAAATGTTTTGTTTGTGAAAAAGGTTGTTAGCGAGCGATTAAAAGTTCTTATCCACTTAAGGTCGTTCTTATTATTTTCCTTTTATGTTAGAGACAGTGCTACCCATACCATTAGTTGGTAGGTAGCCCTATCTATTGGATGTGAAGGGACAGGCATAAGGTCGTCGTACGATCATAGAAAGTAACTTGTAAGGATTATTTAGCAATTCGAATGGACTGTTGTGATACGGTGGGAGAACTGACTTGAGGGTTTTGCGTTTTTTCGCAAATGTTGCGGTTAGCAAGAGTCACCACCAACTTTTCTTTTATCCAAAAGGAAAGGTGAAAAAGCACAGGAAAGACCTTTGAGATGTTTTCTTGAGTTCGGGGGATAGATTATGAAAAGGGAAGGTATTAACATCCTTTTCATCCATGGTTTTCCATGGGCTCTTAGTTACTTGCTAGATCACTTGCTTTTGTTTCTTAAAAATGTGTTTGGTGTGGTTTTGAAAGTATTTTGTAAAAAGAGGCCATTCGTTTAGGCAATCTTTGTAATGATTCTCGTTCGTAAGAATGTATACAAAGATGTTTGTCTTTTTGAAAATGTTTTTAATGTTTGAAAAATATTTGGAAATGTGTGTGTTTGTTTCGAAAAATAGCAAGGATACTTGTTTGAAATGGAGCAAGTAACTAGAAGTAATCTACCTACTCAAATGTCTTTCTTGTACATTTTCTATTCCTTTGACATTGTTGTCTTACCATTGATTTGGTAAGCAACCCTATCTTTGGATGTAAACGGGATGAGCGTGGGTCATCGTATAACCATGATTAGCAATGTTGCAAAGTATCTTAGCATTTTGAGGGACCAAGATCATTTTGTAAGGCAACTTTTGAATAGCGTCATCGAGGGACTATGATCTTATATTTGTTTTGTTTTGCCAAGATACTTCGCATGCATAATATGGCCATTTTGTTTTAGGCAACCAAGTGGAGAAACCCTAAGGATGCTTGTGTGCAAGTGTATCATTTTCATGCTTTGATTTTGTCTTGTGTTTAGGGTTTTCTATTTTTGCTTTGTTTTTATCTTGTCATACAAACCCTAATTACTAATCATGGCATATAAAGCGATAAATTGCATAATGTAAATATTTCTAAGCTATTACAACAATTTATGGGATGGGGGAATACAAATTTAAATGGGGATTTGCAAAAATATAAACCTAAATAAATTATTACAACCAAATCGAATTTGTACGAATTTGAATAAATAATATAATATTTAAAGATGCAATATAATGTACATGTAAGAAAAGATTTGTTTTGTTTTTTTATGTAAAAGAATTTTTAATCTAAACCTAAAAATGTAGGGAAAAGAAAAATAATTTTTTTTAGAAGGGAGTCCTAACCCTAATTTTTATTTTAAAATAAAATGAAGTTCATATGTATTATTCTTTTATGTATTTTTTATATTAAAATAATGAATAATATTGTATAAAAAATATAAAAAATTTATATATGCAAAAATAAATATTTATAAGTATGAAATGAAAAAAAGCAATTAAACTAAATATATTTAACTATATTTTACAAATTTATTAAGAAAATATATGATATCTATAAAAATAAAATATATTTTTATGTGCAAAATAAAATAAAATAAAATAAAATGCAATATTATGAAATTTACATTTTTTAGGATTTTTATGTATCAAAGAAAATATTTCATATATATTAAAAATGAAAATAAAACAAATAAAATAAAAAATATAAAAAGTTGGCAAATGGGGTGATGTAGCAGACTAGAGATATCATGCAAGCAAAAAAGTCCATGGCCCAACTATGAAGGCCCAACCTGCAAAAATGTCAAAACTGAAAAAATGGCAAAATGTAAAAACAAAAGTAGCGCGCCCAGGTTCGAACCCAGGACATGGGTCTCACCAACGCGCTACTTTGCCACTGGGGTGGCTATACATCCAATGTCTTAAGGGAAACGAAAATAAGATAACATAAAACAAATCCTTGCCCTGTACTTCATCTTCTTCCTCAAGCTTGGCCAGGCATCCTGTAACTCTCTCATACTTCCATGAAAATGAAAACTCATAACATGAAAGTTGTAGTACTTGAACTCACTATTCCAACCATATAATTTATGTGGACTATCAATCAAAGATCAAAGAGAATTTTAACAGCCCTAAATTTTAACCTAATATTTTCAGAAATTTCAAGTTCCAAATTCTCTTAGCTCAAGTAAAATCAATGCAAGATAAAGATATGTACAATTTCGTTCTGATGAGGACTACACTTTTTATTCACAAATCGTGGCCTATGGTTGCCTATACAAGGAGATAGAGTTTGAGATTTTACCTCCTTCAGTTGGAATCATGGATGGAACTGGAGTGAGTTTGATGGAGGCCTGATGCTTGCTTGAGCTTCCTTGAACTTCCCTGAATGTATTCCAACCTTTGCCTTGATCTGAAAGTATCTGAAACTCCTTGGCCAAGTCAAACCGCAAGCTCTGAAATCAACAATAGAAGATGGTGGAAAAGTGATTACAGAATAGGGATGAAGGTTTGAATTAGTTTGATATCAAGTATGTAAGATGTTTGAATGATCAAAACTCAAAACGCACGAGCCAAATGGAAGATGGGTATGGTTATGCAAAAACTGCAGGTTTGGACAGATTTTTGGTGTTTTTCTGGTTGGGAGTGTTTCAGGCCTTAACTAATCGTGTTATGTGTTATGTTATGTTTGTATATTAGTATAGAATTGGTTTGATGTCAACCCTCTAACAGTTGTGCCTGTTCTAGCCTTTTTGCAACTTTTCTTGCATTTGAAGTAAAGTGAAGGGACAATGCTTGCCATGCTTGTACTTGCTCCATTAGGGTTGGTATCAGCTTGTACAATTTTCCTTAGACCTGTGAGACTTGTATGTGCCAAGGGGACTGGTCCAATGTTCAAGATTGTAAAAATTGCAAAAGTTGATCTTTTTCAAAATGGCAATGGTCACTTTTTGCCATAAATGGAATTGCAAGTTGGATAATGGTTCTAAGGCATGGATCAAAGCTTTTTCAACTGAGTAATCATTTAATTAAGGAGTGAGGAACAAGTTTGGGACCTGTAAAGCATGGATTAGGCAGCATAGGTACTGATTGCAACTTTGTTCTTCATGAAATGGCTTGGACAAAAAGTGAGAAAATGCCAACTTCATCTCTTCGATTCTCCCTACTCAAAAATGATCTTGAGGAGTTCTGTGATATTTTGGAAATCTTGCAATGTGCTCTATAACTCATATTTGAAATGAATTTTGAGATACCTCTTGGAACTAGGTGAAAAGTTGGCATGAAGTTGGGTCCAAAACCTGCCTAAATTAGGGCAAAATTTCACTAAGTTACTTAGTTCATGACCATGTATTCATAAATTTATATCTTGAGATCCAAGCATCTTTAGGGAAAAGTGTGTGAATAAAATTTGTATATTTCATGGAGGTCTACAACTTTCATCTTGGGAACTTTCCTTGAATCATTATGCATCATGGTGAAAAAGTGGCCTAAAGTTGAGAAAAAATAAGAAATTTTCTATACTTAGAAAATTTTCTAAGTTAAGAAAAATTTCAAATTCAAACCCTAATCTTCAGACTTGGATTTCTTGATAAACAAGTTTCAAATTTTGAAATTTTTTGATGAATTGTGATCCTTGGAACTTGATTTTGACCAAAAAGTCAAAGTTTGACTTTTTAGTGTACAGTTGACTTTTGATCAGTTGACTGCAAATTTCATCTGTCAATCTAATGAAATTGCAATGTTTTGAGCCATGTAATAAGTTCAATATGATGCAATTTAATCCTTTAAATCATCATTTAACTCAATTGGTTATTTTCTAGGTTAAAAATAAAAAATTGCCCTTCCTCAGTCAAAACCCTAATTTTGACCATTTTGCCCTTTTGGTGATTTGATCAAATTTCTTGAGGAATTGTGATCCAAACTTGACCAAATGATACATACAAGTTTAAAATGTTTATGTGGATAAAAAATTATGAAGTTTGAGTGAAAACTGGCCTTGGTTGACTTTTTCCCCAATATAGTTGATTTTTAGGTCAACTGTCTAATTGACTGATCAAAAATGTGGTTCAAGGCTCGAAAATTGTCATGAGTGATCTTAGGGGTCCATAATGATGTTTGAAACTCACATGAAGCATTGATAGTCCAAATATCCTTTTGCAAACTCAAACCCTAATTTTAGGTTATCAGTACAAGAAGATATGCCTTGAGCTGACCAAACCCTAATCCAGTCTTGAGTCAAAGAAACCTTGTGAGAAAAATCTTGATATATGAGAGGGCAAATTTTATGGTACAACAGCTTCCCCTGTTCAATCTTCTTAAACCTGAAGAGTTAGATTGACGAGTTTTGACGTTCGTGACTCGAAGGTGAAAGATGATTGGACACTAGAGTGCCCAGAAATTTGCACTCGACAACGTGTAGTTGAGGGAATGGGCTTAAAGATGCCATTTGGAGAAGTGATAGAAACTTTTTGGAGATGGGCTTGTAGATTCCATCCAAGAATGTTTGTTTAATTATAAATTATAAACTGAAAGAATGAGTATCAGAATGGCATCCGTGCCTGGAGCGTATCTGAACTGTTTCTGAAGTTTGAATCTTAATAAGTATCAGAATGGCATCCTTGTATTTAGTATATCTGAATTGTATCTGAAGTCTGAATTTGAATAAGTATCAGAATGGCATCCTTGTCTGGAGTGTATCCGAACTGTATCTGAAAGCTGAATCTGAATGGGTAACATAATGACATCCGTATCTAGAGCGTATCCATACTGTATCTGAATTTGAAATATGAATGAGTATCAGAATGGCATCCTTGTCTGGAGCGTATCTGAATTGTATTTGAAAGCTGAATCTGAATGGGTAACAGAATGGCATCCGTATCTGGAGCGTATCTGAACTGTATCATGATTGCATATTGTTAATGGTAGCTGTTAATCTCATCCTGAAAAGGGTAAAATGTTAGCTTGAACACAAAATTATGTTGCATGAAATGTATGATGCAATATATGTGTTTTATCAATGTTTATGATATGTGGATGTAATGTATGCGCATGTAAGCTGATTTGCTGTATTGTTGTATGATTGAGGAAAATAAATCCTTGACTGCTGCTGAGGACATGTGGATTCTTCATATCTTGAAATTGAAGTATTGACAAAATTCTATTGTGAGAGCAATGCCATATACTGTTTGAGGAATCTACTTGGGGAATCCAAAGAATTTTGATGGCTTCTACTGGGGATTAATAAATGGGAGTCTTTGTTCCGTTGGGGAGTATCAGAAATCAGCTGTTAGCCGGTTGGATTTCAGGCTTCAAACAACTTGCTGGGGAATTTGGAGAAACTGGACGGTTTCCACCGTGAATTAATAGTTTGAAGTTTCAGTTCCGCTGGGGGTTTAAATGATGTATTGTGGGGATTTCTCATGGAATATCCTAAAGACATTTTCCTATTCTTTCAACCTGTCAGTAATTATCTTTTTTTATTTTGTTTATTTGTAAATAGTAGTTATGTTCAAATGCATATGTTCATTAATGAATCATTGGACGTTTTTGCAAATAAAACACAAGTGTAAAGAAAAAGGACAAATAGTTTTCTTTACTTTAAATAGATATCTTTGTATTTAACTTTGAATAAGTATTTTGTACAAAGGAGACAAACATCCTAGTAAAGTAAGAAAAATTTATACAAAGAAAGATAGCTATGTGTGATGATCCCATGGGGTTCCCATCCTGCTATAGCCTCTGTATCTCCGAATATCTTGTCTATTTGTTGCTTCGTCCGAAGATGATTGAATTGATCAGAAACTCTGAGTTTATTAGTGGAAGTCAAGAGGTTGTCCTCAAAGTGATCCGACGGGACATAGTCATAAGCTTTAATTCCCTAACTTTTTCCTGGATCGCCCTTTCGGGTTTTCAGTCCACCGGGAAACCCTTTTTTGCCCAAGTCGCCCTTTCTGGTTTTCAACTTGCCGGGTGTACATATTTTTTATATATTTTATCCCTAATTTTTGTTTGAGCCTTTTTGGTTTGCAAGGATGCCCTTGTTTTGCCTAGGTTTGTCAACCTAGCAGGTCTCTTAGGCGTAGTATCTTTTGACTATGTCCTTGTTCGCAGGGTGTGAAGGTCGTTGTCGTCCATGGTGGTTAAGATCATTGCCCCACCGAAGAAGATGTTCTTGATTACAAATGGTCCTTCATAGGTAGGAGTCCATTTTCCCCTGGGATCACTTTGTGGCATGATGATGCGCTTCATCACTAGATCTCCAACTTGATATACTTGGCGTCTGACTTTCTTGTTGAAAGCCTTGATCATTCGTTTTTGATACATCTGACCATGGCAAACAAAAGTAAGTCTCTTTTCATCAATTAAGTTTTGTTGATCAAGTCGAGTCTGGATCCAATCGTCCTCATTCAAACCTGCATCCTTCATAATTCTCAAAGAGGGGATCTGAACCTCAATAGGCAAGACAACCTCCATGCCATAAACCAAAGAATAGGGTGTTTCCCTAGTTGATGTGCGAGCCGTGGTACGATACCCGTGGAGAGCGAATGGTAGCATCTCATGCCAGTCCTTGTAGGTGACTGCCATTTTTGTATGATCTTTTTAATGTTTTTATTTGCAGCTTCAACGACACCATTCATCTTTGGTCGATAGGGGGATGAATTGTGATGTTGAATCTTGAACTGTTCGCACAAGGCGGTGATCATAGTATTGTTAAGGTTAGTACCATTATCAGTGATGATCCTTTCTGGGATACTGTACCGGCAAATGAGATTCTTCTTGATGAATCGGGAAATAACATTCTTCGTAACAGAAGCGAAGGAAGCTGCTTCGACCCATTTTGTAAAGTAATCAATGGCCACTAGGATGAAACAGTGTCCATTGGAGGCTGTTGGCTTGATCTCCCCAATCATATCAATTCCCCACATAACAAAGGGCCAAGGAGCCATCAAGACATTCAGAAGAACTGGAGGTACGTGCACCTTGTCCGCATAAATTTGACACTTATGACAGGTCCGAGAGTGTTGACAGCAGTCTGCTTCCATGGTAGACCAATAATAGCCTGCCCTTAGGATTTTCTTCGCCATCTTATGCCCACTGGAGTGAGTGCCAAAAGTACCTTCATGTAATTCAGCCATGATCTTTTCAGCCTCAATCTTATCCACACATCGGAGCAGAATGGAGTCATGATTGCGTTTGTACAGAAAGCCATTACTCAGGAAGAATTTAACAAAGAATCTCCTTAGGAACTTTTTATCATTGATTGAAGCTTCTTCTGGATATTCTTGAGTCTCGAGATACCTCTTGATTTCATGAAACCATGGCTGGTCCACTATCTCTTCAGTATTAATCTCGTGACAATGTGCTGGTTCATCCATTTGTTCGATGGTGATCTGGGGAGCCTCGTTATCCCAATTAAGTTTAAACATAGATGACATTGTGGCTAGAGCATCTGCTAGCTGATTTTCTTCTCGCGGGAAATGCTCGAAAGTAATCTGCTCAAAATGTGGTAGCAATGTCAAATCATGTTCTTTGTAGGGGATAAGGTTTGGGTACTTAGTGTCCCATTCTCCTTTGATCTGACTGACAACCAAAGCTGAATCTCCAAACACATCTAAAGATTTGATTCCCAAGTCTATGGCAGCCTTGAGACCAAAGATGCATGCTTCGTATTCCGCCATATTGTTCGTACAGTTGAAGCAAAGTCTAGCAGTAAAAGGAATGTGACACCCTTCCGGAGATATGAGTACAACGCCAATACCATTACCAAGTGCATTGGATGCCCCATCAAAGAACAGGGTCCATCGGGATCCTTGTTCAGGTCCGTCAAATGGTCTGATTTCTTCACAGTTGTCTAATGTCATAATGTCTTCATCCAAGAATTCAAATTTCATGGGATGATAATCTTCTATAGCTTGATGAGCAAGATGATCAGCTAGCACACTGCCTTTTATAGCTTTCGGGGTAGTGTACTATATGTAATATTCTGTTAAGATCATCTGCCATCTGGATATCCTCCCAGACAGAGCAGGCTTTTCGAAGATGTACTTTATCGGATCCATATTAGATATCAGCAAAGTGGTATGAGTCAACATATACTGTCTTAGCCGGCAAGCAGCTCATACCAGAGCGCAATAAGTTTTCTCGAGCAGTGAATATCTGGTTTCACAGTTGGTAAACTTTTTGCTCAGGTAATAAATAGAGTGCTCTTTTCGGCCAGACTCGTCATGCTGCCCCAATACACACCCCATTGAGTTCTCTAAAACGGTCAGATACATGATCAGTGGTCTCCCCTCGACTGGTGGCATCAAAATAGGAGGCTCTTGTAAGTACTCTTTGATTTGTCGAAAGTATTCTGACATTCATCATTCCATCTGACTACTTGATCTTTCTTCAATAGCTTAAAGATTGACTCACAAGTAGCTGTTAGGTGAGAAATGAATCGGGTAATATAGTTCAGGCGTCCCAAGAATCCTATGACTTCCTTCTCAGTATGAGGAGCAGGCATTTCTTGTATCGCCTTAACTTTGGCAGGATCAACCTAGATGCCTTTGTTGCTGACAACAAAACCTAAGAGTTTACCGGACCGAACTCCGAATGTGCACTTGTTTGGATTCAACCTTAGTTTGTACTCCTTCAACCTCTCAAACAACTTTTGCAAATGACTAAGGTGTTCCTCTTCAGTTTGTGATTGGGATATCATGTCATCTACATAGACCTCTATCTCATGATGTATCATATCATGAAATAAAGCTGCCATGGCACGTTGATAGGTTGCCCCAGCATTCTTCAGTCCGAATGGCATCACTTTGTATCAGAATGTGCCCCACTGTGTGACAAATGTAGTTTTCTCCATGTCCTCAGGTGCCATTTTGATTTGGTTATAACCTGAGAATCCGTCCATGAAGGAAAACACTTTGTGCTGGGTTGTATTATCAACTAGGATATCGATGTGGGGTAGTGGAAAATCATCTTTAGGGCTGGCCCTGTTTAAATCTCTATAATCCATGCACATTCATACTTTGCCGTCCTTTTTAGGCACGGGAACAATGTTGGCAACCCATTGAGGATAGGAAGTGACAGCCAAGAATCCAGCATTGAATTGTTTCATGACTTCCGTTTTGATCTTCTCTGACATGTCAGGTCTCATGCGGCAGACTTTTTGTTTCACTGGTGGACAGTCTTCTCTTGTGGGTAGCCAATGTACCACGATGTCTGTATCAAGTCCTGGCATGTCCTTGTATGACCAGGCAAAGATCTCAACATAATCATGCAATAGCTGAATTAGACGCTCCTTGACACTCGGTTCTAGATCGACACCCATCTTGATTTCCTTTCTATCTTCCTCGGTACCCAAGTTGATTCTATCCAATGGTTCCTCATGAGGCTGAATATCTCTTTCCTCTTGCTGTAGTAGTCTGGCCAATTCCCCTGGTACTTCACAATCTTCCTCACCTTCGTCTTCGGCTTGGTAGATTAGATCTTCAGAGTCACTAAAGGCCATATCAGTATCGTTACCCATGGGACCCGGAATGGAGGGATACCTGCATTTGTAAGTGTGGGTGTGTGTAAGGGTATAGCCATCTTTAAACAATAAAATGTAAAAGAAAGACAATGAGCACAAAAGGTTTGTATGTGGAAAAAACGTCCATGATTCATTGAATGTCATATGAAGATGAAATAAAAACCCTAACAAATGGACCATTGTGCCTCGGGTAAGACACAAGGTTATTAATGTGCGAATTGTTTGTGAATATTACAAGTCCAACAGAAATGTAAAAGATAAATCACTGGGAGATGAAAGTTATTAGGACAAAGTCTCTGGCTTCCCAATTGCGAAGTCCTCCATTGACAGTAGGAAATATCCAATCCTCCAAGCTGCCATCTTCTTCACCATCTTCCACTGTGTTGACCTCTTGGTTGCTAATCTTCAGAGGTGGCCCTCCAGCACGGGCATGGTGCACAGTCTTCTGAGCATTTGAAGTAAACCCTAAGCCAAACTTGTCAGATTTATATGGAATGTTTGGAAGCTGCCCCCAGATGGTGCATCCACCCTCCTCTACTACTGCCTTGGCGTCCTTTAGAGATGACATCCAAAGCGGAGGTCTTGTGATCTTGGGAATCGAGGATACCATCTTGGTTACTGCTACCTCTTGAGAGACGTCTTTGAAATGTTGAAAAGGAGTTTCAATGAACTCGCCATCCAATTCCATATATCGGAAAGAATTTAGGTGGTTAATCATGTACTCTTCCTCTCCGTGGATAGTGATAATCTTTCCATGGACCGGATATTTCAGCATCTGGTGTAGGGTAGAGGTGACATCACCAGCATTATGGATCCAGGGTCGTCCTAGCAGACAGGAGTAAGAGGGGAGGATGTCCATTACATAGAAAGTTGAGTTGAAAGTCTGAGTTCCCACCTTTATGGGGATGTCCACCTCCCCGTGGACCATCCTCTTTGAGCCATCAAATGCTCTTACAACTATGTTATTGGGTTTCAATGTCAGTCCTTCGCAATCCAACCTGTCGAGAGCTTTCTTCGGTAAAACATTCAGCGATGAGCCAGAGTTGTTCCTCTACACTCCACAGAGACATGTAACGCCTTGTTGTGCTTTCTCCCTTTTGGTGTCAAATCAGCATCAGAGAAGCCTAGGCCGTTATCAACTGTCAAACCGGCCACACAATCTTAGAATTGGTCAGCAGACGTCTCTTGTGGCACATGGTCTGTCTTCAGGAACTTCACCATAGCTTTCGCATGTGCCTCAAAACATAACAACAATGCTAGCATGGAGATCTTGGAGGGAGTTTGCCCGAACTGTTCAACCACGTCATAGTCACTCTTCTTTATTATTCTCAGGATCTCCTCCATTTCCTTCTTGGAGGCTTTAGGGATAGTCAGTGGTTGAGCCTTCATCCGGACAGGCTCTTCTTGAATACCTTTTCCTCGAACATCAGCAGTAGAATTGTTGGTAGGGATAACGGCAGGGGTTGTGTCGTCTTTGTCAGTAGGAGCACTTGCAGATATGATTATTGGCACAGAGGTAACCTTTGGAACAGCCACGGGTCCCAAAACTGCCTTTGGAGGGGAAATTTCTAGAGAGAAGATTCTACCTCTATGGGTAATCTTACTGGTTCCGACAATATTTCTAATGTCGGAGTCGTTTCTTCGGAGCTCACTTCTTTGGCGGTCAGCCCATCTTGTTTAATACCATGGTAGTAGATTTCTCCACCATAATTCCACGGTACTGTTTTGTCTGATTCATACGGGACCGGCCCGGGCATTGTGATTATAAGAGGAGTAGTCTTTGGAACTGATGTAATCCTAACGGGTCTTTTGGGGGCCCTGGAAGGATTGGCATAGATGGTTATGATTGAAATGTCTTCACCAGGAACAAGTGAAACAGGAGCACTTTCAAACATAATCTCTTGGTTGTCTATCAAGCGTTGAATGCCTGTCTTCAACAGAGGGTAAACTGTTGGTGAGGATAAGCAAAGGCAGCAGTCTTCATTACAACCTAGGAATAAACCAACTTTCAACAAATTCATCTTAACGATTGGGAGCGAAGTCAAGAGTTCATCCACTGTGGCAACAAACAAATCTTCTTCGATAGCATTGGCGTTGTGACCATGCCTAGGCATAGGAGCGGAAATGACGTTTGGTTTCTCGGGCGCCTCAAACTCAATCTCTTTTGCATCTATAAGGTCTTGAATTTTATTCTTCAACGCCCAACAGTTGTTAGTGTTATGACCTGGGCTTTCGGAATGATATGCACATTTGGCATTTGGATGATAATGAGGGGACACCGTGTTGGGGTTCTTTGGAGCTTCTTTTAAGGTTGCTAGATTAGATTTCAACAGATGTGGTAAAATCCGGGCTAGAGTCATATTAATTCTGGTGAATTGCCGGACTAGCCTTTCCACCCTCGGTTGATTACTCCTTGGTTGATCAAATGCAAGCTTTGGGATCATAATGGCCCCTACCATTGGTCGGCGTTCAGCTCTCCCTTGGTTCCTTTATGGATAGACAACATATACCTCCTTCTTCCCAGTGAAAGGCTTTCTCACAACTGTAGAGGCCAACGAATCTTTCTGAATCTTTCCACTTTTTATGCCAGCTTCCACCCTCTCTCCAGTTAATATTAACTCAGTAAATCCAGCAGATGAGCTCCCAATCAAATGGTTGAAGAAAGGGCCCGATAAAGTGCCCAAGAACATATCCACCAACTCCCTTTCAGACAGAGGGGGTTGTACTCTCCCGGCTAGATCTCTCCATTTCTGCGCATAATCTTTGAAACCCTCATTTGAAACCATAGCCGGACTCTGAAGTTGAGTACGAGTAGGCGCCAAATCTGCATTATACTGGTATTGTTTATAGAAAGTTGCGGCGATATCTTCCCAGTTGTGGACGTCAGCCATTTCTAATTGGTAAAACCAATCGAGTTGCATTCCGGATAAACTATCTTGGAAAAAATGGACCCATAAGTCTTTATCGGCAGAGTGCGGCTGAATCTTTATCACGTATGATCGGAGGTGCATTTTAGGACATGACACCCCATCATATTTTGCAAACAGCGGCACTTTGAACTTTGGTGGGATCACAATTCCCAACACTAGACCCAATTCTTCAAAGTCTATACCTGGTACCCTTTGTATTTTCATAGCGCTCAAACGCTCTTCAAGGTGTCTGTACTTATCATCAGCCGGAGGATACTGTTCCTCAGAGTAGTCTTCCTCTTCCTCCTCCTCTTCAGAGTCTACCAAAACTGCTGTTTCTTTTTGTTTCCCTTCATCAGATGTTGCTGCGAAATTCAAGGTTCTCCTAGTTTGTCCTTGAAACCTCCTCCCCATGATTACAACACCAGTTGGTTTATTTTCTTTCTTCTTTTTCTCTTTTTCCAACAGAGTCTTCAGCTCCTCTTGTCCTTTGGCCAGGGTTGTGAGTAACTGTTGAAACTGCATGTTTTGAGTTTGGAGATCTTTGACAGTCTGTTCGAGATCCATCTTACTAAAATAAATAGTAGAGAGATGAGGAAACTTGTTGCAAAATACCTGTTTATGTTATGATGAATGATATGTGCATATGTAATGTTTTCAAGGATTTTGAAAGATTCAAGTTTGTTTTAAACAAAAAGAAACACATGTTATATTAATAAGGTAGAGTTTGAGTACATTAATGCCCCTTGGGCAAAATAATACAACACTCTAAGATGAAAAATTAGTGCGCATCCTCTTTGGTGCTATGTAGGCATTTAGAGTCTGCTCCTCATGAAGTAGCCTAGTGAGCTCCAAAACCTTCTTCTCGCTTGCGTAGAATTGGGCCTCGAAAGTATCTCGCTCCCCTTTGAGTTGTATCCAATCCCTTTGTAGATCTTCAAGAGATGTGGGCATGTTAGGATGTAGGATAGTGTATGGAACTTCTCCTTCCTTCACAGGCTCAATAATCACCGGGAGAATGGAAGGATAAGGCATCATAAGACTTTGAGCACGGGTTCGTACCCACTTGAGGTAAGGCTCAAGAGGGATGGAATTCTTGTGTCCCAAAGTCTTGCTATCCACCTTGTTTAGCATCCTCCAAGCTCGGATGAATCTCTGGCGAAGACCTTGATCGTCGTTGTCGTAGTCGAATACCAAGCCTTGAATCAGCATATCATGTGGGACATCCCTTCGGGTATAACCAAACTGTCTTAGAGCTAAACATGGGTTGTAGGTGATGCCTCCCCTAATTCCAAGTAGAGAGACATTAGGGAATTCCCCATAACGGTCAACAATGATAACATTCTCTTTGGATCGAGAGCACCAATGAATATCTGAATGTTTAAGCGTCATTAACCTTTGTGACCACCTTAAACATTGCTCATTCTTTAAGACTGATTGGGGAAGATGAGAAATAAACCATCTTTCCAGGAGAGGAGTGCAACACATAAGAACACCTCTTTTCCTCATTGTACGAGTGTGAAAAGAGTGCAGGATATCCCCTAGTAATGTAGGCACCAAATTATGTGACATAAAGATTCTGACGACACTCACATCTATGAGTTGGTCGGGATTGGGGAACAAGACCATCCCATAGATAAGAAGAGCCACAATTTTCTCAAATTCTTGCAAGTCTAAGGAATTCCAACAACTTTGGGCCTTCTCAAACAGAAACTTTGCCAAGAAGCCTTTGACACCACTTCTAGTTTCCCAGTGAGTTGTGACATCATATGAGTGCAAGTGCAGGGCTTGAGCAATCTCTTCTGGCTTTGGATCTCTTTCCGTACCGTTGAAAGGTAGTTGATTGAGAATATGAATCCTCAAGAGTTGGGAGAATTCTTCCAAAGTGGGCACAAGCTGATAGTCAGGAAATGTGAAACAATGATGCAAAGGATCAAAGAACTGGAAGAGCACCTTCATCATATCCTCCTCTTTGTTGGAGGTGACTAAGTTGAGTAGACGACCATGTCTCTCGGAGAATGGAGAGTTCTCAGGGATCCTTGAAGCTAGCTCCTTGAGTTATGGAGGAACTCTTACAAGGTTGATTTGGATAGTTTTCCTGCGAAGTGAATCCATATCCTACAAAACAAGAACAAAGATGAATCTCCAAAATCCTTGAAATGGTTAGTGAATGCATATGATGTTCATGATGTCCATGATGTTATGTACAAGTATGCATATACAAGAAAAACAAACAATTTCTTAGTTTAGGCTTGCATGGGGTTTTGTAGGTAAGTACCCTCTTGAAGTTTAGTTGGCTCAACCTGTCCTAATAATAGTAATCGGGTTCTAAGGAGCTCAATATCACTGGATTGTTTCCTTGGTCATTGTTTCAGCTCAATCCTCTTTAATGGCGACCAAAATATCCCAAGAAACCAACCCTCAATGAGTGTAGTATCGAGTATCTACCAACTTCGGACTGCACCAAAGCCGGTCATCTCACTACATCCTAAAGGCCAAGTTGGTCAAGTAAAGGGTTCTAGAAGTTCATTAGTGCTTCACGACATCACTCAGCCGCCCTGTATTCTCTTTGATTGACTCAAAGGCTACCGGTACCCACAAATATGTCACACTAACATAGCTATTGCTTAGACCATGTCGGTATACCCGCACAGTTTCCACAATGCATTGCTATTTTCCTATAATGTTTCCCAAATCCGGGTGGAGGATTCAAACCCAAACAAAGAACCATAATGTAAAGAAAACAAGTCAAACAATGTAAGCAAATAAATGTGATATAGCCCTAAGGTAACCCCACTTTTATAAAATTCCCCAGCAGAGTCGCCAGTTCTGTGATACGGTGGGAGAACTGACTTGAGGGTTTTGCGTTTTATCGCAAATGTTGCGATTAGCAAGAGTCGCCACCGACTTTTCTTTTATCCAAAAGGAAAGGTGAAAAAGCACAGGAAAGACCATTGAGATGTTTTCTTGAGTTCGGGGGGTAGATTATGAAAAGGGAAGGTATTAGCACACTTTTATGAAAAGGGAAGATAAAGATATGTACATTTTCGTTATGATGAGGACTACACTTTTTATTCACAAATCGTGGCCTATGGTTGCCTATACAAGGAGATAAAGTTTGAGATTTTTCTGGTTGAGAGTGTTTCAGGCCTTAACTAATCGTGTTATGTGTTGTGTTATGTTTGTATATTAGTATAGAATTGGTTTGATGTCAATCCTCTAACAGATGTGCCTGTTCTAGCCTTTTTGCAACTTTTCTTGCATTTGAAGTAAAGTGAAGGGACAATGCTTGCCATGCTTGTACTTGCTCCATTAGGGTTGGTATCAACTTGTACAATTTACCTTAGACCTGTGAGACTTTTATGTGCCAAGGGGACTGGTCCAATGTTCAAGATTGTAAAGTTTGCAAAAGTTGATCTTTTTCAAAATGGCAATGGTCACTTTTTGCCATAAATGGAATTGCAAGTTGGATAATGGTTCTAAGGCATGGATCAAAGCTTTGTCAACTGAGTAAGCATTTAATTAATGAGTGAGGAACAAATTTGGGACCTGTAAAGCATGGATTAGGCAGCATAGGTACTGATTGCAACTTTGTTCTTCATGAAATGGCTTGGACAAAAAGTTAGAAAATACCAACTTCATCTCTTCGATTCTACCTACACAAAAATGATCTTGAGGAGTTCTTGGACATTTTGGAAAGCTTTAAATGTGCTCTATAACTCATATTTGAAATTCATTTTGAGATACCTCTTGGAACTAGGTGAAAAGTTGCCATGAAGTTGGGTCCAAAACGTCCCTAAATTAGGGCAAAATTTCACTAAGTTACTTAGTTCATGACCATGTATTCATATTATATCTTGAGATACAAGCATCTTTAGGAAAAAGTGTGTGAAGAAAAGTTGTAGATTTCATTGAGGTCTATAACTTTTATGTTGGGAACTTTCCTTGAATCATTATGCATCATGGTGAAAAAGTGGCCTAAAGTTGAGAAAAAATAAGAAATTTTCTATACTTAGAAAATTTTCTAAGTTAAGAAAAATTTCAAATTCAAACCCTAATCTTCAAACTTGGATTTCTTGATGAACAAGTATCACATTTTGACATGTTTTGATGAATTGTGATCCTTGGCACTTGATTTTGACCAAAAAGTCAAAGTTTGACTTTTCAATGTATAGTTGACTTTTGATCAGTTGACTGCAAATTTCATTTGTCAATCTAATGAAATTGCAATGTTTTTGATTCATGTAATAAGGTCAAGATGATGCAATTGAATCCTTGAAATCATGCTTTAACTCAATTGGTCATTTGCTAGGTTAAAAATCAGAAATTGCCCTTCCTTAGTCAAAACCCTAATTTTGACCATTTTGCCCTTTTGGTGATTTGATCAAATTTCTTGAGGAATTGTGATCCAAACTTGACGAAATAATACATACAAGTTTAAAATGTTGATGTGGATAAAAAATTATGAAGTTTGAGTGAAAACTGGCCTTGGTTGACTTTTTCCCCAATATAGTTGATTTTTAGGTCAATTTTCCAATTGACTGATCAAAAATGTGGTTCAAGGCTTGAAAATTGTCATGAGTGATCTTAGGGGTCCATAATGATGTTTGAAAATCACATGAAGCATTGATAGTCCAAAAATCCTTGTGCAAACTCAAACCCTAATTTTGGGTTATCAGTGCAAGAAGATATGCCTTGAGTTGACCAAACCCTAATCAAGTCTTGAGTCAAAGAAACCTTGTGAGAAAAATCTTGATATATGAGAGGGTAAATTTTGGGGTACAACAATTGTCATCATATTATTAATAGTCAACAAGGGACTAGATCATCTTTTCGTAGGCAACTCGATGGACATCGTGAGACTATGATCTTTATTCGAAGGGACTATGATGATTTAATCGAGGGTCTTTGCTAAAGTGACCTTACTTTTGAGGGACATGACCATGTTTCCGAAGGCAACAAAGAGAGGTTACCCTAGAGGTGAGAAGTGTGAAAAGGTGATTCAGTTCAGTTATATTATCTCGAGTTAAGATTTTCTAACGTTTGTTTTTGTATTTCCATACAAGTCCTATTAGCATACATGTAACAATTATGTATACAAGTATATAAAATATTAGTGTGAAAAGTAAAGCCCTAGGACTATTACATAGCTTCGGGGCAGTTACAACATTTAATAAAACCTTGCGAGAAATTAAACACTAAGCTATTATAATTTTTATACAACCTATACACTTGTCTAAAAATAAATAGAAAATAAATAGAAATACATGTTAAAAACTATTATTTAAAAAAAATCTAAATGTCTAAAATGTCACATTTTCTTTTTTTGTATTTTGGGTTAATTTTAAGCATTTAGAAAATAATTAGTTATCTGATTCTAAATTAATTACAAAGGTTAATTAATTTAAAAAAATTAAGTCTAATAAATTTGAATTAAAAATATGTCCAAAATTAGATTAATTAATAAAAACCCTAAGACTATTTTTATTTTTTATTTTTTATGAAATAAAACGATTAGTAGAAAATTAAATAAGAAAATAAGTAAAAATAATGGAAAGTGGAAAAGATTAAAAAACAGATAAAAGATGGTTGCAAGCGCCCAGGCTCGAATCCACGCCCTCTCCTTTGCCAAACAAGAACATTACCATTGCACCATGAAATAAACAGAATTTTATGCCCTAACAATGACATCTCGTATTCCTCATGTTAAAACTTGCATGTAAGGCTTCAAACCTATTCTAAATAAACATGCTAAGCAATTTGAATTGTTAGAATCAGTTAACAATGCATATAATTTGTAATACGAATAACAAAAAATAATACAAACTGGACATGGCATGTGTGCAAGTTTTAGGTACAAATAGGTATGGAAAGTTACCTATTCTTACCTTGGAGATGTTTTGGAAGTGATTTGAGGTGGTGGTTTGGATTGAATCAAACTAGAACTTGAGATTCAATGGTGCACTTTCTTTGAAAATTTGTTATTTTTGATACTTTTCTTGAGGCGAAATTTTTGTGTCATTGTAGTGTGAGGGCTTGAGTATTTATAGAGGAGGAGATTTAAGTCACCAAAGAATGAAAGAATCAAGTGATCATGGTGTTACTAAAAATCAATGAAACATATTTTCTAACTTTTCATTTTTGAAGATCCTTGTATCAAACATGTCTCTCACGGTTTTGGCAAGATTTTATGAGGTCTTGGGCCTTCTAGAAAATGTCCAAATGATCATAGTCCAACATTAATCCAACTATTTGTTATTTTTAATTTAATTTTTTTACAAAAATTAAATAAAAATTTAAATAAATAGGATAAAAATATATGACCATGTACCAATGGACTTAGAGGTCTTCTATCATGTAATAAACATCTTTGATCCTTAAAAGTTAGGCCCATTAGTCCAAAAATTCAAAATTGCTCAATTGAGGTTTCATGCATTTTTCATAAATTATCCAACTTGTGCTAACCATAACTCTCACAATTTTTGTCATATGAAGGTGATCTTGGACTTTTTGGAAATCTCAAGATGTCTCCTACAACTTTGATATTGGTAATTTTTTCATTTGAAATCTTTAACTTGACGTAAATTTCCTTGACAAAAAATATCTTTTTGTTGACCCCTCCTTAAGAAAACCTTAATTAGTAATTTTCTACCTTTGATGAATCTTGAGTTTTCTTGATGAATCATGATCAATCCTTGATGAAATGATGAATATGACTTCATAATCTTGATTTTGACCAAAAAACTTGAGTTTTGACTGTATGTTGACCATAGTTGACTTTTTATCCAATATAGTTGATTTTCAATCATCTGAGCAATTGACTGAGAAAACTTGTGATGCAAAGCTTGAAAATTGACATGAGGATTATTTGAAGCATATGAGGAACCATGAAACTCACTTGAGGAATTAGAAGCTCAATTTTTTTTAGAAAGCCAAAACCCTAATTGTAGGCCACTGCTTAGGAGGAGGATTCATCTGACCAATTCTTAAATAGTCTTGAGTGTTTGAGACCCTTAGGAGCATGAGGAGGTATCTTGAATCAATTTGTCTTGAAAAATGGGAGGGAAAATTTTGGGTTACAACAGCTGCCCCTGTTCAATCGTCTTAAACCCGAAGAGTTAGATTGGCATGCTCACCATTCGGGGTCTGAAGGTGGAAGAGGATTGAACACTTAAGTGTCCAGCAATTTGCACTCACATGTACACGAAGTGACACTATTGGTTGATTATACTACTCTAATGGGATTAAATATGCCATTCGGAGAGGTGATAGAGTGTCACCGGAGATGGGCTTACAGATGCCATCCAAAGTAATTGTTGATAGGAGTATCAGAATGAGTCTATGCTTGACTGTATCTGAAGGATGTTTTTCAGACAATGTCTGAGGGAAAATGATTTTTAGAATGAAGCCATGAAGGAGAATGCTTTTCAGAATTCAGTCTTTAAAGGAGAAGTCTTTTCAGAATTCAGTCTCTGAAGGGGAATGCTTTTCAGAATAACCTCTGAAGAAAAATGCTTTTCAGAACAAAGCCCTGAAGGAGATGCTTTTCAGAATTTAGTCTCTGAAGGAAATCATTTGGTCATGCCAATAGTCTCCCTGTCCTATTTTGGGAATTGATCTACAATCTATTTTTCATTGGTAAACCCGTCCTGTTTCGGGAATTCATACCACCTGGTCATATAGATAGTTGCCCCGTCTTGTTTCGGGAATTAATCTGTGACCTATTTTTTGTTGGTAAACTCGTTCTGTTTTAGGAATTCATACCACCTAGTCATATAGATAGTCTCCCCATACCATTTCAGGAATTAATCTATGACCTATTCGAAAATTACTGATGATATTCGTCTGTTTGCGAACTTTACCTGAAAAGATAAAAGTAGCTTTATGTAATGTCATGATGTATATAATGTGTTGTACCCCAAAATTTGCCCTCCCATTTCTCATTGATTTCTCATCACAAAGCCCTTGAAGCTCAGGATCCAGTTAAGGTTTCATCTGCTCAAGACCTCTCCTTGCACCGTTGACTCAAATTAGGGTTTGTGTTTGCATAAAGATGTTTTGACCCAAAATGCCTAATATGACTTTCATACCTCATATTGGACTCCCAAGTTCACCCATATCAAGTTTCAAGTCCTGATTCCAAGTTTTGCCCAGTCAATTGGACAGTTGACCTAAAAATCAACACTATTGGGGAAAAAGTCAACTGTGGCCAATTGACAGTCAAACCTCATGAAAATTGACCCACATCAACATTATGAACTCATATGAACCATTTGATCAAGTTTGGATCACAATTCCACAAGAAATTTGATCAGATCACCGAAAGGGCAAAATGGTCATTTTTAGGGTTTTGACTGTACAAAGGCAATTTTTGACTGTTTGACCTAGCCAAATGGCAAACCAAGCTCATACATGGACTCAAGGACCCCATGGAATTATCTTGACATGATCAACAAGCTCAAAAGATCCCAAGTACACAAGATTGACAGTTGAATTTCCCAGTCAATTGATCAATTTTGATTGTATACTGAAAAGTCAAACTTTGACTTTTTGGTCAAAATCAAGAGTCAAGATTCATTTTTAATCAAAACATGCCAAATCATGAAACTTGTTCACCAAGAAATCACAAAATGCAAATTAGGGTTAGAAATGGAATTTTTCATAACTTAGAATTTTTCTAAGTTATGAAAAACCCTAATTTTTTCCCAACTTTGCCCCACTTTTTCACCATGATCCATTTGGATTCAAACAAAAGCCCAAACATGAAAGTTGTAGCTTGTTGCATAATCTACAACTTTGATTCACAAAGTTTTCTCATTTGAAGCTTGTATCTCAAGTTAAAATTTTTTGAATAAGGGCACTAAACCATTTTTAACTTAGTGAAATTTTAACCTATTTTGACAAGGTTTTTTACCCCACTTCAAGGCCACTTTCCATACACTTCCACTTGGAATTTCAATTTGCATTTCAAAGATGGATTGTAGTACACATTCCAAGCTTTCCAAAATGTCCAATAACTCCTCAAACAACCTCATAACTTGAGAGATTCGAATTTCACAATATAGCAAAAACTCACTTTTGAATTGGCCATTTTCCATGTTCATAGTTTGTGCAAACTTCTCTAAACCAGCATGCCCTTGATTACAGGTCCTTGAACCATTCCATACTCAATAATTCAATGCATATTCAATGTGTTAAAGTGTTGTTCTTTGAGTGCAAGCATTGTATGAAGGTTTAATCCCAAATTAGATAAAGCATTCTTTCTATTTTTGCAAAAGTTTCACTTTATGTCCAATTACAAATCCACAAGTACAAACCATATCTAATTGGCACAGGTTTAGGGGCAAATCACTCTGATCAAGGAGAGATTATGCAGCTCATTAGGGGATCCTCTACTGACCTAAAAAGACAAGTTGCATTTTGTTGCTTAAATGTGAAGAAAAGTCCCATAACTCATGACAACTCTCATATCAGCATAGAGACACAAGAACAAACTTATCAAACATACTCAGCATATCCCAACCAAGCTAACACACGACCTTGGCACCTCTCAAACACCCTCCATCTCAGAAACACCATCAAACTGCTCAAACAGAGCAACCCCTGCAGATTGAGTGCCACCTCTCAATCCCTCCAAGCTTTCTGGCCCAAACTTGTTCCTCTACCTTCCATACAACCTATGCAAGCTATCCAGAAGCTAAGGCACGATCTGTAATTGCTCTAACCACTTCCACCATTTTCTCATTTTTGACTTGCAGGTTAAATTCTATAGCTTGATTCAGAAGCTTTCAAGACAAAGTAAGCATTGGAATAGCATCCCTGAACCTCAAGGAAGATTTTCCAATCACCACCTTGCACTGAAAGTTCCTACATCTCCAGATAGAAGTTCAACTGAATAGGTAAAAGTTTGAATTCGTATCTCTCTTACTATGCATCATTAGTCTTAAGTTTGTGAAGGAATAATGTCATACTCATGCCACTGAACATGTCCATGTCTTTACTTTTCATTTCTTTTGCCTGAGTAGAGAGAATTTAGAGTTTGAAAGTGACAGAAAACTTAGGTTAAGATTTGGGATCACTAAAATTCTCTCTCATTTTTGAGAGTTAGGAGATGTTCTTTACATATTTGGAATCGTGGTTTCATGCTTAACATCTTTTGTGTTGGAAGTTTGTTCAAAAAATCAAAGAATCAAGATTTCAAACGAAGCTTGCAGGCGCGCGTTTTGTTGTACAGAGGTTGAAGAAGAAGTGGTCTGGGCTGGGCCTGGAACTATTTTCTTTTCACACCCTATTTCCATGTTCATACCCCCAAGCCCATTTGCTTTGTTTTTAATGATTTTTGACATTTTCTTTTTTATTTGATTCATTTATTTTTTCTCAGCATATTAAAATTTTGAAAATATTTTTCTCATCATTTTTTGATTTTATTTGGTATTTATTTGATTTTCTTTTGATTTATACATAAATGAATATATATTATTATTTAGAATAAATAGAAAAAAATAGTGTAAATACATTTTCATTTTCATTTTTATTTTATATTATCCTCTTAAAATATTTTATATAAAAAATACTATTTTCTAAAAATATTAAATATTATTATTATTTATCCATAATACATATTTAAAATAATGTAAATATAAATACATATTTATTAATATACTTAGAATAAAATATCCAAATAATGTACATATTTTATTTTTTAATATTTAATACTAAAAATGCCTTTTTACAAATATACCATATTTTATTTTATTTTTGTATGTAGATAATAAATATTATGTGAATTAATTAATTAATATACATTTTGATTAAAATTAGGGTTTTTGCCCTAAGTATGAAAATACTCCAAAAAATAATACCTTTTTATTTTCTTATTTTATTTTACATAAACAACATTTTTCTCATACATATAAAAACTTTCTTTTTGCATTTTGCATATTTATCTCATTTCTATTTAGTTATGCAATTAAATTACCTTGTAAATATTCAAAGCAAATGATGTAATAGCTTAGATTTAAATTCTTGTCTAAATATCCCCCCATTTGAACATTGTACCCCCCTCCCTATATTATTGTGATGTAATAGCGTAGGAATTTAAATTTCGCACTTTTATCGCTTTCTAACATACTATGCTAGAATTAGGGTTTTGCATGCGAATAAAAATGAACAAAATAGTTGGACCTAATACAAGATAAATGAGCATGAAAATAAACAACACATCTCACACTTGCACCCCCTAGGGTATTCCACCTTGTTGCCTTTCAAAAATGGGCCATATTGCATGTTGAACTTCTTTGGGCAAAACAAACAAATTGAATGATCATAGTCCCTCGATAAAACTTTTCAAAACAAACAAAAACAAATGATCAAGTCCCTTAAAGAAAATTGCCCAAAGACATTTAACACTATTGCAATTATGGTCCAAACGATGACCCGCGCCCGTCCCTTTCACCTCCTAAAGATAAGATTGTCCACCAAATACAATGGTGGAACAAAATTGTCAAAAGGTTTAAAACATAACAAAAATCTTTGAGAAAACTTTAGGGTAGATAAACTCTTAAGTACTTGTCAATTTGCAAAGAAAACATTTGCCTAATTTCAAAACCCACTTCACAAACACTTTCAAAATCAACTTTTCAAACCCTTGAAACATCTTTTTAAAAGATAAAACACCTTTTGTAAAACATTCGAGTAAAGAATTGTTACAAGGTTAGCCTAACACAAGGCATCTTTTCAAAACATTTTCAAAACCATACACCAAGCACTATTCCAAACAATTGAAAACCAAGGCAAATTGATCTAAGCAAGTACCTAAGAGCCCATGGATAACCATGGATAGAAGGGGTGCTAATACCTTCCCCTTCTATAATCTACTCCCCGAACCCAAGAAAAATCTCAAAGGTTTTTGCTGTGCTTTTTAAACCTTTCCTTAGGATAAAATAAAAAGTCGGTGGCGACTCTTGCTCAACCGAAACATTTGCGAAAACAAACGCAAAACCCTAGTCAGTTCTCCCACCGTATCACAGAACTGGCGACTCTGCTGGGGACATTTTAAAGTGGAGTAACCTTAGGGCTTAGATCACCCTCTTGCATGACTAATTGTTTGATTTGTTTGCTTTATACTTTGGCTCTATTGTTTGGGTTTACAATCCTCCACCCGGATTTTGGGAAACATTCGTAGATAGCAATACGTTGTGGAAACTGTGCGGGGTATACCGACACGGTCTAAGCAATAGCTATATTAGTGCGACATATTTGTGAGTACCGGTAACCCTTGAGTTCAATCAAGGAGAGTACGGGGCCGCTGAGTGATGTCACTAAGCACTAATGACCTAGAACCTTACTTGACCATCTTGGCCTTTTTATTAGGGGTAGTGAGATGACCGGCTTTGGTACAGTCCGAAGTTGGTAGATACTCGATACTACACTCATTGAGGGTTGTTTTCTTGGAATATTTTGGTCGCTAGTTAAGTGGCTAAACCAAAACAATGAACAATGAAAACAATCCAGTGATATTGAGCTCCTTAGAACCCGGTTACTATTTATAGGACAGGTTTTTAAGCCAACTACACTCAAGAGGGTACTTACCTATGAAACCCCATGCAAGCCTGAAATTAGGGTTTGGTGTGATTTGCTTGTACATATGTTTTGGGCATACATCATAAACATCATAAAACATCATATGCATTCACTAACCATTTCAAGGGTTTTGGATCTTCATCTTTGTTCTTGTTTTGTAGGACATGGAAATTCCTCGCAGAAATACCATTCAAGTCAACCTTGTGAGAATCTCTCCTCAACTCAAGGAGATCACTTCAAGAATTCCGGAAAATTCATCCTTCAGTGAAAGACATGGAAGACTGCTCAGCCTAGTCGACACCAACATTGAAGAAGACATGATGAAAGTGCTATTCCAGTTCTTTGACCCTCTTCACCACTGCTTCACTTTCCCTGATTATCAGTTGGTTCCCACTTTGGAGGAGTTTTCTCAACTCCTAAGAATCCCTATCCTTAATCAACTACCCTTCAACGGTACGGAGAAGGAACCAAAGCCTAAAGATGTTGCTCGAGCACTACATCTACAGCCATCTGAAATCAAGGGGCATTGGGAAACTAGAAGCGGCGTCAAAGGATTCTTAGCAAAATTCTTGTTTGAGAAGGCACAAGAATGTTGGAACTCATTGGACCTACAAGCCTTTGAAGAGATTGTGGCACTCCTTATCTACAGGTTGGTCTTGTTCCCAAATCCTGACCAATTGATAGATGTCAACACCGTCAAAATCTTCTTGTCCAGAAATCCAATACCAACATTGCTTGGGGACATCCTTCACTCATTTTACACACGAACAATGAGAAAGAGGGGTGCTCTCATGTGCTGTACTCCTATCCTCGCAAGGTGGTTTATTTCGCACCTTCCACAATCTGTCTTGAAGAATGACCAAGGTATAAGGTGGTCCCAACGATTGATGACTCTTAGTCATTCTGATGTGCATTGGTGTTCTTGGTCCAGAGAAAATGTCATCATCGTCGATCGTTGTGGAGAATTTCCTAATGTTCCTTTACTTGGAATTAGAGGAGGTATCACCTACAACCCTTGCCTAGCTTTGAGGCAATTTGGATATGCACGGAGGGATGGCCCTCATGATATGCTGATTCCTAGCCTAGTTTTTGACTTCGACAACGATGCGCAAGGACTTCGCCAAAGATTCATCAGAGCTTGGGGAAAACTCAACAAGGTTGATAGCAAGACTCTGGGACACAAGAACTCTATCCCTTTTGAGCCCTATATCAAGTGGGTACGAGCCCGAGCCCAAAGTCTAATGATGCCTTATCCTCATGTACTCCCAGTGATTAAAGAGCCCGTCAATGAAGGAGAGGTTCCCTACACCATCCTGCATCCAGACATGCCTACATCGTGGGAGGAAATGCAGAAAAGTTGGATTCAGCTCAAGGAGGAACATAACACTTTTGAAGCTAGTTACTACTCCAGTGAAAAGAAGGTTCTAGAGCTTACCCGCCGACTCCACGAGCAAGAGGCCCTCAATACCTACATCGCACCAAAGAGGATGCGCAATGTCTTTCTGCCTTAAGAAGTTTATTTTGTAATATTTGGCCCATGGGGCATTTATGTACTAACAAATTTCTTCTTATTAATATGACGTGCATTCTTCTTTGTCTAAAACAATTTTGAATGTCCTAAATCCTTGAATGCATTGCATACATCAGCATACCATTCATCATGTGCATAAGCAGGTCTCACTCCAGGTTTCCTTATCTGTCTGCTGTTTATTTCAGTAGGATGGATCTCGAGCAAACAGTCAAAGACCTACAGGCTCAGAATGCACAGTTCCAGCAACTCTTGATGACTTTGGTTAAAAGTCAAGAGGACCTCAAGGCTCATCTGGAGAATAAGGACCCAATGAAGAAGAAAAAGAGGGTCGGAGTGGCTACTTTGGGGAGAAGATTTGACAGAGAAGCTCGGAGAGTGCTTGAATTTCCTCCTACTTCTGATGAAGGGACTAGTAAAAGAGATCGAGTTGCGGTGCCTTCCGAGTCTGATGCAGAGGAGGAAGAGGTTGAAGAGGATGAAGATTATTCTGACCAGCAGTATCCTCCAGCTGATGACAAATATAAAGGTTTGGAAGACAGACTGGCTGCCATGGAATTGCAAAGGGTACCGGGTTTGGATTTTGAAGACATGGGCTTGGTTGCCGGAATTGTGATTCCCCCAAAATTCAAAGTGCCAGTGTTTGTGAGGTATGACGGGCTGTCCTGTCCCAAAATGCATCTCAGGTCCTACGTGAGAAAAATTCAACCCTATACAGCAGATAAAAATCTCTGGATTCATTTCTTTCAAGACAGCCTGTCGGGAGCTCAGTTGGAATGGTTTTATCAGTTAGAAGGAACCAGTGTCAGAAATTGGGAAGATTTGGCCACCGCTTTCTACAAACAATATCAGTATAATTCCGATCTTGCTCCTACTCGTACCCAACTTCAGGGTATGTCACTAGGAACAAGTGAGGGATTCAAAGAATATGCACAGAAATGGAGGGATTTGGCTGGCAGGGTGCAACCTCCTTTAACCGATCGTGAGCTTGTTGATATGTTTCTCGGAACCCTATCTGGGCCGTTCTTCAATCATTTAATTGGTAACTCTTCCGCAGGGTTTACTGATTTGATCTTAACAGGTGAAAGAATAGAAGCTGGCATCAAGTCAGGAAAGATTCAGAAGGGTGTTGCTGCAAGTGTTGAGAAGAAGCCTTTTAAGAAGGAGACATCTATGGTATATTCTCAGAGGAGAGCATGGAAGATGGAGCGTCGGCCAACTGTGGGGGCCGTAATGATTCAAAACACTCCAAGTGAGCAGCCTCGCTACAACCAATCCAGACCAAATCAGCAACGGGTGGAAAGGCCACAACGGCAGTTCACCCGTATTAACATGACTCCAGCGCAGGTGCTTCCCCATCTATTGAAGTTGAATCTTGCCACCATCAAGGAGGCGCCAAAGAATGTAAATACGTCCTCCCCGCATTATCATGCCAATGCTAAGTGCGCCTATCATTCAGACAGTGTTGGACACGACACCAATGATTGTTGGGCACTCAAGCATAAGATCCAGGACCTGATAGAGGCTAAGGAGGTAGAGTTTGACGCTCCAGAGAAACCCAATGTGATATCTGCACCTATGCCGAAGCACGGTCGGAATGTCAATGCCATTGAAGAGGATCTGTATGTGGCTGACGTTAGTAATCTGACTACTCCACTGCTAACCATTAAGTTGAATTTGTTAAGGGCCGGGATCTTCCCGGGATGTAAAGAAGACTGCTACTGTTGCCATTCTCTGCCGTTTGATTGTCCGCTATTAAAGAAAGGCATCCAAGGCCTTATGGATAGCCGACAAATTTTGTTCGAAAAAGTTCTTGCTGTTCCAGTTCATGTTGAAAATGTCTCAATCATAACCATTCGCGCCAATCTTTCCAAGGCCGTCAAAAAGCCTGTTAAGATTACACCAGCTGCAAAGTCTATACCTTTGAAGATAACAATGCCGGGGCCTGTTCCCTATGTTTCTGAGAAGTCGATACCTTGGAACTATGGTGGTGACATCTATTACCATGGTATCAAGCAAGTTGAAATAGTTGAAGAAAATTCGGATGATGGAGAAGCCAGCATTAGTAACATTGCGGGCACCAGCAAAATCACCAGGAGCGGGAGAATATTTTCTCCAGAGATTGCCCCTCCAAGAGCAGTCTTTGGACCCTCATCAGCTAAAGAAGTCATCCCTGCACCAGTAAGACTCTCCGCTAGAACTCCTTTGATTGAAGAAATTGTTGTTCCTAGTGCTGTCTCTCCTACCATTGCTGATAAAGGAAAGGGAATACAAGATGAGCCCGTCAGGACGAGGGCTTAACCCTTGGTGATCCCGGAAGCCTCCAAGAAAGAAATGGACGAGATTTTGAGGATAATCAAGAGAAGTGATTACGATGTGGTGGAACATTTGGGGAAAACCCCCTCCAAAATCTCCATGCTGGCACTATTGCTTTGCTCAGAAGCGCACGCTCAAGCTTTGATTAAGTTTCTGAAGGCAGCTCATGTGCCCCAGGAAACCTCCGCAGATCAATTTCAACATTGCGTGGCTAGCCTGACTGCGGACAATGGATTAGGGTTTTCTGATGCCGACCTGACCCCTAAGGGCCGAAACCATAATGATGCGTTGCATATTTCAATCGAGTGTCGCGGAACCACCCTTGCACATGTTTTGGTTGATACCGGGTCATCGCTGAATGTTTTGCCTAAGAAGGCCTTGGACCGGCTAGATTGCGAAGGTTTGGAGTTGAAGCCTAGTGATATTGTCGTCAGAGCTTTCGGTGGGTCGAAAAGAATGGTCCATGGAGAAGTGGAAATTCCTGTCAAGATAGGTACTGAGGTGTTTAAATCCACTTTCTATGTAATGGACATCCGTCCATCATACTCCTGCCTGCTAGGTAGACCTTGGATACACCATGCTGGGGCAGTCACCTCCTCCTTGCATCAGATGCTGAAGTATCCTGTAAAGGGAAAGATCATTATTGTCCACGGCGAAGAAGAGTACATGATTAGCCATTTAAATTCTTTCCGGTATGTGGAGGTTGAAGGAGAGTTCATTGAGACACCGTTTCAACATTTCGAAGAAGTGCTTCCTGAGATAGCAGTGGCGAAGTTGGCAGTTGAGACACCAGGACAGATGGCCAGAATGGCATCTCTGGAGGATGCAAGGGCTGCAGTTAAAGAAGGGAAGAATTCAGCATGGGGGCAGTTACCCGATTTTCCGCATAAAACTGATAAGTTTGGATTAGGTTTCACCGCCGCTGGCCAGAAGGCCATGCGCCAGTCAAAGATTGAAAGAGCGCCGATCAAAATTTCTCCTTACCGAATCAACGCCCTGAAGGATGAAGACAAGGAAAGCAACTTTGAAGAGTGGATTTATCCAACGGTCAGAGGAGGGTTGAGCAATTGGGAGGCTAAGGACTTTGTCCCCATCACTTTTATTCATCAGTAATTTATCTGTTAAACATTTCCTATTTGGTCTGTAATATTTTACTCTCAAACAATCCGTACACTATCTTTTCACCTCCTGCCTTGCCCGGGGCATGTAGGTCCACTTGTAAGGGTTTTGACTATTTTTCATATTCATATGCCATGTTTAATGATTCATTGGACGTTTTTCATTTGATAAACTGCTTATGTTCATTTTCTTTCCTTTTGCATTTTTGTTTAAGGATGGCTATCCCTTACACACACCCACACTCACCAATGCAGGTACCCATCCACTCCGGATTCCATGGGTGACTTTTCTGCTGTATCTTTCAATAACTCTGAAGATCTGGTCAATCTAGCCGAGTATGAAGATGATGAAGGTTGTGAAGTACCCGGGGAGCTAGCCAGACTCCTGCAACAAGAGGAAAGGGCCATCTTACCGCATGAAGAACCATTGGAAACTGTTAACTTGGGAACCAAGGAGGACCGGAAGGAGGTGCAAGTAGGTGCCAGTCTGGAACCAAAAGTCAAGGAGCGCCTAGTACAGTTGTTGAATGAGTATGTTGAGATCTTCGCTTGGTCCTATGAAGACATGCCGGGTCTAGACACAGACATCGTGGTTCACCGTCTCCCTACAAGAGAGGATTGTCCACCTATCAAGCAAAAAGTTCGCCGAATGAGGCCTGACATGTCCGAAAAAATCAAAGCAGAAGTAATGAAGCAATTCGATGCTGGCTTCCTGGCTGTTACGTCCTATCCTCAATGGGTCGCTAACATTGTACCAGTACCTAAGAAAGATGGCAAAGTCAGAATGTGTGTGGACTACCGGGATTTGAATAGGGCCATCCCTAAAGATGATTTCCCGCTACCTCATATTGACATTTTGATCGACAATACAGCTCAGCATAAGGTGTTTTCCTTCATGGACGGATTCTCGGGCTACAATCAAATCAAAATGGCTCCCGAGGATATGGAGAAAACAACTTTTGTCACGCAATGGGGCACTTTCTGTTATAAAGTGATGCCGTTCGGGCTGAAGAACGCAGGGGCAACTTATCAACGCGCCATGGTAGCTTTATTTCATGACATGATACATCATGAGATTGAAGTTTACGTAGACGATATGATAGCTCGATCACAAACAAAGGAAGAGCACCTTGAACATCTGGAAAAGCTGTTTGCCAGGTTGAAAGAGTACAAGTTAAGGCTGAATCCAAGTAAATGCACTTTTGGAGTTAGGTCTGGTAAACTCCTGGGATTCATTGTAAGCAACAAAGGCATTGAAGTCGATCCGGAAAAAGTAAAAGCAATACAAGAGATGCCTGCTCCCCGTACTGAAAAGGAGGTTAGAGGATTCTTGGGGCGCATAAACTATATTGCCAGATTCATCTCACATCTGACTTCTACCTGTGAGCCAATTTTCAAACTCTTGAAGAAAGATCAGGTAGTTGAATGGAACGACGACTGCCAAGCCGCTTTTGATAGAATCAAGGAATATTTGCTAGAACCTCCTATTCTGATGCCACCTGTCGAAGGAAGACCATTGATCATGTACTTAACCGTCTTGGATAACTCAATGGGGTGCGTTTTGGGCCAGCATGACGAGTCTGGTCGAAAAGAGCATGCTATTTATTACCTTAGCAAAAAGTTTACCGACTGTGAGACTCGCTACTCACTGCTCGAGAAAACTTGCTGCGCTTTGGTATGGGCTGCTCGCCGACTAAGACAGTATATGTTGACCCATACTACCTTGTTAATTTCCAAGATGGACCCTATCAAGTATATCTTCGAGAAGCCCGCTTTATCTGGAAGGATAGCTAGATGGCAAATGATCTTAACTGAGTATGACATCCAGTACACCACCCAAAAAGCTATAAAAGGGAGTGTACTAGCTGACCATCTGGCTCATCAGGCTATTGAAGACTATCAACCCATGAGATTTGACTTCCCAGACGAGGACATCATGAATTTGGACAACATTGAAAGTGACGGACCGTATGACGGACCCGAAAAGGGACCCCGATGGACCCTGTACTTTGATGGTGCTTCAAATGCACTTGGAAATGGTATTGGCGCAGTACTCATTTCTCCGGAAGGTTGTCACACTCCTTTCACGGCCCGACTTTGTTTCAGCTGCACAAACAACATGGCTGAGTATGAAGCTTGCATCTTTGGTCTCGAAGCTGCTATAGACTTGGGGATCAAATCTTTGATCGTATTCGGGGACTCGGCTTTGGTCATCAGCCAAATCAAAGGAGACTGGGATACCAAGCATCCTAATCTTATCCCATAAAAAGAACATGTCCTGACATTGTTGCTGCATTTCGAGCAGATTACCTTCGAGCATTTCCCGCGAGAAGAGAATCAGCTAGCCGATGCTCTGGCCACAATGTCCTCCATGTTTAAACTCAACTGGGATAACGAGGCTCCCCAAATCACCATCAAGCGAATGGATGAACCGGCACATTGCCACGAGATTAATACCGAAGAAGTAGTGGAACAACCTTGGTTCCATGAAATCAAAAGGTATCTCGAGACTAGGGATTATCCTGAAGGAGCTTCCGTGAATGACAAGAGGTTCTTAAGGAAATTCGCTGCTAAGTTCTTCCTGAGCAACGACATCCTTTACAAACGAAGCCATGATTGTGTATTACTCCGATGTGTGGATAAGGCTGAAGCAGAATTGATCATGACTGATATACACATCGACACGTTTGGCACTCACTTGAGCGGGCATACAATGGCTAAGAAGATCCTAAGGGCAGGCTATTACTGGTCTACCATGGAAGCTGACTGCCATCAACATTCCCGTACTTGTCACAAGTGTCAAGTCTACGCTGACAAAGTTCATATTCCTCCGGTTCCCCTCAACGTCCTGACTGCTCCGTGGCCCTTTGCAATGTGGGGCATTGATATGATTGGAGAGATCAAGCCCACGGCTTCCAATGGAAATCGCTTCATCCTAGTTGCCATTGACTACTTCACTAAATGGGTCGAAGCAGCTTCCTTCGCCTCTGTCACCAAAAATGTGGTTGCCCGCTTCATCAAGCAAAATCTCATATGTCGGTATGGTGTTCCAGACAGGATCATCACGGACAACGGTACGAATCTGAATAACACCATGATCACTGCACTGTGCGAACAATTCAAGATTTATCATCACAATTCATCTCCCTATCGGCCGAAGATGAACGGTGCTGTTGAAGCTGCGAACAAAAACATTAAGAAGATCATTCAGAAAATGACAGTCACTTACAAAGACTGGCATGAGATGTTACCGTTTGCTCTGCATGGATACCGTACGACGACGCGTACTTCAACTGGGGCAACCCCATTTTCTTTGGTTTATGGCATGGAAGCTGTTTTGCCTATGGAAGTCCAGATCCCTTCTCTGAGGATTATGAAGGATGCAGGTTTGAATGAAGATGATTGGATGCAGACCCGACTGGATCAACTCAATTTAATTGACGAGAAACAACTTGCTGCTATATGCCATGGTCAGACATATCAAAAGCGGATGATCAAGGCCTTCAATAAGAAAGTCAAACGTCAGGTGTATCGAGTCGGGGATCTCGTAATCAAGCGGATTATCTTGCCGCAAAGTGATCCCAGGGGCAAATGGACTCCTACATATGAAGGACCATTTGTGATCAAAAGCATATTTTCTGGTGGTGCAATGATTCTGACCACCATGGACGGCGACGATCTGCCGCACCCTGCGAACGCAGACATAGTCAAAAGATACTACGCATAAAATAACCCGACAAGTCGAAAACCCGAAAGGGCGGCTTGGGCAAAAATGGGCATCCCGGTGAACCGAAAACCCGAAAGGGCGGTTCAGGCAAAAATTAGGGATAAAAATGAAAAAATATGTACACCCGGCAAGTCGAAAACCCGAAAGGGCGGCTTGGGCAAAAAGGGGTTTCTCGGTGGATCGAAAACCTGAAAGGGCGATTCAGGTAAAAGTTAGGGAATTAAAGCGTATGACTATGTCTCGTCGGATCACTTTAAAGACAATATCTTCATCAACCAGTTCCAGACTTCTGATCAATCCAGTCATCGTCAAACGAAGCATTGAATGGACAGATATTCAGGGTTGTGAAAGCTATAGCAGAATGGAATCCCATGGAATTATTTCACATAGCCATCCTTTATTTTGTATAAAATCTTTCAATGTTTTCGACAAAGTCCTCTTACTAGGATGATTGTCTCCTTTGTACAAATATACTCAAAGAAAATCAATACAAATACTCTTCCCAAAATTTGTGTCATTTCCCTTTTCTTTTTCTCTTGCACTATTTGTTTTATTTTGAGAAACGTCCAATGTTTTGTTAAATAGGCATATGCATTTGAAACATAATCACTTCCTAAATGAACCTAAGAAAAAGGATTACTGATAGGATGAGGGTACAGATGAACGCCTTGGCACCCTCTCGAAGGAAACCTCTCAAGAGATTTGAAATCCACATCCCTAGCAAACCCTGAGGCTTGTCTCCAGCAGACCCCGAAGCTTACCCCCAGTAAGATTCTGGAAGGTATTCCCCCGCAGAACACGAACGTCTCCCCCGAGTTTTATTCAAAGTTATTCCTCACAAGGGCTTATAATTGGGTTATCCTCAGCTAACAGCCACAGAAGATCGCACTCGCCAGAATTCCTCCTATCCCCGGTGGAGTTCATCAAAATTCCCCAACCACTTATCAATATGATCCCCAGCGGAGCTTATCCTTGTTATCCCCAGCCAGAGGATCCTCCAGAACTCATTTCCCCTCGGAATTTAAGTTTCAGTATCCCCAGCCGAGTTAAAATTTCAAATTATCAACCCCCAGCGGAGCCAGACTAATGAGCCATCCCCCCACAGAGTCTTAGAAGGAGGAATCTTGAGTTCCCCAGTGAGATCACCAGAGTTGCTTCCCGTCAAGATGAAGATTCTCAGTCTTGCCGCCCCAGCATGAATCTATTAGGATTGATACTCCCCAGTAGAGGTCATCAGGAATTTTCTCCCCCAGCAGCAGCCAAGGATTTATTTTCCCCAGCGGCAGTCAGGATTCATTTATCTTCAGCAAGACAGCTCGTCAGCTTACATGCGCATCCATCACATTCACATCATTTACCTTCATATAACATACATTGCATCATACATCATGACATTGCATGCAACTAACTCTTTACCTTTTCAGGAAAGATCAGTCGACAGACTAAAATCATTCAATTTCAAGATTTCTGAAAACAGTTCACGGGTTCTCCAAGTAAACGGATGTTAACCTATCACTTGTTCAGATTCTTCCTCAAGACTTCTGAAAACAGTTTATGGATTCTTCCCAAGTAACGGATGTTAATCTATCAGCTTGTTCAGATGCAACCTTTGAAATCAGTTTACGGACGCTTCCCAACAACGGATGCTGCTCTATTGCTTATTCAACTCCAAGATTTCTGAAAATAGTTCACGGGTTCTCCAAGTAAACGGATGTTAACCTATCACTTGTTCAGATTCTTCCTCAAGACTTCTGAAAACAGTTTATGGATTCTTCCCAAGTAACGGATGTTAATCTATCAGCTTGTTCAGATGCAACCTTTGAAATTAGTTTACGGACGCTTCCCAACAACGGATGCGGCTCTATTGCTGATTCAACTTCAAGATTTCTGAAAACAGTTCACGGGTTCTCCAAGTAAACGGATGTTAACCTATCGCTTGTTCAGTTTCTTCTCCAAACCACTGAAAACAGTTTACAGATTCCTCCCAACAACGGATGTCAATCTATTGCTTGTTCAGACCCCCCAGTTCAGAAATGGTCCGAAGTTTGGACACTTTCCTGATATTCCCTTCCAGATGGCATCGTTAAGCCCATCTCCAAATGGCATCTCTAAGCCCATTCCCGTATCCATTGTTTTGACGAGTGCAAATTTCCGGGCACTCTAGTGTCCAATCTCCTTTTACCCTCGAGTCACGAAAGGCAAGCTTGCCAATCTAACTCTTCGGATTCAAGAAGATTGAACAGGGGCAACTGTTGTACCCCAAAATTTGCCCTCCCATTTCTCATTGATTTCTCATCACAAAGCCCTTGAAGCTCAGGATCTAGTTAAGGTTTCATCTGCTCAAGACCTCTCCTTGCACTGTTGACTCAAATTAGGGTTTGTGTTTGCATAAAGATGTTTTGACCCAAAATGCCTAATATGACTTTCATACCTCATATTGGACTCCCAAGTTCACCCATATCAAGTTTCAAGTCCTGATTCCAAGTTTTGCCCAGTCAATTGGACAGTTGACCTAAAAATCAACTGTATTGGGGAAAAAGTCAACTGTGGCCAATTGACAGTCAAACCTCATGAAAATTGACCCACATCAACATTATGAACTCATATGAACCATTTGATCAAGTTTGGATCACAATTCCACAAGAAATTTGATCAGATCACCAAAAGGGCAAAATGGTCATTTTTAGGGTTTTGACTGTACAAAGGCAATTTTTGACTGTTTGACCTAGCCAAATGGCAAACCAAGCTCATACATGGACTCAAGGACCCCATGGAATTATCTTGACATGATCAACAAGCTCAAAAGATCCCAAGTACACAAGATTGACAGTTGAATTTCTCAGTCAATTGATCAATTTTGACTGTATACTGAAAAGTCAAACTTTGACTTTTTGGTCAAAATCAAGAGTCAAGATTCATTTTTCATCAAAACATGCCAAATCATGAAACTTGTTCACCAAGAAATCACAAAATGCAAATTAGGGTTAGAAATGGAATTTTTCATAACTTAGAATTTTTCTAAGTTATGAAAAACCCTAATTTTTTCTCAACTTTGCCCCACTTTTTCACCATGATCCATTTGGATTCAAACAAAAGCCCAAACATGAAAGTTGTAGATTGTTGCATAATATACAACTTTGATTCACAAAGTTTTCTCATTTTAAGCTTGTATCTCAAGTTACAATTTTTTGAATAAGGGCACTAAACCATTTTTAACTTAGTGAAATTTTAACCTATTTTGACAAGGTTTTTTACCCCACTTCAAGGCCACTTTCCATACACTTCCACTTGGAATTTCAATTTTCATTTCAAAGATGGATTGTAGTACACATTCCAAGCTTTCCAAAATGTCCAAGAACTCCTCAAACAACCTCATAACTTGAGAGATTCGAATTTCACAATATAGCAAAAACTCACTTTTGAATTGGCCATTTTCCATGTTCATAGTTTGTGCAAACTTCTCTAAACCAGCATGCCCTTGATTACAGGTCTTTGAACCATTCCATACTCAATAATTCAATGCATATTCAATGTGTTAAAGTGTTGTTCTTTGAGTGCAAGCATTGTATGAAGGTTTAATCCCAAATTAGATAAAGCATTCTTTCTATTTTTGCAAAAGTTTCACTTTATGTCCAATTACAAATCCACAAGTACAAACCATATCTAATTGGCACAGGTTTAGGGGCAAATCACTCTGATCAAGGAGAGGTTATGCAGCTCATTAGGGGGTCCTCTACTGACCTAAAAAGAAAAGTTGCATTTTATTGCTTAAATGTGAAGAAAAGTCCCATAACTCATGACAACTCTCATATCAGCATAGAGACACAAGAACAAACTTATCAAACATACTCAGCATATCCCAACCAAGCTAACACACGACCTTGGCACCTCTCAAACACCCTCCATCTCAGAAACACCATCAAACTGCTCAAACAGAGCAACCCCTGCAGATTGAGTGCCACCTCTCAATCCCTCCAAGCTTTCTGGCCCAAACTTGTTCCTCTACCTTCCATACAACCTATGCAAGCTATCCAGAAGCTAAGGCACGATCTGTAATTGCTCTAACCACTTCCACCATTTTCTCATTTTTGACTTGCAGGTTAAATTCTATAGCTTGATTCAGAAGCTTTCAAGACAAAGTAAGCATTGGAATAGCATCCCTGAACCTCAAGGAAGCTTTTCCAATCACCACCTTGCACTGAAAGTTCCTACATCTCCAGATAGAAGTTCAACTGAATAGGTAAAAGTTTGAATTCGTATCTCTCTTACTATGCATCATTAGTCTTAAGTTTGTGAAGGAATAATGTCATACTCATGCCACTGAACATGTCCATGTCTTTACTTTTCATTTCTTTTGCCTGAGTAGAGAGAATTTAGAGTTTGAAAGTGACAGAAAACTTAGGTTAAGATTTGGGATCACTAAAATTCTCTCTCATTTTTTAGAGTTAGGAGATGTTCTTTACATATTTGGAATCGTGGTTTCATGCTTAACATCTTTTGTGTTGGAAGTTTGTTCAAAAAATCAAAGAATCAAGATTTCAAACGAAGCTTGCAGGCGCGCGTTTTGTTGTACAGAGGTTGAAGAAGAAGTGGTCTGGGCTGGGCCTGGAACTATTTTCTTTTCACACCCTATTTCCATGTTCATACCCCCCAAGCCCATTTGCTTTATTTTTAATGATTTTTGACATTTTCTTTTTTATTTGATTCATTTATTTTTTCTCAGCATATTAAAATTTTGAAAATATTTTTCTCATCATTTTTTGATTTTATTTGGTATTTATTTGATTTTCTTTTGATTTATACATAAATGAATATATATTATTATTTAGAATAAATAGAAAAAATAGTGTAAATACATTTTCATTTTCATTTTTATTTTATATTATCCTCTGAAAATATTTTATATAAGAAATACTATTTTCTAAAAATATTAAATATTATTATTATTTATCCATAATACATATTTAAAATAATGTAAATATAAATACATATTTATTAATATACTTAGAATAAAATATCCAAATAATGTACATATTTTATTTTTTAATATTTAATACTAAAAATGCCTTTTTACAAATATACCATATTTTATTTTATTTTTGTATGTAGATAATAAATATTATGTGAATTAATTAATTAATATACATTTTGATTAAAATTAGGGTTTTTGCCCTAAGTATGAAAATACTACAAAAAATAATACCTTTTTATTTTCTTATTTTATTTTACATAAACAACATTTTTCTCATACATATAAAAACTTTCTTTTTGCATTTTGCATATTTATCTCATTTCTATTTAGTTATGCAATTAAATTACCTTGTAAATATTCAAAGCAAATGATGTAATAGCTTAGATTTAAATTCTTGTCTAAATATCCCCCCATTTGAACATTGTACCCCCCTCCCTATATTATTGTGATGTAATAGCGTAGGAATTTAAATTTCGCACTTTTATCGCTTTCTAACATACTATGCTAGAATTAGGGTTTTGCATGCGAATAAAAATGAACAAAATAGTTGGACCTAATACAAGATAAATGAGCATGAAAATAAACAACACATCTCACACTTGCACCCCCTAGGGTATTCCACCTTGTTGCCTTTCAAAAATGGGCCATATTGCATGTTGAACTTCTTTGGGCAAAACAAACAAATTGAATGATCATAGTCCCTCGATAAAACTTTTCAAAACAAACAAAAACAAATGATCAAGTCCCTTAAAGAAAATTGCCCAAAGACATTTAACACTATTGCAATTATGGTCCAAACGATGACCCGCGCCCGTCCCTTTCACCTCCTAAAGATAAGATTGTCCACCAAATACAATGGTGGAACAAAATTGTCAAAAGGTTTAAAACATAACAAAAATCTTTGAGAAAACTTTAGGGTAGATAAACTCTTAAGTACTTGTCAATTTGCAAAGAAAACATTTGCCTAATTTCAAAACCCACTTCACAAACACTTTCAAAATCAACTTTTCAAACCCTTGAAACATCTTTTTAAAAGATAAAACACCTTTTGTAAAACATTCGAGTAAAGAATTGTTACAAGGTTAGCCTAACACAAGGCATCTTTTCAAAACATTTTCAAAACCATACACCAAGCACTATTCCAAACAATTGAAAACCAAGGCAAATTGATCTAAGCAAGTACCTAAGAGCCCATGGATAACCATGGATAGAAGGGGTGCTAATACCTTCCCCTTCTATAATCTACTCCCCGAACCCAAGAAAAATCTCAAAGGTTTTTGCTGTGCTTTTTAAACCTTTCCTTAGGATAAAATAAAAAGTCGGTGGCGACTCTTGCTCAACCGAAACATTTGCGAAAACAAACGCAAAACCCTAGTCAGTTCTCCCACCGTATCACATAATGCATTGTGGAATGATGCTCTCAAAATAAATTAGAATTTTATATGCATTTTTGTATGCATATGCTATGATGTATTTTGAAATGTTGTATGGCTGCAATATGTCGTTAAAGCGTATCGATAGCTCCTTGTAACAATGTCTAGCTGGGGAAAATAAATCCCGGACTGTTGCTGGGGATGAAGAAAGTGATTCTTCAATTTCTTCTGGGAATAATTTTGTTGGGCATTCCCTCTTTTTGTTTGAGGATACTCCGCTGGGGATCTTCGAATTTTTCTTGAGGATAAAAGCATTCAAGGAGAGTTGGTCATTCGTTGTTTTTTTGTTGTTGAAGGATTTGATTTTTACTTACTCTGACTGTGGATAAAAGAGATGGATATTCCTCCGGTATGATATCTGTCCAGGTTTCAGATACGTAACAACTCTTCTGGGGATAGCAACTTTAATTAAACCCTACTGGAGAAGAGAATTTGTTAGGGATTTACAGTGTTGGAGTAATAAACTCTGTTGGGGAATTAAATTCTTGTAAACCGTGTAGAGGAAATAAACTCTGATGGGGATTGAAATTTTATAGGTTGCGCTAAGGAAGTCTCCACTGTATGTTGGGGAAATGATCAAACTTTCTTACCCGCTAGGGGAGCTATTGGGGATAATGATCAGATCAAGCTATCCACGGAGGCGAACTGCTAGAAGATGCCCCAATTTCTTCCTGAGGGCATACTAGACTTGTTGGGGAATATATCTTTGTTGGGGATGAGCTTGCGAAGATAGATCTGTAGAGATAGTTTCATGGAGATTGCTCTGTGGGGATTTGTGAATGACTTAAACATTACCCCAACTCCAAGAGTCTTAGACAAATGCTAATCATGTTTTTTATGCAAATATTTGTAAATGGTGATCATATTCAAATGCATATGTTCATTCAAAGTAACCATTGAACGTATTCGCAAACAAAACAGGGGAAGTAAAAACAAATAGTTTTGAATTTTGGAATAGACTCAGTTGTATTGATTTTGAAAGTTTGTGTGATACGGCGGGAGAACTGACTTGAAGGTTTTGCGTTTTATCGTAAATGTTGCAGTTAGCAAGATTCGCCACCGACTTTTCTTTTATCCAAAAAGGAAAGGTGAAAAACCATAGGAAAGACCTTTGAGATTATTTCTTGAGTTTAGGGGGTAGACTATGACAAGGGAAGGTATTAGAACCCTTTTCATCCATGGTTTTCCATGGGCTCTTAGTTGCTTTCTAGATCACTTGCTTTTGTTTGAAATTGTTATTTGTGTGGTTTTGAAAGTATTTTGAAAATGTAACTCTGTAATGATTCTCGTTTCTATAAGAACGCATACAAAGTGTTTGTTTTGAATATAGTTTAAAAAAGGTGTTTGTGAGATGTGTTTTTTGAAAGTGATTTTGAAAAGGTGTCTTCGTAATGATTCTCGTCTCTATAAGAACGCATATAAAGTGTTGTCTTTTGAAAATGTTTCAAAGTGAGAATGTTGGTGTATAGAATGTTTTTGTTGTGAGCAAGCGAGCAACTATGAGCGTCCTACCTACTCAAAAGGTCTAATGTTCTTTTGCTCCTCCTTTAGATATTGCTATCTTACCATTGTTTTGGTAAGAAGCCTCATCGTTGGATATGAAGGGACGGGCGTGGGTCATCGTATAGTCGTAGAAGGCAACTTATGGATGTTTTAGCAATGTCGTTTATGGACTAGATCCTTTACCGAAGGAAACATCGAGGGTCATCGAGGGTGTACGATCTTTTATCAAGGGTCTTTGCTAAAACGCCCATGTTCGAGGGATATGACTGTTTTTACGATAGGCAACAAGTGAGATTATCCTAAGGTGTGCATATGTGCAAAGTGTGTTTGATTGCATGCATTTTTGTCTTAATTAGGGTTCTCTATTTTTTGATTTCATGTCTTTCCATACACCCTAATTACTAGCAATATATGAAAGCAATAAAAAGTGCAGAAAGTAAATATCCTACGCTATTACAATCATTAGGGGGATGGGGTGTACAAATTTACAAATGGTAATTGCAAATGAAATTAAATTTTAAGTTACTATTACAACCATATCGAATGGATAAGAATGTACAAGAAAATTTGAAATGGACTTGTTTTGTTTAAGAAAAGAAGAAATTTTTGTTTAAGAAAATATTTTTGATCTTTTTGTTTTAAGAAATAAAATAAAGCATGTAAAATGTAAAATGTTTTTGGTGTTTTTTGATTAGTGAAAATAGAAGTGATAGCAAAAATAGTAAGGAAAAAGAAAATAGAATCATCACATTGCTGAACTAAAAGAGATCAGAAGTTCTGACTCTAGCGTGCTGCAAAAACAGAAATCATATTATTAGAAATAGGTAAAGTCAGAATTTCTAGGTCCGCTGGGAACAAAGAAGATTTCATAAGTTCTGATGCCACTAACAGAACTTAGTCTCCCTCTCCATGCTAGTCAGAACATCTGCAACTTAGTCATTTCTCAACAGAACAGAAGATGCGCAAGTAACAGTTATGGCAGGTTTCATAATGTTTCAGAAACAAGAGATATCAGAACTATAAATCAGAAGTAAGCATAAATTTGCTAATCCTAATTTCCTTAAGAAGTTCTGAACTAATTTACTCCCTACTTAGGCATACAAACACGTGAAACCTCAGAATACGTACAACATCAGAATCATGATGTCTACATTGTATTTTTGAACATGCAAATCTAACAATGCCTAAGTAATATGACAAGAGTCGGGAGAAGCTTAACTTGCACCTGGAAAACACTTTGTGAGCTGGAGTCTGGTTCTGAACTCTAGTGATGTTCTGAACATCTCCTTCACGTACTCAGCAGGCTGGAAGCCTTCAACTTGGGCTATGAATGATTGGAAAATTCTGGAACAGCCAAGGAGCAAAGTTCTGACTTCTTTGAGAGGGATAAGAAGGAGAGTGTGTTACAGTTTGACTATAGAAGTTAGGATTGCTTCTGAATGTATATCAAAAACTTTATGGATGGCTTTGGTAAAGAAACACTTGAGGAAAAAAATGGAGTCTGAATGCAAGAATCAAAAGCTAACAGATTTTGTATTTTTGTGTTTGCAATTTTGGACTCTTGGAATTTTAGCAGGGGTTCAAGGCTTTTTCTTTTTTCAAATTTTCGACCCCTTTACAGTGGCCAATGAAGTTCAATTTATAGGCCAAAGTTTAGTAGTTTGGAGAGGTCAAGGATGCAACCATCATATGCTAGGCGCTGACTTATTCTTGAAGTAAGTTCAAATAGGTATGGTCGTTAGCAGCTTTAGCCGTGCTTAAGCTGGATTTGTAAGCAGGATTTAAGGAAAAGTAATCTTAAAAGCAAAAGCAATGTATGGGCCCAGCGTATTCTTGTACAAAAGTTGCTTTTCCATGACAGTGATGGTACTTCTAAGTCACACGTGGGGAAATCATTTGGATAAAGACCCAAAAGTAGTTGTGAGCATTAAATGATGATGAGATTGATCAAACCAGAAATCCTGCAAGTGAGATTCTGCATCATTGCTACATTCTGGATCAGAAGTTCAGCTTCAGCGTAACTTAGAATAGACATCCAACTTCTGATCTTTGTATCTCCTTGCTCCAGCATGTTCTGAAGGAGCTCTCAGACTTTCCAGGAAGCTTGCAACACGCCTTGTAAACCTTATTTGAATTGCTCTTGCAACCTCTGACTGAACCTGCGTGGAAACTGGCCCAGAAGTTGTAGACAACTTCTGACTTGAAAATGCTCAGAATTTACTAAGTGCCTAAGCTACAGGGACGTGCCCTTGAGGAAGTATAACTTGAAATCTCAGCATTTCTAAAAGAAGTTCTGTTCTGCAATGTTTTAGATCTTATAAATTTTGTGTCAGAAGTTCTCCCTGAATCAGCTTGCATTGTGATAATCTGATCAGAAGTTCTGAGCTTGTCATATTTCTTAAACACTTAGAAAAATTCTAAGTATTTAAAATTTTGACTTTTCCAAAGTAAATTTTGACTTTTCCAAAGTAAATTTTGACTTTTGAATACCTTGATGAAACAAATCTCATATTCCAACATGTCTTGAGGGAATATGATTCCTGAAACTTGATTTTGATCCAAAAATCAAGGCTTGACTTTTCAGTATGTAAATGACCATTTTGCCCTTGTGAATGACTTTCTTGGAAAATTTATAATTCAAGGCTTGAAATTGGATGAAAGCAAAACTGAGGGTCCAGGACGATCCCTTGAGAAATGAGAGGGCAAATTTTGGGGTACAACAATTTACCTATGAACAAGCAGTTTTATACAAGGAGACAAAAATCCCAGTAAGAGGAAGTTGGGAAATTGAAAAAATACAAAGTGATAAACAAGAAAAACAGCTATGTGGAAATGATCCCATCGAGTTTCAACTTTGTTATTGCCTCTATGTCTTCAAGCATCCCATCACTTGTCGTAGGAAGAAGATGACTGGATTGATCTGTACCATTTGATCTTGACGTTGATAACAAAGCTTCCTGTAAGTAGATGATCCAACAGGGTATAGTCATATGCTTTAACACCTAAATTTTGCTTGGACCGCCCTTTCGGGTTTTCAGTCCGCCGGGATACCCTTTTTTGCCCAAGCCGCCTTTTTAGGTTTTCAACTTGCTGGGTGTACAATATATATATATATATATATATATATATATATATATATATATATATATATATATATATATATATATATATATATATATATATATATATATATATATATATATATATATATATATATATATATATATATATATATATATATATATATATATATATATATATATATATATATATATCCCTAATTTTTTCCCGAACCCTTTTGGTTCGTCGGGATGCCCTTATTTTTGCCTAGGCCTGTCAACCTAGCGAGTCTCTTTTATGAGTAGTATTTTTTTACTATGTCTGCATTCATAGGGTGCGGAAAATCTTCATCGTACATGGTGGTAAGTATCATAGCCACGCAAGAAAACACCTTTTTGATCACAAATGGCCCTTCGTATGTGGGAGTCCATTTTCCCCTGGGATCACCTTGTGGTAGCATGATGCGCTTTATTACTAAATCACCAGCCTGGTACACCTGACGTCTGACTTTCTTGTTAAAGGCCTTGATCATGCATTTTTGGTACATCTGACCATGGCAAACAACCGTAAGCCTTTTCTCGTCAATCAAATTTATCTGGTCCAACCAAGTCTGAATCCACTCGTCTTCATCTAAACCTGCATCTTTCATAATCCCTAGGGAAGGAACTTGGACTTCGACATGTAAGACAACCTTCATACCGTAGACTAGAGAGAAGGGGGTTTCCCTAGTTGATGTACGTACTGAAGTGGGATAACCATGAAGAGCAAATGGTAACATCTCATGCCAATCTTTGTACGTCACCATCATCTTCTACAAAATCTTCTTAATATTCTTATTGGCGGCTTCCACCGTTCCATTCATCTTTGGTCGATACGAAGAAGAATTATGGTGTTTAATCTTGAATTGCATGCAGAGTTCCGTGATCATAGTATTGTTAATATTGGTACCATTATCCGTGATGATCCTTTCAGGTATGCCATACTGACAGATGAGGTTATGCTTGATGAACAGGGCCATAACATTCTTGGTAATGGGGGAAAATGAGTCTGCTTCAACCCACTTTGTGAAATAATCAATAACGACCAGGATAAAATGATGCCCATTGAAAGCGGTAGGCTTAATCTCTCCAATCATATTAATGCCCCACATTGCAAACGGCCAAGGAACAGTCAAGACATTCAGAGGAACCAGAGGCACATGTATTTTGTCAGCATAAATCTGACATTCTTGATATGTTCTGGAATGACGATGGCAACCAGTTTCCATGATCGACTAATAATAACCCACTCTGAGAATTTTCTTATCCATTGTATTCCCACTGGAGTGAGTACCAAAGACTCTTTCATGCATATCTTCCATAATCTTCTCAGCTTCCTTTTTGTCTACACAACGAAGCAAATTCGAATTGGGGTTGTGCCTGTACAGGATTCCGTTACTCAGAAAGAACTTGGAAGAGAACCTCCTTATAAATTTATTATCATTAATAGATGCCCCTTCAGGGTACTCTTAAGTCTCGAGGTATCTTTTCATTTCGTGGAACCAAGGCTTTTCCTCTACTCCATCATTATTAACTTTGTAGAAATGTGCTGGTTTGTCTAGTCTCTCAATAGTAATTCGAGGAGCTTCATTGTCCCATCTGACTCTAAACATAGATGACATAGTATCTAGTGCCTCTGCTAATTGATTCTCTTCTCGTGAAATATATTCAAAAGTGATTTCTTCGAAGTACGAAATTAACGTCAACACATGCTCTCGATAAGGAATGAGATTTGGATGCTTCGTATCCCATTCTCCCTTAATCAGAATGATTACTAAGGATGAGTCCCCATATACATTCAAGAATTTAATTCTCATATCAATATCAGCCTTGATACCCATGATGCACGCTTCGTATTCTACCATGTTGTTGGTACAGTGAAAACATAATCTGGTGGTGAAGGGCATATGGAAACCCTTAGGAGATACAATCACAACACCAATCCGGTTACCAAGTGCGTTAGAAGCTCCATCAAAAACCATAGTCCATCGGGATCCCAACTCAGGTCCTTCACACGGTCCAGATTCTTCCTAATTAGTAACTAGCATAATATTCTCATCTGGGAACTCAAAATCATAGACTGATAGTCATCTAAAGCCTGATGAGCCAAATGATCTTCCAATACACTTCCTTTGATTTCCTTCTGAGTAGTGTACTGAATTTCGTATTCCGTTAAAACCATTTTCCATCTTGTTATTCTTCTAGAGAGAGCGGCTTTCTCGAATATATATTTTATTTGATCCATTTTAGAGATCAACAAGGTAGTATGAGTCAACATATATTGTCTTAGTCAGCGAGCAGTACATGCCAAAGAGCATTAAGTTTTCTCAAGCATACTCGTCATGTTGCCATAATACACACCCTATTGAGTTCTCTAACACTGTTAGGTACATGATCAGAGGTCTTCCTTCAACTGGTGGCATCAGGATTGGAGGTTCTTGAAGATATTCTTTGATTTTGTCGAAGGCTATATGGAAGTCTTTGTTCCACTTCACTACTTGATCTTTCTTCAGTAACTTAAAGATTGGCTCACAAGTAGCAGTCAAATGGGAAATAAATATGGAAATGTAGTTCAATCGCCCCAGGAAACCTATGACTTCCTTCTCAGTACGGGGAGTTGGAATTTCTTGCATAGCTTTAACCTTAGCAGGATCAACTTCAATACCTTTACCACTGACGATGAAACCTAGGAGTTTACCAGATCTTACCCCAAAGGTGCACTTGTTTGGATTTAGCCTCAACTTGTACGTCTTCAACCTCTCAAACAACTTGTGCAAGTGATCAAGGTGCTCTTCTTCAGTTTGAGACCTAGCTATCTTGTCATCAACATAAACTTCTATCTCATGATGGATCATATCATGGAACAAAGCTACCATGGGACGCTGATATGTTGCACCGATGTTCTCCAAACTGAAAGACATCACTTTGTAATAGAAAGTTTCCCACTGTGTGACAGAAGTAGTCTTCTCCAAGTCTTCAGGTGGCATCTTGATTTGATTATAACCGGAAAAACCATCCATGAAGGAAAATACTTTGTGTTGAGCGATGTTGTCAACCAAAACATTAATATGTGGAAGCAAAAAGTAATCTTTGGGGCTTGCCTATTCAGATCCTTGTATTCTATACACATATGCACCTTAACATCTTTCTTAGGTACTGGCACCTCATTTACAACCCACTACGGATAGGACATAACAACTAAGAAGCCTGCATTAAATTGCTTCATAACCCTAGCCTTGATCTTTCCAGACATCTCGGGACGCATACGACGAACCTTTTGATTTATAGGAAAAAACCTTCCTTCATCGGTAAACGGTGAACCACAATATCAGTATCAAGCCCTGGCATGTCTTTCTACGACCAAGCAAAATCTCAATATAGCCACACAACATCTGGATTAACCTCTCTTTGACATTGTCTTCTAGGTTGGCACCTATCTTGATTTCTTTATTGTCTTCTTCAGTACCCAAGTTCACAACCTCAATTGGATCTTCATGCAGTTGTATAGCTCTTTATTCTTGCTCTAATAGTCTAGCAAGTTCTCCAGGCACTTCACAATCTTCCTCGCCTTCGTCCTCGGCTTGGTAGATCAAATTTTCAAAGTCATAATTGGAAATAACATAATTGTTATCAATGGAATCCAGGATGGATATGGATCTGTAGTTTGTTGTGTGGGTGTGTGTAAGAACACATAGCTATTTTGAAAATAATAAAGTAAGAGAAAGATAAATAGCGCAAAATTTGAATGCAAACGTCCAATGATTTATTAAATGAAAATATGATGATGAATAATGATAACCCTAACAAATGGACCGTTGTGCCCCGGGTAAGGCACAAGGCTTAAAGTTTATTGTTTAAATCACATAACCAAAATACTTGAAAGTAAGAAAACAGGAAATAACATTTACTCCTGACTAAAGGAGATTGGTATAAAGTTTTCAGCCTTCCAATTGTTGAGCCCGCTGCCGGTAGTAGAGAAGATCCAATTGTCCATGTCGCAGTCACTGTCAGCGTCTTCCATAGTGTTGATGGAATTAACGCCCTTGTCATGATTAGGCATAGGTGAAATGATCACATTAGGAGTCTCAGGAGGATCAAATTTAATCTCCTTAGAGTCAATCATATATTGAATCTTATTCTTCAGAGTCCAACAATTGCTAGTGTCATGCCCGGGGCTGTCGGAGTGATATGCACACCTTGCATTGGGATTGTAGCGGGGAGAGAAAGTGTTAGGATTCTAAGGCGGTTCTCTTAATATAACAAGCCATGCCTTCAACAGGTGTTGCAATGCTTGAGACAAAAACATATTGATTTTGGTGAATTGTCTCCTGGGTGCATCCGGTCTATGTTGATTGCCTTGTTGTTGCATTGCTGTAGGATTGGAAATCCTTAATGCCCCCACAAAATGACGACGATCACCTTTAATACGACCTTTCTGGCCATACACAACATTAGCTTCTTTATTCCTATTGAATGACTTCTTCACGGTATTTCAAGATGCAGCCACCTGAATTTTCCCGATTCTGATTCCACCTTCAACATATTCCTCTGTTAATAACAACTTGGTGAACCCGACTGAAGAGCTTCCAATCAGATGATTAAAGAAAGGACCTGTCAAAGTTCCCATAAACATGTCAACCAATTCCCTATCAAACAAGGGAGGCTGAACTCTTCCTGCTAGATCTCTCCATTTTTTGGCATACTCTTTAAAGCCTTCGTTAGAGCCCATGGTCATACTCTATAGTTGCATATGGGTTATGTTAGAACATAGTATGATTCTACAACCCTCGTAAGAATTTTGATGATAACACACACAAAGAACAAATATGCACTCTAAAATTATGTTCTATTTTGTACAGAAGTTCTAACAGAAGTGGATCAGAAGTTAAGCTATAAAGGTGTTCATGCTGTGTACGTAGACTGATCTCAGAATTTTCTAATGAATGAAGATCAAAACTTGCGCTAAGAGAAAGACATCTTAACTCTGAACGGAAGTCTAACGCTGTAAACAAGACCTTATGATTCTGACTTCCCAAGTTTTGAAGCAAAGCAGCAAGCATATTCCTTATGTTCTAAAGCATTACTACTCCATCAAAGTTGTGTCAATTGCAACGGCTACAAACAGACAAGGATCTTCATATCATGGAAAGTGCATTAACTTCCAATTATTAAATTTCCATTTGCACAAGATTGCTGCGCCTATTTAAATAAGCAACAAGGTTAAATAGTTCACGATTTACATCACTGCTATTTCACAATCTCAAAACGTTGCAACTGCATATTCATACTGTTCTCTAAAATTATGTAATACATCACAAGTTTGTGATACCGTTTTTGTAACGAAAAACATCCTATACACAAATTAATTCTTACTTTTGTTAGTGAAATTCCTTGAGATAAACCAGGTTGTGGTTGTACTCAAGAAGACTTTGGCAGTTGTCAAAGTAGATTTGTAATCAGTTTGATTAGTGAATTAAGACCTTGTTGGAGAGAGACGAAATCACCTTGTTGGGTGGATTGGAGTAGTTTAAGATCAAATGAACCAGGATAAAAATCATCGTATCATTTGCATTATATTTTAAAGTTACAATTCAACCCCCATTTCTTGTGTTTTTCACTTCTTCAATTGGCATCAGAGCGCCTGGTTCTGTGTTTAGTCACTTAACCGTGTCAGTACAAGATCCAAGCTTAGAAAAACACTATGGTAGGACCAAGTCAGAACATCATCAATGACTATCATGATGATAATGACAGAATTAGCGGCAAACCTCTAGTCCTTGATGGAGAGAACTTTGACTACTGGAAAGACAGAATTGAAAGCTTCTTTCTGGCTCATGATGCTGATTTATGGGATATGGTAATTGATGGATACATGCATCCTGTGGATGTAAGTGGTCAGAAGATTGATAGAAAAATAATGTCTGATCATCAAAAGCGTGACTTCAGAAATCATCACAAGGCCAGAACGATTCTCCTGAGTGCCATCTAATATTCAGAGTATGAGAAGATCACGAATAGAGAGACAACTAAAAACATGTTTGATTCTCTGAGAATAACGCATGAAGGCAACATCCAAGTTAAAGAAACCAAAGCCATTGTGCTCATTCATAAATACGAAGCCTTCAAGATGGAAGAAAGTGAATCCATTAAAGTAATGTTCTCAAGATTCCAGATTTTAGTTGCTGGGCTAAGAGTTCTTGACAAAGGGTATTCAACTGCTGATCATGTAAAGAAGATCATCAGATGTTTACCGAAGCAATGGAGGCCCATGGTCACTTCTCTCAAGCTGGAAAAAGATCTCAACAAGATATCTCTAAAGGAACTTGTCATCTCACTCAGAAGTCATGAGATAGAGTTAGAAGATGTCGAGCCTCAGAAGCAAGGTAAGATTTTATCGCTAAAATCTAACAAAAAATGTGATTGTAAAGTTTTGCAGGCTATGGAAGAAACCTCTGATGGATCCTCATCAGAAGAAGACGAATTGTCTCTTCTCTCTAGAAGAGTCAATCAGCTGTGGAAGTAGAGGCAATGCAAATTTAGAAACTCCAGAAGAACAGGGAATCCGAATGAATCATCCTCTGGATACATAAAGTCTGAATCCTCCTCTGGACACAGAAAGTATGAATCTTCTTCTGGTTATAGAAATTCAAGCAACAAGGACATCGTCTACTATGAGTGCAATGGACAAGGGCACTACAAAAGCGATTATCCAAGGCTTCAGAAGGACAAACCCAAAAATAATTTCTTCAAGGAGAAGAAGAAAAGTATCATGGAAACATGGGATGACTCAGATACTTCTGACGCAGACACAGAGTCAGAAGATGAAAGAGCCAACATTGCTCTTATGGCCAACGTGACAGAAGATAGTGAATCATCTGGGTCAGAACTAGAATCAGACACAAAAGAGGTATTTCCTGACTTTAATGTTAACTTTATTAAAGATGAATTAGGAGAAAGTCTGAGTGAAATTATGGAAAGATATCAGCAACTTCGTGTCAAATTCAAGAACCTGAAAAAGGATCTAGTTTCTGACTCTGAAGAAACTAAGAATCTGAGATTAGAAAATTCTGAGTTAAAAGAAAAGATTTCAAAACTTGAAAAAGATTTACAAAACTCTCAGAAGGAAACAATCTCAGAGGTTCCCAGTAATTCTGATAAGATCATAAAGAAATATGATCATAGCTTTCAGAAGTTTCTGGCTAAAAACATAGATAGAAGCAAGATGGCTTCAATTATCTATGGAGTTAGCAGAAATGGAATAAAAGGTATAGGATACCAAGGTAAAGTATCCCAACCTAAGAAAGTCATGGACCTAGTTATTAAACGCACACCTTTGAAATCTCACTTTACTTTTGGGCACACACACGACTTAAAATATACTAGCAATGAGTTTTCTGCTAAACCAAAATTCAAACATAATTTTGGTAAAACTAACAAACAAGGATCCAAAAAGATATGGGTACCTAAGGACAAAATTATATATGTAGAAGATATCTTTAACAGCAAGGCTAAAACACCAATTATGGTACATGGACTCTAGATGCTCTCGACACATGACGGGAAGAAAGCATATGTTCCAAAGTCTGGAACTTAAACCTGGAGGCTGCGTGGGTTTTAGAGGCAATCAAAGAGGGAAGATCATTGGCTCTGGAACAGTAGGTAACGGTAACCTCCCTTCTATTAATAATGTTTTGTTAGTAGATGGATTAATGCATAACCTGTTATCCATAAGTCAATTAAGTGATAACGGTTATGATATAATCTTTAATCAAAATTCATGTAAAGCTATTAGTCAAAAAGATGGAACTATCCTATTTAATGAAAAGAGGAAAACAACATTTACAAGATAAAAATTTATGAACTAAAGAGTCAGAATGTAAAATGCCTCCTGTCTGTTAACAACGAGCAATGGGTCTGGCACAAAAGATTGGGGCATGTTAGTATGAGTATAATATCTCAGATTAACAAACTCAATCTGGTCAGAGGACTTCCTAATCTGAAGTTCAACTCAGATGCTCTGTGTGAAGCATGTCAGAAAGGAAAATTTGCAAAACCTCCTTTTAAAGCAAAAAATGTTGTTTCTACCTCTAGACCATTAGAACTTCTACACATAGATCTATTTGGACCAGTGAAAACTGAATCTGTTAGTGGCAAGAAGTATGGGTTAGTGATCGTAGATGACTATAGTAGATGGACATGGGTAAAGTTCTTAAGACACAAGGACGAGTCACACTCTATTTTTGTTGCTTTCTGTAACCAAGTTCAGAATGAGAAAGATCTTAGAATTGTCAATCAGAAGTGATCACGGTGGAGAATTTGAAAACAAAAAAATTGAAATATTTTTTTAATGAAAATGGAATTTCTCATGATTTCTCTTGTCCTAGAACTCCCCAACAAAATGGAGTTGTAAAACGAAAGAACATAACATTACAAGAAATGGCCAGAACCATGATCAATGAGACTAACATTTCTAAGATCTTCTAGGCAGAAGTAATTAACACAACATGTTACATTCAGAATAGAATCTCCATAAGACCTATTATGGATAAGACTCCATATGAATTATGGAAGAACAAAAAGCCCAACATAAGTGTATTATTTTAGGATACTCTGAACGCTCAAGAGGCTACAGAGTATACAATACAGAAACACAAATTGTAAAAGAGTCAATCAGTGTTAGATTTGATGCCAAGCTTGGCCCTCAAAAGTCAAAGCAGAATGAATCTCTTGCAGATATAGAAGTTGAATTCACAGGTACAGAAGGAAATTCATCAGAAGTTACCAACAAAGACGCTCCAACGACATCAGAAGGAAATGTCACAAGCACTTCAGCAACTTCTGTAGAACTTCTCCAAAAAAGACTATCCAGAAGCATCCTAGCTCACCCTGAAGATAAAATTCTGGGAAAGAAGAAAGATCCAATCAGAACAAGATCAACATTCAGAAATTATCAAGAATCCCTCATGGGATTGGTATCTCTGATTGAGCCAACAACAATTGATGAAGCTCTTCTGGAAAACGACTGCATTCTGACTATGCAGGAGGAGTTAAATCAATTCACCAAAAATGACGTATGGGATCTGGTTCCTAAGCCAAAAGGATTCAGCGTAATTGGAACAAAGTGGGTATTCAGAAACAAACTAAAAGAACACAGAGAAGTCATCAGAAACAAGGCACGGTTGGTTTCACAAGGTTATAGTCAGCAAGAAGGGATACACTATTGTTGTACCCCAAAACTTTCCCTCTCATTTCTCAAGTAATCTCTCATAAGATTTCCTTTGATTCAAGACTGCACAAGGTTTGATCAGCTCAAGACACCTCCTCTAGCACTGATGACTGAAAATTAGGGTCTGAGGTTGCACAAGGACAAATGGACTTTTAATGCCTCATATGATTTTCATGGATCATTTTGGACCCTTAAGATTTCTCATGTCAAGTTTCAAGTCTTGGATCACATTTTTGCTCAGACAATTGATCAATTGACCTAAAATCAACTATATTAGGGAAAAGTCAACTGTGGTCAATTTGCAGTTAAACTTCATAATTTTTTATCCATATCAATATCATGAACTCATATATGTCAATTGATCAAGTTTGGATCATAATTCCTCAAGATATTTGATCAGAACATCAAAAGGGCAAAATGGTCAAAATTAGGGTATTGACTGAGAAGGTGCAATTTTTGATTTTTGACCTAGCAATTAACTTATTGGTTTAAGACATAACATCAAAGATTCAAATGCATCATTTTAACCTAATGGCATGGCTCAAAAAATTCCTCAAGATCAATTGATTGATAGTTGATTTTCAGTCAACTGATGAAAAGTCAATTGTGCACTAAAAAGTCAAACTATGACTTTTTGATCAAAATTAAGTTTCAAAGATCATAATACATCAAGAGATGTCAAAATATGAAACTTGTTCATCAAGAAATCAAAAAGTCAAGATTTCATTTTGAAAAGTCAAAATTTCAAGACTTAGAATTTTTCTAAGTGTTGAAAATTCTTGATTTTTTCTCAACTTTGAGCCAAATTTACACGATGATGCAAGATGATTAAAATGAAACTACCATAATGAAAGTTGTAGATCTCAATGAGATCTAAAACATTGTAGAACATAACTTTTTCTAGAAATGCTTAGATTTCAAGTTATGATTTTTGTGAAGACATGTTCAAGAAACTTGAAAACTTGGTGAAATTTTACCCTAGTTTAGGCAGGATTTTAACCTAACTTCATGGCAAGTTTTCACATAGTTCCAAGATAAAATTTTAAAAAGTTCCAACATGATGTTGTAGAGGATGTTACAAGATTTTCAAAATGTACAAGAACTCATTGATAACATACTTGAGCAAAGAGAATCGAATCCATGAAGTTAGAGTTTTATTCTTGTATTACAAGTCAATTTTATGATGAACACTTGATCCAATATTCAAACATGTTGTACAAAAATAACTTTGCAGGCTTCTTACTTTCTTTTCACTCCATAATTAAATGTTTACACAACTGTTAGAAGCTTTAATCCAATCATTCAATGCATTGCCCATGCTTAATACCATTTTAGGAAGAAAGGCAACATTGGTATTTTGGAAAAGTGGCTTTATGCACAAAGTCCACTCTTCTCGAGCCTCTAACTTGTTGTTCTGAATACACACAACATGTATACTCAGAAGTGACATGTTTAAAGCTTCTAAGCCACCCTATGAGCCAGGTACTTGTGCATTGGAACCACATTTCTCAAGCTTACTTCAAAATCAAGCAAAAAACCACAAACATATTATTGTACCCCAAAATTTGCCCTCTCATTTATAAAAACTTTTCTCATAAATCTCTTTGACTCAAGACTGGATTAGGGTTTGGTCAGCTCAAGACATCTCATCATGCACCGATGACCCAAAATTAGGGTTTGAAATTGCACAAGGATTTTTGGACTATCAATGCTTCATGTGACTTTCAAACATCAGTATGGAACCCTAAGGTCACTCGTGGCAAGTTTCAAGCCTTGAACCACATTTTTTATCAGTCAATTGGACAATTGACCTAAAAATCAATTGTATTAAGGAAAAAGTCAACCATGGCCAATTTACAGTCAAACTTCATAATTTTTTATCCACATAAACATTTTAGACTCGTATGTATCATTTGATCAAGTTTGGATCATAATTTCTCAAGAAAATTGATCAAATCATCAAAAGGGCAAAATGGTCAAAATTAGGGTTTTGACTGAGGAAGGGCAATTTCTGATTTTTGACTTAGCAATTGAACATTTGAGTTGAAACATGATTCCAAGGATTCAATGGCATCATCTTGATCTAATTACATGGTTCACAATATTTCAATTTCATTGATAGACAGATGAAATTTGCAGTCAACTGTACACTGAAAAGTCAAACTTTAACTTTTTGGTCAAAATCAAGTACCAAGGGTCACAATTCATCAAGACATGTCAAAATGTGAAGCTTGTTCATCAAGAAACCAAGGATTGAAGATTAGGGTTTAAAATTGAAAATTTTCTTAACAAATTTTTTTCTAAGTATAGAAAGTTTCTTATTTTTTCTCAACTTTAGGCCAGTTTTTGACTATGATACAAGATGATTCAAAGGAAGTTCCCAACATGAAAGTATTAGACCTCCAAGAAATATAAAACTTTTCTTCACACACTTTCCCCTAAAGATGCTTGGATCTCAAATATAAATTTATGAATACATGCTCATGAACTAAATAACTTAGTGAATTTTTTGCCCTAATTTAGGCAGGTTTTGGACCCAACTTCATGGCAATTTTTCATCTAGTTCCAAGCGGAGTATTGAAATTAATTTCAAAGATGAGTTATACAGAACATTGCAAGCTTTCCAAAATGTCCAAGAACTCCTCAAGATCATTTTTTAGTAAGGAGAATCGAAGAGATAAAGTTGGAAAATTCTCACTTTTGATCCAACCCATTTCATGAAGAACAAAGTTCAAATCAGTACCTATGCTGCCTAATCCATGCTTTATAGGTCCCAAACTATTTTCTTACTCCATAATTTAATGCTTACTCATTTGACAAAGCTTTAATCCAAGCCTTAGAGCCATTACCCAAGTTGTAATTCCATAAATGGCATAAAGTGACCATTGCCATTTTGAAAAAACTCCACTTTTGCAAACTTTACAATCTCGAGCATTGAACCTGTCTCCTTTGCACATACAAGTACCACAGACCTAAGGCAACTTGTATAGAACAAATACCAACCCTAAGCAAGCCAGTACAAGCATATAAGACATTGTCCCTTCACTTTGCTTCAAAAGCAAGAAAGTGAGCAAAAAGGTGAAAACTTACAAATCTGTTGGAGAGTTGACTTTAAACTGATTCCATACTAATATACAAACACATTGCAACATAACACACGATTACTAGAAGCCTGTAACACTCCCAAACTTCCTTTCACCAAAAACTGTCAAGACTTGCAGTTTTCTGCATAAGCATAACAAGCTCTCATTTGGCTCGTGCGTTTCAAGTCTTAACCATCAAAACACCTTACCTACTTGATATCTAACTGATCCAGACCCTCATCCCTGTACTGTAACCCCTTCTCCATCATCTTCCATTTTTGTTTTCAAAGCTTGCAGGTTGACTTGGATAGAGAGTTTCAGACACTTTCAAAGCAAGGCAAGGATTGGAACATGTTCAGGGAGGTTCAAGCAAGCTCAAACAATCATCAGGCCTTCATAAAACTCACTCCAACTCCATCCATGATTTCAATTGAAAGAGGTAAAAATCTCAACTTCTATCTCTTCATACAGGCATCCATTGGCCACGGTTTATGAATAAACAATGTAGACCTCATTGCAACGAAGTTGTACATATACTTATCTTGCGTTTATTTGGCCTGAGTTGAGAGAATTTTGAACTTGAAGTTCCTGAAAAAATTAGGTTTAAATTTAGGGCTTTTAAAATTCATTCTGATCTTTGATTGTTAGCTTACATAATTTATATGGTTAGAATCGTGAGATAAAATTCTATAACATTCATGTTATGAGTTTTCATTTTCATGGAGAAATGAGAAAGTTACAGAGCATCTGGCTGGCTAGAGGAAGAAGACAAAGTACAGGGCCATGGAAGCGTTTCATGTTATGTTATTTTTCTTTCACATTAATCAACGGATGTATAGCCACCCCAGTGGCAAGGTAGCACGCTGGTGAGACCCATGTCCTGGGTTCGAACCTTGGCGATACCTTTTGCTTTTTTCACATTTTTTCCACTTTCAGTTTTGTCTTGTTTTTACAGGAATTGGGCCTCCACGCTGGACTTAGTTTTTTTTCTAACATTCACCATCTGATTGATTTGTATACCCCCCTGGCCCAACTTTTTCCATACATTTTTATTTATTTATTTTTGTTTTCATTTTTTTTATTAATATTTTCTTTAATCTATAAAAATCCTAAAAAATATAAATATGATAATATTGCATTTTATTTTATTTTAATTTTATTTTTTACATAAAATATATATTTTATCTTCAATATATATTAATTATTTTTCTTAATAAACTTGTAAATATAAATAAATTAGATTTAGTTTAATTTGTTTTATTTCATATTTATAAATATTTATTTTTACATGTAAAAAACTAAATACTTCCTTACAATATTATTTATTATTTTTAGATACAAAGAATACACAATAATAATATATACAAGAACTTTATTTTCTTTCAAAATAGAAATTAGGGTTAACCCCTTTTTAAGAATTAATTTCTTTTCCTTATATTTTTTTAGGATTAGGGTAAAATTTCTTTTCATACAAATAAATAAAACAAAATCTTTTTCTTGCATGTACATAATATTGCATATTTAAATATTGTATATTGTTTATTCTAATATTCGTACAAATTCGATTTGGTTGTAATAATTTATTTAGATTTACATTCTTGCAAATCCCCATTCAAATTTGTACTCCCTCCTCCCATAAATTGTTGTAATAGCCTAGTAATCTTTACATTATGTAATTTACCGCTTTACATGTCATGATAGTAATTAGGGTTTGTATGATAAAATCAAAACAAAGCAAATAGAAAACCCTAGATGCAAGATAAAATCAAAGCATGAAAATAACACACTTGCACACAAGCATCCTTAGGGTTTCTCCACTTGGTTCCCTTATATAAAAATACCCATATTACGCATGCGAAGTATCTTGGAAAAATAAACAAATATAAGATCATAGTCCCTCGATGACGCTATTCAAGGTTGCCTTACAAAATGATCTTGGTCCCTCAAAACTGCCAAGATACTTTGCAAACATTGCTAATCATGGTTATACGATGACCCACGCCCGTCCAGTTTACATACAGAGATAGGGTTGCTTACCAAATCAACGGTAAGACAACAATGTCAATGGAATAGAAAATGCATAAGAAAGAAATTTTGAGTAGGTAGATTACTTCTAGTTACTTGCCCTATTTCCAAATAATTATCCTCGCTATTTTCAAAACCAACACACATATTTCAAAAACATCTTACAAACATTGAAAACATTTTCAAAAGACAAACATCTTTGTATACATTCTTACGAACGAGAATCATTACAAAGGTTGCCTAAACAATGGCCTCTTTTACAAAATATTTTCAAAAACCACACAAAGCACAATTTCAAAACAAAAAGCAAGTGATCTAGCAAGTAACTAAGAGCCCATGGAAAACCATGGATGAAAAGGGTGCTAATACCTTCCCTTTTCATAATCTACCCCCCGAACACAAGAAATAATCTCAAAGGTCTTTCTTGTGCTTTTTCACCTTTCCTTTTGGATAAAAGAAAAGTCAGTGGCGACTCTTGCTAACCGCAACATTTGCGATAAAACGCAAAACCCTCAAGTCAGTTCTCCCACCGTATCACAGAACTGGCGACTCTGCTGGGGAATTTTATAAAAGTGAGGTTACCTTAGGGCTAGATCACATTTATTTGCTTATTTTGTTTGACTTGCTTGCTTTACATTTTTTTTCTTTGTTTGGGTTTGAATCCTCCACCCGGATTTGGGAAACATTATAGGTAAATAGAAATGCATTGTGGAAACTGTGCGGGGTATACCGACATGGTCTAAGTAATAACTATGTTAGTGTGACATATTTCTGGGTACCGGTAGCCTTTGAGTCAATCAAAGAGAATACGGGGCCGCTGAGTGATGTCATGAAGCACTAATGAACTTCTAGAACCCTTTACTTGGCCAACTTGGCCTTTAGGATGTAGTGAGATGACCGACTTTGGTGCAGTACGAAGTTGATAGATACTCGATACTACACTCATTGAGCGTTGGTTTCTTGGGATATTTAGGTCGCCATTAAAGAGGCTTAAGCTGAAACAATGACTAAGGAAACAATCCAGTGATATTGAGCTCCTTAGAACCCGGTTACTATTATTAGGACAGGTTGAGCCAACTAAACTACAAGAGGGTACTTACCTATAAAACCCCATGCAAGCCTAAACTAAGAACTTGTTTGTTTTGCTTGTATATGCATACTTGTACATAACATCATGGACATCATGAACATCATATGCATTCACTAACCATTTCAAGGATTTTGGAGATTCATCTTTGTTCTTGTTTTGTAGGATATGGATTCACTCCACGGGAAAACTATCCAAATCAACCTTGTAAGAGTTCCTCTACAACTCAAGGAGCTAGCTTCAAGGATCCCTGAGAACTCTCCATTTACCGAGAGGCATGTTCGTCTACTCAACTTGGTCACGTCCAACACAGAGGAGGATATGATGAAGGTGCTCTTCCAGTTCTTTGATCCTTTGCAACATTGTTTCACATTTTCTGACTATCAGCTTGTGCCTACTTTGGAGGAATTCTCTCAACTCTTGAGGATTCCAATTCTCAATCAACTACCTTTCAAAGGTACGAAAAGAGATCCAAATCCATAAGAGATTGCTCAAACTCTGCACTTGCACTCATCTGATGTCACAACTCATTGGGAAACTAGAAGTGGTGTCAAAGGCTTCTTAGCAAAGTTTCTGTTTGAGAAAGCCCAAAGCTGTTGGAATTCCTTAGATCTGCAAGCATTTGAGGAAATTGTGGCTCTTCTTATCTATGGGATGGTCTTGTTCCCCAATCCTGACCAACTCATACATGTGAATGCCATCAAAATCTTCATGTCACGCAATCTGGTGCCTACATTGCTAGGGGATATCCTACACTCTTTTCACACTCGTACAATGAGGAAAAGAGGTGTCCTTATGTGTTGCGCTTCTCTCCTGGAAAGATGGTTTATTTCTCATCTTCCCCAATCATTCTTAAAGAACGAGCAAGGATTAAGCTGGTCACAAAGGTTAATGACGCTCAAACATTCAGATATTCATTGGTGCTCTCGATCCAAAGAGAATGTTATCATTGTTGACCGTTGTGGGGAATTCCCTAATGTCCCTCTACATGGAATTAGGGGAGGCATCACCTACAACCCATGCTTAGCTCTAAGACAGTTTGGTTATGCCCGAAGGGATGGCCCACATGAGATGCTGGTTCAAGGCTTGGTATTCGACTACGACAACGATGATCAAGGTCTTCGCCAGAGATTCATCCGAGCTTGGAGGATGCTAAACAAGGTGGATAGCAAGACTTTGGGACACAAGAATTCCATCCCTCTTGAGCCTTACCTCAAGTGGGTACGAACCCGCGCTCAAAGTCTTATGATGCCTTATCCTTCAATTCTCCTGGTGATCATTGAGCCTGTTAAGGAAGGAGAAGTTCCATACACTATCCTACATCCTGACATGCCCACATTTCTTGAAGACCTGCAAAGGTATTGGATACATCTCAAAGGAGAGCGAGATACTTTTGAAGCCCAATTCTACGCAAGCGAGAAGAAGGTTTTAGAACTCACTAGGCTACTTCATGAGGAGCAGACTCTAAATGCCTACATAGAACCAAAGAGGATGCGCACTACTTTTTTATCTTAGAGTTTTGTATTATTTAGCCCAAGGGCATTGATGTACTCAAACTCTATCTTATTAATATAACGTGTGTTTCTTTTTGTCTAAAACGAACTTGAATCTTTTAAAATCCTTGAAAACATTGCATGTGTACATATCATTCATCATAACATAAACAGGTCTTTTGCAACGAGTTTCCTCATCTCTCTACTATTTATTTCAGTAAGATGGATCTCGAACAGACAGTCAAAGATCTTCAAGTTCAAAAGACGCAGTTTTAGCAGTTACTCATGACCCTGGCCAAGGGGCAAGAGAAGTTGAAGACTCTGTTGGCCAAGGAGAAGAAGAAGAAAGAGAAGAAACCAACCGATGTTGTAATCATGGGGAGAAGGTTTCAAGGACAAACTAGAAGAACCTTGAATTTCGCAGCAACATCTGATGAAGGTGAAGGGAAAGGAAAAGAAACAGCAGTTCCGTCAGAATCTGAAGAGGAGGAAGAAGAGGAAGACTACTCTGAGGAACAGTATCCTCCAGCAGATGATAAATATAGACATCTTGAAGAGCATTTGAACGCTATGGAAATACAAAGGGTACCAGGTCTAGACTTTGAAGAATTGGGGCTAGTGTCGGGAATTATGATCCCACCGAAGTTCAAAGTGTCATTGTTTGCAAAATATGATGGGGTGTCATGTCCTAAGATGCACCTCTGATCATATGTGAGAAAGATCCAGCCGCACTCCGCTGATAAAGACCTTTGGGTGCATTTTTTCCAAGATAGCCTATCCGGAACACAACTCGATTGGTTTTACCAATTGCAAAGGGCCAGCGTCCACAACTGGGAAGATCTTGCCGCAACTTTCTATAAGAAATACCAGTATAATGCATATTTTGCGCCTACCCGTACTCAACTTCAGAGTATGGCTATGACTTCAAATGAGGGTTTCAAGGATTACGCACAGAAATGGAAAGATCTAGCTGGGAGAGTGCAACCCCTCTATCTGAAAGGGAGTTGGGGGATATGTTCTTAGGCACTCTATCGGGCCCTTTCTTCAACCATTTGATTGAGAGCTCATCCGCTGGATTTACTGAGTTAATACTAACCGGAGAGAGGGTGGAAGCTGGCATAAAAACTAGAAAGATTCAGAAGGATTCGTCTGCCTCTACAACTCTGAGAAAGCCTTTCAATGGGAAGAAGGAGGTATCTGCTGTTTACCCACAAAGGAACCAAGGTAGAGCTAAGCGCCAACCAATGGTAGGGGCCGTTATGATCCCAGAGCCTACATCTGATCAACCAAGAAGTAATCAACCGAGGGTGGAAAGGCCAGTCCGGTAATTCACCAGAATTAATATGACTCTAGCCCAGGTTTTACCACATCTTCTGAAATCTTATTTGGCAACTTTAAAGGAAGCTCCAAAGAACCCCAACACTGTGTCCCCTCATTATCATCCAAATGCTAGATATGCATATCATTCCGAATGTCCGGGTCATGACACTAACAACTGTTGGGCCCTAAAAAACAAGATTCAAGACCTTATAGATGCAAAAGAGATTGAGTTTGATGCACCCGAGAAACCAAACGTTATTTCCTCTCCTATGCCTAGGCATGGTCACAACACCAATGTTGTTGAAGAAGATTTGTTTGTTACCACAGTTAATGAACTCTTGACTCCGCTCCCAATCATTAAGATAAACTTGTTGAAAGTTGGTGTATTCCCGGGTTGTAATGAAGACTACCATCTTTGCTTATCCTCACCAATTGTTTGCCCTTTGTTGAAGACAAGCATTCAACGCTTGATAGATAACCAAGAGATTCTGTTTGAAAGTGCTCCTGTTGCACCTGTTCCTGTTGAAGACGTTTCAATCATAACCATCTCCGCCAATCCTTCTAGGGTCCCCAAAAGACCCGTTAGGGTTACATCGGTTCCAAAAACTACTCCTCTTATAATCACAATGCTCGCGCCAGTCCCGTATGAATCAGACAAAACAGTTCCGTGGAATTACGATGGAGACATCTACTACCATGGTATCAAACCAGATGGGCTGGCCGCCGAAGAAATAAGCTCCGAAGAAGAAGACTCTGACATTAGCAATATTGCCAGAACCAGTAAGATCACCCATAGCGGTAGAATCTTCTCTCCAGAGATTTCCCCTCCAAAGGCAGTTTTTGGACCCGTGATTGTTCCAAAGGTTACTGTTGTACCCCAAAATTTGCCCTCCTATATTCTTCAAGATTTGTCAAGAATCATCTTCAAATGGTTCAAGATTGCTCAAAGGTTGCACAATCCAAATGCCTCATAAGCCAGTCAAAATTAGGGTTTTAATTCTTTCAAGGAACTTGAGGTTTTCAATGGTTCAATCAAGTCTCATAGGCCTATACACATTCTCAAGCATCTACATGCCAAGTCTCAAGACTCATAGTGCCAAATTCCACAGTCAAAAGCCCTATTTGATCTACAGTCAACTACAAGGGCAAAATGGTCATTTTACAGTCAAAAGTCAGAATTTTTGGTCAACATCTTATTTTGAGGTCACAATCATCATTTGATCAAGTCTTGATCATGATTCTACAAGGATGGCTCAAAAAGCATCAAGGTGCAAAAAGTTACTATTTTTTGACAGCAGAAAAGTCAACTGTACCTTGACCAAGGCATAACTTTTTCATGGTTCATCAGAAAAATCCCATCCAATTCTCATTTTGAAGGGTATGACATTTCGTACAATTCATATTCACATTCCAAGTCCAAGAAATGCTCTCACAAAAAGTTATCAATTTCTACATTATAGGTCAATTTCAAAAGTCAACAAAAGTGCACTTTAAGTCAAAGACCATAACTTGAGATTGGTAAATCCAAATGACATGGGACCAAAGGCATTGGTTAGAGGACTTCAATACCTTTCCAAAATGTCCAAGAACATGTTCATATGATCAAAATTGAGCAAGATATGCATTGGAGAAGTTGGGAAATATTTGTGAATTTGCAAAAGTCAACTTTGCTCAAAACACTTTGTTTTTGCTAATGGGCCTCAAATTTCTTCTTGAAACTTTATCCAAGGCCTATGCACGACCCATAAAGCTTAAATTGAATTTATTTTCTTATTTTTTATTAATTAATTGGATTTTTAATCAATTTTAATTCATTTAATTAATTTAAATTGTAGGAAATACAAAGATTTGATTTTTCAATCTTTTTGTGAAGCAAAAGTGGTCAATATATGCTGGAAATTTCGTGTGCAAATCAAAGGGACAAGAATCTCCAAATTTAGCAAGTTTTTCCAATCAAAAAGATTCAAAAATATGTGATTTTCAATCAAATATTGAAACATCAATTCCATGGATTTCTTTGCAAGATTGTGACCTAATTTTATTCTACTATAAGTACACAAGCCAACCCTAATTCCACATACGTGAATTTGCTGCAAAAAAGCCATAACCACATTCAAGAAAATTCAAAGAAAAGTCAAAACTGTTTTCTATATTCCAGGCCAATTCAAGGACTTTGGTTGATTCAAACACATTACTGGAAGTGTATGGAACATGTAGCAATCAAATTCGCGTGCTAAAGCTCAAGAAATACTCGAGAACAGACCCACGGTTTGCATATTGTTTTCATAATCGTAACTCATGATTCATGCATATTTAATATGATTTTTTGTTGGTTTTGCATTGCTAGAACTCACAGGAAACTAATGGCATCGTTTAATTGGATTATAGTGTACAGAATCACAAGTTGCCATGTTTGAATTTTAGGGTTCATGAACTTTGGATTTGGGGCTTTACAGTACAGGAAAAATTAAGCTTCATAAGACCCATGGTTGAACTCGTTGAGACAAGACGAATCTGAAGCCACCCTCGCGAAATATTTATATAGAGCACTGTTCTATTCGCTATTATTCCTCATGTCAGGTTGTGGGGGTTAAAAACCCCCGCTATCTATTTGTTTTTACAGGCATCAGCGAAGGAGATGAAGATGTGTAAGCGTGTGGTTGGGAAATTCAAAAAACGCGCGCGTGTTTTGTTTTTACAGCACATGAATTGATTTGCATATATTATGTTTATTTTTTATTCAATTGACAATTGATGCAGCATGGTGGAGTGGTTGGCCAAACGCCCAATGAGCTTTGGGACCTGGGTTCGAATCCCAAGTCCCCCAAAACGTTTCTATTGTTTTTCTTAATATAATTGTGTGCAGATTTCCAAAAGCATTCCACCATGTATCTCCAGATATCCAAGCGCCAAGTGGCCTTAAGCATCAATCCAATGGCCATGATTGGAAGACTATGGTACTCCCTAGTCAAAGCACGCGTGGATTATCTCAGAAAGTCAAAAGGGCTTGTGTAAAAATGGGCCAGAATTGCTTCTTCACCTCCTAAGGGGCCAACACACCCCCCTGGTTTCTTTTTCTTTCTTTCTTTATATTTTTTATTATTTCTTTATTCTAATTATTTACTAATTATTATTATTATTATTTAATTAACTTAATTAATATTATTCATAATAAATTCAGACAACTAAAAAATGTAAATATTATTATTATTATTATTATTATTTATTAATTTCACTTTATTATTTTGTAAATAAATATAATTAATTAATTTAGTCTTTTTTTAATTAGGTCAACTTTAACTTTTTCTCAATAATTTAAAATAAATTAGACTTAGGGTTTTTTACTAACTTTTGACTATTTTATTTTTATTTTCATTAAAACACTAAAAAACTAAAAAATATTTCTTTTATTTAATTAATTAGAATTACGTTTAATTAAATGCAAAAAGGACCAAAATTTCTTTCTTTCTCAAAAAGGGTCAAAACACTAAGGACTTTCCCGATTCAATTTCTTATTTTGCGCATATTAGTTTTTGATCATATTTATGTAATTGCTCCGAGAATGTAACAGCGTGATTAGGACTTTTTTCGCTTTCTTTATTTTCCCGCATTTATCTTTTCAAGGGTTATGTTTTTGGCGATGTAAATCCCCGACGCCTTGTAATAGTGTAGATTTACTTTCCGCAATTTACTTTCCGCATAATTATTAACTGCTATGCATGACAAGACTTGTTCTCAAAATAAAATCAAAACGTAGCTCACAATAACTTGTGCAAAGATAATTTAAACATGAAACCTGACACACGTGCACATGCCACTCCTAGGGTACGCCTCACTTGGTTGCCTCGACGTGGTCATTAAGTATAGGGTGTTTTAGATGTCGCTGTGATCGGTGGATCTGGAACTGACTGTTTAACGCTGGTTTGCGAAATGTCGCGGAAGCAAGAGTCGCCACCGTCTTTTATTTTCTCCAAATGGAAAGGACAAAAGCACAGAAAAATTCCTTTAAAGAGATTGCTCTCGGTTCGGGACGTAGATTATAGAAAGGGAAGTTATTAGCACCCTTTCTATCCATGGTTATCCATGGGCTCTTAGATACTTGCTCATTTGTGTTTTCAAAAATGGTTTGTTTGCTTTTCAACTAAAAAGTTTCTTTGAAAATTTCAGTTCGACTCTTGTATCAGTCCTCAAGAGTGTTTGAAAAATTGCTTTCGAAAGCTTTTTTTTGAAAATGTGTTGGTGTGAAAAGTATTTTTGATTTGTTTTTGAAATTAGAGCAAGTATCTAGAGTCGTCTACCTACCCTAAGGAATTCGTCTGTGTAAATGTCCTTTAAAGTAGTGCCATCCCACCATTGAGAGGTAGGTAGCACCACCGTTGGAGGTGTTCGGGTCAATTCGAGGTTCGGGACATGGTGATCACCAGAGCAATAGGAAGACACCTTAGAAGCTACCCTCATGCCAGGTTCCCGGATCATGAGGACTTACTAAGACATCCTCTACTCGACGATCACCTTTCGAGGCAAGGCAACAGTGAGGCGTACCCTAGGGGTGGTGTGTGATTTGTGTGTCATGTTCATTTGTATTTATCTTGTCATGTTAAAGGTGATCTACGCGTTTGTTTTTATTTATCATTCATTCTTGGATGTCTTGATTAACAGTTAAAAATTGCGAGAAAAGTAAAATTCTAAACTATTACAAAAGGCGTGGGTCCATATCGCCAAAATTTCCAGAACCCGATTTGACAGAAAATAAAGAATTAAAAATGCGAAAGATAACTATTACATGGCCTTGGGAGAGATACATCAATATTATAAAGAATAAAAAATAAATATGCGAATTAAATAAGAATTAAAAACGAGGGCGTTGGGCCCTTTTTGACTAAATTACATTAAACGATTATTAAATTAATAAAATTAAAAGGAAAAGAAATTTGTTTTTTGGTATTTTTGTATTTTATGACTTTTTTATGAAAAAAGAATTAATTAAAATAAAATGCTAACCCTAATTCTAGTTGTTTTTAGTTTATTAAGAAAACATATTAAAGTTTAACCTAAAATTAACCCTAATTATTTTACATGCAATTTAATTACAAAAAATAAGTAATAGTAAATATTTAATTATTATGAAAGAAAATAAAAAGGGATAAAAAATCAATTAAACCCTAATTCTACCAATTTTAGATTTTTATTATGAAAATATTACAATTAAACCTAATTTAATAACTAAGTGAATTAATGCATTTTTTTTTACAAAAAATACTAAAATAAAATATTTATTATTTTTTCCATCTTTTCTGATTTTTTTTATTTTTTGTGTATTATGAAAATATTAAATTAATTAAAAACAATAATTAAAAGAAAGTAAACATAATGAAAAAAATAAAGAAATAATAAAAAAGGTTTGCAAACCTAAGGGGGTCTGCCCCTGATTTGGAGGTGAAACTCTAGCAATCTGGGCCCAATGGCTTTTGGCCTGGTTGACTTTTTCATTAGCGTGTAGCTTCTTTGACTCAAGCCTATGATGCTCCTCCAATTACAGCCCTGGGATTGCTCTTGGCATACGCGTGGCAAGTTTGATTTTGTGGGTACATGGTGGACACTACTACTGAAATTACACATGAATATTAATTGAAAAAATATATGGAAAGGGGTGAGGACCAGGGGCTCGAACCCAGGTCCTAGAGATTACCAGCGTGTACGCCTGCCAGTGGAGCTGTCTTGCTTATTCGTACCTTACGTAAATAAAAAACAATATATAATAAAACAAATGTTAGTGGAATCCTGGCGCGTAAAATTCAAACAGGCCAATCATTGAGCGCCACAGGGGTCATCTTCTTCGTTGCCTTATTTTTTTTCTAAAACACAAACATTAGCAACGGTTTTACAAACGTTCCCATATGCACCCTATTAAAAAATAGCGATTAGCCCAGGGATGCTCATAAATTGAGCGCGAGGGTGGCTTTGTGATCGTCCAATCATGCTTGATTCAGTGGTCTAAGTCTTGAATGCTAATTTTTCCTTAAGTGGAAAACCCCAATTCTCAGCTTGAAAAACCCTAAACGATGACAATGGTGGAATCGTGTACAACGCTCAAAAACACAATTAATTTACATGGTTAGCATTAGAATCAAACAATGAACATAAATCACATATTAAAAATTGCTAAATGCGCATGAATTGGGATGCAAGAAGACGAAATTTTCTCTGTACAGGTGAGATCGTTCTCACGTTTCTGGGCACGAAAGCTTGTAGTTTTTGATCCAAATCCCTTCTTTGAAGCCTCAGCAAGCTAATGGAATTGATCTTTGGCCTTGAATCGTCCTAGAACTAGGTTTTCAGAATTGAGTTTTCTTGGTAAATTTCAAGTTTTCAAATGGTGTTTTCTGCGCAGCTTCTTTGGTTAGGAGGATTAGGTCTTGCTTGTGTATGTATAGGAGAGTGATTAGGGTTAAAAACTTGATCAAAATCCTTTGCATTCATGATTTGTAAGATTTGATTTTTCAAAATCTTTTTCAATATTTTTTCATGCTATTTTGTACAAATCATGGCCAATTCTCTTCAATTCTTTCCAAATCTAGCTATGCACGAAATATTGAGTATATAATATGCATAAAAAGATTTAAAACCTAGGTTTAGTATTTTTCATGTATTTATTTTAATTTAAATGAATTATTAATAATAAAAATCCAAATAAATAAATAAAAAATGGTAAAAACTTCCCTTTGGGCCAAATGGTCGTGCACATGCCTTGGATGATGAATTGTGGAAGGAAAAGAGGCCCATTAGCAATTTTAGGTCATTTGAAGCAATGTTGACTTTTCAAAATATCCAAAAATTTCCCAACTTCCACAAGGCATAACTTGCTCCATTTTTAAGCTTTGCTCGTGTTCTTGGACATTTTGGAAAGGTCTTAGAGTCCTCTAACCAATGCCTTTGGTCCCATGTCATTTTTATTTACCAATCTCAAGTTATGGCCTTTGACTTAAAGTCCCTTTTTGTTGACTTTTGAAAATGACCTATAATGTTGAAATTGATAACTTTTTGTGAGAGCATTTCTTGGACTTGGAGTGTGAAGAGGAGTTGTAGGAAATGTCTTTCTCTTCAAAATGAGCTTTGGATGGAATTTTTCTGATAATCCATGTGAAAGTTATGCCCTGGTCAATTTACAGTTGACTTTTTCAGCTGTCCAAATAAGGAAACTTTTGCATCTTGATGATTTTTGAGCCAAGCTTTGAGAATCATGATCAAGCATTGATCAAATGATGTTTGTGGCTTAAAAATGAGATGTTGACCAAAAATTTGAACTTTTGACTGTCAAATGACCATTTTGCCCCTACAGTTGACTGTAGTGCAATTAGGGTTTTGACTGTGCAATTTTGTGCTGAAAGTCTTGAAACTTTGTATGTGGATGCTTGACCATATTTATAGGCATGTGGGACTTGATTGGACCCTTGGAAACTTCATTTTCTTGATCAGAACCAAAACCCTAATTTTGACTGTTTAGGAGGCCCTTGAACTGTGCAACCCTTGGGGAGTTTTGAAGCTTTGACTTTGCAATTCTTGAAGAATATGGGAGGGCAAATTTTGGGGTACAACAGTTGCCCCTGTTCAATCTTCTTAGACCTGAGGATGCAGATTGGCTGACATGCCTTTCGTAATCCGAGGGTGGAAGATGATTGAACACTAGAGTGCCCAGAAATTTGCGCTCACATAGTAGCAGTGTGATGATGGGATGGGCTTACATATGCCATTTAGAGGTTGATGGATAGGATGATGGGCTTATAGATGCCACCTGGATGTTGATTGCGTAAGAGATTCCTTAGCGAGAACTTGCGTACCTGCAAAAGAAAAATGAGTACCTGACATGTTGCAGGAGCTGGTCCTCAGATGCTTTGTGTAGATATGTCCTGACTGGTTACAGGAATCGAATCTTCGAATTCTTCAGACGTGCCCTGGCGAGATCGAGTCTGGTAATGTTAGTCTTCAACGGATACACCCTGGCAAGATTCAGGTATCGGATCCTCGAACTCTTCAGACACACCCTGGCAAGATACAGGAATCGGATCTGGTAATGTTAGTCTTCAACGGATACACCCTGGCAAGATTCAGGTATCGGATCCTCGAACTCTTCAGACACACCCTGGCAAGATACAGGAATCGGATCTGGTAATGCTAGTCTTAAACGGATACACCCTGGCAAGATTCAGGTATCGGATCCTCGAACTCTTCAGACACACCCTGGCAAGATACAGGAATCGGATCTGGTATTGCTAGTCTTCAACGGATACACCCTGGCAAGATTCAGGCATCGGATCCTCGAACTCTTCAGACACACCCTGGCAAGATATAGGAATCGGATCTGGTAATGCTAGTCTTCAACGGATACACCCTGGCAAGATTCAGGTATCGGATCCTCGAACTCTTCAGACACACCCTGGCAAGATACAGGAATCGGATCTGGTAATGCTAGTCTTCAACGGATACACCCTGGCAAGATTCAGGTATCGGATCCTCGAACTCTTCAGACACACCCTGGCAAGATACAGGAATCGGATCTGGAATTAGTCGTCAACAGATACACCCTGACAAGATACAGGAATCGGATCTTTAGTTGCGACTGTTGATAGCAATCATCTTTGTACTGACTTTTTGTCCTGAAAAGACAAGCGTTAGTTGTATGCGATGTCATGTGGTATGACATGCGAGATGCTCTCTGAATACGTGAGATTGTATGTTCATGATGCGTATATGCATGCTATAATGTATGAAGATGTTTATGAATGTATCTTTCGTCTAGGAAAGTAAATCCTTGACGGGTGCCGGGAAGTCACTCCTGGGCTGATGTTGGAGAATAGATTTTGCTTCCGCCGGGGATGATCGTTGCAAGAATACCGGTAGAAGAAGATGACTCCGTTGGGGAATAAACTTGGCGAATGGAATAACTCTGCAGGGAGGAAAGTACTCTAGCGATCTTGCTGGGAAGCAATACTCTGTGGGGAGAGAGATACTTTGCTGAGTGTTGATAATAACTTGCTGGAGATATCTTTGCTGTGTTGGAAGTGTTAATGGACTTCGCTGGGGACAAGGAGACTTTGTCGAGGACGATCTTCCCATGGCTTTTGGCTGAGGATAACCCAGTTATATCCTGTTAAGGAAATAACTCTTTGAATAAAGCCGGGAGACGCGTTTGTGCTTTGTGAGGGATAAGCTTCCAGAATCTACTGGGGATAAGCTTACTGCTTGGGGGAGATAAATTCCAACTTTCCTGGGGGAGCTGGATTGGATTCTCTTGGGGAAGTTTTGAACTGTATCGGGGAAGTAACTCCACTGAATGCTTGATATGTCGCCGGGGAACAATCTTTAGACCAAGATTGTCGGGGATGCTTGTTAAGACTGTATGCTGCTGGGGAATGTTGAGATCTGCTGGAGGATACTTATCTTCCTTAAGGTTTGATAATATAGCTTGAGGAGAGTGTATTGTCTTGTTGGCTCACTCTCTGGGGAATTAGGATATCTGGTTATGTTCTTTAGCTGAACCAACCTTGGTACCTTAGTGGATAGATCAATTAGATTGCTCAGACAACTCTTCATTGCCCCTGTTTCTAATGTTACCTGTAATTAATCCATTGTTTCGCATGCAAATATTCATGAGTTAGCAAATTATTGTCAATGCATATATCACAAATTGAACCTTGGACGTTCTTCGTAAAACAAAACAGAAAAAGGAAAAATAATTGGCGATTTTAACTGAAAAATATATTTGTATTGATTTTTGAATGGCCTGAAAATAGGCGTTTTGTGTACAAGAGGTTGACGTCCTAGTAAGAGAACGCCGCCGAACAAAAGAATTTATACAAATTTGTACAAAAGAAAATAAAACAGCTGTGTGAAATGAATGATCCCACTGGGTTTCAACTCTGCTATTGCCTTTATAACTCCGAGCGTCTCATCACTTGATGACCTAAACGAAGATGAAGCTGACTGATCGATGCCGTCTGAACTTGATGTAGATACCGGATTCTGGATGCAAAGTGAACCAATGAGACATAGTATTACGCTTTTTTATCCCTAACTTTTGCCTGGACCGCCCTTTCGGGTTTTTAGTCCACCGGGATACCCCTTTTTGCCCAAGCCGCCTTTTCAGGTTTTCGACTTGCCGGGTGTACAGATTTTTTTATTTAATCCCTTCATTTTGCCCGAACCCTTTTGGTTCGACGGGAAGCCCTAATTTTTGCCTAGGCATGTCAGCCTAGCGGGTCTTTTTCATGCGTAGTATCTTTTTACTATGTCTGCATTGGCGGGGTGAGGAAGGTCGTCACCATCCATATTGGTTAGAATCATGGCTCCTCCTGAGAACACATGTTTAACCACAAATGGCCCTTCGTACGTAGGGGTCCATTTGCCCCTTGGATCACTCTGAGGAAGGATGATTCGCTTGATTACCAGATCCCCAACTTGATATTCCTGTGGTCTGACCTTTTTGTTAAATGCCCTGATCATCCGTTTCTGATACGTCTGACCATGACAGATAGCAGCAAGTCTCTTCTCATCAATAAGGTTGAGCTGATCAAGTCGTGTCTGGATCCAATCATCCTCGTTCATATTTGCATCCTTCATTATCCGGAGAGAGGGTATTTGCACTTCGATTGGTAAGACTGCCTCCATGCCATAAACCAGAGAGAAAGGAGTTGCCCCGGTCGACGTCCTGGATGAGGTACGATAACCATGTAGAGCGAACGGTAACATCTCGTGCCAATATTTATAAGTCATTGTCATCTTCTGCACGATTTTCTTGATGTTCTTATTTGCTGCTTCTATAACCCCATTCATCTTCGGTCTGTAAGGAGAAGAATTGTGGTGCTGTATTTTGAACTGCTCGCAGAGCTCAGCGATCATATTGTTATTCAGATTGGTACCGTTGTCTGTAATTATTCTTTCTGGGATGCCATACCGACAAATCAGATTATGCCGAATGAACCGTGCCACAACAGTCTTGGTTACCGTAGCATAGGACGCCGCTTCGACCCACTTCGTAAAATAATCAATCGCCACTAGGATGAAGCGATGCCCATTGGATGCCGTAGGTTTAATCTCACCAATCATGTCTATGCCCCATATTGCAAATGGCCAAGGCGCAGTCAGAACATTCAGGGGAACTGGAGGGACATGCACCTTGTCTGCATAAATCTGGCACTTATGGCATGTCTTGGAATGTTGGTAGCAGTCATCTTCCATTGTGGACCAGTAATACCCTGCCCGAAGAATCTTCTTGGCCATTGTATGCCCACTGGAATGTGTACCGAAGGTCCCTTCATGTAGCTCTTCCATGATCCTTTCTGCTTCGGTCTTATCCACACAACGCAGTAAGGTTGAATCATGGTTTCGCTTATACAAGATGTCGTTGCTAAGGAAGAACTTCGCTGCGAACCTTCTCAGAAACTTCTTATCATTGACAGATGCACCTTCAGGGTATTCCTGAGCTTCCAGATATCTCTTCACCTCATGGTACCAAGGCTTCTCAGTTACCAATTCAGTCTCGAGATCGCAACAGTATGCCGGTTCGTCCAGTTTCCAGATGATGATCCGGGGAGCCTCATTATCCCATTTGACCTTGAACATAGAAGACATTGTAGCTAACGCGTCCGCTAACTGATTCTCTTCCCTTGGAAAGTATTCAAAGGTTATCTTCGTGAAGTGAGGGATCAAGGTCAACACACATTCTCTGTAAGGAATCGGGTTTGGATGTTTCGTATCCCACTCTCCTTTGATCTGATTGATCACGAGAGCGGAATCTCCGAAGACACTTAGAAACTTGATCCTTAGATCGATCGCAGCTTGAAGACCCATGATGCACGCCTCATACTCTGCCATGTTGTTGGTACAGTTGAAACATAGCCGGGCAGTGAGTGGAGTATGAGTGCCTTGAGGGGATATGATGATGGCGCCGATACCGTTTCCCAAAGCGTTGGAGGCTCCGTCGAAGTGCATAGACCATCGGGATCCTTCCTCAGGTCCTTCATCCGGTCCAGGTACTTCACAATCAGTCACAATCATGATACTTTCATCTGGAAATTCGAAGTTCATTGACTGATAGTCATCGACCGCCTGATGTGCCAAGTGGTCTGCCAATACACTTCCCTTGATGGCTTTCTGGGTCGTGTACTGAATGTCGTATTCTGTCAAGATCATTTTCCATCTTGCTATTCTCCCAGACAGAGCAGGCTTTTCGAATATGTACTTTATAGGATCCATCTTTGAGATCAACAAGGTGGTATGAGTCAACATTTACTGTCTCAGCCGGCGAGCAGCCCATACCAAAGCGCAGCAAGTTTTCTCAAGCAGTGAGTATCGGGTCTCACAGTCGGTAAACTTTTTGCTAAGGTAATAAATGGCATGCTCTTTTCGGCCAGACTCGTCATGCTGCCCCAGCACACACCCCATTGAGTTGTCAAGCACCGTCAGATATAGTATCAGAGGTCTCCCTTCAACCGGTGGCATAAGGATAGGTGGTTCTTGGAGATACTCTTTGATTCTGTCAAAAGCAGCCTGACATTCATCGTTCCAACGTACTACCTGATCTTTCTTCAGCAGCTTGAAGATTGGCTCACAGGTAGCAGTCGGATGCGAGATGAACCGAGCAATGTAATTCAGGCGTCCTAAAAAACCTCTGACTTCCTTCTCTGTCCTAGGAACTGGCATCTCTTGAATAGCTTTAACCTTAGCAGGGTCCACTTGAATACCCTTGTCACTTACCACGAAGCCTAGCAACTTCCCAGATCTTACCTCGAAGGTGCACTTGTTCGGGTTCAACCTCAGCTTGTACAGTTTCAACCGGTCAAACAACTTTTGCAGATGATCTAGGTGCTCTTCCTCAGTCTGGGACCTTGCGATCATGTCGTCAACATACACTTCTATCTCATGATGGATCATGTCATGAAATAAAGCAACCATGGCACGTTGGTAGGTTGCCTCAGCGTTCTTCAACCCGAATGGCATGACTTTGTAACAGAAGGTGCCCCACTGAGTAACAAATGTAGTCTTTTCCATGTCTTCAGGTGCCATCTTGATCTGATTGTAACCTGAAAAGCCATCCATGAAAGAGAATACTTTGTGTTGAGCTGTGTTATCAACAAGGACATCTATGTGAGGTAGGGGGAAGTCATCCTTGGGGCTGGCCCTGTTCAGATCCCTGTAGTCGACACACATTCTGACCTTACCGTCCTTCTTAGGTACCGGCACCACATTAGCAACCCACTGAGGGTAAGAAGTCACTGCAAGGAACCCAGCATCAAACTGTTTCATAACCTCGGCTTTAATCTTTTCAGACATCTCTGGACGCATCCGACGGACCTTTTGCTTAACCGGAGGGCAATCTTCCTTAGTTGGCAAGTGATGGACCACAATATCGGTATCCAACCCGGGCATGTCTTCGTAGGACCAGGCAAAGATCTCCATATAATCATGCAGCATCTGAGTCAACCGTTGCTTCACGCTGAGCTCTAGGTTGGCACCAATCTTTACCTCTTTCCTGTCTGCCTTAGTACCCAAGTTTATTGTTTCCACTGGCTCTTCATGGGGTTGAATTGCCCTCTCTTCCTGAAGTAACAGTCTTGCAAGCTCGCCAGGCACTTCGCAATCATCTTCACCTTCGTCTTCGGCTAAGTTGATCGGATTTTCGAAGTCATAACTGGCCGTAGCAGAGTCGTTACCAGTGAGATCCAGAGTGGATTGAAACCTGTATGAGTGAGTGTGTGTGTAAATACAGTTGTTTTGAAATATATGTAAAGGAAAGAAAGACAGGAAAGGAGCATAATATTTGTAATGCGAGAAAACGTCCAAGATTTTCATTTATGATATATGAAATGGCAATTTATATGCCCTCACAAATGAAACCACGGTGCCTCGGGTAAGACACCGGGCCATAGAGTTTATTTATTATTTATTACAAATAATAAAACAAAGAAGTTTATTACTGCGTAACAAAAGTAACAGGAGTATGGTCTTTGGCAATCCAATTGGTCAATCCGCCTTCAGTCGTTGGATAGATCCAGCTATTGAATTCTGCTCCATCCACTTCGTCTTCGTCCCCAATAGCATTCACTCCGTGAGCAGGCAGGGGAGCTGTCACTACATTAGGCTTCTCAGATGCCTCAAAATGTACCTCCTTGGCGTCAATAAGGTCCTGCAGCTTGTTCCTTAATGCCCAACAGTCATCAGTGGCATGCCCCGGGCTATCGGAGTGATAAGCACAGCGGGCATTTGGGTTGTACTTAGGGGATGTAGTATTTGCAAACTTCGGGGCCTCTCTGACGGTTACTAAGTTGGTTGAGAGAAACTGTGGTAAGATCTGCGACAAGGTTATACTCAGACGGGTGAATTCCCTTCTGGGTCTCTCAGCCCTTGATTGGTTAGCTTGCCGAGGAGAGGCTGCAGGCTTCGCAATTACCAATGCGTTGACAGATTGGCGGCGCTCTGGTTTGTCTTGCCTTCTAGGCCCATACACCACACTGGCCTCTTTTTTGAAGGGTTTCTTCTCTGAACCTGTGGATGCACCCTTTGGAATCTTACCAGACTTCAACCCAGCCTCAATTCTCTCTCCAGTCAGAATAAGATCATTGAATCCAGCAGAAGAATTCCCAATAAGATGGTTGAAAAATGGCCCAGATAGGGTCCCCAAGAACATGTCTACCAACTCCCGATCAGTCAACGGAGGTTGCACTCTGCCAGCCAGATCTCTCCACTTCTGAGCGTACTCTTTAAAACCTTCACTTGAACCTAACGACATACCCTGGAGTTGGGTACGTGTAGGGGCAAGGTCGGCATTATATTGATACTGCTTATAGAAAGCAGTAGCCAACTCCTCCCAGTTACGAACCTTGGTCCCATCCAGTTGATAGAACCATTCGAGATGAGTCCCTGAAAGACTCTCCTGGAAGAAGTGAATCCACAATTTCTTATCCGCTGAGTACGGTTGAATCTTCCGAACATAGGACCTGAGATGTAGCTTGGGACAAGACGCCCCGTCATATTTAGTGAAAGATGGTGCTTTGAACTTCCGAGGAATGATCAGACCAGTAGACAAACCCAAATCTCCAAAATCCAGCCCAGGTACCTGTTGTATCTCCATAGCATTCAGCCTGTCCTCCAGTTGCTTGTATCTGTTTTCTGCAGGAGGGTACTGCTCTTCATCAAAATCAGTCTCGTTGTCGGAGACCACCGGACTAGGACCTTTTTCCGCCTGAGGAGTACTCTTGCCAATAGAAGAACCAGCCTCTTCATTCTGCAGAGTATTGCCAAACCTTCGGCCCGAGCTGAATAGAACAGTCCTTCTCTTCTTCTTCTTTTCCTTCTTCAGGAGCAGAGCCTTCAGCTCTTCTTGGCCCTGAGCCAGACCCATGATTAATTCCTGAAATTGCGCATTCTGTGCCTGAAGAGCCTTGATGGACATCTCAGTTGATGACGAGTCAGGATTCATGATGCTGAAATAAACAGCGAAGGACTGTAAGCAACCTGAAAAGAGGAAAAACCTGCTATGCACATGATGAATGATATGTGTTTATGCAATGCATTCAAGGGTTCGAAAGTTCAAATTTGTTGTAGACAAAAAGGAACACACGTTATCATTAAGGAAATAATTGTTTAGTACATCAAAGCCTCATGGGCAAAATAATACAAAAGCAAATCAATCCCAAAATATACTACGCATCCTCTTTGGAGCTATGTAAGTGTTGAGATTCCTCTCCTTATGCAACAGGCGGGTGAGCTCCAAGACCTTCTTTTCACTAGCATGTAGACTGGTCTCAAGAGAATTCCGTTCTTCTTTGAGCTGGATCCAGCTCTTCTGCATCTCTTCCCAGGATGTGGGCATATCAGGGTGCTGAATAGTGTAGGACACTTCTCCTTCCAAGACTGGCTCTTTGATTATTGGGAGCATATGAGGATAAGGCATTACCAACTTCTGGGAGCGGGCGCGTACCCACTTGAGATAAGGTTCCAACGGGATGGAGTTCCTGTGCCCCAGTGTCTTACTGTCTATCCTACTTGGTATCCTCCAGGCTCTGATAAATCTCTGGCGAAGTCCTTGAGTATCGTTGTCGAAGTCAAAAACTATGTCAGGAATTAACATGTCATGAGGACCATCCTTCCGAGCATAACCAAATTGTCTCCAAGCCAGGCATGGGTTGTAAGTAATACCTCCTCTGATTCCAAGTAAAGGAACATTAGGGTACTCTCCGCAACGATCAATGATAGTGACATCCTCTCTAGACCTAGGGCACCAATGTATATCCGCATGTGTAAGAGTCATCAACCGTTGTGACCATCTCAAACCCCGCTCATTCTTCAAGACTGATTGTGGAAGGTGCGAAATAAACCACCTTCCCCGGAGGGGAGTGCAACACATAAGGACACCTCTTTTTCTCATGGTTCGAGTGTAACATGAGTGAAGGATGTCTCCCAGCAACGTAGGTATAGGATTCCTGGACATAAAGATCTGGACAGCACTGATATCAATAAGCTGATCTGGATTAGGGAACAACACCAAACCATAGACAAGGAGGGCCACCACTTCTTCAAAAGCTTGCAAATCAAGGGAGTTCCAACATTCATGGGCCTTTTCAAATAGAAACCTGGCTAAGAACCCTTTGATACCACTTCTAACTTCCCAATGTCCCTTGAGGTCAGATGACTGTAGGCGCAAGGCTTTAGCAATCTCTTCAAGCTTAGGTTCCTTTTCCGTACCGTTGTAGGGTAGCTGATCAAGGATAGGGATCTTCAGGAGCCGGGAGAACTCCTCCAATGTAGGTACCAGCTGATAATCCAAGAAGGTGAAACAGTGATGCAGAGGGTCAAAGAACTGGAACAGGACCTTTATCATGTCTTCCTCAATGTTGGTTTTGACCAAGCTGATGAGACTTCCATGTCTTTCACTGAATGAAGAGCTCTCAGGAATCCTGGATATAAGCTCCTTAAGCTGAGGAGGGATCCTTACAAGACTGACTTGAATTGTCTTTCTACGAACAGTTTCCATGTCCTACAAAACAAAAACAAAGATGAAGATTCGAACCCCTGAAATGGTTAGTCAATGCATATGATGCTGGATGATGTCATGATGCTATGATTAAACACACCACAGATATTTACAAAGACAAACATGTAAGGCACACAAGGCACACAAGACAAGCCCTTAGGGTTTAAGGCCAGCATGGGGTCTGGGTAGTACCCTCTTGAAGTTGGTGGGTTCAACCTGTCCTATCAAAGTAACCGGGTTCTAAGGGTCCCAATATCACGGGATTGCTTTCATTGTTCATCGTTTCGATTTAGCCACTGAACTGGCGACCGAAATATTCCAGGAAAGCAACCCTCAATTGGGTGTATCATCGAGTATCAACCAACCTCGGACTGCACCAAAGTCAGTTATCTCACTACCCTAAAGAGGCCAAGATAGTTCAATTAAGGTTCCTAAGGTCTGTTGATGCTTCACGACACCATGCGGAGGCCCCGTACTCTCCTTGACTGAACTCAAGGGTTACCGGTACACACCAAAGTGCCACATCAACGTAGCAGACTGTTTCAACCATGTCGGTATACCCCGCACAGTTCCCTCACAGTCTTGTTGCTACTTTCTAAGAAGGTATCCCCCAGATCCGGGTTAGGATCTATAGAACTCCCAAGACAGTCCCACAATTTAAAGCAAGCAAAGAAAGCAATTGAAAACACAGTTATGAACTAAACCCTAAGGTACACCTCACTTTAAGTTTAAGTCCCCAGCAGAGTTGCCAGTTCTGTGATCGGTGGATCTGGAACTGACTGTTTAATGCTGGTTCGCGAAATGTCGCGGAAGCAAGAGTCGCCACCGTCTTTTATTTTCTCCAAATGGAAAGGACAAAAGCACAGAAAAATTCCTTTAAAGAGATTGCTCTCGGTTCGGGAGGTAGATTATAGAAAGGGAAGGTATTAGCACCCTTTCTATCCATGGTTATCCATGGGCTCTTAGATACTTGCTCATTTGTGTTTTCAAAAATGGTTTGTTTGCTTTTCAACTAAAAAGTTTCTTTGAAAATTTCAGTTCGACTCTTGTATCAGTCCTCAAGAGTGTTTGAAAAATTGCTTTCGAAAGCTTTTTTTTTGAAAATGTGTTGGTGTGAAAAGTATTTTTGATTTGTTTTTGAAATTAGAGCAAGTATCTAGAGTCGTCTACCTACCCTAAGGAATTCGTCTGTGTAAATGTCCTTTAAAGTAGTGCCATCCCACCATTGAGAGGTAGGTAGCACCACCGTTGGAGGTGTTCGGGTCAATTCGAGGTTCGGGACATGGTGATCACCAGAGCAATAGGAAGACACCTTAGAAGCTACCCTCATGCCAGGTTCCCGGATCATGAGGACTTACTAAGACATCCTCTACTCGACGATCACCTTTCGAGGCAAGGCAACAGTGAGGCGTACCCTAGGGGTGGTGTGTGATTTGTGTGTCATGTTCATTTGTATTTATCTTGTCATGTTAAAGGTGATCTACGCGTTTGTTTTTATTTATCGTTCATTCTTGCATGTCTTGATTAACAGTTAAAAATTGCGAGAAAAGTAAAATTCTAAACTATTACAAAAGGCGTGGGTCCACATCGCCAAAATTTCCAGAACCCGATTTGACAGAAAATAAAGAATTAAAAATGCGAAAGATAACTATTACATGGCCTTGGGAGAGATACATCAATATTATAAAGAATAAAAAATAAATATGCGAATTAAATAATAATTAAAAACGAGGGCGTTGGACCCTTTTTGACTAAATTACATTAAACGATTATTAAATTAATAAAATTAAAAGGAAAAGAAATTTGTTTTTTGGTATTTTTGTATTTTATGATTTTTTTATGAAAAAAGAATTAATTAAAATAAAATGCTAACCCTAATTCTAGTTGTTTTTAGTTTATTAAGAAAACATATTAAAGTTTAACCTAAAATTAACCCTAATTATTTTACATGCAATTTAATTACAAAAAATAAGTAATAGTAAATATTTAATTATTATGAAAGAAAATAAAAAGGGATAAAAAATCAATTAAACCCTAATTCTACCAATTTTAGATTTTTATTATGAAAATATTACAATTAAACCTAATTTAATAACTAAGTGAATTAATGCAATTTTTTTTTACAAAAAATACTAAAATAAAATATTTATTATTTTTTCCATCTTTTCTGATTTTTTTTATTTTTTGTGTATTATGAAAATATTAAATTAATTAAAAACAATAATTAAAAGAAAGTAAACATAATGAAAAAAATAAAGAAATAATAAAAAAGGTTTGCAAACCTAAGGGGGTCTGCCCCTGATTTGGAGGTGAAACTCTAGCAATCTGGGCCCAATGGCTTTTGGCCTGGTTGACTTTTTCATTAGCGTGTAGCTTCTTTGACTCAAGCCTATGATGCTCCTCCAATTACAGCCCTGGGATTGCTCTTGGCATACGCGTGGCAGGTTTGATTTTGTGGGTACATGGTGGACACTACTACTGAAATTACACATGAATATTAATTGAAAAAATATATGGAAAGGGGTGAGGACCTGGGGCTCGAACCCAGGTCCTAGAGATTACCAGCGTGTACGCCTGCCAGTGGAGCTGTCTTGCTTATTCGTACCTTACGTAAATAAAAAACAATATATAATAAAACAAATGTTAGTGGAATCCTGGCGCGTAAAATTCAAACAGGCCAATCATTGAGCGCCTCAGGGGTCATCTTCTTCGTTGCCTTATTTTTTTTTCTGAAACACAAACATTAGCAACGGTTTTACAAACGTTCCCATAGGCACCCTATTAAAAAATAGCGATTAGCCCAGGGATGCTCATAAATTGAGCGCGAGGGTGGCTTTGTGATCGTCCAATCATGCTTGATTCAGTGGTCTAAGTCTTAAATGCTAATTTTTCCTTAAATGGAAAACCCCAATTCTCAGCTTGAAAAACCCTAAACGATGACAATGGTGGAATCGTGTACAACGCTCAAAAACACAATTAATTTACATGGTTAGCATTAGAATCAAACAATGAACACAAATCACATATTAAAAATTGCTAAATGCGCATGAATTGGGATGCAAGAAGATGAAATTTTCTCTGTACAGGTGAGATCGTTCTCACGTTTCTGGGCACGAAAGCTTGTAGTTTTTGATCCAAATCCCTTCTTTGAAGCCTCAGCAAGCTAATGGAATTGATCTTTGGCCTTGAATCGTCCTAGAACTAGGTTTTCAGAATTGAGTTTTCTTGGTAAATTTCAAGTTTTCAAATGGTGTTTTCTGCGCAGCTTCTTTGGTTAGGAGGATTAGGTCTTGCTTGTGTATGTATAGGAGAGTGATTAGGGTTAAAAACTTGATCAAAATCCTTTGCATTCATGATTTGTAAGATTTGATTTTTCAAAATCTTTTTCAATATTTTTTCATGCTATTTTGTACAAATCATGGCCAATTCTCTTCAATTCTTTCCAAATCTAGCTATGCACGAAATATTGAGTATATAATATGCATAAAAAGATTTAAAACCTAGGTTTAGTATTTTTCATGTATTTATTTTAATTTAAATGAATTATTAATAATAAAAATCCAAATAAATAAATAAAAAATGGTAAAAACTTCCCTTTGGGCCAAATGGTCGTGCACATGCCTTGGATGATGAATTGTGGAAGGAAAAGAGGCCCATTAGCAATTTTAGGTCATTTGAAGCAATGTTGACTTTTCAAAATATCCAAAAGTTTCCCAACTTCCACAAGGCATAACTTGCTCAATTTTTAAGCTTTGCTCGTGTTCTTGGACATTTTGGAAAGGTATTAGAGTCCTCTAACCAATGCCTTTGGTCCCATGTCATTTTGAGTTACCAATCTCAAGTTATGGCCTTTGACTTAAAGTCCCTTTTTGTTGACTTTTGAAAATGACCTATAATGTTGAAATTGATAACTTTTTGTGAGAGCATTTCTTGGACTTAGAGTGTGAAGAGGAGTTGTAGGAAATGTCTTTCTCTTCAAAATGAGCTTTGGATGGAATTTTTCTTATAATCCATGTGAAAGTTATGCCCTGGTCAATTTATAGTTGACTTTTTCAGCTGTCCAAATAAGGAAACTTTTGCATCTTGATGATTTTTGAGCCAAGCTTTGAGAATCATGATCAAGCATTGATCAAATGATGTTTGTGGCTTCAAAATGAGATGTTGACCAAAAATTTGAACTTTTGACTGTCAAATGACCATTTTGCCCCTACAGTTGACTGTAGTGCAATTAGGGTTTTGACTGTGCAATTTTGTGCTGAAAGTCTTGAAACTTTGTATGTGGATGCTTGACCATATTTATAGGCATGTGGGACTTGATTGGACCCTTGGAAACTTCATTTCCTTGATCAGAACCAAAACCCTAATTTTGACTGTTTAGGAGGCCCTTGAACTGTGCAACCCTTGGGGAGTTTTGAAGCTTTGACTTTGCAATTCTTGAAGAATATGGGAGGGCAAATTTTGGGGTACAACATTCGCCCTCCTGTCCAAAGATCTAGTTGCCTCGAAACGGTTGCCTCGGATAAAAAGGATCTAGGACATTAGGGTTACCGCTAAGGCGTCATACTATTGCTTTGGTGACCACACATGTCCCTATAATCGAATTGACCCGAATAACTCCAACGACGGTGCTACCTACTTCTCAATAGTGGGATAGTACTGTCTAAAGGACATTTACATAGCTTAATTTCTTTTGAGTAGTTAGAGGTTCTTAGATACTTGCTCTTTCAAAAAACAAAAATACTTTTCGCACTTACACTTTTCTGACAAAAGTTTTCAAACAAACACTTCATACACTCTTGAGGACTGATACAAGAGTTACCTAGAAGTTTTCAAAACGAAACGTTTTCAAAACCCACAAACACAAGAAAAGCAAACATTTTTGAAAACATAGTGAGCAAGTACCTAAGAGCCCTTGGATAACCACGGATAGAAAGGGTGCTAACACCTTCCCTTTCTATAATCTACCTCCCGAACCGAGAAACATCTCGAAAAGGAATTTTTCTGTGCTTTTGTCCTTTCCTTGTTGGAGAAAATAAAAGACGGTGGCGACTCTTGCTTACCGTGACATTTCGCGAACCAACATTTCAAAACAGTCAGTTATATTTCCACCGATCACAGAACTGGCGACTCTGCTGGGGACTATAATAAGTGAGGTGTACCTTAGGATTAAATCATTCTATGTTTTCAATTGTATGCCTTGTTTGCTTTAATATTGTGGGCTTATATTGGAGTTTCATAGATCCTAACCCAGATCTGGGGAATACCCTTTAGGTAGCAATAAACTGTGAGGGACCTGTCCGGCGTAGACCGACACGGGTGAAGCAGTAGCTACGTTGGTGTGACACCTTGGTCTGTACCGATATCCCTTGTGATGGAACGAGGAGAATATGGGTCTTCTGAAGAGTTATTAAGCACCAACTGACCTTAGAACCTTAAATTGACCCAACTTGGCCATAGAACAGTAGCAGTATGCTACACTCATTGAGGCTAAACTCTCGCGATGGTTCCGGCCGCAAGAAAAGGTTGCGAAGCTGGAGTTATGACCGATTGAGGGTAGTCAGTGATATTGAGATCCTCTAGAACCCAGTTACTATTTTCTAGGACAGGTCTTAACCAACTGAAACTGAAAGAGGGTAGTACCTAAACTTCATGCCAGTCTGAAATCTAAGGGCTCTCTTGTGTGACTTGTGTGCCTTTACCATGTTCGCCTCTTTGTGAATACTTGTGGTGTGCCTTTATCATGACATCATAACATCATAACATTGCATGCATCCTGTATAAGGACTAATCCATTTCAAGGATCTCAAAGGTTTGTGATGCAGGACATGATGAACCAAATGTCCAGCAAGGGGCAAAGGGGATTTATTTCCTCTAGCCAAGGTTGTCCGGAAATCAAAACATGATAACTTGAGTCAGGGGCTATGACCCACTCGATATGGTGAGCTTTGACTCTTGAAGAAGGAATCTCAACAACATGAAGTTCCTTCAATCAAGCTACCGGATTCAAATTCTAACAGTTTCCTGTTTACCCCGCGAGATCCTTGAAAACATTACATACATATATCATACATATCATTGCATAACAGGTCATCTGATACAGGTCTCTCATATTCTCGTTGTTTATTTCAGCCATGGCTTTCCAGCCAGACAACCAGGATCTCCGTACTTAAGAGACTCAGTTCAGGGGAAATCTTCCTAAGCCTATCCAAGGGGCAGGAAGAGTTGAGAACACTCCTCATGAGGAATTTGGTCAAGAAGAGTCCTGAAGACAGTAAGGACGAACGGCTGAAACGTTTGCAAGCTGAGGTAGATACAATGAGAACCCATATGCTGGGGCAAATGGCTCTTATCCAAGGCTTAGCTCGGGAGCAAGAAGAGTTGAGAACCGTGATCAACCAGCTTCATCAAGACAGATACGATAGTCTGAAGCAAACGGTCAAGGCTAGGGATCAAACCAGTAATCAGTCCCCAAGAAGACAAGAGTTTAGTATGGTGAAGAATGGACCTCCCCAAGTTTCTACTACATCAAGGGTCCAACAACAACCTCACCAAAAACAACAGGTTGATCAGAGTAAGACAAACAGGCCCAGGAGGCAATTTACCAAGATCAACATGTCTCTGACTCAAGCGCTACAACACATGTTGAAGACAGGGCTGATTACATTAAAGGCTCCTCCCCGGAACCCAAATACTTCCGCTCCTACCTATCATCACCATGAAAGGTGTGCATACCACTCTGACGGTCCGGGACATGACACCGACAACTGTTGGACTCTGAAGAACAAGATCCAAGACTTGATTGACGGGAGGGTGCTGGAGTTTATGCCGGATGGTGAGATGAAAATCTTCCGCTGAGAATTCTCCATCTGAGATGACTAGTTCAAACTAAGAGACTTTTGTTCATTTGAATTATGAAGTTGTATTTTTCTTTGCTTATTCAAACAATTATTGTCATGGAAAACTTTTTTATTATATCAATGCATTACATATGTCTGTTTTGAATCAATCCATTCGTATTCACTATATTCAAATTATTTCATTTTTTGTGATGTTCAAACTCTCGATTAAAAGTTCTAAGCCTTTTGAGGGAGGATGACGAAAACGATACCACAATCTTTACAGTATGCTTTTGAACAAACCCCACTGATGAGGTACAGGCATTGTTTCAAATCCTAAACAGTGGAGTTATAAGGAAGATAATCCCTAGTCAACCCCTTTGAGCCAAAGAAGTTGGAGTTTTTCTTTTCACAAATTAAAACCCTTAATTATAACCTGGGGCAGGGTAGTTCTCTCAATTGATCCAAGTGCACAATGAATGACACCAAAGAAGTCCTTCTGAGACATAAGACGGTGTTGGTTCCTATAATCGTCAAGACAGGAAGTCATTATCTCTCAAAATAAAAGCCCAATAAGTCAAAACCTATGAAAGAGACTTACAAAACTGGGGCATCCCGCTGACTGTAATCACAAAAGAAACAGTTCAGGCAAAAAGACAGGGATAACGAAATCAAAAAGAAAGAGGTCCTACAAACTCTCAACAAAAATGACTGCCTGTTCAAAATAAACTGTCAGCATCCGAACCATCACTGGAATATCAGAGCAAAGACTCGAACAAGGTCTAGCGCGCGATTAGCTGAGTTTAGGATCGAAGAACATCACGAAGAGCGGGTGGGTACAAATAAAAATTTGAGCCTTTATCCTTTGTTTCGTAAACCGTGAACCAGGCCACGTTATAACCCTTAAAAGTCCTAGCTGGAGCATGGGTTAGTTCAAAAGCATACTGCTACAAAAGGTATCCTGACTCCTATAGGGCTCGCTGTAAAATCCTTAGTTGACATCACATTTTACAAAAATTCACTTGTTTTATTGAAAAATGCATTTTCAAAGAACTTCAAAACAGACATAAGATTTGCATTCTTAAAATAACATTATTTGCATATGACTATTTGTTCAAACAGCAGAGAAAGTCGCACGACGAATATCTAGCGAACAAAAAACCTTCTCAATAAAAGAGTCACATCAAGTGGAAAAACACTTCCAACCAAGGGGCAGACATGATCATTGTCCATCATCTGGGGAAGTTAAGTTAAGATTCAGAGAATCTCTCAAAGATGCCAAATAGCCAGGGGCAAATCTCCGCCTGAGTCACTTGGGGCATTGGACATGAATTCCAGCAGTGAATCTTGCACAATCCAACATCTTCTGGTAGTATGGCAACACAACACTAATAACAGTGACAACTCCTTACATCCTGAGAGAGTGGACATAGTCGAAAAAATACTACGCATAATCAAAGACCCGCTAGGTCGACTGTCCTAGGCAAAATTAAGGGCTTCCCGGCGAACCAAAAGGGTTCGGGCAAAAATAAGGGATAAAAAATGAAAAAAATTGCGCACCCGGCAAGTCGAAAACCTGAAAAGGCGGCTTGGGCAAAAAAGGGTATCCCGATGGACTAAAAACCCGAAAGGGTGGTCCAGGAAAAAATTAGGGATCAAAGCGTACGACTATGTCCCGTCATCTCGTCACTTGCCTACCAGAAGAAGATTTGTCAATCGGCAGATATCAAACACCTCATAGGCCTTCTTCTCCCGCAGAAACTGGGGCAATAAGAATAGTCTGAACTGTACAAGCCGCTCTATCCACCAGGTACCAAGGTAAGTTCAGCCAAAAAATGGGACCAAGATACCTTCACTCCCCGCAGAGTAAGACAAGATTCGGCAATACTCTCCCCAAGCAGAGTTGGTCTCCTATCATCCCCAAAAAGGCACAGTATCCCCAGCAAGTCAACAATACTCTCTCCCGAGCAGAGTTGGTCTACCATCAGTCCTGGAAAAGTTGGGTATCCCTAGAAGATCTTAATATTCCCTAGCAGCGTATACAGATATTCCTCAGAAAGCATCCCCGGCACTCTTAATATTCCTTGACGGAATATAAGAATGTTCTTCGGCGGAATACAGATACCCTCAGTGGATCCATTTCCCCAATACAGTCTAAAAAAGTTTCCCCAGAAGAGTCGAATCATCTTACCCAGTAGATTCTGGAAGCTTGTCCCCTGCAGAGTACAAATATCTCCCCCAGCCATATTTAAAGGTTATTCCCCACCAGAATCTAACTGGGTTATCCTCAACAAATTACAACGGAAAGATTTTCCTCAGCAAAGTTCTTCCTGTCCCCAGCGGAGTTCATCAAATTCCCCAACAGAGCTTATCAATGGAATCCCCAGCGGAGTTATCGTTAAGATCTCAGCAAAGCGTCTCTTCCCACAGAGTAATTCCCCACATAGTAATTTCTTCAACAGGTTTATTCCCCAACGAAGTCATCTTCTCTTACCGGTTTATTCTTGCAGTCATCTTTGTTCATCATCCCCAGTGGAAACGAAGAACTCTACTCTTCAACATCAGCCCAGGATTTAACAAGCTCCCGGCATTCGTCAATGATTTATTTTCCCAGACGAAAATACATTTATAAACATCTCACATTTCATATCTCCTATTTACATACATGATAAAGTGCATACGACACGATCTCGTTTTTAGAACATCATGACATCATGCATTTCATACATCATGACATTGCATACAACTAATGTTTTGCCTTTTCAGGAAAAGTTCAATCCAAAGATGATTATCAATCAACCTTTTTTTGCACTTCCAGATCAACACCTGTATCTAGCCAGGAAATATCTGTAAGCGATTGATTGTAGATCTATACCTAAAACTAGCCAGGAAAGTTATCTACATGAAGAGATTGAAGATCAACACATGTAACAGGCCAGGAAATTATCTTTCATTCTCAGTTCAGAGATCTACACCTGTATCTAGCCAGGAAAGCTATCTCGACCAACCTTTTGAAGTTCCAGATTCGATACTTGTATCTAGCCAGGGAATATCTGTGAGCGACTGATTATAGATCTATACCTGTATCTAGCCAGGAAAGTATCTGCATGAAGAGTTTGAAGATCAACACCTGTAACAGGCCAGGAAATTATCTTTCATTCTCAGGTCAGAGGTCTACACCTGTATCCAGCCAGGAAAGCTATCTCGACTAACCTTTTGAAGTTCCAGATTCGACACCTGTATCTAGCCAGGGCATGTCTGTGAGCGTTTGATTGTAGATCTATACCTGTATCTAGCCAGGAAAGTATCTGCATGAAGAGTTTGAAGATCAACACCTTTAACAGGCCAGGAAATTATCTTTCATTCTCAGGTCAGAGGTCTACACCTGTATCCAGCCAGGAAAGCTATCTCGAACAACCTTTTGAAGTTCCAGATTCGATACTTGTATCTAGCCATGGCATATCTGTGAGCGATTGATTATAGATCTATACCTGTATCTAGCCAGGAAAGTATCTGCATGAAGAGTTTGAAGATTAACACCTGTAACAGGCCAGGAAATTATCTTTCATTCTCAGGTCAGAGGTCTACACCTGTATCCAGCCAGGAAAGCTATCTCGACCAACCCTTTTAAGTTCCGGATCAACACCTGTATCTAGCCAGGAAATATCTGTGAGCGAATGATTGTGGATCTACACCTGTATCTAGCCAGGAAAGCATCTACATGAACAAATTGAAGACCAACACCTGTAACAGGCCAGGAAATTATCTTTCTTTCTCAAGTACGCAAGTTCTCGCTAAGGAATCTCTTACGCGATCGACACACATTTCCAGATGGCATCTATAAGCCCATCCTCCTATCCATCATATCTCCAAATGGCATCTGTAAGCCCATTCTCGACATCACATTGCTGATACTACACCATGCGAGCGCAAATTTCTGGGAACTCTAGTGTTCAATCATCTTCCACCTTCGGATCACGAAAGGCACGCAAGCCAATCTACATCCTCTGGTTTAAGAAGATTGAACAGGGGCAACTTTTGTACCCCAAAATTTTCCCTCCCATATTCTTCAAGATTTGTCAAGAATCATCATCAAATGGTTCAAGATTGCTCAAAGGTTGCACAGTCCAAATGCCTCAAAAGCCAGTCAAAATTAGGGTTTTAGTTCTTTCAAGGAACTTGAGGTTTTCAATGGTTCAATCAAGTCTCATAGGCCTATACACATTCTAAAGCATCTACATGCCAAGTCTCAAGACTCATAATGCCAAATTCCACAGTCAAAAGCCCTATTTGATCTACAGTCAACTGCAAGGGCAAAATGGTCATTTTACAGTCAAAAGTCAGAATTTTTGGTCAACATATTATTTTGAGGTCACAATCATCATTTGATCAAGTCTTGATCATGATTCTACAAGGATGGCCCAAAAAGCATCAAGGTGCAAAAAGTTACTATTTTTGGACAATAGAAAAGTCAACTGTACCTTGACCAAGGCATAACTTTTTCATGGTTCATCAGAAAAATCCCACCCAATTCTCATTTTGAAGGGGATTACATTTCCTACAATTCATCTTCACATTCCAAGTCCAAGAAATGCTCTCACAAAAAGTTATCAATTTCTACATTATAGGTCAATTTCAAAAGTCAACAAAAGTGCACTTTAAGTCAAAGACCATAACTTGAGATTGATAAATCCAAATGACATGGGACCAAAGGAATTGGTTATAGGACTTCAAGACCTTTCCAAAATGTCCAAGAACATGTTCATATGATCAAAATTGAGCAAGATATGCATTGGAGAAGTTGGGAAATTTTTGTGAATTTGCAAAAGTCAACTTTGCTCAAAACACTTTGTTTTTGCTAATGGGCCTCAAATTTCTTCTTGAAACTTTATCCAAGGCCTATGAACGACCCATCAAGCTTAAATTGAATTTATTTTCTTATTTTTTATTAATTAATTGGATTTTTAATAAATTTTAATTCATTTAATTAATTTAAATTGTAGGAAATACAAAGATTTGATTTTTCAATCTTTTTGTGAAGCAAAAGTGGTCAATATATGCTGGAAATTTCTTGTGCAAATCAAAGGGACAAGAATCTCCAAATTTAGCAAGTTTTTTCAATCAAAAAGATTCAAAAATATGTGATTTTCAATCAAATATTGAAACATCAATTCCATGGATTTCTTTGCAAGATTGTGACCTAATTCTATTCTACTATAAGTACACAAGCCAACCCTAATGCCACATACGTGAATTTGCTGCAGAAAAGCCATAACCACATTCAAGAAAATTCAAAGAAAAGTCAAAACTGTTTTCTATATTCCAGGCCAATTCAAGGACTTTGGTTGATTCAAACACATTACTGGAAGTGTGAGGAACGTGTAGCAATCAAATTCGCGTGCTAAAGCTCAAGAAATACTCGAGAACAGACCCACGGTTTGCATATTGTTTTCATAATCGTAACTCATGATTCATGCATATTTAATATGATTTTTTGTTGGTTTTGCATTGCTAGAACTCACAGGAAACTAATGGCATAGTTTAATTGGATTATAGTGTACAGAATCACAAGTTGCCATGTTTGAATTTTATGGTTCATGAACTTTGGATTTGGGGCTTTACAGTACAGGAAAAATTAAGCTTCATAAGACCCATGGTTGAACTCGTTGAGACAAGACGAATCTGAAGCCACCCTCGCGAAATATTTATATAGAGCACAGTTCTATTCGCTATTATTCCTCATGTCAAGTTGTGGGGGTTAAAAACCCCCGCTATCTATTTGTTTTTTACAGGCATCAGCGAAGGAGATGAAGACGTGTAAGCGTGTGGTTGGGCAATTCAAAAAACGCGCGCGTGTTTTGTTTTTACAGCACATGAATTGATTTTGCATATATTATGTTTATTTGTTATTCAATTGAAAATTGATGCAGCATGGTGGAGTGGTTGGCCAAACGCCCAATGAGCTTTGGGACCTGGGTTCGAATCCCAAGTCCCCCAAAACGTTTCTATTGTTTTTCTTAATATAATTGTGTGCATATTTCCAAAAGCGTTCCACCATGTATCTCCAGATATCCAAGCGCCAAGTGGCCTTAAGCATCAATCCAATGGCCATGATTGGAAGACTATGGTACTCCCTAGTCAAAGCACGCGTGGATTATCTCAGAAAGTCAAAAGGGCTTGTGTACAAATGGGCCAGAATTGCTTCTTCACCTCCTAAGGGGCCAACACCCCCCCTGGTTTCTTTTTCTTTCTTTCTTTATATTTTTTATTATTTCTTTATTCTAATTATTTACTAATTATTATTATTATTATTTAATTAACTTAATTAATATTTTTCATAATAAATTCAGACAACTAAAAAATGTAAATATTTTTATTATTATTATTATTTATTAATTTCACTTTATTATTTTGTAAATAAATATAATTAATTAATTTAGTCTTTTTTTAATTAGGTCAACTTTAACTTTTTCTCAATAATTTAAAATAAATTAGACTTAGGGTTTTTTACTAACTTTTGACTATTTTATTTTATTTTCATTAAAACACTAAAAAACTAAAAAATATTTCTTTTATTTAATTAATTAGAATTAGGTTTAATTAAATTCAAAAAGGACCAAAATTTCTTTCTTTCTCAAAAAGGGTCAAAACACTAAGGACTTTCCCGATTCAATTTCTTATTTCGCGCATATTAGTTTTTGATCATATTTATGTAATTGCTCCGAGAATGTAACAGCGTAATTAGGACTTTTATCGCTTTCTTTATTTTCCCGCATTTATCTTTTCAAGGGTTATGTTTTTGGCGATGTAAATACCCGACGCCTTGTAATAGCGTAGATTTACTTTCTGCAATTTACTTTCCGCACAATTATTAACTGCTATGCATGACAAGACTTGTTCTCAAAATAAAATCAAAATGTAGCTCACAATAACTTGTGCAAAGATAATTTAAACATGAAACCTGACACACGTGCACATGCCACTCCTAGGGTACGCCTCACTTGGTTGCCTCGACGTGGTCATTAAGTATATGGTGTTTTAGAGGTCTCCCTCCTGTCTAAAGATCCAATTGCCTCGAAACGGTTGCCTCGGATAAAAAGGATCTAGGACATTAGGGTTACCGCTAAGGCGTCCTACTATTGCTTTGGTGACCACACATGTCCCTATAATCGAATTGACCCGAATAACTCCAACGACGGTGCTACCTACTTCTCAATAGTGGGATAGTACTGTCTAAAGGACATTTACACAGCTTAATTTCTTTTGAGTAGGTAGAGGTTCTTAGATACTTGCTCTTTCAAAAAACAAAAATACTTTTCTCACTTACACTTTTCTGACAAAAGTTTTCAAACAAACACTTCATACACTCTTGAGGACTGATACAAGAGTTACCTAGAAGTTTTCAAAACGAAACTTTTTCAAAACCCACAAACACAAGAAAAGCAAACATTTTTTAGAACATACTGAGCAAGTACCTAAGAGCCCGTGGATAACCACAGATAGAAAGGGTGCTAACACCTTCCCTTTCTATAATCTACCTCCGGAACCGAGAAACATATCGAAAAGGAATTTTGCTGTGCTTTTGTCCTTTCCTTGTTGGAGAAAATAAAAGACGATGGCGACTCTTGCTTACTGTGACATTTCGCGAACCAGCATTTCAAAACAGTCAGTTCTATTTCCACCGATCACAGTTACCTTTGTACCAATAATCATATCTACAAGTGCTCCTGTTAACAAAGACGATACAACCCCTACTGTTATCCCTACCAACACTTCTACTGTTGAAATTCGAGGAAAAAGTATTCAATAAGAGCCTGTCCAGACGAAGGCTTAATCACTAAATATCCCCGAAACCTCCAAGAAGGAAATGGAGGAGATTCTGAGAATAATAAAGAAGAGCGACTATGACGTAGTTGAACAGTTGGGGCAAACTCCCTCCAAAATCTCCATGCTAGCATTGTTGCAGTGCTCTGAGGCACATGCGAAAGCTCTAGTGAAGTTTCTAAAGATAGCCCATGTGCCTCAAGAAACGTCTACTGACCAATTTCAAGATTGTGTGGCCAGCTTGACAGCTGATAATAGCCTAGGCTTCTCGGATGCTAATCTGACACCAAAGGGAAGAAAGCACAACGAGGCATTGTATGTCTCTATGGAATATAGAGGAACAAATTTGGCCGATGTCTAGGTGGACACTGGCTCATCTTTGAATGTTTTACTGAAGAAAGCTCTCGACAGATTGGATTGCGAAAGACTGACGTTGAAACCTAGTAACATAGTCATAAGGGCATTTGATGGTTCAAAGAGGATGGTCCACGGGGAAGTGGACATCCCCATAAAGGTGGGGACTCAAACTTTCAACTCAACTTTCTATGTAATGGACATCTGTCCCTCTTACTCCTGTCTTCTAGGACGACCATGGATCAAAAATGCCGGTGTTGTCACCTCTATATGGTGAAATATCCGGTCCATGGAAAGATTATCATTGTCCACGGAGAGGAAAAGTATATGATTAGCCACCTCAATTCCTTCCGGTATGTGGAATTGGATGGCGAGTTCATCGAAACTCATTTTCAACATTTTGAAGAAGTCTCTTAAGAGGTAGAAGTAACCAGGACGGTATCCCAGACCCCCAAGATCACAAGACCTATGCTTTGGATGTCATCTCTAAAGGACGCCAAGGCAGTAGTAGAGGAGGGAGGATGCACCATCTGGGGGCAACTCCCGTACATTCCGTATAAATCTGACAAGTTTGGCTTAGGGTTTACTTCAAGTGCTCAGAAGACTGTGCGTCATGCCCGTGCGGGAGGGCCACCTTTGAAGATTAGCAACCGAGAGGTCAATGCAGTGGAAGATGGTGAAGAAGATTGCAGCATGGAGGATTGGATATTTCCTACTATCAACGGAGGACTTCGCGATTGGGAATCTAGAGACTTTGTCCCAATAACTTTCATCCCTCAGTAATTTATCTTTTTCATTTCTGTTGGACTTGTAATATTCACAAACAATTCGCACATTTAAAACCTTGTATCTTACCCGAGGCACAATGGTCCATTTGTAAGGGTTTTTATTTCATCTTCATATGACATTCAATGAATCATGGACGTTTTTCACATGCAAACTTTTGTGCTCATTGTCTTTCTTTTACATTTTATTGTTTAAAGATGGCTATACCCTTACACACACCCATACTCACAAATGCAGGTACCCCTCCATTCCGGGTCCCATGGGTAACGATACTGCCATGGCCTTTAGTGACTCTGAAGATCTAATCTACCAAGCCGAAGATGAAGGTGAGGAAGATTTTGAAGTACCACGGGAATTGGCCAGACTACTACAACAAGAGGAAAGAGCTATTCAGCCTTATAAGGAACCAGTGGATACAATCAACTTGGGTACCAAGGAGGATAAAAAGGAAATCAAGGTGGGTGTCAATCTAGAGCCGAGTGTCAAGGAGTGTCTAATTCAGCTATTGCATGATTATGTTGAGATCTTTGCCTGGTCATACGAAGACATGCCAGGACTTGATACAGACATCGTGGTACATCGTCTACCCACAAGAGAAGACTGTCCACCGGTAAAACAAAAAGTCCGCCGCATGAGACCTAACATGTCAGAGAAGATCAAAGCGGAAGTCATGAAACAATTTAATGTTGGATTCTTGGCTGTCACTTCCTATCCTCAATGGGTTGCCAACATTGTTCCCGTGCCTAAAAAGGACGGCAAAGTACAAATGTGCATGGACTATAGAGATTTGAATAGGGCCAGCCCTAAAGATGATTTTCCACTTCCCCACATTGATATCCTGGTTGACAATATGGCCCATCACAAAGTGTTTTCCTTCATGGATGGGTTCTCAGGTTACAACCAAATCAAAATGGCACCTGAGGACATGGAGAAAACAACATTTGTCACACAGTGGGGCACATTCTGCTACAAGGTGATGCCATTCGGACTGAAGAATGCTGGGGCAACCTATCAACGCGCCATGCTAGCTTTGTTTCATGATATGATACATAATGAAATAGAGGTCTATGTAGATGACATGATAGCCCAATAACAAACTGAAGACGGACACCTTGATCACTTGTAAAAGTTGTTTGAGAGATTGAAGGTGTACAAGTTAAGGTTGAACCCAAACAAGTGCACATTCGGAGTACGATCCGGTAAACTTTTAGGTTTTGTTGTCCGTAACAAAGGCATCGAGGTTGATCCTGCCAAGGTTAAAGCGATACAAGAAATTCCTGCTCCTCGTACTGAGAAGGAAGTCAGAGGATTCTTGGGATGCCTGAACTATATTGCCAGATTCATTTCTCACCTAACAGCTACTTGTGAGCCAATCTTCAAACTATTGAAGAAAGATCAAGTAGTCAAATGGAATGATGAATGCCAAACTGCTTTCGACAAAATCAAAGAGTACTTGCAAGAGCCTCCTGTTTTGATGCCACCAGTCGAGGGAAGACCACTGATCATGTATCTGACCGTTTTAGAGAACTCAATGGGGTGTGTATTGGGGCAGCATGACGAGTCTGGTCGATAAGAGAACGCTATTTACTACCTGAGCAAAAAGTTTACCGACTGTGAAACCAGATATTCACTGCTCGAGAAAACTTACTGCGCTCTAGCATGGGCTGTTCGCTGGCTAAGACAGTATATGCTGACTCATACTACTTTGTTGATATCTAAGATGGATCCGATAAAGTACATCTTCGAGAAGCCTGCTCTGTATGGGAGGATAGCTAGATGGTAGATGATCCTAATAGAATATGACATACAATATACTACCCAGAAAGCTATAAAGGGCAGTGTGCTAGCTGATCATCTTGCTCATCAAGCTGTAGAAGATTATCAGTCCATGAAGTTTGAATTCTCGGATGAAGACATCATGACATTAGACAACTATGAAGAAATCAGACCATATGACGGACCTGAACAAGGATCCCGATGGACCCTATTCTTTGATGGGGCCTCCAATGCACTTGGTAATGGTATCGGTGTTGTACTCATATCTCCAGAAGGGTGTCATACTTCCTTTACTACTAGACTTTGCTTCAACTGTACGAATAACATGGCGGAATACGAAGCATGCATCTTTGGTCTCAAGGCTGCCATAGATTTGGGAATCAAGTCTTTAGATGTTTTTGGAGATTCAGCTTTGGTCATCAGTCAGATCAAAGGAGAATGGGACACTAAACATCCAAACCTTATCCCTTACAAAGAACATGTCTTGACATTGCTATCACGTTTTAAGAAGATTACCTTCGAGCATTTCCCGCGAGAAGAAAATCAGCTAGCAGATGCTCTAACCATAATGTCATCTATGTTTAAATTTAATTGGGATAACGAGGCTCCCCAGATCACCATCGAACGAATAGATGAACCAGCACATTGTCACGAGATTAGTACTGAAGAGGTAGTGGACCAGCCTTGGTTTCATGAAGTCAAGAGGTATCTCGAGGCTCAAGAATATCCGGAAGGAGCTTCAATCAATGATAAGAAGTTCTTAAGGAGATTCTCTGTTAAGTTCTTCCTTAGTAATGGAACCCTGTACAAACGCAATCATGACTCCATTCTGCTTCGGTGTATGGATAAGGTTGAAGCAGAAAAGATCATGGCTGAATTACATGAAGGTACTTTTGGCACTTACTCCAGTGGGCATACGATGGCAAAGAAAATCCTACGGGCAGGCTATTATTGGTCTACCATGGAAGCAGACTGCTAGCAGCACTCTCGGACCTGTCATAAGTGTCAAATTTATGCTGACAAGGTGCACGTACCTCCGGTTCCTCTGAATGTCTTGACGACTCCTTGGCCCTTTGCTATGTGGGGATTTGATATGATTGTGGAGATCAAGCCTACAACCTCCAATGGACATCGCTTCATCCTAGTGGCCATTGACTATTTTACAAAGTGGGTCGAAGCAGCTTCCTTCGTATCCGTTACTAAGAATGGCATTGCCCGCTTCATCAAGCAAAATCTCATTTTCCGGTACGGTATCCCAGAAAGGATCATCACTGACAATGGTACAAATCTTAACAATACTATGATCATTGCCTTGTGCAAGCAGTTCAAGATTTAACATCACAATTCGTCCCCCTATCGGCCAAAGATGAATGGTGTTGTCGAAGATGCAAATAAAAACATTAAAAAGATCATACAAAAAATGACAGTCACCTACAAGGACTGGCATGAGATGCTACCATTTTCTCTCCACGGGTATCGTACCACGGCTCGCACATCAACTGGGGCAACACCCTATTCTTTGGTTTATGGCATGGAGGCTGTCTTGCCTATTGAGGTTCAGATCCCCTCTTTGAGAATTATGAAGGATGTAGGTTTGAATGAGGACGATTGGATCCAGACTCGACTTGATCAACTGAACTTAATTGATGAAAAAATACTTATTGTTGTTTGCCATGGTCAGACGTATCAAAAACGGATGATCAAGGCTTTCAACAAGAAAGTCAGACGCCAAGTATATCAAGTTGGGGATCTAGTGATCAAACATATCATTTTTCCATAAAGTGATCCCAGGGGAAAATGGACTCCTACCTATGAAGGACTGTTTGTAATCAAGAGCATATTCTATGGTGGGGCAATGATTTTGACCACCATGGATGGCGACGACCTACCACACCCTGCAAACACGCACATAGTCAAAAGATACTACGCATAAGAGACCCGCTAGGTCGACACACCTAGGCAAAACAATGGCATCCCGGCGAACCAAAAAGGTTCGGGAAAAAATTAGGGATAAAAATAAAAAAATCTGTACACCCGACAAGTTGAAAACCCGAAAGGGCGACTTAGGAAAAAAAGGGTTTCCCTGTGGACTGAAAACCCGAAAGGGCGGTCCAGGAAAAAGTTAGGGAATTAAAGCGTATGACTATGTCCCTTCGGATCACTTTGCGGACAACCTCTCGACTTCCACTGACAAACTCGGAGTTTCTGATCAATTCAATCATCTTCGGACGAAGCAACAAATAGACAAGGTGCTCAGAAATACGAAGGCTATAGCAGAATGGGAACCCCATGGGATTATTACACATAGCTATCTTTCTTTGTATAAATTCTTTTTGCTTTATGACACCATTCTCTTACTAAGATGTTTGTCTCCTTTGTACAAAAACTTATTCAAAGTTAAATACAAAGATATCTCTTTGAAAGTACATAAAACTATTTGTCTTTTTTTCTTTACACTTGTGTTTTATTTGCAAAAACGTCCAATGATTCATTAATGAACATATGCATTTGAACATAATTAATGTTTACAAATAAACAAAATGAGAAAGATAATTACTGATAGGGTGAAAGGATAGGAAAACGTCTTTAGGCTATTCCATAAGCTATCCCCACGGTACGTCATTTAAATCCCCAGCGGAACTAAAAACTTCAAACTATTAATCCCCAGTAGAAATCATCAAAATTCTCAAGATTCCCCAGGCAAATTTTACAAGCAGTACATGGCATTGCCCTCACAATAGAATTTACTTCTCTCAGCAAGAGTTCATCAGTGCTTCAACCTCGAGACGTTGGAAATTCAACTTATCCTCATCAGCGTTTAAGGATTTATTTTCCTCAAATCAGCTTACATACGCATACATTACATCTACATATCATAAACATTGATGAAGCAAATATATTGCATCATACATTTCATGCAACATAGCTTTGTGTTTCAGCTAACATTTTACCCTTTTCAAGATAAGATTAAACAACTATCATTAACAATATACTTCCAGATACAGTACGAATATGCTCCAGACGCGGATGCCATTCTGATACTCATTCAGATTCAGAGTTCAAATACAGTACGGATACGCTCCAGACGCGGATGCCATTCTGATACTCATTCAAATTCAGACTTTCAGATACAGTACAAATACGCTCCAGATATGGATGCCATTATGATACTCATTCAAATTTAGACTTTCAGATACAACTCAAATACGCTCCAGACACGGATGCCATTCTGATGCTTATTCAGATTCAACTTCCAAATACAGTACGGATACACTCCAGACATTGATGCCATTCTGTTGCTCATACAGATTCAACTTTCAGATACAGCACGAATACGCTTCAGACACGGATGCCATTCTGATACTCATTCAGATTTCAAGTTCAGATACAGTTCGGATACGCTCCAGACACGGATGCCATTCTGGTATTAATTCAGATACAACCTTCCAGATACAATATAGTACAGATACCGATGTTAGGGGTCCATTACAAGCTTTCCAAAATGTCAAAGATTTCCTCAAGATCATTTTTGAGTAAGGAGAATCGAAGAGATGAAGTTGGAAATTTCTCACTTTTGATCCAAGCCATTTCATGAAGAACAAAGTTCAAATCAGTACCTATGCTGCCTAATCCATGCTTTACAGGTCCCAAACTTATTTCTTACTCCATAATTTAATGCTTACTCAGCTGACAAAGCTTTAATCCAAGCCTTAGAGCCATTACCCAAGTTGTAATTCCATAAATGGCATAAAGTGGCCATTGCCATTTTGAAAAAGCTCCGCTTTTGCAAACTTTACAGTCTTGAGCATTGAACATGTCTCCTTTGCACATACAAGTACCACTGACCTAAGGCAACTTGTATAGAACAAATACCAACCCTAAGCAAGCCAGTACAAGCAGGTAAGGCCTTGTCCCTTCACTTTGCTTCAAAAGCAAGAAAGTGTGCAAAAAGGTGAAAACTTACAAATCTGTCGGAGAGCTGACTTTAAACTGATTCCATACTAATATTCAAAGACATTGCAACATAACACACGATTACTAGAAGCCTGAAACACTCCCAAACTTCCTTTCACCAAAAACTGTCAAGACTTGCAGTTTTTTGCATAAGCATAGCAAGCTCTCATTTGGCTCGTGCGTTTCAAGTCTTAACCATCAAAACACCTTACCTACTTGATAACTAACTGATCCAGACCCTCATCCTTGTACTGTAACCCCTTCTCCATCATCTGCCATTTTTGTTTTCAAAGCTTGCAAGTTGACTTGGATAGAGAGTTTCAAACACTTTCAAAGTAAGGCAAGGATTGGAACACATTCAGGGAGGTTCAAGCAAGCTCAAACAATCATCAGGCCTTCATAAAACTCACTCCAACTCCACCCACGATTTCAACTGAAAGAGGTAAAAATCTCAACTTCTATCTCTTCATACAGGCATCCATTAGCCATGATTTGTGAATAAACAATGTAGACCTCATTGCAACAAAGTTGTACATATACTTATCTTGCGTTTATTTGGCCTGAGTTGAGAGAATTTTGAACTTGAAGTTCCTAAAAAAATTAGGTTTAAATTTAGGGCTTTTAAAATTCATTCTGATCTTTGATTGTTAGCTTACATGATTTATATGGTTAGAACCGTGAGATAAAATGCTACAACATTCATGTTATGAGTTTTCATTTTCATGGAGAAATGAGAAAGTTACAAAGCATATGGCTGGCTAGAGGAAGAAGATGAAGTACAGGGCCATGGAAGCGTTTCATGTTATGATATTTTTGTTTCACATTAATCAACGGATGTATAGCCACCCCAGTGGCAAGGTAGCGCGCTGGTGAGACACATGTCCTGGATTTGAACCTTGGCGCTACTACCTTTTGCTTTTTTCACATTTTTTCCACTTTCAGTTTTGGCTTGTTTTTCCAGGAATTGGGCCTCCACACTGGGCTTAGTTTTTTTTCTAACATTCACCATCTGATTGATCAGTATACCTCCCTGGCCCAACTTTTTCCATACATTTTTATTTATTTATTTTTGTTTTCATTTTTGTTATTAATATTTTCTTTAATCCATAAAAATCCTAAAAAATATAAATATGATAATATTGCATTTTATTTTATTTTTATTTTATTTTTCACATAAAAAATATATTTTATCTTCAATATATATTAATTATTTTTCTTAATAAACTTGTAAATATAAATAAAGTAGATTAAGTTTAATTTATTTTATTTCATATTTTTAAATATTTATTTTTACATGTAAAAAACTAAATACTTCCTTACAATATTATTTATTATTTTTAGATACAAAGAATACACAATAATAATATATACAAGAACATTATTTTCTTTCAAAATAAAAATTAGGGTTAATCCCTTTTTAAGAATTAATTTCTTTTCCTTATATTTTTTTAGGATTAGGGTAAAATTTCTTTTCATACAAATAAATAAAACAAAATCTTTTTCTTGCATGTACATAATATTGCATATTTAAATATTGTATATTGTTTATTCTAATATTCGTACAAATTTGATTTGGTTGTAATAATTTATTTAGATTTACATTCTTGCAAATCCCCATTCAAATTTGTACTCCCTCCTCCCATAAATTGTTGTAATAGCCTAGTAATCTTTACATTATGTAATTTACCGCTTTACATGTCATGATAGTAATTAGGGTTTGTATGATAAAATCAAAACAAAGCAAATAGAAAACCCTAGATGCAAGATAAAATCAAAGCATGAAAATAACACACTTGCACACAAGCATCCTTAGGGTTTCTCCACTTGGTTCCCTTATATAAAAATACCCATATTACGCATGCGAAGTATCTTGGAAAAATAAACAAATATAAGATCATAGTCCCTCGATGACGCTATTCAAGGTTGCCTTACAAAATGATCTTGGTCCCTCAAAAATGCCAAGATACTTTGCAAACATTGCTAAACATGGTTATACGATGATCCACGCCCGTCCCGTTTACATCCAGAGATAGGGTTGCTTACTAAATCAATGGTAAGACAACAATGTCAAAGGAATAGAAAATACATAAGAAAGACATTTTGAGTAGGTAGATTACTTCTAGTTACTTGCACTATTTCCAAATAACTATCCTTGCCATTTTCAAAACCAACACACACATTTCAAAAACATCTTACAAACATTGAAAACATTTTCAAAATACAAACATCTTTGCATACATTCTTACGAACGAGAATCATTACAAAGGTTGCCTAAACAATGGCCTCTTTTACAAAATACTTTCAAAAACCACACAAAGCACAATTTCAAAATAAAAAGCAAGTGATCTAGCAAGTAACTAAGAGCCCATGGAAAACCATGGATGAAAAGGGTGCTAATACCTTCTCTTTTCATAATCTACCCCCCGAACTCAAGAAATAATCTCAAAGGTCTTTCCTGTACTTTTTCATCTTTCCTTTAGGATAAAAGAAAAAGTCGATGGCGACTCTTGCTAACCGCAACATTTGCGATAAAACGCAAAACCCTCAAGTCAGTTTTCCCATCGTATCACACATGTGATTTTGAATTCTAATCAAATACATACCTCCAAACTTGTTGCTTATAAATAGAGGCCCTATTTTCAAGTTAACACATGACTTTAAGCACCCTGAAACTCTCCCAAACTCCCTCAAGCCATAAATTATCCAAAAACTCCATTGATGCACATATTCTGACTTTGAACTTGAAACTCAGAATCTACTCGTGCGTTTCTTAGCCTTTCAGTTCCAAAAGTTCCTAAACATCATCTACAAACAATCACACACCCTGTTATGCGACTGTAACACCATTTTCATCAACCTCCATAACCAAAAACAGAGTACTGCAAGTTGACTTCTCCAAGCCATTCCAGCCATCCATTGCTCAAGCTAATCATTGCATTAGCTTCCTGGGAACTTAAGGAAGCTAACCTGATCATTGCAGCACCTTGAATCAAGCTCATTTGCATTTCACAATTTACAGTTTTGAGGTATCATTTCTGAAATTCTAACTTTTCATTTAGGCATTGTTAGGCTTGCATTTGTGAAGATAAAATATAGACATCATTGCCCTGAAACTGTACATGTCCGTAGATTTCATTTATATTGCTTAAGTAGTGAGAATTTTAAGTTTGAACTTTCTGAAAAAGTTAGGTCAAAATTTGGTACCATTCAAAATTCATGCTTATCTTTGATTTATAGTTTTAGTAATTTATATTTCTGGAACCGTTGTGAAATTTAGAACAAGTTTGATGTTTACATTTTTGCAAATGGATGAGAAATGATGAAGTTGTAGATGTTCAGGCTGGAGGTTGAAGATGAAGTCATTTTCAGGACTTGACTTGGGTTATGTATTTGTTGTTTTGTTTAAGTTAACGGATGTATAGTAACCCCAGTGGTAAGGCAGCGCGCGTTTCATGCTTAGGGTGTGGGTCCAAACTCCAGCGCTGCCATTTTTCTTATTTTTCACATGTTTCTTTGTTTTTTGTTTCAAACAGCTAGCGTCGGGCCTCCAATATTAGGCCTTCCATTTTTTGCTGACTCCTAACCCCCCCTGCCTGCTTTCACACACCTGGCCCAACTTTTATTATTTCATTTTTATTTATTTTCTTTTTTCTTATTTTATTTTATTTCACTTTTATTTTATTATTTTTTATTAGTATTATTATTATTATCATTATTATTATTATCATTATTATTATTTTATTAATAAAAAAATCCAAAAATATTTTTATTTATTATTTTCATATTTATATGTTATTTTCTTTATAAAACAAAAAGAACAAAAAACATTTTCTTAACAAATTAATTTCTTTTTTTCTTAAATAATTAATATTTAGATTTAGATTTAGTTATTATTTTTCCCTTTTATCTAAAATTAACTTAGAACTTAGGTTTATTTTAATTAATTAATTTTCATATTTATTTTATTAAACTTAAAACCTTTTCATAAAAAACCCTAAAAAATGTTTCATACTTAATTTCTTTTCTTAATTAGTTTAAGTTTAATTTTGTTTAATTTTTAATTAATCATTTTCTTTAATTAGGTCAAAGTTTAACCGTTTATTTTTCCATTATTTTGTTTTCAATTCTTGTACATTATTCAATATGGTTGTAATAGATAATTAGGTATAATTTTCTTGCAATCCCCATTTGTAAATTTGTATACCCCCTCCCCTAATGATGTAATAGTGTAGTAATTTTACTTTCTGCAATTTATCACTTTAATATAAATGCTAGTAATTAGGGTTTGTATTGCAAGACTAAAGTCAACAATTAGCAAACCCTAATTCAAGATAAACAATGCATGTAAATCAAACACACTTGCACCCTAAGGGTAATTCCACTTTGTTGCCTTACAAAAATGATCATGTTATGCATGTAGGATGTCTTAGAAAAAACAAATCAAAAATACAAGATCATAGTCCCTCGATGACGCTACAAATATTGCCTTTCAAGATGATCTTAGTCCCTAAAAAAGAAATGCTAAGATATCTCACAACATTGCTATCATGACTATACGATGACCCACGCCCGTCCCTTTACATCCAAAGATAAGGATTCTTACCAAATCAATGGTAAGATAACAATATCAAAGGAAGGAAGAAATGAACAAAGACTTTTGAGTAGGTAGATTTCTCCTAGTTGCTTGCTCATTTTTAAAACAAACATCCTTGCTTATTTTACAAAAAACACCAAACACTTTCTAAAACACTTTCAAAACATTTTCCAAACATGAAATTTTTTCAAAAGTACAACACTTTGTATACGTTCTTACAAACGAGAACTATTATAAAGTTTGCCTAAACGAAGGCGCCTTTTCAAAATACTTTCAAAAACCACACAAAGCATATTTTCAAACAAAAGCAAGTGATCTAGAAAGAAACTAAGAGCCCATAGATAACTATGGATGAAAAGGGTGCTAACACCTTCCCTTTTCATAATCTACCCCCCGAACTCAAGAAATAATCTCAAAGGTCTTTCCTGTTCTTTTCAGCCTTTCCTTTTGGATAAAAGAAAAGTCGGTGGCAACTCTTGCTAACCGTAACATTTGCGATAAAATACAAAACTACCAAGTCAGTTCTCCCACTATATCACAGAAATGGCGACTATGCTGGGGAAAATCTTAAAAGTGGGGTTACCTTAGGGCTAGATAACCTTTACTTGCTTGCATTGTTTGATTTGTTTGCTTTACATTTTGTTTCCTTGTTTGGGCTTGTTCTAATCCTCTACCCGGATTTGGGATGCCATATAGCTAAGTAGCAATACATTCTGGAAACTATGTGGGGTACACCAACATGGTCTAAGCAATAGCTACGTTAGTGTGAAACATTTGTGGGTATCGGTAGCCTTTGAATAGTCAAGGAGAATACGGGGCTGTTATGTGGTGTCATGAAGCACTAACTGACTTTAGAACCTTTACTTGACCAACTTGGCCATTAGGAATTAGTGAGCTAGCCGGCTTTGATGCAGTCCGAAGTTGGTTGATACTCGATACTACGCTCATTGAGATCAGACTTCTTGGGATATTTCGGCCATTGTGAAAGAGGCTTGCGCTGAAACCATGCCCAACAAGAAAGATCAGTGATATTGAGATCCCTTAGAACCCAGTTACTATTTCTAGGACAGGTTTTGAGCCAAATAAACTTCAAGAGGGTACTTACCTATAAGACTCCACGCAAGCCTAAACCTAAGGACTTGTTTGTCTTGTTTGTATATGTTTATTTGTACATAACATCATAACATCATACTCATTTTCACTAACCATTTCTAGGATTTTTGGGATTTATCTTTGTTCTATTTTATAGGACATGGCTTCTATCGGCAGGAAAACCATTCAAGTCAATCTCGTAAGAATTCCTTCTCAACTCAAAGAGTTAGCATCAAGGGTCCCTGAGAACTCTTCATCCACCGAAAGTGAAGCAATGGTGTAGAGGATCAACGAAGGGAGAATTCTTCCAAAATCTTCATGTCTCGCAATCCAGTGCCTAATTTGTTAGGAGATATCCTACATTCTTTTCACTCTCGCACTATGAGGAAAAGAGGGATCCTCATGTGTTGCACTCCTCTCTTGGCTAGATGGTTTATTTCGCATCTTCCCTGGTCTGTGTTGAAGAACGAGCAAGGTTTGAGGTGGTCCCATAGGTTGATGACGCTCAGACATTCAGATGTTCATTGGTGTTCTCGATCCTTGGAGAATGTTACTATCATTGACCATTGTGGGGAACTCCTTAATGTCCCTTTGCTTGGCATTAGGGGAGATATCACTTACAACCCTTGCTTAGCCTTACGATAGTTTGGTTACGCCCGACGAGATGGTCCACATGAGATGCTCATCCAAGGAGTGGTATTCGATTATGAGAGTGACGATCAAAGCTACCGTCTTAGGTTTATACGAGCTTGAAGGATGGTGAGCAAAGTGGATAGTAAGACGCTGGGACACAATAATTCCATTCCCCTTGAGCCTTACCTTAGGTGGGTATGAGCTAATGCTCAGAAACTTCTGATGCCTTATCCCTCTATCATACCAGTTATCATGGAACTTGTGGTTGGAGGAGATGTCCCGTACACTGTCCTCCATCCCGACATGCCTACTTCTCTTGAAGACTTGCAAAAGGGTTGGATTCAGCTAAAGTAAGAACGAGATACCTTCAAAGCTCAATTCTATGCTAGTGAGAAGAGGGCCTTGGAGCTTACAAAGCATCTACATGAAGAGCAAAGCGTGAACGCCTACATTACGCCGAAGAGGATGCGTTCGGTCTTTTTATCTTAGAGACTTATTTTGTAAGCCCAAGAGGCATGTTGTAGTCATTTTGAACTAAACAATGAAATTTAACGTTTGTTTATGCTTTGTCTATACAAATTTAAATTTCATAAATCCTTGAAATCATTTGCATACACATCTTTCATGCATCATAACATAATAGGTTTTCACACAACAGGTTTCCTTATCTTTCTGCTATTTATTTCAGCAAGATGGATCTAGAGAAAACTGTGAAGGACCTTCAGGCACAAAACTCTCAATTCCAAGAGACTCTACTGGCCTTATCCAAGGGGCAACAAGATATGATGGCATTGCTGGCAGTTAAGAAGAAATCCCTAGTCAACATGGGTAGAAGGTTCAAAGAGTCAGTTTGTCAAATCTCGGTAGTGGAAGATTCTTCTGAAGAAGATGAGAATCAGATTGGTGAAGTTAGGAGTACCCAGGCTGACTGTATTAATGATCAAGCGTCTGATGATGATTATTATAACGAGCAGTATCCTCCCGTCGATGTCAAGTACAAGCAGTTAGAAGACAAATTGAAGGTTGTTGAGATCCAAGTCGTCCCCGGTTTATATTTTAATGATTTGGGTTTGATCTCTGGGGTTGTCATTCCCCACAAATTCAAGATACCAGTCTTTTCAAAGTAAGATGGAGTTTCATGTCCAAAACTTCACCTGAAATCTTATGTGCGCAAGATATAGCCGCACACCGCTGATAGAAAACTCTAGGTTCACTTTTTTCAAGAGAGCTTGGCAGGGATGCAATTAGAGTGGTTCTACCAGTTGGATGGTTCCCGCATCAATACATTGGAAGACTTAGCTACCGCTTTCTACCACCAGTACCAGTATAATGCCGACTTGGAACCAACAAGAGTTCAGTTGCAAGATATGACAATGGGGAAGAATGAAGGATTCAAGGAATACGCACAAAAGTGGAGAGACCTTGCCAGTAGGTTTCCACTACATTTTATTGATAGGGAGCATATTGACATGTTTATGGGCACTTTATCTGGTCCATTATTTAACTTATTGGTTGGCTGTTCTTCTCTCGGTTTCACAAAACTAATCTTAACCGGTGAAAGGGTTGAAAGCGGCATCAAAAGCAGGAAGATCCCCATGTCACCTGCCTCCACTTCAAATCCTGTAAAGAAACCTTTGGCTGCAAAGAAGGAAATCAATGTTGTGTACGGGGCAAGGGACCGTACCAAGAAGAATGATCATTCGTATGTTAATGCTATCCTAATTTCCAATCCAACTCCTGCTCAAAGACCATCTACTAATCACCAACGGTTTGAAACCCTGAGAAGACAATTCACGAGGTTAGGCATGTCATTATCTCAAGCCTTACAACACTTGCTAAAGGCTAATTTGGTGACATTGCGCGATCCTCCGGCCAATCCAGATACCTTTTCACCAAAGTACAATCCAAACTCTAAATGTGCATACCGCTCAAGTAGTCCTGGGCATGAGACTGACCAATGATGGGCACTAAAGAATAAAATTCAAGACTTGATTGATAACAAGATTGTCGATTTTGATCCTTCTCAACCTTCAAATGTAATCACCGCGCCTATGCCAAATCATGGCATGGGTGTCAACAAAGTCAACGTTGTAGGTGATTCTGATGATGAGTGTGCATTTGAAGATTGGGTGTATCCTACTACAACGTGGCTCAAGAATTGGAAAGCAAAGGACTTCGTCCCCATCTTCTTCATTAGGAGTAATCACTTGTTTATTGTTTTTTATTAATTCAAGAACATTTTGTCTGTAATATAAAACAATGAATTTTAAGCCATGTGCCTGGCCTGAGGCACTATGGTCCATTTGTCAAGGGTTTTATTTATGTTCATCTTATCATATAATCATTCAATACAAATCATTAGACTCTTTTGCATTCAAATATTTGTGTTCATTTCCTTTCTTTCTTTCAAATACATTTTTCAAAATATCCATGTATCTTACATGCACACAGACACACTCTTGCAGGTCCTCATCCACTCTGGATCTCATTGCCAATGACTCTACTATTACCGACTATGACTTCGAATGTCCAGTTAACCAAGCCGAAGGCGAAGGCGAGGAAGATTGAGAAACACCGGGAGAACTATCCAGACTTCTATTATAAGAGGAAAAAGCTATTCAGCTGCACGAAGAGTCAGTTGAAGCCATCAATTTGGGTACCGAGACAGACAAGAGGTCAAGATCGGCGCTAACCTGGAAAGCAGTGTCAAGAGAAGGTGTGTTCAGATGTTACATGATTATGTGGAAGTTTTTGCTTGGTCATATGAAGATATTCCAGGGTTGGATACCGACATCATAATTCATCGTCAACCGACAAAGGAAGATTGTCCTCCTGTCAAACAAAAAGTGAAATTCTGGCTGCAGATACTCAATGTCACGTTCAATGTTGTGACACCGTATCTGACTTTCTATAAGACAGTAAATACAAAAACAGTAAAGAACACAGTCAATTGTTTACCCAGTTCAGTGTGCAACAACACCTACTCTGGGGGCTACCAAGCCAGGGAGGAAATCCACTATAAGAGATGTTAATTCAGGAATAAACCAACCAGTTTATCTCCTTCACTTAAGACCTACCCAATGCAACTTCAATCTAAGTACAACTTAAACCTGAGTTCCTACTCACTCCCCCTCAATCACAGCAGTGATACATAAAACAATTTGACTAATGAATTGATGAAGACACTCTTTAAAAACATACACTTGATTAAGCTTCACAGCTTTTTAATCAAGCAACACAAACACTCTTGCTTCACAGCTTTGAGTGATACACACACCTAACTTGACTCTGCTTCACAGCTTTAGTCAAGAGACATACAAACACTCTTGCTTCAAAGCTTTGAGTGCTACACAACCCTTACAATTAAAAACCTATTCCAATTCACTTATCACAATGATAATTGCTTGGATTACAATAGTTAAAACTATACAGCTTCTAAATAATCTTCTGTCAAAAAGGGATTGCTTTCAAAACAGCAGCTCTGTTGAATATATAGCAGCTTCATCTTCAGTTAGGGTTTCCCCAAAAAGCTAGGGTTAATTCCATTTGACCTTAAGACTAGGTCACAGGACTTTATCAACCAGGTTAGGGTTGAGCTAGGTTAACCCAAAGAAAATGCAGGATTCTGTTCTGGAAAGACTGAGTCATTTTCCTGAAAAAACTCAGAATTAACCAACCTGCAAACCTGTTAGTTCAGAACAGGATGTCTTAACATTTGTTATGACATCTGGATTCCTGTTTACTGATTTTGGTAAATGTGATCATTTTGCAAAATGCTCAGATACACACTCATAAACATCAGTACCTGTATGACAATATTTTTCTGCAAAGGTACCTAATAAATTTGTACCTAATAAACTAGAATGTTATGACATCAGTCATGACATTCATACACCTGGTTTTGCCAAAAATGCAAGCCAATACCTAAACAACTACAAACTCCCCCTTTGGCAGATTTTTGGCTAAAGCCCCTAAGCAATCAGAGATAGACAGCAGCAGAATAAAAATGACTGCAGAAATATGGAATGTCAAATAAAGTATCACAATATATCTCCCCCTCTTTAGCCACAAATGGGCCAAAGATACATGTTCATAAAAATTATACAGTCATCCAGAAAAAGTAATAAGAGCAGCAACTAAAAACTGAACGCACTTCCAAACTCCACCAGGGACCAGCATCAACTCCACCAAACAGCAACTCCACCAACCTTTAAGCACTGTCATCAGACTCAGAGGAGCTAGTTTCTTCAGTATTGAGATGACCTTCAGCTTCTACACCCTCTTCCCTTCTGTTTCCTTCAGCTTCCTCCTTTTCTAACCTGGCAATTAGGTTTTCTAGGGTCTTTTTCCTAGCTTCCAGTTCTTTGCAGGTCTCTTTTAATACAGCTATGACATCAGATGTCTTGGACTGGGTCTTCACAGACGAAGTCTCAGCTGATGTTATGACAATATCAAGAGCATGAGATCCCTGAAACAGTTTGTAGTGCAACCCAAGGGCAGGAGCTCTTTTGCAAGCAGTATCTCTTGCCACAAGGATATCAGGATATTGTGCAAGGATAATTCCACAAAGGAGGGAGGGAAAGGCAATTGGTCCTTTGACAGCATAACTACCAGCATGTTTTAAAGTTTGTTCAAAAATATACCTGCCATAGTCAAAAGCTGTCTTGGTTCCCACAACATAAATAAATCTCCCCAATCCTGTGGAGATAGTTGATTTATGGTTTGTAGGCACCCAGTTGGCTGCACCAATCTTGTGCAGGATGGCAAATTTCATGCTAAGTTTGCTGGCATTCAGCTTGCCTTTCAAGGGCCAGCACTTCACTTGCCTTGCTGTGATGGTTTGACAAACTTCATTGTCAGTGACTTCCAGATCAGGACAATCCTCATTTGTTCTTCCAAGAAATTTGTTAATTTCTGATGGAGAGAAATTAACCCTTCTTCCTCTAACAAAAACACTTTCAAAGTCAGCTGACCTTCCATCAGCACAATCATTAGACAAGTTAACTATGAACTCCTTGACCAGATTTTCATAACACTTGTTAAATTTTATCATTGTCTTCATCAGTCCAGCATTCTTGATCAGGTCCATGATGTCTTTGCACTCCATGGCATCATTGTTGAGTTCTCTTTCTAAAGCTATTCTCTTCAAGCAAACATACTTCCATCTGTTTGCATTGTCAGGGTGGTGGAAAGAGATGTTGTCTGTTGGGACTTCAGGAACTCTAGCAATTTTGCTGGAGGGCAGTTTCCTTCTGATAGGAATTTCTTCAGCATCAATCTCAAACTCTGATTCCTCATCAGAATCAGAATATTCAGGATCTTTTCTCTTCTTTGTAATTGGTTGTCTACCAGTATACACCTGGGCTTTCACCTTCCCTTTGGACTGACCAGTTTTCACAGATTCTACCCCAGCCTTGCCTTCAGCCTTGGATTTCTTAACAGCAGGTTTATCTTTGGGCACACATTTTGCATCATTCTTATTACCCTTTCTTTTCATCAATCTCCTAGCTATGCTAGGGTTTACATTGGCAATCAGATCATTATCTGAGTAATCCTCATCCACATCAATGATAGGTGGATCAGCAGACTTTTCTAAAGGGTTCTGAATGTTGTCATTTTGTGTCACAACATTCTCATAGACATCTACATTCTCAGAGACGTCCACATTTGGGCTTCCTGATTGATTTAAAGGGACAGAAATCCCCGGTACAGGTTGGTTTCCGCTTAGTATACTAGTAACAAGCCTAGCAATAGCTTGATGAACTTGAACTGATCCTTCTCTATTTGGTACAGAAGAAGAAGGATGAGAAGGATTACCAGAGGCTGCAGCTTGAGCTCTTCCTGCATGTCTAGTTCTCAGCTTTTTGACTTTGGCGGGGTCAGTTGCCATCTCTCTGAGAGGAGTGACCTCAAGAACTTCAGATTCTATGCATGTGGTGATTGCTCTAGAGTCTTGGTCAGATGATGAAGATGACGAGGATGATGAAGTCGCCTTGGTTGAAGATGATGTTTGAGACATTTTGATTGACTTAGAGTACCAGTAGCAATTTGAGAGAAACTTTTGATTGAGAGAAGGGAACATGTTGCAAATTCGAGAGAGGTAGGAGGCAAAAAAGAGTCTTTTCAACTTCTTAAAGATTTTGAAAGAATTGGGAAAACATATGATTAAAAAGCCCTTTGTGAGGAGAGCTTTCATTTCTTCTTGCCCCAAGGACAGGTTCAAGAACATTTCCTGAAGCTGAGCAGTCTGGTCCTGGATATCCTTGACAGTCCTTTCTAGAGCCATCTCTTACTGAAATAAACAGTAGGAGAGTAAGGAAACCTGAAAAGGAAAGAATTGTCAAGATGCAATGCATGATATGTGGATGCATGTTTTCAAGGATCTCTTGGGGTAAACACAAAAGAATGTTAGAGGTTAAACTTCGATCTTTGATTGGAGAAGTTTGCAATGGTGGATGTCTTTCCACGAGAATCAAGCTCACCATGTCAAGTGGGTCATAGCCCCTGATTCACGTTGTTGCACTTGATCTTTGGAGAACTTTGCAACGGTGGATGTCTTTCCACGAAAATCAAGCTCACCATGTCAAGTGGGTCATAGCCCCTGATTCAAGTTGTTGCACTTGATCTTTGATGGCATTTGCTTAGAGGAGAAACCTCTTGCCCTTTGGTAGACGTCTGGTTCAACGTAACCCTGCATCAAAAGAACCCTCGAGATCCTTGAAATGGTTAGTGAAAATGTTATGGTATGATGGTATGATGTTATATACATGTATGCAAAAAGCAAGTGAGTGTATATACAGGTAATCATATTCACACAAAGCAAAACAAGTCCTTAGGTTTAGGCTTGCATGGGGTTTGTAGGTAAGTACCCTCTTGAAGTTTCGTTGGTTAAGACCTGTCCTATCAAAAGTAATCGGGTTCTAGAGGATCTCAATATCTCTGACTACCCTCAATCGGTCATAACTCCAGCATCGCAATCTTTTCTTGTGGCCAGAACCATCGCGAGAGTTTAGCCTCAATGAGTGTAGCATACTGCTACCGTTCTATGGCCAAGTTGGGTCAATTTAGGGTTCTAAGGTCGGTTGGTGCTTAATGACTCCTCAGAAGACCCATATTCTCCTTGTTGCAACACAAGGGATATCGGTACAGACCAAGGTGTCACACCAACGTAGCCACTGCTTCACCCGTGTCGGTCTACGCCGGACAGGTCCCTCACAGCTTGTGCTACCTAAAGGGTATTCCCCAGATCCGGGTTAGGATCTATGAAACTCCGATGCAAGCCCATAATATTAATGAAAACAAAGCATTCAATTGAAAACATAAAATGATCTAATCCTAAGGTAACCCCACTTATAAATATCCCCAGCAGAGTCGCCAGTTCTGTGATACGGTGGGAGAACTGACTTGAGGTTTTGCGTTTGTATTCGCACTTGTTCGGTTTAGCAAGAGTCGCCACCGACTTTTTATTTTATCCTAAAGGAAAGGTTAAAAAGCACAGGAAAAACCTTTTGAGATGTTTTGTGGGTTCGGGGGTGTAGATTATGAAAAGGGAAGGTATTAGCACCCTTTTCATCCATGGTTATCCATGGGCTCTTAGTTACTTGTTTTAGATCACTTGCCTTTGATTTTAAATTGTTTGAAATGGTGTTTTGTGTGTGTGTTTTGAAAATGTTTTGAAAAAGAGGCCATTGTCGTGGCAACCTTTGTAATGATCCATGTTTGAATGTATACAAAGGTGTATTTATCTTTTGAAAAGTTTTCAATGTTTTTTAATAGTTGTTTTGAAAGTGTGTTGTGATGTGTGTTTTGAAAAATGGCAAGGATTGTTTTGCAAGGTTGGTCAAGTAACCAAGAGCTATCTACCCTAAATTTCTCAAAGATCTTTCCTCTGTTTTAACCCTTTTAACAATATTGTTCCACCATTGTATTTGGTGGATAATCTTGTGTTAGGATGTTAACGGGACGGGCGCGGGTCGTCGTTTAGACCATGAATGCAGTGGTGCCAAGTGTCTTTAGCAATTTTGCTTGAAGGGACTATGATCATTTTGATAGGCAACTTTTGAAAGCGTCATCGAGGGACTATGATCATTTGAATTGTTTTGTTTTGCCAAAGAAACTCAACGTGCAAGCATGGCCCATTTTGGAAGGCAACAAGCGGGATTACCCTAGGGGTGCAAGTGTGAATTGTGTATTGATTGTCATGCATTTTGTCTTGTATTAGGTTGTCTAGCGTTTGATTTTATGTACATACAAACCCTAGGTCTAACCATGGTATATTTGAAAGCGATAAATTGCGGGAATTTCAAGTCTACGCTATTACAAATAAGTATCCGGGAGTGGGGGTACAAATATTTACAAATGGGGATGAGACTTTAATAGGAGAGTAGTGTCCAAATATATTTACAACAAAATCGAATCAATCGCAATGTAATGTAAGATATAGCAATGTATAAGAATAAGCAAATGTAAAAGTGTCAATGTATTTGTGTAAGTGTAGGATTTATTTACAAGTGTCAACTTAATGTATAATTAAGTATTTTATTTATGTATTGTTATCATTTTTGTATTTTTGTTAAATATGTACAAAACAAAATATTTTAAGAAAAGAAAAGGAAATGTTTTAAGTTTAAGAAAAATTAAAGTTCATGTATGAAAAAGATTTATTAAAGAGAGTTTTTAAGGTAAAAACCTAATAACCTAATCAAATATAATATTTATGTATTTTTTTAATATAATAGAATAAAAGAAAGTTTTGTACAAAAATAAGGTATTGTTTTATTTAACAAAATAAATAAAATGTATTAGTTAAAAAAAAGGGAAAATAAAAGGATAAGTAAAAAAAAAAAGATATAAGTTTATGAGAAAAAGAAAGAAAGAAGAGGTTAAGAGGATTTTATGGGCTTAGGGACTTTGCTTGGCCCAACCGGATTTGTAAAGGGAATCAGAGGGGGGTGCGTTCCAGATTGGAGGGGTCAGGCGTTAGAAAGACCAATGGGCTTAAGCGCTGATGGGCCAGGGCCCAAAACGTTTGACACAAACTTTGCAAGGGTTTCAGTTTTGTTGTCTCAGAAAGGGGAATTAGGGTTACAGAGGCACGGCGCCGTTCATCACTTTGCTTCGTTCCTCTCCATTTTCTCAAGCCATGGATTCTGAGTAATCGCCCAGGGCCACCAGGCGCCATCATCCCTCCTTCTCCCTCCGTTGACCACTCAGGCAATGTTTACAAGGTCTGATTTCTCATTTCTATGTCTTAAGGTTTTCATTAGTTCCCTTTGCATGTTTTGATTTCGTGTTCTGATTTTATATTGTTATTGTTTGCTATTTGAGATGCATGAAAAGTGGGAGAAGAAATACTACCTTTGACCTTTGGAGACGGAGGAGGAGAGGATCGGAGGTGCTTCAGGCGGCCAAGGACGAGGACGTGATGCACTGTGAACTAGCTTGCTTTGCTGGAAAACCTGGTATTCCTTGTCTTTGCCTTTTTAGGTTTTATGATGATGTCTGAAAACCTAACCTGAATTGCTTCTTTTCTTCTCTTTGCTTGCTTTCTCCTATTTGCTTCTGTATGAGATACTTGATGATGTATATGTTATGCCCTGTGATGAGCCTAGCTCAGAGGGTGTGGTTGGTTTGCTTTGAATGCTTTTGATTTGCTGATTTTGAGTATTGCCTTGGTGACGTTGATTCTGAATATGTTGTTGCTTTGTTGGCCCTGGCTGATATTGATATCTTTGATTTTACTAACCCTATGATGAGGTTACCTCTGAGGTCCTTTGGGATTGAATGCTTCTGAGTTGCTATTGTTGAAATATCAGTTTTGAGTAGCTTCCCCTCTCCTGGCTTTGTGCTGGCTTTAGATGCTCGATGATGAACTTTCCTAGTTTTGAGAGCTTTGTTGATTTGAGTGTTTTGTGGGCTTTTGGCTTTGGTTGGAATTTCTGCAAAGCTTAATGCTTCAGTTTGTATGGCCTTGAAAGGTTTGATGTGGTTTAAGGCTTATGTTTCTTTCTGGTTTAAGGTTTGACAGTTTGTTGGGACCTGCTTTTGAGTTTGAATAAGGCTTATGCAGGTTGGGACATTGAGCTTTTTTAGGCAGATTTACTGGTTTGTATGTTACAGTTTGAAGCAGGTTAAGGCTTGGGCTTGGTGTGTTCTGTTTATTTTGGACAGGGCTTCTGTCTAAGGCTTGACACAGGTTAAGCTTGAGGGCTTTGAATTTTTGACATGGTTTTGTTGGTATGTTTAGGCTGAGCAGTTTGATGGCTTCTGGTTTGTGTTTACTGAGTTTAAAACAGGTTTTAGGCTTGATGCAGATCTGGGCTTGACAGGTTTACTGGCTTCAGGCTTTTATGCAGGCATGAGGCTTTGGCTTGCTGTTGAAGCAGGTTAAAGGCTTTGTTTTGCTTTTTACAGGCTTATGCAGGTTGATGGCTTTGAATACAGGTTAGCAGGTGAAGACTTTTGTGAGGTTTGGAGGCAGCTCTGTATCTTTGTTGATACAGTTTGGGTTCTTTTTGCTTTGTGTTCTTTCTGCCCCCCTTTACTGTTCTATAACAGTTTGTTTTATATTCTTAAGCCTAAGCCCTGTAAGCCTTTCTTCTTTCTCTCTTTTTCTCTCTCTACAGATTAAAAAGAAATTTTATATTGTTTAAAATCTGTACTTTACTGAAAAGGTAACTGGCCTTGGAAAGTGATGAAATTGGATGTTGCTTGTATGTTAGCCTTTCCTCTGCATACTTTCCATACTTCCTGCATATTGTGTACTTCTTGATATCTTTCCATATCTTCTTTGGATAACTTTTTGTCTCTTGACACCTTTGGACAGTTTTGGACAGTTCTGCTGTCCAGTTTGGACTTTGGTTAGGCATGTGTTGCAATTCTGGACAGTTTAGTTTTCTATTCAGTTTGCCTTTGACTATGCAGCCTGTTTGATATTTGAATTTGTGCAATTTGTAAATTTGTGCATTTCATATTTTATTTGCAAGCACCTTCTACCCCTCTTTGTGAACCAAGAGAAATCTTGTGATTTGCAGAGAGGGCAAACTGATTTCGGCCAGTTGCTTTTAATGATGATCTTTTTAACTGTCTGCCTTTTATTTCATTTCATCTGCTTTTGACTTTTTCTTTTTCTTTGTTTTGCAGATAAAAATCAATGGAGCAAAAGAGGAGTAGCAGTAGAAGATGAAGATTTAGGAAATTTAGGATTCAATTTTATTTCAATTTTAATCATTGTAACCATTATTATTATAAATACTTGTAAATAGTTACTGTATTTAAATAACAATTGTACAAATAATTAAAATGAATAAAAGTCTTTTTGTTGATGTTCCTTTTAATTCTTCTTCAATTATTTATTTAATTATTCATATTTTCTTAAATTATAATAACTGGAATTTATCCCAACTATTCTAATTTAGAACAAATAAATAATCAATAAACAACTGGCGTTCCGAATAATCAAAGCATTGCACAGCTAAACAACAAACGTCCACATGTCCTTTTTTCACTGATTAAATCCAAACACTGCAAATTCTCAAATCAAATGCCTCATCTCATCTCCCAGAGTAAAATGAAAAGCACTGTAGAATTAATTCTTCCCTAGAATGTGCGCACAAAAACCATAATTCTTGACTAAATGTCAAAGAAGCGTCCGCCTGATCAAAACATGAGCCAACTCAACCAAACCTTAGCAATCTGCTTGAACTGCTTTAAAATCAATGAAAACCCTAAATTTGTCTGACTGACAAGAAAAGTCTGTTTGACCGATTCTTGAGCCAGTCTAAAAAAAACAGGAAAAGCCCGAAGCTGTGATTTCTTGTGGAAAAATATGAGGGCAAATTTTGGGGTACAACAGTTGCCCCTGTTCAATCTTCTTGAACCTGAAGAGTTATATTGGCAAGTTTGCCTTTCGCGACTCGAAGGTGAAAGGAGATTGGACACTAGAGTGCCCAAAAAATTTGCACTCGGTGATGTGATGGTAGAGGGAATGGGCTTACAGATGCCATTTGGTGATGGGCTTAAAGATGCCATTTGGAAATGTTTGGAGGAGGATGGGCTTAGAGATGCCATCTGGAAGTTGTTGAACTGTATGTCATTGGTGAGTGAGTATCAGAAAGGTATCCATGCTTTGGAACATCTCTGAACTGGGGGTCTGAACAAGCAATAGATTGACATCCGTGTTTGGAGAATCCGTAAACTGTTTTCAGAAGTCTTGAAGTTGAATAAGCAATAGAGCAGCATCCGTTGATGGGGAAGCGTCTGTAAACTGTTTTCAAAAGTTGAGAAGAATCTGAACAAGCGATAGGCTAACATCCGTTACTGGAGAACCCGTGAACTATTTTCAGAAGTCTTGAAGTGGAGGAGGAACCGGTGTAGGGTTTCCTGATGATGAGTCCATGTAAAACTGCATCTGGATGAATCTGGAATAAGTATCAGAATGTCGCCATGTCTGGGTCACATCTGAACTATCTCTGGGTGAATCTGGAATAAGTATCAGAATGTCGCCATGTTCGGGTCACATCTGAACTATTTCTAGAAAGAAACTTGGAAGACGATGATCTTTGTCTGTCGACTGATCTTTCCTGAAAAGGTGAAGGGTTAGTTGTATGCAATGTCATGATGCATGATGCAATGTATGTTATATCAATGTTTATGATATGAATGTGATGAATGCGCATGTAAGCTAATGAGCTGTCTTGCTGAGGATAGATGAATCCTGGATGGCTGGAGATAAAAGCATCTTGACTGCTGTCGAGGAAAGTAATCCTTGACTGCTGCAGAGGAGGGCAAGAATCTTTTGATCGTTGAAAAATGAGAAGTCCTGGGACCACTGTTGGGGAATCAGAAGCTTGGGTTGTATGCCAATCTACTGGGGATTCCTGTCTTGAGGAGATCTTCACTGAGGAATATTCGAATATTCTGTGAGGTGTTGAGAAGGAGAGTCTCCATTCTGCTTGGAGATTGATAGTTGGAAGTTTTAGCTCCGCTGGGGATTTTGAAACTTGACTCTGAGGGGAGTTAGCTTCTGGAAGGTTCTCTGGTTGGGGATTGCAAGAATCTTTTGATTGCTGCAGGTGTTGATCTGGAATAAGTTACGGAATGTCGCCATCTCTGGGTCACATCTTGAACTATCTCTGGAAGGAAATCTTGAATAAGTTACGGAATGTCGCCGCATCTGGGTCACATCTGAACTATCTCTAGAATGAAATCTGGAATAAGTTACGGAATGTCGCCAAACCTGGGTCACATCTTGAACTATTTCTGGAAGGAAATCTTGAATAAGTTACGGAATGTCGCCACATCTGGGTCACATCTGAACTATCTCTAGAATGAAATCTAGAATAAGTTACAGAATGTCGCCAAACCTGGGTCACATCTGAACTATTTCTAGAAGGAAATCTTGAATAAGTTACGGAATGTCGCCAAATCTTGGGTCACATCTGAACTATTTCTGGAAGGAAATTCTGTAATAAGTTATGGAATGTCGCCAAACCTGGGTCACATCTGAACTATTTCTAGAAGGAAATCTTGAATAAGTTATGGAATGCCGCCACATCTGGGTCACATCTGAACTATCTCTAGAATGAAATCTGGAATAAGTTACGGAATGTCACCAAACCTGGGTCACATCTGAACTATTTCTAGAAGGAAATCTTGAATAAGTTACGGAATGTCGTCACATTTGGGTCACATCTGAACTATCTCTAGAATGAAATCTGGAATAAGTTACGGAATGTCGCCAAACCTGGGTCACATATTGAACTATTTCTGGTAGGAAATCTTGAATAAGTTACGGAATGCCGCCACATCTGGGTCACATCTGAACTATCTCTAGAATGAAATCTAGAATAAGTTACGGAATGTCGCCAAACCTAGGTCACATCTTGAACTATTTCTGGTAGCAATCTTGAATAAGTTACGGAATGTCGCCACACTGGGTCACATCTGAACTATCTCTAGAATGAAATCTGGAATAAGTTACGGAATGTCGCCACATCTGGGTCACATCTGAACTATCTCTGGAAGGAAATCCTGAATAAGTTACGGAATGTCGCCCCATCTGGGTCACATCTGAACTATCTATAGAATGAAATCTAGAATAAGTTACGGAATATCGCCAAACCTGGGTCACATCTTGAACTATTTCTGGTAGGAAATCTTGAATAAGTTACGGAATGTCGCCACATCTGGGTCACATCTGAACTATCTCTAGAATGAAATCTGGAATAAGTTACGAAATGTCGCCACATCTGGGTCACATCTTGAACTATTTCTGGTAGGAAATCTTGAATAAGTTACGGAATGTCTCCACATCTGGGTCACACCTGAACTATCTCTAGAATGAAATCTGGAATAAGTTACGGAATGTCGCCACATCTGGGTCACATCTGAACTATCTCTGGAAGGAAATCTTGAATAAGTTATGGAATGTCGCCACATCTGGGTCACATATGAACTATCTCTAGAATGAAATCTGGAATAAGTTACGGAATGTCGCCAAACCTGGGTCACATCTTGAACTATTTCTGGTAGGAAATCTTGAATAAGTTACGGAATGTCGCCACATCTGGGTCACATCTGAACTATCTCTAGAATGAAATCTGGAATAAGTTACGGAATGTCGCCACATCTGGGTCACATCTGAACTATCTCTGGAAGGAAATCTTGAATAAGTTACGGAATGTCGCCAAATCTGGGTCACATCTTGAACTATTTCTGGAGGGAAATCTAGAATAAGTTATGGAATATCGCCAAACCTGGGTCACATCTTGAACTATTTCTAGATCTTGATTTTGTTAAGGGTCAGAAATTGGGAGTAATAGATTTTTAGGAGCTTCAGTTGTCCGTTACTCTGTGGGTGGTTGTAACTTCCAGCAGGTGATGAAGGAATTGTTGAGCACTTTTGACATTCGAATGCCCCAAGTGATGATGAAGGAGTCTTGAATCAGATTACTCTGCAAATTGAGAGATTTCTTGAAATCTTGACTAGACTGCCCCAGGTTAACTGAACTTTGAAAGATCTGTTGAAACCTTGACTGGACTACCCCAGGTTAATTGGATGGTGATATGTCATGCCCCTTGTTGATAGGAGACTTGTCGTTGGAAGTGTCATCCTTTTGAAGTGATTTTTGTTCACTGAGAGAGTTTTCGTTCCTCCGACATTCGCTGTGTAAATTTCTTCACTGTCAAACAAATAGTCAAATGCAAACAGTGATATTCAAGCAATGCAAAGTTTATGTCTGTCTCGAAGTTTTGAAGAATGCATTTTTTAGCAGAAAACTTTTCATAAGACAAATTCAACACAAGATTTTAGAGCAAAGCCTTACAAGAGTCAGGATACCTTTTGTAGCAGTATGCTTTCGAACTAACTCGTGCTTCAATTAGGACTTTTGAAGGGTTGTAACGTGGCTTGGTTCACGGTTTAAGAAACAAAGGATAAAGGCTTAAAGTGTATTTGTACCCACCCGCTCTTCGTGATGTCCTTCAATCCTAAGCTCAGTTAATTGTGCATCGTACTCTATTCGAGTTTGAAACGACTTTTGGGTGATGGTTCACCAGTTGAATTTTGGAAGACAGTCATCATTTCCTTTTTCTTTTGCAACATTTTTCATGTTGTTGAGGATTTGTAATGACCTCTTTATTTTGATTTTGATTTGTTATCCCTAACTTTTGCCTGACTGTTTCTGTTTTTGAGATTACAGTCAGCGGGATGCCCCAGCTTTCTTAAGCCTCCTTTACAGGTTTTGGCTCAGTGGGCTTTTCTCTTTTGAGAGATTGACTGTCTAGGTGATAGGGAACCATCACTGTCTTTTGATTCCAGATGAATGCTTTCTTTTGTCGCCGTTCGTTGTATTACGAACTGAGAGTTTACGACCTTGATGCGCACCTTTTTGAATTAACTGAGATACTACCCTTCCCCAGGTTTATATCAAAGGTTTTGAATGTTTAGAACAGAAAACTCCTACTTCTTTAGCTCGAAGGGGTTGACTAGGGATTATCTTCCTTATAACTCCAGTGTTTGGGAATTGAAAGAAATGCATGTACATCATCAGCAAGGTCTGTTCAAAAGCATACTGTTATGAGATTATGGTATTGTTTCGTCATCCTCCCTCTAAAGGCTTGCAGTTTGTTATCAAGAGTTAAATATCATAAAGAAAAGCATAAGAGTAGTGAAAACGAATGGATGAATTCAAGACAAACATATGCAATGCATTAATGAAACAGAGTTTGACATTAATAGATAAATTGTTTGAATAACAAAGAGATTACAACTTGGAAATTCAAATGAAAAAAAAGTCTCTCAGTTTGAGATTTGTCAATTCAGATGGAGAAACCCTTAACGAAAGATTTTCATCTCGCCGTCTGGCATGAACCTCAGCACTCCAATGTCAATCAGATCTTGAATCTTGTTCTTTAAGGCCCAACAGTCGTCGGTGTCATGTCCCGGGCTATAGGAGTGGTAAACACAAAATGCGTCGGGATGATAGTTAGGAGCGAAGGTATTGGGCTTCCGAATAGGATCCCTTAAAGCAGTCAGATTGACCTCCAACAAGCGCTCCAGTATTAGAGATGACGGTATGACAGTCTCTGTGAACTGTCTTCCCGACGTATTTTGCTTACGCCGATTACCCCGTTGACGCCGGCGAGGTTGTTGACGGGCTTGTGACCCCGAAGCAAGTAGAGGAGATTTTCCCTTGTCTTCTTGGCCCAAGGGGGGTTGAGTAGTGACTTGCTCTTCAACCTCGGATGTTTTCCCCTCTTGGTTTTCCCGAAGCAGTTGTTTGACGAGAACTCTGAGTTCCTCTTATCTTTGAGACAAGTCCTGGATGAGAGCCATCTGGACCACCAGTTGTCCCATCACTTGGATCCTCAATGTTGCCAAATCAAACTGAAGTTCCCCCAGCTGATCACTCCTGGCATTGTTTGAATTCTCCTGGACCAAGCCCTTTGTGAGGAGAGCTTTCATTTCTTCTTGCCCCAAGGACAGGTTCAAGAACATTTCCTGAAGCTGAGCAGTCTGGTCCTGGATATCCTTGACAGTCCTTTCTAGAGCCATCTCTTACTGAAATAAACAGTAGGAGAGTAAGGAAACCTGAAAAGGAAAGAATTGTCAAGATGCAATGCATGATATGTGGATGCATGTTTTCAAGGATCTCTTGGGGTAAACACAAAAGAATGTTAGAGGTTAAACTTCGATCTTTGATTGGAGAAGTTTGCAATGGTGGATGTCTTTCCACGAGAATCAAGCTCACCATGTCAAGTGGGTCATAGCCCCTGATTCACGTTGTTGCACTTGATCTTTGGAGAACTTTGCAACGGTGGATGTCTTTCCACGAAAATCAAGCTCACCATGTCAAGTGGGTCATAGCCCCTGATTCAAGTTGTTGCACTTGATCTTTGATGGCATTTGCTTAGAGGAGAAACCTCTTTCCCTTTGGTAGACGTCTGGTTCAACGTAACCCTGCATCAAAAGAACCCTCGAGATCCTTGAAATGGTTAGTGAAAATGCTATGGTATGATGGTATGATGTTATATACATGTATGCAAAAAGCAAGTGAGTGTATATACAGGTAATCATATTCACACAAAGCAAAACAAGTCCTTAGGTTTAGGCTTGCATGGGGTTTGTAGGTAAGTACCCTCTTGAAGTTTCGTTGGTTAAGACATGTCCTATCAAAAGTAATCGGGTTCTAGAGGATCTCAATATCTCTGACTACCCTCAATCGGTCATAACTCCAGCATCGCAATCTTTTCTTGTGGCCAGAACCATCGCGAGAGTTTAGCCTCAATGAGTGTAGCATACTGCTACCGTTCTATGGCCAAGTTGGGTCAATTTAGGGTTCTAAGGTCGGTTGGTGCTTAATGACTCCTCAGAAGACCCATATTCTCCTTGTTGCAACACAAGGGATATCGGTACAGACCAAGGTGTCACACCAACGTAGCCACTGCTTCACCCGTGTCGGTCTACGCCGGACAGGTCCCTCACAGCTTGTGCTACCTAAAGGGTATTCCCCAGATCCGGGTTAGGATCTATGAAACTCCGATGCAAGCCCACAATATTAATGAAAACAAAGCATTCAATTGAAAACATAAAATGATCTAATCCTAAGGTAACCCCACTTATAAATATCCCCAGCAGAGTTGCCAGTTCTGTGATACGGTGGGAGAACTGACTTGAGATTTTGCGTTTGTATTCGCACTTGTTCGGTTTAGCAAGAGTCGCCATCGACTTTTTATTTTATCCTAAAGGAAAGGTTAAAAAGCACAGGAAAAACCTTTTGAGATGTTTCGTGGGTTCGGGGGGTAGATTATGAAAAGGGAAGGTATTAGCACCCTTTTCATCCATGGTTATCCATGGGCTCTTAGTTACTTGTTTTAGATCACTTGCCTTTGATTTTAAATTGTTTGAAATGGTGTTTTGTGTGTGTGTTTTGAAAATGTTTTGAAAAAGAGGCCATTGTCGTGGCAACCTTTGTAATGATCCATGTTTGAATGTATACAAAGGTGTATTTATCTTTTGAAAAGTTTTCAATGTTTTTTGAAAGTTGTTTTGAAAGTGTGTTGTGATGTGTGTTTTGAAAAATGGCAAGGATTGTTTTGCAAGGTTGGTCAAGTAACCAAGAGCTATCTACCCTAAATTTCTCAAAGATCTTTCCCATGTTTTAACCCTTTTAACAGTATTGTTCCACCATTGTATTTGGTGGACAATCTTGTGTTAGGATGTTAACGGGACGGGCGCGGGTCATCGTTTAGACCATGAATGCAGTGGTGCCAAGTGTCTTTGGCAATTTTGCTTGAAGGGACTATGATCATTTTGATAGGCAACTTTCGAAAGCGTCATCGAGGGACTATGATCATTTGAATTGTTTTGTTTTGCCAAAGAAACTCAACGTGCAAGCATGGCCCATTTTGGAAGGCAACAAGCGGGATTACCCTAGGGGTGCAAGTGTGAATTGTGTATTGATTGTCATGCATTTTGTCTTGTATTAGGTTGTCTAGCGTTTGATTTTATGTACATACAAACCCTAGGTCTAACCATGGTATATTTGAAAGCGATAAATTGCGAGAATTTCAAGTCTACGCTATTACAAATAAGTATCCGGGAGTGGGGGTACAAATATTTACAAATGGGGATGAGACTTTAATAGGAGAGTAGTGTCCAAATATATTTACAACCAAATCGAATCAATCGCAATGTAATGTAAGATATAGCAATGTATAAGAATAAGCAAATGTAAATGTGTCAATGTATTTGTGTAAGTGTAGGATTTATTTACAAGTGTCAACTTAATGTATAATTAAGTATTTTATTTATGTATTGTTATCATTTTTGTATTTTTGTTAAATATGTACAAAACAAAATATTTTAAGAAAAGAAAAGGAAATGTTTTAAGTTTAAGAAAAATTAAAGTTCATGTATGAAAAAGATTTATTAAAGAGAGTTTTTAAGGTAAAAACCTAATAACCTAATCAAATATAATATTTATGTATTTTTTTTAATATAATAGAATAAAAGAAAGTTTTGTACAAAAATAAGGTATTGTTTTATTTAACAAAATAAATAAAATGTATTAGTTAAAAAAAAGGGAAAATAAAAGGATAAGTAAAAAAAAAAAAGATATAAGTTTATGAGAAAAAGAAAGAAAGAAGAGGTTAAGAGGATTTTATGGGCTTAGGGACTTTGCTTGGCCCAACCGGATTTGTAAAGGGAATCAGAGGGGGGTGCGTTCCAGATTGGAGGGGTCAGGCGTTAGAAAGACCAATGGGCTTAAGCGCTGATGGGGCAGAGCCCAAAACGTTTGACACAAACTTTGCAAGGGTTTCAGTTTTGTTGTCTCAGAAAGGGGAATTAGGGTTACAGAGGCACGGCGCCGTTTATCACTTTGCTTCGTTCCTCTTCATTTTCTCAAGCCATGGATTCTAAGTAATCGCCCAGGGCCACCAGGCGCCATCATCCCTCCTTCTCCCTCCGTGGACCACTCAGACAATGTTTACAAGGTCTGATTTCTCGTTTCTATGTCTTAAGGTTTTCATTAGTTCCCTTTGCATGTTTTGATTTCGTGTTCTGATTTTATATTATTATTGTTTGCTATTTGAGATGCATGAAAAGTGGGAGAAGAAATACTACCTTTGACCTTTGGAGACGGAGGAGGAGAGGATCAGAGGTGCTTCAGGCGGCCAAGGACGAGGACGTGATGCACTGTGAACTAGCTTGCTTTGCTGGAAAACCTGGTATTCGTTGTCTTTGCCTTTTTAGGTTTTATAATGATGTCTGAAAACCTAACATGAATTGCTTCTTTTCTTCTCTTTGCTTGCTTGCTCCTATTTGCTTCTGTATGAGATACTTGATGATGTATTGAGGTATTTGGTATGTTATGCCCTGTGATGAGCCTAGCTCAGAGGGTATGGTTGGTTTGCTTTGAATGCTTTTGATTTGCTGATTTTGAGTATTGCCTTGGTAACGTTGATTCTGAATATGTTGTTGCTTTATTGGCCCTGGCTGATATTGATATCTTTGATTTTACTAACTCTATGATGAGGTTACCTCTGAGGGCCTTTGGGATTGAATGCTTCTGAGTTGCTATTGTTGAAATATCAGTTTTGACTAGCTTCCCCTCTCTTGGCTTTGTGCTGGCTTTAGATGCTCGATGATGAACTTTCCTAGTTCTGAGAGCTTTGTTGATTTGAGTGTTTTGTGGGCTTTTGGCTTTGGTTGGAATTTCTGCAAAGCTTAAGGCTTCAGTTTGTATGGCCTTGAAACGTTTGATGTGGTTTAAGGCTTATGTTTCTTTCTGGTTTAAGGTTTGACAGTTTGTTGGGACCTGCTTGTGAGTTTGAATAAGGCTTATGCAGGTTGGGACATTGAGCTTTTTTAGGCAGGTTTACTGGTTTGTATGTTACAGTTTGAAGCAGGTTAAGGCTTGGGCTTGGTGTGTTCTGTTTGTTTTGGACAGGGCTTCTGTCTAAGGCTTGACACAGGTTAAGCTTGAGGGCTTTGAATTTTTGACATGGTTTTGTTGGTATGTTTAGGCTGAGCAGTTTGATGGCTTCTGGTTTGTGTTTACTGAGTTTAAAACAGGTTTTAGGCTTGATGCAAATCTGGGCTTGACAGGTTTACTGGCTTCAGGCTTTTATGCAGGCATGAGGCTTTGGCTTACTGTTGAAGCAAGTTAAAGGCTTTTTTTTTTCTTTTTACAGGCTTATGCAGGTTGATGGCTTTGAATACAGGTTAGCAGGTGAAGACTTTTGTGAGGTTTGGAGGCAGCTCTGTATCTTTGTTTATACAGTTTGGGTTCTTTTTGCTTTGTGTTCTTTCTGCCCCCCTTTACTGTTCTATAACAGTTTGTTTTATATTCTTAAGCCTAAGCCCTGTAAGCCTTTCTTCTTTCTCTCTTTTTCTCTCTCTACAGATTAAAAAGCAATTTTATATTGTTTAAAATCTGTACTTTACTGAAAAGGTAACTGGCCTTGGAAAGTGATGAAATTGGATGTTGCTTGTATGTTAGCCTTTCCTCTGCATACTTTCCATACTTCCTGCATATTGTGTACTTCTTGATATCTTTCCATATCTTCTTTGGACAGCTTTTTGTCTCTTGACACCATTGGACAGTTTTGGACAGTTCTGCTGTCCAGTTTGGACTTTGGTTAGGCATGTGTTGCAATTCTGGACAGTTTAGTTTTCTATTCAGTTTGCCTTTGACTATGCAGCCTGTTTGATATTTGAATTTGTACAATTTGTAAATTTGTGCATTTCATATTTTATTTGCAAGCACCTTCTACCCCTCTTTGTGAACCAAGAGAAATCTTATGATTTGCAGAGAGGGAAAACTGATTCCGGCCAGTTGCTTTTAATGATGATCTTTTTAACTGTCTGCCTTTTATTTCATTTCATCTGCTTTTGACTTTTTCTTTTTCTTTGTTTTGCCGATAAAAATCAATGGAGAAAAAGAGGAGTAGCAGTAGAAGATGAAGATTTAGGAAATTTAGGATTCAATTTTATTTCAATTTTAATCATTGTAACCATTATTATTATAAATACTTGTAAATAGTTACTGTATTTAAATAACAATTGTACAAATAATTAAAATGAATAAAAGTCTTTTTGTTGATGTTCCTTTTAATTCTTCTTCAATTATTTATTTAATTATTCATATTTTCTTAAATTATAATAACTAGAATTTATCCCAACTATTCTAATTTAGAACAAATAAATAATCAATAAACAACTGGCGTTCCGAATAATCAAAGAATTGCACATCTAAACAACAAACGTCCACATGTCCTTTTTTCACTGATTAAATCCAAACACTGCAAATTCTCAAATCAAATGCCTCAGCTCATCTCCCAGAGTAAAATGAAAAGCACTGTAGAATTAATTCTTCCTGAGAATATATGCACAAAAACCCTAATTCTTGACTAAATGTCAAAGAAGCGTCTGCCTGATCAAAACCTGAGCCAACTCAACCAAACCTTAGCAATCTGCTTGAACTGCTTTAAAATCAATGAAAACCCTAAATTTGTCTGACTGACGAGAAAAGTCTGTTTGACCGATTCTTTAGCCAGTCTGAAAAAAACAGGAAAAGCCCGAAGCTGTGATTTCTTGTGGAAAAATACGAGGGCAAATTTTGGGGTACAACAATCATGTACTTGACAGTGCTAGAGAACTCTATGGGGTGTGTTTTGGGCCAACATGATGAGTCTGGCCGAAAAGAGCATGTTATTTATTACCTGATCAAAAAGTTAACCGACTGCGAAACCAGATATTCACTGCTCGAGAAAACTTGTTGCACTCTGACATGGGCTTCTCGCCGAATAAGACAGTATATGTTGACTCATACCACTCTGTTGATTTCTAAGATGGACCCAATCAAGTACATCTTCGAGAAACCTGCTCTTTCCGGACTGATAGCTAGGTGGCAAATGATCTTGATTGAGTATGACATTCAATACACAATGCAAAAGGCCATCAAAGAATATGTATTAGCAGATCATTTGGGCCATCAAGCTGTTGATGATTATCAGTCTGTGAACTTCGACTTCCATGATGAGAACATCATGCTAGTAACCGATTACGCGAAACCTGGACCGTATGACGGACCTGAACAAGGATCCCGATGGACTATGGTCTTCGATGAGGCTTCCAACGCCTCGGGTAACAAAATTGTGAAGATGTGAAAAACACAAGAAGGGGGGTTGAATTGTAAAACTTAAATCAAAAGCTTAAACAACACTGTATTTTTATCCTGGTTCGTTTGATCTCAAACTACTCCAGTCCACCAGTCAAGGTGATTTCGCCTCTCTCCAACGAGGTCTTAATCCACTATATTCAAAGGGATACAACAACTACTTTAACAATTGTTAAAGCCTTCTTGAGTATAACCACAAACCGGTTTATTTCAAGGAAATCTCTTTACAAATACTTGAACAATAATGTGCTTGATGTTTTCTAATAAAATAGTATACCACAACTGTGATAATACACAAATTTAAGCTTAGAATGAAACTATATTGCTAATGCATTTGAATGAGCGTGGTTTGAAGGCTTAGCAAATTGTATGAGTGCGTGCGTGAAGATTATTAGCCTTTTCTTTTCTCACACAGACTTGTTTATATAGCCAAGGAAAAGATACATTGTTGTCCATAAAGCACTTTCAATGTTAATAACGTTCTTTCCTTTTTGAGAAGATCTTGTCTTGAAGAGAGCCGTTAGCAATTAATCTGTCTTGAATACTTAGTAACACTTCAGAGTCTTCTTTATGATAATCAGAGTGTTCTTTGCTTTAACTTATGCTGACGCTTCTGAGTGCTGATGACTTGGTAAGGATCTTGATCAGAGTCAGAGTGTTTTATGCGCAGATTCTGTTCATCAAGCTTCAGCGTATGATCTGGTAACTTCAGCGTGTAGCACATGTTATTGATCTTCTGATGCTGACATATTACTGATCTTCTGATGCTGATATGATCTTCTGATGCTGATCCCATCAGAACTTCTGTAAACACAAAACATAATTCTAAGTAGCATACATGTCTTATATATAAATCTTACAATTTATTTATTCTTGTATTTTGTTATCATCAAAACTCTAATTAAGGGTTGTAGAATCAAACTATGCTCTAACAATCTCCCCCTTTTTGATGATGACAAAAACCAGATTTTTCAATTTAAAAATAAAGAATAAAAGGTTTAAAAATAAAGAATAAAAGGTATCAGAGCTAAGAAGAGAAAACTCCCCCTGAGTTGATTACTTCCCTTTAATTCCATGAGTCTTTGAGCATCAGAACTTTATTGTACTTTACTGTATCTTTCGTCAGAATTTTGTACCTGTTCAAGCTTTTCAGAAGAAAGAAATTCAAATAGATCAGAATGTCAGAATGTTTGAGACTTATGTCTCAGTAATCCGTTATTGAAAAATATCATTCTTTCTCCCCCTTTTTGTCAGTTATCAAAAAGCACAAATAATCAGAGTAAAAAAATGCATTTATATTGAAAACAGAAGCAATGATAAGTTCAGAACATTGTAAAGAATATTACAGATAAACTAGTTATAAAAACAAGGAAATTCTAAGAAGGAGGAGGAAGTCGTGTGAACAAAGCCTCCAACATGCTCTTGATTTGGGTGTTGGTTTCCTGTTGCTGAGTTAACATGCTTGCTATTGCATCAATTTTTCTGTCTTGTTTATCCATTCTTTCATTCATCAGCATATCAGATCTTTTCAAGTCTTCAAGAGTCTGCCTGTCAATGGAGGAAGCTTGAGGATCTTCAGAAACAGGATGCTTCTCAAAGATTTCTGTTATATCTTCTTCTTGAACTAGTGCTTCAGCAGGAATCAACAGATCTTGAGTATCAGGTTGAACTTTGGATGCTGGACGATGTTCAGACTATGGAGCACTGTCCAGAGGGAGAACTTCTTCCTTAAGCAACTTGCTCAGAACTGGACCTTCAATTTCTTTCAGCAGATTGCTGAAGTTCTGTTGAGCTTGTCCATAGCTCTGTTCTTGCAACTTAAAGGTTTCAGAGCATACCCATCTTCTGAACTTTGTCCAAAGGTAGTCAGAAGCAGCAGGATCAACCAGCTCAAGACTAGCTTGTTTCAGAGAAGTGATCCACTTCTGTACTTATGTTTCAAAGTTCAATATGCTGGTACCAACATCTGGATGTTTTGGTTTAGGGATAGCAGTTTTGTGGTTTATTGCAGCAAGACGTTCAAAAACTGTTAAGTCAATGACAGTCTTGATGTTATCTTCTGTATTGTTCTTTGGTGAGGGAATGGGAGAGTCAGGAATTATGATTGGACTTGATGGGGAATTTGGTGGAGTTAATTCTGGTGAAGAGGGAAGTTGTGGAAAATTCACAATGGTGCCACAGGGCAAATGAATGGCCAGAGGTTCTGGTTCAGGGGATTCAGAGGGTTGAGCCTCAGAAGTTTGAACTTCTGGGTGAGATGGTTCAGGTTGTGGAGAAGGTGGATTAATTTCTGGTTGAGGAGATGGAGGTAGTGGGATTTATGGTTCTGGAGAGAGTGGAATTTCTGGTTGTGGTGAGATGGGAATTTCTGGTTGTGGTTCTGTGGTAGTTTCAGGATTTGGATTGTCTGGAATGGGAGCAGATGTATGTTGGTCTATATCAGAAAGAACTTTTTCAAGTTCTTGTTGGGTTTCAACAATATTTGGATTTTGAGGTTGGGAGCGAGATCTTCTAAGAGTAAGTGATTCAGAGGGGTCAAAGTCAATATCAAAGTCATCAAAAGTTTGAGGTGTGGGGTTTTCAGAGTGAGCGGAAGTTGGGATAGATGTTGATACAGCAGTTGAATCTAAAACAGTTACAGAAGAAAGATTACCTCTCTTTTTAGGAGTCTGCTGGGAGGATCCTTCTGTTGCAGCTTTCCTTTTCTTGGTTTTCTTCAGCACCACTTCTGGAGCCTTCTGCTGAAGATCTTGAATATTCAGATTTGGTGTTGTCCCATCAGCCTTGCAAGCATCCAGATATCTGAGAATTATTTCTGGTTTAGAATCAATCTCTGAGAACAAAGGGAAGTTGTCCAGAGGGACTCTTCTGCTGGAGATTGCAGCAAAAGGAGTGATGCTAGGTTCCTTCTTAATGTTCTCAATCAACTTTATCTTCTTCAGATTCTTAGCATTCAGCTGTTTTCCCACAGTAGCTTCCAAAGAGCTGATTTCTTGAGCCTCTGTAAGATGGTCAATCAGCTTATTCTCTGTTAGAATATCTGATATCAGTATTCCTAAGGGTATCCAATCCCTTTTTGTACGCTCCTCTTCTCTTGTTTCCTTGACACTTGTTCTGAGATGGTTGAACAGCAGATGAGCCAGATTTATCTTGACCTTCTGAGAGATGAAATAGATCAGAAATTGCTGATCAATATTAATATAATCAGGAGAGCTGGTAGGCTTCTTGTGATTGATGTACCCCAGAATGATCTTGGCCCAAATTATGTGTTTGTCTTTCAAGTCCCTTATCTTGCTGGAGGGAAGCCCCAGAGTGAAGATTTCCCTTGCAATTAGGGCAGCATCAGCGCACCTTTCTGCCATGTCAATGCAGCGAACACCACCACCACTGTAGCCTATGAGTCTTGCAATCAGGTCTTCAGTGATAACAATCTTCTTCCCCATGATGTAAGACGTAACTTGATGATTTGAAGAAGAAGCGTGAATCCAAAATTCCTTTACCAGAATAGGAAATGTTGGACCCACCAGTCTGTCAAAGTACTTTTCCCAGCCTTGAGCCTTAACCTCTTCAGATAGATCAAACCCATTCTCCTGAAGACTGTTGAAATCCACGATTAATTCTGACAGAACCTCTAGGTTTTTGATTGGAGTGAGAAGCGTTCTGTAAGGTTCTTCATATTGTTTAGATGAAACAGTTTTCTAGGAACCTGAAGAAGGAATGCTGGAAGAAGCCATGTTCACACGAAGGTTTTTGTGAAAAAGATTGAAAGGGTTTTTGAGAAAGTAAGAACGCTGAAATCAGTAAGTTTGAGAGAAAATGAAAGTGAAGGTAAAAGAGTGTAAATGGTGTGAGGTGTGTTTAAATAGATTTCTAAACAATTTTGAAAACATAAACGGCAAGAGAGAGAATTTAATAATGATTATTAACATTTAATGATAGCTGATTTTAGGGGATTCAGAAAGATATTTGGAACGGTTACCCATGACATGTGTCTCAATGCATCCAATCAGCGGTTTTGCCTTTTCAGAAACGTGAACGCGTGTTCAGCCTCAGAAAATAGCTGATGAATGGATGACACTTGTTTGCTTGAGTGAACAACACATTTCTATCCTTGAAATGAAGCGCTCAGATCTTCATGGATAGATTCTGATACAATCTGCACTTCTAAAGATCTGAAGAAAGATTGATCAGTAGTTCATAGAAAAATAAACAAAGTTCTGAAGGTTAAGATATGGAATCAAAACAATTTTATTCTGGGCAGAGCTTCATGCTGAGATGTTTCAGAATGAAGTTAAACCTATCTTCAGAAAGAGGTTTTGTAAAAATATCAGCCCATTGATGGTCTGTGTTAATAAATTTTAAATTTAAAATCCCTTTCTGAATATAGTCCCTAATAAAATGATGTTTTATTTCTATATGCTTAGCCCTAGAATGCAGAATTGGATTTTTACTAAGACAAATAGCAGAAGTATTGTCACAGAGGATAGGAATGTTACTCTCAAATATCTAGAAGTCCTCAAGTTGACTTTTCATCCAGAGCATTTGTGTGCTGCATCCAGCTGCTGCTATGTATTCAGCTTCTGCTGTTGATAGAGCAATTGTGGATTGTCTTTTGCTGGACCAAGAGATCAGATTTTCTCCCAAAAACTGGCAGCTTCTATAAGTGCTTTTACGTTCTACTCTGTCTCCAGCAAAATCAGCATCACAGTATCCTACTAAGCTGTAATCACTTGATTTTCTATAAAACAAACCCAGATTAGTAGTACCTTTCAGATACTTGAAAATTCGCTTAACTGCTGTTAAGTGAGATTCTCTAGGATCTGATTGGAATCTTGCACAAATGCAAACACTGAATAAAATCTCAGGCCTTGAAGCCGTCAGATAGAGAAGAGAACCAATCATGCCTCTGTAGACCTTCTGTTCTACCTTTTTGCTTACCTCTCCTCTTTCCAGAATGCACGTGGGATGCATTGGAATCTTTGATGGCTTACATTATGAGAGATCAAATTTCTTCAGAAGTTCTCTGACATATTTGCTCTGATGAATGTAAGTTCCTTCTGGGGTTTGATTGATCTGAATGCCCAGAAAGAATTTCAGTTCCCCCATTAGGCTCATCTCAAATTCTGCCTGCATACATTTAGCAAACTTTCTTCCCGGAGAAGGTTTAGTAGATCCAAATATGATGTCATCAACATAAATCTGACATACTAAAATGTTATTCTTAACTGTCTTACAGAATAAGGTTGTGTCCACTTTTCCTCTGGTGAATTCCTTTTCTAACAGGAAGTTACTTAGTCTTTCATACCAAGCTCTGGGAGCTTGTTTCAGACCATAGAGTGACTTCTTTAGTTTGAAAACATACTCTGGATTTTTGGAAATTTCAAAACCAGCGGGTTGGTGCACATATACATCTTCTTCTATATAGCCATTTAAGAATGCACTCTTAACATCCATCTGATACAGAGTGATGCCTTTATTGACAACAAATGAAATTAAGAGTCTGATAGATTCTAACCTGGCGACTGGAGAAAAGCTTTCTGTATAGTCTATCCCCTCTTGCTGACTATAACCTTGTGCTACCAATCGTGCTTTGTTTCTGATGACTTCACCTTGTTCATTCAGTTTGTTTCTGAACACCCATTTTGTTCCAATGACGTTGAATCCTTTTGGTTTAGGAACTAGATCCCATACGTCATTTCTTGTGAATTGATTTAGCTCCTCTTGCATTGCTAGAATCCAGTCATTGTCCAGAAGTGCTTCATCAATTGTTGTTGGTTCAGATAGAGAAACCAGTCCCATGAGGGATTCTTCAGAGTTTCTGAAGCTAGATCTTGTTCTGATTGGATCTTCCTTTCTTCCTAAGATTGTTTCTTCTGGGTGATCCATGCTGCTTCTGGATGGTCTTTTCTGGAGTTGATCAACAGAAGGTGTTGGATTGCTTGCAGTGCCTCTTTCTGATGTTGAGGGAGTGTCTCTGTTAAGAGCTTCTGATGACTTGTCTTCAGTACCTGTGAATTCAACTTCCATACCTGCAAGTAATTCATTCTGCTTTGACTTTTGAGAGTCAAGCTTATCATCAAAACGAACATTGATTGACTCTTCCACAATCTGTGTTTCTGTATTGTATACTTTGTACCCTCTTGAGCGTTCAGAGTATCCTAACATAATACACTTTTGTGCTTTAGAGTCAAACTTGTTCAAATAATTTTTTGTATTCAAAATAAAGCATGTACATCCAAATGGGTGAAAATAAGAAATGTTGGGCTTTCTGTTCTTCCACAATTCATATGGAGTCTTTTCCAGAATAGGTCTTATGGAGATTCTATTCTGAATGTAACACGCTATATTTATTACCTCTGCCCAGAAGATCTTAGCAACGTTAGTCTCATTGATCATGGTATTGGCCATTTCTTGCAATGTTCTGTTCTTTCGTTCTACAACTCCATTTTGCTGGGGAGTTCTAGGACAAGAGAAATCATGCAGAATGCCTTTGTCATTAAAGAATGACTCAAAATCTTTGTTTTCAGACTCTCCACCATGATCACTTCTGACTTTGACGATTCTAAGATCCTTTTCATTCTGAACTTGGTTGCAGAATGTGACAAACACAGAGTGTGACTCGTCCTTGTGTCTTAAGAACTTTACCCATGTCCATCTGCTGTAGTCATCTACGATTACTAACCCATACTTCTTGCCACTGACTGAAGCAGTTTTAACTAGTCCAAATAAGTCAATATGCAGAAGTTCTAATGGCTTAGAGGTAGAAACAACGTTTTTGGATTTGAAAGTTGGTTTTGCAAACTTGCCTTTCTGACATGCTTCACACAGAGCATCTGAATTGAACTTCAGGTTAGGAAGTCCTCTGACCAGATTGAGTTTGTTAATCTGAGATATTCTTCTCATACTAACATGTCCCAATCTTCTATGCCAGATCCATTGCTCGTTGTTAACAGACAGAAGACACTTTACATTCTGACTTTTTAGTTCAGAAAGTTTTATTTTATAAATGTTGTTTCTCCTCTTTCCATTAAATAGGATAGTCCCATCTTTCTGACTAACAGCTTTGCATGAATTTTGATTAAAGATTATATCATAACTGTTATCACTTAATTGACTTATGGATAACATGTTATGCATTAATCCATCTACTAATAAAACATTACTTATAGAGGGAAGATTTCCATTACCTACAGTTCCAGAGCCAATGATCTTTCCTCTCTGATTGCCTCCAAAGCCTACGTGGCCTCCAGGCTTAAGTTCCAGGCTTTGGAACATATGCCTTCTTCCCGTCATGTGTCGTGAGCAGCCAGAGTCCAGGTACCATGACTGGTGTTTTTGCTTTGCTGTTAAAGATATCTGGCACATGAATTATTTTATCCTTAGGTACCCATATTTTCTTGGGTCTTGATTTGTTAGTTTTACCAAAACTCTGGTTGAATTTTGGTTTGACAGAGTAATCACTACTAGTATATTTTATGTCATGTGTGTGCCCATATACAAAGTGTGAATCAAGTGAAGTGCGTTTTATAACTAAATCCATGGCATTATTTGGTGTAGGTACCTTACCTTGATATCCTATCCCTTTTCTGCCATTTCTGCTAACTCCATAGATCATTGAAGCCATTTTGCTTCTATCTATGTTTTTAGCTAGAAACTTCTGAAAGCTGTGATCATACTCCTTGATGATCTCATCAACATTGCTGGGAGTTTCAGGGATTGTTTCCTTCTGAGAGTTTTGCAATAGATTTTCTAATTTTGAAATTTTATCTTTTAACTCAGAATTCTCCAATTTGAGACTCTCAGTCTTATCAGAGTCAGAAGCAAGATTCCTTTTCAGGTTTCTGAATTTGACTCTGATCTGCTGATATCTTTCCAGAATTTCATTAAGGCTTTCATCTAGTTCAGCCTTAGTAAAGTTTATAGCAAAGTCAGGGAATACCTCTTCTGTATCTGATTCAGAGTCTGACTCAGAAGCTTCACTGTCTTCTGTTATGTTTGCCATGAGAGCTATGTTTGCTCTTTCATCATCTGATTCTGAGTCAGCTTCAGATGTGTCAGAATCATCCCATGTAGCCATGAGACTTTTCTTCTTTTCCTTGCCAAACTTCTTTTGGGGCTTTTCTTTCTGAAGCTTTGGGCAATCACTTTTGTAGTGCCCTTGCTCGTTACATTCATAGCAGATTATGTCTTTGTTGTTTGGCTTTCTGTTTCCTGAAGAACCTTCAGATCTTCTGTGTCCAGAGGAGGATTCTGACCTTCTGTATCTGGAGAAAGATTCATTCTGGTTTTCTGATCTTCTTGGATTCCTGAACTTCCTTTGCCTCTGCTTCCATAATTGGTTCACCTTTCTGGAGAGGAGAGACAGTTCATCTTCTTCTGATGAGGACCCATCAGAGGTTTCTTCTACAGCCTGCAAAACTTTGGAGTCAGATTTTCTGTTAGATTTTAAAGCTAATGGCTTACCCTCCTTTTGAGGTTCATCTGCTTCTAGCTATATCTCGTGACTTCTGAGGGAGCTGACAAGTTCCTCCAGAGAGATTTTGTTGAGATCCTTGGCTAGCTTAAGCGCTGTGACCATTGGCCTCCACTGTTTTGGCAAGCTTCTGATGATCTTCTTAACATGATCAGCAGTGGAATACCCTTTGTCAAGAACTTTTAGACCAGCAACAAGAATTTGAAATCTTGAAAACATAGTCTCTATTGATTCACTCTCTTCCATCTTGAATGCCTCATACTTCTGAATGAGCGCAAGAGCTTTGGTTTCTTTGACTTGAATGTTGCCTTCATGCGTAATTCTCAGAGAGTCAAACATATTCTTTGCAGTGTCTCTGTTTGATATCTTTTCATATTCTGAATAAGAGATTGCGCTGAGAAGAATTGTTCTGGCCTTGTGATGATTTTTGAAATCACGCTTTTGCTGATCAGACATTGTTTTCCTGTCAATCTTCTGACCACTTCCATCCACTGGGTACGTGTATCAATCAGTCACCATGTCCCACAGATCAGCATCATGGGCCAGAAAGAAACTCTCAATCCTGTCTTTCCAGTAGTCAAAGTTCTCTCCATCAAAGACTGAAGGTTTGCCACTGAATCTGTCTCTTTCTTCATTGTTGTCATTGCTGATGTTTTGATTTGGTCATGCCATTGTGTTTTTCTGACGCTGGATCTTGTACTGACACGGTTAAGAGTTATAAGCTCAGAACTAGGCGCTCTGATGCCAATTGAAGATGTGAAAAACACAAGAAGGGGGTTGAATTGTAAAACTTAAATCAAAAGCTTAAGCAACACTGTATTTTTATCCTGGTTCGTTTGATCTCAAACTACTCCAGTCCACCCGTCAAGGTGATTTCGCCTCTCTCCAACGAGGTCTTAATCCACTATATTCAAAGGGATACAACAACAACTTTAACAACTGTTAAAGCCTTCTTGAGTATAACCACAAACCGGTTTATCTCAAGGAAATATCTTTACAAATAATTAAGCAATAATGTGCTTGATGTTTTCTAATAAAACAGTATACCACAACTGTGATAATACACAAATTTAAGCTTAGAATGAAACTAGATTGCTAATGCGTTTGAATGAGCGTGGTTTGAAGGCTTAGCAAATTGTATGAGTGCGTGCATGAAGATTATTAGCCTTTTCTTTTCTCACACAGACTTGTTTATATAGCCAAGGCAAAGATACGTTGTTGTCCATAAAGCACTTTCAATGTTAATAACGTTCTTTCCTTTTTGAGAAGATCTTGTCTTGAAGAGAGCCGTTAGCAATTAATCTGTCTTGAATACTTAGTAACGCTTCAGAGTCTTCTTTATGATAATCAGAGTGTTCTTTGCTTTAACTTATCCTGACGCTTCTGAGTGCTGATGACTTGGTAAGGATCTTAATCAGAGTCAGAGTGTTTTATGCGCAAATTTTGTTCATCAAGCTTCAGCGTATGATCTGGTAACTTCAGCGTGTAGCACATGTTATTGATCTTCTGATGCTGACATATTACTGATCTTCTGATGCTGATATGATCTTCTGATGCTGATTCCATCAGAACTTCTGTAAACACAAAACATAATTTTAAGTAGCATACATGTCTTATATATAAATCTTACAATTTATTTATTCTTGTATTTTGTTATTATCAAAACTCTAATTAAGGGTTGTAGAATCAAACTATGTTCTAACAAATTGGTGTTGTGATCATATACCCTGGAGGTTGCCACACTCCTTTCACTTCCAGATTATGCTTCGATTGCATGAATAATATGGCTGAGTACGAAGCATGCATATTGAGTCTGAAAGCTGCCATTGATTTAAGGATCAAGCATTTGAATGTGTTTGGGGATTCTGCTCTAGTGATTAGCCAAGTGAAAGGATATGTGGACACTAAACACCCTAATCTAATCCTTACAAGGGACTTATGCTATCCCTGATTCCCTACTTCGAAGAGATCCCCTTTGAGCACTTCCCTAGGGAAGAAAATCAGTTAGCCGACACCTTGGCAACCATGTCTTCTATGTACAAGGTCATATGGGACAATGAAGCTCCTATGATTACAATTGAGAGATTCGATAAACCTGCACACTGTTGTGAGCTTGACACTGATACAGAAAAGTTGTGGTACCATGAGGTGAAGAGATACCTTGAAGCACAAGAGTACCCTGAAGGGGCATCCATCAATGATAGAAAGTTCTTATGAAGATTTTCTGCCAAATTCTTCCTAAGTAACGGGATACTGTACAAGCGCAACCATGATTATACTCTACTCCAATGTTTGGACAAGAAGGAGGTAGAGGAAATTATGGAAGACATGCACGATGGTCTCTTTGGCACTCACTCAAGTGGACATACTGTTGTACCCCAAAATTTGCCCTCCCATTTCCTCAACATTTTCTCACCACAAGACCATTGGAGCTCAAGATCTAGTTAGGATTTCCTCTGCTCAAGACTTCTCCTTGCACTGTTGATCCAAATTAGGGTTTGTATTTGCACAAAGATATTTTGACCTAAAAGGCCCAAAGTGACTTTCATGCTTCATGTTGGACTCACAAGTTTATCCATACCAAGTTTCAAGCCTTGATTCCAATCTTTGCCCAGTCAATTGGACAGTTGACCTAGAAATCAGCTGTATTGGGGAAAAAGTCAATTGTGGTCAATTGACAGTCAAACCTCATGAAATTTGACCCACATCAACATTATGAACTCATAGGGACCATTTTATCAAGTTTGGATCACAATTCCACAAGAAATTTGATCAGATCACCAAAAGGGCAAAATGGTCATTTTTAGGGTTTTGACTGCACAAAGGCAATTTTTGACTGTTTGACCTAACCAATGGCAAACCAAGCTCACATATGGACTCAAGGACTCAATGACATGGTCTTGACACATTCAACAAGTTCAAAAGATCCCAAATGCACAAGATTGACAGATGAATTTTCCAGTTAACTGAGCCAAATTTGACTGTATACTGAAAAGTCAAACTTTGACTTTTTGGTCAAAATCAAGTGTCAAGATTCATTTTTCATAAAGACATGCCAAAATATGAAACTTGTTCATCAAGAAATCAAAAATCACAAATTAGGGTTTGAAATGAAGAATTTTCATAACTTAGAATTTTTCAAAGTTATGAAAATCCCTAATTTTTTCCTAACTTTGTCCCACTTTTTCATCAAGATACATTTGGATTCAAGTTACAATTTTTGGAACAAGGGTGCAAAACATTCTTAACTTAGAAAAATTTTGACCTATTTTAGGCAGGATTTTTGCCTAACTTCATGGCCACTTTTCACATTCTTCCACTTGGAATTTCAACTTGCATTACAAATATGGATTGTAGTACACATTCCAAGCTTTCCAAAATGTCCAAGAACTCATCAAACAACCTTGTGGTTAGGGAGAATCGAATTTGGCAATATGAGCAAAAGTCACTTTGATTCATGGCCAAAGGCATGTTCATAACTTGTGCATTTTCAAACTCAGCATATGCAAGCTACATTACAGGCTTCTAATCTCATTTACACTCAAAAATTAAATGCTAAACCATTGTGCCAAGATGTTATTCTATGCATTTAGTCATTACACAAAGAGTTAAGCCTTAATTGGAAAAAGCAATTTATCCATTTTTGAAAAGTTACACTTTATGACAAATTTGCAATCCAAGTAGTACAAGGCAAATCCTTTTGGCACAAGTTCAGGAATATATCACACTGATCAAGAGAGATGGTTGCAGCATGATTAGGGGGCCTGCACAAGTCTAGAAACCAAGTTGACATTTTTTGCTTAAGTTAGAAGAAACCTTGCATTTTGTAACACAACACACATTGCTGCAACCACAAGCCAAAGTAAACTTGTTAAACACATTCCAAATATCAAACCCAAGCTAAGGCACGAGCTAACCACCTTCCAAACCTCAGCATTCATCAAAACACCCTCCTACTGCAAAAAACAGAGTCACCTCTGCAGTTGGACTTCCATAACTCAATCCATTCGTGCGCCTTGGCCAAAACCAGTTCATACACATTCCATACCACATATACAAACTATCCCAAGCATTGGACACGACCTGTAACACCTCTAACCAACTTCACCATTTTCACTTTTTCTGTTTTGCAGGTTGACTTCCATAGCTTGATTCATTTGGTTTCTAAGCAAGCTAAAGGTTGGAGAAGCATCCCTGACCTTCAAGCAAGCTGTACAAGTCCTCACATTGCCTTGAGAGTGCCTCCATTGTCAGACACGATCCAAGCTGAACAGGTAAGTTCATGGACTTCTATCTCTCAATCTAGGAAGAGTTAGCTTTAGGTTTATGAATGAAAAATGCTTTACTCATGGCCCTGAAGCTACACATATATTTACTTTCCATTTATATTGCATGTGCTGAGAGAATTTGGAACCTGAACATTAGAAAAAAACTTAGGTTAAGAATTAGGGATGGAGAAATTCTCTCTCATTTCTGAGAGTTAGATCAAGTTCTTGGTATGTATGGAATCATGGCTTAATGCTTGACATTTTTCATGTTATAAGTTTGTGCTAAAAGTCCAGGAATTAGGAGTTGTGGTTGAAGCAAGAGAGTGCGCGCATTTTCAAACGTTTGTCTGGAGGTTGAAGACAACCTCTCTTGGGTTGGGCGTGAGATTGCTTTTCCTTTTTGCACCACTGCATTTCACATGCACCCTCTGGCCCATTTTGAGTTTTATTTGTCATTTTTAATTTTTTCTTTTTGATTCTGATTTGTTATTTTTTATTAAAGCATAAAAAATATTAAAAATATTTTTCTCACTTTTTTACATTTTATTTGATATTTATTTGGTTTCATTTAGTTTTATATGTAAATAAATACAAAATACCTTTTATTTAAAAATACAAAAAAAATAATACAAACACTTTTATTTTCTGATTTTTATTTTATTTTACCCTTTGAAATTTTTTTATAAAAAATATACTTATTTTGTAAATATTAAATATTTTATTTTTGTACATATTTAATATATTTAATAAATAATAAATACTTATATATTTATTAGTCTATTTAGGTTAAAAACATAAAAATAATACATTTTCATTTTTTATTAATATTTAACTTAAAAAATCACTTTTTGACAATATACTTCCTTTTATTTATTTTTGTACATAATTAATAAATATTGCATATATTATATCATAAATACCTTTTTATTTAGCAAATTAGGGTTTTGCCCTAAAAACATAAAAAATACCAAAAATTATTTCATTTTATTTTTGTTTATTTGACACATAAAAAATACTTTTTACATACATATAAAAATCATTTTTGCATCTTGTATATTTATTTTATTTTATTTAATTATTGTGCAATTAAATACCTTGTAAAAATTCAATTTGGATGTAATAGTTTAGGTTTAATTTCTTGCTAATATACCCCCATTTGAACATTTGTACCCCCCATCCCATAATTTGTGTTGTAATAATTTAGGACCTTTAAATTCCGCATTTAAAAGCTTTCTAAATATGCCATGTTAGAATTAGGGTTTTGTATGCAAATCAAAAACAACAAATAGTTTGACCTAAATTCAAGATAAACAAGCATGAAAATGGACAACACTAATCACACTTGCACCCCTAGGGTTACTCCACTTGTTGCCTTCAATAATGGGCCATGTTGCATGTTAGGTATCTTTGGCAAAACAAAACAAATTCAAATGATCATAGTCCCTCGATGACGCTTTCAAAAGTTGCCTAAAAATGATCAAGTCCCTTAAAGGAAAAATTTCCCAAAGATACTTGGCACCATTGCAATCATGGTCTAAACGATGACCCGCGCCTGTCCCGTTCACATCCTAACACAAGATTGTCCACCAAATACAATGGTGGAACAAAATTGTTAAAAGGGTTAAAAACATAGCAAAGATCTTTGAGAAATTTAGGATAGATAGCTCTTGGTTACTTGCCAACTTGCAAAACAAAAACACTTGCCTATTTTTCAAAACCACACATCACAATACACTTTCAAAACAACTTTCAAAAACATGGAAAACTTTTCAAAAGACATACACCTTTGTATACATCCCAACATGGATCATTACAAAGGTTGCCACCACATTGGCCTCTTTTCAAAACATTTTTCAAACCCACACACAAAGCACCATTTCAAACAATTGAAAATCAAGGCAAGTTGATCTAAGGAAGTAACTAAGAGCCCATGGATAACCATGGATAGAAAGGGTGCTAATACCTTCTCTTTCTATAATCTACTCCCCGAACCCAAGAAAACATCTCAAAGGTTTTTGTTGTGCTTTTTAACCTTTCCTTAGGATAAAATAAAAAGTCGGTGGCGACTCTTGCTCAACCGAAACATTTGCGAAAACAAACGCAAAACCTCAAGTCAGTTCTCCCACCGTATCACAGAACTGGAGACTCTACTGGGGAAAACTTTTAAAGTGGAGTAACCTTAGGGCTTAGATCACCCTCTTGCATGATTAATTGTTGTTTTGATTGCTTTACATCTTGGCTCTTTTGTTTGGGTTTGAAATCCTACACCCGGATTTGGGGAAACATTCATAGATAGCAATACGTTGTGGAAACTGTGCGGGGTATACCGACACGGTTGAAGCAATAGCTATATTAGTGCGACATATTTGTGAGTACCGGTAACCCTTGAGTTTAATCAAGGAGAGTACGGGGCCGCTGAGTGATGTCACTAAGCACTAATGACCTAGAACCTTACTTGACCATCTTGGCCTTTCATTAGGGGTAGTGAGATGACCGGCTTTGGTGCAGTCCGAAGTTGGTAGATACTCGATACTACACTCATTGAGGGTTGTTTTCTTAGAATATTTTGGTCGCTAGTTAAGTGGCTAAACCAAAACAATGAACAATGAAAACAATCCAATGATATTGAGCTCCTTAGAACCCGGTTACTATTTATAGGACAGGTTTTTAAGCCAATTACACTCAAGAGGGTACTTACCTATGAAACCCCATGCAAGCCTGAAACTAGGGTTTTGTGTGATTTGCTTGTACATATGTTTGTGCATACATCATGAACATCATATGCATACACTAACCACTTCAAGGGTTTAGATTTTCATCTTTGTTCTTGTTTTGTAGGTCATGGAAATTCTTCGCAGGAAAACTATCCAAGTCAACCTTGTGAGAATCCCTCCTCAACTCAAAGAGCTCACATCAAGAATTCCGGAAAGCTCTCCCTTCAGTGAAAGACATGGTAGACTGCTCAGCTTAGTCAACACCAACATTGAAGAGGACATGGTAAAGGTGTTGTTCCAGTTCTTTGACCCCCTTCACCACTGTTTCACTTTCCCCGACTACCAGTTGGTGCCCACTTTGGAGGAATTTTCTCAACTCCTGAGAATTCCTATCCTTAATCAACTACCCTACAATGGTACGGAAAAGGAACCAAAGCCTGAAGATGTTGCTCAAGCACTACACCTACAGCCATCTGACATCAAGGGGCATTGGAAAACTAGAAGCGGTGACAAAGGTTTCTTGGCAAAATTCTTGTTTGAGAAGGCACAAGAGTGTTGGGATTCATTGGACCTACAAGTCTTTGAAGAAATTGTGGCACTCCTCATTTATGGGTTGGTCTTGTTCCCAAATCCTGACCAACGTATAGATACCAACGCCGTCAAGATCTTCTTATCCAGAAATCCAATACCAATATTGCTTGGGGACATTGTTCACTCATTTTACACACGAACAATGAGAAAGAGGGGTGTTCTCATGTGTTGTACTCCTCTCGTTGCAAGGTGGTTTATTTCGCACATCCCACAATCTGTCTTAAAGAATGACCAAGGCTTAAGGTGGTCACAACGGTTGATGACCCTCACTCACTCTGATGTACATTGGTGTTCTCGGTCCAGAGAAAATGTCATCATCGTTGATCGTTGTGGAGAGTTCCCTAATGTTCCATTACTTGGCATTAGGGGAGGCATTACCTATAACCCCTGTCTAGCCTTGAGACAATTTGGATATGCACGGAGGGATGGACCTCACGACATGTTGATTCCTGACCTAGTTTTTGACTTCGACAACGATGCGCAAGGACTTCGCCAAAGATTCATCAGAGCTTGGAGGATGCCTAACAAGGTAGACAGCAAGACACTGGGGCACAAGAACTCCACCCCTCTTGAGCCTTACCTCAAATGGGTACGAGCCCGAGCCCAGAGTCTAATGATGCCTTATCCTCATGTTCTCCCTGTGATTAAAGAGCCCGTTAAGGAAGGAGAGGTTCCCTACACCATCCTATATCCTGACATGCCTACATCGTGGGAGGAGGTGCAGAAGAGTTGGATCCAACTCAAGGAGGAATGGAACACTTTTGAAGCCAGCTTCTACGCCACTGAGAAGAAGGTTTTGGAGCTTACCCGCCGACTCCATGAGGAAGAGACCCTCAACACCTACATCGCACCAAAGAGGATGCGCAACGTCTTTTTACCTTGAGAAGTTTTTTGTAATATTTGGCCCATGGGGCATTTATGTACTGACAAATTTCTTCTTATTAATATGACGTGCGTTCTTTTTGTTTGCAACAATTTTGAACTTTCTAAATCCTTGAATGCATTGCATACATAAGCATACCATTCATCATGTGCATAAGCAGGTCTCTGCACCAGGTTTCCTTATCTTTATGCTGTTTATTTCAGTAAGATGGATCTCGAACAAACGGTCAAGGACTTGCAGTCTCAGAACTCACAGTTTCAACAACTCCTGACGGCTAAGTGAAAAAGAAGAAGAAGAGAATCGGGGTGGCTACCCTAGGAAGAAGGTTTGAGGGTGAAGCCAGAAGAGTGCTTGAATTTCCCCCTACATCTGAAGAGGGAACCAGTAAAGGGAATGCGGCTGCGGTACCTTCCGAATCCGAGGTTGAAGAAGAGGAGGCTGAAGAGGACGAAGACTACTCTGATCAACAATACCCGCCCACTGATGATAAGTACAAAGGTTTGGAAGACAGGTTGGCAGCTATAGAGCTGCAGAGAGTTCCTGGCTTAGATTTCGAAGATTTGGGATTAGTTGCTGGAATTGTGATCCCCCCGAAGTTCAAAGTGCCAGTTTTTGCAAGATATGACGGGTTATCCTGCCCGAAGATGCATCTCAGATCATATGTAAGGAAGATCCAACCTTACACTGAAGACAAGAATCTATGGATCCATTTCTTCCAGGATAGCCTTTCAGGGGCTCAACTCGAGTGGTTCTATCAGCTGGATGGAGCCAGTATCCGAAACTGGGAGGACTTGGCTACAGCATTTTATAAACAATATCAGTATAATTCTGACCTCGCTCCTACGCGTACCCAACTCCAGGGTATGTCACTGGGAACGGGCGAAGGATTCAAGGAGTATGCGCAAAAGTGGAGGGACCTGGATGGCAGGGTGCAGCCACCTTTGACTGACCGTGAACTTGTTGACATGTTCTTAGGGACCTTGTCTGGTCCGTTCTTTAACCATCTGATTGGTAATTCTTCTGTTGGGTTTACAGATTTGATCTTGACTGGTGAGAGGATAGAAGCTGGTATCAAGTCGGGGAAGATACAGAAAGGTGCCGCTGCGAGTACTGAGAAGAAGCCTTTCAATAAGGAAGCTAGTGTTGTTTATGGTCCTAGAAGACAAGTTAAGCCGGAACGCCGCCAAGCTGTCAATGCATTGGTAATTTTAAAGCCTGTTGCTGCTCCTCAGAAATACAACCAACCAAGGGGTGAGAGACCCAAAAGGCAGTACACTCGGCTCAGCATGACCCTGTCTCAGATTTTGCCGCAACTACTGTCAACCAATCTGGTAACTGTCAAAGAAGCTCCGAAGGTAGTGAACACAGCTTCTCCAAAGTACAACCCCAACGCCCGTTGCGCTTATCACTCTGATAGCCCCGGGCATACTACGGACGATTGTTGGGCTCTGAGGAATAAGGTTCAAGACCTTATTGATGCTAAGGAAATACAGTTTGAGGCGCCCGAAAGACCCAATGTTGTGACTGCTCCCATGCCCCAGCATGGAGTGAGTGCTGTGGAAGAAGACCGATATGTAGCCTCCATGGAAGAGATTGTTACTCTGTTATCGACTGTGAAAAGAAATCTGTTGCTAGCAGGTTTATTTCCGGGATGTGGTGAAGATTGCCTTCTATGTGTTGTTTCGCCTTTTGGTTGTCCTTTGCTGAAATCAGGTATCCAAAGCCTGATGGATAGCAAAGAAATCTTGTTCGAGAAGATTGTTGTTCCTGCTGTTCCTACTGAAGAAGTTTCTATTGTCACTATTTTCAACAAACCCCCCAAGGCTCCTTCAAAGAAGCCTGTCAAAATCATGTCCACTCAGAATATTGCTCCTGTCATCATCACAGTTCCGGGGCCTCTCCCTTATACATCCGACAAAGCTGTCCCATGGCACTATGGGGCAGATGTTTATGTTCTTGGAGTAAAGCAAAAGTTTGATACAAGTACCGGTGTCAGTAACATTACCGGGCCTGCCAAAATTACTCGCAGTGGTAGGCTGTTCTCGCCAGATATTTCGCCACCAGCTATTCAGAAACCTCTTATCATCACACCCGCAAGTGTGCATGTTTCACTTCCTAATCAAGTTCCTGTTTCTACCCCTGCTGCCGAGTCCTCTGATGCTCGAGTAAAAGGGATTGTTACTGATTTTCCTGCCCTGACGGAGGCGCCGAAGACGACCACTGTTGAAGCCTCCCAGCAAGAGATGGAGGAGATCCTCAAGATTATCAAGAAAAGTGATTTCAATGTTGTCGAGCAGTTGGGGCACACCCCCTCTAAAATTTCTATGCTATCACTGTTATTGTGTTCAGAGGCCCACGCCAAGGCTCTGATCTCCTTCCTGAAGATGGCCCATGTGCCACAAGAAACGTCCGCTGATCAATTTACCGATTGTGTGGCCAACTTGACTGCCGATAATGGTCTGGGCTTCTCTGACGCTGATCTGACCGCCAAAGGAAAGAACCATAACGATGCCCTGCATGTCTCCATTGAATGCAGGGGCACTACTCTTGCCCATGTGTTGGTAGACACCGGTTCTTCACTAAACGTATTGCCCAAGAAGGCCCTAGACAGATTGGATTGTGAGGGTTTGGAGCTCAAGCCCAGTAACATTGTTGTCCGAGCCTTTGACGGTTCGAAAAGGATGGTACATGGTGAAGTTGACATTCCAATCAGGGTTGGTTCTCAAGTTTTTGATTCTACTTTCTATGTGATGGACATCCATCCATCCGACTCTTGTTTGCTAGGGCGTCCATGGATCCACAAGGCTGGAGCTGTGACCTCCACACTACATCAGAAGCTTAAGTACCCGGTTAGGGGGAAGATCGTGACAGTTCAGGGGGAGGAAGAATATATGGTCAGCCACCTAAACTCGTTCCGGTACATAGAAATGGATGGGGAATTCATTGAAACCCCCTTCCAGCACTTTGAAGAGGTGCCTCAAACATTGGCATCAGCTGAAACTGTGATTGAAGACCCTCCTTTGAAGATGGCTTCCTTAAAGGATGCCCGGGCTGTGATTGAAAAGGGTGAATGCGCAAACTGGGGCCGACTTCCTGACTTCACTCCAAAGACCGACAAGTTTGGTTTGGGTTTCACTGCAGAGGCTCAGAGGGCTGTTCGTAAAGCAGGAATTGGAAGACCTCATGTGTTCATCACCAACCCGGGAGTGAATGCTATTGAAGACGAAGTGGAGGAATCTGAATTCGACAGCTGGATCGACCCAACAACCGACAGTGGACCAAGCAAATGGACTGCCAAAGACTTCACACCTATTACTTTTGTCACTCAGTAATGAACTCTTTTGTTTTCAATTTGTAACAAACAATATGTTGAAACTTTTATGGCTCGGTGTCCTACCCGGGGCACTGTGGCTCCATTTGTGAGGGCTTTTGTATGTCATTTTCATATATCATTAATCAAAACATTGGACGTTTGTTTCATTTCAAAATCTTGCGCTCCTTTTCTTTCTTTATTATATATTGAAAAACAGCTATATTTACACACACTCACTTATACAGGTTCCAATCCACTCTGGATCTCACTGGTAACGACTCTGCTACTGCCAGTTATGACTTCGAAAATCCGATCAACTTAGCCGAAGACGAAGGTGAAGATGATTGCGAAGTGCCTGGTGAACTTGCAAGACTGCTACTCCAGGAAGAGAGGGCCATTCATCCACATGAAGAGCCAGTGGAAACGGTAAATCTGGGTACTGAGACAGACAGGAAGGAAGTCAAGATCGGTGCCAATCTAGAGCTCAGTGTGAAACAACGGTTGATTCAGATGCTGCATGACTACATGGAAATCTTTGCTTGGTCTTATGAAGATATGCCTGGTTTGGATACCGACATTGTGGTTCATCACCTGCCTACCAAGGAAGACTGCCCTCCAGTAAAATAGAAGGTCCGCCGTATGCGTCCAGAAATGTCTGAGAAAATCAAAGCTGAGGTTATGAAACAATTCGATGCCGGGTTTCTAGCAGTGACTTTTTACCCTCAGTGGGTTGCCAACGTGGTTCCAGTGCCGAAGAAGGATGGTAAGGTCCGAATGTGTGTTGATTACAGGGATTTGAACAGGGCCAACCCTAAGGATGATTTCCCTCTGCCTCATATCGATGTTCTGGTTGACAATACTGCTCAGCATAAAGTTTTCTCCTTCATGGATGGCTTCTCCGGTTATAATCAGATCAAGATGGCTCCTGAAGACATGAAGAAGACCACTTTCGTTACTCAGTGGGGCACCTTTTGCTACAAGGTCATGCCATTTGGGTTGAAAAATGTTGGGGCAACCTACCAACGTGCCATGGTTGCTTTATTTCATGACATGATCCACCACGAGATAGAAGTGTATGTCGATGATATGATTTCAAGGTCCCAAACTGAGGAGGAACACCTTGACCATCTACGAAAGCTGTTTGACCGTCTGAAGTCGTACAAGCTGAGGTTGAACCCGAACAAGTGTACCTTTGGGGTGAGATCTGGAAAATTGCTAGGCTTCATCGTAAGCGACAAAGGCATTCAAGTGGACCCTGCCAAGGTGAAAGCCATACAAGAAATGCCAACTCCCAATACAGAGAAAGAAGTCAGAGGCTTTCTAGGACGGTTGAACTACATTGCCTGATTCATCTCACATCTAACTGCTACCTGTGAACCAATCTTCAAACTGTTGAAGAAAGATCAAGTAGTACGTTGGAATGATGAATGTCAGGCTGCTTTCGAAAAGATCAAAGAGTATCTCCAAGAACCACCCATTCTTATGCCGCCGGTTGAAGGGAGACCTCTAATACTATACTTGACAGTACTTGACAACTCAATGGGGTGTGTGCTGGGGCAGCATGACGAGTCTGGCCGAAAAGAGCACGCCATTTATTACCTGAGCAAAAAGTTTACCAACTGTGAGACTCGGTACTCACTGCTCGAGAAAACTTGCTGCGCTCTAGTATGGGCTGCCCGCCGGCTAAGACAGTATATGTTGACTCACACTACTCTGTTGATTTCAAAAATGGATCCGATAAAGTATATATTCGAAAAGCCTGCTCTGTCTGGAAGAATAGCAAGGTGGCAAATGATCTTGACGAAATATGACATCCAATACACGACTCAAAAAGCAATCAAGGGAAGTGTATTGGCAGACCATTTGGCACACCAGGCGGTGGACGATTACCAGTCAATGAACTTTGAATTTCCAGACGAGGACATCATGGTAGTGACTGATTGTGAAGTACCTGGACCGGATGAAGGACCTGAGGAAGGATTCCGATGGTCTATGCACTTTGACGGAGCCTCGAATGCTTTGGGTAATGGTATCGGCGCTGTGATCATATCCCCTAAAGGCACTCATACTCCACTCACCGCCCGGCTATGTTTCAACTGCACCAATAACATGGCAGAATATGAGGCATGTATCATGGGTCTTCAAGCTGCAATTGACTTAAGGATCAAGTTTCTGAGGGTCTTCGGAGATTTCTCTCTCGTGATCAATCAGATCAAAGGCGAGTGGGATACGAAACACCCAAATCTTATTCCTTACAAGGAGTATGTGCTGACCTTGCTTCCCCACTTCGAGGAGATAACTTTTGAACACTTCCCAAGAGAGGAGAATCAGTTAGCGGACGCGCTAGCTACGATGTCTTCAATGTTCAAAGTCAAATGGGACAACGAGGCGCCCCAGATCATTATCTGGAAATTGGATGAACCTACATATTGTTGTGATCTTGAGGCCGAAGAGGTAACAGAGAAACCCTGGTATCATGAAGTGAAGAGGTACCTTGAAGATCAAGAATACCCCGAGGGTGCATCTGTCAACGACAAGAAGTTTCTGAGAAGGTTTGCGGCAAAGTTCTTCCTCAGCAATGGCATTCTCTACAAGCGAAACCATGATTCAACCTTGCTGCGTTGTGTGGATAAGACTGAAGCAGAAAGGATCATGGCAGAGCTACATGAAGGTACCTTCAGGACGCATTCCAGTGGACACACCATGGCAAAGAAAATCCTTCGAGCAGGATATTTCTGGTCCACAATGGAAGCCGACTGTTATCAACATTCTCGGACTTGTCATAAATGCCAGATCTATGCTAATAAGGTGCACATTCCTCCGGTACCTCTGAACGTATTGACAGCACCTTGGCCTTTTGCAATGTGGGGCATTGATATGATCGGCGAGATCCGACCGACATCATCCAACGGGCATCGCTTCATCCTAGTCGCGATTGATTACTTCACGAAGTGGGTTGAAGCAGCTTCCTACGCCACCGTAACCAAGAGCGTCGTGGCACGGTTCATTCGGCACAACCTGATCTGTCGATACGGTATACCTGAGAGGATCATTACGGATAATGGTACCAATCTTAACAACAAGATGATCACCGAGCTCTGCGAGGAATTCAAGATACAGCACCACAACTCTTCTCCTTATCGGCCGAAGATGAACGGGGCTGTAGAAGCAGCAAATAAGAATATCAAGAAGATTGTGCAGAAGATGACAGTGACCTATAAAGATTGGCACGAAATGTTACTGTTTGCTCTTCATGGGTACCGTACCTCGGTACGAATGTCAACAGGGGCAACTCCCTTTTCCTTGGTCTATGGCATGGAGGCGGTATTGCCTATTGAAGTTCAGATAACCTCTCTCCGGATAATGAAGGATGCGGATTTGAGCGAAGATGACTGGATCCAGACTCGACTTGATCAATTAAACCTAATTGACGAAAAGAGACTCACTGCTATTTGTCATGGTCAGACAATCCAAAAATGGATGATCAGGGCATTTAACAAGAAGGTCAGACGACAAGAGTATCAAGTCGGAGATCTGGTAATCAAGCGCATCATTCTTCCTCAAAGTGATCCCAGGGGCAAATGGACCCCTACGTACGAAGGTCCATTTGTGGTTAAGCATATCTTCTCAGGAGGAGCCATGATTCTAACCACCATGGATGGTGACGACCTTCCTCACCCCGCCAATGCAGACATAGTAAAAAGATACTACGCATGAATAAAAGACCCGCTAGGTTGACACACCTAGGCAAAAATAAGGGCTTCCCAGCGAACCAAAAGGGTTCGGGCAAAAATAAGGGATGAAAATGAAAAAAAAATCTGTACACCCGGCAAGTCGAAAACCTGAAAAGGCGGCTTGGGCAAAAATGGGTATCCCGGTGGACTGAAAACCCGAAAGGGTGGTCCAGGAAAAAGTTAGGGATAAAGCGTAACACTATGTCTCATTGGATCACCTTGCATCCAGAATTCGGCATCAATTATCGGGCTCAGACGGCATCGATCAATCAACTTCATCTTCAACTAAGCAGCAAGGTGATGAGACGCTTGAAGACATAAAGGCGATAGCAGAGTTGGAACCCAGTGGGATTTATTTTTCACATAGCTGTTTTGTTTCTTTTCACAAAATTGTATAAACTCTATTTTGATCGGCGGCGTTCTCCTACTAGGACGTCAGCCTCTTGTACAAAAATGCCTATTTTCAGGCAAATTTCAAAATCAATACAAGTTCAATTTCTCAGACAAATTATCCATCGTTTTTCCTTTTTCTGTTTTGTTTTTCGAAGAACGTCCAATTTTCGTTTTTGATATATGCATTTGACATTAATTGCTAATCATGATTAGTTGCATGCGAAACAAAGGACTGATTACAGGTGACATCAGAAACAGGGGCAATGTAGAGTTGTCCAAGCAGTCCAGTTGCTCTGACCACCAAGGTACCAAGGTAGGTTCGGCTGAAGAACGTAACCAAGTTACCTCAACTCCCCACAGAGTAAGACCAGATTTCAGCAATACTTATCCCCAGGTAGAGTTGGTCTCTCATCAACCCTAAAAAGGAACATTATTCCCCTAGCAAGTCAGCGGTAATCTCCTCAAGTAGAGTTAGTCTGTCAGCCTAAAGGAAGTTGGGCATCCCCAGAAGATCTCAACGTTCCCCCAGTGGAGTATAGACATTCCTCAGCAAGACATCTGTCGACAATAGTTCCAGATTCGATTCCTGTATCTAGCCAGGGCACATCTGTGAACAACCAATTGTAGATTTTATACCTGTATCCAGCCAGGGCATATCTACATGAAGAGACTGAAGATCAACACCTGTAACAAGTCAGGAAAACATCTTTCTTTCTCAAAGTACGCAAGTGCTCGCTAAGGAATCTCTTACGCGATCAACACTTCCAAATGGCATCTATAAGCCCATTCCCGACGAGGTTCTATCACGTCTCCAGATGGCATCTATAAGCCCATCCTCCTATCCATCCTATCTCCAAATGGCATCTATAAGCCCATTCCCTCCATCACATTACTGATACTCCAGCATGCGAGTGCAAATTTCCGGGCACTCTAGTGTCCAATCTCCTTTTACCCTCGAGTCACGAAAGGCAAACTTGCCAATCTAACTCTTCAGATTCAAGAAGATTGAACAGGGGCAACTGTTGTACCCCAAAATTTTCCCTCCCATTTCCTCAACATTTTCTCACCACAAGACCCTTGGAGCTCAAGATCCAGTTAGGATTTCCTCTGCTCAAGACTTCTCCTTGCACTATTGACCCAAATTAGGGTTTGTATTTGCACAAAGACGTTTTGACCTAAAAGGCCCAAAGTGACTTTCATGCTTCATGTTGGACTCACAAGTTTATCCATACCAAGTTTCAAGCCTTGATTCCAATCTTTGCCCAGTCAATTGGACAGTTGACCTAGAAATCAGCTGTATTGGGGAAAAAGTCAACTGTGGTCAATTGACAGTCAAACCTCATGAAATTTGACCCACATCAACATTATGAACTCATATGGACCATTTGATCAAGTTTGGATCACAATTCCACAAGAAATTTGATCAGATCACCAAAAGGGCAAAATGGTCATTTTTAGGGTTTTGACTGCACAAAGGCAATTTTTGACTGTTTGACCTAACCAATGGCAAACCAAGCTCACATATGGACTCAAGGACTCAATTACATGGTCTTGACACATTCAACAAGTTCAAAAGATCCCAAATGCACAAGATTGACAGATGAATTTTCCAGTCAACTGAGCCAAATTTGACTGTATACTGAAAAGTCAAACTTTGACTTTTTGGTCAAAATCAAGTGTCAAGATTCATTTTTCATCAAGACATGCCAAAATATGAAACTTGTTCATCAAGAAATCAAAAATCAAAAATTAGGGTTTGAAATGAAGAATTTTCATAACTTAGAATTTTTCTAAGTTATGAAAATCCCTAATTTTTCCCTAAGTTTGTCCCACTTTTTCATCAAGATACATTTGGATTCAAGGAAAACGCAAAACATGAAAGTTGTAGTCCATTGCAAAATATACAACTTTTATTCACAAAGTTTCCTCAAAAGAAGCTTGTAGCTCAAGTTACAATTTTTGGAACAAGGGTGCAAAACATTCTTAACTTAGAAAAATTTTGACCTATTTTAGGCAGGATTTTTGCCTAACTTCATGGCCACTTTTCACATGCTTCCACTTGGAATTTCAACTTGCATTACAAAGATGGATTGTAGTACACATTCCAAGCTTTCCAAAATGTCCAAGAACTCATCAAACAACCTTGTGGTTAGGGAGAACCGAATTTGGCAATATGAGCAAAAGTCGCTTTGAATCATGGCCAAAGGCATGTTCATAACTTGTGCATTTTCAAACTCAGCATATGCAAGCTACATTACAGGCCTCTAATCTCATTTACACTCAAAAATTAAATGCTAAACCATTGTGCCAAGATGTTATTCTATGCATTTATTCATTACACAAAGAGTTAAGCCTTAATTGGAAAAAGCAATTTATCCATTTTTGAAAAGTTACACTTTATGTCAAATTTGCAATCCAAGTAGTACAAGGCAAATCCTTTTGGCACAAGTTCAGGAACATATCACACTGATCAAGAGAGATGGTTGCAGCATGATTAGGGGGCCTGCACAAGTCTAGAAACCAAGTTGACATTTTTTGCTTAAGTTAGAAGAAACCTTGCATTTTGTAACACAACACACATTGCTGTAACCACAAGCCAAAGTAAACTTGTTAAACACATTCCAAATATCAAACCCAAGCTAAGGCACGAGCTAACCACCTTCCAAACCTCATCATTCATCAAAACACCCTCCTACTGCAAAAAACAGAGTCACCTCTGCAGTTGGATTTCCATAACTCAATCCATTCGTGCGCCTTGGCCAAAACCAGTTCATACACATTCCATACCACATATACAAACTATCCCAAGCATTGGACACGACATGTAACACCTCTAACCAACTTCACCATTTTCACTTTTTCTGTTTTGCAGGTTGACTTCCATAGCTTGATTCATTTGGTTTCAAGGCAAGCTAAAGGTTAGAGAAGCATCCCTGACCTTCAAGCAAGTTGTACAAGTCCTCACATTGCCTTGAGAGTGCCTCCATTGTCAGACACGATCCAACCTAAACAGGTAAGTTCATGGACTTCTATCTCTCAATCTAGGAAGAGTTAGCTTTGGGTTTATGAATGAAAAATGCTCTACTCATGGCCCTGAAGCTACACATATATTTACTTTCCATTTATATTGCATGTGCTGAGAGAATTTGGAACCTGAACATTAGAAAAAAACTTAGGTTAAGAATTAGGGATGGAGAAATTCTCTCTCATTTCTGAGAGTTAGATCAAGTTCTTGGTATGTATGGAATCGTGGCTTGATGCTTGACATTTTTTATGTTATAAGTTTGTGCTAAAAGTCCAGGAATCAAGAGTTGTGGTTGAAGCAAGAGAGCGCGTGCATTTTCAAACGTTTGTCTGGAGGTTGAAGACAACCTCTCTTGGGCTGGGCCTGAGATTGCTTTTCCTTTTTGCACCACTGCATTTCACATGCACCCCCTGGCCCATTTTGAGTTTTATTTGTCATTTTTAATTTTTTCTTTTTGATTCTGATTTGTTATTTTTTATTAAAGCATAAAAAATATTAAAAATATTTTTCTCACTTTTTTACATTTTATTTGATATTTATTTGGTTTCATTTAGTTTTATATGTAAATAAATACAAAATACCTTTTATTTAAAAATACAAAAAAAAAATAATACAAACACTTTTATTTTCTGATTTTTATTTTATTTTACCCTTTGAAAACATTTTATAAAAAATATACTTCTTTTGTAAATATTAAATATTTTATTTTTGTACATATTTAATATATTTAATAAATAATAAATACTTATATATTTATTAGTCTATTTAGGTTAAAAACATAAAAATAATACATTTTCATTTTTTATTAATATTTAACTTAAAAAATCACTTTTTGACAATATACTTCCTTTTATTTATTTTTGTACATAATTAATAAATATTGCATATATTATATCATAAATACCTTTTTATTGAGCAAATTAGGGTTTTGCCCTAAAAACATAAAAAATACCAAAAATTATTTCATTTTATTTTTGTTTATTTGACACATAAAAAATACTTTTTACATACATATAAAAATCATTTTTGCATCTTGTATATTTATTTTATTTTATTTAATTATTGTGCAATTAAATACCTTGTAAAAATTCAATTTGGATGTAATAGTTTAGGTTTAATTTCTTGCTAATATACCCCCATTTGAACATTTGTACCCCCATCCCATGATTTGTGTTGTAATAATTTAGGACCTTTAAATTCCGCATTTAAAAGCTTTCTAAATATGCCATGTTAGAATTAGGGTTTTGTATGCAAATCAAAAACAACAAATAGTTTGACCTAAATTCAAGATAAACAGGCATGAAAATGGACAACACTAATCACACTTGCACCCCTAGGGTTACTCCACTTGTTGCCTTCAATAATGGGCCATGTTGCATGTTAGGTATCTTTGGCAAAACAAAACAAATTCAAATGATCATAGTCCCTCGATGACGCTTTCAAAAGTTGCCTAAAAATGATCAAGTCCCTTAAAGGAAAAATTGCCCAAAGATACTTGGCACCATTGCAATCATGGTCTAAACGATGACCCGCGCCTGTCCCGTTCACATCCTAACACAAGATTGTCCACCAAATACAATGGTGGAACAAAATTGTTAAAAGGGTTAAAAACATAGCAAAGATCTTTGAGAAATTTAGGATAGATAGCTCTTGGTTACTTGCCAACTTGCAAAACAAAAACACTTGCCTATTTTTCACAACCACACATCACAATACACTTTCAAAACAACTTTCAAAAACATGGAAAACTTTTCAAAAGACATACACCTTTGTATACATCCCAACATGGATCATTACAAAGGTTGCCACCACATTGACCTCTTTTCAAAACATTTTTCAAACCCACACACAAAGCACCATTTCAAACAATTGGAAATCAAGGCAAGTTGATCTAAGCAAGTAACTAAGAGCTCATGGATAACCATGGATAGAAAGGGTGCTAATACCTTCCCTTTCTATAATCTACTCCCCGAACCCAAGAAAACATCTCAAAGGTTTTTGCTGTGCTTTTTAACCTTTCCTTAGGATAAAATAAAAAGTCGGTGGCGACTCTTGCTCAACCGAAACATTTGCGAAAACAAACGCAAAACCTCAAGTCAGTTCTCCTACCGTATCACACATACCATGGCCAAGAAGATCTTGAGAGCTAGCTACTATTGGTCAACAATGGAGACTGATTGCCATCAACATTCAAGAACTTGTCACAAATGCCAAATCTATGCTGACAAGGTCCATTTGCCTCCTATCCCTCTGAACATCATGACCTCTCTGTGGGCATTTGCAATGTGGGGCATTGACATGATTTGAGAGATCAAGCCCACTGCTTCCAGTGGACATCACTTCATTCTGGTCGCTATTGATTATTTCACCAAATGGGTCGAAGCCACTTCATTTGCCTCAGTCACAAAGAGCGTAGTAGCCAGATTCATCAAACATAACCTCATCTGCCGCTATGGTATCCCCGAAAGGATCACCATCAACAATGGGACTAACCTCAACAATGCTATGATTACCGAACTTTTCACTCAGTTCGAGATCAAGTATCACAATTATTCTCCATATAGACCTAAAATGAATGGCACAGTCGAAGCAACCAACAAAAACATTAAAAAGATTGTGCAGAAGATGGTAGTAACCTACAAGGACTGGCATGAGATGTTACCTTTTTCTCTCCATGGCTATCGTACTTCAGCTAGAACATCAACTGGGTCAACTCCCTTTTCCTTAGTCTATGACATGGAATTTGTTTTGCCAATGGAAGTTCAGATCCCCTCACTAAGGATTATGAATGAGTTAAACTTGATTGACGAAAAATGATTGGCTATTGTTTGTCATGGTCAGACGTACCAAAAACGTATGACCAAGGCTTTCAACAAAAAGATCAAACCTCGAGTATATCAAGCTGGTTACTTGGTAATAAAGCGCATCATTCCTCCACAAGGCAACCCCGGAGGCAAATGGACTCCCACCTATGAAGGGCCATTTGTTGTCAAGAGAGTGTTCTCTGGCGGTGCCATGATGCTGACTACCATGGACGATGAAGACTTCTCGCATCCTGTGAACGCGGACATAGTTAAAAAATACTAGGCATAAGAGACCCGCTAGGTTGACACACCTAGGCAGAAATAAGGGCATCCCGACAAACCAAAAGGTTTGGGCAAAAATTAGGGATATATGCAAAAGATTGTACACTCGGAAAGTTGAAAACCGGAAAGGGCGACTTGGGCAAAAATGCGTATCCTGGTCGGCTGAAAACCCGAAAGGGCGGTCCAAGCAAAAATTAAGGATTGAAAGCGTATGACTATGTCTTGTGGAATCACCACAGTCGACTTTATCACCAAGGTCCAAGTTCAAATGGTCTAAGATCAATCTAATCAACTTCTGTCAACGGCAAGGGGAATTCGAAGTCATTGGAGAAATAATAGAGTTGGAACGCAATGGGATTATTTCCACATGGCTATTTGTTTTTGTTTTCAATCTTTGCTTTCCTTTTGACGATTTCCTCTTACTAGGATCTCCGTCTCTTTGTATAAAAACGTCTATTCATGAGCAAAATATCAATACAAATATACTTTGAAGTGCAAACTCTCTGTTTTTGTTTTGAATGCAAAGTTGTCCAATGGCTAAAATTGAACGAACATATGCATATGAACATAATTAAAACTATTTGGAACATATGACCTTCTAAGCAGTAGCAAGCATCTCTTTAATGTATATGGAATATCCCCATAAAGTTATTTCATTAGCATTATCCCCATTAGGACGGCTACAATAAACCTTTCCCCAACGGAGTTGCCCACAAAGTCTCTTTGCATAAATTGATCTCCAACCATAGTCTCAATCTCTTGGAAACTCTCTCCCTATCTAAATTGATCCTACAAGTAGAAGCCTTGCGGGTCTCTTCCTCAAAGAACTCACCTCGTCAGTAGTTCATCAATAGGATTTATTTCCCCAACATACAACAATCAGCAAATTCCCCCGGCATAGTCTATCCTCCCCAGCTGAGCCTGTCTTCCCCAACTAAGTTTATCCTCTCCAGCTTGAATTTTCCTTTCAGGCTATTAAAAATCATAGGGCCACAACCCCTAATCCCCAGTAAAGTCTTCAAGAAAACCTTTACTATCTCCACAAGATTCTATAAAGACTGGACCCGACCAGATGATAGTACAATTTTTAAGCTGCTATGAAGCCTGGACACGACCAGATAATAGTTAAATTTCTCAAGTCACTATAGAGCCTGGACCCGACCAGATAATAGTGTAACCTTTCAAATACTATGAAGCCTGGACCTGCCCAGATAATAGTCAATTCTCAAGATACTATGAAACCTGGACCCGACAAGATACTAGTTTAACTCTTAAAGATATAGAAGAACCTGGACTCAACCAAACTAGGGTTTAACTTTTTTTCCTCAGTAGAGTTTGCCTCTACCCCAGTAAGTTACTGTGAAGCCTGGATCCGACCAGATATCAGTTTTCAACTTCATATTTTCAAGAAAGTTATTGTGAATCCTGGATCCGACCAGATAGCAATTCCCCTCAGAAGTTTGTTGTGAAACCTGGAATCTAACCAGATAACAACTAAGTTCCAAGCAAGTTACTGTAAAGCCTGGACCCAACCAGATATCAGTTCAACTCTATCTCTTTATCAAGTTTATTGTGAAGCCTGGACCCGTCCAGATAACAATTAACTTCATCCACCTCAAAGTCTATGAAGCCAGGATCCAACCAGATATCAGTTCAATTTTGTCTATTCAAGCAAGTTATTGTGAAGCCTGGAGTCTGACCAGATAACAACTAGCTACCATCCCCAGCAAGACACTATGAATCTTGGACCCGACCAGATAATAATATAAATTTTCAAAAACTACGAAACCTGGACCCGACCTGATAGTAGTTACCACTTCAAGAAGTCTACGAAGCCTGGACTCGACCAGATAACAGTTCAAGTTCAAGAAATTTTTGTAAAGCCTGGAATCCGACCAGATAACAGTCAATTTATTTTCTTCCCCAGTAAGTTACCGTGAAGCCTGGATCCGACCAGATAGCAGTTGACTTCCTCATCCTCAGTGAATTGTTGTGAAGCCTGGACCCGACTAGATAACAGCTAACATTCAAGAGATATTCCCCAACGGAAGCATTCTGTCAACAAAGTTTGAAGATGTGTATATTATTCATCTCCAACAACAATCCAGGATTTAGCTTCCTAGAATTCTTCAGCAGTAGTCAGGGACTTATTTTCCCGAACAAACATGCATCCCACAATCATACATCATAGCATATACATACAAAATGCATTTAGCATGATCTCATTCATCTTGTGAATATCATGCATACATCTGCATTTAACTAACCCTTTTTCCCACAGGTAAAACATCAAGTTTTAGTATAAATCGACCAAATATTTGTGATGATACTTCTTCCAGTATTTACCATCATTCCTCCAAATGGCATCTATAAGCCCATTCCCAATACATCTTCGAGTGCAAATTTTTAGGCACTCTAGTGTTCAATCATCTTCCACCTTCAAGTCACGAATGACGGACCGCTAATCTAACTCTTCAGGTTTAAGAAGATTGAACAAGGGCATTTGTTGCACCCCAAAAAATTTCATCTCATTTCTCAAGTAATCTCTCACATATTTCCTTTTATTCAAGACTGCACAAGCTTTGATCAGCTCAAGACACCTCCTCTAGCACTAATGACTGAAAATTAGGGTATGAGGTTGCACAAGGACAAATGGACTGTTAATGCCCCATATGACTTTCATGGATCATTTTGGACCCTCAAGATTGATCATGTTAAGTTTCAAGTCTTGGATCACATTTTTGCTCAGTCAATTGATCAGTTGACCTAAAATCAACTATATTAGGGAAAAAGTCAATTGTGGTCAATTTGCAGTTAAACTTCATAATTTTTGATCCATATCAATATCATGAAGTCATATATGTCAATGATCAAGTTTTGATCATAATTCCTCAAGAAATTTGATTAGAACATCAAAAGGGAAAACTGGTCAAAATTAGGGTTTTGACTGAGAAGGTGCAATTTTTTATTTTTGACCTAGCAATTGACTTATTGGTTTAAGACATAACCTCAAAGATTAAAATGCATCATTTTCACCTAATGGCATGGCTCAAAACATTCCTCAAGATCAATTGATTGATAGTTGATTTTCAGTCAACTAATGAAAAGTCAACTGTGCACTGAAAAGTCAAACTTTGACTTTTTGATCACAATCAAGTTTCAAAGATCATAATTCATCAATACATGTAAAAATATGAAACTTGTTCATCAAGAAATCAAAAAGTCAATATTTCATTTTGAAAAGTCAAAATTTCAAGACTTAGAATTTTTCTAAGTGTTGAAAATTCATGATTTTTTCTCTATTTTGAGCCAAAGTTACACCATGATGCAAGATGATTCAAAGGAAACTTCCAACATGAAAGTTGTAGATCTCAATGAGATCTAAAAAATTGTAGAATATAACTGTTTCTAGAAATGCTTAGATTTCAAGTTATGATTTTATGATTTCAAGTTAATCCAAGCATTCAATGCATTGCCCATGCTAAATACCATTTTAGGAAGAAAGGCAACATTGCTATTTTGGAAAAGTGACTTTATGCACAAATCCACTCTTCTTGAGCCTCTAACTTGTTATTCTGAACACACACAACATGTATGCTCAGAAGCAATATGTTTAAAGCTTCTAAGCCACCCTATGAGCCATGTACTTGTGCATTGGAACCACATTTCTCAAGCTTACTTCAAAATCAAGCAAAAAGCCACAAACATGTGATTTTTAATTCTGATCAAATACAAGCCTCCAAACTTGTTTCTCATAAATAGAGGCCCTATTTGCAAGTTAACACACGAGCTTAAGCACCCTGAAACTCTCCCAAACTCCCTCAAGCCAGAAATTGTCCAAAAACTCCATTGATGCACAGATTCTGACTTTGAACTTGAAACTCAGAATATACTCGTGCGTTTCTTGGCCTTTCACTTCCAAAAGTTCCTAAACATCATCTATAAACAATCCCACACCCTGTTACGCGACTGTAACACCATTTTCATCAACCTCCATAACCAAAAACAGAGCACTACAAGTTGACTTCTCCAAGCCATTACAGCCATCCATTGCTCAAGCTAATCATTGCATTAGACTCCTAGGAACTTAAGGAAGCTAACCTGATCATTGCAACACATTGAATCAAGCTCATTTGCATTTCACGATTTCCAGTTTTGAGGTATCATTTTTGAACTTCTAATTTTTCATTTAGGCATTGTTAGACTTGTATTTGTGAAGATAAAATATAGACATCATTGCCTTGAAACTGTACATGTCCATAGATTTCATTTATATTGCTTAAGTAGTGAGAATTTTAAGTTTGAACTTTCGGACAAAGTTAGGTCAGAATTTGGTACCATTCAAAATTCATGCTTATCTTTGATTTATAGTTTTAGTAATTTACATTTCTGGAACCGTTGTGAAATTTGGAATAAGTTTGATGTTTACATTTTTGCAAATGGATGAGAAATGATGAAGTTGCATATGTTCAGGCTGGAGGTTGAAGATGAAGTCATTTTCAGGACTTGACATGTGTTATGTATTTGTTGTTTTGTTTAAGTTAACGGATGTATAACCACTCCAGTGGTAAGGCAACACACCTTTCATGCTTAGGGCGTGGGTTCAAGCCTCAACGCTGACATTTTTCTTATTTTTCACATGTTTCTCTCTTTTTTGTTTCAAACAGCTAGCGTTGGGCCTTCCATTTTTTGCTGACTCCTAACCCCCCAGCCTGCTTTCACACACCTGGCCCAACTTTTTATTATTTCATTTTTATTTATTTTCTTTTTTCTTATTTTATTTTATTTCAGTTTTCTCTTATTATTTTTTATTACTATTATTATTATTATTATCATTATTATTATTTTATTAATAAAAAAATCCAAAAATATTTTTATTTATTATTTTCATATTTATATGTTATTTTCTTTATAAAACAAAAAGAACAAAAAACATTTTCTTAATAAATTAATTTCTTTTTTTCTTAAATAATTAATATTTAGATTTAGGTTTAATTATTATTCTCTTTTATCTAAAATTAACTTAGAACTTAGGTTTCTTTTAATAAATTAATTTCATATTTATTTTATTAAACTTAAAACTTTTTCATAAAAAACCCTAAAAATTGTTTCATACTTAATTTCTTTTCTTAGTTAGTTTAAGTTTAATTTTATTTAATTTTTAATTAATCATTTTTCTTAATTAGGTCAAAGTTAAACCCTTTCACAAAAACCAAACAAAAATCATTTCTTTTTCCGTTTACATTCTTGCATTATTTTCTTTTCAATTCTTGTACATTATTCAATATGGTTGTAATAGATAATTAGGTTTAATTTTCTTACAATCCCCATTTGTAAATTTGTATACCCCTCTCCTAATGATGTAATAGTGTAGTAATTTTACATTCCGCAATTTATCACTTTAATATAAATGTTAGTAATTAGAGTTTGTATGGCAAGACTAAAATCAACAATTAGCAAATCCTAATTCAAGATAAATAATGCATGTAAATCAAACACATTTGCACACTTGCACCCTTAGGGTAATTCCACTTTATTGCCTTACAAAAATGGTCATGTTATGCATGTGGGATGTCTTAGCAAAAACAAATAAAAAATACAAGATCATAGTCCCTCGATGACGCTACAAATGTTGCCTTTCAAAATGATCTTAATCCCTCAAAAAGAAATGCTAAGATATCTCACAACATTGCTATCATAACTATACGATGATCCACGCCTGTCCCTTTACATCTAAAGATAAGACTTCTTACCAAATCAATAGTAAGATAGCAATATCAAAGGAAGGAAAAAATGAACAAAGTCTTTTGAGTAGGTAGATTGTTCCTAGTTGCTTGCTCATTTTCAAAATAAACATCCTTGCTTATTTTCCAAACAAACACCAAACACTTTCTAAAACACTTTCATACCATTTTCCAAACATGAAATATTTTTCAAAAGTCCAACACTTTGTATACGTTCTTACAAGTGAGAACTATTACAAAGTTTGCCTAAACGAAGACGCCTTTTCAAAATACTTTCAAAAACCACACAAAACACATTTTCAAACAAAAGCAAGTGATCTAGCAAGCAACTAAGAGCCCATAGATAACTATGGATGAAAAGGGTGATAACACCTTCCTTTTTCATAATCTACCCCCCGAACTCAAGAAATAATCTCAAAGGTCTTTCCTGCTCTTTTCAGCCTTTCCTTTTGTATAACAAAAAAGTCGGTGGCGACTCTTGCTAACCGCAACATTTGCGACAAAACAAAAAAAAAACCAAGTCAGTTCTCCCACTGTATCATAATTATACAGAAATCTTTGCTCCAGTCTCCAGGTTAGAATCTATCAGACTCTTAATCTCTTTTGCTGTAAATAAAGGCATCACTCTGTGTCAGATGGATGTCAAAAGTGCATTCTTAAATGGTTATATTGATGAAGAGTTTTATGTGCACCAACCCTCTGGGTTTGAAAATTCCAAACACCCATAATATGTTTTCAAACTAAAGAAATCACTTTATGGTCTGAAACAAGCTCCCGGAGCTTGGTATGAAAGACTAAGCAACTTTCTGTTAGAAAAGGAATTTACCAGAGGGAAAGTGGACACAACCTTTTTCTGTAAGACATTTAAGAATGACATCTTAGTTTGTCAAACTTATGTAGATGATATAATATTTGGGTCTACTAAACCTTCTTTGGGAAGAGAATTTTCTAAGTCTATGCAGGCAGAGTTTGAAATGAGCTTGATGGGAGAACTCAAATTCTTTTCGGGCATTCAGATCAATCAAACTCCAGAAGGAACCTACATTCACCAGAGAAAATACATCAGAGAACTTTTGAAGAAATTTGACCTATCAGAGTGTAAGCCATCAAAGACTCCAATGCATCCCACATACATTCTAGAAAAGGAAGAGGTAAGTAAAAAGGTAGAACAGAAGATGTACAGATGTATGATTGGTTCTCTCTTATATCTTACAACTCCAAGGCTTGACATTTTATAGTGTTTGCTTATGTGCCAGATTCTAATCAGATCCTAGAGAATCTCACTTAACAGCTGTTAAGCGATTTTTCAAATATCTGAAAGGTACTACTAACCTAGGTTTGTTTTATAAAAAAAAACAGTGAATATAATTTAGTAGGGTACTGTGATGCTGACTTCGCTGGAGACAGAGTAGAACGAAAAATTACTTCTAGAAGCTGCCAGTTTCTAGGAGATAATCTGATCTCATGGACCAGCAAGAGGCAATCCACAATTGCTTTGTCAACAACTGAAGCTGAATACATAGCAGCTGCTGGATGCAGCACATAGACGCTCTGGATGAAAAGTCAGCTTGAAGACTTCAACATATTTGAGAATAACATTCCTATATTTTGTGATAATACTTATGCAATATGTTTATCTAGAAATCCAATTTTGAATTCTAGGGCTAAGCATATAGAGATAAAACATCATTTTATTAGGGACTATATATAGAAAGGAATCCTTACTTTAAAATTTATTGACACAGACCATCAACGGGCTGATGTTTTTACAAAACCACTTTCTGAAGATAGGGTTAATTTCATTCTGAAACATCTCAGCATGAAATTATGTCCAGAATAAGAGTTTTATTTATATATTCATTAACCCTCATAACTTTATATTTTCCTTGTGAACATCTGATCAACATGTCTTAAGAAGTTAGGAGTAAAGTTGCATCAGAATCTATTTAAGAAGATCTGAACCTTTCATTTCAAAGATAGAGGCGTGCAGTTCACACTATCAACATCTGCCATTCTCTCACAAGCTACCTTTTAAGGTTGAACACGCGTTCAAATTCTGAAGGGTCTAAGGCTCTAATTGGATGCATTGAGACACGTGTCATTGGTAAATGTTTCTTATCTCCACGCAAACCCCTATTTTCATGTTTCATAATTGCAGTGCAATCATTAATTTGTTTTCTCTTTCTTACTAATTAAGTTTTCAAATTGGTTATAAATACACAATCACTATTACATTCACTTCTTCTCTCTTCTATTACTCTCTCTAGTTTTCGTTTTGCAAAAACCATTTTTCTCATAAATCTCAAACAAACAGTGTGAACAATGGCATCTTCCTCAAGCGTCAAAAATATTCAAAGTACTCCTGGTTCTTCATCAACAGCAAAACAGTATGAAGAACCAATAAGAACTTTTCTCACTCCAGTCGATTCTCTTGAAGTTTTATGTGAGCTTATCATCGACTTTGAAAGCTTGAAGGAGAGTGGGTTTGATCTTTTTGAAGATGTAACTGCTCAGGGATGGAACAAGTATTATGATCATATTCTAGGACCAGTGTTCCCCATTCTGGTAAAGGAATTCTGGATTCATACAACTTCCTCTAATCATCAAGTTACGTCTTACGTAATAGGGAAGAAGTTTGTAATTACTGAAGATTTGATTGGAAAGCTGATTGGGTACAATGGCGGCAGAATTAGGTGCAGCGACATGGCTGAGAAATGTTCTGACCTAAAATCCATAGCAAAATTTATTTTCATTTCTAGACAGCCATCCAGAAAGAATGGGGATTTGAAGGATTACTACAGGATATGGGCTAAGATCATTCTGGGATGTATAAACCACTGGAAGCCAACAAGCTCTCTTGACTACATCAATATTGATCAACAGTTTCTGCTGTATTTCATTTCATAGAAGACAAGAATAAATCTTCCTCACTTGCTTTTCAATCATCTGAGAACAAGCATGAAAGAAACAAGGGAAGAAGAAAGGACCAAGAGGGATTTGATACCTCTAGGCAGGTTAATCTCTAATATTCTGACTGAGAATAGATTGATAGAGCATCTGACAGAAGCTCAGCAGATTAGCACACTAGAGGCATATGCTGGAAAACCCCTTAATGCCAAGAATCTGAAAAAGATGAAGATTATTAAAAACATTAAGAAGGATCCAACAATTGCTACTCATGAAGTCATCACATCAAGGAGAATCCCTCTGAAAGATTTTCCTTTATTTTCTGATATTGAAGCTTCACCAGAAATTATGGTCAGATACTTAGAAGCTTGCAAGGAGGATGGAACTGCTCTAGAACTTAATATTCGTTATCTGCATAAGCAAGCTCCATATGTTGTGTTAAAGAAGTCCAGAAAGAGAAAAGCAGCAGGAGAAGGATCTTCTCAGAGGACTCCCAAAGCTGCTAAAAAGAAAGGTAACACTTCCTTTATTTTTGTTGTAGAATCAATAGCTTTTCCAACATCTGAAACACTCCCCTCTCAACCAACAGAAGATCCCTCACCTCTAAATTTTGAAGACTTTGATATAGAGTTTGATCCTTCTATAACCCTTGGAAACATCCTTAACGAACCTCACTCTCCCAATCCAAATCTAGAATAAAATCAGCCAGAACTTGAAAGAGTTCTTTCTGAAATTGATTTATTTGATCAAGATTTTCAAACTTCTAACCCATAAAATCCAAACCTTCATACTCCTCAACCATAAAATCCCAAACTTTTCACTCCTCAAACAGAAAATCCAAACTTTGAAACCCCTAAACCATAAAATCTAAATTCTACCGCAAACCAACCAGAATATTCTTTCACAGACTCTGATACCACCACCCCCATTCCTGGAATAAAAGAACCTCTTATGGTTCGTCAACCTCTCTCAACTCTAGACATTCCAGAAATACCATCACCTTATCATTCCACTCCACCAAACACACCTCGTTCACCAATCATCATTTCTGATTCACCTACTCCCTCTCCTATTAGTCGTCCAGATAATCACCTCAGAACAATCATTGATTTAGAAGCGCTGGACCACCTAGCCTCAACCTCTCATAAAATAGCCATTCCCAAACCTAAGCCGACTATAATTAAAACAGATGTTGGTAAGAACTTATTGATTTTTGAAACAGAAATAATGGAATGGGTTAACTCCTTGAAGCAAGCAAGTCTAGAAAATTCAAATCCTGCTGCTTCTGATTCTCATTAGAATCGGTTTAGAAGATGGTTCAACTCAGAATCCCAGAGGTTGAAAGAATTAAGTTATAAACTAGCTCAATAGAACTTCAGTGATCAGCTGAAAACTTTCAACGATCAAGTTCTGAGTCACTGGGAAAAGAAATCGATTCTTCTGCTGGACAATGCTCCCTGGAAAGAGCACCAACCTTCAGAAGTAATTGAACCATGCTCTGACAGTCTTCCTCTGGCTATTATTCAAGAAAAGGAAAAAAGAAAATGAAGAAGCAACTGAATCAGAAAATGATGCAGAGTGTTCTGAAAGACTTGCATCCTCTAAGGATACACCAGCTCCATCTTTGGTCATGCAAACTCTGGAAGAGTTAAAGAAGGAGAATGTCGTAATTAAAGAAAGATTGGATAAGTAAGAAGACACAAGCAAAGAAATCAAGGAAATGCTGGAAAAGCAAGGGGAATCAAGCATTCAGATTAAGAGCTTGTTGGAAGCGTTGTTCACACGACTACCCCCTCCATCTTAGATTTTTTTAACTTGTTTTCTGCACTCATTATCTTGTTTCATCTGGCTCTGCAAATGTTATTGAAATATATTTTAATATAAATCATCCTTTTTGACACTGAATTTTAGTGATTATATTGCTTTTTGATTCCTGACAAAAAGGGGGAGAACGTGAGATATTTTCAATAACAGTATACCAGGACAAGGTCTCAAACATTCTGAATATCTTAACCTCTCATTTTTTTCTGAAAGCATAACAGGAACAAAACTCTGATAAAGACAGAAGGAGATGCATCAAAAGCTCTGATCAGAATGAACTTCAGGGAAGTAATTCACCTCTATCTGAGTACTCAACTCAGGGGAAGACTCTCTAAAGCTTTATGTTCTGTCTATTTTTATTGAAAAATCCTAGTTTTTGTCATCATCAAAAATGGGGAGATTGTTAGAACATAGTTTGATTCTACAACCTTCATAAGAGTTTTGTGAATAACAAACACAAAGAACAAATATGCACTCTAAAATTGTGTTCTATTTTGTACAGAAGTTCTGACGGAAGTGGATCAGAAGTTAAGCTACAAAGGTGTTCATGCTGTGTACGTAGAATGATCTCAGAATTTTCTGATGAATGAATATCAGAACTTGCGCTAAGAGAAATACATCTTAACTCTGAACGGAAGTCTAACGCTACAAACATGACCTTGTGATTATGACTTCCCAAGTTTTAAAGAAAAGCAGAAAGAAAATTCCTTATGTTCTGAAGCGTTACTATTCCATCAAAGTTGTATCAATTGCAATGGCTACAAACGGACAAGGACCTTCATATTATGTAAAGTGCATTAACTGCCAATTATCAAGTTTCCATTTTCACAAGATTGTTGCGCCTATTTAAACAAGCAACAAGGTTAAATCGTTCACGATTTACATCACTGCTATTTCAAAATCTCAAAACACTGCAACTGCATATTCATACTATTCTCTAAAATTGTGTAATACATCACAAGGTTGTGATACCGTTTTTGTAACGAAAGATATCCTGTACACATATTAATTCTTACTTTTGTTAGTGAAATTCCTTGAGATAAACCGGGTTGTGGTTTTACTCAAGAAGACTTTGGAAGTTGTCAAAGTAGATTTGTAATCAATTTGATTAGTGAATTAAGACCTCGTTGGAGAGAGGCGAAATCACCTTGGCGGGTGGACTAGAGTACTTTGAGATCAAATGAATTAGGATAAAAATTATCGTGTCATTTGCATTAGATTTTAAAGTTACAATTCAACCCCCCTTATTGTGCCTTTCACTTCTTCAGGTTAGTGCAAGATCAACATTATACTGGTATTGCTTATAGAAAGAAGCATCCAAATCTTCCCAGGAATGGATATTGGTGCCTTCTAGTTGATAGAACCATTCCAACTGTGTTCCAGACAGGCTCTCTTGAAAGAAATGCACCCATAACTTCCTGTCAGCAATGCATGGTTGAATCTTCTGGACATATGATCTCAAATGAAGCTTTGGGAAAGAAAGACCGTCATACTTTGCAAAAGAAGAGACTTTGAACTTATGAGGAATGACAACTCCTGAGATTAAACCCAAATCCTCAAAACCCAACCCAGACACTTTCTAGTTCTCCATAGCATTTAGAAGATCTTCTAGTTGCTTGTATTTTTCATCAACAGTGGATATTGTTCATTCAAATAATCTTATTCCTCTTCATCAGAGTATTTAACAGGACCACCGTTGCTTTTTTCAGTTTCACCACTCTTATTGTCTTTATCATGTTCTTCGTCTTCGTCCAATGGAGTATCGGGATCCTGAACTCGCTTGACTGGAACCCTAAACCTTCTTCCCATGTTAAGGATGCCAGATGGTTTCTTTGTCTTTTTCTTCTTCTCTTTTATGATGATTTCCTTCAGTTCTTCCTGCCCCTTGGCTAAGTTCAGGAACATCTGTTGGAATCTGGAATTCTGAGCTTGGAGATCTTTGACGGTTTGTTCAAGAGCTATTTTTAATGAAATAAACATTAGGAAGATGAGATAACCTGTCTTGAGAATACATGTTATGCAATGATAGGGTATGTAAATCTATATGCGTGATACGGTGGGAGAACTGACTTGAAGGTTTTGTGTTTTATCACAAATGTTGCAGTTAGTAAGAGTCGCCACCGACTTTTCTTTTATCCAAAAGGAAAGGTGAAAAAGCACAGGAAAGACCTTTTAGATTATTTCTTGAGTTCGGATTGTAGATTATAAAAAGGGAAGGTATTAGCACCCCTTTCATCCATGGCTTTCCATGGGCTCTTAGTTACTTGCTAGATCACTTGCTTTTGTTTTAAATTGTGCTTGATGTGGTTTTTTGAAAATATTTTGTAAAGAGGCCATTATTTAGGCAATCTTTATAATGATTCTCGTTCGTAAGAATGTATACAAAGATGTTGATCTTTTGAAAATGTTTTCAATTTTGTAAGATGTTTGAAAGTGTATGTGTTTGTTTTGAAAATATCAAGGATGTTTATTTTGAAATGGAGCAAGTAATTAGGAGCAATCTACCTACTCAAATGTCTTTCTTGTTCATTTTATTTCCCTTTGACATTGTTGTCTTACCATTGATTTGGTAAGCAACCCTATCTTTGATTAGCAATGTTGCAAGGTATCTCAGCATTATTTTTGAGGGACTAAGATCATTTGTAAGGCAACTTAGATAGGGTCATCGAGGGACTATGATCTTGTATTTGCTTGTTTTTGCTAAGATACCTTACATGCGTAATGTGGCAATTTTGTGTAAGGCAACCAAGTGGAATAACCTAGGGGGTGCTTCTGTGCAAATGTATTATTTTCATGCTTGTTTTCATCTTGAATTTAGGGTTTTCTAAGTGTTGATTTTATTCTTTCCATACAAACCCTAATTACTAGCATTTGTATATAAAAGTGATAAATTGTGGAATTTTAAAGTTACTACGCTATTACAACATTGGTGGGGAGGGGGTATACAAATTCATGAATGGGGATTGCAAGAATTTAAAGCCTAATTAGTTTATTACAACCATATTGAATTGATATCAATGTACAAGGAAATAAATAAATACAAAATGAATAAATGTACAAAAAAAATGCAAAATGTAAAGAAAATGCATCTTTGTTTGATTTTCCTGAAAAAAGAGATTTTGTCTTAGCCTATATAAATAAAGAAAATAATTAATTAAATTTGAATTTTATTAAGAAAAGATTTTTGAATAAAACCCTAATTCTATTTAGTTGATTAAAAAAATAGGGTTAAGCAAAATGTGTGTTTTTTTGGCATTTTTGTCTTAAAAATATTTATAACATTATAAGATATATTTGGTCCTTTTTGTATTAAAATAATATAATTAATGGGTGTAAAGAGAAAATAAATATTAACCTAGTTCTAATTTAATTTACAAGATTGTTTAATAAAAATAAACAGTATTTAGTTAAATAAAAATATTTTGTGAGAAAAGTAAAATAAAATAAGCCAAAATATAAATCTATCATTTTTTGCATTTTTTATGATTTTTCAGTATTTAAAAAATATATTTAAGAAAATAAAAATAAAATAAAAAAAGAAAATAAATAAATTTGGACCAGGGGTGCCAAAAGCCTGCAGGGGGTTAGTAAGCAAAAAAAAAAAGAACAGGCCCAACAAAGCCCAAGCGCCTACAAAAAATCAGAAAAATGCAAAAATATGTAAAAAATGCAAAAGGGTACCACTGGGGCTCGAACCCAGGTCCCAAAGGTTACATGCACGCGGTTCTACCACTGGGGTGGCTATACATCCGTTAATACAAACAAAACAATAAATATGTAAGGCAAAACACGCTCTGAAGACTTCATCTTCAACCTCCAGCCAGACCAACTGTAACTTGCTCATTTCTCATCAAAAATGAAAACTGTAAACATGAAACTTGTAGCAAATTTTCCCACGATTCCAGAAATATAAAGTAATAAAACAATAGATCAAATATTAGTATGAATTTTAATGGCCCTAATCTGAACCCTAAAAATTTCAGAAATTTTAGTTTCAAAATTCTCCAAGCTTAAGCAAAATTAATGGAAACTATGGACATGGTTAGCTTTAGGGCAATGATATATATATTTTTTATCCATAAATAAACTATTGATGATGCATGTATGAGGAGTTTCAAGTTGAGAAAACTTATCTCAAAACTGGAAATCGTGTTTTGAGTTTGAGCTTATTTCAGGCAGTGGTGATGATCAGGTTAGCTTCTTTGAGGTCCTAGGAAGCTAATGCAATGGTTTGCTTGAGTTGAGAGTGGCTGAGATGACTTGGAGAAGTCAATATGTAGTGCTCTGTTTTTGGCTATGGAGGATATGGTAAATGATGTTACAGTGATGAAACAGGGACAAGGATAGGTTACACTTGATGTAAGGAAGCTTTAGAAACTAAAAGGCCAAGAAACGCATGAGGGAAATGTGAGTTTGATGTTCAAGGTCAGAAACTGTGCAACAATGGAGTTTTGGGGCAATTTCTGATTTGAGAAAGTTTTGGTGTATTTCAGGGTGCTTAAGCTCTTCCTCTAGATCACAAATAGTGACTCTATTTATAAACAACGAGTTTAGAGACCTCTTGTTAATCAGAATTCAAAATCACAAGTTTATGCATAACATGTGATTTTTGAGAAATTCAAGTTTCCATGCCTTGTACTTGGTTCATAGAGTTGTTCACTACTTTAAACACAATAATTATGACTTTGTAGATGGAGTGATCAAGAAAAACAATTTTGGATCTCAAGAAGCTGACTTTGTGCATAAAGCTTGCTTTACAAGAATGTATATGTTACTTTATCCCTAAAATGGCAAAGTGATTTGGACAAAGCTTGAAACACTTGGATAAGGGCATAACCAGTTGTGTAAACCATTAATTATAGAGTGAAAACAAGTTTTAGGCCTGTAAAGCAAATAATATTCAGCCTAGCACGAATTTGGTTCATGTGTTCATCAAAAATAACTTGTAATCCAAGCGACAAAACCCTAACTTCATCTCTTCGGTTCTCCCTACTCAAGAATGATCTCAAGGAGTTCTTGGATATTTTGGAAATCTTAAAATACGATTTACAAACAATCTTTGAATTTCTTTTGAAGATTCCCCTTGTAACTACATAAAAAATTTCCATGAAGTTGGGTCAAAATCCTGACCGAATTAGGGCAAAATTTCACTAAGTGTTTAGTTTCATGACCACATGTTCATAAAATTATAAATTGAGATCCAAGCACTTTTGGAAGAAGTTGTGTGAAGGAAATTTGTATATTTCATGGATATCTACAACTTTCATGTTGGAAGTTTTTCTTGAATCATCTTGCATCATGGTGAAAAGTTTGCTCAAAGTTATGAAAAAATAAGAAATTTCCAACACTTAGAAAAATTTCTAAGTTTAGAAATTTTGACTTTTCAAAGTGAAATCTTGAATTTTTGATTTCTTGATGAATAAGTTTCATATTTTGACATGTTTTGATGAATAATGATCTTTTGCACTTGAAATTGACCAAAAAGTCAAAGTTTGACTTTTCAGTATACAGTTGACTGGAAAATTCATCTGTCAATCCAATGGACTTGCAATGTTTTGAATCATGCCATTAGGTCAAAATGATTCAATTTGAATCTTGAGATAATTCCTTAAACCAATTGACCATTTTCTAGGTCAAAAATCAGAAATTGCCCTTTCCAAGTCAAAACCCTAATTTTGACCATTTTGCCCTTTTGGAGATTTGATCAAATTTCTTGAGGAGTTGTGGTCCAAACTTGATCAAATGATACATATGAGTTTATAATGTTTATGTGGATAAAAAATTATGGAGTTTGACTGTAAATTGGCCATGATTGACTTTTTCCCCAATATAATTGATTTTTAGGTCAACTGCTCAATTGACTGAGCAAAAATGTGATCCGAGGCTTAAAACTTGACATGAATGATCTTGGGGTTCCATGATGATCCATGAAAGTCATATGGGGCACAGAAAGTTCAAAAATATTTGTGCAATCTCAAACCCTAATTTTGGTCATCAATGCATAAGGAGGTGTCTTGAGCTGATCAAGCCCTAGTGCAGTCTTGAGCCCAAGGAGATCTTGTGAGAAAATTCTTGATAAGTGAGAGGGAAAATTTTGGGGTACAACAATATGCATGTGCAATGTATTCAAGGACCTTGTGAGATTTAAATTTGTTAATAAAAAAGGAAACAAAGAAACTTAGTAGTAAGTTCAAATTATAACTGCCTTTTAGACTTACAATGAAAATAAGATAGTTAAATTATGAAACTCCTAAGGTCCAAGGCATTAAGTCTCCCATGGACACTTCCTCTTTGTGTTGACATATGCATTAAGGCTCTGCTCTTCATGGATTCTTTTCGTCAACTTTAATACTTTCTTCTCACTAGCATAGAACTGAGTCTTAAAGGTATCCCTTTCTTCCTTGTGTTGAATACAAGACCTCTGTAGTTATTCAAAGTCAGTGGGCATATCAGGATGAAGAATGGTATGAGGAATATCTCCTTCAGCAACAGGCTTCACAATTACTGGTAAGATAGCAGGTTATGGCATTATAATATTTTGAGCACGAGACCTCACCAATCTGAGGTAGGGCTCCAAAGGGATGGAGTTCTTATGCCCCAAAGTCTTGATATAAATCTTTTTCACCATGCCCTAATCACATATAAACTTTTGACGGTAACCTTGAGGACCATTCTCGTAGTCGAATATAATACCCTGGATAAGCATATCATGAAGATCGTCTCTTCGAGCATAACCAAACTGACATAGAGCTAGAGAAGGGTTGTAAGTGATATCTCCCCTTATGCCAAGGAATGGCACATTAGGGAATTACCCAAAACGGTCAATAATAATGATGTCCTCTTGAGATCGGGAAAACCAATAGATATCTGAATGAGAGAGTGACATCAACCTTTGAGACCACCTCAAACCTTGTTCATTCTTCATCACTGATCGGGGAAGGTGCGAAATAAACCACCTGGTAAGTAAAGTTATGTAACACATGAGAGTCCCTCGCTTCCTCATAGTACGAGTGTGTAGAGAATGCAAAATATCTCCAAGCAAAGTAGGCACGAGACTATGAGTAAGAAATTATTTGATGGTGTTCACATCTATAAGTTGGTCCGGATTAGGGAATAGTACCAAACCATAGATCAACAAAGCCAAAATATCCTCAAAATCATGAAACTTCATGACATCTAGAAACAACTAAGCCGTCTCTATCTAAAATTTGGCAAGAATACCTTTAACTCCACTTATTGTTTCCCAATTAGATACAATGTCCGACCTCTTCAGATGTAAGGTTGCTGCAATATCTTCAGGTTTTAGAACATTTTGTAGACCGGTGAAGGGTGTCTGATCAAGAATAGGCACTCCAAGCATCTTAGAGAACTCTTCCATTATGGGCACCAACTGATAATCTGAGAAGGTAAAACAGTGATGCTTAGGATCAAAGAACTGGAACATGACACTTATCATGTCTTCTTCGAAACCAGGGGTAACCAAATTGAGTAGATATCCATACCTTTTGGTGAATTGAGAGTTTTTGGGAGCCTTTGAGACTAACTCCTTAAGCTTGGAAGATACCCTTATAAAGTCGATTCATATAGTATTTCTGCGAGCAGAAGCCATGACCTGCAACAAAAGACAAAGATGAATCCCTAGGTCCTTGAAACGGTTAGTGAAAATGTTATAATGTCATGATGTTATGTTTAAATAATCAAACATAAACAAGTCACACAAGAGCCCTAAGTTTAAAGGCTTGCATGAAGTCCATAGGTAAGTACCCTTCCCTATTAGAGTTAAGTTGGCTAAACCTATCCTAAAAATAGTAACCGGGTTCTAGGAATCTATCACCGATCTTTCTTACAGGCTTTATTTTAGCACGGAAACTGGCTTGCCACCAAAACACCCCGAGAGTCGCATCTCAATGAGCATAGAATCGAGTATCAACCAACCTTGGACTGCACTAAATTCGGCTATCTCACTACTTTCTAATGGCCAAGATGGGTCAATTAAGGTTCTAAAAGTAAGTTAGTGCTAACGACACCATGCAGAAGCCTAATGTTATCCTTGACTGACTCAAGGAACATTAGTACAATCCAAAGTGTCACACTAACCGTAGCCATCACTTCAACCATATCGGTCTATGCTGTATAGTTTTCATGATCTATTGCTACTTACCTAAGGCATCCCTAGATTTGGGTGTAGGATCTTACAAGTAAATAAACCCAAGCAAGCCCTTAAAGTTAAAGCATACAAAACACACAATTTAAGAAAGTAAAGTGATCTAAACTCTTAAGGTAACCCCTCTTTAAGTGTTTCCCCAACAGAGTCGCCAGTTCTGTAATACGGTGGGAGAATTGAATTTTTTAGCATTTTATCGCAAATGTTGCGGTTAGCAAGAGTCGCCACCGAATTTTATTTTATCCAACAAGGAAAGGGTGAAAAGAACAAGAAAGACCTTAATAGATTTTGAGTTCGGGGGGTAAGTTATGAAAAGTCAAGATGTTAGCACCCTTTTCATCCGTAGTTATCTACGGGCTCTTAATCGCTAGCTCAGTTTTGAAAATTTTCTTTGTGTATGTGATTTGTTTGAAAATAGTCCTCAAGAACGTGTACAAAGTGTTTGAAATTTTTTTTTTTTTGAAAATTATAATGTGTAAAAATGTTTTGTTTGTAAAAAAGGTTATGAGCAAGCGATTAAAAGTTCTTACCCACTCAAGGTCGTTCTTATTCTTTTCCTTCTCCGTTAGAGACAGTGATATCCATGCCATTAGTTGGTAGATAGCCTATCTATTGGATGTGAAGGGACAGGCGTAAGGTCATTATACGGTCATAGAAAGCAACTTGTAAGGATACTTTAGCTATTTGAAAGGACTGTCATCATATTATTCGTAGACAACAAGGGACTAGATCATCTTTTTATAGGCAACTCGAGATACATCACATGACTATGATATTTATTCGAAGGTACTATGATGATTTAATCGAGGTTCTTTGCTAAAGTACCCTTACTTTCGAGGGACATGACCATGTTTCCGAAGGCAACAAAGAGAGGTTACCCTAGAGGTGCAAAATGTGCAAAGGTGATTCAGTTTAGTTATATTATCTCGAGTTAAGGTTTTCTAACGTTTGTTTTTGTCTTTCCATACAAACTCTATTAGCATACATATAACAGTTATGTATACAGGTATATAAAATATAAGTGCAAAAAGTAAAGTCCTAAGACTATTACATGGCTTCAGGGCAGTTACAATATTTAATAAAACCTTGTGAGAAATTAAACACTAAACTATTACAATTTTTATATAACATATACACTTGTCTAAAAATAAATAGCAAATAAATAAAAATACATGTTAAAAATAAATTGAACGACTTATACTGGGGATTGATAATTGGAAGCTTTGTTCCGCTGGGGATAAAATTGCACACTGCGGGGTTTTCTGGAAATAACTTAGGGAGATTTCCCTATCTCTTAAAGCCATCAGTGATTGTCTTTCTGTTTTGTTTATTTGTAAATAGTAATTATTTTCAAATGCATATGTTCAAAAATAAATTATTGGACTTTTTGTAAACAAAACACAAGAATAAAAGAAAAACAGGTAATTTGCACTTCCAAAGGGATATCTTTGTATTGACTTTGAGTAAGTATTTTTGTACAATGAGACAAACATTCTAGTAAGAGAATGTCGTCGTAAAAAATGAAAATTTTGATACAAAGAAAAGATAGCTAGGTGTAATAATCCTATGGGGTTCCCATTCTGCTATAGCCTTCGTATCTCTGAGCATCTTGTCCATTTGTTGCCTCATCCGAAGATGATTGAATTGATCAGAACCTGAGTTTTTTAGTTGAAGCCAAAGGCCGTCTGTAAAGTGATCCAACGGGACATAGTCATACGCTTTAATTCCCTAAATTTTGCCTGTACTGCCCTTTCGGGTTTTCAGTCCACCGGGATGCCCTTTTTTTCCCAAGTCGCCCTTTTGGGTTTTCAACTTGCCGGGTGTACAGATTTTTTTGTTTTATCCCTAATTTTTGCCCGAACCTTTTTGGTTCGCTGGGATGCCCTTGTTTTTCCTAGGTGTGTCAACCTAGCGGGTCTCTTATGCGTAGTATCTTTTGACTATGTCTGCGTTTGCAGGGTGCGGCAGGTCGTTTCCATCCATGGTGGTCAGAATCATTGCTCCACCAGAGAATATGTTTTTGATCAAAAATGGTCCTTCGTATGTAGGAGTCCATTTGCCCCTGGGATCACCTTGTGGCAGTATGATACATTTGATCACCAAATCCCCGACTTGATACACTTGTCGTTTGACCTTTTTGTCAAAAGCCTTGATCATCCGTTTTTGATACATCTGACCATGACAGACAGTAGTAAGTCTTTTCTTATCAATCAAGTTTAGTTGATCAAGTCGAGTCTGGATCCAATCTTCTTTATTCAGCCCTGCATCCTTCATAATTCTCAGAGAGGAGATCTGGACCACAATAGGCAAGACAACTTCCATGTCGTAAACCAGAGAGTAGGGTGTTTCCCCGGTTGAGGTGAGTGCTGTGGCACGATATCCATGGAGAGAGAATGGTAGCATCTCATGCCAGTCTTTGTACGTGACTGTCATTTTCTGTATGATCTTTTTAATGTTCTTATTCGCGGCTTCGACAGCACCATTTATCTTCAGTCAGTAAGGGGAAGAATTGTGATGCTAGATCTTGAATTGTTTGCACAAGGAGGTGATCATAGTATTGTTCATGTATGTACCATTGTTTGTAATGATCCTCTCCGGGATACCGTAACAACAGATGAGATTCTGCTTGATGAACCGAGCGACAACATTCTTGGTAACTGAAGCGAAAGAAGTTGCCTCCACCCACTTGGTAAAATAGTCAATGGCCACTAAAATGAAGCAATGTCCATTGGATGTTGTTGGCTTGATTTCCCCAATCATATCAATCCCCCACATATCAAAGGGCCAAGGAGCCGTCAAGACATTTATAGGAACCGGGGGTACGTGCACCTTGTCAGCATAAATCTGACACTTGTGGCAAGTTCGAGAGTGTTGATAGAAATTGTCTTCCTTGGTAGACCATTAATATCCTGTCCGTAGGATTTTCTTTGCCATCGTATTCCAACTAGAATGGGTGCCAGAAGTGCCTTCATGTAACTCAGCCATGATCCTTTCAGCTTCAACCTTTTATATGCACCGAAGTAACACAGAGTCATGGTTGCGTTTGTAAAGAATGCCATTACTAAGGAAGAACTTAGCAGATAATCTCCTTATGAACTTCTTTTCATTGATTGAAGCTCTTTCTGGATAATCCTGAGTTTCGAGATACCTCTTGACTTCGTGAAACCAAGGCTGGTTCACTACTTCTTCAGTGTTAATCTCGTGATAGTGTGTTGGTTCTTCCCTTTGTTCAATGGTGATCTGGGGAGCCTCTTTATCCCATTTAAGTTTAAACATATATGACATTGTTGCTAGTGCATATGCTAGTTGATTTTCTTCTCGCGGGAAATGGTCGAAGGTAATCTTCTGAAATTGTGGGAGCAATGTCAAAACATGTTATTTGTAAGGGATAAGGTTAGGGTGTTTGGTGTCCCATTCCCCTTTGATCTGGCTAATAACCAAAGCTGAATCTCCAAATACATTTAAAGATTTGATCCCCAAGTCTATGGCAGCTTTGAGACCAAAGATTCATGCTTCGTATTCCGCCATGTTATTTGTACAATTGAAGTAGAGTCTTGTCGTAAAAGGATTATAACATCCTTCAGGAGATATGAGTACAACACCAATACCATTTCCGAGTGCGTTAGATGCCCTATCAAAAACCAGGGTCCATCGGGATCCTTGTTCAGGTTCGTCATATGGCCTAAATTCTTCACAGTTGTTTACCGTCATGATGTCCTCATCTGGGAATTCGAACTTTATGGGTTGGTAGTCTTCTACAGCTTGGTGAGCAAGGTGATCAGCTAGTACACTTCCATTTATTGCTTTCTGGGTAGTATGTTGTATGTCATATTCCCTCAGGATCATCTGCCATCTCGTTATTCTCCCAGATAGGGCAGGTTTCTCGAAGATGTACTTTATCGGATCCATTTAAGATATCAACAAGGTAGTATGGGTCAGCATATACTGTCTTAGCCGGCGAGCAGCCCATGCCAGAGTGCATCAAGTTTTCTCGAGCAGTGAATATCTTGTTTCACAGTCGGTAAACTTTTTACTCAGGTAATAAATAGCGTGCTCTTTTCGTCCAGACTCGTCATGCTGCCCCAGCACACACCCCATTGAATTTTCTAAAATAGTTAGATACATGATCAATGGTCTTCCCTCGACTGGTGCCATCAACACAGGAGGATCTTGTAGGTACTCTTTGATCTTGTCAAAAGCAATTTGGCATTCATTATTCCATTTGACTACTTGATCTTTCTTCAGTAGTTTGAAGATTGGTTCATAGGTAGCTGTCATGTGAGAAATGAATCTGGAAATGTAGTTCAAGCGTCCCAAGAATCCTCTGACTTCCCTCTCAGTACGAGGAGCAGGCATCTCTTGTATCACTTTCACTTTGGCAGGATCTACTTCAATACCCTTATTACTGACGACAAAACCTATGAGTTTACCAGACCTTACTCCAAACATGCATTTATTTGGGTTCAACCTCAACTTGTACTTATTTAGTCTTTCAAACAGTTTTTGTAAATGATCAAGATGCTCTTCTTCTGTTTGAGATCTAGCTATCATGTCATCCACGTAGACCTCTATTTTGTGATGTATCATGTCGTGAAATAGAGCTACCATGGCACGCTGATAGGTTTCCCCCGTGTTCTTTAGTCCGAATGGCATAACCTTGTAGCAGAATATCCCCCATTATGTGACAAAGGTTGTTTTCTCTATGTCCTCAAGCGCTAGTTTGATTTGGTTGTAGCCTGAGAAACCGTCCATGAAGGAAAACACTTTGTGTTGCATCGTATTGTCAACTAGAATGTCAATGTGGGGAAGTGGGAAATCATCCTTAGGGCTTGCCCTATTAAAATCTTTGTAGTCCACGCACATTTGTACCTTTCCGTCCTTTTTGGGCACGGAAACAACATTGGCCACCCATTGCGGATAAGAGGTGACGGCCAAGAATCCAGCATTAAATTGCTTCATGACTTCAGCTTTAATCTTTTCCGACATGTCGGTCGCATTCGACGGACCTTTTGCTTTACTGGTGGGCAATCCTCTTTTGTAGATAGACGATGTACCACAATATCTGCATCAAGTCTTGGCATGTCTTCATACGACCAGACAAAGACCTCAACATACTCGTGTAGCAACTGAATCAGACGCTTTTTGACACTGGGTTCCAGATTGGCACCCACCTTGACCTCTATTTTATCTTTCTCGGTACCTAGGTTGATTGTGTCCACTGGGTCCTCATGGGGCTGAATGGTTCTCTCTTCTTGTTGTAGTAATCTGGCGAGTTCCCATGGTACTTCACAATCTTCCTCACCTTCGTCTTCGGCTTGGTAGATTAGATTTTCAGAGTCACAAAAATCCGTAGCAGAACCGTTACCCATGGGATCCTGAATGGATGTAGACCTACATTGTGAGTGTGAGTGTGTGTAAGAGTATAGCTATCTTTGAAAGAAATGAAAATGTAAAAAGAAAAAACAATGAGCATAAAGTTTGTATGCAAAAGCGTCCATGATTCATTGATGTCATATGGAAATGAGATAATAACCCTTACAAATGGACCATTGTGCCTCAGGTAAGACACAAGGTTTTAAGAGTCTGAATTGTTTTAATATTACAAATCCAACAAAATGTAAAGACAAATTACTGTGGGATAAAAGTGATCGGGACAAAATCTCTAGCCTCCCAGTTGCTGAGACCACCACTGACAGTTGGGAAGATCCAATCCTCCAGGTTGCATCCATCTTCATCATCCTCTACCGCATTGACTTCATGGTTGCTGATCTTCAGAGGTGGTCCTCCAGCACAAGCGTAGCGTACAGTCTTCTGAGCACCTGAAGTGAAACACAGGCCAAACTTGTCAGACTTGTATGGGATATCTGGGAGTTGTCCCCAAATAGTGCACCCACCTTCTTCTATCACTGCTTTTGTATCCTTTAAAGATGACATCCTGAGTGAAGGCCTTGTGATCTTGGGAATAGCCCTGGTCACTGCCACATCTTGCGGGACTTCTTCAAAGTGTTGGAATGGAGTTTCAATGAATTCACCGTCTAATTCCACATATCTGAAGGAATTGAGATTGCTGATCATATACCCCTCTTCTCCGTGAACGGTGATAATCTTGCCTTGAATCGGACACTTCAACATTTGGTGCAACATAGAAGTAACAGCGCCAGCATTGTGGATCCATGGTCGGCCTAGCAAGCAGGAATATGAAGGGCGAATATCCATTACATAAAAAGTTGAGTCAAACATTTGGGTCCAAACTTTTATGGGAATATCCACTTCCCCATGCACCATCCTTTTTGAGCCATCAAAAGCTCTCACTATTATGTTGCTTGGCTTTAATGTCAATCCCTCACAATCAAGCCTATCAAGATCCTTTTTAGGCAACACATTCAGAGATGAGCCTGTGTCTACCAAAACATGAGCCAAGGTTGTGCCCCTGCATTCCACTGAGACATGAAATGCCTCATTATGCTTCCTTCCTCTTGGCGTTAAATCAGCATCCGAGAAACCTAAACCATTATCTGCAGTCAAGCTGGCTACGCATCTTGGAACTGATCGGCAGATGTTTCTTGGGGTACATGGGAAGTTTTCAAGAATTTTACCAAGGCCTTTGCATGCGCCTCGGAACATAGTAGTAAAGCCAGCATGGAAATTTTAGATGGAGTTTGCCCCAGTTTTTCAACTACATCGTAGTCGCTTCTTTTTATGATCTTTAGAATTTCCTCCATCTCTTTCCGGGCGGTCTCAGGGATAGCCAATGATTGTGCCCTCATCCGGACAGGCTCAATCAGAATACTTTTACCTCGAGTCTCGGTTAACTCGGTAGCAGGAATGTCAGTAGGAGTGATAGCATGGATTGTAACAACTTCGTCAGTTGGAGTATTAGCAGAGATGATTGTAGGACTGCGAATAGCCTTTGGAGGAGCAACAACAACAAGAATGATTACGGGTTCGGAAACAGCTTTTGGGGGAGAAATTTTTGGAGAGAATATCCTTCCTCTTCGGGTAACCTTGCTAGTCCCTGCAATATTACTAACATCAGAGTCAACTTTCTCAGAATTTGAATCTTCGGTAGCTGGCCAATCTTGCTTGATACAGTGGTAGTAGACATCCCCTCCATAATTCCATGGTACGGTTTTCTCTGACAAATACAGGACTGGTCCAGGCATTGTAATTATCAAAGGAGCTACTTTTGGAACTGATGTAATTCTAACGAGTCTTTTGGTGGAGACCCTGGAAGAATTGTCGGAAATGGTCACGATGGAAACATCATTGTAAGAAACAGGTGGAACAGAAGTCTTTTTTGAACAAAAATTCCTTGTTGTCTATTAGGCACTGAACGCGTGCTTTCAACAAAGGACAGCTAGTTGGTGAGGACAAACAGAAATGACAACTTTCATTACAGCCTGGGAAAACACTAGCATTCAATAAGTTCTTTTTAATAATCGGGAGTGGAGTCATAAGTTTATCAACTGAAGTAACAAACATATCTTCCTCAATGGCGTTGGTATTATGGCCATGTTTGGGAATAGGGGCGGAAATGACATTTGGCTTTTCTGGCGCATCGAATTTGATCTCTTTGGCTTCAATGAGGTCTTGTACTTTGTTCTTCAGCGCCCAACAGTTGTTAGTGTCATGGTCAGGACTCTCAGAGTGGTATGCACAGCGGGCATTAGGATGATAGTGAGGAGATGTTGTGTTAGGATTCTTAGGAGCTTCTTTCAAGGTCACTAGGTTGGATCTCAACTGATGTGGAAATACCTGAGATAGGGTCATATTAATTTAGGTGAATTGTCTAACTGGTCTTTCCATCCTTGGTTGGTTGTTTCTTTGTTGATCAGGCGCAAGTTTAGGAATCATAACAGCCCCCACCATTGGACGACGTTCGACCCTATCTTGATTTCTATGAGGATAAACAACAACCACTTCTTTCTTTCCGATAAATGGCTTCCTTATAGCAGTAGAGGATGTATCTTTTTGAATTTTTCCACTTTTTATCCCGGCTTCTACCCTCTCTTCGGACAATATCAGTTCAGTAAAACCTGCCAATGAACTCCCAATTAGGTGATTGAAGAAGGGACCAGACAAGATGCCTAAAAACATGTCTACTAATTCTCTTTCAGATAGGGGAGGTTGAACTCTTCCAGCCAAGTCTCTCCATTTTTGCGCATAATCCTTGAAGCCTTCATTGGAAACCATGGCCATACTCTGGAGTTGAGTACGGGTAGGCGCAAGATCAGCATTGTATTTGTATTGTTTGTAAAAGGCTGCAACAAGATCTTCCAAGTTATGAACATTGGCTCTTTCTAACTGGTAAAACCAATCAAGTTGAGTTCCAGACAGGATGTCTTGGAAGAAGTGTACCCATAAGTCTTTGTCAGCAGTATGGGGCTGGATTTTCCTCACATAGGACCGGAGATGCATTTTAGGGCATGAAACACCGTCATATTTGGTGAACACAAGTGCTTTGAATTTTGGAGGAATGACAATCCCCGACACTAAACCCGACTCCTCAAAGTCAAAGCCAGACACTTTTTGGATTTCCATTGCACTCAACCATTCTTCTAGATGCTTATACTTGTTGTCGGATGAAGGGTATTGTTCTTCAGAGTAGTCTTCTTCTTCCTCTTCCTCTTATAAATCATACTGAACAACTGTTTCTTTGCCATTCCCATCTTGATTGTCTTTCTCACTGGATGCCGTTGCAAAGTCTAAGGCCCTTCTTGTCTGCCCTTGGAATCTTCTTCCCATGTTCAGAATTCCAGTTATTTTCTTCGTCTTCTTTTTCTTCTCCTCAACCAGCAAGGTCTTCAACTCTTCTTGTCCTTTGGCCAGAGTTAAGAATAACTGTTGAAACTGTGCATTCTGAGCTTGAAGGTCCTTCACCATTTTCTCGAGATCCATCTTACTAAAATAAATAGTAGAGAGATGAGGAGACTTGTTGCAAGAAACCTGCTTATGTTATGATGAATGATAAATGCGTATGCAATGATTTTAAGTATTTTAAGATTCAAATTTGTTTTAGACAAAAAGGAAACACATGTTATATTAATAAATTAAAGCTTCAGTACATCAATGCCTCCTTGGGCAAAAAAAATACAAGAAACTCTAAGATAGAAAGGTAGTACGCATCCTCTTTGGTGCAATGTAAGCATTCAGAGTCTGCTCCTAATGAAGTAGTCTAGTGAGTTCCAAAACCTTCTTCTCGCTTGCGTAGAATTGGGCTTCAAAAGCATCTCGCTCCCCCTTGAGTTGTATCCAATCCCTTTGTAGGTCTTCAAGAGAAGTGGGCATGTCAGGATGTAGGATAGTGTATGGAACATCTCCTTCCATGATAGGCTCAATGATTACCGGGAGAATGGAGGGATAAGGCATCATAAGACTCTGAGCATGAGTTCGTACCCATTTGAGGTAAGGCTCAAGAGGCATGAAATTTTTATGCCCCAAAGTCTTGCTATCTACCTTTTTTAACATCCTCCAAGCTCGGATAAACTTCTGGCGAATACCTTGATCTTTGTTGTCGTAGTAAAATACCAAACCTTGAATCAGTATCTCATGCGGGCCATCTCTTTGGGCGTAACCAAACTGTCTTAAAGCTAAACAGGGATTGTAGGTGATACCTCCCCTAATGCCAAGTAAAGGGACATTAGGAAATTCTCCACAACGGTCGATAATAGTAACATTCTCTATGGATCGGGAACACCAATGGATTTCTGAATGTTTGAGCGTTATCAACCTTTGTGACCACCTTGAACCTTGTTCATTCTTCAATACAGATTGGGGAAGATGCGAAATAAACCATCTTGCCAAGAGAGGAGTACAGCATATAAGAACACCTATTTTTATCGTTGTGCGAGTGTGAAAAGAGTGTAGGATATTGTTGTACCCCAAAATTTTCCCTCCCATATTTCTCAATACATTTCAAGTGAGGTCCTCAAATTGCTCAAGGAAGTCCAAGGGTTGACCAAACAAACTCTCTCCTAAGGAAGTCTACCTCAAATTAAGGTTTCATTTTGAATCAAGATGTTTGAGTCCAAAGGATTCCAAATGATAACTATTGTCCTAATATGTTCTCAAGATCATCCATGTCAAGTTTCAAGCTTTACAGAGGAAGTTTGCTCAGTCAATTGCTCAAAAGCCTGAAAATCGACTATGCTAGGGCAAAAGTCAATTGTGTCCTACATACAGTCAAACTTCAAGATTTTTGGACAACATTCTAATTTTGAAGTATTATTCATCATTTGATCAAGGGTTGATCATGATTCCTCAAGGATTGCTCACAATTCATCAAAACCCAAAAGTCGCTAAATTAGGGTTTTGTAGGAAAAGTCAACTCAACTTTGACCAAGCATAACTTTCTCATACTTTATAAAAAATGACCCATCCAAAGCTGATTTTGAAGAGTATGTAATTCCCTACAATTCATCTTCATCTCCCAAGTTCAAAATATGCACTCACAAGAAGATATAAATTTGGACATTATAGGTCATTTTGAAAAGTCAACAAAAACACCTTTTTTGTCAAAGCTTCATACATGAACATGGAAGACTCAATTGAGATGAGACCAAAAGGGTTGCTTAGAGTACATCTTAAGCTTTCTAAAAAGTCCAGGAACACATGTCTAGGGTCAAAATTGAGAGAGTTATGCATTGGCAAAGTTGACCCTTTTTGCAAAATTGTCAAAAGTCAAATGTGGCCAAAATTTCAATTTTTGTCAAATGGGCCCAACTTTTTATGCTTGCATTGAGTTTGTAATGTCACCCACGACTCATGATCCTTTCCATTTGTTATTCTTTTATTTTTATCAATTATTTTGATTTTATTTCAATTAAATCAAATAAAATCAAAATAAAATCATGAAAATATCAAAAACTAATCAAAGCTTGAGATTTGGTGCATGTTTAGGTCTATTATACAGCTGGAGATGGAATCAAATCATGCAAGGATCATTTGGACACAAAAAGATTGTATTTGTCTTGATTTGGAAAGATTTTGTACAATGATCAAATCATGAATCAATGATCTTAATTGGAAAAGATTGGAAGCAAATTTGTAACCTAATTCCTTCTAGGGTACATAAGGAAGAGGTTCAGATCAAAAGAGAAGGGATTGGAGGCGTGCAAAGATGAAAGCAACTTTTAAAAAAATCAAGAAAAGTTGCAAACTGATTTCCTAGTTCCAGGCTTCCTCAAGCCATTCCAGTCACACAAATCGTTTCCTGGACGTTCTAGGATCCTATTCCAATCATTAGCAAGCTTCCTAACACCCAGAAACGCATTGTAAGTGTCCCACGATTTCCATACTTTCTTGAAATCGAATATCACAATTCTGACACTTTTGGCATGATTTATTTGCATATTCTTAATCCTTGAATAATTTGCAAGCTAATGGTTGTATTTAATTGCATTTTTATTGACTGCATACCAAGATGCCATGATTAGGGTTCCAACTTTGTTTTTAGGGATTCTTAATACAGGGACAATTGGCCATTAATAATGGTACCATAATGCTCTTGAGGTTACAACGAGCAGGTTGGTACCATTTGGTTGTGATTTATGATGCTTGCATAAGATTTTGGAGAAACACAGGCTTATACCTACACCCAGGTGACCGTAGGTAAAAGTCACAGAACTTTTAGCAACGGTGGAAGGAAGAAGAAGGGTAACATGGAACTCCCTGACTTGCCCATTCAAAATTTGGCGCGTTTGTAATATATTATTTTGTTTTTTCCATATAATGATTGTTTGTCATTCTTTGTACAACTAATCAAGCCAGCCCAGCTGGTAAGTGCGCAGTGTGATTATGCCAAAGGACCTGGGTTCGATCCCCAGGTCCCAACTTTGCTTTCTATTATTTTCTTTTACATGATCAGGTGCCCATGTGTCCAATAAGTCTATCATGCATCCTCAGCATCCATTCATCCAAATAATCCACACTCCAGATCAAAGGCCTGTCCTTGAGGGACCACTATAGGCATGAGTCAAGCACATGCACAGGATCTGGAAAGTCAAAGCAGGCCAAGTGTTGTTGGGCTTGATATTTGCAATCAGCCCCCCCTTCTTGCTAGCAACTACCAGGCCCATCCTATTTCTTTTCTATTTTTCTTTTTTAATTAATTTCTTTTATTTAATTATTTTCTAACCACAAAATTAATTTCTTTTTTACAAAAAAATCATAAAATCAATTTCACCAATTTAGAATTTAGGTTTTATTTTATTTTATCAAATTTAATTTAATATTAGTTTAAATCTAATTTAGGTTAATTCTAACTTTTTGTTTTGCATATTTAAAATCAATTAGAAAAATTAGGGTTAACTTGATTTAATTTTTATTTCTTTTCTCAATAAATACAAAATACAAAAAATAGGTTGATTTAATTATTTTTCTTAATTTAAATTAATTAGTAATTAGGTTTGTATTTATTCAATTAAAACCTTATTTTCTCAAAATAATAAAAAACAACACAAAAAATGAATTTTCTTCTTAAGTTTCAATTAGGTTTAGATGGGGTCAAAACCCTAATTCTCTCGTTTTCGTTTCATCGCGGGCGCTTGTTGTTTTGACAATATTAATGTAACTGCTCACAGTATGTAATAGTTTAATTAGGATTTTCTTTATTTATCGTTTTTATGGGTTTTTGGCTATGTAATTAATCCTCTACCCCGAAGCCTTGTAATAGTGTAGGTTTTATTTTCTCGCATTTTAATTCTCGCAAATATTAACTACTAGATATATGATAATAGGATTGTATTACAAGATTACATGACAATTTAAAATGGCTAGCAAACCCTAATGTGCAAAGATAATAACTGAAATCAAATCACTCGCACATGCGCACTCCTAAGGTATACTCTCACTTCGGTTGTCTCCGGTAAACGGTCATTAAGTATAGGGTGTCTTAGTAGTTATCCTCTTGTCTAAACAAAGATCAAATGTCCCGTTCGGAAATGTTGCCTCGGAAAGGTTGCCTCGGAAGTGTTGCCTCGAATATGATCTTAAGACACTAGGGTTATTACTAAGACGTCCTGTGATCGGTGAGAATGAGAACTGACTGTTTTGGAATGCTGGTTCGCGTTTGTGTTTCGCAAAATGTCGCGGTAAGCAAGAGTCGCCACCGTCTTTTATTTTCTCCAACAAGGAAAGGACAAAAGCATAGCAAAATTCCTTTTCGAGATGTTTCTCGGGTTCGGGAGGTAGATTATAGAAAGGGAAGGTGTTATCACCCTTTCTATCCATGGTTATCCATGGGCTCTTAGGTACTTGCTCATTATGTTTTCAAAATGTTTTGCTTTTCTTGTGTTTGTGGGTTTTGAAAAAGTTTTGTTTGAAAACTCCGATTTAACTCTTGTTTCTGTCCTCAAGAGTGTATGAAGTGTTGTTTGAAAACTTTTGTTTGAAAAAGTGTAAGTGCGAAAAGTTTGTTTTGTTTTGAAAGAGCAAGTACCTAAGAACCTCTACCTAATCAAAAGAAATTAAGCTGTGTAAATGTCCTTTAGACAGTACTATCCCACTATTGAGAAGTAGGTAGCACCGTTGTTGGATTTTTCGGGTCAATTTGATTAAGGGACATGTGGTCACTAAAGCAATGGTAGGACGCCTTAGCGGTAACACTAATGTCCTAGATCATTTTTTATCGAGGCAACCATTTCGAGGCAACTTTGATCTTTAGACAGGAGGGCGACCTCTAAAACTTCCTATACTCAATGACCACGTCGAGGAAACCAAGTGAGGCGTACCCTAAGAGTGGCATGTGCGAGTGTGTCAGGTTTCAGTTATGTTATCTTTGTACAGGTTATGGTGAGCTACGATTGATTTTAATTTAAGAGAGATCTTGTCATGCATAGCCTAGTTAGCATACATCTAGCAGTTAATAGTTGCGGAAAATAAAACTAAGCTATTACAAGGCGTCGGGTATTTACATCGCCAAAAACAAACCCTTGAAAAGTAAATTGCGGAAATTTAAATAAAAGCGGTAAAATATCCTAAGTTAAAGCTATTACATCCTCGGAGCAATTACAATTATATGGATCAAAATTATGAATCAAAACAATCATACGTGCGAGAAAAATTAAATCGGAGAGTTTTTAGGGTTTTGACCCTTTTTTGAGAAAGAAGGAGATTTTTGGTTATTTTTTGGCATTTAATTAAACCTAAACTAATTAATTAATAAAAATAAATATTTTTTTTGGTTTTTGAATGTTTTAAATAAAAAATATTGATTAAAAGTTATTAAAAACCCTAATTCTATGTTAATTTTATTTATTGTGAAAATATTATTATTAGGCCTAATTAAAACTAAACAAATTAATTATTTATTTATTTACAAAAATAAACTAATTAAATTTAATAAATTAAAATATCATATTTTTTAGTTTTCTGATTTTATTATGAAAATATTAATTTGTTAGTAATATAAATAATAATTATAAAAAATAATTAAATGAAAGAAATAAAAAAAAGGAAAAGAAATAAACTTGTGAAGGGGGGTGTTAGGCCCAAGAGGAGGTAGAGTCAACAATTCTTGGCCCATTATGCTTTCAGCCTGTTTGACTTTCTGAGTTGTCCACACGCTTGTTGACTGGAGACTATGGTGATCTTTCACTCATGGCCATTGGATTTAGACTTGAAGACATCTGGCGCACTGAGATTTGAGGAACATGGTGGTCTTCATACCTGGAAATCCATTGGAACATGTGCAAGAAAATAATAACAAGAATTTTGGGGGACCTGGGACTCGAACCCAGGTCCCAAGGGACATCCCACTCACGCTTCACCAACTGAGCCACGCTACATCTTTATTATTAATATATACAACAATTAACATATATCCAAACAAACGCTTATGCTCTGAAAAAGAATAAAACGCGCGCTAATTCAAATAGACCAACCATATGCCAACACATCAGCGTCTTCAACCTTGGTTCTGTGTAAACAAAATCAAATAGCGAGGGTTTTTAACCTCCACTACCTCCTGCAAGGAAAAATAGCGAATAGAAATACAGCAAACATAAATATTTCACGAGGTATGGGTTTTGATCGTCTTGGCCTCACGATTTCAACCATGTATCCCATTGGTCCTAATTTTTCCTGGATTGAAAAGCCCTATTTAAAAGCTTGAAAACCCTAGAAATTCAATCATGGCATCTTTCGATTTAGGGCACTATGGTTCAATTCATCCATTCCATTAGCTTTGTATGATCTCTAGCAATGCAAATCAGTCACAAAAACATGTTAAATGCGCATGAAATAAGATATACAGTTTTGAATAGAAATTGAAAACCATGGGACTGTATGTCGTGATTCCTTGAGCTTTGATGCTTGAATTTGATTGCAAATTGTTCCTGGTACCTCCTGCAATGTGTTTGGATGGACAAATCGCCTTGAAGTGGCCGAGAATGCAAGAACCAGTTTTTAGTTTTCTTGAAAATTCTTGAAATTGTATGGTCGTTTCTGCAGCCTTTCAATCGTGTCTTAGGGTATGGTTGGCTTGCTTATGTATAAGAGAATCAAATTAGGTCAAAATTTTGGATCCAACCCATGTGCATTGAAGATTAAATCCTTGATTGATAAATCAAATATTCTTGATTTTCATGATTGAACAAGTTGCCAAAATTGGAATTTTTGTATCTTTTTGATTGTGCACGAATTGGTCAGCATATTTTGATCATATTTGGTTCACAAATTGATTTAAAAATCAAATCTTGTATTTTCTTATGATTTAAATTAATTAAATAAATTAATATTAATTAAAAATCCATTTAATCAATAAATTTAAGAAACTAAATCCAATTTATCTTGGTGGGTCGTTCATAGGTCATGGGTGAAGTTTCAAGAAGAGATTTGAGGCCCGTTAGCAAAAAGAAGGTGTTTTGAGCAAAGTTGACTTTTGCAATTTCATGAAAATTTCCCAACTTCTCCAATGCATAATTTTCTCAATTTTGATCATATGACCATGTTCTTAGACATTTTGGAAATCTCTTGAAGTCCTCTAACAAATTCCTTTGGTACCATGTCATTTGGATTTACCAATCTCAAGTTATGGCCTTTGACTCAAAGTGTACTTTTGTTGACTTTTGAAATTGACCTATAATGTAAAAATTGGTAACTTCTTGTGAGTGCATTTCTTGAACTTGGAGTGTGAAGATGGATTGTATAAAATTGTATCCTCTTCAAAATGAGCTTTGGATGGAATTTTTCTGACAAACCTTGAAAGAGTTATGCCCTTGTCAAAGTACAGTTGACTTTTCTACTGTCCAAAAATAGTAACTTTTGCATCTTTGATGATTTTTGAGCTATTCTTGTGGAATCATGATCAAGACTTGATCAAATGATGATTGTGAACTCAAAATAAGATGTTGACCAAGAATTCTGACTTTTGACTGCAAAATGACCATTTTGCCCTTGCAGTTGACTGTAGATCAAAATGGAGCTTTTGACTATGCAAATTGGCACTGTGAGTCTTGAAACTTGGCATGTAGATGCTTGAGAATGTATATAGGCCTATAAGACTTGATTGAACCATTGAGAGCCCCAAATTCCTTAAAAGAACCAAAACCCTAAATTTGAATTGACTGCCTAATGAGGTGTTTTGACTATACAACCCTTGAGCAATCTTGAACCATTTGGAGATGATTCTTGACATATCTTGAGGAATATGGGAGGGAAAATTTTGGGGTACAACAGTTGCCCCTGTTCAATCTTCTTAAACCTGAGGATGTAGATTGGCTTGTGTGCCTTTCGTGATCCAAAGGTGGGAGATGATTGAACACTAAAGTGCCCAGAAATTTGCACTCGCATGGTATAGTATCAGCATGGCGATGTCGGGAATGGGCTTACAGATGCCATTTGGAGATTGTTGGTAGAAGGATGGGCTTATAGATGCCATCTGGTGATTGTTGGTAGGTAGTTTTGTCTTCGTTGACAGGTTGTCTTCATTGACGGGTTGTCTTCATTGACGGGTTGTCTTCATTGACGGGTTGTCTCTATTGACAGGTTGTCTTCATTGACGGGTTGTCTTCATTGACGGGTTGTCTCCATTGACAGGTTTGCATCGGAAAAATCTTTAGGAATCGACTTAGCTGATTTTGTCTCCATTGACTGTGTTCGGATCAGAAAAATCTTTAGGAATCGATTTAACTGGTTTTGTCTCCTTTGACTGAATTAGCATCAGAAAAATCTTTAGGAATCGATTTAACTGATTTTGTCTCCATTGACTAACTTGGCTTTAGAAAAATCTTTAGGAATCGATTTAACTGGTTTTGTCTCCATTGACTGGCTTCAGAAAAATCTTTAGGAATCGATTTAACTGGTTTTGTCTCCATTGACTGGCTTCAGAAAAATCTTTAGGAATCGATTTAACTGGTTTTGTCTCCATTGATTGGCTTCAGAAAAATCTTTAGGAATCGATTTAACTAGTTTTGTCTCCATTGACTGGCTTCAGAAAAATCTTTAGGAATCGATTTAACTGGTTTTGTCTCCATTGACATAATTTTAGAATCTAACTGCATCTTTCCTGAAAGGTAAAGGTCAGTCATATGCAATGCATGATATGGATCGAGCAATGATGTTCTCAACATAAATGAGATCGTATGATGTGATGCGTATATGCATGTATCATGATGTATGAAAATGTGATGTTTTAGCTGGGGAAAATAAATCCCGGATAGCTGCTGGAGAATGATGTTGAATTCTTCGCTTCCACTTGGGATGCTGAACGAAGATGATAAACTTGCACGAGAGGATGACTCCGTTGGGGAATAAACTGGTGAAGAGATTACTCTGTGGGGAATTACTCTGTGGGGAGGAGATGCTTTGCTGAGATTTTAACGATAACTCTGTTGGGGATTCCGTTGATAAGCTCTATTGGGGATTTTGATGATGAACTCCGCTGGGGATAGAAAGAACTTCGCTGAGGATGATCTTTCCGTTGCAACTTGCTGAGGATAACCCAGTTAGACTCTTGTGGGGGTAACCTCTGAATTTGGCTGAGGAGATGCACTTGTACTCTGCAGGGGACAAGCTTCTAGAATCTACTGGGTAAGATGATTCAACTCTGGCGGGGAAACTTTTTTAGACTGCGCTGGGAAATGGCTCCACTGGGGGTATCTTGTATTCCGCCGGGGAACATTCTTATATTTCGTTAACGCATATTAAGACTGCCAGGGATGCTTGCTGAGGAATATCTGTATACTCCGCTGGGGAATATTAAGATCTACTGGGGATACCCAACTTTTTTAGGGCTGATGATAGACCAACTCTGCTTGGGGAGAGTATTGTTGAACCCTTCGTAGTTGCAAGTCTCAGTGGAGGATAGCTACCATTATTGTCTTACTCTTGGGGAGTGAAGGTATCTTGGTCATATTCTTCAGCGGAACCTACCTTGGTACCTTGGTGGACAGAGCAACTAGATCGCTTAGACAATTCTTATTGCCCCTACTTCCGATGTCACCCGTAATTAGTCCTTTGTTTCGCATGTAAATATTTACGAGCAGCAATTAATGTCAAATGCATATATCAAAAATGAACATTGGACGTTCTTTGCAAAACAAAACAGACAAAGAAAAAACAATTTGCAATTTGTCTGAAAAATGAGCTTGTATTGATTTTGAAGTTTGCCTGTAAATAGGCGTTTTTGTACAAGAGGTTGACGTCCTAGTAAGAGAACGCCGTCGTGCAAATAGGATTTATACAATTTGTGAAAAGAAAAGAAAACAGCTATGTGAATAATCCCACTGGGTTCCAACTCTGCTATTGCCCTTATATCTTCAAGCATCTCATCACTTTACTGCTTAGTTGAAGATGAATCTGATTGACCGGTGTTGTCTGAGCCTGATAGTCGATACCGAAGTCCGGATGCGAGGTGATCCAATGAGACATAGTGTTACGCTTATCCCTAACTTTTGCCTGGACCGCCCTTTCGGGTTTTCAGTCCACCGGGATACCCATTTTTGCCCAAGCCGCCTTTTCAGGTTTTCGACTTGTCGGGTGTACAAATTTTTTTATTTTCATCCCTTATTTTTGCCCGAACCCTTTTGGTTCGCCGGGAAGCCCTTATTTTTGCCTAGGCCAGTCAACCTAGCGGGTCTTTAATCATGCGTAGTATCTTTTCACTATGTCTTCATTGGCTGGGTGAGGAAGGTCGTCACCATCCATGGTGGTTAGAATCATCGCTCCTCCTGAGAAGATGTTCTTAACCACAAACGGCCCTTCGTACGTAGGGGTCCATTTTCCTCTGGGATCACTTTGAGGTAGAATGATGCGCTTGATTACCAGGTCCCCGACTCGATACTCTTGTCGTCTGACTTTCTTGTTAAATGCCTTGATCATCCATTTTTGGTACGTCTGACCATGACAAATAGCAGTGAGTCTCTTTTCGTCGATTAAGTTTAATTGATCAAGCCGGGTCTGGATCCAGTCGTCTTTGCTTAGACCTGCATCCTTCATAATCCAGAGAGAGGGTATCTGGACTTCAATGGGCAGGACTGCCTCCATGCCGTAAACCAAGGAATAGGGTGTTGCCCCTGTTGACGTCCGTGCTGAGGTACGGTACCCATGAAGAGCAAATGGTAACATCTCGTGCCAGTCTTTATAGGTCACTGTCATTTTCTGTACAATTTTCTTAATGTTCTTATTAGCTGCTTCTATAGCCCCATTGATCTTCGGCCGGTAGGGAGAAGAGTTGTGGTGTTGTATCTTGAATTGCTCGCAGAGCTCAGTGATCATATTGTTGTTAAGATTGGTACCATTACCCGTAATGATCCTCTCTGGTACGCCGTATCGACAGATCAGGTTGTGCCGAATGAACCGTGCCACGACATTCTTGGTTACGGTGGCAAAGGAAGCTGCTTCAACCCACTTCGTAAAGTAATCAATCGCTACCAGGATGAAGCGGTGCCCGTTGGATGCCGTAGGTCTGATCTCGCCGATCATATCAATGCCCCACATTGCAAAAGGCCAAGGTGTTGTCAAGACGTTCAAAGGGACTGGAGGGATGTGCACCTTATCAGCATAGATCTGGCACTTGTGACATGTCCGAGAATACTGATAACAGTCGGCTTCCATTGTGGACCAGTAATATCCTGCCCGAAGGATTTTCTTTGCCATGGTATGTCCACTAGAATGAGTTCCGAAGGTACCTTCATGCAGCTCTGCCATGATCCTTTCTGCCTCAATCTTATCCACACAACGCAGTAAGGTTGAATCATGGTTTCGTTTGTAAAGAATGTCGTTGCTGATGAAGAACTTTTCCGCGAACCTTCTCAGAAACTTCTTGTCATTAACGGATGCACCCTCGGGGTATTCTTGATCTTCAAGGTACCTCTTCACTTCATGATACCAAGGCTTTTCTGTTACCTCTTCGGTCTCAAGATCACAGCAATGTGCAGGTTCATCCAATTTCCAAATAATGATCCGGGGAGCCTCATTGTCCCATTTGACTTTGAACATAGAAGACATCGTAGCTAGCGCGTCCGCCAACTGATTCTCCTCTCTTGGGAAATGTTCAAAGGTTATCTCCTCGAAATGGGGAAGCAATGTCAATACATACTCCTTGTAAGGAATAAGATTTGGGTGTTTTGTATCCCACTCGCCTTTGATCTGACTGATCACGAGAGCGGAATCTCCGAAGACACTCAGAAACTTGATCCTTAGGTCAATTGCAGCTTGAAGACCCATGATGCATGCTTCATACTCCGCCATGTTGTTGGTGCAGTTGAAACATAGTCGGGCGGTAAGTGGAGTATATGAGTCTTTAGGGGATATGATCACAGCGCCAATGCCATTACCCAAAGAGTTTGAGGCTCCGTCAAAGTGCATAGACCATCGAGATCCTTCCTCAGGTCCTTCATCCGGTCCAGGTGTCTCACAATCAGTCACTACCATGATATTCTCGTCTGGGAATTTAAAGTTCATAGACTGGTAATCATCCACTGCCTGATGTGCCAAATGGTCTACCAACACACTTCCCTTGATTGCTTTTTGGGTTGTGTACTGGATGTCATATTCAGTCAAGATCATCTGCCATCTTGCTATTCTTCCGGACAAGGCAGGCTTTTCGAAGATATACTTGATTGGATCCATATTTGAAATCAACTGAGTAGTGTGAGTCAACATATACTGTCTTAGCCGGCGAGCAGCCCATACCAAAGCGCAACAAGTTTTCTCGAGCAGTGAGTATCAGGTCTCACAATCGGTAAACTTTTTGCTAAGGTAATAAATAGCATGCTCTTTTCGGCCAGACTCGTCATGCTGACCTAGCACACATCCCATTGAGTTGTCCAGTACTGTCAAGTATAAGATTAGAGGTCTCCCTTCAACTGGTGGCATAAGAATAGGTGGCTCTTGGAGATAATCTTTGATTCTTTCGAAAGCGGCCTGACATTCATCGTTCCAACATACTACTTGATCTTTCTTCAGTAGCTTGAAGATTGGTTCACAAGTAGCAGTTAGATGCGAGATGAATCGGGCAATGTAGTTCAGCCGTCCTAGAAAGCCTCTGACCTCTTTCTCTGTCTTGGGAGATGGCATCTCTTGTATGGCTTTCACTTTGGCAGGGTCCACTTGAATACCTTTGTCGCTCACGACGAAACCTAGTAATTTTCCAGATCTCACCCCGAAGGTGCACTTGTTCGGGTTCAACCTCAATTTGTACAACTTCAAACGGTCAAACAGCTTCTGTAGATGGTCAAGGTGTTCCTCCACAGTTTGGGACCTTGCAATCATATCGTCGACGTATACTTCGATCTCATGATGGATCATATCATGAAACAGAGCAACCATGGCACGCTGATACGTTGCCCCAGCATTTTTCAACCCAAAAGGCATGACCTTGTAACAAAAGGTACCCCACTGAGTAACAAAAGTGGTCTTCTCCATGTCTTCGGGAGCCATCTTTATCTGATTATAGCTGGAGAAACCGTCCATGAAGGAGAATACCTTATGCTGAGCAGTGTTATCAACCAGAACGTCGATGTGAGGCAGAGGGAAGTCATCCTTAAGGCTTGCCCTGTTCAAATCCTTGTAGTCAACACACATTCGGACCTTACCATCTTTCTTCGGCACTGGAACCACATTGGCAACCCACTGAGGGTAAGAAGTTACTGCTAGAAAACCGGCGTCAAATTGTTTCATAACCTCAGCTTTGATTTTCTCAGACATCTCTGGACGCATACGGCAGACCTTCTGTTTTACCGGAGGGCATTCTTCCTTGGTAGGCGGGTGATGAACCACAATGTCGTTATCCAACCCAGGCATATCTTCGTAAGACCAAGCAAAGATTTCCACGTAGTCATGCAGCATCTGAATCAACCGTTGTTTCACACTAAACTCCAGATTTGCACCGATCTTGACTTCCTTTTTGTCCGTCTCAGTACCCAGATTCACTGTTTCCACTGGCTCTTCATGTGGCTGAATGGCCCTCTCTTCCTGAAGTAGCAGTCTTGCAAGCTCACCCGGCACTTCGCAATCATCTTCACCTTCGTCTTCGGCTAAGTTGATCGGATTTTCGAAGTCATAACTGGCAGTAGCAGAGTCGTTACCAGTGAGATCCAGAGTGGATTGGAACCTGTATATGTGAGTGTGTGTAAATAGCTGTTTTGCAATATATAATAAAGAAAGACAAGGAGCGCAAGATTTGAAATGCAAAAAACGTCCAATGCTCTTATTAATGATATATGAAAATGACACACAAAAGCCCTCACAAATGAAGCCACGGTGCCCCGGGTAAGACACTGGGCCATAAAGTTTCACAATATTGTCTGTTACAAATTCAAAACAAAGGAGTTCATTACTGAGTAACAAAAGTAACAGGGACGAAGTCTTTCGCTGTCCAGTTGTTTGGTCCACCGTTGGTCGTAGGGTAGATCCAGCTGTCGAATTCAGATTCCTCCACGCCATCTTCAATGGCATTTACTCCCGAGTTGCTGATGAACACAGGAGGTCTTCCAATCCTTGCACTACGAACGGCCCTTTGAGCTTCTGCAGTGAAACCCAAACCAAACTTGTTAGTCTTCTGAGTGAAATCAGGAAGCCGGCCCCAGTTTGCATACTCACCCTTCTCAATAACAGCCCGGTCATCCTTTAAGGAAGCCATCTTCAAAGGAGAATCTTCAACCACAGTCTCAGCTGATGCCAGTGTCTGAGGAACCTCTTCAAAGTGTTGAAATGGGGTCTCAATGAACTCCCCATCCATCTCTATATACCGGAACGAGTTGAGGTGGCTGACCATGTACTCTTCCTCCCCCTGTACTATCACAATCTTCCCTTGGACCGTGTACTTCAGCTTTTGATGGAGTGTGGAGGTCACAGCTCCAGCTTTATGGATCCATGGACGACCCAGCAAACAAGAGTAGGACGGTCGAATGTCCATCACGTAGAATGTAGAATCGAAGACCTGAGAGCCCACTCTAATTGGAATATCGACTTCACCATGCACCATCCTCTTAGACCCATCAAAGGCCCGGACAACAATGTTACTTGGATTTAGCTCCCACCCTTCGCAATCCAACCTGTCTAGAGCTTTCTTGGGAAAGACGTTCAATGAGGAACCAGTGTCAACCAGCACGTGTGCAAGAGTAGTGCCCCTGCATTCAATAGAGACATGCAGGGCATCGTTATGGTTCTTCCCTTTAGCAGTCAGATCAGCATCGGAGAAACCCAAACCATTATCAGCAGTTAAGTTAGCCACACAATCGGTAAACTGATCAGCTGATGTCTCTTGTGGCACGTGGGACGTCTTCAGGAAGGTAATCAGAGCCTTGGCATGGGCCTCTGAACACAACAACGGTGATAACATAGAAATCTTGGATGGGGTTTGCCCCAGTTGCTCAACTATATTATAATCACTCTTCTTAATGATCTTCAGAATCTCTTCCATCTCCTGTTTGGAAGCTTCAACATTGATGGTCTTTGGCGCCTCCGTCTGGGCAGGCATATCAGTGGCGATCCCTTTGCCCCGAGCATCAGATGACTCGGCAACAAGGTTAGAACTAAGAGCTTGATTAGGAGGGGAAGTAGGCACACTTGCAGGTGTGATGACAATAGGTCTCTGGATAGTTGGTGGCGCAATATCTGGTGAGAAAAGTCTACCACTGTGGGTGACTTTAGTAGGCCCGGTGATGTTGCTGACGCCGGTATTAGTATCAAACTCTTGATTAACCCCAAGAACATAAACATCTGCCCCATAGTGCCAATGGACAACTTTGTCAGAGGTGTAGGGAATAGGCCCCGGAACAGTGATGATTATGGGTGCAATCTTCTGAACAGACATAATTTTGACAGGCTTCCTCGAGGGAGCCTTGGGAGAATTGTTGAAAATGGTAACAATGGAAACTTCTTCAATAGGGGTGGCAGGAACAACAATCTTCTCAAATAGGATTTCCCTATTATCCATCAGGTTTTGGATGCCTGACTTCAAATATGGGCAACCGGTAGGTGAAACAAAACACAGAGGGCAACCCTCACTACATCCTGGAAATAAACCGGCTAGCAACAGGTTCCTCTTGACAGTCAACAGCGGGGTGACAATATCATCCACAGAGGCTACAAACAAGTCTTCCTCTACAGCATTTACTCCATGTTTGGGCATGGGAGCATTCATAACATTAGGCCTCTCGGGCGCTTCGAACTCAATCTCTTTTGCATCAATCAAGTCTTAGACCTTATTCTTCAAAGTCCAGCAATCATCCGTATTATGCCCCAGGCTCTCAGAATGATAAGCGCAGCGGGCGTTGGGGTTATACTTTAATGATGTAGTATTCGGATTCTTTGGGGCTTCCCTTAGAGTCACCAAATTGGTCTTCAGCAACTGTGGCAATATCTGGGACAAGGTCATGCTAAGACGAGTGAACTGCCTTCTAGGTCTCTCTTCCCTTTATTAGTTGTGATGCTGAGGGGCACCAGCAGGTTTTGAAATGACCACCGCGTTGACAGCTTGGCGGTGTTCAGATCTATTTGGTCTCGTTGAACCATAGACAGCACTGGATTATTTCTTGAACGGCTTCTTCTCAGTGCTTGATGAAGCACCTTTCTGTATCTTCTCAGCCTTGATACCAACTTCAATCTTCTCACCAGTCAAGATAAGGTCTGTAAACCCGGCTGAAGAGTTTCCAATCAAATGGTTAAAGAACGGACCAGACAGGGTCCCCAAAAACATATCAACAAGTTCACGGTCAGTTAAAGGTGGCTGCACCCTTCCGGCAAGGTCTCTCCACTTTTGAGCATACTCTTTAAACCCTTCACCCGTCCCTATTGACATACCCTGGAGTTGGGTACGCATGGGAGCGAGGTCGGAATTATATTGATACTGCTTATAGAACGCCGTAGCCAAATCCTCCCAGTTACGAATACTGGCTCCATCCAGCTGATAGAACCACTCCAGCTGAGTCCCTGAAAGACTGTCCTGGAAGAAATGGATCCACAAATTCTTATCAGCTGTGTAAGGCAGGATCTTCCTTACATACGACCGGAGGTGCAGCTTTGGACAGGAAGCTCCGTCATATTTGGCAAAGGCAGGTGCCTTAAACTTATGGGAAATCACCACCGCAGAGGATAAACATAGGTCTCCGAAGTCCAGCCCGGGCACGTTCTGTATCTCCATGGCGCTCAAGCGGTCCTCCAACTGTTTGTACCTATCCTCAGCAGGAGGATACTGTTCCTCATCATAATCCGTCTCGTTGTCGGAGACCACGGGGCTAGGAACCCTTCTCTCTTGTGGACTGTCTTTCCCTACAGATGAGGTAGTCAGATCAACCTCATTCTGCAGTCCGTTTCCAAACCTGCGTCCAGTGTTGAACAAGACGATCCTCTTCTTCTTCTTCTTCCTCTCTTTCAGAATCAGAGTCTTCAAATCCTGTTGACCCTGGGCTAGGCTCATAACCAACTCTTGGAACTGGGCATTCTGGGCCTGGAGGGCCTTGATAGCTTGCTCAGTGGAAGGTTCAGTAGACATGATGATTGTTGAAATAAACAGCGAAGAAGATAAGTGACCTGTAAAAGGGTACCTGTTATGCATATGATGAAATGAAATGCGTATGATTTATGTTTTCAAAGACAATCGGGATTCAAATTTGTAGACAAGAAAGGAAACACACTTTATTAGATTTAACTTCGGAATTTAAATTATTCAACAAAATGCCCTTAGGCGTTACAAGAATGGAAATACTGAAAAGTAAATAGAACCGTAAAAGGAATCATCAAAAGTCCATCAATGCTCCCATGGCTTCTTCTTCTCAGTGCGGATATAATCATTCAGGATCCGTTCATTCTCCAATTGCTTAGTCAGCTTCTGGATCTTCTGTTCTTGTTCATTGAACCTTTCCCGATAAGAATCTCGTTCTTCCTGCAGTTGCACCCAAGACCTCTTCAGTGTGCCAACATCAGTGGGTGTATGAGGATGAAGAATAGTTGGAGGAACCCCATCTTTATCAGCAGCTTCAAGAGTAATAGGTCTGACAGCTTCGTAGGGCATACCTAACTTCTGGGCACGGATGCGGACCCATCTAAAATATGACTCCATTGGCAGAGAAGTCTTTGGTCCCAACTCATGTGGGTCAGATTTGTGACCTCTATCCCAAGCCCTGATGAATCTACGACGCAGCTCGTCGCTATCTACCTGAAAATCAAAGACGATATGAGGTACCAGCATCTCATGAGGCCCTTCTCTCCTGGCTCTTCCAAACTGACAGAGAGCTAAGCATGGGTTATAAGAGATTCCTCCACGGGTTCCGATCAATGGAACATTAGGATACTCTCCACAACGATCAATGACGGCCACCTCATCTAAGCCTCTGAGAGTCCAAATAATGTCTTTATCAGTAAGATACATTATCCTATGAGCCCAGCCCCTTCCTTCTTTGTTCTTCAGTACGAACTTAGGGAGGTGCGAAATAAACCACCTCGCCAATAAAGGAGCACAACACAGTGGAGTTCCCCGTCTTCGGGCAGTACGAGTATAGAGCTGATAAAGGATATCACCCAAGAGAGTGGGTACGGGATTCCGAGAGATGAAGATCCTTATGGCATTAACATCAACAAAGGTGTCAGGATTTGGAAACAATACCAGACCATAGATTAAGAGAGCCAGGATGTCCTCGTATGCTTTGAAGTCTAAGTCATTCCAGAAACAATTAGCTTTGCCGACCAGAAACTTAGCCAAAAATCCCTTAACTCCACTTCTAGTCTCCCAGTTAGCCATTACTTCTTATTTGGTCAAGTGAAGGGCTGCAGCAATCTCTTCAGGCCTGAGAGTCTTTTCCCAACCGGTGAATGGAGTCTGTTCCAAAACAGAGATACCAAGCAACTCAGAGAATTCTTCCAGGGTAGGGACCAGCTGGAAGTCTTGAAAGGTGAAGCAATGGTATAGCGGATCATAAAACTGGACTAGGACACTCATCATTTGTTGGTCCCACTTTGAGGTGACTAAACCGATAAGAGAACCATGCCTCCTGATGAAGGAAGTAGTGTTTGGAATCCTGTCAACCAATTCTTTAAGCAAAGTAGGTGGTTGAACAAAGTTGAGCCAGATAGTATTCCTACGCATGGGCATCATGATGTGTTGCAAAATAGAGCAAAGATGAAGCCTTCTTGTCTTTGAAATGGGTTAGTCCTTATGCAGGATGTATACAATGTTATGATGTTATGATAAAGGCACACCACAAGTATTCACAAAAGGCAAACATGGTAAAGGCACACAAGTCACACAACAGAGCCCTTAGATTTTAGGCTGGCATGAAGTTTAGGTATTAACCTCTTTCAGTTTCAGTTGGTTAAGACCTGTCCTAAAAATAGTAATCGGGTTCTAGAGGATCTCAATATCACTGACTACCCTCAATCGGTCATAATTCCAGTTTAGCAACATTTTCTTGCGGCCGGAACCATCGCGAGAGTTTAGTCTCAATGAGCGTAGCATACTGCTACTGTTCTATGGCCAAGTTGGTCAATTTAAGGTTCTAAGGTCAGTTGGTGCTTAATGACTCCTCAGAAGACCCATATTCTCTTTGTTCCAACACAAGGGATATCGGTACAGACCAAGGTGTCACACCAACGTAGCTACTGCTTCATCCGTTTCGGTCTACGCCGGACAGATCCCTCACAGTTTATTGCTACTTACCTAAAAAGGGTACCCCCAGATCCGGGTTAGGATCTATAAAACTCTGATACAAGCCCACAAAATTTAAAGCATACAATTGAAAACACAAGTGATCTAATCCTAAAGTACACCTCACTTATAAAATCCCCAGCAGAGTCGCCAGTTCTGTGATCGGTGGGAATGAGAACTGACTATTTTGGAATGCTGGTTCGCGTTTGCGTTTCGCAAAATGTCGCGGTAAGCAAGAGTAGCCACCGTATTTTATTTTCTCCAACAAGGAAAGGACAAAAGCACAGCAAAATTCCTTTTCGAGATGTTTCTCGGGTTCGGGAGGTAGATTATAGAAAGGGAAGGTGTTAGCACCCTTTCTATCCGTGGTTATCCACGGGATCTTAGGTACTTGCTCATTGTGTTTTCAAAATGTTTTGCTTTTCTTGTGTTTGTGGGTTTTGAAAAAGTTTTGTTTGAAAACTCCGATTTAACTCTTGTTTCTGTCCTCAAGAGTGTATGAAGTGTTGTTTGAAAACTTTTTTTTGAAAAAGTGTAAGTGCGAAAAGTTTGTTTTGTTTTGAAAGATCAAGTACCTAAGAACCTCTACCTAATCAAAAGAAATTAAGCTGTGTAAATGTCCTTTAGACAGTACTATCCCACTATTGAGAAGTAGGTAGCACCGTTGTTGGATTTTTCGGGTCAATTCGATTAAGGGACATGTGGTCACTAAAGCAATGGTAGGACGCCTTAGCGGTAACACTAATGTCCTAGATCATTTTTTATCGAGGCAACCATTTCGAGGCAACTTTGATCTTTAGACAGGAGGGCGACCTCTAAAACTTCCTATACTCAATGACCACGTCGAGGAAACCAAGTGAGGCGTACCCTAAGAGTGGCATGTGCGAGTGTGTCAGGTTTCAGTTATGTTATCTTTGTACAGGTTATGGTGAGCTACGATTGATTTTAATTTAAGAGAGATCTTGGCATGCATAGCCTAGTTAGCATACATCTAGCAGTTAATAGTTGCGGAAAATAAAACTAAGCTATTACAAGGCGTCGGGTATTTACATCGCCAAAAACAAACCCTTGAAAAGTAAATTGCGGAAATTTAAATAAAAGCGGTAAAATATCCTAAGTTAAAGCTATTACATCCTCGGAGCAATTGCAATTATATGGATCAAAATTATGAATCAAAACAATCATACGCGCGAGAAAAATTAAATCGGAGAGTTTTTAGGGTTTTGACCCTTTTTTGAGAAAGAAGGAGATTTTTGGTTATTTTTTGGCATTTAATTAAACCTAAACTAATTAATTAATAAAAAGAAATATTTTTTTGGTTTTTGAATGTTTTAAATAAATAAAAATGATTAAAAGTTATTAAAAGCCCTAATTCTATGTTAATTTTATTTATTGTGAAAATATTATTATTAGGCCTAATTAAAACTAAACAAATTAATTATTTATTTATTTACAAAAATAAACTAATTAAATTTAATAAATAAAAATATCATATTTTTTAGTTTTATGATTTTATTATGAAAATATTAATTTGTTAGTAATATAAATAATAATTATAAAAAATAATTAAATGAAAGAAATTAAAAAAAAAGGAAAAGAAATAAACTTGTGAAGGGGGGTGTTGGGCCCAAGAGGAGGTAGAGTCAGCAATTCTTGGCCCATTATGCTTCCAGCCTATTTGACTTTCTGAGTTGTCCACACGCTTGTTGACTGGAGACTATGGTGATCTTTCACTCATGGCCATTGGATTTAGACTTGAAGACATCTGGCGCACTGAGATTTGAGGAGCATGGTGGTATTCATACCTGGAAATCCATTGGAAGATGTGCAAGAAAATAATAACAAGAATTTTGGGGGACCTGGGACTCGAACCCAGGTCCCAAGGGACATCCCACTCACGCTTCACCAACTGAGCCACGCTGCATCTTTATTATTAATATATACAACAATTAACATATATCTAAACAAACGCTTATGCTTGGAAAAAGAATAAAACGCGCGCTAATTCAAATAGACCAACCATATTCCAACACATCAGCGTCTTCAACCTTGGTTCTGTGTAAACAGAATCAAATAGCGGGGGTTTTTAACCTCCACTACCTCCTGCAAGGAAAAATAGCGAATAGAAATACAACAAACATAAATATTTCGCGAGGTATGTGTTTTGATCGTCTTGGCCTCATGATTTCAACCATGTATCCCATTGGTCCTAATTTTTCCTGGATTGAAAAGCCCTATTTAAAAGCTTGAAAACCCTAGAAATTCAATCATGGCATCTTTCGATTCAGGGCACTATGGTTCAATTCATCTATTCCATTAGCTTTGTATGATCTCTAGCAATGCAAATCAGTCACAAAAACATGTTAAATGCGCATGAAATAAGATATACAGTTTTGAATAGAAAGTGCAAACCGTGGGACTGTATGTCGTGATTCCTTGAGCTTTGATGCTTGAATTTGATTGCAAATTGTTCCTGGTACCTCCTGCAATGTGTTTGGATGGACAAATCGCCTTGAAGTGGCCTAGAATGCAAGAACCAGTTTTTAGTTTTCTTGAAAATTCTTGAAATTGTATGGTCGTTTCTGCAGCCTTTCAATCGTGTCTTAGGGTATGGTTGGCTTGCTTATGTATAAGAGAATCAAATTAGGTCAAAATTTTGGATCCAACCCATGTGCATTGAAGATTAAATCCTTGATTGATAAATCAAATATTCTTGATTTTCATGATTGAACAAGTTGCCAAAATTGGATTTTTTTTGTATCTTTTTGATTGTGCACGAATTGGTCAGCATATTTTGATCATATTTGGTTCACAAATTGATTTAAAAATCAAATCTTGTATTTTCTTATGATTTAAATTAATTAAATGAATTAATATTAATTAAAAATCCATTTAATCAATAAATTTAAGAAACTAAATCCAATTTATCTTGGTGGGTCGTGCATAGGTCATGGGTGAAGTTTCAAGAAGAGATTTGAGGCCCATTAGCAAAAAGAAGGTGTTTTGAGCAAAGTTGACTTTTGCAATTTCATGAAAATTTCCCAACGTCTCCAATGCATAATTTGCTCAATTTTGATCATATGACCATGTTCTTGGACATTTTGGAAAGATCTTGAAGTCCTCTAACCAATGCCTTTGGTCCCATGTCATTTGGATTTACCAATCTCAAGTTATGGCCTTTGACTCAAAGTGTACTTTTGTTGACTTTTGAAATTGACCTATAATGTAAAAATTGGTAACTTCTTGTGAGTGCATTTCTTGAACTTGGAGTGTGAAGATGGATTGTAGGAAATTGCATCCTATTAAAAATGAGTTTTGGATGGAATTTTTCTGACAAACCATGAAAGATTTATGCCCTTGTCAAAGTACAGTTGACTTTTCTACTGTCCAAAAATAGTAACTTTTGCATCTTTGATGATTTTTGAGTTATTCTTGTGGAATCATGATCAAGACTTGATCAAATGATGCTTGTGAACTCAAAATAAGATGTTGACCAAGAATTATTTCTTTTGACTGCAAAATGACCATTTTGCCCTTGCAGTTGACTGTAGATCAAAATGGAGCTTTTGACTGTGCAAATTGGCACTGTGAGTCTTGAAACTTGGCATGTAGATGCTTGAGAATGTATATAGGCCTATAAGACTTGATTGAACCATTGAGAGCCCCAAATTCCTTGAAAGAACCAAAACCCTAAATTTGAATTGACTGCCTAAGGAGGTGTTTTGACTGTACAACTCTTGAGCAATCTTGAACCATTTGGAGATGATTCTTGACATATCTTGAGGAATATGGGAGGGAAAATTTTGGGGTACAACACGTCCTAACATTGCTTTAGTGATCGTACGTCCCTTTCTAATTGACCCTTACCAATCCAACAACGGTGCTACCTATTTCTCAATAGTAGGATAGCACTGTCTAAAGGAAACAAGAACATAAACAATCATTTTTCGAGTAGGTAGATGCTAGTAGGTACTTGCTCAAAACAAAATTTTTCATACCAAACACTTTTTCAAACAAAGTTTTCAAAAACACTTCGTAACACTCTTGAAGACAGAAGCAAGGGTTAAAACGAAGTAAAACAAAAAAATTTCAAAACAAACACACACAAGCAATTTTAAAAGATGATCTAGTACCTAAGAGCATGTAGAAAACTACGGATAGAAAGGGTGCTAATACCTTCCCTTTCTATAATCTACCCCCCGTACTCAAAATCTCAAAAAAGGAATTTTTCTATGCTTTTTTTCTTTCCAGTTGGATAAAATAAAAGTCGGTGGTGACTCTTGCTTACCGCGACATTTTGCAAACACAAACGCAAAACGCAAACCAACATTTTCCAAAACAGTCGGTTCTGCCACCATATCACAGATATCCCCTAGCAATGTAGGAACCGAGTTGTGGGATATGAAGATTTTGATGGTGTTCACATCTATGAGTTGGTCAGGATTTGGAAACAAAACCATTCCATAGATGAGGAGAGCCACAATTTCCTTGAAGGCTTGCAAATCCAAGGAATTCCAACAGTTTTGGGCTTTCTCGAACAAGAACTTTGCTAGGAAACCTTTGACATCACTCCTTGTTTCCCAATGAGTTGCGACATCAGATGAGTGCAAGTGTAGAGCTTGAGCAATCTCTTCTGGCTTTAGGTCTCTTTCCATACCGTTGAAAGGTAGTTTGTTGAGAATGAGAATCCTCAAGAGTCGGGAGAATTCTTCTAAAGTAGGTACATGTTGATAGTTGAGAAATGTGAAGCAATGGTGTAGAGGATCAAAGAACTGAAAGAGCACCTTCATCATGTCCTCATCTGTGTTGGAGGTGACCAAGTTGAGTAGGCGACCATGTCTCTCGGTGAATGGAGAGTTTTCAGGAATCCTTGAAGCTAGCTCCTTAAGTTGTGGAGGGATCCTTACAAGTTTGACTTGAATAGTTTTCCTACGAAGTGAATCCATATCCTACAAAACAAGAACAAAGATGAATCCAAAAATCCTTGAAATGGTTAGTAAATGTGTATGATGTTATGATGTTCATGATGTTATGTACAAGTATATACAAACAAAGCAAACAAGTACATAGGTTTAGGCTTGCATGGAGTTTTACAGGTAAGTACCCTCTCGAAGTTTAGTTGGCTCAACCTGTCCTAGTAATAGTAATCGGGTTCTAAGGAGCTCAATAGCACTGGTTTGTTTCCTTGGTCATTGTTTCAGCACAAGCCTCTTTAATAGCGACCGAAATAACCCAAAAAAACTAAACCTCAATGAGTGTAGTATCGAGTATCTACCAACTTCAGACTACACCAAAGCCGGTCATCTCACTACGTCCTAAAGGTCAAGTTGGTCAAGTAAAGGTTCTAAAAGTCCATTAGTGCTTCACGACATCACTCAGCGGCCCCATATTCTCCTTGATTAACTCAAGGGCTACCGGTACCCACAAATATGTCGCACTAACGTAGCTATTGCTTAGACCATGTCAGTATACCCCGCACAGTTTCCACAACGTATTGCTACTTACCTATAATGTATCCCAAATCCGAGTAGAGGGTTCAAACCCAAACAAAGAACCATAATGTAAAGCATACGAGTCAAACAATATAAGCAAGTAAATGTGATCTAACCCTAAGGTAACCCCACTTTTAAAATATTCCCCAGCAGAGTCGCCAATTCTGTAATACGGTAGGAGAACTCACTTGAAGGTTTTGCGTTTTATCGCAAATGTTGCGGTTAGCAAGAATCTCCATCGACTTTTATTTTATCCAAAAGGAAATGTGAAAAAGCACAGGAAAGACCTTTGAGATTATTTCTTGAGTTCGGGGGGTAGATTATGAAAAGAAAAGGTATTAGCACCTCTTTCATCCATGGTTTTCCATGGGATCTTAGTTACTTGCTAGATCACTTGCTTTTGTTCTAAATTGTGCTTTGTGTGGTTTTTTGAAAGTATTTTGTAAAGAGGCCATTATTTAGGCAATCTTTGTAATGATTCTTGTTCGTAAGAATGTATACAAATATGTTGATCTTTTGAAAATGTTTTCAATTTTGTAAGATGTTTGAAAGTGTATGTGTTTGTTTTGAAAATAGCAAGGATGTTTGTTTTGAAATGGAGTAAGTAATTAGGAGCAATCTACCTACTCAAATGTCTTTCTTGTTAATTTTCTTTTCCTTTGACATTGTTGTCTTACCATTGATTTGGTAAGCAACCCTATCTTTGGATGTAAATGGGACGGACGCGGGTCATTGTATAGCCATGATTAGCAATGTTACAAGGTATCTTAGCATTCTTTTTGAGGGACTAAGATCATTTGTAAGGCAACTTAGATAGCGTCATCGAGGGACTATGATATTGTATTTGCTTGTTTTTGCTAAGATACCTTACATGCGTAATATGGCCATTTTGTGTAAGGCAACCAAGTGGAATAACTCTAGGGGTGCTTGTGTGCAAATGTATTATTTTCATGCTTGTTTTTATCTTGAATTTAGGGTTTTCTAAGTGTTGATTTTAGTCTTTCCATACAAACCCTAATTACTAGCATTTGTATATAAAAACGATAAATTGCGGAATTTTAAAGTTACTACGCTATTACAACATTGGTGGGGAGGGGGGTATACAAATTCATGAATGGGGATTGCAAGAATTTAAAGCCTAATTAGTCTATTACAACCATATTGAATTGATATCTATGTACAAGGAAATAAATAAATAAAAAGTACAAAATGAATAAATATACAAAAAAAATGAAAAATGTAAAGAAAATGCATCTTTGTTTGATTTTCATGAAAAAATAGATTTTGTCTTAGCCTAAATAAATAAAGAAAATAATTAATTAAATTTGAATTTTATTAAGAAAATATTTTTGAATAAAACCCTAATTCTATTTAGTTGATTAAAAAAATAGGTTTAAGCAAAATGTGTTTTTTTGTTGGCATTTTTGTCTTAAAAATATTTATAACATTATAAGATATTTTTGGTCCTTTTTGTATTAAAATAATATATTTAATGGGTGTAAAGAGAAAATAAATATTAACCTAATTCTAATTTAATTTACAAGATTGTTTAATAAAAAAAATAGTATATAGTTAAATAAAAATATTTTTTGAGAAAAATAAAATAAAATAAGTCAAAATATAAATCTATCATTTTTTGTATTTTTTATGATTTTTCAGTATTTAGAAAATATATTTAAGAAAATAAAAATAAAATAAAAAAAGAAAATAAATAAATTTGGACAAGGGGTGCCAAAAGCCTGCAGGGGGTTAGTAAGCAAAAAAAAAAAAAACAGGCCCAACAAAGCCCAGGCGCCTACAAAAAATTAGAAAAATGAAAAATATATAAAAAATGCAAAAGGGTACCATTAGGGCTCGAACTCAGGTCCCAAAGGTTACAGGTGCACGCTTCTACCACTGGGGTGACTATACATCCGTTAATACAAACAAAACAATAAATATGTAAGGCAAAACACGCCCTGAAGACTTCATCTTCAACCTCCAACCAGACCAACTGTAACTTGCTCATTTCTCATTAAAAATGAAAGCTGTAAACATGAAACTTGTAGCAAATTTTCTCACGATTCCATAAATGTAAATTATTAAAACTATAGATCAAAGATGAGCATGAATTTTAATGGCCCTAATCTGAACCCTAAAGATTTCAGAAATTTCAGTTTCAAAATTCTCTAAGCTCAAGCAAAATTAATGGAAACTATGGACATGGTTAGCTTCAGGGCAATGATATCTACATGTTTTGTTCACAAATAAACTGTTGGTGATGCCTGTATGAGAAGTTTTAAGTTTAGAAAACTTAACTCAAAACTGGAAATTGTGTTTTGAGTTTGAACTTGTTTCAGGCAGTGGTGATGATCAGGTTAGCTTCCTTGAGGTCCTAGGAAGCTAATGCAATGGTTTGCTTGAGTTGAGAGTGGCTGAGATGACTTGGAGAAGTCAATGTGCAGTGCTCTATTTTTGACTATGGAGGATATGGTAAATGATGTTATAGTGATGAAACAGGGACAGGTATAAGTTACACTTGATGTAAGGAAGCTTTAGAAACTAAAAGTCCAAGAAGCGCACGAGGGAAATGTGAGTTTGATGTTCAAGGTCAGAAACTATGCAACAATGGAGTTTTTGGGAAATTTCTGATTTGAGAGAGTTTTGGTGTATTTCAGGGTGCTTAAGCTCATCCTCTAGCTCACAAATAGTGACTCTATTTATAAGCAACAAGTTTGGAGACCTCTTGTTAATCAGAATTCAAAATCACAAGTTTATGCATAACATGTGATTTTTGAGAAATTCAAGTTTCCATGCCTTGTACTTGGTTCATAGAGTTGTTAACTACTTTAAACACAATACTTATGACTTTGTGGATGGATTGTAATCAATGAAAACAAGTTGGGAGCTCAAGAAGCTGACTTTGTGCATAAAGCTTGCTTTACAAGAATGTATATGTTACTTTCTCCATAAAATGCCAAATTGATTTGGACAAAGCTTGAAACACTTGGATAAGGGAATAATCAGTTGTGTAAAGCATTAATTATGGAGTAAAAAACAAGTTTGAGGCATGCAAAGCAAATATTATGCAGCCTAGCATGGATTTGGTTCATGTGTTCATCAAAAAAGACTTATAATCCAAGTGACAAAACCCTAACTTCATCTCTTCGGTTCTCCCTACTCAAGAATGATCTCAAGGAGATCTTTGACATTTTGTAAAGCTTGAAATATGATATGAAACCCATATTTGTATTTCTTTTGATGATTCCCCATGGAACTATATGAAAAAGTGCCATGAAGTTGGGTCAAAATCCTAACCAAATTAGGGCAAAATTTCACTAAGTGTTTAGTTTCATGACCACATGTTCACTAAATTATAACTTGAGAGCCAAGAACTTTTGGAAGAAGTTGTGTGAAGCACAGTTGTATATTTCATGTAGATCTACAACTTTCATGTTAGAAGTTTCTCTTGAATCATCTTGGATCATGGTGAAAAGTTTGCTCAAAGGTATGAAAAAATAAGAAATTTCCAACACTTAGAAAAATTTCTAAGTTTAGAAATTTTGACTTTTCAAAATGAAATCTTGACTTTTTGATTTCTTGATGAATAAGTTTCATATTTTGACATTTTTTGATGAATTATGATCTTTGGCACTTGAATTTGACCAAAAAGTCAAAGTTTGACTTTTCAGTATACAGTTAACTGGAAAATTCAATTGTCAATCCAATGGACTTGCAATGTTTTGAATCATGTCATTAGGTAAAAATGATTCAATTAGACTCTTGAGATCATGCCTTAAAACAATTGACCATTTTCTAGGTCAAAAATCAGAAATTGCCCTTTCCCAGTCAAAACCCTAATTTTGACCATTTTGCCCTTTTGGAGATTTGATCAAATTTCTTGAGGAGTTGTGGTCCAAACTTGATCAAATGATACATATGAGTTTGTAATGTTGATGTGGATAAAAAATTATGGAGTTTGACTGTAAATTGGCCATGATTGACTTTTTTCCCAATACAATTGATTTTTAGGTCAACTGCTCAATTGACTGAGAAAAATGTGATCCAGGGCTTGAAACTTGACATGAGTGATCTTGGGGGGTCCATGATGATACATGAAATTCATATGGGGAATATAAAGTTCAAAAATATTTGTGCAATCTCAAACCCTAATTTTGGTCATTTGTGCATAAGGAGGTGTCTTGAGCTGATCAAGCCCTAGTGCAGTCTTGAGCCCAAGGAGATCTTGTGAGCAAATTCTTGATAAGTGAGAGGGAAAATTTTAGGGTACAACAATATGCATGTGCAATGTTTTCAAGGACCTTGTGAGATTTAAATTCGTTAATCAAAAAGGAAACAAAGAAACTTAGTAGTAAGTTTAAATTATAACCGCCTTTTAGACTTACAATGAAAACAAGATAGTTAAATTATGAAACTCCTAAGGCCCAAGGCATTAAGTCTCCCATGGACACTTACTCTTTGTGTTGACATATGCATTAAGGCTCTTCTCTTCATGGATTCGTTTCGTTAACTTCAATATTTTCTTCTCACTAGCATAGAACTGAGTCTTAAAGGTATCCCTTTCTTTTGAGTTGAATACAAGACTTATGTAGTTCTTCAAAGTTAGTAGGCATATCAGGATGAAGAATGGTATGAGGAATATCTCCTTCAGTGACAGGCTCCACAATTACTGGTAGGATAGCAGGATATGGCATTATAATATTTTGAGCACGAGACCTCACCGATCTGAGGTAGGGCTCCAAAGGGATGGAGTTCTTATGCCCCAAAGTCTTGATATCAATCTTTTTCACCATGCCCCAAGAACGTATAAACTTTTGACGGTAACCTTGAGGATTGTTCTTGTAATCGAATATAATACCTTGGATAAGCATATCATGAAGACCGTCTCTTCGAGCATAACCAAACTGACGTAGAGCTAGAGAAGGGTTGTAAGTGATATCTCCCCTTATGCCAAGGAATGGCACATTAGGGAATTCCCCATAACGGTCAATAATAATGATGTCCTCTTGAGATTAGGAACACCAATAGATATCTGAATGAGAGAGTGACATCAACCTTTGAGACCACCTCAAACCTTGTTCATTCTTCATCACTGATCAGGGAAGGTGTGAAATAAATCACCTGGTAAGTAAAGTTATGCAACACATTCGAGTCCATCTCTTCCTTATAGTACGAGTGTGTAGAGAATGCAAAATATCTCCAAGCAAAGTAGGCACGAGACTATGAGTAAGAAATTCTTTGATGGTGTTCACATCTATGAGTTGGTACGGATTAGGGAATAGTACCATACCATAGATCAGCAAAGCCCAAATATCCTCAAAAGCATGAAACTTTATGACATCTAGAAACAACTGAGCCTTCTCTATCTAAAATTTAGCAAGAATACCTTTAACTCCACTTCTTGTTTTCCAATTAGATACAATGTCCGACCTCTTCAGATGTAAGGCTGCTGCAATATCTTCAGGTTTTAGAACTTTTTGTAGACCGGTGAAGGGTGTCTGATCAAGAATAGGCACTCCAAGTATCTTAGAGAACTATTCCATTATGGGCACCAACTGATAATATGAGAAGGTAAAACAGTGATGCTTAGGATCAAAGAATTGGAACATGACACTTATCATGTCTTCTTCGAAACCAGGGGTAACCAAACTGAGTAGATATCCATACCTTTTGGTGAATTGAGAGTTTTTGGGAGCCTTTGAGACTAACTCCTTAAGCTTAGAAGATAGCCTTATAAAGTCGATTCATATAGTATTTCTGCGAGCGGAAGCCATGACCTACAACAAGAGACAAATATAAATCCCTAGGTCCTTGAAACGGTTAGTGAAAATGTTATGATGTCATGATGTTATGTTTAAATAAGCAAACATAAACAAGTCACACAAGAGCCCTAAGTTTAAAGGCTTGCATGAAGTCCATAGGTAAGTACCCATCCCTATTAGAGTTAAGTTGGCTAAACCTGTCCTAAAAATAGTAACCGGGTTCTAGGAATCTATCACTGATCTTTCTTACAGGCTTTATTTTAGAACAGAAACTGGCTTGCCACCAAAACACCCTGAGAGTCGAATCTCAATGAGCGCAGAATCGAGTATCAACCAACCTTGTACTGCACTAAATTCGTCTATCTCACTACTTTTTAATGGCCAAGATGGGTCAATTAAGGTTCTAAAAGTAAGTTAGTGCTAACGACACCATGTAGAAGCCTAATGTTATCCTTGACTGACTCAAGGAACATTAGTACAATCCAAAGTGTCACACTAACCGTAGCCATCACTTCAACCATATCGCTCTATACTGTATAGTTTTCATGATCTATTTCTACTTGCCTAAGGCATCCCTAGATTCGGGTGTAGGATCTTACAAGTAAATAAACCCAAGCAAGCCCTTAAAGTTAAAGCAAACAAAACACACAATTTAAGCAAGTAAAGTGATCTAAAATCTTAAGGTAACCCCTCTTTAAGTATTTCCCCAACAGAGTCGCCATTTCTGTAATACGGTGGGAGAATTGACTTTTTTAGCATTTTATCATAAATGTTGCGGTTAGCAAGAGTCGCCACCGACTTTTATTTTATCCAACAAGGAAAGGGTGAAAAGAACAGAAAAGACCTTAATAAATTTTGAGTTTGGGGGGTAATTTATGAAAAGGGAAGATGTTAGCACCCTTTTCATCCGTAGTTATCTACGGGCTCTTAATCGCTAGCTCAGTTCTGAAAATTTGCTTTGTGTATGTGATTTGTTTGAAAATAGTCCTCAAGAACGTGTACAAACTGTTTGAAAATATTTTTTTCTGAAAAGTATAATGTGTAAAAATGTTTTGTTTGTAAAAAAGGTTGTGAGCAAGAGATTAAAAGTTCTTACCCGCTCAAGGTCGTTCTTATTCTTTTCCTTCTCAGTTAGAGACAGTGATATCCATACCATTAGTTGGTAGATAGTCCTATCTATTGGATGTGAAGGGACAGGTGTAGGGTCATTATACGGTCATAGAAAGCAACTTGTAAGGATACTTTAGCAATTCGAAAGGACTGTCATCATATTATTCGTAGACAACAAGGGACTAGATCATCTTTTTATAGGCAACTCGAGATGCATCGCATGACTATGATCTTTATTCAAAGGTACTATAATGATTTAATCGAGGGTCTTTGATAAAGTACCCTTACTTTCGAGGGACATGACCATGTTTCCGAAGGCAACAAAGAGAGGTTACCCTAGAGGTGAAAAATGTGCAAAGGTGATTCAGTTTAGTTATATTATCTCGAGTTAAGGTTTTGTAACGTTTGTTTTTGTCTTTCCATTTAAACTCTATTAGCATACTTCTAACAGTTATGTATACAGGTATATAAAATATAAGTGCAAAAAGTAAAGTCCTAAGACTATTACATGGCTTCAGGACAGTTACAATATTTAATAAAACCTTGCGAGAAATTAAACACTAAACTATTACAATTTTTATACAACATATACACTTGTCTAAAAATAAATAGAAAATAAATAAAAATACATGATAAAAATTATTTTTTTAAAAAAACCTAAATGTCTAAAATGTCACATTTTATTTTTGTATTTTGTGTTAATTTTAAGCATTTAGAAAATAATTATTTATCTAATTCTAAATTAATTACAAAGGTTAATTAACTAAAAAAAACTAAGTATAATAAAATTGAATTAAAATATGTCTAAAATTATATTAATTAATAAAAACCCTAAGACTATTTTTTTATATATTTTTTAGGGTTAAATATGTTTTTGGTCCCTATAAATATCTCAAATTTCATTTTTAGTCCTTATTAAAATAATGACAAGTTTTAGTCCCTACAAAATTATTATACACGTAGTTTTAGTCCCTGTTTTTAAACTAATGTGTATTTTTGAATGATTATTTTGTAGACATGCTTAGAACGTTATAAAAAGTTCCTTGAAAAAAAAAAGAAATTCAAAATTTGATTTCTAAGTCAAGATTTTCATTATTTTTATTAATATCTTTTGAAATTTAAAAAAATCATATTTAATTCTTCTCATTTTCAAAAATTCTAAAATTTGAGAAAGAAATATTTTATGGTATTCTAAACACGTAGGGAAAATATTATTCAAAAATTTAAAAGTTTAAGGGTAATTAAACCATTTTTAAAATTTTAGAAAATAGTAGGGACTAAAACTGGATGAACAAATCATTTTTAGGGACCTAAATTTGTCATTTTTTAATAGGGATTAAAAATGAAATTTGAGATATTTATAAGGATCAAAAGCATATTTAACTCTATTTTTTATGGATTAAAACTATTAGTGAAAAATTAAATAAGAAAATAAATGAAAATAATGGAAAGTAGAAAAGATTAGAAAATAGATAAAAGATGGTTGCAAGCGCCCATACTCGAATCCACACCCTCTCCTTTTCCAAGCAAGAACACTACCAATACGCCATGAAACAATCAGAATTTTATGCCCTACAATGGCATCTCATATTCCTCATGTTAAAACTTGCATGTAAGGCTTCAAATCTGCTCTAAACAAACATGTTAAGCGATCTGAATTGTTAGAATCAGTTAACAATGCATATAATTTGTAATATGGATAATAAAAAATAATACAAACCGGACATGGCATGTGTGCAAGTTTTAGGTACAAATAGGCATGGAAAATTACCTATTCTTACCTTGGGAATATTCTAGAAGTTATTTGAGGTGGTGGTTTGGACTGAATCAAACTGGAACTTGAGATTCAATGGTGCACTTTCTTTGAAAAATTGTGATTTTTGATACTTTTCTTGAGGCAAAATGTCTGTGTCATTATAGTGTGAGGGCTTGAGTATTTATAGAGGAGGAGATTTAAGTCACCAAAGAATGAAAGAATCAAGTGATCACGGTGTTACCAAAAATCAATGAAACATGTTTTCTAACTTGTCATTTTTGAAGATCCCTGTCACAAACATGACTCTCACGGTTTTGGAAAGCTTTTATGAGGTCTTGGGCCTTCTAGAAAATGTCCAAATGATCATAGTTCAACATTAATCCAACTATTTGTTATTTTTAATTTAATTCATTTACAAAAATTAAATAAAAATTTAAATAAATAAGATAAAAAAATATGACCATGTATAAATGGACTTAGTCTTCTATCATGTAATAAACATCTTTGATCCTCAAAAGTTAGGCCCATTAGTCTAAAAATTCGAAATTGCTCAATTGAGGTTTCATGCATTTTTCAAAAATTGTCCAATTTGTGCCAACCATAACTCTCACAATTTTTGTCATATGAAGGTGATCTTGGACTTTTTGGAAACCTCAAGATATCTACTACAACTTTCATGTTGGTCTTTTTTTCATTTAAAGTCTTTAACTTGATGTAAATTTCCTTGACAAAAATGTATTTTTGTTGACTTCTCCTTAAGAAAACCTTAATTAGTAATATTTTTACTTTTGATGAATCTTGAGTTTTCTTGATGAATCACGATCAACCCTTGATCAAATGATAAATTTGACTTCATAATCTTGATGTTGACCAAAAATCTTGAGTTTTGACTGTATGTTGACCATAATTGACTTTTTATTCAATACAGTTGATTTTCAATCATTTGAGCAATTGACTGAGCAAACTTGTGATGCAAGGCTTGAAACTTGACATGAGGATTATTTGAACCATATGAGGAACCATGAAACTCACTTGAGGCATTAGAAGCTCAATTTTCTTTGAGAAAACCAAAACCCTAATTGTACGCCACTGCTCAGGAGGAGAGTTCATCTGATTATTTCTTGAATAGTCTTGAGTGTTTGAGACCCTTAGGAGCATGAGGAGGTATCATGAATCAATTTGTATTGAAAAATGGGAGGGAAAATTTTGGGGTACAACACACTCAAAATTGGAAAATCACCAATTGAACTTCAAGCAATCGAACCGAAATTCGAGTCCAAACAACAATAAAAACAAACTGATGAAAGTGAAATAAACAAGTTGTAAACTGAAAATTTGAGAATTTAAAACAGATCCAATTTCGACTTGTTAAAACACAAGTCAACATATACATAAACGAATACAAACAAAACATGCTTGTTTTACGTCGTAAGCTCGCCACCTTTATTGTGCGAGCTAGTAACCTCTTCTCGTCATTCCATGGTATTTTCACACCATGCAAACCTAAAGAAAGTGTCCTAACATCCATACAACAAACGTTATGAAAACGAGACAATTCACAACAATATGTGAAAACAAAGAAAAACACATATATGCACAAGTATGGAAAGTAAACATAAAACATATACAAGTAAAAATAGACAAGTTTATGTACACATTCTATACAACATATACATTAATTACAAAACTCAAAAACAAAGAAAATTAACGCAAAGAGAAAATAATAAACACTAACCCCCGACAATGACACCATTTTGTTGAATCGGTAAAGCGGCAAGCAACAAAAGTTTTGGAAATATTTATCCGGGAATTTATCGTGTCCATAGATATTAGTGAATTGAATTATCGTTCGACAAATTCTCGTGTTTATGAGTTTGGGGTTTGAATTGGTTTGTAAAGAAAATGTTATCAACAGAAAATAAATGTAAACAAAAGTAAAAACTAAGGAAGAACTTATCAAGCCCGCAAATAATCTACTCATCACAAACTTAAATATATCGACCAATTACATTCAACCTAACAATACTCATCAATTTCACCATGTGTCACTCACAACCTAAGTCATTTCCAACCCAAATTGAAAGACCGACTGTATCACCAAGGAAATGATCTCTCTACCCCCCTCAACAACACAGAAGACAACTATGTAATCTCACTGACGATCTCTCAGCACAACACAACCACATAGAGGCATTAAGCTCTGATACTCAAGTAGATGTCAACTCTAAATCTATCTCTAGAGTTCATAAACTAACATATAATCATCCTAGATAAGAATATAAGCAGTATATGTCTGTAACAACTCAAATCCCAAGCACACAATAAAAATCCAGAACAACAATCGACAAAGATTTTTAAAGCAAGTTTAATATAACGCCATGGGTGAAAAATATGCATGAGTTCAAAGTAAATACATACACAAACTCAACACATAAAGAATACACAAAGAAAAAGAGAAATGAACCACAAATCTACCGGTTTATCAGCGCCGATTGAAGAGCAATCCACCCCAGATCATCCGTATGCAAGCTTCAATGTTGTTCTCTAAGAAAATCCTATCAAAAAATGAAGTTTGATGGAGTTGGGATAAAAAATACCCATAGCCATAACCTAAAAAAAATGTGTTTTTTACCCCTTTTAATGTATTTCTGTCCTTCCAGTTTCACCAGGCGAAACCGGACTTGTCGGGCGAAATACACTAGAAGCAACAACAGAAAATTCTGCACTATTTTGGCCATAACTTGAGAACTGTAACTCTGATTTGAACTCGGCTTAAAATTTTGGAAAGATTATTCAATGCTCTTTCTAAAAATGACAAAATATCAACCAAATTGATAATTTTTTATTCTTTTATTTTGAGTCTTATTCATTGATGAGTTGCTCAAAATCGCGCGTTTGAAGCCGTGTCTTCGACACTTTATTGATCATGCTCCAAATACGCATCAATACCTATAAAATGAATGGAAACTATCAAATGGTACAAAAATACACAAAAACTCGATTAAATACAAATTATACATAATTATATAAAAAATGGGGAATTATTCAACAATATTAACAATAAAAAGTCGATAAGTGTAACAAAAAGTATATACAAAAATAGCTACAATTTTTCACTTATCAGTAAGTAGTTCCAAGACATGGGATCCTAAGAGAAGATGGGTGAGTAGGTGGATGATGTGAGATCTTTTCTACTGTGGTTCTGTTTGAATTGTTATGAGTAAGTGTTGGATTTCAAGTGTGAAAGTTATGCTAAAATCTCATATTGACTAGGAATGAAGGAAATGTTGAGTTTATAAGAGAGGTGACCCATACCCCCACTTCCTTAAGGTTTTGGGTGAATATATGGTGTCAAGGTATCTTGTAACCATGAGCGTTTGGCCCATTGACACTTTCTGACCTCACTCCCTGAACTTCTCCAACAAGTGGTATCAGAGCCTAGTTGGCTCGTGGGGGAGCGGAAGTGGATCCTTGTGTGGATTAAAGCTAGTGATGTGGGTGAATCACACTTGTGGGAATATTGTTGGGTTTCAAGTGTTAAAATTGTGCTAAAGTCTCACATTATCTAGGAATGGAGAAAATGTTGGGTTTATAAGAGTGGTGACACATACCCCCATTGCCTTAAGATTTTGGATATATATGTGGTGTCAATGTCTCTTGTAACCATAAACGTTTGGCCCTTTGACATTTCCATACCTTGCTCCTCATAATTCTCCAATAGTAAGCATGAATAGTAAGAGAGAGGAAATAATGTATTCTTGATTATTAGAGTAAAGATTGTTAGTGCGTGAGGCACTTTAGTGAGGAGAGAAAGAGATAATAAGGGAAAATAAGGGAAAATAAGGATTATATTATTGACTTGAATTGTTACAAATAATGATACAAACTATGACTATTTATGTACACCTACTTATACACTAAGTAGGCTACCAAGCCCTAATTGGACTTGAGCTTAGGTTACATAACTTGGATTAGGTCTAATATCTCAACATACCCATCATAATCCAATTTGTCGAACATACTCTAAAAATAGCCAATTTGAACTATTCCTAACTTCTTTCTCAAATTCAGGAATCTGTCGATCTTCAATCCTTTGGTGAAAATGTTAGTCAACTGTGCTTCACTTGAGCAATGTCTAACTTCAAGTTCACCTTGATTTACCTTTTCTCTCAAAAAGTGAAATCTAGCTTTGATATGCTTACTTCTTCCATGCATAACTAGATTCTTTTCCATATTTATGGGTGACTTGTTGTCGATTTGCACACAAGAGGTTTCTTCACTTCGACCTCTAGTTCTTCAAGTACCGATCTGATCCAAATTGCTTGACATGCAACAAAGGATCCTGCTATATATCCATCTTCACACGATGATAATTCCACAATAGGTTGCTTTTTCGAGCACCATGAGATTGGGGCACCAAAGAATTGTAAAAAATATCTAGTTGTGCTTCTTCGATCTTCCTTATCTCCACACCAATCAGCATCTGAAAAACAAGTAACAATTTCTTCTTTGCTTTCAGAGTCTCGTTGAAATAGAACTCCATAGTTTATCGACCCTTTTAACTATCTCAAAATTCTTCTTGCAGCCTTCATATGTGACAATCTTGGTTCCCTCATCTATCTGCTTACTAATTTGACTGTGAAACCTATATCAGGTTTACTGTTGCGCACATAACTCAAAGATCCCACAATTTGTTTAAACAAAGTTACATCGATGTTGTCTTCCTCTCCATGCTTCTCCAACTTTAAATTTGGTTCAATAGACGAAGTTGATGAAGTCGAATCATCCATCTTGAATCTCTTGAGTATCTCTTTGACATACTTCTTTTGATGCAGCACCATACCTTTCTTCTACATTTGAGATTCCATGCTTAGGAAATAAGACAATTTTCCTAGATCTGACATTTCAAATTCATTCATCATCGGCTCTTTGAACTTTGATAAATTCTCCAAGCTATTTCTAGTTACCAATAAGTCATCCACATATAAGCAGATGATTATTATATCTTGTTCTATAACCTGAACATAGAAACCATACTCAGACTTGCATTATACAAATCCCAATTTGACTAAGCATGAGTCGATCTTCTTGTTCCATGCCCTAGGTGTCTGCTTGAGGCTATAGAGCGCTTTGTGCAACTTATATACTTTACTCGATTCCTTCTAAATCACAAACCTCAGAGATTGTGTGACACAGACCTCTTCGTCTAAAGGACAATTCAGAAATGATGATTTCACATCTAAATGAAATGTCGACCAACCTTGGTTGTATGCCAAGGATACCATTAGTTGAAAAGTCTCAAATCTTGCTTCTAGAGCGAATACTTCAAACTAGTCAAGCCCTTCTCTTTGAAGGAAACCTCGAGCTATTAATATTACTTTATGTCTTGTTATCGATCCATCAACATTGTGCTTCAACTTGAACACCCACTTCACTTTGGTAGCTTTTGTGTGTGCTGGCAATTTGACTAAATCCCATGTGTTATTTCTTTCGGTTGCCTGTAACTCTTCGACCATAATAGACTTCCATTGTTTAATCTTCAAAGCCTCACTATAGTTGTTTGTCTTAACACCTGCAAGTAAAGAAAAAAGAACTAATTCTATATCCGGTGTTACTTCATCATCACTAGTCACTTCATAGTCTTGAAGTCTTGTTGGACGAAATCTAGTTATTTGAGGTATTTGGCTTGTTCTAGCCACACCCTCTTCGACTTAGACTGTGTCGGGAAGGTCAGCAACTGCTTCGACTTTGATTAGAATATCAACAATTTTTTTGACTTATACTTCATTAGTTTCTTCGTCAAAACCATAACTCATCAATGGCTTGCTAAGTGCATCATTAGAATTCCAATTCCAGGAAGAATTTTTATCAATCACAATGTCTCGACTTATCACAATTTTCTCATTGTTTGGATTGACTGTATGCATCAGTTTTATGATATCCTACCAGAGTCATAGGTTCACTCTTGTCATCAAGCTTCCTTCTTCTTGCATCAGGAACATGCTTGTAACACATAGAGCCAAACACCTTCTGATGACCCACTAATGGTCGTTTGCCACTCCACAGTTCTCCAGAAACCTTGTTCTTCAATTTCTTGGTAGGGCACCTATTGAGAATATAAGCTGCAGTTGAAATAACTTCTCCCTATAAGAATTTTGGAAAATTCTTCTGCTTCATCATGCATCTTGCCATATGCAATATGGTTCTGATTCTTCTTTCTAAAATTCTATTATGTTGAGGCGTATAAGGAGCAGTTACCTCATGATCGACATTATGTTCTGTACATAAATCTTCAAACATCTTGGATGTGTATTTTCCACCTCCATCTATTCGCAGAACTTTGATCTTTTTCTCACTCTGATTTTCGACAAGTATCTTAAATCTCTTAAATATTTCAAAAACTTCATCCTTTCTCTTGATCACATAGATTCACAACTTTCAACTAAACTCATTGACAGACGAAACAAAGTACCTTTTTCCACTAATGGTATGCTCTTCGAACGAGCCACATACATCTGAATGTACAACTTCGAGCATGCAGGATCATCTCATTGGCATAGTCTAGACGAGAGAATTTATTGATTGCTTTCCGACTAAACAACCTTTACACAGTTTGTTGGGCATCACAAGACTTGGTATGTCGTTTACCATCTCTTGAGTAATCAATTGATTGAGTGATCGAAAGCTCAAATGTCCAAACCTCAAATGCTACAACCAACTATCCTTGTGGTCGACAACAGTTTTTAGACATTGTACTTCATTCGAATTGATCATGGTCTTAAACATCCTATTCTTCGATAGAAAATATTTTAAGACTAAATTGTTGTGGGTGTCAAACAATTTTAAAGCTCCATCTTTCATGACAATTGAGAAACCTTTTTCGACTAGTTGTCCAACACTTAACAGGTTGTACTTTATTCCAGGTACATAGAGAACATCTTTGATAATAGCTTTCCCTCCATTACTCGTTTGAAAAACTATGTTGTCAGTACCTTCTTCTTGCAACGAACTACTATCAATAAGTTTTACCCTGCTATTCTTCGACTTGTCGAAATCTTCCAACCACACCTTTTGACCAGCCATGTGATTCAAACATCTAGAGTCGATGAACCAAATCCTGAATTCGACATGGTTATCTGCAACTGCAGCCATAACCATCATACCTTCAGAATCATCTGATTCTTGTCGTGCAAGGTTCACTCCTTTGTCCTTTCCTTTTGTCGATCCCTTTTCTTTCTCGTATCAACAATTCTTGGCCAAGTGATCCCATTTTTCACAGTTATATCACTACACACTTTTTTTATCTTCTTTGTCCTTTTGATAGTTTTCTCCTCCTATTTTTGAGGATTCAGAAGCCCTATCATCGACCTGATGCTTATGAGGGTTCGACCAAGACTTTTTGTCCTAAATATCATCGACTTTTCCTTTGAATTTGTTAGAACCACCATTCCTTTTCAATTATTGATCCTGCAAAGCTTGTATCAAATCTTGAACTTGTTTCCTTTCGACAGTTCTAATCTCACGCGCTTTCAACGAATCAACCAAATTTTCTAATTTTAGTGTTTCAAGTTGATTGGATTCTTGAATAGCTACGATAATGTGATCAAAGTGAGAGGTCAACATACGCATTACCTTCTTAGCCAAATATTATCAAAGTGAGATGGACGAGTTTCTGTATCTTCGACACATACTCTGCAATCTTTTCGTCTTCTCCCATCGACAATAATTCATATTGTCGATGCAAGGTCTGCAACTTGATAATCTTGACTGTCTCACCTCCTTGATAGTACTTGACAAGAATATCCTATGTCTCCTTCGCCGATTCAACATGGGAGATCCTATGGAAATTCACCGTATCGACCGTCATTTAAATGCAATACGCAACCTTATAATCCTTCTTCTTGGCTTCATTATGAGCGGTTCTCTGTGCGTCAGTTACATCTACAGTTAGCGCTTGAATGCCATTAGTAACCACTTCTACGGTTTCATGAAAGCCAAACAGAGATTGCATCTGTTTTCTCCATCGAATCCAATTCTTACCGTCAAGTGTTGGAAGAAAATTCAGAATACCGTTGGTACCATTCATCTTCACTACGATTTGATTGACAATAATCCACGATTCCAGAAAGACGACTTTTGACGTGTGATTCTTGAAAATACAATCAAAAATCTAACCGGAACTCTAGATACTAATTTATTAGAGCGTGAGACACTTTTAGTGAGGATAGAAAGAGAGAATAAAAAAAAATAAAAATTATATCATTGACTTGAATTATTACAAATAATAATATAAACTATAACTATCTATAAACACCTAAATTATACACTAAATAGACTATCAAATCTTAATTTGATTTGAATTTAAATTACACAACTTAAATTAAGTCTAATATCTCAACAAAGATAACCTATTCTCTGGTAAGAGTAAGTTGGCTTGAGTTGCATTCTAATCATTCAACTCAATTGTTTTATTGAATAAATTTTCAACTTTCTATATCTTTTTCACGAGTTTCTAACAAAATGTTTCAGTATTATTTATTTATTTACTTAATTATAATCTTTTAATTTCAGCAATTTAATTTGTTTTACTGCGTGTTACATAGATGTATTCTTATATTGAAATAAATGGAACAACAAAAGAAAGTGGATCAGCCACTCAAAACAAATACGGTAAACTATACGCCAACTTTTACTTATTGAAACTCCCACCTTAGAAGTTAGAATCTTGATACACAAGTAATGATTACCCACTTTAGCTTTTGAATAAATGGAAGAAACTTAGTTCCTTTTCATGTCAGCATATATGCATAATAATGCATGCAGCATATAAATCCATGTCATATATATGTACATACAGTTAAACATAACTCAGACTTTACTCAACACTTTTTGTAGACGCATGGCAAGCAACAAAAGATGAAGATTGCATGTGAATGAAAGGAAAAAGGATACAGCTAGAAGATGAAAGATGGTGTTGGCAAGTTGGGAAACAAAATGGGACCCTTATGCACCATTGCATATTGTTGAAAGGTCGTTTTCAGTTCTTAACTTTATGTTCGTCAAAGTCAAAAAATCTCCAACATTGTTCATCATTTGTCAAAGAGCCACGGATGGATGGATAAAAGAGAAAGACGTAAATGGCACGCAGTAAAAGTGTTTTTGTCTTCAAACGTGTATATGTTTCTCTTTTCTTTTGATTCCTTCTATCCAAATTCAAATCCATATTGCATGCTAGATGCTATAATTGGGTTTCTAGATGCACACGTGCTACCTGGGACTAATTTACATTTCTATACACTCTATCTATCTCTATTTTTATTCTTTTTATGAGTGCATGCAACCAATTTAATTAAAGTCCTTATCATTAAAATGTGTCCAAAGATGGTATTAAATTCTTTTGATCAAGAGTTTTTTTTTGTTTTGTTTATTGCGGTAGCTTTTCTGATTTGAGAAATTAGTTTATAATTTTAAAATTACGATTGTCATTATTTGTATTGCAATTGTAGTTATTGCGGTTGGTGTGAAGTATTGTAGCGTGGATTTTAATTGCAATGTAATAGAAATATATCGTTAAAAAATACTTGATATTAAGATTATTTGTTAGATATGAAATAAATTGAGTTTTTTTGGAGTTGTGAAATTTGAGTTCTGATGAAATTATTTCAAAATTGATTTTTAATGGCAATCAGAGAATTGGTTTTATTTCACAATGTAATTTCGGTTTGATGCAATTGTGAAGGATACGCCATCAACAATATTGTGACCGCATTCTAAAATCTATGAATTATTTTTTTATAGTTATGTGTAAAAGATATTCAGTTTCTACTGAAAAATAAATATAGGAATGTAATTTTTTTCTCAACTATATATGGTATAGTAGGTATATATATTGCTTGGTTTAGAACCATAAATGATCGATGAAATGATGAGCTAATGCTTTGTTGTAGCAAATTTGTGTTTTTGGTGCGATGGAGAAAAGACTGATTTATAAGATTAATACTTCGACATTCAAGTTAATGAGAGAATGAAAAATAATATGATAGTGAGAATGAATTTGAATATCTAAGAATGACATACTTTCTCTCTTATATTGTGAGAGCGGTTAAAACCGTCTGCAAAGAATGTGTTGTGTGCCATTAAAAAAAGAGCGCATTGTGTAGTATGAACAATCTTCTTATTGATCTGAACAGCAGATAACAATGCAGAAGATAACATTGTCGATTTTAGGTGAATGGCATAACACTTAATCGTCATGTTTTTTTCTCTTTATTTTAACTTTAAATCGTTCTTCTTAGCTTTATGAGCTGCCAAAAGAGCTTGTTAATTAGTTAATATTTGATTACTAAAGACAAAATTGTTTTTAAGAAATAGATCCTGATTTAAATTATAAAATTTGATTTTATTTAATTAAGTAATAAAATATTTTTTAGTAATAAATAAAATACAATAAAATATCAAAAGCATTTGAAAAAGGAGTTAGGCAAGGAAATCACCTATCTAGATCTTGCTGAGTAATAGAGATCGTGGAAATTCTTTGTCTCTTCAACTCAATTGTGCATCACATAATATAATATACTCTTATTCTTTCCTCAATACCACGTTTACATTTATATATAGTAATTAAACTAAACAAAAGTCAAGCCTCACTACATATTTAAATATTAACCATATGATATCACTATTATTTTCACAAATGAACAAACTGTAGATACGAGAACATTTAAAATGATGGCAACTTTTGTCCCCTCTTAACTATTAATTAATTTAATATGTCACACTATGCTAACAACTAACAAACAACCCATTTTCTGGTAATGACTTGATGTATTAGGGGTTGAAAAAGATTAAGGTCAAAAATAAAAAAGTAGTGCAAAATGGTGGAAACTAGTTAATTACCACAAAGAAAATTAAAAGTAAAAGTAACAAGTGACAGCAAGCAACATCCTTCAGACGTAAGAATTTGGTTCTTCACATTATAATTAATTGTGAGTCTTAACCCTTAATCATATGCATTATTACATACTCGAAATCATGTTTTACCGATAAAAACACCAAAGTCCACAAAACCCACTACAAAAGGCAAGCCACTAAGTAAAGATAAGACAGTAATTATGAAAGACCCCAAAAGTTAATAAACATGCGTCGTCACACTCAGGACTAGACATTTAGACGTAAATTATAGTTTAGACATAGTTTATTCTTACAAAAAATCGGTTTGTAAGATGATTATTGTTTCCACTAATTAACATATCTTATGATCATATACGGTCTGATATAAGACTCTTAACGAAAATTAAGTGAAAAAAACTTGATGGCAATTATACGGGTGTCTGTTATTTGAGTGTGCATGTCTCATACTTTATAAATAGTATAGATACAATCAATAATAAAGTTATATATGTGGTTTAAAACTACTTCAATCCACGCACGAGTGCTTTAGTTCAATTCCTTGTGTTGTGAGCATCACACCAAAAAGTTAACCAATGAAGGAAACAATAAGGTACTTGGCAGGAATTGCAGGGCCAAGTGGTTTTGGCTCAAATTCAACTGCAGAACAAGTCACTCAACAATATTCACCTTCAAATCTAACTGCTCTAATCACTGGTAATTAAATTAACTATATACTTTTAATTAACTATATTTGATTAGTTTAGTTAATGATATTTTTTTATTTGTTTTGGAAATTTGAATTGAAGGTGCTACTTCTGGTATTGGAGGTGAAACAGCTAGGGTGTTAGCAAAAAGAGGAGTGAGAGTTGTAGTAGGTGCCAGAGACATGAAAAAAGCTATCAAAGTCAGAGAGAAAATTAAAGAGGAGAGTCCTTATGCTGAGATTATTCTATTGGAAATTGATCTTAGCTCTCTTGCTTCTGTACACAGATTTTGTTCTGAATTTTTATCTTTAGAATTGCCCCTTAATATTCTCATGTAAGTTGTTTTTTTTATGTTTGATCCATTAATTTAACTGAAAAAAATGAGATCAGAATTTTAAATAATAATTGCAGTCGGATCACTCGACTACAACTGACGCGACTTCAATCGCGACAGCTTTGTGATTTCAGCGTTAGTTCACGTTGTTATAGTATTGGAATTAAAAAATTTGTTTTGCAGAAACAATGCAGGTGTATACTCTCACAACCTGGAATTTTCTGAGGAGAAAATTGAATTGACATTTGCTACAAATTACTTAGGTACTTTTTTCATTAGGATAATTGGTTTGTTTGCTTTTTATTATTATATATCTTTCTTATGTTTCTTTTGTTCTTAAATTGCAGGACATTTTTTGTTAACAAAAATGCTGCTAGAAAAAATGGTAGATACATCAAACAAAACAGGAATTCAAGGAAGAATAATAAATGTTTCATCAGTAATCCATAGCTGGGTGAAAAGATCTTGCTTTTCTTTCAAAGACATGCTCAATGGAAAAAAGTATAATCATCATTTGCTTCTTCTTTTCTCTGTATTAATTATTATATGCATTCAATTTTGGACACTGATCAATGTTTAATTAACAAAAAATGTAGTTACAATGGGACACGCGCATACGCTCAATCGAAATTAGCCATGATTCTGCATGTGAAGGAAATGGCTAGACAATTAAAGGCGAGGAATGAAAGAGTAACTATCAATGCAATACATCCAGGGATTGTGAGGACAGGAATTATCAGAGCACATAAGGGCTTAATAACAGATTCCTTGTTTTTCATTGCATCAAAGCTGCTCAAAACAGTATCGCAGGTTCGACTATCTCTTAAACGGACGAATATAGCAATTGAATTCGCGATATATATTTGAAACTTGATATGAACTGATGTGATGTGTGTGTGCAGGGTGCATCAACTACTTGTTATGTTGCGCTGAGCCGAGAAACGGAAGGGGTGAGTGGAAAATACTTTACTGATTGTAATGAGAGTAATTGCTCAAGTCTTGCAAATGATGATTTAGAAGCTAAAAAGTTATGGAACAATACAAATGCTTTGCTTCACAAAAGACTAAGACAAGCAGCAATTGGAAGTTCTTCTTCCTTATTTTCTAGACCTTGTATCTAAACACTGTGTATGTGTGTATAACTGATATCTGACATGATACATTATCATTTATTGTACAAATATGAGAGTATACAGCATAAAATTGATATCTATGTCTTCTTATGTATGCAAAAGTGAGGGTTCTGTTCCAATAATTTTCTTTTTTGTTACAAGATCTTTCATTTTAAATCGGAAACAAGTTGTTGTAACCGATTTTAAATTGAGAGTCGTCACCCTTAATTTTTATTCTAAGGAATGAAATATAAAAGAGTAATCCTAAAAAGTTCAGAGATTCTAGGTTTTCGGACTCAGTTCTAGACGAAGGGAATGTGTTAGGCACCCCGCATCTATCTTGGTTCATAGGAATACTAGGTTTAGAAGTGCAATTTTAGAAAAAAGGATTTTAATATTTTTTTAGGGGAACTCGCCACAATTTTTGATCGTATGCCTACGTATCCTCTTAGAAGGAATCAGGGTCTCATTTTGTAGTTCGCAGTTTGTTTGTGTTTTTTATGGATTGCGAGGATATTCATATTTTCCACACGTTTAGTCTAGGTGTCGTGAATAGCAGAAATTGTTAGATTAAACGTACATTCGATTCGAATAGGTTCGTGATCCTTTTTGAAAGTTTGTTTGTTGAATTAATTTGATTTTGAAAATGAGTTTGTAGTCGGTTGAATATTTTTTAATATATCAATTTTTTTTTAAAAAAGGAATCTATTTAAATGCATGAATAAAATAAACTTTAATACAATAAATAAAAATAATATTTTAATGAATTTAGAAAATAAGAATTTATGTAATAAATAATAATAATAGTAATAAGTATAATATCAAATATATTTAAATATATAATATAAACATATATAATAATTATAATAAAAAAAAGAAAATATAAAATTTATCTTGCGGACATAGGACCTCAAGTGAAGTTTTGGGCATAAAACTTCATCGTACTTAGCAAAGATTAGAATTTTGAACTTGTGGAGAATAACAACCCCGGGAACTAAGCCCAAATCACCAAAATCTAAGCCAGGTACAGCTTGAATTTCCACAGCTTTCAACCTATCTTCCAGTTGCTTGTACTTATCCTCAGCCGGTGGATACTGTTCGTCAAAGTAATCTTCATCCTCAGAAGCTTTATTGTTTGCACCCCCAGCACGGGTGCTCCTTGCATCTTCGTCTTGGTTCTCGTCCTCTTTGGATGACTCTTCAACCAATTGTACTTGATGGACAGGGCCTTTAAACCTTTTTCCCATGTTGATCAAGGCTTTCTTCTTGGTCTTCTTTTTAGCCACCAGAAGTGACATCAACTCTTGTTGTCCTTTGGTCAAGGTGAGCAAAGTTTCGTGAAACTGAGAATTCTGCATCTGCAAGTATTTCACGGCCTGCTCGAGATCCATCTTACTGAAATAAGCAGTAGAAAGATGAGGAAACCTGTATCTGAAAACCTGCTTATGTTATGATGTATGAAATGCGTATGCAAGTGATTTCAAGGACTTCTAAGATTTAAATTTGTTTAGACAAAGATGGAACAAACATTAATTGCATTAATAAGTTCAAACGGTTACAAAAATGCCTCTTGGGCTTACAATGGGAGAAACAAAGATAATACAAAATAAACTCCTAAAACAAAAAGGACTCAAGCTTCCCATGAGTGCATCCTCTTTGGTGCAATGTAGGCATTCAAATTCTGCTCTTCATGAAGTTATCTCGTGAGCTCCAAAACCTTCTTCTCGCTTGCGTAGAACTGGGTTTCGAAGATATCTCGCTCCCCTTTGAGTTGGATCTAAGATCTTTGCAACTCCTCGAGAGTAGTCGGCATGTCAAGATAGAGAATAGTGTAAGGAACATCTCCCTTGGAAATAGGCTCCATGATGATAGGTAGAACGGCCTCATAAGCTATTGCGAGGTTTTGAGCGCGAGCTCGCACCCACTTGAGATAAGGCTTCAAAGGAATGTAGTTCTTATGCCCCAAAGTCTTGCTATCAACTTTGTTTGCCATGCCCCAAGCTCGTATGAATCTTTAACGGTAACCTTGGACATCGTTCTCATAGTCAAATGCAAATCCTTGGACAAGTGCATCATGAGGACTATCCCTCCTAACATACCTAAATTGTCGTAAATCCAAACAAGTATTATAGTTGATTCCTCCCCTAATACCAAGGAGAGCGACATTAAGGAATTCTCCACAATGGTCAATAATGGTAATGTCCTCCAAAGATCGAGAATACCAATGAATATCTGAATGCGTAAGTGACATCAACCTATTAGACCATCTCATGCCTTGCTCATTCTTCAAAACAGATCGAGGTAAGTGCGAAATAAATCACCTAGCCAACAAAGGAGTGTGAAGAGAATGCAAGATATCTCTAATTAAGGTAGGCACCGAGTTACGATATAGAAAAAATTTGATCGCATTCACATCTATGAGTTGATCCGGGTTAGGAAATAGTACCATCCCATAGATGAGAAGATCCAACACTTCTTTGAAAGCTTGTAAATTCAGAGTATCCTAAAAATGTTGAGCCTTCTCAAACAAAAACTTGGCTAGAAATCCCTTAATATCACTTCTTGTTTTCTAATTATCCATGACATCAGACCATTGTAGATATAAAGCTCGAGCAATCTCCTCAGGCCTTGGGTCTCTTTTAATACCAGTGAAGGGTAATTGATCAAGAATAGGTACACCCAAAAGTTGAGAAAACTCCTTCATAGTAGGCACTAACTAGTAATCAGGAAATGTAAAGCAATGGTGCTTAGGGTCAAAGAATTGGAAAAGCACATGTACCATATCCTCTTCAAAGTTTGTTGTAACCAAGTTGACGAGACGACCGTATTTCTTGGTGAACGGGGAATCGTTGGGAACCCTCGATGCTAATTCCTTGAGTTAAGGAGGCACTCTCACAAGGTTGATTCGGATAGTATTTATTCGCATGGAAGCCATGTCCTACAAAATAGCACAAAGATAAATCCTAAAGTCCTTGAAATGGTTAGTGTGAATGCAATGGTATGATATCATGATGTTATGTACAAGTAAACATATACAAGAAAAGAAAACAAGCTTTTAGGTTTAGGCTTGCATGAGGTTTCATTGGTAAGTACCCTCTTGAAGATTAGTTGGTTTAACCTGTCCTAGAAAGTAATCGGGTTCTAGGGGATCTCAATATCATTGATCTTTCTTCATTGGACATTGTTTCAGCGCAAGCTTCTTTATTGGCGACCGAAATATCCCAAAAGTCTAATCTCAATGAGCGTAGTATCGAGTATCAGCCAACTTCATACTGCACCAAATTCGGCTACCTCACTACTTCCTAATGGCCAAGTTGTTCAATTAAAGGTTCTAAGGTTCGTTAGTGCTTCATGACACCACACAGCGGCCTCGTATTCTCCTTAATTCGCAATAAGGGATACTGGTACCCACAAATGTGTCACACTAACATAGCTATTGTCTCAACCATATCGGTCTATGCCGTACAATCTCTAAAAAATTTGCTATTTACCTAAGGATGTTCTCAGATTCGGGTAGAGGATCAATAGAAACCCAAACAAGCACCCATAAATGTAAAGCAAACAAATCAAACAATGAAATCATTTTAAAGGTGATCTAGCTCTAAGGTAACCTCACTTTTAAGTTCATCCCCAGCTGAGTCGTCAGTTCTATAATATGGTAGGAGAACTGACTTATTTGTTTTGCATTTTATCGCAATTGTTGCGGATAGCAAGAGTCACTGCCGACTTTTCTTTTATCCAATAAGGAAAGGGTGAAAATAATAGGAAAGACCTTTGAGAAAATTTCTTGAGTTCAGGGGGTAGGTTATGAAAAGGGAAGGTGTTAGCACCCTTTTCATCTGTAGTTATCTACAGGCTCTTAGTTGCTAGCTCACTTTTGAAATTTCTTTGTTTGACATGTGTTTGTGATGGGTTTTGAAAGTATTTTTGAAAAGCGCCTTCGTTTAGGCAAACTTTGTAATGATTCTAGTCTCTATAAGAATGTATATAAAGTGTTTGACTTTTGAAAATATTTCATATTTTGAAAGTGTTGGTGTATTTTGAAAGATGTTTTAAAAATGGATTGTGAGCAAGCAACTAAGAACGTTCTACCTACCCAAAAGTCTTTTGTCCGTTTCTTTTTTCCTTTGATATTGCTATCTTACCATTGATTGGTAATAAGCCCCATCTTTAGATGTGAAGGAATAGTCGCGGGTCATCGTATAGTCATAGATAGCAATATTGTGAGATACCTTAGCAATTTTCTTAAGGGTCTAAGATCAATTGTAAGGCAACATTTGAAGCGTCGTCGAGGGACTATGATCTTGTATTTTTTATTTTTTGCTAAAGTGTCTCACATGCATAACATGACCATTTTTCTTAAGGCAACAAAGTGGAGTTAACCCTAAAGGTGTAAGTGTGCAAGTGTTTTATATTTCATGCTTGATTTATGTTGGATTTAGGGTTTTCTAAGTATTGATTTTATCTTGTCATACAAACCCTAATTACTAGCAATTATATTAAAGCGATAAGTTGCGGAAAATAAATGTCCTACGATATTACATCATTCGGGGGATGGGGTATACAAATTTACAAATGAGGGATAACAAGAAATTAAAGTCTTAATTATTTATTACAATCATATTGAATTGAATAATGTACAAAAAATGAATAAATATAATGTACAAGGATATAAAATGGAAAAGAAATAGATTTTTGTTAGCATTCGTTGTATTAAAAGGTTTTGACCTAATTAAATTAAAAGAAAAAAATTAATTAAATTAAGAAAATTTAAATCTAAATTAACTAAGAAAAGAAATTAATTTGATCAAAAGAAACATTTTTTAGGATTTTTGTAGAAAATGGTTTTGAGTTTAATCAAAATAGTATGGAAATTAATTAACTAAAATAAACCTAAATTCTAAATTAATTAATTAAAAAAATAAACTAAACATAAATTTAATTATTAACTTATTAAGAAAAAGAAATTAAGTTTTTGTAAGAAAAATGTTTTGACTTTTTGTATTGAAAAATAAAATAAGTATATAGTATAATAAATAAAATATTTTTTTGTCTTTTTTAATTGTTAAAAATAAAAATAATAACATTAATAATAATATAAATAAAACGAAAATAAAAATATAAAAAAAGAAAATGAAGTAAGGGGTAAGAGATTAAATTTGGGTGTTTATTGGGAAAAACACTTTTTGTTTGCTAAGTCTGACCCATTAAGGATTTTTGAAATCAGAAAAGAAATAAAAAAAATTGGACTTGCCATGTTGTATAATGAAAGGGGGTTAACAAAATAAAAATGATAAGGCCCAGCACTTCAGAGGCCCAACTGTGACACCCCAAATAATCCGATTATTAAATAATTAAAATTTTTAATTATTAATTTAATTGGAAATTTAATTATTGGTATTTTTGGATTATTGGAGTTAATTTAATTAATTAAAGGAAAGAAGTATTGGTGGTGTGAAGAGTGATTAGAGGGTGTGAGGGGTAAAATACTCTACTCTTACTAATTACTAATTTAATTATTTTATTGGAATAATAAAAGGAGTATTAAAAGGAAAAAGAAGAGAAAGAGAGTTATTTTGGAATATTCATCATACGTGCATTTGAGAAGAGGAAAAAGAAGGAGAAAACCGAAAGCGTCAGAATTCGAAGAACCCACAAGGTAAGGGGTGATTTCGATTAGTTAATCCGTATTATCGGTTTAGATATTCAATAGTATGGATCATAGTATGTTAGGGAATCCCGGTTTGGAATTCTAGGGTTCCGTAGAATTGTCCCTATTGCGTCGAATTGTAGGTTGAAAACCATTAGGGTGTCAAATGATAAAAAGGAATGATGAAATAATGTTGTTTGATGTTATAATGGTGCAAAATGGATGTGTTTTGGTGTTTCTCGTGTTGCAATTCGTATGGGTATGTTTGGAATTGGTTTAGAATGAATAAATGTTGTCAAAAGTGCAGAATTTGACTCTGCAGGTCGTGGGAACCGGTTTCCAGTGGGGAGGAACCGGGTTCCACTGTGTGAATTTATAAAAACTGGCAAAAATGCACGTAGGAACCGGTTCATGTATAGGTAGGAACCGGGTTCCCATACATTTTTCCAGAAGCGTGATTTTTGAACTTCGCAGGAACCGGTTCCTGCATATGTAGGAACCGGGTTCTGCTATAACTTTTGAAAAATATTAAACTTTGAAAATTCATAACTTTCAAACCGTAAGTCTGTTTTGAGTGCCGTTTTGGACGTTATTTCTTAAATTTAATGCTCTATTTTATAAAATGAAAAGATTTCCTAAAACCTGAAATTATTTTGAAAATGAGTCAAATCCCGGAATAAGTGATTATTGGCTAACGCACATGGGTGTGTATGTAGCAGTGAACCTGTATTAGTATTGTGTGAATGAAAGGTATGTTTATGTTGCTAATGATGGTGTGCATGATCGTTGAGATATCATGTTTTTGGTTTTGGTTCAGTTATGATAAATTGATGTATTTCATAGACTAATTTGATGTTGCATGCTAGTGATGTGTGTGCATATGCATTGTTTTGGTGAAGTTAATTCCCATTGTGTGGAATTTGACTTGTATTGCCGTTAACCGATACCCGAGTGATGATGGGTGGTTAGGCTGGATTCGTGTCCGGGTGTTTATGGACGAATCGATGGTTGCTGTATCCGGTTGATGATGGATCAGTGTTGGGTGACTTGGTCACGTGTTGGTACCACATGCATTGTGTCTGCATTTGTGTTTGCATGGAATTGTAACATGTTAGGATGTCTTCCAGTGTTACAATTCTTTGGTTGATTATTGATTTGTGCATAATGACTTGTATGATTGGAACTGCGTGTTGAATCTGAATTTATGCTAAAGTGGGTGAAATAATATGCTTGTGATATAATGTTGATTGAGAAGCTTATAATGCATGTTAATTATGAGAAATCTCACCCTTACTTTAACAATTTCAGATTAAAGTTAGCAGCTCAGGAGTTGGTGAGGATGGCTCTAGAGCTATGTTACTTTAAGTCCGCGTGTTAGTGTCGTGCTCTGATAGGTTGTAACACTGGGGAACGTTTAGTTGAGGAATTAGTTATTATTCAATTGTTTCTTTGAATTTCATTGGGAATAATTATGTTTTGGTTTATTCCGTTTTGGTTATGGTATTTTTTCGCTGTGTAAGACATGGTCTTAATTTGATTGAATTATTTGAATAATGACCCTCAGTGTAGCATGACTATTGTTTTATTGGAAGTTTTATTTATTTCATAATTGTGACATCCCTTGTTCCGTGTTAACTCTGATGGAATATGTCTTTAATCATTGATATAATTAATATTATTCGGGGTGTTTTAGAAGGGGTGTTACAATAGTGGTATCAGAGCATAGTCGGTCTTGTCTTGTGTCGTTATCCCTTTTGTATGCGACTAGTGTAAGATGACACTGTCGATACTTGTGTGATGGTGAGGTTGTTTAGTAATGTTACAAAACAATGGCCGGAAGAGGTAACGGAAGAAACGACGATGCTATTGCTGAAGCATTGGGAATGTTGGCTGGAGTACTCGGAGGGAACCAGCAGGGAGCTGTGATTAGTGCTGACCGACAATTGGGGAATTTTCAGAGGAATAATCCTCCGTTGTTCAAGGGTGCACATGATCCTGAAGGTGCTCAGAAGTGGTTGAAGGAGATCGAGAGGATCTTCAGAGTAATTGACTGTGCTGAAGGGCTGAAGGTGAGATACGGAACTCACATGTTAGCAGAGAAAGCTGATGACTGGTGGGTTGCTACCAGAACTGAAATGGAAGAAGATGGTATTGCATTGACTTGGGCTGTGTTCAGGAGGGCTTTTCTGAGGAGGTACTTTCCTGAGGACATCAGAGGCAAGAAGGAGATTGAGTTTCTGGAACTCAAGCAGGGTAACAAGACTGTCAGTGAGTATGCTTCGAAGTTTACTGAGTTAGCGAAGTATTATGCTCATTATACTAACGATGCAGATGGAGAATTTTCCAAATGTATCAAGTTTGAGAATGGTCTTCGTGATGAGATTAAGCAGGGTATTCGGTATCAGCGTATCCGAAGATTTCCTGATCTGGTTGACTGTAGTAGGATTTTAGAGGAGGATCTTGCTAGCACTAAGTCGAATGCTCGAGGGTATGTTGATAGGAAGGGTAAGCAACAGATGGATCGTGGTAAGCCTTATGATAGAAGTAATCAGAGGCCCGGTGGTTGGAAGAAGTTTGGTGGAGGAGATTCTAGTTCTTCCATTAAGTGCTACAAGTGTGGTGAGACAGGACATCGTATGGTGGATTACAAAAGTAATGATAAGAAGTGTTTCAAGTGTGGGAAACTCGGCCATGTGGCTAATGATTGCAGAGTAAGAGTGGTGACTTATTACAACTATGGTGAAGAAGGTCATACTCGTCCTCAGTGTACAAAACCCAAGAAGGAGCAAGGTGGTGGTAAAGTGTTTGCATTGTCTGGGTCAGAGACTAAGCCAGATGATCGGCTGATTAAAGGTACATGTTTTATTAATGACATACCTTTGATTGCGATTATTGATACTGGAGCTACGCATTCTTTTATTGCTTTGGATTGTGCTAAAAGATTGAATTTGGAAATTTCTAATATGGATGGAAGTATGGTTATTGATACTCCTGCGTCGGGTTCAGTGACTACTTCGTATGTTTGTAGGAATTGTCCTATTGTGATTTTTGGTAGGGGTTTCGGTATGGATTTAGTGTGCCTACCGCTAGAACAACTTGATATCATCCTTGGAATGAACTGGTTGGAATTCAACCAGGTTCATATCAACTGTTTTACGAAGACGGTTATTTTTCCTGAAGAGGTTGGTGTCGAAGATGTGACTATGTCGGTTAAACAGATGAACCTAGCTGTGAAAGATGGTGTTGTGGTATTTATGTTGTATTCTGCAATAGAAGCGGAGGGAAAAGCCAAGAGTGATGGATTGCCAATGGTGAATGAATTTCCAGAGGTGTTTCCGGAAGACGTTAGTGAATTGCCACCTGAGAGGGAGGTAGAATTTACTATAGATTTGATTCCTGGAACTAGTCCGGTGTCGATGGCGCCTTACCGTATGTCGGCATCTGAATTAGTGGAGTTAAAGAAACAGTTGGAGGAGTTACTTGAGAAGAAGTTTATTCGTCTGAGTGTTTCTCCTTGGGGTGCTCTGGTGTTGTTGGTTAAGAAGAAAGAAGGTTCAATGAGATTATGTGTTGATTACAGACAGCTGAATAAAGTTACAATCAAGAATCGGTATCCTTTGCCGAGGATCGATGATTTGATGGATCAACTAGTTGGAGCTTGTGTATTTAGTAAGATTGATCTGAGATCTGGATATCATCAGATTCGTGTGAAGTCAGAAGATATTCAGAAAACTGCATTTAGAATGAGGTATGGACATTACGAGTATTCTGTTATGCCGTTTGGAGTTACTAATGCACCTGGTGTTTTCATGGAGTATATGAACAGGATATTTCATCCGTATCTTGATAAGTTTGTTGTGGTGTTCATTGATGATATTCTAATTTATTCGAAGAGTGATGAAGAGCATGCAGAACATCTCAGAGTTGTGTTGGAATTGTTGAAAGAGAAGAAGCTTTATGCGAAGTTGTCCAAGTGTGAATTCTGGTTAAGTGAAGTAAGTTTTCTTGGCCATGTAATTTCCAAGAATGGAATTGTTGTGGATCCTACGAAGGTAGAAGCAGTATCTCAGTGGGAAGCGCCGAAGCATGCTTCTGAGATCCGTAGTTTTCTGGGTCTTGCAGGTTATTACAGGAAGTTTATAGAAGGATTTTCCAAATTAGCGTTACCGTTGACTAAGTTGACCAGGAAGGGTCAGATGTTTGTTTGGGATGTTGAATGTGAGAAAGGATTTCAAGAGCTGAAGAGGAGGTTGACAAGTGCTCCGATCTTGATTTTGCCAAATCCGACTAAGTCTTTTGTTGTGTATTGTGACGCATCATTAATGGGATTATGTGGTGTGGTGATGCAAGATAAGCAGGCGGTGGCTTATGCTTCGAGACAATTGAAAGTACATGAAAGGAATTATCCGACTCATGATTTGGAGTTGGCAGCTGTTGTGTTTGTTTTGAAGTTGTGGAGGCATTATTTATATGGTTCTCGGTTTGAGGTGTTCAGTGATCACAAAAGTCGGAGGTATCTCTTTGATCAGAAAGAGTTGAATATGAGGCAGAGGAGATGGTTAGAATTTCTAAAGGATTATGATTTCAGTTTGAATTACCATCCTGGTAAGGCAAACGTTGTTGCGGATGCCTTGAGTAGGAAGTCCTTGCATATGTCGATGTTAATGGTCCGTGAGTTAGATTTGGTTGAGCAGTTCAGAGATTTAAGTTTGGTATGTGAAACTACTCCGAATAGTGTGAAATTGGGTATGCTGAAACTGACTAGTGGTATTCTGGAAGAAATTCGGAATGGACAGAAGTCCGATGTTGGGTTAGTGATAAATTGACATTGATCAACCAAGGTCAAGGAGGCGAGTTCCGGATTGATGAGAATGGTGTTATGAGATTTGGTAATAGGGTGTGTGTTCCGGATGTTGCAGAGATTAGGAAGAGTATTTTGGAAGAAGGACATCGTAGTGGATTGAGTATTCATCCTGGTGCTACTAAAATGTACCATGATTTGAAGAAGTTGTTTTGTTGGCCGGGAATGAAAAAGGAAATTACTGAGTTTGTGTATGCTTGTTTGGTTTGTCAGAAGTCGAAGATTGAGCATCAGAAACCGTCAGGATTGATGGAACCGTTGTTTGTTCCGGAATGGAAATGGGATGGAATCTCTATGGATTTTGTGTCTGGTTTGCCAAGGACATCGAAGAATTGTGATTCTATCTGGGTTATTGTTGATCGGTTGACGAAATCTGCTCACTTTATTCCGATAAGAATGGATTATCCGATGGAAAGGTTGGCAGAATTGTATGTTGAGAAGATTGTGAGTTTGCACGGTATTCCTTCTAGTATTGTGTCGGATCGAGATCCGAGGTTTACATCTAAATTCTGGACGGGATTGCAAGAAGCTTTGGGTACTAAGTTGCGTTTGAGTTCCGCTTATCATCCACAGACAGATGGTCAGACGGAGAGAACGATTCAGTCGTTGGAAGATTTGTTAAGATCTTGTGTGTTGGAGAAAGGTGGAGCTTGGGATAGTTATATACCATTGATTGAGTTTACCTACAACAATAGTTTTCATTCGAGCATTGGTATGGCTCCGTTTGAGGCATTGTATGGTAGGAGGTGTCGGACACCGTTGTGTTGGTATGAATCTGGAGAGAGTGTTGTGATTGGACCGGAAATTGTCCAACAGACTTCGGAAAAAATTAAGATGATTCAGGAGAAGATGAGGACTTCTCAGAGTCGTCAGAAAAGTTATCACGATAAGAGGAGGAAAGATCTTGAGTTTAGCGAAGGAGAACATGTTTTTATACGAGTTACTCCGATGACTGGTATTGGTCGAGCTTTGAAGTCAAAGAAGTTGACTCCACGTTTTATTGGTCTGTTTCAGATTACCAAGAGAGTTGGGAAAGTTGCTTATCAGATTGCTTTTCCGCCGTCACTTGCAAATTTGCATGATGTTTTTCATGTATCTCAGCTAAGGAAGTACATTGTTGATCCGTCTCATGAGATTCGGGTAGACGATATACAGGTACGAGAGAATTTGACTGTGGAAGCGGTACCTGCGAGAATTGAGGATCGAAAGTTGAAACAGTTGCGAGGCAAGGAGATCGCGTTGGTAAGAGTGGCTTGGGGAGGACCAGCAGATGGAAATGTCACTTGGGAGCTGGAGAGTCAGATGAAGGACTCGCATCCCGAACTGTTCGTCTAAGGTATGTTTTCGAGGACGAAAACTCTTTTAGTTGGGGAGAGTTGTGACACCCCAAATAATCCGATTATTAAATAATTAGAATTTTTAATTATTAATTTAATTGGAAATTTAATTATTGGTATTTTTGGATTATTGGAATTAATTTAATTAATTAAAGGAAAGAAGTATTGGTGGTGTGAAAAGTGATTAGAGGGTGTGATGGGTAAAATACTCTACTCTTACTAATTACTAATTTAATTATTTTATTGGAATAATAAAAGGAGTATTAAAAGGAAAAAGAAGAGAAAGAGAGTTATTTTGGAATATTCATCATACGTGCATTTGAGAAGAGGAAAAAGAAGGAGAAAACCGGAAGCGTCAGAATTCGAAGAACCCACAAGGTAAGGGGTGATTTCGATTAGTTAATTCATATTATCGGTTTAGATATTCAATAGTATGGATCATAGTATGTTAGGGAATCCCGGTTTGGAATTCTAGGGTTCCGTAGAACTGTCCCTATTGCGTCGAATTGTAGGTTGAAAACCATTAGGGTGTCAGATGATAAAAAGGAATGATGAAATAATGTTGTTTGATGTTATAATGGTGCAAAATGGATGTGTTTTGGTGTTTCTCATGTTTCAATTCATATGGGTATGTTTGGAATTGGTTTAGAATGAATAAATGTTGTCAAAAGTGCAGAATTTGACTCTGCAGGTCGTGGGAACCGGTTCCCAGTGAGGAGGAACCGGGTTCCACTGTGTGAATTTATAAAAACTGGAAAAAATGCACGTAGGAACCAGTTCCTGTATAGGTAGGAACCGTTTTCCCATACATTTTTATAGAAGCGTGATTTTTGAACTTCGCAGGAACCGGTTCCTGCATATGTAGGAACCGGGTTCTGCTGTAACTTTTGAAAAATATTAAACTTTGAAAATTCATAACTTTCAAACCGTAAGTCCGTTTTGAGTGCCGTTTTGGACGTTATTTCTTAAATTTAATGCTCTATTTTATAAAATGAAAAGATTTCCTAAAACCTGAAATTATTTTGAAAATGAGTCAAATCCCGGAATAAGTGATTATTGGCTAACACACATGGGTGTGTATGTAGCAGTGAACCTGTGATGGATGGATGTATTAGTATTGTATGAATGAAAGGCATGTTTATGTTGCTAATGATGGTGTGCATGATCGTTGAGATATCATGTTTTTGGTTTTGGTTCAGTTATGATAAATTGATGTATTTCATAGACTGATTTGATGTTGCATGCTAGTGATGTGCGTGCATATGCATTATTTTGGTGAAGTTAATTCCCATTGTATGGAATTTGACTTGTATTACCGTTAACCGATACTCGGGTGATAATGGGTGGTTAGGCTGGATTCGTGTCCGGGTGTTTATGGACGAATCGATGGTTACTGTATCCGGTTGATGATGGATCAGTGTTGGGTGACTTGGTCACGTGTTGGTACCACATGCATTGTGTCTACATTTGTGTTTGCATGGAATTGTAACATGTTAGGATGTCTTCCAGTGTTACAATTCTTTGGTTGATTATCGATTTGTGCATATTGACTTGTATGATTGGAACTACGTGTTGAATCTGAACTTATGCTAAAATGGGTGAAATAATATGCTTGTGATATAATGTTGATTGAGAAGCTTATAATGCATGTTAATTATGAGAAATCTCACCCTTACTTTAACAATTTCAGATTAAAGTTAGCAGCTCAGGAGTTGTTGAGGATGTCTCTAGAGCTATGTTACTTTAAGTCCGCGTGTCAGTGTCGTGCTCTGATAGGTTGTAACACTGGGGAACGTTTAGTTGAGGAATTAGTTATTATTCAATTGTTTCTTTGAATTTCATTGGGAATAATTATGTTTTGGTTTATTCCGTTTTGATTATGGTATTTTTCCGCTGTGTAAGACATGGTCTTAATTTGATTGAATTATTTGAATAATGACCCTCAGTGTAGCATGATGTGATGCGGTGGGAGAACTGACTTGAGTTTTTACGTTTGTATTCACACTTGTTCGATTTAGCAAGATTCGCCACCGACTTTTTATTTTATCCTAAAGGAAAGGTTAAAAAGCACAGGAAAAACCTTTTGAGATGTTTTGTGGGTTCGGGGGGTAGATTATGAAAAGGGAAGGTATTAACACCCTTTTCATCCATGGTTATCCATGGGCTCTTAGTTACTTGTTTAGATCACTTGCCTTGATTTCCAATTGCTTGAAATTGTGGTGTGTGTGTGTGTTTTGAAAATGTTTTGAAAAAGATGCCTTGTCTAGGCAACCGTTGAAATGACTCTTGTTTGAGTATATGCAAAGGTGTTTGTCTTTTTGAAAAGATGTTTCAAATGTTCTTGAAAGCTTGTTTTGAAAGTGTATTGTGAAGTGTGGTTTTGAAAAGTAGGCAAGTGTGTTTTGCAAGTTTGATTCAAGTAACTAAGAGTTGTCTACCCCTAAATTTACTCAAAGGTTTTTCTCATGTTTTAACCCTTTTAACAGTTTTGTTCCACCATTGTATTTGGTGGACAATCTTGTGTTAGGATGTTAACGGGACAGGCGCGGGTCATCGTATGGACCATGAATGCAATGGTGCCAAGTGTCTTTGGCAATTTTGCTTGAAGGGACTATGATCATTTTGTAGGCAACTTTTGAAAGCGTCATCGAGGGACTATGATCATTTTGAATCGTTTTGTTTTGCCAAAGAAACTCAACGTGCAAGCATGGCCCATTTTGGAAGGCAACGAGTGGGATTACCCTAGGGGTGCAAGTGTGAATGGTGTGTTGATTTCATGCATTTGTTTTGTATTAGGTTATCTAGCGTTTGATTTTATTTACATACAAACCCTAGGTCTAAACATGGTATATTTGAAAGCGATAAATTGCGGGAATTTAAAGTCTACGCTATTATAAATAAGCATCCGGGAGTGGGGGTACAAATACTTACAAATGGGGATGAGACTTTAATGGGAGAGTAGTGTCCAAATATATTTACAACCAAATCGAATCAATCTCAAATGTAATATGTAGTGTATAGCAAAGTATAAGAATAGAGTAATGTAAATGTGTCAATGTATTCGTGTAAGTGTATGAGATTTATTTACAAGTGAGAATGATGTTAACTTAATGAAAAATTAAGTATTGCTTATTCTTTTTTGGATTTTTTGTATTTTTGTTAATATGTACAAAACAAAATATTTTAAGAAAAGAAAAGGAAATGTTTTAAGTTTAATTATCATATTGTCTATGTATTTAATTAACGTACAAAGGTTTACTAAACAAAAAAAATCTAAACAAGAGAGAAGATTATTTAAGTTAGAAAAAATCTTATTTTTATGTATTCTTAAATATGATAAAAAAAGGTATTAATAGACATTTTACAAAAAGAAGAATTTTTTATGTATCATTTTTTTATTTAAACAAAAATGTTAGTATAGGCTAGTTTGAAATAAAAATGGCTTAATAAGTGAAATGGGCTTGGTGGATTTGTTTAGCCCAAACAAAAAAAGGGCAGAATAAAAGAAAATAAAGGGGGTGCGTTTGGAAAACGAATGGGGTCAGGCGTTTGAAGGGGCGAACCGGCCCAACGCAATTGACACAAATGTTTTAGGGTTCTCATAGTTTTGTTCCAATTGGGAATTTAGGGTTACTGAATACAGAGGCGCCGTTCATCACTTTGCTTCATTCCTCTTCATCTTCTTGCTCGAACCATGCACGCCTCCTGATGCTCCCCAACCTCAAGCTACCAGGCTCCGCCTCCTCCTCCTCATATCCAAGGTCACGCAAGCGGTGGTCATATAAGGTGATGGCTCTGTTTTAGGTCTTAACGCTTTTTTAAGTTTTCAAGCTTTGTGCGTGTCTTCTGATTATATGCGTTGTTATTGTTCTTGTTTGAGGTGCATGAAAGGAAAAAGGGAAGGGATACTACCTTTGTTGGAGACGGAGGAGGACGGTGGCGTCCTAGGGCGGCCGAAGGCGAGGGGAGATGACGCTGGCTAGCTCTTGCTGGAAAGCCTGGTATTTTGTATTTGCTTTTTGTTAGGTTTGATGATGATTGCTTGAAAACCTAGTATAATCTCTTTTTTCCTCTTCTGTCTACTTGCTTCAGTTGCCCTTGATTGCTTCTTTTCCTCGCTTCTGTATGCTTCGTATGCTTATTGAAATGTTGGTTTCGTTGCTTGATGATGAACTTTATAGTTCTGAGAGCTCGTTTGGCTTGCTTGAATCTGTGTTGCCTTGAATGCTTGTGTACTGAGTTTCCTTGAATGCTTGTGTACTGAGTTGCCTTGAATGCTATTGAACCCTATGATGAGCCCAGCTCTGAGGGCTTTGTAATTTTGAATATTGTTCTGATTTTGAGTTGTGAATCTGAACATGTGTTGAAATGTTGAGGTTGGTCTTGGGATTAGAGTTTGGTTGGAACTGGTTTGGATGAAGGCTTATGCAGGTTGATGGTTTAGACAGGTTTAGGCTTTAGGCTTGTGTTCTTGAAAGGCTTTTTGTTTGTTTAAGCTTGACACAGGTAAGGCTTTGTGCTATTTCTGGCATGAGGTACTGGTTTGGTTGTTTGTTGATACAGTTTATATGTTTAAGGCTATGGCTTCATGTTTGGTTCAAGGCTTATGCAGGTTGGGTTTGAAGCAGGTTTATGTTACAGTAGGCCTTAGGCTTGACAGGTTGAAAGGCTTGGACAGGTTGTTTGGTATGGCTTTGATGCAGGTTAGGCTTGAAGCATTAACCGGTTTGCAAGACTTTGTATGGCTTGGAGCTTTGAGGCTCGGCCTGTTTTGATACAGTTTGGAGGCTGGATAGGTTATGTGTTTTTCTTTGTGTTGGAGGCAGGACTGTGTTTTTGTTACAGTTTGTAGCTTTTCTATTTTTGTGATATCTCTGCCCCCTTTGTACTGTGTCATGGCATCTTGTTTTATATCTTTTGTCAAGCCTAAGCCTGTAAGCCTTTGCTTCCTTTTTCTCTTCTCTCTCTCTCTCTTGACAGATTTAAGCATTTTGTATTGCTTATGATGTACTATTCTGAAAAAGCACTGGCTTGGGAAATGATGAGAATTTAAACATTGCTTGCATACTAGTTTTCCTCTGTAGGGGTGTGCATGGATCAATAACCAAACCAAATTGAACCATATATATGATTTGGTTTGGATCTTAAAACTACTTCATTAAAACCAGTTTATATTTCTAAAACCGGTTTACATGTGGATCGGTTCGGTTTTAAACTGGTTTCTCATAAAAACCAATTTAAAAAAAAAATCAATTTTAAACCGATTTTTCTAAAAACCAGTTTTTAATTTTTTTAAAAAAAATCAATTTTAAAGCAGTTTTATAAAAAACCAGTTTTAAAACCAATTTAAAAAAATAAAGTTTTATATCAAAAATAGTTTTTTATTTTTAAAAGTTCTAAAATTATTTTATGTTAAAAAGACTAATTTAAAAAAAAAAACTGGTCATTTCTCAAAATTTATGTCATTAACAATTTTAAAATATATGATATGTGATTTTACCTTAAGATATAGTAAAGTAATTTCTCAAAAATTATGGTAGTTAAGGGTGTGCATGGTTCATAAACTAAACCGAATTGAACCATATATATAGTTTGGTTTGGTTCTTGAAATTGTTTTTATAAAATTAGTTTATTTTTTTCAAAACCAGTTTATATTTGGATCAATTTGGTTTAAATCCAATTTTTATTAAAAACCATTTTTTTTATTTGACCCGGTCTTAAAACCGGTCTATATCAATATATCAATTTTTCTTTATTGCTTTGATCAATATTTTTGCGTTAATCGATTTTGAAATTTTGATATATATTATAATGATAAATATTGCATGGCTCCTTAACTGTTTTATTTTGTTATGTTATAGATTTATGAATATTGTTTTATTTATTTTTTAATAATATTCTCTCTCTTAATTGTTTACTAACACAATGAAATGAAAAGTGTCTAGAACCGTGTCTTTTCGGTAAATATTAAGATAAAAAAACTGTTAATCTTAATTAATATTATAAAGTGTTTTGAAATATAAAAAGTAAAAATTCATTTTATACATACATATAAGATATTTTAAACATATTTGAAATACAACTAAGAGTTTATGTTTTACAATTGAGAGAGAATAATATTTATTGTAGAATATTTAATGTTGAGATCTAAAATAGAGATTTTCCAATATTATTTTGGTATATACTAGGTTGAATTCTAGTCTCACGAATATCGTGAGCATGGTCATTTATAATTATAATGATTTTGTCTTTGTGGAAGATAAGAGAAAAGATCTTTTGCAAATCTTAAGTGAATTGGATTATAACCGGATTTCATAAATGGTTAACTAAATGTTATTGGTTTTCTTAAAATGGATTGGATCAGTTAATAACAAATGTGATTTGGATTTTTTTAATTTGGTAACTAAATTTATCGTTATGGATTAGATAAACCGGTTTAAATGCACACCCCTATTCCTCTGCATACTTCTTATCTCCTTTTTCCAGATTTTCTGCTTCTTTGTGTACTTCTTTGACAGTTTTGAATAGCCTTTTGATAGCTTGGTACCTTTGACAGTTTTGGACAGTTTGCTGTCCAGTTTGGACTTTGGGTTAGGCATGTGTAGTTCAGTTTTCCTTTGGACTTTGGTTGGAATTTTTGGAATTATGCAGCTTTTGACAACCTTTAAATTTGTGCAATATTGTAATTTTGTGCATTTCATACTTTTTGCAAGCATTTTTATCCCTCTTTGTGAACCGAGAGTAATCTCGTGATTTGCAGAGAGGGCAAACTGATTCCGGCCAGTTACTTTTAATGATGAATTTTAACTATCTGCTTTTGATTTATTTCATCTGCTTTTGACTTTTTCTTTTTCTTTGTTTTGCAGATAAAAATCAATGGAGCAAAAGAGGAGTAGCAGTAGAAGAATGAAGATTTAGGAAATTAGGATGCAATTTTATTTTCCTTTTAATCATTGTAACATTATTATTGTAAATACTTTGTAAATAATTATTGTATTTAAATAACAATTGTACAAATAATTAAAGATAAATAAAAAGTCTTTTTATCAGTTAATTCCTTTTCTTCTTTAACTGTTTATTTAATTGTTTATAATTCTTAAATTATAATAAAATGGAAATAAATCCCAATTATTCTAACTTAGAATAAATAAACAATTGATAAACACTGTGGTCTTAGCATCAATCAATAATAAACCCGGCGCTCCAATTATCCAAAGCAATGCACAGTTAATCAAACAAAACGTCCACATGCCTTTTCTTTTAATGATTCAATCAAACACTGCAATCTCCCAATCAGAAACCTCAGTCCATATTCCAGAGTAAATTGAAAATCATTGTAGAATTAATTCTTTCTGCGCGCACAAACCCTAGTTCTTGATTTAATATCAAAGAAGCGCTCGCCTGATCAAAACCTGAGCCAACTCAAACAAACCCTAGCAATCTGCCTGAACTGCTTCAAAAGTTAATGGAAACCCTAATTGGATAGACTGATAAGAAAAAGTCTATTTGACTGATTCTTACGCCAATCTGAAAAAATCAGGAAAAGCCTGAAGCTGTGATTTCTTGTGGAAAAATAGGAGGGAAAATTTTGGGGTACAATAGTTGCCCCTGTTCAATCTTCTTGAACCTGAAGAGTTAGATTGGCAAACTTGCCTTTCGCGACTCGAGGGTAAAAGGAGATTGGACACTAGAGTGCCCAAAAAATTTGCACTCGGAGATGTGACGGTAGAGGGAATGGGCTTAAAGATGCCATTTGGTGATGTGACAGGATCTTGTCGGGGGATGGGCTTAGAGATGCCATCTGGAAATTGCTGGTAGGAGGATGGGCTTAAAGATGCCATCTGGAAATGTTTGTAGGAGGATGGGCTTATAGATGCCATCTGAAGGTGATTGTTGAACTGTATGACATTGGCGACTGGATGAGTATCAGAAAGGTATCCATGTTTTGGAACATCTCTGAATTGGGGGTCTGAATAAGCAATAGATTGACATCCGTATCTAGAAGCATCCGTGAACTGTTTTCAAAAGTCTGGAAAGAATCTGAATAAGCGATAGGTTGATATCCGTTACTGGAGAACCCGTAAACTGTTTTCAGAGGTCTTGGAAGTGGAATAAGCAATAGAGCAGCATCCGTTGATGGGGAAGCATCTGTAAACTGTTTTCAAAAGTTGAGAAGAATCTGAATAAGCGATAGGTTAACATCCGTTACTGGAGAACCCGTGAACTGTTTTCAGAAGTCTTGAAGTTGAATAAGCAATAGAGCAACATCCATGTTGGGAAGCGTCCGTAAACTGTTTTCAAAAGTTGAGTCTGAACAAGCGATAGATTAGCATTCGTGTTTGGAGAATCCGTAAACTGTTTTCAGAGGTTGAAGAATCTGAACAAGCGATAGGTTAACATCCGTGTCTAGAGAACCCGTAAACTGTTTTCAGAAGTCTTGAGATTGAAGCTTACTAATCTTTATCCTGAAAAAGGGTAAGATATTAGCTGAAACACAAAGTCATGTTGCATGAAATGTATGATGCAATGCATGCTATATCAATGTTTATGATATGAATGTAATGAATGCGCATGTAAGCTGATGAGCCGTCTTGCTGAGGATAGATGAATCCTGGATAGCTGGAGATAAAATAATCTTGACTGCTGCCGGGGAAAGTAATCCTTGGCTGTTGCTAGGGAGGGCAAGAATCTTTGATTGCTGAAGATGAGAAGTCCTGAGACCACTGTTGGGGGATCAGCAGCTTGGGTTGTATGCCAATCTACTGGGGATTCCTGTCTTGAGAAGATCTTCACTGAGGAATATTCGAATATCCTGTGAGGAAATGAGAATGAGAGTCTTCACTCTGCTTGGGGATTGATAGTTGGAAGTTTTAGCTCCGCTGGGTATTGACAGTTTTGGCTCCACTGGGGATTTTGAAACTTGACTCTGAGGGGAATTAAGTTTTGGAAGGCTCTCTGGCTGGGGAAATCAGCTTTGAGAAAGCTCTTGTGGTTCTGCAGGTGAAGGCTTGGAATCTGAACAAGCGATAGATTAACATCCGTTACTGGAGAATCCGTAAACTGTTTTCAGAAGTTTGGTCTGAACAAGCGATAGATTAACATCCGTTACTGGAGAATCCGTAAACTATTTTCAGAAGTTTGAAGAAGAATCTGAACAAGCGATAGGTTAACATCCGTTACTTGGAGAACCCGTGAACTGTTTTCAGAAGTCTTGAGTCTGAACAAGCGATAGATTAACATCCGTTACTGGAGAATCCGTAAACTATTTTCAGAGGTTGAAGAAGAATCTGAACAAGCGATAGGTTAACATCCGTTACTTGGAGAACCCGTGAACTGTTTTCAGAAGTCTTGAGTCTGAACAAGCGATAGATTAACATCCGTTACTGGAGAATCCATAAACTGTTTTCAGAGGTTGAGAAGAGTCTGAACAAGCGATAGGTTAACATCCGTTACTGGAGAACCCGTGAACTGTTTTCAGGAGTCTTGAGTCTGAACAAGCGATAGATTAACATCCGTTACTGGAGAATCCGTAAACTGTTTTCAGAGCGTTGAAGAAGAATCTGAACAAGCGATAGGTTAACATCCGTTACTTGGAGAACCCGTGAACTGTTTTCAAAAGTCTTAAGTCTGAACAAGCGATAGATTAACATCCGTTACTGGAGAATCCGTAAAATGTTTTTAGAAGTTGAAGAAGAATCTGAACAAGCGATAGGTTAACATCCGTTACTTGGAGAACCCGTGAACTGTTTTCAGAAGTCTTGAGTCTGAACAAGCGATAGATTAACATCCGTTACTGGAGAATCCATAAACTGTTTTTAGAGCGTTGAGAAGAATCTGAACAAGCGATAGGTTAACATCCGTTACTTGGAGAACCCGTGAACTGTTTTCAGAAGTCTTGAGTCTGAACAAGCGATAGATTAACATCCGTTACTGGAGAATCCGTAAACTGTTTTCAGAGCGTTGAGAAGAATCTGAACAAGCGATAGGTTAACATCCGTTACTTGGAGAACCCGTGAACTGTTTTCAGAAGTCTTGAGTCTGAACAAGCGATAGATTAACATCCATTACTGGAGAATCCATAAACTGTTTTCAGAGCATTGAGAAGAGTCTGAACAAGCGATAGGTTAACATCCGTTACTGGAGAACCCGTGAACTGTTTTCAGAAGTCTTGAGTCTGAACAAGCGATAGATTAACATCCGTTTACTGGAGAATCCGTAAACTGTTTTCAGAGCGTTGAGAAGAGTCTGAACAAGCGATAGGTTAACATCTGTTACTGGAGAACCCGTGAACTGTTTTCAGAAGTCTTGAGTATGAACAAGCGATAGATTAACATCCGTTACTAGAGAATCCTTAAACTGTTTTCAGAGCATTGAGAAGAGTCTGAACAAGCGATAGGTTAACATCCGTTACTGGAGAACCCGTGAACTGTTTTCAGAAGTCTTGAGTCTGAACAAGCGATAGATTAACATCCGTTACTGGAGAATCCGTAAACTGTTTTCAGAGCGTTGAGAAGAGTCTGAACAAGCGATAGGTTAACATCCATTACTGGAGAACCCGTGAACTGTTTTCAGAAATCTTGAGTCTGAACAAGCGATAGATTAACATCCGTTACTGGAGAATCCGTAAACTGTTTTCAGAGCGTTGAGAAGAGTTTGAACAAGCGATAGGTTAACATCCGTTACTGGAGAACCCATGAACTGTTTTCAGAAGTCTTGAGTCTGAACAAGCGATAGATTAACATCCGTTACTGGAGAATCCGTAAACTGTTTTCAGAGCGTTGAGAAGAGTCTGAACAAGCGATAGGTTAACATCCGTTACTGGAGAACCCGTGAACTGTTTTCAGAAGTCTTGAGTCTGAACAAGCGATAGATTAACATCCGTTACTGGAGAATCCGTAAACTGTTTTCAGAGCGTTGAGAAGAGTCTGAACAAGCGATAGGTTAACATCCGTTACTGGAGAACCCGTGAACTGTTTTCAGAAGTCTTGAGTCTGAACAAGCGATAGATTAACATCCGTTACTGGAGAATCCGTAAACTGTTTTCAGAGCGTTGAGAAGAGTCTGAACAAGCGATAGGTTAACATCCGTTACTGGAGAACCCGTGAACTGTTTTCAGAAGTCTTAAGTCTGAACAAGCGATAGATTAACATCCGTTACTGGAGAATCCGTAAACTGTTTTCAGAGCGTTAAGAAGAGTCTGAACAAGTGATAGGTTAACATCCGTTACTGGAGAACCCGTGAACTGTTTTCAGAAGTCTTGGAGTTGAGAAGGAACCGGTGTAGGGTTTCCTGATGATGAGTCTGTGTAAAACTATATCTTCCAACAGGTGATGAAGGAATTGTTGAACACTTTTGACATTCGAATGCCCCAAATTATGGTGACGGAGACTTGCCCCAGGTTAATCTGCAATTGAGAGATTTCTTGAAATCTTGACTGGACTGCCCCAGGTTAACTGTACTTTGAATGATCTGTTGAAACCTTGACTGGACTGCCCCAGGTTAATTGGATTTTGAAAGATCTGTTGAAACCTTGACTGGACTGCCCCAGGTTAATTGGATGGTGACATGTCATGCCCCTTGTTGATAGGAGATTTTTCGTTTGAAGTGTCATCCTTTTTGAAGTGATTTTGTTCACTGAGAGAGTTTTCGTTCCTCCGAACATTCGCTGTATGAATTTCTTCGCTGTCAAACAAATAACCATGTGCAAACAACGATATTCAAATAATGCAAAGTTTATGTTTGTCTCGAAGTTTTGAAGAATGCGTTTTTTAGCAGAAAACTTTTTATAAGACAAATTCAACACAAGATTTAGAGCAAATCCTTACAGGAGTCAGGATACCTTTTGAAACAGTATGCTTTCGAATTAACCCATGCTTCAATTAGGACTTTTGAAGGGTTGTAACGTGGCTTGGTTCACGGTATAAGAAACAAAGGATAAAGGCTCAAAGTATATTTGTACCCACCCGCTCTTCGTGATGTTCTTCAACCCTAAGCTCAGTTAATTTGTGCGTCGAACTCCATTCGGATTTGGAACGACTTTTGGGTGATGGTTTACCAGTTGAATTTAGGAAGACAGTCATCATCTCCTTTTTCTTTTTCAACATTTTTCATGTTGTTGAGGATTTGCAATGACCTCGTTCTTTTGATTTTGATTTGTTATCCCTAACTTTTGCCTGACTGTTTCTGTTTTCGAGATTACAGTCAGCGGGATGCCCCAGCTTTCTTAAGCCTTCTTTATAGGTTTTGGCTCAGTGGGATTTTTTTTTTGAGAGATTGACTGCCTATGTGATAGGGAACCATCACTGTCTTTTGATTCCAGAGGAATGCTTTTCTTTGACGTTGTTCGTTGTATTACGAACTGAGAGTTTGCGACTTCAATGCGCACCTTTTTTTTGAATTAACTGAGAGACTACCCTGCCCCAGGTTTATATTAAAGGTTTTGATTTATTTAGAACAGAAATCTCCTACTTCTTTGGCTCGAAGGGGTTGACTAGGGATTATCTTCCTTATAACTCCAGTGTTTGGGAATTGAAAGAAATGCCTGTACATCATCAGCAAGGTCTGTTCAAAAGCATATTGTATGAGATTATGGTATTGTTTCGTCATCCTCCCTCTAAAGGCTTGCAGCTTTTTATCAAGAGTTAAATATCTTACAGAAAGCATAAGAGTAGTGAAAACGAATGGATGAACTCAAGACAAACATATGCAATGCATTAATGAAAACAGAGTTTGACATCAACAGTTAATTGTTTGAAAACAAAAGAAATTACAACTTGAAAATTCAAATGGAACAAAAGTCTCCCAGTTTGAGCTTTGTCATTTCAAGTGGAGAACCCTTGGCAGAAGAATTCAGTCTGGCCATCTTGTGTGAACTCCAGCATTCCTTCGTCGATCAGACTTTGGATTTTGTACTTCAACGCCCAACAATCATTTGTATCATGTCCAGGACTATCGGAATGATAGGCACACCTGGCATCTGGATTATAGCTGGGAGAAAAAGTTTTGGGGTTCGGATGAGGGTTTATCACCGAAATCAGATTCATCTTCAACATGTGCTGCAATGCTTATGACAATGGCATGTTGATTTGGGTGAATTTCCTTTGAAGTCTTTCCCCCTTTGGATGATTATCCGGTTGGTGTTGACGAGGCCGTTGTTGGGCTCGTGATGTGGAAGCAAAGTGAGAAGGTCTTCTCTCTTTTAAACCGGTTTCTTGTCTCATGGGAAGCTGAGCAAGGCCTTGATTTCCAATCTTGAGTGTTTTCCCCATACGGTTGTGACCGTCTTGACGAAGTTGATTGATAATGGTTCCCAGCTCCTCTTGTCTTCGGGCTAGGCCTTGGATAAGAGCCAACTGCCCCAGCATCTGGGTTCTCATTGCTTCAACCTCATTTCGCAGCTGTTCCAACTGTTGGTCCTTATTGTCTTCCAAATTTATCTCGGCCAGGTCCCTTGCGAGGAGTACTTTCAACTCTTCCTGCCCCCTGGATAGGTTCAGGAACATCTCTTGAAGTTGAACATTTTGAGCTTGGAGGCCCTTAATATTCTGCTCCAGAGCCATCTCTACTGAAATAAACAGTAGGGGAGTAAGGAAACCTGAAAAGGAAAAATCGTCAAGATGCAATGCATGATATGCAGATGCATGCTTTCAAGGATCTCTTGGGGTAAACACAACAGAATGTTAGAGGTTGAACTTCGATCTTTGATTGGAGAGCTTTTCACCGGTGGATGTCTTTCCACGAGAATCAAGCTCACCATGTCAAGTGGGTCATAGCCCCTGATTCAAGTTGTTGCACTTGATCTTTGATTGGAGAACTTTGCATCGGTGGATGTCTTTCCACGAGAATCAAGCTCACCATGTCAAGTGGGTCATAGCCCCTGATTTAAGTTGTTGCACTTGATCTTTGATTGGAGAACTTTGCATTGGTGGATGTCTTTCCACGAGAATCAAGCTCACCATGTCAAGTGGGTCATAGCCCCTGATTCAAGCTGTTGCACTTGATCTTTGATGGCATTTGTTTAGAGGAGAAACCTCTTGCCCTTTGGTAGACATCTGGTTCAGCATAACCCTGCATCAAAAGAACCCTCGAGATCCTTGAAATGGTTAGTGGAAAAATGCTATGGTATGATGTCATGATGTTATGTACATGTATGCAAAAGCAAGTGAGTGTATATACAGGTAATCATATTCACACAAAGCAAACAAGTCCTTAGGTTTGGGCTTGCATGGGGTTTGTAGGTAAGTACCCTCTTGAAGTTAGTTGGCTCATCCTGTCCTAAAATAGAAACCGGGTTCTAAGGAGCTCAATATCACTGGATTGTTTTCTGTGTTCATTGTTTTGGTTTAGCCACTTAACTGGCGACCAAAATATTCCAAGAAAACAACCCTCAATGAGTGTAGTATCGAGTATCTACCAACTTCGGACTGCACCAAAGTCGGTCATCTCACTACCCCTAAAAAGGCTAAGATGGTCAATTAAGGTTCTAAGAGTTCGTTAGTGCTTCATGACATCACTCAGCGGCCCCGTACTCTCCTTGATTGAACTCAAGGGTTACCGGTACTCACAAATATGTCGCACTAACATAGCTTACTGCTTCAACCATGTCGGTATACCCTGCACAGTTCCCTCACAGTTTTTTTTGCTATTTACCTAAAAAGGTGCCCCCAAATCCGGGTGTAGGATTTACAACAAACCCAAACAAGGACCCAAAAAGTAAAGCAATCAAGGCAATCAAAGCAAGTATGTAAAGGTGATCTAAACCCTAAGGTAACCCCACTTTTAGATTACTCCCCAGTAGAGTCGCCAGTTCTGTGATGCGGTGGGAGAACTGACTTGAGTTTTTGCGTTTGTATTCGCACTTGTTCGGTTTAGCAAGAGTCGCCACCGACTTTTTATTTTATCCTAAAGGAAAGGTTAAAAAGCACAGGAAAAACCTTTTGAGATGTTTTGTGGGTTCGGGGGGTAGATTATGAAAAGGGAAGTGTTGTACCCCAAAATTTTCCCTCCCATTTCCTCAACATTTTCTCACCACAAGACCCTTGGAGCTCAAGATCAAGTTAGGGTTTGCTCTACTCAAGGCTCCTCCTTGCACTGTTGACCCAAATTAGGGTTTGAGTTTGCACAAAGATGTTTTGACCTAAAATTCCCAAAATGACTTTCATGCTTCATGTTGGACTCACAAGTTTATCCATACCAAGTGTCAAGCCTTGATTCCAATCTTTGCCCAGTCAATTGGACAGTTGACCTAGAAATTAGCTGTGTTGGGGAAAAAGTCAATTGTGGTCAATTGACAGTCAAACCTCATGATTTTTGACCCACATCAACATTATGAACTCATATGGACCATTTGATCAAGTTTGGATCACAATTCCACAAGAAATATGATCAGATCACCAAAAGGGCAAAATGGTCATTTTTAGGGTTTTGACTGCACAAAGGCAATTTTTGACTGTTTGACCTAACCAATGGCAATTAAAGCTCACATATGGACTCAAGGACTCAATGGAATTGTCTTGACATGTTCAACAAGTTCAAAAGATCCCAAATGCACAAGATTGACAGATGAATTTTCCAGTCAACTGATCCAAATTTGACTGTGTACTGAAAAGTCAAACTTTGACTTTTTGGTCAAAATCAAGTGCCAAGATTCATTTTTCATCAAGACATGTCAAATTATGAAACTTGTTCATCAAGAAATCAAAAATTACAAATTAGGGTTTGAAATGAAGAAATTTCATAACTTAGAAATTTTCTAAGTTATGAAATTTCCTAATTTTTTCCTAACTTTGTCCCATCTTTTCATCAAGATACATTTGGATTCAAACAAAACTCAAAATATGAAAGTTATAGTCCATTGTAAAATCTACAACTTTGATTCACAAAGTTTCCTCAAAAGAAGCTTGTAGCTCAAGTTATGATTTTTGGAACAAGGGTGCAAAACATTCTTAACTTAGAAATTTTTTGACCTATTTTAGGCAGGATTTTAGCCCAACTTCATGGCCACTTTCCACATGCTTCCACTTGGAATTTCAACTTGCATTACAAAGATGGATTGTAGTACACATTCCAAGATTTCCAAATTGTCAAAGAACTTCTCAAACATCCTTGTGGTTAGGGAGAATCGAATTTGTCAATATGGGCAAAAGTCACTTTGTTCATGAGCCAATTTCATGTTCATAACACTTTGCATTTTCAAACTCAGCATGCACAAGCTAGGTTACAGGCCTCTAATCCCTTTATTACTCAATAATTCAATGCTAAACCATTGTGTCAAGATGTTATTTCATTCATTTGGGCAATACATGTTAGATTAATCCATAATTAGAAAAAAGCATTTTAGCCATTTTGATAAAGTTACACTTTATGTCAAATATAAATCCAAGAAGCATGGGCCAAATCTTGAGAGCTAGCATTTTGTACACAAATCACTCTGATCAAGAACAAGAAGTGCAGCATAGTTTAGGGCATTGGACAGGCTTGTTTTGAAACTCACATTTTCTTACTTATCAAAGAAGAAAACTTGCATATTGAACAACTTACATTCCTGCAGAAACCAATCAAAACAAACTTTGTGAACACATTTCATACTCCCTAACTAACCTGAAACACAACCAAACCATCCCTAAAAACCCTTCATTCATCAAAACACAGTTTTGTGGCAAAACAGGGTACCTTCTGCATTTTGACTTGGCCAGTTCATTCCCCTCGTGCGTTTTCATCCAAACCAATTCAAACACATTCCCTACCATCCATACAAACTATCCCAAGCCCTAGCTACAGACTGTAACACCTCTAACCAAGTTCACCATTTTCATATTTTCAGTTGTGCAGGTTGAGTTACATAGCTCGATTCAGTCAGTTTCAAAGCAAGCTAGAGGTTGGAGAAGCATCCCTGAACCTCAGGCAAGCTATACAAGTCCTCACATTGCATTGAAGGTGCTTCCATTGTTGCACACGATTCAAGCTGAACAGGTAAGATTTTGAACTTCTATCTCTCTATCCAAGCATATCTAGGCTTAGGTTTGTGAAGAAGTTATGTCCTACTCATGGCCCTGAATCCACCCATATCATTACTTTTCATTTATGTTGTGTGTACTGAGAGAATTTGGGACCTGGATGTTGAACAAAACTTAGGTCAGGAATTGGGGGAGAAGAAATTCTCTCTCATTTCTGAGAGTTAGATCAAGTTCTTTATATGTATGAATTCGTGGTTTGATGCTTTACATTTTTTGTGTTGTGAGTTTTTGTTAAAAATCAAAGAATCGGGATGTTTGAACAAGCATGAGAAGCGCGCGTTTTTGAGACAAACTGGCTGGAGGTTGAAGAAGATAGACTTGGGCTGGGCCTGAGTTTTGTTTTTCTGTTTACACCATATTTTGCCACATACACCCCCTTGGCCCATTGTGTGATTTTTCAATCATTTTTAATTTTTAATTTTTGTTTCTGACTTGTTATTTTTTGTCAAAACATAAAAAAATATTTTAAAAAAAATTTCAACCATTTTTGCATTTTATTTGTATTTTATTTGTTTTATTTGAATTTATACATATGAAATAACATACATACTTTTATTTAAAATACTAGAAAATAATACAAATACATTTTATTTTCTGATTTTATTTTATTTTATCTTTTGAAAACATTTTCTAAAAAATATACTTTTTTTTGTAAATAATAAATATTTTTTTATTTTTGTGTATATTTAATATATTTAATATATATTATAAATACTTATATATTTATTAGAATATTTAGGATAAAAATACAAAAATAATACATTTTTATTTTTATTAATATTTGACCTCAAAAATCACTTTTTTACAATACACTTCTCTTTTATTTATTTTTGTACATAATTAATAAATATTGTATATGATATAAATAATAAATACTATTTATTTTGCAAAATTAGGGTTTTGCCCTAAACATGAAAATATCCAAAAATTAACTTTTTTTATTTATTTTTATTTCACTTGTAAATAAATCACATACACTTACACAAATACATTTACACATACACATTTACTTATTCCTATACATTGATACATATTACATTTGCGATTGATTCGATTTGGTTGTAAATATTGGGACACTACTCTCCTATTTAAGTCTCATCCCCATTTGAACATTTGTACCCCCATTCCCATGATTATTGTGTAATAATTTAGGACTTTAAATTCCTCATTTTAAAGCTTTCTAAATATGCCATGATAGACTTAGGGTTTGTATGCAAAAATCAAATAACAAATAGCTTGACTAAACAAAAGACAAAAAAGCATGAAAATGGACAACACCAATCACACTTGCACCCCTAGGGTTACTCCACTTGTTGCCTTCAATAATGGGCCATGTTGCATGTTGAGTTTCTTTGGCAAAACAAAACAATACCAAATGATCATAGTCCCTCGATGACGCTTTCGAAAGTTGCCTAAAAATGATCAAGTCCCTTAAAGGAAAAAGTTGCCAAAGACACTTGGCACCATTGCATTCATGGTCTAAACGATGACCCGTGCCCGTCCCGTTAACATCCTAACACAAGATTGTCCACCAAATACAATGGTGGAACAAAATTGTTAAAAGGGTTAAAACATTGGAAAAATCTTTGAGTAAATTTAGGGGTAGACGACTCTTAGTTACTTGATAAACTTGCAAAACACACTTGCCTACTTTTCAAAACCACACTCCACAACCCTTTCAAAACAACTTTCAAAAACATTGAAAACTTTTCAAAAGACAAGTACACCTTTGTATACATTCAAACATGAATCATTACAAAGGTTGCCACCACATTGGCCTCTTTTCAAAACATTTTCAAACCCACACACAAAGCACCATTTCAAACAATTGAAAACACAAGGCAAGTGATCTAAGCAAGTAACTAAGAGCCCGTGGATAACCATGGATAGAAAGGGTGCTAATACCTTCCCTTTCTATAATCTACCCCCGAACCAAAGAAAACATCTCAAAGGTTTTTGCTGTGCTTTTTAACCTTTCCTTAGGATAAAATAAAAGTCGGTGGCGACTCTTGCTCAACCGAAACATTTGCGAAAACAAACGCAAAACCCAAGTCAGTTCTCCCACCGTATCACAGAACTGGCGACTCTGCTGGGGAAAACTTAAAAGTGGGGTTACCTTAGGGTTTAGATCACCTTTGTTTTCAATTGCTTGCTTTGTTTTCTTTTATATTTGTGGGCTTTGCATCGGAGTTGCATAGATCCTAACCCGGATCTGGGGGAATACCCTTTTAGGTAGCATAAGTTGTGAGGGACCTGTCCGGCATAGACCGACATGGGTGAAGCAGTGGCTACGTTGGTGTGACACCTTGGTCTGTACCGATATCCCTTGTGTTGCAACGAGGAGAATATGTGTCTTCTAAGGAGTCATTAAGCACCAACCGACCTTAGAACCCTAAATCGACCCAACTTTGCCATAGAACAGTAGCAGTATGCTACACTCATTGAGGCTAAACTCTCGCGATGGTTCTGGCCGCAAGAAAAGATTGTGATGCTGGAGTTATGACCGATTGAGGGTAGTTAGTGATATTGAGATCCTCTAGAACCCGGTTACTTTTGATAGGACAGGTCTTAACCAACGAAACTGAAAGAGGGTAATACCTAAACTTCATGCTGGCCTAAACCCTAAGGGTTTGTCTTGTGTGACTTGGGTGCCTTATCATGCTTGCCTTTGTGAATACTTGTGGTGTGCTTTACCATAAACATCATACCATCATACCATTGCATGCATCCTGCATAAGGACTGACCCATTTCAAAGACAAGAGGGTTTCATCTTTGCTCTGTTTTGTAGGACATCATGATGCCCGTGCATAGGAACACTATCCGGCTCAACTTTGTTCAACCACCTACTTTGCTCGAGGAATTGGTTGATAGGATTCCAAACATTACTTCCTTCATCAAGAGGCATGGTTCTCTTCTTGGTTTAGTCACTTCAAAGTGGGACCAACAACTGATGAGTGTCCTGGTCCAGTTTTATGATCCCCTATACCATTGCTTCACTTTTCAAGACTTCCAGCTGGTCCCTACCCTGGAAGAATTCTCTGAGTTACTTGGTATCCCTGTTTTGGAGCAGACTCCTTTCACTGGTTGGGAGAAGACTCTTAGGCCTGAGGAGATTGCTGCAGTCCTTCCCTTTACCAAAGAAGAGGTAATGGCTAACTGGGAAACTAGAAGTGGAGTTAAGGGCTTTTTGGCTAAATTTCTGGTTGGCAAAGCTCATAGTTTCTGGAATGACTTAGACTTCAAGGCGTATGAAGACATGTTGGCTCTCTTAATCTATGGTCTAGTATTGTTTCCAAATCCTGATAACTTTGTCAATGTCACTGCCATAAGGATCTTCATGTCTCGGAACCATGTACCCACTCTCTTGGTGATATCCTGCAACAACTATATGCTCGTACTGCCCAAAGACGGGGAACTCCGTGGTGTTGTGCTCCTTTGTTAGTGAGGTGGTTTATTTCGCACCTCCCTAAGTTCGTGCTGAAGAATGAAGAAGGAAAGGGCTGGGCTCATAGGTTAATGTCTCTCACTGATAATGACATCATTTGGACTCTCATAGGTTTGGATGAGGTAGCCATTATTGATCATTGCCGAGAATACCCTAATGTTCCATTGATTGGTACCCAGGGAGGAATCTCTTATAATCCATGTTTAGCTCTCCGTCAGTTTGGAAGAGCCAGAAGAGCAGGGCCTCATGAGATGTTGGTTCCTCACATCAGTTTTGAGTTTCAGGTAGACAGTGACGAGCTGCGTCGTAGATTCATCAGAGCTTGGGATAGAATTCACAAAGCTGACCCACATGAGTTGGGACCGAAGACTTCTCTACCAATGGAACCCTACTGCAAATGGGTCCGCATCCGTGCTCAGAAGTTAGGTATGCCATACGAAGCTGTCAGGCCTGTCATTCTTGAATTTCCTGATGAAGACGGGGTTCCTCCAACTGTCCTCCCTCCTCAGATTCCCACTGATGTTGATACACTAAAGAGATCTTGGGCGCAGCTACAGGAAGAACGGAATTCTTATCGGGAAAAGTTCAACGAACAGGAACAAAAGATCCAGAAGCTGACTAAGAAATTGGAGGAAGAGCGGATCCTGAATGACTATATCCGTACTGAGAAGAGGAGGCCATGGGAGCACTGATGAGCTTTGGATGTTTCTTTTACAGCTTTTATTTCCTTTTCAGTATTTTCATTCTTGTAATGCCTAAGGGCAAATTGTTGAACAATTTAAAGTTTGAATCTAATGAAGTGTGTTTCCTTTTTGTCTACAAAGTTGAATCCCGATTGTCTTTGAAAACATAAATCATACGCATCTCATTGCATCATATGCATAACAGGTACCCTTCTTCTACAGGTTGCTTAATCTTCTTCGCTGTTTATTTCAGCATTCAATCATCATGTCTTCCGAGCCTACTACCGAACAAGCTATCAAGGCCCTCCAGGCCCAGAATGCCCAGTTTCAGGAGCTGGTCATGAGCTTAGCCCAGGGTCAACAGGAGTTGAAGACTCTGCTCTTGAAGAAGAAGAAGAAGAGGACTGCGCTGTTTAACACTGGACGGAGATTTGGGAATACACTGCAGAATGAGGCTGATCAGGCTACTTCCTCTGCAGGGAAAGACAGTCCCCAAGGGGGAAGGGCTTCTAGTCCTATGGTCTCCGACAACGAGACAGATTACAATGATGAACAGTACCCTCCTGCTGAAGACAGGTACAAGCAACTAGAGGACCGTTTAAGTGCCATGGAGATTCAACATGTGTCGGGGCTGGATTTTGGAGATCTAGGTTTATCTTCTGGGGTGGTAATCCCACACAAGTTCAAGGCACCTGCCTTTGCGAAGTACGACGGGGCTTCCTGTCCTAAGCTGCATCTCAGATCATATGTAAGGAAGATCCAACCTTACACTACAGACAAGAACCTTTGGATCCATTTCTTCCAGGATAGCCTTTCAGGGGCTCAACTCGAATGGTTCTATCAGCTGGATGGAGCCAGTATTCAAAACTGGGAAGACTTGGCTACTGCATTTTATAAGCAGTATCAGTACAATTCCGACCTCGCTCCCACGCGTACCCAACTCTAGGGTATGTCACTGGGGACGGGCGAAGGATTCAAGGAGTATGCGCAAAAGTGGAGGGACCTGGCTGGAAGGGTGCAACCACCTTTGACTGGCCGTGAACTTGTTGACATGTTCCTAGGGACCCTGTCTGGTCCGTTCTTCAACCATCTGATTGGTAATTCTTCTGCTGGGTTTACAGATTTGATCTTGACTGGTGAGAGAATAGAAGCTGGTATCAAGTCGGGGAAGATACAGAAAGGTGCCTCCTCGAGTACTGAAAAGAAGCCCTTCAAGAAGGAAGCCAGTGCTGTTTATGGTCCCAGAAGACAAAATAAGCCGGAACACCGCCAAGCTGTCAATGCGTTGGTAATTTCAAAGCCTGATGCTGCTCCTCAGCAATACAACCAACCAAGGGGTGAGAGGCCCAAAAGGCAGTACACTCGGCTCAGTATGACCCTATCTCAGATATTGCTGTAACTACTGTCAACCAATCTGGTAACTGTCAAAGAAGCTCCGAAGGTAGTGAACACAGCTTCTCCAAAGTACAACCCCAACGCCCGTTGCGCTTATCACTCGGATAGCCCGGGGCATACTACGGATGATTGCTGGGCTCTGAGGAATAAGGTTCAGGACCTTATTGATGCTAAAGAAATACAATTTGAGGCACCCGAAAGACCAAATGTTGTAACTGCTCCCATGCCCCAGCATGGAGTGAATGTTGTGGAAGAAGACCCGTATGTAGCCTCTATGGATGAGATTATTACTCCGTTGTTGACTGTCAAGAGGAACCTGTTGCTAGCCGGTTTATTTTCGGGATGTAGTAAAGGTTGCCATTTATGTGCTGTTTCACCTGTTGGTTGTCCTTTGCTGAAGTCAGGCGTCCAAAACCTGATGGATAGCAAAGAGATCTTGTTCGAGAAGATTGTTGTTCCTGCTATCCCTGCTGAAGAAGTGTCTATTGTTACTATTTTCAACAACCCTCCTAAGGCTTCTTCGAAGAAGCCTGTCAAAATCATGTCCACTCAGAAGATTGCTCCTATCATCATCACTGTTCTGGGGCCTCTCCCTTATACATCCGACAAAGCTGTCCCGTGGCACTATGAGGCAGACGTTTATGTGCTTGGAGTTAAACAAGAGTTTGATACTAGTACCGGCGTCAGTAACATCACTGGGCCTGCCAAAGTTACTCGCAGTGGTAGGCTGTTCTCACCAGATATTACGCCACCAGCTATTTAGAGACCTCTTATCATCACACCTTCAAGGGTGCCTGCTTCCCTTCCTGATCAAGTTCCTGTTTCTACCCCTGCTGCTGAGTCACCTGATGCTCGGGGCAAAGGGATTGCTACTGATATGCCTGCTCGGACGGAGGCACCAAAGACAACCAATGTTAAAGCTTCCCAGCAAGAGATGGAAGAGATTCTCAAGATCATTAAGAAAAGTGATTTCAATGTAGTTGAGCAGCTGGGGCACACCCCATCAAAGATTTCTATGCTATCACTGTTGTTGTGTTCAGAAGCCCATGCCAAGGCTCTGATTTCCTTCCTGAAGACGGCCCATGTGCCATAAGAAACGTCTGCTGATCAATTTACCGATTGTGTGGCCAACTTGACTACCGATAATGGGTTGGGCTTCTCTGACATCGATCTGACTGCCAAAGGAAAGAACCATAACGACGCCCTGCATGTCTCCATTGAATGCAGGGGCACTACTCTTGCCCATGTGTTGGTAGACATCGGTTCTTCATTGAACGTATTACCCAAGAAGGCCCTAGACAGGTTGGATTGTGAGGGTTTAGAGCTCAAGCCTAGTAACATTGTTGTCCGGGCCTTTGACGGTTCGAAAAGGATGGTACATGGGGAAGTTGACATTCCAATTAGGGTTGGTTCTCAAGTTTTTGATTCTACTTTCTATGTGATGGAAATCCGACCATCCTATTCTTGTTTGTTGGGTCGTCCATGGATCCACAAGGCTAGAGTTGTAACCTCCACACTACATCAAAAGCTTAAGTACCCGGTCAGAGGGAAGATTGTTACAGTTCAAGGGGAAGAAGAATATATGGTCAGCCACCTCAACTCGTTCCGGTACATAGAGATGGATGGGGAGTTCATTGAGACCCCCTTTCAACACTTTGAAGAGGTGCCTCAGACACTGGCATCAGCAGAGACTGTGACCAAAGAAGACTCTCCTTTGAAGATGGCTTCCTTAAAGGATGCTCGGGCTGTGATTGAGAAGGGTGAGTGCGCAAACTGGGGCCGACTTCCTGATTTCACTCCAAAGACTGACAAGTTTGGTCTGGGCTTCACTGCAGAGGCTCAGAGGGTTGTTCGTAAGGCAAGGATTGGAAGATCTCATGTGTTCATCACCAACCCGGGAGTGAATGCTATTGAAGACGACGTGGAGGAATCTGAATTCGACAGTTGGATCTACCCAACAACTGACGGTGGACCAAGCAACTGGACTGCCAAAGACTTCACACCTATTACTTTTGTCACTCAGTAATGAACTCTTTTGTTTTGAATTTGTAACAGACAATATTTTGAAACTTTTATGGCTCGGTGTCTTACCCGGGGCACCGTGGCTTCATTTGTGAGGGCTTTTGTGTGTCATTTTCATATATCATTAATAAAAACATTGGACGTTTGTTGCATTTCAAAATCTTGCGCTCCTTTTCTTTCTTTATTATATATTGCAAAACAGCTATATTTACACACACTCACTTATACAGGTTCCAATCCACCCTGGATCTCACTGGTAACGACTCTGCTACTGCCAGTTATGACTTCGAAAATTCGATCAACTTAGCCGAAGACGAAGGTGAAGATGATTGTGAAGTGCCAAGTGAGCTTGCAAGACTGTTACTCCAGGAAGAAAGGGCCATTCATCCACATGAATAGCCAGTGGAAACGGTAAATCTGGGTACTGAGACAGACAGAAAGGAAGTCAAGATTGGTGCCAATCTAGAGCTCAGTGTGAAACAACGGTTGATTCAGATGCTGCATGACTATGTGGAAATCTTTGCATGGTCTTACGAAGACATGCCTGGGTTGGATACCGACATTGTGGTTCATCACCTGCCTACCAAGGAAGATTGCCCTCCGATAAAACAGAAGGTCCACCGTATGCGTCCAGAAATGTCCGAGAAAATCAAAGCTGAGGTTATGAAACAATTTGATGTCGGGTTTCTAGCAGTGACTTCTTACCCTCAGTGGGTTTCCAACGTGGTTCCAGTGCCGAAGAAGGATGGTAAGGTCCGAATGTGTGTTGATTACAGGGATTTGAACAGGGCGAGCCCTAAAGATGATTTCCCTCTGCCTCATATCGACGTTCTGGTTGACAACACTGCTCAGCATAAAGTATTCTCCTTCATGGACGGCTTCTCCGGTTATAATCAAATCAAGATGGCTCCTGAAGACATGGAGAAGACCACTTTTGTTACTCAGTGGGGCACCTTTTGCTACAAGGTCATGCCTTTTGGATTGAAAAATGCTAGGGCAACCTACCAACGTGCCATGGTTGCTTTATTTCATGACATGATCCATCACGAGATAGAAGTATACGTCGACGATATGATTGCAAGGTTCCAAACTGAGGAGGAACACCTTGACCATCTACAAAAGCTGTTGGACCGTCTGAAGTTGTACAAGCTGAGGTTGAACCCAAACAAGTGCACCTTTAGGGTGAGATCTGGAAAATTGCCAGGCTTCGTCGTAAGCGACAAAGGCATTCAAGTAGACCCTGCCCATACAAGAGATGCCAACTCCCAAGACAGAGAAAGAAGTCAGAGGCTTTCTAGGACGGTTGAACTACATTGCCCGATTCATCTCGCATCTAACTGCTACCTGTGAACCAATCTTCAATCTGCTGAAGAAAGATCAAGTAGTACGTTGGAATGACGAATGTCAGGCCGCTTTCAAAAGAATCAAAGAGTATCTCCAAGAACCACCCATTCTTATGCCGCCGGTTGAAGGGAGACCTCTAATCTTATACTTGACAGTACTGGACAACTCAATAGGGTGTGTGCTGGGGCAGCATGACGAGTCTGGCCGAAAAGAACACGCCATTTATTACCTTAGCAAAAAGTTTACTGACTGTGAGACCCGATACTCACTGCTCGAGAAAACTTGTTGCGCTTTGGTATGGGCTGCTCGCCGGCTGAGACAGTATATGTTGACTCACACTACTCTGTTGATTTCAAAAATGGATCCAATCAAGTACATCTTCGAAAAGCCTGCCTTGTCCGGAAGAATAGCAAGATGGCAGATGATCTTGACGAAATACGACATCCAGTACACAACTCAAAAAGCAATCAAGGGAAGTGTATTGGCAGACCATTTGGCGCACCAGGCAGTGAACGATTACCAGTCGATGAACTTTGAATTTCCAGACGAGGATATCATGGTAGTGACTGATTGTGAAGTACCTGGACCGGATGAAGGACCTGAGGAAGGATCCCGATGGTCTATGCACTTTGACGAAGCCTCGAACGCTTTGGGTAATGGTATCAGCGCTGTGATCATATCCCCTAAAGGCACTCATACTCCACTTACTGCTCGGCTATGTTTCAACTGCACCAACAACATGGCAGAGTATGAAGCATGCATCATGGGTCTTCAAGCTGCAATTGACTTAAGGATCAAGTTTCTGAGTGTCTTCGGAGATTCCGCTCTCGTGATCAATCAGATCAAAGGCGAGTGGGATACGAAACACCCGAATCTTATTCCTTACAAGGAGTATGTATTGACGTTGATTCCCCACTTCGAGGAGATAACTTTTGAACACCTCCCAAGAGAGGAGAATCAGTTAGCGGACGCGTTGGCTACGATGTCTTCTATGTTCAAAGTCAAATGGGACAATGAGGCTCCCCGGATCATTATCTGGAAGTTGGATGAACCTGCACATTGCTGCGATCTCGAGACCGAAGAGGTAACAGAAAAACCCTGGTATCATGAAGTGAAGAGGTACCTTGAAGCTCAAGAATACCCCGAGGGTGCATCCGTTAATGACAAGAAGTTTCTGAGAAGGTTTGCGGCAAAGTTCTTCCTCAGCAACGGAATTCTCTACAAGCGAAACCATGATTCAACCTTACTGCGTTGTGTGGATAAGACTGAAGCAGAAAGGATCATGGCAGAGCTACATGAAGGTACCTTCGGAACATATTCCAGTGGACATACCATGGCAAAGAAAATCCTCCGGGCAGGATATTTCTGGTCCACAATGGAAGCCGACTATTATCAGTATTCTCGAACTTCTCATAAATGCCAGATCTATGTTGATAAGGTGCACATTCCTCCGGTTCCTCTGAACGTCTTGACAGCACCTTGGCCTTTTGCAATGTGGGGCATTGATATGATCGGCGAGATCCGACCTACGGCATCCAACGGGCATCGCTTCATCTTGGTAGCGATTGATTACTTCACAAAGTGGGTTGAAGCGGCTTCCTATGCTACCGTAACCAAGAACGTCGTGGCACGATTCATTCGGCACAACCTGATCTGTCGATACGGTGTACCTGAGAGGATCATTACGGATAATGGTACCAATCTTAACAACAAGATGATCACTGAGCTCTGCGAGCAATTCAAGATACAACACCACAACTCTTCTCCCTATCGACCGAAAATGAATGGGGCTGTAGAAGCAGCGAATAAGAACATCAAGAAGATTGTGCAGAAGATGACAGTGACCTACAAAGATTGGCATGAAATGTTACCGTTTGCTCTTCATGGGTACCGTACCTCAGCACGGACGTCAACAGGGGAAACTCCCTTTTCCTTGGTCTATGGCATGGAGGTAGTCTTGCCTATTGAAGTCCAGATACCCTCTCTCCGGATAATGAAGGATGCAGGTTTGAGCGAAGATGACTGGATCCAGACTCGGCTTGATCAATTAAACCTAATTGACGAAAAGAGACTCACTGCTATTTGTCATGGTCAAACGTACCAAAAACGGATGATCAGGGCATTTAACAAGAAGGTCAGACGACAAGAGTATCAAGTCGGAGACTTGGTAATCAAGCGCATCATTCTTCCTCAAAGTGATCCCAGGGGCAAATGGACCCCTACGTACGAAGGGCCATTTGTGGTTAAGAACGTCTTCTCAGGAGGAGCGATGATTCTAACCACCTTGGATGATGACGACCTTCCTCACCCCGCCAATGCAGACATAGTAAAAAGATACTACGCATGAATTAAAGACCCGCTAGGTTGACACACCTAGGCAAAAATAAGGGCTTTCCGGCGAACCAAAAGGGTTCGGGCAAAAATAAGGGATGAAAATGAAAAAATCTGTACACCCGGCAAGTCGAAAACCTGAAAAGTCGGCTTGAGCAAAAATGGGTATCCTGGTGGACTGAAAACCTGAAAGGGCGGTCCAGGCAAAAGTTAGGGATAAAGCGTAATACTATGTCTCATTGGATCACCTTGCATCCAGAATTTGGTATCAACTATCGGGCTCAGATGACTCCAATCAATCAGCTTCACCTTCAACTAAGCAGCAGAGTGATGAGACGCTTGAAGACATAAAGGCGTTAGCAGAGTTGGAACCCAGTGGGATTATTTTTCACATAGCTGTTTTGTTTCCTTTCCACAAAATTGTATAAACTCTATTTTTTCTCGGCGGCGTTCTCTTACTAGGACGTCAGCCTCTTGTACACAAACGCCTATTTACAGGCAAATTTCAAAATCAATACAAGCTCAATTTTTCAGACAAATTGCCAATTGTTTTTCCTTTATCTAATTTGTTTTGCAAAGAACGTCCAATGTTCATTTTTGATATATGCGTTTGACATTAATTGCTAACTCATAAATATTTGCATGCGAAACAAAGGACTAATTACGAGTGACATCGGAAGCAGGGGAAATAAAGAATTGTCTAAGCGATCTAGTTGCTTTGTCCACCAAGGTACCAAAGTAGGTTCGGCTGAAGAACGTAACCAGGATACCTTCACTCCCCACAGATTAAGACAAGACTCAACAATACTCTCCCCAGGCAGAGTTGGTTTCCCATCAGCCCTAAAAAGGCACAGTATCTCCAGCAGGTCAGCGATACTCTCCTCAAGCAGAGTTAGTCTACTGTCATCCTTAAGGAAGTTGGATATCCCCAGAAGATCTCAACATTCCCCAGTGGAGTATAGACATTCCTCAGCAAGCATCCCCGACAGTCTTAATATAAGATTGTTCCCCGGCGGAATACAGACATCCAGTGGAGCCATTCCCCAGTACAGTCTGAAAAGTTTCCCCAGGAAAGTTGAATCATCCTCCCCAGTAGATTCTGAAGCTTATCCCTAGTAGATTCTGGAAGCTTATCCCCTGCAGAGTACATACGTCTCTCCCCGACTTTATTCAAAGGTTATTTCCCCACCAGGGTATAACTGGGTTATCCTCAGCTAATTACCACGGAAAGATCGTCCTCGGCGAAGTTCTTCCTTACCCAGCGGAGTTCATCAAATTCCCCAACATAACTTATTAGTGGAATCCCCAGCGGAGCTCTCATCAAAACCTCAGCGAAGTATCTCTTCCCACAGAGTAATTCCCCGCAGAGTAATCTCTCCAACAAGTTTATTCCCCGACGGAGTCATCTTCTCCTACCGGTCTATTCTTGCAACCATCATCCCCAGCGGAAACGAAGAACTCTACTCTTCAAAACATCAGCCCTGGATTCAACAAGTTCCCGGCACCCGTCAAGGATTTATTTTCCTAGTCAAAAACACATTCATAGACATTTCACATTTTATACATCCTGATACATACATATACACGTCATATCACACGATCTCATTTATTTTTGAGAACGTCATGACATCATGCATCTCATACATCATGACATTGCATACAACTAACGTTTTTCCTTTTCAGGAAAAGGTCAATCCAGAGATGATTACTATCAACTATCGTAATTCCAGATTCGATACCTGTATCCAGCCAGGGCATATCTGTGAGCGATTGATTGTAGATTCGATACCTGTATCCAGCCAGGGCATGTCTACATGAAGAGTTTAGAGATTCGATACTTGTATCCAGCCAGGGCATATCTGTAGACGACTAATTCCAGATTCGATTCCTATATCCAGCCATGGCATATCTGTAGACGACAAGTTCCAGACTCGATACCTGCATCCAGCCAGGGCATATCTGTAGACGACCAATTCCAGATTCGATACCTGTATCCAGCCAGGGCATATCTGTAGACGACTAATTCCAGATTCGATACCTGTATCCAGCCAGGGCATATCTGTAGACGACCAATTCCAGATTCAACACCTGTATCCAGCCAGGGCATATCTGTAGACGACCAATTCCAGATTCGATACCTGTATCCAGCCAGGGCATATCTGTAGACGACAAATTCCAGATTCGATACCTGTATCTAGCCAGGGCATATCTGTAGATGACTAATTCCAGATTCGATACCTGTATCCAGCCAGGGCATATCTGTAGACGACAAATTCCAGATTCGATACCTGTATCCAGCCAGGGCATATTTGTAGACGACAAATTCCAGATTCGATTCCTGTATCCAGCCAGGGCATATCTGTGAGCGATTGATTGTAGATTCGATACCTGTATCCAGCCAGGGCACGTCTGTAAGCAACCTTTTGAAGTTCCGGATTCAATTCTTGTATCTAGCCAGGGCACATCTGTGAGCAACTAATTGTAGATTCGATACCTGTATCTAGCCAGGGCATATCTGCATGAAGAGTTTGAAGATCAACACCTGTAACAGGCTAGGAAACCATCTTCCTTTCTCAAAGTACGCAAGTTCTCGCTAAGGAATCTCTTACGCGATCAACACTTCCAAATGGCATCTATAAGCCCATTCCCGACAAGGTTCTGTCACGTCTCCAGATGGCATCTATAAGCCCATCCTCCTATCTACCATCTCTCCAAATGGCATCTATAAGCCCATTCCCTCCATCACATTGCTGATACTCCCGTATGCGAGTGCAAATTTCTGGGCACTCTAGTGTTCAATCATTTTTCACCTTCAGATCACGAAAGGCACACAAGCCAATCTACATCCTCAGGTCTAAGAAGATTGAACAGGGGCAACTGTTGTACCCCAAAATTTTCCCTCCCATTTCCTCAACATTTTCTCACCACAAGACCCTTGGAGCTCAAGATCAAGTTAGGGTTTGCTCTGCTCAAGGCTCCTCATTGCATTGTTGACCCAAATTAGGGTTTGAGTTTGCACAAAGATGTTTTGACCTAAAATGCCCAAAATGACTTTCATGCTTCATGTTGGACTCACAAGTTTATCCATACCAAGTTTCAAGCCTTGATTCCAATCTTTGCCCAGTCAATTGGACAGATGACCTAGAAATCAGCTGTGTTGGGGAAAACGTCAACTGTGGTCAATTGACAGTCAAACCTCATGATTTTTGACCCACATCAACATTATGAACTCATATGGACCATTTGATCAAGTTTGGATCACAATTCCACAAGAAATGTGATCAGATCACCAAAAGGGTAAAATGGTCATTTTTAGGGTTTTGACTGCACAAAGGCAATTTTTGACTGTTTGACCTAACCAATGGCAATTCAAGCTCACATATGGACTCAAGGACTCAATGGAATTGTCTTGACATGTTTAACAAGTTCAAAAGATCCCAAATGCACAAGATTAACAGATGAATTTTCCAGTCAACTGATCCAAATTTGATTGTGTACTGAAAAGTCAAACTTTGACTTTTTGGTCAAAATCAAGTGCCAAGATTCATTTTTCATCAAGACATGTCAAATTATGAAACTTGTTCATCAAGAAATCAAAAATTACAAATTAGGGTTTGAAATGAAGAAATTTAATAACTTAGAAATTTTCTAAGTTATGAAATTTCCTAATTTTTTCCTAACTTTGTCCCATCTTTTCATCAAGATACATTTGTATTCAAACAAAACTCAAAACATGAAAGTTATAGTCCATTGCAAAATCTACAACTTTGATTCACAAAGTTTCTTCAAAAGAAGCTTGTAGCTCAAGTTATGATTTTTGGAACAAGGGTGCAAAACTTTCTTAACTTAGAAATTTTTTGACCTATTTTAGGCAGGATTTTAGCCCAACTTCATGGCCACTTTCCACATGCTTCCACTTGGAATTTCAACTTTAATTACAAAGATGGATTGTAGTACACATTCCAAGCTTTCCAAATTATCCAAGAACTTCTCAAACACCCTTGTGGTTAGGGAGAATCGAATTTGTCAATATAGGCAAAAGTCACTTTGTTCATGAGCCAATTTCATGTTCATAACACTTTGCATTTTCAAACTCAGCATGCACAAGCTAGGTTATAGGCCTCTAATCCATTTCATACTCAATAATTCAATGCTAAACCATTGTGTCAAGATGTTATTTCATTCATTTGGGCAATACATGTTAGATTAATCTATAATTAGAAAAAGCATTTTAGCCATTTTGATAAAGTTACACTTTATGTCAAATACAAATCCAAGAAGCATGGGCCAAATCTTGAGAGCTAGCATTTTGTACACAAATCACTCTGATCAAGAACAAAAAGTGCAACATAGTTTAGGGCATTGGACAGGCTTGTTTTGAAACTCACATTTTCTTACTTATCAAAGAAGAAAACTTGCATATTGAACAACTTACATTTCTGCAGAAACCAACCAAAACAAACTTTGTGAACACATTTCATACTCCCTAACAAACCTGAAACACGACCAAACCATCCCTAAAACCCCTTCATTCATCAAAACACAGTTTTGTGGCAAAACAGGGTACCTTCTGCATTTTGACTTGGCCAGTTCATTCCCCTCGTGCGTTTTCATCCAAACCAATTCAAACACATTCCCTACCATCCATACAAACTATCCCAAGCCCTAGCTACAGACTGTAACACCTCTAACCAAGTTCACCATTTTCATATTTTCAGTTGTGCAGGTTGAGTTACATAGCTCGATTCAGTCAGTTTCAAAGCAAGCTAGAGGTTGGAGAAGCATCCCTGAACCTCAGGCAAGCTGTACAAGTCCTCACATTGCATTGAAAGTGCCTCCATTATTGCACACGATTCAAGCTGAACAGGTAAGATTTTGAACTTCTATCTCTCTATCCAAGCATATCTAGGCTTAGGTTTGTGAAGAAGTTATGTCCTACTCATGGCCCTGAATCCACCCATATCATTACTTTTCATTTATGTTGTGTGTACTGAGAGAATTTGGGACCTAAATGTTGAACAAAACTTAGGTGAGGAATTGGGGGAGAAGAAATTCTCTCTCATTTCTGAGAGTTAGATCAAGTTCTTTATATGTATGAATTTGTGGTTTGATTCTTTACATTTTTTGTGTTGTGAGTTTTTGTTAAAAATCAAAGAATCAGGATGTTTGAACAAGCATGAGAAGCGCGCGTTTTTGAGACAAACTGGCTGGAGGTTGAAGAAGATAGACTTGGGCTGGGCCTGAGTTTTGTTTTTCTGTTTACACCACATTTTGCCACATACACCCCCTTGGCCCATTGTGTGATTTTTCAATCATTTTTTATTTTTTATTTTTGTTTCTGACTTGTTATTTTTTGTCAAAACATAAAAAAATATTAAAAATATTTTTTCAACCATTTTTGCATTTTATTTGTATTTTATTTGTTTTATTTGAATTTATACATATGAAATAACATACATACTTTTATTTAAAATACTAGAAAATAATACAAATACATTTTATTTTCTGATTTTATTTTATTTTATCTTTTGAAAACATTTTCTAAAAAATATACTTTTTTTTGTAAATAATAAATATTTTTTTATTTTTGTGTATATTTAATATATTTAATATATATTATAAATACTTATATATTTATTAGAATATTTAGGATAAAAATACAAAAATAATACATTTTTATTTTTATTAATATTTGACCTCAAAAATCACTTTTTTACAATACACTTCTCTTTTATTTATTTTTGTACATAATTAATAAATATTGTATATGATATAAATAATAAATACTATTTATTTTGCAAAATTAGGGTTTTGCCCTAAACATGAAAATATCCAAAAATTAACTTTTTTTATTTATTTTTATTTCACTTGTAAATAAATCACATACACTTACACAAATACATTTACACATACACATTTACTTATTCCTATACATTGATACATATTACATTTGCGATTGATTCGATTTGGTTGTAAATATTGGGACACTACTCTCCTATTTAAGTCTTATCCCCATTTGAACATTTGTACCCCCATTCCCATGATTATTGTGTAATAATTTAGGACTTTAAATTCCTCATTTTAAAGCTTTCTAAATATGCCATGATAGACTTAGGGTTTGTATGCAAAAATCAAATAACAAATAGCTTGACTAAACAAAAGACAAAAAAGCATGAAAATGGACAACACCAATCACACTTGCACCCCTAGGGTTACTCCACTTGTTGCCTTCAATAATGGGCCATGTTGCATGTTGAGTTTCTTTGGCAAAACAAAACAATACCAAATGATCATAGTCCCTCGATGACGCTTTCGAAAGTTGCCTAAAAATGATCAAGTCCCTTAAAGGAAAAAGTTGCCAAAGACACTTGGCACCATTGCATTCATGGTCTAAACGATGACCCGTGCCCGTCCCGTTAACATCCTAACACAAGATTGTCCACCAAATACAATGGTGGAACAAAATTGTTAAAAGGGTTAAAACATAGGAAAAATCTTTGAGTAAATTTACGGGTAGACGACTCTTAGTTACTTGATAAACTTGCAAAACACACTTGCCTACTTTTCAAAACCACACTCCACAACCCTTTCAAAACAACTTTCAAAAACATTGAAAACTTTTCAAAAGACAAGTACACCTTTGTATACATTCAAACATGAATCATTACAAAGGTTGCCACCACATTGGCCTCTTTTCAAAACATTTTCAAACCCACACACAAAGCACCATTTCAAACAATTGAAAACACAAGGCAAGTGATCTAAGCAAGTAACTAAGAGCCCATGGATAACCATGGATAGAAAGGGTGTTAATACCTTCCCTTTCTATAATCTACCCCCCGAACCCAAGAAAACATCTCAAAGGTTTTTGCTGTGCTTTTTAACCTTTCCTTAGGATAAAATAAAAAGTCGGTGGCGACTCTTGCTCAACCGAAACATTTGCGAAAACAAACGCAAAACCCAAGTCAGTTCTCCCACCGTATCACAAGAAGGTATTAACACCCTTTTCATCTATGGTTATCCATGGGCTCTTAGTTACTTGTTTAGATCACTTGCCTTGATTTCCAATTGCTTGAAATTGTGGTGTGTGTGTGTGTTTTGAAAAAGATGCCTTGTCTAGGCAACCGTTGAAATGACTCTTGTTTGAGTATATGCAAAGGTGTTTGTCTTTTTGAAAAGATGTTTTAAATGTTTTTGAAAGCTTGTTTTGAAAGTGTATTGTGAAGTGTGGTTTTGAAAATTAGGCAAGTGTGTTTTGCAAGTTTGATTCAAGTAACTATGAGTTGTCTACCCCTAAATTTACTCAAAGGTTTTTCTCATGTTTTAACCCTTTTAACAGTTTTGTTCCACCATTGTATTTGGTGGACAATCTTGTGTTAGGATCTTAACGGGACAGGCGCGGGTCATCGTATGGACCATGAATTCAATGGTGCCAAGTGTCTTTGGCAATTTTGCTTGAAGGGACTATGATCATTTTGTAGGCAACTTTCGAAAGCATCATCGAGGGACTATGATCATTTTGAATCATTTTGTTTTGCCAAAGAAACTCAACGTGCGAGCATGGCCCATTTTGGAAGGCAACGAGTGGGATTTCCCTAGGGGTGCAAGTGTGAATGGTGTGTTGATTTCATGCATTTTTTTTGTATTAGGTTATCTAGCGTTTGATTTTATTTACATACAAACCCTAGGTCTAAACATGGTATATTTGAAAGCGATAAATTGCGGGAATTTAAAGTCTACGCTATTACAAATAAGCATCCGGGAGTGGGGGTACAAATATTTACAAATGGGGATGAGACTTTAATGGGAGAGTAGTGTCCAAATATATTTACAACCAAATCGAATCAATCGCAAATGTAATATGTAGTGTATAGCAATGTATAAGAATAGAGTAATGTAAATGTGTCAATGTATTCGTGTAAGTGTATGAGATTTATTTACAAGTGAGAATGATGTTAACTTAATGAAAAATTAAGTATTGCTTATTCTTTTTTGGATTTTTTGTATTTTTGTTAATATGTACAAAACAAAATATTTTAAGAAAAGAAAAGGAAATGTTTTAAGTTTAATTATCCTATTGTCTAAGTATTTAATTAACGTACAAAGGTTTACTAAACAAAAAAAAAATCTAAACAAGAGAGAAGATTATTTAAGTTAGAAAAAATCTTATTTTAATGTATTCTTAAATATGATAAAAAAGGTATTAATAGACATTTTACAAAAAGAAGAATTTTTTATGTATCATTTTTTTATTTAAACAAAAATGTTAGTATAGGCTAGTTTGAAATAAAAATGGCTTAATAAGTGAAATGGGCTTGGTGGATTTGTTTAGCCCAAACAAAAAAAGGGCAGAATAAAAGAAAATAAAGGGGGTGCGTTTGGAAAACGAATGGGCTCAGGCGTTTGAAGGGGCGAACCGGCCCAACGCAATTGACACAAATGTTTTAGGGTTCTCATAGTTTTGTTCAAATTGGGAATTTAGGGTTACTGAATACAGAGGCGCCGTTCATCACTTTGCTTCGTTCCTCTTCATCTTCTTGCTCGAACCATGCACGCCTCCTGACGCTCCCCAACCTCAAGCTACCAGGCGCCGCCTCCTCCTCCTCATATCCAAGGTCACGCAAGCGGTGGTCATATAAGGTGATGGCTCTGTTTTAGGTCTTAACGCTTTTTTAATTTTTCAAGCTTTGTGCGTGTCTTCTGATTATATGCGTTGTTATTGTTCTTGTTTGAGGTGCATGAAAGGAAAAGGGAAGGGATACTACCTTTGTTGGAGACGGAGGAGGACGGTGGCGTCCTAGGGCGGCCGAAGGCGAGGGGAGATGACGCTGGCTAGCTCTTGCTGGAAAGCCTGGTATTTTGTATTTGCTTTTTGTTAGGTTTGATGATGATTGCTTGAAAACCTAGTATAATCTCTTTTTTCCTCTTCTGTCTACTTGCTTCAGTTGCCCTTGATTGCTTCTTTTCCTCGCTTCTGTATGCTTCGTATGCTTATTGAAATGTTGGTTTCGTTGCTTGATGATGAACTTTATAGTTCTGAGAGCTCGTTTGGCTTGCTTGAATCTGTGTTGCCTTGAATGCTTATGTACTGAGTTGCCTTGAATGCTTGTGTACTGAGTTGCCTTGAATTCTATTGAACCCTATGATGAGCCCAGCTCTGAGGGCTTTGTAATTTTGAATATTGTTCTGATTTTGAGTTGTGAATCTGAACATGTGTTGAAATGTTGAGGTTGGTCTTGGGATTAGAGTTTGGTTGGAACTGGTTTGGATGAAGGCTTATGCAGGTTGATGGTTTAGACAGGTTTAGGCTTTAGGCTTGTGTTCTTGAAAGGCTTTTTGTTTGTTTAAGCTTGACACAGGTAAGGCTTTGTGCTATTTCTGGCATGAGGTACTGGTTTGGTTGTTTGTTGATACAGTTTATATATTTAAGGCTATGGCTTCATGTTTGGTTTAAGGCTTATGCAGGTTGGGTTTAAAGCAGGTTTATGTTACAGTAGGCCTTAGGCTTGACAGGTTGAAAGGCTTGGACAGGTTGTTTGGTATGGCTTTGATGCAGGTTAGGCTTGAAGCATTAACCGGTTTGCAAGACTTTGTATGGCTTGGAGCTTTGAGGCTCGGCCTGTTTTGATACAGTTTGGAGGCTGGACAGGTTATGTGTTTTTCTTTGTGTTGGAGGCAGGACTGTGTTTTTGTTACAGTTTGTAGCTTTTCTATTTTTGTGATATCTCTGCCCCCTTTGTACTGTGTCATGGCATCTTGTTTTATATCTTTTGTCAAGCCTAAGCCTGTAAGCCTTTGCTTCCTTTTTCTCTTCTCTCTCTCTCTCTTGACAGATTTAAGCATTTTTTATTGCTTATGATGTACTATTCTGAAAAAGCACTGGCTTGGGAAATGATGAGAATTTAAACATTGCTTGCATACTAGTTTTCCTCTGCATACTTCTTATCTCCTTTTTCCAGATTTTCTGCTTCTTTGTGTACTTCTTTGACAGTTTTGAATAGCCTTTTGATAGCTTGGTACCTTTGACAGTTTTGGACAGTTTGCTGTCCAGTTTGGACTTTGGGTTAGGCATGTGTAGTTCAGTTTGCCTTTGGACTTTGGTTGGAATTTTTGGAATTATGCAGCTTTTGACAAACTTTAAATTTGTGCAATATTGTAATTTTGTGCATTTCATACTTTTTGCAAGCATTTTTATCCCTCTTTGTGAACCGAGAGTAATCTCGTGATTTGCAGAGAGGGCAAACTGATTCCGGCCAGTTACTTTTAATGATGAATTTTAACTGTATGCTTTTGATTTATTTCATCTGCTTTTGACTTTTTCTTTTTCTTTGTTTTGCAGATAAAAATCAATGGAGCAAAAGAGGAGTAGCAGTAGAAGAATGAAGATTTAGGAAATTAGGATGCAATTTTATTTTCCTTTTAATCATTGTAACATTATTATTGTAAATACTTTGTAAATAATTACTGTATTTAAATAACAATTGTACAAATAATTAAAGATAAATAAAAAGTCTTTTTATCAGTTAATTCCTTTTCTTCTTCAACTGTTTATTTAATTGTTTATAATTCTTAAATTATAATAAAATGGAAATAAATCCCAATTATTCTAACTTAGAATAAATAAACAATTGATAAACATTGTGGTCTTAGCATCAATCAATAATAAACCCGGCGCTCCAATTATCCAAAGCAATGCACAGTTAATCAAACAAAACGTCCACATGCCTTTTCTTTTAATGATTCAATCAAACACTGCAATCTCTCAATCAGAAACCTCAGTCCATATTCCAGAGTAAATTGAAAATCATTGTAGAATTAATTCTTTCTGCGCGCACAAACCCTAGTTCTTGATTAAATGTCAAAGAAGCGTCCTCCTGATCAAAACCTGAGCCAACTCAAACAAACCCTAGCAATCTGCCGGAACTGCTTCAAAAGTTAATGGAAACCCTAATTGGATAGACTGATAAGAAAAAGTATGTTTGACTGATTCTTACGCCAATCTGAAAAAATCAGCAAAAGCCCGAAGCTGTGATTTCTTGTGGAAAAATAGGAGGGCAAATTTTGGGGTACAACACATGACTACTGTTTTATTGGAAGTTTTATTTATTTCATAATTGTGACATCCCTTGTTCCGTGTTAACTCTGATGGAATATGTCTTTAATCATTGATATAATTAATATTATTCGGGGTGTTTTAGAAGGGGTGTTACACCAAACGCGCTAGTTAGAAACAAAAAGAAGTGAAAATGTTAGAGAAAACATAAAAATGGCAGCGCTGGGGCTCGAACCCACGCCCTCATCAATATACGCGTGTTGTCTTACCACTGGGGTGGCTATACGTTTGGTATATGAAACAAAACCATCACAACATATTGCAAAACAAGTCCATGGCCTGAACTTCATCTTCCTCGCGCGCGTTTTTACAGTAAGAACAACAACAAATTTTGAATTTTGTAACTCAGCAATTTCTCAACCATTCTTAAAACTTCAAACATCAAACTTGTTAGAAATTTCACCATGATTCTGAATATGTAAATAACTTAAACTAATTCTCAAAGATGAGCATGAATTTCTATTGGTACCAAACCTAACCTAATATTTTCAGAAACTTCAACTTCAAAATTCTCTCTACTCAATCAATATAAATGAAAACTATGGACATGGGCAGTTTCAAGACAATGATATCTATATTTTATCTTTGAAAATGCAAGCCTAACAATGCCTAAATAAAGAGATGAAAGTTCAGAAAATTACCTCCAAAATTGGAAATTGTGGAATGAGTTTGAGCTTATTTCAAGTGATGGTGATGATTAGATTAGCTTCCTCAAGTTACCAAGAAGCTAATGCAACCCCTACTTGGTGCTGGAAGTGCTTGAGTCGTGCTAGAGAAGTCAAGATGCAAGCTCTGTTTTTTGGTTATGGAAGTTAATGAAGATGGTGTTACATTTGGATAACAAGTGTTGGGATTGTTTATGTATGATGTTTAGAAGCTTTTGGAAGCAAAAAGCCAAGAAACGCATGAATGGTTTTTGATTTTGGGATTTCTGGCCAGAATATGCAACAATAGACTTCTGTTATGCAATTCTGACTTTGGGGGTGTTAGAGGGCTTGTGCATTCGTGTGTTAGGTTGCAATATGTGTATGTATTTATAGGCAAGAAGTTTTATGTGCTACAACAAGCCAGAATTTGAAATCACATGTTATTGCACTCTTACTTGTTTTTAAAGCAAGCATGACAAACATCTTTCCAAAGCTTGTACCATACTATTGTAGAGTGGTTAACACTTTAAACATGGATGTTCTTATTTGTAGATGTTGAGTTTGAGCAGAACAACAAGTGAGAGGCTCAAGACAAGTTGACTTTGTGATTAAAATCACTTTTCAAGAATGGATATGTTGCTTTCTTCCAAAAATGGCAAATTAGTTTAGACAAAGCTTGAAACACTTGGATAAGGGAACAAGTTTGAGGCTTTCAAAGTGAAGATTATGCAGCATGGCTATGGATTTGGTCAATGTTCATCACAAAATCTGTCTTGTAATTCAAGAATGAAACCCTAACTTCATGGATTCGATTCTCTTAGCTCAAACATGATATCAATGAGTTCATGGACATTTTAGAAAGCTTGAAACATCCTATACAACTTCTCTTTTGATCATTTTTGCAAAATAAAAATGGAACTATGTGAAACTTGGCCAAGAAGTTAGGTCAAAAATCTGCCTAAACTAGGTTAAATTTCACTAAGTGTTTTTGTTTCATGTACATGTCTTTATGAATTTATAACTCAAAATCAAAGCATTTCTAGAATTTTATTTATGAAAAAAATTGTAGATTTTATCAAGATATACAACTTTCATGTTGGAATTTTTTTTTGAATCATTTTGCATCATGGTGAAAATTTAGCACAAAGTCATGAAAAAAAGTAAATTTTCCAACACTTGGAAAAATTTCTAAGTCTTCGAAATTTTGACTTTTCAAAGTGAATTTTGACTTTTTGATTTCTTGATGAAAAATATTCATATTTTGACATGTCTTGATGAAATATGATTTTTGAAACTTGATTTTGATCAAAAAAGTCAAAGTTTGACTTTTCAATATACAGTTGACTTTTTTATTAGTTGACCAAATTTCCATTATCAATCAATTGATCTTGAGAAGTATTTTGAACCATGTCATTAGGTCAATATGATGCATTTGAACCCTTGATATCATGCCTCAACCCAATAAGTCATGTATTTGGTCAAAAGTCAAAAATCAAGCCTTCTCAGTCAAAACCCTAGTTTTGACCATTTTGCCCTTTTGGTGATTTGATTAAATTTCTTGAGAAATTGTAATCCAAACTTGACCAAATGGTTCATATGAGTTCAAAATGTTGATATGGATCAAAAATCATGAAATTTGACTGTAAGTTGACCACAATTGACTTTTTACCCAATACAACTCATTTTAGGTCATATGATCAATTGGCTGAGCAAACTTATGATCTGAGGCTTGAAACTTGACATGAGCAATCTTGAGAGTCCATATTGATCCATGAAAGTCATATGAGGCATTAAAAGTCCAATTGTCCTTGTACAAACTCAAACCCTAATTTGAGTCATCAACGTTGAGGAAGTGTCTTGAACTGATCAATCCTGGTGCAATCTTGAGCAATTGAAGATCTTATGAGGAGAAACTTTGAGAAAATGAGAGGACAAATTTTAGAGTATAACAGATCAAACTGAAAACTTAAATTAAGTTATGGAACTTCGGGACCAAATAAATCTAATTCATACTATATTATCTTCAAATATAAGTTTCATTTAATTTATTAAAAATTAATATATGTATTAATTACCTTCTTTAAAAAATACTTCTAAAGAATTTGTAATATTTTTGAGTTACTATTTTTATTATAAAAAAAAACTAAGATATGGATGTGTCATAGTATCAATAATAAGGTTATATATATGTGGTTTAAAACTACTTCAACCCAAGCACGAATGTTTTAATTTAATTCCTTCTCAAAATAATCAATGAAGGAAACAATAAGGTACTTGGCAGGAATTGCAGGGCCAAGTGGTTTTGGCTCAAATTCAACTGCAGAGCAAGTCACTCAACAATATTCCTCTTCAAATAATCTAACTGCTCTAATCACTGGTAATTTAATAACTATATACTTTTAATTAACTATATTTGATTAGTTTAGTTAATGAAATTTATTTATTTGTTTTGGAAATTTGAATTGAAGGTGCTACTTCTGGTATTGGAGGTGAAACAGCTAGGGTGTTAGCAAAAAGAGGAGTGAGAGTTGTAGTAGGTGCCAGAGACATGAAAAAAGCTATCAAAGTCAGAGAGAAAATTAAAGAGGAGAGTCCTTATGCTGAGATTATTCTATTGGAAATTGATCTTAGCTCTCTTGCTTCTGTGCAGAGATTTTGTTCAGAATTTTTATCTTTAGAATTGCCTCTTAATATTCTCATGTAAGTTTTTTTTATTCGAAAATCCTCCTTGTCATCATTATTTATGCTTGATTCATGAATTAGGCAAAGAAAAACTGAGATCAGATTTTAAATAACAGTCACAACTTACGATAAGAATAACGATCGCAGTCGGATCACGATCACCGTTGCGGCATTTATTTAAAACTTTGATCGTCTTAATTCATGTTTTTTTAATATTTGAATTTAAAAAATTGTTTTTGCAGAAACAATGCTGGTGTTTACTCTCATAACCTGGAAGTCTCCGAAGAGAAAATTGAAAAGACATTTGCTACAAATTACTTAGGTATTTCTTTCTTAAAACAATGTTAAATCTTTGATGACAACGTCAACATAATCTGAATGTCGCACACTCTTTGATTTGTAGCCCTTAACAAAAGACAAAAATGAATTAACAAATAAAAAAACGTAAAGTTAATCTCAAACAGAGTCTTAGGTGACCTATGTATGAATAATACATTAAAAACAAGCATTGAATGGGTTTTTTTGTCTCTTTCTAATAAGGTAGGTATGATTTTGCACACAGTTGTAAAATTCATACGTAATATAAAAAAAAAACTATATAACGGCCTTGGTCGCAAGTTGGACCGGTTCAAGAGAGTCATTAAAAATTAAAAAGTCTTTTTGATAAAAAATTGTGTTATAATAATTGAATTTTATTTAGAGTTTGTTTGTAAATGTTTGAATTTCTTTAAGGGGGCTTGCCTTTTTTGTATGGAAATAAAAATTCATTCAACTAAAACACAGGAAATATAAGGGGGAAGGGATCCCAACGAAACCGAATCTCTTAGTCAGGTTTTAGAGCTAAAACGCAAAGCTAGACCAATAAGATTATGGATTTTTCTATTTTGATCCGTTATGTTAAAAAGAACAAGAGTTAAGTTGAAATCATTTATTACACTATTACGGAAAAAACATTCAACAACATTTAGAAAAGATAAATAATCACGTGGAATCAGACGTTGTCATGTATCGTGTGATCGTATATGTGTTATTTATAATCACGGTCCATTGACCATTGTAGGAAATTGGAAAGCGTGCGTTCTATCACAACAGTTGAGGCAAATAATCATTGTGATATACATAAAGGTTCTAGGTTCGATTCTCAGCAAAGCCGTTTTGATATTTATATTATTCTAGATAGCGCGCGAGATATTACAACAGTTATGTTATTTAACTGTTGTGAAACTTTATGCTGAAGTAATAAATTTAATTCTGCTTTTATAATTTTTCCCTTTTTTAACTTGTATTTTTGTGGATCATATATACGCAGAACAAACAATCACAGCTGAATAGACAATTTGCATTTGTGATATAGTTATCATAATAATAATAGTTGTATCACAATAACAATAAAAATTTGATTAAGAACCAAAAATTGTATATTACTTCAAAACCAAAATGTCACAAAATAACCTACGGTGTACACATTACATAACATCACATAAATGTATCTTTGTGTTTTGGTTTCTGGTCTCTAGATATCTTGTCTCTCAGTGTCTTGTCTCTTGGTGTCTTGACATATAAAGACCTATGATTTTAAATAATCATACTTGCATTAGTAAAAAGACGTAGAAATTATAACATACAATTAATATATTATGAATAAAGAATAAAATACTTGTTAATTTTCACATATGCCTTCTTCATGATCGATTCGAATAGCATGCACAACATCTCCATCAACTTCATCATATGAGGTAGGAACACGTGTTGTGTAAGAAAGAGTGGGCAGAATATCAAAACTTTCATCACTAAGAAGAATGTATTTTCCTTAGAGAACGATTGACCATTTCCTCGATATGTTTGAAGAGTCGGACACATAGAAAACTTGTTTTACTTTAGAAGTCATGATGAATGGTTCGTTCATAAAATATGTCTTGCCAAGGTCAAACCGTGTGAATCATAAGTCATCAATGTGTACACCATTACTATTATTGGGAATCCACTTGCATTTAAATAAAGACACTTTGAAAATAACATAATCAATATTCCAAATCTCCCCAATGACACCATAGAACACGGTAGTTGCCAATATATGATTCTTATTTTTCAAACTAGAGAAATACATCGATTTGGCTTCAACCATAATCCCACTATTTTGCGTTGTACTACGATCATCTTTTGATTTTATATAAAAGGTATAATGATCAATGTCATATGCAGTCCAAGTTATGACATTAAATTTTGGCTCGTATGACAACCACTTAAGTATCTCGGATGCACTACGATCATTAGATACTCTTTTATTACAAAAATCTATGAATCCCTTGTTATGCTCTATCAACAACAACTTGTCGCTCATTCGGGGATATTTTTTCTTCAAAAGTCTTTTGTGAGTATCTATGTATGTTTGCACTTCATCAATATTTTTCAATATATAGAAATGTGCTTGAATAACTACATCTCGAGTCATGGACGTAACATTTTGACCTTGAATACCTCTTCTGTCTGTGTGATCAGTATGACGAGACTTTGGAATTCTTATAGAATATGCTTCCGACAAATAGTTTACACAAAACTCAACACCTTCTTCACTAATGTACCTTTAAACAATCAAAGCTTCCGATCGGTGATGATTCTTTGTATATCCTTTAAAGATCTTTATATCGCTCTATTGGAAACATCCATATTAAATAAATTGGACCACAAAATCTGATTTCTCTGACTAAATGAACAAGTAAGTGAACCATAATGTCAAAAAATGATGGAGGAAAATATATCTCCAATAGACACAAGATTATGGCAGCCTCATCGTCTAATTCATCTAAATTTTTTAAATCAATAAATTTATTACATATGACATTGAAGAATAAGTACGATCTGGTTATAGTTACTCTCACATTTTTTGTAAGATCCCATGGATAGCCAATGGTAGAAGTTGTTGCATCAATACATGACAATCATGATATTTCAAACCAATTAACTTGAGATCTTTCATTGATACAAATTTCTTTATGTTTGATGAGTAACCTTGGGGAACTTTGATACCATGCAAGCACTCGCAAAAAAATTTCTTTTCCTTTTTAGATAGAGTGTGACATGCTGGAGACAAATAAGTTCTATTTCCTCTATCTATCAAAGCCAATTGTTTTCATATACCTATCGCTTCCATATTGAGATGGGAAGCCTTACTATCTTTAGTCTTGCCTGTAATGTTTAAAAGTGTTCTAATCAAACTATCACACATTTTTCTCCACGTGCATCACATCAAGACAATATCTAACATCAAGACTTGACCAATATGGAAGATCAAAGAACACAAACCTCTTTTTCCATATATTTTCTCAACTGTCCCTTTTTCTTTTCCTATTTTTCTAAAGACAACATTAATGTGTTCTTGTCGTTGATAAAATTCATCCCTAGTTAAAGGTTTATGAGCCATATCAAACTCTTGCTCTCCATTAAAAGCCTTCTACAATCTACGATAAGGATAATCGGGTTTTAGAAATTTTTTATGCCCAAGGTAAACAGTCTTTTTTCTAAACTCAAGTTGGTGATAACAGATATCAGATTCACATATATGACACACTTTATGTCCTTTGATACTATATCCAACCAAATTACCATAAGCAGGAAAGTCATTGATTGCGCAAAATAACATTGCACATATCTTAAACTTTTCTCCAGAAATTCATCATCAACTTCAACATCTTTATCCCACAAAAGTCGTAAATCTTCAATTAATGGAGCAAGATAAATATCTATGTCGTTACCAGATTGTCGTGGTCTTGAAATCATCATACTAAACAAAATATACTTGCCCTTCATGATCAACCAACGAGATAGGTTGTAAATGGTGAGAAGAACAGGCCACAAAGAATGATTAGTGCTAAGATTACCAAAGAGGTTCATTCCATCAGTGGCAAGCCCAAACCTAAGGTTTCTTGGCTCAATTCCAAAATATGGAAACAATGAATCAATTTTCTTCCATTGCAACGAATCAGCTACATGGCAAGTGTTTCCATCATGTTTCCTTTCATTTGCATGTCATCTCATATTCTTTACATCATTTTAATTAGAAAAAAGTCTCTTAAATCGTGAAATTGTTGGCAAGTACCATAACACTTTGGTAGGAGAATGCTTTCTACTAACATTGTCATAGTTATTGTCATCACCATTATTGGCATTCAGCTTGTAACCTGACACACCATATTTCGGACATTGATACAAGTCTTTATACTCTTTCTTGTATAATATGCAATCATTAGGGAATGCACATATTTTGATATACTCCAAATCCATTGGACACAATATCTTATTGGCCTCATAAAAACGATATGACAAATTGTTATCTTCTAGTAACATTTGCTTTAGCATATTAAGTAATTTTGTGAAACTTTTATCCGGCCATCCATTTTTTGGCTTCAGATTAAACACCTTTAACACCACAGACAATCGTGTAAAACTTGTGCATCCCTTATATAAAGGAGTGTCTTTATCACTATATAAAGTATCATAAATATGAGCGTTCTTAAAATAAGATTCTACAATATCAAGGAGTATATCCTCTAGTTAATCATCCATATATTCATATTCATCTACTCTTTGGCTTTGTGATGCCTGACTTCCCTCTTTATCCACCTCACCAATGCTACGTTCATATTGTATAATTTTGACATATACCAACAACACATAGGTGATAGAATATTCCATCCTTTGTACCTTTACAGATATTCCTACATTTAACACAAGGACAATAAAATATATCATTATTATCGGAAAGATTTTTATCAGCGTATTCAAGGAATTCATGAAATCCATTCTCATAAACCGAACCTAATCTATCGACTTTCATCCAACTACGATCCATAACAACTTTTGAAATTTATACACGAATAATAATGTGAATGAAACACCAAAATCTAAACCAAAAATTAAAGCATATTCATAACAAAAATATAACTCTAAACCTTAAGTATATGAATATGCATCAGAACAACATAATATTTTTGTTCACTTCTATATCCAACAGAGTAGCTAACAAACGGCATATATATGAACCAAGAATAATGTACAACATTGAACACAAGAAAGGTATTCGAGGGAACAAATAAAACAACTAACAAACTGTATATATGAACCAAGAATAATATACCACATTGAACGAAAAAAGGATTGAAAACTGAAGATGAATAGTGTAATACCCCACTTTCCCACAATAGCAATTACATTAATATATATATCAGAGTCCATAAGCAGGATGTCACATACTTCAAATATTCATAAAGTTTAAAGTCACTTTATTACTTCTTTTATTCAAACATAATCAATTCGGCAACAGAATAATAAAATTAGTTCATTTCCATGTCATTACAACTTCAACAACAAATAAAACTCCACAAATGTGTGGTCTAACATAAGTCAAATGGAAGATACATAAAAAATGAAATAAAGCAAAACATAAAAAATATTCTCAATTCCCGTGTTACGTATCAGAGTGACCCCTACGACTCGATCAGGTAACACTCACTCCAAGCACTACTCGGGTACCTGATTATCTGTACTCCCAGGGGAGCACAGACACAACAATACACAAGGGGTGAGAATTTTATTCAATAAATATAAGGTAAATATCACATGCTAAGGAGTAGTAATCACATAATCCACACATCACACAGTACTTCGCAACATAACACATCATTCACGTAATACAACATCAATTCAAAATAATACAATGCAATGAGACCGACATCAACTCAATACATTTGGTACCATCAGGGCATAAGCCCTCATCACATATGCCAATTTTCACAATAACAGGGCATAAGCCCTCATCACAATGCCATTACAGGCCAACAACAGGGTACGAGCCCTCATCACTATGCAATATGTGACATCATATGCAACAATATAACTATACAACCACAAGGCATAAGCCTTTAATTTTCGCCAATAAAGGCCACCAAAAGAGTATAATCCCTCACCATACATGCAACCATGCAACATCATCGTATCACACTTAATCAAACATTACAACAACATTTCAACAACATAGTGTCATAGTATCACAATCCACTACGCATATTATCAATCTATCATGAACATTCCACAACAACAACATTTCAAAATATAACATCATAGTATTACAACATAGTATCATAGCATCACATCAACTAAGCACATTAGCAATTCATCATCAATATTCAATAGCAACAGCAACATGATATCACTCTACTCAAAACGACACTCTTCATTACACATTATAATCAATTCACCCAAAGTCCCATGTTTTAAACTTAATTTATTATTATTACTAGCCTTCTTAAGTCCACCTGAGCCTTAGTAGTCATTATAGATCGAGAGAACATACTCCACACACGAAAACAGGAAGAAATCGCAAAAATGGGAATTTTTGCACCTTCGCCTACCCATACGCGTATTGCTATCTACGTTACGCGTATTACCTTGCTGCCTGCCCTGCCATACAAGTAATGTTGTCTGCATTACGAGTAATGCCTTCTGTCGTGCCCTGCCATACTCATAATGCTACATGTGTTACGCGTATTGCCTTGTTGCTTGCCCTGCCATACGCATAATGCTGCTTGCATTACGAGTAATGCCTTCTGTTTTGTCCTGCTTTACGCATAATGCTCCTGCCTTATGTGTAATGCCTTCTGTCATGCCCTGCCATACGCGTAATGCTACTTGCGTTATGCGTATTGCCTTGCTTCCTGTCCTGCCATACGTGTAATGCTGCTTGCATTACGAGTAATGCCTTTTGTCCCACCTTGCTTTACGTGTAATGCTCCTGCCTTACGTGTAATGCTTCATGTATTATGTGTAACGCTGCTTGCCTTTTGCGTAACGACAGTCCGCGACCAAAAAAAATCTGTTTTCACATCAGAATGATTTCCACTCATTTTTAGCACTTTCAACCTCCAAATTTTCGTTCAAAACAACATTCTTTCACATGTTAACTTAGGGATTTCATTCTAATTCATTATTCTACCATTCTACACCAATTTCTACATCAATTCTTCCAATTTTTGTCACATCCCTAGATCTACAATTTTTCAGATTTGGGATTTTTATGAACAACACAACAACAACAGAATCACAATAGCAACACATTAATAACATCATTGGGTTCACGAATTTCACACAGCAATCATATAAAACAATAGAATTCAGATCAAGAAGACATTCATGAATTAATTCATGAAAAGCCTAAAGAGGAAAAGAAACCCTCACTATCCTCTCATGTTAATGTCACCAATTTAGAGAACTCATTCACCCTCCTTACCTTAATTTGCAGCTTTGATCCTTCAACAATGGTGAGATTCTCCTTGTCTTCATTTTGCCCTAGCTTCTCTTCTCTTCTTTTCTCTTCTCTTATCTTCTTTCCAAGTGAGTCAATTTTCTCAATTCTCCTTCCACTATTCTCTTTAAGTGTTCCTTATTATTATTTCCCAATAATAATAATAATAATAATAATAATAATAATAATAATAATAATAATAATAATAATAATAATAATAATAATAATAATAATAATAATAATAATCACCATAATATTAATAATAATACTATTAGTGGTAAGTATACCATATATCTAATGATATTTTATTATTAATAATAGTAATATTTCTTTATTCACCAATATTATCATTATTATGCCGTCATTCAAAGTTTATTCCAATTATCGAAGTATACTAAATTCTCACACCTTCTTAGTCAAATCACATAGTTCTATAATTCCAACCATCAAATGACTAAATATTTAAATGGGGCGTTACAAATAGTACCGTATTTCGAAGATGAGGAAGAGAACAAGAATGAAGATGTCGAAGATAAAGAGTATCATTGTCGTCTATGGTTTACTTGTTCGCCTAGGGGATTTTATGAAATAAATGAGGAATAAGTTGTTTTAATTTATCAGTAAACCTTTGATCACGATTAAACACCAAAATTGTACTAGAAATTTAAATAATTTAGCAACGGTTGAGTCAATCCACCATAGTGATATACCTTTTTTTATATTTAAAAATAAATAAAAAAGAAAATTTGTACCTTAATATTAAAGAAATAAATTATTTGATGGAGCTGGGGTCCGAACCCATTAAATCTTAATGGTATAACCACGATTATCTCAACAACCATTATTATATCCTAACAATTTTTAATTAAAAATACTAAAAAAAACATTAACACTTGAGTTTAGAGATGTTACCACGGTATTGAGAAGAACCATGGTGTATTGGGCGTTGTTGTTTGTGTGTTTTGTATTAGTGTTAAAGAAATACAATCTCCAACTACATGTTCTAGAGTAGTCACAACCCGCTTCCTCTGAATGCACTCATCCACCACAAGCGCGTCGGTTTATTGGATGATAATGTTTTGCCAACTATGGCTCTTGGCCCCACTGATATATTCTCCTTCTTACACATAGACAAAAATTTTCGACCTTCTGTGGTTTTGAGACAACAACCCCAAGTATCAACAGAGATGATCTTGTCCGCCTGGGGATCATTGACAGTCGTGTTGGGTTCAGGGGCCTTGTACTTTGGTTGCTTGTTTGCTTTTTCAATGTTGAATTCATCTACCAAAAGAGAAGCATCACTTGAAATCTCCACAAGATAGGTGAACGTTCCTTCCGTGCTACATTTTCCACAATGTTGCATAGACTATTTGAGCACTCTTTTGGTCCTTATATTTAAAACAATTTAGCATCCACATTTTAAAGTCAATGCCCTCAGGTATTTGGAGACCCATAGCTGGGGCGAACCAAACAAGTTTTGCAGTGTGACATAAAAGAAGCAAGTGATTTTTAGTTTTGACGATAGAGAAACAATGGGGGCACGTTATGTCAGTTCTCATTCCCCTCTTGTGAAGATTGGCTCTGATTGGAAGAATTCCCTTAACTAGTCTCTACAAAAAATTCTTTGCAGCATTTGGGAGTTGAACTTTCCATATTTCTCTTCACAGTATACTTTCATTGTCTCCATATGTTCTAGCTTTAAATCTTCCTTTTTCCTTGCCAATAAAATGAAAAGTTGTTCTGACATAGTAAATTCCATCTTTCTCATCGCACCATGTCAATTTATCTTCGGGAAGTTTGTAGGAAATGAGGATGTTAAGGATCTGATTTTCCCCGTATTCATTGAAACTTGAGAGAACAATAAATTTTCTCCATTGTCAGAGATCAGGGTGAATAAGGACATCAAGTTAAGCATAATTGTTGTAGTTTCCATTGTAACTCGCTACTTTACCTCTTGGACTCAATAGGGTCAAGTTATCCTTCTAAATCTTGACACTTTTGACATTACCTACTTGCCACCTGCTACCACTCTCCACCAAATCATTTGAATTAGATACGCTCCTCCAAGCATAGTTGTCTGCATGACCAACCTTTTCATCTATGAAATTTCTTCGAGAAAATTAAATGGCCTTGAAGACTTTACCCAACAAGGTTTGTTTTTCAGTCATCAATCTCCAACATTGTTTCCTTATTAGGGCTTTGTTAAAATCAGAGCAGCCTCTAATGCCCATTCCTCCATTACGTTTGGCCTTCGACATTTTTTCCCAACTAAGCCAATTAAGTTTCCTTTCTCCCTCCTTTTCTCCCCACCAAAACCTTTCTATCATGCACTCAATCTCTTGACAACATTCCTCTAGCAACTTGTAGTAACTCGTGATGTAACTAGGTATTGCATGTGCCACAAATTTAATTAGAACCTCTCGGCCCACACCAAACATTGCCTTATCCTTCCATCCTTTAAGCTTTTTCCACACTTTGTCCATCACGAAGCAAATACCTCCTTCTTAGACCTCCCATATACAACAGGAAGTCTTAAATACCTTGTGTGGCTACTCACGGTTTTGAAGCCCAATGTGTTGCAAATTGAATTTTTTACTTCTTCCGAAACATTGCGACTAAAGGATGATTCATACTTTACTGGGTTAACCAACTGGCTAGAGCCTTTTTGGTAAGCTTCCATAACCCGTAGGATATTATCAGCCTCTTGTTGGATTACACAAGCAAACAAAAGCGAGTCATCTACAAAAAAATAGATGGCATATATGTGGAGCGTTTCTAGAAACTTTAATGTTATGAATGTTCTTCATCTTTACCTCATTATCAGTGGTACCAGACAAGACATTAACATACAATATGAAAAGGTAAGGGGAAAAAGGGTCCCTTTTGACTTAGATCATGTTCAGGGATGAAGGACTTACTAGGTTGGCCATTGATGAGGCTCATGCAAGAGACCTTAGTGACACACCTCTTGATTGTTTTAACCAGGTTAATTAGGAACCTCATTTTGAGGAGCATAATTTAAATGAACTCCCATTCAATTATTTCATATGCCTTGGATATATCTGGTTTGAGTTCCATAATCCCATGATTCCCTTTCACCTTCTTCTTCATCCAATGAAAACACTTCATCGCTATAAGCCCATTGCCAATGATCAACCTTCCTAGGAAAAACACACTTTGTTCCTCATCCACAATGTCAGGTAGGATTGCCTTCAACGTGTTAGCAAGAGTCTTGGTCACAATTTTCATTGTGACATTGCACAAACTGATAGGGCGGAAGTCTGTTGGGTAAGCTGGATTTTTTCCTTTTAGAATTAGACAAATTAATGTGTTATTCAGAGCTTCAGGACTTTGCTCATTGTTGAGGATGTCCAGCGTAGGCGCTTCAACATCCTTTCCAACTATGTGCCAATGTTTCATGTTAAAAGGGACTTGAATGCCATCAGGACTTGGTGCTCTCAAAGGGTGCATTTGATGAATCACTTCCTTCACCTCCTGGTGATCAAACTCCTTTGAGCACCAAAGGATATGCTCTCTACTTAGCTATCTTGGACAAATTCACAAATTGATTCAGTACCCCTAATTCCCTCGGAAGCAAATAGCTCCCAATATAGGAAACAAGCACCCTTTCAATGTCTTCATCATTCCTCCACCAAATGCTATTTCCATCTCTGGTCTTTGAGATGGTGTTTGTCTTCCATCGATGTCCTTCTTTTCCACAAACAACTTCATGTTTTTGTCGCCATCTTGCATTCAGACATCCCTACTGTTTTGTCTTCATATAGTCTCTCCAATATTGAGCAATTCATCCAATTGTTTGTTGAGATTTTCAGCCTGGTTAACTCCTTTGCAGATGTGGTCCAAAGGTTCATATCTTGGATTTTTTTCTCTACTATTCCAATCTCTTTTTTAACATTGTCACTTTTGTACATGTCAAAAATTGTTCCATGTGAACTTAGACCTTTAATTCTCTCTGAGACAAACACCTGGGTATTTTCCCAAGATCTATGAATGCCTTCTTTCACATGTTGCATCCTTCATCCATACTTATTCAAATCTGAAAATTCTCACCCTTTTTTTCTTAATTTGTTGGGTCTTTGCATCCAGCTCTATGAAAATGACAACATGGTCAAAAGCTCTTATAGGAAGATGCTTAACCCTGATTGGGGATAATCTATTTATGAATTCCTTATTTCTACATACCCTATCAAGCCTATTGAATATTCATGTCACCTTCTCTCTCATTTTTCTATGTGAAGAGGTGTCCTTCGAAACCAACATCACAAAGCACATATTCCTCCATAGTTTTCCTTCCCCCATATCAACCGGCTTGCACTCCTAGTATTTCCTCCAATCTTTTCCCGTGTACTGACTGTATCATTAAATTCAATGGGGACTTGGCTAGAAAATTGTTTACCCATGGGTGTTTTCTTATATGAAAGGGATGCTTTAGGTTAGTATAAATGAATGTTTCAAAACCAGTCATTAACTGATTGTGATACTTTTTAAAGGGTCCTTGAATTACGTTTTGGTCCCTCAACCTATGAAAATCATCTACCTTAGAGCATAATTATCGGTACATGTATGCCGTTTCTATACAATTTTTTAAGTTTGATGTCAGAATAAAATTGGTATTTGAGAGAAAAAAGCGTTCTTTCATTTGCAAGCGTTGGTTTATGTGGGAACGCTTCTACACTTTCTTTCTATATAACTAATATTAAAATATTATATTTCAGTTGAAAATAGTTATATGAGTGGATTTTGTGGAGTGTAGTGGGACCCATTTTAGATTTTTTGATGAGTTAGATGACTCTTCAACAATTTGTGTTTCTGTATTGTATACTTTGTACCCTCTTGAGCGTTCAGAGTATCCTAACATAATACACTTCTGTGCTTTAGAGTCAAACTTGTTCATATGATCTTTAGTATTCAGAATAAAACGTGTGCATCCAAAAGGATGGAAATAATAAATGTTGGGATTTATGTTCTTCCACAATTCATATGGAGTCTTTTCCATAATAGGTCTTATAGAGATTCTATTCTGAATGTAACACGTTGTGTTAATTGCTTTTGCCCAGAAGATCTTAGAAATGTTAGTCTCATTGATCATGGTTCTGACCATTTCTTGCAATGTTCTATTCTTTCGTTCTACAACTCCATTTTGTTGGGGAGTTCTAGGACAATAGAAGTCATACGAAATGCCTTTTTCATTAAAAAATGTTTCAAATTTTTTATTTTCAAATTCTCCACCATGATCACTTCTGACTTTGACAATTCTAAGATCCTTTTCATTCTGAACTTGGTTACAGAAGGCAACGAACACAGAATGTGACTCGTCCTTGTGTCTTAAGAAATTTACCCATGGCCATCTGCTATAGTCATCTACGATCACTAACCCATACTTCTTGCCACTAACAGACGCAATTTTCACGGGTCCAAATAGGTCTATGTGCAGAAGTTCTAATGGCCTAGAGGTGGAAACAACATTTTTAGCTTTAAAAGCAGGTTTTGCAAATTTTCCTTTCTGACATGCTTCACACATATCATCTGAGATGAACTTCAGATTAGGAAGTCCTCTGACCAGATTGAGTTTGTTAGTCTGAGATATTCTTCTCATACTAACATGCCCCAATCTTCTGTGCCAGACCCATTGCTCGTTGTTAACAGAAAGAAGGCATTTTACATTCTTACTTTTTAGTTCATAAAGTTTTATCTTATAAATGTTGTTTTTCCTCTTTCCATTAAACAGGATAGATCCATCTTTCTGACTAACAGCTTTGCATGAATTTTGATTAAAGATTATATCATAACCATTATCACTTAATTGACTTATGGATAACAGGTTATGCATCAACCCATCAACTAAAAGCACATTATTAATAGAAGGAAGATTACCATTACCTACTGTTCCAGGGCCAATGATCTTCCCTCTTTGGTTGCCTCCAAAGCCCACGTAGCCTCCAGGTTTAAGTTTCAGGCTTTGGAACATATGCTTTCTTCCTGTCATGTGTCGAGAGCATCCAGAGTCCAGGTACCATGACTGGTGTTTTAGCCTTGCTGCTAAAGATATCTGCTACATATATAATTTTCCTTAGGTACCTATATCTTTTTGGGTCCTGGTTTATTAGTTTTACCAAAATTGTGTTTGAATTTTGGTTTGGCAGAATAATCATTGCTAGTGTATTTCAGGTCATGTGTGTGCCCATATGTGAAGTGTGATTTTACTGGTGTGCGCTTTATTACTAGGTCCATGACTTTCTTAGGTGGAGATACCTTGCCTTAGTATCCTATTCCTTTTCTGCCATTCCTGCTAACTCCATAGATCATTGAAGCCATCTTGCTTCTATCTATGTTTTTAGCCAAAAACTTTTGAAAGTTGTGATCATATTCTTTTATGATTTTATCAGCGCTACTGGGAGCCTCTGAGATTATTTCTTTTTGAGAGTTTTGTAAATCAGTTTCTAGTTTTGAAATCTTTTCTTTTAGCTTAGAATTTTCTAATCTTAGACTCACAGTTTCTTCAGAGTCAGAGACAAGATCCCTTTTTAGGTTCTTGAGTTTTACTCTGATATGCTGATATCTTTCCATAATCTCATTCAGGCTTTCTGCTAGTTCAACTTTAGTGAAATTAACAGTAAAATCAGGAAATACCTCTTCTGTGTCTGATTCTGAGTCTGACTGAGATGCTTCGCTGTCTTCTGTCACATTAGCCATAAGAGCAATGTTGGCTCTTTCATCATCTGATTTTGAGTCTGCGTCAGAAGTATCTGAATCATCCCATGTTTCCATGAGACTTTTCTTCTTCTCCTTGAAGAACTTCTTTTTGGGCTTCTCCTTCTGAAGCCTTGGACAATCACTTTTGTAGTGCCCTTGTTCATTGCACTCATAAAAGATGATGTCTCTGTTGTTTGGCTTCCTGTGACCAGATGAAGCTTCAGATCTTTTGTGTCCAGAGGAGGACTCAGACTTTCTGTATCTAGAGGAGGATTCATTCTGATTCCCTGACCTTCTGGAATTCTTAAATTTTCTTTGCCTCTGCTTCCGAAGCTGATTTACCCTTCTGGAGAGAAGAGACAGTTCGTCGTCTTCTGATGAGGATCCATCAGAGATTTCTTCCATAGCCTGCAAAACCTTAGAATCAAGTTTTTTTTTAGATTTTAATGCTAAAGGTTTACCTTGCTTTTGAGCCTCGTCATCTTCTAGCTCTATCTCGTGGCTTCTGAGGGAGCTAACAAGTTCCTCCAGAGATATCTTGTTGAGATCTTTAGCCAGCTTAAGCGCAGTGACCATTGGCCTCCATTGCTTTGGTATACTTCTGATGATCTTCTTTACGTGATCAGTAGTATAATACCCTTTGTCAAGAACTCTAGCCCAACAACAAGAATCTGGAATCTTGAGAACATAGCTTCTATGGATTCACTGTCTTCCATCTTGAAAGCTTTGTATTTCTGAATAAGCGCAAGGGCCTTGGTTTCTTTAACTTGTATATTGCCTTCATCCGTCATTCTCAGAGAGTCAAACATGTTTTTGGCCGTCTCTCTGTTTGAGATCTTCTCATATTCTGAATATGAGATGGCACTGAGAAGTATTATTCTGGCTTTATGATGGTTTCTGAAATCACGCTTTTACTGGTCAGACATTCTTTTTCTATCTACCTTCTGACCACTTTCATCCACTAGATGTGTGTATCCATCAATTACCATGTCCCATAGATCAACATCATGATCCAGAAAGAAGCTCTCAATTCTGTCTTTCCAGTAGTCAAAATTTTCTCCATCAAAGACTGGAGGTTTGCCGCTGATTTTGTCCTTGTCATCGTGATAGTCATTGCTGATGTTTTGGCTTGGTCCCACCATAGTGTTTTTCTAAAGCTTGGATCTTGTACTGACACGGTTAAGTGTATGAACTCTGAACCAGGCGCTCTGATGCCAATTGAAGAAGTGAAAAACACAAGAAGGGGGGTTGAATTGTAACTTAAAAATAAAATGGAATAGACTCAATATTTTTATCCTGGTTCGCTTGATCTCAAACTACTCTAGTCCATCCGCCAATGTGATTTCGCCTCTCTCCAACGAGGACTTAATCCACTAATCAAACAGATTACACAACTACTTTGACAACTGCCAAAGTCTTCTTGAGTAAGACCACAACCCGGTTTATCTCAAGGAACAATATCTTAATCAAAGAACAATTTACTGTGTACTATATGTTTTTCGTTACAAAAACTGTATCACTACTGTGACGTATTACACAATTTGAGTATATGAAAGAATATGAATATTTGCAGCGTTTTGAGATGCATGAGCAGTCGTTGGTGAAATCGTGAACGATTTGTCCTTTGAGCTTGTTTATATAGGCGTGGAAATATGTCCAAAGTAAAGCGTGATAATGGACACTCAATACACTTTCCATACTGAGAAGATTATTGTCTGAATGAAGCTGTTGCATATGATACTGTCTTAATTGAAAAGTAGTGCTTCAGAACTTTAGAATCTTGCATGTTGCTTTTACTTCAAAACTTTGATGACTTCAGAGATATGAGGATCTGTTGTCATATTAGACTTCTGTTCAGAATCAGAGTATCTTTTACTTTAACACGGATTCTGATCATCATTCTTCAGAACATTTTGATTAGCTCAGCTTGAAAGCTTTTGTGGCTTAACTTCTGATGTTGTTTCAGTCAGAACTTCTATATAAAAAACAACACAAATTTAGAGTGCATATTTGTTCTTTGTGTTTGTTATCATCAAAACTCTAATTAAGGTTTGTAGAATTAAACTATGTTCTAACAAAAATGTCATATGGTAATTTTTCCCAAAGACTTTGAAATTTAAAGGGTTGTTTAGTGGTTTGTCGGTTACCATCCTAATTGTTACTAACATCACTAACAACATTCTCCTACATAGAATTGTTCATCATCTCAAAATTATCACCAAACCTATACCTAATTTTTCAGTGATTGTTGGCAATAGTTCATTTACAATGTTCATGTCTTTTCCCTCAAGTTCCTATCACATTGTGAAACCACCTATTTTTCACTCCCTTCTATTTTATTCCCATTTAAGAGTTTCATATGGTTTTAGGAGTGTAATGGCTGAAATTTATGGACCTATATTGATTGATTTCTCCATGCTCAAAATACCCTTCAACTATAACACACTAAAATTAACAAAACTTTCAAAACCTACCCTATTTGTTTTTCAATCTTGATTTGGCCTACCTCGACCTAGACTAAATTATCACCATGTTCCAATTGACCAAAATGCAGCCCAAGTAATGTTAAGCTTTATTATTACCCTGATTCCCAAAAAGAACCAATAACCTCTATCATTAAATATACTATAAAAGAGGGAATAATCAAGCCTAGAAACAAATATTACCCATCACATGTGTTACTAGTGCATAAGAAAGATGACACTTGGAATTTTGTATGAAATATCGTGCTCTTAGTGCATTTATAATTTGTGACTATTTCCTCATCCCTACCATCGATGAAATCTTTGATGACTTGGGTTATCCATCTCTTTTTACCAATATTGACCTAAATTCGGGCTACCACTCTATTATATGTGTACTACTCCCTCCGTTCCACAATGAGTGATTCAGCACACCTTTCATACAGATTAAGAAAAGTGTATAAAAGTGAGAGAGAGAGAGAGAGAGAGAGAGAGAGAGAGAATATTGTTTTTACTATAGTGCCCTTATTATGTATTGGGAATGATGAAATTTTTATTAATTAGAGGGTAGAATTGGAAAAAATGTATTGGAAATTGAAATGGGTCATTCATTTTGGGACACTATTTTATTCTAAATGGATCACTCATTGTGGGACGGAGGGAGTAAAAGACGCTCACAAAACAACTTTCAAAACTTTTGATGCATTCTATGAGTTTTTGGTTATACTTTTTTATCTAACTAACGCTCATATGACCATATTTAACACAACTTTTTTAATATTCTTTGATGATATATTTATTTACAAACATTTTTTAACTGATCACTTACGCCATTTGTAGTTTATTTTAGATTTACTTGCTTTAAATTAGTTTGTGGTCAATTTATCTAGATGTGTATTTACAGTTACTAATATTGATTATTTAGGCCATGTTATTTCTTTTAATAGTGTCACTCCTGATCCTAACATGATTCAAGCAATTTTATATTATTCAGTATCATAATCATACACGACTCTAAGGATATTTTTGAGCCTCTCCAGATTTTACGGAAGGTTTTTCCACCACTACGCAACTTATGTACGTAGCTCCACTCACCAACTTTTTGAGCTTCGCTAAGTTTACATAGGGTGCAGATGTAAGTTCATTTTCTACAACTTTAAAGAAGAATTGACACAAATCTAACTCTTAGTGCTCCTAAAAATCAGTAAAACTTTCTTTGTGGATACTAATACCTCTATTGTTGACATTGGTGCGGTTCTTTCACATACAAAACACTCATTGGTTTTCTTTAATAATGTCATAAAAACTTGCATTGTTGAGGCTGATACCTCTAAAATCACCATTGGTGTGTTTCTTTCACAAGAAGAACGCTTGTTGGTTTTCTTCATTCCATGTTCCCAAGATGTATGCAATCATCAAAGTTGTAAATAAATATTGTATATTCCTTTTTGGAAAACACTTCCATATTTTTGCATATCATAAAGCTTGAAAATTTTGTTGGCACAAACCATTCTGACACCCTTTTGATGGTATATGCTTTGGAGTATCCTCCTTCTTTAAATATTGATAGGCTATTTAGTGAGTGTAAAATATAACTGCAAGTGCACAACCTATCGTGTAGTTTTAAAAAGATATTGATCCACAAAGACCAATAGTCAAATCTATTGTTTCTAGTTGCTACGGTGTTTATCTAAGGCGATTAAAATAGTAATGGGAAAGGGACGAAATAAATAAACTTTTGATAAAAACAGGTGAATAACAATGCTGGAATGTAATTCACATCAACTAACAATACTCTGATTGTCTCTACTAAGATTCCTTATGGGGCAATATTTCCTACTTTGAAAAGAATCAATTTAACAGGAACTATCGCTTTGGCGTATCCAGAACTAAGTTTACTCTCTAATTTATGTATGTCATTGTCACTTATGGAAGGTACTTATCGCGTTAAAGTAGTAAACATATTTTTAAGAAATTAAACTCTTAACTAAGTCGAAAAGTAATTTTGATTGGAAAATTTAACTTAAAAGGGTCACTGGCTTCCGCTCAGATAACCGGATCCTAAACCTATAAATGCATCCGCAAATAGTTTTAAAACCTCCTTCTAAAAATATCAAATCTTCCTAATCAACTAACAAAGTGATTTCACAGTATTTTTTAACCGAAAACAAACCAATTTTAGTCTTTAGTGTCAAACGGCTTTCGATCTTACCCGATGTTTTCACTGCTTCACTTTCGTGTAAGCAGATTGAAAATAAGTTCACAAAAATTATGTTTAAATCAAAACAGCCCATAAAAGTGATCCTAAAGAGACAACATGTAGAGCATCGCCTATTGACGATTCTCACATCCCAACACTTAGTAAATTAGCAATACATGTTTATGGAAAACAAAACATAAAGGATTTTAAGTGCAAAGGTAATCATAATGATGGGTAAATAGATGAAGAGAATAAATGCAAGTAAATAAGGCAGGAAAGTAAAGGCAAGACAAGTAAATTAATGTTGAGTGAATTAAAAACCTACTCCAAATGGAGTCTCGAATCTGATACAATTGTAATAACTTGAAGTAAATCTTGACAAAATGTAAAAGGCAGAAATAAAGTGCTTGGAAATAAAACTTATACAGGAGTGCTTCAAACTTGATACAAACTCAATTGACGGTGCAATAATCCTTTGATGTGAAGATATTATTGCTTTACAAATTAACTGTATGTGGCTTAAGTATCCATAAGCTTGGGTGGTTTTGGAAATGACATGAAAGGGGTATTTATAGGAGTCTAAAACCCTAAAAATCACCAAGAAATGTTTCTAAGGTCGTAGAGAAATTGTAGGAGTGGCTTGGGAAGACTTGGAGACTAAGCATAGTTCGTTTCCAACTATTTGGGCTTTCCAAGGGTGGTAATCACCACGCCCTCATGGCGATCGCCATGCTCACAAAATGGGCATGATTTGGTCATCCCACTTGTTCGTGCATGTATCACGCATGGCAGCCCTAAGATGAACGTCATGGGGGTAGCCGTAGATGCAAGCTTGCTTCAAATCTTCGTTTTTCATCTGTTTCTTCGCACACAGCTCCTGATTAGTAAATTTCCTGAAACAACGTAAAAACACCAACATAATACTAGAAATAGAAATAAAATAATAAGAAAAAGGGCCTAAATAAATTCAAATATATGATATATTTTGGTGTCATCAAATATCCATCATGTATTTCAGGTTTAATAGTTGAGAGCTCACCAAATAGAATACATCATTCTTATTTTACCGCACTTCCTACCGTGATTATAGAAAGGAAATATGGAAGAAAAGGACTTTAACTCTAACTATGAGAATCCTAAGAGTTTTGAAAAGTATGAAAGCCTATCTATTGAACTAGATGTGTTTATTAAAAAAGTATTATAGTGGAAGGAAATAAGTACACTCAAGCCTTTATTTTAAATTCTTATGTAAAGCACAAATATCATACTATTTCACTAAGTCTCTCACCTCAACGTACCATTGATCTTCTATCATCTCATCCTTTAAAAAATAAATATGTTGTCCCAAAAAAAGAAGGGACTCTTGGATGACTGTTTCCATATTTTTTAGATAAGGACAATTATACTTCAGCACATATCTACGTCATTGTTGGAAAAGAAATAAAAATCATACCCATTATATGAAGACAATGATAAAATGGGAGATGCCCTCGTCATCCATGTGATTATTGCACCCCTAGCACACTTCCACTTCCATTTTGAGACATGTATGATGCATGTATCCCTTGCTACCACAGTTGTTAATGCATCCCACGAGGCTGACAACATGTTGGAAAATAAATATCAATCTTACCCATTATATGAACACAACGATCAAATGGGATATTTCCTCGTCATCCATGTGAACATTATGTTCCAATCACATTTTTGCTGCTATCTTAACACAAAAGCAGTTCGTTTGACAGTTGAAGAAAACAACGTGGCGTGTAAAAAGGGGCCAAAGCACATGCAGAAAACACTTGTCTTCATCCTGGAGCAAGACAACTCTTCGACGGTTATCTAGTTTTAGTATAAATATAGAAAGTTTATGTAGATTTCCGTGTGTTCAACTAATCGTACAAACTATTCAATACTATTCAAGTACCCACTGAGTGAAAAAGAATACTGAAAAATGTACGTTTGAAACACCATATTTTACAATCAAGGTCTTTTATTTCTCTCTTTACATTTCTTGCCTCTTTATCTTGTTTGCACTTTTTCTGCACTTTTACCTAAATTCCTGCACCTAACCTCTCCTCGACCCCTTCTTTCTATTTACTTTCTGCACTCAAACTCATCCCTTTCCCATTTGAACTTGAGTTCTTCGCCCACATTAACGTTTATGTCCAAATAACACCAAAAATTAGCATATGTTCTAGGATCAAACTGATCGATCCTGCGAGTAACCAAAAAGTTATCCTTTTTGGAAGATCAACGATTGTTCACCAGAAAACACGGTGAACAAATTGGCACACCTGGTGGGACGTTGCTAATTATTGTTGCTTTATTTATTTTGTCTTAATATAAATGCTTCGCATGATTTTCTTTCTTTTACAAAGTTTTGCATGCTATTAAGAAGTGGTAAAGTAACCACCAACGAGTGTACAACTAGAAAGAGAAATAGTGAAAGCAATATGGCTAATCAGCCAACTAATGGAGAAATACCTCCACCAATTACTACGGGAACAACGGTAATACCAACCGTTAGTGAAATTGTCTCGTCAACTGTTAGTTTGATACCAACATTAACAGCAATCCAAACGGGACCAATACTTTCATATGCAGGTCCTAGAGGTCCAACAGGAACACCCCCACCAAGGGTGAACCCAGGATTTCGACCACACGCTCCCCCAGGATTTTCGACAACCTGAATGGGTCGAGACCAGCCTTATGGTATGCCAACTACTGAAATGGCTATCCTTATGAATGTTGCGTCTACATTTTCAGAACCTTTGGTAAGTGGATCTTCGCCATTACAGGGGTCTGAAACTAGCATGGGTAGGAACCAACTTTTAGGAGGGACATCCCTTGCAATGCCAAGCCTCACAAACGCTTCCACAGTGATTTTGAGGCAACAGATGGATGAAAGCAACCATGACATGGTACAAATGTTGGCCCAAACTCTAAGTACAGTATTGAACCCTCTAATACAAAGTACTAATCAGTCAAACCAACAAATGACAGTGCAAATGGCACGCATGACTGAATTTTCTGGGGTTCCCTAACCTATTCGACAACCCCAGAGAGCTCCGATGAGAGAGGATCAAGGTGTAGTCTTAGAAGAAGATGTAACTATTAACCAAAATCCACAATTCGATAGGAGGAACCACATGGTAGAAATTGAACAACCTATGGTCGAAATACCCAGACTTCCCCCGTAGATCCTTAGAGATGGTCATCAAGGTGTAATGATGGTAAATAGGAACCAAAATGCTGACAAACTAATACAACAAGTTCGACACCATAATTATGGCACAGAGAATAATCTGACTGCCATGATCGAAAGAATCATGATACAAAATGGAGTGAACATTGGCTTTCATAGGCCAAATTTTACTTCCCCACTGTCATAATATATTTTGCAAACAGATTTACCCCCTAGGTGGAAAGTTCCAAAGTTCACTAAGTTTTTGGAGGATACGACAGAATCAACTGTCGAACATATAGCGAGATATTTGATAGAAGCTGGGGAAATATCAAATAATGAGAGCCTTAGGATTAAATACTTCCCAAGTTCTCTAACAAAAAACGCTTTTACTTGGTTTACCGCCCTCCCAGCCAATTCGATCCACAATTGGAATCAATTGGAGAGATTGTTCCATGAACAATTTTACATGGGACAAACCAAAATAAGTCTAAAAGAACTGGCAAGCGTGAAAAGAAGATTCACCAAGCCAATAGACGAATATCTAAATAGGTTTCGATTGCTCAAAGCCAGATGCTTTACACAAGTGCCTGAGCATGAATTGGTTGAAATGGAAGCAGGGGGGCTAGACTATTCTATTAGGAAGAAACTAGATACCCAATATCTGAGGGACATGGCCCAATTGGCCGATAGAGTTTGACAAGTAGAACGTCTTAAAATTGAAAAAGCTAAAGCAACTAAGACTCATCGGCGAGAAAAGTTAGCCTATGTCGAAATGGATGATGATGATCCAGAAACATCTAATAATCCTATAGTTGTCGAAGAGAGTGAAATAGATTTAGCAGAGTTAAAACATGGGCCTCCATACTCTTGTAGAGTGTTACTACCCTCAGATGGGAAGAATCCTACTGAGTCTGGAAAGAACAGTGATAGATTCCCAAAGAAAACGTATAGTTTTGACGTTACAAAATGTGATGAGATATTCGACTTATTAGTGAAAGATGGCCAAATGATAGTGCCCCAGGGACGAAAATGCCTCCTTTAGAACAAAGAAAGAAAAGAGGTTTTTGTAAATATCATAATTTTTTGGGCCATAAAACTTCACAATATTTTCTTTTCAGGGATCTCGTTCAAGGAGCGATCAAAGAAGGCAGGCTCAAATTTGCTGACAAACCCCAAATGAAAATTGATGCAGACCCACTGAGAGTTGATGCCCACTATGCTGAACCAGCAGACATCAACGTGGTCAAAACTTCGAAAGACTTCGTCAATATGCCGGTCTTTGGCAGTTTTACTGGGAACATCTCCAGAAAGACTGCAGAAGCGGTTAGAAAGGCCACTGAAGGCCTAAACCAAAAGGCTACTGAAGGCCTAAACAAAGGAGTTACTGAAGACTCCAACAAAAGGACTACTATAAGTTCTTATGTGGCTGCCGTCAAGGGTTCGACAGAAGACCTTAAAGCCAAAATGAAAAAAAATGAATCCCGTTGCCAAGAGCAACGTGCAAGTCAACATGGTCGAAGTATCTGAGGCCAAGGCTTCATAGGAAGCCATGCGACAAGAGGAAGTAAGTAAAACTGCATTTCCAAAAGAAAATAAGAATTTGGATGACTTTCTACAACGATGCCAGAAGAAAAAGTCAGAAGTTATGTTGTGTCCAAGATGCAGCTCTATCTTCGACAAAAAGGCTGCCGAACACATACAGGGCATAAGGGTAATGAAAGAAAAAAGGGCCACCAATGCCCAACCTTACATGGTTTCTGAAGTTAGATATGATCCCAGAAGAGGACCAATCAACCAGAGGCCATCAACCTTCAAGCCTCCAACAAATGTCCCCGTGGACACTTGGCTAAAGACAGCACCCAGGAAAAGGCCAAGTGAAGAGAAATGGAGAACATTCGATGTGCCAAGAGGGTCATCCTTGGAATATAGGAAGGAGTTCCAAACTACAACTACAAACAAAGTGGCTCATGTGTCGAGCAACTATAAGGTAAAATACCCTATGTCTCGCTCCCAATGGAGAAGATTTCAGAGACGGAGAAAAGTTGAAAGGGAGGCCACAAAGGAGCCTCAACCAGAGTCAAGCACCAACGTACCATAAAGAATGGACAAAGGCAAACAACGAAATCCTTTAGAAAGGAAACCAATTGCCAGAAGATTGGAGTGGTCAAATCGAGATGAATCAGATGACGAAGGTAACTCTGACTCTGATGCTACTTTAGACATTATGGTAAATGTAGTATCAGTGCTCCCTAGAGAATACGACCGCCAAGTCGAAGTCGAAGAGACCGACTGGGAAGTCGAACAAGAGATGGCCAAACATAGGCCAATATGCTATTATGTGATGAACAATGGTTGCGTTGAGGAGTAAAATGCATTCTTTGAGCCACCTACTGAGGTGATGAAAAATCACCTAAAACCTTTGTTCATAAGAACAAAGATAGGGGAAATAACAATCAACAAAATTCTGGTTGATTGTGGAGCCACAATAAATATAATCCCCCAATCTATGCTAAGGAAAATGGGCAAAGAGGATGGAGATATCAAACCCCACAACATGGTTCTGTCGAACTATGAGGGAGGTATTGGAACTACCATGGGGGTGATACAATTGAACCTCAAGGTGGGAACAATACTTCGACCAACTATGTTCATGGTCATTTCAGCGAAGCCCAACTACAATCTGCTCTTAGGTAGAGAGTGGATACATGGCATAGGTGCAGTGCCATCTTCGATGCATCAACGGGTCACGATTTGGCGCCCTGATGGCATTGTAGAGAATATAGAAGCTGACCAAAGCTATTACGTGGGTGAAGTTAATAACGTTGGAAAAAATAGCTTGGACAGAAACTTGGCTCATATAGGACCATGCAATCCTCCGGAGTTCGATTTGGCGCCAGCACCAAATTCCTTTTGCTCCCTCTACCTACATTCCGACCATGGTTTGCAGTGGAATAGAGAAGACTTATCAAACATCGACTATGGAGGAGTTGATGACATACAACCAACAGGCTGGGGAAGTGAATTTGGTGATGATGACTAAATCATAAGCTTTACAAAAGATTTCGGCATATGTAGACGAAAATAGAATGATAGCGGCCTTAGAGGCTGAAGTCAAATACATGGACATTAAGGCCAATGAGCGAGTATTTCTTCTAGAGGGTCCTGGGAAAGACTTCGATCCAGAGCCACCTGACGCGAAGGAGGAAGAAATACAAAACCAGAGGCTAGATGCTATCTATGATGATGAGCCTCTGGGTTTTGAAAAGGATCCGCTAGCAAATAATATTAAAATGCTAGCGCAAGATCCTTTAGAAGAAATAGATCTGGGTGAAGGAATGGCGAAAAGGCCAACATATATTAGCACGAAGATAGATCCAGAGCTCAAGATCAAAATAATCCAATTATTGAAGGAATTCAAAGATTGCTTCGCATGGGATTATGATGAAATGCCTGGTCTCAACAGGAAAGTGGTAGAACTTCAATTACCAATAAGACCTGGAAAACGCCTGTCAAGCAAACTCCAAGGCGTTTTGCACCTGAGGTCTTGTCGAGGATCAAGACGGAAGTCGAAAGACTGTTGAGATGTAAGTTCATCCGAACAACCAGGGAAGAATCATATAGACCATCTTTGACAATCCTTCGAAAGAATGAGACGGTATGGTCTGAAGATGAATCCTCTAAAATGTGCTTTCGGCATAAAAGCAGGGAATTTTTTAGGCTTTGTGGTCCACAAGAAGGGAATTGAAGTAAACCAGAACAAGACCAAAGCCATTTTGGAAGCGAAAGCGCCAACTAACAAGAAGGAGTTGCAATCTCTACTTGGTAAGATAAACTTCCTGAGGAGATTTTTTTCCAACTTAAGTGGGAGAACGCAAGCCTTCTCACCACTACTTCGACTCAGCAAAGGAGGCTTTGAGTGGGGGAAAGAACAACAAGAGGCTTTTGATAAGATCAAAGAATACCTCGCCAAACCACCCATTATGGTACCTCCTTGTAGAAATAGAAGTATGAGATTGTACATAGTTGCATCCGATAAAACTTTAGGAAGCATGTTAGCTCAAGAGGATGAAAATGGTGCCGAAAGACCCATTTCTTACCTCAATAGAGTTTTAAATGATGCTGAAACTAGATATAGCAAAGTTGAAAAACTCTGTTTATGTCTTTACTTCTCCTGTACAAAGCTCAAGCAATATATTAAACCGGTTGATGTTTTTGTTTCGTCTCATTTTGATGTTATCAAATATATGTTATCGAAACCCATCTTACACAGTCGAATTGGCAAATGGGCACTTGCATTAACTGAGTACTCATTAACTTTTATGCCTATTAAAGATGTAAAAGGTCAACTGGTAGTAGATCTTATTGTTGACCACTCAATAAATGAGGAATCAATCAACTACTTAGAGATCGAGCCTTGGAATTTATACTTCGACGGTTCTAGTTATAAAGACGGAACTGGGGTAGGGGTTCTAATTATTTCTCCAAACAAAATTCCAACAACATTCAAGTACAAGATCGAAGGTTCTTCTTCGAACAACGAGGCTGAATACGAGGCTCTAATCGTAGGCCTTGAAATATTGTTGGAATTGGGGGCAACTCGAGTCGAAATAATGGGAGACTCAGAGTTAGTTATAAAACAAGTTACAAAAGAATATAAATGCATAAGAGAAAATCTTATCATGTATTTTGTAATAGTCAATCGTTTGTTGAAAAACTTTGAAAAGATCAACATCCGACATATACCAAGACTGGAGAATCAAGTGGCTAATGACTTAGCACAGATTGCATCCGGGTACAAAATTTCGAAAGAGAAATTACAACAGATAATTGAAGTTAGAGGAAGAGTGACATTGACCAAGTTGTCTCCAACGGATTTGAAAACAACAAAGTTGGGGTACGTTGATCACGAAAACTTTGAAATTTCGTTCATAGCTAATATAACAGAACAAGATTGGAGAAAGCCTATAGTGGATTATTTGCAAAATCCCGTAGCTTCGATAGAATAAAAGATAAAGTACAAGGTGTTGAGTTATACCCTAATGGGAAACGAGTTATTTAAAAAGATGCTTGAAGGGGTGCTATTAAAATGCCTAAATGAAACAGAGGCATACATAGCCCTTTCAACTACACATGTTGGGGCCCGTGGAGCACACCAAGTAGGCCATAAAATGAAATGGTTATTGTTTCGACAAGGACTATATTGGCCCACTATGTTGAAATATTGTGTTGAGTTTGCAAAAGGATGTCAGGAATGTCAAGTACATACAAGTATCCAACACATGCCTGCAAGCGAACTTCACTCAATTGTGAAACCTTGGCCTTTTAGGGGATGGGCTTTGGATCTTATTGGAGATATTCGACCAGCGTCATCTAAAATCCAGAAGTACATATTGGTGGGCATTGATTATTTACTAAGTGGATTGAAGAAATTCCTTTAGTCAATGTAGACCAGGAAAATATCATTGAATTCATTCAAAAGCACATTATATACAGGTTTGGAATCCCTGAGACAATAACAACTGATCAAGGGTCAGTCTTTATTGGTTGAAAAATGCAAGAGTTCGCTGCATAAATGGGGTTCAAATTATTGACATCTACGCCTTACTATGCACAAGCCAATGGTCAAGTCGAAGCGGCGAACAAGGTAATAATCAACTTAATAAAGAAGCATGTGGGAAAGAAGCCAAAAAATTGGCACAAGACTTTAGATCAAATTTTATGGGCCTGTCGAACGTCTCCTAAGGAAGCTATCGGAATAACACCCTTTCGACTAACTTACGACCATGACGTAGTACTGCCAGCAAAAATCTGTCTACAGTCAACAAGAATTCAGAAACATCAAGACATCCCTTCTGAAGTTTATTGGAATATGATATTAGATGAATTGATTGATTTGGACGAAGAAAGATTGAGGGCTTTGGATCTCTTAAAGTCGCAAAAGAGGAGAGTGGAAAGATATTACAATAAAAGAGTCAAACCCAAGGTATTCATGCCTGAAGACCTGGTATGGAAAGTAATCCTTCCAATGGATCAAAAGGATAGAAATATGGGGAAATGGTCTCCTAAATGGGAAGGACCTTTTAAGATCATCCAAACGTTATCTGGTGGCGCATATGAGGTCGCAGAGTTATATGAAGACCAAAGGCTCTTAAGAGTAAATGGTAAATACTTAAAAAAGTATAGACCTGCACTTCAAGAGGTTAGAGTAACCAATACTTGATCTTAATCGAGTTAAAAAACCAAAATGGAAAATATATTATAAACGCCAAAATGGCTGAAAGTCATTACAAAATATATAAGCATACAACAAAAATTCGAAATCAAAACGGGAGGTTGGCCTTGATTTGGAGGTATTTTATCTTCAGTAGCTCCAAGCGTCTTTCGCACAGGGCTTTCGACTGATGAAGAGTCTCGATCTTGACATCCAATGCTTGGGCTCGTTCGGCATATGCTAATCCCTCGTCAAGTTCCTCTTGACTCTCTGAATCAGTGATGATAGCGAGAAGTTCTTCCTTTCGTTTATCGTTGGCAGAAATCTTAGCTTTTAGCTCTCTGATTTGAGCCTTCATAATGGTTGTATTTTGATTAAGTTCTTCTACTTCTTTCTACCTAGCTTCTTGCGCCTTCGACAGCTCCTTCAGCTTTGAAGCTGATTCAGCAGCAACACCCCAGGCAGCAGCTACATGGCCATTGGCCTCCTCAATTTCACGAGTAAGAGTCCTTCGAAGATTGTAGTCAGCTGAAAACTGATCGATGATGGAAATCAAATCCAAGATAACGCTGGCAATGTCAGGCGAAGCAGCAAGAAGGTCGACAGCTCTTAAAGTAGTCTTCAAAAAGGAAGGAACTGTAGGTTCTCCCTCTAAGGTCAACATTAAATCTCTTTTGAAAAGTTGTGCCTTAACCTTTTAAAGTGCTTCTTCAAGAGGAGATGTTGAAGTGGATTTTCCAGATGCAGTCGAAGCAATCTGATCAGAAGAACTTTCTCTTCCCTCAAGGATGGCAGTCAAGTAGCCAAAAGGATTTTGCTGTTTCAGCAATGCAAAATCTTCCTTGGTATGAGAGCCTGTCGAAGTGATCCTCTCGTTTACAACACGAGCCACATTGGCTTCGACAGACGTCTGCACAGGAACATCTTCAACACGCATAAAGTTTCCTGCTCCCCTTGTAAGGTTTTCTCCCTCATCAGTCGCCAGAATATCTTCAGTCAGATTTCCTCTCGCTGGCATGTTTTCCTTCTCCGTTTCGATCACATCATCAGCCACCTCCTCTTCCCCATCCTTCTGTCCATCATTGTTAGCTTGCGGAGTCCCAGGATTCGCATGCCCTTCGCTAGGAACTTCTTCATTAGGCTTCCCAATGGATTCGTGCCCAGAAGTTTGGTTCACTTCGCTAGCAGAACTCACAAAAGATCCTTTTGGCCTGTAAGTGGGATCACCCTCATTGTTTATCAAGGTGACAGATTCTTCTACAAGGTTCTGCTTTGAAGAACCAGCAGTGTCCTGAAGATTACAAGATGGTTATCAGAACTATTGAAAAAGGAAAAAGGAAAAAGAAGTCGAAGTTAGCAAACAATCACGAGGGGTCGAAGTAACTACCTTAGGCAGAATTTCAACGCCAGGACTTGAGTTGTCGCTCTCACTAGGATTGTTCAGCCTATCAACTATCTCTTGCTCCGTTGGTTCTCTAATGAAGACAGGAGGAGGTCTCGACCCAATGACTTTAACCTTGACCTTGGTCTTTGGACGAGGCTCGGGAATGGGGGCTTCTTTCTTTAACTTTTTCTTTTTAAGTGGACAGGAGGAGACTCCTCCTCTTCATCACTGGAAATTTTAATTTCTTGAATTTTCCTCTTCTACAGATTGATTTCAAATGACCAGAAAGAAAGGAGTCGAAAGCATTAGCGTCAAAAGTGATATGTCAGAAAGAAAGACATAACAAGCAGAAAGTGTTTACCTTGGGTGAAGGTTTCACAGAAGGATCTCCTCCTTTTGCGCTTTCAGCGACTTTCTTGGTGACGGTCCTCTTGACCGCTAGAAAATGAACAAGGATAAATTAGGTGTCGAATGATTAGATTGAATACGATAAAAACATTTGGTTAAAGAAGATTACCCTTTTTATCTTATCAGAAACTAGCAAAAATTCCTCTTGAAGGTGAGCAGCGAAGTCTTTTTCATCAAAAAATTCTTCGTTATAATACTGCTTCCACCAGTCCTCAAAGAGAGGCGAACACAGGAAATTAAGATTGAAGTCGAACAGAGTTAGTACGGTTCGACCAACGTACCTACCAATGTGCCTGGTAGCAGCATCCTCTGAGTAGTCTGCATTGTAAAACAGCAAAGGTTTTTCTCGAGAGTAGATTGGTGAAGGGAGCGACTGGATAATACCAAATTGTCGAGAGACAAGGTTCGGTTAATAAGAAATTAAGCTAAGTTGATTATTCGAACTCTTGAATCTCAGAGGGATGATTCTCGGTCGAAGAACGACTTCCAAATAGCTACATGTTTATCCACATAGTCATCTTCGTCAGACGAAGGGTATGGTCGAATGAACCATTTCGGGCCAACCTTTCTGCTAGCAAAGGGAGCCATGGTCGAAACAAATTTCTTCCGCTTTGCAAACATCATTATAAATCTGGTGAATGCCTTTTGGAATTGTTGACCTTTGTCAGTTGGAGTCAACAGGACGACTCTAGTCCCTTCGACCCTTCTATTCATGACTTCTGGGGCCCTCTCGTTAATCTTATTCTTCTGCGGAAGAAAAGATTCAAAAGTGGCGTTTAGCCAAAGTTGTAGAAGCCAAAAGGGGCCGGAAAGAAGTAAGCTCGTCGTATCCCCAATAACCTTAAGTTTAGTCACACCATTGCTGATGGACTCATACAGGTTGGCTAGAATCAACTCAGCCAGACAAAGAGGATAACCATGGTGAAGATGTGTTGCAAGAGTAAGCATTTTCTTAGTCACTTGAAGTGACTTAGTACAAAAAACAAAACGAGATAACCACAAAGCCAGAAAAGATATGTGCTCCACTTCAGAGACAGTGGTACTCGATTTGTCGTGGAAATAATTGATGAATACGGTATACGTGGGCTTCATGGCCGAAAACCCGATAGGATCTTCAGACAGATCCTCAGGATCGAAGTAGTCACCCGTTGATCGAAGACCAGTAATGGCAGCTATATCGAAGAGAGTTGGAGTTACCATTCCACAAGGCAAATGGAAGGTAAAACGGGTGTTGTCCCAAAAATACAGTGAAGCCACCAGCATGAGAGGGCAATAAGCTAGCCCAGTCTTCGACAGCATAATCAAGTTATAGATCCCCATATCTTTCTAGATTTGGGCTTGTACTTGTTCCATCTTACTCATCCATTCCGAGTATTCTAAAGTAAGACTAGGACAAGATCGAAAGATTCTATTACCCTTGTTCATGAACTGAAGGTTGATATCTTCCTTCGTTTGAGGATGTTACTGGTTGGCAGGAGTTACATCTTCAGGATCATTCCTGAGTTTCTTCGCACAACCAATAGGCTTGAGCCTAAGGTGAGTTGGGAAGAAGTTGTTATTCTGTTTTGGGTTCTCGAAACATGAAGACAATGGGCCAGACATAGCATACATTTGTCCAGAATACCTAACATGGATAAGCAACTGGGAGTCACAAGAATCACGCCACTCTTTGGCCATGGGTTCAGATACAACCCTTCGTTCCCCAGTCGAAACAGGTACAGGGTTAGTAGAGAAAACCTCTGGTTGTCTTTGAAGATCATAAGCGTTCTTAGTGTTTGGATTGTTGGGTGCATTGGAAAGGAAGGCCATGGCTGAAAGTAGTAGTGAAAGAGCGAAGAAGACAAAGTTGTTAAGGTTTTTTTTTCTTTGCAAGGAAGTGAAGAATACTAGGAGTTGTAAAAGAATTTCCAAAAGAAGATTCATCTATTTATAGTGTTCAGGAAGGAGTGTTTTTCCCAAAACCATTTAATGCTGCAGAGTTAATGGGACACGTGGCAAACGTTAAAGCAGTTATCGTACGAGAAATGAAAACGTTTGCCATACTTTCCTAGGTTGTAGGGATAATGGTCATCATGGCAGCATGGTAACGGTTGATTGACAGCGACATGTTGAGAAAAGATAATGGTGACTCTGAATATCAGCAGGGGTTGGTAGAAGGCGAAAAGCACACAAGCGATTTCTATGGTAAAAAATAAAGACAGATGTCGAATGGGAATCTCAAAGAATAATCATCTCTTCTTGCGTCGAAACTGATATTCTTGGGGGGGGGGGGGCAATCTGTTAGCTCTTAAATTCGACACCTATAACAAGTTGGCCTTATGGGCCAAAAATAGATTGAATAAGTCTAAATTGGAAAAGCTTCGACAAAGTAGAAAAGTACTTAGAGAAACTCTAAGTTAAAGTGAGTCTTCGACCAGAAGGTTCTCAATCCCTTCGAATGAAGGGACTCCAAGGTCTTCGACCAGAAGGAAGCTTCGTATCTGCCCCGAAAGATTTTTGAATCTGGAGAAAGGAGGGAAAAGCAGTTCGCTTGGCAGTTGAGGAAAACAACGTGGCGTGCAAAGAGGGGTCGAAATACATATAGAAGACACTTGTCTTCATCCTGGAGCAAGGCAACTCCTCGACGGTTACCTAGTTTTAGTATAAATATAGGAAGTTTATGTAGATTTTCGTGTGTTCAACTGATCGTACAAACTATTGAATACTATTCAAGTACTCGCTGAGTGAGAAAGAATACTGAAAAATGTACATTTGAAACACCATATTTTACAATCAAAGTCTTTTATTTCTCTCTTTACATTTCTTGCCTCTTTATCTTGTTTGCACTTTATCTGCACTTTTACCCAAATTCCTGCACCTAACCTCTCCTCAACCCCTTCTTTCTATTTACTTTCTGCACTCAAACTCATCCCTTTTCCAGTCGAACTTGAGTTCTTCGCCCACAATAACGTTTATGTCCAAACAACACCAAAAATTAGCATATGTCCTAGGATCAAACTGATCGATCCTGCGAGTAACTAAAAAGTTATTCTTTTTAGAAGATCAGCGGTTGTTCACCAGAAAACACGATAAATAGATAGCTACTGTACATGAGGTAGACACACTAATGTAGGAGGATTGAGAAGCAATCGTGCTCCCTCCTGGGGGTGTGTTCCCACTAGAACCATTATTTTTGGGATCCACCATTTTCCAACCACTTCTTAAAATCATACACTCTCAGTATTGAAGTTTTTAGGAAAACAACATGCAAAATAACGATAACTTAACACAACGAGTCCCACCGGATGTGCCAATTTATTTGCACAGGTTTCTGGAAAATAATCTCTAACCTCTTAATTAAAGGTTACTTGCAGGACCGGCTATAGAAGTCCTAGACTTAGTGTTAAGTTTAGTGTGGATTTAGTGTTTGAACTGGTTTAAGACTGAATTATAAATGAAATGAGTAAAAGACAAAACAATTGCTATGTGAGAATAAAATAACAGAACAAGGCTTTAAAAGAAAATAATAATGTAAATTGCATTAAATAAAATTTGGAAGCATGCATATATTTCAAACTTGAACTCGTTTCTTTCCAGAATGCGGATACTTTGAGTAATTCTTTTAATGTAGTAAAATGTGGCCCCTAAAAAGAATTTAAAAACTTGCTTAAATAGATAAATGAAGTAACCGTTCGACCGTTACTAAACTACCACGTTCTGAGTTCGTGTGAAACTGCCTTCGAAACCTCCCACGTTCTATTGACAACCATGAATAGTAACCGCTTCTCTGTCAACTGCTTTTGCTTTCGACCGTGGTCGACAGACTCAAACCTCAACATCTAATTTTGGCTAAGTCCCTGAAATCTTTCTAAATAACATATGTTGACATCTCTTATTGAGTTGTTGTTGGTGTCGACGCTGCTCCTTATTTAATGGTAACTTTTGACTTGTAATCCTTTTTTTTAGTCGAAAATTACTAGCTAACTGCTCTCTTGAAACAAGCACAATGCTTGTCTCCCTTGCTACCACAGTTGTTAATGCATCCCACGAGGCTGAAAACATGTTGGAAAAGAAAGAGCAGTCTTACCTATTATATGAACACAACACTCAAATGGGAGATTCCCTCGTGATCCAAGTGAACATTGCGCTCCTAGCACACTTCTGTTTCCCTCTTGACACACGTACGATGCATGTCTCCCTTGCTGCCATAGTTGTTAATGCATCCCACGAAACTAACAACACGTTAGAAAAGAAAGATCAATCTTACCCATTATATGAACACAACGATCAAATGGGATATTCCCTCGTCATCCATATGAACATTGCGCTCTTAGCACACTTACACTATCCTCTTTGACATACGTATGATGCATGTCTCCCTTGATGCCACATTTGTAATGCATCCCACGAGGCTGACAACATATTAACTCGTGTCATCCCTCCTTCCTTCACCCACAACCATATGTTTCTATAACCATTAAATATCAATTATAGATTACTTATCCCCACCCATAAAGTTTGAGGAAGATTTTATTTTGATCGGACAGTGGTGATAGCAAATTGGACGTACCTAAGAGAGTCGTTAAAAAACCTATCGGTAGAAGAACTTTGTGTTACAATAACTGAATTTTATTTAGAATTTGTTTGCATTTGTTGTTTGAATATATTTAAGAGAGTCTAAGTCCATTAGTATCTAGATCCATTAAGAATGACTTGGTATTTAAAGTGTAACATGTGATATACTAATGGATATGAGAATTCATAATATCATTTTTTTTCTCCCTTAGTTTTCTAGTTAAACCCTAATTTTTCCGATAGTTGTAAAAAACCATTGTCGTGTCAGTATTTAAATAAAAAACTAAAAATTCATATGAAATATAGGTTTGTTTTCTTTTAATTATTATATATCTTATGTTTCTTTTGTTCTTTAACTGTTAGGAAATTTTTTGTTAACAAAAATACTACTAGAGAAAATGATAGATACATCAAATAAGACACGCATTCAAGGAAGAATTATAAATGTTTCTTCTGCGGTTCATAGTTGGGTAAAAAGAACATGCTTTTGTTTTAAAGACATGCTCAATGGAAAAAAGTACGTTCATAATTTACTTCTTTTCTCTATAAACATAAGAACAAAGTTAGATTACATTAACTTATCATTACTAGTTAATATCTAAATAACAAAATTGTAGTTACAACGGGACGCGTGCATATGCCCAATCAAAATTAGCCATGATTCTACATGTAAAGGAAATGGCTAGACAGCTAAAGGTTAGAACTTACAAATAAACCCTCAAACTTTATGTTCTTATTCATGTCACGTTTAAAATATTGGAAATGGGAAATTATTACAGGCCAAGAATGCAAGAGTAACTATCAATGCAGTGCATCCAGGCATTGTGAGAACGGAAATTATTAGAGCACATAAGGGCTTAATAACAGGTAAGGAAAAATTAATCTTACATTGAAAATTTTGGTATACACAAGTCGTGTCATTTAAAGCCACTTAAGTGACATGCTTGCAAAATTTTCCTGCAGATTTCTTGTTTTTCATTGCATCAAAGTTGCTCAAAACAGTATCGCAGGTTTGACTCTCTCTTAGATGGAGAAATCAAGCAATTGAATTAATTTTTTCTTTTAAAATTTGCAGTATATATAATCAAAACTTCATATGAATTGATATGTGTATGCAGGGTGCATCAACTACTTGTTATGTTGCGCTGGGCAGGAACACAGAAGGGGTGAGTGGAAAATACTTTATCGATTGCAATGAGAGTGATTGCTCAAGTCTTGCAAATGATGAATTAGAAGCTAAAACTCTATGGAACGATACAAATACTTTTCTTCACAAACGACTACAACAAGCACCAACTGGAAGTTCTTCTTCCATATTTTCTACACCTTATGTCTAAACATTGTCTATGTGTATATGCTTGTGTGTATAACAAACTATAACAAAATAATTGTCAAAACAAAAAAAAAAAAACTGACCAGATTTGCATTCATATTGGTGAGTTTTCTCAAGAGTATTGGATGCCTAATATTATATTTTCTATTGCTAGTAGTATTGAAATTCCTATTTCTACTATCAAATTCATGTTCATTCGTTTTTTATGTCATTATGCTTGTACCTTGGTGGATGTGGATCTTAGTAATGAGCTCCTAATCAAACTATGGTGGAAAGAAATTATTTTTCTTTGTTAGCATTGATCATAAGAAACGTTCGGAATTATTTTAATCATTTCAAGAACATTGATCACAATGTGAATATTGTAGGAATTTTGAGCCTTCTCTAGAAGAGAAATCTCCACAGACTCACAAAAGTCACCCTAAAGGGGATAAAGGTGAAGAGCCTTTAGAAAATAAAAATCCATGACTTTATTGGTGGAGTTCACAAATGGGATAAGTGAAGACGTTGATCTAAAAGGATATAAAGGAAGGAGAGGGACATGGATTCCTATTACATATTATTGTGAAAAACGATGCCGGAATAATAAAGTATAATCGATTTTCTGATCCGGAAGAAAATCCATAAGAGTAGGAAAGAGGGAAGTAAAAAGAACACAATGAATTAGTTATAAACTACTATTTTTTGCTTTCTCTTTGAAGCAAGATTACAAGTGTTACAGAATAACAAATAAACTCTCTCACTCTAATTAGGATTTGCATTGTGCAATTGTTCCTGCAGAAAAATTTGAGATTAAGCTATTGATTAACTTAACTCAGAAAAAAGCAAGAGTCTCCACCAAAATTTATTATTTTCAAAGGAATGGGAAAATATCGAGAAAACCCACAAAAAGTTTTAAATCAAACTAATAAAAGAAAGATCAGGGTGCGGGAGTCGGTTATACAAAGCGAAGATGTTAGCACCCCTTACATTTGTTGTACTTTAACGGGATCCACTCTAATTGTTCTAATCAAAGGGTGTTGTTATTAAAGGTTACTTGCTAAGAATGCATGAATGAATTGATTGGGGAAAATAAAAGGTCTTTATTATTGAGTTCGTTCGAATTTCGCAACCTAGTGCCTACGTATCCCAAAGGAAATCAGAACACATGTAGTTCTTCTTGTAAAAATTTGTTTGTTGATTGTTTTAAATGAATAGACATGTCGTCATATTCGAGTGGAAAACTTACTTACTACCCACAATTATGAGGAATGAGCACTTGCATCATCTTGATGGAGTATTTGCTTTGATTTAATCAACAAGACAATTCTCAACATTCAAGAAGAAAATGTCCATCACTTCACAACATATTGTAGAAGCATAGTAGTTTGCATCACTACAAGAATTAACTAATGTTCAATCTTTGTGAAAATATTTTTAAAAGGAAAAGTGCACAAAGAGCACAAAAGGTTTGAATGAGTTGAAGTGTTTTATTAGGAGATACATCAAATGGTTCCCTAAGACTGGGGGTATTTGAGTATTTCTCCTTTAATTTTGAAATGATTTGAGATACGTATTATACTAAAGACTATGAAATAAGGGTGAATACTTTGTACAAATGAGTCATGCATCTCACGTACAAAATACTCTAAGAAGAGGTAAGAAAGACTCTCACTCATCTTTTCCCATTTGCTTAAGGCTCATGACGTATTTATACGTATCATATTTGTTAAGTATTTTTATTTTTCATTAAGAAAAAGATTTTTGGTCTTTAGAAGGAAAAGAGATGTAATGCAAAAGAAAGCAAAAGCAAGAGGAACTCCAACTCTAATTGTTGTCATGCATTTAAGGATCTAAGGTTGAGTTTGAAGAGAAACCCTGATCTAATATTTTCATGCCTGGATCAACATCTTAAGGTCTAAACTTGATTCAATAAAATTAAATTAAGGAAACCTTAAGGGAACATGTGAAGCATGTAAGACAAGCAAGCACAATATCAATCATCAAGTGAAACAACCGGTTGAAAATCATTAAACAATGAAGTCGTTATCGAACGTCTTTTATCCTACATGAAGGGAAAGGTAAACATCGAGAAAACCTGATAATGGTGAAATTACGATCAAATGACCGAGAGATCGGATAAGGGAGTCTGTTACGCGAGGAGAAGGTATTAGCACCCCACACGCCCGTAGTACTCTACGGTATCCACTCTTGTTGTCTATCTTATGAGTGTGTTTAATTTATGCTTACTGTTTACTACTGAAGAAGAATGCATGCAAAAGAAAAGAGAAAAGAATGTAGGGAAAATAAAGTTGTACTCGCTTGGGCCATACCCCAATGCCTACGTATCCTTTTTGAGGAATCGGAGCTACCGTAGTTCGGTTAACAAGTTTTTGTTTGTTTTGTGTTTTTTATGAACAATGTTAATTTCGCCTTCTGTCGCAGCTCGACCTTTGGAGACTTACACGTTCGCGCAGAAGTAAATTAATCATGTCCTTACTGAAAATGGTTTCGAGTTACGCCCTCGAGTCAAGATTTCACTTTTGATTGGTTTGTATTTTGTTACCTTGAAAAAGGGTTTAAGTATGATAAGCATGTTTTAGGTTTGCCAAGGAAAAGAAGATTTTAGTTTTAAATGCATGTGCAAAAGGGGAAGAAAAGAGTCTAAAGGAGACTAGCCTATTTCTAATCCTAATTTTATCATACAATGTTAGTCCTAAGGTTTGGATTAATAAAAGGGAAACGTCTACCTAATATTAGCATGCATGGCTTGCAACCTAAAGTCTAACTTGCATCCAAAAGGAGCAAGCATATCCTAAAGGAACATGGCATGTACAAGGATAAAACAATCAAGCTCGAAAGAGCACACACATAAAAGAGTAAAGAAAAGAAACGAAATACTTTAGCCAAGGGGAGTGTATCACCCGAGACAAACAAGTGAGAGTGAGATGAAAAAACAAAATGTGATGTCCAAAGCGACTAAATACCTAACCAAGATATAGGAGATCGAGGTAAGCAACAAAAGGCAATATGAACGATCATAGAGTATCAGCATCGACCAACCCGAACTCTTGACAAAGCGTGGGGGTTCGATTGCGGAACCCTTCCCCACTTAATGACTCGATAACAAGAGCAGGCATAACTCTGAAGCATCGTGGTGCATCATGAGCTAATGATGACACAGACGAAATTGCGGGGGTTGATTGCAAACCTTTCCCGCTTTCCACTTTTTGAGGACTTATCATCTATATATATGCGGGCACAAATATAAACACACCTGTAGAATACCTACTCAAAGGTAGGGTTTTAAACAAACCACACACAAGTAGCACACAATGGTAAACAATACAAAATTTCCCTAAATGGGTCTTTAAATAAACCAGAGGGATTCCTGATATAATCAGCAACAGAGATCCCCGTCATACATCTCTACCCTACTTCTCATGGCATCAGAAAGCAGTAAATCCCTACTTCTCATGATTTCTAGAAAAGCGGTAAAGAAATACAGTAAAGTGAGAAGAAGTACAAAGGTAATATCGGTGACTACCAAAGAGAGCAAATCGTCAAGAGCAGACAAAAGCAATAGAGAAGCAGGGAGTATGCGTCGAGCAAGCTTCACCAAGAAACAATTAAAGTCATAAATAATATCCAACTACGATAAAAGCAAACGCGTGTTGCGAATGCAACGTGTAATCAGAAGTTCCTGCACAAAGCGTCATAAAACATCACATGTATCTGGACAACATGTAATAATATGAATTTCCCAGGACAATGAGAAGTAAGGTGTGTCGCATTGGAAGCGAGAATAAGTCGTATGTTCCGATCGCATAACAACTTGTTATATTATATGATCGAAAGCACCAAAATGTATCTTGCACAATTAACAAACATGTTAAAAATAACAAGGAAAGTATATGGAAGAAAGAGTAGAAGAGTGCTTGGAGAAAGCAGGGCCAAAGCAAGGCAAAAGAAACGGAAAAAAAGCAATGCTGACAGTTTGAGTCGACTCAAAGATGGGCTGGGTCGATTCAAAAAAATGAGTCGACTCAAAGGGTCAGCGCGACACTTCCTACAAGTGGCCAAAATTGGTTTTTGTTCAGTTTGCATCGACTCAAAGCACCGTATGCATCGACGCACAGGTTTGAGTCGGCTCATAGGGTCGGCACGACACTTCCCGCGGGTGGAAAAATGGTTTTTGTTCATTTTTGCATCGACCGGAGCTAAGTTTGAGTCGACTCAAACTGCCTGATAGTGCAATTTTGTGCAATTTTGAAGCAACATAACTTTTGCATCAAGTATCTGTTTCGTGCGTGGTTCGAATCGTTGGGAAGCTTGAAAATCATAGAATATCCACGGCATGAAACGAAAACCAAATCGATGAATGCACGCACGAAAAAATCTCCTTGATCATTGCATAATCGAAGTATGAACTCATAATCTGTTTTTATGAGTTTCGACATGTTTCGACATGTTTTTACCGGATTAGAAAACTGAATTCACACCAATTATGCAATCATCATAGAAAAGAGGATTTGTGTGCATTCAAAAATTGGTGATCTCATGCATTAAGGCCAAGATATCATGACTCGAGCATTGTGTCGAGCACATAATCTACACAAGATTGCACATGGATTTTGATTCACAAAGCAAGGCTCTAGTCTATGTCAAATCACATGCAAATTCAGATTTCTCATCAATTCTCAAAGGCAACAATGTTAAACAACATGAATAAGAACTTTTCTTGAGAATGTATTAATTGTAAAAGTGATTATTGATCATCCAATTCCGTATCTGAGCATTTTGATCAATCAGTTTATAATTCCACCACTAGATCCACAGTCACAATTCAATTCTCTATTCAAAACTCACTTCAATTATCAATTCTATGAAAATGCTTATTTCAAGAGTCAAGTATGCAAAAGTGCTTAAATCAATAAAACCAGTTGTGGAATCGAAGAGGAGGTTGAGGAGAAGAGATCACTGATGTCGAATCAAAGATCAGAGAACTCTAGCAAGAGAATGAGGGGGCGAAATTCTTGAGGAGGGAGAGATATTTCTTCAATTTCCTTTGTGTTCTTGAGCAAACTTGAGAGAAAAGTTGCTTTGATCTTCTTGCCCTTGAGAGGGAATCAAGAGTAGTGTTTTTGTGTTTGTGAAATTATGAGAGAGAAGAAAAAGAATCAGGTTGTTATATGGAATAGAGCGAGAGGAACCGCGGTCCAATGAGAGGGAAAGAGTGAGGTTCTGTTATGGTTATTTGCAAGCTAGCCATTCAAAATAGTTAGAAATTATGTTGTGAAATTGGAATTTTGTTAATGCCGGCTGGAGATTTTGTTTGCTATACTTCTGTTTTGACAGTCAGAGCAGGGAAAATCGGATAAAATTCTGTTTTCTATTTATTGCTTTTTCCACCGATTTTCTGTTTGTAAACTGAACATGTTTTTTTTTAATCCATATTGCTGGACTGGTTTGAAGCAAGTTCTCCTTCTGATTTTCTATTAGTGATATTTATGCAGGTTTTTGTGATGTTTCAGACAGATCTTGGGCAAGGAAGGCGTGATATTGGCAACTTGAAATATGAGGCATGAAGATTATTGAAGCAACATATACATGGCCATGAAGATTGAAAAATCTAATGCTTAGATCCTTAGGTTTAGGATACTTAGACTTTGGGTATTTCAATGTGAATTTTGATGTGTATTTTTGTAATGGAATGGTTAAATTATCAATAATGTATTTGGACTAGCTTTGTAATGGAAATATGGTTTTTGAGTGGTAGATTAAAATGGTTCTTGATCATTTCTAATGTGTGAATAGAATTACGATCGAAACTTGGAATGCAACATGGTGAACTTGGATGCACCATAATATTTTGTAACAACTTGAAATTGCCATGGATTGAAATTGCCATGGGTTCTTCTTTCAATCGACAATTTGAATATGTATGATGTATTGGATATTTGAAGTTGTGGTACTTTGATCTAAAAAGCATGCATCATGAGTCTTTGAACTCACATGATACTTCTTTCAAAAGACTCAACGTGATTTTCCTTTCCAAGTTTAGGACTTGAACTCTCAACTTCCTTTGACTTTGCACCCATATATGAATCATTAGGTCTTGCTTTTGAAGGAACCTTGAACCTTATGGAAAAGGCCAAACATGTAAGTCAAATAACAATTTAAGCTTCTCTTTATGGAAGAAGGTCAATTAAAAACCCTAACTTGTGATGGTCAAAATATTATCAAGAGATATCCTCCTTGAATAATACTTGAATGAATGAATCTTCCTTGAAACCAAATAAATGGATCTCCCAACCCTATCTTGAATCGACCATTAACAAATTATGAACTTAATAAGACCTTGAATCAATATTAAATCCGAGCCCGATCAGAAGTTTCAACAAATCCAAATCAATAATCATTTCTGAGTAATCCAAGTTAACTTGCAATTGAAGTGGCAAGTATTTGATGAGAACCAAAAACTATATCATTCAAAACAAATCCACAATGTTGAAGAAAGAGGGGCTCAAGATAACCATAAGATCGAGCCTTAATCCAATGATCCCCAATTGAAGCATAATAGATGAAAACCCTAATTCTTAAACCTTGAAGGAAGAAGCCTCGCAACTTGATGTTGAGAAGAAGAGAATAGCCACGTAGCTTGATGATAAAGAAGTCCATGAAATAAAACCCTGGCTTCACACAAATGATTGATGGAGAAATCAATTGAAACAAGTTTGTGCGAGGATGAGAGCCTTAAAGCCATACAACAACCCTAATTCCTCGAAATCCTTGATCCCATGCCAAAAATTTATTGATTAATGATGCATGATGTGTTAGCTGACCTAATGAAGGTATGCTGATGAAAATATGCAAGATGCGTAAGCCAGATAATTTGACAAAGGATAGGACAAATTTAGAGTATTACATCAAACAACAAACATTCATGAAAAATCATCAAGTAACAAAGCCACAACAAGTCATCAAAAGAGAACCTCAAAAACAAGGCAAGGCATTAGGCAAAAATTGATCAAAACATGAATCAATTTAAGGAACAAAAGAACAATTAAATTCTAAAATCAAAGTCCTAAAATTAAAACATGCATATTCTCTATTTTTTTTATATTTTTCATCATTTAAATCATGTAAAAAAAATGAAGAAAAACAATTAAAAGAAAAAAATAAAATAAAGTGGCAAGATTTTTTCGCCACAAGCTCAGTTCAAGCAAAAAAAAACGGTGTAACGGGCTTCTGACGAGTGTGTGCAAGTAAAAGCGTAATCAGGCCAAAGATTAAAGGTCCAGTAGCACTTCTTTTGAGATAATTCTTCAGATCACAAAAAAAAAGTGTCATTGGATTCATGGAGTGGGTGTAACGTAGCAAGGTCCAAGCAGATTCAAGACAATCCAATCCATCAACATTTTCACACATTTTATCTGATTTATTATTTATTTATTATTTAATTGTTATTATTAAAATAAAACAAAATTAACATTGACTTGGATTTAAAATATAATTCAAATTTTCAAAGGTTTCACGCCACCTGTATCAGCTTCTTCACTAAATCACCACTGTGTCGACACGCCACATGGCGGCGGCGACGGTGGTGTTGTCACCCGAAAACAAAAACAATTATATCATCTTCTAGATTTTTCACGCTGGTCTCAAAAATGGTACTATCTCAGTCCAAATCAAACTCAAACTAAAGCAATCAAGCAATTACACAGAAGTCCTAGAATATTCAAATCAAAATTAAATCACATATTCACATAGTCAATGCCTATAAAGATAGGGCTTCAGCACAACGCAATCCAAGCTTTCTACTGGTAACAAGAATGATAAAAAATGATGCAAAAACGATAGAGTTCGAAGAGCTTGAAGGATTACCTATCAGAGTGTGTCTGATGCACCTTCTACAATGGATAATATGAATAGAAACGATCTAGAAAGCTTCAGAGAAGTTCCAGGTGAGTGAATATTTTCTCAATTTTGCGTGAATCACGTTGTAGCTTTCAATCCATCTTCATTTGCTTCGTGAGGAAATTGCACTTGAGCAGAGCTAATAGAGAGTGTTGAGACCTTTTAGTTGCTTACATAAGATTCTATGTTATGTATTGATGAATGAGAGATCAAGAAATCACAGAGAAATTTGAGAGATTGTGAAATTCGAAGTTGAGAAAATTGAGAGAGTTTGAAGTTTGGATCTGAAAATTGTGTATGAATATGAATGCCCCAACGAAATTGGAGAGAAAGAACTTATAAAGGAGTTTGGTTTGGAGCTGAGAGAGGCTTGGAATAAGGTTTGGATCAATGCTTAGCTTTGGAGTTTGTTGCAACTTAATTTGAACTCAAATGGCAGGTTCGATTTTTCTGTTATGATCAGGCTCGGATTCCCTTCCATTTGGCTTGTGTTTTGCTTTGGAAATGATGAGCTGACACAAAGAAACTTGCTTAGCACAATTTGCTTGCTTTCTAATTTCTGTTTTGATCAATTTTTGGACTAGTTTGGTTTACCGCGAGTTTTATGTTGATGCAGAGCACTATTTGTGAATTGTTTTATGGATGTTTGGATTTCAATTGAACTGAACTAGGTTATGGAAACTTAACTTGCATTTTGTTGATTTGTTTGGAATTGATTTTGAGTTTTTTTTGTATTTTTTTGTGTGTGGACAGGTTTTGGTTCCAAATGAAACAAGCAAAATGGCATGGGTTTGGACATGGTTTAGATTCCTCAAAGTGGACATATTTTTTTCAAACTTTGGCATGATTTTGGATCAAGTTTTGAACAGACAAAATGGAAATTCTTTTGGACAAGTTTTTGACAAGTTTTGAACTATTTTAGATTATAGAAAGGATAGATTTTAGGCTTAGCAAAATGTGATGAAACTTGTAATTGGACATTTGAAATTTGAACTTCATAAATGATGGATGATGTTTGTATTTGAATCTTATTATGCCTTGATGAATATTTGGACTTCGATTGTAAGCCATGCCTTGAATGATGTTTGAATTTGACGATGATGAATAATGTTTGAAAATTTTGATAACTTTGATTGATATTTCCTTTGAATTTTGAATAAACTCGTATGCCTCTTGATACAAGATGAATACCTTTTGCACTTGTACCTCAAATTCCAAGAAATTCCCATGAACGAACTTTCTAAACTTAGCATGCTTGAATCTTGAGAATATTTTATCCAATTGAACATTTTGCACTCCAAACTAATCCACATGAATGGAATTTCCAATCTACATGCTTCAACCAATCTTTTGAACAAAATATGTACCCAAGATCTAAATATGTACCCAAGATCTTTGATACCATAAATAATTTATAAACCAATATGTTTCTTGATCATTTGGAGATGTTGACTTCATAGTACATGTGAACCCTTGAATCAATACTCAAATTCAAGATACTTTCATGCCATGCTTGATCAATGAACTTTTAATCTCTATGTTTCCATCTCGAATTCATGTTAACTTGTAGTTGAAGCAATCCAATTCCACTTGAAAGATAGATGAAATTTTAATCCATAACTCAATCAACAAGAAACCTCTTGACTTGATGAAAACTCAAAGCAATCCTTATCTATTTGACAACTATCATCACAAGAAGAAAACTTTGATTTAATCCTTTAAGCATATTGAAAAGAAATTGACTTGTGAAGAAAGTAATCCTTAGATGATGATGATCTTGAAATAGGGAAAGAAAAATGCTCAATGTAACCTTTGTTGAAGAACCATTACCAAGCTCAAGCACAATGGATGAGAAAACCTAATCCTCTTGATTTGGATGCACATTAATGAATAAAATAGCTTGAGATATTGAGAGGAATAAAAAAACCTAACTTATAATTGCAAAATATGATGAAACCTTAAGCATAACAAGTTAAAGCCCTAACGCACTTGTTCTTTAAGAATCTTTGATGAAAATGAACTTGTAGCTTGACGAATCTTGCCAAGGAAGATGTTCTTGATGCTTATGATCCAAAATCCTAGCTCACAATTCAAGAGTGGTGAATGAACCAGTTGAATCAACTTGAGTGAAGTAGAAGCCTCAATCCATAGAGGAAAAAATCTAATTCCAAGAATCATTTGATCCCATTCCTTATGAGCTCTAACAAATGAACGATTTATGATGTGAATGCAAATGATCGAATAGATGGAATCTTATGGATAAAAATTGGGATATGACAACAATGATGAGAGACTAGTATGCTATTTATAAGAAAACTAACACACTAAACTAATGGGCTTTTACACACATGCCCATTATACAAGCTAATTTGAACAATTGGGCTTAACAAACAGACCAAATTCGACATGTTAGTAATCCTAACATTTCGACTACTGCATACTTGAGCATACTTCGACTACAGGGTTTCGACTACAACATGTTAACAGACTTCGACGGCATGCTAAGATCTTGTCGAATTGTCGAACCAAGAAGCTACCTTTCGACCATACTAGATTTCGGTCCAATATCTCACAAATCTTCACCTTAAAACAAATTCTATAACATCAAGGAAACAAACTAGATTTCTTCATGCAGCTTTATCATCTGCATATAGTGGGAAAACTTGCAACTTGACAATGTCTTGGCGGTCATATCAGCAGCTTGTGATATGTCAAAACCTCCAGCACTTGGACTTCTCCACGCTCGATTAACCCTCTAACAAAATACAGCCTCACATCGACGTGATTGGTTCGCTCATGATAGGATGAATTCTTCAACATGTGTATAACACTTTGACTATCACATTTAACAGTGATAACTCGACCTTGAAGTTTTAGCTCCTTAGCAAAATATTTTAGTCACAATGCTTCCTTTACAACTTCAGTGAGGGAGATGTATTCAACATCAGTGGTTGATAAGGCAATAACCTTCTAAAGTGTCGCTTTCCAACTGATTGTTATATCAAACATAGTGAACACATATCCATAAATATATATTTTTTGGAATCCATACAACCCGCATAACCAGATTCGACATACCCTTCAATTACTGCTTTACTATCTTCACCATACACTCCACCATAAATTAGGACTCTGTTCAGAGACCCATTTATGTACCTTCACAACAAAAATGTCCACTTTTCACTTTATAATATTAAATATCATTAACATAATGTTAGTTCTGTGTTTTTGGGATTGACAGTAATTTTGTTAAAATATGTATCTCGGCAAGATATTGTGCTATATGTCTAGACATGTTGGTTAGACATCACCGCAGAGATGTCTTGACATGTATCTCATCAAGATGTTGTGGAAGATTTGTTTTTAAAATATGATATTATTTATTGTTTTAGTTCTCATATTGTCGCAATCCAATGAGGGTTATTTTAGGAATATCGGTTATATCCCAGAAGTGCTTTTGTTTCATAAAAAACGAGTTTGGAGACTTTTTAGGAAACATTCTATTTTGTTCCTATTTTTGTGTAGATGATTATGCAAAAGATTTGCGGTTGCTGTTTTGGATATGCGTTTCATTTGAATGAAGAACCCAAAGCTCGTGCTTTTCATTACCTATATAACTGGCGGTTCTAAATCTTATTCAACTAACTAAGTTGTCCATGTGAGAGTATTATTTTAGGGTTTAATTTGTTCTTTATTTTTGTGATCCACTCTATAGTAGAGTTGGATTGTGTTTATTGTGAGTTATTCATGTATCTCTTGGATGCTTGAATTGTACTTTATTTGAGTTGTAATTGTCAATCACTCATAAGCTTTTAAGCAAGAGGGAATCTTGTAACATTGGAAGTGTGTCTTCTGTATTTGATTAAAGTTTTTATCATTGTCGTGTGATTGAAGGGAAGTTACAAGGGTCTCATATCTAGGAGTGCCTTAGATATAAATAGCACGGGTAGTGATTAGATGAGAAGATAGTAAACTAGAGGTTGTTTACTTAGGCGTCAAACTAATAATATTATACTGGATTTCCTTCATGGCTTGGTTTCTCTAGATGTAGGCGATGTTACACTGAAATGGGTTAACAATTATTTATATTTTTTACCTTCAGTAGTTTACTTTATTTGAATAATTGTTTGGTGGTGTGTGACTGATCTGATATTAGTGTCGTGACATCTGGTTCGACATGTGATATTTGTATACCATAATTTCAATTGGTATCAGAGCATGCATCCTGCTCTGTTTATGGGTGAGATCCAAGGAAGATACTTTCTAGTACCATGGACAAGAAAGAAGGATTCAATAACAGACTACTTGTCTTATATGGAACCAACTATGAATATTGGAAGGCACACATGGTGGCATTTCTAAAATATATGAATAGCAGAACTTGGAAAGTTAAAGGTTGGGGCCATTTTATTGTGAAGGACAAAGATGCGAAGGATACTTTGAAGCTAAAAGAGGATTGGTCCAAAGATGAAGATGAACTTGATCTTGGAACTTCCAAAGCTTTTAATTCCATATTCAATAGAGTTGCCAAAAACATATTCAGGTTAATAAACACTTGTATTGTGGCCAAAGATGCTTGAGAAATTCTCATAACCACTCATGAAGGCACATCTAAAGTGAAGATGTCTATACTTCAGCTTCTCACCATCAGATTTGAGAATCTAAATATGAAATATGATAAGAGCATTCATGACTTTCACATGAATATTCTTGAAATAGAAAATTCATCTAGTGCCTTGGGAGAGAAGATGTCACAAGAAAAACTGGTAAGAAAAATTCTCAGATCTCTACCTAAGAGATTTGACATGAAGGTAACAGTCATTGAGAGAAGCCCGAGACATCAACAACATGAGAGTGGATAAACTTGTTGGGTCACTTCAAACCTTTGAATTGACTATTAGTGACAAATATAAAAATAAGAACAAGGTAAAGATGAAGAGGGCCAATGTGACCTGAATACTGATGAATGAACGTCAAGTGTCATTGTACTACTTGGGAGGCAATTTAACAAAGTGCTGAAGAAAATGGACAGAAAGTCAAGACCTAATGTCAAAAACATCTCATCTAACATCAGGAAAGACTATGACTTTTAGAGAAAACCCAGAACATAAGAGAAGTCCAATCAAAGTAAAGGAATACAGTGTCATAGATGTGAAGGCTTAAAGAACATTAGAGTAGATTGTCCTACATATCTCAAGAAACAACATAAGAGGTTGTTTATTTCTTGGTCAGATGATGATACATCTGAAAGTAAACCTGAGAATGAATCTGCTAAACTTGTATCTGCTTTAACTAGAAGACAGGACTCTGATGAAGACTTATGTGATGAAGAAATTTCTTATGATGAACTGACTGCTTCTTACAAAAAATTATGCATCAAAAGTGAAGAGGTGTATCAACTAGGAGAAAAACAGAAGGAAATCATAACTTAACTGCATGCTAAAAAAGAATAATCTCAAGAGGATGTTCTTGACTACAAGGAGGTGGTGAATCTAATTGAGGTTGTTGGTTTTTGTTATAAGATATTGGTGAAGGAGTACAGGAAGGTTTATGACAGAGGTAAGTGAAGAAGTGAAAAACACAAGAAGGGGGGTTGAATTGTAAAACTTGAAATCAAATTCAGATAACACGTTATTTTTATCCTGGTTCATTTGATCTCAAACTACTCCAGTCCACCCGTCAAGGTAATTTCGCCTCTCTCCAACGAGGTATTAATCCACTATATTCAACTGAATATTACAACTGCTTTAACAACTGCTAAAGCCTTCTTGATTCTAAACCACAGACCGGTTTCTCAAGGAAATTCTTTCTTACAGATAAATGAATACTATGTGTGTTGAATGTTTTCTACAAAAACTTTATATCACAACTGTGATAATACACAAAATTAAGCTTATGTGAAACTAGGATTCTATATCTATAGAGTAAGCAATTTGAGAGATTTAGCAAGTTGTATGAGTGAGGATGAAGATGATTTGCTTTAGGCGTGTAAAGAGTTGTATAGCATAAGCCAATTCATTTCTCACTGACTTGTTTATATAGCCTTGGAAAAGATACGTTGTAGTCAATTATTCCATTTCAATGCCCATTACGTTCTTTCCATATTGAGAAGATCTTTGTCTTGGAATAAAGCCGTTGGTAATAAAGTGTCTTGAATGCACAGTACCGTTGTCAATTCAGCGTGTTATTGGCTTTGGCTTGTTCTAACGCTTCTAGGTGCTGATGATATTGTTTTGGTCTTGATCAGAGTTTAGAGTATGTTAAGCGCAGATTTGTTCATCAAGCTTCAGCGTAAGCACATGCTTTGATCTTCTGATGTTGGCCTATGATATTTCATCTTCTGATGCTGATGTTGACATTCTTATGCTGATATCCATCAGAGTTTCTGTAAATGCACAATATAATTTTTAGGTAGCATATATGTCTCATATGAATTATACAATTTATTTAATCTTGCATTTTGTTATCATCAAAACTTTAACTTAGGGTAGTAGATTCAAACTTTGTTCTAACAATATCCCCCTTTTTGATGATGACAAAAACCGGATTTTTTCAATTGAAATTTAATGAAAGAAAAAAATATCAGCGATAACCAATTAATAAATTGTATCAGAGATAAACAGAAAGGTATCAAAGATAAGAAGATAGGGAATAAAAAGGTATCAGAGTTATGATCAGAAAAACTCCCCCTGAGTTTATTACTTCCCTTTAATTCCATGAGTCCTTTAGCATCAGATCTTTATTGAACTTTCTTTGAGCATCAGATCTTTCCTTCACCAGAGCAGAGCTTCAGCGTATTAGAGTTCATCAGATTTTTGTACCTGTAAGCTTGTGCATAACAAAGAAACATTCAAGTATATCAGAGTGTTAGAATGTTTGATACTTTTGTCTCAGTAATCCGTTATTGAAAAATATCATTCTTTCTCCCCCTTTTTGTCAGCAATCAAAAAGTGCACATAATTGAAGTTAAAAACGATCAGTTCAGAAAAACGATTGTATTCAGTTCAGAGCACCGAAAATATTACAGATAACATGTAAAGAAAACAATGAAAACATCAAGAAACAAAATCTAAGGAGGAGGTGGAAAGCGTGTGAACAGAGCTTCTAGCATGTTCTTAATCTGATCAGTGGTTTCCTTCTGCTGATGCACCATGGTGGCTACTGAGTCAATCTTACTATCCTGAACATCCATCCTTTCCTTCATTCGTTGATCATTCTCATCCATTCTCTCCTGCATTCGAAGATCATTTTGCTTCAGCTCTTCAAGAGTCTGCCTGTCCAATGCAGCTTGAGAGGTGTCAGACTCAGGATGCTTCTGAGAGCTTTCTGCAATAACTTCTTCTTGACTTAAAACTTCCGCTGGAATCGTCTGTTCTTCTGCTAGTTGAACTGATGAAGCTGGACGCTTTTTAGACCAAGGCTCACTGTCCAGATGAAGAACTTTATCCTTTAGCAGCTGACTCAAAACTGGACCTTCAATTTCTTTCAGCAGATTGCTGAAGTTCTATTGAGCCTGTCCATAGCTTTGGTCCTGCAGCTTAAAGGTTTCAGCGCATACCCATCTTCTGAAGAGTGTCCAGAGATGGTCTGAAACAGCGAGATCAATTACTTCCAGACTAGCCTGTTTTAGAGAAGAAATCCACTTCTGCATATCTGTTTCAAAATTCAAGATGCTAGAACCAACATCTGGTTGTTTGGGTTTGGGAATGGCAGTTTTATTGATAATGGCAGCAAGGCATTCAAGGACTGTTAGATCAATGAAGGTCTTGCTGTGGTCATCTGGATTTTGCTTGGGTGAGGGAGTAGGAGAATCAGGAATGATTATTGGACTGGATGGAGTATTAGGTGGAGTAATTTCTGGTGAGGATGGTAGTTGAGGGATATTAACAGTGGTACCACCAGGAAATTGTATGGCTAAGGGTTGTGGTTCAGAGGATTCAGATGATTGAGGTTCAGGGGATTGAGCCTCAGAGTGTTGAGACTCAGGTTGTGGAGATGATTCATGTTGAGGTGAAGGTGGATTAAGTTCTGGTTATGGAGATTGAGGTTGTGGAATTTTCGGTTCTGGTGAGTGTGGATCTTCTGGTATTGGTGAGAGTGTAGTTTCTGGTTGTGGTGAGTGGGGAATTTCTGGTTGAGGATTTGGATTTTCTGTATGGGGAGCGGAAGAGTGTTGATCTATTTCAGAAAGAACTTCTTCAAGTTCTGGTTCTGTTGAGGTTGTAGGTTTTGGATTATGAGGTTTGGCGCGGGATCTTCTGAGGGTTAATGACTCAGAAGGGTCAAACTCAGGTTCAATATCATCAATGGTTGGAATGGGAATTGGAATTTCAAATGAATCTGGGGTTGGAATAAATGTTGGAACAACAGATGAATTTAAAACATTAACAGAAGACAGATTACCTCTCTTCTTTGGGGTCTGCTGAGACGATCCTTCTGATACAACCTTTCTCTTCTTAGTCTTCTTCAGAGTAACCTCTGGTGTTTGCTGGTGCAGATCTTTAATGTTCAGATCAGGATCTGTGCCATCAGCTTTACAAACATCCAAGTGTTGTACCCCAAAATTTGCCCTCCCTTTTTATCAATATTTTCTCACCACAAGACTCTTGGAGCTCAAGATCAAGTTAGGGTTTGCTCTGCTCAAGACTCCTCCTTGCACTGTTGACCCAAATTAGGGTTTGAGTTTGCACAAAGATGTTTTGACCTAAAATTCCCAAAGTGACTTTCATGCTTCATGTTGGACTCACAAGTTTATCCATACCAAGTTTCAAGTCTTGATTCCAATCTTTGTCTAGTCAATTGGACAGTTGATCTAGAAATCAACTGTATTGGGGAAAAAGTCAACTATGGCCAATTGACAGTCAAACTTCATGAAATTTGACCCACATCAACATTATGAACTCATATGAATCATTTGATCAAGTTTGGATCACAATTCCACAAGAAATTTGATCAGATCACCAAAAGGGCAAAATGGTCATTTTTAGGGTTTTGACTGCACAAAGGCAATTTTTGACTGTTTGACCTAACCAATGGCAAACCAAGCTCACATATGGACTCAAGGACTCAATGGCATTGTCTTGACACATTCAACAAGTTCAAAAGATCTCAAATGCACAGGATTGACAGATGAATTTTCCAGTCAACTGATCAAAATTTGACTGTACACTGAAAAGTCAAACTTTGACTTTTTAGTCAAAATCAAGTGCCAAGGTTCATTTTTCATCAAGACATGTCAAATTATGAAACTTGTTCATCAAGAAACCCAAAATTGCAAATTAGGGTTTAAAATGAGAAAATTTCATAACTTAGAATTTTTCCAAGTTATGAAACTTCCTTATTTTTTCCTAACTTTGTCCCATTTTTTCACCAAGATGTAAATGGATTCAAACAAAACTTGAAACATGAAAGTTGTAGTCCATTGAAAAATATACAACTTTTATTCACAAAGTTTTCTCAAAGGAAGCTTGTATCTCAAGTTATGATTTTTGGAACAAGGGTGTAAAACATTTTTAACTTAGAGAAAATTTGACCTATTCTAGGCAGGATTTTTGTCCAACTTCTTGGCCATTTTTCACATGGTTCCACTTGGAATTTCAATTTGCATTACAAATATGGATTGTAGCACACATTCCAAGCTTTCCAAATTGTCCAAGAACTTCTCAAACACCCTTGTGGTTAGAGAGAATCGAATTTGCAAAGTTGGCCAAAACTCACTTTTGTTCATGGCCAAAGCTTGCTCATCACAACTTGCATTTTCAAATCAGCTTGTACAAAGCTAGCTTGCAGGCCTCAAAACCAGTTTTACACACCATAATTAAATGCCTAACCATTGTGTTAAGGTGTTATTTTGTTCATTTGGACAATACATGCTAAACTAATCCTTAATTAGAAAAAGCAAATTTGCCATTTTGGAAAAGTAACACTTTATGTCAAGTTACATGATCTTTGAAGTACAAGCCAGATCTTTGAGGAAAAGTTTGGTAGACAAATCCCACTGATCAAGAGAAAGTGCTGCAGCATGCTTGAGAGCTTTGTACAGGCCTATATCACAACTTGACATTTCTTTGCTTACATGAGAAGAAAGCTTGCAAACTGAAGCCAATCTCTCATTCCTGTAAACACCAGCCAAAACAAACTTTGCAAACATCTTTCATACATCCAAGCAAGCCTAAAGCACGACTAAACTACCCCTCATACCTCCTCATACACAAAAACATCATCTTGTTGCCAAAACAGGGTACCTGCTGCAGATTGAGGTCCACAACTCAATCCACTCGTGCACTTTAGCCAAAAACCTTGCAAACACATTCCATACCATCCATTGAACTTCCATAGCACGATTCAAAGTGATTCAAAGCAAGCTAGGTGTTGGAGAAGCTTCCTTAGACTTCAGGTAAGCTATACAAAAGCTCAAACTCCATTGAAGGTGGCCACATTGTTGTACACGATTCAAGCTGAAACGGGTAAAACCATAAACTTCTATCTCTCAATCTAGGAAGATTTAGGCTTAGATTTGTGAATGAAACATGCTCTACTCATAGCCCTGAAGCCATACATGTGATCAGTTTTTATTTATGTTAAGCGTGCTGTGAGAATTTTAGCCTTGAACATGTGAAAAAAACTAGGTCAGAAATTGGGGATGATGAAATTCTCCCTGGTTTCTTAGAGTTAGGTCAAGTGTTTTATATGTTTGAAATCGTGACTTCATGCTCTACAATGTTTGTGTTATGAGTTTTGTGTAAAAGTCAAAGAATCAGAAGTTAGTGTTGAACAAGGAAGGGCGCGCGTTTTCTGTTTCAAATGGCTGGAGGTTGAAGAATGTGGTGACTTGGGCTGGGCCTGAGTCAGCTTGCTATTCACACCCCTTTTCCCCATTTACACCCCCGTGGCCCATTGTGTGAAACATTTATTATTTTTGAATTTTTCTTTTTGATTCTGACTTAATATTTTTTGCTCAAATATAAAAAATATAAAAAATATTTTTCCACACATTTTTGCATTTATTTGTTTATTTAGCATATACATGTAAATAAATATATATACTTTTTATTTAAAACCCTAAAAATAATACAAAAATAAATATTTTTCAGTTATTATTTTTTGTTTACATTTTGAAAACATTTTCTAAAATATACATTTTTTGTAAAAAAATAATATTTTATTTTTGTATATATTTAGTATATTTAATATATAATATAAATACTTGTATATTTTATTAGAATACTTAGGATAAAAATATGAAAATAATATATTTTTATTTTTATTAATATATGACATTAAAAATACTTTTTTTAACCATATACTTTTTATTTTGTATATAATTAACAAATATTGTATATAATCAATAAATAATAATATTTATTCAAAAAAACTAGGGTTTTGCCCTAAATAACAAAAATATTCAAAATTTGACCTTTTTATTTTTGTTTATATTTCACATGAAAAAAATACTTTCACATACATAAAAAATCATTTTGTGCATAATACATTTTGCATATTTATTGTATTTATTTTAATATTGTACAATTAAATATTTGTATATTTGATATGTATGTAATAGCTTAGAATTTAATTTCTTGTCAAATATCCCCAAATTCAAACTTGTACCCCCATCCCCATAATCATTGTTGTAATAGCTTAGCATTTAAATTTCCGCATTTAAAAGCTTTCAAATTATGCCATGATAGACCTAGGGTTTGTATGCAAATAAAATCAACAAATAGCTTGACCTAATTCAAGATAAACATGCATGAAAAACAAACACAATGCACACTTGCACCCCTAGGGTTACACCACTTGTTGCCTTCAAAAATGGGCCATGGTTGCATGTTAAGTGTCTTTGGCAAAACAAAAACAAATCAAATGATCATAGTCCCTCAATGACGCTATCGGAGTTGCCTAAACAAAATGATCATAGTCCCTCAAGAAAATGCCAAAGATACTTGACATTATTGCCTCTATGGTCTAAACGATGACCCGCGCCCGTCCCGTTAACATCCTAACACAAGGTTGTTCACCAAATACAATGGTGAAACAACACTGTTAAAAGGGTTAAAACATGAGAAAGATCTTTGAGTAAATTTAGGGTAGATAGCTCTTGGTTACTTGATCAAACTTGCAAAACACGCTTGCCTACTTTCAAAACACACTCCACAACACAACTTCAAAACAACTTTCAAAAACATTGAAACATCTTTTCAAAAAGACAAACCCCTTTGTAAAACATTCAAACAAGAATTGTTACAATGGTTGCCTAGACAAGGCATCTTTTTCAAAACATTTTCAAAACCACACACACAAAGCACCATTTCAAACAATTGAAAAGCAAAGGCAAGTGATCTAAGCAAGTAACTAAGAGCCCATGGATAACCATGGATAGAAAGGGTGCTAATACCTTCCCTTTCTATAATCTACTCCCCGAACCCACGAAAGCATCTCAAAGGTTTTTCCTGTGCTTTTTAACCTTTCCTTAGGATAAAATAAAAAGTCGGTGGCGACTCTTGCTCAACCGAAACATTTGTGAATACAAACGCAAAAAACCTCAAGTCAATTCTCCCACCGTATCACAGAACTGGCGACTCTGCTGGGGAAATGTTTAAAAGTGGAGTAACCTTAGGGCCTAGATCACCCTTTTGCATGACTAATTGTTTTCTTTGATTACTTTACATTTTGGTTCTCTTGTTTGGGCTTGAAATCCTACACCCAGATTTGGGAAACATTCATAGATAGCAATACGTTGTGGAAACTGTGTGGGGTATACCGACATGGTTGAAGCAATAGCTATATTAGTGCGACATATTTGTGAGTACCGGTGTTGTACCCCAAAATTTGCCCTCCCATATTCTTCAAGATTTGCCAAGATCAATCTCCAGATGATTCAAAATCCCTCCAGGGTTGCACAGTCCAATTGCCTCCTGATACAGTCAAAATTAGGGTTTTGGTTCTTGCAAGGAAGTTGAGGTTTCCAAGGGTCCAATCAAGTCCCATATGCCCACATATATTTTCAAGCATTCATATGCCAAGTTTCAAGACTCACAGCACCAAATTGCACAGTCAAAAACCCTAAATGCTTCACAGTCAACTGCAGGGGCAAAATGGTCATTTGACAGTCAAAAGTCAAAAATTTTGGTCAACATCTTATTTTGAAGCCACAAACATCATTTGATCAATTCTTGATTATGATTCTCAAAACATGGCTCTAAAAGTCTCAAGATGCAAAAGTTTCTATTTTTGGACAGCTGAAAAGTCAACTGCAAATTGACCAAGGCATAACTTCTTCATGGTTTATCAGAAAAATTCCATCCAAAGCTCATTTTGAATAGGATGACATTTCCTACAATTCATCTTCACACTTCAAGTCCAAGAAATGCTCTCACAAAAAGTTATCAATTTCAACATTATAGGTCATTTTCAAAAGTCAACAAAAAGGCACTTTAAGTCAAAGACCATAACTTGAGATTGGTAAATCAAAATGACATGGGACCAAATGCATTGGTTAGAGGACTTCAAGACCTTTCCAAAATGTCCAAGAACATGATCATAGCTTCAAAATTGAGCAAGATATGCCTTGTAGAAGTTGGGAAATTTTTGGGAATTTTGAAAAGTCAATTTTGCATAAAAGGCTTCAAAAATGCTAATGGGCCTCAATTTCTTTCATGAATCATTACCCAAAGGCTATGCACGACCCATTGACCTCAAAGGGAGTTAATTTCTTATTTTTGATTAATTATTTGAATTTTTATTATCATTAATTCATTTAATTAAATTTAAATATAAGAAAAATACCAAATCATGTTTTTAAATCTTTTTTATGCAGCAAATATCCTCCACACATGTAAGAGATCTCGTGCATCAATCAAAAGGGACAATATCTTCCACAATTGGCAATGATTGGCATGAAAAAGATTGAAAAAAAGATATGGAAAGTCAAATATTCAAAACATTGATTCAATGGACTATGGGCTTGGTTTTTGACCTAGAAAGCTTCACTTACATATGCATAACATAACCTAATCCTAACACACACGAAAAACTGCTCAAAACCATAGAACCAAATTGAAACTTTTAAAAAAGATTTTGGAATCTGAAAACATAGCTACAAGGCGATTCAAGGTCCAAAAGCTTGTCCATTGTCCTCCTGACATTGCTAGGAACGTGTTGCAATCAAGAACCAATCTCCAGACCTCAAGAATTGGTAGAACAGAGTCTCACTTTTCATAAACATATCCATTATCGTGTTTTAATTTTCAAGCATTGTTCATGTGTTTTGTTAATTGATTCTTGCTAATATTGATGTTCTGAAGCTAATGGTACCCTTTAATTGAACTAACAATGCCTATATCAAAATCTGCCATTAACGTTTTCTAGGTTTTCAGAGCTCCAAATTTAGGGGTTTTCACGTATGGCAAAATTGAACCACCAAACCTATGCCATTGGATTCGTGACCTCAAGACGAAATCAATCCACACCTCGCGCCCTTTTTATATTTGCCTATGCTCTAATCGCTATTTTCATGGTTTGCAGTTAGTGGGGGTTTAAAACCCCCGCTATTTGATTATATTTGCAGGTACAAAATGAAGAAGACGCATGTGTGTCATCTCCTGGTTGGACCATTTAAACCTTGGCGCGATTTTTCAATGTTCCAGCATAATATTCCTTTTTCATATATATTATTTGTTATCTATTAAGTATACAAAAGCGCGCGTTGGCTCAGATGGTTGGACATTCGCTTGGTAAACGCTGGGACCTGGGTTCGATTCCCAGGTCCCCCCACATATCTCATATCTTTTTCCTTAATATGTTCCCATGCAGTTCCCTTCAAATATTCCACCATGCATCCCAACGCCTGTGCCTGCCAAGTGGATCTGATGGTCAATCCAATGGCCATAACGTGAATTCCACCATGTACCTCAGTCAATGCTCATGCACACGCGCTGGAAAGTCAAACAGGCTTCTTGTTCAATGGGCCAAAAATGCTCCAATTCACCTCCCTTAGGGCCAGACACCTCCCAATGTTTGTATATTTTTAATTTTCTTTTCTTTTCTTTTTTTAGTTCTTTTAATCATTTTTTTTATTTAATTCACTTCAAATAATTTTCTTTTTCATAATAAAACCAGAAAATCAAAAACTAAAAATATGTTTATTTAATTCACTATTAATATTTTTGTAAATAAACTTTAATAATTAATTAGATTAATTTAGGTTTCAAAACTTTAATATTTTTCTTAACAAATTAAAATATGTAGAAATTAGGGTTTCTTAACTTTTCATCATTTTTTAATAAATATTTTTTTCTTATTATTATTATTATTAATTATTAAATATTTTTGTAAATAAATATGTACATTAATTATTTAGTAAATTAGGTTAAACTTTAATATTTTTCATTAATAATTGAAAATAACTTAGAATTAGGGTTTCTCTTCAATTTTAATTTCTTTATTTCATAAATACAAAACAAAAACATAAAAAACATTTCTTTTCTTTAATTTAATAATTAATTAACTTTTAATTTCAATTTAATTTCAAAAGGGTCCAACGCCCTCGAACGTTCTATTTCTGTTCTTTTCGCACGTTATTTTATTTTCCTTCGTGAATATTATGTAATTGCTCAAGCCTTGTAATAGTAACTAGGTTTTACTTTCCGCATTTTTATTCAAACGGGTCTTTGTTAATTTGGCGATGTATAGACCCGCGCCTTGTAATAGCGTAGGATTTACCTTTCCGTCATTTAAATTTCCGCACTTTTAAACTGCTAAACTTTGCATGAAAGAATGTATGGCCTAAATTAAAAAACAAGCGTAGATCACCATGATGCATGTACAAGATAAAACATAACATGAAAATAACACACAAATTCACACACCACTCTTAGGGTACGCCTCAATGTTGCCTTGCCTTCGAAACGTGGTCGTCGAGTATAGGACGTTTTAGTAAGTCCTTATGTCCATAACATGATCCAGTTGCCTCGAAACGGTTGCCTCGGAATTAAAAAAGGATCAATGGCATAAGGGTAGCTTCTAAGGTGTCCTACCGTTGCTCTGGTGACCACATTGTCCCTAACAAACGAATTGACCCGAACACCTCCAACGGTGGTGCTACCTACCTCTCAATAGTGGGATGGCACTACCTTAAGGACACTTACACAGCCTAATTCCTTAGGGTAGGTGGATGACTCATAGATACTTGCTCTAAAAAACAAATCAAAAACTCTTTTCACACCGACACTTTCAAAGAAGCTTTCAAAACCATTTTTCAAACACTCTTGAGGACTGATACAAGAGTCGATCTGAAATCTTTTAATGAAACTTTTTCAAACCCACTCACAATTTAAAAGCAAACACTTTTGAAAACACAAATGAGCAAGTATCTAAGAGCCCATGGATAACCATGGATAGAAAGGGTGCTAACACCTTCCCTTTCTATAAATCTACCTCCCGAACCGAGAAACTATCTCATAAGGAATTTTGCTGTGCTTTTGTCCTGTCCATGTTAGAGAAAATAAAAGACGGTGGCGAATCTTGCTTCCGCGACATTTCGCGAACCGGCGTTAAACAGTCAGTTCCAGATCCACCGATCACAGAACTGGCGACTCTGCTGGGGAAATCTTTTAAAGTGAGGTGTACCTTAGGACTAAGATCACTTGTGTTTTCAATTGTTGTGCTTGTTTGCTTTATTATTATGGGACTGTCTCGGGAGTTCTATAGATCCTAACCCGGATCTGGGGGATACCTTCTTAGAAAGTAGCAACAAGGCTGTGAGGGAATTGTGCGGGGTATACCGACATGGTTGAAGCAGTCTGCTACATTGATGTGGCACTTTGGTGTGTACCGGTAACCCTTGAGTTCAGTCAAGGAGAGTACGGGGCCGCCGCGTGGTGTCGTGAAGCATCAATTGACCTTAGGAACCTTAATCGAACCATCTTGGCCTCTTTAGGGTAGTGAGATAACTGACTTTGGTGCAGTCCGAGGTTGGTTGATACTCGATACTACACTCAATTGAGGATTGTTTTCTTGGAATATTTTGGTCGCCAGTTCAGTGGCTAAATCGAAATGATGAACAATGAAAGCAATCCAATGATATTGGGACCCTTAGAACCCGGTTACTTCTGATAGGACATGTTGAGCCCACCAACTTCAAGAGGGTAATACCCAGACCCCATGCTGGCCTAAACTCTAAGGGCTTGTCTTGTGTGACTTGTGTGCCTTATCATGTTTGCCCTTGTGAATATTTGTGGTGTGTTTAATCATAGCATCAAGACATCATACAACATCATATGCATTGACTAACCATTTCAGGGGTTCGAATCTTCATCTTTGTTCTTGTTTTGTAGGACATGGAAATTGTTCGCAGAAAGACAATTCAGATCAGCCTTGTAAGGATCCCTCCTCAACTTAAGGAGCTTATATCCAGGATTCCCGAGAGTTCTTCTTTCAGTGAGAGGCATGGAAGACTTATCAGCTTGGTCAACACCAACATTGAGGAAGATATGATAAAGGTCCTCTTTCAGTTCTTTGACCCTCTGCACCACTGCTTTACTTTCCTAGATTATCAACTGGTGCCTACATTGGAAGAGTTCTCCCGGCTTCTGAAGATCCCTCTCCTTAGTCAACTACCCTACAACGGTACGGAAAAGGAACCCAAACTTGAAGAAATTGCTAAAGCATTACGCCTACAACCATCTGACATCAAGGGATATTGGGAAGTTAAAAGTGGTATCAAAGGGTTCTTAGCCAGGTTTCTGTTTGAGAAGGCCCAAGAATGTTGGAACTCCCTTGACCTGCAAGCTTTTGAAGAAGTTGTGGTCCTCCTTGTCTATGGATTGGTGTTGTTCCCGAATCCCGATCAGCTCATAGATATCAGTGCTGTCCAGATCTTCATGTCCAGGAATCCTATACCTACGTTGCTCGGGGACATCCTTCACTCATGTTACACTCGAACCATGAGAAAAAGAGGTGTTCTTATGTGCTGTACTCCCCTCCTGGGAAGGTGGTTTATTTCGCACCTTCCACAATCTGTCTTGAAGAATGAGCGGGGTCTGAGATGGTCACAACGATTGATGACTCTTACACATGCTGATATACATTGGTGTTCTCGGTCCAGAGAGGATGTCACTATCATTGATCGTTGCGGGGAGTACCCCAATGTTCCTTTACTTGGAATCAGAGGAGGTATTACTTACAACCCGTGTCTGGCTTGGAGACAGTTTGGTTACGCTCGGAGGGATGGTCCTCATGACATGTTAATTCCTGACATAGTTTTTGACTTCGACAACGACGCACAAGGACTTCGCCAGAGATTTATCAGAGCTTGGAGGATGCCCAACAAGATAGACAGCAAGACACTGGGGCACATGAACTCCATCCCGTTGGAACCTTATCTCAAGTGGGTACGGACCCGCTCCCAGAAGTTAGTGATGCCATATCCTCATGTTCTCCCTGTGATCAAAGAGCCAGTTTTGGAAGGAGAGGTGCCCTACACCATTCAATATTCTGATATGCCTACATCTTGGGAAGAAATGCAGAAGAGTTGGATCCAGCTTAAGGAAGAACGGAATTCTCTTGAGTCCAGTCTACACGCCAGTGAGAAGAAGGTCTTGGAGCTCACCCGCCTACTGCACGAGGAAAGGAATCTCAACACTTACATTGCTCCGAAGAGGATGCGTAGTGTCTTTTGGGATTGATTTGCTTTTGTAATATTCTGCCCATGAGGCTTTGATGTACTGAATAATGATTTCTTAATGATAACGTGTGTTCCTTTTTGTCTACAACAAATTTGAACTTTCGAACCCTTGAATGCATTGCATAAACACATAGCATGCATCATGTGCATCTCAGGTACTCTTCTTTTCAGGTTGCTTAATGTTCTTCGCTGTTTATTTCAGCATCATGAACCCTGAATCATCTACCGAGCAGTCCATCAAGGCCCTTCAGGCTTAGAACGCCCAATTCCAAGAGCTGATTATGAGTTTGGCCCAAGGTCAGGAGGAATTGAAGGCTCTGCTGGTCAAGAAGAAGAAGAAGAGAACTGTATTGTTCAACACGGGCCGGAGGTTTGGTAACACACTGCAGAATGAGGTTGGTCAAGCTGGTTCTTCTGTAGGAAAAGGCAGTCCCCAGGGGGGAAGGGTTCCTAGTCCGGTAGTCTCCGACAACGAGACTGATTTTAATGAGGAGCAGTATCCTCCAGCTGAAGACAGGTACAAGCAGTTGGAAGACCGTCTGAATGCCATGGAAATTCAACAAGTGCCTGGTTTGGATTTCGGAGACTTGGGTCTATCTTCTGGTGTGGTCATCCCACACAAGTTCAAAGCACCATCTTTTGCAAAGTATGACGGGGCGTCCTGCCCTAAGCTACATCTCAGATCTTATGTGCGGAAGATCCAACCATACACTGTGGACAAGAACTTGTGGATCCATTTCTTCCAGGAGAGTCTTTCAGGGACTCATCTCGAATGGTTCTATCAGCTGGATGGGACCAAGGTTCGTAACTGGGAGGAGTTGGCTACTGCTTTTTACAAGCAGTATCAATATAATGCCGACCTCGCTCCTACACGTACCCAACTCCAGGGTATGTCGCTAGGATCGAGAGAAGGTTTTAAAGGGTATGCGCAGAAGTGGAGGGACCTGGCTGGCAGGGTGCAGCCACCATTAACCGACCGTGAACTAGTGGATATGTTCTTAGGGACCCTATCTGGGCCGTTCTTCAATCATCTCATTGGCAATTCGTCTGCAGGGTTTACTGATCTCATTCTGACTGGGGAAAGGATAGAGGCTGGTATGAAATCAGGGAAAATTCAGAAAGGTGCGTCCTCAAGTTCTAAGAAGAAGCCTTTCAAAAAGGAGGCCAGTGCTGTGTATGGGCCTAGGAGGCAAGACAAACCAGAGCGCCTCCAAACTGTCAACGCGGTGGTAATTGCTAAGCCTGCTGCCACTCCTCGGCAACCTAACCAACCAAGGGCTGAGAGACCCAGAAGAGAATACACTCGGCTGAGTATGACCTTGTCACAAATCTTTCCGCAATTGCTATCGACCAACTTGGTAACCGTCAGAGAGGCTCCGAAGGTTGTGAACACTACCTCTCCGAAGTATAATCCAAATGCCCGCTGTGCTTATCACTCCGATAGCCCGGGGCATTCTACTGATGATTGTTGGGCCCTGAGAAATAAGGTTCAGGACCTTATCAATGCGAAGGAAATACAGTTTGAGGCACCTGAGAGGCCAAATGTTGTGACTGCTCTTATGCCCCAGCATGGAGTAAATGCCGTTGAGGAAGACTTGTATGCCGTTTCTGTGGATGATGTTGCTACCCCTCTGTTGACTGTTAAGAGGAACCTGTTGCTGGCCGGTTTATTTTCGGGTTGTAGCAAGGGTTGCCTTTTGTGTGCTATTTCCCCTACTGGTTCTCCGTTGCTAAAGTCACGCATCCAAAGCCTGATGGATAGCAGGGAGATTTTGTTCAAGAAGACTGCTATTCCTTGTGTTCCCACTGAAGAAGTATTTGTCGTCACAATTTTCAACAATCCAACCAAGGCTCCCCCGAGGAAGCCAGTCAAAATCATGTCTGTTGCTCCCATAATCATTACTGTTCCGGGGCCCATCCCCTATGAATCTGACAAGGCTGTCCCATGGCACTATGGGGCAGATGTATATGTGCTGGGAGTGAAGCAGGAGTTCAACACCGGTACCAGCATCAGCAATATCATCGGTCCAGTTAAAGTTACCCGCAGTGGCAGGCTCTTCTCGCCTGACATTACGCCACCAGTTATTCGAAGACCTCTCATAATTACGCCTGCAAGTGCGCCTGTTTCCACTTCTGATCCAGTCTCTACCCCTGCTGCCGAGTCATCTAATACTCGGGGCAAAAGGATTGATGACGAGCCTGCCCGGATGGAGGCACCGAAGACTGTGAATGTTGAAGCCTCCCAACAAGAGATGGAGGAAATTCTTAAGATAATCAAGAAGAGTGACTTTAATGTCGTTGAACAGCTGGGGCATGCCCCCTCCAAGATCTCCATGCTATCATTGCTGCTATGCTCAGAGGCCCATGCCAAGGCCCTGATTTCATTTCTGAAGACGGCCCATGTGCCACAAGAGACATTTGCAGATCAATTCACTGACTGTGTGGCCAATTTGACCGCTGACAATGGTTTGGGTTTCTCGGATGCTGATCTTACCGCCAAGGGAAAGAACCACAATGATGCCCTTCATGTCTCCATTGAATGCAGGGGCACTACTCTTGCACACGTGTTGGTGGACACCAGCTCTTCCCTGAATGTATTGCCCAAGAAGGCCTTAGACCGGTTGGATTGTGAGGGCCTGGAGTTGAAACCTAGCAACATCATTGTTAGAGCCTTCGACGGTTCTAAGAGGATGGTGCATGGGGAGGTAGACATTCCTATTCGTGTGGGTTCCCAAGTCTTTGATTCAACGTTCTATGTGATGGACATCCGTCCATCTTATTCCTGTTTGTTGGGTCGACCTTGGATTCATAAAGTTGGGGCAGTGACTTCCACTCTACACCAGAAGCTCAAGTACCCTGTCAGAGGGAAGATCGTTACTGTGCAGGGGGAGGAAGAATACATGGTTAGTCATCTGAATTCATTCTGGTATATTGAGATGGACAGGGAGTTTATTGAAACCCCCTTTCAACATTTTGAAGAGGTACCTCAAACATTAGCAGCAGCAGAAGCAGTGACTGAAGAGGGTTCTCCTTTGAAGATGGCTTCCTTGAAGGATGCCCGGGCTGTAATTGAGAAAGGTGAATGTGCTAACTGGGGCAGGCTCCCTGATTTTACTCCTAAGACTGACAAGTTTGGACTGGGTTTTACTGCAGAGGCTCAGAGGGCTGTACGCAAAGCTAGGATCGGAAGACCTCCCGTGTTCATCACCAACCCGGGAGTGAATGCTATAGAAAGCGACGTGGAGGAATCAGAGTTCGATAGCTGGATCTACCCGACGACCGACGGTGGACTGACTAATTGGACTGCAAAAGATCACATACCTGTTACTTTTGTTACGCAGTAATGAATTCCTTTGTTTCTTTAATTTGTAATGAACAATAAATTGAAACTTTATGGCCCGGTGTCTTACCCGGGGCACCGTGGCTTCATTTGTGAGGGATTATTAACTGTCATTTCCATATATCATGAATAAAGACATTGGACGTTTTTCGCATTTCAAATCTTGTGCTCCCTTTCTTTCTTTCTTTCTTTCTTTCTTTATATATTGCAAAATAGCTGTATTTACACACACTCACTCATACAGGTTTCAATCCACTCTAGATCTCACTGGTAACGACTCTGCTACTGCCAGTTATGACTTCGAAAATCCGATCAACTTAGCCGAAGACGAAGGTGAAGATGATTGCAAAGTGCCTGGTGAGCTTGCAAGACTGTTACTCCAGGAAGAAAGGGCCATTCAGCCACATGAAGAGCCAGTGGAAATGGTAAATCTGGGTACTGAGGCAGACAGAAAGGAAGTTAATATTGGTGCCAATCTGGAGCTCAGCGTGAAACAACGGTTGGTTCAGATGTTACATGATTATGTGGAGATATTTGCCTGGTCCTACGAAGACATGCCTGGGTTGGATACTGACATTGTGGTCCATCACCTGCCTACCAAGGAAGACTGCCCTCCGGTGAAACAAAAGGTCCGCCGTATGCGTCCAGAGATGTCCGAGAAGATCAAAGCTGAGGTTATGAAGCAATTTGATGCCGGGTTTCTAGCAGTGACTTCTTACCCTCAGTGGGTTGCCAATGTGGTTCCGGTACCGAAGAAAGATGGTAAGGTCAGAATGTGTGTTGACTACAGAGATTTGAACAGGGCCAGCCCCAAGGATGATTTCCCCTACCTCACATTGATGTTCTGGTTGACAATACCGCTCAACACAAGTTATTCTCCTTCATGGATGGGTTTTCAGGTTATAATCAGATCAAGATGGCTCCTGAGGATATAGAAAAGACTACCTTTGTTACTCAGTGGGGCACCTTCTGCTACAAGGTCATGCCTTTTGGATTGAAAAATGCTGGGGCAACCTACCAACGTGCCATGATTGCTTTATTTCATGACATGATCCATCATGAGATTAAAGTGTATGTCGACGATATGATTGCAAGGTCCCAAACTAAGGAGGAACATCTTGATCATCTGCAGAAATTGTTTGACCGTCTGAAGTTGTACAAGCTGAGGTTGAACCCGAACAAGTGCACCTTCAGGGTAAGATCTGGAAAGTTGCTAGGCTTCGTCGTAAGTGACAAAGGTATTCAAGTGGACCCTGCCAAGGTTAAAGCCATTCAAGAGATGCCAGTTCCAAAGACAGAGAAAGAAGTCAGAGGCTTTCTAGGACGTCTGAATTACATTGCCCGATTCATCTCGCATCTAACTGCTACATGTGAACCAATCTTCAAGCTGCTGAAGAAAGATCAGGTAGTGCGTTGGAATGATGAATGTCAGGCCGCTTTCGACAGAATTAAAGAGTATCTCCAAGAACCACCCATTCTTATGCCACCAGTTGATGGGAGACCTCTAATACTATACCTGACAGTACTTGACAGCTCAATGGGGTGTGTGTTGGGGCAGCATGACGAGTCTGGCCGAAAAGAGCACGCCATTTATTACCTTAGCAAAAAGTTTACCGACTGTGAGACCCGATACTCACTGCTCGAGAAAACCTGCTGCGCTTTGGTATGGGCTGCTCGCCGGCTGAGACAGTATATGCTGACTCACACTACCTTATTGATTTCAAAGATGGATCCAATAAAGTACATATTCGAAAAGCCTGCTCTGTCTGGGAGAATAGCAAGATGGCAAATGATCTTGACAGAATACGACATCCAGTACACAACTCAGAAAGCTATCAAAGGAAGTGTATTGGCAGACCACTTGGCACACCAGGCAGTAGACGACTACCAGTCAATGAACTTTGAATTTCCTGACGAGAGCATCATGATTGTGACTGATTATGAAGTACCTGGACCGGATGAAGGACCTGAGGAAGGATCCCAATGGTCTATGCACTTTGACAGAGCCTCCAACGCTTTGGGTAATGGTATCGGCGCTGTGATCATATCCCCTCAAGGCACTCATACTCCACTCACTGCCCGGCTATGTTTCAACTGCACCAACAACATGGCGGAGTATGAGGCATGCATCATGGGTCTTCAAGCTGCGATTGACTTAAGGATCAAGTTTCTGAGTGTCTTCGGAGATTCCGCTCTTGTGATCAATCAGATCAAAGGAGAGTGGGATACGAAACATCCAAACCTTATTCCTTACAGGGAATGTGTGTTGACATTAATCCCCCATTTCACAGAGATAACTTTTGAACACTTCCCAAGAGAGGAGAATCAGTTGGAGGACGCGTTGGCTACGATGTCTTCTATGTTCAAGGTCAAATGGGACAATGAGGCTCCCCGGATCATCATCTGGAAACTGGACGAACCGGCATACTGTTGTGATCTTAAGGCTGAGGTGGTAACTGAAAAACCCTGGTACCATGAGGTGAAGAGGTATCTAGAAGCTCAAGAATACCCTGAAGGTGCATCTTTCAACGACAAGAAGTTTCTGAGAAGGTTCCCAGCAAAGTTCTTCCTCAGCAATGACATCCTGTATAAGCGGAACCATGATTCAACCTTGCTGCGCTGTGTGGATAAGATTGAAGCAGAAAAGATCATGGCAGAGCTACATGAAGGTACCTTCGGAACACATTCCAGTGGATATACCATGGCAAAGAAGATCCTTCGGGCAGGATACTTCTGGTCCACAATGGAAGCCGACTGCTACCAACATTCTCGGACATGTCATAAGTGCCAGATATATGCTGATAAGGTGCACGTTCCACCAGTTCCTCTGAATGTCTTGACTGCGCCTTGGCCGTTTGCAATGTGGGGCATAGATATGATCGGCGAGATTAAACCTACGGCATCCAACGGGCATCGCTTCATCCTGGTGGCGATTGATTACTTTACAAAGTGGGTTGAAGCAGCTTCCTATGCTACAGTAACCAAGAACGTGGTGGCACGGTTCATTTGGCATAACCTGATCTGTCGATACAGCGTCCCGGAAAGGATTATTACGGACAACGGTACCAATCTCAATAACAAGATGATCACTGAGCTTTACGAGCAATTCAAGATACAGCACCACAACTCTTCTCCTTACCGACTGAAGATGAATGGGGCTGTAGAAGCGGCAAATAAGAATATCAAAAAGATTGTGCAGAAGATGACAGTGACTTATAAAGATTGGCACGAGATGTTACCGTTCGCTCTTCATGGGTATCGTACCTCGGCAAGAACGTCAACCGGGGCAACTCATTTTTCCTTGGTCTATGGCATGGAGGCAGTCTTACCAATTGAAGTGCAGATACCCTCTCTCCGGATAATGAAGGATGCAGATCTGAGCGAAGATGATTGGATCCATACACAACTTGATCAACTAAACCTAATCGACGAAAAGAGACTTACTGCTGTTTGCCATGGTCAAACGTACCAAAAGCGGATGATCAGGGCATTTAACAAGAAAGTCAGACCACAAGAGTATCAAGTTGGGGACCTGGTAATCAAGCGCATCATTCTTCCTCAAAGTGATCCCAGGGGCAAATGGACCCCTACCTACGAAGGGCCATTTGTGGTTAAACATGTGTTCTCAGGAGGAGCCATGATCCTAACTACCATGGATGGTGACGACCTTCCTCACCCCGCCAATGCAGACATAGTAAAAAGATACTACGCATGATAAAAGACCCGCTAGGTTGACATACCTAGGCAAAAATTAGGGCTTCCCGGCGAACCAAAAGGGTTCGGGCAAAATGAGGGATGAAATGAAAAAAATCTGTACACCCGACAAGTCGAAAACCTGAAAAGGCGGTTTGGGCAAAAATGGGTATCCCGGTGGACTGAAAACCCGAAAGGGCGGTCCAGGCAAAAGTTAGGGATAAAGTGTAATACTATGTCTCATTGGATCACTTTGCATCCAGAATCCGGTATCAACTATCAAGTTCAAACGGCATCGATCAATCAGCTTCATCGTCAACTGAGCAGCAAAGTGATGAGACGCTCGAAGATATAAAGGCGATAGCAGAGTTGGAACCCAGTGGGATTATTCTTTTCACATAGCTGTTTTGTTTTCCCTTTGTACAAATTGTATAAACTCTGTTGTTCGGCGGTGTTCTCTTACCAGGACGTCAACCTCTTGTACAAAAAAAGCCTATTTATAGGTGTGATACGGTGGGAGAACTGACTATGATTTTGCGTTTGTTTTCGCAAATGTTTCGGTTGAGCAAGAGTCGCCACCGACTTTTTATTTTATCCTAAGGAAAGGTTTAAAAAGCACAGCAAAAACCTTTGAGATATTTTCTTGGGTTCGGGGAGTAGATTATAGAAAGGGAAGGTATTAGCACCCTTTCTATCCATGGTTATCCATGGGCTCTTAGGCACTTGCTTAGATCAACTTGCCTTGGTTTTCAATTGTTTGAAATGGTGCTTTGTGTGTGGTTTTGAAAATGTTTTGAAAAAGACGCCTTATCTAGGCTACCCTTGTAACAATTCTTTACTCGAATGTTTTACAAAAGGTGTTTGTCTTTTTGAAAAGATGTTTCAAGGTTTTTTGAAAGTTTGTTTTGAAAGTGTTTTGTGAAGTGTGGTTTGAAAAATAGGCAAGTGTTTTTGTTTTGCAAGTTGACAAGTACTTAAGAGCTATCTACCCTAAAGTTCTAAAAGATTTTTGTTATGTTTTAACCCTTTTAACAATTTTGTTCCACCATTGTATTTGGTGGACAATCTTGTGTTAGGATGTGAAAGGGACGGGCGCGGGTCATAGTTTAGACCATAATTGCAATGGTGCCAAGTATCTTTGGGCAATTTTCCTTTAAGGGACTTGATCATTTTTTTAGGCAACTTTTTGAAAGCGTCGTCGAGGGACTATGATCATTTGATTGTTTTGTTTTGCCCAAAGAGACCTAACATGCAATATGGCCCATTATTGAAGGCAACAAGTGGAATACCCTAGGGGTGCAAGTGTGATGAGTGTTGTCCATTTTCATGCTTTGATTATCTTGAAATTAGGTCAAACTATTTTGTTGTTTTTATTTGCATACAAACCCTAATTCTAACATGGTATATTTAGAAAGCAATAAAGTGCGAAAATTAAAGTTCCTAAGCTATTACAACACAATATGGGGAAGGGGGGTACAAATGTTCAAATGGGGGGTATTTGACAAGGAATATAAACCTAGACTATTACATCAATTTGGAATTATTTACAAGATATTCAATTGCACAAATTAAATAGAAATAAAATAAATATGCAAAATGCAAAAAGGCTTTTTAGTATGTATGAAAAAAAGTATTTTTATATGTCAAAATAAAATAAAATGAAAAGTATTATTTTTTTGAGTATTTTCCATGTTTTAGGGCAAAACCCTAATTTATTAAGTAAATATATTAATTATTTAATATGTACAAATATTTATCAATTATATACAAAATAAAATAAAAATGAACTATATTTGTCAAAAAGGTATTTTTACTATCAAATATTAATAAAAATAAAAATGTATATATTTTTGTATTTTTGCCCTAAATATTCTAATAAATATATATATGTATTTGTATTATTTACTAAATATATGTTATATATATAAAATAATAATATTTAATATTTATAAAAAAGTATTTTTGATATAAAATGTTTTCAAGGGAGAAAAATAAAAATCAGAAATAAAATAAGTTTGCATTATTTTTGGTATTTTTAAATAAAAGTGTTTATTTATTTATTATGTACAAATGATTATTCTAAACAAATAAATGCCTATAAATTCAAAAATGGTGTGAAAAATATTTTTTATATTTTTAATATTATTAGCAAAAATAAATAAGTTAGGATAAAAAAATAAAAGTCAAAAAATCATGAAAATAAACCAAATGGGCCTAGGGGGTGTCAAAGTAAAAAATAGTGTGTAAACAGAAATGACAAATCAAGCCCAGCCCACCAAGTCCTTCTTCAACCTCTGGCCAGAAACAATGTCAAAAACGCGCGCTTTGTGCAATGATTCAAACACCTGGATTCTTGGCTTTTTAATGAAAACTCACAACATCAAAAATGTTCAGCATTAAACAACGAATCCATACATACCAAAAACTTGATCTAACTCTCAAAAATGAGAGAGAATTTCTCCATTCCCAAATCTTAACCTAATTTTTTATCAATGTTCATACATCAAATTCTCATGACACACGTAACATAAATGAAAACTAACTACATGGGCATGTTCAGGGCTATGAATGCGACATATTTTCTTCACAAACCTAAAGCTAATAATGCCTGGATAGAGAGATACGAATTCATGAACTTACCTGTTCAGTTGAAGTTGTATCTGATGATTGAGGTACTTTCAGTGCAAGGTGATGATTGGTACAGCTTCCTTGAGGTCCAGGGATGCTATTCCAACCTTTACTTTGCTTTGAAACTAGCTGAATCGTGTTATGGAACTTCAACTGCAAAACAAGAAAATGAAAATGGCCAAACTGATTAGAGGAGTTACAGTCCACTTCTAATGCTTTGGATAGTTTGCATTGATGGTAGGGAAGGTGTTTGAAGTGGTTTTAGCAAGAATGCACGATGGAAATGAGTTGTGGGATTCAAACTGCAGCAGGCTCTGTTTTTGTGCAGTTCAATGGTGATTTTGTGAATGAGAGTGTTTGGGACTTGGTTGGCTCGTTTTCTAGCTCAGAATGGATGTTTAGAAAGTGTTTGATAACTTTTCTTAAGGCTTGGTTAACTGAGATGAAAGTTGGTGTACAAAATGCAAGCTTTCTTACACTTTAAGCAAGAGATGGCAAGTTAGTGTATCTAGCCTGTACAGGCCCCCATTCTATGATGAACCACTTAGTCTTGATCAGTGTAATTAGTTCCTAAACTTGTGCCAAAGATATTTCAAATGTACTTGCTTGGATTTGCAATTTGACATAAAGTGCAACTTTATCAAAATGGATATATTGCTTTTTTCTAAAAATGGATTAAACCTTTATGCAATGCTTGAACACATAGAATATGGTCTTGGCACAAAGAGTTTGCATTAAATTTATGAGTGTAAAAGATATTTAGGGCCTGTAATCAAGAAATGCATGCTGATTTGAAAATTGCCTAAGTGTATGAACATGGAAATTGGCCATAACAAAAGTGAGTTTTTCCCATATTGCAAAATTCGATTCTCTCAAACCATGAGGTTGTTTGATGAGTTCTTTGACATTTTGGAAAGCTTAGAATGTGTACTACAATCCATCTTTGAAATTAAAATTTATATTCCAAGTGGAAGTATGTGAAAAAGGGTCTTGAAGTTAGGTGAAAATCCTGCCTAAAATAGGTCAAATTTTCTCTAAGTTAAGAATGGTTTGGTACCCTTGTTCCAAAAATTGTAACTTGAGATACAAGCTTCTTTTGGGAAAACTTTGTGAATCAAAGTTGTAGATGTTGCAATAGGCTACAACTTTAATGTTTTGACTTTTGCTTGAATCCAAATGAATCTTGGTGAGAAAGTGGGGCAAAGTTAGGAAAAAATTAGGGTTTTTCATAACTTAGAAAAATTCTAAGTTATGAAAAATCTTCATTTCAAACCCTAATTTGCAATTCTTGATTTCTTGATGAACAAGTTTCATGATTTGGCATGTTTTGATGAAAAATGAATCTTGACTCTTGATTTTGACCAAAAAGTCAAAGTTTGACTTTTCAGTATACAGTCAAAATTGATCAATTGACTGGGAAATTCAACTGTCAATCTTGTGTATTTGGGATCTTTTGAACTTGTTGAGGATGTCAAGACAATTCCATGGGGTCCTTGAGTCCATATGTGAGCTTGGTTTTCCATTGGCTAGGTCAAACAGTCAAAAATTGCCTTTGTGCAGTCAAAACCCTAAAAATGACCATTTTGCCCTTTTGGTGATCTGATCAAATTTCTTGTGGAATTGTGATCCAAACTTGATCAAATGGTCCATGTGAGTTCATAATGTTGATGTGGGTCAATTTTCATGGGATTTGACTATCAATTGGCCGCAGTTGACTTTTTCCCCAATACAGCTGATTTCTAGGTCAACTGTCCAATTGACTGGGCAAAACTTGGAATCAAGACTTGAAACTTGGTATGGATAAACTTGGGAGTCCAATATGAAGCATGAAAGTCATCTTAGGCAATTTAGGTCAAAACATCTTTGTGCAAACACAAACCCTAATTTGGGTCAACAGTGCAAGGAGAAGTCTTGAGCAGATGAAACCCTAACTAGATCTTGAGTTTCAAGGGCTTTGTGATGAGAAATCATTGAGAAATGGGAGGGAAAATTTTGGGGTACAACAGTTGCCCCTGTTCAATCTTCTTGAATCCGAAGAGTTAGATTGGCAGGTTTGCCTTTCGTGACTCGAGGGTAAAAGGAGATTGGACACTAGAGTGCCCTTAAATTTGCACTCGTCAAAGCAAAGGATGCGGGAATGGGCTTAGAGATGCCATTTGGTGATGGGCTTAAAGATGCCATCTGGAAGGGTGACGGAATCTTGTCGGAGATGGGCTTAAAGATGCCATCTAGAATGAGTATCAGAGAGGTGTCCATGTTTAGGACCATGTTTGAACCGGGGTCTGAATAAGCAATAGATTGACATCCGTATCTGGAGGCATCCGTAAACTGTTTTCAGAGATTGAGAAGAGTCTGAACAAGCGATAGATTAACATCCGTTGTTGGGAAGAATCCGTAAACTGTTTTCAAAAGTTGAGAAGAGTCTGAACAAGCGATAGATTAACATCCGTTGTGGGGAAGAATCCATAAACTGTTTTCAGAAATCTTGAGAAGAAACTGAACAAGCGATAGGTTAACATCCGTTACTTGGAGAACCCGTGAACTGTTTTCAGAAATCTTGAAGTTGAATAAGCAATAGAGCAGTATCCGTTGTTGGGAAGTGTCCGTAAACTGTTTTCAAAAGTTGCATCTGAACAAGCGATAGATTAACATCTGTTATTGGGAAGAATCCATAAACTGTTTTCAGAAATCTTGAGAAGAAACTGAACAAGCGATAGGTTAACATCCGTTACTTGGAGAACCCGTGAACTGTTTTCAGAAATCTTGAAGTTGAGGAGGAACCGGTGTATGGTTTCCTGACGATGAGCTCGTGTAAAAACTGCATTTGGATGAATCTGGAATAAGCATTAGAATGTTGCCATGTCTGGGTCACATCTGAACTATTCCTGGAAAGAATCTCGAAAGATAATGATTTTAGTCTGTCGACTGATCTTACCTGAAAAGGTAAAGAGTTAGTTATATGCGATGTCATGATGCATGATACAATGTATGTTATATGATATGAATGTAAATGGATGCGCATGTAAGCCGGAGAGCTGTCTTGCAAAGGATAGATGAATCCGAGATGGCTGAAGATAAGAGTATCTTGACTGCTGCCGGGAAGAATAATTCCTGGTTGTTGCTGGAGAATAAGGAGCTTGGGTTGTATACCAATCTTCTGGGGAATTCCTGTCTTGAAGAGATCTTCACTGGAGAATATACAATGAGGAACTGAAAACTGAAAGTCTGCAGATTTGCTTGGGGAATACCAGACCTTCAACCGTTGAGGGGCCTTAGAACCACCTGCGGGGACTTGGAATTTCCTTGGTGACTTGCAGGGTAAGAGAATTTCTGATGATGTCTACTGGGGATTTTAGAACCTGGTAGACTTAAGCTGGGGAGGTAAGACTGAGAATCTCTAGCCTAGTGAGAAGCATTTCTGTGGGGAGAGGGTTCACTAGTCTGGCTCCGCTGGGGATTGATAGTTTGAAGTTTTAGCTCTGCTGGGGATACTGAAACTTAGTTCTGAGGGGAATTGAGTTCTGGAGGATTCTCTGGCTGGGGATAACAAAGATAAACTCCTCTGGGGATTGTATTGATAAGTTATGCCGGGGAACTTTGATGAACTCCGCTGGGGATAGGAAGAATTTTGCCGAGTGCGATCTTCCGTGGCAATAAGCTGAGGATAACCCAGTTATAAGCCCTTGTGAGGAATAACTTTGAATAAGGCTCGGGAGAGACGTCCGTACTCTGCAGGGGATAAGCTTCCAGAATCTACTGGGGATAAGCTTCAAGACTTGCTTAGGATATGGATTCCAAATCCCCCGGGGATTTCCTTTGAAAGGGTATCAAGATATCCAACTGCACCTTCAACCTATCAGTAATCCTCTTTCTTGATTCATAAGGAAATGATTATGTTCAAACGCATATGCCTATTTAACAAAACATTGGACGTTTCTCAAAATAAAACAATTAGTGCAAGAGAAAAAGAAAAAGGAAATGACATAAATTTCTGGGAAGAGTATTTGTATTAACTTTCTCTGAGTATATTTGTACAAAGGAGACAATCATCCTAGTAAGAGGATTTTGTCGTAAATATTGAAAGATTTATACAAAATAAAGATGGCTATGTGAAATAATTCCATGGGATTCCATTCCTCTATAGCCTTCACAACTCTGAATATCTGTCCATCCAATGCTTCGTTTGCCGATGACTGGATTGATCAGAAACCTGGAACTGGTTGATGAAGATATTGTCTTTGAAATGATCTGACGAGACATAGTCATACGCTTTAATTCCCTAACTTTTGCCTGAATCGCCCTTTCGGGTTTTCGATCCACCGGGAAACCCCTTTTTGCCCAAGCCGCCCTTTCGGGTTTTCAACTTGCCGGGTGTACAGATTTTTTTGTTTTTATCCCTAATTTTTGCCTGAACCGCCCTTTCGGGTTTTCGGTTCACCGGGATGCCCATTTTTGCCCAAGCCGCCCTTTCGGGTTTTCGACTTGTTGGGTTATTTTATGCGTAGTATCTTTTGACTATGTCTGCGTTCGCAGGGTGCGGCAAATCGTCGCCGTCCATGGTGGTCAGAATCATCGCACCACCAGAAAATATGTTTTTGATCACAAATGGTCCTTCATATGTAGGAGTCCATTTGCCCCTGGGATCACTTTGCGGAAAGATAATCTGCTTGATTACGAGATCTCCGACTTGATACACTTGACGCCTGACTTTCTTATTGAAGGCCTTGATCATCCGTTTTTGATACGTCTGACCATGGCATATAGCAGCGAGTCGCTTCTCATCGATCAGATTGAGTTGATCAAGTCGGGTATGAATCCAATCATCTTCATTCAAACCTGTGTCCTTCATAATCCTTAGAGAAGGAATCTGAACCTCCATAGGCAGGACAGCTTCCATGCCATATACCAACGAAAATGGGGTTGCCCCGGTTGAAGTACGTGTCGTCGTACGATATCCATGCAGAGCAAACGGTAACATCTCATGCCAGTCTTTGTAAGTGACTGTCATTTTCTGAATGATCTTCTTAATGTTTTTCTTCGCAGCTTCAACAGCACCGTTCATCTTCGGCCGATAGGGAGATGAATTGTGATGATAAATCTTGAACTGTTCGCACAATGCGGTGATCATTGTGTTATTCAGATTTGTACTGTTGTCTGTGATGATCCTGTCTGGAACACCATACCGGCATATGAGATTTTGCTTGATGAAGCGGGCAACCACATTTTTAGTAACAGAGGCGAAGGAAGCTGCTTCGACCCATTTGGTGAAATAGTCAATGGCAACTAGGATGAAGCGATGTCCGTTGGAAGCCGTGGGCTTGATCTCTCCAATCATGTCAATGCCCCACATTGCAAATGGCCAAGGAGCAGTCAGAACATTGAGAGGAATCGGAGGGATATGAACTTTGTCAGCATAGACCTGACATTTGTGGCAAGTACGGGAATGTTGATGGCAGTCAGCTTCCATGGTAGACCAATAATAGCCTGCCCTTAGGATCTTCTTAGCCATTGTATTCCCGCTTAAGTGAGTGCCAAATGTGCTGTTGTGTATCTCGGTCATGATCAACTCTGCTTCAGCTTTGTCTACACATCGGAGTAATACACAATCATGGCTTCGTTTGTAAAGGATGCCGTTGCTCAGGAAGAATTTGGCAGCGAATTTCCTTAAGAACTTCTTGTCATTTACGGAAGCTCCTTCGGGATAATCTCTAGTCTCGAGATACCTTTTGATTTCATGGAACCAGGGTTGTTCCACTACTTCCTCGGTATTAATCTCGTGACAATGTGCTGGTTCATCCATTCGCTCTATGGTGATTTGGGGAGCCTCGTTATCCCAGTTGAGTTTAAACATGGAAGACATTGTAGCTAGAGCATCTGCTAGCTGATTCTCTTCTCGCGGGAAATGCTCGAAGGTAATTTGCTCGAAATGAGGCAACAATGTCAAGACATGTTCTTTGTATGGGACAATATTAGGATTCTTGGTATCCCACTCTCCTTTGATTTGACTGATAACCAAAGCCGAGTCCCCAAATACGACCAAAGATTTGATCCCCAAGTTTATGGCAGCCTTGAGACCAAAGATGCAAGCTTCGTACTCAGCCATGTTGTTTGTGCAGCTGAAGCAAAGTCGGGCCATGAAAGGTGTGTGACAACCTTCCGGAGAAATGAGTACCGCGCCGATACCGTTTCCAAGTGCATTTGAAGCACCATCAAAGTACAGGGTCCATCGGGATCCCTTTTCGGGTCCGTCATACGGTCCGTTACTTTCAATGTTGTCCAAATTCATGATGTCCTCGTCTGGGAAGTCAAATCTCATGGGTTGATAATCTTCAATAGCTTGATGAGCCAGATGGTCAGCTAGTACACTCCCTTTTATAGCTTTTTGGGTGGTGTACTGGATGTCATACTCAGTTAGGATCATTTGCCATCTGGCTATTCTTCCAGATAAAGCGGGCTTTTCGAAGATATACTTGATAGGATCCATTTTGGAAATCAACAAGGTAGTATGAGTCAACATATACTGCCTTAGTCGGTGAGCAGCCCATACCAAAGCGCAGCAAGTTTTCTCGAGTAGTGAGTAGCGAGTCTCGCAGTCGGTAAAATTTTTGCTAAGGTAATAAATAGCATTCTCTTTTAGACCAGACTCGTCATGCTGGCCCAAAACACACCCCATTGAGTTATCCAAGACGGTCAGATACATGATCAATGGTCTTCCTTCAACGGGTAGCATCAGAATAGGAGGTTCTAGCAAATACTCCTTGATTTTATCAAAAGCGGTTTGGCAATCATCGTTCCATTCGACTACCTGATCTTTCTTCAAGAGTTTGAAAATTGGCTCACAGGTAGAAGTCAGATGAGAGATGAATCTGGCAATATAGTTCAAGCGTCCCAAGAATCCTCTAACCTCCTTTTCAGTACGGGGAGCAGGCATCTCTTGTATTGCTTTCACTTTTGCTGGATCGACTTCAATGCCTTTGTTGCTTACAATGAATCCCAGAAGTTTACCAGACCTAACTCCAAAAGTGCACTTACTTGGATTCAGCCTGAGTTTGTATTCTTACAATCTGGCAAATAGCTTTTCTAGATGTTCAAGGTGCTCCTCCTCTGTTTGTGACCGAGCTATCATATCGTCTACGTAAACTTCAATCTCATGATGTATCATATCATGAAACAAAGCTACCATGGCGCGTTGATAAGTTGCCCCAGTGTTCTTCAGTCCGAACGGCATCACCTTGTAACAGAAAGTGCCCCATTGTGTGACAAAAGTTGTTTTCTCCATATCCTCGGGGGCCATTTTGATTTGATTGTAGCCCGAGAATCCATCCATGAAGGAAAACACTTTGTGCTGAGCTGTATTGTCGATCAAAATGTCAATGTGTGGAAGTGGAAAATCATCTTTGGGGCTGGCCCTATTCAAATCCCGGTAGTCCACACACATCCTGACTTTGCCATCTTTCTTAGGTACTGGCACGATGTTAGCGACCCATTGAGGATAGGACATAACAGCCAGAAATCCAGCGTCGAATTTCTTCATCACTTCTGCTTTGATCTTTTCAGACATGTCAGGCCTCATTCGGCGGACCTTTTGCTTGATCGGTGGAAAATCCTCTCTTGTGGGGAGACGGTGAACCACGATGTCTGTGTCTAAACCCGGCATGTCTTCATAAGACCAAGCGAAGATTTCAACATACTCATTCAACAACTGTATCAGGCGTTCCTTGACACTTGGTTCCAGATTGGCACCCACTTGCACCTCCTTCCGGTCTTCCTCGGTCCCTAAGTTGACAGTTTTCAATGACTCTTCGTGCGGTAAGATGGCCCTTTCCTATTGTTGTAGAAGTCTGGCTAGTTCCCCTGGTACTTCACAACCTTCGTCATCTTCATACTTGGCTTGATTGACCAGATCTTCAGAGTTATTGAAGGATATAGTAGAATGGTCACCCATGGAATCCGGAGTGGATGGGTACCTGCATTTGTGAGTGTGGGTGTGTGTAAGGGATAGCCATCCTTAAACAAAAAATGCAAAAGGAAAGAAAATGAACACAGCAGTTTATCAAATGAAAAACGTCCAATGAATCATTAAACATGGCATATGGATATGAAAAATAATCAAAAACCTTACAAATGGACCTACATGCCCCGGGCAAGGCATGAGGTGAAAAGATAGTGTACGGATTGCTCGAAAATAAATATTACAGACCAAATAGGAAATGTTTGACAGATAAATTACTGATGAATAAAAGTGATGGGGACAAAGTCTTTTGCCTCCCAGTTGCACAATCCTCCTTTGACAGTTGGGTAAATCCACTCTTCGATGCTGCTCTCTTTGTCTTCATCCTCCAAAGCGTTGATTCCGTAGGGAGAAATTTTGACTGGCGCTCTTTCAATCTTCGAACGACGCATAGCTTTCTGGCCCGCGGTAGTGAACCCTAATCCAAATTTGTCTGTTTTATGTGGAATATCAGGCAACTGCCCCCATGCTAAATTCTTCCCCTCCTTTATTGCGGCCCTTGCGTCCTCCAGAGATTCCATCCTGGCCATCTGCCTCGGTGTCTCAGCTGCCAACTTTGCTACTGTTATTTCAGGAAGGACTTCTTCGAAATGCTGGAAAGGCGTCTCAATGAACTCACCCTCTACCTCCACGTACCGGAAGGAGTTCAAATGGCTGATCATGTACTCCTCTTCGCCATGGACGGTTATGATCTTTCCCTTGACAGGATACTTCAACATCTGATGCAAGGAGGAGGTGACTGTCCCAGCATGGTGTATCCAAGGCCTACCCAACAAGCAAGAGTATGACGGACGGATGTCCATCACATAGAAAGTAGATTTAAACACCTCAGTGCCCACCTTGATGGGAATATCAACCTCCCCATGGACCATTCTCTTCGAACCATCGAAAGATTTGACAACAATATCACTCGGTTTCAACTCCAACCCTTCACAATCTAGTCGGTCCAAGGCCTTCTTAGGCAGTACATTCAGCGACGAACCAGTGTCGACCAAGACATGTGCGAGAGTAGTTCCTCGACACTCGACTGAAATGTGCAAAGCATCATTGTGGTTTCTACCTTTAGGAGTTAGGTCGGCATCAGAGAAACCTAATCCATTGTCCGCAGTAAGGCTAGCCACGCAATTTTGGAATTGATCTGCAGAGGTTTCCTGGGGCACATGGGCTGCCTTCAGGAATTTTATCAGAGCCTTAGCGTGCGCTTCCGAGCAAAGTAGTAGTGCCAGCACGGAGATCTTTGAGGGGGTTTGCCCCAGTTGTTCTACCACATCGTAATCACTCCTTTTGATTATCTTCAAGATCTCATCCATTTCCTTCTTGGAGGTCTCCGGGATGACCAAGGGTTAAGCCCTCGTCCTGACGAGCTCATCTTGGATTCTCTTACCTTTATAAACAGCGGTATGAGGGACAATATTAGGAACAACAACATCTTCAATCAATGGGGTTCTAGCGGAGAGTTTTATTGGTGCAGGGATGACCTTGTCAGTAGATGAGGGTCCAAAGATTGCTCTTAGAGGGGCAATCTCTGGAGAAAATATTCTCCCGCTCCGGGTGATTTTGCTCGTGCCTGCAATGTTTCCAATGCTGGCTTCTTCATCATCCGAACTTTCTTCAGTTATTTCGATTTGTTTAATACCATGGTAGTAGACGTCACCGCCATAGTTCCATGGTATTGACTTCTCAGAAACATAGGGGACAGGCCCTGGCATTGTTATCTTCAAAGGAACAGATTTCGTAACTGGTGTAATCTTAACAGGCTTTCTGACGGCCTTGGAAAGATTGGCGTGAATGGTTATGATTGAGACATCTTCAGTATGGGTTGGAACAGCAGAAACTTTTTCAAACAAAATTTGTCGACTGTCCATTAGGCCTTGGATGCCTTTCTTCAGTAACGGACAATCAAACGGCAGAGAGTAACAACAATAGCAGTCTTCTTTACATCCCGGGAAGATCCCGGCCCTTAACAGATTCAACTTGATGGTTAATAATGGAGTTATCAGATCATTGACATCAGCAACATACAAATCTTCTTCGATGGCATTGACATTTCAGCCGTGCTTCGGCATTGGAGCAGATATCATGTTCGGCTTCTCCAGAGCGTCGAACTCCACTTCCTTCGCCTCTATCAGGTCTTGGATTTTATGCTTGAGTGCCCAACAATCGTTGGTGTCGTGCCCGACACTGTCAGAATGGTAGGCGCATTTGGCATTAGGATGATAATGCGGAGAGGACGTATTCACATTTTTTGGTGCCTCTTTGATAGTGGCAAGATTCAACTTTAACAGATGGGGAAGCACTTGCGCTGGAGTCATATTAATGCGGGTGAACGGCCGTTGTGTCCGTTCCACCCGTTGCTGATTTGGTCTGGACTGGTTATAGCGAGGCTGCTCACTTGAAGGGTTTTGAATCATTACGGCCCCCACGGTCGGCCGGCGCTCAATCTTCCCTGCTCTTCTTTGGGAGTATACCACAGCCGTTTCCTTCTTGAAAGGTTTCTTCTCAACACTTGCAGCAACACCCTTCTGAATCTTCCCTAACTTGATGCCAGCTTCTATTCTTTCGCCTGTTAAGATCAAATCGGTAAACCCCGCGGAAGAGTTACCAATCAGATGATTGAAAAACGGCCCAGATAGGGTCCCTAGAAACATATCAACGAGTTCACGGTCGGTTAAAGGAGGTTGCACCCTGCCAGCCAAATCCCTCCATTTTTGTGCATATTCTTTGAATCCTTCGTCTGTTCCCAGTGACATACCCTGAAGTTGGGTACGTGTAGGAGCAAGGTCAGAATTGTACTGATATTGTTTGTAGAAGGCGGTGGCCAAGTCTTCCCAGTTTCGGACGCTGGTTCCCTCTAGCTGATAAAACCACTCCAGTTGAGCTCCAGAAAGGCTGTCTTGAAAGAAATGGATCCAAAGATTTTTATCTGCCGTATAGGGCTGGATCTTTCTTACGTAGGACCTGAGATGCATTTTTGGACAGGACAACCCATCATACCTCACAAAAACTGGCACTTTGAACTTTGGGGGAATCACAATCCCGGCAACTAAACCCAAGTCTTCGAAATCCAAACCCGGCACCCTTTGTAGCTCCATGGCGGCCAACCTGTCTTCTAAACCCTTGTATTTATCATCAGCTGGAGGGTATTGTTGATCAGAGTAATCTTCATCCTCTTCGACCTCCTCTTCTTCCCCATCGGACTCGGAAGGTACCGTAGCCCCACCTCCTTTACTGGTCCCTTCATCAGAAGTAGGAGGAAAATCAAGCACTCTCCTGGCTTCTCCGTCAAATCTTCTCCCTAAAGTAGCCACCCCGAGTCTCTTTTTCTTCTTTTTCACTGGGTCTTTATTCCCCAGCAAGGTCTTGAGATCCTCCTGACCCTTAGCCAAGGTCATCAGGATTTGCTGGAACTGTGCATTTTGAGCTTGTAGGTACTGAAATAAACAGCAGATAGATAAGGAAACCTGGAGTGAGACCTGCTTATGCACATGATGAATGGTATGCTTATGTATTCAATGCATTCAAGGATTTAGAATATTCAAACTTGTTGCAGACAAAGAAGAACGCACGTCATATTAATAAGAAGAAATTTGTTAGTACATAAATGCCCCATGGGCCAAATATTACAAAAACAACTTCTCAAGGCAAAAAGACATTATGCATCCTCTTTGGTGCGATGTAGGTGTTGATGGCCTCTTGCTCATGGAGTCGGCGGGTAAGCTCTAGAACCTTCTTCTCACTAGCGTAGAAGCTGGCTTCAAAAGTGTTCCGTTCCTCTTTGAGCTGAATCCAACTCTTCTGCATTTCCTCCCACGATGTAGGCATGTCAGGATGTAGGATGGTGTAGGGAACCTCTCCTTCCTTGACGGGCTCTTTAATCACAGGGAGAACATGAGGATAAGGCATCATTAGACTCTGGGCTCGGGCTCGTACCCACTTGAGATAAGGCTCAATAGGGATGGAGTTCTTGTGTCCCAGTGTCTTGCTATCAACCTTGTTGGGCCTCCCCCAAGCTCTGATGAATCTTTGGCGAAGTCCTTGCGCATCGTTATCAAAGTCAAAAACTAGGTCAGGAATCAACATGTTATGAGGGCCATCCCTCCGTGCATATCCAAATTTCCTCGAAGCTAGGCAAGGGTTGTAGGTGATACCTCCTCTGATTCCAAGTAAAGGAACATTAGGAAACTCTCCACAACGATCGATGATGATGACATTTTCTCTGGACCGAGAACACCAATGTACATCAGAGTGAGTAAGATTCATCAACCGTTGGGACCACCTTGAGCCTTGGTCATTCTTCAAGACAGATTGTGGAAGGTGCGAAATAAACCACCTTGCAAGGAGAGGAGTACAGCACATGAGAACACCCCTCTTTCTCATTGTTCGTGTGTAAAACGAGTGAAGAATGTCCCTAAGCAATGTTGGTATTGGATTTCTGGACAAGAAGATTTTGACGGCGTTGACATCTACCAATTGGTCAGAATTTGGGAACAAGACCAACCCATAGATAAGGAGTGCCACAATTTCTTCAAAGGCTTGTAGGTCCAATGAATTCCAACATTCTTGTGCCTTCTCAAACAAGAATTTTGCTAAAAATCCTTTGACGCCGCTTCTGGTTTCCCAATTCCCCTTGATGTCGGATGGTTGTAGATGTAATGCTCGAGCAACATCTTCCGGCTTTGGTTCCTTTTCCGTACCGTTGAAGGGTAGTTGATTAAGGATAAGGATTCTTAGGAGTTGAGAAAACTCCTCCAAAGTGGGCACCAACTGGTAATCAGGGAAAGTGAAACAGTGGTGAAGAGGGTCAGAGAACTGGAATAGCACTTTCATCATGTCTTCTTCAATGTTGGTGTTGACTAAGCTGAGCAGTCTACCATGTCTTTCACTGAAAGATGAGCTTTCCGGAATTCTTGAGGTGAGCTCCTTGAGTTGAGGAGAGATTCTCACAAGGTTGACTTGGATGGTTTTTCTGCGAGGAATTTCCATGACCTACAAAACAAGAACAAAGATGAAGATCTAAACCCTTGAAGTGGTTAGTGAATGCATATGATGCTTTATGATGTTTATGATGTATGCACAAATCATATGTACAAGCAATTCACACCAAACCCTAGTTTCAGGCTTGCATGGGGTTTCATAGGTAAGTACCCTCTTGAGTGTGGTTGGCTTAAAAACCTGTCCTATAAATAGTAACCGGGTTCTAAGGAGCTCAACATCATTGGATTATTTTCATTGTTCATTGTTTTGGTTTAGCCACTTAACTAGCGACCAAAATATTCCAAGAAAACAACCCTCAATGAGTGTAGTATCGAGTATCTACCAACTTCGGACTGCACCAAAGCCGGTCATCTCACTACCCCTAATAAAAGGCCAAGATGGTCAAGTAAGGTTCTAGGTCATTAGTGCTTAGTGACATCACTCAGCGGCCCCGTACTCTCCTTGATTGAACTTAAGGGTTACCGGTACTCACAAATATGTCGCACTAATATAGCTATTGCTTCGACCGTGTCGGTATACCCCGCACAGTTTCCACAACGTATTGCTATCTATGAATGTTTCCCAAAATCCGGGTGTAGGATTGCAAACCCAAACAATAGAGCCAAGATATAAAGCAATCAATTCAAACAATTAGTCATGCAAGAGGGTGATCTAAGCCCTAAGGTTACTCCACTTTTAAAATTCTCCCCAGCAGAGTCGCCAGTTCTGTGATACGGTGGGAGAACTGACTATGATTTTGCGTTTGTTTTCGCAAATGTTTCGGTTGAGCAAGAGTCGCCACCGACTTTTTATTTTATCCTAAGGAAAGGTTTAAAAAGCACAGCAAAAACCTTTGAGATATTTTCTTGGGTTCGGGGAGTAGATTATAGAAAGGGAAGGTATTAGCACCCTTTCTATCCATGGTTATCCATGGGCTCTTAGGCACTTGCTTAGATCAACTTGCCTTGGTTTTCAATTGTTTGAAATGGTGCTTTGTGTGTGGTTTTGAAAATGTTTTGAAAAAGATGCCTTATCTAGGCTACCCTTGTAACAATTCTTTACTCGAATGTTTTACAAAAGGTGTTTGTCTTTTTGAAAAGATGTTTCAAGGTTTTTTGAAAGTTTGTTTTGAAAGTGTTTTGTGAAGTGTGGTTTGAAAAATAGGCAAGTGTTTTTGTTTTGCAAGTTGACAAGTACTTAACAGCTATCTACCCTAAAGTTCTCAAAGATTTTTGTTATGTTTTAACCCTTTTAACAATTTTGTTCCACCATTGTATTTGGTGGACAATCTTGTGTTAGGATGTGAAAGGGACGGGCGCGGGTCATAGTTTAGACCATAATTGCAATGGTGCCAAGTATCTTTGGGCAATTTTCCTTTAAGGGACTTGATCATTTTTTTAGGCAACTTTTTGAAAGCGTCGTCGAGGGACTATGATCATTTGATTGTTTTGTTTTGCCCAAAGAGACCTAACATGCAATATGGCCCATTATTGAAGGCAACAAGTGGAATACCCTAGGGGTGCAAGTGTGATGAGTGTTGTCCATTTTCATGCTTTGATTATCTTGAAATTAGGTCAAACTATTTTGTTGTTTTTATTTGCATACAAACCCTAATTCTAACATGGTATATTTAGAAAGCAATAAAGTGTGAAAATTAAAGTTCCTAAGCTATTACAACACAATATGGGGAAGGGGGGTACAAATGTTCAAATGGGGGGTATTTGACAAGGAATGTAAACCTACACTATTACATCAATTTGGAATTATTTACAAGATATTCAATTGCACAAATTAAATAGAAATAAAATAAATATGCAAAATGCAAAAAGGCTTTTTAGTATGTATGAAAAAAAGTATTTTTATATGTCAAAATAAAATAAAATGAAAAGTATTATTTTTTTGAGTATTTTCCATGTTTTAGGGCAAAACCCTAATTTATTAAGTAAATATATTAATTATTTAATATGTACAAATATTTATCAATTATATACAAAATAAAATAAAAATGAAGTATATTTGTCAAAAAGGTATTTTTACTATCAAATATTAATAAAAATAAAAATGTATATATTTTTGTATTTTTGCCCTAAATATTCTAATAAATATATATGTATTTGTATTATTTACTAAATATATGTTATATATATAAAATAATAATATTTAATATTTATAAAAAAGTATTTTTGATATAAAATGTTTTCAAGGGAGAAAAATAAAAATCAGAAATAAAATAAGTTTGCATTATTTTTGGTATTTTTAAATAAAAGTGTTTATTTATTTATTATGTACAAATGATTATTCTAAACAAATAAATGCCTATAAATTCAAAAATGGTGTGAAAAATATTTTTTATATTTTTAATATTATTAGCAAAAATAAATAAGTCAGAATAAAAAAAGAAAAGTCAAAAAATCATGAAAATAAACCAAATGGGCCTAGGGGGTGTCAAAGTAAAAAATAGTGTGTAAACAGAAATGACAAATCAAGCCCAGCCCACCAAGTCCTTCTTCAACCTCTGTCCAGAAACAATGTCAAAAACGCGCGCTTTGTGCAATGATTCAAACACCTGGATTCTTGGCTTTTTAATGAAAACTCACAACATCAAAAATGTTCAGCATTAAACAACGAATCCATACATACCAAAAACTTGATCTAACTCTCAAAAATGAGAGAGAATTTCTCCATTCCCAAATCTTAACCTAATTTTTTATCAATGTTCAGACATCAAATTCTCATGACACATGTAACATAAATGAAAACTAACTACATGGGCATGTTCAGGGCTATGAATGTGACATATTTTCTTCACAACCCTAAAGCTAATAATGCCTGGATAGAGAGATATGAATTCATGAACTTACCTGTTCAGTTGAAGTTGTATCTGATGATTGAGGTACTTTCAGTGCAAGGTGATGATTGGTACAGCTTCCTTGAGGTCCAGGGATGCTATTCCAAGCTTTACTTTGCTTTGAAACCAGCTGAATCGTGTTATGGAACTTCAACTGCAAAACAAGAAAATGAAAATGGCCAAACTGATTAGAGGAGTTACAGTCCACTTCTAATGCTTTGATAGTTTGCATTGATGGTAGGGAAGGTGTTTGAAGTTGTTTTAGCAAGAATGCACGATGGAAATGAGTTGTGGGATTCAAACTGCAGCAGGCCCTGTTTTTGTGCAGTTCAATGGTGATTTTGTGAATGAGAGTGTTTGGGACTTGGTTGGCTCGTGTTCTAGCTCAGAATGGATGTTTAGAAAGTGTTTGATAACTTTTCTTAAGGCTTGGTTAACTGAGATGAAAGTTGGTGTACAAAATGCAAGCTTTCTTACACTTTAAGCAAGAGATGGCAAGTTGGTGTATCTAGCCTGTACAGGCCCCCATTCTATGCTGAACCACTTAGTCTTGATCAGTGTAATTAGTTCCTAAACTTGTGCCAAAGAGATTTCAAATGTACTTGCTTGGATTTGCAATTTGACATAAAGTGCAACTTTATCAAAATGGATATATTGCTTTTTTCTAAAAATGGATTAAACCTTTATGCAATGCTTGAACACATAGAATATGGTCTTGGAACAAAGAGTTTGCATTAAATTTATGAGTGTAAAAGATATTTAGGGCCTGTAATCAAGAAATGCATGCTGATTTGAAAATTGCCTAAGTGTGTGAACATGGAAATTGGCCATAACAAAAGTGAGTTTTTCCCATATTGCAAAATTTGATTCTCTCAAACCATGAGGTTGTTTGATGAGTTCTTGGATATTTTGGAAAGCTTGGAATGTGTACTACAATCCATATTTGAAATGAAAATTGATATTCCAAGTGGAAGTATGTGAAAAATGGTCTTGAAGTTAGGTGAAAATCCTGCCTAAAATAGGTCAAATTTTCTCTAAGTTAAGAATGGTTTGGTACCCTTGTTCCAAAAATTGTAACTTGAGATACAAGCTTCTTTTTGGAAAACTTTGTGAATCAAAGTTGTAGATTTTGCAATAGGCTACAACTTTCATGTTTTGACTTTTGCTTGAATCCAAATGAATCTTGGTGAGAAAGTGGGGCAAAGTTAGGAAAAAATTAGGGTTTTTCATAACTTAGAAAAATTCTAAGTTATGAAAAATCTTCATTTCAAACCCTAATTTGCAATTCTTGATTTCTTGATGAACAAGTTTCATGATTTGGCATGTTTTGATGAAAAATGAATCTTGACTCTTGATTTTGACCAAAAAGTCAAAGTTTGACTTTTCAGTATACAGTCAAAATTGATCAATTGACTGGGAAATTCAACTGTCAATCTTGTGTATTTGGGATCTTTTGAACTTGTTGAGGATGTCAAGACAATTCCATGGGGTCCTTGAGTCCATATGTGAGCTTGGTTTGCCATTGGCTAGGTCAAACAGTCAAAAATTGCCTTTGTGCAGTCAAAACCCTAAAAATGACCATTTTGCCCTTTTGGTGATCTGATCAAATTTCTTGTAGAATTGTGATCCAAACTTGATCAAATGGTCCATGTGAGTTCATAATGTTGATGTGGGTCAATTTTCATGGGATTTGACTGTCAATTGGCCACAGTTGACTTTTTCCCCAATACAGCTGATTTCTAGGTCAACTGTCCAATTGACTGGGCAAAACTTGGAATCAAGACTTGAAACTTGGTATGGATAAACTTGGGAGTCCAATATGAAGCATGAAAGTCATCTTAGGCAATTTAGGTCAAAACATCTTTGTGCAAACACAAACCCTAATTTGGGTCAACAGTGCAAGGAGAAGTCTTGAGCAGATGAAACCCTAACTGGATCTTGAGTTTTAAGGGCTTTGTGATGAGAAATCATTGAGAAATGGGAGGGCAATTTTGGGGTACAACAATAGGAAATTCAAAAATCAATACAAATTCACTTTTCAGACAAATTGCCAATTGTTTTTCCTTTTTCTGTTTTGTTTTGCGAAGAACGTCCAAGGTTCAATTTGTGATATATGCATTTGATAATAATTGCTAACTCATAAATATTTGCATACGAAATAAAGGATTAATTACAGGTAACATTAGAAACAGGGGCAATAATGAGTTGTCTAAGCGATCTAATTGCTCTGTCTACCAAGGTACCAAGGTAAGTTCGGCCGAAGAATATAACCAAGATATCTTAATTCCCCAGAGAGTGAGCCAGCAAGTCAACATACTCTCCCCAAGCAAAGTTATACTGTCAGCCTTAAGGAAATTGGGTATCCCCAGCAGATCTCAACATTCCTCAGCGGAGTATACCAACATTCTTAACAAGCATCCCCGACAGTCTTGATCTAAGATTGGTCCCCGGCGGTATACCAGACATCCAGTGGAGCCATTCCCCAGTCTAATCTGAAAAATTTCCCCAGGAGAGTCCAGTCCAAAAGTTTCCCCAGGAAAGCTAAATCAATCTCCCCATCAGGTCTTAAAGCTTATCCCCAGTAGATTCTGGAAGCTTGTCCCCTGCAGAGCACGAACGCGTCCCCCGGCTTTATTCAAAGGTTATTTCCCCACCAGGATATAACTGGGTTATCCTCAGCCAAAAGCCATGGAAAGATCGTCTCCGACGAAGTCTTCCTATCCTCCAGCGGAGTTCATCAAACCTTCCAACAAAACTTAACAATGGCATCCCCAGTGGAGTTCTCATTCGATATCTCAGCCAAGTACATCTCTTTCCCCACAGAGTTCACTCCCCGCGAGTAATCTATTCGCCAAGTTTATTCCCCAACGGAGTCATCTTCTCCTACCGGTATTCTTGCAACCATCATCCCCAGCCGAAACAATGAAGCTCTATTCCTCAACATCAGCCCATGATTCAATTTCCCGGCACTCGTCAAGGATTTACTTTCCTAGACAAAAACATATATTCATAAACATCACATCTTCATACATTACAGCATGCATATACGCATCATGAACATACAATCTCATTCATTCTGAGAACATCACGCATGTCATACATCATGACATTTCATACAACTAACGTTTTGTCTTTTCAGGACAAAGGTTAATACAAAGATAATTGCTATCAACGGTCGCAACTAAAGATCCGATTCCTGTATCTTGCCAGGGTGTATCTGTTGACGACTATATTCCAGACTCGATTCTTGTATCTTGCCAGGGCACGTCTGAAGAGTTCGAAGATCCGATGCCTGTATCTTGCCAGGGTGTATCTGTTGACGACTAACATTACCAGACTCGATTCCTATATCTTGCCAGGGCACGTCTAAAGAGTTCGAAGATCCGATTCCTGTATCTCGCCAGGGTGTATCTGTTGACGACTAACATTACCAGACTCGATTCCTGTATCTTTCTAGGGCACGTCTGAAGAGTTCGAAGATTCGATTCCTGTATCCTGCCAGGGTGTATCTATTGACGACTATATTCTCTGGACTCGATTCCTGTATCTTTCCAGGGCACGTCTGAAGAGTTCGAAGATTCGATTCCTGTATCCTGCCAGGGTGTATCTGTTGACGACTATATTCTCCGGACTCGATTCCTGTATCCCGCCAGGGCACGTCTGAAGAGGTTAAAGATTCGATACCTGTATCCAGCCAGGGCACATCTACATAAAGAGTTTGAAGATCAACTCCTGTAACAGGCCAGGTAATTATCTTTCTTTCTCAGGTACGCAAGTTCTCGCTAAGGAATCTCTTACGCGATCGACAACCTCCCGATGGCATCTATAAGCCCATCTCCACAACTATTCATTGCAGTTCCAAGTGGCATCTATAAGCCCATTCCCGACAAGGTTCTGTTACACTTCCAGATGGCATCTATAAGCCCATCCTCCTACCCATCCTCTGTTCAAATGGCATCTGTAAGCCCATTCCCTACTTCACGCTGCTGACACTCTACTATGTGAGTGCAAATTTCTGGGCACTCTAGTGTTCAATCATCTTCCACCTTCGGATTACGAAAGGCACGCCAGCCAATCTACATCCTCAGGTCTAAGAAGATTGGACAGGGGCAACTGTTGTACCCCAAAATTTTCCCTCCCATATTCTTCAAGATTTGCCAAGATCAATCTCCAGATGATTCAAAATCCCTCCAGGGTTGCACAGTCCAATTGCCTCCTGATACAGTCAAAATTAGGGTTTTGGTTCTTGCAAGGAAGTTGAGGTTTCCAAGGGTCCAATCAAGTCCCATATGCCCACATATATTGTCAAGCATTCATATGCCAAGTTTCAAGACTCACAACACCAAATTGCACAGTCAAAAACCCTAAATGCTTCACAGTCAACTGCAGGGGCAAAATGGTCATTTGACAGTCAAAAGTCAAAAATTTTGGTCAACATCTTATTTTGAAGCCACAAACATCATTTGATCAATTCTTGATTATGATTCTCAAAGCATGGCTCAAAAAGTCTCAAGATGCAAAAGTTTCTATTTTTGGACAGCTGAAAAGTCAACTGCAAATTGACCAAGGCATAACTTCTTCATGGTTTATCAGAAAAATTCCATCCAAATCTCATTTTGAAGAGGATGACATTTCCTACAATTCATCTTCACACTTCAAGTCCAAGAAATGCTCTCACAAAAAGTTATCAATTTCAACATTATTGGTCATTTTCAAAAGTCAACAAAAAGGCACTTTAAGTCAAAGACCATAACTTGAGATTGGTAAATCAAAATGACATGGGACCAAAGGCGTTGGTTAGAGGACTTCAATACCTTTCCAAAATGTCCAAGCATATGATCATAACTTCAAAATTGAGCAAGATATGCCTTGTAGAAGTTGGGAAATTTTTGGGAATTTTGAAATGTCAACTTTGCACAAAAGGCTTCAAAAATGCTAATGGGCCTCAATTTCTTTCATGAATCATTACCCAAAGGCTATGCACGACCCATTGACCTCAAAGGGAGTTATTTTCTTATTTTTGATTAATTATTTGAATTTTTATTATCATTAATTCATTTAATTAAATTTAAATATAAGAAAAATACCAAATCATGTTTTTAAATCTTTTTTATGCAGCAAATATCCTCCACACATGTAAGAGATCTCGTGCATCAATCAAAAGGGACAATATCTTCCACAATTGGCAATGATTGGCATGAAAAAGATTGAAAAAAAGATATGGAAAATCAAATATTCAAAACATTGATTCAATGGACTATGGGCTTGGTTTTTGACCTAGAAAGCTTCACTTACATATGCATAACATAACCTAATCCTAACACACACGAAAAACTGCTCAAAACCATAGAACCAAATTGCAACTTTTAAAAAAAAATTGGAATCTGAAAACATAGCTACAAGGCGATTCAAGGTCCAAAAGCTTGTCCATTGTCCTCTTGACATTGCTAGGAACGTGTTGCAATCAAGAACCAATCTCCAGACCTCAAGAATTGGTAGAACAAAGTCTCACTTTTCATAAACATATCCATTATCGTGTTTTAATTTTCAAGCATTGTTCATGTGTTTTGTTAATTGATTCTTGCTAATATTGATGTTCTGAAGCTAATGGTACCCTTTAATTGAACTAACAATGCCTATATCAAAATCTGCCATTAACGTTTTCTAGGTTTTCAGAGCTCCAAATTTAGGGGTTTTCACGTATGGCAAAATTGAACCACCAAACCTATGCCATTGGATTCGTGACCTCAAGACGAAATCAATTCACACCTCGCGCCCTTTTTATATTTGCCTATGCTTTAATCGCTATTTTCATGGTTTGCAGTTAGTGGGGGTTTAAAACCCCCGCTATTTGATTATATTTGCAGGTACAAAACAAAGAAGACGCATGTGTGTCATCTCCTGGTTGGACCATTTAAACCTTGGCGCGATTTTTCAATGTTCCAGCATAATATTCCTTTTTCATATATATTATTTGTTATCTATTAAGTATACAAAAGCGCGCGTTGGCTCAGATGGTTGGACATTCGCTTGGTAAACGTTGGGACCTGGGTTCGATTCCCAAGTCCCCCCCACATATCTCATATCTTTTTCCTTAATATGTTCCCATGCAGTTCCCTTCAAATATTCCACCATGCATCCCAACGCCTGTGCCTGCCAAGTGGATCTGATGGTCAATCCAATGGCCATAACGTGAATTCCACCATGTACCTCAGTCAATGCTCATGCACACGCGCTGGAAAATCAAACAGGCTTCTTGTTCAATGGGCCAAAAATGCTCCAATTCACCTCCCTTTGGGCCAGACACCCCCCAATGTTTGTATATTTTTAATTTTCTTTTCTTTTCTTTTTTTAGTTCTTTTAATCATTTTTTTAATTTAATTCACTTCAAATAATTTTCTTTTTCATAATAAAACCAGAAAATCAAAAACTAAAAATATGTTTAATTAATATTTAATTCACTATTAATATTTTTGTAAATAAACTTTAATAATTAATTAGATTAATTTAGGTTTCAAAACTTTAATATTTTTCTTAACAAATTAAAATATGTAGAAATTAGGGTTTCTTAACTTTTCATCATTTTTTAATAAATATTTTTTTCTTATTATTATTATTATTATTAATTATTAAATATTTTTGTAAATAAATATGTACATTAATTATTTAGTAAATTAGGTTAAACTTTAATATTTTTCATTAATAATTGAAAATAACTTAGAATTAGGGTTTCTCTTCAATTTTAATTTCTTTATTTCATAAATACAAAACAAAAACATAAAAAACATTTCTTTTCTTTAATTTAATAATTAATTAACTTTTAATTTCAATTTAATTTCAAAAGGGTCCAACGCCCTCGAACGTTCTATTTATGTTCTTTTCGCACGTTATTTTATTTTCCTTCGTGAATATTATGTAATTGCTCAAGCCTTGTAATAGTAACTAGGTTTTACTTTCCGCATTTTTATTCAAACGGGTCTTTGTTAATTTGGCGATGTATAGACTCGCGCCTTGTAATAGCATAGGATTTACCTTTCCGTCATTTAAATTTCCGCACTTTTAAACTGCTAAACTTTGCAAGAAAGAATGTATGGCCTAAATTAAAAAACAAGCGTAGATCACCATGATGCATGTACAAGATAAAACATAACATGAAAATAACACACAAATTCACACACCACTCTTAGGGTACGCCTCACTGTTGCCTTGCCTTCGAAACGTGGTCGTCGAGTATAGGACGTTTTAGTAAGTCCTTATGTCCATAACATGATCCAGTTGCCTCGAAACGGTTTCCTCGGAATTAAAAAAGGATCAATGGCATAAGGGTAGCTTCTAAGGTGTCCTACTGTTGCTCTGGTGACCACACTATCCCTAACAAACGAATTGACCCGAACACCTCCAACGGTGGTGCTACCTACCTCTCAATGGTGGGATGGCACTACCTTAAGGACACTTACACAGCCTAATTCCTTAGGGTAGGTGGATGACTCATAGATACTTGCTCTAAAAAACAAATCAAAAACTCTTTTCACACCGACACTTTCAAAGAAGCTTTCAAAACCATTTTTCAAACACTCTTGAGGACTGATACAAGAGTCGATCTGAAATCTTTAAATGAAACTTTTTCAAACCCACTCACAATTGAAAAGCAAACACTTTTGAAAACACAAATGAGAAAGTATCTAAGAGCCCATGTGTGATACGGTGGGAGAACTGACTATGGTTTTGCGTTTGTTTTCGCAAATGTTTCGGTTGAGCAAGAGTCACCACCGACTTTTTATTTTATCCTAAGGAAAGGTTAAAAAGCACAACAAAAACCTTTGAGATGTTTTCTTGGGTTCGGGGAGTAGATTATAGAAAGGGAAGGTATTAGCACCCTTTCTATCCATGGTTATCCATGGGCTCTTAGTTACTTGCTTATATAAACTTGCCTTAATTTTCAATTGTTTGAAATGGTGCTTTGTGTGTGTGGGTTTGAAAAATGTTTTGAAAAGAGGCCAATGTGGTGGCAACCTTTGTAATGATCCATGTTGGGATGTATACAAAGATGTATGTCTTTTGAAAAGGTTTTCATTTGTTTTTGAAAGTTTTTTTTGAAAGTGTAGTGATGTGTGGTTTGAAAAGAAGGCAAGTGTTTTGTTTTGCAAGCTTGATTCAAGTAACTAAGAGGTTGTCTACTCCTAAATTTCTCAAAGATTTCTCCTATGTTTTTAACCCTTTTAACAATTTTGTTCCACCATTGCATTTGGTGGACAATCTTATGTTAGGATGTGAAAGGGACGGGCGCGGGTCATCGTTTAAACCATAATTGCAATGGTGCCAAGTATCTTTGAGCACTTTTCCTTGGAGGGACTTGATCATTTTTTAGGCAACTTTCGAAAGCGTCATCGAGGGACTATGATCATTTGATTGTTTTGTTTTGCCCAAAGAGACCTAACATGCAATATGGCCCATTATTGAAGGCAACAAGTGGAATACCCTAGGAGTGCAAGTGTGATTAGTGTTGTCCATTTTCATGCTTGTTTATCTTTGAAATTAGGTCAAACTATTTTGGTTAATTGATTTTGCATACAAACCCTAATTCTAGCATGGTATAATTAGAAAGCATTAAAGTGCGAAAAATAAAGTTCCTAAGTTATTACAACACAATATGGGAAGGGGGTACAAATGTTCAAATGGGGGGTATTTTGACAAGGAATTTAAACCTAGACTATTACATCAAATTGGGAATTTACAAGATATTTAATTGCACAAATTAAATAAAATGGAATAAATATGCAAAATGCAAAAGATGTTTTTATATGTATGAAAAAAAAGTGTTTTTATGTATAAAGGAAACAAAAATAAAAGTATTAATTTTTTGGAGTTTTTTTTATGTATTTTAGGGCAAAACCCTAATTTATTAAATAAAAGGTATTAATTAATTAATATGTACAATATTTACTAGTTATATACAAAAATAAAATAAAATGAAGTATATTTGTTAAAAGGGTATTTTTTTAATGTTAAATATTAATAAAAAATAAAATGTATATATCTTGTATTTTTAACCTAAATATACTAATATATATGTATGCATTTGTATTATTTATCAAATATATTAAATATGTGCAAAATAATAATATTTAATATTTTATAAAAAAAGTATATTTTATATAAAATATTTTCAGAAGATAAAATAAAATAAAAAATGGAAAATAAAATGTGTTTGCATTATTTTAGTATTTTTAAATAAAAGTGTTTATGTATTTATTTATGTACAAACCTATTTAAACAAATAATTGCCTAATAAATACAAAAATGATTAAAAAATATTTTTTTATATTTTTAATATTATGAGGAAAAATAAATAAGTCAGAACAAAAAAGGAAAAATCAAAAAATGATCAAAATAAGCATAATGGGCTTAGGGGGTGTAAAAGTAACAAAAGGGTGTAAAAAGAAAGTCAACTCAGGCCCAGCCCAAGAAGACTTCATGTTCAACCTCAGAACATGTTTGAACAACCATCCACGCGCGTTTTCTATCTCCCAATTCCTGGACTTTCAAGCAAAAATCACAACATGAAAAATGTAGAGCATTAAAAGACGAATCCAGACATATAAAGAACTTGACTTAACTCTCTAAAATGAGAGAGAATTTCTTCTCCCCCAATTCCTGACCTAGTTTTTGTTCCATGTTCAGACATTAAATTCTCACAACACACATAATATAAATGAAAACTAATTACATGGGCATGTTCAGGGCTATGAATGTGACATATTTTCTTCACAAACCTAAAGCTAACAATGCCTGGATAGAGAGATACGAGTTCATGAACTTACCTGTTCAGTTGGAGTTGTATCTGGTGATGGAGGTGTCTTCAATGCAAGGTGATGATTGGTACAGCTTCCTTGATGTCCAGGGATGCTATTCCAAGCTTTACTTTGCTTTGAAACCTAGTGAGTCGTGTTATGGAACTTCAATTGCAAAACAAGAAAATGAAAATGATGATGTTGCTTGGGAGTGTTACAGGTCGTGTTTGAGGTTTGGGACAGTTTCAAGGGATGATGTGGGATGTGTTTGAGGTGATTTTAGCAAGAATGCATGAAAGGATTGAGCTATGGAACTCAATCTGCAGCAGGTCCCCTGTTTTGGCAGTTTGAGGGTGATTCTGTGTTTGAGAGGGTGTTGGAGATGGTTGGCTCGTGTTCTAGCTTAGAATGGATGTTTAAAATATGTTTGACAAGTTTGCTTAAGCCTGTGTTAGCTGAGATGAGAGTTGTGTTATGTTATGCTATGTTTCTTCTTACTTAAGCAACAAAAGGCCAAGTTGAGTTTCTAGCTTGTACAGGCCCCCCTAATGTGCTGCTAACCTTCCCCTTGATCAGTGTGTTTTGTTCATAAACTTGTGCCAAAGAGATTTGCACTGTACTTGCTTGGATTGCTAATTGACATAAAGTTTACTTTTGCAAAAATGGACATTATGCTTTTTCTATTTTGGGACTAAACCTTTATGTGATGCTTGAACACATAGAATATGGTCTTGGCACAATGAGTTTGCATTAAATTTATGAGTGCAAAAGGGATATAGGACCTGTAATCAAGTTGTGCAAGCTGATTTCAAAATGGCCTAGATGTATGAACATGTAACTTGGCCAAATCAAAAGTGAGTTTTTCCCAACTTGCCAAATTCGATTCTCCCTAACCATGAGGTTGTTTGATGAGTTCTTGGACATTTTGGAAATCTTAGAATGTGTACTACAATCCATCTTTGAAATTCAAATTGAAATTCCAAGTGAAAGTATATGAAAAATGGTCTTGAAGTTAGGAAAAAACCTTGCCTAAAATAGGTCAAATTTTCTCTAAGTTAAGAATGGTTTGGTACCCTTGTTCCAAAAAATGTAACTTGAGCTACAAGCTTCTTTTGGGAAAACTTTGTGAATCAAAGTTGTAGATTTTGCAATAGGCTACAATTTTCATGTTTTGACTTTTGCTTGAATCCAAATGAATCTTGGTGAGAAAGTGGGACAAAGTTAGGAAAAAATTAGAGTTTTTTCATAACTTAGAAAAATTCTAAGTTATGAAAAATCTTCATTTCAAACCCTAATTTGCAATTCTTGATTTCTTGATGAACAAGTTTCATGATTTGGCATGTTTTGATGAAAAATGAATCTTGACACTTGATTTTGACCAAAAAGTCAAAGTTTGACTTTTCAGTATACAGTCAAAATTGATCAATTGACTGGGAAATTCAACTGTCAATCTTGTGTATTTGGGATCTTTTGAACTTGTTGAGCACGTCAAGATAATTCCATGGGGTCCTTGAATCCATATGTGAGCTTGGTTTGCCATTGGCTAGGTCAAACAGTCAAAAATTGCCTTTGTGCAGTCAAAACCCTAAAAATGACCATTTTGCCCTTTTGGTGATCTGATCAAATTTCTTGTGGAATTGTGATCCAAAATTGATCAAATGGTCCATGTGAGTTCATAATGTTGATGTGGGTCAATTTTCATGAGATTTGACTGTCAATTGGCCACAGTTGACTTTTTCCCCAATACAGCTGATTTCAAGGTCAACTGTCCAATTGACTGGGCAAAATTTGGGATCAAGACTTGAAACTTGCTATGGATAAACTTGGGAGTCTAACATGAAGCATGGAAGTCATCTTGGGCATCTTAGGTCAAAACATCTTTGTGCAAACACAAACCCTAATTTGGGTCAACAGTGCAAGGAGAAGTCTTGAGCAGAGGAAACCCTAGTTGGATCTTGAACTCCAAGGGTCTTGTGGTGAGAAAATGTTGAGGAAATGGGAGGGAAAATTTTGGGGTACAACAGTTGCCCCTGTTCAATCTTCTTGAACCTGAAGAGTTAGATTGGCAAGTTTGCCTTTCGTGACTCGAGGGTAAAAGGAGATTGGACACTAGAGTGCCCGGAAATTTGCACTCGCATGTTGGAGTATCAACAATGTGATGTCAGGAATGGGATTATAGATGCCATCTGGAGATGTGACAGAACCTTGTCGGGAATGGGCTTATAGATGCCATTTGGAAGTGTTGATCGCATAAGAGATTCCTTAGTGATAACTTGTGGTTTTGAGAAAGATAGATGTTTTCCTGGCTTGTTACAGGTGTTGATCTTCAATCTTTTCATGCAGACATACCCTGCCTAGATACAGGTGTCGAGTCTACAATTAGTTGCTCACAGATGTGCCCTGGCTGGATACAGGAATCGAATCTGGAAATAGTCGTCAACAGATATGCCCTGGCTGGATACAGGAATCGAATCTTCGAACTCTTCAGATGTGCCCTGGCTAGATACAGGAATCGAATCTGGAATTAGTCGTTAACAGATATGCCCTGGTTGGATACAGGAATCGAATCTTCGAACTCTTCAGATGTGCCCTGGCTAGATACAGGAATCGAATCTGGAATTGTGACAGTTGATAGATATGCCCTGGCTGGATACAGGAATCGAATCTTCAAACTCTTCAGACGTGCCCTGGCTAGATACAGGAATCGAATCTGGAGTTAGTCGTTAACAGATATGCCCTGGCTGGATACAGGAATCAAATCTTCGAACTCTTCAGATGTGCCTTGGCTAGATACAGGAATCGAATCTAGAATTAGTCGTTAACAGATATGCCCTGGCTGGATACAGGAATCGAATCTTCGAACTCTTCAGATGTGCCCTGGCTAGATACAGGAATCGAATCTGGAATTGTGACAGTTGATAGATATGCCCTGGCTGGATACAGGAATCGAATCTTCAAACTCTTCAGACGTGCCCTGGCTAGATACAAGAATCGAATCTGGAGTTAGTCGTTAACAGATATGCCCTGGCTGGATACAAGAATTGAATCTTCGAACTCTTCAGATGTGCCATGGATAGATACAGGAATCGAATCTGGAATTGTGACATTTGATAGATATGCCCTGGCTGGATACAGGAATCGAATCTTCAAACTCTTCAGACGTGCCCTGGCTAGATACAGGAATTGAATCTGGAGTTAGTCGTTAACAGATATGCCCTGGCTGGATACAGGAATCGAATCTTCGAACTCTTCAGATGTGCCCTGGCTAGATACAGGAGTCGAATCTGGAATTAGACGTTAACAGATATGCCCTGGCTGGATACAGGAATCGAATCTTCGAACTCTTCAGATGTGCCCTGGCTAGATACAGGAATCAAATCTGGAATTGTGACAGTTGATAGATATGCCCTGGCTGGATACAGGAATCGAATCTTCAAACTCTTCAGACGTGCCCTGGCTAGATACAGGAATCGAGTCTGGAAACTGATCACTCCCAGATGTGCCCTGGCTAGATACAGGAATCGAATCTGGAATTGTGACAGTTGAAGGTAGTTGTCTTTTAGGTTGTCTTTTTCCCTGAAAAGGCAAAACATCAGTTGTATGCAATGTCATGATGTATGAAATGCATGATGTCATGATGTTCAACATGAGATAGTGTTGTATGCACTTTATCATGTATGTAAGCAAGATGTATGAAATATGAAATGTTTATGAATGCATTTTCGTCTAGGAAGATAAATCCTTGACGACCGGCCGGGGAATTAAATCCTGGGCTGACGTTTGAAGAGTAGAGCTCTTTGCTTCCGCTGGGGATGATGGTTGCAAGAATACACCGGTAGGAGAAGATGACTCCGTTGGGGAATAAACTTGTTGGAGAGATTACTCTTAGGGGAATTACTCTGCGGGAAGAGATACTTCGCTGAAGTTTGACGAGAGCTTCACTGAGGATTTCAATGATGGACTCCGCTGGGGATAACAATGATAAGCTCCTCTGGGGATGACAATGATAAACTCCTCTGGGGATGACAGTGATGAACTCCGCTGGGGATAGGAAGAACTTTTCCGAGGGCGATCTTCCGTGGTAATTAGCTGAGGATAACCCAGTTATAAGCCCTTGTGAGGAATAACTTTGAATAAAGCTCGGGAGAGACGTCCGTACTCTGCAGGGGATAAGCTTCCAGAATCTATTGGGGATAAGCTTCAAGATCTGCTGGGGATACGGATTCCGATTTTCCTGGGGAAGCTTTTCAGACTGTACTGGGGTGTTGATATTCCGCCGGGGAACAATCTTAGGTTAAGACTGCCGGGGATGCTTGCTGATGAATGCCTATACTCCGCTGGGGAATGTTGATATCTTCTGGGGATACACAACTTCCTTCATGCTGACCGTAGACTAACTCTGTTGGAGGAGAGTATTGCTGACTTGCTAGGGGAATATTGTGCCTTTTCAGGATTGATAGGGAACCAACTCTACTTGGGGAAAGTATTGCTGAATCTTGTCTTACTCTGCGGGGAGTTGAGATAATTTGGTCACGTTCTTCAGTTGAACCTACCTTGGTACTTCGGCGGACAAAGCAACCAGACTACATCAGACAACTTTACATTGCCCCTGTTTCTGATGTCACCTGTAATTAGTCTTTTGTTTCATATGCAAATATTTATGAATCAACAATTTAATGTCAAATGCATATATCAAAAAATGAACATTGGACGTTCTTCGCAAGACAAAACAGAAAAAAGGAAAAATAATGGGCAATTTGTTTGGAAAAGTGAACTTGTATTGATTTTGAAATTTGCCTGTAAATAGGCGTTTTTTGTACAAGAGGCCGACGTCCTAGTAAGAGAACGCCGCCGAATAACATAAAGTTTATACAATTTTGAAAAGGAAACAAAACAGCTATGTGCACAATATTCCCACTGGGTTCCAACTCTGCTATCGCCTTTATGTCTTCAAGCGTCTCATCACTTTGCTGCTTAGTTGAAGATGAAGCTGATTGATCGATGCCGAAGTCTGAGCCAGATAGTTGATGTCGAATTCTGGATGCAAGGTGATCCAACGAGACATAGTGTTACGATTTATCCCTAAATTTTGCCTGGACCGCCCTTTCGGGTTTTCAGTCCACCGGGATACCCATTTTTACCCAAGCCGCCTTTTCAGGTTTTCGACTTGCCGGGTGTACAGATTTTCTTATTTCATCCCTTATTTTTGCCCGAACCCTTTTTGTTCGCCGGGAAGCCCTTATTTTTGCCTAGGTATGTCAACCTAGCGGGTCTTTTATTCATGCGTAGTATCTTTTCACTATGTCTGCATTGGCGGGGTGAGGAAGGTCGTCACCATCCATGGTGGTCAGAATCATGGCCCCTCCTGAGAACACATGTTTAACCACAAATGGCCCTTCGTATGTAGGGGTCCATTTTCCCCGGGGATCACTTTGAGGAAGGATGATGCGCTTGATTACCAGGTCCCCAACTTGATACTCTTGTGGTCTGACTTTCTTGTTAAATGTCCTGATCATCCGTTTTTGATACGTCTGACCATGACAGATAGCGGTGAGTCTCTTTTCGTCAATCAGGTTTAATTGATCAAGTCGAGTCTGGATCCAGTCATCTTCGTTCAAGTCTGCATCCTTCATTATCCGGAGAGAGGGTATCTGGACTTCAATCGGCAAGACTGCCTCCATGCCATAGACCAAGGAAAAAGGAGTTGCCCCGGTTGACGTCCTTGCTGAGGTACGGTACCCATGAAGAGAAAATGGTAACATTTCGTGCCAATCTTTATAGGTCACTGTCATCTTCTGCACAATTTTCTTGATGTTCTTATTAGCTGCTTCTACAGCCCCATTCATCTTCGGCCGGTAAGGAGAAGAGTTGTGGTGCTGTATTTTGAATTGCTCGCAGAGCTCGGTGATCATCTTGTTGTTGAGATTGGTACCATTGTCCGTAATGATTCTTTCCGGGACGTCGTACCAACAAATCAGGTTATGCCGAATGAAACGTGCAACGACACTCTTGGTTACCGTGGCGTAGGAAGCTGCCTCAACCCACTTCGTGAAGTAATCAATTGCTACCAAGATGAAGCGATGCCCATTGGATGCCGTCGGTCGGATCTCGCCGATCATATCAATGCCCCACATTGCAAAAGGCCAAGGTGCCGTCAGGACGTTCAGAGGAACCGGAGGGATGTGCACCTTATTAGCATAGATCTGGCATTTATGACAAGTTCGAGAATGTTGGTAACAGTCGGCTTCCATTGTGGACCAGAAATATCCTGCCCTAAGGATTTTCTTTGCCATGGTGTGTCCACTGGAATTTGTTCCGAATGTACCATCATGTAGTTCTACCATGATCTTCTCTGCTTCAGCTTTATCCACACAACACAGTAGAGTTGAATCATGGTTTCTTTTGTAGAGAATGTCGTTGCTGAGGAAGAATTTTGCCGCAAACCTTCTCATGAACTTCTTGTCGTTGACAGATGCACCTTCAGGGTATTCCTGAGTTTCCAAGTATCTCTTTACCTCATGATACCAGGGTTTTTCAGTCACTGTCTCATCCTCAAGATCACAACAGTATGCCGGTTCGTCCAACTTCCAGATAATGATCCGGGGAGCCTCATTGTCCCATTTGACTTTGAACATTGAAGACATCGTAGCTAGTGCGTCCGCTAACTGATTCTCCTCTCTTGGGAAGTGCTCAAAAGTTATCTCTTCAAAGTGGGGAAGCAAAGTCAACACATACTCCTTGTAAGGAATAAGATTTGGGTGTTTCGTATCCCACTCGCCTTTGATCTGATTGATCACGAGAGCGGAATATCCGAAGACACTCAGAAACTTGATCCTTAAGTCGATTGCAGCTTGAAGACCCATGATACATGCCTCATACTCCGCCATGTTGTTGGTGCAGTTGAAACATAGCCGGGCGGTGAGTGGAGTATGAGTAACTTTGGGGGATATGATCACAGCGCCGATACCATTACCCAAAGCGTTGGAGGCTCCGTCAAAATGCATAGACCATCGGGATCCTTCCTCAGGTCCTTCATCCGGTCCAGGCACTTCACAATCTGTTACTACCATGATATCTTCGTCCAGAAATTCAAAGTTCAATGATTGGTAATCGTCCACAGGTTGGTGTGCCAAATGATCTGCCAGTACACTTCCTTTGATTGCTTTTTGAGTGGTATACTGGATATCATATTCTGTCAAGATCATTTGCCATCTTACTATTCTTCCAGACAGAGCAGGCTTTTCGAATATGTACTTGATGGGATCCATCTTGGAAATCAACAAAGTAGTGTGAGTCAACATATACTGTCTCAGCCGGCGAGCAGCCCATACCAGAGCGCAGCAAGTTTTCTCGAGCAGTGAGTACCGAGACTCACAGTCGGTAAACTTTTTGCTCAGGTAATAAATAGCGTGCTCTTTTCGGCCAGACTCGTCATGATGCCCCAGCACACACCCCATTGAATTGTCAAGCACTGTCAAGTATAGTATCAGAGGTCTCCCTTCCACTGGTGGCATAAGAATGGGTGGCTCTTGGAGATACTCCTTTATCTTTTCGAAAGAAGCCTGACATTCTGTTTACCGTGGTTATTGGTAAACAACCGCTGATCCTCCAAATGGTTACTTATTTGGTTACTCGCAGGATCGATCAGATTGATCCTAGGACATAGGTTGATTTTGAGGTTTTGATTAAATTGGATATTGGTTAAATGGTAATAAAATAAAGAGGCTTTAAGTAAATTGCATGAAGAAGTAGGCTTGGTAAAATAAATGAAGGCTTAAAGTAAAGGACTTCGACAGGAAAGTAAAGAAGAAAGCAAGTAAATTTCTGGAAAAGTAAATGACTTTGATTAATAAAGTTGGTGTTTCACACATACATTTCTCAACAATTCTTTCTCACACGCTGGGTACTCGAATCTATATGAGTGACTTTGTATATAATTGTGAACACACGCGAGAATATGCGTGAACTACTACTATTTATACTAAAACATCCCAAGTAACCGTCGGGCAGTTACACTACTTCGAGATGATCCCACTTGGCACGTTCTCAACGTTCGACGCTCCAGATCTTTGCACGTTGCACTTGGTAACCGTTGGAAACTGTTTTCCCTCCAAACGCTTGAATTTCAAACCGTTCCACTCTGAACCATCGAACACCTTCGTCGAGAAGAATCTTCGACGAGAAACACCTTCGACGTCGAAGGCAGCCAACTTCTATCTTGGAAGAAATCTTCTAAGTACATTGCCATCTTTCGATGGGCATTTCGACAGACTCAGCTGATCGAAAACAACCTTCAGCTTTAATGGCTGACATTAATGAAACAAGGGTGTCGAATTTAAGAGCCAACAAATTGCCCCCCAAGAATGCCTTATTTCGACTCTGAAAGAAAAAGGCATTCTTTGAAATACCATTCGACACCTGTCTCTTCATTCTTAGTCACAAATTAAATTGTGCACTTTTTGCTGTTTTCTACCAACCACTGACAATCCCAAGAAAAACCATCATTTATCCGTACCTAAGACGTCACCTCAGTACGGCGTGCAGTGTGCCAAACGCCATTTCACAAATTGTCATCATGACAATTCCAAAAAACGAGGGCGCACGCTGCACCTCTCCATTTCTGCAGAACGGCTAAAACAACAGGGAGACGCCACGTGTCCCACTACCCTTGCAACATTAAATGGCATTTAATGTCCTCGATTTTGGGGATTTTCCCCCACTACTATAAATAGCAGTAAGTACCCATTGTGGGACTTTTTACGCTATCTAGCTTTCAGACTTCCTCATTTGCATTCAAACTTGTCAACTTTGCAAACCTCTTTTCCTTCACTTCGTCTTCAACCTCACTACCAACAATGGCATCTGGTTCTTCCAATGCTCCTAGCGCCACCGTACCATCTGGAAACGTCAAACCTAGGGTTTTCTCGACCGCTCCAGTAGTAACTCCCACGGGCCAATGAAGGGTCCCTGAACCTTTGGACATCGCTGTTCGTGATGCTTACTCACGCCACCTTATGATCTCGGTTGGATATTCCAACCAGATCTTTGCTATGTCTGGCCCATTGTACCCAAGCATTTCTGAGGCCATGAAGATCAAGATTTATTTTCCGGTAGTTGAGAGGCTCAAACCGGTTGCATGCGCCAAGAAAGATGCAGAGGATAATGAAGACCCTGCTAAATAGAAAATCGACCTCCGTTTCTTCAACAAAGGTGTTAGGGCTTTCAGGTCTGGCCCCAGCCTTACTCCTGATTATAGTGCTTGGCTGGAAAAAATGGAGAAACGCCAAGCTTCGATCTGGAAAGATATGGGGATTTTCGACCTGGTTATGCTGTCGAAGACAGGTCTTAACTATTCCCCAGAGATGTTGATAGATTCTCTACTCTTCTGGGACTACTCCCACTTCACCTTCCATCTTCCCTGTGGAATGCTGACTCCCACACTCTTCGATGTGGCCGCCATCACTGGCCTTCGACCTACTGGGGACTACTTCGACCCGGAAGAAATGTCGGAGGATCAAATTGGATTCTCTGCCACAAAACCAACCTACACCACCTTCATCAATCACTACCACGACAGGTCGACAGATGCTGTGTCGGATGTCGAACACATTGCGTTTCTAGCCTTATGGCTGACACGCTTTGTGTTTTTCTCCAAGTCCTTACAGGTGACCAAGAAGATGGTCACTCTCGCCACTCAACTCCATCATGGCCAAAATATCTGTTTGGCAGAATTGATTTTGGCTAGCCTGTATGAGTCGATTAGTAATGGAGCGACTCTTCTGAAGATTATCGAGAACAGGGCCAGTCTGCTGCTTGCTGGACCTTTTTGGCTGCTCCAACTGTGGCTCAACGCCACCTTCGAATCTTTCTTGCCTAAGAAAATTCAAATAAATGAGCAGGCTCCAGAGATAGCGAACAGACGTGTCGAAGGAACCAGATTGGCTCTGTTGACTCCAATGGAAGATGGACTGGAGCTTCAGCAAACTTTCACAAACTTCGTTCTGATGTTTGCTAGAAGGAAAGAGTTTGCTTCGACTATGGCTCCGTTTGCTCGACGGAAGGTTGGCCCAAAGTGGTTCACAAGGCCACATCCTAGGACGTCGAGTGGTCCTCAGGTTGACGAACATACAACAATGTGGGAGGCGTTCCTCACACCAAGAATCATGCCTCTTCGATTCAGGAGCTCTAAGACTCACTTGAGTCTGATTGCATATCAACCAAACCTGGTGTCTCGCCAGTTTGGTATTATTCAAACACTACCTTCTCCAATTTTTCCAAGGGAGAAGTCTATGTTATACTTCTGCAACGACTACACCGAAGAAGCTGTCACTAAACATATCGGAAGATATGCTTGTCGAACAGTTCTTTCGTTGTTTGACTACCAGCTTAACTTTCTTTGCTCACCATCCTTCGAGGTGTGGTGGAAAAGTTATTACGCTGAGGAGTTTTTCGACGAGAAGGACTTTGTGGATGAGCTTCAGAAATCTTTTGTCCTTGTCTTGGACAAAATAAAGAAATGTAAGTTCATCCTTTCAAATTACTTTGTCTTTCTCTTTCGACTGCTAGCCCGTTAATTATTTTATCTGCTTTCAGTTGTTCGAAAGCCTGCAGCCAAGAAGGCTGCAGAAGGCCAACAGGGAGGAGGCCCCTTAACAAAACCTCCACCGCCGGCGAAGACTATAGCGCCGGCGAAGACCACAACAAACCAACAGGGGGAAGGCCCTTCGAAAAAGGCTTCTGCACCGGTAAACAGACTTTCAATATTTTCTTCCGGCTTTAATTTTTAACTTTCGATGCAACTGCTAAATCGAATTCCCCTTGGTTTTTTAGGCACCTTCGCCCAAGAAACGGCCAGCACTGATGGTCGAATCCGGGAGCGACGAAGAAGATGATTCTCCCCCTGCTCCTCTAAAAAGGCGAAAGCTGACGAAGGACGTTCCTGCTCCTGAGGGTCGAACAATTAGAATAAAGGTTGCTGGGAGAAAGCCCAGGCCACCTCCAGTAATCATTGAGGAGCCAACGGAGGAGGAGTTAAACGTTCTTCTCAATAAGCCTGTCGAAAGCGACAATTCCAGCCCTGGGGCTGAAGCTAATTTACAGGTAATCTCTTAGACCTCTTTATAACTCAGGTGTAGATACCTACATTCAACTATGTCTCTTTCGAATTTTGAAGATCCTTCTTCTTCTCTTTTCAGGACACCACTGAAAGCTCACCGCCAAGGACTTCTGAAACATTGGAGTCTGCTGAACTCAGCAGGCCACAAGAAAAAGACTTGGCGAACGATGAAGCCCATACTGAAATAAATGAGGCCAATGCTGAGACGGCAGAAAAACCAACAGAAGATCCTCAAACAGAAGAGCAACAGCCAAAAGAGATTCAGGTGGTGGATCTGTCGGAAGAGAATCGTGACGAAGGGGACCACGACAACGCTGGCGAAGAGGATCAAGGTGCCGCTGGCGAAGAGAACCAAGGTGACGCTAGCGAAGGGCACCATGATGACGCTGGTACTGTCGCAGTCCGAGTCGAAGGGAATCAAGTCGAGGCAACTGTCACTCAACAGCCTCAAACCCAAGACAATGCTGTTGCAAGGGCTGTTACCTCAACAAAGCACAGGTCGAAAGAGGACTTAGAACTCTTGAAGCAAACTGATCCTGTTAGCTATCTGAACGCCATCATCGAGAGCAAGAGTTCGTCTGACACTAGCCAGGAGGTTCCTACCCTGTCGGGGAAGTCCACTGAAACTTCTCCTCTCGATGAGGCTTTGACGAAGGTTAAGGCTCAGTTTTTCAAGAAGGACTTGATGAAAGCTTTGGAGGGGGACCCTACTGCTCCATCATATTTGGGGGCTGTTCTGAATGCCGTAGACTTGTTAGTTCTGCCTCCAGAAGTCTCAGGCTTTATCATGGAGTTACACTCCATTATTGATCAAGTCTCAACAGATTATCGGCGACAAAGGGGCTTTAATAGCCAACTTGAAGTGTTATATGGCAAAAGCTCTTCTGCATGGACTGCTGTTTCGGAGACAACTTCTCGAATTGCGGAGTTGTCGAAGCAAAAAGCATCTAAACAAGAAGAAGTTGATGCCATCGATCGAGAGAATGCTTCCTTCAGGGCGCAAATCGAAGAAATAGAGGCTAAGATAAATGCCAATACTAAGCGCAAGGAGGAACTTCTCTCGACCGTCCCAGACACCGAAAGTCAAACTGAAATCAAACAAGACCTAGAATTTGCTGAGAAATCCCAAGGCTTCGACGATCAGATTGCCAAGCTTGTGCAGGCGAATGCCTGGTGCAACAAAAGATTGGAGCTGCAGCAAATCAAATACCTTCGACTCAAGGACTCCATTCCCTTCTGATTGATTCAGCTTTTAAACCATATTTTGTAATATGTATTCGACAACATTGCCATCTTGGCTAAATTATAAAAATTTTCCATTTTGGCTTTTTTATGGTTAATGTAGTCATTACTTTGTTATTTTATTTTTATCTCTTGGAGTGTAGGTTTGTATTTTTTCAAATATTTACCATTTACTCTCAAGATCCTTTTATCTTCACCTAGCTCTTCGACTTCATAGGCTCCACCAGAAAAAGCCTGGATAACTCTGAATGGTCCTTCCCATTTGGGTGACCATTTTCCCATGCTTCGATCCCTTCGATCCATGGGAAGAATCACCTTCCAAACTAGTTCTTCAGGCGAAAATACCTTAGGTTTCACCTTTTTATTATAAGAGTCTTCTACTCTTTTCTTCTGAATCCTGAGTAGGTCAAGAGCGCGCAATCTCTCTTCGTCTAAATCCACTAGTTCGTCTAACATCATATTCCAATAAATTTCAGAGGGAATATCATAATGTCTCTGAACCCTTGCAGATTGAAGACAAATTTCTGCTGGCAACACTGCGTCATGGCCAAAAGTTAGCCTATATGGTGTTGTACCTGTGGCTTCTTTTGGGGACGTTCGACAAGCCTACAAAATCTGGTCTAACGTCTTATGCCAATTCTTTGGTTTCTTCCCAACATGCTTTTTTATCAAGCCAATCACTACTTTGTTTGCTGCTTCGACTTGACCATTTGCCTGTGCATAATAAGGCGTTGATGTTAGGAGTTTGAAACCTGTTTCCTGAGCGAATTCCTGCATCTTTCGACCAGTGAAAACTGATCCTTGATCAGTAGTTATAGTCTCAGGGATTCCATACCTAAAGATAATGTTCTTTTGAATAAATGCAATGACATTTTCTTGGTCTACATTGACTAAAGGGATAGCTTCGATCCACTTAGTAAAATAATCAATGCCTACCAGTATGTATTTCTGACTCTTTGATGATGTTGGTCGAATCTCTCCAATGAGGTCCAACGCCCATCCTCTAAAGGGCCAAGGCTTCACTATCGAGTGAAGTTTGCTTGCTGGTACATGTTGGATGCCTGTATGGACTTGACATTCTTGGCAACCTTTGGCGAACTCAACACAATCTTTCAGCATAGTGGGCCAGTATAGTCCTTGTCGAAACAACAACCATTTCATCTTATGGTCTGCTTGGTGAGCCCCACATGCTCCAGCGTGCGTAGTCGAAAGGGCTATGTATGCCTCAGTTTCACTTAAACATTTTAGCAATACCCCTTCAGGCGTCTTCTTGAATAATTCATTACCCATGAGTACATAACTCAACGCCCTGTACTTTGTTTTTCGTTCTGTCGAAGCTCCTGGATTTTGAAGATAATCCACAATGGGTTTCCTCCAATCTTGTTCTGACAAATTATCTATGAACGAAATTTCGAAGTTACTTTGATCATCATATCCTAGTCTCGTCGATTCCAAGTCTGTTGGTGATAGACATGTTGCTTTTATCTTTTCTCGAACTTCGATTGCTCTTTGTAATCTCGTTTTTGAAATCTTATACCCAGATGCAATTTGTGCCAAGTCGTTGGCTATTTGATTTTCCACTCTGGGTATGTGTCGAATATTGACCATTTCAAATTTTTTCAATAAACGATTTGCTATCACAAAGTACATAATGAGATTTTCTCTTATGCATTTATATTCCTTTGTGACTTGCTTAATGACTAACTCTGAGTCTCCCATTATTTCGACTCGAGTTGCCCCCAATTCCAACAATATCTCAAGACCAGTAATTAGAGCTTCATACTCAGCCTCATTGTTCGAACAAGAACCTGATATCTTGTACTTGAATGTTGTTGGAATTTTTTATGGAGAAATGATCAAGACTCATACCCCTGTTCCATCTTTATGGCTGGAACCATCGAAGTAGAATTTCCAAGGCTCTATCTCCACATAATTAATATCCTCAACTTGAATTGAGTGGTCGACTATAAAGTCTGCAACCACTTGTCCTTTTACTGCCTTAAGAGGCATAAAGGTCAAGGAGTATTCAGTTAATGCTAATGCCCACTTGCCAATTCGACTATGCAAGATAGGTTTCGACAACATGTACTTGAAAACATCAAAATGAGACGAAACATACACATCAACTGGTTTTATATATTGCTTGAGTTTTGTACAAGAGAAATACAGACATAGACACAATTTTTCAACTTCACTATATCTAGTTTCTGCATCGTTCAAAACTCTACTAAGATAGTAAATGGGTCTTTCGACTCCATTCTCATCTTCTTGGGCTAACATGCTTCCCAAAGTTTTGTCGGACGCAGCTATGTACAATCTCATACTCCTATTGCTACAAGGAGGCACCAAAATAGGTGGCTTAATGAGGTACCCTTTGATTTTGTCGAAGGCTTCTTGTTGCTCTTGCCCCCATTCGAACCCCTCTTTATTCAGTCGAAGTAAGGGTGAAAAGGCCTGAGCTTTTCCACTTAGGTTAGATATAAATCTCCTTAAGAAATTTATCTTGCCTAACAGAGATTGCAGTTCCTTCTTATTCGATGGCGCTTTCGCTTCCAGAATTGCCTTCGTCTTGTTCTGGTTGATTTCGATTCCTTTCTTGTGGACAACGAAGCCCAAGAAATCTCCAGCTTTCACACAGAATGCACACTTCAAAGGGTTCATCTTCAGACCATGTTCTCTCATTCTTTCGAATGATTGTCGAAGGTGGTCAATATGATTCTTCCTGGAAACAGATTTTATAACAATGTCATCAATATATACTTGCATAAAAGTGTTAATAAAATCATGGAAGATAGTATTCATTGCTCGCTGGTATGTTGCCCCAGCGTTCTTTAGGCCAAAAGGCATCACTACCCATTCGTAAGTGCCTAGGGCCCCAGGGCATCGAAAAGCTGTTTTCGACACATCCTCTTCAGCAATGAATATTTGATTATATCCTGAATAACCATCGAGCATACTCAGGTATTCATAGCCAGCGGCAGAATCGACTAGCATCTCCGCCACAGGCATAGGATATTCATCTTTGGGTGTAGCAGCATTCAAATCTCTGAAATCTATGCACACCCTTAATGTACCATTTTTCTTAATCACTGGCACAATGTTTGCAATCCATTCGACATACCTTGTAACACGTATGAATTTGCATTTCAGCAGTCTTTCGACTTCCGTTTTGATCTTCGACAGTATTTCTGGAGCGAAGCGTCTTGGACTTTGCTTGATTGGCTTCTTCCCAGATTTGATTGGCAACTGAAGTTCTACCAATCCTCTGTCGAGACCAGGCATTTCGTCGTAATCCCATGCAAAACAGTTTTTGAACTCTTTCAACAATTGGATTACTTCCAACCTAAGTTCTGGGTCAATTTTGGCGCTGATGTAAGTTGGCCTTTTCTCTGACCCTTCGCCTAAGTTGATTTCTTCTAAAGGATCTTGCGCTAACATTTTAATGTTGTTTGCCAAGGGGTCCTTTTCGAAGCCCAAAGGCTCATCGTCATAGATGGCGTCGAGCCTCTGTTCCTGCATTTCTTCTGGCATGATATCAGGGGGTTCTGGATCGAAATCCTTTCCTGGACCTGCAGCAGATAACTGTTGATCATTGGCCTGTGTGGCCATGTACTTCACTTCGGCTTCGAGAGCCGTTATCATCTTAGTTTCGGCTATATAAGCCGAAATTCGCTTCAAAGATTGTGACTCAGTCATTATCACTGAATTCACTTCCCCAACCAGTTGGTTGGATATCAGTTAACCCACTGAAGTCTATGTGGGACAAGTCTTCTCTGTCCCATTGGAAACCATGCTCAGGATGCAGGTATAGGGAACAAAAAGTATTTGGCGCTGGCGCCATGTCGAAGTCAGGTGTTGGACATGGCCCTATGTGAGCCAAGTTCTTGTCGAAATCTGCCAACCCCAGGTGATTCACTTCGCCCAGGTAATAGCTTTGATTTGCCTCTATGTTTTCGACCATCCCATCTGGACGCCATAGCAGCAACCTCTGGTGCATTGATGATGGCACAGCTCCAACACCATGAATCCATTCACGGCCCAACAAAAGATTGTAGTTAGGTTTGGCCGATATGACCATAAACATTGTTGGTCGAAGGATAGACCCTACTTTGATATCTAGTTGGATCACTCCCATAGTGGTCCCTATGCCGCCCTCATAGTTCGACAGGACCATGTTGTGAGGCTTAATGTCCTCATCCCTTTTGCCAATTTTCCTTAGCATAGAGTGAGGAATAATGTTGATGGTTGCCCCATAATCCACCAATATTTTATTCACTGTAGTTTCTTCGAGTTTGGCCCTTATAAATAAAGGCTTGAAGTGATTTTTCATCGCCTCTGTGGGTGGTTCGAAGAATCCATTTTGTTCCTCAGTGGTGCCATTGTCCATGACGAAATAGCACATTGGCCTATGTTTGGCCATTTCTTGCTCCACTTCCCAGTCACTTGCTTCGACCTCCACCTGTCGGTTGAATTCTATGGGCAGCACTGAGACTATATTCACCATTATGTCCAATGTATCATCAGACTCAGATTCGTCTTTGTCCTCGACTTCACCTTGGTTAGGCCAAACTAACCTGTTGGTTACTGGCTCTCTTTCTAGAGGTTTCCTTTGCTTCCTTAGAGGAACATTTGAACTGGTTTCTGCCTTTGGTTCGTTGGCAGCCTCCCTCTCTGCTTTTCGTCTCCTTTGGTATCTCCTCCATTGAGATCGAGACATGGGATTTTTCCCTTTGTAGTTGCTTGACACTTGTGCAACTTTAGGTGCAGCAACTTGAGGCTCTTTCTTTTGAGTCAAAGACGAACCCCTTGGCACGTCGAAAGAGTGCCATCTCTCCTCACTTGGCCTTTTTCGACCAGAGGTTTTGTACCAGGTATCTACCGGCACATTGGTTGGAGGCCTGAAAGTCAATGGCCTCTTTTCTTGGTTTGAACCTCTTTGGGAGGCTCTTCTGGGGTCATGTCGAAGATCAACATTTTCCCTTCTCTTATTCGCTGCTCTAACGCCTTGAATGTGCTCAGCAGCTTTTTTGTCAAAGATCGAACTGCATCTTGGACACAGCATCACCTCTGATTTCTTTTTTTGGCATCTTTGTAGAAAATCTGCCAGATTTTCGTTTTCCCGAGGGAAAGCAGTCTTATTAGCTTGTTCTTGCCTCATGGCCTCTTCTGATGCTTTTGGGTCAGAGAGTTCGACCATGTTGATATTCATTGTATCTTTGTTGGCAAGGGTCAGCTGCTTCATTTGAATCTCCAAATTCTCCGTCTGGCCTTGAACTGTGGCCAAGTGGGAACTGGGTTTTGGTCCAGTTTTTTGTGCTTCAACGGTCTCCAGCTTTGGGCTTTCGACCGCTTTCTGAACTGCTTCTATTGTCTTTCTGGATAAATTCCCAGAAAAACTGCCAAAGATTGGCATGTTGATATGGTCCTTTGAGACTTCGACCATTGTGATTCCTGGCCTCTTCGACTGGCTCCTGGTTGCCTCGATCACGTTCACCTCAGAAGGCTCAGCATAGTGGGCTTCAGCCTGCAATGGATTTGAGTCGACAACCATGGGGGTCTTGTCAGCAAACTTCAACCTCCCTTCTTCGATAGCGTCTTGCACAAGATTCCTGAAAAGAAAACATTGAGAAGTTTTATGGCCCAAAAAATTACGATATTTGCAAAAACCTCTCTTCTTTCTTTGATCAAGAGGAGGCACTTTTACCCCTGGGGGTACTATCATTTGGCCATCTTTTACAAGCAAGTCAAAGATCTCATCACATTTTGTGATGTCAAAACTATAAGTCTTTTTGGGGAACCTATCGTTGGTCCTTTCTGGACCAATGGGATTTTTCCCACTTGAGGGGACTAACAGTTTACAAGAGTATGGTGGCCCTTGTTTTAGTTCCGCTAAATCGACTTCTCCTTCTTCGACAGTTATAGTATCGTCGAAGGATTCTGGATCTTCGTCATCCATATCAACATACGCTATCCTCTCTCTCTTGTGAGTTTTCGTTGCCTTTTCTTTTTCAGCTTTGAGGCGTTCTACCTGTCGAACTCTATCGGCCAGTTGGGCCATGTCTCTCAGGTATTGGGTGTCTAGCTTCTTCCTAATGGAATAATCTAAACCGTCTGCGGCTATTTCGACCAACTCATGTTCTGGCACTTGTGTAAAACATCTCGCCTTGAGCAACCTAAACCTATTTAGATATTCGTCTATAGGTTCAGTGAAACGTCTCTTTACACTGGCCAATTCTTTCAGGCTTATCTTGGTTTGCCCCATGTAGAATTGTTCATGGAACAATCTTTCCAATTGGGTCCAATGATGGATCGAATTGGGGGGGAGAGTCGTAAACCAAGTAAAAGCGTTCTTTGTTAAAGAACTTGGGAAGTACTTGATCCTCAGATTTTCGTTATTCGAAATATCTCCTGCTTCGATCAAGTATCTCGCCACATGTTCGACAGTAGATTGTGTCGTGTCCCCAGAGAACTTAGTGAATTTGGGGACTTTGCATCTAGGAGGTAAGTCTGTTTGTAACACGTATTCTGATAATGGGGACGTAAAGTTGGGCCTTCGAAAGCCCATGTTCATCCCATTCTGAGTCATGATCCTTTCGATCATGGTTGCTAGATTATTTTCCAAACCCGTGTTTTGGTATTGGATATGCTGAACTACTTCGTCAGCATTTTGGTTTCTGTTAACTAACCTTACCTCTGGGGTTATTACCCTAGGTTCCTCGACAGGTTGCTCCAAACGTGCCCTAAGGTTTTCTTCGACAGGTTGTTGAACCTGGTTGATGGTGGTTTCTTCCTCTAAGAATATCCCATGGTTTCCCCTTATTTGCGCCCTTTGGGGCTGTCGAATAGGTTGGGGTACTCCAAAGAAATCAGCCAAACGCGTCATTTGCGTTGTCATCTGCTGATTCGATTGAGTAGTGTTTTGTATTAGAGGGTTTAGCATTGTACTTAAAGTTTGTGCCAACATTTGCACCATATCATGGTTGCTTTCGTCCATTTGTTGCCTCAAGACTGTTGTCGAGGCATTTGTAAGGCCATGGGCTACTTGGGACGTTCCTCCTAAGAGTTGGGTCCTATTTCTATTCGCCATGCCTACTCCAGAACCTTGGAGTGGCGAAGAGGCACTCACTAAAGGGTCTGAAAAATTGGACGCAGCATTCGTCAGGCTAGCCAAGTCAGAAGTGGGCATGCCATAGAGTGGCTCTCGATTATGACCGCCTGTCATAAATCCTGGGGGAACAAAAGGCCTTGTGCCTAAATTTCCCCTTGGTGGGGGAGTTCCCAAAGGCACTCTGGGGCCTGTGAACGGGGGTAATGGCCCCGTTGCTGTGACCGTTACTGCTGGTGTCGAACCAGCAGTTGTCACTTCACTTACGGTCGAGATAACCGTTGCTCCCACATTCGTTTGTGGGATTTCGTTATTGTTTGGCGGATTCTCCATCTCTTCCCTTCTTCTGGCAGTATTGTTATCGTTAGTGTATATTCTACCACTTCTCAATAACATGCAACACTCCTCGAAAAGATGAGATTATTTTCAACAATCAACACACAGTCCCACCAGGTGTGCCAATTTGTTTACCTTGGTTATTGGTAAACAACCGCTGATCCTCCAAATGGTTACTTATTTGGTTACTCGCAGGATCGATCAGATTGATCCTAGGACATAGGTTGATTTTGAGGTTTTGATTAAATTGGATATTGGTTAAATGGTAATAAAATAAAGAGGCTTTAAGTAAATTGCATGAAGAAGTAGGCTTGGTAAAATAAATGAAGGCTTAAAGTAAAGGACTTCGACAGGAAAGTAAAGAAGAAAGCAAGTAAATTTCTGGAAAAGTAAATGACTTTGATTAATAAAGTTGGTGTTTCACACATACATTTCTCAACAATTCTTTCTCACACGCTGGGTACTCGAATCTATATGAGTGACTTTGTATATAATTGTGAACACACGCGAGAATCTGCGTGAACTACTACTATTTATACTAAAACATCCCAAGTAACCGTCGGGAAGTTACACTGCTTCGAGATGATCCCACTTGGCACGTTCTCAACGTTCGACGCTCCAGATCTTTGCACGTTGCACTTGGTAACCGCTGGAAACCATTTTCCCTCCAAACGCTTGAATTTCAAACCGTTCCACTCTGAACCATCGAACACCTTCGTCGAGAAGAATCTTCGACGAGAAACACCTTCGACGTCGAAGGCAGCCAACTTCTCTCTTGGAAGAAATCTTCTAAGTACATTGCCATCTTTCGATGGGCATTTCGACAGACTCAGCTGATCGAAAACAACCTTCAGCTTTAATGGCTGACATTAATGAAACAAGGGTGTCGAATTTAAGAGCCAACACATTCATCGTTCCAACGCACTACTTGATCTTTCTTCAGCAGTTTGAAGATTGGCTCACAGGTAGCAGTTAGATGCGAGATGAATCAGGCAATGTAATTTAGTCGTCCCAGAAAGCCTCTGACTTCTTTCTCTGTCTTGGGAGTCGGCATCTCTTGTATGGCTTTCACCTTGGCAGGGTCCACCTGAATACCTTTATCGCTTACAATGAAACCTGGCAATTTTCCGGACCTCACCCCAAAGGTGCATTTGTTGGGATTCAACCTCAGCTTGTATAACTTCAATCGGTAAAACAGCTTCCGCAGATGGTCAAGGTGTTCCTCCTCAGTTTGAGACCTTGCAATCATGTCATCAACATATACCTCAATCTCACGATGGATCATATCATGAAATAAAGCAACCATGGCACATTGGTAGGTTGCCCCAGCATTTTTCAACCCGAATGGCATGACCTTGTAGCAGAAGGTGACCCACTGAGTCACAAAGGTAGTCTTTTCCATATCTTCTAGAGCCATCTTGATCTGATTATACCCTGAAAAACCATCCATGAAGGAGAACACCTTGTGTTGAGCAGTATTCTCAACAAGAACGTCGATGTGAGGCAGAGGGAAATCATCTTTGGGGCTGGCCCTGTTCAAATCCCTGTAGTCAACACACATTCTGACTTTACCATCCTTCTTCGGCACTGGCACCACATTGGCCACCCACTGAGGGTAAGAAGTCACTGCTAGAAACCCGACATCGAATTTCTTTATAACCTCAGCTTTGATCTTTTCGGACATCTCTGGGCGCATACAGCGGACCTTTTGCTTTACCGGAGGGCAATCTTCCTTGGTAGGCAGGTGATGAACCACAATGTCGGCATCCAAACCAGGCATGTCTTCGTAAGACCAAGCAAAGATTTCCATGTAGTCATGCAGCATCTGGATCAATCGTTGCTTCACGCTGAGCTCTAGATTGGCACCAATCTTGACTTCTTTTCTATCTGTCTCAGTACCCAGGTTCACTGTTTCCACGGGCTCTTCATGCAGCTGAATGGCCCTCTCTTCCTGGAGTAGCAGTCTTGCGAGTTCACCAGGCACTTCGCAATCATCTTCACCTTCGTCTTCGGCCAAGTTGATCGGATTTTCGAAGTCATAACTGGCAGTAGCAGAGCTGTTACCAGTGAGATCCAGAGTGGATTGAAACCTGTATAAGTGAGTGTGTGTAAATATAGCTATTTTGCAATATATAACACAGAAAGAAAAAGAGCACAAGATTTGAAATGCAACAAACGTCTAATGTTTTGATTAATGATATATGGAAATGTCATACAAAAAGCCCTCATAAATGGAGCTACGGTGCCCCGGGTAGGACACCGAGCCAATAAAAGTTTCAACATATTGTTTGTTACAAATTGAAAATCAAAAGAGTTAATTACTGCGTGACAAATGTAATAGGTGTAAAATCCTTTGTCGTCCAGTTGCTGGGTCCGTTGTTGGTGGTTGGATAGATCCAACTGTCAAATTCTGCTTCCTCTACGTCCTCCTCGATAGCATTCACCCTTGGGTTGGTGATAAACACCGGAGCTTTTCTGATCCTTTCTTTGCCACAGCCCTCTGAGCCTCTGCAGTGAAGCCCAGCCCAAACTTGTCGGTCTTTTGAGTGAAGTCAGGAAGCTGACCCCAGTTTGCACATTTGCCTTTCTCGATTACAGCCCGGGCATCCTTCAGGGAAGCCATCCTCAGAGGAAAGTCTTCTTCAACCACTGTCTCAGCCGACGCCAACGTTGGAGGTACCTCCTCAAAATGCTGAAAGGGGGTTTCAATAAACTCCCCGTCCATCTCGATATACCGGAATGAATTCAAGTGACTTACTATGTATTCCTCCTCACCCTGCACAGTAACAATTTTCCCTTTGACAGGGTATTTGAGCTTTTGGTGTAGAGTGGATGTTACTGCCCCAGCCTTGTGAATCCAGGGTCGACCCAACAAGCAGGAATAAGATGGACGAATATCCATTACATAGAACATTGAGTCGAAGACTTGGGAACCCACACGAATAGGAATGTCTACCTCACCGTGCACCATCCTCTTAGAACCGTCGAAGGCTCTAACAATGATGTTACTAGGTTTCAATTCCAGGCCCTCACAATCCAAGCGATCCAATGCCTTCTTGGGCAAAACATTCAGGGAAGAACCGGTATCCACCAACACGTGTGCGAGAGTAGTGCCCCTGCATTCTATGGAGACATGCAGGGCATCATTGTGATTTTTTCCTTTGGCGGTAAGGTCAGCATCTGAGAACCCCAAACCATTGTCAGCTGTCAAATTAACCACACAGTCAGTGAATTGATCTGCAGAGGTCTCTTGCGGCACATGGGCCGTTTTCAGAAATGAAATCAGGGCCTTGGCGTGGGCCTCTGAGCACAGCAGCAATGATATCATAGAGATTTTGGAGGGGGTATGCCCCAGCTGTTCAACAACATTGAAGTCACTCTTTTTAATGATTTTAAGGATTTCCTCCATCTCTTGTTGGGAGGCTTCAACAGCAGTCTTTTTTGGTGCCTCCGTCATGGCAGGAAAATCGGTAGCAACTTCTTTGCCCCGAGCATCAGAGGACTCGGCAGCAGTAGTAGACACAGGAACTTGATTTGGAACATGCACACTTGCGGGTGTGATGATAAGAGGTTTTCGGATAACTGGCGGTGCAATGTTAGGCGAGAAGAGCCTGCCACTGCGAGTAATCTTGGCGGGACCAGTGATGTTACTGATACTGGTACCGGTGTTGAACTCCTGCTTCACTCCAAGCACATACACGTCTGCCCCATAGTGCCATGGGACAGCCTTGTTAGATTCATAGGGGAGAGGCCCCGGAACATTAATAGTAATGGGTGCAACAGACATAATTTAGACTGGCTTCCTCTGGAGAGCCTTGGTAGGATTGTTGAAAATTGTGACGACAGATACTTCTTCAGCGGAAACAAACGGAACAGCAGTTTTCTTGAACAGAATTTCTTTGATATCCATCAGGCTTTGGATGCCTGATTTCAGCAGCGGACAACCGGTAGGGATAACAGCACACAGGAGGCAACCCTTGCTACAACCCGGAAACAAACCGGCTAGTAGTAAGTTCCTCTTAACAGTCAAAAGAGGGGTAGCAACATCATTCACCGAAACAGCATACAAATCTTCCTCGACGGCATTTACTCTATGCTGGGGCATAGGAGCAGTTACAACATTTGGCCTCTCAGGCGCCTCAAACTGAATTTCCTTCGCATCGATAAGGTCTTTCACCTTATTTCTCAGGGCCCAGCAATCATCAGTAGTATGCCCGGGGCTATCAGAATGATAAGCACAACGGGCATTTGGGTTATACTTAGGAGATGCAGTATTCACGGCCTTCGGAGCCTCTTTGATGGTCACCAAGTTGGTTGATAACAGTTGCGGTAATATTTGTGACAAGGTCATACTCAGCCGAGTATACTGCCTCTTGGGCCTTTCACCTCTTTGTTGATTGTACTGTTGAGGAGCAGCAACAGGCTTTGAAATGACCAAAGCATTGACGGCTTGACGGCTTTCTGGCTTGACTTGTCTTCTAGGACCATAGACGACACTTGCTTCTTTCTTGAAAGGCCTCTTCTTAGTACTTGCGGAGGCAGCTTTTTGTATCTTTCCTGACCTGATGCCAGCTTCTATCCTTTCACCTGTCAGGATCAAATCCGTAAACCCAGCGGAGGAATTACCAACCAAATGATTGAAGAATGGACCAGACAAGGTCCCTAGAAACATGTCGATCAACTCACGATCAGTCAAAGGAGGCTGCACCCTGCCAGCCAAATCTCTCCATTTTTGTGCATATTCTTTGAACCCTTCGCCCGTTCCTAGAGACATATCCTGAAGTTGGGTACGCGTAGGAGCGAGGTCAGAATTGTATTGATATTGTCTATAGAATGCGGTAGCCAAATCTTCCCAATGTCGGATACTGGTTCCATCTAGCTGATAAAACCACTCAAGCTGTGACCCCGAGAGGCTATCTTGGAAGAAGTGGATCCAAAGATTTTTGTCTGCCGTGTAAGGTTGGATCTTCCTTACGTACGACCTTAGATGCAGCTTTGGACAGGAAGCCCCGTCGTATTTGGCAAAGGCAGGCGCCTTAAACTTGTGTGGGATTACTACCCCATAAGATAAGCCCAAATCTCCAAAATCCAGCCCCGGCACATTTTGAATCTCCATGGCACTCAGGCGGTCTTCTAATTGCTTATATCTGTCAGCAGCGGGTGGGTATTGTTCGTCATTGTAATTCGTCTTGTTATCAGAGACTTCAGGACTAGGAGCTCCTCCCCCTTGAGGACTGTCTTTCTCTGCAGAGGAAGTAGTTGGATCAGCCTCGTTATGGAGTGTGTTCCCAAACCTGCGTCCAGTGTTGAATAACGCAGTTCTCTTCTTCTTCTTCTTTTTTAGGAGCAGAGCCTTCAACTCTTGCTGACCTTGGGCCAGGCTTAGGACCATCTCTTGAAACTGGGCACTTTGGGCCTGAAGGGCCTTGATTGCTTGCTCACTGGATGATTCTGGATTCATGATGACTGTTCAAAATAAACAGCGAAGGAGATTAAGCAACCTGTAGGAAAAGGGGTACCTGTTATGCACATGATGCATGAGATGCTATATATGCAATGCATTCAAGGGTTTTAGAAATTCACAATTGTTGCAGACAAAAAGAACGCACGTCATATTAATAAGAAAAGATTTGTTAGTACATAAATGCCCCATGGGCCAAATATTACAAAAACAACTTCTCAAGGTAAAAAGACGTTGTGCATCCTCTTTGGCGCAATATAGATGTTGAGGGCCTCTTGCTCATGGAGTCGGCAGGTGAGCTCTAAAACCTTCTTCTCGCTGGCGTAGAAGTTGGCTTCAAAAGTGTTCCATTCCTCCTTGAGTTGGATCCAACTCTTCTGCATCTCCTCCCACGATGTAGGCATGTCAGGATATAGGATGGTGTAGGGAACCTCTCCTTCCTTGACGGGCTCTTTAATCACAGGGAGAACATGAGGATAAGGCATCATTAGACTCTGGGCCCGGGCTCGTACCCACTTGAGGTAAGGCTCAAGAGGGATGGAGTTCTTGTGCCCCAGTGTCTTGCTATCAACCTTGTTGGGCATCCTCCAAGCTCTGGTGAATCTTTGGCGAAGTCCTTGCGCATCGTTGTCGAAGTCAAAAACTAGGTCAGGAATCAACATGTCGTGAGGGCCATCCCTCCGTGCATATCCAAATTTCCTCAAAGCTAGGCAAGGGTTGTAGGTAATGCCCCCTCTAATGCCAAGTAATGGAACATTAGGGAACTCTCCACAACGATCGACGATGATGACATTTTCTCTGGACCGAGAACACCAATGTACATCAGAGTGAGTAAGAGTCATCAACCGTTGGGACCACCTTGAGCCTTGGTCATTCTTCAAGACAGATTGTGGAAGGTGCGAAATAAACCACCTTGCAAGGAGAGGAGTACAGCACATGAGAACACCCCTCTTTCTCATTGTTCGTGTGTAAAATGAGTGAAGAATGTCCCCAAGCAATGTTGGTATTGGATTTCTGGATAAGAAGATTTTGACGGCATTGACATCTACCAGCTGGTCAGGATTTGGGAACAAGACCAACCCATAGATAAGGAGTGCCACAATTTCTTCAAAGGCTTGTAGGTCCAATGAATTCCAACATTCTTGTGCCTTCTCAAACAAGAATTTTGCTAAGAATCCTTTGACGCCGCTTCTAGTTTCCCAATGCCCCTTGATGTCAGAAGGCTGTAGATGTAATGCTCGAGCAACATCTTCAGGCTTTGGTTCCTTTTCCGTACCGTTGAAGGGTAGTTGATTAAGGATAGGAATTCTCAGGAGTTGAGAAAATTCCTCCAAAGTGGGTACCAACTGGTAGTCGGGGAAGGTGAAGCAGTGATGAAGAGGGTCAAAGAACTGGAATAGCACTTTCAACATGTCCTCTTCAATGTTGGTGTTGACCAGGCTGAGTAGTCTACCATGTCTTTCACTGAAGGATGAGCTTTCCGGGATCCTTGATGTGAGCTCTTTAGGTTGAGGAGAGATTCTCACAAGGTTAACTTGGATGGTTTTTCTGCGAGGAACTTCCATGACCTACAAAACAAGAACAAAGATGAAGATCTAAACCCTTGAAATGGTTAGTGAATGCATATGATGCTTTATGATGTTTATGATGTATGCACAAAACATATGTACAAGCAATTCACACCACCCTAGTTTCAGGCTTGCATGAGGTTTCATAGGTAAGTACCCTCTTGAGTGTAGTTGGCTTTAAAACCTGTCCTATAAATAGTAACCGGGTTCTAAGGAGCTCAATATCACTGGATTGTTTTCATCGTTCATGGTTTTGGTTTAGCCACTTAACTAGCGACCAAAATATTCCAAGAAAACAACCCTCAATGAGTGTAGTATCGAGTATCTACCAACTTCGGACTGCACCAAAGTCGGTCATCTCACTACCCCTAATAAAAGGCCAAGATGGTCAAGTAAGGTTCTAGGTCATTAGTGCTTAGTGACATCACTCAGCGGCCCCGTACTCTCCTTGATTGAACTCAAGGGTTACCGGTACTCACAAATATGTCGCACTAATATAGCTATTGCTTCGACCGTGTCGGTATACCCTGCACAGTTTCTACAACGTATTGCTATCTATGAATGTTTCCCAAAATCCAGGTGTAGGATTGCAAACCCAAACAAAAGAGCCAAGATATAAAGCAATCAAAACAAACAATTAGTCATGCAAGAGGGTGATCTAAGCCCTAAGGTTACTCCACTTTTAAATTTGTCCCCAGCAGAGTCGCCAGTTCTGTGATACGGTGGGAGAACTGACTATGGTTTTGCGTTTGTTTTCGCAAATGTTTTGGTTGAGCAAGAGTCGCCACCGACTTTTTATTTTATCCTAAGGAAAGGTTAAAAATCACAGCAAAAACCTTTGAGATGTTTTCTTGGGTTTGGGGAGTAGATTATAGAAAGGGAAGGTATTAGCACCCTTTCTATCCATGGTTATCCATGGGCTCTTAGTTACTTGCTTAGATCAACTTGCCTTAATTTTCAATTGTTTGAAATGGTGCTTTGTGTGTGTGGGTTTGAAAAATGTTTTGAAAAGAGGCCAATGTGGTGGCAACCTTTGTAATGATCCATGTTGGGATGTATACAAATATGTATGTCTTTTGAAAAGGTTTTCATTTGTTTTTGAAAGTTGTTTTTGAAAGTGTAGTGATGTGTGGTTTGAAAAGAAGGCAAGTGTTTTGTTTTGCAAGCTTGATTCAAGTAACTAAGAGGTTGTCTACTCCTAAATTTCTCAAAGATTTCTCCTATGTTTTTAACCCTTTTAACAATTTTGTTCCACCATTGCATTTGGTAGACAATCTTGTGTTAGGATGTGAAAGGGACGGGCGCGGGTCATCGTTTAGACCATAATTGCAATGGTGCCAAGTATCTTTGAGCACTTTTCCTTGGAGGGACTTGATCATTTTTTAGGCAACTTTCGAAAGCGTCATCGAGGGACTATGATCATTTGATTGTTTTGTTTTGCCCAAAGAGACCTAACATGCAATATGGCCCATTATTGAAGGCAACAAGTGGAATACCCTAGGAGTGCAAGTGTGATTAGTGTTGTCCATTTTCATGCTTGTTTATCTTTGAAATTAGGTCAAACTATTTTGGTTAATTGATTTTGCATACAAACCCTAATTCTAGCATGGTATAATTAGAAAGCATTAAAGTGCGAAAAATAAAGTTCCTAAGTTATTACAACACAATATGGGAAGGGGGGTACAAATGTTCAAATGGGGGGTATTTTGACAAGGAATTTAAACCTAGACTATTACATCAAATTGGGAATTTACAAGATATTTAATTGCACAAATTAAATAAAATGGAATAAATATGCAAAATGCAAAAGATGTTTTTATATGTATGAAAAAAAAAGTGTTTTTATGTATAAAGGAAACAAAAATAAAAGTATTAATTTTTTGGAGTTTTTTTTATGTATTTTAGGGCAAAACCCTAATTTATTAAATAAAAGGTATTAATTAATTAATATGTACAATATTTACTAGTTATATACAAAAATAAAATAAAATGAAGTATATTTGTTAAAAAGGTATTTTTTTAATGTTAAATATTAATAAAAAATAAAATGTATATATCTTGTATTTTTAACCTAAATATACTAATATATATGTATGCATTTGTATTATTTATCAAATATATTAAATATGTGCAAAATAATAATATTTAATATTTTATAAAAAAAGTATATTTTATATAAAATATTTTCAGAAGATAAAATAAAATAAAAAATGGAAAATAAAATGTGTTTGCATTATTTTAGTATTTTTAAATAAAAGTGTTTATGTATTTATTTATGTACAAACCTATTTAAACAAATAATTGCCTAATAAATACAAAAATGATTAAAAAATATTTTTTTTATATTTTTAATATTATGAGGAAAAATAAATAAGTCAGAACAAAAAAGGAAAAATCAAAAAATGATCAAAATAAGCATAATGGGCTTAGGGGGTGTAAAAGTAACAAAAGGGTGTAAAAAGAAAGTCAACTCAGGCCCAGCCTAAGAAGACTTCATCTTCAACCTCAGAACATGTTTGAACAACCATCCACGCGCGTTTTCTATCTCCCAATTCCTGGACTTTCAAGCAAAACTCACAACATGAAAAATGTAGAGCATTAAAAGACGAATCCAGACATATAAAGAACTTGACTTAACTCTCTAAGATGAGAGAGAATTTCTTCTCCCCCAATTCCTGACCTAGTTTTTGTTCCATGTTCAGACATTAAATTCTCACAGCACACATAATATAAATGAAAACTAATTACATGGGCATGTTCAGGGCTATGAATGTGACATATTTTCTTCACAAACCTAAAGCTAACAATGTCTGGATAGAGAGATACGAGTTCATGAACTTACCTGTTAAATTGGAGTTGTATCTGGTGATGGAGGTGTCTTCAATGCAAGGTGATGATTGGTACAACTTCCTTGATGTCCAGGGATGCTATTCCAAGCTTTACTTTGCTTTGAAACCTAGTGAGTCGTGTTATGGAACTTCAACTGCAAAACAAGAAAATGAAAATGGTGATGTTGCTTGGGAGTGTTACAGGTCGTGTTTGAGGTTTGGGACAGTTTCAAGGGATGATGTGGGATGTGTTTGAGGTGATTTTAGCAAGAATGCATGAAAGGATTGAGCTATGGAACTCAATCTGCAGCAGGACCCCTGTTTTGGCAGTTTGAGGGTGATTCTGTGTTTGAGAGGGTGTTGGAGATGGTTGGCTCGTGTTCTAGCTCAGAATGGATGTTTAAAATATGTTTGACAAGTTTGCTTAAGCCTGTGTTAGCTGAGATGAGAGTTGTGTTATGTTATGTTATGTTTCTTCTTACTTAAGCAACAAAAGGCCAAGTTGAGTTTCTAGCTTGTACAGGCCCCCCTAATGTGCTGCTAACCTTCCCCTTGATCAGTGTGTTTTGTTCATAAACTTGTGCCAAAGAGATTTGCACTGTACTTGCTTGGATTGCTAATTGACATAAAGTTTACTTTTGCAAAAATGGACATTATGCTTTTTCTATTTTGGGACTAAACCTTTATGTAATGCTTGAACACATAGAATATGGTCTTGGCACAATGAGTTTGCATTAAATTTATGAGTGCAAAAGGGATATAGGACCTGTAATCAAGTTGTGCAAGCTGATTTCAAAATGGCCTAGATGTATGAACATGTAACTTGGCCAAATCAAAAGTGAGTTTTTCCCAACTTGCCAAATTCGATTCTCCCTAACCATGAGGTTGTTTGATGAGTTCTTGGACATTTTGGAAAGCTTGGAATGTGTAATACAATCCATCTTTGAAATGCAAATTGAAATTCCAAGTGGAAGTATATGAAAAATGGTCTTGAAGTTAGGCAAAAACCTTGCCTAAAATAGGTCAAATTTTCTCTAAGTTATGAATGGTTTGGTACCCTTGTTCCAAAAAATGTAACTTGAGCTACAAGATTCTTTTGGGAAAACTTTGTGAATCAAAGTTGTATATTTTGCAATAGGCTACAACTTTCATGTTTTGACTTTTTCTTGAATCTAAATGAATCTTGGTGAGAAAGTGGGACAAAGTTAGGAAAAAAATTAGGGTTTTTTCATAACTTCGAAAAATTCTAAGTTATGAAAAATCTTCATTTAAAACCCTAATTTGCAATTCTTGATTTCTTGATGAACAAGTTTCATGATTTGGCATATTTTGATGAAAAATGAATCTTGACACTTGATTTTGACCAAAAAGTCAAAGTTTGACTTTTCAGTATACAGTCAAAATTGATCAATTGACTGGGAAATTCAACTGTCAATCTTGTGTATTTGGGATCTTTTGAACTTGTTGAGCATGTCAAGATAATTCCATGGGGTCCTTGAATCCATATGTGATCTTGGTTTGCCATTGGCTAGGTCAAACAGTCAAAAATTGCCTTTGTGCAGTCAAAACCCTAAAAATGACCATTTTGCCCTTTTGGTGATCTGATCAAATTTCTTGTGGAATTGTGATCCAAAATTGATCAAATGGTCCATGTGAGTTCATAATGTTGATGTGGGTCAATTTTCATGAGATTTGACTGTCAATTGGCCACAGTTGACTTTTTCCCCAATACAGCTGATTTCAAGGTTAATTGTCCAATTGACTGGGCAAAATTTGGGATCAAGACTTGAAACTTGGTATGGATAAACTTGGGAGTCCAACATGAAGCATGAAAGTCATCTTGGGCATCTTAGGTCAAAACATCTTTGTGCAAACACAAACCCTAATTTGGGTCAACAGTGCAAGGAGAAGTCTTGAGCAGAGGAAACCCTAGTTGGATCTTGAACTCCAAGGGTCTTGTGGTGAGAAAATGTTGAGGAAATGGGAGGGCAAATTTTGGGGTACAACACCATGGATAACCATGGATAGAAAGGGTGCTAACACCTTCCCTTTCTATAAATCTACCTCCCGAACTGAGAAACTATCTCATAAGGAATTTTGTTGTGCTTTTGTCCTGTCCATGTTGGAGAAAATAAAAGACGGTGGCGACTCTTGCTTCCGCGACATTTCGCGAACCGGCGTTAAACAGTCAGTTCCAGATCCACCGATCACAACCGGTAACCCTTGAGTTCAATAAAGGAGAGTACGGGGCCGCTGAGTGATGTCACCAAGCACTAATGACCTAGAACCTTACTTGACTATCTTGGCCTTTTATTAGGGGTAGTGAGATGACCGGCTTTGGTGCAGTCCGAAGTTGGTAGATACTCGATACTACACTCATTGAGGGTTGTTTTCTTGGAATATTTTGGTCGCTAGTTAAGTGGCTAAACCAAAACAATGAACATAGAAAACAATCCAATGATATTGAGCTCCTTAGAACCCGGTTGCTATTTATAAGACAGGTTTTTAAGCCAACTACACTCAAGAGGGTACTTACCTATGAAACCCCATGCAAGCCTGAAACTAGGGTTTTGTGTGACTTGCTTGTACATATGTTTGTGCATACATCGTGAACATCATAAAGCATCATATGCATCCACTAACCATTTCAAGGGTTTGGATCTTCATCTTTGTTCTTGTTTTGTAGGTCATGGAAATTCTTTGCAGGAAAACTATCTGTGATCGGTGGATCTGGAACTGACTGTTTTAAAGCTGGTTCGCGAAATGTCGCGGAAGCAAGAGTCGCCACCGTCTTTTATTTTCTCCAAATGGAAAGGACAAAAGCACAGAAAAATTCCTTATAGAGATTGCTCTCGGTTCGGGAGGTAGATTATAGAAAGGGAAGGTGTTAGCACCCTTTCTATCCATGGTTATCCATGGGCTCTTAGATACTTGCTCACTTGTGTTTTCAAAAATGTTTGTTTGCTTTTCAACTGTGGGTTTTAAAAAGTTTCTTTGAAAATTCCAGTTCGACTCTTGTATCTGTCCTCAAGAGTGTTTGAAAAGTTGCTTTCGAAAGCTTTTTGAAAATGTGTTGGTGTGAAAAGTATTTTTTTTGATTTGTTTTGAAATTAGAGCAAGTATCTGCGAGAACCTACCTACCCTAAGGAATTCGTCTGTGTAAATGTCCTTTAAAGTAGTGCCATCCCACCATTGAGAGGTAGGTAGCACCACCGTTGGAGGTGTTCGGGTCAATTCGAGTTTGTAGGTGTTTACCTTGGGTTTTGGTAAACAACCGCTGATCCTCCAAATGGTTACTTATTTGGTTACTCGCAGGATCGATCAGATTGATCCTATGGACATAGGTTGATTTTGAAATTTGGTTAAGTTGGATAAGGCTTTAAATAAAAGGTTTCAAGTAAATTGCATAAAGGAAAGACTTGGTAAAATAAACAAGGCTTTAAGGTAAAGGTTCGACAGGAAATGTAAAGAGAAAAGCAAGTAAAATTCTGGGAAAGTAAATGACTTTAATTGATAAAATTGGTGTTTCACACATACATTTCTCAACAATTCTTTCTCACACGCTGGGTACTCGAATCTAAATGAGTGACTTTGTATAGAATTGTGAACACACGCGAGAAACTACATGTCTACTCCTATTTATACTAAAACATTCCAAGTAACCGTCGGGCAGTTACACTGCTTCGAGATCAATCCACTTGGCACGTTCTCCATGCTCGACGCTCCAGATCCTTGCACGTTTGCACGTAGTAACTGCTGGAAACTGTTTTCCCTCCAAAGCTTTGAATTTCAAACTGCTCCACTCTGGACCATCGAACACTTTCATCAAGAGACGTCTTCGACGAGAAACTCCTTCGACGTCGAAGGCAATCAGCCTTCTTCCTTGGAAGAAATCTTCTAAGTATTTTGCCATCTTTCGACAGACTTAGCCAGTCGAAAGCATCTTTCAGCTTTTAATGGCTGACATCAATCAAAACAAAGGTGTCGAATTTAGGAGCCAACAAATTGCCCCCCAAGAATGCCTTATTTCGACTCTGAAAGAAAAAGGCATTCTTTGAAAACGCCATTCGACACCTGTCTTTCCACGCTTAGTCACAAGTTAACTTGTGCACTTTCTGTTGCTTTTTACCAACTATTGGCAATCCCAAGAAACCATCATTGATTTGATCCTAGGACGTCACTTTCAGTACGGCGTGCAGTACCAAACGTCATTTCAGAATTTGTCATTATGACAAATCCCAAAAACGAGGACGCACGCTGCGTCCCTCTGTTTCTGCAGAAACGGCCAAAACAACAGGAGGCTGCCACGCGTCCCACTAACTCCTGCAGCATTAAATGGCATTTAATGTCCTCGTTATTGGGGATTTTTCCCACTACTATAAATAGCAGTGAATATCCCATTTTGGGACTTTTTACGCCAACTAGCCTTCAAACTTCCTTGTTTTCACATAAGTTTGCTATCTTTGCAGAAAATTCCTCCTCTTTCACTTCATCTTCAACTTCGCTTCAAACTCAACACTACATCCATGGCATCTGGTTCTACTGCCCCTAGTGCTAAAACACCAACTGAACAAGTTAAACCCAAGGTCTTCGTCACTGCTCCGGTAGTGAACTCTACAGGCAAACGAAGGGTTCCTGAACCCTCTGACATCTCCGTTCGCGATGCTTACTCGCGCCACTTGATGATCCCGGTTGGATACTCCAACCAGATCTTCGCAATGTCTGGCCCCATGAATCCAAGCATCTCTGAAGCTCTGAAGATCAAGAGCTATTTCCCAATCGTCGAAAAACTCAAGCCAGTAGCATGCGCCAAGAAAGACGCAGAAGACAACGAAGACCCTACTCGTGAAAAAATCGACCTCCGCTTCTTCAACAGAGGGGTTAGGGTCTTCAGGTCTTGCCCTAATCTGACCTCCGATTATGTTGCTTGGCTAACAAAGTTGGAGAAACATCAAACCTCGATCTGGAAGGATATGGGAATCTTCGACTTAGTGATGCTGTCGAAGACGGGTTTGAACTACTCCCCAGAGATGCTGATAGCTTCACTGTTGTTCTGGGACTACTCCCACTTCACTTTTCATCTTCCATGTGGGATGCTAACCCCCACACTCTTCGATGTGGCAGCTATTACTGGCCTTCGACCAACCGGAGATTACTTCGATCCGGAGGAGATGTCGGAGGACCAAATTGGCTTCTCTGAGACCAAGCCAACATACACCACTTTCATCAACCATTTTCACGACAGGTCGACGGATACAGTGTCGGATGTCGAACACATAGCGTTTCTAGCCTTATGGCTAACTCGCTTTGTGTTTTGCTCGAAGTCTCTGCAGGTGACCAAAAAGATGGTCACTCTTGCTACCCAACTGCATCACCGCCAAAACATCTGTTTGGCAGAACTGATTCTGGCCAGTCTTTATGACTCGATCAGCAATGGGGCCACTCTTCTGAAACATATCGAGGACAGGGCCAGTTTGCTACTCGCTGGGCCTTTTTGGCTACTTCAACTGTGGCTCAATGCCACTTTCGAATCTTTCTTGCCCAAGAGGATTCAGATAAATGAACAAGCTCCAGCGATAGCGAATAGACGCATCGAAGGAATCAGGCTGGCTCTGCTGACACCTGTGGAAGATGGGCTGGAGTTTCAACAAACCTTCACTAACTTCGTTCTGATGTTCGCTCGAAGGAAGGAATTTGTTTCAACTATGGCTCCATTTGCTCAACGGAGGGTGGGGCCAGCATGGTTCACAAGGCCACATCCAAAGGAGTCGAGTGGTCCCAATGTCGATGAGCATTCAGTACTTTGGGAGGCGTTCCTTACCCCAAGGATCATGCCTCTTCGATTCAAGAGCTCAAAGACTCATTTGAGTCTGATTGCCTATCAACCAAATCTGGTATCTCGCCAGTTTGGTATTATCCAAACCCTGCCTTCTCCGATTTTTCAAAGAGAGAAGTCAATGTTGTACTTCTGCAACGATTATACAGAAGAAGCTGCCATCAAGCATATCGGAAGATATGCTGGTCGAACAATCCTCTCGCTGTTTGACTACCAGCTTAATTTCCTTTGCTCACCATCCTTCGAGGAGTGGTGGAGAAGCTATTATGCTGAGTACTTCTTCGACGAGAAGGACTTCATGGCTGAGTTGCAGAAGTCTTTTGTCCTTGTGTTGGACAAAGTAAAGAAATGTAAGCTCATGCTCTCACATTACTTTTTGTCTTTCTCTTCGACTGCTAACCTGTTAACTTTGCTTTTGCTTTCAGTTGTTCGAAAGCCTGTAGCCAAGAAGGCTACAGAAGGTCAACAGGGAGGAGCCCCTTCAACAAAGCCTCCACCGCCGGCGAAGACTATAGCACCGACGAAGACCACAGGCAACCAACAGGGGGAAGGCTCTTCGAAGAGGCCTCCTATATCGGTAACCAGATTTTCTTCATTTTTCTTCTGGCTTTCGATTTTGATTTTCGATGCAATTATCCAATCGAATTCCTATTGGTTTTCTAGGCACCTTCGCCCAAGAAACGGCCAGGACTGGTGGTCGAATCTGGGAGTGATGACGAAAGCGATTCTCCTCCTGCCCCCTTAAAGAGGCGAAAGTTAACGAAGGATGCTTCTGTTCCTGCTCCTGCTCCTGAAGGTCGAACCGTCAGAATAAAGGTTGCTGTGAGAAAGCCTAGGCCACCTCCAGTGATCATCGAAGAGCCAACTAAGGAGGAACTGAACGCTCTTCTTACCAAGCCTGTCGAAAGTGACAATTCCAGCCCTGGGGCTGAAGTTAATCCACAGGTAATCCCTTAGACCTTTTTTATAACTTAGGCATAAATACCCGTATTCGATTGTGTCTCTTTCGACATCTGACGATTTGTCTTCTTTCCCTTTTCAGGATACTACTGAAAGTTCTCCACCAAGGACCTCGGAAACGCTGGAATCTGCTGAACTTAGCAGGCCTCAGGAAAAAGACTTGGGCAATGACGAAGCCCATACTGAGAATGAGGCCAATGCTGAAACAGTGGAGAAAACAACAGAGGAACCTATGGTGGAGGAACCACAGCCAGTGGAGGAACAATAGCCAGAAACAGTTCAGGTGGTGGACTTGTCAGAAGAGAATCAAGAAGAAAGAGATCAAGGCAATGATGTCGAAGAAAATCAAAATGATGCCGAAGAAGAGAACCAGGGTGGTACTGGCGAAGGACACCAGGGTGACGCTAGTGAAGAGCCACAAAATGAAGCTGGCGAAGGACCCCAGGGTGATGCTAACGAAGAACCACAAGTCGATGCTGGTACTGCCTCAGTCAGAGTCGAAGAGCAACCAGTCGAGGCACTTAGCACTCAAGAACCTCAAACCCAAGATAACACTATTGCAAGGGTTACCTCCTCGAAGCACAGGTCAAAAGAGGACTTGGAACTCTTGAAACAGACTGATCCTGTTAGCTACCTCAATGCAATCATCGAGAGTAAGAGTTCGTCTGACACTAGTCAGGAAATTCCTACCCTGTCGGGGAAGTCTACTGAAACTTCTCCTCTTGATGATGCATTGGCGAAGGTTAAGGCCCAGTTCTTCAAGAGGGACTTGATGAAGACTTTAGAGGGGGACCCCACTGCTCCATCATGCTTAAAAGAGGTCTTGAATGCTGTCGACTTCGAAGCTGTAGCCCCAGAAATCTCAGACTTGATCATGGAGTTACACTCTATGATTGATCAGGTCTCAGCGGATTACAGGCGCCAAAGAGGTTTTAACAGTCAGCTCGAGGTGTTGTATGGCAGAAGCTCCTCTGCGTGGACTGCTGTCTCAGATTCGACTTCTCGAATTGCTGAGTTGTCGAAACAAAAAGCGTCTGCACAGGAAAGAGTTGATGCCATTGATCGAGAGAATGTTTCCTTCCGGGCACAAATCGCAGAAATAGAGGCGAAGATAAACGCCAACACTGTACTCAAGGAGGAAATTCTTTCGACCATCTCAGACACTGAGAGCCAGACTGAGATCAAACAAGGCCTGGAATTCGCTGAGAAGGCCCAAAGCCTCGACGCTCAAATTGCCAAACTAGTGCAAGAAAACTCCTGGTGCAAGAAGAGGTTGGAGCTGCAGTACGCCAAGTATCTCCGACTCAAGAATTCTCTTACCTTTTGATTGATTCTCTTTTGTAACCATCTTCTGTAATCGTTATTCGACAACAATTGCCATCTTGGCTGAAATTAATAAAATTTCCATTTTGGCATTTTTTATGGTTAATTTAGACTTGCTCTTTTATTATTTTATTTTTATCTCTTGAAGTATAGGTTTGTATTTTTTCAAATATTTACCATTTACTCTCAAGAGCCTTTTATCTCCACTTAACTCTTCGACTTCATAGGCTCCACCAGAAAAAGTTTGGATAACTCTGAAGGGTCCTTCCCATTTGGGTGACCATTTCCCCATGCTTCGATCCCTTCGATCCATGGGAAGAATTACCTTCCAAACTAGTTCTTCAGGCAAAAATACCTTAGGTTTTACCTTTTTATTATAAGAGTCTTCTACTCTTTTCTTCTGAAGCCTGAGTAAGTCGAGAGCGCGTAATCTCTCTTCGTCTAAATCCACCAGTTCATCTAACATCATGTTCCAATAAACTTCAGAAGGAATATCATAATGCCTCTGAACCCTTGCAGATTGAAGACAAATTTCTGCTGGCAACACTGCATCATGGCCAAAAGTTAGCCTATATGGTGTTGTCCCAGTGGCTTCTTTTGGGGACGTTCGACAAGCCCATAAAATCTGGTCTAACATCTTATGCCAATTCTTCGGCTTCTTCCCAACATGTTTCTTTATCAAGCCAATCACCACTTTGTTAGCTGCTTCGACTTGACCATTCGCCTGTGCATAATAAGGCGTGGATGTTAGGAGTTTGAAACCTGTTTCCTGAGCAAATTCCTGCATCTTTCGACCAGTGAAAACTGACCCTTGATCAGTTGTTATTGTCTCAGGAATTCCATATCTAAAGATAATGTTCTTTTGAATAAATTCAATGAAATTTTCTTGGTCCACATTGACTAAAGGGATAGCTTCGATCCACTTAGTAAAATAATCAATGCCTACCAATATGTATTTCTGACTCTTTGATGATGCTGGTCGAATCTCTCCAATAAGATCCAACGCCCATCCTCTAAAGGGCCAAGGCTTCACTATCGAGTGAAGTTCGCTTGCTGGTACATGTTGGATGCCTGTATGAACTTGACACTCTTGGCAACCTTTGGCGAACTCAACACAATCTTTCAGCATAGTGGGCCAATATAGTCCTTGTCGAAACAACAACCATTTCATTTTATGGCCTGCTTGGTGAGCCCCACATGCCCCAGCATGCGTAGTCGAAAGGGCTATGTATGCTTCAGTTTCACTTAAACATTTCAGCAACACCCCTTCAGGCGTCTTCTTAAATAACTCGTTACCCATGAGTACAAAACTCAACGCCCTGTATTTTGTTTTTCGTTCTGTCGAAGCTCCTGGATTTTGAAGATAGTCTACAATGGGTTTCCTCCAATCTTGCTCTGACAAATTATCAATGAACGAAATCTCGAAGTTTGAGTGATCAGCATATCCTAGCCTCGTCGATTCCAAGTCTGATGGTGATAGACAAGTTGCTTTTATCTTTTCTCGAACTTCGATTGCTCTTTGTAACTTCGTTTTTGAAATCTTATACCCAGATGCAATTTGTGCCAAGTCATTGGCTATTTGATTTTCGACTCTGGGTATGTGTCGAATATTGATCGTTTCAAATTGTTTCAATAAACGATTTGCTATCACAAAGTACATAATGAGATTCTCCCTTATGCATTTATATTCCTTTGTGACTTGCTTGATGACTAACTCTGAGTCTCCCATTATTTCGACTCGAGTTGCCCCCAATTCCAACAATATCTCAAGGCCAGTAATTAGAGCTTCATACTCAGCCTCATTGTTCGAACAAGAACCTGCTATTTTGTACTTGAATGTTGTTGGAATTTTATCTGGAGAAACAATCAAGACTCCTACCCCTGTTCCATCTTTATGGCTGGAACCATCGAAGTAGAATTTCCAAGGTTCTATCTCCACATAATTAATATCCTCGACTTGAATTGAGTGGTCGACTATGAAATCTGCAACCACTTGTCCTTTTACTGCCTTAAGAGGCATAAAGGTCAAGGAGTATTCAGTCAATGCTAATGCCCATTTGCCAATTCGACTATGCAAGATAGGTTTTGACAACATATATTTGAAAACATCAAAATGAGACGAAACATAAACATCAACTGGTTTTATATATTGCTTGAGTTTTGTACAAGAAAAATACAGACATAGACACAATTTTTCAACTTCGTTGTATCTAGTTTCTGCATCATTCAAAACTCGACTGAGGTAGTAAATGGGTCTTTCGACTCCATTATCATCCTCTTGGGCTAACATACTTCCCAGAGTTTTGTCAGATGCAGCTATGTACAATCTCATACTCCTATTGCTACAAGGAGGCACCAAAATAGGTGGCTTAGTGAGGTACCCTTTGATTTTGTCGAAGGCTTCTTGTTGCTCCTGCCCCCATTCGAACCCCTCTTTATTCAGTCGAAGTAAGGGTGAAAAGGCCTGAGCTTTCCCACTTAGATTCGATATAAACCTCCTTAAGAAATTTATCTTGCCTAAGAGAGATTGCAATTCCTTCTTATTCGATGGCGCTTTCGCTTCCAGAATTGCCTTCGTCTTGTTCTGATTGATTTCGATTCCTTTCTTGTGGACAACGAAGCCCAAGAAATCTCCAGCTTTCACACAGAACGCACACTTCAAAGGGTTCATCTTCAGACCATGTTCTCTCATTCTTTCGAATGATTGTCGAAGGTGGTCAATGTGATTCTTCCTGGAAACAGATTTTATAACAATATCATCAATATAAACTTGCATAAAAGTGTTAATAAAATCATGGAAGATAGTATTCATTGCTCGCTGGTACGTTGCCCCAGCGTTCTTTAGGCCAAAAGGCATCACTACCCATTCGTAAGTGCCTAAGGCCCCAGGGCATCGAAAAGCTGTTTTCGACACATCCTCTTCAGCAATGAATATTTGATTATATCCTGAATAACCATCGAGCATACTCAGGTATTCATAGCCAGCGGCAGAATCGACTAGCATTTCCGCCACAGGCATATGATATTCATCTTTGGGGGTGGCAGCATTCAAATCTCTGAAATCGATGCACACCCTTAATGTGCCATTTTTCTTAATTACTGGCACAATATTTGCAATCCATTCGACATACCTTGTAACACGGATGAATTTGCATTTCAGAAGTCTTTCGACCTCCGTTTTGATTTTCGACAGTATTTCTGGAGCAAAGCGCCTTGGATTTTGCTTGATTGGCTTCTTTCCAGGTTTGATTGGCAACTGAAGTTCTACCAATCCTCTGTCGAGACCAGGCATTTCGTCATAATCCCATGCAAAACAGTCTTTAAACTCTTTCAGCAATTGGATTACTTCCAACCTAAGTTCTGGATCGATTTTGGCGCTGATGTAAGTTGGCCTTTTCTCTGATCCTTCGCCTAAGTTGATTTCTTCTAAAGGGTCTTGTGCTAACATCTTAATGTTGTTCGCCAAGGGATCCTTTTCGAAGCCCAAAGGCTCATCGTCATAGATGGCGTCGAGCCTCTGTTCCTGCATTTCTTCTGGCATGATATCAGGAGGTTTTGGATCGAAATCCTTTCCTGGGCCAACAGCAGATAATTGTTGATCATTGGCCTGTGTGGCCATATACTTTACTTCGGCTTCGAGAGCCGTTATCATCTTGGTTTCGGCCACATAAGCCGAAATTCGCTTCAGAGATTGTGACTCAGTCATTATCACTGAATTCACTTCCCCAACCAGTTGGTTGGATATCAGTTAACCCACTGAAGTCTATGTGGGACAAGTCTTCTCTGTCCCATTGGAAACCATGCTCAGGATGCAGGTATAGGGAACAAAAGGTGTTTGGCGCTGGCGCCATGTCGAAGTCAGGAGTTGGACATGGCCCTATGTGAGCCAAGTTTTTGTCGAAATCTACCACACCCAAGTGATTCACTTCGCCAAGGTAGTAGCTTTGATCTGCCTCTATGTTTTCGACCATCCCATCTGGACGCCATAGCAGCAGTCTTTGGTGCATCGATGAAGGCACAGCGCCTACACCATGAATCCACTCACGGCCTAACAAAAGGTTGTAGTTAGGTTTGGCCGATATGACCATGAACATCGTTGGTCGAAGGATCGACCCAACTTTGATATCTAGTTGGATCACTCCCATGGTGGTCCCAATGCCGCCCTCATAGTTCGACAGGACCATATTGTGAGGTTTAATTTCCTCATCTCTTTTGCCAATCTTCCTTAGCATAGAGTGAGGGATAATATTGATAGTTGCCCCACAATCGACCAATATTTTATTCACAGTAGTCTCTTCGAGCTTGGCCCTTATGAACAAAGGCTTGAGGTGATTCTTCATCGCCTCTGTAGGTGGCTCGAAGAAGCCATTTTGTTCCTCTGTAGTGCCATTGTCCATGACAAAATAGCACACTGGCCTATGTTTGGCCATTTCTTGTTCCACCTCCCAGTCACTTGCTTCGACTTCTACCTGTCGATTGAATTCCCTGGGCAGCACTGAAACAATATTCACCATTATATCCAAAGTATCGTCGGACTCAGCATCGTCTTCGTCTTCGACTTCACTTTGGTTAGGCCAAACTAGCCTGTTGGTAACTGGTTCTCTCTCTAGAGGCTTCCTTTGTTTCCTTTGAGGAACATTCGAACTAGTTTCTGCCTTAGGTTCGTTGGCAGCTTCCCTTTCAGCTTTTCGTCTCCTTTGATATCTCCTCCATTGGGATCGAGACATAGGATTTTTACCCTTGTAGTTGCTGGACACTTGAGCAACTTTAGGTGCAGCAACTTGAGGCTCTTTCTTCTGAGTTAAAGAGGAACCTCTTGGCACATCGAAAGAATGCCATTTCTCTTCATTTGGCCTTTTTCGGCCAGAAGTTTTGTACCAAGTGTCTACTGGTACATTTGTTGGAGGCCTAAAAGTCAATGGCCTCTTGTCTTGATTAGAACCCCTTCTGGGATCATGTCGAAGGTCAGCATTCTCCCTTCTCTTGTTCGCTGCTCTCACGCCTTGAATGTGCTCAGCAGCTTTTTTATCAAAGATCGAACTGCATCTTGGACACAGCATCACCTCTGATTTCTTCTTCTGGCATCTTTGTAAAAAATCTGCCAAGTTTTCGTTTTCCCGTGGGAAAGCCGTCTTATTAGCCTGCTCTTGCCTTATGGCCTCTTCTGATGCTTTAGAGTCAGAAAGCTCGACCATGTTGATATTCATTGTATCTTTAGTAGCAAGAGTTAACTGCTTCATTTGTGTCTCCAGATTCTCCGTCTGGCCTTGAACAGTGGCCAAGTGGGAACTGGGCTTTGATCCAGTTTTTTGTGCTTCAGCAGTCTTCGACTTCGGGTTCTCGACCGCTTTCTGGACAGCCTCAATTGTCTTCCTGGATAAATTTCCAGAAAAACTGCCAAAGATTGGCATGTTGATGTGGTCCTTTGAGACTTCGACCATGGTAATTCCTGGCTTCTTCGACTGGATCCTGGTTGCCTCTATCATGTTCACCTCAGAGGGTTCAGCATAGTGGGCTTCAGCCTTCAGTGGATTTGAGTCGACAGCCATGGGGGATTTGTCTGCAAACTTTAATCTCCCTTCCTCAATAGCGTCTTGCACAAGATTCCTGAAAAGAAAACATTGAGAAGTTTTATGGCCCAAAAAATTATGATATTTGCAAAAACCTCTCTTCTTTCTTTGATCAAGAGGAGGCACTTTTACCCCAGGGGGTACTATCATTTGGCCATCTTTAACTAGCAAGTCGAATATTTCATCACATTTTGTGATGTCAAAACTATAAGTCTTTTTTGGGAACCTATCGTTGGTCCTGTCTGGACCAATGGGATTTTTCCCATTTGAGGGGACTAACTGTTTACAAGAGTATGGTGGCCCTTGTTTTAGTTCTGCTAAATCGACTTCTCCTTCTTCGACAGCTAAAGTATCGTCGAAGGATTCTAGATCTTCCTCATCCATCTCAACGTACGCTATCCTTTCTCTCTTGTGAGTTTTCGTTGCCTTAGCTTTTTCAGCTTTGAGGCGTTCGACCTGTCGAACTCTATCGGCCAGTTGGGCCATGTCTCTTAGGTACTGGGTGTCTAGCTTCTTCCTAATGGAATAATCTAAACCGCCTGCGGCTATTTCGACCAACTCATGTTCTGGCACTTGTGTAAAACATCTCGCCTTGAGCAACCTAAACCTATTCAGATATTCGTCTATAGGTTCAGTGAAACGTCTCTTCACACTGGCCAGTTCTTTCAGGCTTATCTTGGTTTGCCCCATGTAGAATTGTTCATGGAACAATCTTTCCAACTGGGTCCAATGATGGATCGAATTGGGGGGGAGAGTTGTAAACCAAGTAAAAGCGTTCTTGGTTAAAGAACTTGGGAAGTATTTGATCCTTAGGTTTTCGTTATTCGAAATGTCTCCTGCTTCGATCAAGTATCTTGCCACATGCTCGACAGTAGATTCTGTCGTGTCCCCTGAGAACTTAGTAAATTTGGGGACTTTGCATCTAGGAGGTAAATCCGTTTGTAACACGTATTCTGACAATGGAGATGTAAAGTTGGGCCTTCGAAAGCCCATGTTCATCCCATTCTGAGTCACGATCCTTTCGATCATGGTTGCCAGATTGTTTTCCAAACCCATGTTTTGGTATTGGATATGCTGAACCACTTCGTCAGCATTTTGGTTTCTGTTAACTAACCTTACCTCTGGGGCTATTACCCTAGGTTCTTCGACAGGTTGTTCCAACCGTGCCCTAAGGTTTTCTTCGACAGGCTGTTGAGCCTGGTTAATGGTGGTTTCTTCCTCTACAAATATCCCCTGATTTCCCCTTATTTGCGCCCTTTGGGGCTGTCGAATAGGTGGGGGTACTCCAAAGAAATCAGCCAAACGCGTCATTTGCGCTGTAACTTGCTGATTCGATTGAGTAGTGTTTTGTATTAGAGGATTTAGCACTGTACTCAAAGTTTGTGCCAACATTTGCACCATATCATGGTTGCTTTCGTCCATTTGTTGCCTCAAGACTGCTGTCGAGGCATTTGTAAGGCCATGGGCTACTTGGGACGTTCCTCCTAAGAGTTGGGTCCTATTTCTATTCGCCATGCCTACTCCAGAGCCTTGGAGTGGCGAAGAGGCACTCACGAAAGGGTCTGAAAAAGTGGACGCAGCATTCGTCAGGCTTGCCACTTCAGAAGTTGGCATACCATAGAATGGAATAAATCCTGGGGGAACCACAGGCCTTGTGCCTATATTTCCCCTTGGTGGGGGAGTTCCCAAAGGTATTCTGGGGCCTGTTAACGAAGTTATTGGCCCCGTGGTTGTGACCGACACTGCTGGTGTCGAACCAACGTTTGTCGCTTCACTTACGGTCATACTAACCGTTGCTCCCACACTCGTTTGTGGAATTTCGTTATTGTTTGGCGGATTCGCCATCTCTTCCCTCCTTCTGGCAGTATTGTTATCGTTAGTGTATATTCTACCACTTCTCAATAACATACAACTCGAAAAGATGAGATTATTTTCAACAATCAACACACAGTCCCACCAGGTGTGCCAATTTGTTTACCTTGGGTTTTGGTAAACAACCGCTGATCCTCCAAATGGTTACTTATTTGGTTACTCGCAGGATCGATCAGATTGATCCTATGGACATAGGTTGATTTTGAAATTTGGTTAAGTTGGATAAGGCTTTAAATAAAAGGTTTCAAGTAAATTGCATAAAGGAAAGACTTGGTAAAATAAACAAGGCTTTAAGGTAAAGGTTCGACAGGAAATGTAAAGAGAAAAGCAAGTAAAATTCTGGGAAAGTAAATGACTTTAATTGATAAAATTGGTGTTTCACACATACATTTCTCAACAATTCTTTCTCACACGCTGGGTACTCGAATCTAAATGAGTGACTTTGTATAGAATTGTGAACACACGCGAGAAACTACATGTCTACTCCTATTTATACTAAAACATTCCAAGTAACCGTCGGGCAGTTACACTGCTTCGAGATCAATCCACTTGGCACGTTCTCCATGCTCGACGCTCCAGATCCTTGCACGTTTGCACGTAGTAACTGCTGGAAACCGTTTTCCCTCCAAAGCTTTGAATTTCAAACTGCTCCACTCTGGACCATCGAACACTTTCATCAAGAGACGTCTTTGACGAGAAACTCCTTCGACGTCGAAGGCAATCAGCCTTCTTCCTTGGAAGAAATCTTCTAAGTATTTTGCCATCTTTCGACAGACTTAGCCAGTCGAAAGCATCTTTCAGCTTTTAATGGCTGACATCAATCAAAACAAAGGTGTCGAATTTAGGAGCCAACAGTAGGGACATGGTGATCACCAGAGCAATAGGAAGACACCTTAGAAGCTACCCTCATGCCAGGTTCCCGGATCATGAGGACTTACTAAGACATCCTCTACTCGACGATCACCTTTCGAGGCAAGGCAACAGTGAGGCGTACCCTAGGGGTGGTGTGTGATTTGTGTGTCAGATTCATTTATTTTTGTCTTGTCAGGTTATGGGTGATCTATGCGTTTGTTTTTATTTTATCATTCATTCTTGCATGCAATTTATTAGCAGTTAAAAGTTGTGAGAAATATAAAGTTCCTAAACTATTACAAAGGCGCGGGTCCACATCGCCAAATTAAATCCAGGACCCGATTTAACAGAAAATAAAGTAAAGTGCGAAAAATATAAATGTCCAATTTACACGGCTTTGGGAGAATTACATTAATATTATAAGAAATAAAACAAATATGCGAATTAATAAGAAATTAAGAACGAGGGCGTTGGACCCTTTTTTGCAAAATTAAACTAATGAGGAATTGATTAAAATTGAAAGAAAGAAAGAACTTGTTTTTTTTTTGGTATTTTTTAGTATTTTAGGATTTAAGTGGAAAAGAATTAATTAAAATTAAAATAAGATGCAAACCCTAATTCTAGTGGCTTTTAATTTATTAAGAAAATATTAAATTTTAACCTAAATTAACCCTAATTTTTATATACAAATTTAATTATAAAAATAAATAAAATAAATAATATTATTATGAAAGAAAAAATAAAAAGGAATAAAAACATTAAGTAAACCCTATTTCTACATTTTTTTAGATTTTTATTATGAAAATATTAAATTAAACCCTAATTTAAAACTAATTAATCTACATGCAAATTTATTTACAAAATATTAACTAATTAAATATATTTAATTTTTGGTCTTTTCTGATTTTTATGGGTTTTTTATATTTTTGTGAAAATAATTAATTAATTAAACAAATAATGAAAATAAAAATAATGCAAAAGAAAATACTTAAAATAGCAAACCTAGGGGGGTGTCAGTCCCCAATATGGAGGTATAGCCCAAGCAATTCTGGCCCATTTAGCATGGCCTCGTTGACTTTTGCTGGACGCGTGTGATGCATGGACTAGGGTGCATTGTGTTCCTTAGATCTGAGCCTTTGGATTGCTCCTAATATGCACGTGGATGGTTTGATCTGGAGGGCGTATGATGTGCCTTGATGTTGATCCTGCACGTGAATTTTTACTGAAAAACAATATGGGAATATGGAAGACCTGGGGCTCGAACCCAGGTCATATACTTTACCAATAACTACGCCTGCCACTGGATCAAATCACACGCGTGTTAACATATAAGAACGAACAAATAATATAAAAGAAAACCAATGCATTAGTGGACTTTGCGCGCGAGTTTTTAAACTGGCCAATCGTCTAACGCCACGATATCGTCTTCTTCTTCATCCCTGAAATACAAAAACATTAGGCAACGTTTTTCATGGTGTTCTCTTAGGCCAGCTATTAAAAAATAGCGATTAGCCCCAGGGGCTCTATAAATTAGGCGCGAGGGTAGGTTTGAGATCGTCCAGACGCGCTGATTTGAATGGTGGTGGTCTTGAACGCCAATTTTTTCTTATGTGAAAAACCCCAATCTAAGGTCCTGTAAACCCTAAAATTCAATAATGGTGAAATCACATATAGCATGTAATAATCCAATCCAGGCATATGGTTAGTTTCAGAACAAGTTAATTAGTGTGAATGCATCAAGAAAACACAATGAAAATGCCTAAAATATGAAACACGATTATGTATTTTTCATGAAAAAGTTTGAATCCATGGTACCAATTCTGGGCGTTTTGATGAGTGTTTGTGATTGGAAAACGTTCAGTGGACCTTCAGCAAGCCAATGAAACAAAAATCGTTCCTTGAATCGCCCTGCAAAGATGTTTTCAGAATTGAGTTTCTTAACAAAATTTCAAGTTTTGTTTTCCTGGTTTCTCAGCAGCTGCGTGTGTAATGGCACTAGGGTTGTGATCCTTGCATATGTAGTAATGAATTAGGTTAAAAAGAATCATCCAAATCTCTTGCATTCATAGTTTTTGAAAATTGATTTTCAAAGATCTTTTTAATCTTTTTCTATGTGTCTTTGTTCTCAATCATATCAATTCTCTCCAAATCTTTCCATATTGGATCATGCACGAGTTATTGAGTAGATTTTGTGCACAAAAAGATTGAAAAAATTAGGTTAAGCATTTTTCATATATTTAATTTGATTTAAATGAATTATTATAAATAAAAATTCAAATAAATAAATAAAAAATGAATAAAGACTTCCCTTTGGGCCAAGTAGTCGTGCATATGCCTTGGGTGATGAATTGTGGAAGAAAAATGGGCCCATTAGCAATTTTAGGTCATTTGAATCAATGTTGACTTTTCAAAATATCCAAACATTTCCCAACTTCTACAAGGCATAACTTGCTTAATTTTTAAGCTTTGCTCATGTTCTTGGACATTTTGGAAAGGTCTTTGAGTCCTCTAACCAATGCCTTTGGTCCCATGTCATTTTGATTTACCAATCTCAAGTTATGGCCTTTGACTTAAAGTCCCTTTTTGTTGACTTTTGAAAATGACCTATAATGTTGAAATTGATAACTTTTTGTGAGAGCATTTCTTGGACTTGAAGTATGAAGATGAGTTGTAGGAAATGTCTTTCTCTTCAAAATGAGCTTTGGATGGAATTTTTCTGATAATCCATGTGAAAGTTATGCCCTGGTCAATTTACAGTTGACTTTTTTCAGCTGTCCAAATAAGGAAACTTTTGCATCTTGATGATTTCTGAGCCAAATTTTGAGAATCATGATCAAGCATTGATCAAATTATGTTTGTGGCTTCAAAATGAGATGTTGACCAAAAATTTGAACTTTTGACTGCCAAATGACCATTTTGCCCCTACAGTTGACTGTAGTGCAATTAGGGTTTTTGACTGTGCAATTTTGAGCTGAAATCCTTGAAACTTGATATGAGGATGCTTGACCATATTTGTAGGCATGTGAGACTTGATTGGACCTTTGGAAACTTCATTTTCTTGATCAGAACAAAAACCCTAGTTTTGACTGTTTAGGAGACCCTTGCACTGTGCAACCCTTGGGGAACTTTGAAGTTTTGACTTGGCAATTTCTTGGAGAATATGGGAGGGAAAATTTTGGGGTACAACAGTTGCCCCTGTTCAATCTTCTTAGACCTGAGGATGCAGATTGGCTGACGTGCCTTTCGTAATCCGAGGGTAGAAGATGATTGAACACTAGAGTGCCCAGAAATTTGCGCTCACATAGTAGCAGTGATAATGGGAATGGGCTTATAGATGCCATTTAGAGAGATGCTAGAAGGTGGATGGGCTTATAGATGCCATCTGGATGTTGATCGCATAAGAGATTCCTTAGCGAGAACTTGTGTACCTGCAAAAGAAAAATGAGTACCTGGCATGTTGCAGGAGCTGGTTTTCAGATGCTTTGGATAGATGTGTCCTGATTGGTTACAGGAGCTGGATCTTTGAATTCTTCAGACGTGCCCTGGCGAGATACAGGAATCGGATCTGGTAATGCTAGTCTTCAACGGATACACCCTGGCAAGATTCAGGTATCGGATCCTCGAACTCTTCAGACACACCCTGGCAAGATACAGGAATCGGATCTGGTATTGCTAGTCTTCAACGGATACACCCTGGCAAGATTCAGGTATCGGATCCTCGAACTCTTCAGACACACCCTGGCAAGATACAGGAATCGGATCTGGTAATGCTAGTCTTCAACGGATACACCCTGGCAAGATTCAGGTATCGGATCCTCGAACTCTTCAGACACACCCTGGCAAGATACAGGAATCGGATCTGGTAATGCTAGTCTTCAACGGATACACCCTGGTAAGATTCAGGTATCAGATCCTCGAACTCTTCAGACACACCCTGGCAAGATACAGGAATCGGATCTGGTAATGCTAGTCTTCAACGGATACACCCTGGCAAGATTCAGGTATCGGATCCTCGAACTCTTCAGACACACCCTGGCAAGATACAGGAATCGGATCTGGTAATGCTAGTCTTCAACGGATACACCCTGGCAAGATTCAGGTATCGGATCCTCGAACTCTTCAGACACACCCTAGCAAGATACAGGAATCGGATTTGGTAATGCTAGTCTTCAACGGATACACCCTGGCAAGATTCAGGTATCGGATCCTCGAACTCTTCAGACACACCCTGGCAAGATACAAGAATCGGATCTGGTAATGCTAGTCTTCAACGGATACACCCTGGCAAGATTCAGGTATCGGATCCTCGAACTCTTCAGACACACCCTGGCAAGATACAGGAATCGGATCTGGTAATGCTAGTCTTCAACGGATACACCCTGGCAAGATTCAGGTATCGGATCCTCGAACTCTTCAGACACACCCTGGCAAGATACAGGAATCGGATCTTGTAATTGGTCATCAACAGATACACCCTGGCAAGATTCAGGTATCGGATCCTCGAACTCTTCAGACACACCCTGGCAAGATACATGAATCGGATCTGGTAATGCTAGTCTTCAACGGATACACCCTGGCAAGATTCAGGTATCGGATCCTCGAACTCTTCAGACACACCCTGGCAAGATACAGGAACCGGATCTGGTAATGCTAGTCTTCAACGGATACACCCTGGCAAGATTCAGGTATCGGATCCTCGAACTCTTCAGACACACCCTGGCAAGATACAGGAATCGGATCTTGTAATTGGTCATCAACAGATACACCCTGGCAAGATTCAGGAATCGGATCTTTAGTTGCGACCATTGATGGTAATCATTTTTGTATTTTTGTCCTGAAAAGACAAGCGTTAGTTGTATGCGATGTCATGTGGTATGACATGCGAGATGCTCTCTGAATACGTGAGATTGTATGTTCATGATGCGTATATGCATGCTATAATGTATGAAGATGTTTATGAATGTATTTTTCGTCTAGGAAAGTAAATCCTTGACGGGTGCCGGGAAGTCACTCCTGGGCTGATGTTGAAGAATAGATTTTGCTTCCGCCGGGGATGATAGTTGCCAGAATACCGGTAGGAGAAGATGACTCCGTTGGGGAATAAACTTTGGCAAAGGGAAGATTCTGCGGGGAGAAAAGTACTCTAGCGACCATGCTGGGGAGTGATACTCTGTGGGGAGAGACGTACTTTGTTGAGTGTTGATAATAGCTTGCTGGGGATATCTTTGCTGTATTGGAAGCGTTGATAGACTTCGCTGGGGGTAAAGAGATTTCGTCGGGGACGCTCTTTCCATGGCTTTTGGCTGAGGATAACCCAGTTATATCCTGCTAAGGAAATAACTCTCTGAATAAAGCCGGACGACGCGTTCGTGCTCTGCGAGTATAAGCCTCCAGAATCTACTGGGGATAAGCTTGCTGCTTGAGGAGATGGATTCCAACCTTCCTGGGGGACTGGGTTGGACTCTCCTGGGGAAGTTTTGAACTGCGGGGGAAGTGATTCCTATGAATGTTTGATATGCCGCCGGGGAACAATTTTTAGGTCAAGACTGCCGGGGATGCTTGTTAAGAATATATGTATTGCTGCTGGGGAATGTTGCTATCTGCTAGAGGATACCCAACTTCCTTAAGATTTGATAGTATAGCTTGGAGAGTATATTGACTGCTGACTTATTCTCTGGGGAATTAAGATGTACCGGTTATGTTCTTTAGCCGAACCTACCTTGATACCTTGGAGGACAGAACAATTAGATTGCTTAGACAATTCTTTATTGCCCCTGTTTCTAATGTTACCTGTAATAAATCCTTTGTTTCGTATGCAAATATTTATGAGTTAGCAAATTATTGTCAATGCATATATCACAAATTGAACCTTGGACGTTCTTCGCAAAACAAAACAGAAAAAGAAAAACAATTGGCACTTTTTAACTGAAAAATATTTTTGTATTGATTTTTGAATGGCCTGTAAATAGGCGTTTTGCGTACAAGAGGCTGACGTCCTAGTAAGAGAACGCCGCCGAACAAAAGAATTTATACCAATTTGTACAAAAGAAAATAAAACAGCTGTGTGAAATGGATGATCCACTGGGTTTCAACTCTGCTATTGCCTTTATAACTCCGAGCGTCTCATCACTTGATGACCTTGGTTGAAGGTGAAGCTGACTGATCGATGCCGTCTGAACTTGATGTAGATACCGGATTCTGGATGCAAAGTGATCAATGAGACATAGTATTACGCTTTATCCCTAATTTTTGCCTGGACCGCCCTTTCGGGTTTTCAGTCCACCGGGATACCCATTTTTGCCCAAGCTGCCTTTTCAGGTTTTTGACTTGCCGAGTGTACAGATTTTTTCATTTCATCCCTTCATTTTGCCCGAACCCTTTTGGTTCGACGGGAAGCCCTAATTTTTGCCTAGGCATGTCAGCCTAGCGGGTCTTTTTTCATGCGTAGTATCTTTTTACTATGTCTGCATTGGCGGGGTGAGGAAGGTCGTCACCATCCATGTTGGTCAATATCATGGCTCCTCCTGAGAACACATGCTTAACCACAAATGGCCCTTCGTACGTAGGGGTCCATTTGCCCCTTGGATCACTCTGAGGAAGGATGATTCGTTTGATTACCAGATCCCCAACTTGATATTCCTGTGGTCTGACCTTTTTTTTAAATGCCCTGATCAACCGTTTCTGATACGTCTGACCATGACAGATAGCAGCAAGTCTCTTTTCATCAATGAGGTTGAGCTGATCAAGTCGTGTCTGGATCCAATCATCTTCGTTCAGATTTGCATCCTTCATTATCCGGAGAGAGGGTATTTGCACTTCAATCGGCAAGACTGCCTCCATACCATAAACTAAGGAGAAAGGAGTTGCCCCGGTTGACGTCCTGGCTGAGGTACGGTACCCATGTAGAGCGAACGGTAACATCTCGTGCCAATCTATATAAGTCACTGTCATCTTCTGCACGATTTTCTTGATGTTCTTATTTGCTGCTTCTACAGCCCCATTCATCTTCGGTCTGTAAGGAGAAGAATTGTGGTGCTGTATTTTGAACTGTTCGCAGAGCTCAGCGATCATCTTATTATTTAGATTGGTACCGTTGTCTGTAATAATTCTCTCTGGGACGCCGTACCGACAGATCAGGTTATGCCGAATGAACCGTGCCACAACAGTCTTGGTTACCGTAGCATAGGATGCTGCCTCGACCCACTTCGTAAAATAATTAATCGCCACTAGGATGAAGCGATGCCCATTAGATGCCGTAGGTTTAATCTCGCCGATCATGTCTATGCCCTACATTACAAACGGCCAAGGCGCAGTCAGAACATTCAGGGGAACTAGAGGAACATGCACCTTGTCTGCGTAAATCTGGCACTTATGACATGTCCTAGAATGTTGGTAACAGTCAGCTTCCATTGTGGACCAGTAATATCCTTCCCGTAGGATTTTCTTAGCCATAGTGTGCCCACTGGAATGTGTACCAAAGGTCCCTTCATGTAGCTCTTCCATGATTCTTTCTGCTTCAGTTTTATCCACACAACGCAGTAAGGTTGAATCATGGTTTCGCTTGTACAAGATGCCGTTGCTAAGGAAGAACTTTGCTGCGAATCTCCTCAGGAATTTCTTATCATTGACAGAGGCACCTTCAGGGTATTCCTGAGCTTCCAAATATCTCTTCACTTCATGGTACCAAGGCTTCTCAGTCACCAATTCAGTCTCGAGATCGCAACAGTATGCCGGTTCGTCCAATTTCCAGATGATGATCCGGGGAGCCTCATTGTCCCATTTGACCTTGAACATAGAAGACATTGTAGCTAACGCGTCCGCCAGCTGATTCTCTTCTCTTGGAAAGTGCTCAAAGGTTATCTCTGTGAAGTGGGGAATCAAGGTCAACACACATTCTCTGTAAGGAATAAGGTTCGGATGTTTCGTATCCCACTCTCCTTTGATCTGATTGATCACAAGAGCGGAATCTCCGAAGACACTCAGAAACTTAATCCTTAGGTCGATCGCAGCTTGAAGACCCATGATGCACGCCTCATACTCCGCCATGTTGTTGGTACAGTTGAAACATAGCCGGGCAGTGAGTGGAGTATGAGTACCTTGAGGAGATATGATTATGGCGCCGATACCATTTCCCAAAGCGTTGGAGGCTCCGTCAAAGTGCATAGACCATCGGGATCCCGGTTCAGGTCCTTCATCCGGTCCAGGTACTTCACAGTCAGTTACTATCATGATGCTTTCATCCGGAAACTCGAAGTTCATTGACTGATAGTCATCTAAGGCCTGATGTGCCAAGTGGTCTGCCAATACACTTCCCTTGATGGCTTTATGGGTTGTATACTGAATGTCGTATTCCGTCAAGATCATTTTCCATCTTGCAATTCTCCCAGACAGAGCAGGCTTTTCGAATATGTACTTTATAGGATCCATTTTTGAGATCAACAAAGTGGTATGAGTCAGCATATACTGTCTCAGCCGGCGAGCAGCCCATACCAAAGCGCAGCAAGTTTTCTCAAGCAGTGAGTATCGGGTCTCACAGTCGGTAAACTTTTTGCTAAGGTAATAAATGGCATGCTCTTTTCGGCCAGACTCGTCATGCTGCCCCAGCACACACCCCATTGAATTGTCAAGCACTGTTAGATATAGTATCAGAGGTCTCCCCTCAACCGGTGGCATAAGGATGGGCGGTTCTTGGAGATACTCTTTGATTCTGTCGAAAGTAGCCTGACATTCATCGTTCCAACGTACTACCTGATCTTTCTTCAGCAGCTTGAAGATTGGCTCACAGGTAGCAGTCAGATGTGAGATGAATCGAGCAATGTAATTCAGGCGTCCTAAAAAGCCTCTGACTTCCTTCTCTGTCTTAGGAACTGGCATCTCTTGAATAGCTTTGACCTTAGTAGGGTCCACTTGAATACCCTTGTCACTTACCACGAAGCCTAGCAATTTCCCAGATCTTACCCCGAAGGTGCACTTGTCCGGGTTCAATCTCAGCTTGTATAGTTTCAACCGGTCAAATAACTTCTGCAGATGATCTAGGTGCTCTTCCTCAGTCTGGGACCTTGCGATCATGTCGTCCACATACACTTCTATCTCATGATGGATCATGTCATGGAATAAAGCAACCATGGCGCGTTGGTAGGTTGCCCCAGCGTTCTTTAGTCCAAATGGCATGACCTTGTAACAGAAGGTGCCCCACTGAGTAACAAATGTAGTCTTTTCCATGTCTTCAGGTGCCATCTTGATCTGATTGTAACCTGAGAAACCATTCATGAAAGAGAATACCTTATGCTGAGCTGTATTATCAACAAGGACATCAATGTGAGGTAAGGGGAAGTCATCCTTGGGGCTGGCCCTGTTCAGATCCCTGTAGTCGACACACATTCTGACCTTACCGTCCTTCTTTGGTACCGGCACCACATTAGCAACCCACTGAGGGTAAGAAGTTACTGCAAGGAACCCAGCGTCAAACTGTTTCATAACCTCGGCTTTAATCTTCTCAGACATCTCTGGACGCATACGACGGATCTTTTGCTTAACCGGAGGGCAGTCTTCCTTAGTTGGCAAGTGATGGACCACAATATCGGTATCCAACCCGGGCATGTCTTCGTAGGACCAGGCAAAGATCTCCATATAATCATGTAACAACTTGGTTAACCGTTGCTTCACGCTGAGCTCTAGGTTAGCACCAATCTTTACCTCTTTCTTGTCTTCTTCGGTACCCGGGTTGATTGTTTCCACTGGCTCTTCATGGGGTTGAATTGCCCTATCTTCCTGAAGTAACAGTCTTGCAAGTTCGCCAGGCACTTCGCAATCATCTTCACCTTCGTCTTCGGCTGAGTTGATCGAATTTTCGAAGTCATAACTGGTAGTAGCAGAGTCGTTACCAGTGAGATCCAGAGTGGATTGAAACCTGTATGAGTGAGTGTGTGTGTAAATACAGCTGTTTTGAAATATATGTAAAGGAAAGAAAGACAGGAAAGGAGCACAAGATTTGTAATGCGAGAAAACGTCCAAGATTTTCATTCATGATATATGAAATGACAATTTATATGCCCTCACAAATGAAACCACGGTGCCTCGGGTAAGACACCGGGCCATAAAGTTCAATTTATTGTTTATTACAGATAACGAAACAAAGAAATTTATTACTTAGTAACAAGAGAAACAGGTAAGTTGTCCTTTGCACTCCAATTGTTAAGTCCACTGCCGGTTGCCGGGTAAATCCAGCTATCAAACTCAGCTTCATCCACTTCGTCTTCGTCCCCAACAACATTCACTCCATGAGCAGGCAGGGGAGCTGTCACTACATTAGGCTTCTCAGATGCCTCAAACTGTACCTCCTTGGCATCAATAAGATCCTGCAGCTTGTTCCTTAATGCCCAACAGTCGTCAGTGGCATGCCCCGAGCTATCAGAATGATAAGCACAACGAGCATTCGGATTGTACTTAGGAGATGTAGTATTTGCAACCCTCGGAGCCTCTCTGACGGTTACCAAGTTGGTTGAGAGCAACTGTGGTAAGATCTGCGACAAAGTCATACTCAAACGGGTGAATTCCCTTATGGGTCTCTCAGCCCTTGGTTGGTTAGCTTGCCGAGGAGCGGTTGCAGGCTTGGCAATCATTAATGCACTGACAGATTGATGGTGCTCTGGTTTATCCTGCCTTCTAGGCCCATACACCGCACTGGCCTCCTTCTTGTAGGGTTTCTTCTCAGAGCTAGACGATTCACCCTTCGGAATCTTTCCAGACTTCAGCCCAGCCTCAATTCTCTCTCCAGTCAGAATTAGATCAGTGAACCCGACAGACGAATTCCCGATGAGATGGTTGAAAAATGGCCCAGATAGGGTCCCCAAGAACATGTCTACCAACTCCCGATCAGTCAGCGGTGGCTGCACCCTGCCAGCCAGGTCTCTCCACTTCTGAGCGTACTCCTTAAAACCTTCACTTGAACCTAACGACATACCCTGGAGTTGGGTACGTGTAGGGGCAAGGTCGGCATTATATTGATACTGCTTATAGAAAGCAGTAGCCAACTCCTCCCAGTTACGAACTTTGGTCCCATCCAGCTGATAGAACCATTCGAGATGAGTCCCTGAAAGACTCTCCTGGAAGAAGTGGATCCACAAATTCTTGTCCGCCGAGTACGGTTGAATTTTTCGAACATAGGACCTGAGATGTATCTTGGGACAAGACGCCCCGTCATACTTAGAGAAGGATGGTGCTTTGAACTTGTGAGGGATAATCACACCAGTAGACAAACCCAGATCTCCGAAATCCAGCCCAGGTACCTGTTGTATTTCCATGGCATTCTGTTTACCAGGGTATTTGGTAAACAACCGCTGATCCTCCAAATGGTTACTTATTTGGTTACTCGCAGGATCGATCAGATTGATCCTAGGACATAGGTTGATTTTGAAGTTTTGATTAAATTGGATATTAGTTAAATGACAATAAAATAAAGAGGCTTTAAATAAATTGCATGAAGAAAGGACTTGGTAAAATAAATAAGGCTTTAAATGAAAAGGTTCGACAGGAGAGTAAAGAAGAAAGCAAATAAATTTCTGGGAAAGTAAATGACTTTGATTAATAAAGTTGGTGTTTCACACATACATTTCTCAACAATTCTTTCTCACACACTGGGTACTCGAATCTATATGAGTGACTTTGTATAGAATTGTGAACACACGCGAGAAACTACATGACTACTACTATTTATACTAAAACATCCCAAGTAACCGTCGGGCAGTTACACTGCTTCGAGATGATTCCACTTGGCACGTTCTCAACGTTCGACGCTCCAGATCTTCGCACGTCGCACTTGGTAACCGCTGGAAACCGTTTTCCCTCCAAACGCTTGAATTTCAAACTGCTCCACTCTGAACCATCGAACAACTTCGTCGAGAAGCATCTTCGACGAGAAACTCCCTCGACGTTGAAGGCAACCTACTTCTCCCTTGGAAGAAATCTTTTAAGTACTTTGCCATCTTTTGTTGGGCATTTCGACAGACCTAGCTAGTCGAAAACATCCTTCAGCTTTTAATGGCTGACATTAATAAAACAAAGGTGTCGAATTTAGGAGCCAACAAATTGCCCCCCAAGAATGCCTTATTTCGACTCTGAAAGAAAAAGGCATTCTTTGAAACGCCATTCGACACCTGTCTTTTCACGCTTAGTCACAAATTAAATTGTGCACTTTTCGTTGTCTTCTACCAACCACTGGCAATCCCAAGAAAACCATCATTTATCCGTACCTAAGACGTCACTTCAGTACGGTGTGCAGTGCCAAACGTCATTTCAGAATTTGTCATTATGACAATTCCCAAAAACGAGGACGCACGCTGCGTCCCTCTATTTCTGCAGAACGGCTAAAACAACAGGGGGATGCCACGTGTCCCACTATCTCCTGCAACATTAAATGGAATTTAATGTCCTCGGTTTTGGGGAATTTCCCCCACTACTATAAATAGCAGTAAGTGCCCCATTGTGGGACTTTTTACGCCATCTAGCTTTCAGACTTCTCTATTTTCATACAAACTTGTCATCTTTGCAAAAACCTTTCCTCCTTCACTTCGTCTTCAACCTCACCATTAACAATGGCATCTGGTTCCAATGCTCCCAGCGCTACCGTACCATCTGGAAACGTCAAACCTAAGGTTTTCGTCACCGCTCCAGTAGTAACTTCTACGGGCCAACGAAGGGTCCCTGAACCCTTGGACATCGCCGTACGTGATGCTTACTCACACCACCTTATGATCCCGGTTGGATATTCCAACCAGATCTTTGCTATGTCTGGCCCCTTGTATCCAAGTATTGCTGAGGCCATGAAGATCAAGAGTTATTTTCCGGTAGTTGAGAAACTCAAACCGGTTGCATGCGCCAAGAAAGATGCAGAGGATAATGAAGAACCTGCTAAAGAGAAAATCGACCTTCGTTTCTTCAACAAAGGTGTTAGGGCTTTCAGGTCTGGCCCTAGCCTTACTCCTGATTACGTTGCTTGGCTGGAAAAGATGGAGAAACGCCAAGCTTCGATCTGGAAAGATATGAGGGTTTTTCGACCTGGTGATGCTGTCGAAGACAGGTTTGAACTATTCTCCGGAGATGTTGATAGCTTCTCTACTTTTCTGGGACTACTCCCACTTTACTTTCCATCTTCCCTGTGGGATGCTGACTCCTACACTCTTCGATGTGGCCGCTATCACTGGCCTTCGACCCACCGGGGACTACTTCGATCCGGAGGAGATGTCGGAGGATCAAATTGGATTCTCTGCCACCAAACCAACCTATACCACCTTCATCAATCACTACCACGACAGGTCGACAGATGTTGTGTCGGATGTCGAACACATAGCGTTTCTAGCCTTATGGCTGACTCGCTTTGTATTTTGCTCGAAGTCCTTACAGGTGACCAAGAAGATGGTCACTCTCGCCACTCAACTCCATCATGGCCAAAATATCTGTTTGGCAGAATTGATTTTGGCTAGCCTCTATGATTCGATTAGTAATGGGGCAACTCTTCTAAAAATTATCGAGAACAGGGCCAGTTTGCTACTTGCTGGGCCTTTTTGGCTGCTCCAACTATGGCTCAATGCCACCTATGAATCTTTCTTGCCTAAGAAGGTTCAAATAAATGAGCAGGCTCCAGAGATAGCGAACAGACGCGTCGAAGGAACCAGACTGGCTCTGTTGACGCCTATGGAAGATGGACTGGAGTTTCAGCAAACTTTCACCAACTTCGTTCTGATGTTTGCTCGAAGGAAAGAGTTTGTTTCGACTATGGCTCCGTTTGCTCGACGGAAGGTAGGCCCGACATGGTTCACAAGGCCACATCCAAGGACGTCGAGTGGTCCTAATGTTGACGAACATACAATAATGTGGTAGGCGTTCCTCACACCAAGGATCATGCCTCTTCGATTCAAGAGCTCTAAGACTCACTTGAGTCTGATTGCATACCAACCAAACCTGGTATCTCGCCAGTTTGGTATTATTCAAACCCTACCTTCTCCAATTTTTCCAAGAGAGAAGTCTATGTTGTACTTCTGCAATGATTACACCGAAGAAGCTGCCACTAAACATATCGGAAGATATGCTGGTCGAACAGTTCTCTCGTTGTTTGACTACCAGCTCAACTTTCTTTGCTCACCATCCTTCGAGGAGTGGTGGAAAAGTTATTACGCTGAGGAGTTTTTCGACGAGAAGGACTTCGTGGATGAGCTTCAGAAATCTTTTGTCCTTGTGTTGGACAAAATAAAGAAATGTAAGTTCATCCTTTCACATTACTTTGTCTTTCTCTTTCGACTGCTAGCCTGTTAACTATTTATTTGATTTCAGTTGTTCGAAAGCCTGTAGCCAAGAAGGCTGCAGAAAGCCAATAGGGAGGAGGCGCCTCAACAAAACCTCCACCGCCGGCGAAGCCTACAGCGCCGGCGAAGACCATAACCAACCAACAGGGGGAAGGCCCTTCGAAGAAGCCTTCTGTATCTGTGATCGGTGGATCTGGAACTGACTGTTTAACGCTGGTTCGCGAAATGTCGCGGAAGCAAGAGTCGCCACCGTCTTTTATTTTCTCCAAATGGAAAGGACAAAAGCACAGAAAAATTCCTTAAAGAGATTGCTCTCGGTTCGGGAGGTAGATTATAGAAAGGGAAGGTGTTAGCACCCTTTCTATCCATGGTTATCCATGGGCTCTTAAATACTTGCTCAATGTGTTTTCAAAATGTTTTGTTTGCTTTTCAATTGTGGGTTTTAAAAAGTTTCTTTGAAAAGTTTCAGTTCGACTCGTACGTCAGAGTGTTTGAAAAATTTGCTTTGAAAGCTTTTGAAAATGTGTTGGTGTGAAAAGTCTTTGAATTTTTGTTTTGAAGAGAGCAAGTATCCATGAGTCGTCTACCTACCCTAAGGAATTCGTCTGTGTAAATGTCCTTTAAAGTAGTGCCATCCCACCATTGAGAGGTAGGCAGCACCACCGTTGGAGGTGTTCGGGTCAATTCGAGTTTGTAGGGACATGGTGATCACCAGAGCAATGGGAAGACACCTTAGAAGCTACCCTCATGCCAGGTTCCCGGATCATGAGGACTTACTAAGACATCCTCTATTCGACGATCACCTTTCGAAAGGCAACAGTGAGGCGTACCCTAGGGGTGGTGTGTGCGATTCGTGTGTCGTTTTCATTTGCATTTGTCTTTTGTCAAGTTCATTGTGATCTACGCTTGATTTTATTATGTCCATTCATTCTTGCATGCTTATTTAACAGTTTAAAAGTTTGCGAGGAAAATAAATCTAAACTATTACAAATGGCGCGGGTCCACATCGCCAAAATTAAACCGGACCCGATTTGACGGAAAGTAAATAAAGCGAAAGAAATAAAAGTGCGAGCAATTGTTTACACGGCTTTGGGAGAGATACACAATTATTTAAGCGAAACAAAATAAACATGCGAAATTAAACAATTAAAAGTATGGGCGTTGGACCCTTTTTTTTGCAAAATTTTAAATTAATAAAGAATCAAAATTAAATGTTTTTGGTATTTTATGTTTTTTAGGATTTAATAGAAAAAAGAATTAAAATAAAAATATCAAACCCTAATTCTAATTATTTTTTAGTTATTAAGAAAATATTGAATTTTTAACCTAATTTAAACCTAATTATTTTTATGTACAATTTAATTATGAAAATAATAAATAAATAAGTATTATGATAAAAAAGAGAAAATTAAAAAGGAATAAAAAGTTATTAAACCTAATTCTATATTTTTGGATTTTTAGTTATAAAAAAGAATTAAAATTAAAACCTATTTAATACTAAATATTTACATGCAATTTATTTATGAAAATAATAAAATAAATATTATATTTTTCTGATTTTTGTGCATTTTTATGATGTCTTTATATTTTGTAAAAAAGAGGAATAATTAATTGAAAACAATAAAGAAAATAAAATTGCAATTGAAAAATAAAAATAATAAAAATATAGAGAAGCAAACCAGGGGGGGTTCAGTCCCCAGATGGAGGTATTGTTGTGAAATTTTGGCCCAATTAATATAGCCCTTTTTTTGATTTTTTTGCTAGCATGCTGGTGCGTTGACCATGATTCATCATGCTCCTTGGATCTGGGCCATTGATCTGGTGCCCTTGGACGCGTGGAAGGCTTGGTTCTGAAGGTGTAGCGTGGTCCCTCCCTTCAGCACTGCACGTGAACGTCAATTGAGGAAAAATAAATGGGAATATTGAAGACCTGGGACTCGAACCCAGGTCTTTAACGTTGCCAGCACAACCACCTTGCCACTGAACCATCGCTTGTACATTTAACATATAATAACATATAAATATAATAAATAAAACATGATGTTAGTGGGTTAAAAACGCGCGAGATTCAAATTGGCGTATCGTACACTGCCACGACATCATCGTCTCCCTTTTCCCTGAAACAAAACTCATTAAGCAACGGTTTTCATGGCGTTGCGTTAGGCAGGTTTACAGAAAATAGCGACTAGCGCTATAGGATCAATAAATTAAGCGCGAGTAGGGATTCTTCTTCGTCTCAACCTGCTTAATCTAATGGCAATAATCTTGAGGCGTAATTTTTCCTTGGGTGAAAAGCCCCAATCTCAAGCTCTGCAAACCCTAACATTTAAACATGGCAGATTCGTATATACGGCACAAAAATGCAATTGAATGTGTTGGTTAGCATCAAAACATCATCATGAGCATGAATTAATGACTAAATTTCAGAAATAACGCATGGAATATGATATACAAATATGAATTTTCTTTGATGCAGTTCGTGTGCAATATACCAATTCGTGGAGTTCTGAAGGATGCTTGTGGTTGGAATCTGATCAGGGACCTTCAAGGAAGCTGATGGAATAGTTTTTAGGGCTTGGATGGACCTAAAAAGTTGATTTCAGTTTTGAACTTTCTTGACAATTTTCCAAGTTTGCAATGGTATTTTCAGCGCAACTTTTTTTTTTCTGCAATTAGGTTTGTGTTCTAGGTTATGTACTGAGGCAATTAGGTCAACAAAATTCATAGAAATCTCTTGCAATTATGGATTGAATATTTGATTTTCTTCCATTATGTTTTCAATCTTTTTCTATGCAATTTGATACCAAATCTTGCCAAAACTTTCCCTAATTGGCTAAGCACGAAATATCAAGTCTAAAACATGTATAAAAAGATTCATTTGGTTCATTTAGATATTTTCCACATATTTAATTGATTTAATTGAATTAATATGAATAAAAATTCAAATAAATAAATAAAAAATGAGAAAATACTTCCCTTTGGGCCAAGTGGTCGTGCACATGCTTGGAATGATGAATCTTGGAAGAAAAATGGGCCCATTAGCATTTTTAGGTCATTTGGATCAATGTTGACTTTTCAAAATATCCAAAACTTTCCCAACTTCCACAAGGCATAACTTGCTCAATTTTTAAGCTTTTCACATGTTCTTGGACATTTTGGAAAGGTCTTTGAGTCCTTTAACCAATGCCTTTTGTCCCATGTCATTTTGATTTACCAATCTCAAGTTATGGCCTTTGACTTAAAGTCCCTTTTTGTTGACTTTTGAAAATGACCTATAATGTTGAAATTGATAACTTTTTGTGAGAGCATTTCTTGGACTTGGAATATGAAGATGAGTTGTAGGAAATGTCTTTCTCTTCAAAATGAGCTTTGGATGGAATTTTTCTGATAATCCATGTGAAAGTTATGCTCTGGTTAATTTCAGTTGACTTTTTCAGCTGTCCAAATATAGTAACTTTTGCATCTTGATGATTTTCTGAGCCAAATTCTGAGAATCATGATCAAGCATTGATCAAATGATGTTTGTGGCTTCAAAATGATATGTTGACCAAAAATTTGAACTTTTGACTGTCAAATGACCATTTTGCCCCTACAGTTGACTGTAGTGCAATTTAGGGTTTTGACTGTGCAATTTTGAGCTGAATGCCTTGAAACTTGATATGAGGATACTTGAACCTATTTGTGAGCATATGAGACTTGTTTGGACCTTTGAAAACTTCATTTTCTTGATCAGAACCCAAACCCTAGTTTTGACTGTATGAGAGACTGTTGGGCTGTGCAACCCTTGGGGAATTTTGTGACTTGGCTTGGCAATTTCTTGAAGAATATGGGAGGGCAAATTTTGGGGTGCAACAGTTGCCCCTGTTCAATCTTCTTAGACCTGAGGATGCAGATTGGCTGACGTGCCTTTCGTAATCCGAGGGTAGAAGATGATTGGACACTAGAGTGCCCAGAAATTTGTGCTCACATAGTAGCAGTGATGATGGGGGAATGGGCTTATAGATGCCATTTGGAGATTGCTGGATAGGGTGATGGGCTTATAGATGCCATCTGAATGTTGATTGCGGGGGAGATTCCTTAGCGAGAACCTGCATACCTGCAAAAGAAAAATGAGTACCTGACACGTTGCAGGAGCTGATTTTAGATGCTTGGTATAGATAGGTCCTGACTGGTTACGGGAGCTGAGTCTGGAGCTTCAAACAGCGATGAAAGAACCAGGGATGGTTACTGCCTTAGCATGAATGATAAGAGAACCTTGGGTGATTTTAACTTCAACAACGCTCGTTGAAAAAAATCTTGGCGGGAATTACCATCTTTGCAATATCGGGAAGAAAACCATAGGCTATTATAATCTGAAAGGGAATCACCTCACTCGCCGTCGGAGAGGGAATCATAGGAAAAGGAATTGTCACCTCACTCACCGTCGGAGAGGGAACCATAAGAGATTATCACTTCACACTCATCGTCGGAGAGGGAATCATCTGAAAAGGACTTACTACCTCACACACCGTCGGAGAGGGAACCATGGGAGACTATCACCTCACACTCATCGTCGGAGAGGGAAACATCTGAAGAAGGAATTACCACCTCACGCACTTGCCGAAGAGGGGACCATAGAAGACTATCACCTCACACTCATCGTCGGAGAGGGAAACATCTGAAGAAGGAATTACCACCTCACGCACTTGTCGGAGAGGGGACCATAAGAGACTATCACCTCACACTCATCGTCGGAGAGGGAAACATCTGAAAAAGGAATTACCACCTCACGCACTTGCCGGAGAGGGGACCATAAGAGATTATCACCTCACACTCATCGTCGGAGAGGGAAACATCTGAAGAAGGAATTACCACCTCACGCACCTGCCGGAGAGGGGACCATAGGAGACTATCACCTCACACTCATCGTCGGAGAGGGAAACATCTGAAAAGGACTTCTGGAAGCAGCATCAGAACGTCACCATATCTGGATCATATCTGAAACTATATCCAGAAGGAATTCTGGAAGCAGCATCAGAACGTCACCATATCTGGATCATATCCGAAACTATATCTAGAAGGAAATCTGGAAGCAGCATCAGAACGTCACCATATCTGGATCATATCTGAAACTATATCTAGAAGGAATTCTGGAAGCAGCGTCAGAACGTTACCATATCTGGATCATATCCGAAACTATATCTAGAAGGAAATCTGGAAGCAGCATCAGAACGTCACCATATCTGGATCATATCTGAAACTATATCTAGAAGGAATTCTGGAAGCAGCGTCAGAACGTTACCATATCTGGATCATATCTGAAACTATATCTAGAAGGATATCTGGAAGCAGCATCAGAACGTCACCATCTCTGGGTCATATCTGAAACTATATCTAGAAAGAAACTCTGGAAGCAGTATCAGAACGTCACCATCTCTGGATCATATCCGAAACTATATCTAGAAGGATATCTGGAAGCAGCATCAGAACGTCACCATATCTGGATCATATCCGAAACTATATCTAGAAGGAAATCTGGAAGCAGTATCAGAACGTCACCATCTCTGGATCATATCTGAAACTATATCTAGAAAGAATTGCGTTAGTTGATAGTAATCATTTTTGTATTGATCTTTTTCCTGAAAAGGCAAAACATAATTGTATGCAAAATCATGATGCGTGAACTGTATGTCTTCAAGATCAATGAGATGCGTGTAGTATGACGCATATGCATGCTATAATGTATGGAGATGTGATTGTTTATGAATGTATATTTGTCTAAGAAAATAAATCCTTGACGGGTGCCGGGAAGTCGTATCCTGGGCTGATGTTGAGGAATAGATTTTGCTTCCACTGGGGATGACGACTGCAAGTATACCGGTAGGAGAAGATAACTCCGTTGGGGAATAAACTTGGCAAATGACAGATTCTGTGGGGAGAAAGGACAATCTAATGACCATGCTGAGAAGTGATACTCTGTGGGAAGAGGGATGCCTTGCTGAGTGTTGATAATAATTTGCTGGGGATAAGAAGATTCTGTCGGCGACGATCTTTCCGTGGCTTTTGGCTGAGGATAACCCAGTTATATCCTGGTATGGAAATAACTCTTTGAATAAAGCCGGGCGACGCGTTCGTGCTCTGCGAGGATAAGCTTCCAGAATCTACTGGGGATAAGCTTATTGCTTGGGGAGATAGATTCCAACTTTCCTGGGGAAACTGGATTGGACTCTCTGGGGAAGTTTTGAACTGTGTTGGTTATGTTCTTCCACGGAACCTACCCTGATACCTTGGGGGATAGAACAATCAGATTGCTTAGACCACCTTTTATTGCCCCTGTTTCTATGGGGGGAGGCCCTTTGTGGTGTACTGATAGTTGTTGATGGACAAACCTTCTTCTGGTAGGCAGATGGCAGGACATAGTCGTACGCTTTAATCCCTAACTTTTACCTGGACCGCCCTTTCGGGTTTTCAGTCCACCGGGATACCCATTTTTGCCCAAGCCGCCTTTTCAGGTTTTCGACTTGTCGGGTGTACAGATTTTTCATTTCATCCCTCATTTTGCCCAAACCCTTTTGGTTCGTCGGGAAGCCCTTATTTTTGCCTAGGTATGTCAACCTAGCGGGTCTTTGATTCTGCGTAGTATCTTTTCGACTATGTCCATGTTCTCAGAAAGTAGGAAGTTGCCCCTGGCTGCTTGTGTTACCATATTACCAGAAGGTGTCTGATCGTGCAAGGTTCGTTGCTGGAGTGCCCCAAGTGACTCAGGCGGAGATTTGCCCCAGGCTATTTGGCCTTTGAGAGATTCTCCGAATCTTGACTGAACTGCCCCAGATGACGGACCATGGTTATGTCTGCCCCTTGATTGGAGGTACTTCTGTTCATTAGGTATTTCTCGTGCGAATTTCCCTGCTGTTCAAACAAAAAGTCATAAGCAAACAAAGTTATGTTAAAAATGCAAAGCCTATGTCTGTCTTGAGAATTTTGAAAATGCATTCTTTTTCCCATAAAACAAATGAATGTTTGTAAAACGTGATGTCAGCTCCGTATTTACCGTACGCCTTAAGGAGTCAGGATACCTTTCGTCACAGTATGCTTTCGAACTAACCCATGCTTCAGCTAGGACTTTTAAGGGTTATAACGTGGCTTGGTTCACGGTTTAAGAAACAAAGGATAAAGGCTCAAATTATTTGTACCCACCCGCTCTTCGTGATGTTCTCCAAACCTAAACTCAGCTGATCGTACGTTAGACCTTATTTGAGTCTTTGCTTCGATGTTCCAATAACGGTTCAGATGTTGATGATTTCTTTTGAATAGGCAGTCATTTTTTGCTTTGGTTGAGGGTTTGTGAGACCTCTTTCTTTTTGATTTTTGTTATCCCTTTCTTTTTGCCTGAACTGTTTCCTTTTTGGAATTACAGTCAGCGGGATGCCCCAGTTTTGCAAGTCTCCTTCATGGGTTGACTTTTTGGGCTTTTCATTTATGATTTTTTTTTATAATGACTGCCTGTCTTTATGATTGTTCTGAACCATCACTGTCTTTTGTTTTGTAAGGACCTTTTGGTGCCATTCGTTATGCACTTGGATCAACTGAGAGAACTAACCTGCCCCAGGCTATGATAAAGGGTTTTAAATTTCGAAAAGAAAAACTCCTACTTCTTTGGCTCACAGGGGTTGACGAGGGATTATCTTCCTTATTACTCCAGTGTTTAGGGATTGAAATAATGCCTGTACCTCATCAGCGGGGTCTGTTCAAAAGCATACTGTAGATTGTGGTATCGTTTTCGTCATCCTCCCTCAAGAGGCTCAGAATTATTAACCGAGAGTTGACATCAGAAAAAATATGAAAAGAATATAATAAAAATAATTGTATTAATTTCCCAAAACAGACATATGCGATGCATTATTAGAATAAAAGAGTTTGCTATGACAGTAATTGTTTGTATAAGCAAAGAAAAATACAGCTCAAAAATTCAAATAAACAAAGGCTTCAACGACTGGGTAACGGAGCAGTGATTATGTTCGGAGTCTCAGGCACTTCAAACTGAATCTCCCCGGCGTCGATCATGTCTTGAATTTTGTTCTTGAGAGGCCAGCAGTTGTCCGTAGTATGCCTCGGGCTATCAGAATGATATGCGCACCTATCATTGGGATGACAGTTGGGAGCAGAAGTGTTCGGATTCCGGAGAGGAGCCCTTAAAGTGATCAGCCCTGCCTTCAACATTTGTTGCAGTGCTTGATCCAGCGACATGTTGAATTTGGTATACTGTCGTTTCTCCTTTCGCTGTTGCCCCTGTCCTTGTTGAGCAGGTCCGGGATTGGAGATCTGGATTGCCCCTACCTCATGACGGCTCTTTTTACCGTGCACAGCATTGGATTCTTTCTTTCCATGATGAGGCTTTTTATCAGAAGGTGCAGCCTCTTGAATTTTCCCAGACCGGATACCAGCTTCTATTCGCTCTCCAGTCAAGATAAGATCTGTGAATCCAGCAGACGAATTCCCAATTAGGTGGTTGTAGAACGGACCAGACAGGGTCCCCAAGAACATATCGACAAGTTCCCGATCAGTCAGAGGTGGTTGTACCCTTCCAGCAAGATCCCTCCATTTCTGCGCATATTCTTTAAAACCTTCACTTGATCCTAACGACATGCCCTGGAGTTGGGTACGCGTAGGAGCAAGGTCGGCATTATACTGATACTGCTTGTAGAAAGCAGTAGCCAACTCCTCCCAGTTATGAACCTTGGTCCCATCTAGCTGATAGAACCATTCGAGATGAGTCCCTGAAAGACTCTCCTGGAAGAAGTGGATCCACAAGTTTTTGTCCACCGTATATGGTTGGATCTTCCGAACATAGGACCTGAGATGTAATTTGGGACAAGACGCCCCGTCATACTTGGTAAAGGATGGTGCTTTGGACTTCCGAGGAATAATCACACCAGTTGACAAACCCAAATCTCCAAGATCTAGCCCAGGTACCTGTTGGATCTCCATAGCATTCAGCCTATCCTCCAACTGTTTATACTTGTCCTCAGCAGGAGGGTACCGTTCGTCGTTGAAATCTGTCTCGTTGTCGGAGACCACTGGACTAGGCACCTCTCTCTCATGGTGACTGCTTTCCCTTACAGATGGGGTAGTCCTCTCAGTTTCAGTCTGCGGTGTATTCCCAGATCTGCGCCTAGGGCTGAACAAGACAGTCCTCCTCTTCTTCTTTTCTTTCTTCAAGAGCAGAGACTTCAGATCTTGTTGCCCCTGGGTCAAATTCATGATCAGCTCTTGGAACTGGGCGTTCTGAGCCTGGAGGCCCTTGATAGTCTGCTCGGCTGATGATTCAGGATTCATGACGATCGGCTGAAATAAACAGCGGAGAAGGGTAAGCAACCTGTCAAAGGGATACCTGCAATGCAATGAGATGTATGACATGCATGTAATGTTTTCAAGGACCTCGCGGGATAAACAGAGAAACTTTGTTAGCATTTGGAACCGGTAGCTTGATTGTAAGAACTTCATTTTGTTGAGAGTCCTTCGTCAAGGGTCAAAGGCTCACCATATCCAGTGGGTCATAGCCCCTGACACCCTTGGCTAGAGGAAAATAAATCCTCTTTGCCCCTGGCTAGATGTTTGATTTATCATGACCTGCATCACAAGCCCTTGAGATCCTTGAAATGGGTTAGGATGTATGCAATGGTATGCAATGGTATGATGTCATGATATGCATGGGGTGATGTAGGTAAACCCTGTTATGAGTCCCAATTAAGGACTATAAACAGACCCTGCAAGAAATTCAGTATACTTTGTTATGAGTCCCCATTAAGGACTATAAACAAAACCTGCAAGAGATCTAGTAAACCCTGTTATGAGTCCCAGTTAAGGACTATAAACAACACCTGCAAGAAATTTGGTAAACCCTGTCATGAGTCCTAGTTAAGGACTATAAACAAGACCTGCAAGAAACTTAGTACCCTGTTATGAGTCCCAATTAAGGACTATAAACAAGACCTGCAAGAAACTCAAGTGTCAGATAACAAGCACGCAGATAGTCAAGTACGAAGGCACACAAGTCACACAAAAGAGCCCTTAGGGTTCAGGCCAGCATGAGGTCTAGGTATTACCCTCTTGAAGTTGGTGGGTTCAACCTGTCCTAATCAAAGTAACCGGGTTCTAAGGTTCCCAATATCACGGGATTGCTTTCATTGTTCATCGTTTCGATTTAGCCACTGAACTGGCGACCGAAATATTCCAGGAAAGCAACCCTCAATTGAGCGTAGTATCGAGTATCAACCAACCTCGGACTGCACCAAAGTCAGTTATCTCACTACCCTAAAGAGGCCAAGATAGTTCAATTAAGGTTCCTAAGGTCTGTTGATGCTTCACGACACCACGCGGAGGCCCCGTACTCTCCTTAACTGAACTCAAGGGTTACCGGTACACACCAAAGTGCCACATCAACGTAGCAGACTGTTTCAACCATGTCGGTATACCCCGCACAGTTCCCTCGCAGCCTTGTTGCTACTTTCTAAGAAAGGTATCCCCAGATCCGGGTTAGGATCTATAGAGCTCCCAAGCGACCCACAATAATAAAGCAAGCAAAGAAGACAATTGAAAACATAGTTATGACCTAGCCCTAAGGTACACCTCACTTTGAGTATAAGTCCCCAGCAGAGTCGCCAGTTCTGTGATCGGTGGATCTGGAACTGACTGTTTAACGCTGGTTCGCGAAATGTCGCGGAAGCAAGAGTCGCCACCGTCTTTTATTTTCTCCAAATGGAAAGGACAAAAGCACAGAAAAATTCCTTAAAGAGATTGCTCTCGGTTCGGGAGGTAGATTATAGAAAGGGAAGGTGTTAGCACCCTTTCTATCCATGGTTATCCATGGGCTCTTAAATACTTGCTCAATGTGTTTTCAAAATGTTTTGTTTGCTTTTCAATTGTGGGTTTTAAAAAGTTTCTTTGAAAAGTTTCAGTTCGACTCGTACGTCAGAGTGTTTGAAAAATTTGCTTTGAAAGCTTTTGAAAATGTGTTGGTGTGAAAAGTCTTTGAATTTTTGTTTTGAAGAGAGCAAGTATCCATGAGTCGTCTACCTACCCTAAGGAATTCGTCTGTGTAAATGTCCTTTAAAGTAGTGCCATCCCACCATTGAGAGGTAGGCAGCACCACCGTTGGAGGTGTTCGGGTCAATTCGAGTTTGTAGGGACATGGTGATCACCAGAGCAATGGGAAGACACCTTAGAAGCTACCCTCATGCCAGGTTCCCGGATCATGAGGACTTACTAAGACATCCTCTACTCGACGATCACCTTTCGAAAGGCAACAGTGAGGCGTACCCTAGGGGTGGTATGTGCGATTCGTGTGTCGTTTTCATTTGCATTTGTCTTTTGTCAAGTTCATTGTGATCTACGCTTGATTTTATTATGTCCATTCATTCTTGCATGCTTATTTAACAGTTTAAAAGTTTGCGAGGAAAATAAATCTAAACTATTACAAATGGCGCGGGTCCACATCGCCAAAATTAAACCGGACCCGATTTGACGGAAAGTAAATAAAGCGAAAGAAATAAAAGTGCGAGCAATTGTTTACACGGCTTTGGGAGAGATACACAATTATTTAAGCGAAACAAAATAAACATGCGAAATTAAACAATTAAAAGTATGGGCGTTGGACCCTTTTTTTTGCAAAATTTTAAATTAATAAAGAATCAAAATTAAATGTTTTTGGTATTTTATGTTTTTTAGGATTTAATAGAAAAAAGAATTAAAATAAAAATATCAAACCCTAATTCTAATTATTTTTTAGTTATTAAGAAAATATTGAATTTTTAACCTAATTTAAACCTAATTATTTTTATGTACAATTTAATTATGAAAATAATAAATAAATAAGTATTATGATAAAAAAGAGAAAATTAAAAAGGAATAAAAAGTTATTAAACCTAATTCTATATTTTTGGATTTTTAGTTATAAAAAAGAATTAAAATTAAAACCTATTTAATACTAAATATTTACATGCAATTTATTTATGAAAATAATAAAATAAATATTATATTTTTCTGATTTTTGTGCATTTTTATGATGTCTTTATATTTTGTAAAAAAGAGGAATAATTAATTGAAAACAATAAAGAAAATAAAATTGCAATTGAAAAATAAAAATAATAAAAATATAGAGAAGCAAACCAGGGGGGGTTCAGTCCCCAGATGGAGGTATTGTTGTGAAATTTTGGCCCAATTAATATAGCCCTTTTTTTGATTTTTTTGCTAGCATGCTGGTGCGTTGACCATGATTCATCATGCTCCTTGGATCTGGGCCATTGATCTGGTGCCCTTGGACGCGTGGAAGGCTTGGTTCTGAAGGTGTAGCGTGGTCCCTCCCTTCAGCACTGCACGTGAACGTCAATTGAGGAAAAATAAATGGGAATATTGAAGACCTGGGACTCGAACCCAGGTCTTTAACGTTGCCAGCACAACCACCTTGCCACTGAACCATCGCTTGTACATTTAACATATAATAACATATAAATATAATAAATAAAACATGATGTTAGTGGGTTAAAAACGCGCGAGATTCAAATTGGCGTATCGTACACTGCCACGACATCATCGTCTCCCTTTTCCCTGAAACAAAACTCATTAAGCAACGGTTTTCATGGCGTTGCGTTAGGCAGGTTTACAGAAAATAGCGACTAGCGCTATAGGATCAATAAATTAAGCGCGAGTAGGGATTCTTCTTCGTCTCAACCTGCTTAATCTAATGGCAATAATCTTGAGGCGTAATTTTTCCTTGGGTGAAAAGCCCCAATCTCAAGCTCTGCAAACCCTAACATTTAAACATGGCAGATTCGTATATACGGCACAAAAATGCAATTGAATGTGTTGGTTAGCATCAAAACATCATCATGAGCATGAATTAATGACTAAATTTCAGAAATAACGCATGGAATATGATATACAAATATGAATTTTCTTTGATGCAGTTCGTGTGCAATATACCAATTCGTGGAGTTCTGAAGGATGCTTGTGGTTGGAATCTGATCAGGGACCTTCAAGGAAGCTGATGGAATAGTTTTTAGGGCTTGGATGGACCTAAAAAGTTGATTTCAGTTTTGAACTTTCTTGACAATTTTCCAAGTTTGCAATGGTATTTTCAGCGCAGCTTTTTTTTTTTCTGCAATTAGGTTTGTGTTCTAGGTTATGTACTGAGGCAATTAGGTTAACAAAATTCATAGAAATCTCTTGCAATTATGGATTGAATATTTGATTTTCTTCCATTATGTTTTCAATCTTTTTCTATGCAATTTGATACCAAATCTTGCCAAAACTTTCCCTAATTGGCTAAGCACGAAATATCAAGTCTAAAACATGTATAAAAAGATTCATTTGGTTCATTTAGATATTTTCCACATATTTAATTGATTTAATTGAATTAATATGAATAAAAATTCAAATAAATAAATAAAAAATGAGAAAATACTTACCTTTGGGCCAAGTGGTCGTGCACATGCTTGGAATGATGAATCTTGGAAGAAAAATGGGCCCATTAGCCTTTTTAGGTCATTTGGATCAATGTTGACTTTTCAAAATATCCAAAAATTTCCCAACTTCCACAAGGCATAACTTGCTCAATTTTTAAGCTTTTCACATGTTCTTGGACATTTTGGAAAGGTCTTTGGGTCCTTTAACCAATGCCTTTGGTCCCATGTCATTTTGATTTACCAATCTCAAGTTATGGCCTTTGACTTAAAGTCCCTTTTTGTTGACTTTTGAAAATGACCTATAATGTTGAAATTGATAACTTTTTGTGAGAGCATTTTTTGGACTTGGAATATGAAGATGAGTTGTAGGAAATGTCTTTCTCTTCAAAATGAGCTTTGGATGGAATTTTTCTGATAATCCATGTGAAAGTTATGCCCTGGTCAATTTCAGTTGACTTTTTCAACTGTCCAAATATAGTAACTTTTGCATCTTGATGATTTTCTGAGCCAAATTCTGAGAATCATGATCAAGCATTGATCAAATGATGTTTGTGGCTTCAAAATGATATGTTGACCAAAAATTTGAACTTTTGACTGTCAAATGACCATTTTGCCCCTACAGTTGACTGTAGTGCAATTTAGGGTTTTGACTGTGCAATTTTGAGCTGAATGCCTTGAAACTTGATATGAGGATACTTGACCCTATTTGTGAGCATATGAGACTTGTTTGGACCTTTGAAAACTTCATTTTCTTGATCAGAACCCAAACCCTAGTTTTGACTGTATGAGAGACTGTTGGGTTGTGCAACCCTTGGGGAATTTTGTGACTTGGCTTGGCAATTTCTTGAAGAATATGGGAGGGAAAATTTTGGGGTGCAACAGTATCGGTAACCAGACTTTCATTATTTTCTTCTGGCTTTCGATTTTTGACTTTCGATGCAATTGCTAAATCGAATTCCCATTGGTTTTTTAGGCACCTTCGCCCAAGAAACGGCCAGCACTGGTGGTCAAATCTGGGAGCGATGAAGAAGGTGATTCTCCCCCTGCTCCTCTAAAAAGGCGAAAGCTGACGAAGGACGCTCCTGCTCCTACTCCTGAGGGTCGAACAATTAGAATAAAGGTTGCTGGGAGAAAGCCCAGGCCACCTCCAGTGATCATTGAGGAGCCAACGGAGGAGGAACTAAACGTTCTTCTCAATAAGCCTGTCGAAAGCGACAATTCCAGCCCTGGGGCTGAAGCTAATTTACAGGTAATCTCTTAGACCTTTTTGTAACTTAGGTGTAGATACCTACATTCGATTATGTCTCTTTCGATTTCTGAAAATTCCTCCTCTTTCCTTTCTCAGGACACCACTGAAAGCTCACCGCCAAGGACTTCTGAAACACTGGAGTCTGCTGAACTCAGCAGGCCACAAGAAAAAGGCTTGTAAAATGACGAAGCCCATACTGAAATAAATGAGGCCAATGCCGAGACGGTAGAAAAACCAGCAGAGGATCCTCAAACGGAAGAACAACAGCCAGAAGAGGTTCAGGTGGTGGATCTGTCGGAAGAGAATCGTGACGAAGGGGACCATGGCAATACTGGCGAAGAAAACCAAGGTGCCGCTGGCGAAGAGAACCAAGGTGACACTGGCGAAGGGCACCAAGGTGACGCTGGCGAAGGGCACCAAGATGATGCTGGTACTGCCTCAGTCCGAGTCGAAGGGAAACAAGTCGAGACACCTAACACTCAACAGCCTCCAAACCAAGACAATGCTATTGCAAGGGCTGCTACCTCAACGAAGCACAGGTCGAAAGAGGACTTAGAACTCTTGAAACAAACTGACCCTGTTAGCTATCTCAACGCAATCATCGAGAGCAAGAGTTCGTCCGATGCTAGTCAGGAGGTTCCTACCCTGTCGGGGAAGTCCACGGAAACCTCTCCTCTTGATGAAGCTTTAGCGAAGGTTAAGGCCCAGTTTTTCAAGAAGGACTTGATGAAGGCTTTGGAGGGGGACCCCACTGCTCCATCATACTTGAGGGATGTTTTGAATGTTGTCGACTTGTTAGCTGTAGCTCCAGAAGTTTCAGGCTTGATCATGGAGTTACACTCCATGATTGATCAAGTCTCAGCAGATTATAGGCGCCAAAGGGGCTTTAATAGTCAGCTTGAGGTGTTATATGGCAAAAGCTCTTCTGCATGGACTGCTGTTTCGGAGACGACTTCTCGAATTGCGGAGTTGTCGAAGCAAAAAGCATCTACGCAAGAAGAAGTCGATGCCATCGATCGAGAGAATTCTTCCTTCAGGGCACAAATCGAAGAAATAGAGGCTAAGATAAATGCCAACACTAAACGCAAGGAGGAATTTCTTTCGACCATCCCAGACACCGAGAGTCAAACTGAAATCAAACAAGGCCTGGAATTTGCTGAGAAGGCCCAAGGCTTCGACGCTCAGATTGCCAAGCTTGTGCAGGAGAATGCCTGGTGCAAGAAAAGATTGGAGCTGCAGCAAGTCAAATACCTTCGACTCAAGGACTTTGTTCCCTTCTGATTGATTCAGCTTTTGTAACCATATTTTGTAATCTATATTCGACAACATTGCCATCTTGGCTAAAATTTATAAAAAATTTCCATTTTGGCTTTTTATGGTTAATTTAGTCTTATTATTTTATTATTTTATTTTTATCTCTTGGAGTGTAGGTTTGTATTTTTTCAAATATTTACCATTTACTCTCAAGAGCCTTTTATCTTCACCTAACTCTTCAACTTCATAGGCTCCACCAGAAAAAGTTTGGATAACTCTAAATGGTCCTTCCCATTTGGGTGACCATTTCCCCATGCTTCGATCCCTTCGATCCATGGGAAGAATTACCTTCCAAACTAGTTCTTCAGGCAAAAATACCTTAGGTTTTACCTTTTTATTATAAGAGTCTTCTACTCTTTTCTTCTGAAGCCTGAGTAGGTCAAGAGCGTGCAATCTCTCTTCGTCTAAATCCACGAGTTCGTCTAACATCATGTTCCAATAAATTTCAGAGGGAATATCATAATGCCTCTGAACCCTTGCAGATTGAAGACAAATTTCTGCTGGCAACACTGCATCATGGCCAAAAGTTAGCCTATATGGTGTTGTACCTGTGGCTTCTTTTGGGGACGTTCGACAAGCCCACAAAATCTGGTCTAACGTCTTGTGCCAATTCTTTGGTTTCTTCCCAACATGCTTTTTTATCAAGCCAATCACCACTTTGTTTGTCGCTTCGACTTGACCATTTGCCTGTGCATAATAAGGCGTTGATGTTAGGAGTTTGAAACCTGTTTCCTGAGCAAATTCCTGCATCTTTCGACCAGTGAAAACTGACCCTTGATCAGTTGTTATCGTCTCAGGGATTCCATACCTAAAGATAATGTTCTTTTGAATAAATTCAATGACATTTTCTTGGTCTACATTGACTAAAGGGATAGCTTCGATCCACTTAGTAAAGTAATCAATGCCTACCAGTATGTATTTCTGACTCTTTGATGATGCTGGTCGAATCTCTCCAATGAGGTCCAACGCCCATCCTCTAAAGGGCCAAGGCTTCACTATCGAGTGAAGTTCGCTTGCTGGTACATGTTGGATGCCTGTATGGACTTGACACTCTTGACAACCTTTGGCGAACTCGACATAATCTTTCAGCATAGTGGGCCAATATAGTCCTTGTCGAAACAACAACCATTTCATCTTATGGCCTGCTTGGTGAGCCCCACATGCTCCAGCGTGCGTAGTCGAAAGGGCTATGTATGCCTCAGTTTCACTTAAGCATTTTAGCAATACCCCTTCAGGCGTTTTCTTGAATAACTCATTACCCATGAGTACATAACTCATCGCCCTGTACTTTGTTTTTCGTTCTATCAAAGCTCCTGGATTTTGAAGATAGTCCACAATGGGTTTCCTCCAATCTTGCTCTGATAAATTATCTATGAACGAAATTTCGAAGTTACTTTGATCAGCATATCCTAGTCTCGTCGATTCCAAGTCTGTTGGTGATAGACAAGTTGCTTTTATCTTTTCTCGAACTTCGATTGCTCTTTGCAATCTCGTTTTTGAAATCTTATACCCAGATGCAATCTGTGCCAAGTCGTTGGCTATTTGATTTTCGACTCTGGGTATGTGTCGAATATTGATCGTTTCAAATTTTTTCAATAAACGATTTGCTATCACAAAGTACATAATGAGATTCTCTCTTATGCATTTATATTCCTTTGTGACTTGCTTAATGACTAACTCTGAGTCTCCCATTATTTCGACTCGAGTTGCCCCCAATTCCAACAATATCTCAAGGCCAGTAATTAGAGCTTCATACTCAGCCTCATTGTTCGAACAAGAACCTGATATTTTGTACTTGAATGTTGTTGGAATTTTATCTTGAGAAATAATCAAGACTCCTACCCCTGTTCCATCTTTATGGCTGGAACCATCGAAGTAGAATTTCCAAGGCTCTATCTCCACATAATTCATATCCTCGACTTGAATTGAGTGGTCGACTATGAAGTCTGCAACCACTTGTCCTTTTACTGCCTTAAGAGGCATAAAGGTCAAGGAGTATTCAGTTAATGCTAATGCCCACTTGCCAATTCGACTATGCAAGATAGGTTTCGACAACATATACTTGAAAACATCAAAATGAGACAAAACATACACATCAACTGGCTTTATATATTGCTTGAGTTTTGTACAAGAGAAATACAGACATAGACACAATTTTTCAACTTCACTATATCTAGTTTCTGCATCGTTCAAAACTCTACTGAGATAGTAAATGGGTCTTTCGACTCCATTCTCATCCTCTTGGGCTAACATGCTTCCCAAAGTTTTGTCGGATGCAGCTATGTACAATCTCATACTCCTATTGCTACAAGGAGGCACCAAAATAGGTGGCTTAGTGAGGTACCCTTTGATTTTGTCGAAGGCTTCTTGTTGCTCTTGCCCCCATTCGAACCCTTCTTTATTCAGTCGAAGTAAGGGTGAAAAGGCCTGAGCTTTCCCACTTAGATTAGATATGAATCTCCTTAAGAAATTTATCTTGCCTAACAGAGATTGCAGTTCCTTCTTATTCGATGGCGCTTTCGCTTCCAGAATTGCCTTCGTCTTGTTCTGGTTGATTTTGATTCCTTTCTTGTGGACAACGAAGCCCAAGAAATCTCCAACTTTCACACAGAATGCACACTTCAAAGGGTTCATCTTCAGACCATGTTCTCTCATTCTTTCGAATGATTGTCGAAGGTGGTCAATATGATTCTTCCTGGAAACAGATTTTATAACAATGTCATCAATATATACTTGCATAAAAGTGTTAATAAAATCATGGAAGATAGTATTCATTGCTCGCTGGTACGTTGCCCCAGCGTTCTTTAGGCCAAAAGGCATCACTACCCATTCGTAAGTGCCTAAGGCCCCAGGGCATCGAAAAGCTGTTTTCGACACATCCTCTTCAGCAATGAATATTTGATTATATCCTGAATAACCATCGAGCATACTCAGGTATTCATAGCCAGCGGCAGAATCGACTAGCATTTCCGCCACAGGCATAGGATATTCATCTTTGGGTGTAGCAACATTCAAATCTCTGAAATCTATGCACACCCTTAACGTACCATTTTTCTTAATTACTGGCACAATGTTTGCAATCCATTCGACATACCTTGTAACACGTATGAATTTGCATTTCAGCAGTCTTTCGACTTCCGTCTTGATCTTCGACAGTATTTCTGGAGCGAAGCGCCTTGGATTTTGCTTGATTGGCTTCTTCCCAGGTTTGATTGGCAACTGAAGTTCTACCGATCCTTTGTCGAGACCAGGCATTTCGTCATAATCCCATGCAAAACAGTCTTTAAACTCTTTCAGCAATTGGATTATTTCCAACCTAAGTTCTGGATCAATTTTGGCGCTGATGTAAGTTGGCCTTTTCTCTGACCCTTCGCCTAAGTTGATTTCTTCTAAAGGATCTTGCGCTAACATTTTAATGTTGTTCGCCAAGGGGTCCTTTTCGAAGCCCAAAGGCTCATCGTCATAGATGGCGTCGAGCCTCTGTTCCTGCATTTCTTCTGGCATGATATCAGGAGGCTTTGGATCGAAATCCTTTCCTGGACCTGCAGCAGATAACTGTTGATCATTGGCCTGTGTGGCCATGTACTTTACTTCGGCTTCGAGAGCCGTTATCATCTTAGTTTCGGCTACATAAGCCGAAATTCGCTTCAAAGATTGTGACTCAGTCATTATCACTGAATTCACTTCCCTAACCAGTTGGTTGGATATCAGTTAACCCACTGAAGTCTATGTGGGACAAGTCTTCTCTGTCCCATTGGAAACCATGCTCAGGATGCAGGTATAGGGAACAAAAAGTGTTTGGCGTTGGCGCCATGTCGAAGTCAGGTGTTGGACATGGCCCTATGTGAGCCAAGTTCTTGTCGAAATCTGCCAACCCCAGGTGATTCACTTCGCCCAGGTAGTAGCTTTGATCTGCCTCTATGTTTTCGACCATCCCATCTGGACGCCATAGGAGCAGCCTCTGGTGCATTGATGATGGCACAGCTCCAACACCATGAATCCATTCACGGCCCAACAAAAGATTGTAGTTAGGTTTGGCCGATATGACCATAAACATCGTTGGTCGAAGGATAGATCCTACTTTGATATCCAGCTGGATCACTCCCATAGTGGTCCCTATGCCGCCCTCATAGTTCGACAGGACCATGTTGTGAGGCTTAATGTCCTCATCCCTTTTGCCAATTTTCCTTAGCATAGAGTGAGGAATAATGTTGATGGTCGCCCCGCAATCCACCAAAATTTTATTCACAGTAGTTTCTTCGAGTTTAGCCCTTATAAATAAAGGCTTGAGGTGATTTTTCATCGCCTCTGTAGGTGGCTCGAAGAACCCATTTTGTTCCTCAGTGGTGCCATTGTCCATGACGAAATAGCACACTGGCCTGTGTTTGGCCATTTCTTGTTCCACTTCCCAGTCACTTACTTCGACCTCCACCTGTCGGTTGAATTCTCTGGGCAGCACTGAGACTATATTCACCATTATGTCCAAAGTATCATCAGACTCAGAATCGTCTTCGTCTTCGACTTCACTTTGGTTAGGCCAAACTAGCCTGTTGGTTACTGGCTCTCTTTCTAGAGGTTTCCTTTGCTTCCTTTGAGGAACGTTCGAACTGGTTTCTGCCTTTGGTTCGTTGGCAGCCTCCCTTTCAGCTTTTCGTCTCCTTTGGTATCTCCTCCATTGAGATCGAGACATGGGATTTTTACCTTTGTAGTTGCTTGACACTTGTGCAACTTTAGGTGCAGCAACCTGAGGCTCTTTCTTTTGAGTCAAAGAGGAACCCCTTGGCACGTCGAAAGAGTGCCATCTCTCCTCACTTGGCCTTTTTCGACCAGAGGTTTTGTACCAAGTATCTACTGGCACATTTGTGGGAGGCCTAAAAGTCAATGGCCTCTTTTCTTGGTTTGAACCTCTTTGGGAGGCTCTTCTGGGATCATGTCGAAGATCAACATTTTCCCTTCTCTTATTCGCTGCTCTTACGCCTTGAATGTGCTCAGCAGATTTTTTGTCAAAGATCGAACTGCATCTTGGACACAGCATCACCTCTGATTTCTTTTTCTGGCATCTTTGTAGAAAATCTGCCAAATTTTCATTTTCCCGAGGGAAAGCAGTCTTATTAGCTTGTTCTTGCCTCATGGCCTCTTCTGATGCTTTTGGGTCAGAAAGTTCGACCATGTTGATATTCATTGTATCTTTGTTAGCAAGAGTTAACTGCTTCATTTGTATCTCCAGATTCTCCGTCTGGCCTTGAACTGTGGCCAAGTGGGAACTGGGTTTTGGTCCAGTTTTTTGTGCTTCAGTGGTCTCCAACTTCGGGCTTTCGACCGCTTTCTGAACTGCTTCAATTGTCTTCCTGGATAAATTTCCAGAAAAACTGCCAAAGATTGGCATGTTGATGTGGTCCTTTGAGACTTCGACCATTGTAATTCTTGGCTTCTTCGACTGGCTCCTGGTTGCCTCTATCACGTTCACCTCAGAGGGCTCAGCATAGTGGGCTTCAGCCTGCAATGGATTTGAGTCGACAGCCATGGGGGTTTTGTCAGCAAACTTCAACCTCCCTTCTTCGATAGCGTCTTGCACAAGATTCCTGAAAAGAAAACATTGAGAAGTTTTATGGCCCAAAAAATTATGATATTTGCAAAAACCTCTCTTCTTTCTTTGATCAAGAGGAGGCACTTTTACCCCTGGGGGCACTATCATTTGGCCATCTTTAACAAGCAAGTCGAATATTTCATCACACTTTGTGATGTCAAAACTATAAGTCTTTTTGGGGAACCTATCGTTGGTCCTCTCTGGACCAATGGGATTTTTCCCACTTGAGGGGACTAACAGTTTATAAGAGTATGGTGGCTCTTGTTTCAGTTCTGCTAAATCGACTTCTCCTTCTTCGACAGCTAAAGTATCGTCGAAGGATTCCGGATCTTCGTCATCCATCTCAACGTACGCTATCCTCTCTCTCTTGTGAGTTTTCGTTGCCTTTACCTTTTCAGCTTTGAGGCATTCTACCTGTCGAACTCTATCGGCCAGTTGGGCCATGTCTCTCAGGTATTGGGTGTCTAGCTTCTTCCTAATGGAATAATCTAAACCGCCTGCGGCTATTTCGACTAACTCATGTTCTGGCACTTGTGTAAAACATCTCGCCTTAAGCAACCTAAACCTATTTAGATATTCGTCTATAGGTTCAGTGAAACGTCTCTTCACACTGGCCAATTCTTTCAGGCTTATCTTGGTTTGCCCCATGTAGAATTGTTCATGGAACAATCTTTCCAACTGGGTCCAATGATGGATCGAATTTGGGGGCAGAGTTGTAAACCAAGTAAAAGCGTTCTTTGTTAAAGAACTTGGGAAGTACTTGATCCTCAGGTTTTCGTTATTCGAAATATCACCTGCTTCGATCAAATATCTCGCCACATGCTCGACAGTAGATTCTGTCGTGTCCCCAGAGAACTTAGTAAATTTGGGGACTTTGCATCTAGGAGGTAAGTTTGTCTGTAACACGTACTCTGACAATGGAGATGTAAAGTTGGGCCTTCGAAAGCCCATGTTCATCCCATTTTGAGTCATGATCCTTTCGATCATGGTTGCCAGATTATTTTCCAAACCCGTATTCTGGTATTGGATATGCTGGACTACTTCGTCAGCATTTTGATTTCTGTTAATTAACCTTACCTCTGGGGTTATTACCCTAGGTTCCTCGACGGGTTGCTCCAATCGTGCCCTAAGGTTTTCTTCGACAGGCTGTTGAGCCTGGTTGATGGTGGTTTCTTCCTCTAAGAATATCCCCTGGTTTCCCCTTATTTGCGCCCTTTGGGGCTGTCGAACAGGTTGGGGTACTCCAAAGAAATCAGTCAAACGCGTCATTTGCGCTGTCACTTGCTGATTCGATTGAGTAGTGTTTTGTATTAGAGGGTTTAGCACTGTACTCAAAGTTTGTGCCAACATTTGCACCATATCATGGTTGCTTTCGTCCATTTGTTGCCTCAAGACTGCTGTCGAGGCATTTGTAAGGCCATGGGCTACTTGGGACGTTCCTCCTAAGAGTTGGGTCCTATTTCTATTCGCCATGCCTACTCCAGAACCTTGGAGTGGCGAAGAGGCACTCACTAAAGGGTCTGAAAAAGTGGACGCAACATTCGTCAGGCTAGCCAATTCAGAAGTTGGCATACCATAGAGTGGCATAAATCCTGGTGGCGCAAAAGGTCTTGTGCCTAAATTTCCCCTTGGTGGGGGAGTTCCCAAAGGCATCCTGGGGCCCGTGAACGAAAGTAATGGCCCCGTTGCTGAGACCGTTACTGCTGGTGTCGAACCAACAGTTGTCGCTTCACTTACGGTCGTACTAACCGTTGCTCCCACATTCGTTTGTGGGATTTCGTTATTGTTTGGCGGATTCGCCATCTCTTCCCTTCTTCTGGCAGTATTGTTATTGTTAGTGTATATTCTACCACTTCTCAATAACATACAACACTCCTCGAAAAGATGAGATTATTTTCCACAATCAACACACAGTCCCACCGGGTGTGCCAATTTGTTTACCAGGGTATTTGGTAAACAACCGCTGATCCTCCAAATGGTTACTTATTTGGTTACTCGCAGGATCGATCAGATTGATCCTAGGACATAGGTTGATTTTGAAGTTTTGATTAAATTGGATATTAGTTAAATGACAATAAAATAAAGAGGCTTTAAATAAATTGCATGAAGAAAGGACTTGGTAAAATAAATAAGGCTTTAAATGAAAAGGTTCGACAGGAGAGTAAAGAAGAAAGCAAATAAATTTCTGGGAAAGTAAATGACTTTGATTAATAAAGTTGGTGTTTCACACATACATTTCTCAACAATTCTTTCTCACACGCTGGGTACTCGAATCTATATGAGTGACTTTGTATAGAAATGTGAACACACGCGAGAAACTACATGACTACTACTATTTATACTAAAACATCCCAAGTAACCGTCGGGCAGTTACACTGCTTCGAGATGATTCCACTTGGCACGTTCTCAACGTTCGATGCTCCAGATCTTCGCACGTCGCACTTGGTAACCGCTGGAAACCGTTTTCCCTCCAAACGCTTGAATTTCAAACTGCTCCACTCTGAACCATCGAACAACTTCGTCGAGAAGCATCTTCGACGAGAAACTCCCTCGACGTCGAAGGCAACCTACTTCTCCCTTGGAAGAAATCTTTTAAGTACTTTGCCATCTTTCGTTGGGCATTTCGACAGACCTAGCTAGTCGAAAACATCCTTCAGCTTTTAATGGCTGACATTAATAAAACAAAGGTATCAAATTTAGGAGCCAACACATTCAACCTATCCTCTAGTTGCTTGTAACGGTCTTCTGCCGGAGGATACTGCTCTTCATCAAAATCAGTCTCGTTGTCGGAGACTACCGGACTAGGAACCCTTGCTTCTGCCTGAGGAGTACTCTTGCCAACAGAAGAACCAGCCTCTTCATGCTGCAAAGTGTTGCCAAACCTTCGGCCCGAGTTAAACAGAACAGTTCTTCTCTTCTTCTTCTTCTCCTTCTTCAGGAGCATAGCCTTCAGCTCTTCTTGGCCTTGAGCCAAACCCTTGATTAATTCCTGAAACTGCGCATTCTGCGCCTGAAGAGCCTTGATGGATGTCTCAGTTGATGACGAGTCGGGATTCATGATGCTGAAATAAACAGCGAAGAACTGTAAGCAACCTAAAAAGGGGAAAACCTGCTATGCACATGATGAATGAGATGTGTTTATGCAATGCATTCAAGGGTTCGAAAATTCAACTTTGTTGTTGACAAAAAGGAACACACGTTATCATTAAGGAAATAACTGTTTAGTACATCAAAGCCTCATGGGCAAAATAATACAAAAATCAAATCAATCCCAAAATACACTGCACATCCTCTTCGGAGCTATGTAAGTGTTGAGATTCCTCTCCTCATGCAACAGGCGGGTGAGCTCCAAGACCTTCTTTTCACTGGCCTGTAGACTAGTCTCAAGAGAATTTCGTTCTTCCTTAAGCTGGATCCAGCTCTTCTGCATCTCTTCCCAGGATGTGGGCATATCAGGATGCTGAATAGTGTAGGACACTTCTCCTTCCAAGACTGGTTCTTTTATTACTGGGAGCATGTGAGGATAGGGCATCACTAGCTTCTGGGAGCGGGCGCGTACCCACTTGAGATAAGGTTCCAACGGGATGGAATTCCTGTGCCCCAGTGTCTTGCTGTCTATCCTACTGGGCATCCTCCAGGCTCTGATAAATCTCTGGCGAAGTCCTTGAGTATCATTGTCGAAGTCAAAAACTATGTCAGGAATTAACATGTCATGAGGACCATCCCTCCGAGCATAACCAAACTGTCTCCAAGCCAGGCATGGGCTGTAAGTAATACCTCCTCTGATTCCAAGTAAAGGAACATTAGGGTACTCCCCGCAACGATCAATGATAGTGACATCTTCTCTGGACCTAGGGCACCAATGTATATCTGCATGTGTAAGAGTCATCAACCGTTGTGACCATCTCAAACCCCGCTCATTCTTCAGGACTGATTGTGGAAGGTGCGAAATAAACCACCTTCCCAGGAAAGGAGTGCAACACATAAGGACACCTCTTTTTCTCATGGTTCGAGTGTAACATGAGTGAAGGATGTCCCCCAGCAACGTAGGTATAGGATTCCTGGACATAAAGATCTGGACAGCACTGATATCAATAAGTTGATCTGGGTTAGGGAACAACACCAAACCATAGACAAGGAGGGCCACAACTTCTTCAAAAGCTTGCAAGTCAAGGGAGTTCCAACATTCATGGGCCTTTTCAAACAGAAACCTGGCTAAGAACCCTTTGATACCACTTCTAACCTCCCAATGTCCCTTGAGGTCAGATGACCGTAGGTGCAAGGCTTTAGCAATCTCTTCAAGTTTGGGTTCCTTTTCTGTACCGTTGAAGGGTAGCTGATCAAGGATAGGGATTTTCAGGAGCCGGGAGAACTCCTCCAATGTAGGTACCAACTGATAATCCAAGAAGGTAAAACAGTGATGCAGAGGGTCAAAGAACTGGAATAGGACCTTTATCATATCTTCCTCAATGTTGGTATTGACCAAGCTGATGAGGCTTCCATGTCTTTCACTGAATGAAGAGTTCTCGGGAATCCTGGATATAAGTTCCTTAAGCTGAGGAGGGACCCTTACAAGACTGACTTGAATTGTCTTTCTACGAACAGTTTCCATGTCCTACAAAACAAGAACAAAGATGAAAATTCGAACCCCTGAAATGGTTAGTCAATGCATATGATGCTGGATGATGTCATGATGCTATGATTAAACACACCACATATATTTACAAAGACAAACATGTAAGGCACACAAGACAAGCCCTTAGGGTTTAAGGCCAGCATGGGGTCTGGGTAGTACCCTCTTGAAGTTGGTGGGTTCAACCTGTCCTATCAAAGTAACCGGGTTCTAAGGTTCCCAATATCACGGGATTGCTTTCATTGTTCATCGTTTCGATTTAGCCACTGAACTGGCGACCGAAATATTCCAGGAAAGCAACCCTCAATTGAGTGTAGTATCGAGTATCAACCAACCTCGGACTGCACCAAAGTCAGTTATCTCACTACCCTAAAGAGGCCAAGATGGTTCAATTAAGGTTCCTAAGGTCTGTTGATGCTTCACGACACCACGCGGAGGCCCCGTACTCTCCTTGACTGAACTCAAGGGTTACCGGTACACACCAAAGTGCCACATCAACGTAGCAGACTGTTTCAACCATGTCGGTATACCCCACACAGTTCCCTCACAGCCTTGTTGCTACTTTCTAAGAAGGTATCCCCCAGATCCGGGTTAGGATCTATAGAACTCCCAAGCAACCCACAATTTAAAGCACACAAGGAAAACAATTGAAAACACAGCTATGAACTATCCCTAAGGTACACCTCACTTTATAAGATTTCCCCAGCAGAGTCGCCAGTTCTGTGATCGGTGGATCTGGAACTGACTGTTTTAAAGCTGGTTCGCGAAATGTCGCGGAAGCAAGAGTCGCCACCGTCTTTTATTTTCTCCAAATGGAAAGGACAAAAGCACAGAAAAATTCCTTATAGAGATTGCTCTCGGTTCGGGAGGTAGATTATAGAAAGGGAAGGTGTTAGCACCCTTTCTATCCATGGTTATCCATGGGCTCTTAGATACTTGCTCACTTGTGTTTTCAAAAATGTTTGTTTGCTTTTCAACTGTGGGTTTTAAAAAGTTTCTTTGAAAATTCCAGTTCGACTCTTGTATCTGTCCTCAAGAGTGTTTGAAAAATTGCTTTCGAAAGCTTTTTGAAAATGTGTTGGTGTGAAAAGTATTTTTTTGATTTGTTTTGAAATTAGAGCAAGTATCTGCGAGAACCTACCTACCCTAAGGAATTCGTCTGTGTAAATGTCCTTTAAAGTAGTGCCATCCCACCATTGAGAGGTAGGTAGCACCACCGTTGGAGGTGTTCGGGTCAATTCGAGTTTGTAGGGACATGGTGATCACCAGAGCAATGGGAAGACACCTTAGAAGCTACCCTCATGCCAGGTTCCCGGATCATGAGGACTTACTAAGACATCCTCTACTCGACGATCACCTTTCGAGGCAAGGCAACAGTGAGGCGTACCCTAGGGGTGGTGTGTGATTTGTGTGTCAGATTCATTTATTTTTGTCTTGTCAGGTTATGGGTGATCTATGCGTTTGTTTTTATTTTATCATTCATTCTTGCATGCAATTTATTAGCAGTTAAAAGTTGCGAGAAATATAAAGTTCCTAAACTATTACAAAGGCGCGGGTCCACATCGCCAAATTAAATCCAGGACCCGATTTGACAGAAAATAAAGTAAAGTGCGAAAAATATAAATGTCCAATTTACACGGCTTTGGGAGAATTACATTAATATTATAAGAAATAAAACAAATATGTGAATTAATAAGAAATTAAGAACGAGGGCGTTGGACCCTTTTTTGCAAAATTAAACTAATGAGGAATTGATTAAAATTGAAAGAAAGAAAGAACTTGTTTTTTTTTTGGTATTTTTTAGTATTTTAGGATTTAAGTGGAAAAGAATTAATTAAAATTAAAATAAGATGCAAACCCTAATTCTAGTGGCTTTTAATTTATTAAGAAAATATTAAATTTTAACCTAAATTAACCCTAATTTTTATATACAAATTTAATTATAAAAATAAATAAAATAAATAATATTATTATGAAAGAAAAAATAAAAAGGAATAAAAACATTAAGTAAACCCTATTTCTACATTTTTTTTAGATTTTTATTATGAAAATATTAAATTAAACCCTAATTTAAAACTAATTAATCTACATGCAAATTTATTTACAAAATATTAACTAATTAAATATATTTAATTTTTGGTCTTTTCTGATTTTTATGGGTTTTTTATATTTTTGTGAAAATAATTAATTAATTAAACAAATAATGAAAATAAAAATAATGCAAAAGAAAATACTTAAAATAGCAAACCTAGGGGGGTGTCAGTCCCCAATATGGAGGTATAGCCCAAGCAATTCTGGCCCATTTAGCATGGCCTCGTTGACTTTTGCTGGACGCGTGTGATGCATGGACTAGGGTGCATTGTGTTCCTTAGATCTGAGCCTTTGGATTGCTCCTAATATGCACGTGGATGGTTTGATCTGGAGGGCGTATGATGTGCCTTGATGTTGATCCTGCACGTGAATTTTTACTGAAAAACAATATGGGAATATGGAAGACCTGGGGCTCGAACCCAGGTCATATACTTTACCAATAACTACGCCTGCCACTGGATCAACTCACACGCGTGTTAACATATAAGAACGAACAAATAATATAAAAGAAAACCAATGCATTAGTGGACTTTGCGCGCGAGTTTTTAAACTGGCCAATCGTCTAACGCCACGATATCGTCTTCTTCTTCATCCCTGAAATACAAAAACATTAGGCAACGTTTTTCATGGCGTTCTCTTAGGCCAGCTATTTAAAAATAGCGATTAGCCCCAGGGGCTCTATAAATTAGGCGCGAGGGTAGGTTTGAGATCGTCCAGACGCGCTGATTTGAATGGTGGTGGTCTTGAACGCCAATTTTTTCTTATGTGAAAAACCCCAATCTAAGGTCCTGTAAACCCTAAAATTCAATAATGGTGAAATCACATATAGCATGTAATAATCCAATCCAGGCATATGGTTAGTTTCAGAACAAGTTAATTAGTGTGAATGCATCAAGAAAACACAATGAAAATGCCTAAAATATGAAACACGATTATGTATTTTTCATGAAAAAGTTTGAATCCATGGTACCAATTCTGGGCGTTTTGATGAGTGTTTGTGATTGGAAAACGTTCAGTGGACCTTCAGCAAGCCAATGAAACAAAAATCGTTTCTTGAATCGCCCTGCAAAGATGTTTTCAGAATTGAGTTTCTTAACAAAATTTCAAGTTTTGTTTTCCTGGTTTCTCAGCAGCTGCGTGTGTAATGGCACTAGGGTTGTGATCCTTGCATATGTAGTAATGAATTAGGTTAAAAAGAATCATCCAAATCTCTTGCATTCATAGTTTTTGAAAATTGATTTTCAAAGATCTTTTTAATCTTTTTCCATGTGTTTTTGTTCTCAATCATATCAATTCTCTCCAAATCTTTCCATATTGGATCATGCACGAGTTATTGAGTAGATTTTGTGCACAAAAAGATTGAAAAAATTAGGTTAAGCATTTTTCATATATTTAATTTGATTTAAATGAATTATTATAAATAAAAATTCAAATAAATAAATAAAAAATGAATAAAGACTTCCCTTTGGGCCAAGTAGTCGTGCATATTCCTTGGGTGATGAATTGTGGAAGAAAAATGGGCCCATTAGCAATTTTAGGTCATTTGAATCAATGTTGACTTTTCAAAATATCCAAAAATTTCCCAACTTCTACAAGGCATAACTTGCTCAATTTTTAAGCTTTGCTCATGTTCTTGGACATTTTGGAAAGGTCTTTGAGTCCTCTAACCAATGCCTTTGGTCCCATGTCATTTTGATTTACCAATCTCAAGCTATGGCCTTTGACTTAAAGTCCCTTTTTGTTGACTTTTGAAAATGACCTATAATGTTGAAATTGATAACTTTTTGTGAGAGCATTTCTTGGACTTTAAGTATGAAGATGAGTTGTAGGAAATGTCTTTCTCTTCAAAATGAGCTTTGGATGGAATTTTTCTGATAATCCATGTGAAAGTTATGCCCTGGTCAATTTATAGTTGACTTTTTTCAACTGTCCAAATAAGGAAACTTTTGCATCTTGATGATTTCTGAGCCAAATTTTGAGAATCATGATCAAGCATTGATCAAATGATGTTTGTGGCTTCAAAATGAGATGTTGACCAAAAATTTGAACTTTTGACTGCCAAATGACCATTTTGCCCCTACAGTTGACTGTAGTGCAATTAGGGTTTTTGACTGTGCAATTTTGAGCTGAAAGCCTTGAAACTTGATATGAGGATGATTGACCATATTTGTAGGCATGTGAGACTTGATTGGACCTTTGGAAACTTCATTTTCTTGATCAGAACAAAAACCCTAGTTTTGACTGTTTAGGAGACCCTTGCATTGTGCAACCCTTGGGGAACTTTGAAGTTTTGACTTGGCAATTTCTTGGAGAATATGGGAGGGCAAATTTTGGGGTACAACACTATCCAAGTCAACCTTGTGAGAATCCCTCCTCAACTCAAGGAGCTTACATCCAGAATTCCAGAAAGCTCCCTCTTCAGTGAAAGACATGGTAGACTGCTCAGCCTAGTCAACACCAGCATTGAAGAAGACATGGTGAAAGTGTTGTTCCAGTTCTTTGACCCCCTTCACCACTGTTTCACATTCCCCGACTACCAATTGGTGCCTACTTTGGAGGAATTTTCTCAACTCCTGAGAATTCCTATTCTTAATCAACTACCCTACAACGGTACGGAAAAAGAACCAAAGCCTGAAGATGTTGCTCAAGCACTACACTTGCAACCATATGACATCAAGGGGCATTAGGAGACTAGAAGTGGTGTCAAAGGCTTCTTGGCAAAATTCTTGTTTGAGAAGGCACAAGAGTGTTGGAACTCTTTGGATCTGCAAGCCTTTGAAGAAATTGTGGCACTCCTCATTTATGGGTTGGTCTTGTTCCCAAATCCTGACCAACTTATAGATGTCAATGCTGTCAAGATTTTCATGTCTAGGAATCCCATACCTACATTGCTTTGGGACATCCTCCACTCATTTTACACACGAACAATGAGGAAGATAGGTGTTCTCATGTGCTGTACTCCTCTCCTTGCAAGGTGGTTTATTTATCACCTTCCACAATCTGTTTTGAAGAATGAGCAAGGCTTAAGGTGGTCACAACAGTTGATGACCCTCACACATTCTGATGTACATTGGTGTTCTCGGTCCAGAGAAAATGTCATCATCGTTGATCGTTGTGGTGAGTTCCCTAATGTTCCATTACTTGGTATTAGGGGAGGCATTACCTACAACCCCTATCTAGCTTTGAGACAATTTGGATATGCACGGAGGGATGGCCCTCATGACATGTTGATTCCTGACCTAGTTTTTGACTTCGACAATAATGCGCAAGGACTTCGCCAAAGATTCATCAGAGCTTGGAGGATGCCTAACAAGGTAGATAGCAAGACACTGGGGCACAAGAACTCCATCCCTCTTGAGCCTTACCTCAAGTGGGTACGAACCCGAGCCCAGAGTCTTATGATGCCTTACCCTCACATTCTCCCTTTGATTAAAGAGCCTGTTAAGGAAGGAGAGGTTCCATACACCATCCTACATCCTGACATGCCAACATCATGGGAGGAAATGCAGAAGAGTTGGATCCAACTCAAGGAAGAACAAAATACTTTTGAAGCCAGCTTCTACGCCAGTGAGAAGAAGGTTTTGGAGCTTACCCGCCGACTTCACGAGGAGGAGACCCTCAACACTTACATCGCACCAAAGAGGATGCGCAACGTCTTTTTACCTTAAGAAGTTTTTGTAATATTTGGCCCATGGGGCATTTATGTACTGACAAAATTTCTTCTTATTAATATGACGTGTGTTCTTTTTGTCTGCAATAATTTTGAATTTCTAAATCCTTGAATGCATTGCATGAATAAACATATCATTCATCATATGCATAAACAGGTCCTCACACCAGGTTTCCTTATCTTTCTGCTGTTTATTTCAGTAAGATGGATCTTGAACAGACGGTCAAAGATCTGCAGGCACAAAACTCGCAGTTTCAACAGCTCCTTATGACCTTGGCAAAGGGTCAGGAGGATCTTAAAGCACTGTTAGGGAATAAAGATCAAGAAAAAGGAAAAAAGAAGAAGAAAAGAGTAGGGGTAGCTACACTGGGAAGAAGATTTGAGAATGAAGCTAGGAGAGTTCTTGAATTCCCCTCCACATCTGATGAGGGGACCGGTAAAGGAAAAGGAGTTGCACTACCCTTTGAATCCAAGGCTGAAGAGGAAGAGGTTGAGGAAGATGAAGACTACTCAGAGTAGCAATACCCGCCAGCAGACGATAAGTACAAAAATCTGGAGGATAGACTGGCAGCTATGGAGCTGCAAAGGGTTCCCGGGTTAGATTTTGAAGAATTGGGATTGATTGATGGGATTGTGATCCCTCCAAAGTTTAAGGTACCAACTTTTTCAAAATACGACGTTCTATCTTGCCCGAAGATGCACCTGAGATCGTATGTCAGAAGAATTCAACCTCACTCATCCGATAGAAATATTTGGGTACACTTCTTCCAGGATAGCCTGTCTGGTACACAGCTAGATTGGTTTTACCAGCTTGAGAGGTCAGAAGTGCATAGTTGGGAGGATTTGGCAGCTGCCTTTTATCTCCAGTATCAATATAACGTTGACTTGGCGCCAACCCGTACTCAGTTACAAAGTATGGGGATGGCCTCAAATGAGGGATTCAAAGAATACGCCCAGAAATGGCGCGACTTGGCCGGAAGAGTGCAGCCACCTCTTTCAGATAGGGAACTAGTTGATATGTTCTTGGGGACCCTATATGGCCCTTTCTTCAACCATTTGATCGGGAGCTCTTCTGCAGGATTTACCGAACTGATTCTGACTGGAGAACAGGTGGAAGCTGGTATTAAGAGTGGGAAGATTCAAAGGGATGCCTCTGCCTCCGCAACTGTTAAGAAATCATTCCCGGCCAAGAAGGAAGCAGTTGTTATATACTCTCAGAAAGGATTGAGAAGAACTGAGTGCCGGCCGACTGTAGGGACCGTGATGATACAAAATTTGTCAAATGATCAGCCTCGTAATAATCAGTCTAGACCTAACCAGCAACGGGTAGAGCGGCCACAACGGCAGTTCACCCGCATCAACATGACGCCTGCACAAGTTCTTCCCTATTTGTTGAAGCTAAATCTCACCAGTATTAGAGAAGCGCCAAAGGTTGTGAACACCACTTCCCCACATTATCATCCCAATGCTAAATGTGCCTATCATTCTGACAGCGTCGGGCATGACACCAACGATTGTTGGCCGCTTAAGAATAAAATCCAAGATTTGATAGATGCAAAAGAGTTTGAGTTCGACGCCCCTGAGAAACCGAATGTAATCTCCGCTCCAATGCCAAAGCATGGTCGCAATGTCCATGCTGTGGAAGAGGATCTGTTTGTTTCTACTGTTGATGATCTGATGACCCCACTACTGACAATCAAGTTTAATATGTTGAAGGCTGGGATTTTCCCAGGTTGTAAAGAAGATTGATACTTTTGTTCCTCCCTACCAATCGACTGTCCATTGCTAAAGATAGGCATCCAACGCCTAATGGACAACCAACAAATTCTTTTCGAAAAGACTCCTGTTACTCCAACTCCTATCAATGAAGTTTCAATAATAACCATTTCCGCAAATCTTTCCAAGATCCCCAAAAGGCATGTTAAGATTACATCCGCTCCGAAGATTGTACCCTTGAAGATAACCATGCCTGGGCTTGTCCCCTACAAATCTGATAAATCAATACCGTGGAATTATGGTGGAGAAATCTACTACAATGGTGTTAAGCAAATTGAGATAACTGAAGAGAGCTATGACGAAGAAACTGCCGACATTGGAAACATTTCCGGTACGAGCAAGATTATCCGAAGTGGAAGAATTTTCTCTCCAGAGATTGCCCCTCCAAAGGCAATCTTTGGACCCTCAGTTGTTCCCAAAGTTACCCCTGCACCGGTAAAACTATCTGCAAGAACGCCAATGATTGAAGAAGGTGATACTCATGTGGTTGTCCCTCCTGCTGCTGCTGATAAGGGGAAAGGGATCCAAGAAGAGCTCGTCAGGACGAGGGCTCAGCCGTTGGTCATCCCTGAAACCTCTAAGAAAGAAATGGAGGAGATTCTGAAAATAATTAAGAAGAGTGATTATGGTGTGGTGGAGAAACTGGAGAAAACCCCCTCGAAGATCTCCATGTTAGCTTTGTTGCTTTGTTCGGAGGCTCATGCCAAAGCCTTGATAAGGTTTTTGAAAACAGCCCATGTGCCCCAAGAAACCTCAGCCGATCAATTCCAGGATTGTGTAGCCAGCCTTACCGCCGACAACGGCCTGGGTTTCTCTGATGCTGACCTGACTCCGAAGGGAAGAAAGCACAATGACGCACTGCATGTGTCAGTTGAATGCCGAGGAACTACTCTCGCCCATGTCTTGGTCGATACTGGTTCTTCTCTAAATGTGCTGCCTAAGAAAGCTCTGGACCGATTGGATTGTGAAGGCTTGGAGCTGAAACCAAGTAATATCATTGTCAGGGCCTTTGACGGATCTAAAAGGATGGTGCATGGGGAGGTCGACATTCCTATCAAGGTAGGCACTGAGGTGTTCCACTCCACATTCTATGTGATGGACATCTGCCCATCATACTCCTGCCTGCTAGGAAGACCGTGGATACATAATGCTGGGGCAGTCACTTCTTCTCTACATCAGATGTTGAAATACCCTGTTAAGGGAAAAATCGTAACTGTACACGGTGAGGAGGAGTACATGATCAGTCATCTGAACTCCTTTCGGTATGTGGAAGTGGATGGCGAATTCATTGAAACACCCTTTCAACACTTTGAGGAAGTTGCTCCCGAGGCTGTAGTAGTAAAGGCAGTAGCTGAGGTACCCAAGCAGGTGGCCAGGATGGCATCTCTGAAAGAAGCAAAGGCTGCAATGAAGGAGGGGAAGAGCTCGGTTTGGGGACAGTTTCCTGACTTTCCTCACAAGACAGACAAGTTTGGGTTGGGGTTTACCGCTGCGGGGCAAAAAGCTATGTGTCGCTCAAAAATTGAAAGAACACCCATCAAGATTTCTCCTCATGGAATCAATGCTTTGGAAGACGAAGACGAAGAGGCCAACATTGAAGATTGGATCTTCCCAACCATCGAAGGGGGACTGCACAACTGGGAGGCGAAAGACTTCGTTCCCATTACTTTCATCAATCAGTAATTTATCTTTCGAACATTTTTTGTTGGTCTGTAATAATTACTCTTAAACAATCTGCACACTATTTTTCACCTCATGCCTTGCCCGAGGCATGTAGGTCCATTTGTAAGGGTTTTGATTCTCTTCATATTCATATGCCATGTTTAATGAATCATTGGACGTTTTTCATTTATAAATTGTTGTGTTCATTTTCTTTCCTTTTGCATTTTGTTTGTTTAAGGATGGCTATCCCTTACACACACACACTCACAAATGCAGGTACCCATCCACTCTGGATTCTATGGGTGACTATTCTGTTGTATCCTTCAATAACTCTGAAGATTTGGTCAATCAGGCTGAGTACGAAGATGACGAAGATTGTGAAGTACCGGGAGAGCTAGCCAGACTTCTACAACAAGAAGAGAGGGCCATCTTGCCTCATGAAGAGTTGTTGGAAACAGTCAACTTAGGAACAGAGGAAAATAAGAAAGAAGTACAAGTGGGTGCCAATCTGGAACCAAGTGTCAGGGGGCGCTTAATACAGCTGTTAAATGAATACGTTGAAATCTTCGCCTGGTCTTATGAGGACATGACATGGTTAGACACAGACATCGTGGTTCACCGTCTCCCTACAAGAGAAGACTGTCCACCGATCAAGCAAAAAGTTCGCCGAATGAGGCCCGACATGTTTGAGAAGATTAAAGCAGAAGTAATGAAGCAATTCAACGCTGGCTTTGTGGATGTTACATCCTATCCACAATGGGTTTCTAACATTGTGCCAGTACCTAAAAAAGACGGCAAGGTCAGAATGTGTGTGGACTACCGGGATTTGAACAGGGCCAGCCCTAAAGATGATTTTCCGCTACCACATATCGACATTTTGATTGACAACACGGCTCAGCACAAGGTGTTTTCCTTCATGGACGGATTCTCGGGCTACAACCAGATTAAAATGGCCCCCGAGGACGTGGAGAAAACAACCTTTGTTACACAATGGGGTACCTTCTGTTACAAGGTGATACCGTTCGGACTGAAGAACGCAGGGGCAACTTATCAACGCGCCATGGTAGCTTTGTTTCATGATATGATACACCATGAGATCGAAGTTTACGTAGACGACATGATAGCTCGATCACAAACAGAGGAGGAACACCTTGAACATCTGCAAAATCTGTTTGCCAGGTTGAAGGAGTACAAACTCAGGCTGAATCCAAGTAAGTGCACTTTTGGAGTTAGGTCTGGTAAACTTCTAGGGTTTATTGTCAGCAACAAGGGCATTGAGGTCGATCCAGCAAAAGTGAAAGCTATACAAGAAATGCCGGCCTCCCGTACTGAAAAGGAGGTTAGAGGGTTCTTGGGACGCTTGAACTACATTGCCAGATTCATCTCTCATCTGACGTCTACCTGTGAGCCAATTTTCAAACTATTGAAGAAAGATCAGGTAGTCGAATGGAACGATGATTGTCAAACTGCTTTCGATAAAATCAAGGAGTATTTGCTAGAACCTCCTATTCTGATGCCACCCGTCGAAGGAAGGCCGCTGATCATGTATCTGACTGTTTTGGACAACTCAATGGGGTGTGTACTGGGCCAACATGACGAGTCTGGTCAAAAAGAGCATGCCATTTATTACCTTAGCAAAAAGTTTACCGACTGTGAGACCCGCTACTCACTGCTCTAGAAAACTTGCTGCGCTTTGGTATGGGCTGCTCGCCGACTAAGGCAATATATGTTGACTCATACCACTTTGTTGATTTGCAAAATGGATCCTATCAAGTATATCTTCGAGAAGCCTGCTTTATCTGGAAGAATCGCTAGATGGCAAATGATCCTGACTGAGTTTGACATCTAGTATATTACCCAAAAATCTATAAAAGGGAGTGTACTAGCTGACCATCTAGCTCATCAAGCTATCGAAGATTATCAATCCATGATATTCGACTTCCCAGACGAGGACATCATGACTTTGGACAACATTGAAGGTAACGGACCGTATGACGGACCTGAAAATGGATCCCGATGGACCCTGTACTTTGATGGTGCTTCAAATGCACTTGGAAACAGTATCGGTGTGGTACTCATTTCCCCGGAAGGTTGCCATACACCTTTCACGGCCCGACTTTGCTTCAGCTGTACCAACAACATGGTTGAATATGAAGCTTGCATCTTTGGTCTCAAGGCTGCTATAGACTTGGGGATCAAATCCTTGATCGTATTTGGGGACTCGGCTTTGGTTATCAGTCAAATCAAAGGAGAGTGGGACACCAAACATCCTAATCTTATCCCATACAAAGAACATGTCCTGACATTGCTGCCTCATTTCGAGCAGATCACCTTCGAGCATTTCCCGCGAGAAGAAAATCAGCTAGCAGATGCTCTGGCTACAATGTCTTCCATGTTTAAACTCAACTGGGATAACGAGGCTCCCCAAATCACCATCGAGCGAATGGATGAACCTGCGCATTGTCATGAGATTAATACCGAAGAAGTAGTGGAACAACCCTGGTTTCACGAAATCAAAAGGTATCTCCAGACTAGAGAGTATCCTGAAGGAGATTCTGTAAATGACAAGAAGTTCTTAAGGAGGTTTGCTGCCAAGTTCTTCCTAAGCAATGGCATCCTTTATAAGCGCAGCCATGATTGTGTTTTACTCCGATGTGTAGACAAAGCTGAAGCAGAGTTGATCATGACTGAGATACACAGTGGCGCATTTGGCACCCACTTGAGCGGACATACGATGGCTAAGAAGATTCTAAGGGCAGGCTATTACTGGTCTACCATGGAAGCTGATTGCCATCAATATTCCCGTACTTGCCACAAATGTCGGGTCTATGCCGACAAGATTCATATTCCTCCTGTTCCTCTCAACGTTCTGACAGCTCCTTGGCCATTCGCAATGTGGGGCATTGACATGATTGGAGAAATCAAGCCCATGGAATCCAATGGACATCGCTTCATCTTGGTCGCTATTGACTATTTCACCAAGTGGGTCGAAGCAGATTCCTTTGCATCTGTTACAAAAAATGTGGTTGCCTGCTTCATCAAGCAAAACCTCATATGCCGGTATGGTGTCCCCGACAGGATCATCACAGACAACGGTACAAATCTGAACAATACTATGATCACTGCTCTATGCGAACAATTCAAGATTTATCATCACAATTCATCTCCCTATCGGCCGAAGATGAACGGTGTTGTTGAAGTTGCGAACAAAAACATCAAGAAGATCATTCAGAAAATGACAGTCACCTACAAGGACTGGCATGAGATGTTACTGTTTGCTCTGCATGGATACCGTACCACGGCACGTACTTCAACAGGGGCAACCCCATTTTCTTTAGTATATGGCATGGAAGCTGTCCTACCCATGGAAGTTCAGATTCCTTCTTTAAGGATTATGAAGGACGCTAGTTTGAGTGAAGACGATTGGATTCAGACCCGACTTGATCAACTCAATTTGATCGACGAGAAGCGACTCACTGCTGTTTGCCATGGTCAGACGTACCAAAAACGGATGATGAAGGCTTTCAACAAGAAAGTCAGACGTCAAGTATATCATGTTGGAGATCTTGTAATCAAGCGGATCATCTTGCCGCAAAGTGATCCCAGAGGCAAATGGACTCCTACTTACGAAGGACCATTTGTAATCAAGAGCATCTTTTCTGGTGGTGCAATGATTCTGACCACCATGGACGGCGATGATTTGCCACACCCTGCGAACGCAGACATAGTCAAAAGATACTACGCATGAAATCACCCGACAAGTCAAAAACCCGAAAGGGCGACTTGGGCAAAAATGGGCATCCCGGTGAACCGAAAACCCGAAAGGGCGGTTCAGGCAAAAATTAGGGATAAAACCAAAAAAATTTGTACACCCGGCAAGTTGAAAACCCGAAAGGGCGGCTTGGGCAAAAAAGGGTTTCCCGGTGGATTGAAAACCCGAAAGGGCGATCCAGGCAAAAGTTAAGGGAATTAAAGCGTATGACTATGTATCGTCGGATCACTTTAAAGAACAATCTCTTCATCAATAAGCTCCGAGCTTCTGATCAATCCAATCATCGGCGGACGAAGCATTGAATGGACAAGATATTCAGAGTTGTGAAGGCTATAACAGAATGGAATCCCATGGAATTGTTACACATAGCCATCTTTCTTTTGTATAAAATTTTCAATTTTTTACGACAACATCCTCTTACTAGGATGCATGTCTCCTTTGTACAAAGATACTCATAAAAAGTTAATACAAACACTTTTCCAAATACAGAAATTTGCCTTGTCTTCTGTTTCTTTTTCACAATTATGTTTTATTTGAGAAACGTCCAATGTTTTGTTAAATAGGCATATGCATTTGAACATAATCATTCTCTTACAAACCAAGAAAGATGATTGTTGATAGGTTGAAGGTACGGATAGATATCTTGATGCCCTTTCAGAAGAAATCCCTAGCGGAATTAAACTCCAAATTCCCCAAGCAGAGTTAAACTTCAGGATCCTCAGCAGAGCAAAAGCTTTCTCAAAACTGATTTCCCCAGCTAAGATAGCCTTCCAGAACTTAATTCCCCTCAGAGTTAAGTTTCAGTATCCCCAGTGGAGCCCTAAAATCTGAAAATCCTATCCCCAGGGAAGTCAAAGTTGTTAAACCCCAGCGAAGTCAAAGCTGTTAAACCCCAGCGGAGCTAAGACTTCCAACTATCAATCCCCAGCGGAACCAGATTAGTGAACATTCTCCCACAGATATACTTTCCATCAGATTGAAGATTCTCAGTCTTACTCCTCCAGCATGAGTCTCCCAGGTTCTGGACTCCCCAGTAGAGATCATCAGAATTCTCATTTCCCACAGGTGACCAAGGATTTTCAATCCCTAGCAGTGGTCCTAAAATCCCTCAACAGCTGAAGATCTTGCTCCCCAAGCAATCAGCAGTCAACAAGGATTTCTCACCCTCAATAACCAAAGGATTTTTCTATCCCCGACTTCGGTTATGGGTTTATTTCCCCAACATTTGTCAAGGATTTATTCTCCAAAACAAATTACGTTTCAAATTGATCGGTCGTTCAAAAGTTCCTTCATCACCTATTGGAAGTTACGGTCGTCAAAGATCAAATTCTCACAAAGTTCAAGTTATGAAGCCCGGATTTGACCGGATAGTATCTTGATCTCTACAGCATATTGTGAAGCCCGGAGTACGACCGGATAACAATGTAAGACTACCGCCAAGCCTGGATTACAACCAGATAGTGGTATCCCCTAAGAGCAAGCTATGAAGCCCGGATTCGACCGGATAATAGTTTAATCCCCAACAAGTTATTGTGAAGCCTGGATTACGACCAGACAGCAGTCAAGAATACTATGAAACCTGGAGTCGACCAGATAGTGGTATATCTTTAACACAAGCCGTGAAGCCCGAATTTGACCGGATAACAGCTTAGCAAGTTATTGTGAAGCCTGGATTACGACCAGATGGCAATACAAGTTTCTGTGAAGCCTGGATTACGACCAGACAGCAGTCAAGAATACTACGAAACCTAGAGTCGACCAGATAGTGGTATATCTTTAACACAAGCCGTGAAGCCCGGGTTTAACCGGATAATAGTTTAGCAAGCTATTGTGAAGCCTGGATTACGACCAGATGACAATATAAGTTTCTGTGAAGCCTGGATTACGACCAGACAGCAGTCAAGAATACTACGAAACCTGGAGTCGACCAGATAATGGTATATCTTTAACACAAGCCGTGAAGCCCGGATTTGACCGGATAATAGCTTAACAAGTTATTGCAAAGCCTGGATTACGACCAGATGGCAATACAAGTTTCTGTGAAAGCCTGGAGATCGACCAGATAACAGTTAAGCGTTATCAGAACGAAGATTCTCATCCTTGACGCCTCAGAAGATTGGTATGTTCCCAATTTCTGACCTTTAACAGAATGAAGACTCTCGTCCTAGAATCCCTTGTAGATTGGCATACAACTCAAGCTCCTGATTCCCCAACAGTGGTCCCAGGACTTCTCATTTTCAACGATCAAAGGATTTTCAATCCCCTACAATAGTCAAGGATTTACTTTCCCCCGATAGCAGTCAAAGATTTCGTTATCCAGGATCCGCCTTCCTCAGCAAGACAGCTCATCAGCTTACATGCGCATTCATTACATTCATATCATAAACATTGATATAACATACATTGCATCATACATTTCATGCAACATAACTTTGTGTTTCAACTAATATTTTACCCTTTTCAGGATAAGATTACTAAGCTCAAACTTTTGAAAACAGTTTACGGACGCTTCCCAACATGGATGCTAATTTATTGCTTATTCAACTCCAAGACTTCTGAAAACAGTTCACGGGTTCTCCAGACACGGATGTTAACCTATCGCTTGTTCAGATTCCAAGACTTTTGAAAACAGTTTACGGATTCTCCAAACATGGATGTCAATCTATTGCTTGTTCAGACCCCCCAGTCCAGAGATGTTCCAAAACATGGACACCTTTCTGATACTCTTTTCTTTCACCTACAACATACATTCCATATGGCATCTTTAAGCCCATCCCCTGACAAGATTTTGGTCACATCTCCAGATGGCATCTTTAAGCCCATCTCCAAATGGCATCTTTAAGCCCATTCCCGCATCCATGCTTTGACGAGTGCAAATTTACGGGCACTCTAGTGTCCAATCTCCTTTTACCTTCGAGACGCGAAAGGCAAACTTGCCAATCTAACTCTTCAGGTTCAAGAAGATTGAACAGGGGAAACTGTTGTACCCCAAAATTTTCCCTCCCTTTTCATCAACATTTTCTCACCACAAGACTCTTGGAGCTCAAGATCAAGTTAGGGTTTGCTCTACTCAAGACTCCTCCTTGCACTGTTGACCCAAATTAGGGTTTGAGTTTGCACAGAGATGTTTTGACCTAAAATGCCAAAAGTGACTTTCATGCTTCATGTTGGACTCACAAGTTTATCCATACCGTTTCAAGTCTTGATTCCAATCTTTGCCCAGTCAATTGGATAGTTGATCTAGAAATCAGCTGTATTGGGGGAAAAGTCAACTATGGCCAATTGACAGTCAAACTTCATGAAATTTGACCCACATCAACATTATGAACTCATATGAATCATTTGATCAAGTTTGGATCACAATTCCACAAGAAATTTGATCAGATCACCAAAAGGGCAAAATGGTCATTTTTAGGGTTTTGACTGTACAAAGGCAATTTTTGACTGTTTGACCTAACCAATGGCAAACCAAGCTCACATATGGACTCAAGGACTCAATGGCATTGTCTTGACACATTCAACAAGCCAGATCTTTGAGGCAAAGTTTGGTAGACAAATCCCACTGATCAAGAGAAAGTGCTGCAGCATGCTTGAGAGCTTTGTACAGGCCTATATCACAACTTGACATTTCTTTGCTTACATGAGAAGAAAGCTTGCAAACTGAAGCCAATCTCTCATTTCTGTAAACACCAGCCAAAACAAACTTTGCAAACATCTTTCATACATCCAAGCAAGCCTAAAGCACGACTGAACTACCCCTCATACCTCCTCATACACAAACACACCATCTTGTTGCCAAAACAGGGTACCTGCTACAGATTGAGGTCCACAACTCAATCCACTCATGCACTTTGGCCAAAAACCTTGCAAACACATTCCATACCATCCATTGAAACTATTCCAAGACCTAAACACCAGCTGTAACACCCTTAACCTCATCTGCCATTTTCATTTTTCAGTTTTGCAGGTGAACTTCCATAGCACGATTCAAAGTGATTCAAAGCAAGCTAGGTGTTGGAGAAGCTTCCTTGGACTTCAGGCAAGCTATACAAAAGCTCAAACTCCATTGAAGGTGGCCACATTGTTGTACACGATTCAAGCTGAAACAGGTAAAACCATGAACTTCTATCTCTCAATCTAGGAAGATTTAGGCTTAGATTTGTGAATGAAACATGCTCTACTCATAGCCCTGAAGCCATACATGTGATCAGTTTTTATTTATGTTAAGCGTGCTGTGAGAATTTTAGCCTTGAACATGTGAAAAAAACTAGGTCAGAAATTGGGGATGATGAAATTCTCCCTGGTTTCTTAGAGTTAGGTCAAGTGTTTTATATGTTTGAAATCGTGACTTCATGCTCTACAATGTTTGTGTTATGAGTTTTGTGTAAAAGTCAAAGAATCAGGAGTTAGTGTTGAACAAGGAAGGGCGCGCGTTTTCTGTTTCAAATGGCTGGAGGTTGAAGAAGGTGGTGACTTGGGCTGGGCCTGAGTCAGCTTGCTGTTCACACCCATTTTCCCCATTTACACCCCCTGGCCCATTGTGTGAAACATTTATTATTTTTGAATTTTTCTTTTTGATTTTGACTTAATATTTTTTGCTCAAATATAAAAAATATCAAAAATATTTTTCCACACATTTTTGCATTTATTTGGCATTTATTTGTTTATTTAGCATATACATGTAAATAAATATATATACTTTTTATTTAAAACCCTAAAAATAATACAAAAATAAATATTTTTCAGTTATTATTTTTTGTTTACATTTTGAAAACATTTTCTAAAATATACATTTTTTGTAAAAAATTAATATTTTATTTTTGTATATATTTAGTATATTTAATATATAATATAAATACTTGTATATTTTATTAGAATACTTAGGATAAAAATATGAAAATAATACATTTTTATTTTTATTAATATATAACATTAAAAATACTTTTTTTAACCATATACTTTTTATTTTGTATATAATTAACAAATATTGTATATAATCAATAAATAATAATATTTATTCAAAAAAACTAGGGTTTTGCCCTAAATAACAAAAATATTCAAAATTTGACCTTTTTATTTTTGTTTATATTTCACATGAAAAAATACTTTCACATACATAAAAAATCATTTTGTGCATAATACATTTTGCATATTTATTGTATTTATTTTAATATTGTACAATTAAATATTTGTATATTCGATATGGATGTAATAGCTTAGAATTTAATTTCTTGTCAAATATCCCCAAATTCAAACTTGTACCCCCATCCCCATAATCATTGTTGTAATAGCTTAGCATTTAAATTTCCGCATTTAAAAGCTTTCAAATTATGCCATGATAGACCTAGGGTTTGTATGCAAATAAAATCAACAAATAATTTGACCTAATTCAAGATAAACATGCATGAAAAACAAACACAATGCACACTTGCACCCCTAGGGTTACACCACTTGTTGCCTTCAAAAATGGGCCATGGTTGCATGTTAAGTGTCTTTGGCAAAACAAAAACAAATCAAATGATCATAGTCCCTCGATGACGCTATCGGAGTTTCCTAAACAAAATGATCATAGTCCCTCAAGAAAATGCCAAAGATACTTGACACTATTGCCTCTATGGTCTAAACGATGACCCGCCCCCGTCCCGTTAACATCCTAACACAAGGTTGTTCACCAAATACAATGGTGAAACAACACTGTTAAAAGGGTTAAAACATGAGAAAGATCTTTGAGTAAATTTAGGGTAGATAGCTCTTGGTTACTTGATCAAACTTGCAAAACACGCTTGCCTACTTTCAAAACACACTCCACAACACAACTTCAAAACAACTTTCAAAAACATTGAAACATCTTTTCAAAAAGACAAACCCCTTTGTAAAACATTCAAACAAGAATTGTTACAATGGTTGCCTAGACAAGGCATCTTTTTCAAAACATTTTCAAAACCACACACACAAAGCACCATTTCAAACAATTGAAAAGCAAAGGCAAGTGATCTAAGCAAGTAACTAATAGCCCATGGATAACCATGGATAGAAAGGGTGCTAATACCTTCCCTTTCTATAATCTACTCCCCGAACCCACGAAAACATCTCAAAGGTTTTTCCTGTGCTTTTTAAGCTTTCCTTAGGATAAAATAAAAAGTCGGTGGCGACTCTTGCTCAACCGAAACATTTGCGAATACAAACGCAAAAAACCTCAAGTCAGTTCTCCCACCGTATCACACCAAGTATCTGAGAATAATGACTGGTTTAGAGTCAATCTCAAAGAATATAGGAAAGTTGTCCAGAGGGACTCTTCTGCTGGTGATTTCAGCATGAGGAGTGATGCTGGGCTCCTTCCTAATGTTCTCTATCAGCTTCATCTTCTTCAGATTCTTGGCATTCAGCTGCTTGCCAACAGAAGGTTCTAGAGAGCTTATTTCATGTGCCTCTGTCAAGTGTTTAATCAGCCTATTCTCCGTTAGAATATCTGATATCAATCTGCCGAAGGGTATCCAATCCCTTTTAGTCCTTTCTTCTTTTCTCGTTTCCTTGACGCTTGTCTTCATATGACTGAACAGAAGATGAGCTAGGTTGATTTTGGAATTCTTTGCAATAAAATAAATCAGATATTGTTGATCTATGTTTATATAGTCAGGAGAGCTTGTAGGCTTCCTGTGGTTGAAGCAGCCCAGAATAATCTTTGCCCAAATTCTGTGCCGATCTTTCAAATCTCTTATTTTGCTGGAGGGAACCCCATGTGTGAAAATATCTCTTGCTACTAGGGCAGAGTTTGCACATCTATCTGCCATGTCAATACAGCGAATACCACCACCATTGTATCCAATCAGCCTTGCAATGTGATCTTCAGTAATCACAATCTTCTTTCCCATGATATACGAAGTAACCTGATGAGTTGAGGAAGACGCATGTATCCAGAATTCTTTAACCAAAATGGGGAACGTTGGACCCACCAACTTATCAAAGTACCTTTCCCAACCTTGTGCCTTAATTTCTTCAGACAAATCAAAGCCATTTTCCTTCAAATTGTTGAAATCTACTATCAATTCTGACAGAACTTCCAAGTTCTTGACCGGAGTGAGGAGCGTTCTGAAAGGAATCTGATACTGTTCAGAAGAAGCATCTTGTTGGGAACCTGCAGATGGAGTGCTAGAGGATGCCATGTTCACACAAGGGTTTTTGAGAAAAAGCTTGAAAAGGGTTTCTTTGGGAAAAGAAATGAACACACAGTAAGAACACAAAATTATTTTGAAGATTGTAAGTGACGGTAAAAAGTGAATGAATGATGTTAAGGCGTTTAAATAGGTTTAAAAAAATTTTTGAAAACATAAACGTTTTAAGAGAGAGAATTAAATCATGATTACTCGCATTTAATGTTGGCTGATTTTAGGGGATTTAGAAAGATATTTGGAACAGTTACCCATGACATGTGTCTCAATGCATCTAATCAGCGCTTTTCCTTCTCAGAAGCGTGCACGTGTGTTCTGCCTCAGGCATTAGCTGATGACTGGATGACACTTGTTTGATTTAGTGAACAGCACATCTATCCTTGAAATGAAACGCTCAGATCTTTATGGATAGAATCTGATACAATCTGCATGTCTAAATTTCTGAAAGAAGATTGATCAGAAGTTCACATTAAAATAAAACAAATTCTGAAGGTTAATATATAAAATTAAAACATTTTCACTCTGGGCACAGCTTCATGCTGAGATGTTTCAGAATGAAGTTGAACCTATCTTCAGAAAGTGGTTTTGTGAAAATATCAGCCCATTGATGGTCTGTATCGATAAATTTTAAGTTTAAAATGCCTTTCTGAATATAGTCCCTAATGAAATGATGTTTTATTTCTATATGCTTAGCTCTAGAATGCAAAATTGGATTTTTACTTAAGCAAATGGCAGAAGTGTTATCACAGAGTATATGAATGTTACTCTCAAATATCTGGAAGTCTTCAAGCTGACTTTTCATCCAGAGCATTTGTGTGCTACATCCTGCTGCTGCTATGTATTCAGCTTCTGCTGTTGATAGCGCAATTATGGATTGCCTTTTGCTGGACCAAGAGATCAGATTTTCTCCCAGAAACTGGCAGCTTCCAGAAGTACTTTTACGCTCTACTCTGTCTCCAGCAAAGTCAGCATCACAGTAACCTACTAAGCTGTAATCACTAGATTTTCTATAAAATAGACCCAGATTAGTAGTACCTTTCAGATACTTGAAAATTCGCTTAACAGCTGTTAAGTGAGATTCTCTAGGATCTGATTGGAATCTTGCACAAATGCATACACTGAATAAAATATCAGGCCTTGAAGCCGTCAGATAAAGAAGAGAGCCAATCATACCTCTGTAGACCTTCTGTTCTACCTTTTTGCTTACCTCTTCTCTTTCCAGAATGCACGTGGGATGCATTGGAATCTTTGATGACTTACATTCTGAGAGATCAAATTTCTTCAGAAGTTCTCTGACATATTTGCTCTGATGAATGTAAGTTCCCTCTGGAGTTTGATTGATCTGAATTCCCAGAAAGAATTTCAGTTCCCCCATGAGGCTCATCTCAAATTCTGCCTGCATACACTTAGCAAATTTTCTTCCAAGAGAAGGATTAGTAGATCCAAATATAATATCGTCAACATAAATCTGACACACTAAGATGTCATTCTTAACTGTCTTACAGAATAAGGTTGTGTCCACTTTCCCTCTGGTGAATTCCTTTTCTAACAGAAAGTTACTTAGTCTTTCATACCAAGCTCTGGGAGATTGTTTCAGACCATACAGTGACTTCTTTAGTTTGAAAACATACTCTGGATTTTTTGTACTTTCAAAACCAGGGGGTTGGTGCACATAAACCTCTTCTATATAGCCATTTAAGAATGCACTCTTGACATCCATCTGATATAGAGTGATGCCTTTATTAACAGCAAAAGAAATTAAAAGTTTGATAGATTCTAACCTGGCGACTGGAGCAAAGGTTTCTGTATAGTCTATCCCCTCTTGCTGACTATAACCTTGTGCTACCAGTCGTGCTTTGTTTCTGATGACTTCACCTTGTTTGTTCAGTTTGTTTCTGAACACCCATTTTGTTCCAATGACGTTGAATCCTTTTGGTCTGGGAACTAGATCCCACACGTCATTTCTGGTGAATTGATTCAGCTCTTCTTACATTGCTAGAATCCAGTCGTTGTCCAGAAGTGCTTCATCAATTGAAGAAGGTTCAATCAGAGAAACAAGTCCCATGAGGGATTCTTCAGAGTTCCTGAAGATGGCTCTTGTTCTGATTGGATCTTCCTTTCTTCCTAAGATTGTTTCTTCTGGGTGATCCATGCTGCTTCTGGGTAGTCTTTTCTGAGGTTGATCAACAGATGTTGTTGGATTGCTCGTAGTGCCTCTTTCTGATGTTGAAGGAGTGTCTTTGTTGAGAGCTTCTGATGACTTGTCTTTAGAACCTGTGAATTCAACTTCCATACCTGCAAAGACTTCATTCTGCTTTGACTTTTCAGAGTCAAGCTTATCATCAAAACGAACACTGATTGATTCTTCCATAATCTGTGTTTCTGTATTGTATACTTTGTACCCTCTTGAGCGTTCAGAGTATCCTAACATAATACACTTCTGTGCTTTAGAGTCAAACTTGTTCAAATAAATTTTTGTATTTAACATAAAACAAGTACATCCAAATGGATGAAAATATGAAATGTTGGGCTTTCTGTTCTTCCACAATTCATATGGAGTCTTTTCCAGAATAGGTCTTATGGAGATTCTATTCTGAATGTAGCACGCTGTGTTTATTGCCTCTGCCCAGAAGATCTTAGCAACGTTTGTCTCATTGATCATGGTTCTGGCAATTTCTTGCAATGTTCTGTTCTTTCGTTCTACAACTCCATTTTGCTGGGGAGTTCTAGGACAAGAGAAATCATGCAGAATGCCTCTGTCATTAAAGAATGACTCAAAATCTTTGTTTTCAAATTCTCCACCATGATCACTTCTGACTTTAACGATTCTAAGATCCTTTTCATTCTGAACTTGGTTACAGAAGGTGACAAACACAGAGTGTGACTCGTCCTTGTGTCTTAAGAACTTTACCCATGTCCATCTGCTATAGTCATCTACGATTACTAACCCGTACTTCTTGCCACTGACTGAAGCAGTTTTAACTGGTCCAAATAAGTAGTCCCATCTTTCTGACTAACAGCTTTACATGATTTTTGATTAAAGATTATATCATAACCGTTATCACTTAATTGACTTATGGATAACAAATTATGCATTAATCCATCTACTAATAGAACATTATTTATAGAGGGAAGATTTCCATTACCTACTGTTCCAGAGCCAATGGTCTTTCCCCTCTGATTGCCTCCAAAACCTACGTGGCCTCCAGGCTTAAGTTCCAGGCTTTGGAACATATGCCTTTTTCCCGTCATGTGTCGTGAGCAGCCAGAGTCCAGGTACCATGACTGGTGTTTCTGATTTCCTGCTAAAGATATCTGCAACATGTATTATTTTATCCTTAGGTACCCATATTTTCTTGGGTCCTGATTTGTTAGCTTTACCAAAACTCTGGTTGAATTTTGGTTTCACAGAATAATTACTACTAGTATATTTAATGTCATGTGTGTGACCATACACAAAGTGTGAATTCAGAGGAGTGCGTTTAATAATTAGATCCATGGCATTCTTTGGTGTAGATACCTTACCTTGGTATCCTATTCCCTTTCTGCCGTTTCTGCTAACTCCATAGATCATTGAAGCCATTTTGCTTCTATCTATGCTTTTAGCAAGAAACTTCTGAAAGTTGTGATCATACTCCTTGATGATCTCATCAGCGCTGCTGGGAGTTTCAGAAATTGTTTCCTTCTGAGAGTTTTGTAAAAGATTTTCTAATTTTGAAATTTTATTTTTCAACTCAGAATTTTCCAATTTGAGACTCTCAGTTTTATCAGAGTCAGAATCAAGATTCCTTTTCAGGTTTCTGAATTTAACTCTGATCTATTGATATCTTTCCAGAATTTCGTTAAGGCTTTCAGCAAGTTCAGCCTTAGTAAAATTAATTGCAAAGTCAGGGAATACCTCTTTGGTGTCTGATTCAGAGTCTGATTCAGAAGCTTCACTATCTTCTGATATGTTAGCCATGAGAGCTATGTTTGCTCTCTCATCATCTGATTCTAAGTTAGCTTCAGACGAGTCAGAGTCATCCCATGTAGCCATGAGACTCTTCTTCTTTTCCCTTCCAAACTTCTTTTTGGGCTTTTCCCTCTGAAGCTTTGGACAGTCACTCTTGTAGTGTCCTTGCTCGTTGCATTCATAGCAGATGATGTCCTTGGTGTTTGGCTTTCTGCTTCCTGACGAGCTTTCAGATCTTCTGTATCCAGAGGAGGAGTCTGACCTTCTGTATCTGGAGGAGGACTCATTCTGATCGGATCTTCTGGTATTCCTGAACTTTCTTTGCCTCTGCTTCCATAGTTGGTTCACTCTTCTAGAGAGGAGGGAAAGTTCGTCTTCTCCTGATGAGGACCCATCAGAGGTTTCTTCAACAGCCTGCAGAACTTTGGAGTCATATTTTCTATTAGATTTTAAAGCTAAAGGCTTACCTTGCTTCTGAGGTTCATCAGCTTCTAGCTCTATCTCGTGACTTCTGAGGGAGCTGATAAGTTCCTCCAGAGAGATTTTGTTGAGATCTTTAGCTAGCTTCAGCGCTGTAACCATTGGCCTCCACTGTTTTGGAAAGCTTCTGATGATCTTCTTGACATGATCAACAGTAGAATACCCTTTGTCCAGAACTTTGAGACCAGCCACCAGAATTTGAAATCTTGAGAACATCGTTTCAATTGATTCACTTTCTTCCATTTTGAATGCCTCATACTTCTGAATGAGCGCAAGAGCTTTAGTTTCTTTGACCTGAATGTTGCCTTCATGCGTCATTCTGAGAGAGTGAAACATACTCTTTGTAGTGTCTCTGTTAGATATCTTTTCATATTCAGCGTAAGAGATGGCGCTGAGAAGAATAGTTCTGGCCTTGTGGTGATTTTTGAAGTCACGCTTTTGTTGATCAGACATTGCCTTCCTGTCAATCTTCTGACCACTTGCATTCATTGGGTGCGTGTATCCATCTGTCACCATGTCCCACAGATCAGCATCATGTGCCAGAAAAAAGCTTTCAATTCTGTCTTTCCAGTAATCAAAATTCTCTCCATCAAAGACTGGAGGTTTGCTGTTGAATCTGTCTCTATCTTCATTGTTGTCATTGCTGGTGTGTTGATATGTTCCTGCCATTGTGTTTTTCTGACGCTAGATCTTATACTGACACGGTTAAGTGTTTTAGCTCAGAACCAGGCGCTCTGATGCCAATTGAAGAAGTGAAAAACACAAGAAGGGGGGTTGAATTGTAAAACTTGAAATCAAATGCAGACAACACGTTATTTTTATCCTGGTTCGTTTGATCTCAAACTACTCCAGTCCACCCGTCAAGGTGATTTCGCCTCTCTCCAACGAGGTCTTAATCCACTATATTCAACTGAATATTACAACTGCTTTAACAACTGCTAAAGCCTTCTTGAGTCTAAACCACAGACCGGTTTCTCAAGGAAATTTTTTCTTATAGATAAATGAATACTATGTGTGTTGAATGTTTTCTACAAAAACTTTATATCACAACTGTGATAATACACAAAATTAAGCTTATGTGAAACTAGGATGTTATATCTATAGAGTAAGAAATTTGAGAGATTTAGCAAGCTGTATGAGTGAGGATGAAGATGATTTGCTTTAGGCGTGTAAAGAGTTGTATAGCATAAGCCAATTCATTTCTCACTGACTTGTTTATATAGCCTTGGAAAAGATACATTGTAGTCAATTATTCCATTTCAATGCCCATTACGTTCTTTCCATATTGAGAAGATCTTTGTCTTGGAATAAAGCCGTTGGTAATAAAGTGTCTTGAATGCATAGTACCGTTGTCAATTCAGCGTGTTATTGGCTTTGGCTTGTTCTGACGCTTTTAGATGCTGATGATATTGTTTTGGTCTTGATTAGAGTTTAGAGTATGTTAAGCGCAGATATGTTCATCAAGATTCAGCATAAGCACATGCTTTGATCTTCTGATGCTGGCCTATGATATTTCATCTTCTGATGCTGATGTTGACATTCTTATGCTGATATCCATCAGAGTTTCTGTAAATGCACAATATAATTTTTAGGTAGCATATATGTCTCATATGAATTATACAATTTATTTAATCTTGCATTTTGTTATCATCAAAACTTTAACTTAGGGTAGTAGATTCAAACTTTGTTCTAACGGTAAGATGAGCTGCTGGGAATATGTGCTTATGTTGCGTCTAATGAATGCATAGAGGTTGTTTTATCAATTTTTTGGCTAAAAAGGGGGATTAGTTTGGAAGGCTGGTTAGGAAGTAGTACTACTTTAGGAGGAGGAGTTGTTGTTGTAGTACATGTACCTGAGCTTTTGTGAGGAGCTTAGGGAGAGCATGTTGTTTTGGTGCTGACATAGCAGTATGTGCTTGATGTCATACATGTTGTCTTGATATTTTGTTTGGAATGTTTTTGCTAAAGTTGTTTGTGGAAGAATTTGTTTCTCTCTATTTTTGTGATCTGTGAGGCTGTGATTTATCCTTTTCTACTGTGTATGCCTCAGATATGAACGAATGCAGTTATAATTTATTGTGCATTATATTGAAGATGTTTCCTTGAAATAATGTTGCTTGTTTATCTCTCCTATGTGTTTCTTGCTTTTGGATGTTTTGTGCAAATATTTTTTAGCCAAAATATTGCCAAAGGGGAAGATTGTTAGGTTTCTGCTTGTTGGTTGCATTTTGGTAAAACAATATGTACAACAAGATGTTGGACAAGATGTTGTGACATGTTGGTACGATATTGCATCCTATTATGTTTCTATTTTTAGAAGATTTGTTTCTGGTATATTTCAAAAGATTTGTTTTTAGTTTCTTGTGGATCAAGCAGCGCTTTTGAAGATTGGATTCTCTAAAGATCTGTTTCAAGCTGAAGCTATCAGAAGATTTGATTTACAAAGTTTGGATGTTTGAATTTTGTGTGAAGGTTATACTTCCTTGAGGGTGAGTATGATCCTATGTGACAAGGGGAGTAAGTTCTGATTTGTTGATCAGTGTTGATCATGCCATTCATATGGAGCATGGTGTTGTTGGGAAGTTCCTTGTGTACTTGCTTGTGTGCTTGCTGTGTAGCTGTGATGTCAGACAGAATATGATGACATTGTGTCTCTGAAAGAATATTGGTGTGTGAGATTTATTTATCTCTTTGTGTTTTTTTATGAGACTGGGTTCTTACTTTGTTCTGTTGTTGCTTATAACTCTGATGTGTCTTGGTGGTATACCAATTATGTGTGATTGTGGTAGTGTTGTTGCGTTATATCTAGTTTGTTTTTTCTATAAAGGTTGTTTTAGCTAAAATTTGTCAAAGATGAGTTAGTTCTGTATTTTTGGGATTGACAGCAATTTTGTTAAAACATGTATCTCAACAAGATGTTATGCAAGATGTCTTGACATGTTGGCTAGACATCACTGTAGAGATGTTGAGCACGATGTCATGACATGTGGGTTTAGACATCAATGCAGGTTTAGATTTTACTTCTTGAAAGATTTATTTTTAGAATATGAGATTATGTATTGTTTTAGTTCTCATATTGTCGCAGTCCAAGGAGGATTATTTTAGGAATATTGGTTCTATCCCATAAGTGCTTTTGTTTCATAAAAAGGAGCTTGGAGACTTTTTAGGAAACATTATGTTTTGTTCTTATATATGTGCAGAAGATTTGCAGTTTTTATTTTAGATATGTGTTTCATTTGAATGAAGAGGTCACAACCCATGTTTTTCATTAGCTATATAAAGGACGGTTCTGAACTTTATTCAACTAACTAAGTCGTGCATGTGAGAGTATTATTTTAGGGGTTAGTTTATTCTTTGTTTTGTGATCCACTCTATAGTAGAGTTTGATTGTGATTATAGTGAGTTATTCATGTATCTCTTGGATGCTTGCATTGAACTTTATTTGAGTTGTAATTGTCAATCACACATAAGCTTTTAAGCAAGAGTGAATTGTGTGTCATTGAAAGTGTGTCTTCTGTATTTGATTAAAGTTGTTATTATTGTTGTGTGATTGAATGGAGTTTTGAGGGGTCTCATATCTAGGAGTGTCTTAGATAAAAATAGAACGGATATTGATTAGGTGAGAAGATAATAAACTAGAGGTTGTTTCCTTATGCTTCAAACGAATACTATTATAATAGATTTCTTTTCTGACTTGGTTACTCCCAAATGTAAGTGATGTTGCACCGAATTAGGTTAACAATTATTTGTGTTATTTATCTTTAATAGTTTATGTTATTTGAATAATTATTTTGTGGTGTGTAACTCATCCATATTAGTGTTATGACATATGATATTTGTGTACTAAAATTTCACATAAAATAAATTCAAATACCATTATTTATGAGTAAATCACCTAATAATACTTTTGAATTAAATGAAGAGTATAATAATAATATCATATTAAGGGTTAATAGTAATACAAGCATTAATTAGTTTAAAATTTAATGACTTTTATTTATAATAGTGACCAAGATTTTAAATTTTTTTTTAGTTATAATAATAACCGAAGAAAGTAATTATTTCCATACAGTTAACCAACTTAATGTTTTTTGATGTCTAAAAATTTATAAATGTTCATAAGCAACAAGAAATCACAGATTCTAAACCCACAACAATATTTTTGTAAATTGTAAATTCTTTTAAAATGTGATTTTTAACTTATTTTTCTTCATGGTCCTTTTAAATAATTATATTGTTCTATATTATATAGTTAGATCCAAATCACAACAAAGTAAAAACAAAATAGAACGAAGATAAAGACATTAATAGGTTTTTAAATTACACTTCTCCTTAACGGTAAACTCAAAAATGTGGATATGTAGTCATGTAATCATGGGACCATTAAAAGAGATGACTGGAGGCGATTTATATCCGTAAACATGCAGTTTTGCACTATACCGTTGGGTAAAAACAAAAATCATGGAAATCCATTTTCAATACATTGCCAATAAACGATACCAACACCCTGATGACTAACTATTACATAATTTCAGGAAAAAGTTGAAAAGAACTATACAAATAAAACAAGACATAAGAAACACAATGGTCGCGACAGACAATACATCATAATTTCAAAAATAACTTAGCAACCAGAACGCAGATATGTCTGGAATGGAATGTGAATTTGTTAGCAAACACCTATCAACCTGAGTAATGAGTTGTGCTTGCAAGAGCACCTCTGGGAGTTCAGCACATATTATCAAATGAGGTGGCAAACATCATATGTATTTTATTTCCTAACCTGTCAGACATGAGCCACAAGAATCAGTGCAAGAATTATATACAAAATCATTTAGAAAAACTGTCATTATAGCTATTTACAATTAAACGCCGAATGAATCAGTCAAAATAAAACCTTCAACAGTAACTAAGCTGAAGAGCTGCTGAGTAGGTAGAAGACTTGTTACCATTCTTTTGCCATTACAAAAAATCTTTTAATCAATCATCTATAAATAGAAAAGAACATAATTTTAATCAATCATCTATGATGCATAGGTATGGTACCCAATCAGGCATTTCTTTTAAACCTAAAATCTAAGGCCCACTCAGGATGTTACAAGTTTTTGGTTTTTACAGTTAATTTTGAAAACAAAATGTTAACTAAAAGTGAGTTACGTTGGTTTCACTCATTTTAAACAGTTTTATAAAAAAAGGCTTTTTTGTTAGTGGTTTCTAATTTTTACATTAAACACATCACTCTGTGATATCGCTTTCATCTTCCTCTCTTTCAAGAAAAGCTCCAGAATTTCCTAGACTTCATCAGCATTGACTCACAGCCGCCGCCATCTTTGGAAAAGTAGATCCGTCTCCAACAAATTTGAAGCTTTACACTTATACATATTATTCTAGATCAGTGGTTCTCACTGCTAGTTTGAAGATTCAAGGATTTGATATGAAAAATTCTAAGCAATTGTTTAGATGTGCCTATGTATGTATATGTTAATTTAGCTTCATTTTCTCTATACCCTTTTCATCGAAACACGTAAACAAGACATAAAAGGAACATTACATACACAATAAATTGGTGTAGAAATTTGACTTTTAAAAAAGCTTCAAAGTTACAGAAATTCAATTGATTCTTCAATTGACTTTTTGGAATGAAATTGATTTTAAACAGAAAGAATTTAACTTCTAAGTTCTAACGCCTCTTCCTCCTAATCCCGCGACACCAGAAACACTATATTAGAGGGATCTTTCTAATAAAAAGTGTTGCAATTCTTATTTGTTTAATTTAATCTCCCATATTTTTTTCCTTCTTACTACTATATGTTTTCGCAATGATTTTTTCTTCAATATTCTTTGCAAAATTTGGATTTATATGTTATTCTTCACTTTGTTGCCGTTGTTTTTCACATTTTGTTTCAACGATTTTATGACATTCCTGTTTATTTCTGGTGCCTGATACTCTCATAATTAAAATTTTAAACTTAATTCAACTGAAATTTAAGGTTGAAGCACAATAAAAATATTAAACGAGTGTTAGTTTTAAAAAAATTTAAAACAGAACCATTCTCAACCGGGCCTACGGACAGAAACTACAACTTTTTTAGCAATATATATCGTAAAAGAATTATGTTGTTGTATAACAAGAGAATCATATTGTTCGAATGACGGAAAAAAAAAGCTATTTGATCTAAATAAAACTCAAGATCTATGCACGAAATATGAAAAACCACACTCTCAACTTCACTATTTCCTTACTCATCATAGGTAAAAACAATTGTTTCTATCTCTAGCCCATCAAGAGAAAGACCAACAACTAATACTAGCTCTACCAAATAGATCTCATTCATCTCCGCCAATATTGCACATTTTTGTTTCTCCATTATAATTCCTACTATTTCTTGAGAGAAGACGACAGGGGAGTCAGCTGTAATCTTATAACTTGAGAATAAATTTGCTTTGGCCGAAACTTTTATCATGACATTGAGACTTTCAACAGCTAACAAAAATAAGAAGTTGACAGAGGCTTTCCTTGTGGCAAATCTCTTTCCAAATTAGATTCCGCTCTAAGACTTCCATTAACCAATCATTGAAGGAGATGGTGAGCTGAGGCATTCCATAATTCAATTCACCCGCCAAACAAAAAAATCATCTTGGACATGACCTCCTCTAAATAGATTCCTGCCTTTTCGAAATCAACCTTGAAGAGAATGAGATCCTTTTCAATCCGGTGGCTTTATCAACTATCCCATTGGCTATACAGATAACATCTAAAGTTTTCGAAATAACATTACCAGTGACTCTGTCAGTAGGTTTAATGTTTGGATTTCTAACAGATATTTGCTAATTAGAATAATCCTAATTGCTATTCATTAGGATAATAAAGTGCATAAATGTATATATTACTGTAGCAGATTTATTGGGCTGGGATTAATACTATTAATTAGTATAATAAACTGCATAAATGTATATATGGCAGTTGCAGATTTATGAGGCTGAGTCAGCCCCTTAACTTGTAATTTAAAGTATATTTATATGAGAATTCTCCAAGAGAGGAGATACAGTTTTTCAGAATATCTCTGAATTTGACACTCTCTTCAACCAATATGTCAAGACCGACAAAAAATAGGCTAAGAGTCAAATAGCCTTTGCGGCTCTCAATTCTAGGAATTAACACAATGAGGGTACAATTAGAACCTTTTACCAACCTCCCATTGGAGTGGAATTCAAAGAGGAATCTCAAGAAATCAACTTCAACTTTAATATTTGCCCAAAATTCTGAGAAAGTCTGAATTTAATCCCATCCGAATCTTGAAACTATCACGTATCACAATCTCAAACCGCTTGCTTCACTTCGTCCTCTCCAAAAGGAATCTTTAATAAATGTTACTGAAGTGTTCAAACACAGAGTTTCCACCTAAATCCCATTAACTTCTAATCTAGCTAGAGTTGTATTTTATCTTATTAGCCATTGCACAATGGAGGAAATAACTGGAATTAGCATCGCCCTCCTTGAGTCACACCAAAATGAGACATTCAGCCTCCTCCAGTTTGGTTTACTTTTCAAATTCAGAACATCAATACGCTCACTTTTCAAATCCAAAACATCAATATGCTCTTCAATTTTACCCCAGGTTTAAAATTGAACTCAGGCACTCAGCCTCCAAGTTTACCCCATATTTACAGTGTTGATCCTTTAAACTACTTTTGATAAACTTTAATTTTCCCCAAACAAGTTGTATGATAATTTTGTATGGTAGTTGACAAGTCTTCTAGCTTCAATCACGTTCTTATGATGAGAGAGCTTAAGGAGCATGCATATGTTTGGAATATTTCAAAATTACTTTTCTTTATTATTTGCTTATAATTTACTTTATTATTTGTTGCAGCAATTGAAACAAAAAAACCTTCAGATGATCTACGTTTTCTTTTAGCCCTCTACTAAACCTTTTGTCAGACTTCCCAGTTCGTTCATCAACTCATGGAAGGTTAAAGGAGCTTTAGTAGGATATACTACAGAAAAATAGCAGTTGACTATCAACTGTTGACATCGAGAATACAAGCTAGGGAATTCCATAGCCCTTGCCGCTCACAATTTTTACTTTTTAAATACCTCGATTCCTTCTTTATTCTCACAATTTTTACTTTTTAAATACCTGGATTCCTTCTTTATTCTTTCCACTAATCGACTCACCACTTCAGGTGTTGTACTCTTTTTTAATGTTTTAAAATTTTGGCCACCACTTTAGGTAATTTTTGGTCATCGCTAAAACACGCAACTCAGCTATACTGCAAATAAGAGTTTACATATTGCTTTCGTATCACCTACACCAAATTCTGACACTCATATGCACTCTATTACTTCAGCTACCTATAGATAATACCTACTATTAAGTTAACTATTTGAATATAGTTTCCCTGCATGGTTTGACGATTTCTTCTCTAGTCTACCTAAATTATAATGGTGATCCTAAACTTAAACCTTGGTGAGAAAACAGAAAATAAAATTCAAGAAATACAATATGTGATAATTCATACCTTTAAAGGCAGAGAATGGCGAACAGATGAGGCAGAATCAGAAGATAAAACTGCCAAATTTTTCCTTGTGCGGGTGTTTTGTTTCTTTAAAAGTGCACTACCATCAGAGAATTCCAATTGATGTTCATTTTCTGTGGTTGTAGAATCACTTCTACCGGATACACCTGGAGCAGATGAAGAGATAAAGGCTGATTCTTCAGGTTCAACTGTTGTTCGAACTGAGCTCCCTGTTTAATAGAAGTTAAAAGAAAGCTACATTTAGTATAAGCATCCTTTTAATCCATTTTTCATAAGGAGAGGAACAATGATAAGAGACATGAGGTTTTACTGTCGTTGACCACAGTACAAGATATTATTTTATTAGACATGTGAATAAAATATATTAAGAAATAACATAGACAATCATATAATTATAAGCTAATAAGAAGATTATCAAACAAACTAAAACCATGATTGAATAATTCAATAATGCATATCAATTGGTATAACAAACATTCAATAACTATCATCATACATCACATACTCCCCTAAAAGTTAGAAAGAATCATCATCATACCTTGAGCCAATGTTTTTTGAAATTTGCTCCTTATAACTCTAACAAACTTAAATAGATCATTTGTTTTGTTTAATTGATGGACCAACTCGTCAATACCATCAAGGGAAGGTTCACAACTTAACACTGAAAGATAAAAGACATAGATTAGGTTTCATGAAGTGTATCTGTTTACTATAAGGATTGCATCCGACTACTTACATTTGTAGGTGTTTTTATCATGGTACACGGTAAGAGAGTACTCCTCATTCGGATTATTCAAATCTATATTCGTGAACGTGAACTTAACCCCTGAAGAAATCACTAATAAGAATATCAACTTTTAAAAGATAAAAATAAAATAAAATCTTGAGCAAGAAAGTTAATTGCAAATTACCACGTCCCCCTTTGACATGAAAACCAAGTACAGTGTTATACCAAGAAATGGCTTGTTGTGTTTCATCAGTATGATCAATGCTCCTCCCATTTAACTTCCCTTCTAATGCTGCCAAAGCTTCATGTGGATGAAAAACGAAACAATGTTAGTGTACATTTGCTATGTAATTTCAATGTATGCATGATTTCAATGAGGTATATTACCGAGAGACTGGTGAGACAGAAAGGAGGCATATTCTTGTTTCCTAATTCGAAGCTCTTGAACACTAATATTGAGGTTTCCAAGTCTAGCTTTTGCAGAAGCAATAGCGTCCATCAAAGACATTCGTTTGGCCTCTTTGCGGATCTTTTCTGCACATTCAAAATCAAAATCATACAACGTTTCCAATATATGACACAAGGAAACCAAAAATTAAAACCCTAGAGTAAATTGACCTGCGAGTACTTTAACGAGTTCATCTTCGACTTCCTTCAGGGTGGCTTTAATCAGTTCTAGTTGATCTGATAGGTGAAAAACAAGAGTGAAAATGAAAACCCTAAGGCGAAACGGTAAAGTGAATGTTGAAAATTTGAAAAGAGGTTAAGACCTTGTTTTCGACAAGTTTGTTGAGCTGTGATCTTGAGGGATTGGAATGATTCGGAAAAAGAAGTGGTGATAGCATCGAGTTTGTGCATTTGTTGAGTGCTATCTGGGTCGGAGTTTGAGTTTGAGGTTGAGGATTCCATTTTTTTTTTTTTTTGCCGCTCTCTAGTTTCTGAATATTCTCTGGAATTTGAGGTTTTTCTTGTTTTTTGAATTGTGGATCTTAATTTAACCCGCTGTTTCGGAGGTGGGTTCTCTACGGTCAGTTAACGGAATTACATTCCATGTTCAAATACTTACAATTAGGGATATTTAACGTCAAATCCACCTAATATAAAATCGCAAAGCTAAATCAAATCAAATTGAAATTGTAAAAATTATATTTGGTTTGGATGTGTTTGTAGTTTGTATTTTACAAACTGAATTAATCTGTATTATATTACAACTCAAACTTCACTTAATTCACATCTAACATAAACTCAAACATAGTATGTATTAGTCTTATATTATGAGTGATTATCTCTTCCTCACACTTAGGGTGTGTTTGATAGAGTACAAGTAGGAAAGACAGAAATAGGTAACAGAGAAGTTAAAGAGAGATTGATAACTTCTCTTATTTGGGAAGAAGAGAACTTGAGAAGAGAGGTTAAAAAAGAGTGGATCACACACCTTTTATATTTCTCTTCGATTATGAAGAAATGTGAGAAAAAACAAATTAAGATAGCAAAGTGACTATTTTGTCTATTAAATTATAAATCTATATTTTTAAAATTATATTTATCGTAAGGGCATTATAGTACTTTAAAAATATGCAACATTTCTCTCTTCTTTATTTCTTCTCTCTTTCTCTTAAACTAATGCAGCTATTGCTTCAACCTTATCAGTTTACGTCGTACAGTCTCCACAATCTATTGCTACTTACCTAATAATGTTCCCAGATCCGGGTAGAGGATCTATACAAAACCCAAACACCCTTTTAAGAGTAAAGCAAACAAGTCAAACAATGAAAGCTTTTAAAGGTGATCTAGTCTCTAAGGTAACCCCACTTTTAAGAATCAATATCCCCAGCAGAGTCGTCAGTTCTGTAATACGGTGGGAGAACTGACTTTGGTGTTTTGCGTTTTATGGCAATTGTTGGAGATAGCAAGAGTCACCACCGACTTTTCTTTTATCCAATAAAGAAAAAGGTGAAAAGAACATGAAAGACCTTTTGAGAATTTTTTTCGAGTTCGGGGGGTAGGTTATGAAAAAAGAAGGTGTTAGCACCCTTTTCATCTGTAGTTATCTACGGGCTCTTAGTTGCCAGCTCACTTTAAAATATTTTATAAATGTTTTTGTGTTTGGTGTAAGTTTAAAAATATTTTGAAAACGCCTTTGTTTCGGCAAACTTTGTAATGATTCTCGTTTCGGCAAGAATGTATACAAAGTGTTGTTTTTTTTATAAATAGTTCAAGGAGATGTTTATTTTGGAAAGATGTTTTGAAAGTGTAAGTGTGAAGATGGTTTTATTTGTGAGCAAGCAACTATGATAATTCTAAATACTCAAAAAGTCTTTGTTCTTTTCCTCCTTCTTTAGATATTATTATCTTACCATTAGTTGGTAAGCAACCATATCATTAGATGTGAAGGGACGGGCGTGGATCGTCGTACAGTCACAGAAGGCAACATTGTAGGATACCTTAGCAATTTGTCGTAAGGTTCTAAGATCGCTTACCGAAGAAAACATCAAAGGGTCATCGAGGGGCTACGATCTTGTATTCGAGGGTCATTGTTAAAGTATCCCATGTTCGAGGGACGTGACTGTTTTAATTGAAGGCAACAAGTGGGATATACCCTAGAGGTGTAAGTGTGAAAGTGTTTTGATTGCATGCATTTTTGTGTTTGAGATTAGGGTTTTCTAAGATTGATTTTATCTTGTCATACAAACCCTAATTACTAACAATAATGGAAAGCGGTAAATTGCGAAATTTAAATGTCTTACGTTATTACAACACACTTAGGGGATGGTGGTACAAGTTTATGAATGAGGATTGAAAGCAATAAATCCTAATTACTATTACAAATTGATAATGATTGAATAATCACAAAATAATGTAAAAGAGTGAATAAATGTGCAAAGATGGGAAAAGGGCTAAGTATAAATCCTAAAAAAGATTATAAATATTTTAAGGAAGAAATGTCTTTTTGTTTGTTTTGTTTGAGAAAAGAGTTTGAAATTTGAAAGAAAAGAAATTAGTCCTAATTTGTATTTACAAATTTAATTAAAGTGAAAATAAAGTGCAATTAATTAATTTATGAAAATAAATTAAATACTAAAATGCTCTAAATGTTTAAGAAAAATATTTTTTGGAGTTTTGTTTAGGAAAATATTGTTATAGTGTAAAAATAATAATAAAAACTTTAGTTCTAATTAATTATACAAACAAATTAAAAATAAAATCAAGTGTAATAAAATTAAAATTAATTCTTATTTATAAAAGTAAATTATTTAATGTAAAACCTAAGTCTAAATTTTTTTGATGATTTTATGATTTTATGATTTTATGATGTTAAATAAAAAAAATATAAAACAAAAACAAATAAATTAAAATAGTAAAAGAAAATAATTTGGGCCTCGTGTGTGCAAAAATGAAATAGGGGATTAGAGACAGTAAAAGAAGTCAGGCCCAAGGCAGGGAGAGCTCGGGCGCTTGTTCTGTGATCCCACGGGGGTGGCTGGTGAGGGAGTATCATAGGCAGGTGTTGCACCCCAAAATTTGCCCTCTTCATCTTACTTTTGTGGCTTATGTTTCGTCATACACATTCATGCATTTTAAAGACAAGATCAATGTATCTTTTGTTTTCATGATCTTCTAAAAATTATGAATTTGTCCTAACATAATAACTAAATTGTTTCCTAACTGCCAACCTGTAACAACTCCTCTAACTCCAGCCAATTCCAAATAGGACCACTAACAGAAAACCAAACAGAAATGCTAACAATCTAACTGCCCTGCATAACAGAACCAACTAACGTCCAACAAAAAAACTAATTTACCAGCTCATTTTCTAACTATTTCCCAATACCAACCGGATAAGCAGAAGAAACAGAATTTCAGCTAGCATTCTAAAAACAGCAACCTGTAACTAACCATTTAACCATTCTCAATCTCACCTTCGATTTAATAACCACCTCACTCCCAACTAAATAATAGAATTCTTAAACCTCTTCTAACTGCTTCCTAACAGACTTCAAAAAACATATAGAGCATGAAGATTTTTCTTCTAACAAAAAGGCTAGCAGAACCTAACCGAAACAGATTTCCAACTTTCTAACAACCTCTTCCCCAACTAAATTCCCTAACAGAATTCTATAACCATAACATCCTAACCCTCTAACAAACTTCCAGCAAGGTAACAAAATATAACCGAAAAAGGATAAGAGATTCATACACAATTATTCAACCAGATTTTCAACAAACCACTAATACAACAACTGAGAAAATTACCTTTCATTTCTGACTTCATCCGTTCACTCCTCCTTCAATCTGCAAAGAATTCCAGAAAACTTCCTCTGCTTCTTCCCTCTATTTTCATCTTCCATCAACAAAAAAACCATAGAAATCTCTTTGTGCTCTCTCTTTGCTTCCTTTCTCATCTTTCAACCTTCCTCATCTTCCCTGAAAAATTCTTTAACCTCTGAACCTTTCTTCACTCTTTGAGGTCATTTTCATCACCTCTCTCCTTGAACCTTCGACCTTCACGCATACTACCATCGCTCACGGAAAATTAGAGAAAACTTCTCGTAAAACCAGAACTTCCACTTTGCACTCTTCCTCAGAGTCACTACAACAACCATGATAATTTAATCATCTTTCGTGATTTCTTCACAGTATCATCTTTATCTCATCATCACTGCAATATCTCAAATCCCTTTTTCAAACTTCGACTACAAATTGTTTCAACATCGTAAAAACAACAACTTTAGATACATAGAGAAATTGCAGAAACAAAAAGAAGAGGAGGAATAACGTTAAGCTTGCATACTTGAAATCTCTGAAGCTCATTTATCATCTTCTTCCTCAACGGTATCATCAAGGTTCAAGATACTTCAATCTTCTGCGTCTTCTTCATTTTCGCGACATCTGGTAATATCTCATGGCTTGTGAGGAGGAACATTAAAGGTATCCTCTAGAAATTTAACACTGCCACTGTGAAATTCTCAACACCTAGGTTTTGTATAAGAGGACTTTGATCCCATTGATTGGTGAGAATTTGGTGAAATCGAACGATGGATTCATGCTCAGGAGACCGAAACAGGTAGGATTCGTGTTCATCTTGCGACGATTTTACGGAGACTTCTGGCATAGAAGATGATAGCGAGTTCGCCGAATTTCCACGAGAGAGAAGAAGCTTCGTACTTGGACAAGGAAGCTGAAAAATCACAACTTTTGGACCTTATTTTCCATAGATACTGGGCCGGGTTACTCACTCTCCTCAAGCCCATCATCATTTGTTTTTACAGTCCACAAAAAAGGCTTCAGGATTCAATACTATGGGCCTAGCACCAGATCTGATCTATACACACCTCTGTTTTTAGGTCGAATACCCTCCACTGTTTCAATTTCTTATTAATTTTCTTTTAATGTTTTACATAGTTTTTCTTTTCTATTAATTTTGACATGTTATTTCTTTGCACAATGAACATGATAAAAATTCAAAATATTAGAATAGAATCTTAATTATTTTATTAATTTTGTTTGTTGTTATTTTAACCATGTTTTTGGTATATTTTAATGCCAAGTTTGTGTGAGATTTTGAAATAAGAAGAGATTTGGTTGAAGAGTCTCAAGAAGTTTTCAAAAATAAAGCTAAGAGTGTAATCTTCATCAAGGGAATTCAAGAAATCTTTTAGCAGAATTTTCTTATTGCTTGCGTGATTTTGAAGAGGCAACAAACCTTCTCTATTCGGTATCATCACAACTTCATTTTATTCCTCATTTCTGCGCTTTATCGTACTTCTTTACCTCTTTTCTAGAAATCATGAGAAGTAGGGATTTACTGCTTTTTGATGCCGTGAGAAGTAGGGTAGAGATGTATAATGGGGGTCTCTGTTACTAATTATGTCAGGAACCCCTCTGGTTTATTTAAATACTCGTTTAGGGAAATTCTGCATTGTGTGTATTTTGTTTACTACTTGTGTGTGGTTTGTTTAAAACCTTGCCTTTGTGTAGGTATTTTGCAGGTGTGTTTACATTTTGTGCCCGCACTATTCCTCATCCCTTATTGAAGTCCTCAAAAGGAGGCGAGCTGGGAGGGTTCACAATCAACCCCCGTAATTTCGTCTGTGTCATCCTTAGCTCATGACGCACCATGATGCTTCGGAGTTGTACCTGTTCTTGTGTATCGAGTCGTCAAGTGGGGAAGGGATCCACAATCGAACCCCCACCATTGTCAGGAATTTGCATTGGCCAATGCTGATACTCCGTGATCGTTCATATTTCCTTCTGTCATCTACCTCGATCTTCTACATCTTGGTTAGGTGTTCAGTCGCTTTGGACATTACATTTTGCTTTTCCATCCTACTCTCGCTTATTTGTCTTGGGTGATACGCTCCCCTTGGCTAAAGTATTTCATTTCTTTTCTTTATTCTTTTATGTGTGTGTTCTTTCTAGCTTGCTTGTTTTATCCTTGTACATACCATGTTCCCTCAGAACGTGCTTGCTCCTTTCAGACTCAAGTTAGACCTTAGGTTGCAAACCATGCATGCTAACATTAGGTAGACGTTTCCCTTTTGTTAATCCAAACCTTAGGACTATCATTGTATGATAACATTAGGTTAGAAATAGGTTAGTCTCCCTTAGACTCTTTTCTTTCCCTCTTGAATCCATGCATTTAAAACTAAAACTCTCTTTTTCTTAGCAAATCTAAAACACTCTAATCACACTTAAACCCTTTTTCAAGGTAACAAAAATACAAACCAACTCAAACCTTTTTGTGCACCCAAGCACCTTTTCTCTAAAACCTTTTTCAGGTAAGGACATGATTAATTTACTTTTGTGCCAACGCATAGGTCTCCAAAGATCGAGCTGCGGCAGAAGGCGGAATTAACATCGTCCATAGAAAACACAAAACAAACAAAAACATGTGAGCCGAACTACGGCTGCTCTGATTCCTTAAAAGGGATACGTAGGCATTAGGGTAGTGCCCGAACGAGCACAACTTTTATTTTCCCTACATTATTTTCTCCTTTTTTTTCATGCATTCCCTCCTTGCATCTTCCTTTTTAGCTTTTAAGCCTTAAACATAGATTTTAGACACCCTTAGATTAGACAACAAGAGTGAATACCGTAAAGTACTACTAGCTTGTGGGATGCTAATACCTTTTCCTCGCGTAATAGACTCCCTTACCCGATCTCTTGGTCGTTTGACCGTGAATTCTCCCTTCAGGTTTTCTCGATGTTTACCGTTCCCTTCATGTGGGATAAAAGACGTCAGATGACGACTTTATTGTTTGATCATTTTCAGCCGGTTGTTTCAGCTGACAACTTCACTGGGGATTATGTCGACCAATTTCCAGTCCATCCCGGGGTCGCTCCTAGCTCTTGTTTTCTTTTCCTTGGGTGTTTATTTTTATGCTTTCAGTTTATTCATTTGTACATGATTACCCGAGCATATGTTTGTATTGCATTTTACTGCTTTCCATATTGGTTATCTGCTGTATTAGCTTCTGGTTTTCCTTGTTGGGTGGTGTGACACGGTGGGAGAACTGACTTGAGGGTTTTACGTTTGATCGCAAATGTTGTGGTTAGCAAGAGTCGCCACCGACTTTTCTTTTATCCAAAAGGAAAGGTGAAAAAGCACAGGAAAGACCTTTGAGATTATTTCTTGAGTTCGGGGGGTAGATTATGAAAAGGGGAGATATTAGCACCCTTTTCATCCATGGTTTTCCATGGGCTCTTAGTTACTTGCTAGATCACTTGCTTTTGTTTGAAATTGTGCTTTGTGTGGTTTTTTGAAAGTATTTTGTAAAGAGGCCATTGTTTAGGCAATCTTTGTAATGATTCTCGTTCGTAAGAATGTATACAAAGATGTTTGATCTTTTGAAAATGTTTTCAAGTTTTGTAAATTTTTTTGAAAGTGTAGGTGTTTATTTTGAAAATAGCAAGGATGTTTGTTTGAAATTGAGCAATTAATTAGGAGTATTCTACCTACTCAAAAGTCTTTCTTGTTGATTTTCTTTTCCTTTGACATTGTTGTTTCACCATTGATTTGGTAAGCAACCCTATCTTTGGATGTAAACGGGACGGGCGTGGGTCATCGTATAACCATGATTGGCAATGTTGCAAGGTATCTTAGCATTCTTTTTGAGGGACTAAGATCATTTGTAAGGCAACTTAGATAGTGTCATCGAGGGACTATGATCTTGTATTTGCTTGTTTTTGCTAAGATACCTTACATGCGTAATATGGCCATTTTGTATAAGGCAACCAAATGGGATAACCCTAGGGGCGCTTGTGTGCAAGTGTATTGTTTTCATGCTTGATTTTGTCTTGAATTAGGGTTTGCTATTTGGTTGGTTTTAATCTTTCCATATAAAACCCTAATTACTAACATTTGTTATATAAAGCGATAAATTGCGGGAATTAAAATTACTACGCTATTACATCATTTAGGGGAGGGGGTATACAAATTACAAATGGGGATTTTCAAGAAAATAAATCTATTTATCTATTACAACCATATTGAATTGCATAAATATACAAGGAATGAAATGAATATACTATACAAGTATAAAAAATGAATAAATGTACAAGGACGCAAAATGTAAAGAAAATGAATTTTGTTTGTTTTCTTTTATAAGAAAAAGATTTTTTTCTTAACCTAATTTAAATAAAGAAGATAGTTAATTAAATTTGAATTTTATTAAGAAAAAGATTTTAAAAGAAAACCCTAATTCTATTAATCAATCCAAAGAAAATAATTTAAGGAAAGTATTTTTTTGGCATTTTTTATCTTGAAAATATTTATAGTATTAAAAATATTTTTAGTCTTTTTTTGGTATTTAAATAATATATTTTTAAATGGTATGAAGAAAAATAAATAATATAATATTAATTAAGTCTATAAGATTTAGTTAATAAAAATAAATAAAGTATAGCAAATAAAATATTTTTTTGTTTATGGAAAAATAAAATAAAATAAGTCAAAATATAAAATATATCATTTTTTTGTATTTTTATGATTTTTTTAGTATTTTAGAAAATATATTTAAAAAGAAAAAATGCAATAAATAAATAAATAAATACAAATGGGTCAGGGGGTGCATGAAGTAGGCAGGGAGTTAATCAGCAAAAACAAAAAAAGAGAGCCAGGCCCAAAGGGCCCAGCGCCTGCAAACAAAACAAATCAGAAATGTCAAAAAATATGAAAAAATGAAAATAGGTACCACTTGGGCTCGAACCCAGGCCCCATAGGTTAACAGACGCGCGTTTTACCACTAGGGTGGCTATACATCCGTTTATATAAACAAAACAATAAATATGTAAGGCAAATCAAGTCCTGATGACTTCATCTTCAACCTCCAACCGGTGTACCTGTAACTTCTTTATTTCTCAACAAAAATGGAAGATGACAAAATTAAAGTTGTTGCATTCTTCCTCACGAATCTAACCATGTAAATAACTAAAGCTAAAAGTCAAAGATAAATGAGAATTTCTCTGGCCCTAATTTGAACCCTAAAAATTTCAGAAATTTCAACTCTAAAATTCTCTAAGCTCAGGCCATGTAAATGCGAACTATGGATATGTACAGCTTCGTGGCAATGAGGTCAACATTTTATCTTCACAAATGCAAGCCTAACAATGCCTAAGTAATGAGATAGAAGTTCATTAAAAATACCTTAAAAATGGAAATCGTGAAATGCAAATGAGCTTGATTCAAAGTGCTGCAAGGATCAGGTTAGCTTCCTTGAGGTCCCAGGAAGCTAATGCAATGATTAACTTAAGCTGAAAGTGACTGAGGAGCTCTGGAGAAGTCAAGTTCCAGACCCCTGTTTTTAAAAATGGAACTTGATGATGGAGGTGTTACAGTTGAGCAAATGGACTTTGGATGGTTTGTATTTGATGTTTAGAAGCTTTTGGAAGTGAAATGCCAAAGAACGCACGAAGGGATTTAGAGTTTGGTATGTAAAGTCAGAACTTGCACAACAATGGTGTTTTGAGATAATTTCTGGCTAGAGGGAGTTTGAGTGAGTTTCAGGGTCTTCAAGCTCGTGTATTAGCTCACATAGTGACTCTATTTATAAGCAACAAGTTTGGGATGCTCTAGTTGATCAGAATTTGAATTTGGATCCTTAAGCTAAACATGTGATTTTTTGACAAAACAAGTTTCAAAATCTTGTGTACTTGCTAAGATAGAGTGGTTATGCTTTAAACAAGCTTTCTTCTGACTTTGTGGATGGAGTGTGATCAGAGGGAACAATTTAGAGGCTCAATGTGAAATGGCAATGTTTTGTCACTTGAATTATAGGTCATTTTCATAATGAACACAAATGCAATTTCAATGTTAGGCTGCATAATCTTTGCTTTGCAGGCCTCAAAATTGTTTTTCACTCCATAATTAATGGATTACACAAACTTTTAAGCTATAATCCAAGTGGTTTAAGCTTTATCCAATTCACATTGCCATTTTGGGAAGAAAGTTAACAATACCATTCTTCCCAAAATGGCAATGTGAATTGGATAAAGCTTAAACCACTTGGATTATAGCTCAAAAGTTTGTGTAATCCATTAATTATGGAGTGAAAAACAAGTTTAAGGCCTGCAAAGCAAAGATTATACAGCCTAACATTGAAATTGCATTTGTGTTCATCATGAAAATGACCTATAATTCAAGTGATAAAACACCAACTTCATCTCTTCGATTCTCCCTACTCAAGAATGATCTCAAGGAGTTCTAGGACATTTTGGAAATCTTGCAATTTTCTCTATAACTCATCTTTGAATTTATTTTTAAGATTCCCCTTGGAACTATGTGAAACATTGCCATGAAGTTAGGTCAAAAATCTGCCTAACTAGGGCAAAATTTTCACTAAGTCTTTTTTAGTTCATGAGCATGTATTCATAAAATTATAACTTGAGATCCAAGCACTTTTAGGAGAAGTTGTGTGAATAAAAGTTGTATATTTCATGGATATATACAACTTTCATGTTGGAAGTTTCTCTTGAATCATCTTGCATCATGGTGAAAATTTGGCTCAAAGTTATAAAAAAATACGAAATTTCCAACACTTAGAAAAATTTCTAAGTTTAGAAATTTTGACTTTTCAAAATGAAATCTTGACTTTTTGATTTCTTGATGAACAAGTTTCATATTTTTACATGTTTTAATGAATTATGATCTTTGGCACTTGAATTTGACCAAAAAGTCAAAGTTTGACTTTTCAGTATACAATTGACTTTTGACCAGTTGACTGCAAAATTCATTTGTTAATCCAATGGATTTGCAATGTTTTGAATCATGTAATTAGGTAAAAATGATGCAATTGGACTCTTGAGATCATGCCTTAAACCAATTGACCATTTGCTAGGTCAAAAATCAGAAATTTCCCTTTCCCAGTCAAAACCCTAATTTTGACCATTTTGCCTTTTTGGAGATTTGATCAAATTTCTTGAGGAATTGTGGTCCAAACTTGATCAAATGATACATATGGGTTTAAAATGTTGATGTGGATAAAAAATTATGAATTTTGACTGTAAATTGGCCATGGTTGACTTTTTCCCCAATACAATTGATTTTTAGGTCAACTGCTCAATTGACTGAGCAAAAATGTGATTCAAGGCTTGGAACTTGGCATGATTAATCTTGGGGGTCCATGATGATCCATGAAAGTCACATGGGATATTAGAAGTTCAAAAATCCTTGTGCAAACTCAAACCCTAATTTTGGTCATCGGTGCTTAAGGAGGTGTCTTGAGCTGATCAAACCCTAGTGCAGTCTTGAGCCCAAGGAGATCTTGTGAGCAAATTCTTGATAAGTGAGACGGAAAATTTTGGGGTACAACATGTGGGTGTTACTATGAGGTAAAAGGCCCAATACCCAGGCCAATTGACAACCATAGGATCCTTAGGAATAATGTGGAACGCGACGGATAAGGGGTGTAGATTACCCTAGACGGTCGTGTCGTCCATGCTCAGATGAAGTTTTAATTATGGTTTATCATTATCACGCAGGTGTATGATAATAGTACTCTCAAGTGAACCCGTGACTTTGAGTTTCCATTGCCTTACCCTAATTTAGTCTTTACCCGTGAGTGGGGAGCGGATGATTCTTACAGGTACTGTTGGTGACTTGCTCAGATGGTGACTATGTTTAGATGGTTACTCATGTTCAGATGGTGGATATTTATTCTAGTGCTTAAGTTCTGGATTTCTGTTGGTGACTTACTCGGATGCTATATTCTGTTGGTGACCCTATGGTTCTCAGATTTATTTTCCAAGTTCTTGACCTGTTTATTCAGAGGTTCATTCGAGCCTTCGATCTTGGTATTCCCAGCATGTTCAGAAAAGGCTCAACAATATCTGATGTTCCAGAAGCCTTGATTCTGCACAATTTATGATCTACATGGTACTTGGTTCTTGTATGTGCGAAAGCTATGCCGGACCTTTGATCTGATAATATTCATATGATTCAGAATAATACAGCAATCATATTCAGAAATGATAGAACTTTAATCCCATGTCTTTGCATACATAACATGGTTACCACATGCTTAACATACATGTTCTATTATTTCCAGGGAATCATACTTGTAAGCCTTGTGTTGAACTTTTCCATCCCTTACTTGCATAAAATCAAAATCAAAGCACGTAAATTCCTTGGAAATAATAAAACATGACACAACATCCATTCATGCACCCCATGCATATCCATGCATCTATAACAGGTACTCGAATATTGGGGATTCTTATTCATACATGATGCTCTCTTCAGAGGTTCAAACTTGATTTCTTACTGTCACATGATCAGAGATTAGTTATGGAATAACTTTATGTGATATACATGCAAGCTTTGGCCCATCATCAGGAACTCTGCGAGAAGGAGGATAATCAGTTGAAGACCCAATTGAGTCATGTCATGGAAGTATTGATGATAATGTCAATAATCCTACACCGGCTGTTGCAACATGAGTTATTCTCTTCTCCTCATCTTTTGGGATTTATTTCAAACCATGGAATGCCTTGTGGATTTCATACACTAACTCGAGTGCTTGGAACTTCTTATCAACAGATGGTTCCCATTTTCCAATTGAATTCAAGAGGTTTATTTTATCATCAAGAATAGAAGAAGCTTGGAGAACAGTTTTGACCCCATCTCAGTGCTTTATTCCCATCTATTTCCACACTAGTTTGAGCTTTAGTGGGTTAGGCTCCGTACTTCAGTACCGTCTACAAATTCCCCTTCCAAATCTTGTTATCAATGCCATATGCAGTTACCACGTCGAGGTACCCGATTATTCAAATAGGGGCACTCTCCACAGCTTTGGGCCACCTGATCTTCTCTTCAGCAGTTAGTGTTTGTTCCTCAAGTGAATCCATAGGGCAAAGCTTTTAAGTAGAGATAGAAGAAGCCTGAGAAGTATGTTGATACCATCTCAACACCTTACATCCTGGAACTTCCTCGTCTGTTGGGAATTCATTTGATTAAGCTTCATGCTTTAGAGACTATTCAGTTGATTATTCTCTCTTCCGATGCAAATGTTAGGCGTGTCTCTCATTCTGGGGAATTTGGCCGTGATGTTGAAGATTTCAATAGGTTTAACCAAAGACCAGCTCTTGCCTGGAATCTTTCTCAAAGTCTAATTTCTAAGGCGACGAACAAGTTTGAACTTTTATCTTGGTACAACATCCAACCTCTCTTTTGAGATAATCTTTAGTGAACATCATTCTGGGGCACTCGGCTATTCAAGTTGAAGATGGTTTGTCACCCAAAGATAAAGTCCAAGCTTGGAGAAATTCAGAGACTTTTGTATCCATATCAGAGGGTAATCTCTTATACAAGTGAGCCTCGAGGTTGCCGAAGATCGTTTGAAGCAATCAATCCATACAAAGTCTTGTCTCCTCAACATGGAAATTTCAATTTTCATTTGCATTTCATTTGCAATCTTAATTGTCTTGTTCAGTACTTTTTGTATGCAAGCTTGCTCATCTTTTTGAATATTAAATTATAATGCATTGAATATGTTTGTCTTGAATTAATACATTCGTTATCACTCTTGTTTTACTATGTTTTTGATACTCGACTCTTGTTAATAAAGCAATAACTCTGGTGGGAGGATGACGAAAATTTACCTGGAATCTCAAATGGTATGCTTTCAAATAAAAACCTTATTGACGATGTACAAGCCTTGTTTCAATCCCCAAACACCAGACATATAAGGGAGATAAACCCTTGTTAGCCCCTCTGAGCCTTCGAAGTAGGAGTTTCTTTTATGTTCGGAAAAAAACCTTATTTTTAACCCGGGGCAGGGTAGATGTTCAGTTAATCTGATCGAGCATTCAAATTTCAGAAGGAGTGTCCCATATGAGGATCATTGAATTTTATCCCTCGCATTATGAGGACGGGAAAAGATCAAAACCACAATGGTTATTTCCTCACAAAATCCTGAGGTCGAGATCGAATCGATACAACAACGGTTATCCCTGACCGACCAAGGAATGAGGCAGTCACTTTCCTCCAAAAAGTTCAAAGACTTAGGGTCACACGATTTGTTCAAAATGGAAAATATGAATAATAAAGAAACAAAAAGCCCCGCTAAGTCGAAACTTGAAAACAAATCGCTTAGGCAAAAGTTAGGGCATCCCGCTGGACTTCCAAATTGAAATTCCAAAGAATTTGTCCAGGAAAAAGTTAGGGAAAGCGAAAAAGAAATTTTAAAAGCCCGAAAGGAAGAAAAGGATTATCCAATAAAAATCCTCATCAAAAGAAAAGTTGTATGATCGAACACCCAAGAAACCAAAGGTTAAGTGACTGTCGTGTCCAAGAAATCATTGTGGTTCCTCAACTATCATAAACTCTTTTGAGATATGAGTGCTCGTATCGAGTTAATTTAATGTAAGACTAGAGAACATCATGGAGAATGGGTGGGCACCAAATAATTTTGAGCCTTAAATTTTTTTTCTTCTAAAAACCGTGAACCAGCCATGCTTCAACCCTTAAAAGTCCTAATTGAAGCATGGATTAATTCGAAAGCAAAACTGTTACGAGAATACAGTAACTTGACTCCTATGAGACTTGCTTAAAACTTTTGATTTGGTATCACTCCCTCTTTTTATAGAAAAATTTCGATGATTCGGTATCTTTTCAATAAAAGTTTTCTAACTTCAAGACAAGTATATGATTTGCATTAGAATTATCATTCATAGGATAAAACATTCTTTGCATATGAAAAAGCACTTAAACATCAAGCGTGCTTGCAATATGAGCATCAGATGAAGAATATGGTTACCCCGAGGGACGAAATGCTTCAGGAATCTGTTGAAAAGAATGACCTTAATCTGGGGCATGCTTTCTAGCTACTCCTTTGAATTGAAGAATACTAGTTTGAGAGATTGATCAATAATTATTTATCTGATTATTGTATGGAAGTTTTGTTTGCCCCCAAGTTTTTGATTGAGCAATGGTGAATCGTTTCCAGTTGGTCCCAAAGGATAATTTTCTTCAAGCATCTGCTTACGCACGAAGCAACCCAAGTCAAGAAGTATAGTTGTGTACTAGCTTGTGTCAAAGATGTAAGTCAATTATCCTGAGGAGATGTTATCTCCCAAACTTCGTGAACTTCTCGTTCTTCTATAAGCATGAGATAAGGAAATGGTTTGCCAAGATTATGCTAATATGGGGAAATCAAGTCAAGATCCATTGACTCTCAAAGTTTCGTCAATTTGAGGCAGTTATGTCGAGATTCAACAAATATCTCAAAGTGCCGAGTGATCAGGGTCTATTACCCAAGTTTTATTGAAGCCACTTCTAATATTGATTAGTCGGAAGCCATGTTTCAAAGTTTGTAACACTAGGGCAGTTTATCTAGGTGGTACATATATCAGGAAGTCCTTTTAAGGCACATTCTTTAACAGTCCTACAGACTGGGGCAAGACATTATACAGGGGCATTGTTCCACCTCAGAGTTGATCAGGTTAAGTCCAGTCGCAGGCTAAATAACTTGTGAACTTAAAGAGCATGACCAGAAGTCGAGATTGTTATCCTCAACTTATTAGAATTTAAAGTCTATAAATTATTATTCCTTCATCAGTAGTGGAGATCTCCATCTCTAACTAAAGTCAGGAGTGTTATTCTCAGCACGGATCTCGGGAAGTCCTCTCGAGGAGAATCTCTTCAAAGGTTAGTCAACCTAAAGCAGTTACATCGAAATTCGACGAATCTATCCATGGACCTGTTGTATTAGAGAATTATCCAGAGCTCGAATAATCGGGGGCCGATTATCTCAAGTCAAAAGGACCCTCTCCAGCGAGGTTATCACACTATGCCTGGGGCATATTCAATGATCTGTTTCGCATGAGTTTTCATGTGCTTTGCTTATCTGCGTAATTCTCCATTACCATAGCAACATATTTCAAGATAATTAAAGTGTCCCTAAATTGGGTCGTTTCCTCCAAGCAACATTGAAGTTTCTACTTCTCTGAAGTAAGTCTTCCCAAATGAGACATTTTAAGATTGACCAATTGGAATTCTGCATTAAAAGAGTCTCGTTCTCTGGATGCATAAAGCTTTGTCTTCCGATATCACCTAGCAAAAAGTTTTCTGACTGAAAGTTGTGATCTTTTGATATGGATTTTCCCTTTCTCGGTAAATCTAACATGTTTGTGTTCATAAGTGAATATCTATTCCTCAGAGAAGAGCATCTTTACCCTGACTGAAGATTTGGTTGAATATCTTCTTATTCCTCGATGAATTCGCTTCAAGAATACCAAATATATTTGAGATTAATCGTGGGTTTCTACGGAGATCTAAAGTTTCTATTGCTCCCCAGTGAATCTCCTAAAGCGGAGAAATATTTTAAAGATTGACTAATTGGAATTTCGGATTAAGAGAGTCTTATCCTCCAAGTGCTTGAAGTTTCGTCTTCCTAGTATCACCTAGTAAAAGTGGAGTGCTCTCATCCCCAGCTGAAGTCGGGGGTTCCTTTGGAAATTTCTCTTGTTCTCCGGCGAAGTCACTTCATAAATATTTCTTGTTCAAGAATTCTCTAATCTCCATAGTAGAAGCATGGTTTGAAGTTCGTTATGCTGAGACTCTTTTATCATCCCTAGTAAAGACTATTCAAGTGTGTTCTGTTTCTTAGCAAAGTCATGGGAGCATCATCTCACTTCCTCAGAGGAGTCTGTTTATAAGGATCTCTTGTCCAAGATTTCTCATTCCCCAATGGATCGGCCTTATTGGAGATCTCGCTCTCAGAAATTTTCTTTCCCCCAGCTAATTTGTGTTGATTTTTATTTCATCTCTCCAGTAGAGACCATTAGTTTAGATCTCTTATGCATAATTTCTCCTTTCCCCAGTGGAGCTGCCTTCGGAAATCTCTTATTCAGAAATCCTCATTTCCCATGTGAAGTGGTCTTATCAAGAAATCTCCTATTCAGGAATGCTAATTTCTCCAATAGATTTGTTTCATCGAAAGTACTTATTCACAAAATTATCTCTTTTCCTAGTAGATCTCAATCCTGGATATTGATAAGTGTTACTTCTCTAAAAGTATGCACTATTGTGGTTGCTAGCCCCGAGATAGAGCATCATAGCAGGATTTCGTTCTGGTTGAAGCATATTCTCATTCCCTAGTGGAGCTGAAGATCCTCATATTTCCAGCAATAACATATCATGTAAGGTCGTTTACTCCAGCATGGATCTTCATATCCTTGGCAGTATAAGGGCTCTTTATCCTTAATGATAGAGTATGGCTGAAATATTTCCTCAGGCGAGTTCTGAACCTCAAGCTTATGGTTAAAAGATACCCTCATTTTCCCCAAGTGAAGATTATTACTCTCCAGCGGTAGTATCTTCGGTGTGGTCTGGTTAGAATTCTTTTATTTAAGAATTTTCACGTTTCCCCAGTCGAAGTCGCTTTCATTAAAGACTTACATCAGAAGGTCCCAAATCCCAGCAAGGTTCTCTTTATTCGTGGAAGGAGATATTGGATCTTTCCCCCAGAAGGTTAAGAGGTGGAACATAGGTCAAGATTTCTTCGGCACTACAATTTATTTTTTGTAGTATTCTCCCTAGGAGGTTATCCCCAGTTATAAATTTACAAGTTATCAAACAAGAGTCAGGTGAATTGTGATTTCCCACAGATCCCATTTTATTAATGCTCTCTCAAGAAACGTCAAGTATCCATTTGGCGTTTCTTCGCAGATGTTATAGTTTTGATATAATATTCTTTAGCGAAATTTGTAATTTATTTTTGCAAAGTCTTATTAGGGTTTGGTCTGTGGCTATTGGTCTTTTCGTTTCACCAATCTGGGGAAGTCAATTTGAGGATTAATCTCTCAAAGTTCTGCTACTCTGGGGAAGCACATGCATGATGGTACGAATCCCATGAAGTCCTCTCAAGGAATTTTTATTTACTCTGTAAGATGCATCTTATCAACACCCATGCCAGAAACTTATCTCTAACTTTTGAACTTTGGAATAGGATTTCCCTGTAGATTTGCTTCTCCTTAGCATTGTCATATGAGGGATTCTCGAGGCGGATAATGTTTTTGGATACCTTCATTCCCCAACCAAGTCTTCATGAGCATTATCTCATTTCTTAATAAAGATTATTCCCAGCGGAATTTACCTTCCGATTTGATATATCATTGAAGTTTACATTTAGAAATTCTCATTCTCCCATCCGAGTTGTGACTCAGAGCGTTTCTTTATCAAAAGAATCTCTTATCATCCTCATTAGGGTTGATGTTGGCTGAGATTTCCATATCCCCAATAGAGTTCATATTATTTGACTATCTTCATGGTCTATTTTATGACTGCATATCCAAGGTTCCTTTAATCCATGGCGGTCAGGTTCTTTGTGAAGAAATCCATGGCAGAAGCATTCCCAACGGGGGTTTCCACTTTTAGAGTTTTATATCTCTTATCCCCAGCAAAATACTCCTCGACAGAGTTTTGTATCCTCAGTGGAGTTTTGTTTCCTCAGCAGAGTTTTGTTGCCCAAAAATCTTTTTTAAGAGAAAGGCTTCATTCTGAGACTTCAAGTTTGAAGATGTCTCATGTCACTAGTGGAGTTGCTTAGATGAGAATTCATAGTCGGAAGAAGTTTCAATTCCCTAGCGGAGTTACCAATCATAGATTCCTCGTCATGATCTCTCATTTCCCAACTACTTTGTTGCTTGGGGCATCCTTATTTAAAGGATCTTTCCTTATCCCCAGCATAGTTGTTGCTGGTCGATTAATTGAGATTTTGTTAATCTTCGGAAATTGGTAAAGGACTTTTCGACAGAAGTTTCCCCAGTAGGTTTGGCCTTTTTTTGAAGAGTATCGTCAATCTCCATCGGTGTGGTTCTAACTATATCTTCTGTTCGAGGATTTGCGTACCCCCAACAGTAATATATTTGATCGAGTTTTCTTATTGAAGAGCATCTCATCCCTGACAAGGTTGGCCTTGACAGAGTTTATTTGATTCCCTAGTGAGGGTTTTGCTTCTCACACCTAATTTATTATCTTGGTGTCATTCTCAACACGGCTGCATGCCATCTTTTCCAGAGATTACAGTCTTTCCCTGATTCTCTCCAACACCAGCCAATTTCTACTTGGCATTCTCCTTTAGAAGTTACAACTTTGATCTGATCTTCTCCAGCAGAGTTCACAATTTATTTTTGCAACTCCTCTCAGTGTTTGTAGCTTGTTTCTATCAGTTGCTCAGTTGTTACCCCCCATAGTGTTTCAACTCTCCAAGTCTTTCTTTCCAGCGGTTCCTTATGTTTTCTCTTCTCCAGTAGATTTTGCAATTTACTTTTACAAGTTCTGTCAAATTTTGACCAATTAGTTGTTGGCTTCTCGATTGGCCATTCCCCAGTGAAACATTTAAACATGCATCATCGTATTGCATCCTCAAAGTGTATTATTTCCTTTATCTTGGAACATTACTCCATAGAAAAATAATTCAAACATGCTTCTGAACATAAGCCATTGCTGTTTCTGTTTTCCCCCAGTGAATTTGCTAAACTTTGGATTTTATCCCCAACGAGGCCCTCATCCTCAGTATATCAGTTTCACCCCATACAAATATCCTGTTAATGTTAATTATTTGAATGGTCGAGTGTCTACCCTTAATTGTAGTTCAGTTTTACCCTGGTGCAGTTTTCTCGGGTTTAGTCTTCACTACCCTCGCCGGTTCATTCCAATGTCTATTGATGTACCTTTTGAATACCAGTTTCGTCCTGATATTCACTTACAATAGGTTTTTAGTTGTATGCCCTAATCACCTTGCTTTGGGCCGAGTTTTGAGTTTCGTCTCCTCACCTGCGCATGAAATCCAATTTTTATGCTGGTACTCATCTAGTTTAGTTTCGTCTAACTAGTTATAATGAGTCGAGTTTCGTCTCGTTTTTGTTTCTTACTCCTGGGATTTTTTCAGTTCCTTCATATTGTCTATCTTGGGTTGAAACTTGTCTCTTTTATAACTTTTGGGATCTTTTAGTTCCATCTCACTGTCTTCCCTTGGTTAGAGACCAGCAGGTGCTCTGAGAAACATGCACTCTCATCATTTTGGCTATGGGTCGAGTTTTGCCTCGTTACCTGTGCGTGAAATCTAGTTTTCGTGCTGGTACTCATCTAGTTTAGTTTCGTCTAACTAGTTATAATGAGTCGAGTTTAGTCTCATTTTTTGTTCATTACTCCTGGGATTCTTTCAGTTCCTTCATACTGTCTATCTTGGGTTGAAACTTGTCTCTTTTATAAATTTTGGGATCTTTCAGTTCCATCTCATTGTCTTCCATTGGTTTGAGACTAGCAGGTGCTCCTAGAATCATACACTCTAGCAACTTTGCCCCGCATACTTTTTCAGGGTTTAGTTTTGCCTATTCTCCTCGGTTTGAGTTTCGTCTTACCCCTGTTGTGATCTGTTTTTATCCTGACATTTTCTTTCCAGAGTTTAGTTTTACCTATTCTCCCTGGTTTGAGTTTTATATCACCCATGTGTGATTCAATTTTGTCCTGACACATTTTTCAAAATCTAGTTTTACCTAGTATTTTTGGGTCAAGTTTTATCTCATTATTGTAATTCATGTTCCAGTTTTGTCCTGGTGCATCCTTCTGAAGCCTAGCATCATCTAGTCGTCCCGGGTTGAGTTTCGTCTCAATTTTGTGATTTGTATCCCATTTTTTTCATGGCACTTTCCTTTTCAAGTCTAGTCTTATCTAGTCTTCCTAGTTTGAGTTTTTATCTCATAGTCGAGAGTTAATATATGGGTTCCAATCTTGCCTTGTCCCGTTCTCCCAGAATTTATCATCATTATTTTCTCGTGTTTGGTGTCATCCTTGCAATATACAGTTACCAATGTTTTTGGGCTTCTATTTTATTCAGAGTGCAAATTTTCGGGTTCTTTTAGTATTCAATCCTCTTCCACCATGAATGTTCGAAAGCTATCGCTTTTTTTCACTTATCAGGTTTAAGATGATTGAACAGAGGCAGCTGTTGCACTCCAAAATTTGCCCTCTTCATCTTACTTTTGTGGCTTATGTTTCGTCATACACATTCATGCATTTTAAATACAAGATCAAGGTATATTTTGTTTTCATGATCTTCTAAAAATTATGAAGTTGGTTGTTTCATCAATCATTGAAGAGATGAGTCTCAGACCTTCAATTTTTGGATCACTCAAGCTACAAGAGGTTCTCATGCTTCAGGATATCTCGAATGTCTCCTTAATTCATCAGAAGTTTGAATGGTAAAGTATATTGAATATGATCCTTGTCTTATCCTATCCATTGGCTTTTGCGCTAGAGTTTTGATTATTGAATATGCAATATCTTTCTTGACGAAAATCTTTGAAGAATTATCATCCTGAGTTTTATCGCAGGGCACGTTCAATCATCAACTGAGAAGAGATTTTATTTGGTTATAAGATCAAGTGAGTATTTGATTGCTTGAAGTGCAAGTCGCTTATGGTTAGAAAGTTGGAGAAAGATTCATCTATAAATTGAGGATTGGGATGCATTTTTACTGCATTTGGTATCATCGGATGACTCAGGGTTTGATCCAACAATTATCATCATTTAAGGCGCCCCAACTTAAAGGTTTCATTTGGTTCTTATGATCTTTTTAAGGTTGATTCATCATTTTGGGTTTGAATGATTTGTTTACTGGAAGAGAATCCATTTGAAATGCTTGGTCAAGTTTCATTCATGGCCATTTCCTTGAGATTTATGTCATACTTTTATCATACACTTCAAAGGAAAACAAACTGAGATGGAGAAGGCTAATTAGAATTGGCTATCATTGGAATTCAAGTTCTACTCATTCATTTTGGTAACCATTTCTACAAGTCTAAATTTATACAAATTGCATCCATTGCTCACCAAAGTTCTTATACCATTGCTCATTGCAAAACATTCAAATTTCTCAAAATTCTCAATATGTGCAAGAACTTTCAAATTCCTGAGAAAAGACACCAAAGTTTCAATTTCACAATAAAAGGAAGTTTGTTCAAGTTAAAGTTCCAAGTCTTCAAAAATTACAATTTCAATTTCAAATTTGAACCCATACAAGTTTACAAATTCTGAAAACACAAGTACACTTCAATACAAAAGCAAAAGTTGAAGAAGTCTTTATTGGATTCCATTCAAGATTTTGTTTGTTTTACAAACACTTTAACAAAAAGTTTGTTTTACAAATTCTATCCTAAATTTGATAAGCTTACAAAATTTACATTGAGGCAAATTCCAATTTAAATACAACGACAAATCAAGAGTTTCCTAAGTCTAAGTTCTTGGGTTTGACTTCTTCTTCTTCAAACATCTTCTCCATGCTCATTTCGGTCCACTTTACATCTTCATTCTTCATGCTTTCACCATTGTTGTGTTCATAAAACAAAAGAAGGAAAAGGAAATTGGTTAGAAAGTGATCAAAGATTGAAACTTAAACAAAAATTTACAAGAAGTTTCATCTTCAAATTCATCAACAGCTTTTGTGTTTGGAATCAGATTTTAGGGATGTGAGTTCAATCATGCTTACAAGCAACAAAAGCCTCATACACTTGATTCACAACAAATCAGAATTTTGATTCAATCATGGGCCAAATAACTTATATTGCAAATCTCAAACAAATCCAAGAAAATGGTTTCGTCAGGTTCACACTAAAACAGGGAAAGCATTTCAGCAAGTGTAAATCACATTTTAAGCCCAATAACAGATGCAGGCCAATATAGCAGCAAAATACCTCAACAGAATTCCAATCTCTTAACCAATTCCATAACAACAAAACAGCCAGCCAACTTTCAACCAAACTATCCTAACAGAATACTTAAATTGTTTCCTAACTACCAACCTATAACAACTCCTCTAACTCCAGCCAATTCCAAACAGGACTGCTAATAGAAAACCAAACAAAATTTCTAACAATCTAACTACCCTGCATAACAAAACCAACTAACTTCCAACAAAAACTAATTTACCATCTCATTTCGTAACTATTTCCCAACACCAACCGAATAAGAAGAAGAAATAGAATTTCAGCTAGCATTCTAAAAACAACAACCTGTAACTAACCATTAAACCCTTCTCAATCTCACCCTTGATTTAATAACCACCTCACTCCCAAATAAATAACAAAATTCCTAAACCTCTTATAACTGTTTCCTAACAAAATTCAAAAAACATATAGAACATAAAGTTTTTTCTTATAACAAAAAGGCTAGCAGAACCTAACCGAAACAGATTTCCAGCTTTCTAACAACCTCTCCCCCAACTAAATTCCCTAACAGAATTCTCTAACCATAACCTCCTAACCCTCTAACAAACTTCCAGCAAGGTAACAGAATATAACAGAAAAAGGAGAACAGATTCATACACAGTTATTCAACCAGATTTTCAACAAACCACTAATACAAAAACTGAGAAAATTACCTTTCATTTTTGACTTCACCCGTTCATGCCTCCTTCTTCAATCTGCAGAGAAATCCAGAAAACTTCCTCTGCTTCTTCCCTCAATCTTCATCTTCCATCAACAAAAAAACCATAGAAATCTCTTTGTGCCCTCTCTCTGCTTCCTTTCTCATCTTTCAACCTTCCTCATCTTCCCTACAAATATTCTTTAACCTCTGAACCATTCTTCACTCTCTGAGGTCATCCATCACCTCTCTCCTTGAACCTTCGACCTTCATGCATACTACCACCGCTCATGGAAAATCATAGAAAACTTCTCAGCAAAACCAGAACTTCCACCCTGCACTCTTCCTCCAAGTCACTACAACAACCACAACAATTTAATCATCTTTCGCGATTTCTTCACAGTGTCATCTTCATCGCATCATCACTGCAATATCTCAAATCCGTTTTGTAAACTTCGACTGCAAATTATTTCAACATCGTAACAACAACAACTTCAGATACATAGAGAAATTGCGGATACAAAAAGAAGAGGAGGAATAACGTTAAGCTTGCATACTTAAAATCTTCGAAGCTCGTTTATAATCGTCTTCCTCAACGGTATCATCAAGGTTCAATATACTTCAATCTTCCGCATCTTCTTCATTTTCATGAAATCTGGTAATAGCTCATGGCTTGTGAGGAGGAAAATTAAAGGTATCCTCTAGAAATTTAGTGTCGCCACTGTGAAATTCGCAACACCTAGGTTTTATGGAAGAGGACTTCGATCCCGTTAATTGGTGAGAATTTGGCGAAATCGAACGATGGATTCGTGTTCAGGAGACCGAAATATGTAGGATTCGTGTTCATCTTACGACGATTTGACGGAGACTTCCGACATAGAAGACGATAATGAGTTAGCCGGATTTCTACGAGAGAGAAGAAGCTTTATACTTGCACAAGAAAGCTGAAAAGTCACATCTTTTTGACCTTATTTTCCATAGATACTAGGCTGGGTTACTCACTCTCCTCAAGCCCATCATCGTTTGTTTTTGCAGTCCACAAAAAAGGCTTCTGAATTCAATACTATGGGCCTAGCGCCCATGGCCTAACACCAGACCTGATCTATACACACCTCTTTTTTTAGTTCCAATACCCTCCATTGTTTCAATTTATTATTAATTTTCTTTTAATGTTTTACATAGTTTTTCTTTTCTATTAATTTTGACATGTTATTTATTTGCCCAATGAACATGATAAAAATTCAAAATATTAGAATAGAATCTTAATTCTTTTATTAATTTTGTTTGTTGTTATTTTAGCCCTGTTTTTGGTAGATTTTAATGCCAATTTTGTGTTAGATTTTGAAATAAGAAGAGATTTGGTTGAAGAGTCTCAAGAAGTTTTCAAAATAAAGCTAAGAGTGTAATATTCATCAAGGGAATTCGAGGAAGCTTTTAGTAGAATTTTCTTATTGCTTGCATGATTTTTAAGAGGCAACAGACCTTCTCCATTTGGTATCATCACAACTTCATTTTATTCCTCATTTTTGCGCTTTATTGTACTTCTTTACCTCTTTTTTAGAAATCATGAGAAGTAGGGATTTACTGCTTTTTGATGCCATGAGAAGTAGGGTAGAGATGTATGACAGGGGTATCTGTTTCTGATCATGTTAGGAACCCCTCTGGTTTATTTAAAGACCTGTTTAGGGCAATTCTGTATTGTATGCATTTTGCTTGCTAATTGTGTGTGGTTTGTTTAAAGCCCTGCCTTTGTGTAGGTATTTTGCAGGTGTGTTTACATTTTGTACCCGCACTATTCCCCATCCGTTATTGAAGTCCTCAAAAGGAGGCGAGCAGGGAGGGCTCATAATCAACCCCCATAATTTCGTTAGTGTCATCCTTAGCTCGTGACGCACCATGATGCTTCAGAGTTGTACCTGCTCTTGTATATCAAGTCGTCATGTGGGGAAGGGTTTCACAATCGAACCCCCACGCTTTGTCAGGAGTTCACATTGGCCGATCCTGATACTCCGTGATTGTTCATATTGCCTTATGTCGTCTACCTCGATCTTCTATATCTTGGTTAGGTGTTCATTCGCTTTGGACATCACATTTTGCTTTTTCATCCTACTCCCTCTCGTTTGTCTCGCGTGATACGCTCCCATTGGCTAAAGCATTTCATTTCTTTTCTTTATTTTTTTATGCACGTGTTCTTTTGAGCTTGCTTGTTTTATACTTGTACATACCATGTTCCCTCAGGACGTGTTTGCTCCTTTCGGACTCAAGTTAGACCTTAGGTTGCAAACCATGCATGCTAACATTAGGTAGACGTTTCCCTTTTGTTAATCCAAACCTTAGGAATACCATTGTATGATAACATCAGGTTAGAAATAGGTTAGTCTCCCTTAGAATCTTTTCTTCCCCTCTTGCATTCTTGCATTTAAAACTAAAACTCTCTTTTTCTTAGCAAATCAAACACTCTAATCACACTTAAACCCTTTTTCAAGGTAACAAAAATACAAACCAACTCAAACCTTTTTGTGTGCCCAAGCACCTTTTCTCTAAAAACCTTTTCAGGTAAGGACATGATTAACTTACTTTTGTGCCAACGTATAATTGACTCTCTCTAACTAGCTACCAGGATCTGATGAGAAAAATGATACATTAGTTTTTGTTAGCAATCAGACGAAGGTATCTACCATGAGTCTTTTCAATATTTTCCAAGGATAATGACAATTCCTTAGAGTATACTTGGCTTGTTTCAACAAAGATACAATCAAGGTCGCATATCCCAACTAATAGATGTTCGTATGTGCCTTTCCAAAAAGTCTCAAGGTGAGGCATTTCAACGAATCTTTGGCTAAAAACCAGCAATGAATATGGAGAAAATAATGGAGCACACCGAATGTTACATAAAATGGGAGGAGAATTACACAGAGAAGATATGGAGAGATACAGAAGAGAAGGGATTGTCAAAATTAGAATCTGACAAACAAAGGAAGTATAAGGATCGATCTTGAAACCAAGAGCAAGCATATTTGAAGATAGATCGAAGACCATACAGATATATTGTAACACCCCAATTTAATTAGAATTATTTTTTAATTAAATAATAAGATGATGCGGTGAAATTATGTGAGTTGATGAATTTTATGATGTGATGTGATGCCTTGTTGGGGGCTAGATGCCTTGGAATTATAGAAGTTAAGATTATGGAGGTGTTTGGCTAATTGTGTAGAAACATAGAGGTGTGTGAAATAATATAGATTACTATTATTATTATTAGTATATTATTAGAATAATAATTATTATTTTATAATAATAATTATTTATTTATTTATTTTGGTTAGTAATATTATTATTAGAATATAATAGAGTGAGAATAAGGAAAAAGGGAATAGTGTGTGAAATAGACAAAGAACATATGAGTTAGAAGAGAGAGAAGCACTAGGAAGCTAGGGTAAGGATTCACTGTAGGAATCAAGAACCAACCAAGAATCTAAGGAAAGGGGAGATTATAACTCTATAAGGGTTTGCCTAATGATAAGGTAAGGTCAAATTTAGGTTGTACAATTGTATGTTTTGATTTCTCTACAATTGGTTGTTTTGAGGGGTTTTTCTCGATTAATGCATTTTTGTGATTTCGATGTGTTTGTGATGAAATTTGATGACATGAATTGGTTAGGATTAATGTAAGAATGTTGATGAGTAATTATCCTGCTTAAAATATGATTTTGGTATGTAAAAACTATGAATTTTGGGGATTGGAACATGAGAAGATCGTAACAAGCAATTGCAGGATTTTTTCTCTGTCGGTCACCCAAAATTTGGTAACCGGTTACCAGACCAAAAATTAACACATGATTGGCTACTGTCCTGCGGTAATTGGTTACCATAAATGGGTGACCGGTTACCGCGAGGAATTTTTAAAAGGAAAAGGCTATTGTCTCGTGGTAACCGGTTATCTTAACTGCTACTGACAGCATTTTTGAAAAACTTCTAAAACTCATAACTTTTGTATCGGGTGTCTGTTTGACGCGCCGTTTAGATCATTGGGAAGATAAAATAATTTCATATATTATAAAAATGGTTTATAATGCAGTATTTAATCATTTCATCAACTTTGATACCAATTTGTGAGTGTGCTTTGAATTGTATGCCATGAATTATATTGCGATTATTTGTGATGCTTGTTTTGACTGTTTGACATGAAATACATGATGAGAATGATGACGATGGCCTGTATTGGTAAAATTGTAAGGATTAGTAAAAATAAATGCGAAGTACGTTGTTGCATGATAGAGTCTGATGCATTCATAAGTGAAGGCCTGCATTGGTGAGGAAGGGCCTGTATTGGCGAGTGAAGTTGATTGCCCTAATTGGCATTATTGCAAAGAGGGTTTTACCCTATTGGTACCACATGCATCGAGTCTGTGTCCGTCTTTTGCATCATATATGATTGATAATTAGATGGGTGAATGTTGATGAAATTATATATTATATTACGATATGTGAGATGTGTTGATTATATGCTTGAACCGTTACCTACTTATTATTATGCTTTCTTTTATATTGTTTGATATCTCACCCTTTCTGTTTGAATGTTACCTCCACGTGAGTAACATGCAGATGATCAGAAGTAGCTAGAGATTAAAGGTTAGCTGAGGAGTTCCTCCAATTGCGTAGATTGAGTCGGTGTCTGCTCTGATACATAACACTTGGGGGTTTTCGTGTGATTTGTTTTGTTACGTTAGGAGTGAACTTGTATTGCTCCATTGTTCGAGTTATTTATGATTATGTTGATGTTTGAAAGATGATATTTATTGTTTCGATTGAAAATTGAGATGACTAATTATTGATATTTTTGTGCTGCGAATATATGTAATGAAGTTTAAGATTTATGAGCTTGCGATTGTGTTGCGTATCCTAATTTTGAGCATGTGTGACTTGAAAAGCATGTGATATCCTATTTTGTTGATGTTTATTTAGAAATTAATTTACTCTGATTTTATATAATTTATCGATGAGGAAATAGGGTGTTATAATTGGTATCAGAACAGTTCAGTCCGTCCGACCAGGTTGTTGAGTCATTAGTGTAGTGTGACGGTGGAATATTGTCAATGTTTATCTGCCTGACTGTTGTTTGATGTTGTGATGTGAAGCAGGGCAATAGTGGGAAGAGTCAATGATGCACTTGCTAATGCGTTGCAGGCGTTGGCTCAGGCAATGCAGAATCAGCCTAACACTAGTGGGAACAATGGGACTCATGCCTTGGAAACTTTCCAGAGGAACCATCCGCCTACATTCAAGGGAAAGCATGATCCTGAAGGAGCACAAGAGTGGCTCAAAGATACTGAGAGGATTTTCCGAGTTATGGACTATTCTGATGCACAGAGAGTGCGCTTTGGTACACATATGCTAGCACGTTAGGCTGACGATTGATGGGTTGCGACTCGCCAGAGACTGGAAGGTACCGAAGAGGATATTACTTAGGTTGTATTTCACAGAGAATTCCTGTTGAAGTATTACCCAGAGGACGTTCGTGGGAAGAAGGAGATCGAATATCTAGAACTGAAACAAGGGAATTTATCGGTAGCTGACTATGCTGCCAAGTTCGTGGAATTGGCGAACTATTATCCTCATTACAACGAGGAGACTGCTGAATTCTCGAAGTGTGTGAAGTTTGAAAACATATTGTATTCAGAAATCAAGAAAGCAACTGGGTATCAGCGGATCCGTAAATTTCCAGAACTAGTGAACAACTGCAGGATTTATAAAGAAGATAGTGAGGCTCACTTTAAGCTTGTCAATGATAAGAGAGGAAAGTAACAACAATATCGTGGAAAGCCTTACAATGCTTCGACTGACAAGCAAAAATAGAAGGCTACTGATGGTAGAAGACCAAGTGGGAGAGGTTCTCCTGCTGGTATCGTGTGTTACAAATGTGGAAGATCTGGTCATCGAAGCAGCGAATGCAATATTGAAGTGAATAGGTGTTTCCGTTGTGGCAAAACCGGGCATGAGATAACCGAATGTAAACACAAGGAAGTAATATGTTTTAACTGCGGTGAAGAAGGACATATCAATGCCCAGTGCCAGAAGCCTAAGAAAGACCGATCCATTGAGAAAGTGTTTACTTTAGATGGAACTCATACATCGAGTGGAGACCACTTGATAAGAGGTATATGTTTCATTAATAGTGCTCCTTTAATTACTATAATTGATATCGGTGCTACACATTGCTTTATTGCTGTTGATTATGCTAAAAAAGTTGAGTCTTGTGTTATCTTCTATGAATAGGGAGATGGTTGTCGATACTCCAGCTAAGGGATCAATGACTACTTCTCTAGTATGCTTAAAGTTTCCTTTATCCATCTATGACACATATTTTGTTGTTGATCTAGTTTATCTACCGTTGACTGGTCTGGACGTAATTTTAGGTATGAACTGGTTAAAGTATAACTACATTCATATTAAATATTATAACAAGTCGATGCGGTTTTCTACTCCCGAAGAAGAAGAGGGAGATGGTTTCTTATCTACTAGGCAGTTGAAAGAGCTATTGTAGAATGAAGCTCTGTTGCTTTCGTTGATGGCGTCCTTATCCATTGAGAATAAGGCTGCAATTGACGAGTTGCAGATTGTGTGTGATTTTATCGAAGTTTTTTTGATGATATTCCGAATGTGTCTCCAGAAAGAGAGGTGGAATTTTTGATCGATCTTGTACCTGGTACCAAGACTATTTTTATGGCACCATACAAGATGTCAGCATCTGAATTGTTAGAATTGAAGAAACACCTAGAAGAATTGCTTGAAAAGAAGTTTGTAAGACCAAATGTGTCGCCTTGGGGAGCTCTGGTATTACTTGTGAAGAAGAAGGATGGTAGTATAAGATTGTGCGTGGATTATCGACAGTTGAATAAAGTGACAATAAAAAATAAGTATCCACTTTCGAGAATAGACGACTTGATGGATCAATTGGTAGGTGCATGTGTATTTAGCAAGATTGAAATGAGATCGGGTTATCACCAAATTCGAGTGAAAGATGAGGACATTCAGAAGATAGCTTTTAAAACTCGGTATGGACATTACGAGTATCCAGTGATGCCTTTCGATGTTACTAATGCGTCGGGAGTGTTTATGGAATATATGAACCGTATCTTTAACACTTATTTGGATCAGTTTGTTGTAGTATTCATCGATGATATTTTGATTTATTCAAAGTCCGAAAAGGAACACACGGAACATTTGTGGATTGTATTGCATGTATTGAAATAAAAGAAGTTGTATGCCAAGTTGTCGAAATGTGAGTTCTAGTTGACAGAAGTCAGTTTTCTTATCCATGTTATTTCAGGTGATGGTATTGTTATAGATCCATATAAAGTAGATACAGTGTTACAATGGGAAGCTCCTAAATCAACTACGGAGATTGTGATACGGTGGCAAAACCGACTGTTAATACTGGTTTACGTTTTTTGTTCGTAAATGTCGCGGTAAGCAAGAGTCGCCACCGACTTTTCTTTTATCCAACAAAGACAAGGGTGAAAAGAATAGAAAAAAGGCCTTTCGAGAGTTTTCTGAGTACGGGGGGTAGATTATGAAAAGGAAAGGTGTTAGCACCCTTTCCATCCGTAGTTTTCTACGGGCTCTTAGGTACTTGCTCATCTTTTAAAAATTTTGCTTGGTGTGTTTTGAAAAGCTTTGAAAATGCCTTAGTGCAGCGTTTCACTTTATGGTAACCCTTGTATTAGTCCTCAAGAGTGTGATAAAGTGTTTTTGAAAACTTTAGTTGAAAAGAGTGTGAAAGTGTAGGGTGTAAAAAGTTGTTTGAGCAAGTACCTAACAGTTACCTACCTACTCGAAAAAAACTTGTTCTTTTCCTTCTATCCTTTAGACCGTGTTATCCTACTATTAGTGAGTAGGTAACCCTAGTCGTTGGATGTTTGAGGGGCTATCGAAAGGGACGTAATGGTCATTGAAGACAACATGTAAGAATACATTAGTAGTTCGAAGGGACTGTCATCATATATTTGTAGGCAACATCGAGGGACAAGATCTTTTCTCGTAGGCAACTCGAGAGACATTGAGGGACTATGATCTTTATGATGACTTTAACCGAGGGTATTTTCTAAGGGTATCCCTACGTTTGAGGGACATGACCATTGTTTTTCCGAAGGCAATAAGTGAGGTTACCTTAGAGGTGCGAGTGTGCAAATGATTCAGTTTGATTATTTATCTTGAAATTAAGGTTTTCTATCGTTCATTTTTATCTTTCCATACAATCCTATTAATCTAAGCATTGCATAAAATATAGTAGCAGAATGTAAAGGCGGAAATGTAAACCTAAGCTATTACAGAGCTTTGGGGCAGTTACATAATAGTGAAGAGTGCAGAAAATAAATCCTAAAACTATTACATCCCGGAAGCAATTACATGATAATGATAAAAAAAAGCGGAAAAAAAAAGCTACGTATTACAGTTGAATGCGCCCTATACACTTTATCTAGAAAAATAAAAATAAGATGAAAATAGCAAAGAAAATGTTTTTGTGATTTTTTATGAAAAAAATAATTTTTGATAATTAATTAAATAAACTTAATTAATTTTAATTAATAAAAAAATATTAATTTTGAAAAAAAGTTAATTAAAATACCTAAATCCTAATTAGTTCGAATTAAAAAAAAGTTAGTTTTGAAAAAAAGGTTAATTAAAAAAAACCTAAAAACCTAATTAATTTTAGTTAAAAAAAAGGTTAATTTTGAAAAAAAAGGTTAATTAAAAAAACCTAAAATCTAATTAATTTTAATTATAAAAAAAGGTTTCAAAAAAAAAGTTTATGCTTAATGATTAACAAAAAAGGGTTAAGTTTGCCAAAAAAATAGATAGAGGAAGAAACATCAATGGAAAATAGGGTTAGAAAATACAAATAATACAAATGTTAGGGGTGGGTGTTTACCCAAAAATTAATTTAAAACCTAAACTTAAATTTAAAAAAACCTAAAGTTAATTATTCGAGTTTATTATGAAAAATCAATGGTTTGTGAAAAATGTTAAGTTTTATGAAAAATATTTTAAACAGAAAGATGCTTGCTTTAATCTCGTAGGGATGTATGCCTTGCCATACATTGGTGGTTGTTATGACCCGGTCTCAGTGTTTTGTAATAAACATGCATGAGACCCTGTCTAAATCTGCAGTGTTGAATCTCATGAACATATTAAATAAATTAATATACCATGAAATACAAAGAAAATAAATATATGAAATTTTATAATGTTAAAACCGATATGGCATGTATGAATGCTTCTACATCCTTTTGATCATGGAGATCAAACAAGCCTTACCCTTACTGGAGAAGCAGTGAGATGTGAGTTTGTAACAAGGATGGCTTGTTTGTAGTGAGATGAAGGTTTGTAACAAGGATTTTAAAGTTTTTAGGGTTCTTGAAGAAATTTGATATTTTGACAGGGTTGTGACAAAGGTTTTTTTTCCATCCTGTTTGTGTGAAAAGAATGAGATTATATAATGGAAATTAGAGCAAAGATATGAGCTTTGAATGTGCAATTGGGCCTCCAATAACCACAAGCAATAGTGCAGATTTTTATTCACTTGAGTCTATCACGTTCCAGGCTAAATCTCAGGGACTTAAATGCAATTTTTGAAGTTGAAATATGAAAACAAAATGTAGCAAACACCAAGAACTAACTCCTGTCCGAAAATGGGCTCAATCGAATAAACGGTGAATTAGTTATGAATTTTTAAAGTTTCGCCTTAGACAAACTTATTTTGGGCTCCAGTGTCAACTCTGACACGTTCTTCAATAAAAAGTTGGTATTGATCGGAGCAGAACCCGGTCTCTACTTTGGAATAAAAGTTTTAGATCTCTGAGTTAGTGACCTTGTGTAAAAACATGGACCCGATCCGATAAAAAATGAACGAGTTATGAATTTTCGAAGTTTCGACCCAGATGAAATAATATTCAGCATTTAGGATTTTCGGCGCATCATGCATACTATGGGGAAAAATTAAAGGCCTTTTGGATACCTTTCGAACTCGATACCTCTTGTGAAAACGTAGCCAACTCAATTTTTGAAATTTTAGCGCCAGAACCATCTCAATACAATGAAAATCGACCAAGTTATGATTTCCTGAACATGACGCAAATAAACTTCTGTCACAAATTTTCTGTATAAAAATACTTGATAAATCCGCATTTTTGAAAACCTTCTGATCGAAATTGGATTCCATCCGTGAGAGATGAAAACGTAGATGACATCAAGACGGAATTTTGGCCACCGGAACAGGTTCAAAACGAGCCACGATCTTCAAGTTATAAATTTTTTAGTGCGTAAAAACTGCACTTTCAGCACACTTTTTCACCACATTTCTTCGAGAAAACTCACACATTCGGAGACCTTCTTTAAAGAATTGGCTCTCGAGCCGAACCTGAATTTGAGAATATGTTATCAGAGATATCTTGGTGAAAGAACACCTTAATATGACGCGTCGGGTTGGACTTGTGAATCTTTGAACCCCGAATCGTTGCAAAACGGTGAACCGATCTTCAGCACGGAAAATACTCTGAGAACATCCATTGGCGAAATAAACATCACTTATAACCTGACGAAGCTTGATAAATATACCTTTATTCCATAACCACAAAACCAATAATATGAGTTTATGAAAAGATGGTAAATTTTGGGGTACAACAGCTGCCCCTGTTCAATCTTCTTAAACCTGAAGATTTAGATTGGCTTGTTTGCCTTTCGTGATCTGAAGGTAGAAGATGATTGAACACTAGAGTTCCCAGAAATTTGAACTCATCTGTAATGATGTTTGACTATGTAGATAATGTCAGGAATGGGCTTATAGATGCCATTTGGAGAAGATGACTGAAAATCGTCGGAGATGGGCTTAAAGACGTCGTCTTAAGAATGTGACAGAGAGTCGCCGGAGATGGGCTTAAAGATGCCATCTAGAATAATGATGATTTCGTGAGATATTCCTTTATGGGAATTCCTGTTCCTGTTGTTAGGGAGGACTTCGCCGAGGAATGTTGGTCTCTGTCTTGGGGAATAGAGTCTAGGAGCTCCAGTTGTCAGTTATTCTACCGGGGAGTCATCTCTTGATTGAGGAGACGGAAGTGAACTGCTTATCTAGTCAGGATCTAGGCTTCACAATGACTGGTTGAGGATGATAAGGCCGACTTCTATCTGGTCGTATTCCCGGCTTCACAGTGATTTACTGGGGAAATGTGAAATCGACCGTATCTGGTCGGATCCAGGTTTTACAGTGTTATAAACTGTTGTCCGGAGATAAAAGAGAAGGAACCTGGATAGTAGGGTTACTTCGAGATGAAAGCCTGGATAATAAGGTTTTGAGAATGAACCTGAATAGTAGGGTTACTTCGAAATGAAAGCCTGGATAGTAGGGTTATGAGAAGGAACCTGGATAGTAGGGTTACTTCGAAATGAAAGCTTGGATAGTAGGGCTATGAGAAGGAACCTGGATAGTAGGGTTACTTTGAAATGAAAGCCTGGATAGTAGGGCTATAAGAAGAAATCTGGATAGTAGGGTTACTTCAGAATAAAATCCTGGATAGTAGGGCTATGAGAAGGAACCTGGATAGTAGGGTTACTTCGAAATGAAAGCCTATATAGTAGGGATATAAGAAGGAACCTGGATAGTAGGGTTACTTCGAAATGAAAGTCTGGATAGTAGGACTTATGGGAAGGAACCTGGGTCGTAGGGTTACTTCAAGATGAAAGCCTGGATAGTAGGGCTTATGGGGAGGGACCTGGATAATAGGGTTACTTCAAAATGAAAGCCTGGATAGTAGGGCTTATGGGAAGGAACCTGGGTCGTAGGGTTACTTCAAGACGAAAGCCTGGATAGTAGGGCTATGAGAAGGAACCTGGATAGTAGGGTTACTTCGAAATGAAAGCCTGGGTAATAGGGCTATGAGAAGGAAACTGGATAGTAGGGTTACTTCAAAATGAAAGCCTGGGTAGTAGGGCTATGAGAAGGAACCTGGATAGTAGGGTTACTTCAAAATGAAAGCCTGGGTAGTAGGGCTATGAGAAGGAACCTGGGTAGTAGGGTTACTTCGAAATGAAAGCCTGGGTAGTAGGGCTATGAGAAGGAACCTGGATAGTAGGGTTACTTTGAAATGAAGCCTGGGTAGTAGGGCTATGAGAAGGAACCTGGATAGTAGGGTTACTTTGAGATGAAGCCTAGGTAGTATGGCTATAAGAAGGAACCTGGATAGTAGGGTTACTTCGAAATAAAGCTTGGGTAGTAGGGCTGCCTCATTTGATCACGTAGATTAGTTAACCCGTTTGGTTTCTGTAATTGATTTTCCATTAGTTGTCTGCAGATATGACTTGTATATCTTCATGGACTTAATCTCATACTGTTGGAATTGTTGATGATAACCATCTTTCTTGAAAAGGTACATGATTAATTATATGCGATGCATGAAATGAATTGTGTGATGATGTTCTCAAAATAAATGAGATTATGTTGTATGCAATATGTATGCGCACGTCATGATGTATTAACGTGAAATGCTACTGTGACATATTTGAGTCTGGGAAAATAAATCCCTGACTGCTGCTGGAGAGTACTGGAAATTGAATTCTTGACCGTTGTAGAAAAAGTGGTTCTTCTACTTCCGCTGGGGATGGTGAACGAAGATGACTATGCTGTGGATTTGCTCCTTTCTGTTTATGAATATTCTGTTGGAGAGAGACTCTGCTTGAGAATAACTCTGCAGGGGAATAACTCTGTTTGAGAGAGGGGATGCTTTGCTTGAAAATTTTGCCGATTCAGAGAAATAAACTACGTTGGGGATAAACTTCTGTAGCTGGAGGAATAAACTCTATTTGGGATTGAGCTTATGTATTCATAGAAATAAACTCTGCTCGGGAGAAAACTTTATGAACCGCCTGCGATTATAAAATTCGGCTGAGGAATATAGACGTCGGCTCTCTGAAGGAACTTGGCTGGGGGAAGTAACTCCTGTTTGGGGAAGCCAATGTCACAACTTTGGTTTCCTCTACTCTATGAGGAACATATATGTCACAGAGTCGTATGCGATGGTAACTTCGTCTCAACCTGTTTCTTCCCCTGTACCATGCTGGAGAAAGTATCTGCGGAGATTCTGTAGATGGTTTGAGTGTCATCCCAGCTCCTGGGGTCTTGGGTAGATGTTGATCAGGGTGATAAGTTTTCAACTGACAGGCAAGTGACGAGCTGACGGGACATAGTCGTACACTTTAATCCCTAACTTTTGCCTGGACCTCCCTTCGGGTTTTCAGTCCACCGGGATACCCTTTTTTGCCCAAACCTCCTTTTCAGGTTTTCGACTTGTCGGGTGTACAAATTTTTTCATGTGTATATCCCTAATTTTTTCCTGAACCTTTTTGGTTCGCCGGGATGCCCTTATTTTTGTCTAGGCCAGTCAACCTAGCGGGTCTTTGTTCATGCGTAGTATCTTCCGACTATGTCCAAATTCACCGGGTACAGAGAATTGCACTATCCATAGTAGTAAATGTTGCCACACTGCCAGAAGATGTTTGCTTGATCGTACATGATTCGTTGCTGGAATTCATGTCTAATGCCCTAAGTGATTCAGACGGAGGTCTGCCCCTGGTCATTTGGCATCTTTGAGAGATTCCTTGAATCTTGACTTGATTGCCCCAGATGATGGACAATGATCATGCCATGCCCCTTGGTCGGAAGTGTTTTTCCACTTGAGGTGATCCTTTTCATTGGGAAGGTTTTTGTTCACTAGATACTCGTCATGCGAATTTCTCTGTTGTTTGAACAAATAGTCATATGCAAACAATGGTATTTTAAGAATGCAAATCTTATGTCTGTCTTGAAGTTTGAAAATTCATTTTTTAGTAAAACAAACAAATTTTGTAAAATGTGATGTCAACTCAGGATTTATAGCAAGTCCTACAGGAGTTATGATACCTTTTGTAACAGTATGCTCTCAAACTGACTCATGCTTCAGCTAGGACTTTTAAGGGTTGTAACGTGGCCTGGTTCACGGTTTAAGAAACAAAGGATAATGGCTCAAAATTTATTTGTATCCACCCGCTCTTCATGATGTTCTTCAGTCCTATGCTCAGTTAATTGTGCGTTTAAATCCCGATTGAGTCTGGCATCTTGTCCTTGATGTTCCGATGATGGTTCAAATACTAAAAGTTTATTTGGAAGAGGCAATTAACTTTTTTGTTGAGGAGTTTTAGGACCTCTTTCTTTTTGATTTTACTATCCCTGTCTTCGCCTGAATTGTTTCTTTTTGTGATTACAGTCAGCAGGATGCCTCGGTTTTTTCTTAAGTCTCCTTCATAGGTTTTGACTTAATGGGCTTTTATTTTGAGAGATAATTGCTGTCTGTTCTTAATGATTATGTGGAACCATCACCATCTTTTAGAGATAATTTTCTACACTATTTGTCGTGTATGAAGGTAAAGTTTGCGACTGAATGCACCTCTGAATTAACTGAGAAAACTACCCTGCTCCAGGTTATGATTAAGGGTTTTAATTTGTTTGAAAAGAAAACTCATAATTCTTAGGCTCAAAGGGGTTGACTATGGATTATCTTCCTTATAACTCCACTGTTTAGAATTTGAAACAACGCCTGTACATCGTCAGCGAGGTCTGTTCAAAAGCATAATATAGAGATTGTGGTAGCATTCTCGTCATCCTTCCTCTAAAGGCTTAGAGCTTTTAATCAAGAGTTTAATATCACAAAAGGGAATTAAGAACGCAGTTTTGAAATAGTGAATATGAATGAATTGATTCAAGACAAACATATGCGATGAATTGATGAAATAACAAGGTTTGATATGAATAAATGTTCGAACAATCAAAAGAAAATTACAAATTGAAAATTCTAATGAACAAAATCCTCTTTGTCTGATCTTGTCACTTCAGATGGTGTGCCTTAGAGGGATAACAGAAGAATTCCAGTTGACCATCTTGTGCAAATTCCAACGCTCCTTCATAGATCAGGTCTTGAATTTTGTATTTTAATGTCCGACAACTATCAGTATCATGCCATGGACTGTTAGAGTGACATGAACACCTTGCATTTTGATTTTACATTGGAGAGGCAGTATTGGGATTTGTAGGAGGATCCCTCAACGTGACCAAATTCAATTTCAACATGTGTTACAACTTATGACATTGGTATGCTGAGTTTGGTATATTACCTAGTGAATGAATCCCGCTTACACCGATTACCCTGTGGTTGTTGGCGAGGTTGTGGTTGGATCCGTGACGTAGCATCAATTTGGAAAGATCTACTCTCCACCAAACCCACTTCTTGTCTCATCAGGGGCTGATTAATGACTTGATCCCTAGTCTCGACCGTTTGTTTCATACGATTGCGACCGTCTTGATGAAGTTTGCTGACGATGATTCTTAGCTCCTTTTGTCCCTGGGCTAGGCTTTGGATAAGAGCCATTTGACTGATCATCTGGGTTCTCATCCTTTCTATCTCAGCTTGCAGTTGTTCAACCTGGTCATCCTTGTTGTTGTCAGGACGTTTCTTGGTCAGATTCCCAGCGAGGAGTACTTTCAATTCTTCCTGCCCCTTGTATAGGTTTAGGAACATTTCCATGAACCGAGCCTCTTGAGTTTGGAGATCTCTGTTGTCTTGTTTGAGAGCCATTACTGAAATAAACAGCGAGAGGATGAGATACCTGTACTGGAGACTACCTGTTATGCAATGACATGTATGATATGCAAATATTTTCAAGGATCTCGCGGGGTAAACAAGAAAAATGTTAGGTGTTGAACTTTACAGCTGTGATTGAAGCACTTCGTATCATTTAAGGTCCTTCTACAAGAGTCAAGCTCACCATATCAAGTGGGTCATAGCCTCTGACTCAAGTTATCGTGTTTTGATCTTTTAACGACATTGGCTAGAGGAAAATAAATCCCCTTGCCCCTTGGTAGACGTATGGTTCATCATAACCTGCATCACAGGCCCTCGAGATCCTTGAAATGGTTAGTATGATATGTCATGTTATGATGCTATGATGTGTATGCTATGCATCAAGTAAAAATGCAGGGTAAGAAACCAATTTATTGGATTTATACAAACAAGGTCCTGCAAGGAATACAAAAAAAGCCCTGTAATAAGTTAAAATTGTTAGGCAAAGAAAGCAAAAGCCTTAGGTTTAGGCTTGCATGGATTCTGTAGGTAAGTACCCTTTTAAAGTTTAGTTGGTTTCAAACCTGTCTTAGAAAAGTAATTGGGTTCTAAGGATTCTCAATATCATTGATCATCCTTTATCGGGCATTGTTTCAGCTCAAGCAATCTTTTCTTGCGGCCGAAATATCCCAAAAGTCTGATCTCAATGAGTGTAGCATCGAGTATCAACCAATCCTCAGCTTTATACCGAGACCGAATATCTCACTACTTTCTAATGGCCAAGTTTGTTCAACTAAGGTTCTAAGGTTCGTTAGTGCTTCACAACACTATGCGGCGGCCCCGTATTCTCCTTGATTCGATACAAGGGATATCGGTACCAACCAAAGTGTCACACCAACACAGCCATCGCTTCAACCATATCAGTCTACGCCGTACAGTCTCCATGATCTATTGCTGTTTACCTAAAAAGTGTCCCAGATCCGTGTATAGGATCTTTACAAGAATACCCCAACAAACCCTCAAAGATAAAGCAGTCAAGGCAAACAAAGAAAGCAATTAAAAATGATCTAGACCCTAAGGTAAACCCCACTTTATAATTCACCCCAGCAGAGTCGCCAATTCTATGATACGGTGGCAGAACCGACTGTTAATACTGGTTTGCATTTTTTGTTCGCAAATGTCGCGGTAAGCAAGAGTCGCCGCCGGCTTTTCTTTTATCCAACAAAGGAAATGGTGAAAAGAATAGAAAAAAGACCTTTCGAGAGTTTTCTGAGTAAGGGGGTAGATTATGGAAAGGGAAGGTGTTAGCACCCTTTCTATCCGTAGTTTTCTACGGGCTCTTAGGTACTTGCTCATCTTTTAAAAATTTTGTTGGTGTATTTTGAAAAGCTTTGAAAATGCCTTAGTACGGCGTTTCACTTTATGGTAACCCTTGTATCATTCCTCAAGAGTGTGATAAAGTGTTTTTGAAAACTTTAGTTGAAAAGAGTGTGAAAGTGTAGGGTGTAAAAAGTTGTTTGAGCAAGTACCTAACAATTATCTACCTACTCGAAAAAAGCTTGTCCTTTTCCTCCTATTCTTTAGACCGTGTTATCCTACTATTAGTGAGTAGGTAACCCTAGTCGTTGGATGTTTGAGGGGCTATCGAAAGGGACGTAATGGTCATTGAAGGCAACATGTAAGAATATATTAGCAGTTCAAAGGGACTGTCATCATATATTCGTAGGCAACATCGAGGGACAAGATCATTTCTCGTAGGCAACTCGAGAGACATTGAGGGACTATGATCTTTATGATGACTTTAATCGAGGGTCTTTGCTAAGGGTATCCCTATGTTCGAGGGACATGACCATTGTTTTTCCGAAGGCAACAAGTGAGGTTACCCTAGAGGTGCGAGTGTGCAAATGATTCAGTTCGGTTATTTATCTTGAAATTAAGGTTTTCTATCGTTCATTTTTATCTTTCCATACAATCCTATTAATCTAAGCATTGCATCAAATATAGTAGCAGAATGTAAAGGCAGAAATGTAAATCTAAGCTATTACAGAGCTTTGGGGCAGTTATATAGTAGTGAAGAGTGCGGAAAATAAATCCTAAAACTATTACATCCTGGAAGCAATTACATGATAATGATAAAAAAGCGGGAAAAATAAAGCTACGCTATTACAGTTGAATGCGCCCCTATACACTTTATCTAGGAAAATAAAAATAAGATGAAAATAACAAAGAAACTGTTTTGGTGATTTTTTATGAAAAAAATAATTTATGATAATTAATTAAATAAACCTAAAAAACCTAATTAATTTTAATTAATAAAAAAAATATTAATTTTGAAAAAAAGTTAATTAAAATACCTAAATCCTAATTAGTTCGAATTAAAAAAAAAGTTAGTTTTGAAAAAAAGGTTAATTAAAAAAAACCTAAAAACCTAATTAATTTTAATTAAAAAAAAGGTTAATTTTGAAAAAAAAGGTTAATTAAAAAAACCTAAAACCTAATTAATTTTAATTATAAAAAAAAGTTTATGTTTAATGATTAACAAAAAATGGTTAAGTTTGCCAAAAAATAGATAGAGGAAGAAACATCAATGGAAAATAGGGTTAGAAAATACAAATAATGCAAATGTCAGGGGTGAGTGTTGACCCAAAAATTAATTATTCGAGTTTTTATGAAAAATCAAAGATTTGTGAAAAATGTTAAATTTTATGAAAAATGTTTTTAACATAAAGATGCTTGCCTTAACCTCCTCGGGATGTCTGGCTTGCGATACATTGGTGGTTGTTATGATCCGGCCTCAGTGTTTTGTAATAAACTTGCATGAGACCGTGTCTAAATCTGCAATGTTGAATCTCATGAACACATTAAATAAATTAATATACCATGAAATACAAAGAAAATAAATATATGAAATTTTGTAATGTTAAAACCAATATGACATGTATGAATGCTTCTACATCCTTTTGATCATGGAGATCAAACAAGCCTTACCTTTACTGGAGAAGTAGTGAGATGTGGATTTGTAACAAGGATGACTTGTTTGTAGTGAGATGGGAGTTTGTAACACAGATTTTAAAATTTTTAGGGTTCTTGAAAGAATTTGATATTTTGACAGGGTTGTGACAAAGGTTTTTTCTCGTCCTGTTTGTGTGAAAAGAATGAGATTATATAATGGAAATTAGAGCAAAGATATGAGCTTTGAATGTGCAATTGGGCCTCCAATAACCACAAGCAATAGTGCAGATCTTTATTCACTTGAATATGTCACGTTCCAGGCTAAATCGCAGTGACTTAAGTGCAATTTTTGAAGTTGAAATGTGAAAACAAAATGTAGCCGATATCGAGAAATAACTCTTGTCTGAAAATGGGCTCAATTGGATAAAGGGTGAATTAGTTATGAATTTTTGAAGTTTCGCCTCAGACAAACTTATTTTGGGCTCCAGTGTCAACTCTGACACATTCTTCAATAAAAAATTGGTATTGATTGGAGCAGAACCCAGTCTCTACTTTAGAATCAAAGTTGTATATCTCTGAGTCAGTGACCTTGTGTAAAAATATAGACCCGATCCGATAAAAATTGAACGAGTTATGAATTTTTGAAGTTTCGACCCAGATGAAATAATATTCAGCATTCAGGATTTTCGGCGCATCACACACACTTTGGGAAAAAATTGAAGGCCTTTTGGATACCGTTCGAACTCGATACCTCATGTGAAAATGTAGCCAACTCAATTTGTGAAATTTTGGCGCCAGAACCAGCTCAATACGATGAAAATCAACCAAGTTATGATTTTCTGAACATGACGCAAATAAACTTGTCACAAATTTTCTGTATAAAAATACTTGATAAATCCGCATTTTTGAAAACCTTATGATCGAATTTGGCTTCCAGCCGTGAGAGATGAAAATGTATATGACGTCAAGACATAATTTTGGCCACCGGAACGGGTTCAAAACGAGCCACGATCTTCAAGTTATAAATTTTTTAGTGCGTAAAAACTGCACTTTCAACACACTTTTCACCATATTTCTTCGAGAAAACTCACACATCCGTAAACCTTATTTAAAGAATTGGCTCTCGAGCTGAACCTGAATTTGAGAATATGATATCAGAGATATCTTGGTGAAAGAACACCTGAATATGACGCGCTGGGTTGGACTTGTGAATTTTTGAAACCCGAATCATTGCAAAACGGTGAACCGATCTTCAGCACGGAAAATACTCTGAGAATATCCATTGGAGAAATAAACGTCACTTGTAACCTGACGAAGCTTGATAAATATACCTTTATTCTATAACCACAAAACCAATAATATGCGTGTATGAAAAGAGGGTAAATTTTGGGGGTACAAGAGAGATTATAAGCTTTTTGGGTTTGGCTGGCTATTATAGGAGATTTATTGAAGGTTTTTCTAAGTTGGCACTTCTGTTAACTCAGCTAACTTGTAAAGATAGAGCATTTGTGTGGGACATTAAATGTGAAGGGAGTTTTGTTGAGTTAAATAAGAGATTGACAACGGATCCGATATTGATATTACCTAATCCCGAGGAACCGTTTGTTGTATATTGTGATGCTTCTAAATTGTGTTTAGGTGGTGTGCTCATGCAGAATGATAAAGTGGTCGCTTATGCATCGAGACAATTGAGAATCCACGAGAAGAATTACCCTATTCATGATCTAGAATTATCTGTAATGGTGTTTGTGCTGAAGATTTGGAGACATTATCTCTATGGTTCTTGGTTTGAAGTGTTTAATGATTATAAAAGCTTGCGACATCTATTTGATCTGAAGGAATTGAACATGAGACATAGAAGATGGTTGGAATTATTGAAATATTACGACTTTGGCTTGAATTATCACCCAGGTAAGGCTAATGTGGTAGCTGACGCTTTGAGTCGAAAGACCTTGCATATGTCTGCTATGATGGTTAGAGAACTAGAGTTGATCAAACAATTCAGAGACATGAGTTTGGTATGTGAAGTGAAACCACAAAGTATGATGTTGGGGATGTTGAAAATTAACAATGACTTCTTAGATGATATTAAATAAGCTAAAAAGTTAGATGTAAAGTTGGTAGATTTGATGGTCGAGAGTAATAAATCTGAAGACATTGATTTTAAAGCAGATGCCCAAGGTGTGTTGCGATTCCGGAACATAATTTGTATCCCTGATGATGCTGATATGAGGAAGATGATTCTAGAAGAGGGCCACAAAAGCAATTTGAGTATTCATTTGGGAGCTACCAAGATGTATCACGACTTGAAGAAGTTGTTTTGGTGGTCCGGGTTGAAGTGAGATGTGGCACAATTTGTGTATGCATGTTTGACCTGTCAGAAATCAAAAGTCGAACATTAGAAACCCGCAGGACTGTTGAAAGATTTAGACATTATGGAGTGGAAATGGGATAGTATATCTATGGACTTTGTGATGGGGCTGCCAAGTACTCCAAGAGGGCATGATGCAATTTAGGTGATTGTTGATAGATTAACGAAATCAGCTCACTTTATTCCGATCGATATTAATTTTCCTATGTCGAAGTTGGCAGAGATTTATATTTGGGTAATTGTGAAGCTACATAGTGTTCTATCCAGTGTAATGTCAGATAGAGAACTGATATTTACTTCTGGTTTTTGGAAGATTTTGAAGGATGCATTGGGGTCGAAACTGAAATTGAGTTTAGCTTATCATCCATAGACAGATGGTCAGACGGAGAGGACTATTCAATCGCTAGAAGATTTGTTAAGGGCCTGTGTTCTGGACTAAGGAGGTACATGGGATAGTTGTCTTCCTTTTATTGAGTTCACTTATAATAATAGTTACCATGTGTGATACGGTGGGAGAACTGACTTGAGGGTTTTGTGTTTTATCACAAATGTTGCGGTTAGCAAGAGTCGCCACCGACTTTTCTTTTATCCAAAAGGAAAGGTGAAAAAGCACGGGAAAGACCTTTGAGATTGTTTCTTGAGTTCGGGGGGTAGATTATGAAAAGGGAAGGTATTAGCACCCTTTTCATCCATGGTTTTCCATGGGCTCTTAGTTACTTGCTAGATCACTTGCTTTTGTTGTTTAAAAATGTGTTTGGTGTGGTTTTGAAAGTATTTTGTAAAAGAGGCCATTCATTTAGGCAATCTTTGTAATGATTCTCGTTCGTAAGAATGTATACAAAGATGTTTGTCTTTTTGAAAATGTTTTCAATATTTGTAAAATGTTTGGAAATGTGTGTTTGTTTTGAAAATAGCAAGGATAGTTGTTTGGAAATAGAGCAAGTAACTAGGAGTAATCTACCTACTCAAATGTCTTTCTTGTGCATTTTCTATTCCTTTGACGTTGTTGTCTTACCATTGATTTGGTAAGCAACCCCATCATTGGATGTAAACGGGACGGGCGTGGGTCATCGTATAACCATGATTAGCAATATTGCAAAGTATCTTAGCATTTTTGAGGGACCAAGATCATTTTGTAAGGCAACTTTGAATAGCGTCATCGAGGGACTATGATCTTATATTTGTTTGTTTTTCCAAGATACTTCGCATGCGTAATATGGATATTTTTTATAAGGCAACCAAGTGGAGAAACCCTAAGGATGCTTGTGTGAAAGTGTGTTATTTTCATGCTTTGATTTTGTCTTGGATTAGGGTTTTCTATTTGATTTGTTTTTATCTTGCCATACAAACCCTAATTACTAGCATGCCATGTAAAAGCGGTAAATTACGTAATGTAAAGATTACTAAGCTATTACAACAATTTATGGGAGGGGGCAATACAAATTTGAATGGAGATTTGCAAGAATGTAAATCTAAATAAGTTATTACAACCAAATCGAATTCGTACAAATATTGGAATAAACAAATACAATATTTAAATATGCAATATTATGTATATGCAAGAAAAGATTTTGTTTTATTTTATTTTTTATGTGAAAATGAATTTTAACCTAATACTAAAAATATATATAAAAAAAGAAATTATATAAAAAAAGGTTAACCCTAATTTCTAGTTTGAAAGAAAATAAAGTTCTTATGTATTATTTTATGTATTTTTTGTATTAAAATAATGAATAACATTTTATGAAAATATTTAGTTTTTATATATGCCAAAATAAATATTTACAAGTATGGAATAAAAAGAAAATAAAACAAATTAAACTAAGTCTATTTTATTTATGTTTACAAGTTTATTTAAGAAACATAATTAATATATATATATATATATATATATATATATATATATATATATATATATATATATATATATATATATATATATATATATATATATATATATATATATATATATATATATATATATATATATATATATATATATATATATATATATATATATATATATATATATATATATATATATATATATATATATATATATATATATATATATATATATATATATATATATATATATATATATATATATATATAGTTTAATAAAAATAATTTTTTTATGTAAAAATAAAATAACATAAACAAAATACAATATTTATCAAGTTTTTTATATTTTTTTATGATTTTTATGTATTAAAGAAAATATTTTAATAAACAAAATGAAAATAAAACAAATAAATAAAATATATGAAAATAGTTGGGCCAGGGGTGCTGTAAGGAGATAGGGAGTAGCATTTTAGTAAAAACACTAAGTCCCAAAGAAACAAGCCCAAACCTACAAAACAACAAAAACTAAAAATGGAAAAATGTGAAAAATCAAAAGGTAGCGCCAAGGTTCGAACCCATGACCTGGGCCTCACCAGCGCGCTACCTTGCCTATGGGGTGGCCATACATCCGTCGATTTATGTGAAACAAAAACAACATAACATGAAACGCTTCCATGGCCCTGTACTTCATCTTCTTCCTCTAGCCAGCTAGAAGCTCTGTAACTTTCTCATCTCTCAATAAAAATGGAAACTGATAACATGAATGTTGTAGCATTTTGTCTCACGATTCTAACCGTGTAAATCATGTAAGCTAACAACCAAAGATCAAAACGAATTTTAAAAGCCCTAAATTTAAACCTAATTTTTCCAGGAATTTGAACTTCAAAATTCTCTCAACTCAGGCCAAATAAATGCAAGTTATGGATATGTACAGCTTTGTAGCAATGATATCTACATTGTTTATTCACAAATCGTGGCCAATGGATGCCTGTATGAAGATATAGAAGTTGATATTCTTACCTCTTTCAGCTGAGATCGTGAGTGGAGTTTGAGTGAGATTTAGGAAGGCCTGAAGATTGCTTGAGCTTGCTTGAACCTCCCTGAGTGTGTGCCAATCCTTGCCTTGCTTTGGAAATTCCTAGAACTCTCTATCTAAGTCAACCTGCAAGCTTTGAAAACAAAAATGGCATATGAAGAAGGAGGTGTTCCAGTGCAAGGATGACGGTCTAGATCTCTTAGATATGAAGTAGGTAAAGTGTTTTGATGGTTAAAACTTGAAACGCACGAGCCAAATGATATATTGCTATGCTTATGCAACAACTGTAAGTTTTGACAATTTTTTGGTGATATGGAGTGTTTTAATGTTTCAGGCCTCTAGCAATCGTGTTTCTAGTTGTAATGTGTTTGTGTATTAGTATGGGATAGGTTTCAACTCAGCTCTCCAACATATTTGTGAGTTATAGCCTTTTGGCACACTTTCTTGCTTTTGAAGCAAAGTGAAGAGACAAGTCTTCACCTACTTGTACTGGCTTGCTTAGGGTTGGTATATGATCTATACAAGTTGCCTTAGGCCTGTAGGATTTGTGTGTGCAGAGAAGACATGTCCAATGCTCAAGATTTGTAAAGTTGCAAAAGTGAACCTTTTCCAAAATGGCAATGGCAACTTTGTGCCATTTATGGAATTACAACTTGGATAAAGACTCTAGGGCTTGGATTAAAGCTTTGTGAACTAAATAAGAATAAAATTATGGAGTAAGAAACAAGTTTGGTACCTGTAAAGCATGGATTAGGCAGCATAGGTACTGATTTGAACTTTATTCTTCATGAAATGGCTTGAAAACAAAGTGAAAAATTGCTAACTTCATCTCTTTGATTCTCCTCACTCAAAAATGATCTCAATAATTTCTTAGACATTTTGGAAAGCTTGAAATGTGCTCTATAACTCATCTTTGAAATGAATTTCAAGATTCCCCTTGGAACTAGGTGAAAAATTGCCATGAAGTTGGGTCCAAAACCTGCCTAGATTAGGGCAAAATTTCACTAAGTTATTTAGTTCATGAGCATGTATTCATAAAATTATATCTTGATATTCAAGCATCTTTAGGGAAAATGTGTGAATCAAAGTTGTGTATTTCATGGAAATCTACAACTTTCATGTTGGGAACTTTCTTTGAATCATCTTGTATCATGGTGGAAAATTGGCCTAAAGTTGAGAAAAAATAAGAAATTTTCTATACTTAGAAAAATTTCTAAGTTAAGAAAAATTCAAATTTTAAAATCAAATCTTCCATCTTTGGTTACTTGATGAACAAGTTTCACATTTTGACATGTTTTGATGAATTGTGATCCTTGGCACTTGATTTTGACCAAAAAGTCAAAGTTTGACTTTTTAGTGTACAGTTGACTTTTGATCAGTTGACTGCAAATTTCATCTGTCCATCCAATGGATTTGAAATGTTTTGAACCATGTAATTAGGTCAATATGATACAAATGAACCCTTGAAATCATGCTTCAAATCAATTGGTCATTTGCTAGGTCAAAAATCAGAAATTGCCCTTTCTCAGTCAAAACCCTAATTTTGACCATTTTGCCCTTTTGGTGATTTGATGAAATTTCTTGAGGAATTGTAATCCAAACTTGATCAAATGATACATGAGTCTAGAATGTTGATGTTGTACAAAAATCATGAAGTTTGACTATGAATTAGCCATAGTTGACTTTTTCCCAATACAATTGATTTTTTAGGTCAACTGTCCAATTGACTGATCAAAAATGTGGTTCAAGGCTTGAAACATGATATGAGTAATCTTAGGGGTCCATGATGATACTTGAAAGTCACATGAAGCATTGATAGTCCAAAAATCCTTGTGCAAACTCAAACCCTAATTTTGGATCAACAGTATAAGATGAGATGTCTTGAGAAGACCAAACCCTAATCCAGTCTTGAGTCAAAGAGATCTTGTGAGAAAAGTCTTGATAAATGAGAGGGAAAATTTTTGGGTACAACAGCTGCCCCTGTTCAATCTTCTTTAACCTGAAGAGTTAGATTGGCGAGCTTTGCCATTCGTGACTCGAAGGTGAAAGATGATTGGAAACTAGAGTGCTCATAAATTTGCACTCGACGATGTGTAGTTGAGGGAATGGGCTTAAAGGTGCCATTTGGAGAAGTGATAGAATCTTGTTGGAGATGGGCTTGTAGATGCCATCGAAAAATGTTTGTTGAATTGTAAGTTGTAAGCTGAAAGAATGAGTATCAGAACGGAGTCCGTGTCTGAAGCGTGTCTGAACTGTATCTGAAAGTTGATTTTGACTAAGTATCAGAATAGCATCCGTGTTTGGCGCGTATCCGTACCGTATCTGAATTCTGAATTTGTATGAGCATCAGAATGGCATCCGTATCTGGAGCGTATCCGTACTGTATCTGAACTTGAAATCTGAATGAGTATCATAATGGCATATGTGCCTGAAGCGTATCTGTACTGTATCTGAACTTGAAATCTGAATGAGTATCAGAATGGCATCCGTGTCTGGAGCGTATCTGTACTGCATCTGAAGGTTGAATCTGAATGAGTAACAAAATGGCATATGTGTCTGGAGCGTATCTGAACTGTATCTGAACTTGAAATCTGAATGAGTATCAGAATGGCATCTGTGTCTGGAGCATATCCGAACTGTATCATGATTGTATTTGTTAATGGTAACTATTTAATCTTATCCTGAAAAGGGTAAAATTTTAGCTGAAACAAAGTTATATTGCATGAAATGTATGATGCAATGTATTTGCTTTATCAATGTTTATGATATGTGGATGTAATGTATGCGCATGTAAGCTGATTTGCTGTATTGCTGTGCGATTTGAGGAAAATAAATCCTTGAATGCTGCTGAGAATAAGTTGAATTTTCATGTCTTGAAGTTGAAGTACTGACGAACTCTTGTTGAGAGAAGTAAATTCTGTTGTGAGGGCAATACCATGTACTGCTTGTAAGATCTGTTTGGGGAATCTTGAGAAATTTGATGATTTCTACTGGGGATTAATAAATTGAAATTTGTTCCGCTGGGGATTTAAATGATGTACTGCGGGGATTACTTATGGAATGGCCTAGAGACGTTTTCCTGTCCTTTCAACCTATCAGTAATTATCTTTCTCATTTTGTTTATTTGTAAACAGTAATCATGTTCAAATGCATATGTTTATCAATGAATCATTGGACGTTTTTTGCAAACAAAATACAATCGTAAAGAAAAGACAAATAGTTTTTTTCACTTTCAAAGAGATATCTTTGTATTGACTTTGAATAAGTATTTTGTACAAGGAGACAACATTCTAGTAAGAGAATGGTGCCATAAAATAAGAAAAATTTATACAAAGAAAGATAGCTATGTGTAATAATCCCATGAGGTTCCCATTCTGCTATAGCCTTCATATCTCTGAATATCTTGTCTATTTGCCTTGTCTGAAGATGATTGAATTAATCAGAAACTCCAAGTTTTGTCAGTGAAGGTCAAAGGTTGTCCGTAAGTGATCCGACGGGACATAGTCATATGCTTTAATTCCCTAACTTTTGCCTGGACCACCCTTTCGGGTTTTCAGTCCACCGGGAAACCCTTTTTTTCCCAAGTCGCCCTTTCGGGTTTTTAACTTGCCGGGTGTACAATTTTTTTTATTTTATCCCTAATTTTTGCCCGAACCTTTTTGGTTCGCCGGGATGCCCTTGTTTTGCCTAGGTGTGTCGACCTAGCGGGTCTCTTATGCGTAATATCTTTTGACTATGTCCGTGTTCGTAGGGTGTGGCAAGTCATCGCCATCCATGGTGGTCAAGATCATTGCCCCACCGGAGAATATGTACTTGATTACAAATGGTTCTTCATAGGTAGGAGTCCATTTTCTCCTGGGATCACTTTGTGACAAGATGATACCTTTGATCACCAGATCCCCAACTTGATATACTTGGCGTCTGACTTTCTTGTTGAAGGCCTTGATCATCCGTTTTTGATACATTTGACCATGGCAAACAACAGTAAGTCTCTTTTCATCAATTAAGTTCAGTTGATCAAGTCGATTATGGATCCAATCGTCTTCACTCAAACCTGCATCCTTCATAATCCTTAGAGAGGGGATCTGAACCTCAATAGGAAAGACAACCTCCATGCCATATACCAAAGAGGGTGTTGCCCTAGTTGATGTGCGAGCCGTGGTATGATACCCGTGGAGAGCAAATGGTAGCATCTCATGCCAGTCTTTGTATGTGACTGTCATCTTTTGTATGATCTTTTTAATGTTTTTATTTGCAACTTCGACAACACTATTCATCTTTGGCCGATAGGGAGAAGAATTGTGATGTTGAATCTTGAATTTCTCACACAAGGAGATGATCATAGTGTTGTTAAGATTTGTACCATTTTCAGTGGTGATCCTTTCTGGTATACCGTACCGGCGAATGAGATTTTGCTTGATGAAGCGGGCAACAACATTCTTAGTAACGGAAGCGAAGGAAGCTGCTTCGACCCACTTTGTAAAATAGTCAATGGCCACTAGGATGAAGCAGTGTCCATTGGAGGCTGTAGGATTGATCTCCCCAATCATATCAATTGCCCACATAGCAAAGGGCCAAGGAGCTGTCAAGACATTCAGAGGAACCAGATGTACGTGCACCTTGTCAGTATAAATTTGACACTTATGACAGGTTCAAGAGTGTTGATAGCAATCTGCTTACATGGTAGACCAGTAATAGCCTGCCCGTAGGATTTTCTTTGCCATCGTATGCCCACTGGAGTGAGTGCCAAAAGTACCTTCATGTAATTCAGCCATGATCTTTTCAGCCTCAATCTTATCCACACACCGGAGCAGAACGGAGTTATGATTGCGTTTGTACAGGATTCCATTACTAAGGAAGAACTTAGCAGAGAATCTCCTTAAGAACTTTTTATCATTGATTGAAGCTCCTTCAGGATATTCTTGAGCCTCAAGATACCTCTTGACTTCATGAAACCAAGGCTAGTCCATTACCTCTTCAATTTTAATCTCCCGACAATGTGCTGATTCATCCATTCGTTCAATGGTGATCTGGGGAGCCTCGTTATCCCAATTAAGTTTAGATATAGATGACATTGTGGCTAAAGCGTCTGCTAGCTGATTTTCTTCTCGCGGAAAATGCTCGAAGGTAATCTTCTCAAAATGTGGTAGCAATGTCAAAACATGTTCTTTGTAAGGGATAAGGTTTGGGTGCTTAGTGTCCCATTCCCCTTTGATCTGACTGATGACCAAAGCTGAATCTCCGAATACATCTAAATATTTGATTCCCAAGTCTATGGCAGCTCTGAGACCAAAGATGCATGCTTCGTACTCCACCATGTTGTTTGTACAGTTGAAGTGAAGTCTGACAGTAAAGGGAGTATGACACCCTTCTGGAGATATAAGTACAACACCGATACCATTACCAAGTGCATTGGATGCCCCATCAAAGAACAAGGTCCATCGGGATCCTTGTTCAGGTCCGTCGTATGGCCTGATTTCTTCACAGTTGTCTAATGTCATGATGTCTTCATCCGGGAATTCAAACTTCATGGACTGATAATCTTCTACAGCTTGGTGAGCAAGGTGATCAGCCAATACACTACCCTTTATAGCTTTCTGGGTAGTGTACTGTATGTCATATTCTATTAGGATCATCTGCCATCTAGCTATCCTTCCAGACAGAGCAGGCTTTTCGAAGATGTAGTTTATCGGATCCATCTTAGATATCAACAAAGTAGTATGAGTCAGCATATACTGTCTTAGCCAGTGAGCAGCCCATGCCAGAGCGCAAAAAGTTTTCTCGAGCAGTGAATATCTGGTTTCACAATCGATAAAATTTTTGCTCAGGTAGTAAATAACGTGCTCTTTTCGGCCAGACTCGTCATGCTGCCCCAATACACACCCCATTGAATTCTCTAAAACGGTCAGATACATGATCAGTGGTCTTCCCTTGACTGGTGGCATCAAAATAGGAGGCTCTTGTAAGTACTCCTTGATCTTGTCAAAAGCAACCTGGCATTCATCGTTCCATATGACTACTTGATCTTTCTTCAATAGTTTGAAGATTGGCTCACAAGTAGCTGTTAGGTGAGAAATGAACCTGGCAATATAGTTCAGGCGTCCCAAGAATCCTCTGACTTCCTTCTTAGTAGGAGGAGCAAGCATTTCTTGTATTGCTTTAACCTTGGCAGGGTCGACTTCAATACCCTTGTTACTGACGACAAAACCTAAGAGTCTACCGGACCGTACTCCGAATGTGCACTTGTTTGGGTTCAACCTTAATTTATACTTCTTCAACCTCTTAAACAACTTTTGCAAGTGATCAAGGTTCTCTTCTTCTGTCTGTGATCAGGCTATCATATCGTCTATGTAGACCTCTATTTCATGATGTATCATGTCATGAAACAAAGCTACCATAGCGCGCTGATAGGTTGCCCCAGCATTCTTCAGTCCGAATGGCATCACTTTGTAGCAGAATGTGCCCCACTGTGTGACAAATGTTGTTTTCTCCATGTCCTCAGGTGCAATTTTGATTTGGTTGTAACCTGAGAACCCGTCCATGAAGGAAAACACTTTGTGCTGGGCCGTATTGTCAACCAGGACATCGATATGGGGAAGTGGAAAATCGTCTTTAGGGCTGGCCCTATTCAAATCTCTATAGTCTACGCACATTCGTACTTTGCCGTCCTTTTTAGGCATGGGAACAATGTTGGCAACCCATTGGGGATAAGAAGTGACAGCCAAGAATCCGACATTGAATTGTTTCATAACTTCCGCTTTGATCTTATTTGACATGTCAGGTCTCATGCGGCAGACTTTTTGTTTTACTAGTGGACAATCTTCTCTTGTTGGCAGACGATGTACCACAATGTCCGCATCAAGTCCTGGCATGTTTTCATATGACCAGGCAAAGATCTCAACATAATCACGCAGCAGCTGAATCACACGCTCCTTGACACTCGACTCTAGATTGGCACCTACCTTGATTTCTTTTTTATCCTCCTCGATACCCAAGTTGATTGTATCCACCAGTTCCTAATGAGGCTGAATAGCTTTTTCCTCTTGTTGTAGTAGTCTGGCCAATTCCCCTGGTACTTCACAATCTTCCTCACCTTCGTCTTCGGCTAGGTAGATTAGATCCTTAGAGTCACAAAAGGCCATAGCAGTATCGTTACCCATGGGATCCGGAATGCAGGGGTACCTGCATTTGTGAGTGTGGGTGTGTGTAAGGGTATATCTATCTTTAAAAATAAAATGTAAAAGAAAAACAATGAGCACAAAAAGTTTGTATGTGAAAAACGTCCATGATTCATTGAATGTTATATGAAGGTGAAATTAAAACCCATACAAGTGGACCATTGTGCCTCGGGCAAGACACAAGGTTTTAAATGTGCAAATTGTTTGTGAATATTACAAGTCCAACAGAAATGTAAAAGATAAATTACTGAGGGATGAAAGTTATTGGGACAAAGTCTCTGGCTTCCCAGTTGCGAAGTCCTCCGTTGACAGTATGAAATATCCAATCCTCCAAGCTGCAATCCTCTTCACCATCTTCCACTGCATTGACCTCTAGGTTGTTAACCCTCAAGGGTGGCCCTCCAGCATGGGCACGACGCACAACCTTCTGAGCACTTGAAGTAAACCCTAAGCCAAACTTGTCAGATTTATACGAAATATTTGGAAGTTGCCCCTAGATGGTGCATCCACCCTCCTCTATTACTGCTTTGGCGTCCTTTAGAGATGACATCCGGAGCGGAGGTCTTGTAATCCTAGGGATCTGGGACATTGTCTTGGTTACTGCTACCTCTTAAGAGACTTCTTTGAAATGTTTAAAAGGAGTTTCAATGAATTCGCCGTCCAATTCCACATACCAGAAAGAATTAAGGTGGCTAATCATATACTCTTCCTCTCTGTGGACAGTGATAATATTTCCATGGACCGAATATTTCAGCATCTGGTGCAGTGTGAAGGTGACAGCACCAACATTATGGATCCACGACCGACCTAGCAGATAAGAGTAAGAGGGGCGAATGTCCATTACATAGAAGGTTGAGTCAAAAGTTTGAGTCCTAACCTTTATGGGGATATCCACCTCCCCGTGGACCATCCTCTTTGAGCCATCAAACGCTCTTACGACTATGTTACTGGGTTTCAACATCAGTCCTTCGCAGTCTATTTTGTTAAGAGCTTTCTTCGGTAAAACATTCAAAGATGAGCTAGTGTCCACCAAGACATGGTCCAGAGTTGTTCCTCTACATTCCACAGAGACATGTAATGCCTCGTTGTGCTTCCTTCCCCTTGGTGTCAGATCAGAATCTGAGAAGCCTAGGCCGTTATCCACCATCAAACTGGGAACACAATCTTGAAATTGGTCTGCAGACGTCTCTTGAGGCACATGGGCTGTCTTCAGAAACTTCACCAGAGCTTTTGCATGTGCCTCTAAGCACTGTAATAATGCTAGCATTGAGATTTTAAAGGGAGTTTTCCCCAACTGTTCAACTACGTCGTAGTCGCTCTTCTTTATTATTCTCAAGATCTCCTCCATTTCCTTCTTAGAGGTTTCAGGGATAGTCAGCGGTTGAGCCTTCGTCCGGACAGGCTCTTCTTGAATACTTTTCCCTCGAGTTTCAGCAGTAGGAGTGTTGGTAGGGATAACAGCAGGGGTTACGTCGTCTTTGTTAATAGGAGCACTTGCATATATGATTATTGGTATGAAGGTAACCTTTGGAGTAGCCACGGGTTCAAAAACTGCCTTTGGGTGGGCAATTTCTGGAGAGAAGATTCTACTGCTTCGGGTAATCTTACTGGTTGCGGCAATATTGCTAATGTCAGAGTCTTCTTCTTCGAAGCTCATCTCTTCGACAGCCATCCCATCTTGTTTGATACCATGGTAGTAGATGTCTCCACCGTAATTCCACGTCACTGTTTTGTATGATTCATACGGGACCGGCCCGGGCATTGTGATTATAAGAGGAGTAGTTTTTGGAACCGATGTAATTCTAACGGGCCTTTTGGGGACCCTGGAAGAATTGGTGGAGATGGTTATGATTGAAATGTCTTCAACAAGAACAGGTAAAACAGGAGTACTTTCAGACAAAATCTCTCTATTGTCTATCAAGTGTTGAATTCCTGTTTTCAACAAAGGGAAAAAAGTTGGTGAGGATAAGCAGAGATGGAAGTATTCATTACAACCCGGGAATACACCAACTTTCAACAAGTTTATCTTAATGATTGGGAGTGGAGTCAAGAGTTCATCAACTGTGATAACAAACAAATCTTCTTCAATTGCATTGGTGTTGTGACCATGCCTAGGCATAGGAGTAGAAATAACATTTGGCTTCTCAGGTGCATCAAACTCAATCTCTTTTGCATCTATAAGGTCTTGAATTTTGTTTTTCAGGGTCCAACAATTGTTAGTGTCATGACCCTGAGTTTTGGAATGATATGCGCATCTGGCATTTGGGTGATAATGAGGGGACGCCGTGTTGGGGTTCTTTGGAGCTTCTTTTAAAGTTACCAAATTGGATTTCAGAAGGTGCGGTAAAACCTGGGATAGAGTCATATTAATTTTGGTGAATTGCCAAAATGACCTTTCCACCCTTGGTTGATTACTTCTTGGTTGATGAGATGTAGGCTTTGGGATTATAACAGCTCCTACCATTGGTCGGCGTTCAGCTCTCCCCTGGTTCCTTTATGGATAAACAACAGATACCTCCTTCTTCCCAATGAAAGGCTTTCTCACAACTGTAGAGGCAGATGAATCCTTCTGAATCTTTCCACTTTTTATGCCAGCTTCTACCCCTCTCCGGTTAGTATTAACTCAGTAAATCCTGCGGATGAGCTTCCAATCAGATGGTTGAAGAAAGGGCCCGATAGAGTGCCTAAGAACATATCCACCAACTCCCTTTCAAACAGAGGGGGTTGTACTCTCCCGGCTAGATCTCTCCATTTATGCGCGTAATCCTTGAAACCCTCATTGGAAGCCATGGCCATACTCTGAAGTTGAGTACGAGTAGGCGCCAAATCAGCATTATACTAGTATTGCTTATAGAAAGCTGCGGCAAGATCTTCCCAGTTGTGGACGTCGGCCCTTTCCAATTGGTAAAACCAATCGAGTTGTGTTCCAAATAGGCTATCTTAGAAAAAATGCACCCACAGGTCTTTATTGGCGGAGTGCGGCTGGATCTTTCTCACATATGATTGGAGGTGTATCTTAGGACATAACACCCCATCATATTTTGCAAACAACGGCACTTTGAATTTCGGTGGGATCACAATTCCCGATACTAGTCCTAATTCTTCAAAGTCTAGACCTGGCACCTTTTGTATTTCCATAGCGCTTAAGCGCTCTTCGAGATGTCTGTACTTATCATCTTCTGGAGGATACTGTTCCTCGGAGTAGTCTTCCTCCTCTTCAGATTCTGACAGAACCGCTGTTTCCTTTCCTTTCCCATCTCCTTCCCCGGAAGTGGTTGCAAAATTCAAGGTTCTTCTAGTCTGTCCCTGAAACCTTCTCCCCATTTTCAAAACCCCGGTGGCTTTCTTGGTTTTCTTCTTTCTTTCTTCAGCTAACAGAGTCTTCAACTCTTCTTTCCCCTTGGCTAGGGTCATGAGCAACTGTTGAAACTGCGTGTTTTGAACTTGAAGATCTTTGACTGTCTGTTCGAGATCCATCTTACTGAAATAAACAGTAGAGAGATGAGGAAACTCGTTGCAAAAGACCTGTTTATGTCATGATGAATGATATGTGCATATGTAATGTTTTCAAGGATTTTAAAAGATTCAAAGTTCGTTTTTGACAAAAAGAAAACACACGTTATATTAATAAGATAGAGTTTGAGTACATCAATGCCCCTTGGACAAAAATAATACAAAACTCTAAGATAAAAAAGTAGTGCGCATCCTCTTTGGTGCAATGTAGGCATTTAGAGCCTGCTCCTCATAAAGTAGCCTAGTGAGTTCCAAAACCTTCTCCTCACTTGCGTAGAATTGGGCTTCGAAAGTATCTCACTCTCCCTTGAGCTGTATCCAATCCCTTTGTAGGTCTTCAAGAGATGTGGGCATGTCAGGATGTAGGATAGTGTATGGAACTTCTCCTTCCTTAACAAGCTCAATGATCACCGGGAGAATTGAAGGATAAGGCATCATAAGACTTTGAGCGCGGGTTCGTACCCACTTAAGGTAAGGCTTAAGAGGGATGAAATTCTTGTGTCCCAAAGTCTTGTTATCCACCTTGTTTAGCATCCTCCAAGCTCGGATGAATCTCTGGTGAAGACCTTGATCTTTGTTGTCGTAGTTGAATACCAAGCCTTGAATCAACATCTCATGTGGGCCATCCCTTCGGGCATAACCAAACTGTCTTAGAGCTAAGCATGGGTTGTAGGTGATGCCTCCCCTAATTCCAAGTAGAGGGACATTAGGGAATTCCCCACAACGGTCAACAATGATAACATTCTCTTTGGATCGAGAACACCAATGAATATTTGAATGTTTGAGCGTCATTAACCTTTGTGACCACCTAGAACCTTGCTCATTCTTTAAAACTGATTGGGGAAGATGAGAAATAAACCATCTTGCCAAGAGAGGAGTGCAACACATAGATGTGAGTGTGAAAAGAGTGTAGGATATCCCCTAGCAATGTAGGCACCGGATTGCATGACATGAAGATTTTGATGACACTCACATCTATGAGTTGGTCAGGATTGGGGAACAAGACCATCCCATAGATGAGGAGGGCCACAATTTCCTCAAATGCTTGTAAGTCTAAGGAATTCCAACAGCTTTGGGCTTTCTCAAACAGAAACTTTGCTAAGAAGCCTTTGATACCACTTCTAGTTTCCCAATGAGTTGTGACATCAGATGAGTGCAAGTGTAGAGCTTGAGCAATCTCTTCTAGCTTTGGGTCTCTTTCCGTACCGCTGAAAGGTAGTTGATTGAGAATGGGAATCCTCAAGAGTTGAGAGAATTCTTCCAAAGTAGGCACAAGCTGATAGTCGGAAAATGTGAAGCAATGGTGCAAAGGATCAAAGAACTGAAAGAGAACCTTCATCATATCCTCATCTGTGTTGGAGGTGACCAAGTTGAGTAGACGACCATGTTTCTCGGTGAACTAAGAGTTCTCAGGGATCCTTGAAGCTAGCTCCTTAATTTGTGGAGGAATTCTTACAAGGTTGACTTGGATAGTTTTCCTGCGAAGTGAATCCATATCCTATAAAACAAGAACAAATATGAATCTCCAAAATCCTTGAAATGGTTAGTGAATGCATATGATGTTCATGATGTCCATGATGTTATGCACAAGTATGTATATACAAGAAAAACAAACAAGTTCTTAGTTTAGGCTTGCATGGGGTTGTATAGGTAAGTACCCTCTTGAAGTTTAGTTGGCTTAAACCTGTCCTAATAATAGTAACCGGGTTCTAAGGAGCTAAATAACACCAGATTGTTTCCTTGGTCATTGTTTCAGCTCAAGCCTCTTTAACAGCGACCAAAATATTCCAAGAAACCAACCCTCAATGAGTGTAGTATCGAGTATCTACCAACTTCGGACTGCACCAAAGCCGGTCATCTGACTATATCCTAAAGGATAAGTTGGTCAAGTAAAGGGTTCTAGAAGTTCATTAGTGCTTCATGACATCACTCAGCGGCCCCGTATTCTCTTTGATTGACTCAAAGGATACCGGTACCCACAAATATGTCACACTAACATAACTATTGCTTAGACCATGCCGGTATACCCCGCAAAGTTTCCACAACGTATTGCTATTTACTTATAATGTTTCCCAAATCCGGGTGGAGGATTCAAACCCAAACAAAGAACCATAATGTAAAGCAAACAAGTCAAACAATGTAAGCAAATAAATGTGATCTAGCCCTAAGGTAACCCCACTTTTATTAAATTCCCCAGCAGAGTCGCCAGTTCTGTGATACGGTGGGAGAACTGACTTGAGGGTTTTGCGTTTTATCATAAATGTTGCGGTTAGCAAGAGTCGCCATCGACTTTTCTCTTATCCAAAATGAAAGGTGAAAAAGCACAGGAAAGACCTTTGAGATTGTTTCTTGAGTTCGGGGGGTAGATTATGAAAATGGAAGGTATTAACACCCTTTTCATCCATGGTTTTCCATGGGCTCTTAGTTACTTGCTAGATCACTTGCTTTTGTTGTTTGAAAATGTGTTTGGTGTGGTTTTGAAAGTATTTTGTAAAAGAGGCCATTCGTTTAGGCAATCTTTATAATGATTCTCGTTCGTAAGAATGTATACAAAGATGTTTGTCTTTTTGAAAATGTTTTCAATATTTGTAAAATGTTTGGAAATGTGTGTATTTGTTTTGAAAATAGCAAGGATAGTTGTTTGGAAATAGAGCAAGTAACTAGGAGTAATCTACCTACTCAAATGTCTTTCTTGTGCATTTTCTATTCCTTTGACATTGTTGTCTTACCATTCATTTGGTAAGCAACCCTATCTTTGGATGTAAACGGGACGGGCGTGGGTCATCGTATAACCATGATTAGTAATATTGCAAAGTATCTTAGCATTTTGAGGGACCAAGATCATTTTGTAAGGCAACTTTGAATAGCGTCATCGAGGGACTATGATCTTATATTTGTTTGTTTTGCCAAGATACTTCGCATGCGTAATATGGCTATTTTTTATAAGGCAACCAAGTGGAGAAACCCTAAGGATACTTGTGTGCAAGTGTGTTATTTTCATGCTTTGATTTTGTCTTGTATTAGAGTTTTCTATTTGATTTGTTTTTATCTTGCCATACAAACCCTAATTACTAGCATGTCATGTAAAAGCGGTAAATTACGTAATGTAAAGATTACTAAGCTATTACAACAATTTATGGGAGGGGGGAATACAAATTTGAATGGGGATTTGCAAGAATGTAAATCTAAATAAGTTATTACAACCAAATCAAATTCGTACAAATATTGGAATAAACAAATACAATATTTAAATATGCAATATTATGTATATGCAAGAAAAGATTTTGTTTTATTTTAATTTTTATGTGAAAATGAATTTTAACCTAATACTAAAAATATATAAAAAAAAGAAATTATATAAAAAAAGGTTAACCCTAATTTCTAGTTTGAAAGAAAATAAAGTTCTTATGTATTATTTTTATGTATTTTTTGTATTAAAATAATGAATAATATTTTATGAAAATATTTAGGTTTTATATATGCCAAAATAAATATTTACAAGTATGGAATGAAAAGGAAATAAAACAAATTAAACTAAGTCTATTTTATTTATGTTTACAAGTTTATTTAAGAAACATAATATATATATATATATATATATATATATATATATATATATATATATATATATATATATATATATATATATATATATATATATATATATATATATATATATATATATATATATATATATATATATATATATATATATATATATATATATATATATATATATATATATATATATATATATATATATATATATATATATATATATATATATATATATATATATATATATATATATATATATATATATATATATATATATATATATATATATATATATATATATATATATATATATATATATATATATATATATATATATATATATATATATATATATATATATATATATATATATATATATATATATATATATATATATATATATATATATATATATATATATATATATATATATATATATATATATATATATATATATATATATATATATATATATATATATATATATATATATATATATATATATAGTTTAATAAAAATATTATTTTATGTAAAAATAAAATAACATAAACAAAATACAATATTTATCAAGTTTTATATTTTTTATGATTTTTATGTATTAAAGAAAATATTTTAATAAACAAAATGAAAATAAAACAAATAAATAAAATATATGAAAATAGTTGGGCCAGGGGTACTTTAAGGAGACAGGGAGTAGCATGTTAGCAAAAACACTAAGGCCTAAAGAAACAAGCCCAAACCTGCAAAACAGCAAAAACTAAAAATGGAAAAATGTGAAAAATCAAAAGGTAGCGCCAAGGTTCGAATCCATGACCCGGGCCTCACCAGCGTGCTACCTTGCCACTGGGGTGGCCATACATCCGTTGATTTATATTAAACAAAAACAACATAACATGAAACGCTTCCATGGCCCTGTATTCGTCTTCTTCCTCTAGCCATCCAGAAGCTCTGTAAATTTCTCATCTCTCAATAAAAATGGAAACTGATAACATGAATGTTGTAGCATTTTTTCTCACGATTCTAACCATGTAAATCATGTAAGCTAACAATCAAAGATCAAAACGAATTTTAAAAGCCCTAAATTTAAACCTAATTTTTCTAGGAATTTGAACTTCAAAATTCTCTCAACTCAGGCCAAATAAATGCAAGTTATGGATATGTACAGCTTTGTAGAAATGATATCTACATTGTTTATTCACAAATAGTGGCTAATGGATGCCTGTATGAAGAGATAGAAGTTGAGATTCTTACCTCTTTCAACTGAGATCGTGAATGGAGTTTGAGTGAGATTTAGGAAGGCCTGAAGATTGCTTGAGCTTGCTTGAACCTCCCTGAGTGTGTTCCAATCCTTGCCTTGCTTTGGAAATGTCTGGAGCTCTCTATCCAAGTCAACCTGCAAGCTTTGAAAACAAAAATGGCAGATGAAGAAGGAGGTGTTCCAGTGCATGGATGATGGTCTAGATCTCTTAGATATGAAGTAGGTAAAGTGTTTTGATGGTTAAAACTTGAAACGCACGAGCCAAATGATGGATTGCTATGTTTATTCAAAAACTGCAAGTTTTGACAATTTTTTGGTGATATGGAGTGTTTTAATGTTTCAGGCCTCTAGAAATCACGTTTCTAGTTGTAATGTGTTTGTGTATTAGTATGGGATAGGTTTCAAGTCAGCTCTCCAACAGATTTGTAAGTTCTAGCCTTTTGGCACACTTTCTTGCTTTTGAAGCAAAGTGAAGAGACAAGTCTTCACCTGCTTGTACTGGCTTGCTTAGGGTTGGTATATTCTCTATACAAGTTGCCTTAGGCCTAGAGGATTTGTGTGTGCAGAGAAGACATGTCCAATGCTCAAGATTTGTAAAGTTGCAAAAGTGAACCTTTTCCAAAATGGCAATGGCAACTTTGTGCCATTTATGGAATTACAACTTGGATAAAGACTCTAGGGCTTGGATTAAAGCTTTGTCAACTGAATAAGCATTAAATTATGGAGTAAGAAACAAGTTTGGGACCTGTAAAGCATGGATTAGGCAGCATAGGTACTGATTTGAACTTTGTTCTTCATGAAATGGCTTGAAAACAAAGTGAGAAATTGCTAACTTCATCTCTTCGATTATCCTAACTAAAAAATGATCTCAAGGAGTTCTTGGACATTTTGGAAAGCTTGCAATGTGCTCTATAACTCATATTTGAAATGCATTTCAAGATTCCCCTTGGAACTAGGTGAAAAATTGCCATGAAGTTGGGTCCAAAACCTGCCTAGATTAGGGCAAAATTTCACTAAGTTATTTAGTTCATGAGCATGTATTCATAAAATTATATCTTGAGATCCAAGCATCTTTAGGGAAAAATATGTGAAGCAAAGTTATAGATTTCATGGAGATCTACAACTTTCATGTTGGGAACTTTCTTTGAATCATCTTGTATCATGGTAGAAAATTGGCCTAAAGTTGAGAAAAAATAAGAAATTTTCTATACTTAGAAAAATTTCTAAGTTAAGAAAAATTCAAATTTTAAAATCAAATCTTCCATCTGTGATTCCTTGATGAACAAGTTTCACATTTTGATATGTTTTGATGAATTGTGATCCTTGGCACTTGATTTTGACCAAAAAGTCAAAGTTTGACTTTTTAGTGTACAGTTGACTTTTGATCAGTTGACTGCAAATTTCATCTGTCCATCCAATGGATTTGAAATGTTTTGAACCATGTAATTAGGTCAAGATGATACAAATGAACCCATGTAATTGGATGCTGTTGTACCCCAAAATTTGCCCTCCCATATTCTTCAAGAAATTGCCAAGCCAAGTCACAAAACTCCCCAAGGGTTGCACAGTGCAAAGGTCTCATATACAGTCAAAACTAGGGTTTGGGTTCTGATCAAGAAAATGAAGTTTTCAAAGGCCCAATCAAGTCTCATATGCTTACAAATGTGGTCAAGCATCCTCATATCAAGTTTCAAGGCATTCAGTTCAAAATTGCACAGTCAAAACCCTAGATTGCACTACAGTCAACTGTAGGGGCAAAATGGTCATTTGACAGTCAAAAGTTCAAATTTTTGGTCAACATATCATTTTGAAGCCACAAACATCATTTGATCAATGCTTGATCATGATTCTCAAAATTTGGCTCAGAAAATCATCAAGATGCAAAAGTTACTATATTTGGACAGCTGAAAAAGTCAACTGAAATTGACCAGGGCATAACTTTCACATGGATTATCAGAAAAATTCCATCCAAAGCTCATTTTGAAGAGAAAGACATTTCCTACAACTCATCTTCATACTTCAAATCCAAGAAATGCTCTCACAAAAAGTTATCAATTTCAACATTATAGGTCATTTTCAAAAGTCAACAAAAAGGAACTTTAAGTCAAAGGCCATAACTTGAGATTGGTAAATAAAAATGACATGGGACCAAAGGCATTGGTTAGAGGACTCAAAGACCTTTCCAAAATATCCAAGAACATGTGAAAAGCTTAAAAATTGAGCAAGTTATGCCTTGTGGAAGTTGGGAAATGTTTGGATATTTTGAAAAGTCAACAATGGTTCAAATGACCTAAATTTGCTAATGGGCCCATTTTTCTTCCATGATTCATCATTCCAAGCATATGCACGACCATTTGGCCCAAAGGGAAGTATTCTCTCATTTTTTATTTATTTATTTGAGTTTTTAGTTATATTAATTCAATTAAATCAATTAAATATGTGGAAAATATCTAAATGAACCAAACAAATCTTTTTGTACACATTCTAGACTCAATATTTCGTGCATATGCCAATTAGGAAAGATTTGGTTTGAATTGAGCATAATTGGTACAAAAACCATGTGAAAAAGATTTGAAAAGATCTTAAGAAAATCAAATATGCAAAATCATTATTGCCATGGATTTGATCAAGTTTTGTTGACCTAATAGCTTCAATACATAAACAGGAATCAAAACCTAATCCAAAGACACTAAAAGCTGCGCAAAAGCTAAGAGAAAAACTTGGAATTTTTGTTGAAAAAGCAAAACTGAAAACAGCTTTCCAGGTTGATTCAAGGCACAAAACCTATTCCAAAAGCTTCCTTGGCAATCCCTGAATGCATTCCAATCACAAACAACAACCAAAGCTCCCAGAATCGGTAACATGAACTGGAACTGCATCAAGGAAATTTCATAATCGTGCATCCCATTCTAGGCATTATTTGTGAAATTTAATGATTGATTCGTGTTCATCATAAAGTTTTGAAGCTAACTGATACTTTTAATTGTGTTTTTCTGTGTTATATGCGATTATACAATGTATGCGTTTTAGGGTTTGCAGGATAAGAAATTAGGGCTTTCCATCCAAGGCAAAATTAGGACTCGTGGTTAATACCATTGGCATGAGCATGTCCAAACGAAGGGATCTCAACCCTCGCGCCTAATTTATGATCAAAGATGACCCAATCGCTATTTTCTGGAAAGTAGTCTTAGGCAACGTTTGCAAAACCGTTGCCTCATGTTTATGTTTTCAGAAAAAGGAAGAAGACGAACTCGTGGCAGGGAGTGGTTGGATCGTTCGAATTTCGCGCGCATTTCCAAGGCCATTGACATTTTCTTTTTATAATATTTATTTACTATAATATGTTAATTGAAACTTAGTGGCTCAGCTGGCAGGTGTATGTGCTTGTAACCCTCATGACCTGGGTTCAAGTCCCAGGTCTACGTTATCCCAATATTATTTTTCATCAAATGTTCATATGCAGCTTCAAGGGTTAAGGCGCATCATACACATTCCTGATCAACCATCCACGTGCGCGCTGAGATCCAGTCAATGGCATAGATTGAAAGCACACCATGGACGTAGGTCAACATGGCTGTAGGTTGTTCAAAAAGTCAAACGGACTCAAAGCTTATTGGGCCAGCACTCCAGGATTACACCTCCATATTGGGGACCTCCACCCCCCTTGGTTTGTAAGTTTTTTTATTCTTCTTATATTTTGTTTTTAATTATTATTTCATTTGTTTTGTTGTTAATTTAATTCATTATTTTTATAAAATATAAAAACATCATAAAAATCCAGAAAAAGAGAAAAAATGTAATAAATTATTTCATTCTAATATTTTCATAAATAAATTAACATGTAATTATTAGTTTTAATTAGGTTACAATTTTAATTCTTTTTAATAACTAAAAATCCAAAAATATAGAATTTAGGTTTAATTGTTAATATTATTCCTTTTAATTTCCTTTTTTACAATAATAATATTTATTTTATTTATTTTCATAAATTAAAAATGCATGTAAATTAACTTAGGTTTAAATTAGTTAAAAATTCAATATTTTTCATAATAAGTTTAAAAACCATTAGAATTAGGGTTTGACATTTTATTTTAATTTCAATCAATTCTTTTTTCCATTAAATCTTAAAAAACACTAAAAATACCAAAAAACATTCTTATTTTAATTTTAATTTCCTTATTAGTTTTAATTTTGCAAAAGGGTCCAACGCCCTCGTTCGTAATTTATTTAATTCGCATTTATTTTATTTCGCTTAATTAATTATGTATCTCCCCCAAAGCGTTGTAATATTCACTTTTCGCACTTTTATTTCCTTTGCTTTATTTACTTTCTGTCAAATCGGGTCCGATTTAATTTTGGCGATGTGGACCCGCGCCATTTGTAATAGTTTAGATTTATTTTCCCGCAAATATTTTAACTGTTAAATAAGCATGCAAGAATGAATGGACTTAAATAAAATCAAGCGTAGATCACAATGAACATGACAAGACAAATATCAATGAACATGACACAAATCGCACACACCACCCCTAGGGTACGCCTCACTGTTGCCTTGCCTCGAAAGGTGATCGTCGAGTAGAGGATGTCTTAGTAAGTCCTCATGATCCGGGAACCTGGCATGAGGGTAGCTTCTAAGGTGTCTTCCCATTGCTCCGGTGATCACCATGTCCCTACAAACTCGAATTGACCCGAACACCTCCAACGGTGGTGCTACCTACCTCTCAATGGTGGGATGGCACTACTTTAAAGGACATTTACACAGACGAATTCCTTAGGGTAGGTAGGTTCTCAAGGATACTTGCTCTAATTTCAAACAAAAAATTCTTTTCACACCAACACTTTTCAAAAGCTTTCAAAGCAATTTTTTCAAACACTCTGACGTACGAGTCGAACTGAAATTTTTCAAAGAAACTTTTTTAAAACCCACAATTGAAAAGCAAGCAAACATTTTGAAAACACATTGAGCAAGTATCTAAGAGCCCATGGATAACCATGGATAGAAAGGGTGCTAACACCTTCCCTTTCTATAACCTACCTCCCGAACCGAGAGCAATCTCTTTAAGGAATTTTTCTGTGCTTTTGTCCTTTCCATTTGGAGAAAATAAAAGACGGTGGCGACTCTTGCTTCCGCGACATTTCGCGAACCAGCGTTAAACAGTCAGTTCCAGATCCACCGATCACAGAACTGGCGACTCTGCTGGGGATTTCGTTTAAAGTGAGGTGTACCTTAGGGCTAGGTCATAACTATGTTTTCAATTGTATTACTTTGCTTGCTTTAAATTGTGGGACTGTCTTGGGAGTTCTATAGATCCTAACCTGGATCTGGGGGATACCTTCTTAGAAAGTAGCAACAAGGCTGTGAGGGAACTGTGCGGGGTATACCGACATGGTTGAAGCAGTCTGCTACGTTGATGTGGCACTTTGGTGTGTACCGGTAACCCTTGAGTTCAGTCAAGGAGAGTACGGGGCCTCCGCGTGGTGTCGTGAAGCATCAACAGACCTTAGGAACCTTAATTGAACTATCTTGGCCTCTTTAGGGTAGTGAGATAACTGACTTTGGTGCAGTCCGAGGTTGGTTGATACTCGATACTACACCCAATTGAGGGTTGCTTTCCTGGAATATTTCGGTCGCCAGTTCAGTGGCTAAATCGAAACGATGAACAATGAAAGCAATCCCGTGATATTGGGAACCTTAGAACCCGGTTACTTTGATTAGGACAGGTTGAACCCACCAACTTCAAGAGGGTACTACCCAGACCCCATGCTGGCCTTAAACCTTAAGGGCTTGTCTTGTGTGCCTTGTGTGCCTTACATGTTTGTCTTTGTAAATATCTGTGGTGTGTTTAATCATAGCATCATGACATCATCCAGCATCATATGCATTGACTAACCATTTCAGGGGTTCGAATTTTCATCTTTGTTCTTGTTTTGTAGGACATGGAAACTGTTCGTAGAAAGACAATTCAGGTCAGTCTTGTAAGGATCCCTCCTCAGCTTAAGGAGCTTATATCCAGGATTCCTGAGAACTCTTCATTCAGTGAAAGGCATGGAAGCCTCATCAGCTTGGTCAACACCAACATTGAGGAAGATATGATAAAGGTCCTGTTCCAATTCTTTGATCCTCTACATCACTGTTTCACCTTCTTGGACTATCAGTTGGTACCTACATTGGAGGAGTTCTCCCGGCTCCTGAAGATCCCTATCCTTGATCAGCTACCCTTCAACGGTACAGAAAAAGAACCTAAGCTTGAAGAGATTGCTAAAGCCTTGCACCTACAGTCATCTGACCTCAAGGGGCATTGGGAAGTTAGAAGTGGTATCAAAGGGTTCTTAGCCAGGTTTCTGTTTGAAAAGGCTCTTGAATGTTGGAACTCCCTTGACTTGCAAGCTTTTGAAGAAGTGGTAGCCCTCCTTGTCTATGGTTTGGTGTTGTTCCCTAACCCAGATCAGCTTATTGATATCAGTGCTGTCCAGATCTTTATGTCCAGGAATCCTATACCTACATTGCTGGGGGACATCCTTCACTCATGTTACACTCGAACCATGAGAAAAAGAGGTGTCCTTATGTGTTGCACTCCTCTCCTGGGAAGGTGGTTTATTTCGCACCTTCCACAATCAGTCTTGAAGAACGAGCGGGGTTTGAGATGGTCACAACGGTTGATGACTCTTACACATGCAGATATACATTGGTGTCCTAGGTCCAGAGAAGATGTCACTATCATTGATCGTTGCGGGGAGTATCCTAATGTTCCTTTACTTGGAATCAGAGGAGGTATTACTTATAGCCCATGCCTGGCTTGGAGACAGTTTGGTTATGCTCGGAGGGATGGTCCTCATGACATGTTAATTCTTGACATAGTTTTTGACTTCGACAACGATACTCAAGGACTTCGCCAGAGATTTATCAGAGCTTGGAGGATGCCCAGTAGGATAGACAGCAAGACACTGGGGCACAGGAACTCCATCCCTTTGGAGCCTTACCTCAAGTGGGTACGAGCCCGCTCTCAGAAGTTAGTAATGCCTTATCCTCACATGCTTCCGGTAATCAAAGAGCCTGTCTTGGAAGGGGAAGTGTCCCACATTATTCAGCACCCTGATATGCCCACATCCTGGGAAGAGATGCAGAAGAGCTGGATCCAGCTTAAGGAAGAGCGGAATTCTCTTGAGACTAGTCTGCATGCCAGTGAAAAGAAGGTCTTGGAGCTCACCCGCCTGTTGCATGAGGAGAGGAATCTCAACACCTACATAGCTCCGAAGAGGATGCGCAGTGTATTCTGGGATTGATTTGATTTTTGTACTTTTGCCCATGAGGCTTGATGTATTAAACAATGATTTCCTTAATAATAACGTGTGTTCCTTTTTGTCTACAACAAATTTGAACTTTCGAACCTTTGAATGCATTTGCATACACATTTCATACATCATGTGCATAGCAGGTTTTTCCTCTTTTCAGGTTGCTTACAGTTCTTCGCTGTTTATTTCAGCATCATGAATCCCGAATCTGCATCAACTGAGATATCAATCAAGGCTCTCCAGGCGCAGAATGCGCAATTTCAAGAACTAATCAAGGGTCTGGCTAAAGGCCAAGAAGAACTAAAGGCTATGCTCCTGAAGAAGGAGAAGAAGAAGAAAAGAAGAACTGTTCTGTTCAACTCGGGCCGAAGGTTTGGCAATACTCTGCAACATGAAGAGGCTGGTTCTTCTGTTGGCAAGAGTCCTTCTCAGGCAGAAGTAAAGGTCCCTAGTCCGGTAGTCTCCGACAACGAGACAGATTTTGATGAAGAGCAGTACCCTCCTGCAGACGACAGATATAAGCAACTGGAGGACAGGTTGAAGGCTATGGAGGTTCAACAGGCACCTGGGCTGGATTTCGGAGATCTGGGTTTGTCGACTGGTGTGATTATCCCGCATAAGTTCAAAGCACCATCCTTCTCCAAATATGACGGGGCGTCTTGTCCCAAGCTGCACTTAAGGTCCTATGTTCGGAAAATTCAGCCGTACTCCGCGGATAAGAATTTATGGATCCACTTTTTCCAGGAGAGTCTTTCAGGGACTCATCTCGAATGGTTCTATCAGCTGGATGGGACCAAAGTTCGTAACTGGGAGGAGTTGGCCACTGCTTTCTATAAGCAGTATCAATATAATGCCGACCTTGCCCCCACACGTACCCAACTCCAGGGTATGGCGTTAGGTGCAAGCGAAGGTTTTAAGGAGTATGCTCAGAAGTGGAGAGACCTGGCTGGCAGGGTGCAGCCACCATTGACTGATCGGGAGTTGGTTGACATGTTCTTGGGGACCCTATCTGGGCCGTTTTTCAACCATCTCATTGGGAATTCTTCTGCTGGCTTCACTGATTTGATCTTGACTGGAGAGAGGATTGAAGTTGGATTAAAGTCTGGGAAGATTGCAAAGGGTGCATCATCTAGTTCGGAAAAGAAACCATTCAAAAAGGAGTCTAGTGCCGTGTATGGCTCCAGGAAATCAGAGAGACCTGAGCACCGCCAATCTGTCAGCGCGGTGATGATTGCTAAGCCTGCTGCCGCTCCTCGGCCAAACAATTCCCAAAGGGCTGAAAGACCCCGGAGGGAGTTTACCCGGTTAAACATGACCCTATCGCAGATTCTGCCACAGTTGCTAGCCACCAACTTAGTGACTGTCAGGGAAGCTCCGAAGTTCCCAAATACAACATCTCCCAAGTACAACCCGAATGCTCGTTGTGCTTACCATTCAGATAGCCCGGGGCACTCTACTGATGACTGTTGGGCACTAAAGAACAAGCTGCAGGACCTCATTGACGCTAAGGAGGTACAGTTTGAGGCATCTGACAAGCCTAATGTGGTGACAGCTCCCCTGCCTGCTCATGGAGTTAATGCTATTGGGGATGAAGAGGAAGTTGATGAAGCTGAGTTTGATAGCTGGATCTACCCGGCAACTGACGAAGGACTTAACAATTGGAGCGCAAAGGACAATCTCCCTGTTTCTTTTGTTACTAAGTAATGAATTCCTATGTTTTGTTATTTTGTAATAAACAATGATAAACTCTATGGCCCGGTGTCTTACCCGAGGCACCGTGGTTCTATTTGTGAGGGAATACAAACTGTCATTTCATATATCATGAATAAAAATCTTGGACGTTTTTCGCATTGCAAATATTGTGTTCCTTTTTCTGTCTTCCTTCCCTTTACATATATTTCAAAACAGCTGTATTTACACACACACACTCACTCATACAGGTTCCAATCCACTCTGGATCTTACTGATAACAACTCTGCTACTGCCAATTATGACTTCGAAAATCCGATCAACTTAGCCGAAGACGAAGGTGAAGATGATTGCGAAGTGCCTGGCGAGCTTGCAAGACTGTTGCTTCAGGAAGAGAGGGCAATTCAACCCCATGAAGAGCCAGTGGAAACAATAAACCTGGGTACTGAAGCAGACAGGAAAGAGGTAAAGATTGGTGCCAACCTAGAGCTCAGCGTGAAGCAACGGTTAACCAAGATGCTGCATGATTATATTGAGATCTTTGCCTGGTCCTACGAAGACATGCCAGGGTTGGATACCGACATTGTGGTCCATCACTTGCCAACTAAGGAAGACTGCCCTCCAGTTAAGCAAAAGGTCCGTCGGATGCGTCCAGAGATGTCTGAGAAGATTAAAGCCGAGGTCATGAAACAGTTTGATGCGGGGTTCCTTGCAGTAACTTCTTACCCTCAGTGGGTTGCTAACGTGGTGCCAGTACCTAAGAAGGACGGCAAGGTCAGAATGTGTGTCGACTACAGGGATCTGAACAGGGCCAGCCCCAAAGATGACTTCCCCTTACCTCACATTGATGTCCTTGTTGATAATACAGCTCAACACAAGGTATTCTCTTTCATGGATGGCTTTTCAGGTTACAATCAGATCAAGATGGCACCTGAAGACATGGAAAAGACTACATTTGTTACTCAGTGGGGCACCTTCTGTTACAAGGTCATGCCATTCGGATTAAAGAACGCTGGGGCAACCTACCAACGTGCCATGGTCGCTTTATTTCACGACATGATCCATCATGAGATCGAAGTGTATGTGGACGACATGATCGCTAGGTCCCAGACTGAGGAAGAGCACCTAGATCATCTGCAGAAGTTGTTTGACCGGTTGAAAAAGTACAAGCTGAGATTGAACCCGAACAAGTGCACCTTCGGGGTAAGATCGGGAAAATTACTAGGCTTCGTGGTCAGTGATAAAGGTATTCAAGTGGACCCTGCTAAGGTCAAAGCTATTCAAGAGATGCCAGTTCCTAAGACAGAGAAGGAAGTCAGAGGCTTTTTAGGACGCCTGAATTACATCGCTCGATTCATCTCTCATCTGACTGCTACCTGTGAGCCAATCTTTAAGCTGCTGAAGAAAGATCAGGTAGTGCGTTGGAACGATGAATGTCAGGCTGCTTTCGACAGAATCAAAGAGTATCTCCAAGAACCACCTATCCTTATGCCACCGGTTGAAGGGAGACCTCTGATACTATACCTGACAGTGCTCGACAACTCAATGGGGTGTGTGCTGGGGCAGCATGACGAGTCTGGCCGAAAAGAGCATGCCATTTATTACCTTAGCAAAAAGTTTACCGACTGTGAGACCCGATACTCACTGCTTGAGAAAACTTGCTGCACTTTGGTATGGGCTGCTCGCCGGCTGAGACAGTATATGCTGACTCACACTACTTTGTTGATCTCAAAAATGGATCCTATAAAGTACATATTCGAAAAGCCTGCTCTGTCTGGGAGAATTGCAAGATGGCAGATGATCTTGACGGAATACGACATTCAGTACACAACCCAGAAAGCCATCAAGGGAAGTGTATTGGCAGACCACTTAGCTCATCAAGCTGTAGATGACTATCAATCAATGAACTTCGAGTTTCCAGATGAAAGCATCATGATAGTAACTGATTGTGAAGTACCTGGACCGGATGAAGGACCTGAACCAGGATCCCGATGGTCTATGCACTTTGACGGAGCCTCCAATGCTTTGGGAAATGGTATCGGCGCCATAATCATATCTCCACAAGGTACTCATACTCCACTCACTGCCCGGCTATGTTTCAACTGTACCAACAACATGGCGGAGTATGAGGCGTGCATCATGGGTCTTCAAGCTGCGATCGACCTAAGGATCAAATTTCTAAGTGTCTTCGGAGATTCCGCTCTTGTGATCAATCAGATCAAAGGAGAGTGGGATACGAAACATCCCAACTTGATTCCTTACAGAGAATGTGTGTTGACCCTGATTCCCCACTTTACGGAGATAACATTTGAGCATTTTCCAAGAGAAGAGAATCAGTTAGCGGACGCGTTAGCTACAATGTCTTCAATGTTCAAGGTCAAATGGGATAATGAGGCTCCCCGGATCATCATCTGGAAACTGGACGAACCGGCATACTGTTGTGATCTCGAAACTGAATTGGTAACTGAGAAGCCTTGGTACCATGAAGTGAAGAGATATCTGGAAGCTCAGGAATACCCGGAAGGTGCATCTGTCAATGATAAGAAATTCCTGAGGAGGTTCGCAGCAAAGTTCTTCCTTAGCAACGGCATCTTGTACAAGCGAAACCATGATTCGACCTTACTGCGTTGTGTGGACAAAACTGAAGCAGAACGGATCATGGAAGATCACATGAAGGGACCTTTGGTACGCATTCCAGTGGACATACTATGGCTAAGAAAATCCTACGGGCAGGATATTACTGGTCCACCATAGAAGCTGATTGCTACCAACATTCTAGGACATGCCACAAGTGTCAGATTTATGCGGATAAGGTGCATGTTCCTCCGGTTCCCCTGAATGTTCTGACTGCGCCTTGGCCGTTTGCAATGTGGGGCATAGATATGATTGGCGAGATCAAACCTACGGCATCTAATGGACATCGCTTCAGCCTAATGGCGATTGATTATTTTTCGAAGTGGGTTGAGGCAGCATCCTATGCTACGGTAACCAAGACTGTTGTGGCACGGTTCATTCGGCACAACCTGATCTGTCGGTACGGCGTCCCTGAGCGGATTATTACAGACAACGGTACCAATCTAAACAATAAGATGATCGCTGAGCTCTGCAAACAGTTCAAGATACAGCACCACAATTCTTCTCCTTACAGACCGAAGATGAATCGGGCTGTAGAAGCAGCGAATAAGAACATCAAGAAAATCGTGCAGAAGATGACAGTGACTTACAAAGATTGGCACGAGATGTTACCATTCGCACTGCATGGGTACCGTACCTCAGCAAGGACGTCAACCGGGGCAACTCCTTTCTCTCTGGTTTATGGCATGGAGGCAGTCTTGCCGATCGAAGTGCAAATACCCTCTCTCCGGATAATGAAGGATGCAAATCTGAACGAAGATGATTGGATCCAGACACGACTTGATCAGCTCAACCTCATTGACGAAAAAAGACTTGCTGCCATCTGTCATGGTCAGACGTATCAGAAACAGATGATCAGGGCATTTAACAAAAAGGTCAGACCACAGGAATATCAAGTTGGGGATCTGGTAATCAAGAGAATCATCCTTCCTCAGAGTGATCCAAGGGGCAAATGGACCCCTACGTACGAAGGGCCATTTGTGGTTAAGCATGTGTTCTCAGGAGGAGCCATGATATTGACCAACATGGATGGTGACGACCTTCCTCACCCCGCCAATGCAGACATAGTTAAAAAATACTACGCATGAAAAAAGACCCGCTAGGCTGACATGCCTAGGCAAAAATTAGGGCTTCCCGTCGAACCAAAAGGGTTCGGGCAAAATGAAGGGATGAAATGAAAAAAATCTGTACACCCGGCAAGTCGAAAACCTGAAAAGGCGGCTTGGGCAAAAATGGGTATCCCGGTGGACTGAAAACCCGAAAGGGCGGTCCAGGCAAAAATTAGGGATAAAGCGTAATACTATGTCTCATTGATCACTTTGCATCCAGAATTCGGTATCTACATCAAGTTCAGACGGCATCGATCAGTTAGCTTCATCTTCAACCAAGGTCATCAAGTGATGAGACGCTCAGAGTTATAAAGGCAATAGCAGAGTTGAAACCCAGTGGGATCATTCATTTCACACAGCTGTTTTCTTTTTCTTTTGTACAAAATTTGTATAAACTCTTTTGTTCGGCGGCGTTCCTCTTACTAGGACGTCAGCCTCTTGTATACAAACGCCTATTCACAGGCTATTCAAAAATCAATACAAATATATTTTCAGTTAAAACGTGCCAAGTGTTTTCCTTTTTTTGTTTTGTTTTGCGAAGAACGTCCAAGGTTCAATTTGTGATATATGCATTGACAATAATGTGCTAACTCATAAATATTTGCATACGAAACAAAGGAATTAATTGCAGGTGACACTAGAAACAGGGGCAATAAAAGAATTGTCTGAGCAGTCTAATTGTTCTATCCTCCAAGGTACCAAGATAGGTTCAGCTAAAGAACATAACCGGTACATCTTAAATCCCCAGAGAGTGGTTCAGCAAAATAGTACATTCTTCTCCAAGCAAAAATTATCAAATCTCAAGGAAGTTGAGTATCCTCCAGCAGATCTCAACATTCCCCAGCAGCATACACACTCATAACAAGCATCCCCGACAGTCTTGGTCTAAAGATTGTTCCCCGGCGGTATATTAACATTCAAAAGAATCACTTCCCCAGCAATTCAAAACTCCCCAGGAGAGTCCCATCCAGTTCCCCAGGAAGGTTGGAATTCATATCCCCAAGCAATAAGCTTATCCCCAGTATATTCTGGAAGCTTACCCCCTCGCAAAGCACGAACGCGTCTCCCGACTTTATTCAAAGAGTTATTTTCTTAACAGGATATAACTGGGTTATCCTCAGCCAAAAGCCACGGAAAGAGTGTCCTCGACGAAGTCTTCTTACCCCAGCGAAGTCCATCAACACTTCCGACAACAAGGGTATCCTCAGCAAGTTATCAACATTCAGCAAAGCATCTCTATCCCCACAGAGTATTGCTTCCCAACATGGTCACTAGAGTATCTTTTCTCCCCGCAGAATCTGCCATTTGCCAAGTTTATTCCGCAACGGAGTCATCTTCTCCTACCGGTATTCTTGCAACTATCATCCCCAACAGAAGTAAAAGCTTATTCTCCAACATCAGCCCAGGATATGACTTCCCGGCACCCGTCAAGGATTTACTTTCCTAGACGAAAACATTCATAAAACATCACATACATCATTATAGCATGCATAGACGCATCATATCATACAAATCTCATTTATGTTGAGAACATCATTGCTTGATCCATATCATGCATTGCATATGACTGACCTTTACCTTTCAGGAAAGACGCAGCTAAAATGCTCAAACATATTTCAAAGCCTTCTCTAGTCCAGCTAAATCGACTCCCAACAGATTTTTCTGATAAAGACTCAGCAGTCTCCTATGGTCCCCTCTCCGGCAAGTGCGTGAGGTGGTAATTCCTTTTTCAGATGTTTCCCTCTCCGACGATGAGTGTCAGGTGATAGTCTCTATGGTCCCCTCTCCGGCAGGTGCGTGAGGTGGTAATTCCTTTTTCAGATGTTTCCCTCTCCGACGATGAGTGTGAGGTGATAGTCTCTATGGTCCCCTCTCCGGCAAGTGCGTGAGGTGGTAATTCCTTTTTCAGATGTTTCCCTCTCCGACGATGAGTGTGAGGTGATAGTCTCTATGGTCCCCTCTCCGGCAAGTGCGTGAGGTGGTAATTCCTTTTTCAGATGTTTCCCTCTCCGACGATGAGTGTGAGGTGATAGTCTCTATGGTCCCCTCTCCGGAAAGTGCGTGAGGTGGTAATTCCTTCTTCAGATGTTTCCCTCTCCGACGATGAGTGTGAGGTGATAGTCTCTTATGGTTCCCTCTCCAACGGTGAGTGAGGTGAAAATTCCTTTTCCTATGATTCCCTCTCCGACGGCGAGTGAGGTGATTCCCTTTCAGATTATAAGTGCCTATGGTCCTCTTCCCGATACTGCAAAGATGGTAATTCCCGCTAAGATTTTTCTCAACGAGCGTTGTTGAGGTTAAAGTCGCCCAAGGTTCTCTTACCATTCATGCTAAGGCAGTAACCATCCCTGGTTCATTCATCGCCGTTTGAAGCTCCAGATCCAGCTCCTGTAACCAGGCAGGACACATCTATACCAAGCATCTAAAAATCAGCTCCTGCAACGTGTCAGGTACTCATTTGTTCTTTTGCAGGTATGCAGGTTCTTGCTAAGGAATCTCCCCCGCAATCAACATCCAGATGGCATCTATAAGCCCATCATCCTATCCAGCAACCTCCCAATGGCATCTATAAGCCCATTCCATCATCACACTGCTATTATGTGAGCGCAAATTTCTGGGCACTCTAGTGTTCAATCATCTTCCACCCTCGGATTACGAAAGGCACGTCAGCCAATCTGCATCCTCAGGTTTAAGAAGATTGAACAGGGGCAACTGTTGTACCCCAAAATTTGCCCTCCCATATTCTTCAAGAAATTGCCAAGCCAAGTCACAAAACTCCCCAAGGGTTGCACAGTGCAAAGGTCTCCTATACAGTCAAAACTAGGGTTTGGGTTCTGATCAAGAAAATGAAGTTTTCAAAGGCCCAATCAAGTCTCATATGCTTACAAATGTGGTCAAGCATCCTCATATCAAGTTTCAAGGCATTCAGTTCAAAATTGCACAGTCAAAACCCTAGATTGCACTACAGTCAACTGTAGGGGCAAAATGGTCATTTGACAGTCAAAAGTTCAAATTTTTGGTCAACATATCATTTTGAAGCCACAAACATCATTTGATCAATGCTTGATCATGATTCTCAAAATTTGGCTCAGAAAATCATCAAGATGCAAAAGTTACTATATTTGGACAGCTGAAAAAGTCAACTGAAATTGACCAGGGCATAACTTTCACATGGATTATCAGAAAAATTCCATCCAAAGCTCATTTTGAAGAGAAAGACATTTCCTACAACTCATCTTCATACTTCAAATCCAAGAAATGCTCTCACAAAAAGTTATCAATTTCAACATTATAGGTCATTTTCAAAAGTCAACAAAAAGGGACTTTAAGTCAAAGGCCATAACTTGAGATTGGTAAATCAAAATGACATGGGACCAAAGGCATTGGTTAGAGGACTCAAAGACCTTTCCAAAATATCCAAGAACATGTGAAAAGCTTAAAAATTGAGCAAGTTATGCCTTGTGGAAGTTGGGAAATTTTTGGATATTTTGAAAAGTCAACAATGGTTCAAATGACCTAAATTTGCTAATGGGCCCATTTTTCTTCCATGATTCATCATTCCAAGCATATGCACGACCATTTGGCCCAAAGGGAAGTATTCTCTCATTTTTTATTTATTTATTTGAGTTTTTAGTTATATTAATTCAATTAAATCAATTAAATATGTGGAAAATATCTAAATGAACCAAACAAATCTTTTTGTACACATTCTAGACTCAATATTTCGTGCATATGCCAATTAGGAAAGATTTGGTTTGAATTGAGCATAATTGGTACAAAAACCATGTGAAAAAGATTTGAAAAGATCTTAAGAAAATCAAATATGCAAAATCATTATTGCCATGGATTTGATCAAGTTTTGTTGACCTAATAGCTTCAATACATAAACAGGAATCAAAACCTAATCCAAAGACACTAAAAGCTGCGCAAAAGCTAAGAGAAAAACTTGGAATTTTTGTTGAAAAAGCAAAACTGAAAACAGCTTTCCAGGTTGATTCAAGGCACAAAACCTATTCCAAAAGCTTCCTTGGCAATCCCTGAACGCATTCCAATCACAAACAACAACCAAAGCTCCCAGAATCGGTAACATGAACTGGAACTGCATCAAGGAAATTTCATAATCGTGCATCCCATTCTAGGCATTATTTGTGAAATTTAATGATTGATTCGTGTTCATCATAAAGTTTTGAAGCTAACTGATACTTTTAATTGTGTTTTTCTGTGTTATATGCGATTATACAATGTATGCGTTTTAGGGTTTGCAGGATAAGAAATTAGGGCTTTCCATCCAAGGCAAAATTAGGACTCGTGGTTAATACCATTGGCATGAGCATGTCCAAACGAAGGGATCTCAACCCTCGCGCCTAATTTATGATCAAAGATGACCCAATCGCTATTTTCTGGAAAGTAGTCTTAGGCAACGTTTGCAAAACCGTTGCCTCATGTTTATGTTTTCAGAAAAAGGAAGAAGACGAACTCGTGGCAGGGAGTGGTTGGATCGTTCGAATTTCGCGCGCATTTCCAAGGCCATTGACATTTTCTTTTTATAATATTTATTTACTATAATATGTTAATTGAAACTTAGTGGCTCAGCTGGCAGGTGTATGTGCTTGTAACCCTCATGACCTGGGTTCAAGTCCCAGGTCTACGTTATCCCAATATTATTTTTCATCAAATGTTCATATGCAGCTTCAAGGGTTAAGGCGCATCATACACATTCCTGATCAACCATCCACGTGCGCGCTGAGATCCAGTCAATGGCATAGATTGAAAGCACACCATGGACGTAGGTCAACATGGCTGTAGGTTGTTCAAAAAGTCAAACGGACTCAAAGCTTATTGGGCCAGCACTCCAGGATTACACCTCCATATTGGGGACCTCCACCCCCCTTGGTTTGCAAGTTTTTTTATTCTTCTTATATTTTGTTTTTAATTATTATTTCATTTGTTTTGTTGTTAATTTAATTCATTATTTTTATAAAATATAAAAACATCATAAAAATCCAGAAAAAGAGAAAAAATGTAATAAATTATTTCATTCTAATATTTTCATAAATAAATTAACATGTAATTATTAGTTTTAATTAGGTTACAATTTTAATTCTTTTTAATAACTAAAAATCCAAAAATATAGAATTTAGGTTTAATTGTTAATATTATTCCTTTTAATTTCCTTTTTTACAATAATAATATTTATTTTATTTATTTTCATAAATTAAAAATGCATGTAAATTAACTTAGGTTTAAATTAGTTAAAAATTCAATATTTTTCATAATAAGTTTAAAAACCATTAGAATTAGGGTTTGACATTTTATTTTAATTTCAATCAATTCTTTTTTCCATTAAATCTTAAAAAACACTAAAAATACCAAAAAACATTCTTATTTTAATTTTAATTTCCTTATTAGTTTTAATTTTGCAAAAGGGTCCAACGCCCTCGTTCGTAATTTATTTAATTCGCATTTATTTTATTTCGCTTAATTAATTATGTATCTCCCCCAAAGCGTTGTAATATTCACTTTTCGCACTTTTATTTCCTTTGCTTTATTTACTTTCTGTCAAATCGGGTCCGGTTTAATTTTGGCGATGTGGACCCGCGCCATTTGTAATAGTTTAGATTTATTTTCCCGCAAATATTTTAACTGTTAAATAAGCATGCAAGAATGAATGGACTTAAATAAAATCAAGCGTAGATCACAATGAACATGACAAGACAAATATCAATGAACATGACACAAATCGCACACACCACCCCTAGGGTACGCCTCACTGTTGCCTTGCCTCGAAAGGTGATCGTCGAGTAGAGGATATCTTAGTAAGTCCTCATGATCCGGGAACCTGGCATGAGGGTAGCTTCTAAGGTGTCTTCCCATTGCTCCGGTGATCACCATGTCCCTACAAACTCGAATTGACCCGAACACCTCCAACGGTGGTGCTACCTACCTCTCAATGGTGGGATGGCACTACTTTAAAGGACATTTACACAGACGAATTCCTTAGGGTAGGTAGGTTCTCAAGGATACTTGCTCTAATTTCAAACAAAAAATTCTTTTCACACCAACACTTTTCAAAAGCTTTCAAAGCAATTTTTTCAAACACTCTGACGTACGAGTCGAACTGAAATTTTTCAAAGAAACTTTTTTAAAACCCACAATTGAAAAGCAAGCAAACATTTTGAAAACACATTGAGCAAGTATCTAAGAGCCCATGGATAACCATGGATAGAAAGGGTGCTAACACCTTCCCTTTCTATAACCTACCTCCCGAACCGAGAGCAATCTCTTTAAGGAATTTTTCTGTGCTTTTGTCCTTTCCATTTGGAGAAAATAAAAGACGGTGGCGACTCTTGCTTCCGCGACATTTCGCGAACCAGCGTTAAACAGTCAGTTCCAGATCCACCGATCACAGATGCCTGATTTCAACATTGGGCAGTCAGCTCGTATGTTTAAACAAAAGTAACAGTCTTTTCCACAACCTGGGAATATCCCGACTCTCATCAAATTCTCTTTAATCACTGGTAACGGAGTCAAAAGATCAGCAACATTGGTAACATGAAGGTCTTCCATAACGGCATGAACATTATGACCGTGCTTGGGCATCGGGGCAGAAATCACATTTGGCTTTTCGGGCGCATCAAATTCTACCTCCTTGGCGTCGATCAGGTCTTGGATTTTATTCTTAAGAGCCCTACAGTTATTGGTATCATACCCTACACTGTCAGAGTGGTAAGCACATTTTGCATTGGAGTGGTAATATGGAGAAGAGGTATTAGGGTTCTTTGGCGCTTCCTTCAAATTGGTAAGATTCAACTTTAGCAAATGAGGGAGTACTTGAGCTGGTGTCATGTTGATTCGGGTGAATTGCCGTTGTGGCCTTTCTACTCGTTGTTGATTAGATCTTGGCTGATTGCTGCGAGGTTGATCATTTGAAGAGTTTTGAATCATCACAGCCCCTACCGTTGGTCGACGCTCTCCCCTTCCTTGATTTTTCTGAGAATAAACAGTAGAAGCTTCCTTCTTAGCTGGGAATGTCTTCTTAATGGCACTGGATGCGGAGGCATCTTTCTGAATCTTACCACTTTTAATGCCGGCCTCGACCCTTTCACCGGTCAAAATTAGTTCGGTGAATCCCGCAGAGGAACTCCCAATTAAATGATTGAAGAAAGGGCCAGACAAGGTCCCTAAAAAAATGTCAACCAGCTCTCTATCCAACAATGGTGGCTGCACCCTTCCCGCTAAGTCCCGCCACTTCTGGGCATACTCCTTAAATCCTTCATTAGGAGCCATTCCCATACTTTGTAACTGAGTACGAGTGGGCGCCAAATCAGCATTGTATTGGTATTGAAGGTAGAAAGCAGCAGCTAAGTCTTCCCAGTTATGAACCTCCGATCTTTCAAGTTGATAGAACCAGTCCAATTGTGTGCCTGACAAACTGTCTTGAAAAAAGTGTACCCAAAGGTCTTTATTAGATGAGTGGGGTTGGATCTTTCTGACATAGGATCTCAGATGCATCTTTGGGCAGGACAAACTGTCATACTTAGCAAATGTAGGAACTTTGAACTTGGGAGGAATGACGATCCCAGCGACCAACCCTAGTTCTTCGAAATCTAAACCAGGTACCCTTTGCAACTCCATGGCTGCCAACCGATCCTCAAGATTTTTAAATTTATCATTCGCCGGGGGGTATTGCTGTTCGGAGTAGTCTTCATCCTCTTCCTCTTCTTCCTCTTAAACTTCAAATTCAGAAGGTACCTCCGCTCCTTTCCCTTTACCAGCCCCTTCATCAGACGTTGAGGGGAACTTGAGAACTTTTCTAGCATTGCTTTCAAACCTTCTTCCAAAAGTGGCTACTCCGAGCCTTTTCTTCTTTTTCTCTTTATTTTTCTCCAACAGTACTTTAAGGTCCTCTTGACCCTTTGCTAAGGTCATGAGGAGTTGCTGAAATTGAGAATTCTGTGCTTGCAGATCCTTAACCGTCTGCTCCAAATCCATCTTGCTGAAATAAATAGCAGAAAGATAAGGAAGCCTGGTGTGAAGACCTGTTTATGCATATGATGAATGATATGTTATTCATGTAATGCATTCAAGGATTCAGAAATTCAAATTTGTTGCAAACAAAAAGAACACACGTCATATTAAGAAGAAATTTGTTAGTACATAAATGCCCCATGGGCAAAATATTACAAAATTCTTAATGTAAAAAGACATTGCGCATCCTTTTTGGTGCGATGTAAGTGTTGAGAGTTTCCTCCTCATGAAGTCGGCAGGTAAGCTCCAAAACCTTCTTCTCACTAGCATAGAAGCTGGCTTCAAAAGTATTCCGTTCTTCTTTGAGTTGGATCTAACTCTTTTGTAATTCTTTCAATGATGTTGGCGTGTCAGGATGTAGGAGGGTGTATGGAACCTCTCCTTCCATAACAGGCTCTTTGATCACGGGGAGAATGTGAGGATATGGCATCATAAGATTCTGTGCGCGGGTTCATACCCACCTGAGATAAGGCTCAAGGGGATGGAATTCTTGTGCCCCAATGTCTTACTATCCACTTTGTTGGGCATCCTCCAAGCTCTGATGAACCTTTGTCGAAGTCCTTGCGCATCGTTGTCAAAGTCAAAAACCAAGTCAGGGATCAGCATGTCATGAGGGCCATCCCTCCGAGCATATCCAAATTGTCTCAAAGCTAAACAGGGGTTGTAGGTAATGCCTCCCCTAATGCCAAGTAGTGGGACATTAGGGAATTCCCCACAATGATGATGACATTTTCTCTGGACCGAGAACACCAATGAACATCAGAATGTGTTAAGGTCATCAATCGTTGTGACCACCTTAAACCCTACTCATTCTTCAGAATTGATTGGGAAAGGTGAGAAATAAACCACCTTGCTAGGAGAGGAGTACAACACATGAGAACACCTCTTTTCCTCATTGTTCGTGTGTAAAATGAGTGTAGGATGTCCCCAAGCAATGTAGGCACAGGATTCCGAGATATGAAAATCTTGACAGCATTCACATCTATAAGTTGATCAGGGTTTGGGAACAAGACCAACCCATAGATGAGTAGTGCTATAATCTCCTTAAAGGCTTGTAGATCTAGAGAATTCCAACAGTCTTGTGCCTTCTCAAACAGAAACTTTACCAAGAAACCTTTGACACCACTTCTGGTTTCCCAATGTCCTTTGATATCAGATGGTTGCAAGTGTAATGCTTGAGCAACATCTTCAGGCTTTGATTCTTTTTCCATACCGTTGTAGGGTAGTTGATGAAGAATAGGAATTCTCAGGAGTTGAGAAAATTCCTCCAAAGTAGGTACCAGTTGGTAATCAGGGAATGTGAAACAGTGGTGTAAGGGGTCAAAGAACTGGAAGAGAACTTTCACCATGTCTTCTTCAATGTTGGAGTTGACCAAACTGAGAAGTCTACCATGTCTTTCACTAAAAGGAGAATTCTCTGATATCTTGGAAGTAAGCTCCTTGAGTTGAGGAGGGATTCTCACAAGGTTGACTTGAATTGTTTTCCTGCGAAGAGATTCCATGACCTACAAAACAAGAACAAAGATGAAGATCCAAACCCTTGAAATGGTTAGTGGATGCATATGATGCTTTATGATGTTCATGATGTATGTGCAAACACATGTACAGGCAAGTCACACAAAACCCTAGTTTTAGGATTGCATGAGGTTTCATAGGTAAGTACCCTCTTGAAGTTAGTTGGCTCAAACCTGTCCTATAAATAGAAACCGGGTTCTAAGGAGCTTAATATCACTGGATTATTTTCTGTGTTCATTGTTTTGGTTTAGCCACTTAACTGGCGACCAAAATATTCCAAGAAAAAAACCCTCAATGAGTGTAGTATCGAGTGTCTACCAACTTCAGACTGCACCAAAGCCGGTCATCTCACTACCCCTAATAAAAGGCCAAGATGGTCAAGTAAGGTTCTAAGAGTTCATTAGTGCTTCATGACATCACTCAGCGGCCCCGTATTCTCTTTGATTGACTCAAAGGCTACCGGTACTCACAAATATGTCGCACTAATATAGTTATTGCTTCAACCATGTCGGTATACCCCACACAGTTTCCATAACGTATTGCTATTTGCCTATGAATTTTTCCCCAAATCTGGGTAGAGGATTTCAAGCCCAAACAAAAGAACCAAATGTAAAACAAACAAAGCAAACAAGATAAGCATGCAAAGGTGATCTAAGCCCTAAGGTTACTCCACTTTTAAAGTAAGTCCCCAGCAGAGTCGCCAGTTCTGTGGTACGGTGGGAGAACTGACTTGGGATTTTACGTTTGTGTTCGCAAATGTTTCGGTTTAGCAAGAGTCGCCACCTACTTTTTATTTTATCCTAAGGAAAGGTCAAAAAGAACAGGAAAGACCTTTGAGATGTTTTCTTGGGTTCGGGGAGTAGATTATAGAAAGGGAAGGTATTATCACCCTTTCTATCCATGGTTATCCATGGGCTCTTAGTTACTTGTTTAGATCACTTGCTTTGCTTTTCAATTGTTTGAAATGGTGCTCTTCAATTGTTTGAAATGGTGCTTTGTGTGTGATTTGGAAAGGTATTTTGAAAAGAGGCCATCGTTGTGGCAACCTTTGTAATGATTCTTGTTTGAATGTATACAAAGGTGTTTTTGTCTTTTGAAAAGTTTTCAATGTTTGAAAGTAGGGTTTTAAAATTGTGTTGTGAAGTGTGTTTGAAAATAGCAAGGATGTTTTTTGCAAGCTTTTGATCCAGTAACTAAGAGATATCTACCCTAATTTACTCAAAGATCTTTCTTATGTTTTTAACCCTTTTAACAGTCTTGTTTCACCATTGTATTTGGTGAACAACCTTGTGTTAGGATGTTAAACGGGATAGGCGCGGGTCATCGTATAGACCATGATAGCAATTGTGTCAAGTATCTTTGGCAATTTTCTTGAGGGACTTGATCATTTTTGTTTAGGCAACTCAGATAACGTCATCGAGGGACTATGATCTTTGTTTTGTTTTTGTTTTGCCAAAGGACTTAACATGCATACCATGGCCTATTTTTGAAGGCAACAAGTAGATTGTAACCCTAGGGGTGCAAGTGCGCATTGTGTTTGTTTTTTCATGCATTTTTGTCTTTGATTAAGTCAAACTATTTGTTGGTTTTGATTTCACATACAAACCCTAATTCTCTAATCATGGCATAATTAAAAGCATTAAGTGCGTAAAAATAAATCTAAGCTATTACAACTTGATATAGGGAGGGGGGGGGGGGGTACAAATTTTGAATAGGGGGTATTTGACAAGAAATATAAAACCCTAATTACTATTACATCCAAATTGAATTCTTTGTGCAACTAAAATAAATGGGCAATATTTAATTAAACAAGATAAATAAATATTAAATAAGATGTATTATGCAAAAAAGAATTTTTATTTGTTCATGTATGCAAAATTATTTTTTTAATGTAAAAAAGGTGTAAAGAAATAAATAAAAGATTAATTTTATTTGTTTTAAGGTAAAAACCCTAATTTCTTTAAGAAAATAAATATAATGTATTATTTATGTACAAAAATATATTAATGTGTTTAAAAATGAAATATATCTAAAAAAGGGGTATTTTTAGTATAAATAATAATAAAAGTAAAAATGTAATATTTTTATATTTTATTTCTAAGTATTTAATAAAATAAAAGTATATATGTATATATATATATATATATATATATATTAAATATGTTAAGTGTGTATAAAATAAAAATAAAATATTTACAAAAAATAAAATATATTTAAGAAAATATTTTCAATGTGAATAAAAAAAGAGAAATGAAAATAAAAGGATTATTTACATTATTTTCAAGTTTAAACAAAATAATATATAAGTATATATAATGTTTTAATGCTAGCAATAATTAAAATAAATATCAAATAAAAATGTAAAAATTATGAAAAATATTTTTTAAGCATTTTTTATGGTTGGAAATAAATAAACAAAATCAGAAATAAAATTAAAATATAAAAATGACAAAATATAAAGGAAATGGGCCAGGGGGTGCATTTAGCAAAGGGATGGTGTTAGAAGCAAGAAACCAAGCCCAGCCCATCAGCTTCATCTTCTTCCTTGCGACAAACAGAAAAAACGCGCGCCCTGTATCCATCTTTGAACATTCTGGAAACGTGACTTTTTGCCAAAACTTACAACATCAAACTTGTAGAGCATCAAACAACGATTTCAACCATATAAAACATTAAATCTAACTCTCAAAGACCAGAGAGAATTTCTCTGGGCCTAAAATCTAACCTAACTTTTTCAACATGCTCATGGATGAAATTCTCCTAGCACGATTAATATAAATGAAAACTGAGCATATGTATGGTTTTAGGGCAATGAGTACAACGTTTTTTATTCACAAACCTAAGGCTAAATGTTCCTAAATAGAGAGATAGAAGTTCATGAAAAACCTGTTTCAGTTGGACACGAGTTGGACAATGCAGCAACTTTCAGTGAGGCCTGAGGTTCTTTCGAGCTTGCTTGATGTTCCCTGAACCTTTCCCAATGCTTAGTTTGTTTTGAAGTGGCCTGAATCATTCTATAGAAGTCAACCTGCACAAGCTTGAAATGAAAATGGTGAACACTGTAAATGGAGTTACAGTTGGCAATGGAGGTTTGGGATAGCTTGAGTGAGTTGAATGGAAGGTGTTTGAAGTGGAAAGGAGCAAAACGCACGAGGAAATGTGAAGATGGAAGTGATTCTGCAGGGCTTGCCTTGTTTTGCAAGAAAATGTTGTTTTTGAGTATAAGGGTGTTTTATAGGTGAAAGGCTCGTGTTTATGGCTTACAAGGATGTGTAAAACTTGTTTGAAAACTTGGCTTGAGTTGATTTTATCAGATGTGTGAGTTATGGACTTTTGGCATGTTGACTTGTTTTGAAAGAAAAGTGTGAAGTGAAATGAGATAGGCCTGTACAGGCTATCTCCAAGCATGCACAAGCTTCTTGTACCTTTGCCTAAGTTTGTGGAACTTGTTTGCTGCAAAGAAAGAAGTTCAAGGCTCAAGAAAAACAACTTTGAAAAAGTTATGCTTTATGAAAATGGAAGTGTGATCTTTATGCCCAAAATGGAAATGTTCATTGTATAATGCTCCCTTGATCAGAACAATGCCTCTAACCAATGTATTTGCATTCCGTTTTTGAGTGTAAATTGGTTTAGAGACCTTTAATCAAGTACAAAGCTATCTTGGTCAGATTTTGCAACTTGTATGAACATGTATTGGCCATGGTTACAAAGTGAGTTTTTGCCAACTTCAAGCATTCAATTCTCCCTAACCATAAAGGTGTTTGAGGAGTTCTTGGACAATTTGGAAAGCTTGCAACATGTACTATAATACATCTTTGAAATGAAACTTGAGACTCCAAGTGGAACTATGTGAAAAATGGCCAAGAAGATGGTTCAAAATCCTGCCTAACTAGGGCAAAAATTTCTCTAAGTTAAAAGTTTTAAGGCCCCTTGTTCCAAAAATCATAACTTGAGATCCGAGCTTCTTTTGAGAAAATTTTGTGAACAAAAGTTGTAGACTTTGTAGAGGACTACAAATTTCATGTTGTAAGTTTTGTTTGAATCCATTTGTATCTTGGTGAAAATGTGGGACAAAGTTAGGAAAAATTAAGAAAATTTCATAACTTAGAAAATTTCTAAGTTATGAAAATTTTCAATTTCAAAACTTAGAAAATTTCTAAGTTATGAAAATTTTCAATTTCAAACCCTAATTTGCAACTTTGGGTTTCTTGATGAACACGTTTCATAATTTGACACATCTTGATGAAAAATGACCCTTGGCACTTGATTTTGACCAAAAAGTCAAAGTTTGACTTTTCAGTGTACAATCAAATTTTGATCAGTTGACTGAAAAATTCATCTGTCAATCCTATGCATTTGAGATCTTTTGAACTTTTTGAATAGGTCAAGATAATGTAATTGAGTCCTTGAGTCCATGGTTGAGCTTGATTTGCCATTGGCTAGGTCAAACAGTCAAAAATTGCCTTTGTACAGTCAAAACCCTAAAAATGACCATTTTGCCCTTTTGGTGATCTGATCAAATTTCTTGTGGAATTGTGGTCTAAACTTGATCCAATGGTTCATATGAGTTCACAATGTTGATGTGGGTCAAAATTCATGAGGTTTGACTGTAAATTGGCCACAGTTGACTTTTTCCCCAATATAGTTGATTTCTAGGTCAACTGTCCAATTGACTGAGCAAAAATTTGATTCAAGGCTTGAAACTTGGCATGGACAAACTTATGAGTCCAACATGAAGTATGAAAGTCAATTTGGGCATTGAAGGTCCAAAAATCCTTGTGCAACCTCAAACCCTAATTTTAGGTCAACAATGCAAGGAGATGTCTTGAGCAGAGCAAACCCTAGCTTGGTCTTGAGTTCCAAGAGTCTTGTGATGAGAAAATGTTGATAAAATGAGATGGAAAATTTTAGGGTACAACAATTATCAAGTGTTGCAAACATCTTATCGTATCCATCACTAACATCTAATCAAATACAAAGGTGTATGTTTGTGTTTCATTGGTTTCATGTGCAGAGACAGGTCTGAATCAAGAGGGCCAGGTGCTGTGTCTCAATTAGGGTTTTGGATCTCTCAAGTTCTCAAGTATGATGAGTCACCAATTCTCAAAGACTATTTCATCAGACTTTATCCCTTGACCAAAATTACAGTCAAGATTTCATCATCACTGGTCCATATGTACATCCATATGTCTGGGAATGCAAGGAAAGATCGAATTTGCAAGTCGATTCAAAACACTTTGACCAAAAGTATACTTTTGCAAGATCAAGTTCAAACGATCATAACTTCTTCTTTATTCAATATTTTTTGAGTGGTTATTTTTCCATATGACTCTCCTTGACGTCATCTCGAACTTCTTTTTACAAGTCAAAAGCTGATTATGTGTGGAGGATTATCAAACGTTCGAATACTTTGGAGGTCATTTTGTGGACTTTAACCTAATCTCAGGTAATTGTCGCTCTACTTTCAAGGATCATAACTTCCTCAATTCTCAACATCTTGAGACGATTCTTTTTGCACACTGACATTAATGATGTCATCTACAAGTTTACTTCAAGATTGAGGGAAAACTGTGTTTAGAAGACCTTGAAAGTATCAAATCATTATAGGTCATTTCTTGACTTAGAATGTTCTTAACTCCTAGTTTTAATTTAGGTTGTAATTATTTTCTGAAGATACTTGATTCTTATCCTGATGTAATTCATGAAACAAGAAGTTGAGTTTGAAGATCCATTGATCGGTTGTTATTCAAGAATTTGATTCAAGATTATAATTGGAAGATGATATAAGTGAATTACTTAGAAGCCATGATACAAAGGCCAAGTTCATTCATGTAACTTATGCAATTTCAAATATAAATTTATCATCGCTTACACATTTCGAATCCAAGTATGTTAATTCTCATCATTTATCGAATTTGATTGAAGAGGGTTCATATAAGGTTTGTGTGAAAGTCAAAGTGAACAATTGAAGTATCATTCAATATGAATTCAAGAATGACGTCATAGTTTGTTTCAAGAATACATCCAAGATTCATTCAAGCCTTATACAAGATCTTTCAAACATTCATTATTTCAAGTTACTCACCATTCAAAAATTCAAGATCAAACAAGTTCACAAACCTTGTCATTAAAATTCATTCATGATTCATTACCAATGTACATGTAAATATCATGTGGTGTTACATTTTGAAATAAGAAGTCAAGAAGATTTACAAGACTCTTCTAAATATATTTTGTCAAACAATCATTCCATCAATTCCCTAGCCTTTCCCAAATCTTTGTTTCATGTTACTCTCTAAAACCATTTGCTTCCACCGTATAACCTGTCCACAACTTGCCACAAAACAACCCTGCTGCTGCCCCGAAACACGCTACCACACCAGTCCAAATTTTCTGCCCATAACCTACAAAGTCAGCCATACACCATGCTGCTACAACATGCCAAAAATCTGTCCACAAGACAGCCTATGCTACTGCTATGCTGCTGTCAAACTAGTCCTGTTATGATGCCCATAAACAACAACAAAAAACCTGCATAATGCCAAAAAGAAATAAGTTAAAACAACCTGCAAAATCAGCACCACATCCCTCTAAAACTTGCACAAAAATGGTCACAAAAAAACCTACCTCGTGAAATCAATGAAACAATAACCTACATAATGGTCAACCCTGCTTCATTGAAAAAAAAGAAACATGAAAACAATAATTTGCAAAAAATCAGAGAAAAATTAGATAAGAAACACGTTGTTTATACCTTTAATTTGTGCTATTTAACAAGCCTTTATTTTCATCAGTGAGGAGGAGTCCATGGATTAGGGAGAAAAAAGAAGAATAGGAAGGAACAAAGAGAACACCATAGAAAGCATCACCAATATTCTCTCAAAACTCTCCAAAATATTTTGTCATAACTTCTTCCTCCACCAATAATATAACAAATATCACCATCACAACATCACTCTATTTGAAGCTCTCTATCATCACTTCAACACCAAACACCATAATCCACCTACAAATCGCTCAAACTCACTCTCTCATCTTCAAACACTCACCACAAACCGCATTCTAACTTCAACCCTCACCATCACATCATCTCCTCAATCCCTCATAACCCCCCCTATTGAAAACTCTCCAACTTTCCATTAATAAAAAAAACCTGTTACAGACAACAACAACACACCTTTTGTAAACCAGAGACCTCACAAAACCCTGTATAATATCAAACACCACTAATACAACCAATACAATTTCAGAATAAGTAGAAGAAGGCCAAATCCAGAAGGACAAAGAAAAGGAAATCCTGAGCTTACTTCAAAATCGCTTGCGTTGTCAGAATTAGACTCCGCTGGACTAGCTGCGGCCACGTAAGTCCCTTACGATTTTTTTCCTTCAAATTGTTGTGGTACCGTTTGTTCCTCACAATTCACAGATCATTACACCCATGCCATTTTTTTACATTTGAAGCTTGCATGTTTGTATTTCCAACTCTTATGTTTTTTAAGGTTTTGAAATTCTTTGAGTTTTGGTTGAGTGTTATTGAAACCAAGGATTGGGTTCATGTTGAGAGAAAAATCACGATAGGTTTAAGAGAAATATTAGAAGGATAAGGTTTGGATCAGTTGGGAAGGATACGTGTGATACAGTGGGCGAACTGACTTGAAGGTTTTGCGTTTGATCACAAATGTTGCGGTTAGCAAGAGTCGCCATCGACTTTTCTTTTATCCATAAGGAAAGGTGAAAAAGCACAGGAAAGACCTTTGAGATTATTTCTTGAGTTCGGGGGGTAGATTACGAAAAGGGAAGGTATTATCACCCTTTTCATCCATAGTTTTCCATGGGATCTTATTTACTTGCTAGATCACTTGCTTTTTGTTTGAAATTGTGCTTTGTGTGGTTTTTGAAAGTATTTTGTTAAAGAGGCCATTATTTAGGCAATATTTATAATGATTCTTGTTTGTAAGAATGTACACAAAGATGTTTGATCTTTTGAAAATCTTTTCAAGTTTGTAAGATGTTTGAAAGTGTAGGTGTTTGTTTTTGAAAATAGCAAGGATGTTTGTTTGAAATTGAGAAAGTAATTAGGAGCATTCTACCTACTCAAAAGTCTTTCTTGTTCATTTTCCTTTTCTTTTGACATTGTTGTCTTACCATTGATTTGATAAGCAACCTTATCTTTGGATATAACCGGGACGGACATGGGTCATCGTATAACCATGATTAGAAATGTTGCAAGGTATCTTAGTATTCTTTTTAGGGACTAAGATAATTTGAAAGGCAACTTAGATAGCGTCATCGAGGGACTATGATCTTGTTTTTGCTTTGTTTTTGCTTTGTTTTTGCTAAGATACTTTACATGCGTAATATGACCATTTTGTATAAGACAACCAAGTGGGATAACCCTAGGGGTGCTTGTGTGCAAAGGTATTGTTTTCATGCTTGTTTTTGTCTTTAATTAGGGTTTTCTAAGTATTGGTTTTAGTCTTTCCATACAAACCCTAATTACTAGCATTCGTATATAAAAGCGATAAATTGCGGAATTTAAAGTTACTACGCTATTACAACATTTATGGGAGAGGGGTGTACAAATTAAATGGGGATTGCAAGAATATAAACCTAATTAGTCTATTACAACCATATTTAATTGGTATCAATTTATACAAAGATTTGAATAAATACAAAGTATAAAATGAATAAATGTACAAAAATGAAAAATGGGAAGTAAATGGATATATGTTTGTTTTTTTTAGGAAAAAAGGGATTTTGTCTTAATATAATTAATTTAAAGAAAAATAATTAATAAAAGGAATTTGTTTAAGAAAATATTTTAAATAAAGCCTTAATTCTATTAATTAATCAAAAGAAAATAAGTTTAAGAAAAACATTTTTTAGTATTTTTATGTCTCGGAAATATTTTTAGTATTATAAAATATTTTGGCCTTTTCTAATATATATATATATATATATATATATATATATATATATATATATATATATATATATATATATATATATATATATATATATATATATATATAATAGGTGTGAAAAGAGAAATAAATACTAACATATTTTTAATTAAAATTACAAGATAAGTTAGTAAAAATAAATAAAATATAGTTAAATAAAAATATTTTTTATGAGAAAAATAAAATAAACTAAGTCAAAATATTAATCTATCATTTTTTGTATTTTTATGATTTTTAATATTATTAAAAAATAATTAAGAAAACAAATGAAAATAAAAATAAGAAAATAAAAATAAACTGGGCCAGGGGTGCTAACAACCTGCAAGGGGGTTAGTAAGCAAAAATAAAAAAATAGTACAAAGCCCAATAAAGCCCAGGCGCTCAAAAAAGGAGTCAGGAATGCAAAATATGTGAAAAAATGCAAAAGGGTACCACTGGGGCTCGAACCCAGGTCCCATAGGTTACACACGCACGCTTCTACCACTGGGGTGGCTATACATCCGTTAACATAGGCAAATCAATAAATATGTAAGGCAAAACGCGCCCTGATGACTTCATCTTTAATCTCCAGCCAGACCAACTGTAACTTGCTCATTTCTCATAAAAAATAAAAACTGTAAACATGAAACTTGTAGCAAATTTTCTCACGGTTTCAGAAATGTAAAGCATTAAAACTATAGATCAAAGATAAGCATGAATTTAAATGGCCCTAATCTGAACCCTAAAAATCTCAGAAATTTCAGTTTCAAAATTCTCTAAGCTCAAGCAAAATTAATGGAAACTATGGATATGGTTAGCTTCAGGGCAATGATATCTACATGTTTTGTTCACAAATAAACTATTGATGATGCCTGTATAAAGAGTTCTAAGTTGAGAAAACTTACCTCAAAATTGGAAATCGTGTTTTGAGTTTGAGCTTGTTTTAAGTGATGGTGGTGATTAGGTTAGCTTCCTTGAGGTCCTAGGAAGCTAATGCAATGATTGGCTTGAACAATGGATGACTGAAATGGTCTGGAGAAGTCCATGTGCAGAGCTGAGTTTTTGAAAATGGAGGATGGTGTTAATGGTGTTACAGTTCTAAAACAGAGTGTGGGATCACTTCTATATGATGTTTAGAAACTTTAGAAACCAAAAGGCCAAGAAACACACGAGTAGATTATGAGTTTCAAGTTTTTGGTCAATTTGTGTAAAAATGGAAGTGTGAAATGTGTTTCTGAGTTCTAGGTTCTTTAAAGGCTTGAGCATTCATATGTTTGTGTCAAAATGGTTTGTGTATGTATAAAAAAAAGTGTTTGAGTGCCTTGGAAAGTCAGAAGTACAAGTTTCTAGCTTTTGGCTAGGTTACTTGATTTTGAAGAAAAGAGGGAAACAAGTTTCAAGGAGAGTTACAAGCATGAGATGGGTGATTGTAAGTGTTTGAAACATTTCTCATGAGTTATAGGACTGGTTTGATCAGAAGAGAACAAGTGCAAGGCTCAAGAACAAGTTTTGTACAAAAAGTTGCTTTATCAAAATGGAAATGTCACCTTTCTTCCAAAAATGGATATAAATCATATCCATGCATTGAATACTTGAAGTTAGGCCTCTAACAGCTGTGTAAACCATTAATTATGGAGTGCCTAACAAGTTTAAGGCCTGCAAAGTAGTGTTTATGCAGCATGGTTTGAATTTGAATTTTGTTCATCACTAAAATGACTTGTAATTAAAGTGATAAAACCCTAACTTCATCTCTTCGATTCTCCCTACTCAAGAATGATATCAAGGACTTCTTGGACATTTTGGAAATCTTTTAATGTGCTCTACAACCCATATTTGAATTTATTTTGAAGATTCCCATTGGAACTATATGAAAAAGTGCCATGAAGTTGGGTCAAAATCCTGACCAAATTAGGGCAAAGTTTCACTAAGTGTTTTGTTTCATGACCACATATTCTAAAAATTATAACTTGAGATCCAAGCACTTTTGGAATAAGTTGTGTGAATAAAAGTTGTAGATTTCATGGAGATCTACAACTTTCACGTTGGAAGTTTCTCTTGAATCACTTTGCATCACGGTGAAAAATTTGCTCAAAGTTATGAAAAAATAAGAAATTTTCAACACTTAGAAAAATTTCTAAGTTTAGAAATTTTGACTTTTCAAAATGAAATCTTGACTTTTTGATTTCTTGATGAATAAGTTTCATCTTTTGACTTTTTTGATGAATTATGATATTTGGAACTTGAATTTGACCAAAAAGTCAAAGTTTGACTTTTCAGTATATAGTTGACTTTTGATCAATTGACTGAAACTGTCTATCCAATGTACTTTCAATGTTTTGAACCATGTCATTAGGTCAAAATGATGCAATTGGACTCTTGAGATCATACCTTAAACCAATTGGCCATTTGCTAGGTCAAAAATCAAAAATTGCCCTTTCCCCAATCAAAACCCTAATTTTGACCATTTTGCCCTTTTGGAGATTTGATCAAATTTCTTGAGGAGTTATGGTCCAAACTTGATCAAATGATACATATGAGTCTAAAATGTTGATTTGGATAAAAAAATTGTTAAGTTTAAATGTGAATTAGCCATAGTTGACTTCTTCCCCAATACAGCTGATTTTTAGGTCAACTGCTTAATTGACTGATCAAAAGTGTGATCCAAGGCTTGAAACTTGACATGAGTAATCTTAGGGGTCCATAATGATCCATGAAAGTCATATGGGGAATTGGAAGTTCAAAAAACCTTGTGCAAACTCAGACCCTAATTTTGGTCATCAGTGCATAAGAAGGTGTCTTGAGCTGATCAAACCCTAATGCAGTCTTGAGCCCAAGGAGATCTTGTGAGCAAATTCTTGATAAGTGAGAGGGAAAATTTTAAGGTACAATAGATGCCCCTATTCAATCTTCTTAAGCCTGAAGAGTTAGATTGACGAGCTTTTCCATTCGTGACTCGAAGGTGGAAGATGATTGGACACTAGAGTGCCCAGAAATTTACACTCGGTGACGTGATAGTAGAGGGAATGGGCTTAAATATGCAATTTGGAGAGATGATAGAAATTTGTTGGAGATGGGCTTGTAGATTCCATCCAAAAGTGATTGCTGAATCTGAAAGAGATTCTGAATGAGTATCAGAATGGCGTCCGTGTCTGGAGCGTATCTGAACTGTATATGAAAGTTGAGATTTTGAATGAACATCAGAATGGCATCCATGTCTGGAGAGTATCTAAATTGTATCTAAAAGTTTAGATTTTGAATGAACATAAGAATGGCACCCGTGTCTGGAGCGCATCTAAATTGTATATGAGAGTTGAATCTGAATGAGTATCAGAATGGCATCCGTGTCTGGAGCGTATCTGAACTGTATTTGAAAGTTGAATCTGAATGAGTATCAGAATGGCATCCGTATATGGAGCGTATCTGAAAGCTGAAATTGAATGAGTATCAGGATGGCATCCGTATCTGGAGTGTATTTGAGTTGAATCTGAATGAGTATCAGGATGGCATCCGTATCTGGAGCGTATCTGAACTGTATCTGAAGACTTTGAACATTGTTAATGCTAGTTGTTAACCTTATCCTAAAAAGGGTAAAATATTAGCTAAAATGCAAAGTCATGTTGTATGAAATGCATGGTATGATGCATTCGTGCTATCAATGTTTATGATATATGGATGCAATATATGCGTATGTGAGCTAATCTGCTGCACTGCTGTTAGACTGTGGAAAATAAATCCCAGACTGCTGCTAAGGATATGGAGTATAAGTCTTCATGTTTTGAAGTCGAAGTGTTGATGAATTTCCGCTTAGAGAAATAAACTCTGTTGTAAGGGAAACGCCGTGTACTGCTTGTAACATCCTGTTGGGGAATCCAGAGAAATTTGGCAACTTCTACTGGGGATTGATAATTGGAAGCTTTGTTCTACTGGGGATTAAACTGCTAACTGCAGGGGACTTATGGAAATAGCATAGAGAGATTTTCCTAACTCTAAAAGCCATCCGTGATTGTCTTTCTATTTTGTTTATTTGTAAACAATAATTATGTTCAAATGCATATGTTAAAAAATGAATCATTTGGACGTTTTTGTAAACAAAACACAAAAGTAAAGAAAAACAGATAGTTTTGCACTTTCAAAGGGGTATCTTTATATTGACTTTGAGTAAGTATTTTTGTACAATGAGACAAGCATTCTAGTAAGAGAATTCCGTCGTAAAAAATGAAATTTTTGATACAAAGAAAAGATAGCTATGTGCAATAATCCCACGGGGTTCCCATTTTGCTATAGTCTTCGTATCTCTGAGCATCTTGTCTATTTGTTGCCTCATTTGAAGATGATTGAATTGATCAGAACCTCTGAGTTTGTCAGGTTGTTCGCAAGGTGATCCAACAGAACATAGTCATACACTTTAAATCCCTAACTTTTTCCTGGACCGCCCTTTCGGGTTTTCAGTCCACTGGGATACCCTTTTTTGCCCAAGCCGCCCTTTCGGGTTTTCAGCTTGCCGGGTGTACAGATTTTTTTTTGGTTTTATCCCTAATTTTTTCCGGAACCTTTTTGGTTCTCCGGGATGCCCTTGTTTTGCCTAGGTGTGTCAACCTAGCGGGTCTCTTATGCGTAGTATCTTTTGACTATGTCTGTGTTCGCAGGGTGCGACATATTGTCTCCATCCATGGTGTTCAAGATCATTGCTCCACTAGAGAATGTATTTTTGATTACAAATGGTCCTTCGTATGTAGGAGTCCATTTTCCCCTGGGATCACCTTGCGGCAATATGATACGTTTGATCACCAAATCCCCGACTTGATACAGTTGGCATCTGACCTTTTTGTTGAAGGCCTTGATCATCCGTTTTTGATACATCTGACCATGACAAACAACAGTGAGTCTTTTATCATCAATCAAGTTTAATTGATCAAGTCGAGTCTGGATCCAATCTTCTTCATTCAAACCTGCATCCTTCATAATTCTCAAAGAGGGGATCTGTACCTCAATAGGCAAGACAACCTCCATACCGTATACCAGAGAATAGGGTGTTGCCCCGGTTAATGTGCGAGCTATGGTACAATATTCGTAGAGAGAGAATGGTAGCATCTCATGCCAGTATTTGTACGTGACCGTCATTTTCTGTATGATCTTTTTAATGTTCTTATTCGCAGCTTCGACAACACCATTCATCTTCGGCCGGTAAGGGGAAGAATTGTGATGCTGGATCTTGAATTGTTCGCACAAGGAGGTGATCATAGTATTGTTCAAGTTCGTACCATTGTCTATAATGATCCTCTCCGAGATACCGTATTGGTAGATGAGATTTTTCTTGATGAACCGGGCGACAACATTCTTGGTAACAGAAGCGAAAGAAGCTGCCTCCACCCACTTGGTAAAATAGTCAATGGCCACTAAAATGAAGCGGTGTCCATTGGATGCTGTTGGCTTGATTTCCCCAATCATATCAATCTCCCACATAACAAAGGGCCAAGGAGCCGTCAAGACATTCAGAGGAACCGGGGGTACGTGCACCTTGTCAGCATAAATCTGACACTTGTGGCAAGTTCAAGAGTGTTGATAGCAATCTGCTTCCATGGTAGACCAGTAATAGCCTGCCCGTAGGATTTTCTTTACCATCGTATACCCACTGGAATAGGTGCCAAAAGTGCTTTCATGTAATTCAGCCATGATCCTTTCAGCTTCAACCTTGTCTATGCACTGAAGTAACAAAGTCATGGTTGCGTTTGTAAAGAATACCATTACTAAGGAATAATTTAGCAGAGAATCTCCTTAAGAACTTCTTATCGTTTATTGAAGCTCCTTCTGGATATTCCTGAGTTTTGAGATACCTCTTGACTTCGTGAAACCAAGGTTGGTCCACTACTTCTTCAGTATTAATCTCGTGACAGTGTGATGGTTCTTCCCTTTGTTCAATGGTGATCTGGGGAGCCTCGTTATCCCATTTAAGTTTAAACATAGATGGCATTGTGGCTAGTGCGTCTGCTAGCTGATTTTCTTCTCGCGGTAAGTGCTCGAAGGTAATCTTCTCAAAGTGTGGGAGCAATGTCAACACATGTTCTTTGTAAGGGATAAGGTTAGGGTGTTTGGTGTCCCATTCCCCTTTGATCTGGCTGATAACCAAAGCTGAATCTCTAAATACATTCAAGGATTTGATCCCTAAGTCTATGGCAGCTTCGAGACCAAAGATGCACCCTTCGTATTCCGCCATGTTATTTGTACAATTGAAGTAGAGTCTTGCAGTAAAGGGAGTATGACACCCTTCAGGAGATATGAGTACAACACCAATACTATTGCCAAGTGCGTTAGATGCCCCATCAAAAACCAGGGTCCATCGGGATCCTTGTTTAGGTCCATCATATGGCATGAGTTCTTTACAGTTGTTTACCATCATGATGTCTTTGTCTGGGAATTCAAACTTCATAGACTGGTAGTCTTCTACAGCTTGGTGCGCAAGGTGATCAGCTAGTACACTGCCCTTTATTGCTTTCTGGGTAGTATACTGTATTTCATATTCTGTCAGGATCATCTGCCATCTTGCTATTCTCCCAGAGAGTGCAGGCTTCTCGAAGATGTATTTTATTGGATCAATTTTAGATATCAATGTAGTTGTTTAGGTATTGGCTTGCATTTTTGGTAAAACCCAAGTGTATGTGTGAATGTCATGACTGATGTCATAACATTCTAGTTTAGTTTGTACTGACTCATTAGGTACCTTTGCAGAAAAATATTGTAATTCAAGTACTGATGTTTATAAGTGTGTATCTGAGCATTTTGCAAAATGATCACATTTTGCTAAATCAGTAGACAGGTTTTCTCAGATGTCATAACAAATGTTATGACATCCTGTTCTGAACTAACAGGTTTGCAGGTTGGATAAGTCTGAGTTTTTTCAGGAAAATAACTCAGTCTTTCCTGAATAGAATCCTGCGTTTTCTGAGGGGTAACCTAGCTCAACCCTAACCTGGTTAATAAAGTCCTGTGACCTGGTCTTTAGGTCAAACAGAATTAACCCTAGGTTTTTGTGGAAACCCTAACTGAAGTTGCAGCTGCTATATAATCAACAGAGCTGCTGTTTTGCAAGGCATCCCTTTTTTTATTGATCAGAAGATCATTTGTAATCTGTATAGATTTGATTATTGTACTCCAAGCAATTATCATTGTGATAAGTGACTTGGAATAGGTTTCAAATTGTAAGGGCTGTGTAGCACTCAAAGCTTTGAAGCAAGAGTGTTTGAATGTTCCTTGACTAAAGCTGTGAAGCAGAGTCAAGTTAGTTGTATGCATCACTCAAAGCTGTGAAGCACGAGTGATTGTGTTGCTTGATTAAAAAGCTGTGAAGCTTAATCAAGTGTTTGTTTTTGAAGAGTGTCTTCATCAACTCTTAAGTCAAATTGTTTTATGTATCACTGCTGTGATTGAGGGGGAGTGAGTAGGAACTCAGGTTTAAGTTGTACTTAGATTGGAATTGCATTGGGTAGGTCTTAAGTGAAGGAGATAAACTGGTTGGTTTATTCCTGAATTAACATCTCTTATAGTGGATTTCCTCCCTGGCTTGGTAGCCCCCAGAGTAGGTGTTGTTGCACACTGAACTGGGTAAACAATTGACTGTGTTCTTTATTGCTTTTGTATTTACTGTCATATAGTAAGTCAGATACGGTGTCATAACATTGAACGTGACATTGAGTATCTGCAACCAGAATTTCAATTGGCATCAGAGCAGGCACCCTGCCTGTATTACTGGGTGAGATCTAGGGATATCACTTTCTGGCACTATGGACAAAGAAGGAGTTTTTGGAAATAGACCACCCATTCTGGATGGAACTAATTATGACTACTGGAAACCTCGTATGATTGCCTTCCTAAAATCTCTGGACAAAAAGGCTTGGAGAGCTGCTGACAAAGGATGGATTCATCCCACCATAACTGAGAAAGATGGGACAATCAGTCTGAAACCTTAGGAAGATTGGAGTAAAGAAGAAGATGAGTTAGCTCTGGGAAATTCAAAAGCTTTAAATGCCTTGTTCAATGGAATTGATAGAAACATTTTCAGACTAGTACATCAATATGAACTGGCCAAGGAAGTTTGGGACACTCTCAAAACTACTCATGAGGGCACTTCCAAATTAAAAATGTCAAGGCTTCAGATGTTGACCACCAAGTTTGAGAATCTAAAAATGATGGAAGATGAAACCATTCATGAGTTTCACATGAACATCTTGGAGATTGCCAACACCTTAGGAGCACTGGGAGAAAAGATGTCAGAAGAAAAACTGGTAAGGAAGATTCTCAGATCCTTGCCTAAAAGATTTGCAATGAAGGTAACTGCCATAGAGGAAGCCCAGGACATCAGCAAGTTGAAAGTGGATGAATTTATTGGGTCTCTTCAGACTTTTGAGATGGGGATCACTGATAATGGTGACAAGAAGAACAAAAGCATAGCACTTGTATCCAACGCTGATGTTGAAAACAAGGAGGATGAAGAAGAAAATATATCAGAAGCTATTGCTATGCTTGGAAGACAGTTCAACAAGCTCATCAAAAGAATGGATCCAAAGTCAAGGTCTAATGTTCATAACATTCCCTCTGACATTGACAGTTCCAGCAGAAGACCAAGGTCAAAAGATAAGGGAAACCAAGGCAGAGGTATTCAATGCCATGGATGTGAAGGATATGGACATATTCGAGCTGAATGTCCTACCTTTCTTAAGAAACAAAAGAAAGGAATGACTGTTACTTGGTCTGACTATGATTCAGAAAGTAATTCTGAAGAAGAATCTGCCAAACTAGTTACTGCTCTAACTAGTGTTTGTACTTCTGAAAGTGACACTAGTGATGAAGAAGTGACATTTGAAGAACTTGCTGATACCTACAAGAAATTGTGTATCAGAAGTGCTGAAGTCTGTGTGCAGAATGAGAAACAGTCAAAACTCATTATAAAGCTGGAGGCGGAAAAAAGGGCAGATCTTGAAACTATAAGTCACCTAGAAGGGGAAGTTCAATTACTGAACTCACAACTGAACCAAATGACAAAATCTGTCAAGATGTTGACCAATGGATCGGATAAATTGGAAGAGATCCTACAAGTGGGACAAAATGTGGGAAACAAATCTGGTCTAGGATTTGTGGAAGCAAGAAACCTGGTGCAGACAAGAAGATCAGGCATGTTAAACAATTGTCAAAGCAGATGTCTCAACACACCTCTCAACATCAGAAATACATGAAGAAAAAATACCAAAGATGGAGATGTCATCATTGTGGGAGATATGGCCACATAAATCCCTTCTGCTTCGGATTACATGGATATCCTAATCAGAACTCAGGTGCTAAACCTAAGCCAAAAAGGGTACCACATACTCCTCATTGGAAGAAAAAGGCTACTGCCCTGATAGCCCATACTTCCCTGAGAGTGTCTGCAAAGGAAGGCTGGTACTTTGACAGTGGATGTTCCAGACACATGACTGGATTCAAAAATCTCCTCAATAATGTTATGCCTCACACCACCAGTTTTGTGACCTTTGGAGATGGTGCTAAAGGTGAAGTCAAAGGAGTTGGTAATTTGGACTGCCCTGGAGTTCCAAGTCTGAATAAAGTACTGCTGGTAAAAGGGCTGACTGCTAATCTCATTAGTATCAGTCAATTATGTGATATAGGATTCAAGGTCAACTTCTCAAGATCTGAATGTATAATAATTAATGAAGAACTAGAAGTTGTAATGAGAGGAATCAGATCCAAAGATAACTGCTACTTGTGGCAGCCTGAGAACACTGATATCTCCACTATGTGTCCAATTATCAAAGAAGAAAAAGAGATGAAACTGTGGCAGCATAAGCTTGGTCCCTTTCATCTAAGAAGAATGAAAAGAGCTATTTCTATGGAAGCAGTCAGAAGAACTCCAAAACTACAGGTTGATAATATCTGTGATGTGGCAAATAAACTTGAAGAAGGATGTGTTGTCAGAACCATAAGTCATCTTGACAAGGATGTTGGAAATAACAAGTATAATAAATTCTGTTTCCCTGAAGAAATGAGGCTTGAAGTCTCCTCTCCTATAAGTCTCCATCAAAATGGACTGGACAAACAGAAAATTATTCAAGAATCAACCAGAACTGTGATTCATATCAAAAGAATGCCTTCCCAATTCTGTGCGGAAATAGTTGCTGCTAGGAAAAACTGTTCTCAAAACATCTGGTCAAAACAGATGCTCCCTGAGTACAATGTTACACAAGATGTTGTGACATTGTGTTGTGACAATCTGAATACAATCAACATTTCCTTGAACCCTATTGACTTTGAAGAGAAGAAGTCATTTAAACTGGAACATTGTTTCTCTAAGCTTCAGCTGACTGATTCTTCTACCAAGGCTCTTGTTGGAAATAAACTTGAAAATTTGAAGGGCAGGTTGGGTATTCACCAACATAAGATTTTATAGCAATTAATTTTGCTTAAAACAAAGGTTGAAGGAATTAATTTTATTAAGTCTATCTTTAGTGGGTTAATCATATACTTTCACAATTCTTTCAAAATCTTTAAGAAATTGAAAAGACTCCCTTTTACCCCCTACCTCTCTCGTCCTTGCAACCTGTTTCCTCCTCACAATCAAAGATTTTTCTCAAACTGCTACCATTACTCAAAGTCAATCAAAATGTCTCAGACATCGTCTTCAACCATGGCAACTTCGTCATCCTCATCATCGTCATCATCTGACCAAGATTCTAGGGCAATCACCACATGCATAGAATCTGAAGTTCTTGAGGTCACTCCTCTCAGAGAGATGGCAACTGACCCAGCCAAAGTCAAAAAGCTCAGAACCAGACATGCAGGAAGAGCTCAAGCTACAGCCTCTGGTAATTCTTCTCATCCTTCGTCTTCTGTACCTAATAGAGAAGGATCAGTTCAAGTTCATCAAGCTATTGCTAGGCTGGTTACTAGTATACTGAGTGGCAACCAATCTGTACCGGGGATCTCTGTCCCTTTAAACCAATCAGAAAGTCCAAATGTAGAAGTTTCTGAGAATGTAGATGTCACTGAGAATGTTGTGACACAAAAAGACAACATTCAGAACCCTTCAGAAAAGGCTGCTGATCCACCTATCATTGATGTGGATGAGGATTACTCAGATAATGATCTGATTGCTAATGTGAACCCTAGCATAGCTAGGAGATTGATGAAAAGAAAGAGTAGTCAGAATGATAAACCTAATGCTAAGAAATCCAAGGCTGAAGGCATGGCTGAGAAAAGTATTCAGACAAAAGGGAAGAAGGCCCAGGTGCATACTGCTAGACAACCAATCTCTAAGAAGAGAAAAGAACCTGAATCTTCTGATTCTGATGAGGAATCAGAATTTGAGATTGATATTGAAGAAACTCCTATCAGAAGGAAGCTCCCCTCCAGCAAAATTGCTAGAGTGCCTGAAGTCCCAACAGACAACATCTCTTTTCATCATCCTGACAATGCAAACAGATGGAAGTATGTTTGCTTAAAGAGAATAGCCTTAGAGAGAGAACTCAACAATGATGCCTTGGAGTGCAAAGACATCATGGACCTGATCAAGAATGCTGGACTAATGAAGACAGTGATAAAGTTTAACAAATGTTATGAAAATCTGGTCAAGGAGTTTGTAGTGAACTTGTCTAATGATTGTGCTGATGGAAGGTCAGCTGACTTTGAAAGTGTTTTTGTTAGAGGAAGAAGGGTCAAGTTCTCTCCATCAGAAATCAACAAGTTTCTTGGAAGAACAAATGAGGACTGTCCTGATCTGGAGGCAGCTGACAATGAAATTTGTCAAACCATCACAGCCAGGCAAGTAAAGTGCTGGCCCTTAAAAGGCAAGCTGAATGCCAGTAAACTCAGCATGAAATTTGCCATCTTGCATAAAATAGGTGCAGCCAACTGGGTGCCTACAAATCATAAATCAACTATCTCCACAGGATTGGGGAGATTTATTTATGCTGTGGGAACCAAGACTGCTTTTGACTATGGCAGGTACATCTTTGAACAAACTTTAAAGCATGCTGGCAGTTATGCTGTCAAAGGACCAATTGCCTTTCCCTCCCTCCTTTGTGGAATCATCCTTGCACAATATCCTGATGTCCTTGTGGCAAGAGATACAGTCTGCAAAAGAGCTCCTGCCCTTGGCTTGCACTACAAACTGTTTCAGGGATCTCATGCTCCAGACATTGTCATAACATCAGCTGAGACATCGTCTGTGAAGACCCAGTCCAAGACATCAGATGTCATAGCTATTTTAAAAGAAACTTGCAAAGAGCTGGATGCTAGAAAAAGGACCCTAGAAATTCTAATTGCCAGGCTAGAAAAGGAGGAAGCTGAAGAAAATAGAAGGGAAGAAGGTGTAGAAGCTGAAGGTCATCTCAACATTGAAGAAACTAGCTCCTCTGAGTCTGATGACAGTGCTTGAAGGTTGGTTGCTGTTTGGTGGTGTTGCTGGTCAGTGCTGATATCTGGTGGAGTTTGAAAGTGTGTTCAGTTCTTCTGCTGCTGCTCTTATTAGTTGTTTTTGGATAACTGTATAATCATTATGAACATGTATCTTTGGCCCATTTGTGGCTAAAGAGGGGGAGAATATTTTGGTACTTAATATGTACTTGCTCAATTAGACATTCTATTTTTCTGCAGTCATTTATTTCTGCTGCTATCTATCTCTGATTGCTTAGGGTCTTTAGCCAAAAATCTGCCAAAGGGGGAGTTTGTAGTTGTTTAGGTATTGGCTTGCATTTTTGGTAAAACCCAAGTGTATGTGTGAATGTCATGACTGATGTCATAACATTCTAGTTTAGTTTGTACTGACTCATTAGGTACCTTTGCAGAAAAATATTGTAATTCAAGTACTGATGTTTATAAGTGTGTATCTGAGCATTTTGCAAAATGATCACATTTTGCTAAATCAGTAGACAGGTTTTCTCAGATGTCATAACAAATGTTATGACATCCTGTTCTGAACTAACAGGTTTGCAGGTTGGATAAGTCTGAGTTTTTTCAGGAAAATAACTCAGTCTTTCCTGAACAGAATCCTGCGTTTTCTGAGGGGTAACCTAGCTCAACCCTAACCTGGTTAATAAAGTCCTGTGACCTAGTCTTTAGGTCAAACAGAATTAACCCTAGGTTTTTGTGGAAACCCTAACTGAAGTTGCAGCTGCTATATAATCAACAGAGCTGCTGTTTTGCAAGACATCCCTTTTTTTATTGATCAGAAGATCATTTGTAATATGTATAGATTTGATTATTGTACTCCAAGCAATTATCATTGTGATAAGTGACTTGGAATAGGTTTCAAATTGTAAGGGTTGTGTAGCACTCAAAGCTTTGAAGCAAGAGTGTTTGAATGTTCCTTGACTAAAGCTGTGAAGCAGAGTCAAGTTAGTTGTGTGCATCACTCAAAGCTGTGAAGCACGAGTGATTGTGTTGCTTGATTAAAAAGCTGTGAAGCTTAATCAAGTGTTTGTTTTTGAAGAGTGTCTTCATCAACTCTTAAGTCAAATTGTTTTATGTATCACTGCTGTGATTGAGGGGGAGTGAGTAGGAACTCAGGTTTAAGTTGTACTTAGATTGGAATTGCATTGGGTAGGTCTTAAGTGAAGGAGATAAACTGGTTGGTTTATTCCTGAATTAACATCTCTTATAGTGGATTTCCTCCCTGGCTTGGTAGCCCCCAGAGTAGGTGTTGTTGCACACTGAACTGGGTAAACAATTGACTGTGTTCTTTATTGCTTTTGTATTTACTGTCATATAGTAAGTCAGATACGGTGTCATAACATTGAACGTGACATTGAGTATCTGCAGCCAGAATTTCAATCAACAAGGTAGTATGAGTCAGAATATACTGTCTTAGCCAGCGAGCAGCCCATGCCAGAGCGCAACAAGTTTTCTCGAGTAGTGAATATCTTGTTTCACAGTCGGTAAACTTTTTGCTCAGGTAATAAATAGCGTGCTCTTTTCAGCCAGACTCGTCATGCTGCCCCAGCACACACCCCATAGAATTTTCCAAAACAGTCAGATACATGATCAATGGTCTTCCCTCGACTGGTGGCATTAAAACAGGAGGCTCTTGTAAATACTCTTTAATTTTGTCAAAAGAAATTTTGCACTCATCATTCCATTTGACTACCTAATCTTTTTTCAGTAACTTGAAGATTGGTTCACAAGTAGCTGTCAGGTGAGAAATGAATCTGGAAATGTAGTTCAAACGTCCCAAGAATCCTTTGACTTCCTTCTCAGTACGAGGAGCAGGCATCTCTTGTATCGCTTTCACCTTGGCAGGATCTACTTCAATATCTTTATTGCTGACGACAAAGCCTAGGAACTTACCAGACCTTACTCCAAACGTGCATTTATTTGGGTTCAACCTCAACTTGTACTTTCCTAGTCTCTCAAACAGTTTCTGTAAATGATCAAGATGCTCTTCTTCTGTTTTAGATCTAGCTATCATGTCGTTCACATAGATCTCTATTTCGTGATGTATCATGTCATGAAATAGAGCGACCATGGCACGCTGATAGGTTTCCCCAACATTTTTCAGTCCGAATGGCATTACCTTGTAGCAGAATATCCCCCATTGTGTGACAAAGGTTGTCTTCTCCATGTCCTCAGGCGCCACTTTGATTTGGTTATAGCCTGAGAAACCGTCCATGAAGGAAAACACTTTGTGCTGCGCCGTATTGTCAACTATAATATTAATGTAGGGGAGTGGGAAATCATCCTTAGGGCTTGCCCTATTTAAATCTCTATAGTCCACACACATTCATACTTTGCCGTCTTTTTTGGGCACGGGAACAACATTGGAAACCCATTGCGGATAGGAGGTGACGACCAAGAATTCGGCATTGAATTGCTTCATGACTTCTGCTTTAATCTTCTCCGACATATCTGGTCGAATTCGACGAACCTTTTGTTTTACTGGTGGGCAGTCCTCTTTTATAGGTAGACGATGTACCACAATATCAACATCAAGTCATGGCATATCTTCATACGACCAGGCAAAGACCTCAACATATTTGTGTAGCAACTGAATCATATTCTCTTTGACACTGGGTTCCAGATTAGCACCCACCTTGACCTCTTTTTTGTCTTCTTCGGTACCTAGGTTGATTGTATCCACTGGTTCCTCGTAGGGCTGAATGGTTCTCTCTTCTTGTAGTAGTAATCTGGCAAGTTCTCCTATTACTTCATAATCTTCCTCACCTTCATCTTCGGCTTGGTAGATTAGATTTTCGGAGTCACAGAAGGCCATAGCAGAACCGTTACCCATGGGATCCCGAATGGATGTAGACCTACATTGTGAGTGTGAGTGTGTGTAAGGGTATAGCTATCTTTGAAAGAAATGAAAATGTAAAAAAGAAAAACAATGAGCGCAAAAGTTTATATGAAAAACATCCACGATTCATTGATGTCATATGGAAATGAGATAATAACCCTTAAAAATGGACCATTGTGCCTCGGGTAAGACACAAGGTTTTAAGAGTCTGAATTGTTTTAATATTACAAATCCAATCCTCCAGGTCATAGCTGTCTTCATCCTCCTCCACGACATTGACTTGGTGGTTGCTGATCTTCAAGGGTGGTCCTCCGGAGCGAGCGCGACGTACAATCTTCTGGGCACCTGAAGTGAAACCCAGACCAAACTTATCAGATTTGTATGAGATATCTGGGAGTTGTCCCCAGATAGTGCACCCACCTTCTTCTATCACTGCCTTGGCATCGTTCAAAGATGACATCCTGAGTGGAGGCCTTGTGATCTTGGGAACTTGAGACAAAACCTTGGTTACTGCCACATCTTGCGGGACTTCTTCAAAGTGCTAGAATGGAGTTTCAATAAATTCACTATCTAACCCCATATATCTGAAGGAATTGAGATGACTGATCATATACTCTTCTTCTCCATGAACGGTGATGATTTTCCCTTGAATCAAATATTTCAGCATTTGGTGCAGCGTAGAGGTAACAGCACCAGCATTGTGAATCCATGGTCGGCCTAGCAAGCAGGAATATGAAGGACGAATATCCATTACATAAAAGGTTGAATCAAATGTTTGGGTTCCAACCTTTATGGGGATATCCACTTCCCCGTGCACCATCCTTTTTGAGCTGTCAAAGACTCTCACTACTATGTTTCTTGGTTTTAATGTCAATCCCTCACAGTCAAGCCTATCAAGAGCCTTTCTAGGCAATAAATTCAGAGATGAACCGGTGTCAACCAAGACATGAGCCAAGGTTGTGCCCCTGCATTCAATTGAGACGTGCAATGCCTCATTATGCTTCCTCCCTCTTGGCGTTAAACCAACATCTGAAAAACCTAAACCATTATATGCAGTCAAGCTGGCTACGCAGTCTTGGAACTGATCGGCGGATGTTTCTTGGGGTACATGGGTAGTTGTTAGGAATTTTACCAAGGCTTTTGCGTGCGCCTCAGAACATAGTAGTAAAGCCATCATGGAAATTTTAGATGGAGTTTGCCCCAGTTGCTCAATTACATTGTAGTCGCTTCTTTTTATGATCTTTAGAATTTTCTCCATCTCTTTCCGGGAGGTCTCAGGGATAGCCAATGATTGTGCCTTCGTCCGGACAAACTTAATCATAATACTTTTACCTCGAGTCTCGGTTGACTCAGCAGCAGGAATGTTAGTAGGAGTGATGACAGGGGTTGTAACATCTTTGTCGGTTGGAGTACTAGCAGAGATGATTGTAGGACTGGGAACAACCTTTGGAGGAGCAACAACAACAGGAATGATTACGGGTCCAGAAATAACCTTTGGGGGAGCAATTTCTGGAGAGAAAATCCTTTCGCTTCGGGTAATCTTTCTAGTCCCTGCAATATTACTGATACCCGAGTCAACTTTCTTAGAACTTGAATCTTCGGCAGCTGGATAATCTTGCTTGATACAGTGGTAGTAGACATCCCCTCCATAATTCCATGGTACGGTTTTGTCTGACGAATACAGGACTGGTCCAGGCATTGTAATTATCAAAGGAGCTACTTTTGTAACTGATGTAATTCTAACGGGTCTTTTGGTGGAGACCCTGGAAGAATTGTCGGAAATGGTCACGATGGAAACATCATTATAAGAAACAGTTGGAACAGAAGTCTTTTCGAACAAAATTTCTCAGTTGTCTATTAGGAACTGAACGTCTGCTTTCAACAAAGGACAACTAGTTGGTGAGGTCAAACTGGAATAACAACCTTCATCACAGCCTGGGAATAGACCAACATTCAATAAGTTCTTTTTGATAGTCAGGAGTGGGGTCATAAGTTCATCAACTGAAGTAACAAACATATCTTCCTCAATAGCATTGGCATTATGGCCATGTTTGGGCATAGGGGCAGAAATGACCTTGGGCTTTTATGGCGTATCGAATTCAATCTCTTTGGCTTCAAGGAGGTCTTGTACTTTGTTCTTCAGAGCCCAACAGTTGTTAGTGTCATGGCCGGGACTCTCAGAGTGGTATGCACATCGGGCATTAGGATGATAGTGAGGAGAGGTTGTGTTAGGTTTCTTTGGAGCTTCTTTCAAAGTCACTAGGTTGGATCTTAACAAATGCGACAATACTTGAGATAATGTCATATTAATTCGGGTGAATTGTCTGACTGGTCTTTCCATTCTTGGTTGGTTGTTTCTTTGCTGATCAGGCGCATGTTTAGGAATCATAACAACCCCCACCATTGGACGGTGTTCAGCCTTATCTTGATTTCTCTGAGGATATACAACAACCACTTATTTCTTTTTGATGAATGGCTTCCTTATAGCAGCAGAGGATGTATATTTTTGAATCTTTCCATTCTTTATCCCGGCTTCTACCCTTTCTCCGATCAATATCAATTCAGTAAAACCTGCCGATGAACTGCCAATTAAGTGATTAAAGAAGGGAACAGACAAGGTGCCCAAATACATGTCTACCAACTCTCTTTCAGATAGGGGAGGTTGAACTCTTCCGGCCAAGTCCCTCCATTTTTGCGCATAGTCCTTGAAGCCTTCACTTGAAACCATGTCCATACTCTAGAGTTGAGTACGGGTAGGCGCAAGATCAACATTGTATTGGTATTGTTTCTAAAAGGCAGCAACAAGATCTTCCCAGTTATGAAAATTGGCTCTTTCTAACTGATAAAATCAATCAAGTTGAGTTCCAGACAGACTGTCTTGGAAGAAGTGTACCCATAAATCCTTGTCAACAGTATGGGGCTGTGTGATACGGTGGCAAAACCGACTGTTAATACTGGTTTGCGTTTTTTGTTTGCAAAATGTCGCGGTAAGCAAGAGTCGCCACCAAATTTTATTTTATCCAATCAGGAAAAGGAAAAAGAACATAAAAAACTTTTTTCGAGATGTTTCTGAGTACGGGGGGTAGATTATAGAAAGGGAAGGTGTTATCACCCTTTCTATCCATGGTTTTCCATGGGCTCTTAGGTACTTTCTCATTTTGAAATTGCTTTTCTGTGTTTGTGTGTGCTTATTTTGAAAAGTTTTGTTTTACTTCATTTTAACCCTTGTTTCCGTCCTCAAGAGTGTTACGAAGTTGTTTTTGAAAACTTTGTTTGGAAAGTGTTTGGTGTGAAAAAGTTTTTGTTTATTTGAGCAAGTATATAGGAACTAATCTACCTACTCGAAAAAGGTCTGTTCATTTTCCTTTTAGACAATGCTATTCCATTATTGATAAATAGGTAGCATCGTCGTTGGAGTTTTTAGGGACATTCGAAGGGATAAATACGATCACAAAAGCAATGTTAGGAAATGTTAGTAATCATCCTAAAGCCTTAAAGATCTTTTTCCGAGGAAACATTCGAATGGGTCCTTTTAGATCTTTCGAGGCTAGAGGGCAACCACTAACAAAACCTATACTTCATGGCCGTTTACCGAAGGCAACCGGAGTGGAGTAAACCCTAGGAGTGAGCATGTGCGAGTGTAATTTTCAGTTAATTTATCTTTGCACATTTAGGGTTTTCTACCGTATTAATTTTCAGTTAGTCTTTCCATACAATCCTATTGCCATTCATCTAAGCAGTTTATAATTTACGGAAATTAAAAGTGCGAAAAGTTAAAAGTCCTAACTATTACAGGGCTTTCGCAGATACATAATTATCTTGACTGAAAATAAAAATGCAGAAGTTTAAAACCCTAATTACTATTACAACCTCGAAACAGTTACAATAATAATAGAAAGGAAATTAAAAAATGCACGCGGCGATTTAAATGCAAGAATTAAAGAAAACCTAAAAATCTAATTGTAAAATATTTAGGCTATTATTATTTTTTTGAGAAAAGATTAATTAGGTTATGTACACATGAAAATCCTAATTTCTAATTAATTTAAATTATATAGAAAAACAATTAGATTGCCCTAAATAACTAATCAATTAATTAAAGAAACAAAATATATTTTTTTTTATGAAAAAAAAGATTTTTTAGGTTTTTTGTGATTTAATAAAAAAATGATTTTTGTTATTTTGTAAAAAATGAAATAATTAATAAAATAATTAAAACAAAAGAAATAAAATAGAAAGGAAAATAGATTGGGCCTGTTTGTGAAACAGAGAGGTGTATATCTGAATTTGCAGGCCCATTAACTGCTGAGCCTAATCCTTGCGTGGATCTTGTATAGCCCCTCTTGGAGGGCGTACCATGGACTGCCCTTTTGTTGAGCGTTTGATCTGAATAGAGATGAATTCTGTGGCTGGATGATGGAAGCGTATGGTGGACTCCTGGGGGTGTGATTCATAGAACCTGTAATTAAGTGTTAAGAAAATAGGAAAACACTGGGACCTGGGATCGAACCCAGGTCCTCCCACTCATACCACACGTGTTTCACCACTGGGCTACCATGTTTTAGTTGTTAATATAATAACAACAAATAGTAATATATGAAACAAGGTGGATAGCTGGAAAAAACAAAAACGCACGCGTTATTATTCAAATAGACCAGTGGTGGTTGGACACGTTATCATCTTCTTCACAGCTCCGTCATCTTAGATCCCAGACTTTTACCTACGACCTGGGTCTGTAACTATAACCCTGCATCTTTCAAAAAATCTTAAACAAGCATGATAAATTACTGGTGAATACATAAATCAACTCGTTTTGATCTCACGAGTATCATGGTGCTCTTTTCTTGGCCCAATTTATCCTGTAGAATAAAGCCCTAAAAAGCAAGAACAAACCCTAATAATGGCAAATACGCATACATGCGTCAAAATGCAAAATTGATTGAACCAAAATGTTCCAAATGATGATACAAACACAATGCTATGCTTAAAAGTAATTAATCATGCGTAAATTGTTAAATCAAATTCAAGATTATATGAGCAAACCGTGGGTCTGTAGCTCACGATTTTGAGCGTGAGGATGCTTGCAATGGATTGAAACACGTTCTGGAGATGTCCAGGAGTCTATTGGTATTTGAATTGGCCTCTAAATTGGAAAATGATCTACCACTTTTTTGACAATTTTGTAGTTTTTGTTTTCAGCTTTCACGACCTCTCTCTCTGTTCTTATGCACTGGTTGTGTCCTATATATGTATTAGAACAAATTAGGTTAACAAAAACGAGTTAAATCTTTGTTAATCATGGCAATTGGATTTGATTTTGTTCTTACATTATATGTTTCTAAAACAAGTATAATCATGCCAATTTCGCTTCAATTTGCCTTGACCTGATTTGATATGATTTGCCAGCCTAATTGGATTTGATTCCTACAAAAAAATCAGATCAAAAATCAATCTTTTGTATTTTTTGCAATTTATTTGATTTAATTTGAATTTTAAATAATAAAAAATAAAAATAAAATAAATAATGAAGCAAATAAAGTGTAGATGCTGATTTGGGTTGTGGACCATGTCACAAGCAAGATTCAATCATGAAAAACTAGGCCCATTTGACAAAAAATGTATTTTTGAGCACATTTGACTTTTGGAAATTTACAAAAGTGGTCAACTTTGACAAGGTATATCTCCTCCAATTTTAGCCCTAGAGATGTGTTCTTGTACTTTTTATAAATATTAGGATGTCCCCTAAATAACCCTTTTGGTCTCAACTCATTTGGGTCTTCCATGTTCATGTAAGAAGCTTTGACCCAAAATGTGTTTTTGTTGACTTTTCAAAAGGACCTATAATGTAGAAATTCATATCTTTTGATGAGTGCATATTTTGAACTTGTGGGATGAAGAAGAGTTGTAGGTAATTGTATCCTCTTCAAAATGAGCCATGGATGGAAAATTTATGATAAAGAATGAAGAAGTTATGCTTGGTCAAAGTTTGGTTGACTTTTCCTGAGAAACCCTAATTTAGCAACTTTTGGGTTTTGATGAATTTGGGGCATTCCTTAAGGAATCATGATCAACCCTTGATCAAATGATGAATGTCACTTCAAAATGTTAATGTTGACTAAAAATCTTGAAGTTTGACTGTATGTGGGCCACAATTGACTTTTGACCTAATACAGTTGATTTTCAGGCATCTGGGAAATTGACTGAGCAAACCTCTTGTGTAAGGTATGAAACTTGACACGGATGATCTTGAGAACATATTAGGACCATGGAAAGCATTTTGGACCTTTGGTCTTCAAACATCCTGGTGAAAATGGAAACCCTAGTTTGAGGTACATTGCCTTAGGAGAAAGTTTGTTTGGCCAACTCTTGGGCATCCTTGAGCAAGTTAGGGACCTCAATGGGCATGTGTTGGGTAAAATGAGAGGGAAAATTTTGGGGTACAACAGCTGCCCCTGTTCAATCTTCTTAAACCTGAGGATGTAGATTGGCTTGTCTGCCTTTCGTAATCTGAAGGTGGAAGATGATTGAACACTAAGTGCCCAGAAATGTTCACTCGTCTAAGATGGTGCTGGACTGTGTAGGTAGTATCGGGAATGGGATTACAGATGCCATTTGGATAATATGACGGAGAATCGTCAGAGATGGGCTTAAAGGTTCCATCTAGAGGATGTTGATTTCCCGAGATATTCCTTTGATGAGAAATCCTGTTCCTATCGTTGAGGAGGAATCTGTTGAGGAATGTCGGTCGCTGTCTTGGGAGAAATAGAATTTTAGGAGCTTCAGTTGTCCGTTACTCTACTGGGGAATCATCTCTTAGTTGAGGAGGTGAAAGTGAACTGCTATCTGGTTATGCTCCAGGCTTTACAGTGATTTGTTGAGGATAATAAGATTAACTGCTATCTGGTCGTGCTCCAAGTTTCACAGTGACTTACTAGGGAGATGAGATTAAACTTGCTATCTGGTCGTGCTCCAGGCTTTGGAATTTCTCAATTCTTATCTGGTCGTGTTCCAGGCTTCAGAAGGATTTAAGTGGTTATCCGGTCGCATCCGGGTTTCAACTTGAATTTAAGGCATACTAATATCCGGTCGATTTCCAGGCTTCATAGTAATTAGCCGAATAAACTGCTATTTAGTCGAATTCCAAGCTTCACGGTACCTTATACTATTATCTGGTCATGCTCTAGGTTTCACAATGTCTCTTGCCGCTATCTGGTCGAATTCCAGTCTTCACAGTGTTTTTTACCGTTATCTGGTCAAATTCCAGGATTCACGGTTTCTTATACCACTATCTGGTCGATTCTAGGCTTTATAGTATTTTGGAGAAATCAAGATATTATCTGGTCGATTTCCGAGCTTTATAGCTTGAACTGGAATAGAAATCTTAATATCAATTTGACTGGACCAGGGAAAACTTGTGAGAACTTCAACTGGGAGAGAAATCTTAGTATCGATTTGACTGATCCCGTGAGAGGTCTCGGATTAACTTTGACCTGCATAGAAATCAAGGGAATCTTAGCAGCGATTCGACTGACCCAGACGAAAGTCTTAAAACATCTTCAACTAGAATAGAAACCTTAGTGTTGGTTTGACTGAACCAGAGAAAATTTATGAGAGCTTCAACTGGGAGAGAAATCTTAGTATCAATTTGACTGGTCCCGGGAGAGGTCTCGGATTAACTTTGACTGGCATAGAAATCAGGGGAATCTTAGCCGCGATTCGGCTGACCCAGACGAAAGTCTTAAAACATCTTCAACTAGAATAGAAACCTTAGTGTCAGTTTGACTGAACCAGAGAAAATGTTGGAATATCTACAACTGGAATAGAAACCTCGGTGTCGGTTTGACTGAACCAGAGAGAACTCGTGAGAACTTGATTGCATCTTTCCCTAAAAGGTAAAGAGTTAGTCGTATGTGTTGTACCCTAAAATTTTCCCTCTCATTTCTCAAGGAATCACTCCGGATCCTCAAGTTTGCTTCCATCCAATTCCAAGCCTTGAACTGCAATTTTTCAAGAAAGTCATTCATAAGGGTAAAATGGTCATTTGCATACTGAGAAGTCTAACTTTGACTTTTGGATCAAAATCAAATCTCAAAAATCATATTTCATCAAGACATGTTGGAATATGAAGTTTGTTTCACCAAGAATTTCAAAAGTCAAATTTCACTTTGAAAAAGTCAAATTCTAAATACTTATAAATTTTTTCTAAGTGTTTAAGAATTATGAAAATTTCAGAACTTCTGACCAAGATTATCACCATATCACTCAACAAATTCTGGATATTCTCAAAATAGAGTTTGGTCAGAACTTCTGGACCAGTTTTCATAAAGGCTCAGTCAGAGCTTGCAAGAGCAACTCAAAGAAGGTTTACAAAGCGTGTTACAAACTTCCTAGAGAGCCTGGAAACTCCTACAGGACATGCTGGCACCAGAAGATAAAAGGATCAGAAGATTGGATGCTACGCAAGCTTAGAACTTCTGATCCAGAACTAAGCTTTGGTGTAGAATCTCACGTTGTACGATTTCTAGTTGTGATAATTCTCATCATCATTTAATTCTCACAACCACTTTCTGAGTCTTTATCCAAAGGATTTCCACCACGTGTACCTCTACTGTCTTGGGATAGCAAACTTTGATACTAGGGCCATGCTTTGTTTGGATTTTCCTTAAATCCTGCTGACAACTCCAGCTTAAGCATGTCTAAAAGCTGCTAACCAACAGCTAGTTCAGCCTATGCCTGCATCCCATAATTGCACCAAACTAGCATACGAAAACAGTGATGAAAAAGCAAGGGAACAGGATGCCAAAAAAGGTTCAAATCCCATTTGGTTTTCCCCCCAAAATCACAATAAATTCACCTATAAATAATTTGATCCATCACATGTTCAAGGGGCTGGCTTTTGGAGAGAACTATCAAAAGAGAAAAAGAAACCCGTGAAACCCTTCATAAAAATCCAGATTTCCCAAACAGAAAACCAAACCATTGTTCTTCCCTTTGAATCAAAGAACTTGGCATTTTCTCTTCCGTTACTCTTGTTGATTCCAGAACATCCAAAGGCAGCAACTCAAAGCTCCAAGCACGCTCCAGGTTCAAGGTAAGTCTTTCTGACTTTGCTTGTTTTTCATTCTGAATTTCATTAACATGTAAATATCATAGTATTAATGTTGTACATATCATTGCTTAAGTAGAAAAACTGTGGATCAGAACTTCTTGACTAGGGCTAAACTCAGACTTAGGATTAGAACTTCTATAAACTGTTGTGCAATTATCCTTCTGATTTGCTGTTGTGATACGATGGGAGAACTGACTTGGGATTTTGCGTTTGTGTTTGCAAATGTTTCAGTTTAGCAAGAGTCGCCACCGACTTTTTGTTTTATCCTAAGGAAAGGTCAAAAAGCACAGGAAAGACCTTTGAGATGTTTTCTTGGGTTCGGGGAGTAGATTATAGAAAGGGAAGGTATTAGCACCCTTTCTATCCATGGTTATCCATGGGCTCTTAGTTACTTGCTTAGATCACTTGCTTTGCTTTTCAATTGTTTGAAATGGTGCTCTTCAATTGTTTGAAATGGTGCTTTGTGTGTGGTTTTGAAAGATGTTTGAAAAGAGGCCATCGTTGTGGCAACCTTTGTAATGATTCTTGTTTGAATGTATACAAAAGTGTTTTTCTCTTTTGAAAAGTTTTCAATGTTTGAAAGTAGGGTTTTGAAATTGTGTTGTGAAGTGTGTTTTGAAAATAGCAAGGATGTTTTTTGCAAGCTTTGATCAAGTAACTAAGAGTTGTCTACCCTATTTTACCCAAAGATCTTTCTTATGTTTTTAACCCCTTTAACAGTGTTGTTTCACCATTGTATTTGGTGAACAACCTTGTGTTAGGATGTTAAACGGGACAAGCGCGGGTCATCATATAGACCATGATAGCAATGGTGTCAAGTATTTTTGGCAATTTTTCTTGACAGACTTGATCATTTTGTTTAGGCAACTCAGATAGCGTCATCGAGGGACTATGATCTTTTGTTTTGCTTTTGTTTTGCCAAAGTACTTGACATGCATACCATGACCCATTTTTGAAGGAAACAATTGGATTGTAACCCTAGGGGTGCAAGTGTGCATTGTGTTTGTTTTTTTCATGCATTTTTGTCTTTGATTAGGTCAAGTTATTTGTTGATTTGATTTTTGCATACAAAACCCTAAGTCTAACCATGACATAATTGAAAGCTTAAAGGTGCGAGAATTTAAATTCTACACTATTACAACATGATATAGGGAGGGGGTACAAATTTGAATTGGGGATTATTTTGCAAGAAATTAAATCCTAAATTATTACAACCAAATTGAATGTGTAGGACATAATATTTAAATGTACAATAATTAAATAAAATACAATAAATAAATGTTAGATAAAGTGTATTATGCAAAAAAAAGTTTTTATGTATGTAAAAAGTATTTTTATGTGAAATGTAAATAAATAAAAAGTCAATTTTAATTATTTTTGTTTTTAAGGGGAAAAACCCTAATTTCCCAAATAAATAGTATTATTTATTATTTCTATACAATAATGTATCAATTTGTACAAAAAATAAAAGTATATTAAAAAAAGGTATTTTTAGTATAAAATATTAATAGAAATAAAAATGTATTATTTTTGTGTTTTTTGTTCTAATTATTTAATAAAATATATATATGCATATATATATATATATATATATATATATATATATATATATATATATATATATATATATATATATATATATATATATATATATATATATCGTATTAAATATATTAAGTGTATAAAAATAAAATAAATTATTTACAAAAATGTATATATTTCAAGAAAATATTTTCAAATATATATAAAAATAATAAATAAAAATAAAAGTGTTTTTTTTACATTGTTTTTTTAAATTTAAACAAAATGAATATAAAGTATTTAATGTATTAATACTAGAAATAATTAAAATAAATACCAAATAAATACAAAAATTTATGAAAATATTTTTTAAGTATTTTTCATGTTAGAAAATAAAATATCAAGGTCAGAAATAAAATAAAAAATGAAAAATGGTAAATATACAAGAAATGGGCCAGGGGGTGTGAAAATAAAAAAGGGTGTGAAAAGCAGGAAGTAGCCAGGCCCAACCCAGCTACTTCATGTTCTTCCTCTGTCAACACAAACACGCGCCTAGCTCAGTCAAACTTGTATCTCCTGATTCCTTGCTTTTTTTGACAAAACTCATTACATGAAACTTGTAGAGCATCAAACAACGAATCTAACCATATAAAAAACTTAAGCTAACTCTCAAAGACCAGAGAGAATTTCTCTGGCCCTAATTCTTAACCTAGTTTTTTCAGAAAGTTCATGAACAAAATTCTCCTAGCACGATTAATATAAATGAAAACTAAACACATGTATGGTTTCAGGGCTATGAATACAACATCTTTCATTCACAAACCTAAGTCTAACTATTCCTAAATAGAGAGATAGAAGTTCATGAAATACCTGTTTCAGTTGAGCTTGAGCTGGACAAGGCAGCAACTTCCAAGGGTGCTTGAGGTTCTTTTGAGCTTGCCTGATGTCCACTGAAGCTTTCCCAATGCTTGGCTTGTTTTGAAGTAGCCTGAATCGTGCTACAGAACTCAACCTGCAAAGCTTCCAAACAAAAATGGAAATGTGTGTTAATGGAGTTACAGTTGGAAATGGAGGTCTGGAATAGTTTAGGTGAGTTGAATGGAAGGTATTGGAACAAGTTTGAGGCAAAACGCACGAGGGAAAGTGGTTCTGCAGGGCTTGCCCTGTTTTGCAGAAAAATGGTGATTTTGTGTACAAGGAGGTTTTAGTGGTGAAGAGCTCGTGTTTATGACTAAAGGGTTGTGTGAAATGTTTGTGTAAGCTGACTATGGCTGGTTTTCAAGTTTGCAAGATTTGGACCAATTTCTTCTTTGTGAAGCAAGAATGTGTAACTACTCAATGCAGGCCTGTACCCTCTATCTTGTAAGATGCATACTTTGCCCTTGATACTTGCAATTTGTGGATTTGATCTTGCCTCAGAGATATGGCCCCATGCTTCAAAGATCTTGGTTTGACATAAAGTATAACTTTTCAAAAATGGAACTATGCCTTTTACCATTTAGGGATTAAACTTGTGTACAATACCCTATTGACCAAGACAATGCATTATCTAAATAGGTTTGCATTAAATAATGGAGTACAAAATGGTTTTGAGGCCTGTAATTGTGTACAAAGCTATCTTGGTCAGATTTGCAACTTGGTATGAACATGTATTGGCCATGGATCAAAGTGAGTTTTTGCCAACTTCAAGCATTCGATTCTCACTAACCACAAAGGAGTTTGAGGAGTTCTTGAACAATTTGGAAAGCTTGAAACATGTAATACAATCCATCTTTGGAATGCAACTTGAAACTCCAAGTAGAACTATGTGAAAAATGGTCAAGAAGATGGGTCAAAATCCTGCCTAAACTAGGGCAAAATTTCTCTAAGTTAAAAGTTTTAGGTACCCTTGTTCCAAAAATCATAACTTGAGATCAAAGCTTATTTTGAGAAAAATCTGTGAATCAAATTTGTAGACTTTATGATGGACTACAACTTTCATGTTGTAAGTTTTGTTTGAATCCATTTGCATCTTGGTGAAAAAATGGGACAAAGTTAGGAAAAAATAAGAAAATTTTATAACTTAGAAAATTAATTTCTAAGTTATGAAATTTTTCCATTTTAAACCCTAATTTTCATTTTTGGGTTTCTTGATGAAAAAGTATCATAATTTTACATGTCTTGATGAAAAATGACCCTTGGCACTTGATTTTGACCAAAAAGTCAAAGTTTGACTTTTCAGTATATAGTTAAATTTTGATCAGTTGACTAAAATATTCATCTGTCAATCCTATGCATTTGAGATCTTTTGAACTTGTTGAATGGGTCAAGACAATGTAATTGAGTCCTTGAGTCCATGGTTGAGCTTGATTTGCCATTGGCTAGGTCAAACAGTCAAAAATTGCCTTTGTACAGTCAAAACAGTAAAAATGACCATTTTGCCCTTTTGGTGATCTGATCAAATTTCTTGTGGAATTGTGATCCAAACTTGATCAAATGGTTCATATGAGTTCATAATGTTGATGTGGGTCAAATTTCATGAGGTTTGACTGTAGATTGGTCACAATTGACTTTTCCCCCAATATAATTGATTTCTAGGTCAACTGTCCAATTGACTGGGTAAAAAATTGAATCAAGGCTTGAAACTTGGCATGGACAAACTTATGAGTCCAACATGAAGTATTAAAGTCAATTTGGGCATTGAAGGTCCAAAAATCCATGTGCAAACTCAAACTCTAATTCAGGTCAACAGTGCAAGGAGGTGTCTTGAGCAGAGCAAACCCTAGCTTGATCTTGAGTTCCAAGAGCCTTGTGATGAGAAATGCTGATGAAATGAGATGGCACATTTTGGGGTACAACAATTACCCCTGTTCAATCTTCTTGAACCTGAAGAGTTAGATTGGCAAGTTTGCCTTTCGCGACTCGAAGGTAAAAGAGGATTGGACACTAGAGTGCCCGTAAATTTGCACTCGTCAAAATATGGCTGAGGAAATGGGCTTAAAGATGCCATTTAGAGATGGTGGAATCTTGTTGGAGATGGGCTTAAAGATGCCATCCAATAACGTTTGTTGAATTGAAATGTTGTAGGTCAGAAGAATGAGCGTCAAAATGGTATCCGTGTCTGGAATGCATTTAAACTATATCTGGAGACAGAGTCTGTATGAGCAAAAGAATGGCGTCCGTGTCTGGAGCGTATCTGAGCTGTAACTGTATTTGAGTTTTGAATGAATATCAGAATGACTGCCGTGTCTGGAGTGTATCTGTATTATATATGAATTTTGAATGGGCGACAGAGAAACATCTATGTATAGAGCATCTCTGGGCTGGGGATAAATTCCGAATGAGTGACAGAATGGCAGCCGTGTCTGGAGCGTATCTGGATTGTATCTGAAGTTGAGATCTGTATGAGTGGCAGAATGACTTCTGTGTCTGGAGTATATCTGAGAATAACTGGGATCTGAATAAGTGACAGAATGACTTCCGTGGCGACTGCACTGGGGAGAATCAAACTACTGGTGTAAAGGCCAGAATGGCATCCGTGTCTGGAGCATATCTGAACTTGAAGTTGATAGTTGAATCTGAATGAGAGATAAAATGGCCGCCGTGTCTGGAGCGTATCTAGTCTGTATCGGATTGCTGAAGTCTGAATGTGTAGTAGAGTGACCACCGTGTCTGGGGTGTATCTGTACTGTATTTTGACTTGAAATTCTGAATGAGTAATAGAATGACCGCCGTGTCTGGGGTGTATCCATACTGTATCTAAATAATTGTTAACAATAACCTTTTAATCTTATCCTGAAAAGGGTAAAATGTTAGCCAAAACACAAAGTTATGTTGCATGATATGTATGATACAATGAACTGTACTTCATCAATGTTTATGATTATATGAATGTGATGGATGTGCATGTAAGTTGAATAGCTGTCTTGCTGAGGAAAATAAATCCTTGATAACTGGAGATAATGAAATCTTTGACTGCTTTCGGGGAAAGTAAATCCTTGACCAATGCTGGGGATTCCAAAACTTTTTGAATATTGAAGATGAGAAATCCTTGCTGACCACTTGGGGATTAAAGATCTTTGATTGTTGAGAATGAGAAATCCTGGGACCACTGCTGGAGATTGAAAATCCTCGGCGATTTGTGGGGATTAACAAGGCCTTTGACGACTTCTGCAAGGAATGAGAATCCTTCATGACTTTCCTGGGATATAGGGAAAACTCTGAAAATCTCTACTGGGGAGTTAAAACCTAGGAGGCTTCTGCTTGGAGGAATGAGACCGAGAATCTTCGATCTTGCTGGGAGATAACTCTGTGGGGGAAATGTTCACTATTCTGGCTCCGTTGGGGATAGGATTTTCAGGGTTTTCGGGCTCCACTGGGGATATTGAAGCTTAACTCTGATGGGAATTTTGAAACTTAAATCAGCTGGGGAATCAAGTTTTAGAATGCACCGGCTTCGCTGAGGATCCTGAAGCTTAACTCCGCTGGGGAATAATACTCCAAATTTCTAGCTTTGTTGAGGATCTGAATGATGTATTGCGGGGGATTTCTTCTGAAATGGCACAAAGATATCTTCCTACACCTTCAACCTATCAGTAATTATCTTTTTTCAATTTCGTTTTATTTGTAAGCAGTGATTATATTCAAATGCATATGCCTATTTAACAAAACATTGGACGTTTTCAAATAAAAACATAAGTGTAAAAAGAAAAGAAAGGCAAGCAAATTTCTGCACTTTGAAGTATCTTTGTATTTAACTTTCGCGAGTATCTTTGTACAAAGGAGACACACATCCTAGTAAGAGAATGTTGTCGTAAAAATTGAAAATTTTTATACAAAAAAAAAGATGGCTATGTGTAACAATTCCATGGGATTCCCATTCTGCTATAGCCTTCACAACTCTGAGTATCTTGTCCATTCGCTGCTTCGTCCGCCGATGACTGGATTGATTAGAAGCTTGGAGCTTGTTGGTGAAGAGATTGTTCTTAAAGTGATCCGATGAGACATAGTCATACACTTTAATTCCCTAACTTTTGCCTGGACCGCCCTTTCGGGTTTTCGATCCACCGGGAAACCCCTTTTTGCCTAAGTCGCCCTTTCGGGTTTTCAACTTGCCGGGTGTATAGGTTTTTTTTATGTTTTATCCCTAATTTTTGCATGAACCGCCCTTTCGGGTTTTCGATTCACCGGGATTCCCATTTTTACCCAAGTCGCCCTTTCGGGTTTTCAACTTGCCGGGTCGTTTTATGCGTAGTATCTTTTGACTATGTCTGCATTCGCAGGGTGCAGCAAGTCGTCGCCGTCCATGGTGGTAAGAATCATTGCCCCATCAAAAAGGATGCTCTTGATCACAAATGGTCCTTCGTAAGTAGGAGTCCACTTGCCCCTGGGATCACTTTGCGGTAAGATGATCCGCTTGATTACAAGATCCCCGAATTGATATACCTGACGTCTGACTTTCTTGTTGAAAGCCTTGATCATCCGTTTTTGATACGTCTGACCATGAAAAACAACAGTAAGTCACTTCTCGTCGATCAGATTAAGTCGGTCAATTCGGGTCTGAATCCAATCGTCTTCACTCAAACCAGCGTCCTTCATAATCCTTAAGGAAGGAATCTGAACTTCCATGGGTAGAACAACTTCCATGCCATACACCAAAGAAAATGGGGTTGCCCCTGTTGAAGTACGTGCCGTGGTACGATATCCATGCAGAGCAAACGGTAACATCTCATGCCAGTCCTTGTAGGTGACTGCCATCTTTTAAACGATCTTCTTGATATTTTTGTTCGCGGCTTCAACAACACCATTCATCTCCGGCCGATAGGGAGATGAATTATGATGATAAATCTTGAACTGCTCGCATAGGGAGGTGATCATAGTGTTGTTCAAATTTGTACCGTTGTCTGTGATGATCCTGTCGGGGACACCATACCGGCATATGAGGTTCTTCTTGATGAAGCGGGCAACCACATTCTTTGTAACAGAGGCAAAGGAAGCTGCTTCGACCCACTTGGTGAAATAATCAATAGCGACCAAGATGAAGCGATGTCCATTGGATGCCGTAGGCTTGATCTCTCCAATCACGTCAATGCCCCACATTGCGAATGGCCAAGGAGCTGTCAGAACGTTGAGAGGAACAGGAGGAATATGTACCTTGTCGGCGTAGACTTGGAACTTGTGGCAAGTACGGGAATGTTGATGACAATCAGCTTCTATGGTAGACCAGTAGTAGCATGCCCTTAGAATCTTCTTAGCCATCGTATGTCCGCTCAAGTGGGTGCCAAATGTGCCACTATGTATTTCAGTCATGATCAACTCTGCTTCAGCTTTGTCCACACAATGAAGTAGAACACAATCATGGCTGCGCTTGTAAAGGATGCCATTGCTTAGGAAGAACTTGGCAGCAAATCTCCTTAAGAACTTTTTGTCATTGACAGAAGCTCCTTCAGGGTATTCTCTAGTCTGGAGATACCTTTTGATTTCATGAAACCATGGTTGTTCCACTACTTCTTCGGTATTAATCTCATGACAGTGCGCTGGTTCGTCCATTCGCTCGATGGTAATTTGGGGAGCCTCGTTATCCCAGTTGAGTTTAAACATGGAAGACATTGTAGCCATAGCATCCGCTAACTGATTCTCTTCTCGTGGGAAGTGCTCGAAAGTAATCTGCTCGAAATGAGGCAAAAACGTCAAGACATGTTCCTTGTATGGGATAAGATTAGGATGTTTAGTGTCCCACTCTCCTTTGACTTGACTGATAACCAAAGCCGAGTCCCCAAATACGATCAAAGATTTGATTCCCAAGTCTATAGCAGCCTTGAGACCAAAGATGCAAGCTTCATATTCAGCCATGTTGTTGGTACAACTGAAGCAAAGTCGGGCAGTGAAGGGTGTATGGCAACCTTTCGGAGAAATGAGTATCGCGCTGATACCGTTGCCAAGTGCATTTGAAGCACCATCAAAGTACAGGGTCCATCGGGATCCTTGTTTAGGTCCGTCATACGGTCCGTTACCTTCAATGTTGTCCAATGTCATGATGTCCTCATCAGGGAAGTCGAATCTCATAGATTGGTAATCTTCGACGGCTTGATGAGATAGATGGTCAGCTAATACACTCCCTTTTATAGCTTTTTGGGTAGTATACTGGATATCATACTCAGTCAGGATCATTTTCCATCTAGCGATTCTTCCAGATAAAGCAGGCTTCTCGAAGATATACTTGATTGGATCCATCTTGGAAATCAGCAAAGTGGTATGAGTCAACATATACTGCCTTAGCCGGCGAGCACCCCATACCAAAGCGCAACAAGTTTTATCGAGCAGTGAGTAGCGAGTCTCACAGTCGGTAAACTTTTTGCTAAGGTAATAAATGGCATGCTCTTTTCGGCCAGACTCGTCATGTTGGCCCAATACGCACCCCATTGAGTTATCCAAAACAGTCAGATACATGATTAACGACCTTCCTTCGACGGGTGGCATCAAAATAGAAGGTTCTAGTAAATACTCCTTGATCTTATCAAAAGCAACTTGACAATCATTGTTCCATTCAAGCACTTGATCTTTCTTCAACAGCTTGAAAAATGGCTCACAGGTAGATGTCAGTGAGAGATGAACCTGGCGATATAGTTTAAGCGTCCCAAGAATCCTCTAACCCCCTTTTCAGTGCGGGGGGCAGGAATTTCTTGTATAGCCTTTACTTTAGCTGGATCGACCTCAATGCCTTTGTTGCTGACAATAAATCCCAAAAGTTTACCAGACCTGACCCCAAAAGTGCACTTGCTTGGGTTCAGTCTGAGCTTATACTCCTTCAACCTGGCAAACAGCTTTTGCAAATGATCAAGGTGTTCTTCCTCTGTCTGTGATCGAGCTATCATGTCGTCTACGTAAACTTCTATCTCATGATGTATCATATCATGAAACAAAGCTACCATGGCGCGTTGATAGGTTGCCCCTGCATTCTTCAGGCCGAATGGCATCACTTTGTAGCAGAAGGTACCCCATTGCGTGACAAAAGTAGTTTTCTCCATGTCCTCGGGGGTCATTTTGATCTGGTTGTATCCCGAGAATCCATCCATGAAGGAAAATACCTTGTGTTGAGATGTGTTGTCAACCAAGATGTCGATATGTGGCAGTGGAAAATCGTCTTTAGGGCTAGCCCTGTTTAAATCCCGATATTCCACACACATTCTGACTTTGCCGTCCTTCTTAGGCACGGGCACAATGTTAGCTACCCATTGTGGGTAGGAAGTAACAACCAGAAAGCCAGCGTTGAATTGCTTCATTACCTCAGCTTTAATCTTCTCAAACATGTCGGGCCTCATTCAGCAGACCTTTTGCTTAATCGGTGGACAGTCTTCTCTTGTAGGGAGACGATGAACCACGATATCTGTGTCTAATCCCGACATGTCTTCATAAGACCAGGCGAAGATTTCAACATACTCGTTCAACAACTGTACTAAGCGCCCTTTGACACTTGGTTCCAGGTTGGCACCCACTTTTACCTCTTTCTTGTCTTCCTCCGTCCCCAAGTTGATGGTTTCTAGCAACTCTTCATGAGGCAGAATAGCCATCTCTTCTTGTTGCAAAAGTCTAGCTAACTCTCCCGGCACTTCACAGTCTTCGTCAACTTCGTACTCAGCATGATTGACCAAATCTTCAGAGTCATCGAAGGCTAAAGCAGAATAGTCACCCATGGAATCCGGAGTGGATGGGTACCTGCATTTGTGAGTGTGGGTGTGTGTAAGGGATAACCATCCTTAAACAAACAAAATGGAAAAGGAAAGAAAATGAACACAGCAGTTTATAGATGAAAAACGTCCAATGATTCATTAAAACATGGCATATGATAATGAAGAAGATAAAGCCCTTACAAATGGACCTACATGCCCCGGGCAAGGCATGAGGTGAAAATAGTGTGCAAATTGTTTAGTTATTATAGACCACAAAATGGGAAATTGTTCAAAGATAAAATTACTGGTTGATAAAGGTGATGGGAATAAAATCCTTTGCTTCCCAGTTGCTTAAACCCCCTTCGACGGTCGGAAAGATCCAATCTTCAAAGTGGCTCTCCTCATCTTCATCTTCTACAACATTGATTCCGTGGTGAGTGATCTTGACGGGTGGTCTTCCAACCTTGGAGCGACGCATAGCCTTTTGTCCTGCAGCAGTAAACCCTAACCCAAATTTGTCCGTCTTATGGGAAAAATCAGGCAATTTTCCCCATACTGTACTCTTCCCCTCTTTAATTATAGCCTCTGCGTCCTTGAGAGATGCCATCCTAGATACATGCTTGGGAACGATAGACACCTCAACCATTGTCTTCACAACTGCTACCTCAGGAGAATTTTCCTCAAAATGTTGGAAAGGCATTTTGATGAACTCGCCATCCAACTCCACATAATGAAAGGAATTGAGATGACTTATCATGTACTCTTCCTTGCCGTGCACTGTTATAATCTTACCCTTAACAGGATATCTCAGCATTTGGTGCAAAGAGGAGGTAACTACCCCGACATAATGGATCCACGGTCTTCCTAACAAACAAGAATATGACGGACGAATGTCCATCACATAAAAGGTGGAGTTGAAAACTTTTGTGCCTACTTTGATAGGAATGTCGACCTCTCCATGAACCATTCTTTTGGACCCATCAAAGGCCCTAATAACGTTGTTACTAGGTTTGAGAGTCAATCCTTCGCAGTCCAAACGGTCTAAGGCTTTCTTTGGCAGTACATTCAAGGAAGAACCAGTATCAACTAAGACATGGGAGAGGGTGGTTCCCCTGCATTCAACTGAGACATGTAGCGCATCGTTGTGTTTCCTTCCTTTGGGAGTCAAGTCAGCATCGGAAAAGCTAAGGCCATTATCAGCAGTAAGACTGGCCACACACTCCTGAAACTGGTCAGCCGAAGTCTCTTGGGGTACATGTGTCGCCTTCAAGAATTTGATCAGGGCCTTAGCATGGGCCTCAGAGCAGAGTAGAAGAGCCAACATTGAAATTTTAGAAGGGGTCTGCCCTAGCTGTTCCACAACTTTGTAGTCACTTTTTCTGATTATTTTCAAGATTTCATCCATTTCTTTCTGGGTGGTTTTGGGGATAACCACAACATGAGCCTTCGTCCTGACAGGAACTTCTAGTATCCCCTTACCCTTATTGGTAGTATCAATGGATGGTCTCACTTCAGGAGTATCCAATTCTTCAATCATCGGGCCTTGCACAAATGGCCTAATAGGTACGGAAGCTTTCGAAGGTCCGAAAACTGCTCGAGGGGGAGCAATCTCCGGAGAAAAAATTCGGCCGCTGCAGGTTATCTTGCTTGTACCCATAATGTTCCCTATATTAGGGTTTTCTTCTTCAGAATTCTCTTGGACTGCTTCAATTTGTTTGATACCATGATAGAAGATTTCTCCTCCATAGTTTCGTGGTATCGTTTTGCTGGATTGGTATGGGACATGTCCCGGCATGGTGATCTTTAAAGGTACACATTTAGGGTTGGGCGTAATCCTGACAGGCCTTTTGCAAGCCTTGAGAGGATTGTCGGAAATGGTTATGATTGCAATATCGTTGGTTGATGTAGCAAAAGTAGCAGGAGTAGTGAAGGTATCAACATGGGTTTTCTGGAAAAGTATCTCTTAGGTATCCATCAGGCGTTGAACACCTGATTTTAACACTGGGCAGTCAGCTCGTATGTTCAAACAAAAGTAACAGTCCTTCCCACAGCCTGGGAATATCCCGGCTCTCATCAACTTCTCTTTAATCACTAACAACAGAGTCAAAAGATTGGCAACATCAGTAACATGGAGGTCCTCTATAACGGCATGAACATTATGGCCGTGCTTGGGCATCAGAGCAGATATCACATTGGGCTTCTCAGGAGCATCAAATTCTACTTCTTTGGCATCAATCAAGTCCTGGATTTTGTACTTAAGCGCCAAGCAACTATTGGTATCATTCCCAACACTGTCAGAGTGGTAAGCACACTTGGCATTGGAGTGGTAGGATGGAGAGGAGGTGTTAGGGTTCTTTGGCGCTTCCTTCAAACTGACAAGGTTCAGCTTCAATAAATGGGGGAGTACTTGCGCTGGAGTCATGTTGATTCGGGTGAACTGCCGTTGTGGCCTTTCTACCCGTTGTTGATTAGGTCTCGACTGATTGTTACGAGGTTGATAATTTGAAGAGTTTTGAATCATCACAGCCCCTACAGTTGGCCGGCGCTCAGTTCTTCCCTGACCCTTCTGAGAATACACAGCAGAGGCTTCCTTCTTAGCGGGGAAGGCTTTCTTAACAGCAGTGGATGAGGAAGTATCCTTCTGAATCTTGCCACTTTTAATACCGGCCTCGACCCTTTCGCCGGTCAAAATTAGTTCAGTAAATCCCGCGGAAGAACTCCCGATTAGATGATTGAAAAAGGGGCCAGAAAGGGTCCCCAGAAACATGTCAACTAACTCCCTATTTGACAAAGGTGGCTGCACCCTTCCAGCCAGATCACGCCACTTCTGGGCGTACTCCTTAAACCCTTCATTGGAAGCCATTCCCATACTTTGTAGCTGAGTACGAGTGGGCGCCAAATCAGCGTTGTACTGATATTGACGATAAAAAGCGGCAGCTAAGTCTTCCCAATTATGAACCTCTGATCTCTCGAGTTGATAGAACCAGTCCAACTGCGTGCCCGACAAGCTGTCTTGAAAAAAGTGTACCCAAAGGTCTTTATTAGATGAGTGGGGTTGGATCTTCCTGACATACGACCTCAGGTGCATCTTTGGGCAAGACAGACCGTCCTACTTAGAAAATGTCGGTACCTTGAACTTGGGAGGGATAACGATCCCAACTACCAACCCTAGTTCTTCAAAATCCAAACCATCGACCCTCTGCAACTCCATGGCTGCCAATCTATCCTCAAGGTTCTTATATTTATCATCTGCTGGAGGATATTGTTGTTCGAAGTAGTCTTCGTCTTTGTGATCGGTGGGAATGAGAACTGACTGTTTTTTAATGCTGGTTCACGTTTGCGTTTGTTTTTGCAAAGTGTCGCGGTAAGCAAGAGTCGCCACCGTCTTTTATTTTATCCAACAAGGGAAAGGACAAAAGCACAGAAAAATTCCTTTTCGAGATTTGTTTCTCGGGTTCGGGAGGTAGATTATAGAAAGGGGAGGTGTTAGCACCCTTTCTATCCGTGGTTATCCACGGGCTCTTAGGTACTTGCTCACTGTGTTTCTAAAAGGTTTGCTTTTCTTTGTGATTGTGGGTTTTGAAAAGTTTTGTTTTTGAAGGAAGTGTAAGTGTGAAAAGTTTTTGTTTTGTTTTTAAAAGGAGCAAGTACTTAAGAACCTCTACCTACTCAAAAAGGAATTTAATTGTACAAATGTCCTTTAGACAGTGCTATCCCACTATGGAGAAGTAGGTAGCACCGTCGTTGGAGTTTTCGGGTCAATTCGATTTAAGGGACGAGTGGTCACTAAAGCAATGTTAAGACGCTTTAGTGGTAATCCTAATGTCTTAGATCATTTTTATCGAGGCAACCATTTTGAGGCAACTTATGATCTTGGGACAAAAAGGACGACCTCTAAAACATCCTATACTTAATGACCACATTTGAGGCAACCAAATGAGGTGTACCCTAGGAGTGGCATGTGCAAGTGTATTGTTTTTTCCAGTTATATTATCTTTGTATTTTTAGGTGTTCTACCATTTGTTTTTAGATCTTGTCATACAATCCTAGTTAGCATACATCTAAGCAGTTAATATATATACAAGAATTTAAAGTGCGGAAATTGTAAATCCTACGCTATTACAAGACTTCGGGGAGAGGGGTTATTTACATGTCCAAAAATTGGGGAAATAAAAGCAGTAAAAAAAAGGTCTTAGCTTAAGCTATTACATCCCAGTAAGCAGTTACAATAAAATAAATGCGCGTGAATCTAAGAAAAATCCTAAGAATAAAAACTCTTTTTTTGTTGTTTTTTTTTGGGAAAATGCTAAATGTTCAGTTAAGTCAAATTTAATTAATTAAAACAATGGATTAAAATTAACTCTAAAGCATACCTAATATTTTTTGCATTTTTTGTTTATGAAAAAGATTGAATTTAAATAAATCCTAAGTCTACTGATTTTAAAATTGAAGAAAATAAGTTAAAATGATTAACTAAATTAAATCCTAATTCTAAGTTATTTATTTTTATGATTTTTTTATGTTGATTAGAAAAAAAAACAAACTAAAAGAAATAAACAAAAAACAAAGTAAACAAAGTACAAATGGGCCAGGCAGCAAAACAAGAAAAATAATAATCCTGGAGGTCTGGGTCGAAAGAGGTGCAGGCTGTCTTTCGACCCAGTGAAGAGTCTTGATCGAAGGTGCATGAGGGGCTGCACTCTGAAGGTGTTCGATCTGGGTATGTCATCCTTCGATCTGGAAGTCCTGGGTCCAGTTCAAAGCTAAGCTGCTGAGCTTCGAAACTCTGAATAGGATCCTGAATATATATTTCCTGCAAAAAACGAAACACATATTAAAGGTCCAGGGGGGATTTTACCCCATGGTTCGAATCTCCCCCTTATTCGTACCTGCTGAATCTGGGTCTGGGTTTGTTTTATCCTGGGATTCGAAGGAGAAACTCAGATTGTTCCCAAGCAATGGCACAATCTCAACTCTGCGCTGTAGCTTATATGTAGCACATTAAATCATTCACAAACAACAGTAATAATATGAATATGCAATCAAAATGAATTTAAAAATGAGTTTGAGATTAGATTTTTCTTTTACCAAACAGAAGTGCTTCGATCTGTAGTTCTGAGGGTGGAGGTGTTCGATGGGTGGCAGCTTTGGCTTGGAAAATTCTGGGCAGCGTCTCTCCAAGTTCTCTATTTTTCTGTATATTTTCCTTTAATTTTCATGTGTCTTTTGCAACATTTGTGATTTCTTTATATAGAGGGGGTGGAGGGGACAGGAAGACAAAGGTTTAAATGACCTTGATTATGTGTTTTGACAGCCATGAAGGAGGATTTGTAACGTTAATTATGTGTTTGAAAGCCATGAAGGAGAGTTTGTAACGTTGGCTAAACACATGGGATCCTGTCCTTTTTTGAATTTTGAATGACATGCAACTGGCCTTCGAATGCTCTCTTTCGAATGGGCTGATGGTCTCCTTCGAATGCTCCCTTTCGAATGGGTTGATGGCCCCCTTCGAATTCTCTTCGAAAGCTTCTTCGAATGGACCCTTTTGGAATTCCAATCGAAGTACTTGTCCATAATGCCAATCGAAATACTCATTCAGAATGTCAATCGAAGGGTCTTTCAGAATGCCAATCGAAGTGCTCCTTCAGAATGTCAATCGAAGGGTCTTTCAGAATGCAAATCGAAGTGCTCCTTCAGAATGCCAATCGATATGCTCCTTCAGAATGCCAATCGAAGGGTCTTTCAGAATGCCAATCGAAGTGCTCCTTCAGAATGCCAATCGAAATTCTCCTTCAGAATGCCAATCGAAGGGTCTTTCAGAATGCCAATCGAAATGTACTTAAAGCACCACTCAAAAATTTTCCTTTTCCTTAGGCAAGAGTTTGTGATCAACCATGCAGGGGGAAGACTTTAGAAAACATGAGAGGGCAAATTTTGGGGTACAACAGTTGCCCCTGTTCAATCTTCTTAAACCTGAGCATGTAGATTGGCTTGCGTGCCTTTCGTGATCCGAAGGTGGAAGATGATTGAACACTAGAGTGCCCAGAAATTTGCACTCGCATGGTGAAGTATCAGCATTGTGATGTCAGGAATGGGCTTACAGATGCCATTTGGAGATTGTTGGTAGGAGGATGGGCTTATAGATGCCATCTGAAGGAGTGTCGATCGCATAAGAGATTCCTTAGCGAGAACTTGCATACCTGTTGTTGTAGAAGATTCCACTAGGGAAGTCTAACTTTGTTTGAGATTTAGGAATTGACTCGCGCTCACCGAGAGTATACCATTGAAGTTATAGAACTTGTCCTGTCTGGTTCCAAGTATTAATCGCTGACCTGAGAAAGAAAGATAGTTTTCTTGGCTTGTTATAGGTATTAACCTTCAATCTCCTCATGTAGATGATTTTTCTGGCTTGTTACATGTATTAAACTTGGACTTGAGAAGGTTTTGGAATAACTTCAACTGGATCGGCATCAGAAAAATCTTTAGGAATCGATTTAACTGAACCAGAGGAGGTCTTGAAATAACTTCAACTGGATCGACATCAGAAAAATCTTTAGGAATCGGTTTAACTGAACCAGAGGAGGTCTTGGAATAACTTCAACTGGATCGACATCAGGAAAATATTTAGGAATCGATTTATCTGAACCAGAGGAGGTCTTGGAATAACTTCAACTGGATCAGCATCAGAAAAATCTTTAGGAATCGATTTAACTGAACCAGAGGAGGTCTTGGAATAACTTTAACTAGATCGGCATCAAAAAAATCTTTAGGAATCGATTTAACTGAACCAGAGGAGGTCTTGAAATAACTTCAACTGGATCGGTATCAGAAAAATCTTTAGGAATCGATTTAACTGAACCATAGGAGGTCTTGAAATAACTTCAACTGGATCAGCATCAGAAAATTTTTTAGGAATCGATTTAACTGAACCAGAGGAGGTCTTGGACATAGCTGAGAACTTAACTGGATCTTTCCTGAAAGGTAAAAGGTCATTCATATGCAATGCATGATATGGATCAAGCAATGATGTTCTCAACATAAATGAGATTGTATGGTATGATGCGTATATGAATGTATCATGATGTATGGAAATGTGATGTTTTAGCTGGGGAAAATAAATCCCGGAGCTGCTGGAGAATAGAGTTGAGTTCTTCGTTTCCGCTGGGGATGGTGAACAAAGATGATCATGAGAATAAACCTGCAGGAGAGAAGAACTCCGTTGGGGAATAAACTTGATGAATAGATTACTCCGAGGGGAAATACTCTGTGGGGGCAGAGATACTTTGCTGAGATTTTAACGATAAACTTCGCTGGGGATTCCGTTGATAAGCTCTGTTGGGGATTCTAATGATGAACTCCGCTGGGGATGATCTTTCAGTTGCAACTTGCTGAGGATAACCCAGTTAGACTCTTGTGAGGATAACCTTCTGAATTTGGCTGGGGAGATACATTTGTATTCTACAAGGGACAAGCTTCCAGAATCTACTGGGTAAGATGATTCAAATCTGGCGGGGAAGCCTTTTTAGACTGCGCTGGGGAAATGGCTCCACTGGGGGTATCTTGTATTCCTCCGGGAAAAATTCTTATACTCTGTTGAGGAATATTAAGACTGCCGGGGATGCTCTTATGTTTGCTGGGGAATATCTTTATACTCCGCTGGGGAAAATCTTTATACTCCGCTGGGGAAAATCTTTATACTCCTCCGGGGAAAGTCTTTATACTCCGCTGGGGAAAATTAAGATCTTCTGGGGATACTCGACCTTTTCAGGGCTGATGGTAGACCAACTCTACTTGGGGAGAGTATTGCCGACTCGTCCGTAGTTGCAAGTTTTAGCTGAGAGAGCTAACATTACTGTCTTATACTACAGGGAGTGAAGGTATGTCAGCCATATTCTTCAGCTGAATATATACCTTGGTACCTGGTGGACATAGCAACTAGACCGCTCAGACAATTCTTATTGTCCCTACTTCTGATATCACCCGTAATTTGTCTTTTGTTTCGTATGTAAATATTTATGAGCATCAATTAATGTAAAATGCATATATCAAAAATGAACATTGGACGTTCTTTGCAAAACAAAACAGATAAAGGAAAAACAATTTGAATTTTGTTTGAAAATGAATTTGTATTGACTTTGAAGTTTGGCCTGTAAATAGGCGTTCTGTACAAGAGGCTGACGTCCTAGTAAGAGAATACCGCCGAAAAAATAGAATTTATACAATTTGTGGAAAAAAATAGCTATGTGAATAATCCAACTGGGTTCCAGCCCTGCTATTGCCTTTATATCTTCAAGCATCTCATCACTTTGCTACTTAGTTGAAGATGAATCTGATTGGATGGTGTCGTCCGAGCCTGATAGTTGATACCGAAGTCCGGATGCGAGGTGATCCAATGAGACATAGTGTTACGCTTTAATCCCTAACTTTTGCCTGGACCGCCCTTTCGGGTTTTCAGTCCACCGGGATACCCATTTTTGCCCAAGCCGCCTTTTCAGGTTTTCAACTTGCCGGGTGTACATATTTTTTTATTTTCATCCCTTATTTTTTCCCGAACCCTTTTGGTTCGCCGGGAAGCCCTTATTTTTGCCTAGGCCAGTCAACCTAGCGGGTCTTTGATTATGCGTAGTATCTTTTTACTATGTCTGCATTGACGGGGTGAGGAAGGTCGTCACCATCCATGGTGGTTAGAATCATCGGTCCTCCTGAGAATATGTTTTTAACCACAAATGGCCCTTCGTAAGTAGGGGTCCATTTGCCCCTGGGATCACCTTGAGGTAAAATAATGCACTTGATTACCAGGTCCCCAACTTGATACTCTTGTCGTCTGACTTTCTTGTTAAATGCCTTGATCATTCGTTTTTGGTACGTCTGATCGTGACAAATAGCAGTAAGTCTCTTTTCGTTGATTAGATTAAATTGATCAAGTCGGGTTTGGATCCAGTCATCTTCGCTCAAACCTGCATCCTTCATGATCCGAAGAGAGGGTATCTGAACTTCAATGGGCAAGACTGCCTCCATGCCATAAACCAAGGAATAGGGTGTTGCCCCTGTTGACGTCCGTGCTGAGGTACGGTACCCATGAAGAGCAAATGGTAACATCTCGTGCCAGTCTTTGTATGTCACTGTCATCTTCTGCACAATCTTCTTAATGTTCTTATTAGCTGCTTCTACAGCCCCATTCATCTTCGGCCGGTAGGGAGAAGAGTTATGATGCTGTATCTTGAATTGCTCGCAGAGCTCAGTGATCATCTTGTTGTTAAGATTGGTACCATTGTCCGTAATGATCCTCTCTCGTACACCGTATCGACAGATCAGGTTGTGCCAAATGAACCGTGCCACGACGTTCTTGGTTACGGTAGCAAAGGAAGCTGCTTCAACCCACTTTGTAAAGTAATCAATTGCTACCAGGATGAAACGATGCCCGTTGGATGTCGTAGGTCTGATCTCGCCGATCATATCAATGCCCCACATTGCAAAAGGCCAAGGTGCTGTCAAAACATTCATAGGAACTGGAGGAATATGCACCTTATCAGCATAGACCTGGCACTTGTGACATGTCCGAGAATGCTGATAACAGTCGGCTTCCATTGTGGACCAGTAATATCCTTCCCGAAGGATTTTCTTTGCCATGGTATGCCCACTGGAATGAGTTCCGAAAGTACCTTCATGCAGCTCTGCCATGATCCTTTCTGCTTCAATTTTATCCATGCAACACAGTAAAGTTGAATCATGGTTACGTTTGTAAAGAATGCCGTTGCTGATGAAGAACTTTGCCGCGAACCTTCTCAGAAACTTCTGGTCGTTAATAGATGCACCCTCGGGGTATTCTTGAGCTTCAAGGTACCTCTTCACTTCATGATACCAAGGTTTTTCTGTTACCTCTTCAGTCTCAAGATCACAGCAATGTGCAGGTTCATCCAATTTCCATATAATGATCCGGGGAGCCTCATTGTCCCACTTGACTTTGAACATAGAAGACATCGTAGCTAGCGCGTCCGCCAACTGATTCTCCTCTCTTGGGAAGTGTTTAAAGGTTATCTCCTCGAAATGGGGAAGCAACGTCAATACATACTCCTTGTAAGGAATAAGATTTGGGTGTTTCGTATCCCACTCTCCTTTGATTTGACTGATCACGAGGGCGGAATCTCCGAAGACACTTAGAAACTTAATCCTTAGGTCAATTGCAGCTCGAAGACCCATAATGCATGCTTCATACTCCGCCATGTTGTTGGTGCAGTTAAAACATAGTCGGGCGGTAAATGGAGTATAATAGCCTTTAGGAGATATGATCACAGCGCCAATGCCATTACCCAAAGCGTTTGAAGCTCCATCAAAGTGCATAGACCATCGGGATCCTTCCTCAGGTCCTTCATCCGGTCCATGTGTTTCACAATCAGTTATGAACATGATATTCTCGTCTGGAAATTCAAAGTTCATAGACTGGTAATCATCCACTGCCTGATGTGCCAAATGGTCTTCCAATACACTTCCCTTGATTTCTTTTTGAGTCGTGTACTGGATGTCATATTCAGTCAAGATCATCTGCCATCTTGCTATTCTTCTGGACAAGGCAGGCTTTTCGAAGATATACTTGATTGGATCCATCTTTGAAATCAACAGAGTAGTGTGAGTCAACATATACTGTCTCAGCCGGCGAGCAACCCATGCCAAAGCGCAACAAGTTTTCTCGAGCAGTGAGTATCGGGTCTCACATTCGGTAAACTTTTTGCTAAGGTAATAAATAACATGCTCTTTTTGGCTAGACTCGTCCTGTTGCCCCAACACACACCCTATTGAGTTGTCAAGTACTGTCAAGTATAAGATTAGAGGTCTCCCTTCCGCTGGTGGCATGAGAATAGGTGGCTCCTGAATGTACTCTTTGATTCTTTCGAAAGCAGCCTGACATTCGTCGTCCAACGTACCACTTGATCTTTCTTCAGCAGTTTGAAGATTGGCTCATAAGTAGCAGTTAGGTGCGAGATGAATCGGGCAATGTAGTTCAGACGTCCTAGAAAGCCTCTGACTTCTTTCTCTGTCTTGGGAGCTGGCATCTCTTGTATGACTTTCACTTTGGCAGGGTCCACTTGAATACCTTTGTCGCTCACGACGAAACCTATCAATTTGCCAGACCTCACCCCGAAGGTGCATTTGTTTGGGTTCAATCTCAGCTTGTATAACTTCAACCTGTCAAACAGTTTCTCTAGATGGTCAAGGTGTTCCTCCTCAGTTTGGGACCTCACAATCATATCATCGACGTATACTTCAATCTCATGATGGATCGTGTCATGAAATAAAGCAACCATGGCACGCTGATATGTTGCCCCAACATTATTCAACCCAAAAGGCATGACCTTGTAACAAAAGGTACCCCACTGAGTAACAAAAGTGGTCTTCTCCATGTCTTCGGGAGCCATCTTTATCTGATTATAACCAGAGAAACCGTCCATAAAGGAGAAGACCTTGTGCTGAGCAGTATTGTCAACCAGAACGTCGATGCGAGGTAGAGGGAAGTCATCCTTAGGGCTTGCCCTGTTCAAATCCCTGTAGTCAACACACATTCGGACCTTACCATCCTTCTTTGGTACCGGAACCACATTGGCAACCCACTGAGGGTAAGAAGTTACTTCCAGAAAACCGACGTCAAACTGTTTCATAACTTCGGCCTTGATCTTCTCAGACATCTCTGGACGCATACGGTGAACCTTCTGTTTTACGGGAGGGCAGTGTTCCTTGGTAGGCAGGCGATGAACCACAATGTCAGTATCCAACCCAGGCATATCTTTGTAAGACCAGGCAAAGATTTCCACGTAGTCATGCAACATCTGAATCAACCGTTGTTTCACACTAAGCTCCAGATTTGCACCGATCTTGACTTCCTTCTTCTCTGTCTCAGTACCCAGATTCACTGTTTCCACTGGCTCTTCATGTGGCTGAATGGCCCTCTCTTCCTGGAGTAGTAGTCTTGCAAGTTCATCAGGCACTTCGCAATCATCTTCACCTTCGTCTTCGGCTAAGTTGATCAGATTTTCGAAGTCATAATTGGCAGTAGCAGAGTCGTTACCAGTGAGATCCAGAGTGGATTGAGACCTGTATATGTGAGTGTGTGTAAAATAGCTGTTTTGCAATATATAATAAAGAAATACAAGGAGCGCAATATTTGAAATGCAAAAACGTCCAATGATTTTATTAATGATATATGAAAATGGCATACAAAAGCCCTCACAAATGAAGCCACGGTGCCCCGGGTAAGACATCGGGCCATAAAGTTTCAAAACATTGTCTGTTACAAATTTAAAACAAAAAGCTTCATTACTGAGTGATAACTGAAACGGGCATAGAATCGTTTGCTGTCCAGTTGCTTAATCCACCGCAGATCATAGGGTAGATCCAACTGTCGATATCAAACTCTTCATCATCATCATCATCCCTAATAGCATTTACCCCATGTTTGGGCATGGGAGCAATCACAACATTAGGCCTCTCGGGCGCCTGAAACTCAATCTCCTTTGCATCAATTAAGTCTTGCACCTTATTCTTTAGACTCCAACAATCATCTGTATTATGCCCTGGGCTATCAGAGTGAAAGGCGCAGCGAGCATTAGGGTTGTACTTCGGTGATGCAGTATTTTGATTCTTTGGAGCTTCTCTTAGAGTCACCAGATTAGTCTTCAGCAACTGTGGCAACATCTGAGACAAAGTCATGCTGAGACGAGTAAATTGCCTTCGAGGTCTCTCGTCCCTTTGTTGGTTATGATGCTGAGGAGCACAAGCAGGTTTTGAGATAACAACCACATTGACAGCTTGGCGGTGTTCAGGTCTGCTTTGTCTTCTTGAACTGTAGACAGCACTGGACTCTTTCTTAAACGGTCTCTTCTCGGTGCTCGATGAGGCACCCTTCTGTATCTTCCCAGCCTTAATTCCAGCTTCAATCCTCTCACCAGTCAAGATAAGGTCTGTAAACCCGGCTGAAGAGCTTCCAATCAAATGGTTAAAGAATGGACCGGACAGGGTCCCCAAAAACATATCAACAAGTTCACGATCAGCTAAAGGTGGTTGCACCCTTCCGGCAAGGTCTCTCCATTTTTGAGCATACTCTTTAAATCCTTCGCCCGTCCCTATTGACATACCTTGGAGTTGGGTACGCGTAGGAGCGAGGTCGGAATTATACTAATAATGCTTAAAGAATGCAGGAGCCAAATCCTCCCAGCTGCGGATACTGGCTCCGTCCAACTGATAGAACCACTCAAGCTGAGTCCCTGAGAGACTGTCTTGAAAGAAATGGATCCATAAGTTCTTATCAGTAGTGTATGGTTGGATCTTCCTCACATATGACCGAAGGTGCAACTTTGGACAGGAAGCTCCGTCATACTTGGCAAAGGCAGGTGCTTTGAACTTATGGGGAATCACCACCCCAGATGATAAACCCAAATCTCCGAAGTCCAGACCGGGCACCTTCTGTACTTCCATAGCGTTCAAACGGTCTTCCAGCTGTTTGTACTTATCCTCAGCAGGAGGATACTGTTCTTCATCATAGTCTGTCTCGTTGTCGGAGACCATATGGCTAGGAGCCCTCCTTTCTTGTGGACTGTCTTTCTCTCCAGACGGGGTGGCCAAATCAATTTCATTCTGCAGCCCGTTTCCAAACCTGCGTCCAGTATTGAACAGGACAGTCCTCTTCTTCTTCTTCTTCTTCTTCTTCTTCTTCTTCTTCTTCTCTTTTAGAATCAAGGTCTTCAGGTCTTGCTGACCCTTAGCTAGATTCATGACCAACTCTTGAAATTGGGCATTCTGGGCCTGGAGGGCCTTGATAGCTTGCTCAGTGGAGGTTTCAGCAGACATGATGATTACTGAAATAAATAGCGAAGAAGATAAGAGACCTGTAAAAGGGTACCTGTTATGCGTATGATGAATGGTATGCTATTTATGTAATGCATTCAAGGGTTCAAAAATTCAAATTTGTTGCAGACAAAAAGAACACACGTCATACTAAGAAGAAATTTGTTAGTGCATAAGTGCCCCATGGGCGAAATATTACAAAATTCTTAATGTAAAAAGACATTGCGCATCCTCTTTGGAGCGATGTAAGTGTTGAGGGTCTCCTCCTCGTGAAGTCGGCAGGTAAGCTCCAAAACCTTCTTTTCACTGACATAGAAGCTGGCTTCAAAAGTATTCCGCTCTTCCTTGAGTTGGATCCAACTCTTTTGCATTTCTTCCCATGATGTTGGCATGTCAGGATGTAGGATGGCATATGGAACCTCTCCTTCCATAACAGGCTCTTTGATCAAGGGGAGAATGTGAGGATATGGCATCATAGGATTCTGGGAGCGGGTTCATACCCACTTGAGGTAAGGCTCAAGGGGGATGGAATTCTTGTGCCCTAGTGTCTTACTATCCACCTTATTAGGCATCCTCCAAGCTCTGATGAACCTTTGTCGAAGTCCTTGCATATCGTTGTCGAAGTCAAAAACTAGGTCAGGAATCAGCATGTCATGAGGGCCATCCCTCCGAGCATATCCAAATTGTCTCCAGGCTAGACAGGGGTTGTAGGTAATGCCTCCCCTAATTCCAAGTAATGGAACATTAGGAAATTCTCCACAACGATCAATGATGGTGACATTTTCTCTGGACCGAGAACACCAATGTACATCAGAATGTGTGAGGGTCATCAACCGTTGTGACCACCTTAAACCCTGCTCATTCTTCAAAACTGATTGTGGAAGGTGAGAAATAAACCACCTTGCTAGGAGAGAAGTACATCACATGAGAACACCTCTTTTCCTCATTGTTCGTGTGTAAAATGAGTGGAGGATGTCCCCAAGCAATGTAGGTATGGGATTCCTGGATATGAAAATCTTGACAGTATTCACATCTATAAGTTGATCAGGATTTGGGAACAAAACCAACCCATAGATAAGGAGTGCCACAATCTCTTCAAAGGCTTGTAGATCAAGAGAATTCCAACATTCTCGTGCCTTCTCAAACAGAAACTTTTCCAAGAATCCTTTGATACCACTTTTGGTTTCCCAATGCCCCTTGATGTCAGATGGTTGTAAGCGTAATGCTTGAGCAACATCTTCAAGTTTTGGTTCCTTTTTCGTACCGTTGTAGGGTAGTTGACTAAGAATAGGAATTCTCAGGAGTTGAGAAAATTCCTCCAAAGTAGGCACCAATTGATAATCAGGGAATGTGAAACAGTGGTGTAGGGGGTCAAAGAACTGGAAGAGAACATTCATCATGTCTTCTTCAATGTTGGTGTTGACCAAGCTGAGGAGTCTACCATGTTTTTCACTAAAGAGAGAATTCTCAGGAATCCTGGATGTAAGCTCTTTGAGTTGAAGAGGGACCCTTACAAGGTTGACTTGAATTGTTTTCCTGCGAAGAGACTCCATGTCCTGCAAAACAAGAACAAAGATGAAGATCTAAACCCTTGAAATGGTTAGCAGATGCATATGATGCTTTATGATGTATGCACAAACACATGTACAAGCAAGTCACACCAAAAACCCTAGTTTCAGGCTTGCCGGAGGTTTCATAGGTAAGTACCCTCTTGAGTTTAGTTGGCTCAAAACCTGTCCTATAAATAGTAACCGGGTTCTAAGGAGCTCAACATCATTGGATTGTTTTCTATGTTCATCGTTTCGGTTTAGCCACTTAACTGGCGACCGAAATATTCCAAGAAAACAATCCTCAATGAGTGTAGTATCTAGTATCTACCAACTTTGGACTGCACCAAAGTCAGTCATCTCACTACCCCTAAAAAAGGCCAAGATGGTCAAGTAAGGTTCTAGGTCATTAGTGCTTAGTGACATCACTCAGCGGCCCCATATTCTCTTTGATTGACTCAAAGGCTACCGGTACTCACAAATATGTCGCACTAATATAGCTATTGCTTCAACCGTGTCGGTATACCCCGCACAGTTTCCACAACGTATTGCTATCTATGAATGTTTCCCAAATCCGGGTGGAGGATTTATAGAACCCCGATACAAACCCACAAATTAAAAGCATACAATGCAATACAATTGAAAACACAAATGATCTAATCATAAGGTACACCTCACTTATAAAATCCCCAGCAGAGTCGCCAGTTCTGTGATCGGTGGGAATGAGAACTAACTATTTTTTAATGCTGGTTCGCGTTTGCGTTTGTTTTCGCAAAGTGTCGCGGTAAGCAAGAGTCGCCACCGTCTTTTATTTTATCCAACAAGGGAAAGGACAAAAGCACAAAAAAATTCCTTTTTGAGATTTGTTTCTCGGGTTCGGGAGGTAGATTATAGAAAGGGAAGGTGTTAGCACCCTTTCTATCCGTGGTTATCCACGGGCTCTTAGGTACTTGCTCACTGTGTTTTCAAAAGGTTTGCTTTTCTTTGTGATTGTGGGTTTTGAAAAGTTTTGTTTTTGAAGAAAGTGTAAGTGTGAAAAGTTTTTGTTTTGTTTTTAAAAGGAGCAAGTACTTAAGAACCTCTACCTACTAAAAAAGGAATTTAATTGTGCAAATGTCCTTTAGACAGTGCTATCCCACTATTGAGAAGTAGGTAGCACCGTCGTTGGAGTTTTCGGGTCAATTCGATTTAAGGGACGAGTGGTCACTAAAGCAATGTTAGGACGCTTTAGTGGTAATCCTAATGTCTTAGATCATTTTTCTCGAGGCAACCATTTCGAGGCAACTTATGATCTTGGGACAAAAAGGACGACCTCTAAAACATCCTATACTTAATGACCACATTTGAGGCAACCAAATGAGGTGTACCCTAGGAGTGGCATGTGCAAGTGTATTGTTTTTTCCAGTTATATTATCTTTGTATTTTTAGGTGTTCTACCATTTGTTTTTAGATCTTGTCATACAATCCTAGTTAGCATACATCTAAGCAGTTAATATATATACAGGAATTTAAAGTGAGGAAATTGTAAATCCTACGCTATTACAAGGCTTTGGGGAGAGGGGTTATTTACATGTCAAAAAATTGGGGAAATAAAAGCAGTAAAAAAAGGTCTTAGCTTAAGCTATTACATCCCAGTAAGCAGTTACAATAAAATAAACGCGCGTGAATCTAAGAAAAATCCTAAGAATAAGAACTCTTTTTTTTGTTTTTTTTTTGGGAAAATGCTAAATGTTCAGTTAAGTCAAATTTAATTAATTAAAACAATGGATTAAAATTAACTCTAAAGCATACCTAATATTTTTTGCATTTTTTGTTTATGAAAAAGATTGAATTTAAATAAATCCTAAGTCTACTGATTTTAAAATTGAAGAAAATAAGTTAAAATGATTAACTAAATTAAATCCTAATTCTAAGTTATTTATTTTTATGATTTTTTTATGTTGATTAGAAAAAAAAACAAACTAAAAGAAATAAACAAAAAACAAAGTAAACAAAGTACAAATGGGCCAGGCAGCAAAACAAGAAAAATAATAATCCTGGAGGTCTGGGTCGAAAGAGGTGCAGGCTGTCTTTCGACCCAGTGAAGAGTCTTGATTGAAGGTGCATGAGGGGCTGCACTCTGAAGGTGTTCGATCTGGGTATGTTATCCTTCGATCTGGAAGTCCTGGGTCCAGTTCGAAGCTAAGTTGCTGAGCTTCGAAACTCTGAATAGGATCCTGAATATATATTTCCTGCAAAAAACGAAACACATATTAAAGGTCCAGGGGGGATTTTACCCCCTGGTTCGAATCTCCCCCTTATTCGCACCTGCTGAATCTGGGTCTGGGTTTGTTTTATCCTGGGATTCGAAGGAGAAACTCAGATTGTGCCCAAGCAATGGCACAATCTCAACTCTGCGCTGTAGCTTATATGTAGCACATTAAATCATTCACAAACAACAATAATAATATGAATATGCAATCAAAATGAATTTAAAAATGAGTTTGAGATTAGATTTTTCTTTTACCAAACAGAAGTGCTTCGATCTGTAGTTCTGAGGGTGGAGGTGTTCGTTGGGTGGCAGCTTTGGCTTGGAAAATTCTGGGCAGCGTCTCTCCAAGTTCTCTATTTTTCTGTATATTTTCCTTTAATTTTCGTGTGTCTTTTGCAACATTTGTGATTTCTTTATATAGAGGGGGTGGAGGGGACAGGAAGACAAAGGTTTAAATGACCTTGATTATGTGTTTTGACAGCCATGAAGGAGGATTTGTAACGTTAATTATGTGTTTGAAAGCCATGAAGGAGAGTTTATAACGTTGGCTAAACACATGGGATCCTGTCCTTTTTTGAATTTTGAATGACATGCAGCTGGCCTTCGAATGCTCCTTTTCGAATGGGCTGATGGTCTCCTTCGAATGCTCCCTTTCGAATGGGTTGATGGCCCCCTTCGAATGCTCTTCGAAAGCTTCTTCGAATGGACCCTTTTGGAATTCCAATCGAAGTACTTGTCCATAATGCCAATTGAAATACTCCTTCAGAATGTCAATCAAAGGGTCTTTCAGAATGCCAATCGAAGTGCTCCTTCAGAATGTCAATCGAAGGGTCTTTCAGAATGCCAATCGAAGTGCTCCTTCAGAATACCAATCGAAATGCTCCTTCAGAATGCCAATCAAAGGGTCTTTCAGAATGCCAATCGAAGTGCTCCTTCAGAATGCCAATCAAAATACTCCTTCAGAATGCCAATCGAAGGGTCTTTCAGAATGCCAATCAAAATGTACTTAAAGCACCACTTAAAAATTTTCCTTTTCCTTAGGCAAGAGTTTGTGATCAACCATGCAGGGGGAAGACTTTGGAAAACATGAGAGGGAAAATTTTGGGGTACAACAGTCTTCTTCCTCTTCCTTCTCTTCAACCTCAGATTCAGAAGGTACAACAACCCCTTTCCCTTTACCGGCCCCTTCGTCAGATGTTGAGGGGAACTCAAGAACCTTCCTAGCATTGCTTTCAAACCTTCTTCTAAAAGTGGCTACTCCAGGTCTCTTTTTCTTTTTCTCTTTATTCTTCTCCAACAGAGCTTTGAGGTCCTCTTGACCCTTTGCCAAGGTCATGAGGAGTTGCTGGAATTGTGAATTTTGTGCCTGCAGATCCTTTACCGTCTGGTCCAAATCCATATTGCTGAAATAAATAGCAGAAAGATAAGGAAACCTAGTGTGAAGACCTGTTTATGCATATGATGAATGGTATGCTATTCATGTAATGCATTCAAGGATTCAGAAATTCAAATTTGTTGCAAACAAAAAGAACGCACGTCATATTAAGAAGAAATTTGTTAGTACATAAGTGCCCCATGGGCAAAATATTACAAAATTCTTAATGTAAAAACACATTGCGCATCCTCTTTGGTGCGATGTAAGTGTTGAGAGTTTCCTCCTCATGGAGTCGGCGGGTAAGCTCCAAAACCTTCTTCTTACTGGTGTAGAAGATGGCTTCAAAAGTATTCCGTTCTTCTTTGAGTTGGATCCAACTCTTTTGTAATTCTTCCAATGATGTTGGCATGTCAGGATATAGGATGGTGTATGGGACCTCTCCTTCCATAACAGGCTCTTTGATCAAGGGGAGAATGTGAGGGTATGGCATTATAAGATTCTGGGAGCGGGTTCGTACCCACTTGAGGTAAGGCTCAACGGGGATGGAATTTTTGTTCCCCAGTGTCTTACTATCCACCTTGTTGGGCATCCTCCAAGCTCTGATGAACCTTTGTCGAAGTCCTTGCGCATCGTTGTCGAAGTCAAAAACTAGGTCAGGAATCAGCATGTCATGAGGGCCATCCCTCCGAGCATATCCAAACTGTCTTAGAGCTAAATAGGGGTTATAGGTAATGCCTCCCCTAATGCCAAGTAGTGGTACATTAGGGAATTCCTCACAACGATCAATGATGATGACATTTTCTCTGGACCGAGAACACCAATGTACATCAGAATGTGTGAGGGTCATCAACCGTTGTGACCACCTTAAACCCTGCTCATTCTTCAAAACTGATTGTGGAAGGTGAGAAATAAACCACCGTGCTAGAAGAGGAGTACAGCAGATGAGAACACCTCTTTTCCTCATTGTCCGTGTGTAAAATGAGTGTAGGATGTCCCCAAGCAATGTGGGTATAGGATTCCTGGATATGAAAATCTTGACGGCATCCACATCTATAAGCTGATCAGGGTTTGGGAACAAGACCAACCCATAGATAACGAGTGCCACAATCTCTTCAAAGGCTTGTAGATCAAGAGAATTCCAGCAGTCTTGGGCCTTCTCAAACAGAAACTTTACCAAGAAACCCTTGACACCACTTCTGGTTTCCCAATGTCCCTTGATGTCAGATGGTTGCAAGTGTAATGCTTGAGCAACATCTTCAGGCTTTGGTTCTTTTTCCGTACCGTTGTAGGGTAGTTGATGAAGAATAGGAATTCTCAGGAGTTGAAAAAATTCCTCTAAAGTAGGCACCAACTGGTAATACTGGAAATGTGAAACAGTGGTGTAGAGGGTCAAAGAACTGGAAGAGGACTTTCACCATTACTTCTTCAATGTTGGAGTTGACCAAGCTGAGAAGTCTACCATGTCTTTCACTGAAGAGAGAATTCTCTGGAATTCTGGAAGTGAGCTCCTTGAGTTAAGGAGGGATTCTCACAAGGTTGACTTGAATTGTTTTCCTGAGAAGAGATTCCATGACCTACAAAACAAGAACAAAGATGAAGATCCAAACCATTGAAATGGTTAGTGGATGCATATGATGCTTTATGATGTTCATGATGTATGCACAAGCACATGTACAAGCAAGTCACACAAAACCCTAGTTTCGGGCTTGCATGAGGTTTCATAGGTAAGTACCCTCTTGAGTTTAGTTGGCTCAAACATGTCCTATAAGTAGTAGCCGGGTTCTAAGGAGATCAATATCACTGGATTGTTTTCTATGTTCATTGTTTTGGTTTAGCCACTTAACTAGCGACCAAAATATTCCGAGAAAACAACCCTCAATGAGTGTAGTATCGAGTATCTACAAACTTCGGACTGCACCAAAGCCGGTCATCTCACTACCCCTAACAAAAGGCCAAGATGGTCAAGTAAGGTTCTAAGAGTTCATTAGTGCTTTATGACATCACTCAGCGGCCCCGTATTCTCTTTGATTGACTCAAAGGCTACCGGTACTCACAAATATGTCGCACTAATATAGCTATTGCTTCAACCGTGTCGGTATACCCCGCACAGTTTCCACAAAGTATTGCTATTTACCTATGAATGTTTCCCAAATCCGGGTGGAGGATTTCAAGCCCAAACAATAGAACTAAATGTAAAGCAATCAAAGCAAACAATATAATCATGCAAAGGGTGATCTAGGCCCTAAGGTTACTCCACTTTTAAAGTTTTCCCCACCAGAGTCGCCAGCTCTGTGATACGGTGGGAGAACTGATTTGGGATTTTGCGTTTGTGTTCGCAAATGTTTCGGTTTAGCAAGAGTCGCCACCGACTTTTCATTTTATCCTAAGTAAAGGTCAAAAAGCATAGGAAAGACCTTTGAGATGTTTTCTTGGGTTCGGGGAGTAGATTATAGAAAGGGAAGGTATTAGCACCCTTTCTATCCATGGTTATCCATGGGCTCTTAGTTACTTGCTTAGATCACTTTCTTTGCTTTTCAATTGTTTGAAATGGTGCTCTTCAATTGTTTGAAATGGTGCTTTGTGTGTGGTTTTGAAAGATGTTTTGAAAAGAGGCCATCGTTGTGGCAACCTTTGTAATGATTCTTGTTTGAATGTATACAAAGGTGTTTTTTTCTTTTGAAAAGTTTTCAATGTTTCAAAGTAGGATTTTGAAATTGTGTTGTGTAGTGTGTTTTGAAAATAGCAAGGATGTTTTTTGCAAGCTTTGATCAAGTAACTAAGAGTTGTCTACCCTATTTTACTCAAAGATCTTTCTTATGTTTTTAACCCCTTTAACAGTGTTGTTTCACCATTGTATTTGGTGAAAAACCTTGTGTTATGATGTTAAACGGGATAGGCGCGGGTCATCGTATAGACCATGATAGCAATGGTGTCAAGTATTTTTGGCAATTTTTCTTGAGGGACTAGATCATTTTGTTTAGGCAACTCAGATAGCGTCATCGAGGGACTATGATCTTTTGTTTTGCTTTTGTTTTTCCAAAGTACTTGACATGCATACCATGGCCCATTTTTGAAGGCAACAATTGGATTGTAACCCTAGGGGTGCAAGTGTGCATTGTGTTTGTTTTTTCATGCATTTTTGTCTTTGATTAGGTCAAGCTATTTGTTGATTTGATTTTTTCATACAAAACCCTAAGTCTAACCATGGCATAATTGAAAGCTTAAAGGTGCGAGAATTTAAATTCTACACTATTACAACATGATATAGGGAGGGGGTACAAATTTGAATTGGGGATTATTTTGCAAGAAATTAAATCCTAAATTATTACAACCAAATTGAATGTGTAGGACATAATATTAAATGTACAATAATTAAATAAAATACAATAAATAAATGTTAGATAAAGTGTATTATGTAAAAAAAGTTTTTATGTATGTAAAAATTATTTTTTATGTGAAATGTAAATAAATAAAAAGTCAATTTTAATTATTTTTGTTTTTAGGGGAAAAACCCTAATTTCCCAAATAAATAGTATTATTTATTATTTCTATACAATAATGTATCAATTTGTACAAAAAATAAAAGTATATTAAAATAAGGTATTTTTAGTATAAAATATTAATAGAAATAAAAATGTATTATTTTTGTGTTTTTTGTTCTAATTATTTAATAAAATATAGTATATATGCATATATATATATATATATATATATATATATATATATATATATATATATATATATATATATATATATATATATATATATATATATATATATATATATATATATATATATATATATATATATATATATATATATATATATATATATATATATATATATATATATATATATATATATATATATATATATATATATATATATATATATATAGTATTAAATATATTTAGTGTATAAAAATAAAATAAATTATTTACAAAAATGTATATATTTCAAGAAAATATTCTCAAATGTATATAAAAATAATAAATAAAAATAAAAGTGTCTTTTTTACATTTTTTTTAAATTTAAACAAAATGAATATAAAGTATTTAATGTATTAATACTAGAAATAATTAAAATAAATACCAAATAAATACAAAAATTTATGAAAATATTTTTTAAGTATTTTTCATGTTAGAAAATAAAATATCAAGGTTAGAAATAAAATAAAAAATGCAAAATGGTAAATATACAAGAAATGGGCCAGGGGGTGTGAAAATAAAAAAGGGTGTGAAAAGCAGAAAGTAGCCAGGCCCAGGCCCAACTACTTCATCTTCTTCCTCTTGTGGGCCACAATTGACTTTTGACCTAATACAGTTGATTTCCAGGCATCTGGGAAATTGACTGAGCAAACCTCTTGTGTAAGGTATGAAACTTGACACGGATGATCTTGAGAACATATTGGGACCATGGAAAGCATTTTGGACCTTTGGACTTCAAACATCCTGGTGAAAATGGAAACCCTAGTTTGAGGTACATTGCCTTAGGAGAAAGTTTGTTTGGTCAACTCTTGGGCATCCTTGAGCAAGTTAGGGACCTCAATGGGCATGTGTTGGGTAAAATGAGAGGGAAAATTTTGGGGTACAACAACTGCCCCTGTTCAATCTTCTTAAACCTGAGGATGTAGATTGGATTGTCTGCCTTTCGTAATCTGAAGGTGGAAGATGATTGAACACTAAGTGCCCAGAAATTTTCACTCGTCTAAGATGGTGCTGGACTGTGTAGGTAGTATCGGGAAGGATTACATATGCCATTTGGATAATATGACAGAGAATCGTCATAGATGGGCTTAAAGGTGCCATCTAGAGGATGTTGATTTCCCGAGATATTCCTTTGATTAGAATTCCTGTTCCTGCCGTTAAGGAGGAATCTGCTGAGGAATGTCGGTCTCTGTCTTGGGAGAAATAGAATTTTAGGAGCTTCAGTTGTCCGTTACTCTACTGGGTAATCATCTCTTAGTCGAGGAGGTGAAAGTGAACTGCTATCTGGTTGTGCTCCAGGCTTTACAGTGATTTGCTGAGGATAATAAGATTAACTGCTATCTGGTCATGCTCCAAGTTTCACAGTGACTTACTAGGGAGATGAGATTAAACTTGCTATCTGGTCGTGCTCCAGGCTTTGGAATTTCTCAATTCTTATCTGGTCGTGTTCCAGGCTTCAGAAGGATTTAAGTGGTTATCCGGTCGCATCCGGGTTTCAACTTGAATTTAAGGCATACTAATATCCGGTCGATTTCCAGGCTTCATAGTAATTGGCCGAATAAACTGCTATTTAGTCGAATTCCAAGCTTCGCGGTACCTTATACTATTATCTGGTCATGCTCTAGGTTTCACAATGTCTCTTGTCGCTATCTGGTCGAATTCCAGTCTTCACAGCGTTTTTTACTGTTATCTGGTCAAATTCCAGGATTCACGGTGTCTTATACCACTATCTGGTCGATTCCAGGCTTTATAGTATTTTGGAGAAATCAAGATATTATCTGGTCGATTTCCGAGCTTTATAGCTTGAACTGGAATAGAAATATTAGTATCAATTTGACTGGACCAGGGAAAACTTGTGAGAACTTCAACTGGGAGAGAAATCCTAGTATCGATTTGACTGATCCCGGGAGAGGTCTCGGATTAACTTTGACTGGCATAGAAATCAAGGGAATCTTAGCAGCGATTCGACTGACCTAGATGAAAGTCTTAAAACATCTTCAACTAGAATAGAAACCTTAGTGTTGGTTTGACTGAACCAGAGAAAATTTATGAGAGCTTCAACTGGGAGAGAAATCTTAGTATCGATTTGACTGGTCCCGGGAGAGGTCTCGGATTAACTTTGACTGGCATAGAAATCAGGGGAATCTTAGCCGCGATTCGGCTGACCCAGACGAAAGTCTTAAAATATCTTCAACTAGAATAGAAACCTTAGTGTCAGTTTGACTGAACCAGAGTAAATGTTGGAATATCTACAACTGGAATAGAAACCTTGGTGTCGGTTTGACTGAACCAGAGAGAACTCGTGAGAACTTGATTGCATCTTTCCCTAAAAGGTAAAGAGTTAGTCGTATGTGTTGTACCCAAAAATTCTCCCTCTCATTTCTCAAGGAATCACCCTGGATCCTCAAGTTTGCTTCCATCCAATTCCAAGCCTTGAACTGCAATTTTTCAAGAAAGTCATTTATAAGGGTAAAATGGTCATTTACACACTGAGAAGTCTAACTTTGACTTTTGGATCAAAATCAAATCTCAAAAATCATATTTCATCAAGACATGTTGGAATATGAAGTTTGTTACACCAAGAATTTCAAAAGTCAAATTTCACTTTGAAAAAGTCAAATTCTAAATACTTAGAAATTTTTTCTAAGTGTTTAAGAATTATGAAAATTTCAGAATTTCTGACCAAGTTTATCACCATATCACTCAGCAAATTCTGGATATTCTCAAAATAGAGTTTGGTCAGAACTTCTGGACCAGTTTTCATAAAGGCTCAGTCAGAGCTTGCAAGAGCAACTCAAAGAAGGTTTATAAAGCGTGTTACAAACTTCCTAGAGAGCCTGGAAACTCCTTCAGGACATGCTGGCACCAGAAGATAAAAAGATCAAAAGATTGGATGCTACGCAAGCTTAGAACTTCTGATCCAGAACTAAGCCTTGGTGTAGAATCTCACATTGTAAGATTTCTGGTTGTGATAATTCTCATCATCATTTAATTCTCACAACCACTTTATGAGTCTTTATCCAAAGGATTTCCACCACGTGTACCTCTACTGTCTTGGGATAGAAAACTCTGATACTAGGGCCATGCTTTGTTTGGCTTTTCCTTAAATCCTGCTGACAACTCCAGCTTAAGCATGGCTAAAAGCTGCTAACCAACAGCTAGTTCAGCCTATGCCTGCATCCCATAATTGCACCAAACTAGCATACGAAAATAGTGATGAAAAAGAAAGGGAACAGGATGCCAAAAAAGGTTCAAATCCCATTTGGTTTTCCCCCCAAAATCACAATAAATTCACCTATAAATAATTTGCTCCATCACATGTTCAAGGGGCTGGCTTTTGGAGAGAACTATCAAAAGAGAAAAAGAAACCTGTGAAACCCTTCATAAAAATCCAGATTTTCCAAACAGAAAACCAAACCATTGTTCTTCCCTTTGAATCAAAGAACTTGGCATTTCCTCTTTCGTTACTCTTGCTGATTCTAGAACATCCAAAGGCAGCAACTCAAAGCTCCAAGCACGCTCCAAGTTCAAGGTAAGTCTTTCTGACTTTTCTTGTTTTTCATTCTGAATTTCATTAACATGTAAATATCATAGTATTAATGTTGTACATATCATTGCTTAAGTAGAAAAACTGTGGATCAGGACTTCTTGACTAGGGCTAAACTCAGACTTAGGATTAGAACTTCTATAAACTGTTGTGCTATTATCCTTCTGATTTGCTGTTGTGATACGGTGGGAGAACTGACTTGGGATTTTGCCTTTGTGTTTTCAAATGTTTTGGTTTAGCAAGAGTCGCCACCGACTTTTTATTTTATCCTAAGGAAAGATCAAAAAGCACAGGAAAGACCTTTGAGACGTTTTCTTGAGTTCGGGGAGTAGATTATAGAAAGGGAAGATATTAGCACCCTTTCTATCCATGGTTATCCATGGGCTCTTAGTTACTTGCTTAGATCACTTGCTTTGCTTTTCAATTGTTTGAAATGGTGCTCTTCAATTGTTTAAAATGGTGCTTTGTGTGTGGTTTTGAAAGATGTTTTGAAAAGAGGCCATCGTTGTGGCAACCTTTGTAATGATTCTTGTTTGAATGTATACAAAAGTGTTTTTGTCTTTTGAAAAGTTTTTAATGTTTGAAAGTAGGGTTTTGAAATTGTGTTGTGTAGTGTGTTTTGAAAATAACAAGGATGTTTTTTGCAAGCTTTGATCAAGTAACTAAGAGTTGTCAACCCTATTTTACTCAAAGATCTTTCTTATGTTTTTAACCCCTTTAACAGTGTTGTTTCACCATTGTATTTGGTGAACAACCTTGTGTTAGGATGTTAAACGGGACAGGCGCGAGTCATCGTATAGACCATGATAGCAATGGTGTCAAGGATTTTTGGCAATTTTTCTTGAGGGACTTGATCATTTTGTTTAGGAAACTCAGATAGCGTCATCGAGGGACTATAATCTTTTGTTTTGCTTTTGTTTTTCCAAAGTACTTGACATGCATACCATGGCTCATTTTTGAAGGAAACAATTGGATTGTAACCCTAGGGGTGCAAGTGTGCATTGTGTTTATTTTTTCATGCATTTTTGTCTTTGATTAGGTCAAGTTATTTGTTGATTTGATTTTTGCATACAAAACCCTAAGTCTAACCATGGCATAATTGAAAGCTTAAAGGTGCGACAATTTAAATTCTACACTATTACAACATGATATAGGGAGGGGGGGTACAAATTTGAATTGGGGATTATTTTGCAAGAAATTAAATCCTAAATTATTACAACCAAATTGAATGTGTAGGACATAATATTTAAATGTAAAATAATTAAATAAAATACAATAAATAAATGTTAGATAAAGTGTATTATGCAAAAAAAGTTTTTATGTATGTAAAAAGTATTTTTATGTGAAATGTAAATAAATAAAAAGTCAATTTTAATTATTTTTGTTTTTAGGGGAAAAACCCTAATTTCCCAAATAAATAGTATTATTTATTATTTCTATACAATAATGTATCAATTTGTACAAAAAATAAAAGTATATTAAAAAAAGGTATTTTTAGTATAAAATATTAATAGAAATAAAAATGTATTATTTTTGTATTTTTTGTTCTAATTATTTAATAAAATATAGTATATATGCATATATATATATATATATATATATAGTATTAAATATATTAAGTGTATAAAAATAAAATAAATTATTTACAAAAATGTATATATTTCAAGAAAATATTTTTAAATGTATATAAAAATAATAAATAAAAATAAAAGTGTTTTTTTTACATTGTTTTTTTAAATTTAAACAAAATGAATATAAAGTATTTAATGTATTAATACTAGAAATAATTAAAATAAATACCAAATAAATACAAAAATTTATGAAAATATTTTTAAAGTATTTTTCATGTTAGAAAATAAAATATCAAGGTCAGAAATAAAATAAAAAATGCAAAATGGTAAATATACAAGAAATAGGCCAGGGGGGGTGTGAAAATAAAAAAGGGTGTGAAAAACAGGAAGTAGCCAGGCCCAGCCCAGCTACTTCATCTTCTTCCTCTGTCAACACAAACGCGCGCCTAGCTCAGTCAAACCTGTATCTCCTGATTCCTTGCTTTTTTTGACAAAACTAATTACATGAAACTTGTAGAGCATCAAACAACGAATCTAACCATATAAAAAACTTAAGCTAACTCTCAAAGACCAGAGAGAATTTCTCTGGCCCTAATTCTTAACCTAGTTTTTTCAGAAAGTTCATGAACAAAATTCTCCTAGCACGATTAATATAAATGAAAACTAAACACATGTATGGTTTCAGGGCTATGAATACAACATCTTTCATTCACAAACCTAAGTCTAACTATTCCTAAATAGAGAGATAGAAGTTCATGAAATACCTGTTTCAGTTGAGCTCGAGCTGGACAAGGCAGCAACTTCCAAGGGTGCTTGAGGTTCTTTTGAGCTTGCCTGATGTCCACTGAAGCTTTCCCAATGCTTGGCTTGTTTTGAAGTAGCCTGAATCGTGCTACAGAACTCAACCTGCAAAGCTTCCAAACAAAAATGGAAATGTGTGTTAATGGAGTTACAGTTGGAAATGGAGGTCTGGAATAGTTTAGGTGAGTTGAATGGAAGGTATTGGAACAAGTTTGAGGCAAAACGCACGAGGGAAAGTGGAGATGGAGGTGGTTCTACAGGGATTGCCCTGTTTTGCAGAAAAATGGTGATTTTGTGTACAAGGAGGTTTTAGTGGTGAAGAGCTCGTATTTATGACTCAAAGGGTTGTGTGAAATGTGTTTGCAATGTTTGTGTAAGCTGACTATGGCTGGTTTTCAAGTTTGCAAGATTTGGACCAATTTCTTCTTTGTGAAGCAAGAATGTGTAACTACTCAATGCGGGCCTGTACCCTCTATCTTGTAAGCTGCATACTTTTCCCTTGATACTTGCAATTTGTGTATTTGATCTTGCCTCAGATATGGCTCCGTGCTTCAAAGATCTTGGTTTGGCATAAAGTATAACTTTTCAAAAATGGAACTATGCCTTTTACCATTTAGGGATTAAACTTGTGTGCAATACCATAATGACCAAGACAATTCATTATCTCAATGGGTTTGCATTAAATTATGGAGTACAAACTGGTTTTGAGGCCTGTAATTGTGTACAAATCTATCTTGGTCAGATTTGCAACTTGGTATGAACATGTATTGGCCATGGATCAAAGTGAGTTTTTACCAACTTCAAGCATTCGATTATCCCTAACCACAAAGGTGTTTGAGGAGTTCTTGGACAATTTGGAAAGCTTGAAACATGTACTACAATCCATCTTTGGAATGAAACTTGAAACTCCAAGTGGAACTATGTGAAAAATGGCCAAGAAGATGGGTCAAAATCCTGCCTAAACTAGGGCAAAATTTCTCTAAGTTAAAAGTTTTAGGTACCCTTGTTCCAAAAATCATAACTTGAGATCCAAGCTTATTTTTAGAAAACTGTGTGAATAAAAGTTGTAGACTTTGTGATGGACTACAACCTTCATGTTGTAAGTTTTGTTTGAATCCATTCTCATCTTTGTGAAAAAATAGGACAAAGTTAGGAAAAAATTAGAAAATTTTATAACTTAGAAAATTTCTAAGCTATGAAAATTTTCCATTTTAAACCCTAATTTGCATTTTTGGGTTTCTTGATGAACAAGTTTCATAATTTGACATGTATTGATGAAAAATGACCCTTGGCACTTGATTTTGACCAAAAAGTCAAAGTTTGACTTTTCAGTATACAGTTAAATTTTGATCAGTTGACTGAAAAATTCATCTGTCAATCCTATGCATTTGAGATCTTTTGAACTTGTTGAATGGGTCAAGATAATTTCATTGAGTCCTTGAGTCCATGGTTGAGCTTGATTTGCCATTGGCTAGGTCAAACAGTAAAAAATTGCCTTTGTACAATCAAAACCCTAAAAATGACCATTTTGCCCTTTTGGTGATCTGATCAAATTTCTTGTGGAATTGTGATCCAAACTTGATCAAATGGTTCATATGAGTTCATAATGTTGATGTGGGTCAAATTTCATGAGGTTTGACTTTGGTTTGGTCATAATTGACTTTTTCCCCAATACAATTGATTTCTAGGTCAACTGTCCAATTGACTGGGCAAAAAATTAAATTAAGACTTGAAACTTGGTATGGACAAACTTATGAGTCCAACATGAAGTATGAAAGTCAATTTGGGCATTGAAGGTCCAAAAATCCCTGTGCAAACTCAAACCCTAATTCAGTTCAAAAGTGCAAGGAGGTGTCTTGAGCAGAGCAAACCCTAGCTTGATCTTGAGTTCCAAGAGCCTTGTGATGAGAAATGCTGATGAAATGAGAGGGCAAATTTTGGGGTACAACAACTGTTTATTAAGAACTGAATAAATTGCTGATGTGTTGATTAAGAGTTAAAAAATGGCATAGAACTTCTGATGTTCACTCACAGCTTCATCATAACACATAACTTCTGAGTTCTCCTCACTGTTAATGCACACTGAACTTATGATGTTTACTCACTGTTTTAGCACACAAAAATTCTATGATTTTCCTCACTGTTAACACACACTGAACTTCTGATGTTCACTCACTGTTTTAACACTTAGAACTTCTGATTTTCATACGCTGATAACATGCTGAACTGCTGATTGTTCACTCACTGTTTTGACACACACTAAACTTCTGATGTTCACCCACTGTCTTAGCACATATTGAACCCCTGAGTTCTCTTCATTGTTTTAATATACAGAACTTCTAAGATTTTCTCATTGTTCTAACATTCAGAAGTTCAGCATATAGCAATCCAGAACTTCATTGTTTTTCCTCTAACGTGTCTTGCAGGACCTCAGAGTTTACCAACTCAGCACTTCTGATACCCACTGACGCTTCCTTCTGAGTCACCACACGCCTGACTTCAGAACTTATGATCTTTGCTGTTTTGCTTGCAGCAGCACGCTGTTTCTATCTTTCATTTATTTTCCTTTTCATTATTTTTAATATTAACATAAAAAGACATTAAAATATTTTCTTTTATTAACTAATTTATTTCTTTTTTTTAAGACAAAAAACATTTTCTAAACAAGTCCATTTCTTTCTTATATTGTACATTTCAATATGGTTGTAATAGTAACTTAGGACTTATTTTTACTTGCAACCCCCATTCATAAATATGTACCCCCATCCCCTAAATATTGTAATAACATAGGACTTTACATTTTCGCAATTTATCATTTTCAAATGTAAATGCTAGTAATTAGGGTGTGTATGGCAATACATGAAATTGACAAATAGACAACCTAATCAAGGCTAAATGCATGCAATCAAACACACTTTGCACACATGCACCCTTAGGGTAATCCCCACTTGTTGCCTATCGGAAAAATAGTCATGTTCCTCGAACATGGGCATTTTAGCAAAAACCCTCGATAAAGATCGTAGTCCCTCGATGACCCTCGATGTTGCCTTCGGTAAACGATCTAGTCCCTAAAACAACATTGCTAAAACGTTCCATGGGTTGCCTTCTATGATTATACAAATGTCCCAACGCTCGTCCCTTCACATCCAACGATGGGGCTTCTTACCAAATAAATGGTAAGATAGCAACATCTAAAGGGGGGAGGAAAAACACATCTAAGACCTTTTGAGTAGGTAGGTTCGCTCTCAGTTACTCGCTTGCTCACAATAAAAACATTTTATACACCTACACTTTCATCTTGAAAACATTTTCGAAACAAACACTTTGTATGTGTTCTCATAGAAACGAGAATCATTACAAAGTTATATTTTCAAAATACTTTCAAAAACCACACCACAAGCACATTCAAACAAAAGCAAGTGATCTAGCAAGTAACTAAGAGCCCATGGAAAACCATGGATGAAAAGGGTGCTAATACCTTCCCTTTTCATAATATACCCCCCGAACTCAAGAAAACATCTCTAAAGGTATTTCTTGTGCTTTTTCACCTTTCCTTTTAGATAAAAGAAAAGTCGGTGGCGACTCTTGCTAAACCGTAACATTTGCAAACACAAACACAAAACAACTAAGTCAGTTCTCCCACCGTATCACAGTATGTAATGTCATGATGTATGAAATGTATTAAGTAATGATGCTCTCAAAATAAATGAGATTGTGCTGTATAATATGTATGCACATGCCATCATGTATGGATATGCAATGCTATTGTGATATTCTCTAGCTGGGGAAAATAAATCCTGGCTGCTGCTGGAGAGTATAAGGAGTTGAGTTCTTCGTTTCCACTGGGGATAGTGAACGAAGATGATTAGCTGGAGATTTGCATCCATTTTTCTTGAGAATATTCTGCCAGGAGAGACTCTGTCTGAGAATAATCCCGCAGGGGGAATGACTGTGGGGGAAGAGAGGTACTTTGTTGGAAGATCTGCAGATTTGGAGAAATAAACTCATCTAAGGATGAACTTCCATTGCTGGAGAGAAGAGCTCTGTTGGATATTGAGCTTCCGCTATCAGAGAAATAAACTCTGCTCGGGAGATGGCTTTATAAACTGCTCATGATTATACATATCATCTGGGGAATGCAGATATCAGCTTTCTGAATGAGCCTGCTGGGGAAGGAATTCCTGCTTGGGGATACGGAGGTCGAACCTTGGTTGTCTCGGCTCTGTGGGGAGTATAGGTATCATTGGCTTGTATGTGATAGTGACTTTGCTTCCAACTGTCTCTTCCCCTTGTATCATGATGGATGGGGTAACTGTCGATATTTAGGTTTTGTAGCAGTTTCTTTGAGTTCTTAGTAACTGTCTTTCTGTTTTATATGTAAATATTTATGAACAGTAATCATATTCAAATGCATATGTCAAGAATAAAACATTGGACGTTTTTGCACAACAAAACAAAAAATGAAAAAAACAAATACAGAGTTTTGTACTCAAAAGATGCTTTATATGGATTTGAAATTTTCCTATAACAGGCGTTTTTTACAAGGAGGCTGACGCTCTAGTAAGAGAACGCCGCCGTAAAAATGGAAATTATTACATAAATTGTGTACAAAAAGGAAACAACTATGTGTAGTGATCCCATTGGGTTTCAATTCTGCTATTTCCTCTATGTCTTCGAGCATCTCATCACTTTGCTGCTTGTCTGAAGCTGACTGGATCGATCGATACCGTTTGAGCTTGATATCTAATTATTGAAGTTTAATCGCAAGGTGATCCAATGGGACATAGTGATACGCTTTAATCCCTAACTTTTTCCTGGACTGCCCTTTCGGGTTTTCGGTCCACCGTGATACCCTTTTTTACCCAAGTCGCCTTTTCAAGTTTTCGACTTGCCGGGTGTATAGATTTTTTTCATTTTTTATCCCTAATTTTTGCCCAAACCCTTTTGGTTCGCCAGGTTGCCCTTATTTTTGCCTAGGTATGTCAACCTAGCGGGTCTTTATTATGCGTAGTATTTTTTCACTGTGTCCGATTGACAGGGTGTGGAAGGTCGTCACCATCCATGGTGGTCAGAATCATGGCTCCACCGGAAAATATGTTCTTGACTACAAATGGTCCCTCATAGGCGGGAGTCCATTTGCCCTTGGGATCACCTTGCGACAATATAATGCACTTGACTACCAGATCCCCTACTTGATACACTTATTGTCTGACTTTCTTGTTGAAGGCCTTGATCATCCATTTCTGATACATTTGACCATGGCAGACATCAATAAGTCTTTTCTCATCGATTAAGTTCAGTTGATCAAGTCGAGTCTGGATCCAATCGTCTTCGCTCAAACTCACATCTTTCATAATCCGTAGAGAAGGGATCTGGACCTCTATGGGTAGGATAGCCTCCATGCTATATACCAAAGAATAGGGTGTTGCCGCTGTCGTCATACGTGCTGAAGTACGGTACCTGTGAAGAGCAAACAGTAACATCTCGTGCCAGTCTTTGTATGTCACTGTCATCTTCTGTATGATCTTTTTGATATTCTTGTTAGCAACTTCAACAGCCCCATTCATCTTCGGCTGGTAAGGAGAAGAGTTGTGATGCTGAATCTTGAACTGTTTACAGAGTTCAGTGATCATCGAGTTGTTGAGATTGATACCGTTGTCCGTGATGATTCTCTCAGGGATACCATAACGACAAACCAAGTTATGCTTGATGAACCGTGCCACCATATTTTTAGTAACCGTCGCAAAGGAGGAAACCTCAACCCACTTCGTAAAGTAATCAATGGCCCCTAGGGTGAAGCGATGCCCGTTGGACGCGGTAGGTCTGATCTCGCCGATCATGTCAATGCCTCACATTGCAAAGGACCAGGGAGCCGTCAAAACATTCAAGGGAAATGGAGGTACATGCACCTTATCAACATAGATTTGGCACTTGTGACAGGTTTGAGAATGCTGATAACAGCCGACTTCCATAGTGGACCAGTAGCATCGTGCCCGTAGGATCTTCTTTGCCATGGTATATCCACTGGAATGAGTGCCGAAGGTACCTACGTGTAGGTCTGCCATAATCCTTTCTGCTTCGCTCTTGTCTACACACCACAGTAAGGTAGAGTCATGATTGCGCATATAGAGGATTCCATTGTTAAGGAAGAACCTTGCAGCAAACCTTCTCAGAAATTTCTTATCATTGACAGATGCCCCCTCGGGGTATTCTTGAGCCTCGAGATACCTTTTCACCTCATGAAACCAAGGTTTGTTGGCTACCTCATCAGTATCGATATCACAACAGTATGCCAGTTCATCCAACCTCTCAATAGTGATTAGGGGAGCTTCATTATCCCACCTGACCTTGAACATTGACGACATAGTAGCTAGCGCGTCCGCTAACTGATTCTCTTCTCGTGGTAAATATTCAAAGGTGATCTCTTCAAAATGTGGCAGCAGTGTCAGTACATACTCTTTTTAAGAAATAAGGTTCGAGTGATTCGTATCCCACTCGCCTTTGATCTAACTTATCACCAAAGCGGAATCCCCGAATACACTCAAGAACTTGATCCTTAGGTCAATAGCAGCTCTAAGACCCATGATACATGCTTCATACTCCACCATGTTATTGGTACAGTTGAAACATAATCGGGCAGTGAACGGAGTATGACAACCGTCGGGAGATATGATCACAGTGCCAATACCATTACCTAGTGCGTTTGAGGCTCTAAGAAAATACATAGACCATTAGGATCCTTCCTCAGGTCCTTCATCCGGTCCAGGTTTTTCACAGTTGGTTACCAACATGATATTCTCATATGGGAACTCGAAATTCATAGACTGGTAGTCATCCACGACCTGATGCACCAAATGATCAGCTAACACACTCCCCTTAATTGCCTTTTGGGTTGTGTATTAGAAGTCGTACTCGGTTAAGATCATTTGCCATCTTTCTATCTTTCCGGAGCGAGCGGGCTTCTCGAAAATGTACTTGACTGGATCCATCTTAGATATCAACAAAGTAGTGTGGGTCAACATATACTGTCTCAGTCGGTGGGCAGCCCATGCCAAAGCACAACAAGTTTTCTTGAGAAGTGAGTATTGTGTTTCACAGTCAGTAAACTTTTTGCTAAGGTAGTATATTGTGTGCTCTTTTCGATCTGACTCGTCATGCTTCCCCATCACACACCCCATTGAATTATATAGCACTGTTAAGTACATTATCAAAGGTCTTCCTTCAGTTGGAGGCATCAGAATATGAGGCTCTTGGAGATATTGTTTGATTCTGTCAAAGGCTACCTGACATTCATCATTCCATTTTACCACTTGATCTTTCCTCAGAAGCTTGAAGATCGGCTCACAAGTAGCAGTCATATGTGAAATGAATCGGGCAATGTAATTTAGGCGTCCCAAGAAACCTCTAACTTCCTTCTCAGTACGGGGAGCCGACATCTCTTGTATGGCCTTCACCTTTACAGGGTCTACTTGAATACCTTTGTCACTAATGATGAATCCCAGAATATTACCAGACCTTACCCCGAAGGTGCACTTGTTCGGATTTAACCTCAGCTTGTACGTCTTCAACCTATCAAATAACTTTTATAAATGATCAAGGTGATCTTCTTCATTTTGAGACCTGGCTATCATGCCATCGACATAAACCTCTATCTCATGGTGAATCATGTCATGGAACAGAGCTACCATAGCTCGCTGATAAGTTTCCCCAGTATTCTTCAACCCAAACGGCATCACCTTGTAGAAGAAAGTGCCCCACTGTGTAACAAAGGTTGTCTTCTCCATGTCTTCAGGTGCCTTCTTGATCTGATTGTAGCCAGAGAAACTGTCCATGAAGGAAAAGACTTTGTGTTTTACGGTGTTGTCAACTAGAACATCAATGTGAGGAAGAGGGAAGTCATCCTTAGGGCTTACCCTGTTCAGGTCTCTATAATCCACACACATTCGTACTTTACCATCTTTCTTGGGTACTGGAACCACATTATCAACCCACTGTGGATAGGAGGTGACAGCTAAGAACCCTGCATTGAACTACTTCATAACCTCTACTTTAATCTTCTTTGACATCTCAGGGTGCATACGATGGACCTTTTGCTTTACCGAAGGGCAGGTGATCGCGACTTTGTATGTCTATAAATCTGGAGACTGCAAGTGCACAGTCCTATCGCGTAGTCTTAAAAGATATCGAATCCACATGGACTATGAATCGATCTACCGTAATTTTGGTTACTGGGTAAAGCTAAGGCTAATATTAATTTAATTAACGAAAGGGATCTAATTACTAAATTTAGTTATAAAATTTTTAATTATAAATACCGGTATGTATTTCACCTAAATTTTGGGTTCCGAATTTCCACTGGCTTTTACTTAAATTGGTCAAAAATTATCTTTATGCAAACTTTATTTGTCTAAAAATCTTCCCCTCACACTTCCGTTCTATTAGTTCAGGTTATACGATTAATACCCTAACGTGTGCTTCCGTCACTCCGCCGGATTCAAAAGTAATTTTTGAAAACAGAATAAAATTTAATTGTTTTTAAAATGCTTCCGCCTCTTTAAAAACAATGCCTAATAATCACTATCTGGTTTTAGCCTCAAACTTCCGTTTTATTAGTAAAAACCTTAATCAATTCTAAAACCTCACACTTCCGTTCTATTGGTTTGTAAAATCTTAAACAATTTAATTGAATATTAAAACCATGAAAGAAGTTTCTTTTACAAAATAATTTTAAGCCAGTTTATTTCGGATCCCGTTATTTGGTTAATTTACATACCGATATTTAATCGGTTTAGCCAGACATGTTCATACAATTAATCATGCAAGGTTTATTAATTAGGAAACGGCGAAATAAAAACATACTCAGAACAGAGATCATACAAATATATTAAATAAAGCGTATAAATGAAAACCTGATGAATATGTAGAAATACTTCAATAGCTTCAAGTAAATATTCGTTCTTCAAATCCTTCGAGTATTCCACCACAAGTCGGCTGGATCTACCCTTCGAATCTTGAATTTCGTAACAACAAGAAAAGTAAAAATACCGGATCTAACGTAAGGTTAAACCAGATAAAATTGCACAACAATTCCCGGTGTAGAAATTGTTGTACGAAAAATAAAGGCAGAAAACTGGAGAAGAAAAGAAAATAAAAACAATGCGATGAAATAAAAATAAAGGAAAAGGGCAGAACAAAAATTAAAATGGAAGGAAATTTGCTCTGCTGAAAATAGTACGATCTTGCAAAAATTCTCCGACCTTTGGGATTTGGCTTTCACTTCTATTTATAATGCTTGTAAAATAACTGTATCCCAAAAGGTCAATCCACGTAAAACTGAATATCCAAAAAATATTGCTAGTGGACTTTGTTGCATAACGTGCTGAAGACGTGTACAGAAATATAGCAAAAGTTGGTTTCTTCATTGACTTGGGACCGGTCGTTCCGTGTGAGGAGAAAATGGCGTGAAAATAGGAAAGGGGAGGGAACGGTCGTTCCACTCAGCTGAAGTGGGCCGGACCGGTCGTTCCCCTTAGTGGGCCAGTCGGTCCCTTCAAGCTGAAGTGGTCCCTTGGGCCTTGGAAAAAATCATTCTTTTCACCCCCATTTAGTATTCTGCACCACATTAATCAATTATCTTCATTTTTGTACTAAATTGCATCTATTTCTTCATTTTTCTTCACATAAGCTTATTTAAGGCAAAATACCTGAAACAAAGAAATACCAACGTAATATGGAAATAAAATAAAATAAATTAAATAAAAACATGAATTATTTGCATTAATTAAGTCGATTTATACGATATAAAATAGTGTTATCAAACTCCCCTACACTTGAACCTTTGCTTGTCCTCAAGCAAGAAATATATATCTCTCTAAATGCGGGTCAGACGCAACAAAAACACAAGTCAAAAATGTATTAAGTTGCACATTGCTCTTGAGCTCTCGACTTCGATACTAAAGTCACCGTAACAATACTAAATAAACTCAGGTTCGAAGAACAATTCTAGTGACGCCATTATAACTTAACTCTAAATCCTACATTTTGTTTCACCTTTTTCATTCAGGCGCAATCACATTAAGCCCTTTGCCCTTTCGCGCACATAGTGGAGTGACCGGTTAGTGAATTTGATCTTTTAAGCCTGCTAGGAGTTCTGGTACTTAATAGTTGGTAACTCCTTTTTGTTCTTTTGTAAATTGCGGGGAATCGAACCGTAGTTCGCCCTACCAAGTTCAACACCAGAAACCGCTGAACCAATTTACAAAGAATTCATTAATTGATAATTTATAAGGTTCGCGACCGTTGGGCTAAATAGTCTGGTAAGGACTATCTAACTTAGTTAGAGCGTTTCTACAAATTTAAATTTTTTTTTTATTTTTATTTTCGATCAATCACTTATATTCATCGATCCTCCACGTAGTTTGCTATTTAGACGGTGCTGACTGCGTGTATAAACTACTAAAGGTTACTTTAAAACCTAGAATTTAAATTTTCGGTATATAAAGGGTACTAAAATTTTAATTCATTTTCCTGAGATTTTAAAGCGTTGAAGTGGCGACGATATTATTTCAATCGTGTTCAATTTATAAATATTTTCTTCTAAAGAAGCAACTTTGATACACTTTTTGAGTGTGTATAATTGTGCGTCTGACCATAAAAAAAAAAAATTTTTATGGCTCAAGAATTTGGCGAATTCGGATAATCATGAATTTATATATGTATATAAGACTTAATTTAATAACAAATTTTTATTAATTAAAATTTTAAAGTACAAAAGGGAAATTACAAAAGGGAAATTTGCTTACTTGAAGAAAGATAACAATGGTTAATTCGACCCCCCTACACTTAAACTGAGCATTGTCCTCAATGCTTAAAAATGGGGAATCGAAAAATACAAAAATAAAAAGAAAAGAAATATTAAGAACTAATCGTTACGATGTGGACGACGTTCTCTTCCTCGAGTTCTTGGACGTCGCTCATCTTGGCGTTGTGGAGGCACGAATTCGTCCAAGCGTAGGTGAAGTGAGTGCATAGAAACTCCAAGGTCAATAACATTTGCATTCAAGGTGTTGTAGTTGTTATGCATTTGTTGTACCAATGCAAATGTTGCGTTTTGTTGGTTTTGCATCTGTTGCATGATTTGGTAGAGAGTTTCTATGGTGATATGGTTTTGTTGATTGTTGTTCATTTCTTCTTCCATTTCATCCACGGGAGCATTATTCTCAACTTCGGGTGCATTTAAATCGAATAACCAACGGCTTCGATTTTGCACATTAATAAGATGGGGACATGGGAGAATAATGCTTGGTACCAAAACTTTATTGACCAATAAAGTAAATCTGTTCTCACCTTGCCTTGGGAGGATTAGATGGGAGTCTCTGCAGTATACCTCATCTAGAAATTGGGCTGGCATGAGGTGTTGAGCAATAGTTAGGATCTCGTCAGCCAATCCTAGCGAGTAAGCTATCGCGGTAATAATGCCACCGAAAAGAAAAGGGTTGTTTCCGGCGGTTTGAGCACATAGTTGAAAGTGTGATAGCATAAATGGTGCGGCGTTGACACGGCTCCCAGTTAAGGCACAATATAAGAAAAATAACTCATTTTGGGTTACCTTATGGTTGTAGGTGCGTCCAAAGATAGTGTGAGCCAAAATACGGTGAAAATACCGTATTGCTGGATTATGAACGTGGGACGCATATAATAGTCTCCAACCATTTGCGGCTTCCCCACTTATCTCCTCCCAGAATTGTAAACCTTGCTCCTCCCAGGCTGGAATATCATCTTCCGCTTCAAATGGCTTGTAATAAATACCATCCCCTTGTGAGAATCCTAGTGCCTCAGCAATTTGTTCTTGATCTAGCGTATACTCACGGTTGAACGTACGGAAACTAGCAGTTCCCGTAGTGTATGGATCTTCAATATCTGTTGAGTAAGAAAAAGAACTCAAAAACTCCAACACTAGAGGTTCAAAGGTTGGGTTTGGTTGGGTACAAAGATTGTATAAACCAGTATTATTTAGCAACCATGACACACTTTCAGTGAGTCCTAAAGTTTGTAGACAATTTATATCTACATACTTTGTCGGAACCACCGAGCGTTTGTATAAGTTGAGATACATGGTGCGTTGCTTATCATCACGGAAGATAATGTTTGAAAGGTCGGGTTGTTGTCTTTCAGGACGGATGGTTCTCGGAGGCATGGTAATGGTAAGAAAATGGTGGTAGATGTAGAAGGAAGTTAGAGAAGATGAAGATAAATATGAGAGAAACGTAGTAGAAAGTAAGAAATGGTGTGAAGAGATAGTAAGAAATGAGGGGTATTTATATTGTGAGGGTGGTTGAATGGTGATAATGAGAATTTAATGAGAGTTAATGGGGGAGTTGGAAAGGGTAAAAATTTGAAAAAAATGAGATAGTGGAGTAATGGGAATTTAAGAGTGGTTTGAAGTTGTTTTATGGAGAAGATAAATGGTAAAAATGAGTTATGAATTGAATTTGGCGTGGGAGACAAAGAGACACGCTTTACAGCATGCAACAGGGGGCCGGTCGTTCCCTCTTGTACTAGGACAGGGGGACGGTCGGTCCTGCTTTTCAGTTAAAAAGGGGACCGGTCGGTCCAGGGGGCATGGTGTGTGTGGGACCGTCCGGTCCTGTGCCTGCGTGGGAAATTCAACTTTTCCTTTTGTTTTCTTTTGATACAGTACGTTATAACATATATCTCAGGCACAGAATGCATAGTGTTTGCAAACAGTATCATTTCAGCTTTATTTGATACCACTTAATAATCTAATAACTAATATAAATAACATTGAAACAAAACAAGAAGATAAATAATGTTGAACTTTAAATTGCATAATTCAAATTGTACTACAAAGAACATAAAATAAACCAAATTGCAAAACATAATTCAAATGAAATCCAAATGCAAATCAAATAAATAACTAACTAAAACTAACTAATTAAATAAATTCTCTCATTAGCCACTTTTATTATTATCGTCTCCGTTATTCTTCTGCATGGAATAGATATGTTGAAACACTTCATCAAACTGCATAGCTACCGTGTCGACGAATCCAAAATGATCCATCCGGAGTGTATTAACTTCATTGTTCGCAACTGTGAGGTTTTCTTTCAGATTCTTCACTTCTTCCTTCAATTCCTTAATTGTTTCTTCTTGGTTCATGGGTTCAGATCCTTGCCTATTTTCTTCAATCACCGGAGTTACAGGTGGTGACAAAGGTTGCTCAGGAAAGTCATGGTACCCAGGTGGTGTCTCAGGATCAGATTCAATTTCATAAATCTCAGGTATCTCATAATCCTGGATTGTTTCAGTGGAGCGAGCAGGAGATGGTAAACCGTCCAAATTATACAGCCAATTACCTTTATCGTGAACACTGGTGCGTGGACTAGGCAAGGTAAAGAGGTTAACTACCTCATTATTAATCAGCAATTCAAACTCTCGTGGACCATGGTTTCCAATTAATCTTCTGTTGAAACAAAAACTAAGGTCCATTGGTCGGATACCTCCGTAAGGATGGCAACTCAACAGTGGTTGCCGCAAACCCAAAGCATTCGCTATCATTGTTACCATTCCTCCCATCATGATGGGCATATTATCATCTTGAAGCATTTTCTCAATGGTAACTAATAGAAAAGCGACACCGTTCACGGGCCGATTCTGTACAGCACAAAGCATAAGAAACAGCTCATCTCGAGAAACAATAGTGTTATTCTGTTCCTTTCCAAACAGGGTATGTGACAGAATATGGTGAAAATAGCGGAACGCCGGATTATGAATATAATCCGCATGTGGCTCAGGATGCTCAAAGCTACTCAACCCAGTCAATGATTCCCAGAATATGTCGAGCTCGTGGAAATCAAACAATTCTTCCTGCCTTGATGTAAAAGTATCAAATCCATATGGGAATCCCAGCAAAGCAGAAAAGTCATGAAGATTATACCTATACTCCATTCCAAATAGCCTAAAGAAGATAATACCTCTCTTCAGGCCCCTCCCATAATGTGGGATGTAGTTAAAAGAGCTCAGAAATTCCAGAGTCAATTTGCGGTAGGTACTGAACCGCCTCAAAATATGAGCATCTTCCCATCCAATTTGATTCAGCAGAAACAAAACACTATCATGAATTCCCAAAGTAGTCATAGCAAAAAGATCAGGATAATATGTCAGGGACATATTCCTTGCAGCTAATAAATTGTATCTGCCTCTTTGGCCTCTTCCTCTGAAAGCTATTTCCATAGTATCTTCCATTGTTAGTTGGTCAGCTTAATTTTTATATTAATTAAGTTAGCCTGGAATTAATTAGATACAGGAAATTTAATCAGATTTTTGGCCAGATGCCGAAAAGAAGAAAATAAGAATAAGCATAATAGTGATAGAATGAAGAAGAAATATAGATGAAATAGAATATTAGAGAAGATATGTGTATAAGTGTTTATGAATGAGAAGAATAAAGAGAAAAATAAGAATAATAATAATAGTAAGAATGATAATAATAATAATAAAACAAAAAGGTAAATATAATAATTAATCATAAAAAGGTGGGTTGTCTCCCACTAAGCGCTTTGTTTTATGTCGTAAGCTCGACAAATAAAATCAAAGTTTTAAATTTCTAATTGAGCAGGTGGCTCTATTAAAGTTATTTCTTGAAAGTATTCGTTACTCTCTGCGCTGTGATATGGTTTTAAACGTTGTCCATTAACTATAAAGGGTTCAGAAATCTTTCCTTTGATTTCGACCGCTCCGTTAATAAACGTGTTTGTTATTGTGAACGGACCAGACCATCTGCTGCGTAGTTTTCCAGGAAATAATTTTAATCTTGAATTAAACAGTAGTACGATATCAACTATTTTAAAATGTTTTCTATTTATTCTTTTGTCGTGCCATGTTTTCGTTCGTTCTTTATAAATCTTGGCGTTCTCATACGCATCTTGTCTCAATTCCTCTAATTCGTTTATATCAAGGATGCGCTTCTCGCTTGCGGTTGTGTAATTCAAGTTTATATTTTTAATAGCCCAATAAGCCTTGTGTTCTAATTCAACCGGCAAATGGCAAGATTTTCCATAGATGAGCTTAAACGGGGTGGTTCCTATTGGTGTCTTAAATGCGGTCCTATATGCCCATAGAGCTTCAGATAGTTTTGAGGACCAATCCTTTCTCGAAGTTGCTACAGTCTTTTCTAATATTTGCTTGATTTCACGATTAGAGACTTCCACTTGTCCACTCGTTTGTGGATGATAGGGTGTAGCTACTCGATGTCGGACACCGTATTTCCTTAGGAGTTTTTCGAATATCTTAGAAATAAAATGAGAACCTCCATCGCTTATTACTAATCTTGGTATACCGAATCTCGGAAATATCACGTTTTTGAAGAGCCTTAATACAACTCGGGTATCGTTTGTTGGAGAAGCTATAGCTTCTATCCATTTAGATACATAGTCAACTGCCACGAGTATGTATTTGTTACCAAAAGATGACGGGAATGGTCCCATAAAGTCTATACCCCATACATCGAAAATCTCTACTTCCAGAACGCCTTTCTGTGGCATCTCGTCGCGTCTTGAAATGTTACTAGTGCGTTGGCACCGGTCGCACTTAGTGACCGCGACATGAACATCTTTCCATAGTGTTGGCCAATAAAGACCTGATTGTAGGATTTTCGTACATGTTTTAGAAGTACTCGTGTGTCCTCCGTATGGTGCGGAGTGGAAATGTTTAATCACGCCTTCGACTTCTTCTTCGGGTACGCAATGACGGAAAATTCCACCGGGCCCTCTTTTGAATAACAAAGGTTCGTCCCAGTAATATTGTTTGAGATCGTTAAAGAATTTTTTCTTTTGTTGGTACGTTAACTCTGGTGGTAATACACCGGCAGCTAGATAATTTACGAAATCTGCATACCAAGGGACATATGAGATTGCTAAGGTTGTTTCAGAATAGTTTTGAGATTCACTTGCTTCGAAGTGGGCGATTAATCTATCATATTGAGATTCATCATTGATTGGAATTCGTTCTTGTTTTAGATTTTCGATTCTTGATAGATGATCAGCCACTACGTTTTCAGTTCCTTTTTTATCCTTGATTTCTAAATCAAATTCTTGTAGCAACAAGATCCATCTTAGCAGTCTAGGTTTAGCGTCCTTTTTGGTTAGGAGATATCTAATGGCAGCGTGGTCAGTATAAATTATTATCTTAGCTCCTACTAAATAAGATCGGAATTTATCGAGTGCGAAGACTACAGCCAGGAGTTCCTTTTCGGTTGTTGCATAATTCATTTGCGCTTCATCTAGGGTTCTACTAGCGTAATATATGACGTGTAATTTTTTATCTTTTCTTTGTCCTAGGACTGCTCCTACGGCATAGTCACTTGCGTCACACATTATCTCAAATGGTTCACTCCAATCTGGGGTCTTCAAGATTGGCGCAGTAATTAATGCTTTCTTTAATGATTTAAAGGCTTCAAGGCATTTTTCGTTAAATATGAATTCAGCATCTTTCATTAAGAGTTCTGTTAATGGCTTAGAAATTTTAGAGAAATCTTTAATAAAACGTCGGTAAAAACCGGCGTGTCCTAAGAAACTTCTTATTTCTCTGACAGTTCTAGGGGGTTGAAGGTTTTCGATAACTTCTATCTTGGCCTTGTCTACTTCGATTCCCCTATTAGATATAATATGTCCTAACACAATACCTTCTTGAACCATAAAATGGCATTTTTCCCAATTTAATACTAAGTTTACCTTTACACATCTTTCTAGTACTTTTTCTAAGTTTGCAAGACATCCTTCAAAACTACGTCCACAGACGGAGAAGTCGTCCATGAATACCTCCATAATATTATCAAGAAAGTCTGCGAAGATTGCCATCATGCATCTTTGAAAAGTTGCAGGTGCATTGCATAAGCCAAAAGGCATTCTTCGATATGCGAAGGTTCCGAATGGACAGGTGAAGGTAGTCTTTTCTTGGTCATCGGGGTGTATCGGTATTTGAAAGAATCCAGAGTAACCATCCAAGTAACAGAAATATGAGTGTCTGGCTAGACGCTCCAGCATTTGATCAATGAATGGTAAAGGGAAATGATCCTTCCGGGTGGCTTTGTTAAGTTTCCTATAATCAATGCACATCCTCCATCCTGATTCGATTCGCTTTGTTATGGTTTCTCCTTTGTCGTTTTCGATTATCGTTACGCCTCCTTTCTTGGGGACTACATGAACGGGGCTTACCCATTTACTATCAGATATTGGATAAATGATGCCTGCTTCTAACAATTTTAATATCTCTTTCTTTACTACTTCACTCATTATAGGATTAAGTCTTCTTTGGTGTTCTCTAGAGGTTTTACTATCTTCCTCTAACATTATGCGATGAATACAGATGGAAGGACTTATTCCTTTAAGATCAGTTAAATTGTATCCTAAAGCAGTTGGATATTTCCTCAGTATATGTAGTAATTTTTCAGTCTCGATTTTTCCTAGATTTGCGTTGATTATTACTGGTCGTTCGAATTCTGGGTCTAAGAATTCGTATCTCAGGTTTTTGGGTAACGTTTTGAGTTCAATGGTTGGTTTGTGTAAACCTTGTGTAGGATCGGGTGTTATTGCTAAGCATTCATCTAAGGTTTTATCTGGATGATCTTCTGCTTCTTTTATACATTCTTCTATCATATCCATAAAGTAGCAGTTGTCATCTATGGCTGGTGCTTTTAGAAATTTGGAAAGAATGAATTCAATCTTTTCTTCGCCTACCTCAAAGGTGAGTTTTCCTCTTTTAACGTCTATAATGGCACCGGCAGTTGCTAGGAAGGGTCTTCCTAAAATGATAGGTGTGTTCGTATCTTCCTTAATATCCATTATTATAAAGTCGGCTGGGATGTAGAATTGACCTATTCGAACAGAGACGTTTTCAAGTACTCCTACGGGGTATTTGACAGAACGATCTGCTAACTGAACAGACATTTTAGTTGGTCTCAACTCTCCCATTTCGAGTTTCTTACTGATGGATAAAGGCATTACACTGATGCTTGCTCCTAAATCACATAAAGCTTTGTCTATGACGAATTTTCCTATTACACATGGTATAGAAAAACTACCAGGGTCTTTCAGTTTAGGTGGCATCTTATTTTGGATTATTGCGCTGCATTCAGCTGTAAGAGTAACTGTTTCATTTTCTTCTAGATTTTTCTTATTAGATAGAATTTCTTTTAAGAATTTAGCATATGAGGGCATTTGCGTTATCGCTTCTATGAAAGGAATTATTACGTTTAATTGCTTGAGAAGTTCTACAAATTTCTTAAATTGCCCTATGTCTTTTGTTTTAACTAGTCTTTGAGGGTAAGGAATAGGTGGTTTATAGGGAGGTGGAGGTACATAAGGTTTTTCTTGTTCTATTGTTTCTCCATCTTCCTTTCTTTTAGGTTCGTTATCCTCTTCGGCTTGGTTTTCAGAGTTTTGGTGCATGGCCGGGTTTTCGGTTCTTGGATCTAATGGTTCTTCTATTTCTTTACCGCTTCGTAATATAATTGTGTGAGCTTGTCCTTTCGGATTAGGTTGTGGTTGTCCAGGGAAAGTACCGGCTGGTGCGGCAGCAGGCGCTTGTTGTTGAGCCACTTGTGAGATTTGAGTTTCTAACATTTTATTGTGAGTGGCTAAGGCATCTATTTTGTTCGATAGTTGCTTAATTTGCTCGTTAGTGTGTATGTCTCGGTTTAGGAATTCTTTGTGAGTTTGCGCTTGGCTTGCTATAAAGTTTTCCATCATTATTTCGAGATTAGATTTCCTAGGTGCGCTCGGTGCGGTAGAAGGTGCTTTTTGATATCCAGGTGGAGCAGTTTGCGCTTGAACAGGTGCGTTCAATGCGTTATTATTCTTGTAGGAAAAATTTGGGTGATTCCTCCAACCTGGGTTGTACGTATTTGAATAAGGGTTTCCCTGAGCGTAGTTTATTTGGTCAGTCGGAGTACCTAACAGAAATTGACATTCGGCGGGAGCGTGACCAGATGTTCCGCATATTTCGCAGTCAGGAGTCACTGCAGCTATGGTAGCTGCAGGAGTTAACGTAAGGTTTTCTATTTTCTGAGTTAGTGCGTCTACCTTAGCGTTTACTTGATCTAGGCTACTAATTTCGTACATTCCTCCTTTCGTCGGAGGTTTTTCAACGGCAGCTCTCTCGCTTCCCCACTGGTAGTGGTTTTGGGCCATATTATCTATCAGTTCGTAGGCTTGTACATAAGGTTTCTCCATTAGCGCACCTCCAGCAGCAGCGTCGATTGTTAATCTCGTGTTGTACAAAAGACCATTGTAGAAAGTATGTATCACTAACCATTCCTCCAGACCATGATGTGGACAGAGTCTTATCATGTCTTTATATCGTTCCCATGCTTCAAATAAAGACTCGGTGTCTTTCTGTCTAAATTCGTTGATTTGAGCTCGAAGCATAGCCGTTTTGCTTGGTGGAAAATATCGGGTTAGGAAAACTTTCTTTAATTCATCCCACGTAGTGATTGAATTAGAAGGTAGAGATTGGAGCCAGGCTCTAGCTCTATCTCTAAGGGAAAAAGGAAATAATCGTAAATGAATAGCTTCCGTGCTGACCCCATTAGCTTTTACGGTATCTGCATATTATAGAAATACGGATAAATGCAGGTTCGGATCGTCAGTTGGATTTCCAGAAAACTGGTTTTGTTGAACTGTAGATAATAGCGAAGGTTTCAGCTCGAAGTTGTTTGCCTCGATTGCCGGAGCGGCAATACTGTTATGAGGTTCGTCTTGAGAAGGGATTACGTAAGATTTTAGAGGTCGTGGCGCAGCCATCTCAGCTCGTCTAAGATCAGTTATATCAGGGATATTCGTCGGGGGTAAATTGTTTAGTAGACGATATTCCTGAATTCGGCGTCTCAATCGAAGATAACGCTCGATGTCGTTGATTTGTAGATGCAAAGGTTCGCCTTGAGAGCGAGTGTTTGGCATACAAATCAGAAAGAGATGAAAAGAAGAAGACCTTAGTCTCTACGATGTAACTAAAAGAGTTACGATATCGACTTAAATAGTCCCCGGCAACGGCGCCAAAAACTTGATCGTGACTTTGTATGTCTATAAATCTGGAGACTGCAAGTGCACATTCCTATCGCGTAGTCTTAAAAGATATCGAATCCACAGGGACTATGAATCGATCTACCGTAATTTTGGTTACTGGGTAAAGATAAGGCTAATATTAATTTAATTAACGAAAGGGATCTAATTACTAAATTTAGTTATAAAATTTTTAATTATAAATACCGGTATGTATTTCACCTAAATTTTGGGTTCCGAATTTCCACTGGCTTTTACTTAAATTGGTCAAAAATCATCTTTACGCAAACTTTATTTGTCTAAAAACCTTCCCCTCACACTTCCGTTCTATTAGTTCAGGTTATACGATTAATACCCTAACGTGTGCTTCCGTCACTCCGCCGGATTCAAAAGTAATTTTTGAAAACAGAATAAAATTTAATTGTTTTTAAAATGCTTCCGCCTCTTTAAAAACAATGCCTAATAATCACTATCTGGTTTTAGCCTCAAACTTCCGTTTTATTAGTAAAAACCTTAATCAATTCTAAAACCTCACACTTCCGTTCTATTGGTTTGTAAAATCTTAAACAATTTAATTGAATATTAAAACCATGAAAGAAGTTTCTTTTACAAAATACTTTTAAGCCAATTTATTTCGGATCCCGTTATTTGGTTAATTTACATACCGATATTTAATCGGTTTAGCCAGACATGTTCATACAATTAATCATGCAAGGTTTATTAATTAGGAAACGGCGAAATAAAAACATACTCAGAACAGAGATCATACAAATATATTAAATAAAGCGTATAAATGAAAACCTGATGAAAATGTAGAAATACTTCAATAGCTTCAAGTAAATATTCGTTCTTCAAATCCTTCGAGTATTCCACCACAAGTCGGCTGGATCTACCCTTCGAATCTTGAATTTCGTAACAACAAGAAAAGTAAAAATACCGGATCTAACGTAAGGTTAAACCAGATAAAATTGCACAACAATTCCCGGTGTAGAAATTGTTGTACGAAAAATAAAGGCAGAAAACTGGAGAAGAAAAGAAAATAAAAACAATGCGATGAAATAAAAATAAAGGAAAAGGGCAGAACAAAAATTAAAATGGAAGGAAATTTGCTCTGCTGAAAATAGTACGATCTTGCAAAAATTCTCCGACCTTTGGGATTTGGCTTTCACTTCTATTTATAATGCTTGTAAAATAACTGTATCCCAAAAGGTCAATCCACGTAAAACTGAATATCCAAAAAATATTGCTAGTGGACTTTGTTGCATAACGTGCTGAAGACGTGTACAGAAATATAGCAAAAGTTGGTTTCTTCATTGACTTGGGACCGGTCGTTCCGTGTGAGGAGAAAATGGCGTGAAAATAGGAAAGGGGAGGGAACGGTCGTTCCACTCAGCTGAAGTGGGCCGGACCGGTCGTTCCCCTTAGTGGGCCGGTCGGTCCCTTCAAGCTGAAGTGGTCCCTTGGGCCTTGGAAAAAATCATTCTTTTCACCCCCATTTAGTATTCTGCACCACATTAATCAATTATCTTCATTTTTGTACTAAATTGCATCTATTTCTTCATTTTTCTTCACATAAGCTTATTTAAGGCAAAATACCTGAAACAAAGAAATACCAGCGTAATATGGAAATAAAATAAAATAAATTAAATAAAAACATGAATTATTTGCATTAATTAAGTCGATTTATACGATATAAAATCGTGTTATCAGCAGTCTTCTTTAGTTGGCAGACGATGAACCACTATATCCATGTCTAGTCCCGGCATGTCTTCATATGACCAGGAAAAGATTTTAACATATTCATGCAACATCTGCACCAACCACTGTTTGCCACTAGGCTCCAGATTTGCACCTATCTTAACCTCTTTTCTGTCTTCCTCTGTCCCCAAGTTCACTGTCTCAATCGGCTCTTCATGAGGTTGTATGGCCCTTTCTTCCTACTGTAATAGTCTATCAAGTTCTCCAGGTACCTCACAATCTTCTTCACCTTCGTCCTTGACTTGGTGGATCGGATTTTCAAAGTCATAATGAGCAGTAGCAGAATTGTTATCAATGGGATCTAGAGTGGATATAGATATGCATTTGGATACGTGAGTGTGTGTAAGAGTATAGTTGTATAGACAGAATAAAAGAAAATAAAGACAAAGAGAGAAAAATTTGTATGCAAACGTCCAATGCTTTATTAATGTCATATGAAAATGAAACATGATAACCCTCACAAATAGAACCATTGTGCCCCGGGTAAGACACATGGCTATAGAGTTTATATTGTTTTTAAATTACATATCCGAAAAAAATCAAAAAGACAATTACTCCTGAACAAAAGTAATCGGTACAAAGTCCTTGGCAGTCCAGTTAGTGAGTCCACCACTGGTAGTCGGGAAGATCCAACTGTCAATGTCGGAATCACCATCACTGTCTTCAAGTGTATTGACCCCAGGATTACTGATGCATAGGGGAGGTCCTCCAGCCCGAGTACGACGAACAACCCTTTGAGCATCTATAGTAAAGCCCAAACTAGATTTGTCAGACTTGTAATGAATAATCGAGAGCTGACCCCAAATGGTAGACCCACCTTCATCAACCACTGCTCGTGCATCCTTGAGAGAAGCCATCTTCAAGAGAGGTTTGGTGACCTTCGGAGGATTGTCGGTAGTTTCTGTTGTAGCCATAATCTGAGGTACCTCTTCAAATTTTTGGCAAGGAGTCTCGATAAACTCGCCATCCATCTCTACATACCTGATTATGTACTCCTCTTCACCATGCACTGTGACAATCTTTCCTCTTACTGGATACTTCAACATTTGGTGGAGGGTAGAAGTAACAACCCCATCTCCATGTATCCAAGGGCGTCCCAACAAGCAAGAATATGATGGTTTGATATTCATTACGTAGAAAGTGGAGTCGAAGGTCTGGGAATCAACTTCGATAGGGACGTCCACTTCCCCGTGCACCATTCCCTTAGAACCATCAAAAGCTCTCACTACTATATTGCTAGGCTTCAAGGTCAAGCCTTCGTAGTCCAATCTGTCTAGAGCTTTTTTAGGTAGCACATTCAACGAGGAGCCAGTATCTACCAAAACATGGGCCAGAGTCGTGCCCCTGCATTCAACGGAAACATGAAGAGCATCATTATGCTTTTTCCCTTTTGGTGTCAGATCCGCGTCAGAAAAACCCAAACCATTATCAATAGTCAGACTAGCCACACAATCTTCAAACTGATCAGTAGATGTCTCTTGTGGCACATGAGCCGTCTTCAGAAACTTAACCAAAGCCTTTGCATGGGCCTCAGAACACAATAACAAAGCCAACATAGAAATTTTGGATGGGGTCTGCCCCAGCTGCTCGACCACATTGTAGTCGCTTTTGTTTATTATCTTCAAAATTTCTTCCATTTCTCTCTTGGAACCTTCTGGTATGGTTACTGAATTATCCCTTGTTAGGATAAGCTCAATCAGTATGTCTTTGCCTCGAGTCTCGGCCGAATCGGTGATGGGAGGGTCAACGGGAGTGATTACTGGAATTGCAGTAGTAGTCTCGGGTGGAACCACAACAGGAATGATCACAGGTCCGGTAGCAGTCTTCAGGGGAGAACACCCTTCCACTTCTTGTTATTTTACTGGTTCCGGCAATATTGACGATGTCGGAATCAACATTTTCAGCAATCTTGTCTTCAATGGCTAGCATGTCCTGCTTGACACCGTAGTAATATGCGTCGGCCCCATTGTTCCAAGGAACAAATTTGTCCAAGGATTATGGGATTGGCCCTGGCATGGTTATGATCAACGGAGTCACCTTCAGAATTGATGTAATCCTGACGGGTCTCTTAGCGGAGGCCCCAGGAGGATTGGTGAAAATGGTTATGATAGAAATGTCTTCACAGGAAACAGTCGGAACAAGAGTCTTCTAAAAAAGAATCTCTTTGTCATCCATCAGGCGCTGAACACCTGCCTTTAACAAAGGGCAACCATTTGGTAGGAATGAACAAAAGTGGCAACCTTCACCACATCCCGGAAATAAACCGGCCTTCAACAAACTCTCTTTGATAGTCATGAGTGGGGTCACCAATTCTTCCACAGAGGTCACAAACACATCTTCTTCAACGACATTAACACCCCGACCATGTTTCAGCATAGGAGCAGTGATAGCGTTAGGAGTCTCCGGGGTATCAAATTCAATTTCCTTAGCATCAATCAGATCCTGTACTTTGTTCTTCAAATCCCAACAATCATTGGTATCATGGCCTGGACTTTCCGAATGGTAAGCACAATGAGCATTTGGTTTATAGTAGGGAGAGGTGGTGTTTGGATTCTTAGGAGCTTCCCTCAGAGTAACCAGATTGGTCTTCAGCAACTGAGGTAAAATCTGAGACATCGTCATGTTGATTCGAGTGAACTGTCTAGCTGGACTTTCTACTCTCGGTTGATTATTTCTTTGCTGAGCAGGTGCAGGGTTGAGAATCATAACAGCCCCTACCGCCGGACGGCGCTCGGTTCGATTCTGATTCTTTTAGTTATAGACATCATTGACTTCCTTTTTACCTGCAAACGGCTTCCTTGCAGCACTAGAAGAGGCATCCTTCTGAATTTTTCCACTTCGGATTCCAGCTTCCACTCTTTCTCCCATTAAGATCAGTTCAGTAAATCCCGCCGATGAACTTCCAATTAGATGGTTGAAGAATGTCCCAGTCAAAGTTCCCAGAAACATATCCACGAGCTCCCTGTCAGCCAAGGGAGGTTGAACTCTTCCAGCCAAATCTCTCCACTTCTGAGCATAATCCTTGAAATCCTCGTTCGAACCCATAGACATATTTTGGAGTTGTGTACGGGTGGGAGCAAGGTCTGCATTATACTAATATTTCTTGTAAAATGCAGCAGCAAGGTGTTCCCAGTTACGAACATTGGCCCTTTCCAGCTGATAGAACCAATCCAGATGTGTTCCAGACAGACTGTCTTGGAAGAAGTGAACCCATAAGTCTTTGTCAGCAGTATGAGGCTGTATCTTCCTCACATATGAACAGAGATGCATTTTGGGACAAGAGACCCCATCATACTTAGAAAATACCGGTGCCTTGAACTTTGGGGGGATGACAACCCCAGAGACCAGACCCAACTCTTCAAAATCCAGCCCAGGAACCTTCTGGATTTCCATAGCGCTAAGACGCTCTTCTAACTACTTATACCTTTCATCAGCCGGAGGTTACTGCTCCTCATTGTAATCAGTTTCATTTTCAGACTCTTTAGGACTAGGGTCCTCTTCTCTGGCTTCAACCTCTTGGTTCTCTCCCTCCTTAGATGAAGAAGCTAAATCAACAACCCGTCTTGGCGGCCCTCTGAACCTTCTGCTCATATGTGCCACACGGGATGTCCTCTTGGTTCTCTTGTTCTTCTTAGCAATCAGAGCCTTCAGTTCTTCCTGTCCTTTGGCCAGAGCCACAATCATTTGCTGGAATTGCGTGTTCTGAGTTTGAAGGTCTTTCACAGTTTGTTCAAGAGCCATTGTTGAAATAAACAGCGGAGGAGATGAGAAACCTGTTATGAATCCTGTACGTGCAATGCTATGGATGGGATGCGTATGCAATGATTTCAAAGACTTTGGGAAATTTAAATTTGCGAACCAAAATGAAACAAAATTTTTATTAGTTGAATTCAAAGTTTAGTTGCCTTTTAGGCGTTACAATTAAAACAATTATAAAAAACTAGAAAAAATAAAAAATCCCATGGATGCTTCCTCTTTGTGCCGAGATAGACATTAAGTCCTATTTCCTCATGGAGCTGCTTTGTGAGCTCTAAAACCTTCCCCTCCTGGGCATAGAACTGATCCCTGTAAGTATCCCGCTTTTTCTTCAACTGTATCTAAGACCTCTGTAATTCTCCAATATTAGTGGGCATATCAGGATGGAGAATCGTGTAAGGAATATCCCCTTTAGTAGGGGTTTCCACAATCACTTTTAGAACGTCCATATAGGGCATCATAAGTTTCTGGGCGCGAGCTCGTACCCATTCGAGATAAGGTTCCATAGAAATGGAAGCCTTTGGCCCCAAAGCCTTGGCGCCAGATCTGTTTACCATGCTCCAAGCTCGTATGAACCTCTGGCGATACCCTTGAACATCATCCTCATAGTTGAATATAATGTCCTCGATAAGTAACTCATGGGGACCATCCCTTCGAGTGTAACCAAATTGTCGCAGAGCTAAACAAGGATTGTAGGTTATGCCCCCTATAATGCCAAGTAATGGAACATTAGGGTACTCCCCACAATGGTCAATAATAGTACTGTTTTCCATAGCTCGGGAATACTAGAGAATATTCGTGTGAGCGAGTGACATTATCCTTTGTGACCAACCCAAACCTTCTTCATTCTTCAGTACGGACTTAGGGAGGTGAGAATTAAACCACCTCGATAACAATGGCATGCAACACATAAGAACCCCTCTTCTCTTCATGGTACGAGTATGGAGAGCGTGCAAAATATCTCCGAGCAAGGTAGGCATGGGGTTGCAAGAGAGGAAGATCTTGATGACACTCACATCTATGAATGAGTCTGGATTAGGGAATAGTACTAATCCATATATTTGAAGAGCCAAGACTTCCTCAAAAGCCTGAAAGTCCATATCATCCTATAACAGCTAGGCTTTGTCTATCAGGAACTTGGCTAGAAAACCCTTGACTCCGCTTCTTGTTTCCCAATTGGATACCACGTCGACCCGTTTCAGATGCAAGGCCGAGGCAATGACTTCTGGCTTAGGAACTTCTTTCAGACCTCTGAAAGGCAACTGTTCAAGAATGGGTATACCCAATAACTGAGAGAATTATTCCATGGTAGGCACCAACTGATAGTCTGGAAAGGTGAAGCAGTGGTGCTTGGGATCAAAGAACTGAAAGAGTACACTCATCATCTTTTCATCAAAGTTTGAAGTAACCAGGTTGAGAAGTCGACCATGTCTCTTAGTGAACGCAGAAGTTTTAGGGACCTTTGATACTAGCTCCTTGAGTTGGGAAGGTACTTTCACAAAGATGATTCAGATAGTGTTTCTACGAGTGGAAGCCGTGATATGCAAAACAGAACAAAGATAAATTCCCTTGGTCCTTGAAATGGTTAGTGCAATAAGAATGGATGCTATGTTAGATGCATGATGTCATGATAAATCACAGGTATAGCAAACACATAATAATCACACCAAGTTCTTAGGTTTAAGGCCTGCTTGAGTTTTAAGTTCAAACCCTCTTGAAGTTAAGTTGGTTTCAAACTTGTCTTAGAAAAGTAACCGAGTTCTAAAGATTCTCAATATCACTGACCATCCTTTATCGGGCATTGTTTCAGTTCAAGCAATCTTTTCTTGCGGCCGAAATATCCCGAAAGTCTGATCTCAATGAGTGTAGAATCGAGTATCAACCAATCCTCAGCTTTATTCCGAGGCCGGCTATCTCACTACTTTCTAATGGCCAAGTTTGTTCAATTAAGGTTCTAAGGTCTGTTAGTGCTTCACGACACTATGCGGCGACCCCGTATTCTCCCTGTTTCCACATGAAGGATACCGGTACCAACCAAAGTGTCACACCAACATAACCATCGCTTAAACCATATCGGTCTATGCCATACAATCTCCATAATCTATTATTGTTTACCTAAAAAGTGTTCCCAGATACGGGTGTAGGATCTTTAATAATACCCAAACAAAACCCTTTAATTTAAAGCAGGCAAGGAAAAACAAGAAAGCAATTTTTAAAATGACCTAGATCCTAAGGTTTACCCCACTTATTTATTTCCCCAGAAGATTCGCCAGTTTGATACGATGGCAGAACCGACTGTTAATACTGGTTTGCATTTTTTGTTTGCAAAATGTCGCGGTAAGCAAGAGTCACCACCGACTTTTATTTTATCCAATCAGGAAAAGGAAAAAGAATAGAAAAAAACTTTTTCGAGATGTTTCTGAGTACGTGGGGGTAGATTATAAAAAGGGAAGGTGTTAGCATCCTTTCTATCCATGGTTTTCCATGGGCTCTTAGTTACTTGCTCATTTTGAAACTGCTTTTCTGTGTTTGTGCTTGTTTTGAAAAATTTTGTTTTACTTTGTTTTAACCCTTGTTTCTGTCCTCAAGAGTGTTACGAAGTTGTTTTTGAAAACTTTGTTTGGAAAGTGTTTGGTGTGAAAAAGTTTTTGTTTGTTTGAGCAAGTATCTAGGAACTAATCTACCTACTCGAAAAAGGTCTGTTCGTTTTCCTTTTAGACAATGCTATTCCATTATTGAGAAATAGGTAGCATCGTCATTGGAGTTTTTTAGGGACATTCGAAGGGACAAATACGATCATAAAAGCAATGTTAGTAATCATCCTAAAGCCTTAAAGATCTTTTTCCGAGGAAACATTCGAATGGGTCATTTTAGATCTTTCGAGGCTAGAGGACAACCACTAACAAAACCTATACTTCATGACCGTTTACCGAAGGCAACCGGAGTGGAGTAAACCCTAGGAGTGAGCATGTGCGAGTGTAATTTTCAGTTAATTTATCTTTGCACATTTAGGGTTTTCTACCGTATTAATTTTCAGTTAGTCTTTCCATACAATCCTATTGCCATTCATCTAAGCAGTTTATAATTTACGGAAATTAAAAGTGCGAAAAGTTAAAAGTCCTAACTATTACAGGGCTTTCGCAGATACATAATTATCTTGACTGAAAATAAAAATGCAGAAGTTTAAAACCCTAATTACTATTACAACCTCGAAACAGTTACAATAATAATAGAAAGGAAATTAAAAAATGCGCGCGGCGATTTAAATGCGAGAATTAAAGAAAACCTAAAAATCTAATTGAAAATATTCAGACTATTATTATTTTTTTAAGAAAAGACTAATTAGGTTATGTACACATGAAAACCCTAATTTATAATTAATTTAAATTATATAGAAAAACAATTAGATTGCCCTAAATAACTAATTAATTAATTAAAGAAACAAAATATTTTTTTTTATGAAAAAAAAAGATTTTTTAGGTTTTTTGTGATTTAATAAAAAAATGATTTTTGTTATTTTGTAAAAAAAGAAATAATTAATAAAATAATTAAAACAAAAGAAATAAAATAGAAAGGAAAAGAGATTGGGCCTGCTTGTGAAAAAGGGAGGTGTATATTTGAATTTGCAGGCCCATTAACTACTGAGCCCAATCCTTGCGTGGATCTTGTGTAGCCCCTCTTGGAGGGCGTACTATGGACTGCCCTTTTGTTGAGCGTTTTATCTGAATAGAGATGAATCCTGTGGCTGGATGATGGAAGCGTATGGTGGACTCCTAGGGGTGTGATGCATCGAACCTGCAATTAAGTGTTAAGAAAATAGCAAAACACTGGGACCTGGGATCGAACCCAAGTCCTCCCACTAATACCACGCGCGTTTCACCACTGGGCTACCATGTTTTAGTTGTTAATATAATAACAACAAATAGTAATATATGAAACAAGGTGGATAGCTGGAAAAAACAAAAACGCGCGCGTTATTATTCAAATAGACCAGTGGTGGTTGGACACGTTATCATCTTCTTCACAGCTCCGTCGTCTTAGATCCCAGACTTTTACATACGACCTGGGTCTCTAACTATAACCCTGCATCTTTCAAAAAATCTTAAACAAGCATGATAAATTACTTGTGAATACATATATCAACTTGTTTTGATCTCACGAGTATCACGATGCTCTTTTCTTGGCCCAATTTATCCTGTAGAATAAAGCCCTAAAACGCAAGAACAAACCCTAATAATGGAAAATACGCATACAAGCGTAAAAATGCAAAATTGATTGAACCAAAACGTTCCAAATGATGATACAAACACAATTCTATGCTTAAAAGTAATTGATCATGCGTAAATTGTAAAATGAAATTTAAGATTATATGAGCAAACTGTGGGTCTGTAGCTCGCAATTCAGAGCGTGAGGATGCTTGCAATGGATTGAAACACGTTCTGGAGATGTCCAGGAGTTTATTGGTAGTCTTAGAATGCTTTGAATTGGCCTCTAAATTGTAAAATGATCCACCACTTTTTTGACAATTTTGCAGTTTTTGTTTTCAGCTTTCATGACCTCTCTCCCTGTTCTTATGCACCGGTTGTATCCTATATATGTATTAGAACAAATTAGGTTAACAAAAACGAGTTAAATCTTTTTCAATCATGGAAATAGGATTTGATTTTGTTCTTATATTATATGTTTCTAAAACAAGTATAATCATGCCAATTTCGCTTCAATTTTCCTTGATCTGATTTGATATGATTTTCCAGCCTAATTGAATTTGATTCCTACAAAAAATTAGATCAAAAATCAATCTTTTGTATTTTTTTTGCAATTTATTTGATTTAATTTGATTTTTAAATAATAAAAATCAAAATAAAATAAATAATGAAGCAAATAAAGTGAAGATGCTGATTTGGGTTGTGGACCATGTCACAAGAAAGATTCAATCATGAAAAACTAGGCCCATTTGACAAGAAATGTATTTTTGAACACATTTAACTTTTGGCAATTTTGCAAAAATGGTCAACTTTGACAAGGCATATATCCTCCAATTTTAACCCTAAAGAGGTGTTCTTGGACTTTTTAGAAAGCTTAGGATGTCCCCTAAACAACCATTTTGGTCTCATATCAATTGGGTCTTCCATATTCATATAAGAAGCTTTTACCCAAAAGGTGTTTTTGTTGACTTTTCAAAAGGACCTATAATGTAGAAATTCATATCTTTTGATGAGTGCATATTTTGAACTTATGGTCTGAAGATGAGTTATAGGAAATTGCGTCCTCTTCAAAATGAGCCTTGGATGGAAATTTTCTGATAAATTATGAAGAAGTTATGCTTGGTCAAAGTTTAGTTGACTTTTCTTAAGAAACCCAAATTTAGCAACTTTTGGGTTTTGATGAATTTGGGGCATTCCTTGAGGAATCATGACCAACCCTTGATCAAATGATGAACATCACTTCAAAATTTTTATGTTGATCAAAAATCTTGAAGTTTGACTGTATGTGGGCCACAATTGACTTTTGACCTAATACAATTGATTTTCAGGCATCTGGGAAATTGACTGAGCAAACCTCTTGTGTAAGGTATGAAACTTGACATGGATGATCTTGAGAACATATTAGGACCATGGAAAGCATTTGGGACCTTTGGACTTCAACCGTCCTGGTGAAAATGGAAACCCTAGTTTGAGGTACATTGCCTTAGGAGAGAGTTTGTTTGGTCAACTCTTGGGCATCCTTGAGCATGTTGGGGTCCTCAATGGGCATGTGTTGGGTAAAATGAGAGGGAAAATTTTGCGGTACAACAGGCTGGATTTTCCTCACGTAGGACCGAAGATGCATTTTGGGGCATGAGACTTTGTCATACTTGGCGAACACAGGTGCTTTGAATTTTGGAGGAATGACAATTCCCGATACTAGTCCCAACTCCTCAAAGTCCAATCTAGGCACTTTTTGGATTTCCATTACACTCAACCGTTCTTCTAGATGCTTATACTTCTCGTCGGCTAGAGGGTATTGTTCTTCAGAATAGTCTTCTTCTTCATCTTCCTCCTCTTAATCAGACCGAACAACTGTTTCTTTTCCTTTTCCGTCTTGATTGCCTTTCTCACTGGATGTCATTGCAAAGTATAAAGCCCTTCTTGTATGCCCTTGGAATATTCTTCCTATGTTCATAATTCCAGTTATTTTCTTCGTCTTCTTTTTCTTCTCCTTAACCAGCAAGGTCTTCAACTCTTCTTGTCCTTTGGCCAAAGTTAAGAACAATTGTTGAAACTGTTCATTATGAGCTTGGAGGTCCTTCACTGTTTGCTCGAGATCCATCTTACTAAAATAAACAGTAGAGATATGAGGAGACTTGTTGCAAGAAACCTGCTTATGTTGTGATGAATGGTAAATGCATATGCAATGATTCCAAGGATTTTAAGATTCAAATTTGTTTTAGATAACAAGGAAACACACGTAATATTAATAGATTAAAGCTCGAGTACATCAATGCCTTCTTGGGCAAAATAATACAAAAACTCTAAGATAAAAAGGTAGTACACACCCTATTTGGTGCAATGTAAGCATTCAGAGTCTGCTCCTCATGAAGTAGTCTAGTGAGTTCCAAAACCTTCTTCTCGCTTGCATAGAATTGGGCTTTGAAAGTATCTCTCTCCCTCTTGAGTTGTATCTAATCTCTTTGTAGGTCTTCAAGAGAGGTGGGCATGTCAGGATGTAGGATAGTATATGGAACATCTCCTTCCATGACAGGCTCAATGATTACCGGGAGAATGGAGGGATAAGGCATCATAAGACTCTGAGCACGAGTTCGTACCCATTTGAGGTAAGGCTCAAGAGGGATGGAATTTTTATGCCCCAAAGTCTTTCTATCTACCTTGTTCAACATCCTCCAAGCTCGGATAAATCTCTGGAGAAGACCTTGATCTTTGTTGTCGTAGTCAAATACCAAACTTTTAATCAGCATCTCATGCGGGTTATCCCTTCGGGCATAACCAAACTGTCATAAGTCTAAGCAAGGGTTGTAGGTGATGCCTCCCCTAATGCCAAGTAAAGGGACATTAGGAAATTCTCCATAACGGTCGACAATAGTAACATTCTCTATGGATCAGGAACACCGATGGATATCTGAATGTTTGAGCGTCATCAACCTTTGTGGCCACCTTGAACCTTGCTTATTCTTCAATACAGATTGGGGAAGATGCGAAATAAACCATCTTGCCAAGAGAGGAGTAAAACACATAAGAACACCTCTTTTCCTTATTGTGCGAGTGTAAAAAGAGTGTAGGATATCCCCTAGAAATGTAGGCACCGGGTTGCGGGATATGAAGATTTTGACGGTGTTCACGTCTATGAGTTAGTTAGGATTTGGAAACAAAAGCATCCAATATTGGGGAGGTAACACAAGATTGGCTATTGTCCTGCGATAACCGGTTACCATAAGTGGGTGACCGGTTACCGCGAGGAATTTTAAAAGGTAACTGTCTTGCATCGAGTGTCCGTTTGACACGCCGTTTAGACCATTGGGAAGATAAAACAATTTACTGTCTTATAAAAATAGTTTATAATGTAGTAGTTAATTATCTCATCAATTTTGATACCAATCCGTGAGTGTGCTTTGAATTGTATGCCATGAATTATATTGTGATTATTTGCGATGCTTGTTTTGATTGTTTGACATGAAATACATGATGAGAATGATAACGATGGCCTGTATTAGCGAAATTGCAATGAGTAATAACGATAAACGTGAAGTACGTTGTTACATGATAGAGTCTCATGCATTCATAAGCGAAGGCCTGTATTGGCGAGCGAATGCCTGTATTGACAATCGAAGTTGATTGCCCTAATTGGTATTATTTCCAAGAGGGTTTTACCCTGTTGGTACCACATGCATCGAGTCCGTGTCGGTCTTTTTCATCATATTATGATTGATGATTTGATTGGTGAATGTTGATGAAATAATGTATTATATTACGATGTGTGAGATATGTTGATTATATGCTTGAACTGTTACCTGCTTATTATTATGCTTTCTTTTATATTGTTTGATATCTCACCCTTTCTGTTTGAATGTTACCTCTATGTGGGTAATGTGCAAATGACCAGAAGTATCTAGAGATTGAAGGTTATCTGAGGAGTTCCTTCAGTTGCGTAGATTGAGTCGGTGTCTGCTCTGATACGTAACACTTGGGGATTTTCGTGTGATTTGTTTTGTTATGTTACGACTGAACTTGTATTTCTCCGTTGTTTGAGTTATTTATGATTATGTTGATGTTTAAAAGATGATATTCATTATTTCGATTGAAAAATTGAGATGACTAATTATTGATGTTTTTCTGCTGCAAATATATGTAATGAATGTTTAAGACTTATGAGCTTGCGATTGTGTTGCATATCCTAATTTTGAGCATGTGTGACTTGCGAAGTAAGTGACATCCTATTTTGTTGATGTTTATTTATAAATTAATTTACTCTGATTTTATATAATTTACCGACGGGGAAATATGGTGTTACAATTGGTATCAGAGCAGGTCGGTCCATCCGTCCAGGTTGTTGAGTCATTAGTGTAGTGTGATGGTGGAATATTATCGATGTTTATCTGTCTAACTGTTATTTTATGTTGTGATATGAATCAGAGAAATGGTGGGAAGAGGTAATGGTGCACTTGCTAATGTGTTGCAGACGTTGGCCCAAGCAATTGAGAATCAACCTAACACTGGTGGGAATGATGGGACTCGTGCCTTGGAAATATTCCAGAGGAACCATCCACCTACGTTCAAGGGAAAGCATGATCCTGAAGGAGCGCAATGTCATACCCCAATTTTTGACCTAAGATCCCACCTTCATTTTCATTCTCATATATCATCAAGGTCACAAGATACAATTGGTTTTTCTTAATTCGCTCACCTTCGAGCATTGCTTATGCAGATATTATCAAGTGTCGTGAACATCTTATCGTATGCATCACGAACATATAATCAAATACAAAGGTGTATGTTTGTGTTTCTTTGGTTTCATGTGAAGAGACAGGTCTGAATCAAGAGGGCCAGGTGCTGTGTCTCAATTAGGGTTTTGGATCCCTCAAGTGCTCAAGTATGACGAATCACCAATTCTCAAAGACTATTTCATCAAACTTTATCCCTTGACCAAAATTATAGTCAAGATTTCATCATCACTGGTCCATATGTGCATCCATATGTCTGGGAATGCAAGGAAAGATCGAATTTGCAAGTCGATTCAAAACACTTTGACCAAAAGTCTACTTTTGCAAGATCAAGTTCAAACGATCATAACTTCTTCATTACTCAATATTTTTTGAGTGGTTATTTTTGCGTATGACTCTCCTTGACATCATCTCCAACTTCTTTTTACAAGTCAAAATCTGATTATGTGTGGAGGATTATCAAACATTCGAAACTTTGGAGGTCATTTTGTGGACTTTAACCTAATCTCAGGTAATTGTTGCTCTACTTTCAAGGATCGTAACTTCCTCAATTCTCAACATCTTGAGACGATTCTTTTTTCACACTGACATAAATGATGTCATCTATAAGTTTACTTCAAGGATTGAGGGAAAACTGTGTTTAGAAGACCTTGAAAGTATCGAATCGTTATAGGCCATTTCTTGACTTAGAATGTTCTTAACTCCTAGTTTTAATTCATGTTGTAATTATTTTCTAAAGATACTTGATTCTTATCCTGATGTAATTCATGAAACAAGAAGTTGAGTTTGAAGATCCATTGATAGGTTGTTATTCAATAATTTGATTCAAGATTAAGATTGGAAGATGATATAAGTGAATTACTTAGAAGTCAAGATACAAAGGCCAAGTTCATTCATGTAACTTATGCAATTTCAAATATAAATTTATCATCGCTTACACATTTCGAATCCAAGTATGTTAATTCTTATCATTTATCGAATTTGATTGAAGAGAGTTCATATAAGGTTTGTGTGAAAGTCAAAGTGAACAATTGAAGTATCATTCAATATGAATTCAAGAATGACGTCATAGTTTGTTTCAAGAATACATCCAAGATTCATTCAAGCCTTATACAAGATCTTTCAAACATTCATTATTTCAAGTTACTCACCATTCAAAAATTCAAGATCAAACAAGTTTACAAACCTTGTCATTAAAATTCATTCATGATTCATTACCAATGTACATGTAAATATCATATGGTGTTACATTTTGAAACAAGAAGTCAAGAAGATTTACAAGACTGTTCTAAATCTTATTCTAAATATATTTTGTCAAACAATCATTCCATCAATTCCCTAGCCTTTCCCAAATCTTTGTTTCATGTTACTCTCTAAAACCATTTGCTTCCACCGTATAACCTATCCACAACTTGCCACAAAACAGCCCTACTGCTGCCCCGAAACCCGCTGCCACACCAGTCCAAATTTTCTGCCTATAACCTACAAAGTCAGCCCAACACCGTGCTCCTACAACATGCCAAAAATCTATCCACAAGACCAGCCTATGCTACTGCTATGCTGCTGTCAAACTAGTCTTGTTATGATGCCCATAAACAACAACAAAAAACATGCATAATTCCAAAAAGAAATAAGTTAAAACAACCTGCAAAATAAGCACCACATCCCTCCAAAACTTGCACAAAAATGGTCACAAAAAAAACCTACCTCATGAAATTAATGAAACAATGACCTACATAATGGTCATCCCTGCTTCACTGAGACAAAAGAAACATGAAAACAATAATTTGCAAAAAAACAGAGAAAAATTAGATGAGAAACACGTTGTTTATACCTATAATTTGTGCTATTTAACAAGCCTTTGTTTTCATCAGTGAGGAGGAGTCCATGGATTAGGGAGAAAAAATAAGAATGGGAAGGAACAAAGATAACACCATAGAAAACATCACCAATATTCTCTCAAAACTCTCCAAAATATTTTGTCATAACTTCTTCCTCCACCAATAATATAACGAAAATCACCATCACAACATCACTCTATTTGAAGCTCTATATCATCACTTCAACACCAAACACCATAATCCACCTACAAATCGCTCAAACTCACTCTCTCATCTTCAAACACTCTATCATCTCCTCAAAAAAATCACGATAGGTTTAAGAGAAAGATTAAAAGGACAAGGTTTGGATTGGTTGAGAAGGATAAGTGTGATATGGTGGGAGAACTGAATTGAAGGTTTTGCGTTTGATCGCAAATGTTGCGGTTAGCAAGAGTCGCCATCGACTTTTCTTTTATCCAAAAGGAAAGGTGAAAAAGCACAGGAAAGATCTTTGAGATTATTTCTTGAGTTCGGGGGGTAGATTATGAAAAAGGAAGGTATTAGCATCCTTTTAATCCATGGTTTTCCATGGGCTCTTAGTTACTTGCTAGATCACTTGCTTTTTGTTTGAAATTGTGCTTTGTGTGGTTTTTGAAAGTATTTTGTTAAAGAGGCCATTGTTTAGGCAATCTTAATAATGATTCTTGTTTGTAAGAATGTATACAAAGATGTTTGATCTTTTGAAAATGTTTTCAAGTTTGTAAGATGTTCGAAAGTGTAGGTGTTTGTTTTTTAAAATAGCAAGGATGTTTGTTTGAAATTGAGAAAGTAATTAGGAGCATTCTACCTACTCAAAAGTCTTTCTTGTTCATTTTCCTTTTCCTTTGACATTGTTGTCTTACCATTGATTTGGTAAGCAACCTTATCTTTGGATATAACCAGGATGGGCATGGGTCATCGTATAACCATGATTAGCAATGTTGCAAGGTATCTTAGCATTCTTTTTAGGGACTAAGATCATTTGAAAGGAAACTTAGATAGCGTCATCGAAGGACTATGATCTTGTTTTTGCTAAGATACCTTACATGCGTAATATGGTCATTTTGTATAAGGCAACCAAGTGGGATAACCCTAGGGGTGCTTGTGTGCAAAGGTTTTGTTTTCATGCTTGTTTTTGTCTTGAATTAGGGTTTTCTAAATATTGGTTTTAGTCTTTCCATACAAACCCTAATTACTAGTATTCGTATATAAAAGCGATAAATTGCGGAATTTAAAGTTACTACGCTATTACAACATTTATGGGAGATGGGTGTACAAATTGAATGAGGATTGCAAGAATATAAACATAATTAGTCTATTACAACCATATTGAATTGGTATCAATTTATACAAAGATTTGAATAAATACAAAGTATAAAATGAATAAATGTACAAAAATGCAAAATGGAAAGTAAATGGATATATGTTTTGGTTTTTTAGGAAAAAAGGGATTTTGTCTTAATATAATTAATTTAAAGAAAAATAATTAATAAAAGGAATTTGTTTAAGAAAAGATTTTAAATAAAGCCCTAATTCTATTAATTAATCAAAAGAAAATAAGTTTAAGAAAAACATTTTTTAGTATTTTTATGTCTTGAAAAATATTTATAGTATTATAAAATATTTTGGCCTTTTCTAATATTAAAATATATATATATATATATATATATTAATAGGTGTGAAAAGAGAAATAAGTACTAACATATTTTTAATTAAAATTACAAGATAAGTTAGTAAAAATAAATAAAATATAGTTAAATAAAAATATTTTTTATGAAAAAAAAAATAAACTAAGTCAAAATATTAATCTATAATTTTTTGTATTTTTATGATTTTTAATATTAGTAAGAAATAATTAAGAAAACAAATGAAAATAAAAATAAGAAAATAAAAATAAACTGGGCCAAGGATGCTAACAACCTGCAAGGCGCTCAAAAAAGGAGTCAGGAATGCAAAATATGTGAAAAATGCAAAAGGGTACCACTGGGGCTCGAACCCAGGTCCCATTGGTTACACGCGCGCGTTTCTACTACTGGGGTGGCTATACATCCGTTAACATAGGCAAATCAATAAATATTTAAGGCAAAACACGCCCTGATGACTTCATCTTCAACCTCCAGCCAGACCAACTGTAACTTGTTCATTTCTCATCAAAAATAAAAAATGTAAACATTAAACTTGTAGCAAATTTTCTCATGGTTTCAGAAATGTCAAGCATTAAAACTATAGATCAAAGATAAGCATGAATTTAAATGGCCCTAATATGAACCCTAAAAATCTCATAAATTTCAGTTTCAAAATTCTCTAAGCTCAAGCATAATTAATGGAAACTATGGACATGGTTAGCTTCAGGGCAATGATATCTACATGTTTTGTTCACAAATACACTATTGATGATGCCTGTATGAAGAGTTCCAAGTTGAGAAAACTTACCTCAAAACTGGAAATTGTGTTTTGAGTTTGATCTTGTTTCAAGTGATGTTGATGATCAAGTTAGCTTCCTTGAGGTCCTAGGAAGCTAATGCAATGATTAGCTTGAACAATGGATGGCTGAGATGGTCTGGAGAAGTCAATGTGCAGAGCTGAGTTTTTGAAAATGGAGGATGGTGTTAATGGTGTTACAGTTCTAAAACAGGGTGTGGGATCACTTCTATATGATGTTTAGAAACTTTAGAAACCAAAAGGCCAAGAAACACACGAGTAGATTATGAGTTTTAAGTTTTTGGTCAGTTTGTGTAAAAATGGAAGTGTGAAATGTGTTTCTGAGTTCTAGGTTCTTTCAAGGCTTGAACATTCATGTATTTGTGTCAAAATGGTTTGTGTATGTATCAAAAAAAGTGTTTGAGTGCCATGGCAAGTCAGAAGTACAAGTTTCTAGCTTTTGGCTAGGTTACTTGTTTTTGAAGAAAAGAGGGAAACAAGTTTCAAGGAGAGGTACAAACATGGGATGGGTGATTGTAAGTGTTTGAAACATTTCTCATGAGTTATAGGAATGGTTTGATCAGAAGAGAACAAGTGCAAGGCTCAAGAACAAGTTTTGTACAAAAAGTTGCTTTATCAAAATGGCAATGTGACCTTTCTTCCAAAAATGGATATAAAGCATGTCCATGCATTAAATGCTTGAAGTGAGGCATCTAAAAACTGTGTAAACCATTAATTATGGATTGCCTAACAAGTTTGAGGCCTGCAAAGTAGTGTTTATGCAACATGGTTTGAATTTGAATTTTGTTCATCACTAAAATGACTTGTAATTAAAGTGATAAAACCCTAACTTCATCTCTTCGATTCTCCCAACTCAAGAATCTCATAGAGTTCTTGGACATTTTGGAAAGCTTGTGATATGCTCTACAATCCATATTTGAATTTATTTTGAATATTTCACTTGGAACTATATGAAAAAGTTCCATGAAGTTGGGTTAAAATCCTGACCAAATTAGGGCAAAGTTTCACTAAGTGTTTTGTTTCATGACCACATGTTCTAAAAATTATAACTTGAGATACAAGAACTTTTGGAAGAAGTTGCGTGAAGAAAAGTTGTAGATTTCATGGATATCTACAACTTTCATGTTGGAAGTTTCTCTTGAATCACTTTTCATCATGGTGAAAAAGTTGCTCAAAGTTATGAAAAAATAAGAAATTTTCAACACTTAGAAAAATTTCTAAGTTTATAAATTTTGACTTTTCAAAATGAAATCTTGAATTTTTGATTTCTCGATGAATAATTTTCATATTTTGAAATGTTTTGATAAATTATGATCTTTGGAACTTGAATTTGACCAAAAAGTCAAAGTTTGACTTTTCAGTATACAATTGACTTTTGATCAGTTGACTGAAAAATTGATCTGTCTATCCAATGGAATTTCAATATTTTGAACCATGTAATTAGGTAAAAATTATGCAATTGGACTCTTGAGATCATGACTTAAACAAATTGGCCATTTTCTAGGTCAAAAATCATAAATTGCCCTTTCTCAGTCAAAACCCTAATTTTGACCATTTTGCCCTTTTGGAGATTTGATAAAATTTCTAGAGGAGTTGTGGTCCAAAATTGATCAAATGATACATATGAGTCTAAAATGTTGATGTGGATAAAAAATTATGAAGTTTGACTATGAATTAGCCATAGTTGACTTTTTCCTGAATACAACTGATTTTTAGGTCAACTGCTCAATTGACTGATCAAAAGTGTGATCCAAGGCTTGAAACTTGACATGAGTAATCTTGGGGGTCCATTATGATTCATGAAAGTCATATGGGGCATTGGAAGTTCAAAAATCCTTGTGCAAACTCATACCCTAATTTTGGTCATCAGTGCATAAGGAGGTGTCTTGAGCTGATCAAACCCTAGTGTAGTCTTGAGCCCAAGGAGATCTTGTGATAAAATTATTGATAAGTGAGAGGGAAAATTTTGGGGTACAAAAATAAGAAACAAGAAGAGGCCTGAGAAATAAGGGTGATGGTAAGAGATAAAATCTTGTTATTGGGAAGTCAAAGAATTTAATTTGGACCCTTTTCCCATAGTCAGAATCAGTGTCTCCCTCTCAATTAAGGTTCTTTAAAAAACCCTTTCTTTATCTTACCCGAACCGGGTCGGCCCCAATGGTCCTTTTGACCCAATCATATTCCATTATCACCCTTTTGTTTCAACTAAGGCATATATATAAATGAAAAAACAGGTAGTTCAGCGGTTAAGTAGTTCAAGTGTGACCAAAGGAACTCGGGTTCGATCCCTGGTTCTCATTCTTTTTAGTTATAAATATTTCTTTTTATTTTTTTAGCTTTATTTCATTCTAAATTTCACACAAAAATACAAAAAAAAAAATAGTATAGGTTTATAATTATTACTCGCCATCATAAAAATACCAAAAATATATATTAGTATAATTTTGTCTTTCTTTATTTTATTTAATTTTTAGTTGTTAATTATTTAGTTATTTAATTTCTATTTATTTAATTTCCCTTTTTCGATCGTTTAGTCTTTATATTTTGTTTGCGTCTAAATCCAAAGGAAATAATCAAATTTATTGACTTCATGTCATATATTTCATACGATTGTGCGAAAACCCCTTTGTACATTTTTTAGTTTTATTAATCTAAATATAAATCTCTTCCAAACCCTAATTAAAAAAAACTCATACCTCATTTAAGTCAAAACTTCGACGCTAGGTCGTCGCATTTTTAAAATCTCATCCCCACACTCATTTAGCAAGCAAACCAATTTTAACCAGAAAACATATATTTCAAAAGGTTCCTATAGGATACTATAGATACATAGGGTGCTAGTACCTTCCCTTTGTATAGCCAACCCCCGAACCTTCGATCTCTTTCAAATGCATTGTATTTTTCTTTACTTTTAGTATTGCACTTTGTATATTTATGGGTTTTATTTTGCACTTTTCCCTTTTCCCTTGGAAATAATAAAGCGCAATGACGACTCTTGCTTATTTGCGAGTCAAGTTAACTAGTAGCTTGATCTCCAATTTTCACCACTAGAGAATTGGCGACTCTTCTGGGGACAGAAAATCTTTAAGTGGGTTAAACCTAATTTGTTATATCTGTTTTTGTTATTATTTCTTATTTGCTTATATGTGTTATTTTGTGGTTTCTTTGGGTGTTGATTACAAAGGACAAGTCCTATATCAAGACTAAGTTACAATTAAGAAAAGACAGACAATATAGTCATGTTAACTTTGAGGGAGTAATCCCGAAAAAGGAGGCATGAGATCCCCCACTCAGTGGAGGCCCCTTTGACTGTAGTATTTGTTTACTGAGTAATCGGGAAGACCTTGCTGCTTTCGACCTGGGAGCCAAAGAAGATGAGAGTCGTAGAACCCTTAAACCATCTTGGGCTTTTAGATGTAGTGTAGAGACTATGACGGAGTAATCCAGAAGTAGTTGTCACGTGATGCTGCACTCATATGAGTTTTTCTCGCGAATATTACTAATTACCGAGTAATTGGGACATTGGTAATATCCAAAGGAAGAGCGTAGACTTTGGGATTCCTTATAACCTTGATCTACAGGTGATTTGAAAACCTTAGTTCATACCTTGTGGGTGGTTCTTACCTTTGGCTCTATGCTCGTGACGTCGAAGCTTTCAACTTTGTTTGTGACCTTGCTTGTGGTTGTTGCATAACCATGCCTTCATGCATCCAAGAATCTCTTTTTCACTTAATTTTTATGGAATTTGGGGGTGTTTCTTTGTAAACATCATAAGTTTCATCAAGCTCAATGGATCTTGGGTGTTGATGGGGTGAAAACCCTAATCCACCAAAATGGATGATTGATCTTGGTGCTAACTTGATCAATGCTTTAATCCAATTTAGAATTCATTTTCTATCTTCATACTTTGATGTTTACAACTTAATATCTCGAGTTCCTTGAAAGTAAAATAAAAACTCTCTTTTGCATTTACATATCATGCATCAGCCTATATTTTTGTTTCAATTTCAAAAGTCATTTCCAAGCCTTATTTTTCCTTTAGTCTCACCAGTACAACAATCGTGCTAAGAGAGTGATGGAAAAAATTAAGCAAGAGATCTTTGAACTCCACAAAGAGATAACTACTTTGAAGGCTGGTATGGAGTATCTAACTGCTTTGGTTAAAACTTTGGTTGCTGCCCAAGTCAATCCTTCTGGGAAGGAAGAAAAAATGGCAAAGGTCTTCACAAAAACTCTAAAAACATTCTTTCATGAGAAGGTGATAGTCAATGCTCCCAATGATTTCCCTGAAAAAGTGAACATGGGAGTGCTTCTACAAGAGGATCTCTGAAAGGGATGTTTATCTGAAGATGGTGGCCTAGCTAGTGGTGTGAAGAAGTTTGATAGTGATGCTTCCAAGAAGAGAACTAGAGGAAGAAACAATCATTGTCAAAATCAACATGTTTCTCTTGTCATCCATGTGTACAATTTACCCCATGTTGCTCCAGTTTATCAACAAAACCAACAAGTTCCTGATCAGAGAAAAACTCAGTTTGATCCAATTCCAATTACTTATGCAGAGTTTTTTTCCCGTCCTGATGCAGAGGAATTTGGTTCAGACCCGATCTCCACCGAAGATTCCTGAGAAGATGCCTTGGTACTACAAAGCTTATTTGACTTTTGCCTTTCATCAAGGAGCCCTTGGGAATAGTATCTAACATTGTTATCCATTGAAAGCTGAAGTCCAGAAATTGGTTAGAAATGGTATCTTGTCATTTAAGGATATTAGTCTCGAGGTTCAAGTCAAGTCTTTGCCGAAGAATAAACATGATTGAAGGATACCTTGGAGTTTAAAGAAGAGAGTCTTCTCAATTTAATTAGCATTTTTACTGCTTTCTCATTTGTATTTTTTCTTGTTTATCACTGCACTATTTGCATGTAAGAACTAGTTTGCATTTGAATGCTTAATCTTAATACAACGAGTATGTTTGTCTTGAAGAAATTCATTCATTTCACGCGTATTTGTTTTCAATTTTAAATTTCTTTATGATACCAACTTGTCACCCATTATCTTGCCTATGAAGAAATTGGACGAGGGATGATGATTTTAAAACACAAAATTTCTGGTTGTATGCTTTTGGATAAAACCCTGTTGACGATGTACATGCATTATTTCAAATTCCCAAACACCTGGTATATATAAGGGAGTGAAAACCTCGTTAACCCCTTTGAGCCTTGAAGTAGGAGTTTCTTCTTTGTTTAGAAAAACCCTCAATTTTAAACCCGGGGCAGGGTAGTGTTCAGTTAATCGATTGAGTATTCAAGTCTCACCAAGAGTATGCATCCAAGGTTACAACAATGATTATCCTTCGAAAGGTTGAGGAAAGTCAAAACTGCAATGGTGAATCTTCGCCTATCATTAGTGTGCATCAAGAGAAGACGATATCCTAATGGGTATCTCTCGCACATTAGGAGATCAACAGATGACGATACCACATCGGTTATCCCTCATCCACCAAGGACTCAGGCAGTCACAATTCTTCTAACAAGTCAAGAATGACTTGAAGTCATACGACATGTTTAAAAGGAAAGAAAAAAGAAATGAATAAATAATCATGAAAAAAGAAAGAGATAAAAGCCTCGCTAAGTCGGAACTTGAAAAACAAGTCGCTTAGACAAAAGTCAGGGCATCCCATTGAACTATCAATTCAAAAGAATTAGTTTAGGAAAAAGTTAGGGAAAACAAAAATTTGCAAAGAAAGGATTACAACATAAAATCCTCTACAAAGAACAGAGTTGTGTGACAAAAGACGATAGTGAGTGACCGTCGTGTCCAAAGAATATTAGTGGCTCCTCAACCATCAACTAAATCCTCTCGGGAGATGAGTGCTCATTTTGGTTTAACTGAACGTAGGAATGAAGAACATCATGAAGGGGGCGGGTACCAAATATTTTGAGACTTAAATCTCTTTTTCTAAAACCATGAACCAAGTTACGTTACAACCTTCAAAAGTCCTAATTGAAAAATAGTTTATTTCAAAAGCATACTCCAACGAGATAGCGTTCCCGACTCCCATAAGTTTTGCTAAAATATTTGTGTTGGTATCATATGCTTTTGTTATATTTCATACAAAATAAATAATGCGATAATTCATAAGCTATGCGACATCTTTTCAAAAATCTTTAAGGCTTACATAATTGTTGCATTAGGATTTTCATTCTCAGAACAAACTTTTCTACTTGTAAAATAATTGCTTAATGTCAAGGAAGCTTACATGTAAGCACTAGTGATGATTTTAATATTTTGAGGTCTAAAAATCTGTTAAATAATTGGCGAATCATTTCTGAGAATGATCATAGTCAGAGGCATGTCTCCTGAAGACCTTCAGCATGAACAGGTTGTTGCGTTCATAGTTCGGTTACCCTCATGGGGAAAATTTGAAGACTCTGTTTATCCAAATACAGTTAATCTGGGGCAGTCATGTCAAGATTCAACAAATCTCTCTAAGAGTTTGAAGACATTGAGGCATATTAGATTCCATGTATTTTGTAAAATCCTCTTGAGACGATTTATTCTTGTAAACCATGTAACTTGGGGAAATTAAGAAGTGAATTTATTCGCAAGAATTGTCGCGCATCATGCAGTTTATCAGCAGTCAACTTGGGGCATACAAAGTTAGTTCCATGGGAAATCTAGATTTGTCAAGATATGTGATCTGCTTTTCACACATTATCAGATGATGGTGTTCCCCAATAGTTCCATCTAAGCAAGATTTTTCTCCAGCTGGAGTGTTGTTATCCTTTCAATGAATTATTGATGTTAGAAGATTGTACTTTGAGTTTCTTCCTCTCCAGAGAGATTAGACCCTTATAGCATAAATATGTTTCGTTGATGGCTTTTATTCTATCTCCAGTAAATGTTCCCATCTTGTCGAGATTAGCCGAGTATTTGTTTGTATTGTGATTTCTTTTCATCTCCAGTTTATCTATTTTGTTTGTTTTGTCAGCATATACATGACATTAATTTATTTATTCATACTTACATAATTCACGCACATTCGCATTTCTCTATGTTTTTGGGTCCATCTCTGTTAGTTGTGTTTATCCTCAAGTAACTGATTTCCTCTTTCCAAATAGAGTGACAACTTAAGCAGAAAGTGTACATCCTTTTTAATTCCCCACTTAGTTTATTTCTCATTTTTGTTTTAGCCTTCCTTTCATCTCAGGATAGGATAAGTCCCAGTTGAGTTTATTCCTCGTCTGGTAGAGTCTTGTTTGACTATTTCTCTCCATTTTTGTTCTTGGATTGAGCTTCGTCTCCTGCAGATGTTACCCTGTGGATTTTTCTAGGTCGTGAAACCTATATTAAGAGTGCATTTATTTTGCTCCTGTAAATACTTTTGTCTCCTCCGGAAGATTCTATTCATGGTTCCCCATTGAAGATGAACCCTATTCCCCGGTAGTGTTGTTGTAACACTCTTTTGGAATCTCAACATGATGACAAGTGGCAGACTCTTTATTTGAGCAACTTGATTATTTCTGGATTTCCTCTTTTATGGAAAATGGTGGTCTGTTCATGAGAAGTTTGTCTATCACTAATGAAGTTATTGATTCTGATTCCCAGCAATGTCTTTATAACACTATATTGAAATCTTTTGCTTGACAGCAAGTGGCGACCTCTTTATTTGAGCAGCTTGTGTATTTCCAGCATACTTTTACCACATGGAAAATGGCAGTCTTTTCATGAGCAGTTTGTCTCTCTCCAACATATCAACTCTAATTTCTCAACAAACAACATCTCTTAGGAAAATTCCAGTGGGGAAGTTTGTATATTATCCTTATCAGGTTGAAGACTTGATTAAGAAGAAACTGAGACTAGTTCGTGGCTTATGACCAGCTTCTTGGGGAGGTTTACACAGAAAACGACATCTATTTGGAAAAGTCCCATGGGGAAGTTTGTATATTATCCTTATCTGGTGGAAGACTTGATTAAGAAGAAACTGAGACTAGTTCGTGGCTTGTAACCAGGTTCTTGGGGAGGTTTACTCAACAAATGACATCTCTTCGGAAAAGTCCCATGGGGGAAGTTTATATATTATCCTTATCAGGTGGAAGACTTGATTAAGAAGAAATTGAGACCAGTTTGTGGCTTATGACCAGGTTCTTGGGGAGGTTTACTCAGTAAACGAAATCTCTTCGGAAAAGTCCCATGGGAAAGTTTGTATATTATCCTTATCAGGTGGAAGACTTGATTAAGAAGAAACCGATACTAGTTTGTGGCTTGTGACCAGGTTCTTGGGGAGGTTTACTCAGCAAATGAAATCTCTTCGGAAAAGTTCTGTGGGGAAGTTTCTACATTATCCTTATCAGGTGGAAGACTTAATTAAGAAGAAACGGAGACCAGTTCGTGGCTTGTGACCAGGTTCTTGGGGAGGTTTACTCAGCAAACGACATCTCATCAGAAACGTATCATAGGGAAGTTTGTATATTATCCTTATCAGGTGGAAGACTTGATTAAGAAGAAACTGATACCAGTTCATGACTTGTGACTAGGTTCTTGGGGAGGTTTACTCAGAAAACAGAATCTCTTCGGAAAAGTCCTGTTGGGAAGCTTGTATATTATCCTTATCAGGTGGAAGACTTTATTAAGAAGAAACTGAGACCAATTTGTTGCTTGTGACCAGGTTCTTCGGGAGGTTTACTCAGCAAACGACATCTCTTTGGAAAAGTCCTATGGAGAACTTTATATATCATCCTTATCAGGTGGAAGACTTGATTAAGAAGAAACTGAGACCAATTTGTGACTTGTGACCAGGTTCTTGGGGAGGTTTACTCAGCAAACGACATCTCTTTGGAAAAGTCCCATGGGGAAGTTTGTATATTATCCTTATCAGGTGGAAGACTTGATTAAGAAGAAACTGAGACCAGTTTGTGGCTTATGACCAGGTTCTTGGGGAGATTTACTCAGCAAACAACATCTCTTTGGAAAGGTCCCGTGGGGAAGTCTATATATTATCCTTATCAGGTTGAAGACTTGATTAAAAAGAAACTGAGACCAGTTCGTGGCTTGTGACTAGGTTCTTGGGGAGGTTTACTCAGAAAATGGAATCTCCTCAGAAAAGTCCCATGGGGAAGTTTGTATATTATCCTTATCAGGTGGAAGACTTGATTACGAAGAAACTGAGACTAGTTCGTGGCTTGTGACCAGGTTCTTGGGGAGGTTTACTCAGCAAATGATATCTCTTCGAAAAAGTCTCATGGGGAAGTTTGTATATTATCCTTATAAGGTGGAAGACTTGATTAAGAAGAAATTGAGACCGGTTCGTGGCTTGTGACCAGGTTCTTGGAGAGGTTTACTCAGCAAACAACATCTCTTCAGAAAATTCCTGTGGGGAAGTTTGTATATTATCCTTATCAGGTGGAAAACTTGATTAAGAAGAAACTGAGAGCAGTTCATGGCTTATGACCAGGTTATTGGGGAGGTTTACTCAGCAAATGGCATCTCTTCGGAAAAATCCCATGGAGAAGTTTGTAAGTTATCCTTATCAGGTGGAAGACTTGATTAAGAATAAACTAAGACCATTTTGTGGCTTGTGACCAGGTTCTTAGGGAGGTTTACTCAGCAAACAACATATCTTCAGAAAAGTCTCGTGGAGAAGTTTGTATATTATCCTTATCAGGTGGAAGACTTGATTAAGAAGAAACGGAGACCAATTAGTGGCTTGTGACCAGGTTCTTGGGGAGGTTTATACAGCAAATGGTATCTCTTTTGAGAAGTTTTCTCATCAACAACGAATGGTATCTCTCCGGAAAATTCCCGCAGAGAAGTTTGCATATTTTACTTTTCAAGTGGAAGACTTGATAAAGAAGAAACTGGAAACCGTTCATCGGGGAAAGGTTTATTATCTCTTCTACCTTCAATAATTGAGTTGGTAGTTTACCATCATTTATGAGTTGGTATCTATTACTTTTCTACCTTCGACCATTGAGTTGGTAGTTTACCATTGTAATACGGTGGGAGAACTGACTTGGGTGTTTTGCATTTTATCGCAATTGTTGTGGAGAGCAAGAGTCGCCACCAACTTTTATTTTATCCAATAAAGGAAAGGGTGAAAAGAATAGGAAAGACCTTTTGAGAATTTTCTTGAGTTCGGGGGGTAGTTTATGAAAAGGGAAGGTGTTAGCACCCTTTTCATCCATAGTTATCTACGGGCTCTTAGTTGCTAGCTCACTTTGAAATGCTTTATTTGAAATATGTTTGTGATGTTTTTGAAAGTATTTTTGAAAAGTGCCTTCTTTTAGGCGAACTTTGTAATGATTCTCGTCTCTATAAGAATGTATACAAAGTGTTGACTTTTGAAAATATTTCATGAAAAAGTGTTGGTGTTTTTGAAAGATGTTTTGAAATGTTGTGAGCAAGCAACTACGAGCATTTTAACTACTCAAAATGTCTTAGTTCTTTTCCTCCACCTTTATATTTTTCTACCTTACCATTGATTGGTAAGAAGCCCTATCATTGGATGTGATGGGACATGCGTGGGTCATCGCATAGTCATAGAAGGCAACATTATAGAATATCTTAGTAATTTTTTGTAAGGGACTAAGATTGTTTACAAAGGAAACATCGAAGGGTCATCGAAGGACTACAATCTTGTATTTGAGGGTCTTTGCTAAAGCATCCCATGTTCGAGGGACATGACTATTTTTATCCGATGCAACAAGTGTGGGTTACCCTAGAGTTGCGAGTGTGCAAAGTGTTTTGTTTTCATGCATTATTTTGTCTTGAATTAGGGTTTTCTACTTATTGATTTTAGTCTTTCCATACACACCCTAATTACTAACAATTATATTAAAGCGATAAATTGCGGAAATTAAAATCCTACGCTATTACATCATTTAGGGGATGGGGATACAAATTTACAAATGGGGGGGGGGGGATGAAAGCGAATAAATCCTAATTTACTATTACAACCATATTTAATGTTGAATGACAATAAAAATATAAATAAATATAAAGATAATGTAAAAAAAGGAAAAAAATTGGTTTAAAAAAACTTTTATGTATTGACACATGAGCTTATGCATTGATATGAAAATTTTATATATTGACGCATTCATTGGCTCATATCTGTTTTGCATTGGCTCATATATCTTTTCCCCTGGAAATCAAAATCAACTAAGTATGAGTCGACACATAAGGGTTTTGTATCGACTCATACTGTTTTGTATCGACACGTTCACTTTTTGTATCGACTCATGCTCATTTCTAGCTCCTGGAAGTCAAAATAACTCAATATGAGTCGACACATAAGGGTTTTATATCGACTCATACTGCTTTGTGTCGGCACAAACGCATTTTGTGTCGACTCATAACCTGTTTTGTACATAATATGTGTCAACTCATAGTGTTTCGTGTCGACTCATACTACTATTTTTCTTGTTCTATCATTGTTCTGCTGCATATATGGTTAGCTCTCAACACAAGATTAGTGAAAATGAATAACAAGTATATTTTTATCTTTAAGGCAATGATATCTACATTTTATCTTCATAAATTAATCATTAATGATGCTTTATATGAAGAGTTCAAAGTCAAGAAAACTTACCTTGAAACTGAAATTTGTGTTTTGAGTTTGAACTGCCGTGTTGGCTGTTTTTAAGCTTAGAAAATGGTAATAGTGATGTTACAAAAGTTGTTCTTGTGTTTGAACAACTCCTATATGATGTATGTGGAGTGTTTGGATGCTTTTTTTAGACAGAACTTGCAAGGTGTGAGAGGTTTAAAGACTTGGACTTCAAAGCTCAAGAGTGGAGATTTTGTGGACAATTATGGCTTTTTGAGAGTATGAGATTTTGAGGGCTTGTCTACACAACAAAACTTCTAGACCTTTAGCTTGAAAATGACCTCTCTATTTATAGAGGAGGTTTAAGAGAATGAGAGAGTTTGTTTTACAAGCTGTCTAAATTCTGGTTTAGTTGAGACGAAACAACCAAGTTATTATGAAAATTGGTGTTCCAATGCATGGTACAAGCATGGTCTGAAGTTAATAGGAGCTTCTAAGAATTATTCTTCTTATTTTGACATTGTGTGTGCAGAAAAAACAATTGAGAGGCACAAGTAGAGCTGACTTTGTATAAAGCATGCTTTATGTGAATGACAATGGTGCCTTTGTGCCATAAATAGAATGATGCAATGGACAAAACTTGAATCACTTGGATAATGGTTCCATAAATTGTGTAAACATTTAATTATGGATAGATTTGTAAGTCACAGACCTACAAATTAAGATTATGGAGCACATCATGCAAATTGGATTATTTGTTCTTCAACAAAATGACTTGCAATTCAAGAATGGATGCCCAACTACAGACCCTAGAATCTCCTAGCCCAAGTATCATAACTTTATGCTCTTAGATGTTTTGGAAAGCTTGAAACATCCTCTACAACTTTCACATTTTCCATTTTGACAAATTCATCTTGGAACTATGTGAAAAAATGCCAAGAAGTTGGGATAAAATCCTGACTAAAATCTGTTGAAAATTTCTCTAAGTGTTAAATGAAAATGCCCTGAATTCATGAATTTATAACTCCAAATCCAAGCACTTCTAGGACTTGATCAGCCAAGTAAAGTTGTAGATATCATCGAGATCTACAACTTTCATGTTGAAAGTTTTCTTTGAATCATCTTGCTTCTTGGCGAAAGAATGACATGAAGTTTGACTTTTCACATTGACTTTTAACCTTCTTGGTTTCTTGATTATCAAGCTTCATATTTTTGAATGTCTTGATGAATTGTGATCTTTGAAATTTAATGTTGACTAAAAATTCAAAGTTTGACTTTTGGTGTATCAGTTGACTTTTCAACAGTTGACCAAATTTCAACTATCAATCCACTGATCTTGAGAAATGATTTAAGCCATGGAATTGGGTCAAAATGTTATGTTTGAGTTTTCGAGATTATGCTTCAAGCCATAAGGTCCTGTATTAGGTCAAAAAGTCAGTGATCAGTCGTTCTTAGTCAAAACCCTAATTTGTGGTCTCAGTGTCTCAGAGGTGATTTTTTCTGATCAATTCTTGAGAATCCTTGAGCATTGGAGATCCTTTGTGAGGAATGTCTTGAAAAAAAGAGGGCAAATTTTGGAGTACAACAACTTCCCCTGTTCAATCTTCTTAAACCTTAAGAGTTAGATTGGCGGATCCGCCGTTCGTGACTTGAAGGTGGAAGATGATTGAACACTAGAGTGCCCAGAAATTTGCACTTGACTATGTGTTAGTTGATCATGTAGTGAATGGGCTTAGAGATTCCATTTGGTGAAGTGATGAAGATTTATTGGAGATGGGCTTGTAGATGCCATCTATGATACGGCGGGAGAACTGACTTGAGGGTTTTGCATTTGATCGCAAATGTTGCGGTTAGCAAGAGTCGCCACCGACTTTTATTCTATCCAAAAGGAAAGGTGAAAAAGCACAGGAAAGACCTTTGATATTGTTTCTTGAGTTCGGGGGGTAGATTATGAAAAGGGAAGGTATTAGCACCATTTTCATCCATGGTTATCCATGGGCTCTTAGTTACTTTCTAGATCACTTGCTTTTGTTTGAAATTATGCTTTGTGTGGTTTTTGAAAGTATTCTATAAAGAGGCCATTGTTTAGGCAATCTTTGTAATGATTCTTGTTTGTAAGAATGTATACAAAGATGTTTGATCTTTTGAAATGTTTTCAATTTTGTAAGATGTTTGAAAGTGTATGTGTTTGTTTTTAAAAAATAGCAAGGATGTTTGTTTTGAAAAGGAGCAAGTAATTAGGAGCAATCTACCTACTCAAATGTCTTTCTTTTTCATTTTCTTTTCCTTTGACATTTTTGTCTTACCATTGATTTGGTAAGCAACCCTATCTTTGGATGTAAACGGGACGGGCGTGGGTCATCGTATAACCATGATTAACAATATTGCAAGGTATCTTAGCATTTTTCTTTAGGGGCTAAGATCATTTTGAAAGGAAAATTAGATAGCGTCATTGAGGGTCTATGATCTTGTATTTTTGCTTGTTTTTGGCTAAGATACCTTACATGCGTAATATGGCCATTTTTGTAAGGCAACAAAGTGGGTTTACCCTAAGGGTGTATGTGTGCAAATGTGTTGATTTACATGCATTGATTTGTCTTTGAATAGGGTTTTCTATTTGATTGATTTTATTCTTTCCATACAAACCCTAATTACTAGCATTTGTATATAAAGCGATAAATTGCGGAAAGTAAAATTACTACGCTATTACATCATTAGGGGAGGGGATGTACAAATTACAAATGAGGATTGCAAAAATGTAAACCTAGTTAGTCTATTACAAACATATTGAATGAATATCAATGTACAACGAATTAAATGGATACTATGTGCAAAAGTGAAAAAAATATAAAATGTGAAGTAAATGGATATATGTTTGATTTTTTTAGAAAAAAAGGGATTTTGTCTTAATATAATTAATTAAAAGAAAAATAATTAATAAAAGAAATAAACCCTAAATTTGTTTAAGAAAAGATTTTTTAACAAAACCCTAAATCTATTAGTTAAAATAAAAGAAAATAAGTTTATGAGAAAAGTGTTTTTTGATATTTTTATGTCTTGAAAATATTTAAGGTACTATAAAATAGTTTTTAGCCTTTTTTTATATTAAAATAATATATTTAATGGGTGTAAAGAGAAAATAAATATTAACCTAGTTTTAATTTAATTTACAAGACTAGTCTATAAAATAAATAATGTGTAGTTAAATAAAATAATTTTTTTTGTGAGAAAAAATAAAATAAACTAAGTTAAAATGAAAATCTATTTTTTTGTGATTTTTTAATATTAGGAAAAATATTTAAGAGAATAAAAATGAAATGAATAAAAAAAAAATAAACCTGGGCCAGGGGTGCAAGTAGTCCACATGGGGGTTAGCTAGTAAAAAAAACAACAAAAAAAACAAGCCCAAAGGCCCAGGCGCCCTGCAAAAAAGGTAAGAAAATGCAAACACATGTAAAAACACAAAAAGGGTACCACTAGGGTTCGAACCCAGGTCCCAAAGGTTAACATGCGCGCACTTTACCACTGGGGTGGCTATACATCCGTTCATATAAACAAAACAATAAATATGCAAGGCAAATCAAGTCCTGATGACTTCATGTTTAACCTCCAGCCAGTGTACCTGCAACTTCTTCATTTCTCAACAAAAATGGAAGATGACAAAATGAAAGTTGTTGCAATCTTCCTCACGAATCTAACCATGTAAATAACTAAAGCTAAAAGTCAAAGATAAATGAGAATTTCTCTGGCCCTAATTTAAACCCTAAAAATTTCAAAAACTTCAACTCTAAAATTCTCTAAGCTCAGGCCATGTAAATGCAAACTATGGATATGTACAGCTTCGTGGCAATGAGGTCTACATTTTTCCTTCACAAAATAAACATTAATGATGCTTAAATGATGAGATAGAAGTTCAAGTGAAATACCTAAAAACTGGAAATCGTGAAATGCAAATGAGCTTGATTCAAAGTGCTGCAAGGATCAGGTTAGCTTCCTTGAGGTCCCAGGAAGCTAATGCAATGATTAGCTTGAGCTGAAAGTGGCTGAGGAGCTCTGGAGAAGTCAAGTTGAAGACCCCTCTTTTTGAAAATGGAACTTTATGATTGAGGTGTTAAAGTTGAGCAAATGGACTTTGGATGGTTTGTATTTGATGTTTAGAAGCTTTTGGAAGTGAAAGGCCAAAGAAGGCACGAGGGGATTTGGAGTTTAGTATGTAAAGTCAAAATTTGCACAACAATTGTGTTTTGAGACAGTTTCTGGCTAGAGGGAGTTTGAGTGAGTTTAAGGGTCTTCAAACTCGTGTCCTAGCTCACAAATAGTGACTCTATTTATAAGCAACAAGTTTGGGATGCTCTAGTTGATCAGAATTCAAATTTTCATCCTTAAGGTAAACATGTGATATTTTGACAAAACAAGTTTCAAAGTATTGTCTACTTGCTAAGATAGAGTGGTTATGCTTTAAACAAGCTTACTTCTAACTTTGTGGATGGAGTGTGATCAGAGGGAACAAGTTAGAGGCTCAATGTGAACTTTATGCAAAAAGCTTGCTTTACAAAATGGTATTGGTAACTTTCTTCCCAAAATGGCAATGTGAATTGGATAAAGCTTAAATCACTTGGATTATAGCTCAAAAGTTTGTGTAATCCATTAATTATGGAGTGACAAACAAGTTTGAGGCCTGCAATGCAAATATTACGCAGCCTAACATTGATTTGGTTCATGTGTTCATCCAAAATGACTTGTAATTCAAGTGACTTTTGGAAGAAGTTGTGTGAAGCAAAGTTATAGATTTCATGGAGATCTACAACTTTCATGTTGGAAGTTTCTCTTGAATCATCTTGCATCATGGTGAAAATTTGACTCAAAGTTATGAAAAAACATGAAATTTCCAACACTTAGAAAAATTTCCAAGTTTATAAATTTTGACTTTTCAAAATGAAATATTGACTTTTTGATTTCTTGATGAATAAGTTTCATATTTTGACATGTTTTGATGAATTATGATCTTTGGCACTGAATTTGACCAAAAAGTCAAAGTTTGACTTTTCAGTATACAATTGACTTTTGATCAGTTGACTGCAAAATCCATCTGTCAACTGACCAATGGACTTGCAATGTTTTTGAATCCTATAATTAGGTCAAAATTATGAAATTGGAATCTTGAGATCATGCCTTAAAACAATTGATCAATTGCTAGGTCAAAAATCAGAAATTGCCCTTTCCTAGTCAAAACCCTAATTTTGACCATTTTGCCTTTTGGAGATTTGATCAAATTTCTTGAGGAATTGTAGTACAAACTTGATCAAATGATACATATGAGTTTAAAATGTTGATGTGGGTCCAAAATTATGAAGTTTGACTGTAAATTGGCCATGGTTGACGTTTTCCCCAATACAACTGATTTTTAGGTCAACTGTTCAATTGACTGATCAAAAGTGTGATCCAAGGCTTGAAACTTGACATGAGTAATCTTGGGGGTCCATAATGATCCATGAAAGTCATATGGGGCATTGGAAGTTCAAATATCCTTGTGCAAACTCAAACCCTAATTTTGGTCATCAGTGCTTAAGGAGATGTCTTGAGCTGATCAAACCCTAGTGCAGTCTTGAACCCAAGGAGATCTTGTGAGCAAATTCTTGATACGTGAGAGGGCAAATTTTGGGGTACAAAATCTGCTCCTATCCAATCTTCTTAAGCCTGAAGAGTTAGATGGGCATGTCTTGCCATTCGTGACTCGAAGGTGGAAGATGATTGGACACTAGAGTGCCCAGAAATTTCCACTCGGCGATGTGGTAGTAGAGGGAATGGGCTTAAAGATGCCATTTGGAGAGGTGATAGAAAGTTGTAGGAGATGTGATTAAAGATGCCATCTAAAATTGATTGTTTGTATTGTAATTGGTAAGTTGAAAGAATGAGTATCAGAATGGCGTCCATGTCTGGAACGTATCTGAGCTGTATCTGGGAGCTGATTTTGAATGATTATCCGAACAACATTCGTGTCTGGAGCATATCTGAACTGTATCTGAAAGCTAGTTTTGAATGAGTGTAAGAATGGAATCCATGTCTGGAGTGCATCTGAATTGTATCTGAGAGTTGAATCTGAATGAGTATCAGAATGGCATCCGGTCTGGAGCGTATTTGAACTGTATCTGAGAGTTGAATCTGAATGAGTATCAGAATGGCACCCGTGTCTGGAACATATCTGAACTGTATTTGAAAGAGGCTCCGAATGAGTATCAGAATGGCTTCCGTGTCTGGACCGTATCTGAACTGTATTTGAAAGAGGCTCTGAATGAGTATCAGAATGACTTCCGTGTCTGGAGCGTATCTGTACTGTATCTGGAAGAGGCTCTGTATGAGTATTAGAATGGCTTATGTGTCTGAAGTGTATCTAAACTGTATCTAAGAGTTGAATCTGAATGAGTATCAGAATGGCATCCGTGTCTGGAGCGTATCTGAACTGTATCTGAGAACTCTGAACATTGTTAATTATAGTTGTTAATCTTATCCTGAAAAGGGTAAAATGTTAGCTTAAAATGCAGGGTCATGTTGTATAAAATTTATGATATAATGCATTACTTTTATCGATGTTTATGATATATGGATGCGATGTATGCACATGTGAGCTAATCTGCTACACTGCTGTTGGATTGGGGAAAATAAATCCCCGACTGCTGCTGAGGATATGGAGTATAAGTCTTCATGTTGTGGAGTCTAAGTGTTTATAAATTTCTGCTTAGAGAAATAAACTCTGTTGTAAGGGAAATACCGTATACTGCTTGTAAAATCCTATTGGGGAATCCTGAGAAATTTGACGACTTCTACTGGGGATCGATAACTGGAAGCTCTGTTCCGCTGGGGATTAAACTGCACACCGCAGGGGATTTTATGGAAATAATTTAGAGAGATTTCCCTATCTTTTAAAGACATTAGTAATTGTCTTTTATTTTGTTTATTTGTAAACAATAATTATTTTTAAATGACTATGTTCATCAATGAATCATTGGACATTTTTGTAAACAAAACACAAGCATAAAGAAAAACAGATAGTTTTTGCACTTTCAAAGGGATATCTTTGTATTGACTTTGAGTAAGTATTTTTTTGTACAATGAGACAAACATTCTATTAAGAGAATGCCATCGTAAAAATTGAAAATTTTAATTCAATGAAAAGATAGCTATGTGCAATAATCCCATGGGGTTCCTATTCTGTTATAGCCTTTGTATCTTTGAGCATCTTGTCTATTTGTTGCCTCGTCCAAAGATGATTGAATTGATCAGAACCTCTGAGTTTGCAGGTTGTCCGTAAGGTGATCCAATGGGACATAGTCATACACTTTAATTCCCTAACTTTTGCCTGGACCGCCCTTTCGGGTTTTCAGTCCACCGGGATACCCTTTTTTGCCCAAGTCGCCCTTTTGGGTTTTCAACTTGCCGGGTGTATAATTTTTTTTGTTTTATCCCTAATTTTTTCCCGACCCTCTTTGCTTCGTTGGGATGCCCTTGTTTTGCCTAGGTGTGTCAACCTAGCGGGTCTCTTATGCGTAGTATCTTTTGACTATGTCTGCGTTTGCAGGGTGTGGTAGGTCATCGCTATCCATGGTGGTCAAGATCATTGCTCCACCAGAGAATATGTTTTTGATTACAAATGGTCCTTCGTAGGTAGGAGTCCATTTGCACCTGGGATCACCTTGTGGCAGTATGATGCGTTTGATCACTAGATCCCCAACTTGGTACACTTGGCGTCTGACCTTCTTGTTAAAAGCCTTGATCATCCGTTTTTGATACATTTGACCATGGAAAACAGTAGTAAGCCTTCTCTCATCAATCAAGTTTAATTGATCAAGTCGAGTCTGAATCCAATCTTCTTCATTCAGCCCTGCATCCTTCATAGTTCTTAGAGAGGGGATCTGAACCTCAATAGGCAAGACGACTTCCATGCCGTATACCAGAGAATAAGGTGTTGCCCCAGTTGATGTGCAAGCTGTGGTACGATACCCGTGGAGAGCGAATGGTAGAATCTCATGCCAGTCTTTGTATGTGACTGTTATTTTCTGTATGATCTTTTTAATGTTCTTATTTGCAGCTTCGACAACACCATTCATCTTTGGCCAGTAAGGGGAAGAATTGTGATGCTGAATCTTGAATTGCTCGCACAAGGAGGTAATCATAGTATTGTTTAGGTTTGTACCATTATCAGTAATGATCCTCTCCGGGATAACGTACCAGCAAATGAGATTCTTCTTGATGAACTGAGCGACAACATTCTTGGTAACGGAAGCGAAGGAAGCTGCCTCCACCCACTTTGTAAAATAATAAATGGCCACTAAGATGAATCGGTGTCCATTAGAGTCTGTAGGCTTGATTTCCCCAATCATATCTAGTCCCCACATAACAAAGGGCCAAGGAGCCGTCAAGACATTCAGAGGAACCGGAGGTACATGCACTTTGTCAGCATAGATCTAACACTTGTGGTAGGTTTGAGAGTGTTGATAACAATCTGCTTCCATGGTAGACCAGTAATAGCCTGCCCGTAGGATTTTCTTTGCCATCGTATGCCCACTGGAATGGGTGCCAAAAGTGCCTTCATGCAATTCAGCCACGATCCTTTCAGCTTCAACCTTATCTATGCACCGAAGTAACACAGAGTCATGATTGTGTTTGTACAGAATGCCATTACTAAGGAAGAACTTAGCGGAGAATCTCCTTAAGAACTTCTTGTCATTAACTGAAGCTCCTTCTGGATATTCTTGAGCCTCGAGATACTTCTTGACTTCGTGAAACCAAGGCTGGTCCAATACTTCTTTAGTATTAATCTCGTGACAGTGCACTAGTTCCTCCATTCGTTCGATGGTGATCTGGGGAGCCTCGTTATCCCAATTAAGTTTAAACATAGATGACATTGTGGCTAGAGCGTCTGCTAGCTGATTTTCTTCTCACGGGAAATGCTCGAAGGTAATCTTCTCAAAATGTGGTAGCAATGTCAAAACATGTTCTTTGTAAGGGATCGAGTTTGGGTGTTTGGTGTCCTACTCCCCTTTGATCTGGCTGATAACCAAAGTTGAGTCTTCGAATACATTCAAAGATTTGATCCCCAAGTCTGTGGCAGCTCTGAGACCAAAGATGCATGCTTCGTATTCCGCCATGTTGTTTGTACAATTGAAGCAGAGTCTTGCAGTAAAGGGAGTATGACACCCTTCCGGAGATATGAGTACAACACCGATACCATTTCCAAGTGTATTGGATGCCCCATCAAAGAACAGGGTCCATCGGGATCCTTGTTCAGGTCCGTCATATGGCCTGAATTCTTCACAGTTATTTACCGTCATGATGTCTTCATATGGGAATTCAAACTTTATGGGCTGGTAGTCTTCCACAGCTTGGTGAACCAGGTGATCAGCTAGTACACTTCCATTTATAGCTTTTTGGGTAGTATATTGTATGTCGTATTCCGTCAGGATCATCTTCCATCTCGCTATTCTCCTAGAAAGAGCAGGCTTCTCGAAGATGTATTTTATTAGATCAATTTTAGATATCAACAAAGTAGTATGAGTCAACATTTACTATCTTAGCCGGCGAGCAGCCCATGATAGAGCGCAACAATTTTTCTCAATCAGTGAATATCTGGTTTCACAGTCGGTAAACTTTTTGCTCAAGTAGTAAATAGCATGCTCTTTTCAGCCAGACTTGTCATGCTGCCCCAATACACACCCTATTGAGTTTTCTAAAATAGTCAGATACATGATCAATGGTCTTCCCTCTACTGGTGGCATCAACGCAGGAGGCTCTTGTAAGTATTCTTTGATTTTGTCAAAAGCAACTTGGCACTCGTCATTCCATTTGACTACTTGATCTTTCTTCAACAATTTGAAGCTTGGTTCACAAGTAGCTATCAGGTGAGAGATGAATCTGGCAATGTAGTTCAAACGCCCCAAGAATCCTCTGACTTCCTTCTCAGTACGAGGAGCAGGCATCTCTTGTATCGCTTTAACTTTGGCAGGATCGACCTCGATACCTTTGTTGCTGACAACAAAGCCTATGAGTTTACTGAACCATACCCCAAATGTGCGTTTTTTGGATTCAACCTCAGCTTGTACTTCTTCAGTCTCTCAAACAATTTTTGTAAGTGATCAAGATGCTCTTCTTCTGTTTTAGATATGGCTATCATATCGTCCATGTAGACCTCTATTTCGTGATGTATCATGTCATGAAATAAAGCTACCATGGCATGTTGATAGGTTTCCCCAACATTCTTTAGTTCGAATGGCATCACCTTGTAGCAGAATGTGCCTCACTGTGTGATAAATGTTGTTTTCTCCATGTCCTCAGGTGCCATTTGGTTTGGTTTTAGCCTGAGAATCCTTCTATAAAAGAAAACACGATGTGTTGTGCCGTATTGTCAACTATAATATCAATGTGGGGGAGTGGAAAATCATCCTTAGGGTTTTCCCTATTCAAATCTCTGTAGTCCACACACATTCACACTTTTCCGTCCTTTTTTGGCAAGGGAACAACATTGGCAACCCATTGGGGATAAGAGGTGACAACCAAGAATCCAGTGTTGAATTGCTTCATGACTTCTGCTTTAATCTTTTCTGACATATCAGGCCTCATGCGGCAAACCTTTTGCTTTACTAGTGGACAATCCTCTCTTGTAGGCAGACGATGTACCACAATGTCTGCATCAAGTCCCGACATTTCTTCATACGACCAGGCAAAGACTTCAACATAATCGTGTAACAACTGAATCAGACGCTCCTTGACACTGGGTTCCAGATTGGCACCCATCTTGACCTCTTTTTTTTGTCTTCTTCGGTACCTAGGTTGATTGTATCCACGGGTTCCTCGTGAGGCTAAATGGTTCTCTCTTATTGTTGTAGTAGTCTGGAAAGATCCCCTGGTACTTCACAATCTTCCTCACCTTCGTCTTCGGTTTGGTAGATTAGATTCTCAGAGTCATAAAAAGCCATAGCAGTATCGTTACCCATGGGATCCCGAATGGATGTATACTTGCATTGTGAGTGTGAGTAAGGGTATAACTATCTTTGAAAGAAATGAAAATGTAAAAATAAAAACAATGAGCACAAAATTTTGTATGCGTAAACGTCCATGATTCATTGATGTCATATGAAAATGAGATAATAACCCTTACAAATGGACCATTGTGCCTCGGGTAAGACACAAGGTTTTAAAAGTGTGAATTGTTTTAATATTACAGATCCAATAAAATGTAAAGACAGATTACTGTGGGATAAAAGTGATCGGGACAAAATCTCTAGCCTCCCAGTTGCTGAGCCCTCCACTGACTGTCGGGAATATCCAGTCCTCTAAGTCACAACTATCTTCATCATCTTCTATGGCGTTGACTTCACGGTTGCTGATCTTCAGGGGTGGTCCTCCGGCACGAGCGTGGTGTACAGCCTTCTGAGCACTTGAAGAGAAACCCAAACCAAGCTTATCTGACTTGTATGGGATATCCGGGAGTTTTCCCCAGATAGTGCACCCACCCTCTTCTATTACTGTCTTTGCATCCTTCAAAGATGACATCCTGAGTGGAGGCCTTGTGATCTTGGGAACAACCTTGGTTACTGCCACATCTTGCGGGACTTCTTCAAAGTGTTGGAATGGAGTTTCAATAAATTCACCATCTAATTCCACATATCTGAAGGAATTGAGATGGCTGATCATATACTCTTCTTCTCCATGAACGGTGATAATCTTCCCTTGAATCAGATATTTCAGCATTTGGTGCAACCTAGAAGTGACAACGCCAGCATTGTGAATCCATGGTCGGCCTAGCAAGCAGGAATATGAGGGACGAATATCCATTACGTAAAAAGTTGAATCAAATGTTTGTGTTCCAACTTTTACGAGAATTTCTACCTCCCCATGTACCATCCTTTTCGAGCCGTCAAAAGCCCTTACTACTATGTTACTTGGCTTCAATGTCAATCCCTCACAGTCAAGCCTATCGAGAGCTTTTTTAGGCAATACATTTAGAGATGAGCCAGTGTCCACCAAAACATGAGCCAAGGTTGTTCCCCTACATTCAATTGAGACATGCAATGCCTCATTATTCTTCCTTCCCCTTGGCGTTAAATCAGCATATGAAAAACCTAGACCATTATCTGCAGTTAAGCTGGCTACGCAGTCTTGAAACTGATCAACAAATGTCTCTTGGGGTACATGGGCAGTTTTCAAGAATTTTACCAAGGTTTTTACATGCGCCTTTGAACATAGTAGTAATGCCAGCATGGAAATTTTAGAGGGAGTTTTCCCCAGTTGTTCAACTACATTGTAGTCGCTTCTTTTTATGATCTTCAGAATTTCCTCCATCTCCTTCCGGGAGGTCTCAGGGATAGCCAAAGATTGTGTCTTCGTCTTGACAGACTCAACCAGAACACCTTTTCCTCGAGTCTCGGTTAACTTGGCAGCAGAAGTGTTAGTAGGAATGATAACAGGGATTGTAACAGCTTTATCAGTTGGAGTATTAGTGGAGACGATTGTAGGACTGGGAATAGCCTTCGGGGGAGCAACAACAGGAATGATTACGGGTCCAGAAACTGCTTTTGGGGGAGAAATTTCTGGAGAGAATATCCTCCCTCTTCGGGTAATCTTGCTAGTTCCTGCAATATTATTGATGTCGGAGTTGACTTTCTTGGAACTCGAATCTTCGGCGGCTGGCCAATCCTGCTTGATACCGTGGTAGTAGACATCCCCTCCGTAATTCCATGGTATGGTTTTGTCTGACGAATATGGGACTGGTCCAGGAATTGTAATTATTAAAGGAGTTGCTTTCGAAACTGATCTAATTCTAACGGGTCTTTTGGTGGACACCCTAGAAGAATTGGAAGAAATGGTAATGATAGAAACATCTTCAAAAGGAACAGGTAGGACATAAGTCTTTTCAAACAAAATTTCTTTGTTATCTATTAGGCACTGAACGCCTGCTTTCAACAAAGGACAACTGGTTGGTGAGGATAAACAGAAATGACAAACTTCATCATAGCCCGGGAGCACACCGACATTCAACAAGTTCACTTTAATAGTCAGGAGCGGGGTCATAAGTTCATCAACTGAAGTAACAAACATTTCTTCTTCAATGTCATTGGTATTATGGCCATGTTTGGGCATAGAGGCAGAAATGACATTTGGCTTTTCGGGTGCATCGAATTCAATATCTTTGGCTTCAATGAGGTATGGTATTTTGTTCTTTAGAGCTCAACAGTTATTAGTGTCACGGCCGGGGCTTTCAGAGTGATATGCGTAACGGGCATTGGAATGATAGTGACGAGAGGTTGTATTGGGGTTTTTCGGAGCTTCTTTCAAGGTCACCAAATTGGATCTTAGTAGATGCGGTAATACCTGAGATAGGGTCATGTTAATTCTAGTGAACTTCCTAACCGGTCTTTCCATCCTCGATTGGTTGTTTCTTTGCTGATCAGGCGCATGCTTAGGAATCATAACAACCCCCACCATTGGATGGTGTTCGGCCCTATCTTGATTTCTCTGAGGATAAACGGCGACCACTTCTTTCTTTCTGATGAAAGGCTTCCTTACAGCTCCAGAAGAGGATGTATCTTTTTGGATCTTTCCATTCTTTATACCGTCTTCTACCCTTTCTCTGGTCAATATCAACTCAGTAAAACCTGCTAATGAACTTCCAATCAAGTGATTGAAAAATGGACCAGACAAGGTACCTAAAAACATGTCCACTAATTCTCTTTCAGATAGGGGAGGTTGAACTCTTCTAGCCAAGTCTCTTCATTTTTGCGCATAGTCCTTGAAACCTTCATTGGAAACCATGGCCATACTCTGGAGTTGAGTACGAGTAGGCGTAAGATCAGCATTGTATTGGTATTTGGTGATCGGTGGAAATAGAACTGACTATTTTTTAAGCTGGTTCGCGAAATGTCGCGGTAAGCAAGAGTCGCCACCGTCTTTTATTTTCTCCAACATGGAAAGGACAAAAGCACAACAAAATTCCTTATGAGATTGTTTCTCAGTTCGGGAGGTGGATTTATAGAAAGGGAAGGTGTTAGCACCCTTTCTATCCATGGTTATCCATGGGCTCTTAGGTACTTGCTCTTATGTTTTCAAAATGATGTTTGCTTTTCAAATGTGAGTGGGTTTGGAAAAGTTTCGTTTTTGAAAGATTTCTAAGTGACTCTTGTATCTGTCCTCAAGAGTGTTTGAAAAATTTGTTTTGAAAACTTTTGAAAGTGTCAATGTGAAAAGATTTTTGTTTGTTTTTGAAGAGAGCAATTACCCATGAGTCATCTACCTACCCTAAGGAATTAGGTTGTGTAAAAGTCCTTAAGGTAGTGCCATCCCACCATTGAGAGGTAGGTAGCACCACCGTTGGAGGTGTTCGGGTCAATTCGATTGTAGGGACAGTGTGGTCACCGAAGCAATAGTAGGACGCCTTAGCAGTAACCCTAATGTCCTAGATCCTTTTATTCGAGGCAACCGTTTCGAGGCAACTGGATCTTAGACATAAGGGCGACCGCTAAAACACCCTATACTTGACGACCACGTTTCGAGGCAACGAGTGAGGCATACCCTAGAAGTGGCATGTGCATTGTGTGTTGTTTTCATGTTAACATTTATCTTGGATCATGCAATTGTGAGCTACGAGTTGTTTTTAATTACCATACATTCTTTCATGCAATTTAGAATTTAGGAGTGCGAAAAATAAAATACGGGAAGATGAAAGCTACGCTATTACAAGGCGCGGGTCTATACATCGCCAAAATACAAAGACCCGGTTTTTGATAAAGATGCGGAAAGTAAAAAAAGCAATAAACCTAATTACTATTACATCCTTGAAACAGTTACGTAATAATCAAAATATAAAAATAACGTGCGAAAGAATTAAATCAAGACGTCTTAGGGTTTTGACCCTTTTTGAGAAATTAAGAGTTTTTGTCCTTTATTTGAAATTAAATTAAAATTAAACCTAATACTAATTTAATTAATTATTTACAAGAAAGATATTTTTGTGTTTTTTTGTATTTTATGAAAATAAAGAAATTAAAATCAAAAGAAAACCCTAGTTCTAAGTTTATTTTAATTATTAATGAAAATATTAAAGTTAACCTAATTTAAGCTAATTAATTAATTTACATTTTTATGTACAAAAATAATAATTAATAAATAGTAATAATGATGATTAATAAAATATGATTAAAAAAAGGTCAAAACCTAATTCTATTTAATTTTTATTTATCAAGAAAAAAGGATTAAAATTAAAACCTAAATTAAACTAAGTTAATTATAAGTATTTATTTACAAAAAATAAGTTAGTGGTAAATTTAATAAATAATTAAAACAATTTACAATTTTGATTTTTCTGATTTTTATGTTATGAAAAATTAATTTGTTATGAACTAATAATAATTATTAAAACAATTAAAAGAAATTAAGAGAAAAGAAAATAAATTAAAAAAGGCAAACCAAAGGGGGTGTGATGGCCCATGTGGAGGTTTTTGTGAAGCAATTCTGGCCCAAGAAGACCAAGCCTGGTTGACTTTCAGGAATCACATGCATGCTGCTTGACTAGGACACACCCTGGTCTTCACCTCCTGGTCACTGGATGGATCTCATGGCCACTTGGCAAGCTTAGGCGTGAGGGTGTATGATGGAACCTTGGATGAACGCTTCATTGGAATGCCTTGGAAAAAATAAGAACAATTATATGGGGGACCTGGGAATCGAACCCAGGTCCCAGTGTTTGCAAGACACGTCCACCACCACTGCGCCATCTGCAATTGTTTGTAATAATAATGATCAATAAACATAATATATGAAAAGTGCTAATTATGTTGGGAACACAAAAAGCGCGCCACTCATTTGAATGCACCAGTCACATGTTGCCACGCCTGTTGTCTTCTTCGTTTCACCTGCAAATATAAACAAGATAGCGGGGGTTTTAAACCCCCACAAACCAAAAGTCTCAATAATAGCGATTAGCGACACAGGTTACATAAAAAGAGCGCGAGGGTCTCATTCAACTCGTATGGAGCTTCTGAGTTTAACTGTATCTGTCTCAAGGGCTGATTTTTCCTCAATAAGAAAGCCCTAATTTTCAAGCTTCTAAACCCTAAAATCCATTCATGGTGAATTATGATTCTGTGAGTTTCAGTGCAATTAAACCATACCAAAAGGTTCATGTATGTTCAAACAATGCAAAACAACCAATCAAACATGTTAAATGCTCATGAGATACAAATTTCGATTATGAAAAATAAGGATGAATCGTGAATCTGTTCTGGGCAATTTCTTGAGTGTTAACGTGTGGTTGGGATCCCTACGCGTTCCTGGAAGTGCCAGCAATCTATTAGAAACAAAAATAAGCTTTGAATCACGCTGCAATATGGATTTCAGTTTCACACTATTTCTTGAATTTTGGCAATTTAGTTATGGAGTTCTCTGGCAGCTTTCACGTGTGTCCAAGAATAGGGTTAGCTTTTGCATTTGTATTGGAACAGAATTAGGTTAGAATTAAGCCCATAAATCCATTGCATTCATGTTTGAATATATGATTGGCAATCAAATCTTTTTTCAATCTTTTCTTTACAGAAACCTTGCCAATCATGGATATTTTGAGGTCCTTGAGGTGCACACGAATTGCCAGCTTGCCCTAGCCTTATTTTCTTCACAAAAAGATTTAAAAAGCATATCTTTTGAATTTTCCTACAATTAAAACCAATTAAATGAATTAATATTAATATAAATTCAATTAATTAATTAAAAATAAGAAAATAAATCAAATTAAGCTCAATGGGTCGTGCATAGGCTTTGGGTAAAGATTCAAGAAGGAATTTGAGGCCCATTAGCAAAAATGAAGTGTTTTAGGCAAAGTTGACTTTTGAAAGTTCCCAAAAATTTCTCAACTTCTCCAATGCATATCTTGCTCAATTTTGAAGCTATGAACATGTTCTTGGACATTTTGGAAAGGTCTTGAAGTCCTCTAACAAATGCCTTTGGTCCCATGTTATTTTGATTTACGAATCTCAAGTTATGGTCTTTGACTTAAAGTGCATTTTTGTTGACTTTTGAAAATGACCTATAATGTAGAAATTGATAACTTTTTGTGAGAGTATTTCTTGGACTTGGAGTGTGAAGATGAGTTGTAGGAAATGTCATCCCCTTCAAAATGAGCATTGGATGGGATTTTTCTGATGAACCATGAAGAAGTTATGCCTTGGTCAATCTGCAGTTGACTTTTCTGCTGTCCAAAAATAGTAACTTTTTGCACCTTGATGATTTTTGAGCCATCCTTGTGGAATCATGATCAAGACTTGATCAAATGATGATTGTGGACTCAAAATAAGATGTTGACCAAAATTTTTGACTTTTGACTGTCAAATGACCATTTACCCCTGCAGTTGACTGTGAGGCAATTAGGGCTTTTGACTGTGCAACTTGATGCTGTGAGTCTTGAAATTTGACATATGGAAGCTTGATAATGTATATAGACATATGGGACTTGATTGGACCCTTGAAAACCTCAATTTCTTTGCAAGAACCAAAATCCTAATTTTGACTGTGTTAGGAGGCAATTGGACTGTGCAACCCTTGAGAGATTTTGAAGCTTGATCTTGCCAAATCTTGAAGAATATGGGAGGGAAAATTTTGGGGTACAACAGTTGCCCCTGTTTAATCTTCTTAGACCTGAGGATGTAGATTGGCTGGCGTGCCTTTCGTAATCCGAAGGTGGAAGATGATTGAACACTAAAGTGCCCAGAAATTTGCACTCGCATAGTAGAATATCAGCAGTGTGATGGTGGGAATGGGCTTACAGATGCCATTTGGAGATGATGGATAGGAGGATGGGCTTATAGAGGCCATCTGGAGGTGTGACAGAACCTTGTCGGGAATGGGCTTACAGATTCCATTTGGAGACTGTTGATATGTGGATGGGCTTATAGACGCCATCTAGGTGTCGATCGCGTAAGAGATTCCTTAGCGAGAACTTGCGTACCTGAGAAAGAAAGATAATTACCTGGCCTGTTACAGGGGTTGATCTTCAAACTCTTTATGTAGATATGCCCTGGCTGGATACAGGTATCGAATCTCTAAACTCTTCATGTAGATACGCCCTGGCTGGATACAGGTATCGAGTCTACAATTAGTTACTCACAGATGTGCCCTGGCTAGATACAGGTATCGAATCTGGAATCAGTCGTCAACAGATATGCCCTGGCTAGATACAGGAATCGAATCTTCAAACTCTTCAGACGTGCCCTGGCTGGATACAAGAATTGAGTCCGGAATAGTCGTCAACAGATATGCCCTGGCTGGATACAGGAATCGAATCTTAAAACTCTTCAGACGTGCCCTGGCTGGATACAGGAATCGAGTCCAGAATAGTCATCAACAGATATGCCCTGGCTGGATACAGGAATCGAATCTTCAAACTCTTCAGACGTGCCCTGGCTGGATACAGGAATCGAGTCCGAAATAGTCATCAACAGATATGCCCTGGCTGGATACAGGAATCGAATCTTCAAACTCTTCAGACGTGCCCTGGCTGGATACAGGAACCGAATCTGGAATTAGTCGTCAATAGATATGCCCTGGCTGGATACAGGAATCGAATCTTCAAACTCTTCAGACGTGCCCTGGCTGGATACAGGAATCGAGTCCGGAATAGTCGTCAACAGATATGCCCTGGCTGGATACAGGAATCGAATCTTCAAACTCTTCAGACGTGCCCTGGCTGGATACAGGAATCGAGTCCGGAATTTCTTTATGCAGATATGCCCTGGCTAGATACAGGTGTCGAATCTACAATTAATCGCTCACAGATATGCCCTGGCTAGATACAGGTATCGAATCTGGAATTGCGACAGTTGATAGTAATCATCTTTGTATTGACCTTTTTCCTGAAAAGGCAAAACATCAGTTGTATGCAATGCCATGATGTATGAAATGCGTGATGCTCTCAAAATAAATGAGATTGTATGTTCATGATGCATATGTGCATGCTATAATGTATGAAGATGTGATGTTTATGAATGTATTTTTGTCTAGGGAAATAAATCCTTGACGAATGCCGGGAGTTTGTTGAATCCTGGGCTGATGTTGAAGAGTAGAGCTCTTTGTTTCCGCTGGGGATGACAGTTGCGAGAATAAACCTGTAGGAGAAGATGACTCCGTTGAGGAATAAACTTTGCTGGAGAGATTACTCTGCAGGGAAATACTCTGTGGGAAGAGATACTTCGCTGAGGTTTTGATGATGACTCCGCTGGGGATACCATTGATGAGTTATGTTGGGGATTTGATGAACTCCGCTGGGGGATAGAAAGAACTTCGTCGGGGACGATCTTTCCGTGGAAATTGGCTGAGGATAACCCAGTTATATCTTGGTGGGGAAATAACCTTGGAATAAAGTCGGGGAGACGCGCTCGTACTCTGCGGGGGACGAGCTTCCGGAATCTACTGGGGATAAGCTTCCTACTAGGGAGATAGATTCAACTCTCCTGGGGAAACTTTTGAACTGTATTAGGGAATGACTCCACTGGATGTCTGGTATTCCGCCGGGGAACAATCTTAGATCAAGACTGCCGGGGATGCTTGTTAGGAATGTTTGTATACTCCGTTGGGAAATATTGAGGTTTCCTGGGGATAATCCAACTTCCTTGAGGCTGACAGTAGACTAACTCTGCTCGGGGAGAGTGTTGCTGACTTGCTGGAGATACTGTGCCTTTTTAGGGCTGATTGGAGACCAACTCTGCTTGGGGAGAGTATTGTTGAGTCTCATTTTACTCGGCGGGGAGTGAAGGTATCTGGGTTACATTCTTCAGTCGAACCTACCTTAGTACCTTGGTAGACAGAGCAACTAGACCGCTTAGACAACTCATTATTTCCCCTGTTTCTGATGTCACCTGTAATTAATCCTTTGTTTCGCATGCAAATATTTATGAGTTGGCAATTAGTGTCAAATGCATATATCAAAAATGAACATTGGACGTTCTTTGCAAAACAAACCAGAAAAAGGAAAATAGTTGGCAATTGGTCTGAAAAGTGAATTTATATTGATTTTTGAATTTGCCTGTAAATAGGCGTTTATGTACAAGAGGCTGGCGTCCTAGTAAGAGAACGCCGCCAAACAAACAGAGGTTATACAATTTTGTGAAAAAGGAAAACAAAATAGCTATGTGAGAAGAATAATCCCACTGGGTTCCAACTCTGCTATCGCCTTTATATCTTCAAGCGTCTCATCACTCGGCTGCTTAGTTGAAGATGAAGTTGACTGATCGATGCTGTCTGAACCTGATAGTTGATACCGGATACCCATTTTTGCCCAAGCCGCCTTTTCAGGTTTTCGACTTGCCGGGTGTACAGATTTTTTTTATTTCATCCCTTATTTTTTCCCGAACCCTTTTGGTTCGCTGGGAAGCCCTTATTTTTGCCTAGGTGTGTCAACCTAGCGGGTCTTTTATTCATGCGTAGTATCTTTTTACTATGTCTGCATTGGCGGGGTGAGGAAGGTCGTCACCATCCATAGTGGTTAGAATCATGGCTCCTCCTGAGAAGACATGTTTAAACACAAATGACCCTTCGTATGTGAGGGTCCATTTGCCCCTGGGATCACTTTGAGGAAGAATGATGCGCTTGATTACCAGGTCCCCAACTTGATACTCTTGTGGTCTGACTTTCTTGTTAAATGCCCTGATCATCCGTTTTTGATACGTTTGACCATGACAAATAGAAGTGAGTCTCTTTTCGTCAATTAGGTTTAATTGATCAAGTCGAGTCTGGATCCAGTCATCTTCGCTCAAGCCTGCATTCTTCATTATCCGGAGAGAGGGTATCTGGACTTCAATCGGCAAAACTTCCTCCATGCCATAGACCAAGGAAAAGGGGGTTGCCCCGGTTGACGTACTTGCTGAGGTACGGTACCCATGAAGAGCGAACGGTAACATCTCGTGCCAATATTTATAGGTCACTGTCATCTTCTGCACAATCTTCTTGATATTCTTATTAGCTGCTTCTACAGCTCCATTCATCTTCGGCTGATAGGGAGAAGAGTTGTGGTGCTGTATCTTGAATTGCTCGCAGAGCTCAGTGATCATCTTGTTATTAATATTGGTACCATTATCCGTAATGATCCTCTCCGGGACGCCGTATCGACATATCAGGTTGTGTCGAATGAACCGTGCCACGACGTTCTTGGTTACGGTAGCGTAGGACGCTGCTTTAACCCACTTTGTAAAGTAATCGATCGCCACCAAGATGAAGCGATGCCCGTTGGATGCCGTAGGTTTAATCTCGCCGATCATATCAATGCCCCATATTGCAAAAGGCCAAGGTGCAGTCAAGACATTCAGAGGGACTGGAGGAACATGCACCTTATCCGCATAGATCTGGCACTTATGACATGTCCGAGAATGTTGGTAACAGTCGGCTTCCATTGTGGACCAGAAATATCCTGCCCGAAGGATTTTCTTTGCCATGGTATGTCCACTGGAATGCGTTCCGAAGGTACCTTCATGTAGCTCTGTCATGATCTTTTCTGCTTCAGTCTTATCCACACAACGCAGTAAAGTTGAATCATGGTTTCGCTTGTATAGAATGCCATTGCTGAGGAAGAACTTTGTAGCGAACCTTCTCAGGAATTTCTTGTCATTGACAGATGCACCCTCAGGGTATTCTTGAGCTTCCAAGTACCTCTTCACTTCATGATACCAAGGTTTTTCAGTTACCTCTTCAACCTCAAGATCACAGCAATATGCAGGTTCGTCCAATTTCCAAATAACGATCCGGGGAGCCTTGTTGTCCCACTTGACTTTGAACATAGAAGACATCGTAGCCAGCGCATCCGCCAACTGATTCTCCTCTCTTGGGAAGTGTTCAAAAGTTATCTCCGTGAAATGGGGGATCAATGTCAACACACATTCTTTGTAAGGAATAAGGTTTGGGTGTTTCGTATCCCACTCGCCTTTGATCTGATTGATCACGAGAGCGGAATCTCCGAAGACACTCAGGAACTTGATCCTTAAGTCAATTGCAACTTGCATACCCATGATGCATGCCTCATACTCCGCCATGTTGTTGGTGCAGTTGAAACATAGCCTGGCAGTAAGTGGAGTATGAGTGCCCTTTGGGGATATGATCACAACGCCGATACCGTTACCCAAAGCGTTGGAGGCTCCGTCAAAGTGCATAGACCATCGGGATCCTTCCTCAGGTCCTTCATCCGGTCCAGGTACTTCACAATCAGTCACTACCATGATGTTCTCGTCTAGAAACTCAAAGTTCATAGATTGGTAGTCATCCACTGCCTGGTGTGCCAAATGGTCTGCCAATACACTTCCCTTGATTGCTTTCTGAGTCGTGTACTGGATTTCGTATTCTGTCAAGATCATCTGCCATCTTGCTATTCTTCCGGACAGAGCAGGCTTTTCGAATATGTACTTTATTGGACCCATTTTTTATATTAACAGAGTAGTGTGAGTCAGCATATACTGTCTCAGCCGGCGAGCAGCCCATACCAAAGCGCAGCAAGTTTTCTCAAGCAGTGAGTATCAGATCTCACAGTCGGTAAACTTTTTGCTAAGGTAATAAATGGCATGCTCTTTTCGGCCAGACTCGTCATGCTGCCCCAGCACACACCCCATTGAGCTGTCAAGTACTGTCAGGTATAGTATTAGAGGTCTCCCTTCAACCGATGGCATAAGAATAGGTGGCCCTTGGAGATACTCTTTGATTCTGTCGAAAGCGGCCTGACATTCATCATTCCAATGTACTACTTGATCTTTCTTCAGCAGCTTGAAGATTGGTTCACAGGTAGCAGTTAGATGTGAAATGAAGCGAGCAATGTAATTCAGACGTCCTAGAAAGCCTCTGACTTCTTTCTCTGTCTTGGGAACTGGCTTCTCTTGTATGGCTTTAACCTTGGCAGGGTCCACTTGAATACCTTTGTCGCTCACGACGAAACCTAGCAATTTTCCAGATCTTACCCCAAAGGTGCACTTGTTCGGGTTCAACCTCAGCTTGTACAACTTTAGACGGTCAAACAACTTCTGTAGATGGTCAAGGTGTTCCTCCTCAGTTTGGGACCTTGCAATCATATCGTCGACATATACTTCAATCTCATGGTGGATCATGTCATGAAATAAAGCAACCATGGCACGTTGGTAGGTTGCCCCAGCATTTTTCAACCCAAAAGGCATGACCTTGTAGCAGAAGGTGCCCCACTGAGTAACAAAGGTAGTCTTTTCCATATCTTCAGGAGCCATTTTGATCTGATTATAACCTAAAAAACCATCCATGAAGGAGAATACCTTATGCTGAGCAGTATTATCAACCAGAACGTCGATGTGAGGCAGGGGGAAATCATCCTTAGGGCTCGCCCTGTTCAGATCTCTGTAGTCAACACACATTCTGACCTTACCATCTTTCTTTGGCACTGGAACCACGTTGGCAACCCACTGAGGGTAAGAAATTACTGCAAGAAAACCGGCGTCAAATTGCTTCATGACCTCAACTTTGATTTTCTCGGACATCTCTGGACGCATACGGCGGACCTTCTGTTTAACCGGAGGGCAGTCTTCTTTGGTAGGCAGGTGATGAACCACAATGTCGGTATCCAACCCGGGCATGTCTTCGTAAGACCAGGCAAAGATTTCCACATAATCATGCAACATCTGAATCAACCGTTGTTTCACACTGAGCTCCAGATTGGCACCAATCTTGACTTCCTTTTTATCTGTCTCAGTACCCAGACTTACCGTTTCCACTGGCTCTTCATGTGGCTGAATGGCCCTCTCTTCCTGGAGTAACAGTCTTGCAAGCTCGCCAGGCACTTCACAATCATCTTCACCTTCGTCTTCGGCTAAGTTGATCGGATTTTCGAAGTCATAACTGGCAGTAGCAGAGTTGTTACCAGTGAGATCCAGAGTGGATTGGAACCTGTATAAGTGAGTGTGTGTAAATATAGCTGTTTTGCAATATATATAAAGAAAGAAAGGGAGCACAAGCTTTGAAATCCGAAAAACGTCCAATGTTTTATTCATGATATATGGAAATGACAAGTAATAAGCCCTCACAAATGAAGCCACGGTGCCCCGGGTAAGGACACCGGGCCATAAAGTTTCACATTATTGTTCGTTACAAATTTAAAAAAACAAAGGAATTCATTACTGAGTAACAAAAGTAACAGGTATGTAGTCTTTAGCAATCCAGTTGCTTGGTCCAGTGTCGGCCGTCGGGTAGATCCAGCTGTTGAACTCAGGTTCCTCCACTTCGTCACCATCCCTGATAGCATTCACTCCATGATTGGACATGGGAGCTGTCACCACATTAGGCTTTTCTGGCGCCTCGAACTGAACCTCTTTAGCATCAATAAGGTCCTGCACTTTATTCCTCAGGGCCCAGCAATCATCAGTAGAATGCCCCGGGCTATCAGAGTGATAAGTACAGCGGGCGTTGGGGTTATACTTCGGAGAAGTTGTGTTTACCACCTTCGGAGCTTCTCTGACAGTTACCAAGTTGGTTGATAGCAGTTGCGGCAAGATCTGAGACAAGGTCATACTAAGCTGAGTGTATTCTCTTCTGGGTCTCTCACCCCTTGGTTGGTTAGGTTGCCGAGGAACGGAAGCAGGCTTTGAAATCACCACCGCGTTGACAGCTTGGCGGCGTTCCGGTTTATTTTGCCTTCCGGGCCCATACACAGCACTGGCTTCCTTCTTGAAAGGCTTCTTTTCAGAACTTGAGGATGCACCTTTCTGTATCTTCCCTGATTTCATCCCAGCTTCTATCCTTTCCCCAGTCAGAATGAGGTCTGTAAACCCTGTAGAAGAATTACCAATCAGGTGGTTAAAGAACGGCCCAAATAGGGTCCCCAAGAACATGTCCACGAGTTCACGGTCGGTTAACGGTGGCTGCACCCTTCCAGCCAGGTCCCTCCACTTCTGCGCGTACTCTTTAAAACCTTCTCCCGATCCTAGCGACATACCCTGGAGTTAGGTACGTGTAGGAGCGAGGTCGGCATTGTACTGATACTGCTTATAAAAAGCAGTAGCCAAGTCCTCCCAGTTACGAATCTTGGTTCCATCCAGCTGATAGAACCATTCGAGATGAGTCCCTGAAAGACTCTCCTGGAAGAAATGGATCCATAAGTTCTTGTCCACAGTATATGGTTGGATCTTCCGCACATAAGACCTGAGATGCAGTTTAGGGCAGGAAGCCCCGTCATACTTTGCAAAAGATGGTGCCTTGAACTTGTGTGGGATCACCACACCAGAAGATAGACCCAGATCTCCAAAATCCAACCCAGGCACTTGTTGAATTTCCATGGCACTCAGACGATCCTCTAACTACTTGTACCTGTCTTCAGCGGGAGGGTACTGCTCTTCATTGAAATCCGTCTCGTTGTCAGAGACCACAGGACTAGGAACCCTTTTCCCTTGGGGACTGCCTTTCCCTACAGAAGAACCATCTTGATCAGCCTTATTTTGCAGTGTGTTGCCAAACCTCTGGCCAGTGTTGAATAGTACAATTCTCTTCTTCTTCTTCTTTACCAGCAGAGCCTTCAATTCCTCTTGACCTTGGGCTAAACTCATGATCAACTCTTGGAACTGGGCGTTCTGAGCCTGGAGGGCCTTGATGGATTGCTCAGTAGATGATTCAGGATTCATGATGAGATTGCTGAAATAAACAACGAAGAAGATTAAGCAACCTGTAGGAAAAGAGTACCTGTTATGCACATGATGCATGATATGCTATTTATGCAATGCATTCAAGGGTTCGAAAGTTCAAATTTGTTGTAGACAAAAAGGAACACACGTTATCATTAAGAAATAATCTGTTCAGTACATCAATGCCTCACGGGAAAACATTACAGAATAATTTAATCCCAAAAGACACTGCACATCCTCTTTGGAGCTATGTAAGTATTGAGAGTCTTTTCCTCGTGCAGTAGGCGGGTGAGCTCCAAGACCTTCTTCTCGCTGGCATGTAGACTGGATTCAAGAGAATTCCGTTCTTCCTTTAGCTGGATCCAGCTCTTCTGCATTTCTTCCCAGGATGTAGGCATGTCAGGATGTTGAATGGTGTACGGGACCTCTCCTTCCAACATTGGCTCTTTGATCACAGCGAGAACATGAGGATATGGCATCACCAACCTCTGGGAGCGGGCTCGTACCCACTTGAGATAAGGCTCCAAAGGGATGGAGTTCTTGTGCCCCAGTGTCTTGCTATCTACCCTGTTGGGCATCCTCCAAGCTCTGATAAATCTCTGGCGAAGTCCTTGTGCATCGTTGTCGAAGTCAAAAACTATGTCAGGAAGCAACATGTCATGAGGGCCATCCCTCCGAGCATATCCAAACTATCTCAAAGCCAGACACGGGTTGTAAGTAATACCTCCTCTGATTCCAAGTAAAGGAACGCTAGGAAACTCCCCGCAACGATCAATGATAGTGACATTCTCTCTGGACCGAGAACACCAATGTATATCAGCATGTGTAAGAGTCATCAATCGTTGTGACCATCTCAAACCCCGCTCGTTCTTCAAAACTGATTGTGGAAGGTGCGAAATAAACCACCTTGCCAGGATAGGAGTGCAGCACATGAGAACACCTCTTTTTCTCATGGTTCGAGTGTAACATGAGTGAAGGATGTCCCCAAGCAGTGTAGGTATAGGATTCCTGGACATGAAGATCTTGACGACATTGATATCTATAAGCTGATCGGGATTCGGGAACAACACTAACCCATAGACAAGGAGAGCCACAACTTCTTCAAAGGCTTGTAGGTCAAGGGAATTCCAACATTCTTGGGCCTTCTCAAACAAGAACTTTGCCAAGAATCCTTTGGTACCACTTCTAACTTCCCAATGTCCCTTGATGTCAGATGGTTGTAGGCGTAATGCTTTAGCAACCTCTTCAAGTTTTGGTTCCCTTTCCGTACCGTTGTAGGGTAGTTGACTAAGGATAGGGATCTTCAGAAGCTGGGAAAACTCTTCCAAGGTAGGCACCATCTGATAGTCTAGGAAAGTAAAGCAGTGATGCAAAGGGTCAAAGAACTGGAAGAGGACCTTTATCATATCTTCCTCAATGTTGGTGTTGACCAAGCTGATGAGTCTGCCATGTTTCTTACTGAAAGAAGAGCTCTCGGGAATCCTAGATGTAAGCTCCTTAAGCTGAGGAGGGATCCTTACAAGGTTGATCTGAATTGTCTTTCTGCGGATAGTTTCCATGTCCTACAAAACAAGAACAAAGATGAAGATTCGAACCCCTGAAGTGGTTAGTGGATGCATATGATACTGTATGATGTTATGATGTTATGATAAAAACACACCACAAGTATCCACAGAAGGCAAACATGGTAAGGCACACAAGTCACACAAGACAGCCCTTAGAGTTTAGGCCGGCATGGGGTCTAGGTATTACCCTCTTGAAGTTGGTGGGCTCAAAACCTGTCCTATCAAAAGTAACTGGGTTCTAAGGATCTCAATATCATTAGATTGTTTTCTGTGTTCATTGTTTCGATTTAGCCACTGAACTGGCGATCAAAATATTCCAAGAAAACAACCCTCAATGAGTGTAGTATCGAGTATCAACCAACTTCGGACTGCACCAAATTCGGTCATCTCACTACCCCTAAAGAGGCCAGGATGGTCAAGTAAGGTTCCTAAGGTCAGTTGATGCTTCACGACACCACGCGGCGGCCCCGTACTCTCCTTGACTTGACTCAAGGGTTATCGGTACTCACCAAAGTGCCACATCAACGTAGCAAACTGCTTCAACCGTGTCGGTATACCCCGCACAGTTCCCTCACAGTCTTGTTGCTACTTTCTAAGAGGTATCCCCCAGATCCGGGTTAGGATCTATAGAACTCCCAAAACAGGCCCACAATATTAAAGCAATCAAAACAGGCAATTGAAAACATAAGTATGATCTATCCTAAGGTACACCTCACTTTAAGTATCCCCAGCAGAGTCTCCAGTTCTGGTGATCGGTGGAAATAAAACTGACTGTTTTTTAAGCTGGTTCGCGAAATGTCGCGGTAAGAAAGAGTCGCCACCGTCTCTTATTTTCTCCAACATGGAAAGGACAAAAGCACAGCAAAATTCCTTATGAGATTGTTTCTCGGTTCGGGAGGTGGATTTATAGAAAGGGAAGGTGTTAGAACCCTTTCTATCCATGGTTATCCATGGGCTCTTAGGTACTTGCTCTTATGTTTTCAAAATGATGTTTGCTTTTCAAATGTGAGTGGGTTTGGAAAAGTTTCGTTTTTGAAAGATTTCTAAGTGACTCTTGTATCTGTCCTCAAGAGTGTTTGAAAAATTTGTTTTGAAAACTTTTGAAAGTGTCAGTGTGAAAAGATTTTTGTTTGCTTTTGAAGAGAGCAAGTACCCATGAGTCATCTACCTACCATAAGGAATTAGGCTGTGTAAAAGTCCTTAAGGTAGTGCCATCCCACCATTGAGAGGTAGGTAGCACCACCGTTGGAGGTGTTCGGGTCAATTCGATTGTAGGGACAGTGTGGTCACCGAAGCAATAGTAGGACGCCTTAGCAGTAACCCTAATGTCCTAGATCCTTTTATCCGAGGCAACCGTTTCGAGGCAACTGGATCTTAGACATAAGGGCGACCGCTAAAACACCCTATACTTGACGACCACGTTTCGAGGCAACGAGTGAGGCGTACCCTAGAAGTGGCATGTGCATTGTGTGTTGTTTTCATGTTAACATTTATCTTGGATCATGCAATTGTGAGCTACGAGTTGTTTTTAATTACCATATATTCTTTCATGCAATTTAGAATTTAGGAGTGCGGAAAATAAAATACGGGAAGATGAAAGCTACGCTATTACAAGGCGCGGGTCTATACATCGCCAAAATACAAAGACCCGTTTTTTGATAAAGATGCGGAAAGTAAAAAAAAGCAATAAACCTAATTACTATTACATCCTTGAAACAGTTACATAATAATCAAAATATAAAAATAACGTGCGAAAGAATTAAATCAAGACGTCTTAGGGTTTTGACCCTTTTAGAGAAATTAAGAGTTTTTTTCCTTTGTTTGAAATTAAATTAAAATTAAACCTAATACTAATTTAATTAATTATTTACAAGAAAGATATTTTTGTGTTTTTTTGTATTTTATGAAAATAAAGAAATTAAAATCAAAAGAAAACCCTAGTTCTAAGTTTATTTTAATTATTAATGAAAATATTAAAGTTAACCTAATTTAAGCTAATTAATTAATTTACATTTTTATGTACAAAAATAATAATTAATAAATAGTAATAATGATGATTAATAAAATATGATTAAAAAAAGGTCAAAACCTAATTCTATGTAATTTTTATTTATCAAGAAAAAAGGATTAAAATTAAAACCTAAATTAAACTAAGTTAATTATTAGTATTTATTTACAAAAAATAAGTTAGTGGTAAATTTAATAAATAATTAAAACAATTAACAATTTTGATTTTCCTGATTTTTATGTTATGAAATATTAATTTGTTATGAACTAATAATAATTATTAAAACAATTAAAAGAAATTAAGAGAAAAGAAAATAAATTAAAAAAGGCAAACCAAAGGGGGTGTGATGGCCCATGTGGAGGTTTTTGTGAAGCAATTCTGGCCCAAGAAGACCAAGCCTGGTTGACTTTCAGGAATCACATGCATGCTGCTTGACTAGGACACACCCTGGTCTTCACCTCCTGGTCACTGGATGGATCTCATGGCCACTTGGCAAGCTTAGGCGTGAGGGTGTATGATGGAATCTTGGATGAAGGCTTCATTGGAACGCCTTGGAAAAAATAAGAACAATTATATGGGGGAACTGGGAATCGAACCCATGTCCCAGTGTTTTCAAGACACGTCCATCACCACTGCGCCATCTGCAATTGTTTGTAATAATAATGATCAATAAACATAATATATGAAAAGTGCTAATTATGTTGGGAACACAAAAAGCGCGCCACTCATTTGAATGCACCAGTCACATGTTGCCACGCCTGTTGTCTTCTTCGTTTCACCTACAAATATAAACAAGATAGTGGGGGTTTTAAACCCCCACAAACCAAAAGTCCCAATAATAGCGATTAACGACACAGGTTACATAAAAAGAGCGCGAGGGTCTCATTCAACTCGTATGGAGCTTCTGAGTTTAACTGTATCTGTCTCAAGGCCTGATTTTTCCTCAATAAGAAAGCCCTAATTTTCAAGCTTCTAAAACCTAAAATCCATTCATGGTGAATTGTGATTCTGTGAGTTTCAGTGCAATTAAACCATACCAAAAGGTTCCTGTATGTTCAAACAATGCAAAATAACCAATCAAACATGTTAAATGCTCATGAGATACAAATTTCGATTATGAAAAATAAGGATGAACCGTGAATCTGTTCTGGGCAATTTCTTGAGTGTTAACGTGTGGTTGGGATCCCTACGCGTTCCTGGAAGTGCCAGCAATCTATTAGAAACAAAAATAAGCTTTGAATCATGCTACAATATGGATTTCAGTTTCACACTATTTCTTGAATTTTGGCAATTTAGTTATGGAGTTCTCGGGCAGCTTTCACGTGTGTCTAAGAATAGGGTTAGCTTTTGCATTTGTATTGGAACAGAATTAGGTTAGAATTAAGCCCATAAATCCATTGCATTCATGTTTGAATATATGATTGGCAATCAAATCTTTTTTCAATCTTTTCTTTACCAAAACCTTGCCAATCATGGATATTTTGAGGTCCTTGAGGTGCACACGAATTGCCAACTTTCCCTAGCCTTATTTTCTTCACAAAAAGATTTAAAAAGCATATCTTTTGAATTTTCCTATAATTAAAACCAATTAAATGAATTAATATTAATATAAATTCAATTAATTAATTAAAAATAAGAAAATAAATCAAACTAAGCTCAATGGGTCGTGCATAGGCTTTGGGTAAAGATTCAAGAAGGAATTTGAGTCCCATTAGTAAAAATGAAGTGTTTTAGGCAAAGTTGACTTTTGAAAGTTCCCAAAAATTTCCCAACTTCTCCAATGCATATATTGCTCAATTTTGAAGCTATGAACATGTTCTTGGACATTTTGGAAAGGTCTTGAAGTCCTCTAACCAATGCCTTTGGTGCCATGTTATTTTGATTTACCAATCTCAAGTTATGGTCTTTGACTTAAAGTGCATTTTTGTTGACTTTTGAAAATGACCTATAATGTAGAAATTGATAACTTTTTGTGAGAGCATTTCTTGGACTTGGAGTGTGAAGATGAGTTGTAGGAAATGTCATCCCCTTCAAAATGAGCATTGGATGGGATTTTTCTGATGAACCATGATGAAGTTATGCCTTGGTTTGACTTTTCTACTGTCCAAAAATAGTAACTTTTTGCACCTTGATGATTTTTGAGCCATCCTTGTGGAATCATGATCAAGACTTGATCAAATGATGATTGTGGACTCAAAATAAGATGTTGACCAAATATTTTGACTTTTGACTGTCAAATGACCATTTTACCCCTGCAGTTGACTTTGAGGCAATTAGGGCTTTTGATTGTGCAACTTGATGCTGTGAGTCTTGAAATTTGACATATGGATGCTTGATAATGTATATAGGCATATGGGACTTGATTGGACCCTTGAAAACCTCAATTTCTTTGCAAGAACCAAAACCCTAATTTTGACTGTGTTAGGAGGCAATTGGACTGTGCAACCCTTGAGAGATTTTGAAGCTTGATCTTGCCAAATCTTGAAGAATATGGGAGGGAAAATTTCGGGGTACAACAGTATTGTTTGTAGAAGGCTGCAGCAAGATCTTCCCAGTTGTGAATGTTGGCTCTTTTTAGTTGGTAAAACCAGTCAAGTTGAGTTCCAGACAGACTGTCTTGGAAGAAGTGTACCCATACGTCTTTGTCAGCGGTATGGGGTTGGACTTTCCTCACATAGGATCAAAGATGCATTTTTGGACATGAGACTCCGTCATTCTTGGTGAACACAGGTGCTTTGAATTTCAGAGGAATGACAATCCCCGATACTAACCCCAATTCCTCAAAGTCCAAGCCAGGCACTTTTTGGATTTCCATCGCACTCAACCGCTCTTCGAGATGTTTATACTTGTCATCAGCTGGAGGGTATTGTTCTTCAGAATAGTCTTCTTCTTCCTCTTCCTCTTTCGATTATAACGCGACAACTGTTTCCTTGCCTTTCCCATCTTGATTGTCTCTTTCACCGGATGTCGTTACAAAATCTAGGGTCCTTCTTGTCTGCCCATGAAATCTTCTTCCCATGTTTAGGACTCTGGTCACCTTCTTTGTCTTCTTTTTCTTCTCCTCATCCAGCAAAGTCTTCAACTCTTCTTGTCCTTTGGCTAGGGTCAAGAGTAACTTTTGAAACTGTGTATTTTAAGCTTGGAGGTCCTTCACTGTTTACTCGAGATCCATCTTATTGAAATAAATTGTAGAGAGATGAGGAGACTTGTTGCAAAATACCTTCTTATGTTATGATGAATGGTATATGCATATGTAATGATTTTAAGGATTTCAAAGATTCAAATTTGTTTTAGACAAAAAGGAAACACACGTTATATTAATAAGTTAAAGCTTGAGTACATTAATGCCTTTTCGGGCAAAATAATACAAAAACTCTAAGATAAAAAGGTAGTTCGCGTCCTCTTTGGTGCGCTGTAGGCATTCAGAGTCTGCTCCTCATGAAGTAGTCTAGTGAGTTACAAAACCTTCTTCTCGCTCGCGTAGAATTGGGCTTCGAAAGTATCTCGCTCCCCCTTGAGTTGTATCCAATATCTTTGTAGATCTTCAAGAGAGGTGGGCATATCAGGATGTAGGATAGTGTATGGAACATCTCCCTCCATGAAAGGCTCAATGATTACCGGGAGAATGGAGGGGTAAGGCATCATAAGGCTCTGAGCATGAGTTCGTACCCATTTGAGGTAAGGTTCAAGAGGGATGGAATTTTTATGCCCTAAAGTCTTGCTATCTACCTTATTCAACATCCTCCAAGCTCGGATAAATCTCTGGCGAAGACCTTGATCGTCGTTGTCGTAGTCAAATACCAAACCTCGAATCAGCATCTCGTGCGGGCCATCCTTTCGGGCGTAACCAAATTGTCTTAAGGCTAAGCAGGGGTTGTAGGTGATACCTCCCCTAATTCCAAGTAAAGGGACATTAGGGAATTATCCACAACGGTCGACAATGATAACATTCTCTTTGGATCGGGAGCACCAATAAATGTCCGAATGTTTGAGCGTCATCAACCTTTGTGACCACCTTGAACCTTGCTCATTTTTTAATACAGACTGGGGAAGATGTGAAATAAACCATCTTTCCAAGAGAGGATTGCAACACATAAGGACACCTCTTTTCCTCATTGTGTGAGTGTGAAAAGAGTGTAGGATATCTCCTAGAAATGTAGGCACCGGGTTGCGGGATATGAAGATTTTGACGGCGTTGACATCCATGAGTTGGTCAGGATTTGGAAACAAAACCATACCATAGATGAGGAGAGCCACAATTTCCTCAAAGGCTTGCAAGTCCAAGGAGTTCCAACAGCTTTGGGCTTTCTCGAACACGAACTTTGCTAATAAACCTTCGACACCACTCCTTGTTTCCAAATGAGTTATGATATCAGATGAGTGCAAGTGTAAAGCTTGAGCAATCTCTTATGGCTTTGGGTATCTTTCTGTACTGTTGAAAGGTAGTTGATTGAGAATCAGAATCCTCAAGAGTTGGGAGAATTCTTCCAAAGTTGGCACAAGTTGATAATCGGGAAATGTGAAGCAATGGTGTAAAGGATCAAAGAACTGAAAGAGCACCTTCATCATATCCTCGTCTGTGTTGGAGGTGACCAAGTTGAGTAGGAGACCATATCTCTCAGTGAATGGAGAGTTTTCAGGAATCCTTGAAGCTGGCTCCTTGAGTTGTGGAGGGATCCTTACAAGATTGACTTGAATAGTTTTCCTGCAAAGTGAATCCATATCCTACAAAACAAGAACAAAGATGAATCCCAAAATCCTTGAAATGGTTAGTGGATGTAAATGATGTTCATGATGTTCATGGTGTTCATGATGTTATGTACAAGTATGCATATACAAACAAAACAAACAAATCCTTAGGTTTAGGCTTGCATGGAGTTTTATAGGTAAGTACCCTCTTGAAGTTTAGTTGGCTTAAACTTGTCCTAGTAATAGTAACTGGGTTCTAAGGAGCTCAATATCACCGGTTTGTTTCCTTGGTCATTGTTTCAGCACAAGCCTCTTTAATGGCGACCGAAATATCCCAAGAAACCAAACCTCAATGAGTGTAGTATCGAGTATCTACCAACTTCAGACTGCACCAAAGCCGATCATCTCACTACATCTTAAAGGCCAAGTTGGTCAAGTAAAGGTTCTAAAAGTTCATTAGTGTTTCATGACATCACTCAGTGGTCCCGTATTCTCGTTGATTAACTCAAAGGCTACCGGTACCCACAAATATGTCACACTAACGTAGCTATTTCTTAGACCATGTCGGTATACCTCGCACAGTTTCCACAACGTATTACTACTTACCTATAATGTTTCCCAAATCCGGGTAGAGGATTCAAACCCAAACAAAGAACCATAATGTAAAGCATACAAGTCAAACAATGTAAGCAAATAAATGTGATCTATCCCTAAGGTAACCCCACTTTTAGAATTTTCCCCAACAGAGTCGCCAATTCTGTGATACGGTAGGAGAACTGACTTGAGGGTTTTGCGTTTGATTGAAAATGTTGCGATTAGCAAGAGTCGCCACCAAATTTTCTTTTATCCAAAAGGAAAGGTGAAAAAGGACAGGAAAGACCTTTGAGATTGTTTCTTGAGTTCGGGGGATAGATTATGAAAATGGAAGGTATTATCACCCTTTTCATCCGTGGTTATCCATGGGCTCTTAGTTACTTGCTAGATCACTTGCTTTTGTTTGAAATTGTGATTTGTGTGGTTTTTGAAAGTATTTTGTAAAGAGGCCATTGTTTAGGCAATCTTTGTAATGATTCTTGTTTGTAAGAATGTATACAAAGATGTTTGATCTTTTGAAAATGTTTTCAATTTTGTAAGATGTTTGAAAGTGTATGTGTTTGTTTTTAAAAAATAGCAAGGATGTTTGTTTTGAAAAGGAGAAAGTAATTAGGAGCAATCTACCTACTTAAATGTCTTTCTTGTTCATTTTCTTTTCCTTTGACATTGTTGTCTTACCATTGATTTGGTAATAAACCCTATATTTGGATGTAAGCGGGATGGGCGTGGGTCATCGTATAACCATGATTAGCAATATTGCAAGGTATATTAGAATTTTTCTTTAGGGGCTAAGATCATTTTGAAAGGAAACTTAGATAGCATCATCGATGGTCTATGATCTTGCATTTTTGCTTGTTTTTGGCTAAGATACCTTACATGCGTAATATGGCCATTTTTGTAAGGCAACAAAGTGGGTTTACCCTAAGGGTGTATGTGTGAAAATGTGTTGATTTACATGCATTGATTTGTCTTTTATTAGGGTTTGCATTTTTGATTGATTTTATTCTTTCCATACAAACCCTAATTACAAGCATTTGTATATAAAGCGATAAATTACAGAAAGTAAAATTACTACGCTATTACATCATTATGGAAGGGGATGTACAAATTACTAATGGGGATTGCAAAAATGTAAACCTAATTAGTTTATTACGACCATATTGAATGGGTATCAATGTACAAGGAATTAAATGGATACAATGTGCAAAAGTGAAAAAATATAAAATGTGAAGTAAATGGATATATGTTTGATTTTTTTAGAAAAAAAGGATTTTGTCTTAATATAATTAATTAAAAGAAAAATAATTAATAAAAGAAATAAACCCTAAATTTGTTTAAGAAAAGATTTTTTAACAAAACCCTAAATCTATTAGTTAAAATAAAAGAAAATAAGTTTATGAGAAAAGTCTTTTTTAATATTTTTATGTCTATAAAATATTTAAGGTATTATAAAATATTTTTTAGCCTTTTTTTATATTAAAATAATATATTTAATGGGTGTAAAGAGAAAATAAATATTAACCTAATTTTAATTTAATTTACAAGACTAGTCCATAAAATAAATAATGTGTAGTTAAATAAAATATTTTTTTTGTGAGAAAAAATAAAATAAACTAAGTTAAAATGAAAATCTATTTTTTTGTGATTTTTTAATATTAGGAAAAATATTTAAGAGAATAAAAATGAAATGAATAAAAAATAAAAATAAAAATAAAAAAACCTGGGCCAGGGTGCAAGTAGTCCACATGGGGGTTAGCTAGTAAAAAAAAACAACAACAAAAAAAAGCCCAAAGGCCCAGGCGCCCTGCAAAAAAGGTCAGAAAATGCAAAAACATGTAAAAAACACAAAAAGGGTACCATTAGGGCTCGAACCCAGGTCCCAAAGGTTAACATGCGCGCGCTTTACCACTGGGGTGGCTATACATCCGTTCATATAAAAAAAACAATAAACATGTAAGGCAAATCAAGTCCTTATAACTTCATCTTCAACCTCCAGCCAGTGTACCTGCAACTTCTCCATTTCTCAACAAAAATGGAAGATGACAAAATGAAAGTTGTTGCATTCTTCCTCACGAATCTAACCATGTAAATAACTAAAGCTAAAAGTCAAAGATAAATGAGAATTTCTCTGGCCATAATTTAAACCCTAAAAATTTCATAAACTTTAACTCTAAATTTCTCTAAGCTCAGGCCATGTAAATACAAACTATGGATATGTACAGCTTCGTGGCAATGAGGTCTATATTTTTCCTTCACAAAATAAACATTAATGATGATTAAATGATGAGATAGAAGTTCAAGTGAAATACCTCAAAACTGGAAATCGTGAAATGCAAATGAGCTTGATTCAAAGTGCTGCAAGGATCTGATTAGGTTCCTTGAGATCTCAGGAAGCTAATGCAATGATTAGCTTGAGCTGAAAGTGGCTGAGGAGCTCTAGAGAAGTCAAGTTGCAGACCCCTGTTTTTGAAAATGGAACTTGATGATGGAGGTGTTACAGTTGAGCAAATGGACTTTGGATGGTTTGTATTTGATGTTTAGAAGCTTTTGGAAGTGAAAGGCCAAAGAGCGCACAAGGGGATTTGGAGTTTGGTAAGTAAAGTCAGAATTTGCACAACAATGGTGTTTTGAGACTATTTTTGTCTAGAGGGAGTTTGAGTAAGTTTAAGGGTCTTCAAACTTGTGTCCTAGCTCACAAATAGTGACTCTATTTATAAGCAACAAGTTTGGGATGCTCTAGTTGATCAGAATTCAAATTTGCATCCTTAAGCTAAACATGTGATTTTTTGACAAAATAAGTTTCAAAGTCTCGTGTACTTGCAAAGATAGAGTGGTTATGCTTTAAACAATCTTTCTTATGACTTTATGGATGGAGTGTGATCAGAGGGAAAAAGTTAGAGGCTCAATGTGAACTTTATGCAAAAAGCTTGCGTTACAAGAATGGTATTGTTAACTTTCTTCCCAAAATGGCAATGTGAATTGGATAAAGCTTAAATCACTTGGGTTATAGCTCAAAAGTTTGTGTAATCCATTAATTATGGAGTGACAAATAAGTTTGAGGCCTGAAATGCAAATATTATGCAGCCTAACATTGATTTGGTTCATGTGTTCATCCAAAAATGACTTGTAATTCAAGTCACAAAACCATAATTTCATTTCTTCGATTCTCCTTACTCTAGAATGATATCAAGGAGTTATTAGACATTTTGGAAAGATTGCAATGTGCTCTACAACCCATATTTGAATTTCTTTTGAATATTCCCCTTGGAACTATATGAAAAAGTGTTATGAAGTTAGGTCAAAATCCTGGTCAAATTAGGGCAAAATTTCACTAAGTGTTTAGTTTCATGACCCTATGTTCATAAAATTATAACTTGATATCCAAGAAATTTTGGAAGAAGTTGTGTGAATAAAAGTTGTAGATTTCATTTAGATCTACAACTTTCATGTTGGAAGTTTCTCTTGAATCAACTTGCATCATGGTGAAAATTTGGCTCAAAGTTATGAAAAAACATGAAATTTCCAACACTTAGAAAAAATTCTAAGTTTAGAAATTTTGACTTTTCAAAATGAAATCTTGACTTTTTGATTTATTGATGAATAAGTTTCATATTTTGACATGTTTTGATGAATTATGATCTTTGGCACTTGAATTTGACCAAAAAGTCAAAGTTTAACTTTTCAGTATACAATTGACTTTTGATCAGTTGACTGCAAAATTCATCTGTCAATCTAATGGATTTGCAATGTTTTTGAATCCTATAATTATGTAAAAATGATGCAATTAGACTCTTGAGATCATGCCTTAAACCAATTTATCAATTGCTAGGTCAAAAATCAGAAACTGCCCTTTCCTAGTCAAAACCCTAATTTTGACCATTTTACCCCTTTGGAGATTTGATCAAATTTCTTGAGGAATTATACTCCAAACTTGAACAATTGATACATGTGAGTTTAAAATGTTGACGTGGGTCCAAAATAATGAAGTTTGACTGTAAATTGGCCATGGTTGACTTTTCCCCCAATATAGTTGATTTTTAGGTCAGTTGTTCAATTGACTGATCAAAAGTGTGATCCAAGGCTTGAAACTTGACATGAGTAATCTTGGGGGTCCATAATGATCCATGAAAGTCATATGGGGCATTGGAAGTTCAAAAATCCTTGTGCAAACTCAAACCCTAATTTTGGTCATCAATGCTTAAGGAGATGTCTTGAGCTGATCAAACCTTAGTGCAGTCTTGAACCCAAGGAGATATTGTGAGCAAATTCTTGATAAGTGAGAGGGGGAATTTTTGGGTACAACACCATCCAAAGTAACTATTGATAGATATTGGAAGAAGTACTAGAATAAATCTTTGGTTAATTTAATTTGGATGATATGCTGGAGTAGACCCGTGTTAAGTCGTGTCTAGAAATGTATTAGAAGGAATCCGTGTAAGATTGCTTCAGGATGAACCCTGTGTGAAACTGTATCTGAAAATTTATTAGAAGGAGCCTGGGTAGGGCTGCTTCGGGATGAATCCGTGTGAAACTTCATTTGGAAATATATGAGAAGGAGCCTGGTAGGGCTGCTTCAGGATCAGTCAGTGTGACACTTCATCTGGAAACTTATGAGAAGGAGCCTGGGTAGGGCTGCTTCGGGATGAGTCTGTGTGAAATTTCATCTGGAAACTTATGAGAAGGAGCCTGGGTAGGGCTACTTCGGGATTATTCAGTGTGAACTTTCATTTGGAAATTCATGAGAAGGAGCTTGGGTAGGGATGCTTCGGGATGGGTCTGTGTGAAACTTCATTTGGAAATATATGTGAAGGAGCCTGGGTAGGGCTGCTTCGGGATGAGGCCGTGTTAAACTTGATCTGGAAATGTATGAGAATGAGCCTGGGTAGGGCTGCTTCGGGATGAGTCCGTGTGAAACTTCATTTGGAAACTTATGAGAAGGAGCCTGGGTAGGGCTACTTCGGGATGAGTCAGTGTGAACTTTCATCTGGAAATTCATGAGAAGGAGCTTGGGTAGGGATGCTTTGGGATGAGTCTGTGTGAAACTTCATTTGGAAATATATGAGAAGGAGCCTGGGTAGGGCTGCTTCGGGATGAGTCCGTGTTAAACTTGATCTGGAAATATATGAGAAGGAGCCTGGGTAGGGCTGCTTCGGGATGAGTCCGTGTGAAACTTCATCTAGAAATATATGAGAAGGAGCCTGGGTAGGGCTGCTTCGGGATGAGTCTGTGAAACTTCATCTGGAATTATATGAGAAGGAGCCTGGGTAAGGCTGCTTCGGGATGAGTCAGTGTGAAACTTAATCTAGAAATATATGAGAAGGAGCCAGGGTAGGTCTGCTTCGGGATGAGTCAGTGTGAAACTTCATCTAGAAATATATGAGAAGGAGCCTGGGTAGGGCTGCTTCGGGATGAGTCCGTGTGAAAATTCATCTGGAAATATATGAGAAGGAGCCTGGGTAGGGCTGCTTCGGGATGAGTCAGTGTGAAACTGCATCTGGAAATTAGAATGAACCCATGTAAGATTTCTTCATGATGAGCCTGTGTGAAGCTGCATCTGGAAATTGGAAGGAACCCGTGTAAGATTGTTTCATGATTAGCCCGTGTGAAGCTGCATCCAGAAATTGGAAGGAACCCGTGTAAGATTGCTTCAGCTAGTCGTGTAGATAGTTGCTCTATCTTGTTTCAGGAATTAATCTTGGACCTATTGAAAACTGTTGATGATAATTATCTGTTGATTGATCTTTTCTGAAAAGGTAAAGAGTTAGTTGTATGAAATGCATTGCGTAATGATGTTCTCAAAATAAATGAGATTGTGCTATATGTATTTAGTATGCACATTATATGATGTATGAACGTGAAATGTTATTAAAGTGCATCTTTTTCTGGGAAAATAAAACCTTGACAAATGTTGGAGAGTTTTGGGAAGTTAAATCCTGAATCCCTGTTGAGGATGAAGAGTATGTGTATCTTCAAACTTTGTTTAGAGTGTTTCCGCTGGGGATTCATGCTTTGTTGTTTGAGGAGAATTCTACTTGGGAACATTGACTTTGCTTGAGAAAACTCTGCAGGGAGTGTTGATTTCTGCTTTGAGAAAAAAGTTCAGGAGTTTTAGTTGTCCATTGCTCTACTGGGGAGTTACTTCTTGACTAGGGAGAATAAAAGTTAGTTGTTATCTGGTCGAAATCCAGGCTTCACAACAACTTGCTAGGGATAATATCGGCTCCGTTGGGGATAAGGGGTTTTGTCCATTGATTTGTAATAGTTTGAGAAAAGACTCGTGGTGGGGAATCTGGATTTTGTTGGGGAAATAAACCCTATTGAAGAAAGTATTCTGACAATCTTATTGGGGAAATGAATTCTTCTGGGGAAGAATTTTTACAAGGTTTCTTTTCTAGTTTTGGAAGACCAAACTCGGCTGGGGAATGTCAGAATAAATCTAAGCCTTGATTGTATCTGAGGATGTATTGAATGAGTATTAAAATGACATACACATCTGGATCGTATCTGAACTGTATCTGCAGGAGAGTCTAGAATGAATGTCAGAATAAATCTGTATTTAGATTGTATCTGCATTGTATCTAGAAGATGATAAACTGCCAGTAGTTTCCATCCGTTTAGGAACTGGCATGACGTGTGCGTTCGTTGGGAGAAGATCAAACTCCTCTATCCGCTGGTGAGTTTGACTATGTCATTGGCTGGAGGATTCCCCACTTTTATTTGAAGATGCTTCTGCGCTTGTCGGGGATAGCCTTGTGGAGGATTGTACCCTTATCCGTGAAGAATATTCTGTGGGGATAACCTTATAGAGGCGACTCTGGTGAATTCACGACGGATCACCTTATGAAAGGGACTTTATAGGTATTTGTCACTGTACATAATAGTAAGTAGTACTTCCAGAAAATGTTTGCTTGGTCATACATGACCCTTTACTAGAAGTCATGTTCAATGCCCTAAGTGATTCAGATGGAGACCTGCCCCTGGCTATTCAGGACTTTATGAGAGATTTCTTGGAATCTTGACCTGGCTGTCACTGATTAGTTGGACAATAACCTATCATGCCCCCTTGATTATAGGAGATTTGTCATTGGAAGTGTCTTCCCATTTGAAATGATTATGTTTCTTGAGAGAATTTCCATTTATTGGATATTCTCCATGTGGATTTCTCTATTGTCAAATAATTAGATATATGCAAACAACGGTATTCAAATAATGCAAAGTTTATGTGTGTACTGAAGTTTTGAAAATGCATTTTTAGCAGATAAAAGAATTTTGTAAGAATATGAATTCGACTCAAGATTTACAGTAAGCCTTACAGGAGTCAGGATACCTTTTGTAACAGTATGCTTTCGAACTAACCTATGCTTCAATTAGAACTTTTAAAGGGTTGTAACGTAGTCTGGTTCACGGTTTAATAAACAAAGGATAAGGCTCAAAGTTTATTTGTACCCAACCCATTCCCTATGATGTTCTCTAGTCCTATACTCAGTTGATTGTGCGTTTAGATTCCAATTGAATCTGGAATGATATTTTGGTGATGGTTCGGATACTGGAAGTTTATTTGAGAAGGCAATTATTTTTGCAACATTTTTTTGTTATTGAGGATTTGTAACGACCTCTTTTATTATCCCTAATTTTTTTGCCTGACTGTTTTTGTTTTGAGACTACAGTCAGCGGGATGCCCTAGTTTTTCTTAAGTCTCCTTCGTAGGTTTTAACTCAGTGGGCTTTTTCTTTGGAGAGATAACGACTACCTATTTTACAGGGAATCATCACCGTCTTTCGATTCAGAAGGATGTTTTCATTGTGAAGTGACAACTTATGACTGAATGCTCCTTTGGATTAACTAAGAAACTACCATGCCCCTGATCATAATTAAAGGTTTCAATTTGTGCGAAAAAGAAACTCCTACTTCTTAGGCTCAAAGGGGTTGACTAAGGATTATCTTCCTTATAAATCCACTACTTAGGGTTTGAAAGAACGCCTGTACATCGTCAACAAGGTCTAACCAAAAGCATATTGTATGAGATTATGGTATTGTTTCCGTCATCCTCCCTCTAAAGGCTTACAACTTTTAACGAGAGTTGAATATCACAAAAGGGAGTAAAAAGCACAGTTTAAATATAGTGAAAACAAATGGATTAATTCAAGACAAATATATGCAATGCATTAATGAAACAAAGTTTGACATAATGGATAAGTGTTCGAACAAATAAAAGAAATTACAATTGAAAATTCAAAATGAACTGGACGCTCTCAATGATTTGGCATGGGAGCAGTGATCACGTTGGGAGTCTCAGAAGGGTCGAATTCAATCTCCTTGGCATTAATCATATTTTGAATATTGTATTTCAGCGCCCAACAATCGTTAGTATCATGCCCAGGACTGCCGGAATGGTAGGCACATTTTGCATCAGGATTGTAGTTAGGAGAAGAAGTTTTGGGGTTTGGATGAGGTCCTATCAACGTAATCAGATTCATCCTTAACATGTGTTACAATGCTTGAGACAACGGCATGTTAATTTTGGTAAACTATCTCTTTGGCTTGTCTTGCCTTCATTGATTTCCCCGTTGTTATTGTTGCACCGATGCAGGATTAGAGACAGGACTGCCCCCATAGATTGGTCGTGGTTACTCTTGTTACGACCCTTTTGGCCATACACAATATTATACTCTTTCTTCCCATTGTATGGCTTCTTCTGAGTATCGAAAAATTCAGCCACTTGGATCTTTCCACTTCTGATTCCATTTGTAACTCGTTCCCCAGTTAGAATCAGCTCGGTGAACTCGACCGAAGAGCTTCCGATTAGGTGATTGAAGAAAGGTCCTGCCAAGGTTCCCATAAAGATATCGACTAGCTCCCTGTCAATTAGGGGTGGCTGCACCCATCCAGTCAGGTCTCTCCACTTTTGGGCGTATTCTTTGAAGCCCTCATTGGAACCCATGGTCATTCCTTGCAACTACACTCTAGTTGGTGCTAGATCGGTATTGTATTGATATTGACGGTAGAATGCGGTGGCCAAGTCCTCCCATGTATGGATGTTGGAACCTTCTAACTGGTAAAACCACTCCAATTGAGTCCCAGACAAACTTTCTTGAAAACAATGCACTCACATCTTCTTACTAGTGGTATGAGGTTGAATTTTGGGGACGTAAGATCTCAAGTGAAGCTTTGCACACGAGACATCATCGTACTTGGCAAAAACTGGAACCTTGAATTTGTGGGGGATCACTACCCTAGGAACCAAACCCAAATCACCAAAATCTAGGCCATGCAAAACTTGAATTTCTATAGGCTTCAATCTGTCTTCCAGTTGCTTATACTTGTCTTCATCCGGTGGATATTGTTCGTCAAAATAGTCCTCATCCTCAAAGATTTGATTGTTACCACCCCCAGCACGGGTGCTTCTTGCATATTCATCCTGATTCTCATCCTCCTCGGAGGAGTCTTCTACCACCTGAACTTGTCGGACGGGGCCCTTGAATCTCTTCCCCATGTTGATCACATCCTTCTTCTTGGTCTTTTTCTTTGTAACCAGAAATGCCATCAGTTCTTGCTGCCCCTTTGCTAAGTTAAGCAAAGTTTCTTGAAACCGAGAGTTTTGTGTTTGCAAGTCCTTCACAATATGCTCGAGATCCATCTTATACTGAAATAAACCGTAGCAAGATGAGGAAACCTGTGTCAGAAAACCTACTTATGTTATGATGCATGTAATGTGAATGCAAATGTTTTCAAGGATCTCGCGGGGTAAACACAAGAAGATGTTAGAAGTTGAATTTTGACTACAACTTTGATTGAATAAATTCGTATCGTTGGATGTCCTTCTACGAGAATCAAGCTCACCGTGTCAAGTGGATCATAACCCTTGACTCAAGCTATTGTACTTTGGTCTTTGAGAGCATTTGGTTAGAAGAAAATAAATCCTCTTACCCCTTGATAGACGCTTGGTTCAATATATCCCTGCATCACAAACCCTTGAGACACTTGAAATGATTATTGAAAATGCTATGGTATGATGTCATGATGTTATGTACAAGTAAACATATACACACAAAGCAAACAAGTCCTTAGGTTTAGGATTGCATGAGGTTCATAGGTAAGTACCCTCTTGAAGTTTAGTTGGTTCAACTTATCCTGGAAAGTAATCGGGTTTTAGGGAATCTCAATATCACTGATCTTTCTTTATCGAGCATTGTTTCAATGTAAGCCTCTTTATTAGCGACCGAAATATCCCGAAAGTCCAATCTCAGTGAGCGTAGCATCAAGTATAAACCAACTTCAGACTACACCAAAGCCGGCTATCTCACTACTTCCTAATGACCAAGTTGTTCAATTAAATGTTCTAAGATCAGATAGTGCTTCATGACACCACATAGTGGCCCCGTATTCTCCTTGACTGGACTCAAGGGATACCAGTACCAATAAATGTGTCACACTAACATAGCCATCGCTTCAACCATGTCGATATACCCTGCACAGTCTCCACAATCTTTTGCTACTTATCTAATGATATTCCCAGATCCGGGTAGAGGATCAATACAAAACCCAAAATGTAAAGCAAACAAATCAAATAATGAAAACATTTAAAGGTGATATAGTCTCTAAGGTAACCCCACTTTTAAGTATTGTCCCCAGCAGAGTCGGCAGTTCTGTAATATGATGGAAGAACTGACTTAGATGTTTTGTGGTTTATCGCAATTGTTGCAGATAGCAAGATTTGCCATTGACTTTTCTTTTATCCAATAAAGGAAAGGGTGAAAAGAACAGGAAAGACCTTTTGATAATTTTCTTGAGTTCGGGAGGTAGGTTGTGAAAAGGGAAGGTGTTAGCACTTTTTTCATCCGTAGTTATCTACATGCTCTTAGTTGCTAGCTCACTTTTAAATGCTTTGTTTGAAATGTGTTTGTGATATGTTTGAAAGTATTTTTGAAAAGTGCCTTCGTTTAGGCGAACTTTGTAATGATTCTCGTCTCTATAAGAATGCATACAAAGTGTTGACTTTTGAAAATATTTCATGGAAAAATGTTGGTGTTTTTGAAAGATGTTTTGAAATGTTATGAGAAAAAAACTATGAGCATTCTACCTACTCAAAAAGTATTAGTTCTTTTCCTCCTTCTTTAGATGTTTCTATCTTACCATTGATTGGTAAGAAGCCCTATCATTGAATGTGAAAGGACGACTGTGGGTCATCGTATAGTCATAGAAGGCAACATTGTAGGATACCTTAGCAATTTGTTGTAAGGGACTAAGATCGTTTACAAAGGCAACATCGAAGGGTCATCGAGGGACTACGATCTTGTATTTGAGGGACTTTGCTAAAGCATCCCACGTTCGAGGGACATGACTATTTTTATCCAAGGCAACAAGTATGGGTTACCCTAGAGGTGCGAGTGTGAAAAGTGTTTTGTTTTCATGCATTATTTTGTCTTGAATTAGTGTTTTCTGCTTGTTGATTTTAGTATTTCCATACACACCCTAATTCCTAACAATTATATTAAAGCGATAAATTGCGGAGATTAAAATCCTACGCTATTACATCATTTGGGGGATGGGGATACAAATTTACAAATGGGGGGGATGAAAGCGAATAAATCCTAATTACTATTATAACCATATTGAATGTTGAATGACAATAAAAATATAAAGATAATGTAAAAAAAAGGAAAAAAAATTGGTTCAAGAAAACTTTTATGTATTGACACATGAGCTTATGCATTGATACGAAAATTTTATGTATTGGCGCATGCATTGGCTCATATCGTCTCTTTGCCCCTGGAAATTAAAATCAACTCAGTATGAGTCGACACATAAGGGTTTTGTATCGACTCATACTATTTTGTATCGACACGTGCACTTTTTATATCGACTCATGCTCATTTCTATCCCTTGGAAGTCAAAACAACTAAGTATGAGTCGACACATAAGGGTTTTGTATTGAATCATACTGCTTTGTGTCGAGACATACGCGTTTTGTGTCGACTCATAACCTGTTTTGTACATAATATGTGTTGACTCATAGTATTTTGTGTCGACTCATACTGCTATTTTTCTTGTTCTATCATTGTTCTGCTGCATATATGGTTAGCTCTTAACACATGATTAGTGAAAATGAATAACAAGTATATGGTTATCTATAAGGAAATTATATCTACATTTTATCTTCACAAATGAATCATTAATGATGCTTTATATGAAGAGTTCAAAGTCAAGAAAACATACCTTGAAGCTGAAATTTGTGTTTTGAGTTTGAACTGTTGTGTTGGCTGTTTTTGAGCTTAGGAAATGGTAATAGTGATGTTACAGAAGTTGTTCTTATGTTTGAACAACTCCTATATGACGTATGTGGAGTGTTTGGATGTTTTGTTTGGACAGAACTTGCAAGGTGTGAGAGGTTCAAAGACTTGGACTTCAAAGCTCAAGAGTGGAGGTTTTTTGGATAGTTATGGCTTTTTTAGAGTATGAGATTTTGAGGGCTTGTCTACACAACAAAACTTCTGGCCCTTTAGCTTGCAAATGTCCTCTCTATTTATAGAGGAGGTTTGAGATAATAACAAAGTTTGTTTTACAAGCTGTCTAAATTCTGGTTTAGTTGAGATGAAGCAACCAAGTTATTATGAAAATTAGTGTTCCAATGTATGGTACAAGCATGGTATGAAGTTTCTAGGAGCTACTAGGCACATTGCTTCTTGCTTTGACATTGTGTGTGCAAAAAAAACAGTTGAGAGGCTCAAGGAGAGCTGACTTTGTATAAAGCATGCTTTATGTGAATGACAATGGCGCCTTTGTGCCATAAATGGAATGATGCAATGGAGAATACTTGAATCACTTGGATAATGGTTCAATAAATTGTGTAAACATATGATTATGGATATATTTTCAAGTCACAAGGCCTACAAAGTAAGATTATGCAGCACATCATGCAAATTGGATTATTTGTTCTTCAACAAAATGACTTGCAATTCAAGAATGGATGCCCAACTTCAGGCCCTTGAATCTCCTAGCTCAAGTATGATAACTTCATGCTCTTGGATGTTTTGGAAAGCTTGAAACATCCTATACAACTTTCATGTTGGACATTTTGACAAAAATCAACTTGGAACTATGTGAAAAAATGCAAAGAAGTTGGGATAAAATCCTGACCAAAATCTGTTGAAAATTTCTCTAAGTATTAAATGAAAATGCCATGACTTTATGATAACGAGAAATCGTATCATATAATTACTATGCTTTTTACCGATTTTTATAATACATTAAGTCGTCTAACTCCCGATTATTCCAAGTTTTTGTGTCTTTTCACAGGTACAACATTTGTCAACTCAAATCAATGAAAAAAGACCACATGAAGGAAGCTAAACAAGAAACAGAAGAGAAGGAACCAAATCTGCAAAGTCTGCAGATTTTGTAACGGTGACGACCGTCACACCCTGTGACGACCGTAACGCCTCCCCAACTAGAAAGAACGCTCGTCACACATCATTGACGAGCGTAATGCGCTATTTAAGCGCATTACGACCGTCACCCCCTTGTGACGACCGTCACACGCTTAAAGGGAAACGTTATGAATTAGTGGAGACGTGGGCAACGTTAAGGGCAAAATTCTTCTCCTATATTTCCTCCACTCAGTAACCATGCATCCGGGTCTTACTCCACTCAAGCCTTTTCCAAGATTTTCTCAACTGCAATATTTTCTTCTATATATATATGTGGTAGTTCAATGGATGAGGGTCGAAGAAATTTATCCAGAGCCAAATTTATATTTTTCTGCATTATTCTATTTTCTTGTTTTTGCACCCTTTTCTACACCTACTGTAATTTTTATTTCCAGCATTAGTTTTAGAGTGTTAATTCTTCATGTAAGAATTAACACAATTATTGATTTCGATTGAGCTGCAAGGAATTTGTAACATCCAAGATTACCATAGCAACATTATTTCCAGGTTTTTTATGCAATTGATATTTATTTATTCTTGTATTATGTCATTTATTTTTATGGATTATATTTTGAATTGCATAGTTATTAAATATATTATTTCCGGCTAAATTAATTGTACCGGAATGTGACTCCTAAGTACCGAAAGAATTCAGTGATACCTTGGCTAAAAACATTTATAAACAATTTCAGGTTTCCAATTTCCATGTTTAATTTAACTACCCTTGTCACGAGAGTGAGAGGATAATTAACATGATTTTTCACGACAGTGGGAAATTAATTAAGGAAAGAACCTACATGTGAGAGCTGGGGTTCAACCCAGATAGTGGTAATGAAACATTAATTTTTAAATACATGAGAGTGTTTTAATAAATTAATTAAACTCAAATTGTTTTCAAAAAGTGTTATTAAATTTAAAGTGCATCCACTAGGTTTAGTAGCATGACTTATTTCATGAACACGAGAGTGTATGTCTCAGGTTTTTAAATAATTCGTTTTTACCGAAATACTCTATATGCCAAGCAATTCACCGAATTCCCGAAGTCTGACTATCACATACCGGTATAGCTATTACTATTATTTTTAATTAAACTATTCCCCCCCTAAAACCAAATATTCATCGCTTAGTTAAACAACTGTAGCATTAGATCGTACGCGATTGATCCTCATTCTCTGTGGGTTCGATAATCATTTAAAACTAGAACGACTAAACTGTATACTTGCAGTTAGTATCCCAATAGACTTATAAAGTCCCGATCAAGTTTTTGGCACCGTTGTCGGGGACTGATTAGTCAATTAAGTACGATTCTTTTGTTGTGCGTTTAGACTAGGCAACATAAACCCTTTTTCGATTTGTATGCAAAGGACTCGCTCACAAGGCGAACCACTTGACAAATCGACGGACGAACCTGAACGCATCCTTTCCGTAAGACATGCAGTCAGGGATTACTATTTAAATCACACTATTCCTTTACCCAAACCCGAAATCAAGATTGATTCTGAAACAGATTCTAATTCTTCCTCTGAAACTGAAACTAATCCAGAAGTAGACATGGCCGAAGAACAAAGGACCCATCTACTGAAGGAGTACGCAGCTCCATCACAACAAGAACCCCACAACAGCATTGCTGCTCCAGCAATAAATCGAATTGATTTTGAGTTGAAACCATCATTGATATCAGCTATCCAACAACGCCAATTCTCTGGAGATCCTTCCGAGGATCCAAATGAACATCTTACAAAATTCGTTTAATTTGCCGACACAGTTATAGCAAATGGTGTTAGTAAAGATGCAATAAGATTACGTCTTTTCCCTTTCTCGCTAAGAGATAGAGCTTGGGATTGGTTGCAATCCTTTCCATCAAATTTCGTCACTACGTGGGAAGGACTTAAGATTGTATTTTTAGCATGATACTTTCCCCCAAGCAAGACTGCTGCACTAAGAGCCCAAATCAACGGATTTAGGCAGAAGGATACTGAATCGCTATTCGATGCATGGGAACGCTACAAATATATGATGCGAATGTGCCCACATCACGGACTAGAAAAATGGCTGATCATCCACACGTTTTATAATGGACTCTTGTACAACACAAGACTCTCTATAGATCCCACCGCAGGTGGTACACTAATGGACAAGCCTTATGACGAAGCTAACCAACTCATTAAAAATATGGCTCAAAACCACTATCAGTGGGGAGGAGAAAGAACATTTATGGAGAAAACTCAAACCAAAGGTGGGATGTACGAGATTAGTAGCGTAGATAAAGTTAATGCTAAGGTAGATGCTCTTACCCAAAAGATATAAATCTTGACCTTACCTCCTGCAACCACCGTGGCTGCAGTTACCCCAAATTGTGAAGTTTGTGGAGTCCCTGGTCATGTTGGAACCGAATGTCAAATCTTAGAAGGAATACCAGTTGATCAGGTAAATTACGCTCAAGGTAATCCTTATGCTAATACCTATAATCTTGGTTGGAAGAACCATCCTAACTTCTCGTACAAGAGAAATAACACTTTATATGCACCTGGCCAAGCACTTGTTGTACCTCCAGGTTATCAAAAACCCGCTGTTAATGTTCCTAACATTCCTAAGAAATCTAACCTTGAAATCTTAATGGAAAATTTTATCGCTAATCAAGCTCAACAAAACAAAGAATTCCACAATCAAAATGTTCACACCGGTGAACAATTGAAGCTATTAGCAAATAAGGTAGATGCCCTAGCAACTCACAATAAAATGTTAGAAACCCAAATCTCCCAAGTAGCACAACACCAAGCTAGTTCTGCCGCACCTGCTGGTACATTTCCTGGACAACCACAACCCAATCCTAAAGGACACGCTAATGCTATCACATTACGAAGTGGGACAGCCCTTGATGGACTGGTAGATCCTAGACTCCAAAACCCGACCATGTATCAGAAACTTGAAAAGGAAGTAGAGAAGTCGAAAGATCAATCTGAGAATGTAGAGGAAGACACGAATGAGAATAGAGAGGCTTCAGAAAAACCTTACGTGCCTCCACCGCTATATAAACCACCAATTCCATACCCTCAAAGACTTGCAAAATCCAAGAACGAGGGGCAATTCAAGAAATTTGTAGAACTTCTGAAACAATTAAATGTTACTATTCTGTTTACAGAAGCTATAACCCAAATGCTGTCATATGCTAAATTCCTAAAAGAAATATTGTCTAATAAGAAAAAAATTGTTGAAAACGAAACCGTTATGCTAACTACCGAATGTAGCGCCATAATTCAAAATAACATGCCTCCAAAGCTAAAAGATCCTGGTAGTTTCTCCATACCATGTGTAATTGGAAAATCTGTCATAGACAAAGCTCTATGCGATTTAGGAGCAAGTGTTAGTATAATGCCCTTATCTATTTTCGAGAAGCTCAAACTAGGTGACATGAGACCTACCAAGATGTCCCTACAACTAGCCGACAGATCGGTCAAATTCCCTGTTGGTATGCTAGAAAACATTCCTGTCCGAATAAGACAATTTTACATACCGACTGACTTTATAATAATGGACATCAAGGAAGATTCAAACATTCTCATCATATTAGGAAGACCATTTTTAGCTACTGCAAGAGCCATCATTGACGTTAAGAAAGGAAATCTTACCTTCGAGGTAGGAGAAGAAAAAGTAGAATTCATTCTTTCCCAGTTCTTCAAAGCCCCTGCTATAGATGACTCATGCTGTCTCCTAGATATTATTGATGAATGTGTCAAAGAACTAGAAAGCCAAGAAGACACCTATTCTGGGATGCTGAAAATTCCAACACCAACTATCCTCAAGGATGATGACCGGAAGCAAGAATATCTAAATGCCAACCTAAGCGAATGTTTCGCCTTAACACCCGATCCTACCCCAACTGATAAGAAAACTGGTATAGAACTTAAAACATTACCTGAAGATCTTAGGTATGAATTTTTAGATAAAGAACTCGAACAACTAGTTATAGTCAATGCCAATTTAGGGAAGATCGAAACCGAAAAACTTCTTAGTGTGTTAAGGAAGTATGCAACCGCGTTAGGCTATAATATATCAGATCTAAAAGGAATAAGCCCTTCTCTCTGTATGCACTACATTATGCTGGAGGAGGACTGCAAGACTTCTAGAGAACATCAAAGACGAATAAATCCTATCCTAAGTGAAGTTGTTAAGAAAGAAGTGTAGAAACTGCTAGAGGCAGGCATCATATACCCAATATCAGATAGCAACTGGGTCAGTCCAGTTCACATAGTACCTAAGAAAGGAGGTGTTACAGTTATAACAAACACAAAAGGCGAATCGGTGGCACAACATACCCAAACAGGATGGAGAATGTGTATTGATTACAGAAAACTAAAAAAGCTACGCGCAAGGACCATTTCCCATTACCATTCATTGATCAAATGCTCGAGCACTTAGCCAAACATTCCCGTTTCTGCTATCTTGACGGATACTCAGGATTCTTCCAAATTCCTATTCATCCTGATGATCAAGAGAAAACCATGTTCACGTGTCCCTATGGTACCTTTGCATACCGAAGAATGCCATTTGGACTATGTAACGCACCTGCAACTTTCCAATGATGCATGATGGCGATTTTCGCAGATTTTTTAGACGGAATTATGGAAGTATTCATGGACGATTTTTCCGTCTGTGGAGAAAGTTTTGACGGATGTTTATTGAATCTTGAATTAGTACTGAAATGCTGTGTCAATGTCAACCTAGTGCTCAATTGGGAAAAATGTCACTTCATGGTGAGACAAGGAATTATGTTGGGTCACATTGTATCAAACAGAGGGATTGAAGTCGATAAAGCAAAAATCGAAATTATCAAAAACCTTCAACCACCCAAAACAGTTAGAGAAATAAGAAGTTTTCTAGGACACGCTGGTTTTTACCGACGTTTTATAAAAGATTTCTCTAAAATCACTAAGCCGCTAACTGAATTATTAATGAAAGAAGCCGAGTTTATTTTCGACGATAAATGCTTAAACGCATTTGAGACGCTTAAAGAAGCCTTAATTTCAACACCTATTATGCAACCTCCTGATTGGAACCTACCATTTGAAATAATGTGCGATGCGAGCGATTATGCTGTAGGCGCAGTCCTAGGACAACGGAAGGATAAAAAGCTTCACGCTATCTACTACGCAAGCAGAACACTCGATCCCGCACAAATGAATTACGCCACTACGGAGAAGGAACTCTTAGCTGTTGTATTCGCATTGGATAAATTTTGTTCCTACTTAGTAGGCGCCAAAATCATTATTTACACGGATCATGCTGCGATCCGATACTTGCTAAGTAAGAAAGACGCCAAACCGCGACTACTCTGATGGATCTTACTCCTACAAGAGTTTGACTTGGAAATAAAAGACAAAAGAGGAACTGAAAACGTGGTAGCAGACCATTTATCAAGATTAGATGGAATCCAAACCGAGAGTGTTCCCATAAACGAAGATTTCCCTTATGAACGCCTTATTGCTAAGCTAGAGATAGCTCCTACCGACAATTTAGATCAACACAGTGAACCTTTAACAACTGCGGTAGTGAAAGCCATTTGTACCAGCACCACATTACCATGGTACGCTGATTTCGTCAACTATTTAGCTATCGGTGTTTTACCACCCGATTTAACGTACCAACAGCGGAAGAAATTCTTCCATGATCTTAAACACTACTTTTGGGATGAACCATTACTCTTTAAAAGAGGCGCCGATGGTATCTACCGTCGTTGTGTTTCTAACGATGAAATAGACAACGTCATTTCCCATTACCATTCCGCCCCTTATGGTGGACACGCTAGTACATCGAAAACTTGTGCAAAAATACTTCAAGCTGGCTTCTTTTGGCATACTTTATGGAAGGACGTCCACGTAGCAATTATGAACTGCGATAGATGTCAGCGCACAGGAAATATATCTAGACGCGATGAAATTCCGCAAAAAGGGATTCTCGAAGTAGAAATTTTCGATGTATGGGGAATTGATTTCATGGGACCGTTCCCTGCATCTTTTGGAAATAAGTATATATTGGTAGCTGTTGACTACGTATCAAAATGGATTGAAGCCATCGCTGCACCCACAAACGATACACGAGTGGTACTTAAACTATTCAAGCATCTTATCTTCCTATGATTCGGTGTACCAAGACTAGTAATCAGTGATGGCGGTTCCCATTTTATCTCTAGAATTTTCAAAAAACTACTTTCAAAATATGGCGTTAAACATCGCATAGCCACACCATACCATCCTCAAACGAGTGGACAAGTGGAAGTGTCAAATAGGGAAATTAAACAAATCCTTGAGAAAACCGTAGCCACATCCAGAAAAGATTGGTCCTCCAAGCTAAATGATGCTCTTTGCGCATATAGGACAGCTTTTAAAACCCCTATCGGAACAATGCCGTTTAAATTAGTTTATGGAAAATCTTGTCATTTGCCAGTAGAATTAGAATATAAAGCTTACTGGGCAATTAAAACCCTTAACTTAAATTACAAGATTGCTGGCGAGAAACGAATATTAGATATCCATGAATTAGAAGAATTGCGTTTAGACGCTTATGAAAATGCTGAATTTATAAGGAAAGAACAAAAAAATGGCACGATAAGTGTATCTCGCGGAAAGAATTTAAGGAAGGAGACATCGTACTCCTATTCAACTCTAGACTGAAACTTTTCCCGGGTAAATTACGTTCCCGATGGTCAGGACCGTTCGAAATTCATAAAGTTTTCCCAAGTGGTGCAATAGAAATTAAAGGAAATTCTATCGAACCATTCATAGTCAATGGCCAGCGCTTAAAGCACTACTTTAACGTCGGAAATTTAAACTATTCGGCTTATCTTCAGTTAAGTGAGCCACCCATCCCGATACCTAATTGAGTAGGTACTATCTGTCGAGCCATCGACATAAAACAAAGGCGCTTCGTGGGAGGCAACCCATGTTTTCTTTTAATTATTTTTATTGTTTTACTATGTTTTTATTTTTCTTTTCTTTTCCTTAATCTTTAAAACTTTCATGTTGCATCTCTTACTCCTTTTTTTTTATTTTCTTTTTCTTCTATTTTTCTTTTTTCTTTTTTATCCTTAAACCTTCTTTTTTCTTTTTGATTTAACTTCGGAATTTTTAACCTGAAAATACTAACTTAGTTTTTCAAACATTTATTAAATATTTTCAGGGGTAGTTCTTTAGCTTTCATATTTAGCTCCATGACACAAGTAAACTACATGAATATCACCTTGAGAAGCAGGCACCAAAGAAGACGCTTTGAGGATCTGGCTGAGCGTGAGATGTGTCCTACAATCTATGCTGATGACCATGCTATGACTGCTCTAGGCATTCGTGAGAGTGTCATGTATCTGCTACACCAAATAGGCTGGGACACTGCTCCTATTCGGAGACAGTATTGTACCTACAGGAAGTTGACCCTTGAGTTCCTGAGCACACTGAGCTACCTTCCAAATCATGGGTTAGGGTTCAACCGTGGGTTGATCATCTTCATACTGTTTGACATGGACTACCTCTATAACCTTAGGGAGTTTGCCAACCTGTTAGGATTCCCTTATGGCCCTGATGTTATTACTATGAACCAGGAGGACCTATTGCTTGATTCTGACCTTGATTTTTTCAGGGAAAGCATTGCTGGCAATAACCATCCAGAGCTGTCTGACCTTTATTCTGAGTCCATCCACAACTCGGCTATCAGGTACTTTCATAAGATCATCGCCTATACCCTTTTTGGTAAAGAGCAAAATGTTACATCAGTGTTACGTGATGAGCTCTTCATTATCTACTGTGCTTCTCAGAGCCGTCCAGTAAATGGTGCCGCTTATATGTTAGCTAACATGGAACGTATTATACAAACTCCGAATGCACCAATCCTGTTGGGTGGTTTAGTCACTATGATCTCTAATGCCATTGGACTCCGAAGGCCTATGTTAAGATCAGCACCGCATCATGGAATCAAGTCAATGAACATTAAATTTTGCTTCAACACTAGTTTTATAGGAAATCTTGGGCCAGATGAATTCGAGCTGTTAATTAATCATGAGACTGTCCACCAGTTTATGCTCTTGAACCCTATAACTAGTGTCCACAATAGAGAAAACTGGCTTTTTGACCTCCACCATCCTCCTACACCGCCTTCGTCTCCTTCCACTGTTGACATCTATGAAGTACCCAACATCTTTCGCGATGCTGAAGATCCTGCAACACCACTGGGATACCACCAGTTTCCCGATCCATGGGAGCAGCAAGTAGTTTCTACTGAGACCACCACCCAGGCTCCAGAGATACCACCACCGCCTCCACCTACTGTCACCCTCAACTCTTTGCATGAAGAAATTACCGAAATGCGGGGTGAGCTTACATCTCTACAAGTGGACTTCATCGCTTTCATGAATTTGGTGACAAACCAGCTGGATTTCATGCACCAACATATGTTCCCTACTCCCCAAGGCTAGAGATTGTCTTTGTTATCTTGATTCGTTCTTCTCTTGCATTTGTACATACAGTGAGGTCACTGTTTAGTTTTAGTGTGAGGGAGGAATCTAGTTTGTTCTAGTATTTTATCATTTTTATTTAAGTTATTATTATTTCCAAACAATTTTTATGGATTAATGCAATTTCAATTATTTATCAAGTTTCAAGTTTTATTGCCCTACTGCCATTATTTTATTTTCATTCATGTTATTTCATTTTCAGTATATTTTTTGTTTTTTTATTTACTGTTTATATTTTCTGCAAAAATTTAATCATGTGACGTGTGTTGGTAAATATTATTTTAAATTATAATATTAGAATATTTTAAATTATATTATTAGAAAATAAAAAAATGTGTGTAACGTTCTTCTCATTAATGAAATTGAACGCATGACGCTCGTAACACCCTCATGACGAGCGTAACACGCGTTTCACCGTGTTACGCCCGTCACACCCTCGTGACGACCGTCACACGCGCAATATATCAGAACCTCCTATTACAGAGCCGTTCCATCTTTGTTCCAAAACTTCCCACCTCCATCGCTGCTAACGGTAACATCACCCACACCATATTTTTTTCAAACTTCCAACATTCTAACACTAAAAACCCCATCAACCCACTACCCCATTCTCATTCCAAACTTTTTTCAATTCGTTTTACAAACACCATGGCCAACAATCAACAAGCTCCCACTCTCAATTTCAGATCCGGCGAACAAGGAGAAACCCAACGGGTGAAATTCCAGAAGTTTCAACGTCGTGGTTTCCAACCTACACGGTATGTTGATCTTGACTGTTTGAGGAGTTTGGGACTACTTGACAGTGTCCGTCAATTGTTGCAGAGTGTGGATTTATGGAACCTGTGCCACGAACCGCGACCGATTTATGAAATTCTAACCCTTGAGTTTTTGAGTTCCTTTGTATACATCACTCCCCCAGGTTCCACAAACCAACTGTCAGGCCTGGCCAAGTTTCGTATGTTTGGCATAGAGCACGAGCTGCCCCAGTCCGACATTGTACGACTTTTAGGCTTCTGTTTTGACGAAGGTGACCATCTCCGGGTGCCGGATAATTTTGGTGAGGAAGCATTCAACTTATGGAACAGTATGACAAACATCCGTGTCGGGTCCTACGACCACCTCAATGCCACCCACATTCATAATCCGGCCATCCTCTATTTCCACCGCATCCTCAGCAACACCATCTTCGCCCGTGACAGCAACCACAAGCTCAACTCCAAGGAGCTCTTCTTCATGCATTGCGCATTCACCAGGCAAAAGATCAACGCCGCCCCGTTCTTACTGGCTTATATCCATTCTATTTGTGCTAGAGGCGGAAAACCCTTTTATTTCGGAGGGCTGGTCACTTCACTTGACATAACTCTGAACTATGGTGATTCTCTTGCGGATATGCCTTCTATGGCACCGGCTTTACTAACTTTGGATCACTGCAAGGCCGCACATCTCATTTATGAGCGGGAGGATGGCCGATTCCACCCCGTGATCAAAAACACTATTTATCATAACATCATTTTGCCTTGCAGGGACCGAATCGATCCACGAAACCGAGCTAACTGGTTGTTCGATCCTGCAGCTCCCGCGGGGAGCGCTCCTACTTATGAAGACCAGCCTCATGCCCCCGCAGATGAAATGCAAGAAGAGCTGGATAGTGCTCCCCCCGTCCACGACATTCCAGGATCTTCATCTGCACCACCTCCTATTAATCTTGAAGACGTTCTCCGCGCCATTCATATGCAAAATCAAATGAGCGCAGCGCTTGAAAGAAGACAGCAGAAGCAATATGAGTATCTATACGCTCAAAACACTCAGATCTTGAATGGAAAGCGGAGCATGCATGAGAGGTTAGATGAGGCCCTGTCAGAGCTCAACGCCTTAAGGCTGGACGTCAGCACCCTTGGTTACCAGGATACTGACACAGAAGCCACTCCTACCAGACGCTCTCGCACCAGGAGTAGAGGACGTGATCACCAGTAGTTTTCTTTATTTTTCTATGTAGTTTATTATTTTTTCTGTTTCATTTCCTTTCCGTTTGTTTTTGTAATTGTACTTCCCCGCCTATATACCGCAACATTGAGGACAATGTCGGATTTAGTGTGGGAGAGGTAGCTTTCCATCTTTTAAAGACTAGTAAATTTTTAAGATATGTCTCGATTCAAATTCTTCGCTTTATTTAGCCATACCGAAATTTTTTTATCTTCGCATTAGCCTGAAATACCTATTTTAACGAAATCCCAGTTGACGAATCCGAAAACGACATGACAAGATCGATACGGTTATGACACCGTAGACTTCCTACTTACGCAATCCGCTTCAATAACCATTATACCGATATCTGGAGTTTTAGTTCTAAAGTAACCCCTAGTAGTTTCTACTAGCAGTCAGCACCGTCTTGACACAAACCACGTGGAGAATCGATGAATATAAGTGTTTGATGCCTGATCATAAAAATATCCTTCCTATCTCGCTTCTAAAAGAAAAGAAATTTTGTGCACCAAAATATACGGTCACATATAAGAGTTGAGCAAATAATGAAGGAATCCAGTGTTGGTTGGTTCAGAGGTATCTGGTTCTGAACTTGGTAGGGCGTGCTACGGCCCGATCCCCCATAACCTCAAATTTGGATAACATATGTAGGGTTGCCATATTCGTGTACCAGACCCCGTGCTAAAAGGATCAAAGTCACTAACCGGTTACTCCACTACGTGCGTGCTAAGACAAAGGGCTTAATGTGATTGAGCTAGAACGAAATCAGGTGAAATAGATACGAGGAACTTTGGGCAGAATTATAACGGAACTGTTGGATAGCTCGTTTGAAATGGAAGCCTACGACTAAGCTTATTACTCGTGTCATTAGCGTATCTTTAGTGTTTCACTCAAGTATTGGCCGAACCGACGAGGATTTCCCTAAATTGATTTAAAAACCCAAGGTATGTCATGCATATGCGCTTGATAAAACTTGTCCGACCTTTCGAATGACTATTTGCTTGAGGACAAGCAAAGGTTTAAGTATGGGGGAATTTGATAACGAGAAATCGTATCATATAATTACTACGCTTTTTACCGATTTTTATAATACATTGAGTCGTCTAACTCCCGATTATTCCAAGTTTTTTGTGTCTTTTCACAGGTACAACATTTGTTAACTCAAATCAATGAAAAAGGACCACATGAAGGAAGCTAAACAAGAAACAGAAGAGAAAGAACCAAATATGCAAAGTCTGCAGATTTTGTAACGGTGACGACCATCACACCCTGTGACGACCGTAACGCCTCCCCAACAAGAAAGAACACTCGTCACACATCATTGACGAGCGTAATGCGCTATTTAAGCGCATTACAACTGTCACCCCCTTGTGACGACCGTCACACACTTAAAGGGCAACGTTATGAATTAGTGGAGACGTGGGCAACGTTAAGGGCATAATTCTTCTCCTATATTTCCTCCACTCAGTAACCATGCATTCGGGTCTTACTCCACTCAAGCCTTTTCCCAGATTTTCTCAACTGCAATATTTTCTTCTATATATATGTGGTAGTTCAATGGATGAGGGTCGAAGAAATTTATCCAGAGCCAAATTTTAATTTTTCTGCATTATTCTATTTTCTTGTTTTTGCACCCTTTTCTACACCTACTGTAATTTTTATTTCTAGCATTAGTTTTAGAGTGTTAATTCTTCATCTAAGAATTAACACAATTATTGATTTCGATTGAGCTGCAAGGAATTTGTAACATCCAAGATTACCATAGCAACATTATTTCCAGGTTTTTTATGCAATTGATATTTATTTATTCTTGTATTATGTCATTTATTTTTATGGATTATATTTTAAATTGCATAGTTATTAAATATATTATGTCCGGCTAAATTAATTGTACCGGTATGTGACTCCTAAGTACCGAAAGAGTTCAGTGATACCTTGGCTAAAAAAATTTATAAACAATTTCTGGTTTCCAATTTCCATGTTTAATTTAACTACCCTTGTCACGAGAGTGAGAGGATAATTAACACGATTTTTCCACGAGAGTGAGAAATTAATTAAGGCAAGAACCTGCATGCGAGAGCTGGGGTTCAACCCAGATAGTGGTAACGAAACATTAATTTTTAAATACATGAGAGTGTTTTAATAAATTAATTAAACTCAAATTGTTTTCAAAAAGTGTTATTAAATTTAAAGTGCATCCACTAGGTTTAGTAGCATGACTTATTTCATGAACACGAGAGTGTATGTCTCAGGTTTTTAAACAATTCGTTTTTACCGAAATACTCTATATGCCAAGCGATTCACCGAATTCCCGAAGTCCGACTATCACATACCGGTATAACTATTACTATTATTTTTAATTAAACTATTCCCCCCTAAAACCAAATATTCATCGCTTAGTTAAACAACTGTAGCATTAGATCGTACGTGATTGATCCTCAGTCTCTGTGGGTTTGATAATCATTTAAAACTAGAACGACTAAACTGTATACTTGCAGTTAGTATCCCAATAGACTTATAAAGTCCCGATCACTTCATAAATTTATAACTCCAAATATAAGAACTTCTAGGACTTTATCAGCCAAGCAAAGTTGTAGATATCATCAAGATCTACAACTTTCATGTTGAAAGTTTTCTTTGAGTCATCTTGCATCTTGGCGAAAGAATGGCATGAAGTAATGAAATTATCATGTATAAAAAACACTTAGAAAAATTTCTAAGTCTTGAAAAGTTTGACTTTTCACATTGACTTTTGACCTTCTTGGTTTCTTGATGATCAAGCTTCATATTTTTAAATGTCTTAATGAATTGTGATCTTTGAAATTTAATGTTGACCAAAAAGTCAAAGTTTGACTTTTGGTGTATTAGTTAACTTTTCAACAGTTGACCAAATTTCAACTATCAATTCACTGATCTTGAGAAATGATTTAAGCCATGGAATTGGGTCAACATGTTATGTTTATGTTTTTGAGATTATGCTTCAAGCCATTAGGTCCTGTATTAGGTCAAAAAGTCAATGGTCAGTGGTTCTTAGTCAAAACCCTAATTTGTGGTCTCAGTGTTTCAGAAGTGATTTTGTATGATCAATTCTTGAGAATCCTTGAGAGTTGGAGATCCTTTGTGAGGAATGTCTTGAAAAAGAGAGGGAAAATTTTGGGGTATAACAACCGTCACATGTGATTCGGTACATTATTGATCTTCTATCTTCAATCATTGAGTTGGTAGTTTACCATCATCTGTGAGTCGGTATCTTATTAATCTCCTACCTTCAACATTGAGTTGATAGTTTACAGTAATCTGTGAGTCGATATATTTTTTTATTCTACTTTCATCTATTGAGTTGGTAGTCTATCGTCATCTGTGAGTCGGTACATTATGGATCTTCTACCTTTAACCATTGAGTTGGTAGTTTACTGTCATCTGTGAGTTGGTATCTTTTTGATTTTCTACCTTTGACACTGAGTTGGAAATTTACCATCATCTTGAGTCAGTAGCCATTTATCTTTTCACAACCTATGCAAGGCATTTTCCTTTGATAGAGTCAGTAATTTTTTTTCTTCTCTTGAAGTTGTTCCCCAATAAGAGTCTCTCATTCGAAGTTTGTGGCTTTGTTCCCCAGTGGAGTTATAATCTCTTCCCCTGTGGGATTACTTTATCGTGTGTTTGGTTTCTCCAGCAGTAGTTTATCTCATGTGGCATCATTCCCCATAAAGTTCAGAGCATTGCAACCATATCATATCATAAATATCATTGTGGTATCTTAGGACCAAAAATTGTGTATTCTATATTTAAGTATCTTCAATCTCGTCGAAACGAAGATTTCAATCTTCATATCTCCAAATAGAAGAAACTTAAATAGGGGCAGCTGTCATACCCCAAATTTTGACCTAAGATCCCACCTTCATTTGCATTATCATATATCATCAAGGTCACGAGATACAATTGATTTTTCTTAATCCGCTCACCTTAGAGCATTGCTTATGCATAGATTATCAAGTGTTGCTAACATCTTGTTGTATGCATCACTAACATCTAATCAAATACAAAGGTGTATGTTTGTGTTTCTTTGGTTTCATGTGCAGAGACAGGTCTGAATCAAGAGCGTCAGGTGTTGCGCCTCAATTAGGGTTTTTGATCCCTCAAGTGCTGAAGTATGGTGAATCACCAATTCTCAAAGACTATTTCATTAGAATTTAGCCCTTGACCAAAATTTAAGTCAAGACTTCATCATCACTGGTCCATATGTGCATCAATATGTTTGGGAATGCGAGGAAAGATCGAATTTGCACGTCGGTTCAAAATACTTTGACCAAAAGTCTACTTTTGCAAGATCAAGTTCAAATGATCATAACTTCTTCATTATTCAATATTTTTTCAGTGGTCCTTTTTGCGTATGACTCTCCTTGACGTCATCTCCAACTTCTATTTACAATTCAAGAGCTGATTATGTGTGGAGGATCATCAAAATTTCGAATACTTTGGAGGTCATTTTGTGGACTTTAACCTAATCTCAAGTAAATGTCGCTCGACTTTCAAGGATCGTAACTTCCTCAATTCTTAACATCTTGAGACAATTCTTTTTGAACACAGACAAAAATGATGTCATCTAAAAGTTTACTTCAAGGATTGAGGGAAAACTGTGTTTAGAAGACCTTGAAAGTTTCAAATCGTTATAGGTCATTTCTTGACTTAGAATGTTCTTACCTCCTAGGTTCAATTCATGTCGTAATTATTTTCTAAAGACACTTGATTCTTATGATGGTGTAATTCATGAAATAAGAAGTTGAGTTTGAAGATCCATTGATCGGTTGTTATTCAAGAATTTGATTCAAGATTAGCATCAGAAGATGATACGAGTAAATCACTTAGAAGTCAAGATACAAATGCCAAGTTCATTCATGTGACTTATGCAATTTCAAATGTCGATTTGTCATCGCTTACCCGTTTCAAATCCAAGTATGTTAATTCTCATCATTTATCGAAATTGATTCAAGAGAATTCATATAAGGTTTGTGTGAAAGTCAAAGTAAACAATTGAAGTATCATTCAATATGAATTCAATAATGACGTCATAGTTTGTTTCAAGAATACATCAAAGATTCATTCACGCCTTATACAAGATCTTTAAAACATTCATTATTTCAAGTTACTCACCATTCAAAAATTCAAGATCAAACAAGTTCACAAACCTTGTCATTAAAATTCATTCATGATTAATTACCAATGTACATGTAAATATCATGTGGTGTTACATTTTGAAACAAGAAGTCAAGAAGAATTACAAGATTGTTCTGAATCTTATTCTAAATATATTTTGTCAAAGAATCATTCCATTAATTCCCTAGCCTTGCCCAAATCTTTGTTTCATGTTTCTCTCCAAAACCATTTGCTTCCACCGTATAATCTGTCCATAACTTTCCACAAAACAGCCCTGCTGCTGCCCCTAAACACGCTGCCACACCAGTCAAAATTTGCTGCCCATAACCTACAAGGTCATCCCTACACCAAGCTGCTACAACATGCCAAAAATCTGTCCACAAGACCAGCCTATGCTACAGCTATGTTGTTATCAAACTAGTCCTGTTATGATGCCCATAAACAACAACAAATAACCTGCATAATGACAAAAAGAAGCCAGTCAAAACAACCTGCAAAATTAGCACCATGTCCCTCCAAAAATTCCATAAAAATGGTCACAAAAAAAACCTACCTCAAGAAAGTAATGAAATAGTGACCTACAAAATGGTCAACCCTGTTGCATTGAGACAAATGAAACATGAAAACAACAATTTGCAAAAAAACAGAGAAAAAATTAGATAAAAAATGTTGTTTATACCTTAATATGTGCTATTTAACAAGCCTTTATTTTCATCAGTGAGGAGGAGTCCACAGATTAGGGAGAAAAAAGATGAATAGGAAGGAACAAAGAGAACACCATAGAAAACATCACAAATCGTCTCTCAAAACTCTAAAAAATATTTTGTCATAACCTCTGCCTCCACCAACAATCTGACGAAAATCACCATCACCACATCACTCTATTTGAAGCTCTCTATCACCACTTCAACATGAAACACCATAATCCACCATAAACCGCAGCCTAACCTCATTCCTTACCATCACAACATCTCCTCAATCCCTCATAACCTCCTCTATTGAAAACTCTCCAACTCTCTATCAACAAAAACAAAAACCCTATTACAGACAACAACAACACACCTTTTGTAAACCAGAGACCTCACAAAACATTGCATAATATCAAAAACCAATAATATAACCACTAAAATTTCAGAATAAGCAGAAGAATTCCAAATCCAGAAGGAGAAAGAAAAGGAAATCCTGAGCTTACCTGAGAATCACTTGTGTTGCTGGAATTGGACTCTGCCGGACTAGCTGCGGCCATGTAAGTCCCTTATGATTTTTTTCTTCAAGTTGTTGTGGTATCGTTTGTTCCTCACAATTCACGGATCATTACACCCATGCCATTTTTTTTTGCATTTGAAGCTTGCATGTTTGTATTTCTAGCTCTTAGGTTTTTTAAGATTTTGAAATTCTTTGAGTTTTGGTTGAGTGTTATTGAAACCAAGGATTAGGTTCATGTTGAGAGAAAAATCACGATAGGTTTAAGAGAAATATTAGAAGGATAAGGTTTGGATCAGTTGGGAAGGATAAGAAACAAGAAGAGGCGTGAGAAATCAATGTGATAGTAAGAGATAAAACCGTGTTATTGGGAAGTCAAAGAATTTAATTTGGACCCTTTCCCCATATTCCGAATCGACGCCTCCCTCTCAATTAGGGTTCCTCAAAAAACCCTTTCTTTATCTTACCTGAACCGGTTCGGCCCCAATGGGCCTGTTGACCCAATCATATTCCATTATTACCCTTTTGTTTCAACTAAGGCATATATATAAATGAAAAAACAAGTAGTTCAGCGGTTAAGTAGTTCAAGTGTGACCAAAGGAACCCGGGTTCGATCCTTGGTTCTCATTATTTTTAGTTATAAATCTTTCTTTTTTTATTTTATTTTTTTAGCCTTATTTCATTCTAAATTTCACACACAAATACAAAAAAATAGTATAGGTTTATAAATATTACTCGCCATCATAAAAATACCAAAAATATATATTAGTATAATTTTGTCTTCATTTTATTTAATTTTTGGATGCTAACTATTTAGTTATTTAATTTCCATTTATTTAATTTCCCTTTGTCCATCGTTTAGTCTTTATATTTTGTTTGCGTATAACTCCAAAGGAAAGAATCAAATTTATTGACTTCATGTCAGTGAATATATTTCATACGATTATGCGAAAAACCCTTTGTATATTTTTTAATTTTATTAATCTAAAGATAAATCTCTTCTGAACCCCAATTTAAAAAAAAAACTCATACCTCATTTAAGTCAAAACTTCAGCGCTAGGTCATCGCATTTTTAAAATCTCATCCCCACAGTCATTTAGAAAGCAAACCAATTTTAACCAGAAAATAGATATTTCAAAAGGTTCTTATAGGATACTATAGATACATAGGGTGATAGTACATTCCCTTTGTATAACTAACCCCCGAACCTTCGATCTCTATCAAATGCATTATATTTTTCTTTACTTTTAGTATTGCACTTACTTTTCATACTTATGGGTTTTATTTCACACTTTTCCCTTTTCCCTTGGAAATAATAAAGTGCGGTGGCGAATCTTACTTATTTGCGAGTCAAGTTAATTAATAGTTTGATCTCTAATTTTCACCACTAAACACAGGAGTGGCTCAAAGATATTGAGAGGATTTTCTGAGTTATGGACTGTTTTGATGCACAAAGAGTGCGCTTTAGTACGCATATGCTAGCATGTGAGGCTGATGATTGGTGGGTTTCTACTCGCCAAAGACTGGAAGGGAACAAAGAGGATATTACTTGGGATGTGTTTCACAGAGAATTCATATTGTAGTATTACCCAGAGGACGTTCGTAAGAAGAAGGAGATCTAATATCTAGAACTGAAACAAGGGAATTTATCGGTAGCTGACTATGCTGCCAAGTTCTTGGAATTGGCAAAATATTATCCTCATTACAACGAGGAGACTGCTGAATTCTCGAAGTGTGTGAAGTTTGAAAATGGATTGCATTCAGAAATCAAGAAGGCAATTGGGTATCAACGGATCTGTAAAATATCAAGAACTAGTGAAAAACTGCAGGATTTATGAAGATGATAGTGAGGCTCACTTCAAGCTTATCAATGATAGGAGAGGCAAGCAACAACAATATCATGGGGAGCCTTAAAAATCTGCGTCTGACAAGGTAAAATAGAAGGCTATCGATGGTAGGAGACCAAGTGGGAGAGGTTCTCCTGCTGGTATCGTGTGTTACAAATGTGGAAGACCTGGTCATCAGAGTAGCGAATGTAATATTAAAGTGAAGAGGTGTTTCCGTTGTGGAAAAACCGGGCATGAGATAACCGAATGTAAACACAAGTAAGTAATATGTTTCAACTGCAGTGAAGAAGGACATATCAGTGCCCAGTTCTAGAAGCCTAAGAAAGACCGGTCCTTTAGGAAAGTGTTTTCTTTAGCTGGAACTCAGACATTCAGTGGAGACCGCTTAATCAGAGGTATAAGTTTCATTTATGGTGCTCCTTTTATTACTATTATTGATATTGGTGCTACACATTTCTTTATTGCTAATGATTATGCTAAAAAGTTGAGTCTTGTGTTATCTTCTATGAATAGGGGGATGGTTGTCGATACTCCAGCTAAAGGATCCGTGACTACTTCTCTATTATACTTGAAGTGTCCTTTGTCCATCTATGAAAATGATTTTATTTTTGATCTAGTTTGTCTATCGTTGACTGATTTGGACATAATTTTAGGTATGAACTGGTTGAAGTATAACTACATTCATATTAACTGTTATAATAAGTAGGTGCAGTTTTCTACTCCCTAAGAAGAAGATGGAGATGGTTTCTTATATGCTAGGAAGTTAAAAGAGCTATTACGGAACGAAGCTCAGTTGTTTTCGTTGATGGCGTCCTTATCCATTGAGAATAAGGCTGCAATTGACGAGTCGTAGGTTGTGTGCGACTTTCCCAAAGTTTTTCCTGATGATATTTTGGATGTCCCACTAGAAAGAGAGGTGGAATTTTTGATTGATCTTGTACTTGGTACCAGGCCTATTTCTACGGCACCATAGAGGATGTCAACATCTGAATTGTCAGAACTGAAGAAACAACTAGAAGAATTTCTTGAAATGAAGTTTGTGAGACCAAGTGTGTCGCCTAGGGGAGTTTCGATATTACTTGTGAAGAAGAAAGATAGTAGTATGAGACTGTGCATGGATTATCGACAGTTGAATAAAGTGACAGTCAAAAATAGGCATCCACTTATGAGAATAGGCGACTTGATGGACCAATTGGTAGGTGCACATGTATTTAACAAGATTGATCTGAGACCGGGTTATCACCAAATTCGAGTGAAAGATGAGGACATTCAGAAGACAACTTTTAGAACTCGGTATGGACATTACGAGTATTCAGTAATGCCTTTTAGTGTTACTAATGCGCCAGGAGTGTTTATGAAATATATGAACTGCATCTTTAACACTTATCTGTATAGGTTTGTTGTAGTATTCATCGATGATATTTTGATTTATTCTAAGTCCGAAGAGGAACACGTGGAACATTTGCGGATTATATTGCAGGTATTGAAAGAGAAGAAGTTGTATGCCAAGTTGTCGAAATGTGAGTTCTGGTTGACAGAAGTCAGTTTTCTTGGCCATGTTATTTTAGGTGATGGTATTATTGTAGATCCATCTAAAGTAGATGCAGTGTTACAATGGGAAGCTCCTAAATCATTTATGGAGATTAGAAGCTTTTTGGGTTTGGATGTCTATTATAGGAGATTTATTGAAGGTTTTTCTAAGTTGGGTCTTTTGTTAACTCAGCTAACTTGTAAAGGTAGAGCATTTGTGCGGGACATCCAATGTGAAGGGAGTTTAGTTGAGTTATAGAAGAGATTGACGACAACTCTGATATTGATGTTACCTAATCCTGAGGAACCGTTTGTTGTAACAGCCGTTTATTTAATTAAATTATTTTTGGAATATTTGTGAAGTTGTGAGATGTTAAGAATTATGGGTATGGGTTGTTGGATTATTATTAATTAATTAATTAGTTGATCAATAATAATTATAATGTTGGAATTAAGGGAATATATATAATGTTGGACTTATGCTATTGGTTGGAAGTAGTAAAGTGGGAGTGTGTAGGTTAGGCCCAATATGATTGATATATAAGGCTAAGCTGACACAAGGGTTTGTTTTAGTTGGAGAATAAGAAGTTATGTACATTGACCGGAAGAGCTGCGCAGAAGAGGAGCAAGCTTCCCGGTGTCGAGCAGAGAAAGTCAATGATTACGATCGAAGTTTTGGTTGAGCAACCTTCAATCCAGGTAAGGGTGGGGTTCTGACCTTATAATGTGATTTATGATATGTATTATGTAGGAATTGGTCATTTTATGATTGTTGTGCGTTGATGTTTCTAATCTGCTATTGAAGTTGCCCGTTTATTCATGTTGTGGCCGTTGGGGAGTATTGTATGACCGTTTAATGAACTTGTTATATGAAGTTTCCCGGTTGTATGTTGTGGATGTTTTGTGTATCTGTGTGACTGTCGGTTTAATCAATGGATAGGTTAGGATAGTGATTACTGGTCGTGATGGTCGTTAGGATGTTAGGTTATTCCGAGCGATTAGTAGGAAAAGTAGTGAGTTATTGAAGTAGTCGTTTTAGGGAGGTTTCAGCGTGACTGTCTGGTATGTTTGATGAACATGTTATACGAAATTTAGTTTCCCGTTGCTGTGTTATTCCAAGTGGTTGGATGAAAGTTATGAATGGTAGTGGTATGGTCTTTAAGACGTAGTATTGTGTCTGTGTTGTTGGCCGAACTAGTGGTCGGAGAGGATGCTGACGGTGTTAGGTACCGAGCAGCATATTAGGCTGTGAGGCATGCCGAGGGGTTATGTGTTGGATTATCGAGTAATACTAGGTTGCAGAACATGTCGAGGAGTATAAGTTGGTCGTTATCCTGTTTTCCCCTGTGCGTGTCGAGGAGTATGGATTAGTTGTTAGGTTGTTCTAGTTGTTATGCATGTCGAGGGGAACGTAGTTCCCTATCCCTTTTTTCCCGTACATGTTGTGTTTTGGTCGTTAACTGCACTGTGCGAGTTATGGTTAAGTTGATGTTTGATTATGTTAATGATTGAATCGTTGATTGGTGTGATATGATTATGGCCAATGTCGTTTTAGGTTGAGTTGTTGTGTTGTTGTGATTGCTATTGTGAATTCTTGTTGATAATGTGAAGTTGCAGGGAGTTTTAAATGATGATGATGAATTACCTCTATATACTGGTAATATTGGTGATGTGGGCTTATGCCTTACGATGGATGATGATTATTGTGAGTATGTGATAGTGCATTCATATACATTTGCATACTTTGTGATGGCCTGGATTGGCAAACTGTGAAGAAGGCTTATGCCCTGTTGATGCCTCTATTTATTGGCCGATTTTTAATATGGGAGTTCTGCTCCATTAGTACCACATGCATTTGCATAAAGATGAGTTGCATTCTGCATTGCATTCCAAGTTGTTATGTGATTTATTTTAATTGGGTTTATGTTGCTAAAGATCTGAGAAGTGGTGAATATGTATTAATTTTGTTCTCATGTTTTACTTATCATGCATTCTATCATAATATTTGATATCTCACCCCTTCTGTTTGAATGTTACCCCGATGTTGGTAACGTGCAGGTAATCCAAAGTGAAGGCGGTTTACCTTTAGTAGTTGAGTTGGTGTCATTGCTCTGATACGTAACACTCGGGGGGATGAACGCTTGTTGTTTATTTGTTGTCAGCATTTCAGTTAATTGAACTTTAAGTTGTTGTTCATTAAATGATTGCTATTTGAAGTTGTCTTAGTTGGACAAAGATGTTATATTCCTTTAAGTTGAATATTATGACTCCGCTGCGTAGTTATGAAAGTTTTTGTTTCTTTTTAAGATTGAATTATGTTGTTATTGGTTCATCCAAGTTTGATGTGTTATGTATTAGTAATGAATGTCGTTCTCTTAGTTTAATTTGTGACATCCTGATTCAGTTGTAGAATTTTTATAACTCTGATTTATATATATCATCGGGTAGAATTGGGGTGTTACATTTGTTGTATATTGTGATGCTTCTAAGTTGGGTTTAGGTGGTGTGCTCATGCAGAATGATAAAGTGGTCGCTTATGCGTCGAGAGAGTTGAGAATCCACGAGAGGAATTATCCTATTCATAATCTAGAATTAGCTGCAGTGGTGTTTGTGAAGAATGATAAAGTGGTCGCTTATGCGTCAAGACAGTTGAGAATCCACTAGAGGAATTATCCTATTCATTATCTCTATGAGTTTGGTATGTGAAGTGACACCACAGAGTGTGATGTTAGGGATGTTGAAAATTAATAATGACTTCTTAGATGATATTAAAGAAGCTCAAAAGTTAGATGTAAAGTTGGTAGATTTGATGGTCGAGAGTAACAAATTTGAAGACTGTGATTTTAAAGTAGATGCCTAAGGTGTGTTGTGATTCTGGTACATAATTTGTATCCCTGATGATGCTGATATGAGAAAGATGATTCTAGAAGAGGGCCACATAAGCAATTTGGGCCATGGTTGTTGTGTATTTTTATTTTATTCAATTTGGGGTTTTTGTGGAATGTGATGATATGATGAATCTATGTCTAATTTGATAAATTTTGATGTTATAATGCTATGAATTGATACCCATAACATGTATAATGATGTGCAACTATCGTGTGATATATATGTGTCAAATTATATGAGTTATGTAATGGACTGTGTGGTACAGTGGCAAAACCGACTGTTTAATACTGGTTTGCGTTTTTTGTTCGCAAATGTCGCGGTAAGCAAGAGTCGCCACCGAATTTTCTTTTATCCAATAAGGAAAGGGTGAAAAGAATAGAGAAAGACCTTTTTTCGAGATTTCTGAGTAAGGGGGTAGATTATGGAAAGGGAAGGTGTTAGCACCCTTTCCATCAATGGTTTTCCATGGGCTCTCAGGTACTTTCTCATTTTTTAAAATTGCTTGTGTTTGTGTGTTTTGAAAAGCTTTGAAAATTCCTTAGTGCGGAGATTCACTTTATGGTAACTCTTGTATCAGTCCTCAAGAGTGTGATAAAGCGTTTTGAAAACTTTATTTGAAAAGTTTTTGAAAGTATGGTGTGAAAATTTGTTTGAGAAAGTACCTAATATTTATCTACCTACTCGAAAAAAGATTGTTCTTTTCCTCCTATCCTTTAGACCGTGTTATCCTACTATTAGTGAGTAGGTAAACCTAGTCATTGGATGTTGAGGGACTATCGAAAGGGACGTAATGGTCATTGAACGCAACATGTAAGGATACCTTAGCATTTCGAAGGGACTATCATCATAAGATCATTTCTCATAGGCAACTCGAGGGACATTTAGGGACTATGATCTTTATGATGACTTTAAATTGAGGGTCTTTGCTAAGAGTATCCCTACGTTCGAGGGACATGACCATTTTCAAAGGCAACCAAAGTGGGAAATACCCTAAGGGTGCAAGTGTGCAATAGTGTGCTATTTCAGATATTTTATCTTGCAGTTTAGTGATCTATTGATTGATTGATTAAGCATACACGCCTAGGTTGCTTGGAATAATATACAAGCATATAAAAATAAAGAAATAGAGGTCCCACGCTATTACAAGGCTTTGGTGTAGATACATAAGTAATTACTGAGAAACATAAAGTGCAGAAATAAAATCCTAGTTAAGCTATTACAAACCGGACACAATAACATAAATGATATAAATTAATCGTATAAAAAGGTAATGACAAGCATGAATTGAGACGGGAAAAAGTTCTAAACCCTAAATATCTAATTGCTCATTAAAAATGTTTTTTGATGTTTTATGAAAAAATATTAGAAGTTGAACCTAATTTCTAACTAATTTTAAATTAAAGAAAAATGTTAAAGTTTAATTAAATTAATTTGCAAAATTAATTTTATTTAGAAAAACTCTAAACCCTAATTTTTATGATTTTTTTCCTGGTTTTTTTAATGATTTTATTGGAAAAATGAATGGATAAAAAATATAAACTAATTAACAAAAAATAAATAAAATAAAGGGAAGAAAAATAAGCCTGGATCGAAGAGGCTTGGGTTGCCCTTCGATCCAGGGGGCTGATCGAAGGCCTCGTTCGAGGGTCTTAGGGGGGGTGCTAGATCTGCAAGCAAATACGTTAGAAATAAAAAATACAAGGTCTGGGATTCGAAGAAGCTTGGGTTGCCCTTCGATCCAGGGGGATGATCGAAGGTGCCTGTGAGACTGCACGTTCGGGGCGTTCGATCTAGATGTGACATCCTTCAATCTGGAATTCTGCAAGGAAGTTTGTTAGAAAAAAAACACAAAATATATGACTTGGGTATGGAACCCATGTCCTTTTCGCTGCAGCACATCTTTCACACCAACTTGGTCGAAAGGTATTTATTGGTACAAATGAAACTGCAATGTTACGTTAGAAATAAAAACACAGTATTTAACTTAAATATTGAATCCGCATGCTCAGTGGCCCTCTATGGTGTTAACCCATCGAAAATGAACTACAACTGTAAATATCTAAGGTAAGCTCAGATCGTGCCCCAACAATGGCACGATCTCAATCGTGTACCTTTTCTCACATGTAGCACACTCAAAAAACATGAATATTAGCAGTAGTTTGTATATATGTTTGACATGAATTTAAATCGTATTCAACAAGTTTGAGATCAAAGGCAAAATTACCAACGGGGGGATTATATGAGGGATGCTTCTGCGTGAATCCCAAGAACACGATTCAAGTGTTAGTCTAGACGGAGGCTGCATGCAAAACCGGCTTTGAGTTTGACAATCCTTCAAAACTTTGTGCAACTTTATGGAATCTCGTGGGGCAGGAAGCATTTTCTTCTGAGGCAACCTCCGTGTATTTTTTTCGTCCGCGTGTATCCCCTTTTTTCGTGTGAGATCGTGATGCTTATATAAATAAAGGAAATTAGGTCAACATTTGTGTATCAAATCTTGGTCCATTATGATGAAGATATTTGATTTGATTTATTCATAAAGACTTGCTATCTTTGATTCAATCAAGTGCCAATCTATTTCATGCGTTACTGCCAGCCTGTTATGAGCTGTTTGGGCCTCTAATATGATGAGAATCGAAAGCTGACCTGCCCCTGCAGATCCACTTCCCTTCGAATTTGCTCTCTTCGATGGCTCTATGCTCCACTTCGAATTACTCTAGCTTCGATGTCATAGCCCCTTCAATTGAGCCTCCCGCCGCTTCAATGGCTTGATTAAAAAAGAACCACCCTGGTCGAATCAGCTCTTGTGGAGTTGTGAACAAACAAGTCAAGAATCTGGCCTGGATAGGTTAGGATATGTGTTTTTGTTTAGTCATGCCAGCCTACTTCATTCCTTCGAATCTGCCTTCTTTGCCAGCTTCAAAGTCCAATTCGAATATATTCAGAACATTCCCTATTAGACAACTTCGACCAGCTCTTAGCCTTATGATGAGTCTAAGTTCTGATTTGAAGTATTCAAAACTTCCTTCATCACAGCGTCTTAGATTAAGGCAAACTCTGCACTGAAATGCCATTCGAAGGTCAGTTCATTCTGATGTTCTGATTGAGGGAAACTCTGAAGTTCTAGTCGAAGGACCTTTTGGAATGCCGATCGAAGGGCCTTTGTCCATACCAATCGAAGGACCTTTGTCCAAATACCAATCGAAGGGTACTTGTTAAAATGCCAATCGAAGGACACTACTACAATGCCAATAGAAAGGTACTTGTTAAACTGCCAATCAAAGGACACTGCTACAATGCCAATTGAAAGGTACTTATTAAACTGCCAATCAAAGAGCCTTGTTAACAGGCCAATCAAAGGACCTTTGTCCGTGCCAATCGAAAGGCGCTATGTAGATTCCAATAGAAAGGCATTTTGGAGATGCCAATCGAAAGGAATTTTTGGAGATTCCAATCGAAGGAAACTTAGAAACATCACTCACCAATTTTCCTTTTCTTTAGACATAGGTTTGTGATCAACCATGTAAGGGGAAATCTTGGGAAACATGAGAGGGAAAATTTTGGGGTACAACAGACTGGTATTGGAATCACATGGAAATTGGGACTGGTTCAGTGCAGAAATCACAACAACAATGTTGCTATCAGGCACGCGTCGCAAGGCGAGAGCATTTGCCCAAGACTTACCAGGCGAGGGAGGGGGCGAAGGAAGTGGCTGAATTGGTGCTCTTGGAATTTTTATGGGAGGGGTGGCCTCGCTTATGCTTTGTTGGGCGTGCCTCAGGCTACATACCCAGTTCATGCGTAGCAGACTGCAGCATAATTGTTTTGAAAACTTTAAAAATTCATAACTTTTGACTCGGGTGTCCGTTTGACACATCATTTGAATTTACTGAAAGCTTAACATATTTTATACCATATTACTTTCGAACCCAGTAGGTGATTGTTAGTTAGGGGCTTATGCTCTTCTCTATGCTATTTTTCCTATTATGCTGAGATATATGCATGTACTTATGTGTGATAATGTTATATCATGTTATTTGGACTGTATGATTGGTATTTCGTGTGTGTGCGTGTTTCTCTGAAATAATCGCTATCCTCTTATTAAAGGTTACTTGTGGGATCAGATACAATAATCCCAGACTTAGTTTTTAAAGTGTTTTTGGGTGGCAAAAAGGGATAAAAAGGCAACATATAAAGGCAATTGTGATGTAAATAAATTAAAGACTGTAAATTCATAAGAATTTAAATGTGAAAGCATTCATATATTGTTAAGCTTAAACTCGTTTCTCTCTTAGATACAAATAATTTGAGTGTATTGCTATTAAATGTGAAGAAATGCGACCTCTTACACAAATACAAATAATTTCTTAAATAGATACCCTAAACAAGTAACTGTCGATGACTACCAGCCCATGTTAGGGCTTCATGGGAACCGTTTGAGTATTCCCACGTTCTTGCTGGCTCTACATGTTGATGATTGTTCCCGCCAGTATGCATTCTTTCTTTATCTTCTTCGACCTTTGTTTATGTCGATAGCTTCCCATGATTTACCTGCCTTCATCGACTAGATCATTTAGTCGACGTCCTTTCCCTGCTCGACGCAACTTATTGTTTTCCACTACTTTATGCCTCTTTGGAAAAATAAATCCCCACAGCTTTAGGTTTATTCCTTTAGTCAAAAATTTCTTGTCAACAAATTACCCCCCAAAATGCCATGTTCGACGGAGCCCCGTCGATGGGAGAGTCCTGGCGTTTTCTCTTCCCTATTTTCGACTATGCATCTTTTTTGGGATGACGTCATGCGTAATCATGACTACTTTCTGCGCAACAGTTTCCCGTGTCACTTTCATCATTTCCAACGATCCCTCGTAGGTTTTAGGGCGTGGTTTTTTTAACAAACCTCACCAACTTTTCCATTTCCATTCTTCATGACCATTGGATTAGTGCCACTTGTCAATGATCGATGGGTGTGAGTTTTCTTTAAATACCATTTTTGGGTTACATTCTTTTCTTCTTTTTGCTTTCATCTCTTCTTCTTGTTCAAAAAACTCTTTTGCTTCCCGCATTTTCTACTGAATATCGATAATGGAAGCTTCTAATTATGCTTTCGTTTCCACTGATACCAATCCAATAGCCTTTTCTCTTATAGATACCTCACTTCTGTCGATTATTCCGCAACCCACCTCCACTGACACTAACACCATCACAACCTGGCAAAAGCAAATGCTTATTCCATTTACAGTTTTTGAAAAGCTCCATGCTTTCCATGGGCCGTATCCATGCTCAAAGAATGCTCCCAAAATTTTTGAGGGACTATTTACTTTCTACAGTCCTGTGAAACCCCTCGCATTCTCTCAAGATTTCATGCTAGATCTCAAGTTTATGGATTCGTCTACCAGGCCTTCTTGTTCCATCCCTACTCCTGGAAATCTGTCCTATTTGGCTTAGCTTGACAGGGTTCAAGCTAAAAAGAAGTTTATTTGGGAAGCATCTGGCATCTTCAATGAAATCCAGATGTCGAGAAATGCTCATAAAGTCAACCCTTGTATGATCACAACGTCGATCTTCTTCTGGAAAGGTTCGACCAATGTTTTTCAATTTCCTTGTGGTATGCTAACACCCACCTTTTTCGAGGTGGAATCCATCACTGGATTGTCTCCTTTGGGCGAAGTTTTGATCCCACTTTATCGACGAAGAATGAATTTTGCTTCGGCAAAGCTGGCCTCACACAGTATATTGAAAATCATCACGATACAACAAGCAAATATGTTTTTGATGAAGAACATATTGTTTTCCTCACTCTCTAGCTTTCCTACTATTATTTTTGCCCTGGGTCTCTGTAAGTGGCGAAAGGTTTCGTCCCTCTGGGCATTCAACTTCATGAGGGTCTATAGATTTCTTTAGGAAAGCTCTTGCTGGCCTATCTTTACCATACCCTTGGTGATGCTTCTGCCAGACTCAAAAGTCTCTCTGAAAATCCCAAGGGACCAGCTCTTTCTGGACCATTCTGGCACCTGCATCAAGAGTTAAATGCTACTTTTGAGCATCACCTAGCCTCTTCCTTATCGGAGGCTGTTGAACTTTCTTTGTCGACCAAATCCATAAAAGGGATAAGGTTGTCCCTGCTTACTCTCAGGAAGCCTCAACCACGTACACTTTTATGAAATATATTAATTTGTTCATAGAAACTAATACCTTTGTCGAAGCTATTGCTCTCTTTATAAAGAGGAATGTTGGCTCTTCTTGTTTTAAGGATCCTTTTCCTGGCGTCAGCCCTAAAGTAGCCGCCAAATTAAACTTTGTGTGGAGAGCATTTCTGACCCCTACTTTTTTGTCCTCTCGTATTAATACTAGTTCCAAAGGTTATGGTTTTGTGACATACCAACCGAACCTGGTTGCTCGATAATTTGGTTTTAGCCAAATGTTACCATCGTCTCTAGTTTCCCATACCCAATATATTGTTTGGTTTGGACGACAATTGGGTGTAGAGGAATACACTCAATGTCTCTTCTATGTGAGAAAATCTCCATCTCTTGAACTCCCTATGTTCCCGTTTAAGCCTTCTTTCTTTCATACCAAAGAATTGGACCATTGGTGGTCTCAATACCAAAAGCAATATTTTTCCGCCACTGTCTTTTTTCAAGCATTAATAGATGCCTTTGAGGATCAGGAAGCAGAGGCCTTTACTGCTGACCAGTCACAAAGTCTTGAGGTTGTCGAGGTTCAACCCTCTAAGGTACCTTTGTTTCCTTTCTGTCCTTGAATTTGATTATCTTCGTAGGTTTTTGTGGTCTTATTCCATCGTTTTTTAGTGGTGAAAGCGAACTTCTACTGCCAAGATTGTTGTCGCCTCTCCTCAAAAAAGCTAAGGTTTCAACTACCCAGGTATGTAATGCCTTTTCACACGTTCTTTTGTGCCGCTGTAGGTTGATAACTAGAATCTGTTTGTTCTACTAGGTCCCTGAAATGAAACCACAAACTTCGTCCGCTCGAGAGACTTTTGACCATAGTGATAGTTCTCGCATCTTTTCCTCCTACAAATATTTGACTCCTTCCAAGCCTAAGGGGCCCAAGAGAGTCAAAAGAATCATCTTTAAAACCAAAACCTCGGAGGCTGACATTGTTGGTGCTGAGGTTCCACCTTATCTTGTTCATGATCAAGAGGAAACTTCACCTCCTCCACAACCAACTCCGACAATTCCACTTCAAATAGAACACAACATTCAAACCAATGAAGAGGTACTTATTTTTCTTATACCATTTCATTTCCCGCAACTATACTCTTCTTTAATTCTAATACTGTTTTCAGGCACAAGTTCATGAAAAAATGGTTGGAACTACTCCATCCATTGACACAACTTCAAACAGAGATGTGGACACTCTGGACATTTGAAATGACCCCTCAATCTACATAGTATCTAATTTGACTCCACCTCATCACAAGATCGCACACATCAGCAAGGAAAACAACGAAGCCAATCAGGAATTTGTTGCTGCTAATGCTCCTCCTCAGGAAAATCCTACCCAGCAAGCTCTTATCGACGATAACTTGGTACATTCTAATTCTACCAATCTCAAACCTCACTTATTGCAAGACACGAGCTCTAACAGTTATTTGATCCAGGCAAAAGTTCTAGAAATGAAGCAGAAGCATCCAGCTAAAGTTCTTCCCGAGGCTCCAAAAAATTTGACAAGAGCCAGTCGTTCATGTATCTGCAACTCCTTTTGTTACTAGTGTCGATCCTGATGTGACTCTTAAATTGAAATAGTTAAAAGCATACTTGCTCGATGGTGATTTCCTCTATGTCGTTGTCAACGAGAGTGATTTGCTGGATGACATTTTCAAACTCTTTAAAGAGATTTATCAATATACTATCCATGAGGCTTGGGTTCAATACCTTATCAAGTTCGAGGCATTCTTTTGCCAGGCCATTGTTGATCTCTCCTTAAGTAAACAACTCAACAACTAACTTCAAGTTAATAACACTGACATGAAAGTTGAGTAGAGTCTTAGTAAATCTTGTTTAGATAAGTTGAGTGCTTTCAAATCTGAAAGTCAAGCTCAGGCCGACCAACGCTCCACTTTAGATCAGCAGATTTCTTCCTACAAGACTCAAATATCTGATCTCTAGAAGAAACTGTCTGACGCTGAAAGCAAAAAGGCCTCACTAGATTCAGCTGAAACGCTCTCAAGCCAAAATGAGATTAATGAAGAGATTTAGAAAGGCATCAAACATGGCAAAAAAGCTTTGAAGATTAAAGACAGGATTTGTGATTTGACGACGAAGAAAACCCACATCGACAACAAGATTGTTTTTGAAAGGGCCCACCTCAAAGACTTTATGTCCCGCTTTCCTGCTTAAATATGTGCCATATATTTTGTTGAGATTTCTTTACTCTTGATTATGTAACTCTTTTTTGGGATAACTTGTGGTTAACTGTTTGGAGTTTTTCATCTTTTGGCTGTATGATCAACTAAATTTCCCATGATGCTTTCGTCAATTTTTGATAACTCCTTGTCTGCCAAAGATGATTAATGGCAAAAAAATTTAGAAAGACTTGAAAAACTAAAATTTTCAAAATTTTAAAATTTCAAAATTTAAATTAATCTCAGTACTCTCAGTCTCAGTTATGATCTCCCCCTACTAGTTTTGGGATTGATCACTTCAAAGGAAACATCATTAATTGGTTGTAAAACATAAGTTGTTGGCGAAAACACTAATATGAAGATGAACTACGAACATTAACGAGTTCAAAAAATACATCCATTCGGCTTAATACATAATAATTACACATCTAGGTATGCCTTATCAAACTACACCCAGTTTCTACACCTAATGGTAAGTGGCTTTTAAGCCCAAAAGGCTTGTATCTTGCCTCCAGATATATGAATTTGTTGTTGTAGGCCTTGTTGGCCTCTTCCTTAATGCTTTATTTTGGCTTCAACAACCATCTTTCGTTTCCCAAAGCCAAATCCTTATGATGTGTTCAGCCATAGGCCGAATTCTGAATCAAACTTCTTGTTCACTGGTCATCCCCTTCGACCATCGACCAACCTGTAGGTGGAATCGACTCCCTAGATCCTGTTGCCTCTTGAGAGTCTCATATAAAGCCATGGTCAGGACCCAAACTTAGAAAACGATTTATGTTTTCATTTGGAGCGTGATTCTCATCATCACAAGGCGCTACATTCGCCAAATGTTGGTCGAAAGACTTCTTTCCACCTTTCACACCATCGACTTTGTAGTAACTCTAATCAACTTCTATGTTTTCTACTACTTCCTCTTTTCTCCAAATGGAAATTCTTTGGTGCAAAGTCGATGGGACTGCACCTATTCCATGAATCCATTCACGGCCAAGTAATAAATTAATGTTGACTATGGAATTTATAACCATAAATAATGTTGATCTAGTCGTTGTTCCAATAACCAATTTTACTTGGATGACACCCAGTATGCTAATGATATTTCCTTCATAGTTTGATAACACCATGTTGCAAGTTCAAAGGTTCGACCCTCATTTCCCCCATTTTCTTAAACAGAGCATGTGGCATTAAATTTACAGTTGCCCCACCATCGACAAATACCTTGTTCATTGGCATGCTATCCACCTTTGACCTTATAAATAAAGACTTGAGATGATATAGCATCCCTGGCTTGGTTTTTCAAATACATCCTTATGTTCTTCGACCATACCACTATTCTTCACATAGTAGCATAAAGGCTTTTCATCAGCCTCTTTGTCGGAGGTAAAATCTTCTTCATTTTCTAATACTTCCGACACCATGTCGTATTCAACAGGCAGGATCGACACAATTCCATAATTAATGATGAAGTCTTCACCATAATCATAGTCGTCATCCACCATGTCATCCTTTGGTGAAGGCTCATAGTCAGGTTCTTCTTCCTCTTCTCCTTCAAATTTGGGAGTATACTCAGGTGCAGGAGTATATTCCATATTTTGTGTTGTTATCAATTTTGTATTTTCTAAAGGAGCTACCCTCATAGCCATTCTTTGCTTTGCTATGGATTTTCTTTTTTACTTAGTTTCGACTTGGGATAGTAAATCTTTGGAATTGGAAATTCTATTGGCTTCATGGCTTTCGCTGGTAGCATATCTTCGACACGGCTGTTGTCTTTGACTGGCTTCACCTGAGAGATCGAAGCTTCCTTTGCCACCTTTTTTCCCCTTTGATAACGCCTCCACTGAGTCCTTGTCATTGGTTTTTTCCATTATAGTTGGGGGAAACTTAATAACCCTTCGACTCAGCTTTCTTTTCCTGGGCGTCAGCTTCATGTACAATCACTTTTCACTTTGGCCTCTTGCCCCCTTTTGGCTGACTGATTCCACCCATTTTTCTTTTAGAATATCTGATGGAGGGCAAAAGGTTTTTGGAAGAGATTGTTGAAACAATTTTTTATACTCCTCATTGTGTCGAGGATTTCCTTGCTTGTTGAAAACAAACCTTGGGACTAGAGAATTCTCTTGCTTAAGAGCCTATTTTTTAAAGCTTCATACTTCTCGTCTACTTCTTCATCAAACACAGTGTTGCATCTTGGGCATAATTTTACCTTCGACGCCTTCACTCAGAATTTCTCTTGGAAGTCATCCAAGCTTTCTTTAGGATGAGGGTACACTGCCTGTAACCCCTATTCCATCTTTAGGTTGTAACTGTCATTGGTTCCGACCATCATAACTTCTACGTCACCAATCATTATAACCTCTTTATCGAGGCCCTCAGTAGCTTCGACCATCATGCAATCTAGAGGCTCTGAGTATTAAGCCTCATCAACTCTTAAAGGGTCAGTGTCGACTTGCATCTTTGGCTTCTCTCCAAACTGGAGCCTACCATCTTTTAACATTTTTTGCACCAAATCCCTGAAAAGAACACATTGAGAAGTTTTATGACCAAGAAAATTATGAAATTTACAGAATCCCCTCTTTTTCTTTTATTCAAGTGGGGGATTCTTTAGGCTCTAAGGTACCACAATTTTACCATCAACTACTAACAAATCAAATATTTTATTACATTTGGTTATGTCAAAAGTATATGTCTTAGTAATAGCTTTGCCATTCTTTTCATTTCGACGAGGTTCTTCCCGTTCGACGGTTTCAACAATTTACACGTAGAAGAACCTTTGTCAGAAGAACATTCTTTAGTTGCCATTGTGATACGGTGGGAGAACTGACTTTTTGTTTTGCGTTTGATCGCAAATGTTGCGGTTAGCAAGAGTCGCCATCGACGTTTCTTTTATCCAATAAGGAAAGGCTGAAAAGAATAGGAAATACCTTTAGAGATGTTTTCTTGAGTTTGGGGGGTAGATTATGAAAAGGGAAGGTATTAGCACCCTTTTCATCCATGGTTTTCAACGGGCTCTTAGTTACTTGCTAGATCACTTTCTTTGTTTGGTTGAAAATGTGCTTTGTGTGGTTTTTGAAAGTATTTTTGAAAAGAGGCCATTGTTTAGGAAAACTTTGTAATGATTCTTGTTCGTAAGAATGTATACAAAGATGTTGATCTTTTGAAAATGTTTTCAAGTTTGAAAGGTGTTTTAAAAGTGTAGGTGTTTGTTTTTTTTGTGAGCAAGTGAGCAACTAGGAGAGAATCTACCTACTCAAAAGGTCTTAAATGTTATTTTCTTCCTCCTTTAGATGTTGCTATCTCACCATTGTTTTGGTGATAAGCCCCATCGTTGGATGTGAAGGGACAGGTGTGAGACGTTTGTACAGTCATAGAAGGAAACCTATGGAACATTTTAGCAATATCATTTTAGGGACTAGATCGTTTACCAAAGGCAACATTGAGGGTCATCGAGGGACTACGATCTTTTATAGAAGGTCTTTGCTAAAACGCCCATATTCGAGAGACATAACTATTTTCCGATAGGCAACAAGTGAGATTACCCTAAGGGTGTATATGTGCAACGTGTGTTTGATTGCATGCATTTAATCTTGATTAGGATGATCTATTTCATGTCTTACCATACACGCCCTAATTACTTAGCATTATATTTGAAAAGCGATAAATTGCGGAAATATAAGTCCTACACTATTACAATATTTAGGGATGGGGGTACAAATTTACAAATGGAGGGTTATAAGAATTTGAATCCCATTTAACTATTACAACCATATTGAAATGTACCATGCAAGAGAGAAAAGGATTTGTTTTGAAAATGGTTTTTTGTCTTAATGAATAAATAAATAAATAAACTAAAAAAAGAAAATAATTTTTATGTCTGTCTTTTATATTAATAAAAAGGATGTTAATGTTAAAAATGATAGAAAGGAAAATAACGAGAGAAAAGAATCAACATGTTACTGAAAGCAAAGCAACAGGGATCAGAAGTTCTGATGTCGGGCGCACTGTGGTTCAGCATAAAACATTAGAGGAAATAAGAAGTTATAAGTTGATACACTCTGAGGTCCTGCAAGAAACGTTAAAGGGAAAACACAGAAGTTATGGGTTGCTACGTGCTGAAGTTCTGAATGTGAGAGCAGTGAGAAAATCGTATAAGCTCTGTACGTGTTAAAACAGTGGGAAGAACTCAGAAGTTCTGTATTATGCTAAGACAGTGAGTGAACATCATAAGTTCAGTGCGTTATCAGCGTGTGTAAATCATAAGTTCTAAGTGTTAAAATAGTGAGTGGAAACATCAGAAGTTCAGTGTATTTAACAGTAAGGAGAACTCAGAAGTTCTATACTATGATAAAACAGTGAGTGAAAATCAGAAGTTCTATACCACATTTCAACTCTTCCCTCATATTAATCAGCACATCAACAATTTATTCAGTTCTTAACAAACAACAAGTCAGAAGGATAAAAGCACAACAATTTATAGAAGTTCTAATCCTAAATCTAAGCCTAGCCATAATCAAGATGTTATGATCCATAATTTTTCTACTTCTGAAATGATATGGACAACATTAATACTGTGATATTTACATATTAATGATGTTCTGAATGAAAAGATGTAAAGTCAGAAAGACTCACCTTGAATCTGAAGCGTGTGTTTGGAACTTGATCTGTTTCCTTCAGATGTTCTAGAGTCAGCAAGAGCAACAGAAGAGAAAATGCCAAGTTCTTTGATTCAAAGGGAAGAATAAAGGTTTGGTTTTATGTTTCGGAATTCTGGATTTTTGACGAAGGTTTCACAGTTTTCTTTTCTTTCTTTTGACGATTCTCTCTCTCCAAAAGCCAACCCCTTGAACGTGTGATGGAGCCCATTATTTATAGATGGGTTTTGTGATACGGTGGGAGAACTGACTTGAGGTTTTGGGTTTGTGTTTGCAATTGTGCGGTTTAGCAAGAGTCGCCACCGACTTTTTATTTTATCCTAAGGAAAGGTCAAAAAGCACATGAAAGACCTTTGAGATGTTTTCTTGGGTTCGGGGGGTAGATTATGAAAAGGGAAGGTGTTAGCACCCTTTTCATCCATGGTTTTCCATGGGCTCTTAGTTACTTGTTCAGATCACTTGCCTTTGCTTTTCAATTGTTTTAAATGGTGCTTTGTGTGTGTGGTTTTGAAAATGTTTTGAAAAAGAGGCCTTGTCTAGGAAACCTTTGTAATGATTCTTGTTTGAATATATACAAAGGTGTTTGTCTTTTTGAAAAGATATTTCAATATTTTGAAAGTTTGTTTCGAAATTGTGTTGTGATGTGTGTTTGAAAGTGGCAAGGATGTTTTGCAAGCTTTTGATCAAGTAACTAAGAGTTGTCTACCTTATTTTACTCAAAGATCTTTATTATGTTTTTAACCCTTTTGACAGTGTTATTTCACCATTGCATTTGGTGAACAACCTTGTGTTAGGATGTTAAACGGGACATGTGCGTGTCATCGCATACAATCATTGAAAGCAACTTGTTAAATGCTCTAGCAATTTTGTAAGGGGCGAGATCGTTTTATCGAAGACAAAATTGAGGGTCATCGAGGGACTACGATCTTTGTTTATCAAACGGGAATTTGATAGAGTGTCTCATACTCGAGGGACATGATCAAATTTTCTGAAGCAACAAGCGAGGTTACCCTAGAGGTTCAAGTGTGCATTGTGTTTGTCAATTTCATGTATTTGTCTTGTATTAGGTCATCTAGCGATTGATTATAGATTTTCGCATACAAACCCTAATTACTATACAGTATATTGAAAGCAATAAATTGCGGGAATTAAAAGTCTAAGTTATTACAAAAAAGTATCCGGGGATGGGGGTACAATTATTTACAAATGGGGATGAGTCTCTCAAGAATAATAATGTCCAAATATTATGTGTTACAACCAAATCGAATTGTCGCAATTCAAATATAAATTATAACAAATTATAAAATAAGGAAAATCAAAGAATTATGAGATGCATGTATTTATTTACAAATAAAATCTATTCTGAAAGATTAAAAATTATATCATTATTTAATGTATGTGTCTTATTAATTATGAAAAGGAAAAAGGTTTTGAAGAAAAATTAATTAAACAACACTTCTATCATTCACATATTTTTTAAGGAAAAAAACAAACATTAATAAAAATTTCTATTATTATTTGTATTTGTATTAAATGTAACAATTATTAAAAAAAAGAAAATTATATTAAGAAAACCATAACAAAATTTTAATACATTATTTGCTTTAATTATTGGTATCAAAGAAAATAAAATAAATTATTTAAAATGACATTAATTAAAAAGATATTAGTTTGAAGAAATTAAAAAAAAGATGACAGGCCTTGGGATTTATGTGCTTTGGCCCATAATGAATAAATGAAGAAGAACAATTAGCAAGTCAAAAAAAAGGGGGGGCGCGCTTAGAGTGATGTTGTGGGCTTAAGCATTTTGGGGCGAAGGCCCAGTGTGAAGTTGACACAGATTTGTTAGGGTTTGGCATTTGAATTCTCAGAATTAGGGTTGGTGTGCATTGGCTACAGCGGCGCCGCTCTCTTGTTTTCTTCTTCGTCTTCCTTAAACAACAAGCGTTGATTCTCTCTTAAGCCTCAGGTTTCCGTAGCGTCGCCCTATTCCCTCATCTCCTCCTTACAGTGGCCCACGACATTTGTTTGTAAACGGTACAGTTTTATTTTGTTTTGATTTTTAGGGTTTTTACAATTGTGTTCATTTGTTTGATTCTTGCTTGCATGTTTTAATCCATGGCTTTTATGCTTGAGATGCAGTAAAGGGGTTGAGAAAACTTACCTTGAGCGTTTTGTTTCTGAAAAAAGATTGAGGGAGAGAGATGGGAGTTGGTGGCGGCATTCCTGGTGGCCGGAGCAGAGGAAGAGATGTGATGGACACGCGTTTGGTAACCCTCTTCCTTTCTTCTTTGAAGGTCAATGATGAACTTGATTCTGAGACTTCTAATTGTTGTTCTTTTGATGATAAGATTTTGATAAAACTCTTGATATTGTTGATGTTTGGTATGCTTCTGGAATTCTTCTACTCTTTCTTGAGTGTTGATGATGACATGTATTCTGAAACTTGTTATTTTTGTCAGTTCTGAACCTCTGAACTTCTTCCTTGGCTATTTGATGTTTTATGATGAGTGATTCTGAAAACTGTTTTGAAACTTTTGTTGATGTTGATGATGATCTTAATTCTGAAACAAAGTGTTTTGCTTCTAAATCTCTTCCTCTTTTTTTGGCTTGTTGATGATGATTTGATTCTGAAACTGTATTTTTTTTATTTGCTTTTGAACCTCTTCCTCTTTCTTGGCTTGTTAATGATGAGAAACCTCTGAAAACTGTTTTTTGCTTCTGAAATGCTCTTCCTCTTTCTTGGCTTGTTAATGATGATTTGATTCTAAAACTACTGTGTTTTATTGATATTGTCTTCCTCTTTCTGAATGTTCATGGTTGATGGTTGAGGATAGTGTATTTGATTCTGAAACTGTTTGGCAAAGCTTGTTTGCAGTTTGGTACAGGTTTGACAAGTTATGTAGTTTGGCTTTCTGTTATTCTGCAGTTTTGGCCAGCTTGTGTTTTGTTTGACTTGTAGTTTTGGCCAAACAGGTTTGGAGTTTGGTTTGCAGTTTGGAAACTGCAGGTTTTGTTATTTAGCTTGTTTGCAGGTTGCTTGTGATGCAGCTTGTGCAAGTTTTGCAAGCTTGGTGTTTTTGTGTAACTTGCAGTTTTGTTGATCTTGGAATGGCTGGCCTGTTATGCAGGTTTTATGGTTTTTAGTTTGAACTGCAGGTTTGAGCAAGATGTTTTGATAGAAGTTTATGCAGGTTTGTGTTTGGCCTGGTTTTTTTGCAGCTTGGGGTGTTTGTAGTTTGAATTGCAGGCTTGTGGTTTGTTTGCAAGTTGTGCAGGTTTTTGTGGCCAAGTATTTTTGGTTTCTGCTGGGCTGTGTTGCAGGTTGGGGAGTTTGTAACTTTGAAGGGCTTTCTGGTTTTCTTTTCACAAAGTAATTTCTTCCCTTCTATGTCTGATGCTAGACTGTTATATATTTTTTGTTTTTTTGTTAACTTGAGACAACCTGCTTTAGCCAAACTGCAAAACTTTTCACTAAAGGTCCTCTCTTTCTCTCTCTCTCTCTCTCTCTCTCTCTCTCTCTCTCTCCAATAAGCACTTTTACTTTGTTTATTATATTTTTATGAAAAGTTTGCTGGCTGGAAAATGATGATGGCTATTACAAGCCTCTTGCTTCTCAACAGGTTTTCCTCTGCATTACCTGCTGCATTGTGTACTTTTCTGATTGCATATTTTCTGCATTGTACTTAGTTGCTTTAGTTGCTATGCTTCTTGACTTGTTTTGTAACTCAGTTTGACATGCTTGGCACCTTGTTGCATTTGGTTTGATTACTGCAGTTTGGTTTAGTTTGCAGCACAATTTGCTTTGCAGTACAATGGGTGTCCATCATATTTTAATTTTGGCGCCTTGGTTTGCCTTGTATATTCACTTTGTAATTCAGTATGCTTGCATTTTTTCAATTTGTATTTTTTAATTTTCTCTTTGTGAACCAAGAAGAGCAATCTTCTTGTCATTTGCAAAGAGAAAAATAAAAACATGATGAACAAATAGCATTCTGATTCGGGCCGGCGAACTTTAATGATGACCTTCTTTTCTTTCTTTTTATTTGAAAATTCTTATACTAATTTCCTTTTCTTTCTTCTTTTTCAGGTGAATGCAATTCGGACGATAGAGGAAGCAGAGGAAGCAAAAGACCTCGGGCACGGGAGCAATGGAGTTTAGGATTTAGACTTAAATTTATTTTCCATTTATTGTAAATGTTTATTATTTTAAATACTATAAGTTGTAAACTTACAATATTCAAATAATTTTGTAACAACAATTGAAATGAATAAAAAGTCTTTATCCAAAAGAATCTTGCTATTGTCACATATCTTTCAATTTTTCCTTTTGCCTCTTCACTTTTATATTTAAGATTCCTGATTAAAAATAAACTGAAACGGCATTCCAGCATTTCCAATACAGATAACTTAAAATCCATGCAATCCCTAAAAACTCTACAATCTCATAGATTGCGACAACATTCCAATCAACATACGCGCTGTATAATAAACAAGCAAGCATTCCAATAACCGACAAACCTTTCACTCCACTAACAAGAAGATGCCTTAATGTTCCAAACAAAAGTCTCAGCTCTTATCCCAGATAATCAGGCTTTGAGAATAATCAGTAAATTTGAACAAGCATGAAAACATGTAATAACTAATTTAAATTTCTGAGGATTCAGTTTCTTTTGAGAAATGCGGGCGAAAACCCTAATTTCGGATTTGTTGCCAAAGAAAGGTCTTCTTGATCAATTCCTGAGCCAATCTCAAAAATCAGAGAAAACCTTGGGGTTGTGATTTCTTGTGAAAAAGGGAGGGCAAATTTTGGGGTACAACAGTTGCCCCTGTTCAATCTTCTTGAACCTGAAGAGTTAGATTGGCGAGTTTGCTGTTCGCGACTCGAAGGTAAAAGATGATTGGACACTAGAGTGCCCCTAAATTTGCACTCTTCAAAGCATAGTTGAGGGAATGGGCTTAAAGATGCCATTTGGAGATGTGACAGAACCTTGTCGGAGATGGGCTTAAAGATGCCATCCGAGAATATTTATCGAACTGTATGTTGTAGGCGAAAGAATGAGTATCAGAAGGGTATCCAGGTCTGTAACGTCTCTGAGCTGGGGGGCTGAACAAGCAATAGATTAGCATCTGTGTTTGGAGCTTCCGTAAACTGTTTTCAAAAGTTGAATCTGAACAAGCGATAGATTAACATCCATGTTGGGAAGCATCCGTAAACTATTTCAGAAGTATTGAAGTTGAATAAGAAATAGATTAGCATCCATGTTTGGAGTATCCGTAAACTGTTTTCAGAAGTTGAATCTGAACAAGCGATGGATTAACATCCATGTTGGGAAGCATCCGTAAACTGTTTTCAGAAGTCTTGAAGTTGAATAAGCAATAGATTAGCATCCATGTTTGTAGTATCCGTAAACTGTTTTCAGTGAACTGAATCTGAACAAGCGATAGATGGACATCTCTGTTTGGAAGCACCCGTAAACTGTTTTCATGATTCTGGAGTTGAACAACCAATAGATTAACATTCATGTTTGGAGTATCCGTAAACTATTTTCAGTGAGCTGAATCTGAACAAGCGATAGATGGACATCCATGTTTGGAAGCACCCGTAAACTGTTTTCAGAAGTTGAGATTGAATAAGAAATAGATTAGCATCCATGTTGGGAAGCATCCGTAAACTGTTTTCATGATTCTTGAATTCGAAGCTTGCTAATCTTATCCTGAAAAGGGTAAAATTTAGCTGGAACACAAAGTTATGTTGCATGAAATGTATGATGCAATATATGTGTTTTATAAATGTTTATGATATATGAATGTGATGTATGCGCATGTAAGCTGATAAGCTGTCTTGCTGAAGAAGATAAATCCTGGATAACTAGAGATAATAAAATCTCTGACTGCTGTTGGGGAAAATAAATCATTGACTGCTGCTGGGAATTGAAAATCCTTTGATCATTTGAGAATGAGAAGTCCTGGGGCCACTGTTGAATAGTATGTGTGTCTTCAAGCTTTTTGACAACCTCTGCGGGGAGAAGTTAAACTGCTGGGGAAAATCAGGAGCTTGGGTTGTATGCCAATCTACTGGGGATTCCTGTTTTGAGGAGAACTCCGCTGGAGAATATTTGAAAACTCTGTGGGGAAATGAGAATGAGAATCTTCATTCTGATAGGGGAATTCGTATTGAGGAGCCGAGAACGAGAATCTTCGATCTGCAGGGGATTAGAAACTCTGACATGTTTATGCTGAGGGTAAATGAAGCAATGGCAACTTCACTGGAGAATCAAGGATAAGAATCTTGATTTTGTCGGGAAGTAAAAACTCTGTGGGGAATAGCCATACTGTTGCGGAGTGGCTATCCTGCTAGAGAAGCTTATTCCTCTTTGGAATAAGGTCAGAAGTTAAGTCGTATGCCACTTTGAGAATGAAAATCTTCATCCTGTTGGGAATATCAGAAATTCAGGTTATATGCCACTTTCAGAATGAGAATCTTCATTCTGTCGGGAATATCAAGAATCCAGGTTATATACCACTTTGAGAATGAGAATCTTCATTCTGTCGGGAATATCAGGAATTCAGATTATATACCACTTTGAGAATGAGAATCTTCATTCTGTCGGGAATATCAGGAGGTTGGGTGTATGCCAATCTACTGGGGTTTTAAGGATGAGAATATTCATTCTGTTAACGGTATCAGGAGCTTGGGAGTATGCCAATCTTCTAAGGTTTCCAGGATGAGAATCTTCATTCTGTCAACGGTATCAGGAGCTTGGGAGTATGCCAATCTTCTGAGGTTTCAAGGATGAGAATCTTCATTCTTGAGAGAAAAAGAATTTCAGGAACTTCATTTGTCTGTCATTCTGCTGGTGGGCTGTTTCTGCTAAGATTTAGGAACTTGTCCGTAACTCAACTGAAGTAAAAGCTTTTGTCAAGATTTAGGAACTTGTTCGTAATTCAACTGAAGAAAAGCTTTTTCGCTTGAATTTGATTGTACCTTTCCTGAAAGGTAGAGGTTAGTGGCATATATCAAACAATGATGTTCTCAAAATAAATGAGATTGCGTTGCATGATGTCCTGATGCACGAAGGTGTAATGTCTTTCAAGACGACCTTTTGTTGGGGAAAATAAATCCCGAGCTAGTGAAGGAGAAAAGAGTTGGATTCTTCATCTCTGATAGTGAAGAAAATCAGAATAAATCGCTGAGAGATTTATCTGAAATATCAAAAACCCAGAATATCTTCCACTGGCATAAGAATCAGGGATATCTTAGTGTCGATCTGACTAAAACAGAGAGGGTCTTGGGTTAACTTTGATTCAATTGGATGATGGAGGAATCTTTGACGATTGTAACTCCAACAGGTGATGAAGGAATCTTCGACGACCGTAACTTCCAACAGGTGATGAAGGAATCTTCGACGACTGTAACTTCCAACAGGTGATGAAGGAATCTTCGACGACCGTAACTTCCAATAGGTGATGAAGGAATCTTTGACGACCGTAACTTCCAACAGGTGATAAAGGAACCTTTACCTGCCGATCAATCTGCATATGTTATGACGGTTGTTGAAATGTAATTTATTTTGGAAAATAAATCCTTGACAAGTGTTAGGGAAATAAACCCATGACTGCTGGTCTATTAGAGAGGTGATGAACTTCTCGAAGATTCTTGAATTTATTTTCCGAAGGATTTTGGAGTGATTCGTCATTGCCCCTAGTATCAGATGTTAGTGACACTGCCAGGAAATTTGGACTGTGTGTAACCCTTTTTGGGACTGACGTTTAAATGCCCCAAGTGATGGAGATGAGATTGACGCTCAATGCCCCATGTTAATCTGCAATTGAGAGATTTTCTTGAAATCTTGACTGGACTACCCCAAGTTTACTGGATTTTGAGAGATTTGTTGAAATCTTTACTGGACTGCCCCAACTTTACTGGACAATACCAAGTCAAGTCCCCTTTTGTTGATAGGAGATTTTTATAACGGGAGTGTCATTCCACTTGAAGTGATTTTGTTCACTGAGAGAGCTTTCGTTTATCGGAACTTTCACTGTGTGAATTTCTTCGCTGTTAAACAAATAGCCATATGCAAACGATGATATTCGAATAATGCAAAGTTTATGCTCGTCTTGAAATTTTGAAAAATGCGTTTTTTAGCAGAAAACCTTTTTAAGACAAATTCAACACAAGATTTAGAGCACAGCCTTACAGGAGTCAGGATACCTTTTGTAACAGTATGCTTTCGAACTAACCCATGCTTCAATTAGGGCTTTTGAAGGGTTGTAATGTGGCTTGGTTCACGGTTTAAGAAACAAAGGATAAAGGATCAAAGTGTATTTGTACCCACCCGTTCTTCGTGATGTTCTTCAATCCTAAACTCAGTTAATGGCGCGCTTGAACTCCAAATGAGTCGGGAACGACGTTTTGGTGATGGTTCACACAAGTGGAATTTGTTGGAAGGCAGTCATTTTTTTGCAACATTTTTCATGTTGTTGAGGATTTGTAATGACCTCGTTCTTTTGATTCATTATCCCTAATTTTTGCCTGACTGTTCTTATTTTTAAGGTTTACAGTCAGCGGGATGCCCCAGCTTTCTTAAGTCTCCTTTGTAGGTTTTGACTCAGTGGGCTTTTTTCTTTTTGAGAGATAATGACTGCCTATGAGATAAGGAACCATCACTGTCCTTTGGTTTTAAAGGGAATTTTTTTTATGTCGTTCGTTGTATTATGAACTGAGAGTTTGCGACTTCAACGCGTGTTTTGAATTAATTGAGAGACTACCCTGCCCCAGGTTTGATCAAAGGTTTCAATTTGTGTTAAAACGGAAAACTTCTACTTCTTTGGCTCAAAGGGGTTGACTAGGGATTATGTTCCTTATAACTCCAGTGTTTAGGATTTGAAGAAACGTCTGTACATCGTCAGCAAGGTCTGTCCAAAAGCATATTGTGTGAGATTATGGCATTTTTTTGTCATCCTCCCTCTAAAGGCTTATAACTTTTAGCAAGAGTTAAATGTCATAAAGAAAGTAGAAAGCATAGTTCAAGAATAGTGAAAACGAATGGATGAATTCAAGACAAACATATGCAATGCATTAATGAAACAGAGTTTGACATCAACACATAATTGTTTGAATACCAAAAGAAATTACAACTTGAAAACTCAAATGAAACAAAAGACTCTTAGTTCGAACTTGTCATTTCAGATGGAGAACCCTCAGCGGAAGATCTTCATCTGGCCATCCGGCATGAATTTCAGCACTCCTCTGTCAATCAAGTCTTGGATCTTGTTTTTCAAAGCCCAACAGTCGTCGGTGTCATGTCCAGGACTATAGGAGTGGTATACACAAAATGCGTTCGGGTGATAGCCAGGAGCAGAGGTATTGGGATTCCGAGGAGGATCCTTTAAAACAACCAGATTAACCTCTAACAAGCGTTCCAGTACTAGAGATAATGGTATGTCAGTCTCAGTGAAATGTCTTCCAGATGTATTTTGCTTACGCCGATTACCCCATTGACGCTGGCGAGGTTGTTGCTGGACTTGTGACCCTGAAGCAAGCTGGGGAGAGTTTCCCTTGTCCTCTTGTCTCAAAGGAGGCTGAGTGATGACTTGATCTTCAACCCTAGTTGTTTTCCCCACTTGGTTATCTTGAAGCAGTTTGTTGATGAGAACCCTTAGCTCCTCTTGTCCTTGAGCCAGGTTTTGAATGAGAGCCATTTGGCCCACCAGTTGTCCTATCATCTGGATTTTCATTGTTGACAACTCAATCTGTAGCCCTTCCAACTGATCATTCCTGATGCCACCTGGATTCCCTAGGACCATGCCCCTTGTGAGGAGAGCTTTCACTTCTTCTTGCCCCTGGGACAGGTTCAAGAACATTTCTTAAAGTTGAGCCTTTTGAGCCTGTATCTGTTTGACAGTCCTCTCTAGAGCCATCTCTACTGAAATAAACAGTAGGAGAATAAGGAAACCTGAAAAAGGAAAACCTGTCATGATATAATGCATGATATGTGGATGCATGTTTTCAAGGATCTCGCGGGGTAAACACAAGAAAATGTTAGAGGTTGAACTTCGATCAACATCTTTGATTGGAGAACTTTGCATCGGTGGATGTCTTTCCACGAGAATCAAGCTCATCATGTCGAGTGGGTCATAGCCCTCGATTCAAGTTTTTGCACTTGACTTTGACGGTGTTTGCTTAGAGGATAATGAATCCTCTTTCTCCTTGGTAGACGTCTGGTTCAACGTGACCCTGCATCAAAGACCCTCGAGATCCTTGAAAAGGTTATTGAAAATGCTATGGTATGATGTTATGATGTTATGTACAAGTATGCAAAAGTAAGCAAGTATATATACAAATAATCACATTCACACAAAGCAGGCAAGTCCTTAGGTTTAGGCTTGCATGGAGTAGGTAAGTACCCTCTTAAAGTTAGTTGGCTCAACCTGTCCTATAAATAGAAACCGGGTTCTAAGGAGCTCAATATCACTGGATTATTTTATGTGTTCATTGTTTCAGTTTAGCCACTTTACTAGCGACCGAAATATTCCAAGAAAATAACCCTCAATGAGTGTAGTATCAAGTATCTACTAACTTCGGACTGTACCAAATCCGGTCATCTCACTGCTCCTAAAAAAGGCCAAGATGGTCAAGTAAGGTTCTAAGAGTTCGTTAGTGCTTCATGACATCACTCAGCGGCCCCGTATTCTCTTTGATTGACTCAAAGGCTACCGGTACCCACAAATATGTCGCACTAACGTAGCCACTATTTCAACCATGTCGGTATACCTCGCACAGTTCCCTCACAGTTTATTGCTACTTACCTAAAAGGTGCCCCCCAAATCCAGGTGTAGGATTTAAAACAAACCCAAGCAAGGAACCAAAAAAAGTAAAGCATACAAATCAAGCAAGATAAGCATGTAAAGGTGATCTAAAACCCTAAGGTAACCCCACTTTTAAATTAGTCCCCAGCAGAGTCGCCAGTTCTGTGATACGGTGGGAGAACTGACTCGAGGTTTTGGGTTTGTGTTCACAATTGTTCGGTTTAGCAAGAGTCGCCACCGACTTTTTATTTTATCCTAAGGAAAGGTCAAAAAGCACATGAAAGACCTTTGAGATGTTTTCTTGGTTTCGGGGGTAGATTATGAAAAGGGAAGGTGTTAGCACCCTTTTCATCCATGGTTTTCCATGGGCTCTTAGTTACTTGTTTAGATCACTTGCCTTTGCTTTTCAATTGTTTGAAATTGTGCTTTGTGTGCGTGGTTTTGAAAATGATTTGAAAAAGAGGCCTTGTCTAGGCAACCTTTGTAATGATTCTTGTTTGAATATATACAAAGGTGTTTGTCTTTTTGAAAATATATTTCAATGTTTTGAAAATTTGTTTCAAAATTGTGTTGTGATGTGTGTTTGAAAGTGGCAAGGATGTTTTGCAAGCTTTTGATCAGGTAACTAAGAGTTGTCTACCTTATTTTACTCAAAGATCTTTCTTATGTTTTTAACCCTTTTGACAGTGTTATTTCACCATTGCATTTGGTGAACAACCTTGTGTTAGGATGTTAAACGGGACAGGCGCGTGTCATCGCATACAATCATTGAAAGCAACTTGTGAAATGCTCTAGCACTTTTGTAAGGGGAGAGATCGTTTTATCGAAGGAAAAATCGAGGGTCATCGAGGGACTACGATCTTTGTTTATCAAAGGGGAATTTGCTAGAGTGTCTCATACTCGAGGGACATAATCTCATTTTCTGAAGCAACAAGCGAGGTTACCCTAGAGGTGCAAGTGTGCATTGTGTTTGTCAATTTCATGTATTTGTCTTGTATTAGGTCATCTAGCGATTGATTTTAGATTTTTGCATACAAACCCTAATTATTATACAGTATATTGAAAGCAATAAATTGCGGGAATTAAAAGTCTAAGTTATTACAAAAAAGTATCCGGGGATGGGGGTACAATTATTTATAAATGGGGATGAGTCTCTCAAGAATAATAATGTCCAAATATTATATGTTACAACCAAATCGAATTGTCGCAATTCAAATATAAATTATAACAAATTATAAGATAAGGAAAATCAAACAATTATGAGATGCATGTATTTATTTACAAATAAAATCTATTCTTAAAGATTAAAAACTATATCATTATTTAATGTATGTGACTTATTAATTATGAAAAGGAAAAAGGTTTTGAAGAAAAATTAATTAAACAACACTTCTATCATTCACATATTTTTTAAGGAAAAAAAACAAACATTAATAAAAATTTCTATTATCATTTGTATTTGTATTAAATGTAACAATTATTAAAAAAAAAGAAAATTATATTAAGAAAATCATAACAAAATTTTAATACATTATTTGTTTTTATTATTGGTATCAAAGAAAAGAAAATAAATTATTTAAAATGACATTAATTAAAAAGATATTAGTTTGAAGAAATTAAAAAAAAGATGACAGGCCTTGGGATTTATGTGCTTTGGCCCGTAATGAATAAATGAAGAAGAAAAATTAGCAAGTAAAAAAAAAAGGGGGGGCGCGCTTAGAGTGATGTTGTGGGCTTAAGCATTTTGGGGAGAAGGCCCAGTGTGAAGTTGACACAGATTTGTTAGGGTTTGGCATTTGAATTCTCAAAATTAGGCTTGGTGTGCATTGGCTACAACGGCGCCTCTCTCTTGTTTTCTTCTTCGTCTTCTTCAAACAACAAGCGTTGATTCTCTCTTAAGCCTCAGGTTGCCAGAGCGTCGCCCTATTCCCTCATCCCCTCCTTACGGCCCACGATATTTGTTTGTAAACGGTACAGTTTTATTTTATTTTGATTTTTAGGGTTTTTACAGTTGTGTTCATTTGTTTGATTCTTGCTTGCATTTTTTAATCCATGGCTTTTATGCTTGAGATGCAGTAAATGGGTTGACAAAACTTACCTTGAGGTTTTGTTTCTGAAAAAAGATGGAGGGAGAGAGATGAGAGTTGGTGGAGGCGTTCCTGGTGGCCGGAGCCGAGGAAGAGATGTGATGGACGCGCGTTTGGTAACCATCTTCCTTTCTTCTTTGAAGGTCAATGATGAACTTGATTCTGAGACCTCTATTTGTTGTTCTTTGGATGATAAGATTTTGATAAAACTCTTGATATTGTTGATGTTTGGTACGCTTATGGAATTCTTCTACTCTTTCTTGAGTGTTGAAGATGACATGTATTCTGAAACTTGTTATTTTTGTCACTTCTAAACCTCTGAACTTCTTCCTTGGCTATTTGATGTTTTATGATGAGTCATTCTGAAAACTGTTTTGAAACTTTTGTTGATGTTGATGATGATCTTGATTCTGAAACAAAGTGTTTTGCTTCTGAATATCTTCCTCTTTTTTTGGCTTGTTGATGATGATTTTATTCTGAAACTGTATTGTTTTTGATTTGCTTCTGAACCTCTTCCTCTTTCTTGGCTTGTTAATGATGAGAAACCTCTGAAATTGTTTTTCGCTTCTGAAATACTCTTCCTCTTTCTTGGCTTGTTAATGATGATTTGATTCTGAAACTACTGTGTTTTGTTGATATTGTCGTCCTCTTTCTGAATGTTAATGGTTGATGGTTGAGGATAGTGTATTTGATTCTGAAACTGTTTGGCAAAGCTTGTTTGCAGTTTGGTACATGTTTGACAAGTTATGTAGTTTAGCTTGCTGTTATTCTGCAGTTTTGGCCAGCTTGTGTTTTGTTTGACTTGCAGTTTTGGCCAAACAGGTTTGGAGTTTGGTTTGCAGTTTGGAAACTGCAGGTTTTGTAATTTGGCCTGTTTGCAGGTTGCTTGTGATGTAGCTTGTGCAGGTTTGGTAAGCTTGGTGTTTTTGTGTAGCTTGCAGTTTTGTTGATCTTGGAATGGCTGGCCTGCTATGCAGGTTTTATGGTTTGTAGTTTGAACTGCAGGTTTGAGCAAGCTGTTTTGATAGCAGTTTATGCAGGTTTGTGTTTGGCCTAGTTGTTTTGCAGCTTAGGGTGTTTTTAGTTTGAACTGCAGGCTTGTGGTTTGTTTGCAAGTTGTGCAGGTTTTTGTGGCAAAGTATTTTTGGTTTCTGCTGGACTGTGTTGCAGGTTGGGGAGTTTGTAACTTTGAAGGGCTTTGTGGTTTTCTTTTCACAAAGTATTTTCTTCCCTTCTGTGTCTGATGCTAGACTGTTATATATCTTTTGTTTTTTTGTTAACTTGAGACAGTCTGCTTTAGCCATACTGCAAAACTTTTCACTAAAGGTCCTCTCTTTTCTCTCTCTCTCCAATAAGCACTTTTTCTTTGTTTATATCTTTTTCTGAAAAGTTTGCTGGCTGGAAAATGATGATGGCTATTACAAGCCTCTTGCTTGTCAACAGGTTTTCCTCTGCATTACCTGCTGCATTGTGTACTTTTCTGATTGCATATTTTCTGCATTGTACTTGGTTGCTTTAGTTGCTATGCTTCTTGACTTGTTTTGTAAATCAGTTTGACATGCTTGGCACCTTGTTGCATTTGGTTTGATTACTGCAGTTTGGTTTAGTTTGCAGCACAATTTGCTTTGCAGTACAATGGGTGTCCATCATATTTGAATTTTGGCGCCTTGGTTTGCCTTGTATATTCACTTTGTAATTCAGTATGCTTGCATTTTTTCAATTTGTATTTTTTAATTTTCTCTTTGTGAACCAAGAAGAGCAATCTTCTTGTGATTTGCAAAGAGAAAAATAAAAACATGATGAACAAATAGCATTTTGATTCCGGCCGGCGAACTTTAATGATGACCTTCTTTTATTTCTTTTCATTTGAAAATTCTTATACTAATTTCCTTTTCTTTCTTCTTTTTCAGGTGAATGCAATTCGGACGATAGAGGAAGCAGAGGAAGCAAAAGACCTCGGGTACGGGAGCAATGGAGTTTAGGATTTAAACTTAAATTTATTTTCCATTTATTGTAAACGTTTATTATTTTAAATACTATAAGTTGTAAACTTACAATATTCAAATAATTTTGTAACAACAATTGAAATGAATAAAAAGTCTTTATCCAAAAGAATCTTGCTATTATCACATATCTTTCAATTTTTCCTTTTGCCTCTTCACTTTTATATTTAAGATTCCTGATTAAAAATAAACTGAAATGACATTACAACATTTCCAATACAGATAACTTAAAATCCAAGAAATCCCTAAAAACTCTGCAATCTCATAGCTTGCGACAACATTCCAATCAACATACGCGTTGTATAATAAACAAGCAAGCATTCTAATAACCGGGAAACCTTTCACTCCACTAACAAGCAGATGCCTTAATGTTCCAAACAAAAGTCTCAGCTCTTATCCCAGATAATCAGGCTTTAAGAATAATCAGTAAATTTGAACAAGCATGAAAACATGTAATAGCTAATTTGAATTTCTGAGGATTCAGTTTCTTCTGAGAAATGCGAGCGAAAACCCTAAATCCGGATTTGTTTCCAAAGAAAGGTCTGCTTGAAAAATTCCTGAGCCAATCTCAAAAATCAGAGAAAACCCTGGGGTTGTGATTTCTTGTGAAAAAGGGAGGGCAAATTTTGGGGTACAACAGGTTTGCTGTGATTTAGGGGGGGGGGGAAACAAATGGGATTCAAACCTTTTTGGTATACTGTTCCATTGCTTTTTAATCACAGTCTTTGTATGCTAATTTGGTAAAAATATAGGGTTTGAGAAAAATGCAGGCGTGGACTGGATCAGCAGAAATTTGGAGTGTTATGGTAGCTGGTTGCAGGACTGTGCTATAGCAGTGCAACAGGCTGCTCAAACAAGGTTTTGGGGCTTTGTGATGTTCTGATCGAAGAAGACCAGAGTGGAACTCGAAGGTTGATGCTCTGATCGAAGCATATGCTGAAGAGCCATGTTCTGATTGAAGAATCATGTTCTGAACCATGTTTGCAAATTCTGACTGCACTTGCGTGGAGGATGGCTCAGAAGTTCTGAAGTACCATATTCTCTTAACACTTAGAAAATTTTCTAAATGTTTAGAAATTTAATTTTTTCAAAGTAATTTCTGACTTCTGATTTTTGATGAATCGATTTCATGTCTTGATGAAATATAATTGTTGAAACTTAATTTTTGATTTAAAGTCAAAGTTTGACTTTTCAGTGTGCTTTTGACCATTTTGTCCTTGTGAATGATTTTCTTGAAAAGTTGTAATTCAAGACTTGAAACTCGATTGAAGCAAACCTGAGGGTCCAGGATGATCCTTTGAGAAATGAGAGGGCAAATTTTAGGGTACAATAGCCACATAAGAAACTTTCCCTTTTTATGATATTTGTTTGGCTTAGTTTTTTCATCTTTCAAACTTTTGATCAGTCAAACTTTGATAGCCAATTGAGCCATATCTTTCAAAGATTCAGTGTCTAATAATTTCTTCCTAATGGAATACTCTAACCCATTTGCATCTATTTCAACAAACTCATGTTCAGGGACTTATGTAAAGCACCGCGCTTTCAGAAGTCTAAACTTGTTAAGGTATTGGTCTATTGACTCAGTGCTCTTTGGCTTGACACTTGACAATTCTGTTAGGCTTACCTTAGACCACCCCATGTGGAACTGCTCATGGAACAACTTTTATAACTTGGTCCATATTTGGACCGACTGTGGCGGCTAGTAGGGTTACTTCAAAATGAAAGCCTAGATAGTAGGGCTTATGGGAAGGAACCTGGGTCGTAGGGTTACTTCAAAATGAAAGCCTGGATAGTAGGGCTATGACAAGGAAACTGGGTCGTAGGGTTACTTCGAAATGAAAGAATGGATAATAGGGCTATGATAAGGAACCTGGGTCGTAGGGTTACTTTGAAATGAAAGCCTGGATAGTAGGGCTATGAGAAGGAACCTGGGTCGTACGGTTACTTCGAAATGAAAGCCTGGATAGTAGGGCTATGAGAAGGAACCTGGGTCGTAGGGTTACTTCGAAATGAAAGCCTTGATAGTAGGGCTATGAGAAGGAACCTGGGTCATAGGGTTACTTTGAAATAAAAGCCTGGATAGTAGGGCTTATGGGAAGGAACTTGAGTCGTCGGGTTACTTCGAAATGAAAGTCTGGATAGTAGGACTATGAGAAGGAACCTGAGTTGTAGGGTTACTTCGAAATGAAAACCTAGATAGTAGGGCTATGAGAAGGAACCTGAGTCGTAGGGTTATTTGGAAATGAAATCCTGGATAGTAGGGCTTATGGGAAGGAATCTGGGTCGTAGGGTTACTTTGCTTAATCATGTAGATTAGTTTACTCGTTTAGTTTCGAGAACTGATTTTTTCATTAGCTGTCTGCAGATATGACATGTATAACTGCTGGAATTGTTGGTGATAACTGTCTTTCCTGAAAACATAAGAGGGTTAATCATATGTGATGCATGAAACGCATTTGTGAGATGCTGTTCTCAAAACAAATGAGATTATGATGTATGTGATATGTATGCGCATGTCATGATGTATGAGCATTGTTTCACCCCAAAATTTACCCTCTTGATTTAGGCTTATGTTTCATCATGAATATCATATTGCATTTCATTCATACATTGTGATGGGATCAAAATACTTTGGTTACCAAGTCTTCCTCAAGCTTTGAAGGATGATTGCATTGACAAGTTTCTCAAGTAGAACCTTATCATCTAAACCTCTAGATCTTTCAAGCTCAAAATTTATTGCATATCTCAAGATATTTTATCCATCTCTTTGGATCATCAGAGTATTGAAGTTTGTGTTTGATTATAAGAGGAATCACTCTTTAGATTCACCAGTGGAATTAGGGTTTTGAAGCTTGATCAACTATCTCATAGTACAGGGTACAAAACTAGAGTTTTGGATTTAATCATGATTTCTCTGACTTTCTCACCCAAACTTGTTTCCATGATTCACTACATGTTATTAAGCATCTATGATTGAAAAATTGAGGTTCAATTTGGATTGGAAATGGTTCAATTGATCAAAAGGGGCAAATTGGTCATTTTGACCAAAGTTAATAAAATCAGGAGTTGACCAAGTGGAATTTTGGTCAACCATCAATTTAAGCATCCTCTTTTCATATTCCATACCCAAATTCATCTTTGAATCATGAGAAATGATGAATTTGAGTGTAACTTGTTCAAGAAGTAACTTAAAAATTGAAAAAAATTCTAAGTGTCAAGATGACTTCTCTTGGGCAAGTCACGCGCATAATTTCATCAAACACTTGGCATGCCATTTTGTGGAATCAAATTCTTGTAACTCAAGCCTCAATTTGAAAAATTAAAAATAGGATTTTGTTGCCTTCCATGAGAGCTTCCCATTGATCCTTGAATCATTCAATTTAGCCAAAGTTTGAGTGAGTTGCAACACCTCAAAGTTGGTACCTCAAGGCTGACATCATGCACACCATGCAAGCCAGACGGGTGCGCGGACCATGTAAGCCAAATCACACTTTTTCCTCAAGTTTACAACATCATTTCTCCATCAATTCAGCCTCAATTTGAAAAATTCAAGGCCCTATGATGTTCTATATTATGAGAACTTTTGAAAGGCCCCTCAAGCATTAATTTCGCACGAGCCAATTTTAAGAAACTTGATTCACAAGGCAGTTGGTCAGAAGGTTTGCAAAATCCAGTTTTTGGTGCATATTTGGTTTTGATCCATTACAGGTCACCTTGCATATACCATGCACGAATTACCTCACTCCTTTTTTTGCCAAAATAAGCCAAACAAATACTATTCCATGTGCACATTCATTTTGCTCTCATTTGCTACTTTTAGCAACTTTGCTCATTTTCAAATTTACACACACCATTTACACCTCTGGCCATCTCATCATTTGGATTTTGGATGATCTTATCCCATCCTTTATTTTCTCACTAAAAGACAATGCAAAGGCAAAAACAAAAGAAGAAAACGCATGCTGCATATTTTCTAATTTTTTCTGTTTTTTTTTAATATTCATGCTAACGGATTTGTGAGGGCCCAAAAGACCTAGATACCCTCACTACAGGTGGTATATAAACCCAGAGCCTCACTCTTTCTCTCTCCACGCATTCATTCTCTCAAAAGATCAGAAGTTTCTATCTCTCTCTCTCTCAAAAAAGTTTTCTGCTTCGAAGCTTCTTTATTCTCCATTCCAGAGCTCGATTCATGACCATTTTCACTTCATTGGAGCATTAGAAGCAAGGGACAAGGGTTTTCACTTTATTTCAGAGGACATAGTTTAGTTTACTTCTCAACTCGAAAGGTATTTTCAGATCTTGATTCTTCATAATTTTGCTTGTTTGATGTGATTTAAAGCATGTGATCATGTTCATAGCTGGCCAGTTCTTACATCTGATGTATAAACTTGTTTGATTTTGAAGCATATACGATTTGGTGAACTTCTGGTTTTTCATGATTTAATGATTTTCTCAATTTTCTTGCTCTAATTTCTACTTCTATGATCGATCATTTTGAATTTTGTGAAAAACATGATGTAGTTGATAGTTTGAACTTTGATTTGTGATTTAAATCATTAATTTTGGTGGAGGAACGAGGCAGGAATTGTAAGTAGACTATAGGTGTATGAAACTGAGAAAACACGCGTTAGGACTTGTCTTGAGGAAGAAGATGATGGCGTGGCTGGATCTGATTGGTCCATTGGATTTTTAATGCAATTTTTCATATTTTTATCTTTAATTGTTTTCTCTAATTTTATTCATTGGTCAAAACAATTTCAAAAATCATGAAAAAATTACCATAGGCTAATAATAATTTCTAGTATTTGTCATATTTGTTTTGGAATTTTTAAAAATGTTTTGATTGGTTCAAAATTTAATAAGTTTAATTAATTGTTTGTTCAATGATTATTTTTATTTTAATAGTTCTTTTGATCTAAAAATTCCACAAAAATTATATTTGACTCATAAAATAATTTAGAAATTGATTCTGATTTTGGTTTAGCATTGTTTTCTATTTTTAATTAGGAAATTAATTTGAGAAGTTTATTTGAAATGTTTTCTTCATAATTTTTGTTTTAATATTTCCTTTAATTCAAAAACCCTCAAAAAAATCATATAAGTTTGTTTTTAATCATATTATCTGAATATAATTTTTTTTGACCTTTTTATGAATTTTGGCTAGGGTTTGCATTTTTGTCACTAAATAATAGTTTAAATTATTTAATTGTTTGTTTAATTTTTGTTTTAATATTTCCTTTAATTCAAAAATTCTCAAAAAATTATATAAGTTTGTTTTTAATCATAGTATCTGAATATAATTTTGTTTTGACCTTTTTATAACTTTTGGCTAGGGTTTGCATTTTTGTCACTAAATAATAGTTTAAATCGTTTAATTGTTTGTTTGATTTTATTTTAATATTTCCTTTAATTCAAAAATTCCACAAAAAAATCATGGATGTTTGTTTTTAATTCTAATATTTAAATATAATTTTGGTTGGATATTTTTATGATTTTTTATTAGGATTTTATTTTGAGATGTGATTATTTGTTTAATTGATTAATGGTTTGAATTTTGATTTTATTTTTGACCTTTCTTTAATCCTAAAAATGTAAAAAAATATGTATTCTAAAATTTAGGGTTTCCTTGTGATTTGCATGATCTTGGTTTGAATTGTTTGAATTTTGATCTTACCTAATTAATATTTAAGATTAAAATTAAAAGAATTAGGGTTTTGTAGCTTACATTGCAAGTTTCAATTTCAAAACCAATTTGCCTTGGGTTTCCATTGGAATTTGGATCTTGTTTAAGGTTCATGGATGTATTGAGGATCTGAAAACCATTTGTCTTGAATTATTTGACTTGATTGGATATTTTTCCACAAATTGTTTTGAAAGCTTGTCTAGTTTGGTAGTTTTGCCAACTAGTTTTGATCTTTGGGCCTCATTAGATCCTCTCCTCCACTATCCATGAACTTCAAAAAAAATTTCTGACCTATACACATCTCAAATATGTTATGGAAATTTTGGTTTGAATTATTGAAATCTTTTTCTATCTTTGATGTATTTTAAAAGTGAAGGTACCCAATTAATGTTGCATATCTTGTTGCAATTTGCTTAATGGCCAATGAAATTGAGTGAGGCCTATAATTGGGAACCTAATGATTAGTTGCTTCTGTTTGTCCACATAAACTCAAGTAATTTCACTAAATGCCCCATGTTTGAATGATTGAACCTTTTGATGCATGTTTTATGACTTTTTGCTTTCTTGTTGATCTTTACTTTGAAACTTGAGCTTTCAATTTGAGTTTGAGGTCATTAGATGGACAATGATAACATGAAGCGAAATGAAACTTCAATGATAGTATCATGAGGACTTGAGAGTAATTGTCCCTATTACTTAAGTTAGTTCTAATCATGAATAGAGCTTGGCTTCTTTCTTTTATCCTTGTTGAATTTTTGAGGCATTTTGAATGCACTTGTGTAGAATGTAATAGAATCAACACTTTAACCTTTTGATCATGTACTAATAATGTTTTAGAAGCTTTACTTCAAATCTTTGATTGTTACAAGCTCTCTAATTTTGTCCTTGTTTGACTTTCTTCCATGGTTATCTTGAGATCTAAGTTTTTGGTGCATTGTGTGGGGTTCCTCTTCTATTATGCTTGTGAGCTGTGATAAAGTAATTGAGTATGATTGAATTGTGGTTGCTACTGACCTTCATGGTCTTTGATTGTATTCTTCTCAAGCTCCCATGATCCTTGATTGATATTCAATTGTCAATTCAATATGGTGATAGAAAGGAGCAACATTCCTCTAACTTTTGACCAAATTGTGCATATGTCTGTTTTTTTGTGTTTATCATATCTAATGCTTTGATAGTTGCTATCATGTCTTCTCAATTCATTATGGTGTCATCATCCATCCCTTATGTGAGTTATCATTCTATTTATGGGAATACTAACTTGGCTGTTGAATCTGCGAGGTACTCTGAGAAAGGTTTTCCATTTTGACTTGAGGCTACTGTGTTTCACTTTATTTGTGGAACACAATTTATTATATTGACACTACTCTTGTGCTTGGCATATTTGATAGTCTATGCAGGATATATATGTGATTATGAATGTTATACATTACCTATGGGATCTGTTCATATTTGAAAATCTCAATACTTACATCCTGATGGCAAAATTTTTGACTTGATTTGTCTGCTGATGCCAGCTTGCTTGAAGTTCTCTGGGTTTCTTTTTATTCTTGCTCAGTTGCTACGGATAGTCATGCGTTTGGTATTGCACTATTTCCTTTCTTCTATTTTCATAGTTCTATGTTGCATGATGGGACCTCTGTTGCTGATATATGTCAGGAGACCCTCTGTTTTGTTTGATACATGTGTTGTGTTTGTGTTTGTTTCTTGATCGATGAGTCACTCAATTTAGAAATTGAGATCACGACTTCGCTCTCAGTGCATGTTCCCTATAGGATGTTTATTGGTTTTTTTCTTTAATTGTTGATCGATGAGTCACTCAATTTAGAAATTGAGATCACGACTTCGCTCTCAGTGCATGTTCCCTATAGGATGTTTATTGTTTTCTTTCTTTAATTGTTGATCGATGAGTCACTCAATTTATAAATTGAGATCACGACTTCGCTCTCATTGCCTGTTCCCTATATGATAGTTTTGTTAAGCTTCCTTTGACATGTTAATTAAGGTAGGAATCCCGTTATGTTAGCATAGGGTAGGATTTTCCTTTATCCTCAACCTTAGGGTCAATCATTGTATGATAACACTAGGGATAGTGCTAGGCTAGTTTCCCTTAGTGGTTTTTCCTTCCTTTGCATTTTGCATCTTAAAACAAAAATTGTTTTCTTGGCAAATCATAAAACACCTCTAATAAACTCAAACCCTTCTTCAAGGTAAAAGATACATATCAATCCTATTTGTTTGTGCGCCTCTTGGCTTTGTTTTTAAACCTAGTTTATTGATGTTTCACCATCTTTGCCATGTCACTTTGTTATCTTTTAGCCGATGTTTCGCCATCGCACATTTGTTTGAAGCCGATGTTTCGCCATCGCATATGTTTATTATCCTACTTTGATTCTCAATATCATTGTTAGGTGTGATGTTTTGTCATCCGTTTTATTGATGTTTCGCCATCCCTGCCATGTTACATTGTTATCTTTTAGCCGATGTTTCGCCATCACACATTTGTTTGAAGCCGATGTTTCGCCATCGCACATGTTTGTTATCCTACTTTGATTCTCAATATCATTGTTAGGTGTGATGTTTTGTCATCTGTTTATTGATGTTTCGCCATCCTTGCCATGATACCTTGTTATCTTATAGTCGATGTTTCGCCATCGCATACTTGTTTGAAGCTGATGTTTCGCCATCGCACATGTTTGTTATCCAAATTTGATTCTCAATATCATTGTTAGGTGTGATGTTTTGTCATCCGTTTTATTGATGTTTCGCCGTCTTCGACATGATACCATGTTATCTTTTAGCCGATGTTTCGTCATCACACATTGGTTTGAAGCCGATGTTTCTCCATTGCACATGTTGGTTATCCTACTTTGACTCTCAATGTCATTTTCAGGTGTAATGTTTTATCATTTGTTGTTTTGCTATCTTTGACATGTTACTTTGTTATTATTTAGTCGATGTTTTACCGTCTCATTTGTTTGTTGTTTTATTTGATGTTTTACCATCTTGACTGTTTTTGTTGTCTTAACTAAAAAAATACAAACCAACCAAAATATATGAGGCGAACTACAGTTGCTCTGATTCCTTAAAAGGGATACGTAGGCAAAGGGGTAGGGCCCAACCGAGCATATCTTTTTATTTTCCCTACATTGTTTTTTTCTTTTTCTTTCTTTCGCATGCATTCCCTTTTCAACTTTAAGCCATAGACATAGGTTTTGACCACACCCATTAGATTAGACAACAAGAGTGGATACCGTAGAGTACTACGGGCGTGTGGGGTGCTAATACCTTCCCCTCGCGTAACAGACTCCCTTACCTGATCTCTCGGTCGAAATACCTTGATTTCTCCCTTTCCAGGTTTTCTCGATGTTTACATTTCCCTCTCGGCGGGATAAAAGACGTTAGGTGGCGAGTTCATTGATGTTTCATTATGAGATGACGGTTTGGCCTGGCGGTTTCAGTTGCCGACTTCACTGGGGATAAATTAACCTCTTGCTGGTCCATCCCGAAGTCGATCCTAGCTCTTGTTTGTTTTCTTTTTGGGTGTTTATTTTACTGCTTTACATATTTATCTATTTGCATTGCATCCTTTGTGCGCTTTATTTTCTGCATACTGGATTTGGATGAACTGTTTGGATTCTGGATTTCTTGGTGGGTGGGTTGTTCCACGAGGTAAAAGGCCTCATACCCAGGCTATGAGTGAATTCCATAGGAACTAGGAATAGAGTGGCCATGGCAGCTATGAGGCGGATGCTTTGTAGACCTGACCATGAGACCCATGACTTCAGAGGAAGTTCAGATAGGTGTTACCTTATGATGATACCAACAGTCGAGCTCTTGTACTCTGATTTGGCTTTTAACCTTACCTTGACCTAGATTACACCCGTGAGAGGGGCAGGAAAACTTTTCTTACAGGTACAGGTACTGTTGGTGTCTTGGTGTTGCGAAGGTGACTCAGGTTCCCATGATAGTTTTAGAGCTTTAGGATTTTCTTTTGATCTTGAGTGGTGTTGTTCTATAATGGTCCATCCACTATCCAGTGTGAAACTTTGATCCTGTCATGTTGCATCATAGCATATTTATTTCTAAAAAAAATTATGTATAAAAAATAACTAGCATGCGCATGTCATCTCCCAGGGACATTCGAGAGTCTTCTTTCCATCAGAAATGGTTGGCCTCCCGTCAGATGAGTTTGATTCAGTTCGTGTTAAAGAGCCCAACAGGCATACATTTGCTTATCAGATTCCTACTATTGATGTGTCCGAATTGAAGAGGTTGAGTTCGTATCTGAAGAGTGATATTCTGAATAATTTCAACAAAAACTATGGCAATTTGTTACTAATCCTTAACACTCCAGTTGACCCAATGGCTTTGATCACCCTCTTCCAGTTCTATGGCAAGGAATTACAGTGTTTTACTTTTCAAGACTATCAACTGGTTCCCACACTAGAAGAGTACTTGTACCTACTTAATATCAAGTTGTCCGATGAATTTCCTTTTGTCCAAGTGCCGGAGAAGCTGAAGTTCGAGGTTATTGTTGAAATTCTTCATTTAAGTTAGAAAGAGGTGAAAAACAATTGGAAATCAAGTGAGGATACTGCAAGGTTTTATTTCGATTTTTTAGTGAAGAAAGCTGAAGATCGGGCAAAGAAAGGGAATTGGAATGACTTCAGCTCTCTGTTTTCTCTCATGATATACGGGATCATCCTCTTTCCTCACAAGAGAAATTTCGTGGATTTGACGGCTATTTGTGTTTTTAGAAATAAGAACCCGGTACCGACACTCTTGGCAGATACTCTTTACACCATTCATTTCAGGCATGGGAAAGGAGGTAATGTAAGTTTATGTCATTTGATGTTGTATCAATGGTTTAAGTTGCACCTACCGGTAAGTGGCCCTTTCGTGGATACCATACATTCTCTCCGATGGTCATCAAGACTTGTCAACCTTACTTCTTTTGATATCCGGTGGAATTATGACATGGGGGAAGTACGAAGTATTATCACTAGCTGCAGAGATTTCCCTAATGTTCCCCTCATAGGATCTAAGGGGTGTAATAACTATAATCCTGTGCTTGCTTATCGTCAATTGGGATATGAAATGGATGGACCGCCAAAGGTTGAAGAGGTGTCTGAATCAGTGTATTTTGTTAGAGGAAGTAATCTTGTGATGTTGAAAAGAGTGACAAGTGCTTGGAAGGGAATTCACAAGAAGGATAGAACTACTTTGGGAAAGAAGGTTCATATTGCTAGGGTTCCTTACTTGGAATGGATTAGATCCAGGGTTAAGATTTTACGGTTACCATTTGCAAGGTCGGCTCCTATATGTGAGAAACCTTCTACTGTTCTGAGTAACACGGTGCCTACCGAGGTGTTCACCCAAGTTCATGTTGAGAACATTCAACTTCGTGCAAAAGACCGTGAGGCAGGGATGAAACTTTATTGGGTAGATCAAGAAAGGGCCGACTTAGCTCGCAAACTCAAAGAAGCTCAAGGGGAAACCTCTGATGCAACCAGTTTTTGGAAGAGGTCTCATGCTGAAATGGAAGAAGAGTTGAGTAAGACCCAGTGAGAGTGCCAGAAGCTTCAGGCATCTGAGAATAGCTACAGGAAGAAGATTCAAAACATGGAGAAACAGCTCAAAGACAAAGATGCTCTGCTTAAGAAGGAAGTAGCCCAGAGGCGTGTCGCAGTGGATCTGTTTCAAGAAAGTAAAGTAGTCGCATCACAAATTTTGAAAGAGAAATCCAGGCTTGAAGAGTATTGTCAACACCTTGAAGCGTGTCTTGTTCCGGAGATTTAGTTTTGTTACTTACCTTTGGTGTATTTGGTCACCCCCAGGATTGTTGGAAGGGACCATTGTTTGTTTTTATTATTCAATTTTTTTTGTTAAGTTTACTTTGAAACATGTATTTTGTTTTTTATCATTACACTCTTAAAATGTCTGAAGTCACTTGAACATCGTTTTTTTTTTGTTTGTAGATAATTGAAGTGTTTGTCTTATTATCCTTTTTTCCTTTGATTGTATGCTTGATTATTATTGGTTGCACGCCGTGACTGATGAATAAAAGGACTCTTGAATACCGGGAAATGACAAACATATCATGCACATCATGCATTTCATAACATTACAGGTTATCTCAAGACGGTATTCTTATTCTTTTGCTTTTCTTATTCAGAATTCAAGACGGCTACTCATCGGTATTCCACCAGAAACAATTTGCCAAGACAGATGGAACAAGTTTGAGCTGAACTTGCTAAAATAAGGGACCAGATGGCTACTCAGATGACCTAGTTCATGGAGGTCATCACCAATGTGAATCGCCGACAGGAGGAGCTGGCTTCCATTGTCAACAACCAGCGCCGCTATCCGGGGGATGGTGGAAATCAAGGGCTCTATCAGGACATTTCTGTAGGATTGGGGGATGTGCAAGATCAGCCTGTTGGAAATTTTCAGGGATGCCCGGAAACCCTTTTGTGCGCAATGTAGGGCAGTTTCCACCGTCTCTGGGACCTCGTCTTGTGGGGAACATAAGAGATAATCAGGGCGGTGTAAGGAACTATCAGGAGCAGGATTATGACTTTGACCAGGATGAAGATCAGTTTTCTGTTCGGCGTTCAGAGCTGGAAGTTCAGGTTGAGGATATGAAGTATCGGTTGTTGGAAGAACGTTTGAAGGATGTGGAAGGGAAATGAGCCCTTGGTATGGATGCTAATGATCTCGGGTTGGTGTCCGGGGTGAAAATTCCTCCAAAGTTCAAGCCTCCTATATTTGAAAAGTACAACGGAACGTCATGTCATGTTACTCATGCAACTGCTTATTTCTGAAAGATGTCGGTGCATACTGAGGATCAGGGGCTTTTGATTCACTTTTTTAAGGATAGCCTATATGGGGCATCCATGGAGTGGTACATGAAGTTGGAGAACCCATATTCATTGCTGGAATGATCTTGCTTGGGCTTTTGTCAAACATTATCAGTACAATGTGGATATGGCGCCTAATCGCACTCAGTTATAGAATTTGTCACAAGGACCAAGAGAATCTTTCAAGGAATACACTCAGAGGTGGCGTGAGTTGGCTGCGAGGGTTCAACCTCCACTCATGGAGAGAGAACTCATTGATATGTTTATGAGTACCCTGCAAGGGCCATTCTATGAGCACATGATAGGAAGTACTTCAGCAGGATTTGCAGAATTGGTTATGGCGGGTGAAAGAATTGAGGTAGGTTTGAAATTGGGGAAAATTCAGATTGGAGGTTCTAGTGGCTCATCAGGGGGCAGTAATAAACCATTCAACACTTACACTAAGAAAGAGAAAGGCGACACAAGTGCGGTTTAATCTCATAGAGGAAGAGGAGAGGATCGTCAGCACCAACAATTCAATGTTGTTTCTATTCCTGTTAATGCTCCTCCGCAGTAGAGACCGAATACAGTGCCTCAACAACAGAGACAACAAGATGCTCCCCGTTAGTATAATAATCAATATCAGAGAGAATTGAGAAAATTCGATCCCTTGCCGGTATCTCTTACTGAAGCACTCCACCATTTGCTCGATTTAAAGTTGATTGGTTTGAGAAATATGCCACCACCCCCCGCAAGACTTCCTCCTAACTATGATGCTAACGCAAGATGTGGATTCCATTCAAGTGGAGTTGGTCATTCTACTGACAATTGCTTTGCGTTGAAGTGCAAAATGCAAGACTTGTTGGATGCTAAGGCTATTGAGTTTTCTCCAGTGACTGGTCCGAATGTTACTCAGAACCCAATGCCTAGGCATGGAGGGGGTGTTGTTAATATGATTGATGATAATGGTGAAGTATTGAATTTAATCATGAATGTGGAACAAGTAACTACTCCGTTGTGCTATGTTAAGAGGTATTTGCTTGACAATTCTATTTTTTCGGGTTGTACTTCAGAGTGTGCTAAGTGTAGAGAGCAACCAAAGGGCTGTGATGATTTAAAATCCAGTATCCAGTTGAGTATAAAGGAGGGTTCCCTGCAGTTCGATAGAAAACCGAGCTACCGTAAGGTTACCAAAGAAGATGTAGTTGTGGTATCTATTCCTTACACCCCTGTGCGCATTCCTTCCCCATCTAGGGCACCTCCTTTGATGATTACAGTACCTGGTCCCATGCTGTATACCAGTGAGAAGGCCATCCCATGGCATTACGATGTTGTTGTTTATTATCATGGGGTGAAGCAGGAGGTAAGTACTCGTTTGTTTGAGGAAGAACGTGCTGAAGATAATGAAGGGGAAGTTCATAATTTTTCTGGTGTGGGTCGAATGACTAGAAGCGAGAGAGTATTTGGTCCTTCCAATGTGCAAGATGCGGCAGATGCTTCTGCAAGAGAAAAAGGAAAACACAGGTGATGATTGGTAATCCAAGGGTTATGCCAACCAATGTGACTCAACCAATTCCGATACCAGAAGCTTCTTCAGTTCCTGATGAGGTTGAAGAGTTAATGCGAATTATCAGAAAAAGTGATTATAGCATAATTGATCATTTGAGCCATACTACTTCTAAGATGTCTATCTTGTCTCTGTTGATTTATTCAGAACCTCACAGAAATGCTTTGATGAAGTTGTTAAAGAATGCGTTCATGCCACATGAGATAACAGTCAATCAGTTTGAGAATGTTTGTGCTAACATATCTGCCGGGAACGGTCTGGGCTTCACAGATTTTGATCTTCCTCCGAAGGGGCCAGACCATAACAAAGCATTGCATATTTCAATGGAGTGAATGGGCACTACTTTATCCCAGGTTTTGGTGGATAGAGGGTCGTCTTTGAATGTATTGCCCAAGTCAGCATTGATGAAAATTGATTATTCTGGACTGGAGTTGCGCCCTAGTGATTTGATGGTGAAGGCGTTTGATGGGTCTCGAAGGTCAGTGTTTAGGGAGGTGGAGTTACCAATCAAGGTTGGTCCTCTCACCTTCACGGCTACATTTTTTGTGATGGATATACAGCCAGCGTATTGTTGTTTGTTGGGGCGACCGTGGATTCATAAAGCAGGGGCAGTCACTTCTACTCTTCATCAGAAACTCAAGTATCCTGCAGAGGGAAAGGTGATAACTGTGTGCGGCGAGGAAGAGTACATCGTGAGTCATTTGACATTATTCCGCTATGTTGAAGTTGAAGGAGAGATACATGAGACTCCATTTCAGGCGTTTGAGACAGTTCATGCTGTCAATTTTCCTCCTCCAGAGAAGAAAAGGAAACCTGAAACTGTTATGTCTTCTCTCAAGGATGCGAGAGCTATGGTGGAAAATGGTAACCATGAAGGTTGGGGTCAGGTGCTGGACATTACCCCAAAATTTAATAAATTTGGTCTTGGTTTTAGCCCAGGTCAGCAGACTGCAACTCCCAGGGCATCTAGTTTATCTACTCCTATAAAGTTTTCCCGTCCTTGTGCTACTCAAGAAGGACACGTCAATGCAGTTGCCGATGATAGGGTTGATGGCTACAATGTCGAAGATTGGATTCGTCCGAGTATTCCAGGCCAGACACTCAACAATTGGACTTCTATGGATGTTATCCAAGTTTCAAGCGCTGAGTAGTAATTTTCTTGTTTTCTTTATTATCATATCATAATTCCTACTCTCTGCCGAAGGCGTGGTGAATCATTTTTGTAGGGCCACCATGTTTATTTTCAAAAGTTTATCATGAAATAAAGGACGTTTTTGCATTCAAAATTTTGCTCCATTTCTTTTTTATTTGAATGGCAATGTTTCTCTTTTCACACACTGTCACTAAAAAACGCCAAAATGTCGTTCATGCAGATGCACTTCCACCACCGATTATATTGATAACGACTATGCTATGGTTAATTATGACTTTGATACTCCTATTTATCAAGCTGAAGAAGAAGCATATGAGGATTGTGATCTTCCTGAGGAATTAGCTAGATTGTTAAAAAAAGAGGAGAAGGTTATCCATCCGAATCAGGATTCGATTGAGGTGGTGAATATTGGCACAGAAGAGGTAAGAAGGGAAGTTAAGATAGGGGCGATCTCGAAGAAAGTATAAAGGTCATATTGATTGAACTACTCCATGAGTATTCTGATATCTTCGCTTGGTCTTATGAGGATATGCCTGGGTTGGATACAGACATAGTGGTGTATCGACTATCGCTCAAAGAAGGTTGTTCTCCTCTCAAGCAGAAGCTCCGAAGAACTCATCCTGAGATGTCCAAGAAGATCAAGGAGGAGGTCCAGAAGCAGTTGGACGCGAATTTCTTAAAGGTCATCAATTATTCGCCATGGATTGTAAATATTGTGCATGTGCCCAAGAAGGATGGTAAGGTCAGGATGTGCATGGATTATAGGGATTTGAACAGGGCCATCCCTAAAGATGATTTACCTCTTCCACATATTGATGTGTTGGTCGATAATACTGCTCATTCCAAAGTGTTTTCATTCATGGATGGTTTTTCGGGTTACAATCAAATTAAGATGGCTCCGGAGGATATGGAGAAGACAACATTTATCACGCCTTGGGGAACTTTTTGCTATAAAGTGATGCCGTTTGGTTTGAAAAATTCCGGGGTAACATATCAGCGCACCATGGTCATTCTCTTTCATGATTTGATTCACAAAGAGATTGAGGTATATGTGGACAATATGATTGTTAAGTCTGACACGGAAGAGGAACATCTTGTTCATATGAAAAAATTGTTCGAGAGACTGAGGTAGTTCTTGCTGAGGTTGAATCCGAATAAGTGCACCTTCAGGGTGAGATCTGGCAAGCTGTTGGGTTTTATTGTAAGTGAAAAAGGTATCGAGGTGGACCCGGCCAAGGTAAAAGCGATACAGGAAATTCCTGAACCAAGGACAGAGAAGGAAGTAAGTGGTTTCTTGGGAAGGTTAAAATAAATTTCTAGATTTATTTCTCATCTCACAGCCACCTGTGAACCTTTGTTAAAGTTGTTGAAGAAAAGTCAGACAATGAAATTGAATGAGGATTGTCAAAAGGACTTTGAAAAGATAAAGGAGTATTTGCAAGAACCTCCGATACTAATGCCGCCAGTGGAAGGAAGGCCATTAATCATGTATATAACTGTGTTGGAGAGCTCAATGGGTTGCGTCCTCGGTCAGCACGACGAGACAGGGAAGAAAGAGCAGGCTATTTACTACTTGAGTAATAAGTTTATGGAATGCGAGTCGAGGTACTCATTGCTAAAAAAGACTTGTTGTGCGCTTGCCTGGGCCGCCAAACGTTTGAGGAAGTACATGTTAACTCACACCACCTACTTCATATCCAAAATGGATCCAATCAAGTATATTTTTTAGAAGCCAGCTCTTACAGGCAGGGTAGCCCGTTGGCAGATGATACTCACCGAATATGATATCCAATACACTACTCAAAAAGCAATTAAGGGTAGTGTACTGGCCGACCATCTTGCTCATCAGCCCATGAACGATTATGAACCAATGAAGTTTGATTTTCCAGATGAGGAAATTGTGTATATTCAGGACTGTAACATGCCAGACCCAGACGAAGGACCCGAGCCGGGATCACGTTGGACGCTTGTTTTTGATGGTGCCTCCAATTCCATGGGCAACAGTGTCGGAGCTATTATCACTTCCCCTGAGGGATACCACATTCCTTTCACGGCTCGTATTTGTTTCAATTGCACTAACAAAATGGCCGAATATGAGGCTTGCATTTATGGCATTGAAGCGGCGATCGACCTGCGCATCAAATTTTTGAAAGTTTACGGGGATTCCAATCTTGTTATCAGCCAGATTAATCGAGATTGGGAGACTTGCCATCAGAACCTAATTCCCTATCATGAGCATGTTATGAAGTTGATTCCGTAATTCGAAGAGATCACATTTGAGCACATTCCCAGAGAAGAAAACAATCTAGATGGTGCACTGGAAACTTTGTCCTCCATGTTCAAGGTTAAGTGGGCTAATGAGGCACCTTCCATTACCATCAGAAGTTTGAGTGAGAAATCTTTCTGCTTTGAGGCTAGTTTGGAATCAGATGGTAATCCTTGGTTTTATGATATTAAACGATATCTTGAAACACAAGAGTACCCTGAAGAGGCATCCGTCACAGATAAGAAGTTCTTGAGAAGATTTCCAGCCAAGTTCTTTCTCAGTGGGGGTGTGTTGTATAGAAGGCATCATGACGGTTTACTACTCAGATGTGTTGACAAGAAAGAAGCAGCTAGAATCATTGAGGAGATACATGAAGGTGATTTCGGGACCCATTCCAGTGGGCATACCATGGATAAAAAGATTTTGCGAGCAGGTTATTATTGGTCCACCATGGAGACTGACTGTTACAATCATGCACGGGTTTGCGACAAATGTCAAGTCTATGCTGATAAGGTGCATGCGCCGCCAGTACCTCTGAATGTCTTGACTTCCCCTTGGCCGTTTGCGATGTGGGGAATTGATATGATCGAAAAAATTGAACCGAATGCATCCAATGGGTACCGTTTCATTCTGCTTGCCATCGATTATTTTACAAAATGGGTCGAAGCTGCATCCTATGCCAATGTCACCAAGCAGGTGGTAACTCGGTTCATTAAGCACAATATTATCTGTCGCTACGGAGTGCCTGAAAAGATCATTACCGATAATGGGTCTAATTTGAACAACAAAATGATGAAGGAGCTTTGTGAGTCCTTCAAAATCAAGCATCATAACTCTTCCCCATACCGACCAAAGATGAACGGTGTTGTCGAAGCGGTCAATAAGAAAATTAAGAAGATCGTACAAAAGATGGTGGTAACCTATAAAGATTGGCATGAGATGCTGCCTTTCGCTTTGCATGGTTATCGCACCACTGTATGTACTTCGACTGGGGTAACCCCATTTTCATTGGTTTACAGCATGGAAGCAGTATTGCCGGTAGAAGTCGAGATTCATTCTCTTAGGATCATGAGGGATGTTGAGCTGGATGAAAGTGAATGGGTACAGAATCGGCTGGATCAGTTGGAACTTATTGACGAGAAGAGGTTGACGGCTGTATGTTATGGTCAGGTATATCAGCAAAGGATGAGGAAAGCTTTTGATAAGAGGGTACAACCTCAATGTTACAAGCCATGTGACCTTGTGCTAAAAAGGATAATTCTCCCCCATGGAGATCCCAGGGGCAAGTGGGCTCCAACTTATGAAGGTCCTTTCATGGTGAGAAAATTTTTCTTTAGAGGAGCGATGATGCTCACGACTATAGATGGAGAGTACTTCCCTCTCCCTATGAATGCTGACGTAGTTAAAAATTACTTTGCATAAAAATATATATAATAAAAAAACCCGCTAAACTGAAAACTCGAAACTGCGGTTTAGGCAAAAAGAGGGTGTCCTGGTGAATCGAAAACCCGAAAGGGTGATTCAGGAAAAAGTTAGGGACTTAAAGTAAATGACTACGCTCGGCATTAGATTCCTTTATTTCTTTCCTTCGTTCCGTCACCTGGCATAAGCTCGAAGCTAGTCCAAGAATGATCTGTCTGAAAGCAGGAAGATGAAAGCGTAAGAGTCATAAGAGTCTTGGCAGAGTCGGGACCTGATGGATATTCACATTCACATTGCCATTTGTAAACACTTGTTCGCTTTAATTTTGTAATTACTTGCTTCCAAATGTAAATGCCTTTTTCACAGGCTGATTTCTCAAAATCAATAGAATATCTTCTTTCAAGTATACATATACGTTTCTTTTCTCCCTTTTTACTATTTTGTTTGCAAAAACGTCCAATATTTTGATAAGCATGTGCATTAAAACTTCGTGGACCTTACACGGAAATGGTAATCTAAGTCATGATTAGTTGATCACTTGAAATATGGATAAAAAACACAACTACTACTGTGCAAGGGGCGTGTTTGGTTCTGTGATTGATAGGATTCTCATTCACTTTACTGGTGGATGCCTTGCCATTTGTTTCACAGCTCCGTGATGTTGGTAAATGTCATGGGTCAGGGTAATATCAAGATTACGGCAGGTCGGCGAGATCGACAAACCTAGTTGGAGATATTTCTTCCCCATAATGGCTTTTATTACGTTTCTTTGCCGCACTTTCATGTGTTATCTTGATTGATTGTTTTAGCATTGTCTGCATATAGGATTTTGTTTATGGCCGATTGTCAGTCTTGATGCGTTGAATATTTTTGCCTTGAAGAAATTGTTTCATTTTACTTAATCCATCCAGTATCACTCTTTAATCGATTTTTCGGGCATTTTGATACCAATTGCGCCAATTCTTTTGTTTAGCTAAGATTTTGGAGGAAGGAGTTTAGCTAAAAATGATGACTGTAGTGGTATGCTTTTGAGTAGAACCCCGTTGACGATGTACATGCATTGTTTCAATCCCCAAACACCGGAGATATAAGGGAGTTAGACCCTCGTTAACCCCTCTGAGACTTCGAAGTAGGAGTTTCTTTTCCGTTCAAAAAAAAACCTTATTTTTTTTAAACTAGGGGCAGGGTAGATGTTCAGTTAATTTGACCAAGCATTCAAATTTCAGAAGGAATGTCCCATCTGAGGATCACCACATTTTATCTTTCGCATCATGAGATAAAAAAATGTCTAAACCACGATGTTCATTTCTTCATAAAGTCCTGAGGTCGAGATCAAATCGATACAATAATGGCTACCCTTCACCGACCAAGGAATGAGGCATTTGTTTTCTTCAAAAAGAAAGAAAGAAAAAGTTCAAAGACCTAAAGTCACATTGACTTGTTCGAAGTAGAAAGTATGAATAAGAAAGAAACAAAAAGCCCCGCTAAGTCGAAACTTGAAAACAAGTCGCTTAGGCAAAAGTTAGGGCGTCCCGCTGGACTCCCAAAATTGAAATTCGAAAGATTTTGTCCAGGAAAAAGTTACGGAAAAGGAGAGCCTAAAAGGCCGAAAAAAAGATTATCCAATAAATTTTTCATCAAAAGAAGAGGAACAATAATATCAAAGACAAAAGCAACAAAAGTTAAGTGACAATCATATTGGAGAATTTGTCGTGATCACTCAACCATTATAAATCCTTTTGAAAGATGAATGCTTGTGATAAGTCAGCTGAACTTAGGACAGGAGAATATCACAAAGGGGGTGGGTACCAAATAACTTGAGCCTTGAAAAACTTTTTTCTAAAAAAACCTCGAACCAGGCCACGTTACAACCTCTAAAAGTCCTAACTGAAACAAAGGTTTAACTCGAAAGCATACTACAACAGGGTAACATTTCCTAAACTCCCAAATATGTGTTACATATCCATGTTGGTATCTTATCACCCGCATCTTGACTCGTTTTTTGTTGAAAAAAGAGGGGAAGAAAAGTTTTGAAATTTTTGCACTCTAGCCAGTGATTCATTCACAACAGAGATGTGAAACTTTGTTAAGGTTTTCAAATTCAAGGCTTAAATAATCATCGCATCAGGTGTGTCATTCCCAAAATAAACATTTTTCTGCATGCAAAACATTTGTTTGACATCAAAAAGAGTTTACACGTTGAACACATGTAAAGAGATTAATGATTGGCAGGAAAGGAATATTTGGTTTTTCTTCTGTTAGACAGAGCCCATGTATGAATAGGACTCTACCTATCCCCAGTGAAGTTTCGTTTCTGCAGCGAAGTTTTGTTGCCCCAAGAATCTTCTTTTAAAGGCTTCATTCTGAGACAACGAATTTGAGGATATCGCATCTCCCCAACAGAGTTGCCAATAGAGATCCCTCGCCATGACCTCTCATTTCCCAGCCGGTCTGTTGATTAGGGCATCCGTATGTTGAGATCTTTCCTTATCCCCAGTAAGGTCGATACTGTATGAAAATCTGCATAATACATCCAATGGTTTCATTCCAAGAAATCTCTCTCCAATAAAAATCTTCAAAAAAGTTTTGTCTCCCCGGTGAAGTCCCGTTTCCTCAGTAGAGCTTTGTTCCCCCAACAAGGGTTTTCACCCCTCACGTCGGGTTTGTTGTCTTGGTGTCATCCTCAACACGGTGGCGCGCTTTCTTTTTCATAGATTACAGTCTTGCCCTGATCTTCTCCCTCAATATCTAATCTTCAGATGGCGTCCCTCTCCAGAAACTACAATGTCGATCTGATCTTCTCTAAGAGTTTGCAATTTATTTTTGCAGCTCCTCTCAATGTTTGTGGTCCGTTTCTACTGGTTACTCGGTTGTTATTCCCCACGAAGCTTCATCTCTTCGAGGTTCCCTCTCTAGCGGTTCCCCATATTTTCTCCTCTCCTTTGGATTTTGCAATTTATTTTTGCAAGTCATGTCAGATTCTGACTTTTTGGTTATTGGCTTCTCAATTGGAAATTCCTCAGTGAAACTTTTAAACATGCATCATTACATTTCATCTACCAAAACACGTAGCATTTCCATTTATAAGGAGCATTGTGCTATATAGAAAAAATTCAAACATGCATCGGAACATAAGCCATTTTTGTTTTTGTTGTCCCCAGTGAATTTGCTAGCACTTCGGATTAAATCCCCAGCGAGGTCCTCATCCTCATTATCTCAGTTTCCTCCACATACCAATTTCCTTTTGATGTTAATCATTTGTTTGTTTGAGTGTCTACTCTTGACTGTAGTTCAGTTTCGCCCTGGCGCGGTCTTCTCGGGTTTAGTTTTCAGTACCCTCTCCGATTCATTCCAATGTCTATTGATGCACCTTTCAAATACCAGTTTCGTCCTGATATTTGCTTTCAACAGGTTTTTAGGTGTACGCCCTAATCTCCTTGCTTTGGGTTGAGCTCAGAGTTTCGTCTCCTCACCTTGCGCATGAAACCCAGTTTCGTCTTGGTACTCATCTAGTTTAGTTTCGCCTAACTAGTTATTGAGTCAAGTTTCGTCTCGTTTTTTTCTTTCATACCTTGGACCCTTTGACGGTGTTCGTTTACTGAGTGCAGTGTTTGTACTGCGTCCCTGGTTTGAAATCAGTCTCTTTTGTTCCTTGGATTCTTCTATCAGTTTTCGTCACTGTTTATCCATTGACCTGAGACCAGCAGGTGCTCTGAGAAACATGCACTCTCATCACTTTGCTATGGGTTGAGTTTTGCCTCGTTACCCGTGCGTGAAATCCAGTTTCGTCCTGGTACTCATCAAGTTTGGTTTCGTCTAACTGGTTATTGAGTCGAGTTTCATCTCACTTTTGTTCCTCATTTCTAGGATTCTTTCAGTTCCTTCATACTGTCTATCTTAGTTGAGATTAGCAAGTGCTCCTAAAATCACGCATTCTAGCCACTTTGCTTTGGGTCGAGCTTAGAGTTTCATCTCTTCACCCGCGTACGTTTTCTTTTCCAGAGCTTAGTTTCGCCTATACTCTGTGGTTTGAGTTTTATCTCACCCTTTTTGAAGCCCAGTTTTGCCCTGGCGCATTTGTCCGGAAGTTTAGTTGCGTCTACTCTTCTTTGTTTTTGTTCTGTTTCAACCTGCGTTACAGCTTCATTCTGACGCATGTCTTGGGGTTTTTTCTCCTTCTTTCTTTTTTCTTTCCTCTTCAAGAGTGTAAATTTTCTGGTTCTTTTGTATTCAATCATCTTCAACTCTGAATGCTCGAAAGTTGTCACTTTTCTCACTTATCATGTTGAATATATTTGAATAGGGGCAGTGGTTGCACCCCAAAATTTACCCTCGTTATTTAGGCTTATGTTTCATCATGAATATCATATTGCATTGCATTCATACATTGTGATGGGATCAAAATACTTTGGTTATCAAGTCTTCCTCAAGCTTTGAAGGTTGATTGCATTGACAAGTTACTCAAGTAGAACCTTATCATCTAAACCTCTGGATCTTTCAAGCTCAAAAGTTATTGCATATCTCAAGATATTTTATCCATCTCTTTGGATCATCAGAGTATTGAAGTTTGTGTTTGATTATAAGAGGAATCACTCTTTGGATTCACCAGTGGAATTAGGGTTTTGAAGCTTGATCAACTATCTCATAGTACAGGGTATAAAACTAGAGTTTTGGATTTAATCATGATTTCTCTGACTTTCTCACCCAAACTTGTTTCCATGATTCACTGCATGTTATTAAGCATCTATGATTGAAAAATTGAGGTTCAATTTGGATTGGAAATGGTTCAATTGATCAAAAGGGGCAAATTGGTCATTTTGACCAAAGTTAATAAAATCAGGAGTTGACCAAGTGGACTTTTGGTCAACCATCAATTTAAGCATCCTCTTTTCATATTACATATCCAAATTCATCTTTGAATCATGAGAAATGGTGAATTTGAGTGTAACTTGTTCAAGAAGTAACTTAAAAATTGAAAAAAATTCTAAGTGTCAAGATGACTTCTCTTGGGCAAGTCACGCGCATAATTTCATCAAACACTTGGCATGCTATTTTGTGGAATCAATTTCTTGTGACTCAAGCCTCAATTTGAAAAATTAAAAAGAGGATTTTGTTGCCTTCCATGAGAGCTTCCCATTGAGCCTTTAATCATTCAATTTGGCCAAAGTTTAAGTGAGTTGCAACACCTCAAAGTTGGTACTTCAAGGCTGACTTCATGCACACCATGCAAGCCAGACGCGTGCGCGGACCAGGAAAGCCAACTCACACTTTCTCCTCAAGTTTCCAACATTATTTCTCCATCAATTCAGCCTCAATTTGTAAAATTCAAGGCCCTATGATGTTCTATATTATGAGAACTTTTGAAAGGCCCCTCAAGCATTAATTTCGCACGAGCCAATTTTGAGAAACTTGATTCACAAGGAAGTTGGTCAGTAGGTTTGCAAAATCCAGTTTTTGGTGCATATTTGGTTTTGATCCGTTACAGGTCACCTTGTGTGATACGATGGGAGAACTGACTTGAGGTTTTGCGTTTGTGTTCGCAAATGTTTCGATTTAGTAAGAGTCGCCACCAACTTTTTATTTTATCCAAAGGAAAGGTCAAAAAGCACAGGAAAGACCTTTGAGATGTTTTCTTGGGTTGGGGGTAGATTATGAAAAGGGAAGGTGCAAGCACCCTTTTCATCCATGGTTATCCATGGGCTCTTAGTTACTTGTTTAGATCACTTGCTTTGCTTTTCCAATTGTTTGAAATGGTGCTTTGTGTGTGGTTTTTGAAAATGTTTTGAAAAGAGGCCATCGTTGTGGCGACCTTTGTAATGATTCTTTTTTTAATGTATACAAAGGGGTATTGTCTTTTGAAAAGATATTTCAATGTTTGAAAGTTTGTTTTGGGAAATGTTTTGAAATTGTGTTTGAAAATAGAAAGGATGTTTTTGCAAGTTTTGATCAAGTAACTAAGAGTTGTCTACCCTATTTTACTCAAAGATCTTTCCTACACATTTTTAACCTTTTTGACAGTGTTGTTTTACCATTGCATTTGGTAAACAACCTTGTATTTGGATGTTTAAACGGGACAGGTGTGGGTCATCGTATTGACCATGATAACAATAGTGCTAAGTATCTTTAGCAATTTTTTGAGGGACTAGATCATTTTTTGTATAGGCAACCAAGATAGCGTCATCGAGGGACTATGATATTTTTGTTTTGTTTTTATTTTGCCAAGATACTCAACATGCATAACATGGCCATTTTAAAGGCAACAAGTGGATGAAACCCTAGGGGTGCATGTGTGCATTGTGTTGTCAAGTTTCATGCTTTTTTATCTTTGTATTAGTCAAGCTATTTGTTCGATTTTGGGTTTTTGCATACAAACCCTAATCTCTAACATGGCATATCGGGAAGCATAAAATGCGTAAAATAAACCTAAGCTATTACAAAATTGATATGGGGAGGGGGATACAATTTTTGAATAAGGGATTATTTTGCAAGAAATTAAAACCCTAAATTATTACAACCAAATTGAATTCTTTGTAATAAATAAGCAATATTTAAATAAACAATTTAAATATAAATATGCAAAATGTTATAAATATGTAAAAGATGTTTTTATTTATTTTTATGTGTATAAAAATATGATATTTAATGTATTAAAAAGAAAATAAAAAGGGTTATTTTTTTTTTATTATTGGTAAAAAACCCTAATTTTCTTTAAGAAAGTATATATATATATATATATATATATATATATATATATATATATATATATATATATATATATATATATATATATATATATATATATATATATATATATATATATATATATATATATATATATATATATATATATATATATATATATATATATATATATATATATATATATATATATATATATATATATATATATATATATATATATATATATTTATATATATATTAATTATATTATTCATGTGCAATAAAATAAAATAAAATATATACAAAATAAAAATATATTAGAAAATATTATTTAAGTATAAATAATAAAAAATAAAGGTATAATATTGTTATGTATTATTTTCAATTTTTTATTAAATAAAATAAAGGTATATTATCTTAAAAAATTATTTTCATGTTAGAAAAATAATAAAAAATATAAAATAAAAAATGAAAATTTATAAAAATGTTTTAAATATTTTTTATGTTTAGAAAATAATAAAATAAAATCAGAAATGAAAAATAAGTAGAAAAATACAAAAATATGAAGAAATGGGACAGGGGGGTATGAACAGCAAATAGGGGGTGTCAAAAACAAAGCCAAACCAAGCCCATCCCAGATCAGCTTCATCTTCAACCTTTGAAACTCAAAAAACGCGCGCCCTGTACAAAATCTGGAAAACCTGCATACGTGCTCTAATGCAAAAACTCATAACACCAAAGTTATAACATTTTTCAAGACGATTCCAACCATATAAAGAACTTAATCTAACTCTCAAAGACCAGATAGAATTTCTCTGGCCGTAATTTCTAACCTAACTTTTTCAGGAAGTTCATGAATCAAATTCTCTTAACACGTTTAACTTAAATTAAATCTAAGCATATGTACAACTTCAGGGCTATGGGTACTACATTTTTTATTCACAAACCTAAGCCTAATGATTCCTAAATAGAGAGATAAGAAGTTGACAAAAACCTATTTCAGTTGAACTCGTGTATGGCAATGTGGAGCTTTTCAGTGAGACCTGAGGTGCTTGGGAGCTTGCCTGAACTTCCTCTGATCTTCTCCAATGCTTAGTTTGCTTTGGATTTGCTTGAACAAGCTTGTAGAACTCAACCTGCACAAGCTGAAAACAGAAATGGTGAAGCTTGCAAATGGAGTTACAGTCAGTGGCCAATGATTGGGATAGCTTGGATAGGTTATATGGAATCTATTGGAACAAGTTTTAGGCAAAACGCACGAGTAACTTGTGAGATGGAAGTGAAACTGTAGGGAGTGCCCTGTTTTGCAAGTTTTTGGTGTTTTTATGTTCAAGAGTGTTTGAGGGATGGAGGGCTCGTGTTTCTGGCTCAAGGTAATGCCAAAAAGTTGTTTCCAAAGCTTTCAAGGGTTGGTTATAACAGATATGCAAGTTATGGCTCTTTGGCAAGTTTTCTTGTATTTTAAGAAAAAGTAACAAGTGGTACAAGACAGGCATGTACATGCTATCTTTCAGCTTGCACTTTTTGATCTTGGCCCCTCAAGTTTATGGATATTGTTTGCTATCCAAGATTTGGTTCAAGGCTTAAGGATGCAATTTGACATAAAGCAAAATTTGACAAAAATGGCAATGTTGCCTTTTTGCTATTTTTGGATTAATCTCTTGTGTAATCCTCCCATGATCAGAACAAAGCCTCAAACCAATGGATTTGCATTTAATGATTGAGTATGGAAGGGTTTAGGGACCTGTAATCAAGTACAAACAATGCTGGATGGAAATTGCAACTTGTAGCAACATGAATCATGCCATGGATGAAAATGAGTTTTTTCCAAATTCAAACCTTCGATTCTCCCTAACCACAAATGATTTTGGAGAGTTCTTGGACATTTTGGAAACCTTGTAAAATTATCTACAATCCATATTTGAAATGAATTTTGAGATTCCAAGTGGAACTAGGTGAAAATTGCCATGAAGATAGGTCAAAATCCTGCCTATACTAGGGCAAAATTTCACTAAGTTAAAAGTTTCGTGGACCCTTATTCCAAAAAACATAACTTGAAATCGAAGCTTCTTTTGGGAAAACTTTTTAAATCAAAGTTGTAGATTTTATGCAGGAATACAACTTTCATGTTGGAAGTTTTGTTTGAATCCAATTGCATCATGATGAAAATGTTGGGCAAAGTTGGGAAAAAAAAAGAAAATTTCATAACTTAGAAATATTCTAAGTTATGAAAATTTTCAATCTTAAACCCTATTTTGAAAAATTAGGTTTCTTGATGAACAAGTTTCATGTTTTGACACATCTTGATGAAAAATTACCCTTGGCACTTGATTTTGACCAAAAAGTCAAAGTTTGACTTTTCAGTGTATAGTCAAATTTTGATCAGTTGACTGAAAAATTCATCTGTCAATCCAATGCATTTGAGATCTTTTGAACCTTGTGAATAGGTCAAGATGATTCCATTGAGTCCTTGAGTCCATGCTTGAACCCAATTTGCCATTGGCTAGGTGAAAAATCAAAATTTGCCCTTTTGCAGTCAAAACCCTAAAAATGACCATTTTGCCCTTTTGATGATCTAATCAAATTTCTTGAGGAGTTGTGGTCCAAACTTGATCAAATGGTTCATATGAGTCTATAACATTGATGTGTATCAAAATTTATGAGGTTTGACTGTAAATTGGCCATAGTTGACTTTTTCCCCAATACAGTTGATTTCTAGGTCAACTGTCCAATTGACTGGGCAAAAATTTGATTCAAGGCTTAAAACTTGGTATAGGCAATCTTGTAAGTCCAACATGAATCATGAAAGTCACTTTGAGCATTAGAAGTCCAAAATTCCTGGTGCAAACTCAAACCCTAATTTAGGTCATCAGTGCAAGGAGATGTCTTGAGCAGAGCAAACTCTAATCCTGTCTGGAATTCAAAGAGTCTTGTGAGGGGAAATCTTGATAAAATTAGAGGGAAAATTTTAGAGTACAACAACTTCCCCAGTTCAATCTTCTTGAACCTGAAGAGTTAGATTGACAATTTTGCCTTTCGTGACTCGAAGGTAAAAGAGGATTGGACACTAGAGTGCCCGTAAATTTGCGCTCGTCAGAGTGTAGTTGAGGGAATGGGCTTAAAGATGCCATTTGGAAGATGTGACAAAATCTTGTCGGAGATGGTCTTAAAGATGCCATCCAATAAAAATGATCGCATAAGAGATTCCTTTGCGAGAGCCCGTATGCCTGTTATTGAGGAGAACTACGTCGGGGGAATGCTGGTCTCTGTCGTGGTAGAAATAGAACTTCAGTCGTCTGTTATTCTACTGGGGAGTTATCTCTTGGTTGAAGAGGTGACAGTGAACTGTTATCTGGTCAACACCCAGGCTTCACAGTCTTGTATTGCTATCTGGTCAATATCCAGGCTTCACGATACTTTACTTTCTATCTGGTCAACATCCAGGCTCCAGAAGAAACTCAAGTGGTTATCCAGTCGCCTCCGGTTTTCCCTTTGATTTTGGGCCTACTAATATCTGGTTGAATCCGGGGTTCAAAGTAATTGGCCGAGTAAACTGTTATTTGGTCGATGTCCAAGCTTCATAGTATAACTTACTGTTATCTGGTCAACATCTAGGTTTCACAGTCTTGTATTGCTATCTGGTCAACATCCAGGCTTCACGATACTTTACTTACTATCTGGTAAACATCCAGGTTTCAGAAGAAAATCAAAATTATTATCCGGTCACCTCCGGTTTTCCCTTTGATTTTGGGGCCTACTAATATCCGGTTAAATTCGGGTTTCAAAGTAATTGGCCGAGTAAACTGTTATTTGTTCAACGTCCAAGCTTCATAGTATACCTTACTGTTATCTGGTCAACATCCAGGCTTCACAGTCTTGTATTGCTATCTGGTCAACATCCAGGCTTCACGATACTTTACTTCCTATCTGGTCAACATCCAGGTTTCAGAAGAACTTGCAGGGGATTCCACTATTTTCCGGTCGATCTCCGGGCTTCCGTATAGTCAAGATAAAATCTGGTCGAATCCAGGCTTCATAACTGGAACAGGAATCTTCCCCTTGATTTGAATAAGCAAACAGGAGAGAATCAGTGTCTGGAGCCTCTCTAAGCCGTTTTTTGAGCTTTGAACATCTGTTTTAGGTAGCTGTTAATTTTATCTTGAAAAGGGTAAAAGGTCAACTGAAACACAAATGCTATGTTGCATGAAATGTATGATGCAATATATGTGTTTTATTAATGTTCATGATATATGAATGTAATGTATGTGCATGTAAGCTGATTAGCTGTTTTGCTGAGGAAAATAAATCCTGGATAGCTGGAAATAATAAAATCTTTGACTGCTGTCGGGGAAAATAAATCCATGACCACTGTTGGAGATTCCAAATCTTTGACAACTTCTGCGGGGAGAAGCTAAACAGCTGGGGAGATCAGGAGTTTGGGTTGTATGCCAATCCACCGGGGACTTCAAGAATGAGAATCTCCATTCTGTTGGGGGTATAAGGGGAAAACTGAATGGTTTCCACTGGGGATTGGTAGCTCAAAGTTTCCTCTCTGCTGGGGATCTTAAAGACGTGCTGATTTGCTCGTGCACGGAAATTTGACTCCGTTGAGGAAGAAGGTTTTAAAATAACTCCCTGGGGAATTATCTCTTTTTTTTAGCTACTCCCCGGGGAAGTTGGAGGAAGCTGGATGGTCTCCAATGATGTTCAAGGGTTGAAGGTTTGACTCCGTTTGGGAAGAAAGTTTCATCTTCTCGGAGGGTTTAAAGGTTAAAGTTTTGCTCCGCTGGGGATTGGGAGTTTGAAAACTCAACTCTGATGGGGATTTTTGAAATTTAACTCCACTGGGGATATGTATTTCAAGATTTTAGTTCCTCCGAAGATCTGGATGATGTACTGCAGGGGATTTCTTCTGGAATAGCCTAAATACGTTTTCCTATACTTTCAAACTATCAGTAATTATCCTTTCTCATTTCATTTTATTTGTAAGCAGTGATTATATTCAAATGCATATGCTCATTTAATAAATCATTGGACGTTTTCAAATAAAACATAAGTGTAAAAGAAAGAAAGAAAAGGCAAACAATTTTCTGCACTTTGAAGTTTCTTTGTATTAACTTTGTGTAAGTATTTTGTACAAAGGAGACAGACATCCTAGTAAGAGAATGTTGTCATAAAATTGAGAAAAATTTTATACAAAGAAAGATGGATATGTGTAACAATTCCATGGGGTTCCCATTTTGCTATAGCCTTCATAACTATGAGTATCTTGTCCATTTGTTGCTTCGTCCGCAGATGATTGGATTGATCAGAAGCTTGGAGCTTGTCCGTGAAGAGATTGTCCTTAAAGTGATCCGAAGAGACATAGTCATACGATTTAATTCCCTAAATTTTGCCTGGATCGCCCTTTCGGGTTTTCGATCCACCAGGAAACCCTTTTTTGCCCAAGTCACCCTTTCGGGTTTTCAACTTGTCGGGTGTACATATTTTTTTCTATTTATCCCTAACTTTTGCCTGAACCGCCCTTTCGGGTTTTCGATTCACCAGGATGCCCATTTTTTCCCAAGTCGCCCTTTCGGGTTTTCGACTTGTCGGGTTGTTTATGCGTAGTATCTTTTGACTATGTCTGCATTCGCAGAGTGCGGCAGGTCATCACCGTCCATGGTGGTCAGGATCATTGCCCCACCAGAAAATATGTTTTTGATCATGAATGGTCCTTCGTAAGTAGGAGTCCATTTTCCCATGGGATCACTTTGCGGCAAGATGATTCGCTTGACTACAAGGTCCCCGACTTGATATACTTGTCTCTTGACTTTCTTGTTGAAGGCCTTGATCATACATTTTTGATACGCCTGGCCATGGCAAACAGCAGTAAGTCGCTTTTCGTCAATCAAGTTAAGTTGATCAAGCCAGGTTTGAATCCAATCGTCTTCACTCAAACCAGCATCTTTCATGATTCTCAAGGAGGGAATCTGAACCTCGATAGGTAAAACAGCTTCCATGCCGTATACCAAAGAAAAGGGTGTTGCCCCTGTTGAAGTGCGTGCCGTGGTACGGTACCCGTGCAGAGCAAACGGTAACATCTCATGCCAGTCCTTGTAGGTGACTGTCATCTTTTGAATGATCTTCTTGATATTTTTGTTCGTGGCTTCGATAACACCATTCATCTTAGGCCGATAGGGAGATGAATTGTGATGTTAAATCTTGAACTACCCGCACAGAACATTGATCATAGTATTGTTCAAATTTGTACCGTTGTTAGTGATGATCTTGTCGAGGATATCATACCGGCATATGAGGTTCTGCTTGATGAAGCGGGCAACCACATTCTTTGTAACGGAGGCAAAGGAAGCTGCTTCGACCCACTTGGTAAAGTAATCAATGGCCACCAGGATGAAACGGTGTCCATTGGATGCTGTAGGCTTGATCTCTCCAATCATGTAGATTCCCCATATCGCGAATGGCCAAGGAGCCGTTAAGACATTGAGAGGAACTGGAGGAATATGTACCTTTTCAGCATAGATTTGGCATTTGTGACAAGTACGGGAATGTTGATGACAATCAGCTTCCATGGAAGACTAGTAGTAGCCTGCCCGTAGAATCTTCTTAGCCATTGCATGACCGCTTGAGTGGGTGCCAAAGGTGCCATTATGTAGTTCAGCCATGATCTGCTCAGCTTCAACCTTGTCCATACAACGGAGTAGGACACAATCAAGATTATGTTTGTATAGGATACCATTGCTCAGAAAGAACTTGGCAGCGAACCTCCTTAAAAACTTTTTGTCGTTGACTGAAGCTCCTTCAGGGTATTCTTGTGCTTCGAGATACCTTTTGACGTCATGAAACCACGGTCGATCCACCACTTCTTCGGTATTAATCTCGTGATAATGTGCAGGTTCGTCCATTTGTTCGATGGTGATTTGAGGTGCCTCATAATCCCAGTTAAGTTTAAACATGGAGGATATTGTAGCTAGTGCATCTACCAATTGATTCTCTTCTTGCGAGAAGTGTTCGAAGGTAATTTGCTCGAAATGTGGTAACAATGTCAAGACATGTTCTTTGTAAGGGATGAGGTTAGGGTGCTTAGTATCCCACTCTCCTTTGATTTGACTGATAACCAAAGCTGAGTCCCCAAATACAACCAAAGATTTGATTCGCAAGTCAATAGTGGCCTTGAGATCAAAGATACAAGCTTCATACTCGGCCATGTTATTGGTGCAGCTGAAGCAGAGTCTAGCGGTGAAAGGTGTATGGCAGCATTCTGGAGAGATAAGTACCGCGTCGATACTGTTTCCAAGTGCACTGGAGGCACCATCAAAGTACAGAGTCCATCGGGATCCTTATTCAGGTCTGTCGTATGGTCTGTTTTCTTCAATGTTGCTCAAAGTCATGATATTCTCGTCGGGAAAGTCGAACCTCATGGATTGGTAATCTTCGACAGCTTGATGGGCCAGATGATTGGCTAGCACACTCCCCTTAATGGCTTTTTGGGTCGTGTATTATATATCATACTCGGTGAGGATCATCTGCCATCTAGCGATTCTTCCGGATAAAGCAAGCTTTTCAAAGATGTACTTGATCGGATCCATCTTAGAGATCAGTAAAGTGGTATGTGTCAACATATACGGCCTTAGCCGGCGAGCAGCCCATACCAAAGCGCATCAAGTTTTCTCGAGCATTGAGTAGTGAGTCTCACAGTCGGTAAACTTTTTGCTAAGGTAATTGTTGTACCCCAAAATTTTCCCTCCCATATTCTTCAAAGATTTGCCAAGTCAAGCTTCAAAAGTTCCCCAAGGGTTGCACAGCTCAAAAGTCTCCTATACAGTCAAGATTAGGGTTTTTGTTTTGGTCAAGAAAAAGAAGTTTCCAAAGGTCCAATCAAGTCTCATATGCCTACAAACATGGTCAAGCATCCTCATATCAAGTTTCAAGACATTCAGCACAAAATTGCACAGTCAAAAACCCTAATTGCACTACAGTCAACTGCAGGGGCAAAATGGTCATTTGACAGTCAAAAGTTCAAATTTTTGGCCAACATATTATTTTGAAGCCACAAACATCATTTGATCAATGCTTGATCATGATTCTCAAAGTTTGGCTCAGAAATCATCAAGATGCAAAAGTTTCCTTATTTGGACAATTGAAAAAGTCAACTGTAAATTGACCAGGGCATAACTTTCACATGGATTATCAGAAAAATTACATCCAAAGCTCATTTTGAAGAGAAAGACATTTCCTACAACTCATCTTCATACTTCAAGTCCAAGAAATGCTCTCACAAAAAGTTATCAATTTCAACATTATAGGTCATTTTCAAAAGTCAACAAAAAGGGACTTTAAGTCAAAGGCCATAACTTGCGATTGGTAAATCAAAATGACATGGTACCAAAGGCATTGGTTAGAGGACTCAAAGACCTTTCCAAAATGTCCAAGAACATGAGAAAAGCTTAAAAATTGAGCAAGTTATGCCTTGTGGAAGTTGGGAAATTTTTGGATATTTTGAAAAGTCAACATTGGTTCAAATGACCTAAAATTGCTAATGGGCCCATTTTTCTTCCATAATTCATCATCCATGGCATGTGCACGACCACTTGGCCCAAAGGGAAGTATTTCTTCATTTTTTATTTATTTATTTGAATTTTTATTTATATTAATTCATTTAAATCAAATTAAATACATGGAAAATATTTAACCTAAGTATCAAATCTTTTTGCACATGTAATCTACTCAATAATTCGTGCATAATTCAATATGGAAAGATTTGGATTGATTGGATCATGATTGGTACAAAATTGCATGGAAAAGATTGGAAAAGATCTTGAAAATCAAATTTCCAAAAACCATGAATGCAATTGATTTGTTTGGTTTTTCTTGACCTAATTGATTCATTACATAAGCCTGAATGAAAACCCTATTCTCATGGAGACCAAACATTTTCAATCCTTATTGACACTACACACAACAACCATTCACAAGGTACATATCTTCAACAACACCAACTTTCACCAATTTCTATCCACTCTCAAAACCATATTGTACATATTCACGATACACTCAATTCACTAACCTTCAAAAATTTCACTACAAATTCTCACTATTCGTCGTCACCTGCCCAAACTTAAACCCTTACCGTCACAATTCTATACACATAATCTTGCAAACTTTCATCGAACCTGTAAAACAACACAAACCTTTTAAACTCATCCCTTCAAACCAGCATGTTCCAACTACAACGATAATTCTGCCAACATCAGAAGCATCAGAGTGTTCGTATCAGAAAGAGAATGACATTCACCACTCACCAAAAGTGGATAGCCTATGCAGATTTCATCACCAATCAATGTTACGACCAGGGAGAGAAGGGTTTCGAGCCAACGACGAATCACCTCCGCTTCGTGAAACCGCGACATCCGGCAACAACTAACACAACACACCTCGCAGCCATACTCCGAGCAGCACCGCAAAACACCATCGATGAACCACCCTACGCCTCCGCAAACGTTTTTCAACCAACACCATCCACGCTATGGACACGGCTATCCCATGCACACCGACGATCTGCTCCCGCCCGCGCCGTCATCACCATCAACACGCACGACACATCCTTCGACGTTCACCATGCAACCCCGATCTCTCCGCTCGTTGCCCGACCGCCCTCATCAACCATCCATCGACAGCGCCAACCATCACCATCATCGCCGAACTCAGACCATGTCCGCGCCGCCTCCGATTTTCCGACAAAGCTGTTCTGTCACCCACCATCTCCTTCGATTGGTAAGTGCTTTCTAGAAGATGTATTGATGATTGAAAAAAAATCAAAATCGTGTTTGGGTTATGAAGAAATAAGGGTTCAAGACAGAGAAGAAGTGTTTGGGTATTGCATTGGTTTTTTTATTTATGAAAAGTGAGAGAAGGCTGGTTGAATAATGAGAATTGAGAAAGGAGATACATACTGATTGTTGGTGTTGCCTCGTGTAAATCTTGCACTCATGTTTAATCCTAAAGACATCATTTGTCCTCATTTCATTGGCTGGAGAATTGGTTGAAAACTCATTATATATGTTATGATTACTTTTACTCTTTGGTTAAAGAAAAATGTAGCAAGACGTGAAAATAGGGCAGCTCCCCTTATCTCTATACAGATTCCATGCTGAAGCGCACCATACACCTTCAAGATCAAGCCGGCCAGGCGTACCTGGGCATCAAATCAAAGGCTCAGATCTAAGGAATATGATGAACCCTGATCAACGCTTCTGCACATGAATGAAAAAGTCTCCAAGGCCAGGAATTTAAATGGGCCAAATTGCTAAAGGCTATACCTCCATGTTGGGGACTACAACCCCCCTAGGTTTGCTATATTTTTATTTATTAATTCTATTTTCTTTTAATTGTATTTGTTTATTTAATTAATTATTTTCATAAAAAGCATAAAACACAAAAAAAATCAGAAAAGATAAAAAATATAAAAAATATTTTATTTTGATATTTTCATAAATAAATTTGCATGTAATTAAATTTAGTTTTAAATTAAGTTTTAATTTTAAATTCTTTTATAAAAAACCTGAAAAATATAGAACTAGGGTTTATTTAATTTTCATCTTTTTTTTCTTTTCTTTCATAAATAATTAAATAGTTAAGTATTTATTTTTTATAATTAAATTTTGTATATAAAAATTAGGGTTAATTTTAGGTTAAAAACTTCAATATTTTTCTTAATAAATTAAAAATAATTAGAATTAGGGTTAGCATCTTATTTTAATTTTAATTAACTCTCTCTCTTCATTTAAATCCTAAAATACTAAAAAATACCAAAAAACAAGTTCTTTCTTCTTTTTTTAATTAATTAATTCCTCATTAGTTTAATTGTGCAAAAGGGGTCCAACGCCCTCGTTTCGATTTAAATTTCAATTCGCATATTTATTTCTTCCTTCGTATAATATTTGTGTATCTCTCCCGAGGCCATGTAATCTTTTAATTACTCGCACTTTTAATTCCTTATTTTCTTTTACTTTATTTATTTTCTGTCAAATCGGGTTCGAGAAACTTTTGGCGATGTGGACCCGCGCCGTTTGTAATAGCTTAGAATTTACTTTTCCCGCAATATTTTTAACTGTTAAATCAAAGCATGAAAGAATGTATGGACAAAATAAAAACAAGCGTAGAACACCAATAACATGACAAGATAACTGCAAATGAAAACGACACACGAATCGCACACACCACCCCTAGGGTACGCCTCACTGTTGCCTTACCTCGAAAGGTGATCGTCGAGTAGAGGATGTCTTAGTAAGTCCTCATGATCCGGGAACCTGGCATGAGGGTAGCTTCTAAGGTGTCTTCCCATTGCTCCGGTGATCACCACGTCCCGAACCTCGAATTGACCCGAACACCTCCAATGGTGGTGCTACCTACCTCTCAATGGTGGGATGGCACTACTTTAAAGGACATTTACACAGACGAATTCCTTAGGGTAGGTAGACGACTCGTGGGTACTTGCTCTAATTCAAAACAAAACAAATCAAAAATACTTTTCACACCAACACATTTTCAAAGAGCTTTCGAAAGCATTTTTCAAACACTCTTGAGGACCGATACAAGAGTCGAACTGGAATTTTCAAAGAAACTTTTTAAAACCCACAGTTGAAAAGCAAACAAATCTTTTGAAAACACAATGAGCAAGTATCTAAGAGCCCATGGATAACCATGGATAGAAAGGGTGTTAACACCTTCCCTTTCTATAACCTACCTCCCGAACCGAGAGCAATCTCTTTAAGGAATTTTTCTGTGCTTTTGTCCTTTCCATTTGGAGAAAATAAAAGACGGTGGCGACTCTTGCTTCCGCGATATTTCACGAACCAGTGTTAAACAGTCAGTTCCAGATCCACCGATCACAGAACTGGCGACTCTGCTGGGGATACTTATAAAGTGAGGTGTACCTTAGGGCTAGGTCATAACTGTGTTTTCAATTGTATTGATTTGTGTGCTTTAAATTATGGGTTGCTTGGGAGTTCTATAGATCCTAACCCGGATCTGGGGGATACCTTCTTAGAAAGTAGCAACAAGGCTGTGAGGGAACTGTGTGGGGTATACTGACATGGTTGAAACAGTCTGCTACGTTGATGTGGCACTTTGGTGTGTACCGGTAACCCTTGAGTTCAGTCAAGGAGAGTACGGGGCCTCCGCGTGGTGTCGTGAAGCATCAACAGACCTTAGGAACCTTAATTGAACTATCTTGGCCTCTTTAGGGTAGTGAGATAACTGACTTTGGTGCAGTCCGAGGTTGGTTGATACTCGATACTACGCTTAATTGAGGGTTGCTTTCCTGGAATATTTCGGTCGCCAGTTCAGTGGCTAAATCGAAACGATGAACAATGAAAGCAATCCCGTGATATTGGGACCCTTAGAACCCGGTTACTTCTAATAGGACAGGTTGAACCCACCAACTTCAAGAGGGTACTACCCAGACCCCAGGCTGGCCTAAACTCTAAGGGCTCCTCTTGTGTGACTTGTGTGCCTTCGTACTTGGCTTTTTGCATGCTTGTTGTCTGACACTTGAGCTTCTTGCAGGTTTTGTTTATAGTCCTTAATTGGGACTCATAACAGGGTTTACTGAATTTCCTGCATGTTTTGTTCATAGTCCTTAACTAGGACTTATAACAAGGCTCACTAAGTTTCTTGCAGGTTTTTGTTTAAGTCCTTAGCTAGGACTCATAACAAAGTTTACCAAGTTTCTTGCAGGGTTTGTTTTAGTCCTTAATAGGGACTCATGATAGGTTTTACCGAGTTTCTTGCAGGTTTTGGTTCGCAGTCCTTAATTGGGACTCATAACAGGGTTACTTACATTACCCCATGCATAACATGTCATCATACCATTGCATACATCCTAACCCATTTCAAGGATCTCAAGGGCTTATGATGCAGGTCAGGGTGAATCAACTATCCCAGCAAGGGGCAAAGAGGATTTATTTTCCTCTAGCCAAGGTTGTCAGGGGCTATGACCCACTTGATATGGTGAGCTCTGACTCCTGAAGAAGGTTCCCCTAACCAAGGTTGTTTGGAAATCAGAACCATACATGATGACTAAAGTCAGAGGCTATGACCCACTGGATATGGTGAGCCTTTGACCCTTGAAGAAGAGTTCTCAACAACATGGGTGTCCTTCAATCAAGCTATAAATTCCAATGCTAACAAATTTTCTTGTTTACCCCGCGAGGTCCTTGAAAACATTGCATGCATATCATACATATCATTGCATAACAGGTACCCTTGTTGCAGGTCACTTACCTTTCTCGCTGTTTATTTCAGCTATGGCTTGCCCACAGGATAACCAGGACTTTCTTGCTCAAGAGACTCGGTTCGGGGAAATCCTCCTGAATCTATCCAAGGGGCAGGAAGAGCTAAGGATACTTCTCATGGAGACCTTTGTCAGGAACAGTGCTGAGGATGAAAAGCTGGAACACCTACAAGCTGAGGTGGATGCATTGAGGGCCCAGATGCTGGGGCAGGTGACTGCTATTCAAGGGTTAGCTCAAAGACAAGACGAGCTCTGGTTTCTCGTCAACCAACTGCTTCAGAATAACCAACTGGGGCAAACGTCTAAGGGTAAAAAGCCAGTCATCGTTCGACCATCTTTGAGACAAAGAGGCAAGGAGAAAGCTCCTCATATGGCTTCAATATCACCAATTCAGTATCAACCTCACCAGCTTCAGCCAGACGAGCCCAAAAGGCAATTCACCAAGCTCAACGTGTCGCTGCCTCAAGCCTTACAACAACTGCTGAGGTTGAACTTGGTAACTCTAAAGGATCCTCCTAAGAATCCCAACAGGACACCTTCAAGGTATAACCCCAATGCTCACTGCGCTTATCATTCTGACAGCCCGGGGCATGCTATAGAGGATTGTTGGACTCTGAAAAATAAGATCCAGGACCTGATTGAGGAAGGAGCTGTGGAATTCACCCAAGATGGCCAGGCTGAGTGCTTCTACCATCCCTACAAGATGCACCAGTTGAAATAACAAGCCCTGAGACCGAAAAGACTTTTGTTCATTCGAATGTTCAAGTTGCAATTTTCTTTTGTTCAAGCATTTACTCATGTTAAAACGTTGTTATTTCATTAATGCATCGCATATGTCTGTTTCGAAGCAATATATTCGTATTCACTATACGCAAGTTATTTTCATATTTTTTCTAATGTCAACTCTCAATCAATAATTCTAAGCCTCTTGAGGGAGGATGACGAAAACGATACCTCTATCTTTACAGTATGCTTTTGAACAGACCCCGCTGACGAAGTACAGGCATTGTTTCAAATCCCTAAACACTGGAGTTATAAGGATGATAATCCCTCGTTAACCGTTCTGAGCCAAAGAAGTAGGAGTTTTTCTTTTCGAAAATTAAAACCCTTAATCATAACCTGGGGCAGGGTAGTCTCTCAGTTGATCCAAGTGCATAACGAATGGCACCAAAAAGGTCCTTACAAAACAAAGAAAGACAGCGATGGTTCCGAATAATCAATAAAGAAAGGCAGTCATTATCTCAAAAAATAAAAAACCCATTAAGTCAAAACCCATGAAGGAGACTTACAAAACTGGGATATCCCGCTGACTGTAATTCCAAAAAAGGGAAACAGTTCAGGAAAAAAAAGAAGAAAGGGATAACAAAAATCAAAAAAGAAAGAGGACCTACAAACCCTCAAACAAAAAAAAGAAATGACTGCCTGTTCAAAATAAACTGTCAATATCCGAACCATCACCGGAATAGCAAAACAAAGACCCAAACAAGGGCAAACGCACGATCAGCTGAGTTTAGGTTTGGAGAACATCACGAAGAACGAGTGGGTACAAATAATTTGAGCCTTTATCTTTTGTTTCTTAAACCGTGAACCAGGCCACGTTATAACCCTTAAAAGTCCTAGCTGAAGCATGGGTTAGTTCGAAAGCATACTGTACGAAAGGTATCCTGACTCCTTAAAGCTTACGGTAAAATACGGAGTTGACATCACGTTTTACAAACATTCGCTTGTTTTATGAAAAGAATGCATTTTCAAAACTTTCCAGACAGACATAAGCTTTGCACTTTTGATATAACATTGTTTGCATATGACTTTTTGTTTGAGCAACAGGGAAATTCGCACGATAAATACCTAGTGAACAAAAGCACTTCCAATCAAGGGGCAGATCTGATCATGGTCCATCATCTGGGGCAATCCAATCAAGATTCGGAGAATCTCTCAAAGGTCAAAAAGCTTGGGGCAAATCTCCGCCTGAGTCACTTGGGGCATTTCAAACAACGAATCTTGCCTGATCAAACACCTTCTGGTAGCATGACAAAACACTTCTAACAGGGGCAACTCCCTACTTTCTGAGAACGGACATAGTCGAAAAAATACTACGCATAATCAAAGACCCGCTAGGTTGACGTACCTAGGCAAAAATAAGGGCTTCCCGGCGAACCAAAAGGGTTCGGGCAAAATGAGGGATGAAATGAAAAAAATCTGTACACCCGGCAAGTCGAAAACCTGAAAAGGCGGCTTGGGCAAAAATGGGTATCCCGGTGGACTGAAAACCCGAAAGGGCGGTCTAGGCAAAAGTTAGGGATCAAAGCGTATGACTATGTCTCGTCATCTTATCACTTGCCTACCAGAAGAAGGTTTGACCCTCAAACAACTATCAGTACCTCACAGGTCTTCATCTCCCGTAGAAACAGGGGCAATAAGGAGTTGTCTAATTGTTCCATCCTCCAAGGTACCGAGGCAGGTTCAGCTAAATAACATAACCAGTACGCCTTAATTCCCCAGAGAGTCCAATCTAGTTCCCCAGGAAAATCGGAATTCATCTCCCCCAAGCAGTAAGCTTATCCCCAGTAGATTCTGGAAGCTTATCCCTCGCAGAGCACGAACGCGTCGTCCGGCTTTATTCAAAGAGTTATTTCCTTAACAGGATATAACTGGGTTATCCTCAGCCAAAAGCCACGGAAAGGTCGTCGTCAACGTAGTTCTTTCCTATCCCCAGCGAAGTCTATTCACACTCCCAATACAGCAAAGATATCCCCAGCAAATTATTATCAACACTCAGCAAAGCATCTCTATCCCCACAGAGTATCACTCCCCAGCATGGTCGCTAGAGTATTGTTCTCCCCACAAAACCTTCCATTTGCCAAGTTTATTCCTCAACGGAGTCATCTTCTCCTACCGGTATTCTTGCAGTTATTACCCCCAGCGGAAGCGAAAGCTTATCCTTCAATATCAGCCCAGGATGTGACTTCCCGGCACCCGTCAAGGATTTACTTTCCTAGACGAAAAACACATACATAAACATCACATACATCATTATAGCATGCATAACGCATCATATCATACAAATCTCATTTATGTTAAGAACATCATTGCTTGATCCATATCATCCATTGCATATGACTGACCTTTACCTTTCAGGAAAGATTCAGGTAAACTCTCAATCATATTTCAAGACCTAGACCGGTTCAGTTAATCAATTCCAAAGATTTATTATCCAGTCCAAGGCCTTCTCTAGTCTAGCCAAATCGACTCCCAACAGATTTTTCTGATGAAGACTCAGTAGAAGTTATCAGATTATATTTTCCTATTGGTTCTCTCTCCGACGGTGCATGAGATTTCCATTTTAGGTTTTTCTTTAAGATTATATTTTCCTATTGGTTCTCTCTCCGACGGTGCATGAGATTTCCATTTTAGGTTTTTTCTTTAATATTATATTTCCTATTGGTTCTCTCTCCGACGGTGCATGAGATTTCCATTTTAGGTTTTTCTTTAAGATTATAATTCCCTACTGGTTCTCTCTCCGACGGTGCATGAGATTTCCATTTTAGGTTTTTCTTTGAGATTATAATGTCCTATTGGTTCTCTCTCCGACGGTGCATGAGATTTCCATTTTAGGTTTTCCTTTGAGATTATAATGTCCTATTAGTTCTCTCTCCGACGGTGCATGAGATTTCCATTTTAGGTTTTTTCTTTAAGATTATATTTCCTATTTGTTCTCTCTCCGACGGTGCATGAGATTTCCATTTTAGGTTTTTCTTTAAGATTATAATTCCCTACTTGTTCTCTCTCCGATGGTGCATGAGATTTCCATTTTAGGTTTTTCTTTAAGATTATATTTTCCTATTGGTTCTCTCTCCGACGGTGCATGAGATTTCCATTTTAGGTTTTTTCTTTAAGATTATATTTCCTATTGGTTCTCTCTCCGACGGTGCATGAGATTTCCATTTTAGGTTTTCCTTTGAGATTATAATGTCCTATTGGTTCTCTCTCCGACGGTGCATGAGATTTCCATTTTAGGTTTTTTCTTTAAGATTATATTTCCTATTGGTTCTCTCTCCGACGGTGCACGAGATTTCCATTTTAGGTTTTCCTTTGAGATTATAATGTCCTATTGGTTCTCTCTCCGACGGTGCATGAGATTTCCATTTTAGGTTTTTCTTTGAGATTATAATGTCCTATTGGTTCTCTCTCCGACGGTGCATGAGATTTCCATTTTAGGTTTTTCTTTGAGATTATAATGTCCTATTGGTTCTCTCTCCGACGGTGCATGAGATTTCTATTTTAGGTTTTTCTTTGAGATTATATTTTCCTATTGGTTCCCTCTCCGATGGTGCGTGAGGTGATAATTCCTTTTTAGGTTAATTTCCTATGGTTCCCTCTCCAATGGTGCGTGAGGTGATAATTCCTTTTTAGGTTAATTTCCTATGGTTCCCTCTCCAATGGTGCGTGAGGTGATAATTCCTTTTAGGTTATAATTTCCTATGGTTCCCTCTCCGACGGTGAGTGAGGTGATAATTCCTTTTCAGATTATAATTTCCTATGGTTCCCTCTCCGACGGTGAGTGAGGTGATAATTCCTTTCAGATTATAATTTCCTATGGTTCCCTCTCCGACGGTGAGTGAGGTGATAATTCCTTTTCAGATTATAATTTCCTATGGTTCCCTCTCCGACGGTGAGTGAGGTGATAATTCCTTTTCAGATTATAATTTCCCATGGTTCCCTCTCCGAAGGTGAGTGAGGTGATAATTCCTTTTCAGATTATAATTTCCTATGGTTCCCTCTCTGATGGTGAGTGAGGTGATAATTCCTTTTCAGATTATAATTTCCCATGGTTCCCTCTCCGACGGTGAGTGAGGTGATAATTCCTTTTCAGATTATAATTTCCTATGGTTCCCTCTCCGACGGTGAGTGAGGTGATAATTCCTTTCAGATTATAATTCCCTATGGTTCCCTCTCCGACGGTGAGTGAGGTGATAATTCCTTTCAGATTATAATTCCCTATGGTTCCCTCTCCGACGGTGAGTGAGGTGATAATTCCTTTTCAGATTATAATTTCCTATGGTTCCCTCTCCGACGGTGAGTGAGGTGATAATTCCTTTTCAGATTATAATTTCTTATGGTTCCCTCTCCGACGGTGAGTGAGGTGATAATTCCCTTTCAGATTATAATTTCCTATGGTTCCCTCTCCGACGGTGAGTGAGGTGATAATTCCTTTCAGATTATAATTTCCTATTGGTTCTCTCTCCGACGGTGCATGAGATTTCCATTTTAGGGTTTTCTTTGAGATCATAATTTCCTATTGGTTCTCTCTCCAACGGTGCATGAGATTTCCATTTTAGGGTATTTCTTTGAGATTATAATTTCCTATTGGTTCTCTCTCCGACGGTGCATGAGATTTCCATTTTAGGGTTTTCTTTCAGATTATAATTGCCAATTGGTTCTCTTCCCGATACTGTGAAGATGGTAATTCCCACCAAGATTTTCTCAACGAGCGTTGTTGAAGTTAAAGTCACCCAAGGTTCTCTTACCATTCATGCTAAGGTAGTAACCATCCCTGGTTCATTCATCGCCGTTTGAAGCTCCAGACTCAGCTCCTGTAACCAGTCAGGACACATCTATACCAAGCATCTGAAAACCGACTCCTGCAACATGTCAGGTACTCATTTTTCTGTTTTGCAGGTACGCAAGTTCTCGCTAAGGAATCTCTTATGCGATCAAAGTCCAGATGTCATCTATAAGCCCATCATCCCCCATCAATCTCCAAATGGCATCTATAAGCCCATTTCCATCACACTGCTACTATGTGAGCGCAAATTTCTGGGCACTCTAGTGTTCAATCATCTTCTACCCTCGGATTACGAAAGGCACGTCAGCCAATCTTCATCCTCAGGTCTAAGAAGATTGAACAGGGGCAACTGTTGTACCCCAAAATTTTCCCTCCCATATTCTTCAAAGATTTGCCAAGTCAAGCTTCAAAAGTTCCCCAAGGGTTGCACAGCTCAAAAGTCTCCTATACAGTCAAGATTAGGGTTTTTGTTTTGGTCAAGAAAATGAAGTTTCCAAAGGTCCAATCAAGTCTCATATGCCTACAAACATGGTCAATCATCCTCATATCAAGTTTCAAGACATTCAGCACAAAATTGCACAGTCAAAAACCCTAATTGCACTACAGTCAACTGCAGGGGCAAAATGGTCATTTGACAGTCAAAAGTTCAAATTTTTGGTCAACATATTATTTTGAAGCCACAAACATCATTTGATCAATGCTTGATCATGATTCTCAAAGTTTGGCTCAGAAATCATCAAGATGCAAAAGTTTCCTTATTTGGACAGTTGAAAAAGTCAACTGTAAATTGACCAGGGCATAACTTTCACATGGATTATCAGAAAAATTCCATCCAAAGCTCATTTTGAAGATAAAGACATTTCCTACAACTCATCTTCATACTTCAAGTCCAAGAAATGCTCTCACAAAAAGTTATCAATTTCAACATTATAGGTCATTTTCAAAAGTCAACAAAAAGGGACTTTAAGTCAAAGGCCATAACTTGAGATTGGTAAATAAAAATGACATGGTACTAAAAGCATTGGTTAGAGGACTCAAAGACCTTTCCAAAATGTCCAAGAACATGAGAAAAGCTTAAAAATTGAGCAAGTTATGCCTTGTGGAAGTTGGGAAATTTTTGGATATTTTGAAAAGTCAACATTGGTTCAAATGACCTAAAATTGCTAATGGGCCCATTTTTCTTCCATAATTCATCATCCATGGCATGTGCACGACCACTTGGCCCAAAGGGAAGTATTTCTTCATTTTTTATTTATTTATTTGAATTTTTATTTATATTAATTCATTTAAATCAAATTAAATACATGGAAAATATTTAACCTAAGTATCAAATCTTTTTGCACATGTAATCTACTCAATAATTCGTGCATAATTCAATATGGAAAGATTTGGATTGATTGGATCATGATTGGTACAAAATTGCATGGAAAAGATTGGAAAAGATCTTGAAAATCAAATTTCCAAAAACCATGAATGCAATTGATTTATTTGGTTTTTCTTGACCTAATTGATTCATTACATAAGCCTGAATGAAAACCCTATTCTCATGGAGACCAAACATTTTCAATCCTTATTGACACTACACACAACAACCATTCACACGGTACATATCTTCAACAACACCAACTTTCACCAATTTCTATCCACTCTCAAAACCATATTGTACATATTCACGATACACTCAATTCACTAACCTTCAAAAATTTCACTACAAATTCTCACTATTCGTCGTCACCTGCCCAAACTTAAACCCTTACCGTCACAATTCTATACACATAATCTTGCAAACTTTCATCGAACCTGTAAAACAACACAAACCTTTTAAACTCATCCCTTCAAACCAGCATGTTCCAACTACAACGATAATTCTGCCAACATCAGAAGCATCAGAGTGTTCGTATCAGAAAGAGAATGACATTCACCACTCACCAAAAGTGGATAGCCTATGCAGATTTCATCACCAATCAATGTTACGACCAGGGAGAGAAGGGTTTCGAGCCAACGACGAATCACCTCCGCTTCGTGAAACCGCGACATCCGACAACAACTAACACAACACACCTTGCAGCCATACTCCGAGCAGCACCGCAAAACACCATCGACGAACCACCCTACGCCTCCGCAAACGTTTTTCAACCAACACCATCCACGCTATGGACACGGCTATCCCATGCACACCGACGATCTGCTCCCGCCCGCGCCGTCATCACCATCAAGACGCACGACACATCCTTCGACGTTCACCATGCAACCCCGATCTCTTCGCTCGTTGCCCGACCGCCCTCATCAACCATCCATCGACAGCGCCAACCATCACCATCATCGCCGAACTCAGACCATGTCCGCGCCGCCTCCGATTTTCCGACAAAGCTGTTCTGTCACCCACCATCTCCTTCGATTGGTAAGTGCTTTCTAGAAGATGTATTGATGATTGAAAAAAAATCAAAATCGTGTTTGGGTTATGAAGAAATAAGGGTTCAAGACAGAGAAGAAGTGTTTGGGTATTGCATTGGTTTTTTTATTTATGAAAAGTGAGAGAAGGCTGGTGAGTAATGAGAATTGAGAAAGGAGATACATACTGATTGTTGGTGTTGCCTCGTGTAAATCTTGCACTCATGTTTAATCCTAAAGACATCATTTGTCCTCATTTCATTGGCTGGAGAATTGGTTGAAAACTCATTATATATGTTATGATTACTTTTACTCTTTGGTTAAAGAAAAATGTAGCAAGACGTGAAAATAGGGCAGCTCCCCTTATCTCTATACAGATTCCATGCTGAAGCGCACCATACACCTTCAAGATCAAGCCGGCCACGCGTACCTGGGCATCAAATCAAAGGCTCAGATCTAAGGAATATGATGAACCCTGATCAACGCTTCTGCACATGAATGAAAAAGTCTCCAAGGCCAGGAATTTAAATGGGCCAAATTGCTAAAGGCTATACCTCCATGTTGGGGACTACAACCCCCCTAGGTTTGCTATATTTTTATTTATTAATTCTATTTTCTTTTAATTGTATTTGTTTATTTAATTAATTATTTTCATAAAAAGCATAAAACACAAAAAAAATCAGAAAAGATAAAAAATATAATAAATATTTTATTTTGATATTTTCATAAATAAATTTGCATGTAATTAAATTTAGTTTTAAATTAAGTTTTAATTTTAAATTCTTTTATAAAAAACCTAAAAAATATAGAACTAGGGTTTATTTAATTTTCATCTTTTTTTTCTTTTCTTTCATAAATAATTAAATAGTTAAGTATTTATTTTTTATAATTAAATTTTGTATATAAAAATTAGGGTTAATTTTAGGTTAAAAACTTCAATATTTTTCTTAATAAATTAAAAATAATTAGAATTAGGGTTAGCATCTTATTTTAATTTTAATTAACTCTCTCTCTTCATTTAAATCCTAAAATACTAAAAAATACCAAAAAACAAGTTCTTTCTTCTTTTTTTAATTAATTAATTCCTCATTAGTTTAATTGTGCAAAAGGGGTCCAACGCCCTCGTTTCGATTTAAATTTCAATTCGCATATTTATTTCTTCCTTCGTATAATATTTGTGTATCTCTCCCGAGGCCATGTAATCTTTTAATTACTCGCACTTTTAATTCCTTATTTTCTTTTACTTTATTTATTTTCTGTCAAATCGGGTTCGAGAAACTTTTGGCGATGTGGACCCGCGCCGTTTGTAATAGCTTAGAATTTACTTTTCCCGCAATATTTTTAACTGTTAAATCAAAGCATGAAAGAATGTATGGACAAAATAAAAACAAGTGTAGAACACCAATAACATGACAAGATAACTGCAAATGAAAACGACACACGAATCGCACACACCACCCCTAGGGTACGCCTCACTGTTGCCTTACCTCGAAAGGTGATCGTCGAGTAGAGGATGTCTTAGTAAGTCCTCATGATCCGGGAACCTGGCATGAGGGTAGCTTCTAAGGTGTCTTCCCATTGCTCCGGTGATCACCACGTCCCGAACCTCGAATTGACCCGAACACCTCCAATGGTGGTGCTACCTACCTCTCAATGGTGGGATGGCACTACTTTAAAGGACATTTACACAGACGAATTCCTTAGGGTAGGTAGACGACTCGTGGGTACTTGCTCTAATTCAAAACAAAACAAATCAAAAATACTTTTCACACCAACACATTTTCAAAGAGCTTTCGAAAGCATTTTTCAAACACTCTTAAGGACCGATACAAGAGTCGAACTGGAATTTTCAAAGAAACTTTTTAAAACCCACAGTTGAAAAGCAAAAAAATCTTTTGAAAACACAATGAGCAAGTATCTAAGAGCCCATGGATAACCATGGATAGAAAGGGTGTTAACACCTTCCCTTTTTATAACCTACCTCCCGAACCGAGAGCAATCTCTTTAAGGAATTTTTCTGTGCTTTTGTCCTTTCCATTTAGAGAAAATAAAAGACGGTGGCGACTCTTGCTTCCGCGACATTTCGCGAACCAGTGTTAAACAGTCAGTTCCAGATCCACCGATCACAGTAATAAATGGCATGCTCTTTTCGGCCAGACTCGTCATGTTGGCCCAGTACGCACCCCATTGAATTCTCCAGGACAATCAAATACATGATTAAAGGTCTTCCTTCAACGGGAGGCATCAAGATAGGATGTTCTAGCAAATATTCCTTGATTTTATCGAAAGCAACTTGACAGTCATCATTCTATTTAACCACCTGATATTTCTTCAACAACTTGAAGATTGGTTCACAGATCGATGTTAGGTGAGAGATGAACCTTGCAATGTAGTTTAGGCGTCCCAAGAAACCTTTGACCTCCTTCTCAGTGCGAGGATCCGACATTTCTTGTATGGCTTTGACTTTGGTAGGATCGACCTCAATGCCTTTGTTGTTGATGATGAATCCCAAGAGTTTACCGGACCTGACTCCGAAAGTGCACTTGCTAGGGTTCAGTCTAAGCTTATATTCTTTTAACATGACAAACAGCTTTTGTAGATGGTCGAGGTGTTCTTCTTCTGTTTGTGAACGGGCTATCAAGTCGTCTACGTAGACTTTAATCTCATGATGTATCATGTCATGAAACAAAGCTACCATGGCTTACTGATAGGTTGCCCCGACATTCTTCAGTCTGAATGGCATCACTTTATAGCAGAAGGTACCCCACTGCGTAACAAAAGTAGCCTTCTCCATGTCTTCGGGGGCCATTTTGATCTGGTTGTACCCCGAAAATCCATCCATGAAAGAGAATACCTTATATTGAGTTGTATTGTCAACCAAGATGTCGATGTGCGGTAGTGGAAAGTCATCTTTAGGGATAGCCCTGTTTAAGTCTCTGTAATCCATGCACATTCTGACTTTTCCGTCCTTCTTAGGCATGGGTACAATGTTAGTAACCCATTATGGATGGAAAGTAACAGCAAGAAAGCCAACATTGAACTGCTTCATCACTTCAGCTTTGATATTTTCGGACATGTCGGGCCTCATTCGGCGGACTTTCTGTTTTATTGGTGGACATTCTTCTCTTGTAGGGAGACGGTGAACCATAATATTTGTATCCAATCCCGACATGTCTTCATAGGACCAGGAAAAGATCTCAACATTTTCATTCAACAGCTGAACTAAACGCTTTTTGACACTTGGCTCTAGGTTGGCACCCACTTTAACCTCCTTTCTGTCTTCGGTAGTACCCAAGTTGGTAGTCTCTAACAACTCTTCATGGGGCAGAATATCCCTTTCTTCCTGTTGTAGGAGTCTAGCCAACTCTCCAGGCACTTCACAGTCTTCATCACCTTCGTATTCGACATGATTGACCAGATCTTTAGAGTCATTAAAGGCCATAGCATAATTGTTACCCATGGAATCCGGAGTGGATGGGTACCTGCATTTTGTGAGTGTGGGTGTGTGTAAGGGATAGCCACCTTTAAACAAAATAAAATGTAAAAAGAAATAAAATGAACACAAAAGTTTATATATGAAAACGTCCATGATTCATTAAAAATGGCATATGAAAATGAAGAATCAAAACCCTTACAAATGGACCTATAAGCCCCAGGTAAGGCACAAGGCAAAAAGAGTGTACGATTTATTTAATAATTATTACAGACCAACATAAAATGTTCAAAAGATAAATTACTGATTGATGAAAGTAATGGGAATGAAGTCTTTCGCCTCCCAGTTGTTCAGTCCTCCTTCAATAGTTGGAAAGATCCAGTCTTCAAAATTGCTTTCTTCTCCACCATCCTCTAAAGCATGAACTCCATGATGAGTGATATTTAATGGTGGTCCTCCAGCCCGGGAGTGACGCACAGCCTTCTGACTAGCAGTAGTGAAACCCAAGCCGAACTTATTTGTCTTGTAAGGAAAATCTGGCAGTTGACCCCATACTGTGTTTCCTCCTTCCTTGATCACAACCTCCGCATATTTAAGGGATGACATCTGGGAAACAGGTTTGGTAATGATGGGCGCAGAAGTCAATGTCTTAGCTACCGCAACTTCAGGAGAAACCTCTTCAAAGTGCTGAAAGGGGGTCTCGATGAATTCACCGTCTAATTTAACATAGCGAAATGAATTCAGATGGCTTATCATATACTCCTCCTTGCCACGAACTGTCACAATTTTCCCCTGGACTGGGTACTTAAGCTTCTGATGCATAGTGGACGTAACAGCCCCAGCATGATGAATCCATGGTCTTTCTAGCAAGCAAGAGTAGGAGGGACGAATATCCATGACATAAAATATGGAGTGGAAAGTTTCGGTACCCTCTTTAATTGGGATGTCCACCTCCCCGTGGACCATCCGCTTAGAACCATCAAAGGCTCTTACAATGATATTGTTGGGCTTTAAGGTCAAACCTTCATAGTCCAATCTGTCCAATGCTTTCTTAGGCAAGACATTTAAAGACGACCCGGTATCAACTAGAACGTGAGCAAGAGTAGTCCTTCTGCATTCCACCGAGACATGCAGCGCATCATTATGCTTTCTTACCTTAGATGTTAGATTGGCATAAGAGAATCCAAGACCATTGTCGGCGGTTAGACTTGCTACACACTTCTGGAACTGGTCCGTGGAGGTTTCTTGAGGCACATGGGCCATCTTAAGGAATTTGATAAAGGCTTTGGCATGAGCTTCGGAGCAGAGTAATAGGGCCAGCATAGAGATTTTTGAAGGGGTTTGCCCCAGCTGCTCTACGACATCATAGTCTCTTTTCTTAATTATTTTTAAAATCTCCTTCATTTCCTTTTGAGTGGTCTCGGGGATGACCAAAGCCTGAGCCCTCGTCTTGACGGGCGCTTCTTGGATCCCCTTACCTTTATCAGCAGTAACAACAGAGGGTACAACTTCAGGAGTAACAATTTATTCAATCACTGGACTTCACACAGATATCTTGACTGGCACAAGAGCACTTGAGGGTCTGAAGATTGCCCTTGGAGGAGGAATCTCCGGAGAGAAGATTCTTCCGCTACGTGTGATCTTACTTGTCCCCCGCAATATTTCCTATGTCAGGAGTTTCTTAATCAGAATTCTCTTCCACTTATTCAATCTGCTTAACACCATGATAGAAGATCTCTCTTCCATAATTCCACGGTATTGTCTTGTTGGACTTGTATGGGATAGTCCCCAGCATTGTTATCTTCAGAGGTATAAACTTTGGATCGAGTGTAATCTTAACAGGTCTTTTGGAGACCTTGGAAAGATTGTTGGAAATGGTGATTATAGAAACATCATTGATTGGAGTAACATGAGTAACAGGAGTAACATGAGTTTTCTTGAAGAGGAATTCATGATTATCCATCAGGCGTTGGATGCCTGATTTCAATAGCGGACAGTCGGATTGCAAGGTCGAACAAAGGTAACAATCTTTTTCACAGCCCAGGAAAATCCCGGTTTTCCACAGATTCATCTTGATCATTGGCAATGGAGTCATTAAGTCTTCAACAGCAGTAACATAAAGATCTTTTATAATAGCATTGACATTATGACCATGTTTTGGCATTGGAGCGGATATCACATTAGGTTTTTCAGGTGCGTCAAACTCCACCTCCTTGGCATCTATTAAATCTTGGATCTTGTTTTTGAGGGCCCAACAGTTGTTGGTGTCGTGCCCTATGTTGTCCGAATGGTAAGCGCATTTAGCGTTGGCATGGTAAAAAGGAGAAGTTGTATTCGAATTTTGTGGTGGCTCTCTCAAGGTTGTAAGGTTTAACTTCAAGAGATGAGGGAGAACCTGGGAAGGCGTCATGTTTATTTTGGTGAATTGTCTAGTAGGCCTTCCCCCTCTTGGTTGGTTGGTTCTGGGTTGAATGCTTCGAGATTGATCGGCTGCGGAATTCTGAATCATCACAGCCCCTACGGCTGTTCGGCGCTCGAATCTTCCTTGATTTCTCTGGGAGTAAACAACTAAGACCCGTTTCTAGGCTGGAAATGTTTTCTTGATAGCAACGGAAGCGGATGCATCCTTCTGAATTTTACCGCTCTTAATGCCAGCTTTGATTCTTTCACCAGTCAGAATTAGTTCGGTGAACCCGTAAGATGAGCTCCCGATCAAGTGATTAAAGAATGGACCTGACAGGGTCCCTAAAAACATATCCACCAGCTCTCTCTCAGACAATGGTGGCTTCACCCTTCTAGCCATGTCCCGCCACTTTTGGGCATACTCCTTAAAGCCCTCATTAGAGACCATACCCATACTCTGTAATTGAGTACGAGTAGGTGCTAAGTCTGCATTATATTGATATTGTCGGTAGAAGGCAACAGCCAAATCCTCCCAGTTATGTACATCAGATCTCTCAAGCTGATAGAACCAATCCAATTGCGTACCCGACAAACTATCTTGAAAAAAATGGACCCACAGATCCTTATCAGAAGAGTGAGGTTGGATCTTTCTGACGTAAGACCGCGGATGCATCTTCGGACAAGACAAACCATTGTATTTAGAAAATGTAGGCACCTTGAATTTAGGGGGAATCACAATCCCAGCAACATCCCCTAGTTCCTCGAAATCCATCCCAGGCACTCTTTGTACCTCCATGGCTGCCAGACGCTCTTCCAGATTCTTATACTTGTCGTCTGCAGGAGGATACTGCTGCTCAGAGTAATATTCATCCTCTTCTTCTTCTTCTTTAGCCTCAGACTCGGAGGGCACTGCAGCTCCCTTTCCTTTGCCAACCCCTTCGTCAGATGTTGAGGGGAAATCCAAGACCCTTCTAGCTTGGTTCTCAAATCTTCTTCCCATAGTGGCCACACCAACTCTTTTTTTCTTTTTCTCCTTTCCTTTTTCCCTTTCCTTCTCTAACAAAGCTTTAAGGTCCTCTTGACCCTTTGCCAAGATCATGAGAAGTTGTTGGAACTGCGAATTCTGTGCTTGTAGATCTTTGACTGTCTGCTCTATATCCATCTTGCTGAAATAAACAGTAGAGAGATAAGGAAACCTGGTGTGAAGACCTGTTTATGCATATGATGAATGATATGTATTCATGTAATGCATTCAAGGATTCATAAATTCAAAGTTGTTGCAAACAAAAAAGAACACACGTCATATTAATAAGAAGAATTTGTTAGTACATAAGTGCCCCATGGGAAAAATAAATACATAATTCTAATGTAAAAAGATGTTGCGCATCCTCTTTGGCGCGACATAGGTGTTGAGAGTCTGCTCTTCATGGAGTCGACGAGTAAGTTCCAAAACCTTCTTCTCACTGGCGTAGAAGTTGGCTTCAAAAGTGTTTCGTTCTTCCTTGAGCTGTATCCAACTCTTTTGCAAATCTTCCAATGATGTTGGCATGTCAGGATGTAGGAGGGTGTATGGAACCTCTCCTTCCATAACAGTCTCTTTGATCACAGGGAGAATGTAAGGGTAAGGCATCATAAGACTCTAGGCGCGGGTTCGTACCCACTTGAGGTAAGGCTTAAGGGGGATGTAATTATTGTGTCCCAGTGTCTTACTGTCCACTTTGTTGGGCATCCTCCAAGCTCGGATGAACCTTTGTCGAAGTCCTTGAGCGTCGTTGTCGAAGTCAAAAACCAAGTCTGGAATCAACATGTCATGTGGGCCATCTCTTCGGGCATACCCAAACTGTCTTAGAGCCAAACAGGGGTTGTAGGTAATGCCTCCCCTAATGCCAAGTAGTGGGACATTAGGGAATTCCCCTCATTGATCAATGATGATGACATTTTCTTTGGACTGAGGACACCAATGAACATCAGAATGTGTAAGAGTCATCAATCGTTGTGACCACCTCAAACCTTGATCATTCTTCAAGACTGACTGGGGAAGGTGAGAAATAAACCACCTTGCTAGAAGAGGAGTACAGCACATGAGAACACCTCTTTTCCTCATTGTTTGTGTGTGAAATGAGTGGAGGATATCCCCAAGTAATGTAGGCACAGGATTCCGAGATATGAAAATCTTGACAACATTTACATCTATAAGTTGATCAGGGTTTGGGAACAAGACCAACCCATAGACGAGAAGTGCTACAATCTCCTCAAAAGCTTGCAGATCTAGAGAATTCCAGCAGTCTTGTGCCTTCTCAAACATAAACTTTTCCAAGAAACCCTTGACACCACTTCTGGTTTCCTAATGACGTTTGATATCAAATGGTTGCAAGTGTAAGGCTTGAGCAACATCTTCAGGCTTTGGATCTCTTTCCGTACCGTTGTAGGGTAGTTGATGGAGAATAGGAATCCTCAGGAGTTGAGAAAATTCCCCCAAAGTAGGCACTAGTTGGTAATAAGGAAATGTAAAGCAATGGTGTAGGGGGTCAAAGAACTGGAAGAGAACTTTCACCATGTCTTCTTCAATGTTGGAGTTGATTAAGTTGAGAAGTCTACCATGTCTTTCACTGAAGGGAGAATTCTCTGGAATCTTGGAAGTAAGCTCCTTGAGTTGAGGAGGAATTCTCACAAGGTTGACCTGGATTGTTTTTCTGCGAAGTGATTCCATAACCTACAAAACATGAACAAAGATGAAGACCCAAAACCTTGAAATGGTTAGTGGATGCATATGATGCTTTATGATGTTCATGATGTATGCACAAGTATATGTACAAACAAATCACACAAGATCCTAGTTTCAGGCTTGCATGGGGTTTCATAGGTAAGTACCCTCTTGAAGTTTAGTTGGCTCAACCTGTCCTATAAATAGTAACCGGGTTCTAAAGAGCTCAATATCACTGGATTATTTTCTGTGTTCATTGTTTCAGTTTATCCACTTAATTGGCGACCGAAATATTCCAAGAAAACAACCCTCAATGAATGTAGTATCGAGTATCTACCAACTTCGGACTGCACCAAAGTCGGTCATCTCACTACCCCTAATAAGGCCAAGATGGTCAAGTAAAGGTTCTAAAAGTAAATTAGTGCTTCATGACATCACTCAGCGGCCCCGTATTCTCTTTGATTAACTCAAAGGCTACCGGTACCCACAAATATGTCGCACTAATATAGCTATTGCTTCAACCATGTCGGTATACCCCGCATAGTTTCTATAACATATTGCTATTTACCTATGAATGTTTCCCAAATCCGGGTAGAGAGGATTCAAACCCAAACAATAGAACTAAATATAAAGCAATCAAGTCAATCAATATATGAATGTAAAGGTGATCTAAAACCCTAAGGTAACCCCACTTTTAGATTAGTCCCCAGCAGAGTCGCCAGTTCTGTGATACGGTGGGAGAACTGACTTGAGGTTTTGCGTTTGTGTTTGCAAATGTTTCGGTTTAGCAAGAGTCGCCACCGACTTTTTATTTTATCCAAAGGAAAGGTCAAAAAGCACATGAAATACCATTGAGATGTTTTCTTGGGTTCGGGGGGTAGATTATGAAAAGGGAAGGTGCAAGCACCCTTTTCATCCATGGTTATCCATGGGCTCTTAGTTACTTGTTTAAATCACTTGCTTCGCTTTTCTAATTGTTTGAAATGGTGCTTTGTGTGTGGTTTTTGAAAATGTTTTGAAAAGAGGCCATCATTGTGGCAACATTTGTAATGATTCTTGTTTGAATGTATACAAAGGGGTATTGTCTTTTGAAAAGATATTTCAATGTTTGAAAGTTTGTTTTGGGAAATGTTCTGAAATTGTGTTATGAAGTGTGTTTGAAAATAGCAAGGATGTTTTTGCAAGTTTTGATCAAGTAACTAAGAGTTGTCTACCCTATTTTGCTCAAAGATCTTTCCTACACATTTTTAACCTTTTTGACAGTGTTGTTTTACCATTGCATTTGGTAAACAACCTTGTATTTGGATGTTTAAACGGGACAGGCGCGGGTCATCGTATTGACCATGATAGCAATAGTGCTAAGTATCTTTAGCAATTTTTTGAGGGACTAGATCATTTTTTGTATAGGCAACCAAGATAGCGTCATCGAGGGACTATGATCTTTTTGTTTTGTTTTTGTTTTTCCAAGATACTCAACATGCATAACATGGCCATTTTAAAGGCAACAAGTGGATGAAACCCTAGGGGTGCATGTGTGCATTGTGTTGTCAATTTTCATGCTTTTTTATCTTTGTATTAGTCAAGCTATTTGTTCGATTTTGGATTTTTGCATACAAACCCTAATCTCTAACATGGCATATTTGGAAGCATAAAATGCGCAAAATAAACCTAACTATTACAACATTGATATGGGAAGGGGGATACAATTTTTGAATAAGGGATTATTTTGCAAGAAATTAAAACCCTAAATTATTACAACCAAATTGAATTCTTTGTAATAAATAAGCAATATTTAAATATAAATATGCAAAATGTTATAAATATGTAAAATATGTTTTTATTTATTTTTATGTGTATAAAAATATGATATTTAATGTATTAAAAAGAAAATAAAAAAGGTTATTTTTTTTATTATGGGTAAAAAACCCTAATTTTCTTTAAGAAAGTATATATATATATATAAATTATATTATTCATGTGCAATAAAATAAAATAAAATATATACAAAATAAAAATATATTAGAAAAAATATTATTTAAGTATAAATAATAAAAAAATAAAGGTATAATATTTTTATGTATTATTTTCAAGTTTTTATTAAATAAAATAAAGGTATATTATCTTAAAAAATTATTTTCATGTTAGAAAAATAATAAAAAATATGAAATAAAATATGAAAATTTATAAAAATGTTTTTAATATTTTTTATGTTTAGAAAATAATAAAATAAAATAAAAAAAATGAAAAATAAGTAGAAAAATACAAAAATATGAAGAAATGGGCCAGGGGGTATGAACATTAAAGAGGGGGGGGTGTCAAAAACAAAGCCAAACCAAGCCCAACCCAGATCAGCTTCATCTTCAACCTTTGAAACTCAAAAAACGCGCGCCCTGTACAAAATCTAGAAAACCTGCATACGTGCTCTAATGAAAAAACTCATAACACCAAAGTTATAGAATTTTTCAATACGATTCCAACCATATAAAGAACTTAATCTAACTCTCAAAGACCAGAGAGAATTTCTCTGGCCCTAATTTCTAACCTAACTTTTTCAGGAAGTTCATGAATCAAATTCTCTTAACACGTTTAACTTAAATGAAATCTAAGCATATGTACAACTTCAGGGCTATGAGTACTACGTTTTTTATTCACAAACCTAAGCCTAATGATTCCTAAATAGAGAGATAGGAAGTTGACAAAAAAAAATTTCAGTTGAACTCGTGTATGGCAATATGGAGCTTTTCAGTGAGACCTGAGCTGCTTGGGAGTTTGCCTGAACTTCCTCTGATCTTCTCCAATGCTTAGTTTGCTTTGGATTTGCTTGAACAAGCTTGTAGAACTCAACCCGCACAAGCTGAAAACAGAAATGGTGAAGCTTGCAAATGGAGTTACAGTCAGTGGCCAATGATTGGGATATCTTGGATAGGTTATATGGAATGTATTGGAACAAGTTTTAGGCAAAACACACGAGTAACTTGTGAGATGGAAGTGAAATTGCAGGGAGTGCCCTGTTTTGCAAGTTTTTGGTGTTTTTATGTTCAATAGTGTTTGAGGGATGGAGGGCTCGTGTTTCTGGCTCAAGTCAATGTTAAAAACTTGTTTCCAAAGCTTGCAAGGGTTGGTTATAACAGATATGCAAGTTATGGCTCTTTGGCAAGTTTTCTTGTATTTTAAGCAAAAGTAACAAGTGGTACAAGACAGACCTGTACAGGCTATCTTTCAGCTTTCACTTTGTGATCTTGGCCTCTCAAGTTTATGGATATTGTTCGCTGTCCAAGATTTGGTTCAAGGCTCAAGGATGCAATTTGACATAAAGAAAAATTTGACAAAAATGGCAATGTTGCCTTTTTGCTATTTTTAGATTAATCTCTTGTGTAATCCTCCCATGATCAGAACAAAGCCTCAAACCAATGGATTTGAATTTAATTATTGTAGCAACATGAATCATGCCATGGATCAAAATGAGTTTTTTCCAAATTCAAACCTTCGATTCTCCCTAACCACAAATGATTTTGGAGAGTTCTTAGACATTTTGGAAAGCTTGTAAAATGCTATACAATACATCTTTGAAATTAATTTTGAGATTCCAAGTGGAACTAGGTGAAAAATTTCCATGAAGATAGGTCAAAATCCTGCCTAAACTAGGTCAAAATTTCACTAAGTTAAAAGTTTCATGGACCCTTATTCCAAAACACATAACTTGAAATACAAGCTTCTTTTGGGAAAACTTTGTGAATCAAAGTTGTATATTTTGTGAAGGACTACAACTTTCATGTTGGAAGTTTTGTTTTAATCCAATTGCATCATGATGAAAATGTTTGGAAAAAATAAGAAAATTTCATAACTTAGAAAAATTCTAAGTTATGAAAATTTTCAATCTTAAACCCTAATTTGCAAAATTAGGTTTCTTGATGAACAAGTTTCATGTTTTGACACATCTTGATGAAAAATGACCCTTGGCACTTGATTTTGACGAAAAAGTCAAAGTTTGACTTTTCAGTGTACAATCAAATTTTGATCAGTTGACTGAAAAATTCATCTGTCAATCCAATGCATTTGAGATCTTTTGAACCTTGTGAATTGGTCAAGATGATTCCATTGAGTCCTTGAATCCATGCTTGAACCCAATTTGCCATTGGCTAGGTGAAAAATTAGAATTTGCCCTTTTGCAGTCAAAACCCTAAAAATGACCATTTTGCCCTTTTAATGATCTGATCAAATTTCTTGAGGAGTTGTGGTCCAAACTTGATCAAATGGTTCATATGAGTCTATAACATTGATATGGATCAAAATTTATGATGTTTGAGTGTAAATTGGCCATAGTTGACTTTTCCCCCAATACAACTGATTTCTAGGTCAACTGTCCAATTGACTGGGCAAAAATTTGATTCAAGGCTTGAAACTTGGTAGAGGCAATCTTGTAAGTCCAACATGAAGCATGAAAGTCACTTTGAGCATTAGAAGTCCAAAATTCCTGGTGCAAACTCAACCTAATTTAGGTCATCAGTGCAAGGAGATGTCTTGAGCAGAGCAAACCCTAATCCTGTATGGAATTCAAAGAGTCTTGTGAGGGGAAATCTTGATAAAATGAGAGGGCAAATTTTGGGGTACAACACCTTGCATATACCATACACAAATTACCTCACTCCTTTTTTTACCATAACAAGCCAAACAAATACCATTCCATGTGCACATTCATTTTGCTCTCATTTGGAACTTTTAGCAACTTTGCTCATTTTCAAATTTACACACACCATTTACACCTCTGGCCATCTCATCATTTAGATTTTGTATGATCTTATCCCACCCTTTATTTTCTCACTAAAATACAATGCAAAGGCAAAAACAAAAGAAGAAAACGCATGCTGCATATTTTCTAATTTTTTCGGTTTTTTTTAATATTCATGCTAACGGATTTGTGAGGGCCCAAAAGACCTGGCTACCCTCACTCCAGGTGCTATATAAACCAAGAGCCTCACTCTTTCTCTCTCCATGCATTCATTCTCTTAAAAGATCAGAAGTTTCTATCTCTCTCTCTCAAAAAAGTTTTCTACTTCGAAGGTTCTTTATTCTCCATTCCAGAGTTCGATTCATGACCATTTTCACTTCATTGGAGCATTAGAAGCAAGGGACAAGGGTTTTCACTTTGTTTCAGAGGACATAGTCGAGTTTACTTCTCAACTCAAAAGGTATTTTCAGATCTTGATTCTTTATAATTTTGCTTGTTTCATGTGATTTAAAGCATGTGATCATGTTCATAGCTGGCCATATTTTACATCTAATGTATAAACTTGTTTGATTTTGAAGCATATACGATTTGGTGAACTTCTGGTTTTTCACGATTTAATGATTTTCTCGATTTTCTTGCTCTGATTTCTACTTCTATGATCGATCATTTTGAATTTTGTGAAAAGCATGATGTAGTTGATAGTTTGAACTTTGATTTGTGATTTAAATCATTAATTTTGGTGGATGAACGAGGCAGAAATTGCAAGTAGAACATAGGTGAAACTGAGAAAACGCGCGTTAGGGCTTCTCTTAAGGAAGAAGATGATGGCGTGGCTGGATCTGATTGGTCCATTGGATTTTTAATTCAATTTTTCATATTTTTATCTTTAATTGTTTTCTCTAATTTTATTCATTGGTCAAAACAATTTCAAAAATCATCAAAAAATTACCATAGGCTAAATAATAATTTCTAGTATTTGTCATATTTTTTTTGGAATTTTTAAAAATGTTTTGATTGGTTCAAAATTTAATAAGTTTAATTAATTATTTGTTCAATGATTATTTTTATTATAATAGTTCTTTTGATCTAAAAATTCCACAAAAATTATCTTTGACTCATAAAATAATTTAGAAATTGATTCCGATTTTGGTTTAGAATTTCTTCAATTTTTGCTTAGGAATTTAATTTGAGAAGTTTATTTGAAATGTTTGGTTCATAATTTTTGTTTTAATATTTCCTTTAATTCAAAAATCTTCAAAAAAATCATATAAGTTTGTTTTTAATCATAGTATCTGAATATAATTTTGTTTTGACCTTTTAATGTATTTTGGCTAGGGTTTGCATTTTTGTCACTAAATAATAGTTTAAATTGTTTAATTGTTTGTTTAATTTTTGTTTTAATATTTTCTTTAATTCAAAAATCCTCAAAAAAATCCTATAAGTTTTTTTTAATCATAATATCTGAATATAATTTTGTTTTGACCTTTTTATGACTTTTGGCCAGGTTTTTCATTTTTATCACTAAATAATAGTTTAAATTGTTTAATTGTTTGTTTGATTTTATTTTAATATTTCCTTTAATTAAAAAATTCCACAAAAAAATATTGGATGCTTGTTTTTAATTATAATATTTAAATATAATTTTATTTGGATATTTTTCTGATTTTTTATTAGAATTTTATTTTGATATGTGATTATTTGTTTAATTGATTAATGGTTTGAATTTTGATTTTATTTTTGACCTTTCTTTAATCCTAAAAATGTAAAAAAATATTTATTCTGATATTTAGGGTTTCCTTGTGATTTTCATAATCTTGGTTTGAATTGTTTGAATTTTGATCTTACCTAATTAATATTTAAGATTAAAATTCAAACAATTAGGGTTTTGTAGCTTACATTGCAAGTTTCAATTTCAAAACCAATTTGCATTGGGTTTCCATTGGAATTTGGATCTTGTTTAAGGTTCATGGATGTATTCAGGATCTGAAAACCATTTTTCTTGAATTATTTGACTTGATTGGATATTTTTCCACAAATTGTTTTGAAAGCTTGTCTAGTTTGGTAGTTTTGCCAACTAGTTTTGATCTTTGGGCCTCATTAGATCCTCTCCTCTACTATCCATGAACTTAAAACTTGTTTTCTGACCTATACACATCTCAAATATGTTATGGAAGTTTTGGTTTGAATTATTGAAATCTTTTTCTATCTTTGATGTATTTTAAAAGTGAAGGTACCCAATTAATGTTGCATATCTTGTTGCAATTTGCTTAATGGCCAATGAAATTGAGTGAGGCCTATAATTGGGAACCTAATGATCATGTTGGTTCTGTTTATCCACATAAACTCAATTAATTTCACTAAATGCCCCATGTTCGACTGATTGAACCTTTTGATGCATGTTTTATGACTTTTTGCTTTCTTGTTGATCTTCACTTTGAAACTTGAGCTTTAAATTTGATTTTGAGGTCATTAGATGGCCAATGATAACATGAAGGGAAATGAAACTTCAATTATAGTCTCATGAGGACTTGAGAGTAATTGATCCCTATTACTTAAGTTAGTTCTAATCATGAATAGAGCTTGGCTTCTTTCTTTTATCCTTGTTGAATTTTTGAGGCATTTTGAATGCACTTGTGTAGCATGTCATAGAATCAAAACTTTAACCTTTTGATCATGTCCTAATCATGTTTTGGAAGCTTTACTTCAAATCTTTGATTGTTACAAGCTCTCTAATTTTGTCTTTGTTTGACTTTCTTCCACGGTTAGCTTGAGATCTAAGTTTTTGAAGCATTGTGTGGGGTTCCTCTTCTATTATGCTTGTGAGCTGTGATGAAGTAATTGAGTATGATTGAATTGTGGTTGCTACTGACCTTCATGGTATTTGATTGTATTCTTCTCAAGCTCCCATGATCCTTTATTGATATTCAATTGTCAATTCAATATGGTGATAGAAAGGAGCAACATTCCTCTAACTTTTTACTAAATTGTGCATATGCCTGTTTTTTGTGTTTATCATATCTAATGCTTTGATAGTTGCTATCATGTCTTCTCACTTCATTATGGTGTCATCATCCATCCCTTATGTGATTCATCATTCTATTTATGGGAATACTAACTTGGTTGTTGAATGTGCGAGGTACTATGAGAAAATTTTTCCATTTTTGACTTGAGGCTACTGTGTTTCACTTTATTTGTGGAACAAAATTTATTATATTGGCCCTACTCTTGTGCTTGGAATATTTGATAGTCTATTCAGGATATATATGTGATTATGAATGCTATACATTGCCTATGGGATCTGTTCATATATGAAAATCTCAATACTTACATCCTGATGGCAAAATTTCTGACTTGATTTGTCTGCTGATGCCAGCTTGCTCGAAGTTCTCTGGGTTTATTTTTATTCTTGCTCAGTTGCTACAGATAGTCATCCGTTTGGATTTTCACAATTTCCTTTCTTCTATTTTCATATTTCTATGTTGCATGATGGGACCTCTGTTGCTGATATATGTCAGGAGGCCCTCTGTTTTGTTTGATACATGTGTTGTGTTTGTGTTTGTGTTTGTTTCTTGATCGATGAGTCACTCAATTTAGAAATTGAGATCACGACTTCGCTCTCAGTGCATGTTCCCTATAGGATGTTTATTGTTTTTTTCTTTAATTGTTGATCGATGAGTCACTCAATTTAGAAATTGAGATCACGAATTCTCTCTCAGTGCATGTTCCCTATAGGATGTTTATTGTTTTCTTTCTTTAATTGTTGATCGATGAGTCACTCAATTTATAAATTGAGATCACGACTTCGCTCTCATTGCCTGTTCCCTATAGGATATTTTGTTAAGCTTCCTTTGACATGTTAATTAATGTAGGAATCCAGGTATGTTAGCATAGGGTAGGATTTTCCTTTATCCTCAACCTTAGGGTCAATCATTGTACGATAACACTAGGGGTAGTGCTAGGCTAGTTTCCCTTAGTGGTTTTTCCTTCCTTTGCATTTTGCATCTTAAAACAAAAATTGCTTTCTTGGAAAATCATAAAACACCTCTAATAAACTCAAACCCTTATTCAAGGTAAAAGATACAAATCAATCCTATTTGTGTGTGCGCCTCTTGGATTTGTTTTTAAACCTAGTTTATTGATGTTTCACCATCTTTTCCATGTCACTTTGTTATCTTTTAGCCAATGTTTCGCCATCGCACATTTGTTTGAAGCCGATGTTTCACCATCGCACATGTTTATTATCCTACTTTGATTCTCAATATCATTGCTAGGTGTGATGTTTTGTCATCTGTTTTATTGATGGTTTGCCATCCCTGTCATGTTACCTTGTTATCTTTTAGCCGATGTTTCGCCATCGCACATTTGTTTGAAGCTGATGTTTCGCCATCGCACATGTTTGTGATCCTACTTTGATTCTCAATATCATTGTTAGGTATGATGTTTTGTCATCCGTTTATTAATGTTTCGCCATCCTTGCCATGATACCTTGTTATCTTATAGCCGATGTTTCTCCATCGCATACTTGTTTGAAGCCGATGTTTTGCCATCGCACATGTTTGTTATCCTACTTTGATTCTCAATATCATTGTTAGGTGTGATGATTTGTCTTCTATTTTATTGATGTTTCGCCGTGTTCGCCGTGATACCTTGTTATCTTTTAGCCGATGTTTCGCCATCGCACATTAGTTTGAAGCCGATGTTTCACCATCGCACATGTTGGTTATCCTACTTTGACTCTCAATGTCATTGTCAGGTCTAATGTTTTATCATTTATTGTTTGGCTATCTTTGACATGTTACTTTGTTATTATTTAGTCGATGTTTTACCGTCTCATTTGTTTGTTGTTTTATTTGATCTTTTTCCATATTGACTGTTTTTGTTGTCTTAAGTAAAAAAACACAAACCGACCAAAATATATGAGCCGAACTACGGCCGCTCTGATTCCTTAAAAGGGATACATAGGGAAAGGGGTAGGGCCCAATCGAGCATATCTTTTTATTTTCCCTACATTGTTTTTTTTTCTTTTTCTGTCTTTCGCATGCATTCCCTTTTCAGCTTTAAGCCATAGACATAGGTTTTGACCACACTCATTAGATTAGACAACAATAGTGGATACCTTAGAGTACTACGGGCGTGTGGGGTGCTAATACCTTCCCCTCGCGTAACAGACTCCCTTACCCGATGTCTCGGTCGAAAGACCATGATTTCTCCCTTTCGAGGTTTTCTCGATGTTTACCTTTCCCTCTCGGCGGGATAAAAGACATTCGGTGGCGACTTCATTGATGTTTCATTACGAGATGACGGTTCGGCCAAGAAGTTTCAAGCATGAGATGTTATTTGTGACATATCCAAGTCTGGGAAAATAAATCCCTGACTACTGCTGGAGAGTATAGCATTCCTGACTGTTGTAGAGAACTGTGGTTCTTCTGCTTCCGTTGGGGATGGTGAATGGAAATGACCGTGCTAGAGGTTTACTCCTTGTTGTTTGTGAATATTCTGCCAAGGAGAGACTCTATACGAGTATAGCTCTGCGGGGGAATGACTCTGTTGGAAGGTGGATTCCCGTAGCTGGAGTAATAAGCTCTGTTGGGGATTGAGCTTCTGTATCTAGAGAAATAAACTTTGCTTGGGGAGATAATAACTTATGATGATTCGCTCACGATTATGAAATTCGGCTGTGGGATATAGATGTCAGGTTTCTGGACGACCCTGGCTAGGGAGATTACTTCCCGTTTTGAGAGAACTGACATCAATTCTTCGATTACCTTTACTCTGTGGGGGATACAGATGCTACGAGGTCATATGCACTGATGATTATGTTTCAAGGCTGTCTCTGCCCTGGTATCGGCTGGATAGAGTAACTGTGGGGTTTTGACTTTTCTGGTTTTTTCCCCTGTTTCTTAAGTTACGAGCAATTGTCTTTCTGTTTCTTATGTAAATATTTATGAGCAATAACCATATTCAATGCATATGTCAAGAATAAATCATTGGACGTTTTTTGCAAAACGAAATAGAAAAGAACAAAAACTCATATATTTTTTTTGTAAAAATGATTTGTATTGATTTTCAAAGTTGGCCTATAATAGGTGTTTTTGTACAAGGAGGCTGACGCTCTAGTAAGAGAACGCTACCGTAAGAATAGAAGTTATACAATATTGTGTAAAAAGAAAATAGCTATGTACAACAATCCCATTGGGTTCCAATTCTGCTATTGCCGTTATGTCTTCGAGCGTCTCATCACTTTGCTGCTTGTCCGAAGCTGACTAGATTGATTGGTGTCGTTCAAGCTTGACAGTTGATACTGAGGTCTGATCGCAAGGTGATCCAATGGGACATAGTGATACGCTTTACATCCCTAACTTTTGCATGGACTGCCCTTTCGGGTTTTCAGTCCACCGGGATACCCTTTTTTGCCCAAGCCGCATTTTCAGCTTTTCAGCTTGCCGGGTGTACAATTTTTTCATTTTCATCCCTTATTTTTGCCCGAACCCTTTTGGTTAGCCGAGAAGCCCTTATTTTTGTCTAGGCCAGTCGACCTAGCGGGTCTTTTATCATGTGTAGTATCTTTTCACTATGTCTGCATTGACAGGGTGAGGAAGGTCATCACCGCACATGATGGTCAGAATCATGGCTCCACCCGAGAAAATGTTCTTAATCACAAATGGCCCTTCATATGTGGGAGCCAATTTTCCCCTAGGATTACCTTGTGGCAGTATGATGCGCTTGATTACCAGATCCCGGACTTGATATTCATGGCGCCTGAATTTTTTGTTGAAAGCCTTGATCATCCGCTTTTGATACGCCTGACCATGACAGACAGCAGTAAGTCTCTTTTCGTCGATCATATTTAGTTGATCAAGTGGAGTCTGGATCCATCCGTCTTCGTTTAAACTAACGTCTTTCATAATCCTTAAGGAAGGAATCTAGACATCAATGGGTAGAACTGCCTCCATTCCATATACAAGAGAGTAGGGTGTTTCCCCTGTCGACGTCCCTGCTGAGGTACGGTACCCATGAAGAGCGGATGGTAACATCTCATGCCAGTCTTTGTATGTCACCGTCATCTTTTGTATGATCTTTTTGATATTCTTGTTAGCCGCTTCAACAACACCATTCATCTTTGTATCTTGAATTGCTTACAAAGTTTGGTGATCATCGTGTTGTTGAGATTCGTACCATTGTTGGTGATGATTCTCTTTGGCACACCATACTGACAGATTAGGTTATGCTTGATAAGTCGCGCCACAACATTCTTGGTAACAGTAGCAAAGGAGGCCGCCTCAACCTATTTCGTGAAGTAATCGATGGCCACTAGGATGAAGCGATGGCGATTGGAAGTCGTGGGCCTGATTTCTCTGATCATGTCAATGCCCCACATTGCAAAGGGCCACGGAGCTATCAAGATATTCAAAGGAACCGGAGGCACATGCACCTTATCAACATAAATTTGGCACTTATGACAAGTTCGGGAGTGCTGATAACAATCTTCTTCCATAGTGGACCAAAAGTATCCTACCCGTAGGATCTTCTTATCCATGATATGTCCACTGGAATGGGTTCCAAAGGTACCTTCATGTAGATCTGTCATGATTCTCTCTGCTTATCTCTTGTCTACGCACCGTAGTAAGGTAGAGTAATGGTTGCGCTTGTAGAGGATTCCATTACTGAGGAAGAATTTCGCAGCGAACCTTCTCAAAAACTTCTTATCGTTGACAGATGCCCCTTCGGGATACTCTTGAGTCTTGAGATACTTCTTTACTTCATGAAACCAGGGTTTGTCTGCCACATCTTCAGTATCAATCTCACAGCAGTGCACTGGTTCATCCAACCTTTCAACGGTGATTCGGGGAGCTTAGTTATCCCACCTAACTTTTAACATAGAAGACATGGTAGCTAGCGCGTCCGCTAACTGATTCTTCTCTCGTGAGAAATGTTCAAAGGTTACCTCCTCAAAGTGTGGGAGTAATGTCAGTACGTGCTCTTTATATGGGATGAGATTCGGATGCTTCGTATCCTATTCGCCTTTGATCTGACTTATCACCAAGGATGAATCTCCGAAGACATTTAAGAACTTGATCCTGAGGTCAATAGTGGCTTTGAGACCCACGATCCAAGCTTCATACTCTGCCATATTATTAGTGTAGTTGAAACATAGTCGGGCAGTGAAAGGAGTATGACAACCCTCCGAAGATATGATTACGGCGCCAATTCCATTACCGAGTGCGTTCAAAGCTCCGTAAAAAACCATAGTCCATCGGGATCCTTCCTCAGGTCCTTCATCCGGTCCAGGTCCTTCGTAGTCAGTCACTAGCATGATATTCTCATCCGGGAACTCAAAATTCATGGACTGGTAGTCATCCACGGCCTGATGAGCCAAATGATTAGCCAATACACTCCCATTAATTGCTTTCTGGGTTGTATATAGTATATCGTATTCAGTTAAGATCATCTGCCATCTCGCTATTCTTTCGGAGAGTGCAGGCTTCTCGAAGATGTATTTGATTGGATCCATCTTAGATATCAACAAAGTAGTGTTAGTCAGCATGTAATGTCTTAGTCGGCGAGCAGCCCATGCCAAAGCGCATCAAGTTTTCTCGAGTAGTGAGTATCGTGTCTCACAGTCGGTAAACATTTTGCTAATGTAGTATATTACGTGCTCTTTTCGGCCAGACTCGTCATGCTGCCCCAACACACACCCCATTGAATTGTCTAGCACCGTTAAGTATAATATCAAAGGTCTTCCTTCAACCAGAGGCATCTGAATTGGTGGTTCTTGAAGATATTCTTTGATCCTTTCGAAGGAAGTCTGGCATTCTCCATTCCACTTTACCACTTGATCTTTCTTCAGAAGCTTAGAGATGGGCTCAATAGTAGCAGTCAGATGTGAAATGAACCTGGCGATATAATTCAAGCATCCCAAGAAACCTCTAACTTCCTTCTCAGTACGAGGAGCCAACATCCCTTGTATGGCCTTTACCTTTGCGGGGTCTACCTAAATACCTTTTTCACTAACGATGAAACCCAGAAGCTTACCCGACCTTACCCCGAAGGTGCACTTGTTTGGATTCAACCTCAGCTTGTATGTCTTCAACCTGTCGAATAACTTTTGTAGGTGATCAAGATGTTCCTCTTCGGTTTGAGACCTAGCTATCATGTCATCAACATAAACCTCGATCTCATTGTGAATCATATCATGGAACAAAGCGACCATGGCTCGCTGATAGGTTTCCCCAGCATTCTTCAACCCAAAAGGAATCACCTTGTAACAGAAGGTGCCCCACTATGTGAAGAAGGTTGTCTTCTCCATCTCTTCAGGAGCCATCTTGATCTGGTTGTAGCCAGAGAAACCATCCATGAAGGAAAAGATTTTATGCTGTGCGGTTTTGTCGACCAGAACATCAATGTGGGGAAGCGGGAAGTCATCCTTTGGGCTTGCCCTATTCAGATCTCTGTAATCCACTCACATTCGTACCTTACCGTCCTTCTTAGGTACCGGAACAATGTTAGCAACCCACTGCGGATAAGAGGTAACAACTAAGAACCCTGTGTTAAACTGCTTCATGACCTCTACCTTGATCTTCTCTGACATCCCAGGGTGCATACGACGGACCTTCTGTTTAACCTGAGAACAATCTTCTTTAGTTTGCCAACAATGTACCACAATATCAGTGTCTAAACCAAGCATGTCTTCATATGACCAGGCGAAGATCTCAACATAGTCGTGCAACATTTGTATCAACCGCTATTTGACATTAGCCACTAGATTTGTGCCGATCTTGACTTCTTTTCTATCTTCCTCTGTACCCAAATTCACTGTCTCAACTGGTTCTTCATGGGACTGGCCCTTTCTTCCTGTTGTAACAGTCTAGCAAGTCCTTCAGGTACCTCACAATCGTCCTCACCTTCGTCCTCGACTTGGTTGATCAGATTTTCGAAGTCATAACTGCCAATAGTAGAACTGTTATCAATGGGATCCAGAGTGGATATGGATCTGCAATTTGATACGTGAGTGTGTGTAAGAGCATAACTGTATTGATAAAGTAAAGGCAGAGAAGAAAAATAGAGAGCGTAAAATTTGTATGCAAAGAACGTCCAATGCTTCATTGATGATATATGAAATGACATATAATAACCCTCACAGATAGAACCATTGTGTCTTGGGTAAGACACAAGGCCATATAGTTTAAATTGTTCATTACAAACTCAGAAAACAAGTAAGACAATCACTGCGGAATAAAAGAAACTAGTATAAAATCTTTGGTTGTCCAAATACTCGGTCCACCATTGGTAGTCGGGTAAATCCAACTGTCAATATCAAAGTTTTCCTCACTGTCTTCAATAGAATTGATTCCTCGATTGTTGATGCGTAGGGGAGGTCCTCCAACTCGAGCGCGCCGAACAGCCCTTTGAGCCCCTTCTTCAACTACTGCTCTGGCTTCCTTGAGAGAAGCCATCTTCAGAGGAGGTTTGGTGCTGGTAATGGTCTCAGTTGACGCCAAAATCTGGGGAACTTCTTCAAATTTTTAACAAGGCGTATCTATAAATTCCCCGTCCATCTCTATGTACCTGAAGGAATTCAGATGGCTCACCATATACTCCTCTTCTCCATGCACATTAACTATCTTCCCCTTCACCGGATACTTCAACATTTGGTGTAGTGTAGAAATAACAGCCCCAGCTTCATGGATCTAAGGACGAACCAACAAGCAAGAGTACGATGGCTTGATGTCCATCACATAGAAAGTGGACTCAAAGGTTTGAGAGCCTATCTTGACAGGGATGTCCACCTCTCCATGCACCATTCTCTTCGACCCGTCAAAAGCCCTTACCACAATGTTACTAGGCTTTAAGGTCAAGGATTCATAATCCAACCGATCAAGAGCCTTCTTAGGCAGAACATTCAGCGAAGACCCAGTATCCACCAGCACATGAGCCATACTGGTGCCCCTACATTCGATCGAGACATGCAGAGCATTATTATTCTTCCTCCCTTTCGGTGTCAAGTCGGCATCTGAAAAACCCAGCCCATTGTCAGCAGTAAAGCTGGCTACACAGTCTTTGAATTGATCAACCGAGGTCTCTTGCGGAACATGTGCAGCCTTGAGGAATACAATCAAAGCTTTTTCATGGGCCTCAGAACACAACAATAGACACGACATGGATATCTTCGAGGGAGTCTTCCCCAACTGCTCGACCACATTGTAGTCGCTCTTTTTAATTATTTTTAATATTTCCTTTATCTCTTGCTTAGAGGTTTCTACGACAATCTTTCTAGGTGCCTCCGTCCGGGTAGGATCACCTATAGCTTCTTTGCCTCGAGTCCCAAATGACTCGATGGCAGGAGTAACAATTGGAGTAAGAATAAGAGTAGTAGTTGAAGTATCGGTAGGAATAGCAGGTGAAATGACAACAGGCTTATTGATAGTCTTCAGGGAAATCACGGGAGAGAAAACCCTTCAACTTATGGTGATCTTACTGGTCCCGGCAATGTTACTGACATCGGGATCATTCTCTTCATTCTTCAAATCCTGTTTAACGCCATGATAGTAAACATTGACGCCATAATGCCAAGGGACAGCCTTGTCCGAGGCATACGGGGTAAGACCAGGAAAGGTGATTATCAATGGAGCAACTCTCAGAGTGGGTGTAATCCTAACAGGTCTTCTCGAGGAGACCTTGGAAGGATTAGCGGAAATGGTTATAATAGCAACATTTTCAAACAGAACAGCTGGAATCAAAGTTTTCTCGAACAAAATTTATTTGTTGTCCATCAGGCGCTGGACACCTGTCTTCAGCAAATAGCAACCAGAAAGCAGAGATGAACACATATGGCAACCTTCACCACAAACCGGAAATAAACAGTCCCGCAACGAATTCTTCTTATCAGTCATGAGGGAAGTAGAAACTTCATCAACTGAGGTCACAAACAAATCGATATCAATGACATTAACTCCACAATTGTGTTTAGGCATGGGAGCAATTATGATATTGGGCTTCTCCAGAGCATCGAACTCAATTTCCTTGGCTTCAATCAGATCCTGTACTTTATTTCTTATAGCCCAGCAGTCATCTGTATCCTGACCAGGACTCTCAGAATGGTAGGCACACCGAGCATTTGGATTGTACCGAGGAGAGGTGGTATTAGGATTCCTGGGAGCCTCCTTCAAGGTTGCCAAGTTGGATTTCAGCAAATGGGGTAGAACCTATGCCAATGTCATGTTAATCCGGGTAAACTGCCTATGTGGTATTTCTACCCTTTATTAATTGTTGCATTGTGGAGCAGCCGCAAGCCTAGGTATCATTACAACACTTATTGTCGGACGGTGTTCAACTCTGCTCTGACCTCTTGGGCTATAGATAGCATTGGCTTCCTTCTTACCAGCGAAGGGCTTCTTTACTGAACTCGAGGAGGTGTCTCTCTGTATTTTACTGCTCCAGATCCCAGCTTCTACCCTCTCTCCAGTTAATATCAGCTCAGTAAAACTAGCCGATGAACTACTGATCAAATGGTTGAAGAATGGACCAGACATCGTCCCAAGAAACATATCGACCAACTCCCTATCAAACAAAGGGGGTTGGACTCTCCCAACCAAATCTCTCCACTTCTGCGCATAGTCTTTAAAGCCTTCACCTGCACCCATGGACATACTCTGAAGTTGAGTACGAGTAGGGGCCAGGTCGGCATTGTATTGATACTACATGTAAAAAGTAACAGCCAAATCCTCCCAGTTTTGGACATTGGTTCCCTCCAATTGGTAGAACCATTCAAGCTGAGTCCCTAACAGGCTGTCTTGAAAGAAGTGAACCCATAAGTTTTTATCAACGGTGTGGGGCTGGATCTTCCTTACATAGGAACAGAGATAGAGCAATGGACAAGACACCCTATCATACTTTGCGAAAACTGGAGCCTTAAATTTCTCCGCGATGACCATTCCCGACACCAATCCCAGTTCTTCGAAGTCCAACCCAGGTATTCTCTGGACTTCTATGGCGCTCAGCCGATCCTCTAACTTCTTATACCTATACTCAGTGGGAGGATATTGCTCATCATTGTAGTCAGTATCATTGTCAGAAACTTCAGGACTGGGGTCCTCTTCCCTTGTCTCCCTCTCTTGATTCTCCCCTTCTTTAGATGAGGAGGTCAGGTCAACTGGTTGCTTTAGTGGTCCCCCGAATCTTCTGCCCATGTTAAGGATACCAGCGGGTTTCTTCTTCTTCTTCTTCTTTTTCTCTTTCAAGATGAGGGCATTAAGATCCTCTTGCCCTTTTGCCAGAGTTATGAACATCTGTTGAAATTGGGCATTTTGTGCCTAATGATCTTTGATGCTTTGTTCAGAAGACATCTTTGCTGAAATAAACAGCGAAGAAGATGAGAAACCTGTAATGGTACCTGTTTATGCAATGCTATGGATGGGATGCGTATGCAATGATTTCAAGGAATTTGGGAAATTTAAATTTGCAAACCAAAATGAAATAAAGATTTTATTAGTAGAATTCAAAGTACAATTGCCTGTTAGGCGTTACAATTAAAAATTCTAAAAACTAAAAAAAATCAAGTTTCCCATGGATGCTTCCTCTTCGTGTCGAGATAGACATTAAGGCTTCTTTCCTCATGAAGCTGATTTATGAGCTCTAAAACCTTCTTCTCCTGGGCATAGAACTGGTCTCTATAAGTATCCCGCTCCTTCTTCAACTGGATCCAAGACCTCTGTAGTTCTTCAAGATCAATGGGCATATCAGGATGAAGAACCATGTAGGGAATATCCCCTTTAGTAATGGGCTCCACAATCACTAGTAAGACGGTTATGTAGGATATGGCTTAGATTTTAAAAATCACAATGCCTCGCTCAACACCCAAGTGGAAAATATCTCTCTTTACTACATATTGTAGAAGTATAGTTGTTTGCATCACTACAAGGATTGACAAGAGTTCAACCTCTTTTGAGAAAAGTTTAAAGATAAAAGCCAAAGTGGCAAAATGGTTTGAAATGAGATTGATTAACTTTTAGTCTTCTCACAAAAATGTCAAGGAATTATTAAGTTGATTGGAGTTTATTTATGAAAAATGTTTTGAAAATGCATGGACATAAGTCCAAGTTTATTATGAAAGTGGTTCAAGTTCGAAAACAAGAAGAATTTTCAAAAAGGGAAAGAAGATTTTTAAAATTAAAGAAGATGGGAGGAGAAGAAGAGACTATCCTAAAGCATAAGGTAAAAGCTATGGATAAGAACCATCTAACCAACAAGAAAACAATACTTGACATTATGAGCCAAGATATAATTTCCATTCCTTGGATTGAAACCAATCAAGCAAAGAAATACTAGACCTCTTGAGAGAACCAAACTTCAAGTGTATTAAGTCCTCACAAAAAATTGGACAGAGTAACGGTTGTATACGGGTGAATTCCAAATTACAAACAAAGGGTGTAATCACAAAAACATGTACACAAAAAAAAAAACAAGCAACCTAATGTCTTGAGGTAAACCTCAAGAACTCCAGACAAAATAATCAGATAAGATCTCTAAGATAGGTCAAGGTTTCTAATCCTAAGTCCAATAAAAGTCCCATGGTCCATAATGCCAAGGATAGTAACCAAATAGTTCAAGCACCATTAAATATTATTTAGGGGTTATGTTGATTATTAAGTGTCTTAAGAATGGAAAAGAAAAGCTCAAGTGAGCAAAGTAAAAATGGCAAGAAAATAAATACTCAAATGAACAAAGATGAAAATGGCATGAAATGTAAATGCTAAAAGTAAATAGAGGATTGGTAGAACCAAAGCCTCCACACAACAAGTTGTATTTGCTTTTTGTCAAGTATATCATCCATTTGAAATTCTCATAAGTACCATTTAATGATCAACAATGTTTAAGTGATCCGCGTTGACCAAATGTATTGTAGATCCATTAGAGGATTGGTAGAACCAAAGCCTCCACACAATGAATCTCAAGGTTATTAGATCAAAGAGATCAAATTAACATACTTGGGCTTGCAATCATAAGTTTGGGCCACGAATGATCATTTATTCGAATCGGGACAAAATTTAGCACTATGTTAAGTAATCGTAAGTGGACTTATATAGAAGTCGCACCTATTTTTAGGCCGGTCAATAGCAATCTATGCACCATTTATTTTGAGACATGATATAGAGATCATGCTCCAACAACATCTAGTGCAATAAGAAAGGGATGAGATGAAGAGGGATGGGAAAAATATACAAACCACATTTGAATTAAATTTTAATCAAACTATTATTAAAATCATTCATCCATTTTTATGGAGTTAAACTCAACACCATGGATCCAATGATGTTAATAAAGTTCGTGATCCAAAATCTAACCCAAGATCAGCCAGAAAATAATCACAAAATAATATCACATTTAATATACACAAAAAGGATTTTTAAAAATATTTTAAAAATAGAAAATAATGAGAAAAATATCAACTTGTTCAAATTAATTAAGAAATGAAAAGTAAGACCATAGAAAAATCAGAAAAAGGCCCAAGTAATTTTACAATTTTTTTTGGTAATTTTTTAAATTCAGAAACTATTTTTAAAATTAAAATAAATGGGTAAAATAAACAAAAAATGGTAAAAAAAATGGTAACGTCAGAAGAAAAAAATAAGATAAGGTCACAAATATTTGTCACAATATCATTGGATCATTCCATAATTTTTTCAGAATTTAAAAATGTATAAAAATATTTTTAAACATTTAAAACAAATCAAAAAAGTGTAAAATTTGTAAAAAATACCAAAACACAAAATTAAATTGTGAAAAAAATAAAAATCAGAAAGAGAATAATCAAAAATATTTTTCATAATTTTTTCAGATTTTTTGGACTAAATGAATTTTCTATGATTTTTTGAAATTTAAAACAATTAAAATATAAAAATCAGAAAAAGAAAATAAAAGTAAAATATGTGGTCCATTGGATGAAAGTCAAAATGCGTTAGTAATCAAATCCAAGGGATCTGGCGCGCTGTGCATATCATGGTCATTAGTGAATATTGTACAAAATCATTAATTAAATCAGAATTTGAAAAATACAGATGGCGCGAATTCATTGGTTAAAAGATGACACGTTGGTCATCTTCAACCTCCAGCCATCACAAATTACAGGTCTCTCAAACTGTAAAATTAGAAGCTCAGACCTATGCCATTCGCTTCGTCTCTTCAAGACGAAGACAACCACACCCTCGTGCCAAATTTATATAAACTGTAGCTCAAGCAATTTGGAAGGAAAATTTTGAAAAGGGATTTGAAATTTCATGGTCAAAACATGTTTCTAGTAAAAGGTAAGTATTGAGACTAGAACCAGGGCAATGACAGCAACACAATGATATCAGAGTTTTGAAGAATTGATGAAGGAATCTACCTATTGAAGTTGAGTTGCAGAGCTCTGAAACTAGACTTCTATGGAGCAGTATATGGAACGATTATTAAATGTAATTATATGGTTAGTTTCAGGGAAGATCAAGGAAGGTGATTTGATGGAAAAATTGGATTGAAAAAGGGTCGAGAATGGATTTTGAAGTTACAGAAAATTGAGTTATGGAGAAAGTTTAGCATGGTGATTCTGGCTATCCAAGCTTGGGAAATTGAATGGGATAGTTCAAGTATTTATAGGAGAAGCGAATGGGATCAAAAGGAAGAGTGAATGATGCGTTTTGGAGGGAAATCGTGCACACCTGATGCACGAGTGAAGTGTGATACAAACTTCATCAAAACTCATCCAATTCTTGCGTTTTGATGCGCTAAACAAATCAGGAACTTCACTAAACATGTTTAGAGGCAAAAACGCGTGGAAAACTTGTGATTAGAGGCCACATTATGGATTTCAAAATTCTGACTTGGTGAGAAATTCAATTTCAAAGTGCCAACTTTTGACCAATGGCATTTTCAACTCAAGGGGTCTTAGGGTATGATTCTTGATGCTTTAGAAAGATGAGGTTACACGCTTTGCAATGGAAAAATAATGGAGTTAAATGGATGCTTGGGATGAAAGTTGTATTGAGTCAAAGTTGAAGAAAAAAGGTTGACTTTCCATACTTAGAAATGTTTCACATTCTTCTTCAAAAATGACCTATAATGTCTTGCATCCAAACATGGCCTTCCACTTGGAATTTGCTCTTGACCAAAAAAGATGGCATGAAGTATACCTCTTGAGTGACACTTTTAAACTTGAATAATTTAAAATCTCCAAAATTTGAGCAAGTTATGACTTGTTGAAGTTGGCAAAAAATCATGAAATGACCTATAATCTTTTGCATCTGTAAGGCAACTTCCATCCATTTTCCCACTTTGCACATAAGAGAAGGAATAAAGTTCACATATTCAAGATCATTATGGAAAAATAATGGACTCAATATGATAAATATTGACGAAGTTAGGACCATTTGAAGTCACTCATGTAAAATAATAGATTCATCTGGATGACTTGTAATCTTTCTTCTTCACCAAGTTCCTTCCACATGAAAACTCCTTGGAACTTTTGAAGTGATTTGTTGACAACCCTTTGAAGAGAAGGATATCTTTAGAATCACTCAAAAATACAAAAATGTGAGCAAGATGTACTCATTTGAAGTTTAAAACCCTAGCTCCTAGATCAAGAAAATGCTTTGAGGAACTTTGACAAGTTTGAACAAACTTCTTGTACCAATATTCTTGCTTTGTGAATTTAAGTTGTTTAGGATGATAATGAGGAATCATAGCCACCAAAACCACTTTTATATCTTGAAATTTGATAGAAATATGCTCTTGTGACCAATAGGAACAAGGCCTTGTTCAAACATGATAACTTCTCCAATCAACCCCTTGTACTTTTGAGTCAAATCTAATAACCTTGAAATGTGATGAACCAAAGAAACCTTGCCATGTAAATTCTCCCAAAACCAATCCAATGGTGAGGTTTGAACTTCTCAAGCTATATTGACCAGGGCATGGAAATAAACTCATGAACCCATGGGGTAGCTTGTTAAATCTCATTGCCTTCACCTACATGGATAACAAGCAAGACAAACCAACATTGCATTTTATTAGTTAAATGAAGAAAACAAAACAATATTCATGATCACAAAAGGAACATAAGTCAAGGTGCTTGGTAATCCCTCATAAAGGGAAAACCTAAATGTAAGGAGGGGAACCAAGAATCCTAGTGTGATCTTGTTGTGAGTGAATCAACATGGTATGATGAAGGGATCTTAGGGGCAAAAATTGGGGTACAACAACGACACCACGCAGCGGCCCCGTATTCTCTTAGTTTCCACACGAAGGATACCCGTACCAACCAAGGTGTCACACCAACACAACCATCACTTAAACCATATCGGTCTATGCTATACAGTCTCCAAAATCTTTTGCTGTTTACCTAATAAGTGCCCCCAGATCCGAGTGTAGGATCTTTAACAATACCCAACCAGAAAACCTTTAAATGTGAAGAAAACAAGTCAAACAAAGAAAAGCAAGTAAAGGTGATCTAACCCTATGGTAACCCCACTTTTAAGTTCCCCAGCAGAGTCACTAGTTCTGTGATACGGTGGGAGAACATACTTTTTGTTTTACGTTTGATTGCAAATGTTGCGGTTAGCAAGAGTCGCCACCGACTTTTCTTTTATTCAATAAGGAAAGGCTGAAAAGAACAAGAATGACCTTTAGAGATGTTTTCCTGAGTTCGGGGGGTAGATTATGAAAAGGGAAGGTATTAGCACCCTTTTCATCCATGGTTTTCCATGGGCTCTTAGTTACTTGCTAGATCACTTGCTTTGTTTGTTTAAAAATGTGCTTTGTGTGGTTTTTGAAAGTATATTTGAAAAGAGGCCATTGTTTAGGAAAACTTTGTAATGATTCTTGTTCGTAAGAATGTATATAAAGATGTTGATCTTTTGAAAATGTTTTCAAGTTTGAAAGGTGTTTTGAAATTGTAGGTGTTTGTTTTTGTTGTGAGCAAGCGAACAACTAGGAGAGAATTTACCTACTCAAAAGGTCTTAAATGTTCTTTTCTTCCTCCTTTAGATGTTGCTATCTCACCATTGTTTTGGTGAGAAGCCCCATCGTTGGATGTGAAGGGACAGGTGTGGGACGTTTGTATAGTCATAGAAGGCAACCTATGGAACATTTTAGCAATGTCATTTTAGGGACTAGATCGTTTACCAAAGGAAACATTGAGGGTCATCGAGGGACTACGATCTTTTACAGAGGGTCTTTGCTAAAACACCCATATTCGAGGGACATGCCTATTTTCCGATAGGCAACAAGTGAGATTACCCTAAGGGTGTATGTGTGCAACGTGTTTTTGATTGCATGCATTTAATCTTGATTAGGATGATCTATTTCATGTCTTGCCATACACGCCCTAATTACCTAGCATTATATTTGAAAAGCGATAAATTGCAGAAATATAAGTCCTACACTATTACAATATTTAGGGATGCGGGTACAAATTTACAAATGGGGGGTTATAAGAATTTGAATCCCATTTAACTATTACAACCATATTGAAATGTACCATGCAATAATGAAAAAGGATTTGTTTTGAAAATGGTTTTTTGTGTTAATGAATAAATAAATAAATAAAATAAATTAACTAAAAAAAGAAAATAATTTTTATGTCTGTCTTTTATATTAATAAAAAGTATGTTAATGTTAAAAATTATAGAAAGGAAAATAACGAGAGAAAAGAATCAGCATGTTACTGAAAGCAAAGCAACGAGGATCCGAAGTTCTGATGTCGGGTGCACAGTGGTTCAGCATGAAACATCATAGGAAATAAGAAGTTATGAGTTGATACACTCTGAGGTCCTGCAAGAAACGTTAGAGGGAAAACACAGAAGTTCTGGGTTGCTACGTGCTGAAGTTCTGAATGTGAGAGCAGTGAGAAAATCTTATAAGCTCTGTACGTGTTAAAACAGTGGGAAGAACTCAAGTTATGTATTATGCTAAGACAATGAGTGAACATCAAAAGTTCAATGCATTATCAGCGTGTGAAAATGCAGGCGTGGACTGGATCAACAAAAATTTAGAGTGTTGTGGAAGCTAGTTGCAGGACTGTGCTATAGCAGTGCAGTAGGCTGCTCAAATAAGGTTTTAGGGCTTTGTGATGTTCTGATCGAAGAAGACCAGAGTGGAACTCGAAGGGTGATGCTCTGATCGAAGCATATGCTGAAGAGCCACGTTCTGATTGAAGAATCATGTTCTGAACTATGTTTGCAAATTCTGACTGCACTTGAGTGGAGGCTGGCTCAGAAGTTCTGAAGTACCATATTCTCTTAACACTTATAAAATTTTCTAAATGTTTAGAAATTTGATTTTTTCAAAGTACTTTCTGACTTCTGATTTTTGATGAATCAATTTCATGTCTTGATGAAATATAATTGTTGAAACTTGATTTTTGATCTAAAAGTTAAAGTTTGACTTTTCAGTGTGCTTTTGACCATTTTGTCCTTGTGAATGATTTTCTTGAAAAGTTGTAATTCAAGACTTGAAACTCGATAGAAGCAAACCTGAGGGTCCAGGATGATCCTTTGAGAAATGAGAGGGAAAAGTTTGGGGTACAACAGCCACATAAGCAACTTTCCCTTTTTATGATATATGTTTGGCTTAGTTTTTTCATCTTTTAAACTTTTGATCAGTCAAACTTTGATAGCCAATTGAGCCATATCTTTCAAAGATCGAGTGTCTAACAATTTCTTCCTAATGGAATACTCTAACCCATTTGCATCTATTTCGACAAACTCATGTTTAGGGACTTATGTAAAGCACTGCACTTTCAGAAGTCTAAACTTGTTAAGGTATTGGTCTATTGACTCAGTTCTCTTTCGCTTGACACTTGACAATTCTGTTAGGCTTACCTTAGACTACCCCATGCGGAACTGCTCATGGAACAAATTTTCTAACTGGGTCCATATTTGGACCGACTGTGGCGGAAGTGTTGCAAACAAAGTGAATTCATTCTTCATGAGGGAATTGGGAAAATATTTCATCCTCAAATCCTCATTCACTACTAAATCTCCAAGTTCAGTTTGATATCTGGCAACATGTTTGACAGTGGACTCTTCGACATCCCCTGCAAACTTAGCGAATTTTGGGAGTTTCCAACCCCTTTGTAACTCCATTTGTAACACAAAATCTAGCAACGTAGAAACATGTGTGGTTCTCTAACAGCCAATATTTATCCCATTCCTAACCATTATTCGTTCGACAATGGCCTATAGGTTTTGTTCTCCAGCCACTAATTCACGTCGAACTTGCCTGACCAATTGGTCGGCATTCTGGTTTTGATTTTTTACTACTACTGGGGATTGTTGTACCAGCCTAAGTATAAGGTCGACACGTGGAGGAGTCGGTGGACCTTGTTCGACCTCTTCGTCGAAAACTTCTTCATACTGCACTGGTACCTCATATGGTCAGGGTACATCTTGTCGAACTAACACTTTTGGAGCACCAAGAAAGTCTCCCATGCGAGTCATCTAAGCTGCTAACGTCTGATAACTATGCACTGAATTTTCAATTAACGGTCTTAATATTAGACTCATCTGTTGAGTGAGCATATTGACCATTTCATGGTTACTTTCATTCATCTGTTGCCTTATGACAACGACAATACTTGGAGTAAAAGTAGACATAATTTGATTGGTAAAACCCAACCCAGTCGAATGCCCAAATTGGCTTTCTAACAACCCTGGAGGGCTATATGGTGAAAATGTAGAATTGTTTCCAAATGTTGGACTGCTAATATTGAATCCTGCCATCATTGTTGTGGGAATTCCATACTTGTGTATATTTCTGGCAAAACTAGGCACATACTGCTAAGAAGTTGGAAGCACACAATCATGTATTTCTCTTGTGAAACTAGGCGCATAAGGCCCATCAATTGTGACCATTGTTGGTCTTGTAGTTAATAGATATGTTGTGGTAACTATTTTTGGCATAGTCGAAGATACAACCGCCAGACAGGAACCTACACTCGTCGCTACACTGGTATTTTCACCCAGATTCGGATCCATTTTTCTACCACTTCTTAATTTCATGCACGAAACAAGAAGACTCAAACACAAATGTGTTCCACCGGGTAAGTCAATTTGTTTCTCCGTGAAATAATCACTAGCCTCTTATTAAAGGTTACTTGTGGGATCGACTACAATAATCACAGGCTTAGTGTTTAAAGTATTTTTGGGTTGAAAAAAGGGATAAAGGGGTAAAATATTAAGACAATTGTGATGTAAATAAATCAAAGACTGTAGATTTCTAAGAACTTAAATATGGAAGCATTCATACATTGTTAAGCTTGAACTCGTTTCTCTCTTAGATGTGTGTACTTTGAGTGCATTGCTATTAAATGTTAAGAAAGGCGACCTCTAACACAAATACATAAATTTTCTTAAATACATCTCCTAAACAAGTAATCATCGATGGTTACTAGCCCATGTTAGGGCTTTGTGGAAACCGTTTGAGTATTCCCACGTTCTTGCTGGCTCTGTATGTTGATTACTATTCCCGCAAGTATGCATTCTTTCTTTAGCTTCTTTGACCTTTTTTATGTCGACAACTTCCCATGATCTACTTTCCTTCATCGACTAGATCATTTGTTCGACGTCCTCTCCCTGCTCGATGCATCTTATTATTTTCCATTACTTTATGCCTCTTTAGCCAAATAAATCCCCACAACTTTAGGTTTATTCCTTTAGTTAAAAATTGCTTGTCAACAAATTGTCCCCCAAAATTCCATGTTCGATGGAGCCCTATCGATGGGAGAATCCTGGCATTTTCTCTTCCCTATTTTCGACTGCGCACCGTTTTTGGGATGACATCACGCGCAATCATGACTACTTTTTGTGCAACAGTTTCCCGTGTCACTTCCATCATTTCTAATGATCACTCATATGTTTTAGGGCATGGGTTTTTGAACAAACCTCACCAACTTTTCAACTTCTCTTCTTTATCACTGTTGGATTAGTGCCACTTGTCAATGATCGATGGGTGTGAGTTTTCTTTAAATACCATTTTTGGGTTACACTCTTTTCTTCTTTTTGCTTTCATCTCTTCTTCTTGTTCAAAAAACTCTTTAACTTCCCACATTTTCTACTGAATATCGACAATAAAAGCTTCTAATTCTACTTCTATTTCCACTTGTACCAACCCAATGGCCTTTGCTCTTACATATATCGCACTTATGTTGATTACGCCGCAACCCACCTCCACTGACACTAGCATCATCTCAACCTGGCAAAAGTAAATGCTCATTCTATTTGCAGTTTTCAAAAAGCTCAATGCTTTCCATGGGCCATATCCATGCTCAAAGAATGCTCCCAAAAAGTTTGAGGGATTATTTCCTTTCTACACTCCTATGAAACCCCTCGCATTCTCTCAAGATTTCATGTCGGATCTCAAGTTTGTGGATTCCTCTACTAGGCCTTTCTGTTCCACCCCTACTCCTGGAAATCCGGCCTATCTGGCTTGGCTCTACAATGTTCAAGCCAAAAAGAAGTTTATTTTGGAAGCATCTGGCATCTTCGATGCAATCCAGATGTTGAGAAATGCTCATAAAATCAACCCATGTATGATCACAACGTCGATCTTCTTTTGGGAAGGTTGGACCAATACTTTTCAATTTCCTTGTGGAATGCTAACGCCCACCCTTTTCGACGTGGCAGCCATCACTGGCTTGTCTCCTTTGGGCGAAGTTTTGATCCCACTTTGTCGACGAAGAATGAATTTTGCTTCGACAAAGCTGGCCTCACACAGTATATTGAAAATCATCACGATATAACAAGCAAAGATGTTTCTGACGAAGAACATATTGCTTTGCTCACTCTCTGACTTTCGTACTATTTGTTTTTCCCTGGGTATCTACAAGTGGAAAAAAGTTTCATCCCTCTGGCCATTCAACTTCACGAGGGTCTATAGATTTCTTTAGGCAAGCTCTTGTTGGCATATCTTTACCATACTCTTGGTGATGCTTCTGCCAGACTCAAAAGTCTCTCTGAAAATCCCAAGGGACCAGCTCTTTTTGGAGCATTCTGGCTTCTGCATCAAAGGTTGAATGCTACTTTTCAGCATCACCTAGCCTCTCCCTTATCGGAGGTTATTGAACTTTCTTTGTCGACCAAAACCATAGAAGGGTTAAGGTTGTCCCTGCTTACTCCTCAGGAAACCTCAACCAGGTACACTTTTATGAAATATATTAATTTGTTCATAGAAACTAATACCTTTGTCGAAGCTATGTCTCCCTTTTCAAATAGGAATGTTGGCTCTTCTTAGTTTAAGGATCCTTTTCCTGGAGTCAGCTCCAAAGTAGCCGCCAAATCAAACTCTGTGTGGAGAGCATTTCTGACCCATACTTTTTTGTCCTCTCGTATTAATACTAGTTCCAAAGGTTATGGTTTTGTGATGTACCAACCGAACGTGGTTGCTCGACAATTTGGTTTTAGCCAAATGTTACCATCGTCTCTAGTTTCCCATACCCAAGATATTGTTTGGTTTAGACGACAATTGGGTGTATAGGAATACACTCAATGTCTCTTCTATGTGAGAAACTCTTCGTCTCTTGAACTCCCTGTGTTCCCGCTTAAGCCTTCTTTCTTTCATACCAAAGAATTCGACAATTGGTGGTCTGAATACCAAAAGCAATATTTTACCGCCATTGTCTTTTTGCAAGTATTAATAGATGCCTTTGAGGCTCGGGAAGCAGAGGCCTTGACTGCTGATCATCCACAAAGTCTTGAGGTTGTCGAGGCTTAACCCTGTAAGGTACCTTTGTTTCCTTTCTATTTTTGAATTTGACTATCTTCGTAGGTTTTTGTGGTCTTATTCCATCATTTTTTAGGGGTGAAAGTGAACTTTGACTGCCAAGATTGTTGTCGTTGCTCCTAAAAAAAAGACAAGGTTTCAACTACCCAGGTAAGTAATGCCTTTTCACACATTCTTTTGTGCCGTTGTAGGCCGATAATTGGAATCTGTTTGTTCTACTAGGTCCCTTAAATGAAACCGCAAACTTCGACCGCTCCATACACTTTTTACCATAGTGATAGTTATCGTATCTTTTCCTCCTACAAAGCTTCGACTCCTTCCAAGCCTAAGGGGTCCAAGAGAGTCAAAAGAATCATCGTAAAAACCAAAACCTCGGAGGCTAACATTGTTGGTGCTAAGGTTCCGCCTTCTCCTGTTCATGATCAAGAGGAAACTTCACCTCCTCCATAACCAACTCCGACAATTCCACTTCAAATAGAACACAACATTCAAACCAATGAAGAAGTACTTATTTTCCTTATACCATTTCTTTTCCCGCAACTATACTCTTCTTTAATTCCTGTACTGTTTTTAGGCACAAGTTCATGAAGAAATGGTTGGAACTACTCCATCCATTGACACAACTTCAAACAGAGATGTGGACATTCTGGACATTAGAAACGACCCCTCAATAGACATAGTATCTCATTGAACTCCACCTCATCACTCGATCGCACACATCAGCAAGGAAAACACCGAAATCAATCAGGAATCTGTTGCTGCTAATGCTCCTCCTCAGGAAAATCCTACCCAGCAAGCTCCTATCAGCGATAACTTGGTACATTTTGCTTCTACCAATCTTGAACCTCACTTCTTGCAAGACACGAGCTCTAACAGTTCTTTGATACAAGCAGAAGTTCTAGCAATGAAGCAGAAGCATCCGGCTGAAACTTTGCAGAGGCTCCAAAAACTTTGACAAGAGCCACTCATTCATGTATCTTTAACTTCTTCTATTTCTGGTGTCGACCCTGATGTGACTCTTGAATTGTAATAGTTAAAAGCGTACTTGCTCGGTGGTGATTTCCTCTATGGCGTTATCGACGAGAGTGATTTGGTGGATGACATTTTCAAACTCTTTGAAGAGATTTCCCAATATACTATCCCTGAGTCTTGGGTTCAATACCTTATCAATTTCGAGGCATTATTTCGCCAGGCCACTACTGTTCTCTCCTTAAGCAAACAACTTAATAACTAACTTCAAGTTAACAACACCGACATGGAAGTTGAGTGGAATCTCAGTAAACTTTTGAAGATAAGTTGAGTGCTTTCAAGTCTGAAAGTCAAGCACGTGTCGACCAACGCTCCATTTTAGATCAGCATATTTCTTCCTACAAGACTCAAATATCTGATCTCCAAAAGAAACTGTTTGACGCTAAAAGCAAAAAGGCCTCACTGGATTCCGCTGAAACGCTCTTAAGCCAAAATGAGATTAATGAAGAGATTTAGAAAGGCATCGAACATGAAGAAAAAACTTTGAAGATTAAAGATAAGATTTGTGAGTTGACGAAGAAGAAAACCTGCATCGTCAACAAGATTGTTTTCGAAAGGGCCCGCTTTAAAGACTTTAAGTCTCGCTTTCCAGCTTAATTTGTGCCTTATATTTTTTTGAGATTTCTTTACTCTTGAGTATGTAACTCTTTTTTGGGACAACTTATGGTCAACTGTTTGGAGTTTTTCATGTTTTGGCTGTATGATCAACTAATTTTCCCATGATGCTTTCGTCAATTTTTGTTAACTCCTTATCTGTTAAAGATGATTAATGGCAAAACTTTTTAGAAAGACTTGAAAAAAATAAAATTTTCAAAATTTCAAAATTTCAAAATTTCAAAATTTAAATTAATCTCAGTACTCTCAGTCTCAGTTATGATCTTCCCACACTAGTTTTTGGATTGATCACTTCAAATGAAACATCGTTAATTGGTTATAAAACATAAGTTGTTGGCGAAAACACCAATATAAAGATGAACTACGAACATTAACGAGTTCAAAAAATACATCCATTAGGCCTAATACATAAGAATTACACATCTAGGTATGCCTTATCAAAACTACACCCAATTTCTACACCTAATGGTAAGTGGCTTTTAAGCCCCAAAGGCTTGTATCTTGCCTTCGGATTTCTGAAGCTGTTGTTGTAGGCCTTTTTAGCCTCTTCCTTAATGCTTTATTTTGGCTTTGACAACCATCTTTTGTTTCCCAAAGCCAAATGCTTATGACGTGTTCAGCCATAGGCCGAATTCCGAATCAAAATTCTTGTTCACTGGTAATCCCCTTCGGCCATCGACCAACCCGTAGGTGGAATTAACTCCCTAGATCCTGTTGCCTCTTAATAATCTCATATGAAGCCATGGTCAGGACCCAAACTTAGGAAACTATTTATATTTTCATTGGGAGCGTGATTCTCATCATCACAAGGCGCTACATTCGCCAAATGTTGGTCGAAAGACTTCTTTCCACCTTTCACACCATCGAATTTGTAGTAGCTCTAATCAGCTTCTATGTTTTCAACTACTCCATCTTTTCTCTAAATGGAAATTCTTTGGTGCAAATTCGACGGGACTGCACCTATTCCATGAATCCATTCACGGCCAAGTAATAACTTACAGTTGACTATGGAATTTATAACCATAAATAATGTTGATCTAGTTGTTATTCCAACAACCAATTGTACTTGGATGACACCCATTATGCTACTAGTCTTTCCTTCATAGTTTGATAACACCATGTTGTGAGGTCGAAGTTCCGACCCCCATTTCCCCATTTTCTTAAACATAGCACATGGCATTAAATTTACAGCTTCCCCACCATCGACAAATACCTTGTTCATTGGCATGCTATCCACCTTCGCCCTTATAAATAAAAGCTTGAGATGATATAGTATCCCTGGATTGGTTTTTCAAATACATCCTTTTGTTCTTCGACCACACCACTATTCATCACATAATAGCATAGAGGCTTTTCATCTGTCGCGTCGTTGGAGGTAAAATCTTCTTTCTTTTCTGATACTTCCGACACCCTGTCATATTCAGCAGGCAGAATCAACACAATTTCATAATTAATGATGAATTCTTCATCATAATCATAGTCGTCATCCACTATGTCATCCTTTGGTGAAGCCTCATAGTCATGTTCTTCCTCCTCTTCGCCTTCAGATGTGGGAGTATACTCAGGCCCAGGAGTATATTCCATATTTTGAGTTTCCACCAATAATGTAATTCCTAAAGGAGCTACCCTCATAGCCATTATTTGCTTTGATATGGCTTTTTCTTTTTCACTCAACTTTGACCTTGGATAGTACACCTTTGTAATTGTAAATTCTAATGGCTTAATGGCTTCCACTGGTAGCAAGACTTCGACACGACTGTTGTCTTTGACTAGCTTCACCTGAGAGGTCTAAGCTTCCTTTTCCGCCTTTCTTCCTTTGATAACGCCTCCACTGAGTCCTTGTCATTGGTTTTTTTCCCTTATAGTTGATAACCCTTTGACTCAGCTTTCTTTTTCTGGGCGTCAGCTTCATGTACAATCACTTTTCCTTTGGCCTCTTGCCCCCTTTTGGTTTACTGATTCCATCCATTTTTCTTTTAGAATATCTGATGGAGGGCGAAAGGTTTTTGGACGAGATCGTTGAAACAATTTTTTGTACTCCTCGTTGTGTTGATGATTTCCTTGCTTGTCGAAAACAAACCTTGGGACTGGAGGCTTCTCTTGCTTAAGAGCCTATTTTTTTAAAGCTCCACACTTCTCATCTACTTCTTCATCAAACACACTATTGCATCTTGGGCATAATTTTTCCTACGAACCCTTCACTCTGCATTCCTCTTGGAAGTCAGCCAATCTTTCTTCAGGATGAGGGTACATTGCCTGTAACCCCTATTCCATCTTTAGGTCGTAACTCTCATTGGTTCCGACCATCATAACTTCTATGTCACCAATCATTATAACCTTTTTGTCGAGGCCCTCAGTAGCTTCTACCATCATGTAATCTAGAGGCTCTGAGTATAAAGCCTCATCAAATCTCAAAGGGTCAGTGTCGACTCACATCTTTGGCTTCTCCCTAAACTGGGGCCTCCCATCTTTCAATGGTTTTTGCACCAAATCCCTGAAAAGAACACATTGAGAAGTTTTATGACCAAGAAAAATATGAAAGTTACAGAATCCCCTATTTTTCTTTTGTTCAAGTGGGGGATTCTTTAGGCCCTGAGGGACCACAATTTTACCATCAACTACTAATAAATTAAGTATTTCATCACATTTGGTTATGTCGAAAGTATAGGTCTTAGTAATGGCTTTGCCATTCTTTTCCATTTCGACGGGGTTCTTCCCGTTCGACGGTTTCAACAATTTACACGTAGAAGAACATTTGTCAGAAGAACATTCTTCAGTTTCCACATAAGCAATTTTCCCTTTTTGTGATGTTTGTTTGGCTTGGTTTTTTCAGCTTTCAAACGTTCGATCAGTCAAACTTTGATAGCCAATTGAGCCATATATTTCAAAGATTGGGTGTCCAACAATTTCTTCCTAATGGAATACTCTAACCTATTTGCATATATTTCGACAAACTCATGTTCAAGGACTTATGTAAAGCACCGCGCTTTCATAAGTCTAAACCTGTTAAGGTATTGGTCTATTGACTCAGTGCTATTTCGCTTGACACTTGACAATTCTGTTAGGATTATCTTAGACTGCCCCATGTGGAACTGCTCATGGAACAACTTTTCTAACTGGGTCCATGTTTAGACCGTATGTGGGGGAAGTGTTGCAAACTAAGTGAACAAATTCTTCATGAGGGAATTGGGGAAATATTTCATCATCAAATCCTCATTCACTACTATAATACGATGGGAGAACTGACTTAGGATGTTTTGCGTTTGATCGCAATTGTTGCGGATAGAAAGAGTCGTCACCGAATTTTCTTTTATCCAATAAAGGAAAGGGTGAAAAGAACAGGAAAAACCTTTGAGATTTATTTTGAGTTCAGGGGGTAGACTATGAAAAGGGAAGGTGTTAGCACGCTTTTCATCCATAGTTATCTATGAGCTCTTAGTTTCTTGCTAGATCATTGCTTTTGTTTGAAAGTGTACTTTGTGGTTGGTTTTGAAAGTATTTTTGAAAAGCGCCTTCGTTTAGGCAAACTTTGTAATAATTCTTGTCTCTATAAGAATGTATACAAAGTGTTGGACTTTTGAAAATATTTCATGGAAAGTGTTGGTGCATTTGAAAAGATGTTTGTATTTGAAGATGAGCAAGCAACTAAGAACGTTTCTACCTACTCAAAAGTCTTTGTTCTTTTCCTCCTCCTTTAGATGTTGCTATCTTACCATTGATTGGTAAGAAGATTTATCTTTGGATGTAAAGGGATGGGCATGGGTCATCGTATAGTCATGATAGCAATGTTGTGGGATATCTTAGCATTTATCTTGAGGGACTAAGATCATTTGTAAGGCAACATTCGAAGCGTCATCGAGGGACTATGATCTTGTATTTTTTCTTATTTTTGCTAAGACGTCTCATATGCATAACATGACCATTTTCGTAAGGCAACAAGTGGAGTTAACACTAGGGGTGCATGTGTGAGTAGTGTGTTTGATTCACATGCATTTAGTATTTGATTAGGGGTTGTCTACTTATTGATTTTATCTTCCCATACAAATCCTACTTTACTAGCATTTATATGAAAGCGATAAATTGCGGAAAGTAAATATTCTATGCTATTACAACCATTAGGAAGATGGAGTGTACAAATTTACAAATGGGGATTGCAAGAAATTAAAGTCCTAATTATCTATTACAACCATATTGAAATAATGTACAAGAATTGAAATATAAAATAGATTTGCTTTATTTTGGTTAAGAGAAGAAATAAATTTTCTTAAGAAAATATTTTTTAGTATTTTTGTTTTTTAAAATAAATAAAGCAAAGTGTATGAATATAAAATATTTTTGGTGTTTTTGATTAATGAAAATAAAGTGATGATAAAAATGATAAGGGAACAAGAGTCAGAATCAGCGCGTTACTGAAAGAGGAGAGTGTAGAAGTTCTGACTCAGGCGCGCTGCACATTAGAAAGTAAATGTTAGCCAAAAGGGAAGGTCAGAAGTTCTGACTGTTGAGAGATTCTAGAAGTTCTAGTGTTATTGGAAGGTCAGAAGTTCTGGTTGTTGAGAGGTTCTGAAAGTTCAAGGGTTATTGGAAGGTCAGAAGTTTTGGTTGTTGAGAGAGTCTAGAAGTTCTAATGCAGCTGGGAACCTAGAAGTTCTAGTGTTACTGGCATGCTAGAAGTTCTGATAATGGGTTCGTGAGGTGTCAATGTTGTTGGATGGGAACATCTAGAAGTTTTAGTCCAGGATCACTATTTTGACAATCAACTAAAGGGGGTTTATCTAGAAGTTTTGGTCCATGTTCAATGTTTGACAAATAATGGGTAAAAATTTCAAGAAATAAACATAAAAAGGTGTTTCTGGGGCTAGAACTCAGGACCCTTAATACTAATTCCTTAGGCGCGTGCTTTCTACCACTACGGTGGTTATACATCCGGTATTAGAAGCAAAAGCAAAAATATATGTTACAAAGTAAATTATGATGATGAACTTCATCTTCTTCTTCGTGCCCGCCAGAGTATCTGCAACTTAATCATTTCTCAACAGAATGGAAAATGCAAACATAGAAGTTATGGCAATTTTCATCATGGTTTCAGAAATATAAAGCATCAAAGCTGTAAACCAGAAGCAAACATGAATTTTGCTAATCCTAATTCTGAATCCTAATTTCCTCAAGAAGTTATGATCTGAAATTCTCTCAACTTAGGCCATATACATAAAATTTATAAATATATACAGAATTAGAGCCTTGATATCTACATTGTATCTTTGAAAATGCAAGTCTAACAATGCCTAAGTAATGAGATAAAAATCTGAAGAAACATACCTTGCAGCTGGAAATTGTTCTATGAATTAGAGCCTGGTTCAGATTGTTGTGATGTCCTGGTCATCTTCCTCAAGTTCTCAAAAAGCTAAAGCAACTCTTAGCTTAATCTATGAATGGCGGGAAAGTTCTGGAGTAGTCAACGTGTAAATTTCTGGTTTTTGAAACAAGGAGTGGTGAATATTGTTCTACAGTTTGAGAATAAAAGTTGGGAAAGCTTCTATGTGTAATCTAGAAGTTGTATGGATGATTTGGTCAAGAAACACGCAAGCAAAATTAGAATTTGGATGCAAAAATCAGAAACTAGCAGGTTTGGTGTTTTGTTTGCAGTTTCAGGTTCTTGGGAAATTTCAACAAGGTTTCAAGGTTATTTCCTCAATCTCCAGTCTTTCTAACAGTTGCAAATGAATTTTAATTTATAGGAAAAGGATTTAGAAGCTTAGAGAAATCAAAAGTACAACCATCTTGTATTATGGCTCCTTGTCTTATTTTTGAAGCAAGCTTAGCCATGCAAGTTTCAAGGCAAGGTAGGGTGATTAGCAGCTTTAAGCACACCTAATTTGAGTTTGTAAGCATGATTTGTGGAGAAGTACACTCAGAAGAAAAAGTAAAGTATGGGCCTAACATAAACTTTTTACAAAAGTTTGCTTTTCAAGGACAACAATGGTACTTCTATGCCACGCGTGGGAAGATCCTTTGGATAAGACTCAAAAGTGGGTGTGAGAATTAAATGATGATAAGATCTAATAAGCCAGAAATCCTGCAAGATGAGATTATACATCATAGCTTGAAACTGGATCAGAAGTTCAACATCAACGTAACTTAGAACAAATGTCCAACTTCTGATCTTTGAATCTCCCTGCTCCAGCATGATCTAAAGGGGTTCTCAGACTTTCCAGAAAGCTTGTAACATGCTCTATAATCCCTCTTTGAATCACTTTTGCAAACTGTGATCGAATCTACGTGAAAACTGGCCCATAACGTCTAACCAACTTCTGACTTGGAAATGCTCAGAATTTACTAAGTGTTTTAGTTTTATGGACGTGCCTTCAAGGATGTATAACTTGAAATAACAACATTTCTAGGAGAAGCTCTATTCTGTATTGTTTCAGATCTTATTGAGATCTACAACTCTTGTGTCAGAAGTTCTTCCTGAATCAGCTTGCATCATGATGCAAATCTGCCCAAAACTTCTGAACTTATGATCTTTTCTTAACACTTAGAAAAATATCTAAGTGTTTAGAATTTTGACTTTTCCAAAGTTATTTTGACTTTTGATTTTCTTAATGAACTAAACTTCATATTCTAACATGTCTTGATGGAATAGGATTTTTGAAACTTGATTTTGATCCAAAAGTCAAAGTTTGACTTTTTAGTGTGCATTTTGACCATTTTGCCCTTGTGCTAATTTCAACCCTAAATTGATGTATCAATGCTGAAAACTTGAGTCATGGGAGATCTTGTGAGGAAATTCTTGAGAAATGAGAGGGCAAATTTTTGGGTACAATAGCTGCCCCTGTTCAATCTTCTTAAACCTGAAAAGCAAGTATGGCACGTTACCATTCGTAACTTGAAGGTAGAAGATGATTGAACACTAGAGTGCCCAGAAATTTGCAATCGATGATGTGGAAGTTGACTGTGTCGGGAATGGGCTTAAAGATTCCATTTGGGGAGATGATGGAGAGTTGTTGGAGATGGGCTTACAGATGCCGTCCAGAGTGACTGAGGAAGGTATCAGGATAAATCTTTTGGTTGATTTATACTGAAATACTAAATTTCTTTTGCCTGTTGATTTTCCTGCAAGGAAGAGGAATAGTTACATGCAGATGTATGCATGGTGTAATGATTTTCTCAAAATAAATGAGATTATGCTGTATGCATTTGTCATGCATGTGTTGTGATTTATGAGTGTGATGCATTTATTGCAGCGTGTCTTTGTTTAGGAAAATAAATCCTTGACAACATGCTAGGGAACCTTGGGAGGCTGAATCCTGAACCATTGTTGCAGAGTAAGTGTATCTTCAACTTTGTTTAGAATACTTTCCGCTGGGAGCTCCTGTTTTTATTGTTTGAGGAGAAATCTGCTGGGGAATATCGACTTTGGGTCTTTGCATGAGGAAACTCTGTGGGGAGTGTTGATTTCTGCTTGGAGGAATAAAGTTCAGGAACTTTGGTTGTTCATTGCTCTATTGGGGAATTATTCCTGGCTGGAGAGCATCATAAGTTAGCTGTTATCTGGTTGAAATCCAGGCTTGGCAGCAATTTGTTAGGGATAATGAAGTTGACTGTTATCTGGTCATATTCCAGGCTTCGCATCGACTTACTGGGGAAGATTGAATTAAATGTTATCTGGTCGGATTCCAGGCTTCACAGAGAATTACTTGGGAGAGTGAAGTTAAACTGTTATCTGGTCGAATTCCAGGCTTCGCAACAACTTACCAACTTTAAACTGCTATCTGGTTGGATTCCAAGCTTCAAAGCAGATTTATGAGGTGGATAAAGTTAATTGTTATCTAGTTGAACTCCAGGCTTCGCAATAAGTCACCTGAAAAGACAAAGTTGAACTGATATCTGGTCAAATCCAGGCTTCACGGTAACTTGCTAACCTTAAACTGCTATCTGGTCGGATTCCAGGCTTCAAAGCAGATTTCTGAGGTGGATGAAGTTAATTATTATCTGGTCGAATTCAAGGATTCACAATAACTTACTTGAAAACACGAAGTTGAAATGATATCTTGTCAGATCCAGGCTTCATAGTAACTTGCTAACTTTAAACTGCTATCTGGTCAGATTCCAGGCTTCAAAGCAGATTTCTGAGGTGGATGAAGTTAATTATTATTTGGTCGAATTCCAGGCTTCGCAATAGCTTACTTGAAAAGATGAAGTTGAACTGATATCTGGTTAGATCCAGGCTTTATAGTATCTCGAGAAGTTAAATTAATATCTGGTCGGGTCCAGGCTTCATAGTATCTTGAGAAGTTAAGCTATTATCTGATCGGGTTTAGGCTTCATAGTTTCTGAAAGTTGTATGAATAGGAAATGATTCTATTGAGGAGTGTATTGTTTTGTTGGGGAATAAACCCCGTTTGAAGAGAATATTCTATGACGTGCTGGCAAGGTGAATTCTTTAGGAAGAAATACACAAGGTTTCTTCTTTTAAGACCAACTCAGTTGGGGAGAGGGTTGTTGAGAGATTGAGACTCTGACCGAGGTTTGCATAAATCCAATTTTACGGGTAAACCTGTTGGGGGAAAGTTTTATTGTAGCCGGCTCTGCAGGGATAATGCTAATGAGATAACTCTGTGAGGATATCTCAACTGTATTAAAGAGATGCTTATTGCTGCTTGGCATGACACATTTACTAAATAGTTTAAACATGTTCATAAGCATATGTTCATTCAATTTTAGTCATTGAACATCTTTTGCACTCAAAATAAAAAACAAAAATTTTGCACTTCAAAGTATATTTGTATTGATGTTTTGCCCATGAATAGGCGTTTTTGTACAAAGAGACGCAGATTCTAGTAAGAGGAAATCGTTGAAAAGATAACAAAATTAAAAACAAAGATAACAGCCATGTGGAAATGATCTCATTGTGTTCCAACTCTACTATTTCCCTATTGTCTTTGAACGTCCCTTGCCATTGACAAAAGTTGATTGGATTGATCTTGGACTGTTTGAACTCAGACCTTGGTAATAAAGTCGACTGTGGTGATTCCACGTGACATAGTCATATGCTTTCAATCCTTAATTTTTGCCCGGACCGCCCTTTTGGGTTTTCATCCCACCTTGGGTTTGCTGGGATGCCCTTATCTTGCCTAGGTGTGTCAACCTAGCGGGTCTCTTATGCGTAGTATTTTTTAACTATGTCCGCGTTCACTAGATGTGGGAAATCTTCACCGTTCATAGTAGTCAGCATCATGGCACCACCAGAGAAAACTTTCCTGCCAACAAATGGCCCTTCGTAAGTGGGAGTCCATTTACCCCCGGGGTCTCCTTATGGAAGAATGATGCGATTTATCACCAAGTTACCAGCTTGATATACTCGAGGGCCGATCTTTTTGTTGAAAGCCTTGATCATATGTTTTTGGTACATCTAACCATGACAAACAGTAGCCAGTCGCTTTTCATCGATCAAGCTCAACTGATCCAATCTTGTCTGAATCCATTCGTCTTCGCCTAAGCCTGCTTCGTTCATAATCCTTAGTGAGGGAATCTGAACTTCCAATGACATGACAACTTCCATGCCATAGACCAAAGAAAATGGAGTTTCCCCAGTCGATGTCCGAGATGAAGTACGGTAGCCATGAAGAGCAAACGGTAACATCTCATGCCAGTCTTTATAGGTTACCACCATCTTTTGCACAATCTTCTTAATGTTTTTGTTGGCTTCTTCCACTGTGCCATTCATTTTAGGTCTACTGATAACGAGAAATCGTATCGTATAATTGCTACGTTTTTAATCCATTTTCATACTACATTAATCCATTTAACTCCCGATTGTTCCGAGTTTTTATGTCTTTTCACAGGTACAAACATGTTTCAAGTCAATTTAGTGAAAAAGATCATATGAAGAAAGCTAACATGAAAATCATAAGAAAAGGAACAAATCTGTAAAGTTCTGTATATTTTGATGTTGTGACGGTCGTCACACGTCTATTACGACTGTAACGCGCTCACATCATGAAGATTTCTCGTCACACATCATTGACGAACGTAATGCGCTATTTAAGCGTCTTACGACCGTCACCTTTCTATTACGACCGTCACGCGCCTAAACTAACGTTATGAAGAACATGGAGACGTGGGCAACATAAAGAAAGGAGTATTCACTCCTACAATCTCTCAACCTCACCCAACGCCCAGTCCTAGTTTTTCTCCAAAAAAGAAGTACAAGTCCACGTTCCTATTATTTTCTTAACTGCCAATTTTTCCTCTATAAATATGAGAGATTTCAATGAAGAAAGAGACAGAGTTTTTTACGGAATTTCTTGTGGAAGCCCTGCCAAATTTACGAACCATCAGTTTTCATTTTTTTGTTCTTGTTTTATTTCCCTTTTTACCATTTAATAGCCATTTCCAACATTAGGAAATTGCTATTTTAGTTAGAATTTATTTTTAGCCTCAGACTTCGTTTCAAGCTTCGATTCCGAAGGTTCCAATCTTGCTGACTTGTGGAAGAGGGAGCTTGAGGAATAGTATTATTATTCAGGTTTTTAATCGCATTTAATTTAATTTTAATACAATTTGTTTACGTTAAGTTATTTATTTATTTATCATGAATGTTTTATTGTTTCCAGATTATATTTCCTGTCTGTCTGTTTCTAGTACCATGACTAGCTAAATTTCTAGAGTCGGGATGTGATAATAGTAACTAAATGGATTAAATTGTTCCTAAGCTAAAATCTAAATTAACTTAATTTCTGGCGGTGACTTTTTATAATTAAAATCAATCTTTTTGTTATGAGAGTAAGAAAAGTAGAATAGGTTAGGATCAAGACCACGAGAGTGTGAGGTTTTAACCAGATAGCTAAAGTTAGGCATTTGATTTAAATACAGCGAGAGCGCTTTAAAACGAATTAGATTTTATTAAGTTTTCAAAGAGTATTTTCTAAACACTTATGGGCTAGCGAGATCAAGCATAGGGCTTTAGGGGTATAATCCGAGATAAGACCACGAAAGTGTGAGTCGAGGGTTTTTAAACTGATAATTTCTACATAACCATTTAGTTAAACATCGTTATATGCTTAGGCCTGATTAAATCCACTTAGGTTCACTATATTACATACCGACCATTTTATTATTATTATTATTATCATTCCCTTAATTCGATTTAGTTTCCCTCTACTTTAACCTCTAAAAAAACCAAACGTGACAATATCCTCCTTAGCTAAACTAGCAAACCTTTATAGCACTAGAGTGATTACAAAGTCCCTGTGGGTTCGACATATTTTTATTACTCCCGTGATAGGTTGTGCACTTGTAGTTAAGATACCGTTAGACACATTAGGTCGATCGCACATCAAGTTTTTGGCGCCGTTGTCGGGGACTTTGATTTAGTCACTAGTGCACTCATAAAGTAGCACTGTATAGACTAAGGTAACTATTTATTTTCCCCTCTGTTGTATGCCAAATACTCACTCCCGAAGCGAGCCTTTGAATTTACAAATCAATGATATCGAACGCTATCTCAGAGTAAGACGTCGAATTCAAGAATACCATAATCTCAATAATCTTCCTCCGACTAAGCTTCTTGATATCTCAATCCCTGAGTTAATTGAAGAATCGAAAATGGCTGACGTACCAAATCCACCTCGTGCTCTTAAGGATTATGCAGTTCCTTCTCAAGCGGAACCTCACAACAGCATTGCCGCTCCTGCTATCGCTCAAAATGATTTCGAGCTGAAACCTTCGCTTCTATCCGCCGTTCAGCAGAACCAATTTTCTGGATCTCCTACTGACGACCCAAACCTACATCTGTCAGTGTTTGTGCAGTACGCAGACACTATAAAAGCGAATGGTGTAAACCTCGAGGCAATACGATTGCGCCTATTTCCTTTTTATTTAAGAGACATAGCTCGAGCATGGCTCCAATCTCTTCCTTCAAACTCAATCACCACATGGGATGAGTTGAAGAAGGTCTTTTTGGCTAGATATTTCCCACCAAGAAAAACTTCTATGCTTAGAGCCAACATCAATGGTTTCAGACAAAAAGATAACGAATCACTTTTCGAAGCGTGGGAACGCTATGAGGACATGATTAGACTCTGTCCTCATCATGGTTTAGAAGAATGGTTGATCATTCATACGTTCTATAATGGTCTCTTGTACAACACAAGAATGACTATAGACGCTGCTGCTGGTGGCGCATTGATGGATAAACCATATACTGAAGCAAATCAACTTATCGAAAGCATGGCTCAGAACCATTATCAATGGGGAAGAAAAAGAGTTAATATGGAAAAAACTCAAACAAAAGGTGGCATGATTGAAGTGAATAGTTTGGATCAAGTCAATGCTAAAGTGGAAGCCCTTACCCAAAAGCTAGAAAATCTTACCACCGCTCCTGCAGCTACCGTAGCTGCAGTAGCTTAAGCTTGCGATCTATGTGGTCTTCAATCACATCCTGCTCCAGAATTCCCACTTCTAATAGGAGTTCCAGCTGAACAAGCGAATTACGTACAGGGAAATCCTTATAGCAATACCTATAACCCTGGTTGGAAGAATCATCCAAATTTTTCATATAAAAGCAACAATGCGTTGTACACACCTGGACAAGCTCCTGCCACGCCACCTGGCTATCCAAAAGCTAACTCAAATCACCCCAATAATGGACCTAATACATCCAATGCCCCTAGGAAATCTAATCTAGAAATCATGATAGAACATTTCATTGCTTCTCAATCTCAGACTAATAAAGATGTTCTAAATCAGAATTTACATACTAATGAGCAGATTAAACAATTATCTAGTAAAGTTGACGCTTTAGCTACCCATAATAAGATGCTTGAAACTCAAATTTCACAGGTAGCTCAACAACAAGCATCTACTGCTGCCCCAACTGGATTTTTCCCTGGTCAACCACAACCTAACCCCAAAGGACAAGCTAACGCTGTAATACTGAGAAGTGGAAAAGAACTTGACGGACCTGTTGATCCAAGATTCAAAAATCCAGCCATGTACCAAAAGCAGAACAAGCCAAATAAAATTGAGAATGAACCAAAGGAAAAGGAAAACGAAAACTAAGAGGCAGTGGAGAAAGGGAAGACTTATGTGCCTCCACCACCCTATAAACCGCCGATTCCGTACCCTCAGAGACTTACCAATTCCAAAACGATGGGCCAATTCAAGAAATTCATTGAACTTTTGAAACAACTGAATATCACAATACCGTTTACAGAAGCTATCACTCAGATGCCCTCGTATGCTAAAGTTCTCAAGGAAATCCTATCTAACAAGAAAAAGATAGAAGACAACGGAATAATTACACTTACTGTTGAGTGTAGCGATATTATTCAAAACGATATGCCCCTAAGTTAAAAGATCCAGGTAGTTTCTCTATACCTTGTAACATTGGAAAGTTTGTCATAAACAAAGCTCTATGCGACTTGGGAGCAAGTATCAGTGTCATGCCCCTATCTATTTGCAAAAATCTAGAGATGGAAGAACTTAGACCCACAAAAATGTCCGTTCAATTAGCTGACCGATCAGTTAAATACCCTGTAGGTATACTGGAAAACGTTCCAGTTAGAATAGGTCAATTCTATATCCCGACGGATTTCATAATCATGGACATTACTGAGGACTCAGTTACTCCTATCATATTAAGAAGACCCTTCCTAGCCACAGCTGGAGCTATAATTGACGTGAAGAAGGGCAGACTGACATTCGAAGTCGGAGAGGAAAAAGTGGAATTCATCCTCACTCAATTGTTACAAGCACCATCCATGAATGACACATGTTATATAATCGACGTTATAGACGAGTGCGTAAGAGAGATGGAAGCAGAACATACCACGTACTCTGAAATAATGAAAATCCAAACCCCTCTGATATTCGAAGACGACAATTAGCGTGAACCATATCAAGATGATAACCTAAGCGAAAGTCTAGCACTTACACCTGATCATATTCAATGTCCAAAGAAACTGGGTTTAGAATTAAAAACCTTACCAAGGAACCTAAGATACAATTTCCTAGATACCAAATGTACGTGACCAATAATAGTCAATTCCAGTTTAGGAACGCTCGAAACTAAGAAACTTTTAGACGTCCTAAGAAAGTATCCGACTGCATTAGGTTATAACATATCCGACTTGAAAGGAATATGTCCTTCAATTTGCATGCATCGTATTATGCTAGAAAAAGATTGCAAAACCTCTAGAGAACATCAAAGAAGGATTAACCCAATCCTTAGCACTGTAATCAGAGATGAAATTAAGAAGCTATTGGAAGCAGGAATCATATATCCAATCTCCGACAGTAAATGGGTTAGCCCAATACACGTTGTACCGAAGAAAGGAGGTATCACTGTTGTGAAGAACGTGAAAGGCGAACCGATAACACAAAGAGTGGTAAATGGGAATAGAGTGTGCATTGATTATAGAAAACTAAACAAAGCTACTCGAAAAGACCATTTTCCTCTACCCTTCATAGATCAAATGTTAGAGCGATTAGCCAAACATTCCTACTTCTATTATCTAGACGGTTATTCCGGATTTTTCCAAATCCCTATTCACCCTGATGATCAAGAGAAGACTACATTCACGTGTCCCTATGGAACATTCGTTTACATACGAATGCCCTTCGGATTGTGCAACGCCCCAATAACCTTTCAACGATGTATGATGTAAATCTTTGCAGATTTCATCGATAACATCATGGAAGTGTTCATGGACGACTTATCTGTGTGCGGGAAAAGTTTTGAAGGATGCCTATCAAACCTAGAAAAGATTTTAGAAAGATGTGTGAAAGTAAACCTCGTACTTAACTGGGAAAAATGTGATTTCATGGTCAGAGAAGGAATCGTACTAGGACATGTTATATCTAACAAGGGAATTGAAGTTGATAAAGCTAAGATAGAAGTCATAAAAGAACTTCAACCACCTAAGACCGTTCGAGAAATATGAAGTTTTTTAGGACACACCGGTTTCTACCGATGATTTATCAAAGATTTCTCGAAGATCACTAAACCACTTACCGGTCTATTAATGAAAGACGCTGAGTTCATATTCAATGAAGATTTTCTTAAAGCGTTTGAAACTCTAAAATCAGCCTTTATCACCGTACCAATCATGCAACCACCCGATTGGAGATTGCCTTTTGAAATCATGTGTGATGCGAGTGGCTATGCCATAGGCGCAGTTCTTGGACAAAGGAAGGACAAGAAACTTCACGCAATCTACTATGCCAGTAGAAGGCTAGACTCAGCTCAAATGAACTACGCCACAACTAAGAAAGAGCTGTTAGCAGTTGTCTTTGCGCTTGACAAATTCCGTTCTTACCTAATAGGAGCAAAGATAATCATCTACACAGACCATGCTGCTATCAAATATCTACTAACTAAGAAGGATGCAAAACCAAGACTCCTCAGATGGATCCTACTTTTGAAAGAGTTTGATCTAGAGATTAAGGATAAGAAAGGAATGGAAAACGTCTTAGCAAACCACTTGTCAAGATTAGAAGGTATAAATCCCGAACAAGTACTGATTAACGATGATTTTCCATATGAACAGCTGATAGCGCAAATAAGAAGCGATCTAGCTCAACTGGATCTAAACATACCAAAAGCCAAGGAAACCGTGGAAGCGATCCATACAACCATGGGGCTGCCATGGTATGCTGACATAGTCAACTACTTAGTTGCAGGCGCGCTCCCACCGGACTTAACTTATCAACAGAAAAAGAAATTCTTCCATGATCTCAAGTATTATTATTGGGATGAACCTTTATTATTTAAAAGGGGACCGGACGGAATTTTCCGCCGATGCATACCAGAAGAAGAAATAGAATATGTTATTTCTCACTGTCATTCATGTCCCTTTGGCGGACATGCAAGCACTTCTAAAACTTGTGCAAAGATCCTACAAGTCGGTCTATTCTGGCCTAATCTATGGAAGGATGTCCACATCGCTGTTAAAAACTGTGATCGGTGTCAACGCACCAGTAATATTTCAAGACGCGATGAAATGCCTCAAAGAGGAATACTAGAAGTAGAAATCTTTGATGTTTGGGGAATTGATTTCATGGGACCTTTCACATCTTCTTTCGGAAACAAGTATATACTCGTAGCTGTCGATTATGTTTCAAAATGGATTGAGGCTATAGCCTCTCCTACAAATGACACACGAGTAGTAATTAAGCTCTTTAAAAACAAAATCTTTCCAAGATTTGGTGTGCCTAGACTTGTCATTAGTGACGGTGGCTCCCACTTCATTTCGAAGATATTCGACAAATTATTATCTAAGTATGGAGTCAAACACCGCGTAGCAACACCGTATCATCCACAAACCAGTGGACAGGTCGAAGTCTCGAACAGAGAAATCAAACAAATCCTAGAGAAAACTGTCGCCATATCTAGGAAAGATTGGTCATCTAAGCTTAACGAGGCTTTATGGGCTTATAGGACAGCCTACAATACTCCTATAGGAACTACACCCTTCAAGCTTGTGTACGGGAAATCCTGTCATCTTCCGGTAGAACTAGAGCATAAGGCGTATTGGGCAATCAAAACGCTCAATATAAACTACATTGCCGCTGGAGAAAAGCGAATCCTCGACTTGAATGAATTAGAAGAATTGAGATTAGACGCTTATGAGAACGCTAAGATATACAAGGAAAGAACCAAAAGATGGCACGATAAGCGCTTATCCCGGAAAGAATTCAGTGTGGGAGAAGTTGTGCTACTATTCAACTCTAGACTTAGGCTCTTTCCTGGAAAACTGAAATCCAGATGGTCTGGTCCTTTTGAAGGTACAAAAATATTCCCTAGCGGAGCAATAGAAATTAAGGATAGGAATAGTGATCCGTTCATAGTGAACCGACCGCGATTAAAACAATATCATCACATTGAGAATAGAGACTATGCGAATAGTCTAAAACTTTTAGAGTTACCCACTATTTCCCCTGAATGATCTACTTCTAAGCACTATGTCAGGCTTATGACGTTAAAAACAGCACTTAGTGGGAGGCAACCCACCTATTTGTTTTTGCTATTTTTTTCCATTTGTTTCCATTTATTACTTTTGATTTTCTTTTCCATTTCTGCATTTATTTCTTTTAAAGCCTTATTTTCATTATTTTCTTTTCCATTTTTCTGAAAATCTTTATAAAACTGATGTTGATTTTCAAACAACTTTATTCGCTACAGGTTTTCTAAAAAAGTCTTTTTCTATCTTACCTTCTCCCCTGATTTGTTTCCCCATTTAGCATTTACTATGGAATACACTTTTAGAGGAAGGAACCAAATGAGGAGATTTGAGGAATTGTCACACAGGAACATCAGTATGACTTTGTATTATGATGAACCAACCATGGACACTTTAGGTATTAAGGATAGTGTTCTTTATCTATTTAACCAATTGGGATGGGAAAAAGCCCACATTAAGTCTAGGTTTGTTACATACCGCGAGCTTACCCTTGAATTTTTGAGCTCCTTAGTTCATATACCATAGCGCGGTTTCGAAACCAGAAAAGGATTTATAGCTTTCAGACTATTCAGTATTGAATTCGTTTATAACCATAAAGAATTAGCTGACCTACTAGGATTCCCTAGCGGACCTTTTGCTTTTACTACCACCCAGGAGGAATTAATGGATTTCTAGCTAGATTACTTTTGGGGAACCTTAAACGAAAACTACCACCCTGAGCCGGATAGCATGGACAACAATTAAATACACAACCCCGCTATCCGCTATTTTCATAAGATTCTAGCCCATACTGTATTCGGAAAAGAATAAAACTGTACTGCAGTGTCTAAGGATGATATGTTTTTACTGCAATGTATGACCCAAGGCCGACCTTTTAATGCTATGCCATTCATGATGCAAACCTTTTCTCGCATTGCTCAGAACCCTAATGAACCGATCATCGTAGGAGGCCTAGTCACCATGATTGCCAATGCCCTCAGACTTAGATACCAACTACATAGGTGTACACAATTTGGTTTGATCCGCCGTATGAATATTGATTTCTGTTTCGACCTACGAATAATAGGAAATATAGGTCCTGCACCTTTCGAATACCTGATAAGGGATGAAGTTGTCACTTTATTTACACTTCCAAACCATGCTAAAGTGAGTGCCTGCAATCGCGACAACTAGCTTTATGAGCTAAACCCTTCTTACCATCCTTCAACACCTGAGACACCACAATCTTACCAAGTTAATGATGCTAAGATGTCTGATGAGAGTGATCCTGAGACCCCTTCTAGTTACTATGATGGTAACAACATTGCAGAGAATATTGATGCCCCTGAAATAACCAAAGGAGAATACACTAAAAATTTCAACAAAATCTTTACCACACTAGATGTTTATCAAACTGACATTAATGGAATCAAGGACGAGTTAAAGAGCATGCGTCTGGACATAATAGGCTTGACTGATATAACTTTGGAGCAATTTTATCACATAAATGCAGCTTTCGAAGATTTAAAAACACGAGTTGGATGAAGTAGCAGTGATCATCATTTGTTTTTACTTTTCTTTCTGTTTTATGTTTCTAGGTAGTTTCCCTTTTAAGATTTCATTTTAAACAAGTTTACTTTATGCAATTTTTAAATTTCTGTTAAAAACAAATATTTATTTCAATTTCAGTTTGTTTTTATTTCATTAAATTTAGTGTGTGCTACAGCAAAAAAATTCAAGTCACTGCATATTTATTATCATTCTGCAAAATTTTGTTATAAGAATTGATTTGTGTTATAAGGTGTGTTGGAATTAAACTGCTTCATTTATTTCATAAATGCATTTATTTGTAGCTGTAACGGTCGTAACAAACCTGTGACGAGCGTAACACGCGTTTCACCGTGTTACACCCGTCAGCCTCCTGTTACGGTCGTCACGCGCGTTTGAAAACGTCTTCTTCTATTACAGAAGTCGTTCTCCTTCCCACTTCTACCTTCCTATTTTCCCAAACCATTCCGCCACCCATCCAATTTTTTATTAAATCACCCACTCCAACAATTAAATTCCATTACTCCACTCCATTTCCCCACTCACATTCCAACCCCCTTTCACGATTCAACCTCTTGCATGCAATATGGCAAACAACCAGCATATCCCCAACATCACCTTTAGAGCAGGCGACCAAGGTGAAACCCAGAGATTAAAATTCCAAAAATTCCAACGCCGCGGTCTTCAACCAACTCGGTATGTTGACCTTGATTTCCTGAGAAATTTGGGACTGCTTGAGAGCGTCCGACAACTTTTGCAGAATGTAAACTTGTGGAATCTGTGCCGCCAACCGCAACCCATCTACAAAACTCTCACCTTGGAGTTTCTGAGTTCATTTTCCTACATTACCCCTACTGGAGCCACCAACCAACTCTCTGGCGTGGCCAAATTCCGTATGTTTGGCACTGAGTATCAGCTGTCACAAACTGATATCGCGCGGCTGCTCGGTTTCAGTTCCGACGAAGGTGTCCACCTCCGGGTGCCGAATAATTTCAGCGAGGAAGCATTTAATTTATGGCACAACATGACAAACATTTGTGCCGACTCTTACGACCACCTCAACGCCACCCATATCCATAATCCAGCTGTCCGATATTTTCACCGCATCCTTTGCAACACCATCTTCGCCCGAGATAGCAACCACAAGCTCAACTCCAAGGAGCTTTTCTTCATGCACTGTGCATTCACCAGCCAGAAAATCAACGCTGCTCTATTTCTATTGGCCCATATTCACTCCATCTGAGCTAGAGGCGGCAAACCCTTCTACTTTGGAGGGATTGTCACTTCTCTTGATATAGCTTTGAATCATGGTGCCGCTCTCACTGATATTCCTTCTATGGTGCCGACATTGCTTACTCTGGACCACTGCAAAGCTGCCCACCTCATCTATGAGCGAGAAGATGGAAAATTCCATCCTGTGATCCGAAACATTGTTTATAATAACATTACTTTTCCTTGCAGGGACCGAATCGGCCCTCAAAACAGAGCCAATTAGCTATTCGATCCTGCAGCTCCCGAGGGCCATGTTCTTATTCATGAAGACCAGCCCGATGCCCCCGCAGACGAGATGCAAGAAGAGTTGGATAGAGCTGCCCCCGTTTACAACATTCCGGGACCTTCATCCTCACCATATCCTATCACTCTTGAAGACGTTCTCTGAGCCATCCATCAGCAAAATCAAATGGGTGCCGCACTTGAAAGAAGACAACAGGAGCAGTACGACTATTTATGTGCACAGAATGCTCAGATTTTGAGTGGCCAGCGGAGCATGAACGAGAGGTTGGACGAGGCCCTGTATGAACTAAACGCTTTAAGGTTGGACGTCAACACTCTTGGCTACCATGACACTGATACCGAAGCCACGCCCACCAGGCGATCACGCACCAGGAGTAGAGGACGTGGCCATCAGTAGTTTTTATTCTTAAGTAGTTTGCTTTTGCTTTTTCTTTTTTTTTTTTTGTAATTTTATTTCCCCGCCATTGAGGACAATGTCTGAAATAGTGTGGGAGAGGTATATTTCCCTTTCCGCATTTTCCATTAAACAAGTAATTTTTTACGATATTTCTTAGTTTAAATTCTTACCCGCTTTATTTATCCATACCGAATTTTTTTTGCTTTATCTTCGCATAGCCCGACATACCTACCTTAACGAAATCCTAGTTAGGAAGCCGAGAACAATTCAACAAGATCGATACGGTTATGACACCTTAGACTTCCTACTTACGCGATCCGTTTCAATAACTGTTATACCTATATCTTGAGTTTTAGTTCTCAAAGTAACCCCTAGTAGTTTATACTAGCAGTTAACACCGTCTTGACATAAACCACGTGGGGAGCCCATGAATATAAGTGTTTGATGCCTAATCAATGAAATATCCTTCTTATCTTGCTGCTAAAAAGGAAAAAGTTGCACCAAAATACAAGGTCGCATATAAGACATGAGCAAATAATGAAGGAGTCCATTGTCGGTTGGTTCAGAGGTATCTGGTTCTGAACTTGGTAGGGCGTGCTACGGCTCGCTCCCCCACAACCTCCAATTTGGATAATATGTGTAGGGTTACCACATTTGTGTACCAGACCCCGTGCTAAAAGGATCAAAGTCACTAACCGGTTACTCCACTACGTGCGTGCTAAGACAAAGGGCTTAATGTGATTGCGCTAGAACAAACCGGGTGAAATAGGTACAAGAGACTCTAGGTAGAATTATAACAGAATTATTGGACAATTTGTTTAAAATGGAAGTCCACGACTTAACTTATTGCTCGTGTCATTAGCGTATCGTTAGTGTTTTACTTAAGTATCGGTCGAACTAACGATTGACTTCCCGTAATTGTTTTGAAAATCAAGGGTATGTTATGCATGTGCGCCTGATAAAACTTGTCTGATCTTTCTAAATGATTATTTGCTTGAGGACAAGCAAAGGTTTAAGTATGAGGGAATTTGATAACGAGAAATCGTATCGTATAATTGCTATGTTTTTAATCCATTTTCATACTACATTAATCCATTTAATCCCCGATTGTTCCTAGTTTTTATGTCTTTTCACAGGTACAAACATGTTTCAAGTCAATTTAGTGAAAAAGATCATATGAAGAAAGCTAACATGAAAATCAGAAGAAAAGGAACAAATCTGCAAATTTCTGCAGATTTTGATGCTGTGACGGTCGTAACACGTCTATTACGACCGTAACGCGCTCACATCATGAAGATTGCTCGTCACATATTATTGACGAACGTAACGCGCTATTTAAGCGTCTTACGACCATCACCTTTCTATTACGACCGTCACGCGCCTAAACTAACGTTATGAAGAACATGGAGACGTGGGCAACATAAAGAAAGGAGTATTCACTCCTACAATCTCTCAACCTCACTAAACGCCCAATCCTAGTTTTTCTCCACTAAAGAAGTACAAGTCCATGTTCCTATTATTTTTTAACTGCTAATTTCTCCTCTATAAATAGGAGAGATTTCAATGAAGAGACACATAGTTTTTTTACAGAATTTTTTGCGGAAGCCCTGCCAAATTTACGAACCATCAGTTTGCATTTTTTTGTTCTTGTTTTATTTCCCTTTTTACCATTTAATAGCCATTTCCAACATTAGGAAATTGCTATTTTAGTTAGAATTTATTTTTAGCCTCAGACTTCGTTTCAAGCTTCGATTCCGAAGGTTCCAATCTTGCCGACTTGTGGAAGAGGGAGCTTGAGGAATAGTATTATTATTCAGGTTTTTAATCGCATTTAATTTAATTTTAATACAATTTTTTTACATTAAATTATTTATTTATCATGAATGTTTTATTGTTTCCCGATTATATTTCCTGTCTGCCTGTTTCTAGTACTATGACTAGCTAAATTTCTAGAGTCGGGTTGTGATAATAGTAACTAAATGGATTAAATTGTTCCTAACCTAAAATCCAAATTAACTTAATTTATGGTTGTGACTTTTTATAATTAAAATCAATCTTTTTATTACGAGAGTAAGAAAAGTAGAATAGGTTAGGATCAAGACCACGAGAGTGTGAAGTTTTAACCGGATAGCTAAAGTTAGGCATTTGATTTAAATACAGCTAGAGCACTTTAAAACAAATTAGATTTTATTAAGTTTTCAAAGAGTATTTTCTAAACACTTACGGGCTAGCGAGAGCAGGCATAGGGCTTTAGGGGTATAATCCGAGATAAGACCATGAAACTGTGAGTCGAGGGTTTTTAAACTGATAATTTCTACAGAACCATTTAAGTTAGACATCGTTATATACTTAGGCCCAATTAAATCCACTTAGGTTCACTATATTACATACCGACCGTTTTATTATTATTATCATTCCCTTAATTCGATTTATTTTTCATCTACTTTAACCTCTAAAAAAACCATACGTGACAATATCCGCCTTAGCTAAACTAGCAAACATTTATAGCACTAGAGTGATTACAAAGTCCCTGTGGGTTTGACATCTTTTTATTACTACCGCGATAGGTTGTGCACTTGCAGTTAAGATACTGTTAGACACATTAGGTCGATCGCACATCATCTATAAGGAGAAGAATTATGATGCTTGATTTTAAACTGACTGCAAATTTTTGTAATCATAGCATTGTTGAGATTGGTCCTATTTTTAGTGATGATCCTTTCAGGGATACCATAGCGGCAGATGAGGTTATGTTTAATGAATCTGGCTACCACATTCTTTGTGACTGAGGCAAATGAGGCAGCTTCGACCCATTTGGTGAAATAATCGATAGTGACGAGAATGAAACGATGTTCATTGGAAGCAGTAGGCTTGATTTCTCCAATCATGTAAATGCCCCACATTGCGAACAGCCATAAAGAGGTCATGATATTTAGAGGAATAAGAGGCACATGGACCTTGTCAGCAAAGATTTGGCACTTGTGGCAAGTCCTTGAGTGGTGATGGCAATCAGTCTCCATTGTTGACCAATAGTAACCAGCTCTCAAGATTTTCTTGGCCATAGTATGTCCGCTAGAGTGAGTCCCAAAGAGACCATCATGCATATTATGATACTGTGGCAGAACCTACTGTTATAGTGTTTTGCGTTTTTTGTTTGCAAATATCGTGGTAAGCAAGAATCGTCACCGACTTTTCTTTTATCGAACAAAGGAAAGGGTGAAAAGAACAGAAAAAGACTTTTTTCGAGGTTTTCTGAGTAAGGGGAGTAGATTATGGAAAGGGAAGGTGTTAGCATCCTTTCCATCTGTGGTTTTCCATGGGCTCTTAGGTACTTACTCATTTTGAAAACTGTTTTCGTGTTTGTGTATTTTGAAAGATTTTGTTTGCTTTATGGTAACTCTTGTATCAGACCTCAAGAGTGTGATAAAGAATTTTTGAAAAGTAATTTGAAAGGTGTGTAAGTGTAAAAAATCAGATTTGAGCAAGTACTTAAGAATTGTCTACCTACTCAAAAAAAGGGCGTTCTTTTCCTCCTTTCTTTTAGATAGTGCTATCCTACTATTAGTGAGTAGGTAGCCCTATTGTCGAATGTTGAGGGACTATGGAAAGGGACATTTATGGTCATTGAAGGCAACATGTAAGGATACCTTAGCATTTCGAAGGGACTGTCATCATATAGGTAACATCGAGGGACAAGATCATGTCTTGTAGGCAACTCGAGGGACATTTAGGGACTATGATCTTTATGATGACTTTAAACTGAGGGTCTTTGCTAAGATATTCCTCGTTCGAGGGACATGACCATTATTTTCCGAGGCAACGAAGTGAGGTTACCCTAGAGGAGCGAGTGTTCAAATGATTCAATTCGATTATTTATCTTGCAATTAGGGTTTTCTATCGTTCACTTTTATCTTTCCATACAATCCTATTAATCTAAGCATTGCATAAAATATAGTAGCTGAAGGTAAAGGCAGAATTGTAAACCTAAGCTATTACAGAGCTTTAGCGCAATTACATAATAGTGAAGAGTGCAGAAAAGAAATCCTAAAACTATTACATCCTGGAAGCAATTACATGATAATGATGAAAAAAAGCGGGAAAAATAAAGCTACGCTATTACAGTTGAACGCAAATAAGATGAAAATAGAAAATAAAATATTTGTGATTTTTTTATGAAAAAATGATTTATGATAATTAATTAAATAAACCTAAAAAAGCTAATTAATTTTAATTAATAAAAATGTTAATTTTGAAAAAAGTTAATTAAAATACCTCAAACCTAATTAATTGTAATTAATAATTAAAAAAAGGTTAATTTTGAAAGAAAAAAAAGGTTAATTAAAAAAAACCTAAAACCTAATTAATTTTAATTAAAAAAAAAGTTTTAAAAAAAGTTTATGTTTAATCATTAACAAAAAAGGATTAAGTTTGCCAAAAAATAGATAGAGGAAGAAGCATCAATGGAAAATAGGGTGTGAAAATACAAATAATGCAAATGTCAGGGGTGAGTGTTGAACCAAAAATTAATTTAAAACCTAAAATTAATTATTCGAGTTTATTATGAAAAATCAAAGGTTTATGAAAAATGTTAGGTTTTATGAAAAATGTGGTTTTAAACAGAAAGAAGAAAAATAGGTAAAAGGATAAATAAAAAGGAAGAAAACCAAAACCAATAGGGATGGGTGTTGAATCCATGTCCTTAACCTCCTCAGAATGTCTACCTTGCCACGCATTGGTTGTTGTTATGATTCAGCCTCAATGTTTTGTAATAACCTTGCATGGGACCATGTCTAAATCTGCAGCGTTGAATCTCATGAACACATTAAATAAATTACTATATCATGAAATACAAAGAAAACAAATATATGAAATTTTGTAATTTTAAAATCGATATGGCATGTATGAATGCTTCTACACACTTTTGATCATGGAGATCTGTTGTACCCCAATTTTTACCCCTAAGATTCCTTCATCATACCATGTTGATTCACTCACAACAAGATCACACTAGGATTCTTGGTTCCCCTCCCTACATTTGGTTTTTCCCTTTTTGAGGGATTACCAAGCACCTTTACTTATGTTCCTTTTGTGATCATGAATATTGTTTTGTTTTCTTCATTTAACTAATAAAAAGCAATGTTGGTTTGTCTTGCTTGTTATCTATGTAGGTGAAAGAAATGAGATTTAACAAGCTACCATATGGGTTCATGAGTTTATTTCCATGCCCTAGTCAATATAGCTTGATAAGTTCAAACCTAATCATTAGATTGGTTTTGGAAGAATTGGCATGTCAAGGTTTCTTTGGTTCATCACATTTCAAGGTTATTAGATTTGACTCAAAAGTACAAGGGGTTTGATTGGAGAAGTTGTCATGTTTGGACAAGGTCTTGTTCCCATTGGTCACAAGAGCACATTTCTATCAAATTTTAAGATATGGAAGTGGTTTTGGTATCTATGAGTCCTCATTATCATCCTCAACAACTTTTATTCACAAAGCAAGAATATTGGTACAAGAAGTTTGTTCAAACTTGTCAAAGTTCCTCAAAGCATTTTCTTGATCTAGGAGCTAGGGTTTTGAACTTCAAAGGAGTACATCTTGCTCACCTTTTGGTATTTTTGAGTGATTCCAAATATATCCTCCTCTTCAAAGGGTTATTAAAAAATCACTTCAAAAGTTCAAAGGAGTTTTCATGTGTAAGGAACTAGGTGAAGAAGAAAGATTACAAGTCATCATGATGAATCCACAATTTTACATGAGTGACTTCAAATGATCATAACTTGGTCAATTTTTATCACCTTGAGCCCATTTTTTTTTCAATAATGATCTTGTGGATGTGAAATTTATGCCTTCTTTTATGTTCAAAGTGGGAAAATGGATGGAAGTTGCCTTAAAGATGCATAAGATTATAGGTCATTTCATGTTTTTTTCCAACTTCAACAAGTCATAACTTGCTCAAATTTTGGATATTTTGAATGATTCAAGTTTCAAGGTGTCATTCAAGAGGTCTACTTCATGCCATCTTTTTTGGTCAAGAGCAAATTCCAAGTGGAAGGCCATGTTTAGATGCAAGACATTATAGGTCATTTTTGAAGAAGAATGTGAAATATTTCGAAGTATGGAAAGTCAACCTTTTTTCTTCAACTTTGACTCAATGCAACTTTCATCTCAAGCATCCATTTAACTCCATTATTTTTCCATTGCATAGCTTGTAACCTCATCTTTCTAAAGCATCAAGAATCATGCCTTAAGACCCCTTGAGCTGAGAATTCCATTGTTTCAAAAATGGTAACTTAGAATTGAAGTTTCCTTGCAAGTCAGAATTTGAATTTCATGTTACAACCTCTAAACCTCAAATTAACATGCGTTTTGGGTCTAAAAATAATTAGCCAACTTTCCCAAGTGGATTAGTGCATCAAAACGCAAGAATTGGATGAGTTTTGATGAAGTTTGGATCACACTTCACTCGTGCATCTGGTTTGCATGAATTCCCTCCAAAACGCATCATTCACTCTTCCTTTTGATCCCATTTGCTTCTCCTATAAATACATGAACCATCCCATTCATTTTCCCAAGCTTGGATAGCCATAATCACCCTGCCAAACTTGCTCCATAACTCAATTTTCTATAATTTCAAAACCCATTCTCGACCCTTTTTCAATCCAATTTTTCCATCAATTCACCTTCCTTGATCTTCCCTAAAGCTAACCATATAATTACATTCAAGAATCATGCCCTATACTGCTCCATAGAAGTCCAATTTCAGAGCTCTACAACTCAATTTCAATAGGTACATTCCTTCATCAATTCTTCAAAACTCTGATATCATTGTGTTGCTCTCATTGCCCTGGTTCTAGTCGCAACAATTACCTTTTACTGGAAACACATTTTGACCATGAAATTTCAAATCCCTTTTCAAAACTTTCCTTCCAAATTGCTTGAGCTACAGTTTATATAAATTTGGCGCGAGGGTGTGGTTGTCTTTGTCTTGAAGAGATGAAGCGAATGGCATAGGTCTGAGCTTTTAATTTTACAGTTTGAGAGACCTGCAATTCGTGATGGCTGCAGGTTAAAGATGACTAACGTGTCATCTTCTAACCAATGAAGGCACACCATCTGTATTTTTCAAATTCTGATTTAATTAATGATTTTGTATAATATTCACTAATGACCATGATATGCACAGCGTGCCAGATCCCTTGGATTTGATTACTAACGCGTTTTGACTTTCATCCAATGGTCCACATATTTTACTTTTATTTTCTTTTTCTGATTTTTATATTTTAATTGTTTTAAATTTCAAAAAATCATAGAAAATTCATTTTTAGTCCCAAAAATCTGAAAATTTTTTTTGATTATTCTCTTTCTGATTTTTATTTTATCAGAATTTAATTTTATGTTTTGGTATTTTTTTACAAATTTTACACTTATTTGATTTGTTTTAAATGTTTAAAAATACTTTTATACATTTTTAAATTCTGAAAAAATTAGGGAATGATCCAATAATATTGTGAAAATATTGATGACCTCATTTTATTTTTGTTTTTGACTTTACTATTTTTTTACCATTGTTTGTTTATTTGACCCATTTATTTTAATTTTAAAAATAGTTTTTGACTTTAAAAAATTACCAAAAAATTTGTAAAATTACTTGGGCCTTTTTCTGATTTTTCTATAGTCTTACTTTTCATTTCTTGATTAATTTGAACATATTTGATATTTTTCTTATTATTTTCTATTTTTAAAAATCCTTTTTTGTGTATATTAAATGTGATATTATTCTGTGATTACTTTCTGGCTGATCTTGGGTTAGATTTTAGATCATGAACTTTATTAATATCATTGGATCCTTGGTGTTGAGTTTAACTCCACAAAAATGGATGAATGATTTTAATAATAGTTTTGATTAAAATTTAATTCAAATGTGGTTTGTATATTTTTCCCATCCCTCTTCATCTCAATCCTTTCTTATTGCACTAGATATTGTTGGGGCATGATCTCTATATCATGTCTCAAAACAAATGGCGTATGGATTACTATTGACCGACCTCAAAATAGGTGCGACTTCTATATAAGTCCATTTACGATTGCTTAACATAGCGCTAAATTTGTCCTGATTCGAATAAATGATCATTTGTGGCCCAAACTTATGATTGCAAGCCCAAGTATGTTAATTTGATCTCTTTGATCCAATAACCTTGAGATTCATTGTGTGGAGGCTTTGGTTCTACTAATCCTCTAATGGATCTACAAAACTTTTGGTCAATGCGGATCACTTAAACATCGTTGATCATTAAATGGTACTTATGAGAATTCCAAATGGATGATATACTTGAAAAAAAGCAAATGCAACTTGTTGTGTGGAGTCTTTGGTTCTACCAATCCTCTAATGAGTTCCAAATGCAAGCTTCAAGATGGTCATCCAACTAACCACTAATTATTGACTTGTTTACCTTATACTTTTATTTTTTTATGCTTTATGTACTATTTACTTTTAGCATTTAAATTTCATGCCATTTTCATCTTTGCTCATTTGAGTATTTATTTTCTTTCCATTTTTACTTTGCTCACTTGAGCTTTTCTTTTCCTTTCTTAAAACACTTAATAATCAACATAAATCCTAAAGAATCTTTAATGGTGCTTGGACTATTTGGTTATTATCCTTGGCATTATGGAGCATGAGACTTTTCTTGGACTTAGGATTAGAAGCCTTGACCTATCTTGGAGATCTTATCAGATTATTTTGTCTGGAGTTCTTGAGGTTTACCTCAAGATATTGGATTGCTTATTTCTTTTTGTGTGCAGGTTTTTATGATTACACCCTTTGTTTGTAATCTGGAATTCACCCGTATACAGCCGTTACTCTGCCCAATTTTTTTGCGAAGACTTAATACACTTGAAGTTTGGTTCTCTCAAGAGGTCTAGTATTTCTTTGCTTGATTGGTTTCAATCCAAGGAATGGGAATTCTATCTTGTCTCATAATTCCAAGTATTGGTTTCTTGTTGGTTAGATGGTTCTTATCCCTAGCTTTTACCTTATGCTTTAGGATAGTCCATTCTTCTCCTCCCATCTTCTTTAATTTCAAAAATCTTCTTTCCCTTTTTGAAAACTCTTCTTATTTTTGAACTTGAACCACTTTCATAATAAACTTGGACTCATGTCCATGCATTTTCAAAACATTTTTCATAAATAAACTCCAATCAACTTAATAATGCCTTGACATTTTTTTTGTGATAAGACTAAAAGTCAATCAATCTCATTTCAAACCATTTTTCCACTTTAGCTTTTATCTTCAAACTTTTCTCAAAAAAGGTTGAACTCTTGTCAATCCTTGTAGTGATGCAAATAACTATACTTCTATAATATGTAGTAAAGAGAGATATTTTCCACTTGGGTGATGAGTGAGGCATTGTTGATTTTTAAAATCCAAGCCATATCCTCCACTTTGAGATGATGCAAATTCTCCTTTCTCATGATTGTGGGTAGTAGGTATGTTTTCCATACGGATAATGACAATGATGTTTCATCTCATAAAATTAACCAACGCATTTGTGTTTTAAATTTTTAAAAGAGGAACTACGCGTACCCTGATCCCCTATTGCACGAAAAGGTGGTACATAGGCACTAAAGGTTCGCAACCGCGGCGGGTGCAAAAATTATAAAAATAAATATATTTCTTTCCTCGCCTCCACCATCCATTTTTTTATATATACAAAATTTTTTATAGTCAAAATTTACAGATTTTACAAAGAGGCTCCTGCGGTGTACCGTAGATGTTTATGGTGTTAATACCTTCCCTTTGCATAACCAACCCCTTACCTTGAATCTTTCCCCCTCTTTTTGGGTTATTCGCTCTTTTCCCATTCCTTTGGAAACAATAAAGCGCAGTGGCGATTTTTATTTTGATTTGTATATAGTCTAGTCAATCCAATAGCTTAGTCTTGAATATTTCTACCGCTACAGAAAATGGAGACTTCACTGGGTACAAATTGACCTCTTGCTGGTCCATCTCTAAGTGGGTTAAGCCTATCTTTGTTTATATCTGTATATGTGTTATTATTGTTTTTTGTGTTATATGTTGTATATATGTTTGTCTGGATTTTCCTGGGTTTCAGGATGCTTGGTGATTACTCATAAGTCCTATACCCGGACTTGGGAAAACTTTAAGATAGGATAGGCGGTATAGTTATGTTAACTTTGAGGGAGTAATCCCAAAAAAGGAGGCATGAGATCCCCCACTCAGTGGAGGCCCCTTTGACTATAGTGTCGTTTACCGAGTAATCGGGAAGACGTGCTGCTTTTGACCTGGGAGCCTACTGAAGCTGAGGACCGTAGAATACCTAACCCGTCTTGGCGTTTTAGGTGTAGTGCAAAAGCTATGACGGAGTAATCCGGAAATAGTTGTCACGCGATACTACGCTCGGACAAGTTTTTCTTGAGAATATTACTAATTACCGAGTTAATTGGGAAGTTGGTAATATCCTAAGGAAGTATATAGACTCTGGGAACCTCTAGAGCCTTGTTCAGCAGGTGATTACTTTTAGACCAATACCTTATGGGTAGTACCTTCAACCTCATGCTCGTGACACTGAACCTATGAACCCTATATTTGTGATCATGTGTGTGATTGTTGCATCATGCATCCATGCACCCATAAGCATATTTTGAAGGAATTTCATTTCAAGGGACTTAAAAGTTGACCATTTGTAAATATCTCAGGTACCTTTTGTCCATGGATTCTGGAAAAAGAAAGACAGGAAAATATAGTTTCAAAGATCCCAAGATAGATGAGTTGATCAGTCTAATTTCCAAGATCGAGTGTTTTGCAGACTTTTGGAAGAAGTATGGGTCCATTATTCCCCTCATGAAGCTGAAGATGAAGGAGGATATTCTCTCGAGCATGGTCCAGTTCTATGATCCGATGTATCATTGCTTTACTTTTCCTGACTATCAGTTGATTCCTACACTGGAGGAGTATTCTTATCTATTGGATTTACCTGTTACCGATCATATTCCTCTTACTGGTTTAGAGGGTGATCCAAAACCACATGAGGTTGCTGCTTTGATTCACCTAGGGAAGTCTGAGGTGGAAGCCCATATGACTACCAAAGGGGAAATTAGAGGATTACCAACTCAGTTCTTATTGGAAAAAGCTTGTTACTTTGCCAGAATGAAGAGTACATTTAATTTTGAAGCCATCTTTGCTCTACTTGCTTACGGGTTGTTCTTATTTCCTAATGTGGACAAGTTTGTCGAAATTAAAGCTATCAAGATTTTCATGATTGGAAACCCAGGTCCTACATTATTGGGTGATGTTTATTACTCTATTCATCTTCGAAATTCTTATCATGGGGGGTGATTATCTGTTGCACGCCTCTGTTGTATCGGTGGTTTATCTCTCATATGCCTCAGCCTCAGTCTGATGCTTTTTGGGATATCAAGAAGGAACTCCTAAGATCATGGCACTTACTCACTCAAACATTGATTGGTATCATCGAGCTTACCAGGATGTAGAGATTATTGACAGTTGTGGTAGTTTCCCCAATGTACCTCTTCTTGGTACAAAGGGAGGAATTAACTATAACCCTATTCTTGCACGACGACATCTTGGTTATCCGATGAGGGATAAACTGAATAGTATTCATTTGAGTAGTTTCTTTCTGAAGGAAAGAGAAGACCATTGGGAAGCTAGGGAGCAGATTGCGAAGGCCTGGCGTCACATTCATAATAAGAGTAGGAAGGATTTGGGACCTAGGGGTGTTGTTTCTTTGGAGCCATATCTTCAATGGATCTGATCAAAAGCCATTCAGTTAAAGATGCCATATACCCGTGATACACCCATGCCTGATCTATTTGTGAAGAACACTCCTCCCTTATTAGATGATCTAGAAGAGATGCAACATACTTTGGTTAGGATGCAACAAGAAAGGGATGCTTGGAAGAACAAGTTCTAAACTTTAGAGAGTTCCTACAGAGCAGACCTGAAAGAGAAAGACGACTTCATTGAGATCCTTGAGAGTCGAGCGGTAGAGTCTATGGAGAGGCAAGGGGATTTATTTTCTCCTAAGCCTCAATCAGGTGCTGATCACTCACTTCTTGATTCAGATGATTGGAAGGAGGTTGCCACCAGATATGCGGAAGAAAACCAGAGGTTGAAGGCTTAGATTGCTAGGCTCACGGGGAAGCGCCAGCGTATAGAGTGATCTACATCAAGTTCTATTTCTCAGGGTTTTAGATTTTATTTTCATCTTGTACTTGGGATCATTGAAACTTGTAATCCATTTTGGAGTTATTATAATAAATTTTTTTCAGTATTTCAAAAGCGTTATTACTTTGATGTTTGCAATATGTCTATAAATCTATAAATCCCTCGAAATATTAAATAACAAAGTAAAAATAATCATGTGAATTGCATATCATACATCATATTGAACATATTTCTTGCATTTGTTATGCATATCCAGGTGTCTTACCAAGCTTCTTTACTTCATTTAGTAAGCTGACTCATCACTACAACACTCGGGCTAATCTCAAAAAGAAGACAGACAACTTAGAACAAGGGAATCACGAGCCGCGCGAGGAAGTTTCTGCTTTGAAGGCCGGCATGGCCAATCTGACTACTATGATGGAAGCTCTGGTGGCTGCTCAGAATCAACCACCGAGTGTTCAACCTAGACCAACAAGGGCAACTACTGAAGCTCTGACTGTTTCTGTATCTGCTACTCCGGCTGTTATTCAGAATCGCATGCCTCAAGGTTATCCATGGGGAATGCCAGAGAATTTCACATTTGAAAGTTTCAATCTTGGTCCTCGAGATACTCCAGTGGTACAAACTATTGTTACTCCAGCACCTCCTGTGGTGCATGTTGTTCCTGCTGCACCTCCTTCAGTGAATATGGTTTCGTTTGTTAATGATGATGTGTGTTGTCCTTTCCCTCCACCGAGTGAAGACTTGGGTCTTTATGACAAAATGGATGATTTTCAAGAGCAGTTTGACAAGATGCAAAGAGAGATGAAGGCCCTTAGGGGAAAGAGCTATTTGGGCATAATGTGAATGAGCTATATTTGGTCCCGAACGTTAAGATACCTGCTAAGTTGAAGGTCCTGAAATTTGAGAAGTATAAGGGCAACACTTGCCCTCGTGCTCATCTGGTGATGTACGTAAGGAGGATGTCTACCCATATTGATGATCAGCGTCTGCTGATTTACTTTTTTAAAGATAGTTTGACTGGTGTTGCGTTGAAGTGGTATATGAGTTTGGACAACGCCAATATCCATACTTTTAATGATTTGGGAGAAGCATTCATCAAACAATACAAGTACAACATGGATATGGCGCCTGACCGTGACCAACTTAGGGCCATGGTTCAGAAAGACAGGGAATCGTTCAAAGAGTATTCACAAAGATGGCGTGAGGTAGCCACCCAAGTGATTCCTCCCATGGAAGAGAACAAAATGACTAAGATTTTCTTGAAAACGCTGGGTGCTTTCTACTACAAGAGGATGGTAGCAAGTGCGCCAAGTTACTTTACTGAGATGGTAGGAATAGGTATCCTCTTAGAAGAGGCTGTAAGAGAAGGCCGTTTGACAAAGAGTGAAGGATCCAGAGGTGTAAAGAAGCCATCTTATGGGTTTACCAAGAAGAAAGAAGGAGATGCAAATGTTGTTATACAAGAGAGGGTGGTAAATGCTCCTAGAAGGAATTATCAGCTTCATCAGCAAGTCGCCTTAGTTACTCCTGTTATGAATGCCGCTCCAACTACCATTGCTTATCAGAGATCGTCCCAGTAGGGGAATCAGGGGTATAATCAGTGAAGGGAGAGTTATGACCCTATTCCAATGAGCTATACAGAGCTATTAACAACATTGATTCATAAGAAGTTGGTCCAGACACGACTACCTCACGTTGTACCATCACCATTGCCTTGGTATTACAAGGCATACCAAACATGTGGTTTTCATCAAGGAGCACCAGGGCATAATGTTGAGAATTGTTATCCTTTGAAGACTGAGGTGCAGAAATTGGTAAAGTCTGGTGTTCTATCTTTCAAGGACGTGGGACCTAATGTGAAAGATAACTCTCTACCCAAGCACGGGGGAGTAAATGTTGTAATATAGTGGCCGGTTGTCCAGGCGACTTCTTTATTTTTGATATTAATCGGGTTAGAGGATATTTGGTGAAAATGCATGCAGACCTCTGTGAATTTAGCTATTATACGCATGACCATTCTGGTTATGCTATTTGCAGTACAAACATACAGGGTTGCGAGAAGATAAATGTTGATTTACAGGAGATGATGGGTGAAGGCCTCATCTACATAATCAGGCCTAGGGCAGAGTATGAAGAGGAAGTGAACATGGTTTCTGGATGTTCTGGTGAATTCAGAATTTTTGATATAGAGGATATGAATGAGGATCTCATGCAGTTGCATGCTACCTTCTGCCCTACGGCTGGTCAGGTGGGACACTAATATGGATCTTGCCTAGTCTGCTGTCGAGATCCCCGAGGATGTTCAATCGTGAAGAAGGGTGTTCAGTTATTGTTAGACAATGGAACTATCAAGATTACGGGTCGGAGGGATGATTATCATGAGGTTGATATGGTTCAGGTTTTGTTTAACGGAAGAAGAGTCAGATGAAGAGTATGCCTCCGCAAATGAGTATTTCTCTTCAGATGAATATTTGTTTTCCAGAAACGACTTATTGATGACTGATTGTGTTGAATAAGGGGTAAATGTCATCGTGCCTTGTTTTGGCGCACCCGCCCATTTTGAAGTGGAGTATCATAGCAAGCCAGCTGTTACCCCATTGGTGATTAGTTTACCAGGTCATATCCCCTACAAATCAGATAAGGTTGTGCCTTATAAATACAACGCTACAATCTTAGAAGATGAGTGGAAGTTCACATCCAGCCAATGCCTGATATTGGAAATATAGATGAAAATAGCAGGGTGACCCGTAGCGGTCGTGTGTTTGCTCCGGTTGTTCGGAGAGATGTTGCTACTGGGAAAAAATTGCTGAGAATGATGAACCTAAGAAGTCTACAGGAGAGACTAGTGGAGCTACGTTAGAGAAAGAAGTGGATGATATTTTGAAGATAATTAAGATGAGCGGCTACAGAATTGTAGATCAGCTACTGCAGACTCCTTCAAAAATATCTATCTTAGCATTATTGATGAACTCTTCTGCTCATAGAGAATCCTTGATGAGGGTACTGGTACAAGCTTTTGTGGAGAGTGATATGCCAATAGATCAATTCAGAATCGTAATAGGAAACATTACGTCATGTAATAACTTGAGTTTCTGCGATGATGAATTGCCAGATGAAGGGAGGAATCACAACCTGGCCCTTCAGATCTCTATGAACTGCAAGAATGATTCACTATCCAATGTGCTAATTGATAATGGATCCGCGTTAAATGTTATACCAAGGAGTACTCTCATGAAGTTGAAATATCAAGGAACACCTATGCGCCCGAGTGGCATCATTGTGAAGGCGTTTGATGGGTCATGGAAATCTGTCATCGGTGAAGTGGACTTACCTATCCATATAGGACCACATTTGTTCTAGATAACCTTCCAAGTCATGGACATCATTTACTCTTATAGTTGTCTTCTAGGACGGCCGTGGATACATGAAATAGGGGCCGTCACTTCAACTTTACATCAGAAGCTAAAGTTTGTGCGTGAAGGGAAGGTAGTGATCATAAATGGGGAGCAGGCATTATTGATATCTCATTTATCCTCTTTCAGCATTGTAGAAGCGGATGAAGCTGCTGTTGGAACCCAGTTCCAAGCCTTATCCATTGATAACATAAGTAGAAATGAGAATTCCATGGTCTCGCTGAAGGATGCACAGCAGGTTGTGCGTAAGGGTCATAATGAAGTTTGGGGACGAATTGTGGATCCACCCGTGAACAAGAACAAAACTGGCTTGGGGTTCTCTTCGAAGAATAGAAAAGACGAAAGTTTTAAGTCAAAGTCTACTATGAGCAGCTATCATAATGTTTTCTGCAGCGGAGGTTACCTCCATCCAACTGATTCTAGAGTTAATACTGTTGAGGAGGATGAAGCAGAGTAGGAAATGCCGAATTATGTGATGCACGAAGTCAGGGTTCAGAAATGGGTCACCATTTATGTTCCCTCTTGCATACATGTTTCAAAGTAATTTTATTTGTTAATATTTTTTTCTTGAAAAGCTTTCACTCTGCCCAAGGTGGAAGTATTAATGTTGTGGGGCTTATCTGTTTGCTGTGACTTTTAAGATCATTAATAAAAGTTATCTTTGCTTCTCGAATTATGTCTTTATTTTCTGCTTTTTCTTGGAAAGTGGTAATAAATAAATAAAACCTTTCAAAATAAATAATAACTGAAATTCAATCTGCATAATCACTTATTATATGTGTCAGCTTCTAAAAGCAATCATAAATCATATGTGCAGATTAACTATAAAAAACATTGAATACAATGACCCTGCACCCTCTCCCAACTTTGAATGTCCTGTTTTTGGGGCTGAAGAAGAAGATTATGATGAGATTCCAGAAGAGGTCTCACGGTTGCTTGACCAAGAAGAAAATACCATTCATCCATAAAAAGAACCTTTGGAAGTGATCAATTTGGGTTCACATGAAGATCCAAAGGAGGTCAAGATTGGAGCATCGCTACATCCTGGTGTAAAGAGAAAGTTGATTGAGTTGTTGAAGGAGTATGTGGATATATTTGCTTGGTCTTACCAAGATATGCCTGGTCTAGATACAGATATTGTCGAGCACCGTTTATCGTTGAAGCTAGAGTGTCCGCAAATTAAACAAAAGTTGAGAAGAACTCACCCAGATATGGTAGTAAAGATCAAAGAGGAGGTTCTAAAGCAGATTAATGCTGGTTTTCTCGTAATGTCAGTGCATCCTCAGTGGATTGCCAATATTGTCCCAGTACCTAAAAAAGACAGAAAATTCCGCATGTGCGTAGATTACAGATATCTAAATAAAGCTAGTCCAAAAGATGATTTTCCATTTCCGCATATCAACATTTTAGTGGATAGCACAACAAAGTTCAAAGTATTGTCGTTCATGGAAGGATTTTCCAGGTACAATCAAATAAGAATGGCTCCAGAGGACATGGAAAAAACAACGTTTATCACACCCTGGGGAACATTCTGTTACAGAGTGATGCCTTTCGGGTTGAAGAACACTGGTGCGACGTACCAGAGGGCTATGACAACCCTATTCCATGATCTGATGCACAAGGAAATTGAAGTATATGTTTATGATATGATTGCCAAATCCTAGACTGAAGAAGGGCATATATAAGATTTGTTGAAGTTGTTTCGGAGTTTGAGGAAGTATCGTCTCCGCTTGAATCCAAATAAATGCACCTTCGGTGTTCGATCGGGGAAGTTGTTGGGTTTCATTGTTATCCAGAAAGGAATTGAATTTGACCCTGATAAAGTTAAAGCAATTCAAGAAATGCCAGCACCAAGAACTGAAAAGCAAGTCAGAGGTTTCCTCGGGCGTTTGAATTATATTTCCAAATTCATTTCCCACATGGTTGCAACATGTGAACCGATCTTTAAGTTGTTAAAGAAAGATCAAGGCTGTGTGTGGATGGATGACTTCCAAAGGGAATTTGAAAGTATTAAAGAATATCTTCTTGAACCTCCTATCTTGCTCCCTCCCATAGAAGAAAGACCATTGATTATGCATCTGATAGTGTTAGATAAATCCATGGGTTGTATTCTGGGACAACAGGATGAAACAGGGAAGTAGGAGTTCACCATTTATTATCTCAGTAAAAATTTCACTGATTGTGAGTCACGGTATTCCATGATGGAAAAAACATGTTCTCCTTTGGCCTGGGAGGCAAAGCGTTTGCGGAAGTATATGTTGAATCACACCACTTGGTTGATCTCCAAAATGGATTCAATCAAGTACATTTTTGAAAAACCTGCTCTTATTGGGAGAATTGCCCGCTGGAAGATGTTGTTATCTGAATATGATATCAAATACCGCACTAAAAAAGCTATTAAAAGTAGTGTGTTGGCAGATTATCTTGCTCACCAACCAGTGGAGGATCACCAGTCTGTAGAATATAAATTCCCTATGACAATGTGATGTTCCTGAAAGTGAATGATTGTGATGAACCATTACCTGAGGAAGGTCCTGGCCCTGAATCTCGTTGGAGTATGATATTTGATGGAGCTGTGGATGTTTATGGTAAAGGAATTGGTGTTGTGATTGTCACTCCTCATGGATCGCACATTCCTTTTACTTCAAGGTTAACATTTGATTCCACTAATAATATGGCAGAATATGAGGCTTGCATCATGGGTCTCAAGGAAGCTATTGACCTCAGAATCAAAATTTTAGTTGTGTATGGGGATTCAACTTTGGTAATAAATCAGATTAAAGGAGAATGTGATACTCATCACCCTGGCTTGATCCCTTACAAATATTATGCTAGAAGATTATTACCATTCTTCAATAAAGTTGAATTCCATCACACCCCTAGAGATGAAAATCAAATGGCGGATTCTCTGGAAACTCTAGCTTCTATGTACCAAGTGAATACTTGGAATGATATACCCCAAATTACGGTTCGAAGGCTGGATAGGCCCGCTCACGTGTTTACAACAGAGGAGGTAGTAGATGAAAAACCTTGGTATTATGATATCAAGCATTTTATTCAGACTCAGGAATACCTGATTGATGCATCGAAGAAAGATAGAAAAACATTGAGAAGATTGGCAGGCAGTTTCTTCCTCAGTGAAAATGTGTTATACAAGAAAAATTATGACATGGTCTTGCTCAGATGAGTGGATAGACACGAAGAAGACATGTTTATGCATGAGATTCATGAAGGTTCATTTGGCACTCATGCCAATGGACATTCGATGGCTAAAAAGATGCTAAGGGAAGGTTATTATTGGCTGACAATGGAATCTGACTGTTACAATTTGCAAAGAAGTGCCATAAATGCCAGATTTATGCAGACAAGGTCCATGTGCCTCCGACACTCGTCAATGTGATTTCCTTCCCGTAGCCTTTCTCTATGTGGGGTATTTACATGATTGGGATGATAGAACCCAAAGCTTAGAATGGGCACCGTTTTATGTTGGTAGCAATTGATTACTTCACCAAATGGGTCGAGGCTGCTTCATATGCCAATGTTACTAAACAGGTGGTTGTACATTTCATCAAGAATAATCTTATATGCCGGTATGGTGTGCCGAGTAGAATCATCACTGACAATGGCTCGAATTTGAACAACAAGATGATGACATAACTGTGTGAAGAATTCAAGATTGTCCATCACAATTCATCTCCATATAGGCCAAAGATGAATGGGGTTGTTGAAGCTGCTAATAAGAATATAAAGATAATTATCCAGAAAATGGTTATTACTTATAAGGATTGGCATGAAATGCTCCCATTTTCTCTGCATGGATATGGAACATATGTCCGCACTTCAACAGGAGCAACCATGTTCTCCTTAGTGTATGGAATGGAAGTTGTACTCCCAGTCGAGGTAGAGATTCCCTCGTTGCGTGTGATAATGGAAACCAAGTTGACGAAGGTTGAATGGGTCAAGAACAGGTTTGACCAATTGAATTTGATTGAGGAGAAGAGAATGACAGCCTTGTGTCATGGCCAGTTATATCAAAAAAGAACGAAGAAAGCTTTTGATAAAAAGGTCAAACCTCGTGAACTCAGAGAAGGCAACCTCGTGCTTAGGAAGATCATGTCTTTCAACACCGATTCTAGGGGAAAGTGGACTCCCAACTTCGAAGGCCCATATGTTGTCAAGAAAGCCTTCTTTGGCGGTGCATTAATTCTTGAAACTATGGATGGCGAGGAGTTCCCACGTACCATGAACGCTGACGCAATCAAGAAATGCTTCGCCTAAAGAAATAAAAGAACAACTCGCTAAGTTGAAAACCCGAAAGGGAGGCTTAGGCAAAAAAGGAGCATCTCGGTAGGCCGAAAACCCGAAAGGGAGGTCTAGGCAAAAATTAGAGACATAAACAGAATAAATTTCCCGCTAAGTTGAAAACCCGCAAGGGCAGCTTAGGCAAAAGTTAGGGATTTTCTTGGCAAGTAACTACGTCGGACAAGACTTGATCGTTAAAGCAACAATCTTCTCAGGTACTTACCATACTTCAACAAAAGCTGCTGCTCAGGATTTCAAAAGTTGTTAGGGGGGATAGTTGTCATTGTATCTCAATGTATCTTTTCCATTATGTATTACCATTTCTCAAACTTTGTAATCATCTATGGAGTCTCGCCATTCGCAGACTACCATTCTATTAATAAAATTCGAGTTTTACCCAATTCTTTGTGTTTCTTATTTTATTTAGCTTACAAAGACTCCATTTATTACTGATAATAACTTTCAAAGCAAAGAGATTAAATAACAAAATTGATTAAAAAAAAGATGTTTACAATTTACTTTTACTTTGAGAGTTGTGATGAAGCAATGACAACAAAAATGGTGATCCCAGGAATGGACAAACTCTAGTTGTTTTGAGAAGCTTTTGTTCCCCTCGGGAAGCTCTACTCGGGTTGTTTTCACCGTATTGGGTTCATGATTCCGGTATCCTCGGTCATGTTTGAATTCATTTCTCCTCTTTTTTGAGTTTTTATGATGAGAAGTTTCAATCTGTATTTTTCTCCAGTGAAGTAGGCTTGAATTCCCCAGCGAGGTTTGGATATTTTGGTGTCAGTCTGCTTTATTTGAGACTGGTCTTGCAATCTCCAGTAGACATGTTACTTTTGAAAAAATCATTGGTCTCCCCGATGAAGCCTGAAGAAGGATGTTGTATCCCGGTATCTGTTTATTTCATCACTTTGATTTGTCTACCTCTGGATTATGTTTCTCTCCAGTAAAGTTAAAGCAGGCAGTAGGTTTTGTTTCCGCAGTTGGCCTTTACCTTTCTTAGAATTATCATCTTGGATGAAGTTTAGTCGAGTGTTGTAAGTGCCTGAGGCGGTTTTGCTTGTTTGTTCGCAATGATTGTGTATCTATTTTGTCAGCATACGCATGATAGCACTAATACATTCATATATACATCATGCATAGCTAAAATTAGCATGTCATTGTTCATTGACATTTAATAATATTTTTGTTGACATATTACCCTGTTTTGCAGAGTTACGTTGCCCTATTTTCAATAGAGTGTTGGACTTAAGCAGAAAACGTATATTCTTTCAATTTCCCTACTGAGTTGTCCCTCATAGAATATTTTTGCTTTAAGCCTCCCGGTACAGCTCCTTGTTTGGATAAATTTGGTTTTCCTTTTTGAGTTTTATTTCTCAAAGGATGAATTTTGGTTGACAATTTCATTCCATTTTATTTCTGGTTTGGATATGTGGTTCCCCGGTAATGCTATTCACTTTAGATTGCTGAAAACCCCAAGTTTTGGTAGGTGCATTTATTTTGCACAAGAAGACTTTATCCCCTCAGCAAGAGTATCATGGCATCTCCCTAGGAAGTCATACCTCCTTCACAAAAAGTCATCTCTTTTTACAACCCTCAGTGGCAACAGGTAGCAAGTCTCTTTATTTGAGACAACTTATATATTATCCTTTCCAGGCGGAGTGCCTTGGTTAAAGAAGAAGTTGAGGCCCGTTCTAGGTGAAGCACCATAATCTTAGGGAAACTTGTTATCTTTTTGCTACCCTCAGTGAACGTTGGTAGTTCATCGTCAGTGAACGACAGTGATATGATATATTCTCTTTCTACCTTCAGTGAAAGTTGGTAGACCATCGGCAGTGAACATCGGTGTTTGTTATCTTTTTGCTACCCTCAGTGAACGTTGGTAGTTCATCATCAATGAACGGCGGTGATATGATATATTCTCTTTCTACCTTCAGTGGAAGTTGGTAGACCATCGGCAGTGAACGTCGGTGTTTGTTATCTTTTTGCTACCCTCAGGGAATGTTGGTATTTCATCGTTAGTGAATGGCGGTGATATGATATATTCTCTTTCTACCTTCACTAAAAGTTGGTAGACCATTGGCAGTGAACGTCAATGTTTGTTATCTTTTTGCTACCCTCAGTGAACGTTGGTAGTTCATCGTCAGTGAACGGCGGCGATATGATATATTCTCTTTCTACCTTCAGTGAAAGTTGGTAGGACATTGGCAGTAAACGTCGATGTTTGTTATCTTTCTCTCCACCTTTAGTAAACGTCGGTAGATTCGCCTTCAGTAGAAGTTGGTGTATCCTTTGACCAACCTACCATCCTCTCTGATTCAGTTCTCTGGGTCCACCGGTGATTTATTTTCCTGGTGGAGGGTGCTTCTTTGTTTCTTTATTATTGTTACATCCCCAGTGTTATTTTGTGTCTCTTTGGTCCTGTTCATATGCATTCATGATCATAAACATTTGCATGGTATCTTAGGGCCAAAAATAGGGTTTGTTTTATATTTAAGTATCTTCGATCGCGTCGACACGAAGATTTTTAACCTTCGCATCTCTGGATAGAAGAAACTTAAATAAGGGCAGTTGTTGTACCCCAATTTTCCCCCTAAGATTCCTTCATCATACCATGTTGATTCACTCACAACAAGATCACACTAGGATTCTTGGTTCCCCTCCCTACATTTAGTTTTGCCCTTTTTGAGGGATTACCAAGCACCTTGACTTATGTTCCTTTTATGATCATGAATATTGTTTTGTTTTCTTCATTTAACTAATAAAATGCAATCTTGGTTTGTCTTGCTTGTTATCCATGTAGGTGAAGGCAATGAGATTTAACAAGCTACCCCATGGGTTCATGAGTTTATTTCCATTCCCTAGTCAATATAGCTTGAGAAGTTCAAACCTAATCATTAGATTGGTTTTGGAAGAATTGGCATGTCAAGGTTTCTTTGGTTCATCGCATTTCAAGGTTATTAGATTTGACTCAAAAGTACAAGGGGTTTGATTGGAGAAGTTGTCATGTTTGGACAAGGTCTTGTTCCCATTGGTCACAAGAGCACATTTCTATCAAATTTTAAGATATGGAAGTGGTTTTGGTATCTATGAGTCCTCATTATCATCCTCAACAACTTTTATTCACAAAGCAAGAATATTGGTACAAGAAGTTTGTTCAAACTTGTCAAAGTTCCTCAAAGCATTTTCTTGATCTAGGAGCTAGGGTTTTGAACTTCAAAGGAGTACATCTTGCTCACATTTTTGTATTTTTGAGTGATTCCAAAGATATCCTCCTCTTCAAAGGGTTATCAATAAATCACTTCAAAAGTTCCAAGGAGTTTTAATGTGGAAGGAACTTGGTGAAGAAGAAAGATTACAAGTCATCCAGATGAATCCACAATTTTACATGAGTGACTTCAAATGATCATAACTTGGTAAATCTTTATCACCTTGATCCCATTATTTTTCCATAATGATCTTGAAGATGTGGACTTTATGCCTTCTTTTATGTGCAAAACGGGAAAATGGATAGAAGTTGCCTTAAAGGTGCAAAATATTATAAGTCATTTCATGTTCTTTTTGCCAACTTCAACAAGTCATAACTTGCTCACATTTTGGAGATTTTGAACGATTCAAGTTTCAAAGTGTCATTCAAGAGGTCTACTTCATTATATCTTTTTTGGTCAAGAGCAAATTCCAAGTGGAAGGCTATGTTTGGATGCAAGACATTATAGGTCATTTTTGAAGAAGAATGTGAAATATTTCTAAGTATGGAAAGTCTAACTTTTTTCTTCAACTTTGACTCAATGCAACTTTCATATCAAGCATCCATTTAAATCCATTATTTTTCCATTGCAAAGCTTGTAACTTCATCTTTCTAAAGCATCAAGAATCATGCCTTAAGACCCCTTGAGCATAGAATGCTATTGTTTCAAAAATGGTAACTTGGAATTGAAGTTTCCTTGCAAGTCAGAATTTGAATTTCATGTTACAACCTCTAAACCTAAAATTAACACGCATTTTGGGTCTAAACATGATTATCCAACTTTCCCAAGTGGATTAGTGCATCAAAACGCAAGAATTGGATGAGTTTTGGTGAAGTTTGGATCACACTTCACTCGTGCATCAGGTTTGCACGAATTCCCACTAAAACTCATCATTCACTCTTCCTTTTGATCCCATTTCCTTCTCCTATAAATACATGAACTATCCCATTCATTTTCCCAAGCTTGGATAGCTAGAATCACCCTGCCAAACTTTCTCCATAACTCAATTTTCTATAACTTCAAAATCCATTCTCGATCCTTTTTCAGTCCAATTTTTCCATCAATTCACCTTCCTTGATATTCCCCGAAGCTAACCATATAATTACATTCAAGAGTCGTGCCCTATACTGCTCCATAGAAGTCCAATTTCAGAGCTCTGCAACTCAAGTTCAATAGGTAGATTCCTTCATCAATTCTTTAAAACTCTGATATCATTGTGTTGCTCTCATTGCCCTGGTTCTAGTCGCAACACTTACCTTTTACTGGAAACACATTTTGACCATAAAATTTCAAATCCCTTTTCAAAACTTTCCTTCCAAATTGCTTGAGCTATAGTTTATATAAATTTGGCGCGAGGGTGTGGTTGTCTTCATCTTGAAGAGACAAAGCGAATGACATAGGTCTGAGCTTCTAATTTTACAGTTTGAGAGACCTACAATTCGTGATGCTGGAGGTTGAAGATGACCAACGTGTCATCTTCTAACCAATGAAGGTGCGCCATCTGTATTTTTCAAATTCTGTTTTAATTAATGATTATGTATAATATTCACTAATGACCATGATATGCACAGCGCGCTAGATCCCTTGGATTTCATTACTAATGCGTTTTGACTTTCATCCAATGGTCCACATATTTTACTTTTATTTTATTTTTCTGATTTTTATATTTTAATTGTTTTAAATTTCAAAAAATCATAGAAAATTCATTTTTAGTCCAAAAAATCTGGAAAAAATTATGAATTTTTTTTTTGATTATTCTCTTTCTGATTTTTATTTTTTCACAATTTAATTTTGTGTTTTGGTATTTTTTACAAATTTTACACTTATTTGATTTGTTTTAAATGTTCAAAAATATTTTTATACATTTTTAAATTCTGAAAAAATTAGGGAATGATCCAATGATATTGTGACAAATATTGATGACCTCTTTTATTTTTGTTTGACTTTACTATTTTTTACCATTTTTTTATTTGACCCATTTATTTTAATTTTAAAAATAGTTTCTGACTTTAAAAAATTACCAAAAAATTTGTAAAATTACTTGGGCCTTTTTCTGATTTTTTCTATGGTCTTACTTTTCATTTCTTGATTAATTTGAACATATTTGATATTTTTCTCATTATTTTCTATTTTTAAAACATTTTTAAAAATCTTTTTTTGTGTATATTAAATGTGATATTATTTTGTGATTATTTTCTGGCTGATCTTGGGTTAGATTTTGGATCATGAACTTTATTAACATCATTGGATCCATGGTGTTGAGTTTAACTCCACAAAAATGGATGAATGATTTTAATAATAGTTTTGATTAAAATTTAATTCAAATGTGGTTTGTATATTTTTCCCATCCCTCTTCATCTCATCCCTTTCTTATTGCACTAGATGTTGTTGGAGTATAATCTCTATATCATGTCTCAAAACAAATGGTGCATAAATTGCTATTGATCAGCCTCAAAATAAGTGCGACTTCTATATAAGTCCACTTACGATTGCTTAACATAGCGCTAAATTTTGTCCCGATTCGAATAAATGATCATTCGTGGCCCAAACTTATGATTGCAAGCCCAAGTATGTTAATTTGATCTCTTTGATCCAATAACCTTGAGATTCATTGTGTGGAGGCTTTGGTTCTACCAATCCTCTAATGGATCTACAACACCTTTGGTCAAAGCGGATCACTTAAATATCGTTGATCATTAAATGGTACTTATGAGAATTCTAAATCGATGATATACTTGACAAAAAGCAAATGCAACTTGTTGTGTGGAGGCTTTGGTTCTACCAATCCTCTAATGAGTTCCAAATGCAAGCTTCAAGATGGTCATCCAACTAACCACAAATTATTGACTTGTTTACCTTATACTTTTATTTTTTTATGCTTTATGTACTATTTACTTTTAGTATTTACATTTCATGCCATTTTCATCTTTACTCATTTGAGCATTTATTTTCTTGCCATTTTTACTTTGCCCACTTGATTTTTTATTTTCCTTTCTTAAAATTAATAATCAACATAAACCCTAAAGAATCTTTAATGGTCCTTGGACTATTTGGTTATTATCCTTGGCATTATGGAGCATGGGACTTTTCTTGGACTTAGGATTAGAAACCTTGACCTATCTTGGAGATCTTATCTGATTATTTTGTCTGGAGTTCTTGAGGTTTACCTCAAGACATTAGGTTGCTTGTTTGTTTTTGTGTGCAGGTTTTTGTGATTACGCCCTTTGTTTATAATCTGGAATTCACCCGTATACAGCCGTTACTCTGTCCAATTTTTTGCGAAGACTTAATACACTTGAAGTTCGGTTCTCTCAAGAGGTCTAGTATTTCTTTGCTTGATTGGTTTCAATCCAAGGAATGAGAATTCTATCTTGGCTCATAATGTCAAGTATTGGTTTCTTGTTGGCTAGATGGTTCTTATCCCTAGCTTTTACCTTATGCTTTAGGATAGTCCCTTCTTCTCCTCCCATCTTCTTTAATTTCAAAAATCTTCTTTCCCTTTTTGAAAATTCTTCTTATTTTTGAACTTAAACAACTTTCATAATAAACTTGGACTCATGTCCATACGTTTTCAAAACATTTTTCATAAATAAACTCCAATCAACTTAATAATGCCTTGACATTTTTTTTTGTGAGAAGACTAAAAGTCAATCAATCTCATTTCAAACCATTTTGCCACTTTGGCTTTTATCTTTAAACTTTTCTCAAAAAAGGTTGAACTCTTGTCAATCCTTGTAGTGATGCAAATAACTATACTTCTATAATATGTAGTAAAGAGAGATATTTTCCACTTGGGTGATGAGTGAGGCATTATTGATTTTTAAAGTCCAATCCATATCCTCCACTTTGAGATGATGCAAATTATCCTTTCTCATGATTGTGGGTGGTAGGTATGTTTTCCATACGGACAACGACAATGATGTTTCATCTCATAAAATTAACCAACGCATTTGTGTTTTAAATTTTTAAAAGAGGAACTACGCGTACCCTGATCCCCTATTGCACGAAAAGGTGGTACATAGGCACTAAAGGTTCGCAACCGCGGCGGGTGCAAAAATTATAAAAATAAATATATTTCTTTCCTCACCTCCACCATCCATTTTTTTTATATATACAACATTTTTTATAGCCAAAATATACAGATTTTACAAAGAGGCTCATGCGGAGTACCGTAGATGTTTAGGGTGCTAATACCTTCCCTTTTCATAACCAACCTCCTTACCTTGAATCATTCCCCCTCTTTTTGGGTTATTTGCTCTTTTCTCATTCCTTTGGAAACAATAAAGCGTGGTGGCAATTTTTATTTTGATTTGTATAAAGTCTAGTCAATCCAATGACTTAGTCTTGAACATTTCTACCACTACAAGATCAAATCAGCCTTACCCTTACTGGAGAAGTAGTGAGATTGGAGTTTGTAACAAGGATGACTTGTTTGTAGTGAGATGGAGGTTTGTAACAAGGATTTCAAGATTTTTAGGGTTCTTGAAAGAATTTGATATTTTGACAGGGTTGTGGCAAAGGTTTTTTGTATGTCCTGTTTGTGTGAAAAGAATGAGATTATATAATTGAAATTAGACAAAGATATGGGCTTTGAATATGCAATTGGGCCTCCAATAACCACAAGCAATAGTGCATATTTTTATTCACTTGAGCCTGACACGTTCCAGGCTAAATCTCAAAGACTTAAGTGCAATTTTTGAAGTTTAAATGTGAAAACAAAATGTAGCCGATATCGAGAAATAACTCCTGTCCGAAAATGGGCTCAATCGAATAAATGGTGAATTAGTTATGAATTTTTGAAGTTTTGGCTCAGACAAACTTATTTTGTGCTCCAGTGTCAACTCTGACACGTTCTCCAATAAAAAACTTGTATTGATAGGAGCAGAAACTGGTCTCGACTTTGGAAGCAAAGTTCTAGATCTTTGAGTCAGTGACCTCGTGTAAAAAGATGGGCCCGATTGGATAAAAATTGATCGAGTTATGAATTTTCAAAGTTTCAACCTAGATGAAATAATTTTCAGCATTTAGGATTTTTGGTGCATCACGTGCACTCTGGGAAAAAAACGAAGGCCTTTTGGATACCGTTTGAATTTGATACCTCCTGTGAAAACGTAGCCAACTCAATTTTTGAAATTTTGGCGCCAGAACCAGCTCGATACGATGAAAATCGACCAAGTTATGATTTTCTGAACATGATGCAAATAAACTTCTCTCACAAATTTTCTGTATGAAAATACATGATAAATCCGCATTTTTGAAGACCTTCTGATCGAAATTGGCTTCTAGTCGTGAGATATGAAAACGTAGATTACGTCAAGATGAAATTTTGGTCACCAGAATGGGTTCAAAATGAGCCACGATATTCAAGTTATGATTTTTTTAGTGTGTAAAAACTGCACTTTCAGCACACTTTTTCACCACATTTCTTCGAGAAAAATCGCACATTCGGAGTCCTTCTTTAAAGAATGGGCTCTCGAGCCGAACCTGAATTTGAGAATATGTTATCAGGGATATCTTGGAAAAAGAACACCTAAATGTGACGCGCCAGGTTGGACTTGTGAATCTTTGAACCCCAAATCATTGCGAAACGGCGAACCGATCTTCAGCACGGAAAATACTCTGAGGACATCCATTGGCGAAATAAACGTCACTTGTAACTTGATGAAGCTTGATAAATATAAATTGATTCCATAACCATAAAACCAATGATATGCATGTATGTAATAATGAAATGTAAGCCAAAAAGGTCGAAATAAAGAGGGAAAATTTAGGGGTACAACACATATCTTCCATAATTTCCTCTACATCCTTTTTGTCCACACATCGGAGCAGAGTAGAATCATGGTTGCGTTTGTACAGGATTCCATTGCTTAGGAATAATTTGGCTGAGAATCTTCGTAATAGCTTTTTATCATCGATGGATGCTCCTTCGGGATACTCTTGTGCTTCAAGGTATCTCTTCACCTCATGGTACCATGGCTTCTCGGCGTCAGTGTCAAGATCATAGCAGTGCACAGGTTCATCGAATCTCTCAATTGTAATCATAGGAGCTTCGTTGTCCCATTTGACCTTGAACATAGAAGACATTATGGCCAAAGCATCGGATAACTGATTTTCTTCTCTAGGGAAATGTTCAAAGGTGATTTCTTCGAAGTAAGGAATCAGAGATAGCACGAGCTCCTTCTAAGGAATAAGATTAGGATGTTTAGTGTCCCAATATCCCTTTACTTGGATAATCACTAGAGCCGAATCCCTAACACATTCAAGTGCTTGATCCTTAAATTGATGGCAGCCTTCAGACCCAAAATGCATGCTTCGTACTCGGCCATGTTGTTCGTACAATCGAAGCATAATCTAGCAGTGAAAGGAGTGTGGCAAACTTCAGGGGTGATTATCACAACACCAATTCTATTTCCCAAAGCATTGGAAGCCCCATCAAAAACCATAGTCCATCTAGATCCTTGTTCAGGTCCGTCATACGGTCCAGGTTTCGCGCAGTCGGTTACTAACATGACATTCTCATCCGGGAAGTCAAAGTTCATAAACTGGTAATCATCAACAGCTTGATGAGCCAAATGATCTACCAATACACTTCCTTTGATGGCCTTTTGTGTTGTGTATTGAATATCGTACTCAGTCAAGATCATTTGCCACCTAGCTATTCGTCCGGAAAGAGCGGGTTTCTCGAAGATGTACTTGATAGGGTCCATCTTAGAAATCAATAAAGTGGTATGAGTCAACATATACTGTCTTAGTCGGCGAGCAACCCATGCCAGAGCGCAACAAGTTTTCTCGAGCAGTGAATATCTGGTTTCACAGTCGGTAAAATTTTTGCTCAGGTAGTAAATTGCATGCTCTTTTCGGCCTGACTCGTCATGTTGGCCCAACACACACCCCATAGAGTTCTCTAGCATAGTCAAGTACATGATCAAGGGTCTTCCTTCAATTGGAGGCATGAGGATAGGAGGTTCTTGTAGATATTCCTTGATTTTGTCGAAGGCAGCTTGGCATTTATCATACCATCTGACTACTTGATCTTTCTTCAAGAGTTTGAAGATTGGATCACAAGTAGCAGTTAAGTGAGATATGAAGCGAGCGATCTAGTTAAGACGACCCAAGAATCCTCTAACCTCCTTTTCATAATTGGGAACTGGCATTTCTTGAATGGCTTTTACCTTTGCAGGATCAACTTCGATGCCTTTACCATTGATAACAAAACCTAGAAGTTTTCTAGATTTCACTCTGAATGTGCACTTGTTAGGGTTCAACCTCAGATTGTACTTTTTCAGCCTCTCGAATAGTTTGTATAAGTGGTTGAGATGCTCTTCTTCAGTTTATGATCTTGCAATCATATCATCTACATATACCTCTATTTCATGATGGATCATATCATGAAACAAAGCCACCATAACCCTTTGATATGTTGCCCCTACATTCTTCAATCTGAATGGCATGAACTTGTAATAAAAGGTGCCCCATTGTGTAACAAAGGTGGTCTTCTCCATGTCTTTGGGAGCCATCTTAATTTTATTATAGCCGAAGAAACCATCCATGAAAGAGAAGACTTTATGTTGAGCGGTGTTATTGACCAAGACATCAATATGAGGTAGATGGAAGTCATCCTTGGGGCTTTCCCTATTCAAATCCCTATAATCTACACACATACAAACTTTTCCGTCTTTCTTTGGAACCGACACCATGTTTGCAACCCATTGGGGATAAGATGTCACTGCTAGGAATGTTGAATTGAATTGTTTCATCACTTCAGCTTTTATTTTCTCAGACATGTCAGGCCGCATGCGACGAACCTTTTTCTTGACAGGAGGAAAATCTTCCTTTGTTGGCAGGTGATGAACTAAAATGTCGATATCCAACCATGACATATCTTTATACGGCCAAGCAAACACTTCCACATAATCATGCAACATCTAAACCAAACTACTTTTGACACTGCTTCCTAGGTTGGTGCTGATCTTGACCTCTTTCTTATCTGTCTCAGTACCTAGGTTGATGACTTCAACTGACTCTTCATGCAGTTGAATAGCTTTTTCCTCTTGCATTAGGAGTCTGGCTAGTTCTCCCTATATTTCACAATCTTCCCCGCCTTCTTCTTTGGTTTGGTTAATTGGATGTTCAAAATCATAGTTGGCAATAGTAGAGTTATTGGCAATGAGATCCGGAGTGGACGAGGACCTGCAAAAGTGTGTGTGTGTGCATGTAAGATACATGGCTATTTTGAAAAAACGCATTGAAGAAAAAGAAAGACAATGAGCACAAAAATTTGAATGAAAAAAGTCCAATGGTTTGTATTGAATGATCATATAATAAAATGAACATAAATAAAACCCTTAACAAATAGACTAAAGTGCCCCGGGCAAGGCATATGGCTTAAAAGTCATTGTTTAATATTACAGATAAAAGGCTCTTGAATTGATAAAAAGCAATAAATAAGTAATTACTCCTCAATGAAGGAGATGGGAACAAAGTCCTTTGTGTGCCAATTGTTGAGCTCTGTTGTAGTAAGGTATACCCATTCTTCAAATGCACATTCATCATCAGAATTCTCCACAGCATTTACTTCATGATTTCCAATACGGCGAGGGGTATTTCCCGCACGAGCGTGCCTAACCTCTTTTTGAGCCTTGATAGTGAAACCTAATCCACATTTGTCTGCTTTGGGCGGGATCTCGGGGAGTTTCCCCCAGGTATCATAACTTTCATCTTTGACTGCGGCACGGGCATCTTTAAAGGAAACCATCATTGGCACCACCTGTTGTACCCTAATTTTTGCCCCTAAGATCCCTTCATCATGCCATGTTGATTCAATCACAACAAGATCACATTAGGGCTTTTGGTTCTCCTCCCTATATTTAGCTTTGCCCTTTAGGGAATCACCAAGGATCTTGACTTGTTTTCTTTTGTGATCATGAACATTTTGTCTTGATTTTCTTTTTAATTAATAAAATGCAATGTTGGTTTGTCTTACTTATTAATAATGTAGGTAAAGGCAATGGGGTTTAGTAAGTTACTCCATCGATTCATGAGTTTATTTCCATGCCCTAGTCAATAAAGCTTGAGAAGTCCAAACCTCACCTTTCAAGTTATTTTGGAGGAAATTGTATGGCAAGGTTTATCTTGGTTCATCACATTTAAAAATTATCAAGATTGATTCAAAAGTACAAGGGGTTGATTGAAGAAGTAGTCGTGTTTGGACAAGACTTTGTTCCCCTTGGTCACAAGTGCATATTTCTCTCAATTCTCAAGATATGGAAGTGTTTTTGGTGGCTATGAGTTCTTATTATCATCCTCAAAAACTTCTATTTACAAAGCAAAATTTTTGGTACAAGAAGGTTGTTCAAAATTGTCAAAGTTCCTCAAAGCATTTTCTTGATCTAGGAGCTAGGGTTTTGAACTTCAAAGAAGTATATCTTGCTCATCTCTTGGTATTTATGAGTGATTCCAAAAACATCATTCTCTTCAAAGGGTTATTATCAAATCACTCCAAAAGTTTCAAGGAGTTTTCATGTGGAAGAAACTTGGTGATGAAGAAAGATTACAAGTCCTCCAGATGAACCCCCAAATTCCCATGTGTGACTTCAAATGATCATAACTTGGTAAATATTTATCACCTTGAGCCCACTCTTTTTCCATAATGATCTTGAGGATGTTAACTTTATTCCTTCTTTTATGTGCAAAGTGAGAAAATGGATGGAAGATGCCCTAAGGATGCAAAAGATTATAGGTCATTTCCTGATTTTTTTCAACTTCAACAATTCATAACTCTCTTAATTTTTGGATATTTTTAATGGTTCAAGTTTCAAAGTGTCATTCAAAAGGTCTATTTCATGCCATCTTTTTTGGTCAAGAGAAAATTCCAAGTGGAAGGCCATGTTTGGATGCAAAACATTATAGGTCACTTTTGAAGAAAAATTTGAAATATTTCTAAATATGGAAAGTCACCATTTTCCCCCCAACTTTGACTCAATGCAACTTTCAGCTCAAGCATCCATTTGATTCCATTTTGTTTCCATTGAAAAGCTTGTAACCTCATCTTTCTAAATCATCAAGAATCATGCCTTAAGACCCCTTGAGCTGAGAATGCCATTGGATTGAACTTGGTAACTTGGAACTGAAGTTTCTTCATAAGTCAGAATTTGAAATTCATGTTTTGGCCTATAAACGTCAAATTAGCATGTGTTTATGATCTAAACATGTTTAACCACGTTGCCAAAGTGGATTAGAGCCTTAAACCGCAAGGATTGGGTGAGTTTTGATGCAAATCATATCACACTTTGCTCGTGCATCAGGTTTACACGATTTCACTCCAAAATTCATCGTTTCACACGCTTGAATATTCCATTTGATTTCCTATAAATAGAGGGTCATCCCCCATTCATTTCCTCAATCTTTGAGAGCCAAATACACTCTGTCAAAAACTCACACGAACTTCAAATTTTTGAAATCAGTTTTTGAGATTCCAGTCTTTTCTTCCAAAATTCTTTGCACATTTATCTTCCTTAAGCATCATACAAACTCTCCAGCACTTAAACCAAGAAAAACGAGCTATAATTCAAGCTATAGATGTCTAGTTTCAGAGCTTCTTTCTTGAACTTTGAAAAGGTAGAATTCTCCACCATTTGGATCCAAATAAAGCACTAACCTGTTCTAATCCTTCTCTTGATTCTTATGATTCTTACAATTTTTAAATCCATTGAGAATTGAGAAAGAAATATCAAATTGAAGGTGCTCACTATTTTCTGGGTTTTTGATTCATATCTCTTTGCATAGCTTATATAAATTTGGCGCGATGGTGGTGTTAGGATCGTCTTGAGGAGACGAATCCAGTGATAACAGTCTGAGATCCTAATTTTTCAATTTGAAAGATCTCACAAAATCTCCATTGCTGGGTGGCTGGAGGGTTAAGACGATGACATGTCTCGTGTCAACCAATGATAGTGTGCCAAAAGTTTTAATTTCATTGGTTGCTCTTTTTCTAATCTTATGCGTATCTCACTAAGGTCCATATCAATCATAGCGTGTCTGGTCCATTGGATTAACTCACTAATGCGTTTTGACTATGATCTGATGGCCCATATCTTTTTGGTTTTATTTTATATTTTAATTGATTTAATTTTCAAAAATTCATAACTCTTTTATTTTTAATCCAAAAATTATGAAAAAAATTCACAAAAATACTTTAAATTATTTATAATCTCGTGACTATTTTTTCACATTTTTATTTTGAAATTTGATATTTTTTTTTTGCATTATTTGCTTCCATTTAATTACTTTAAAAATATTTTCAGACATTTTTTTATTCTAAAAAAATTTCATAAATATCATTTTACATATTTCTGACTTTTTGAAAATTTTATGGAATTTTATATTGATGTTTACTATTTTTTATCTATTTTCTATTTGTTTGAGCAATTTTCATTAGTTTAAAAATAGTTCCTGACTTTAAAAAATTACCAAAATTTTTATAAAAATATTTGAGTTCATTTCTGATTTTTCTATGGTCTTACTTAATATTTCTTGATTAATTTGAACATAGTTAATATTTTTCTCTCTTATTTCTATTTTAAAACATTTTTAAACCCTTTTTAATGTATATATTAGATGTAATATTATTTTGTGATTATTTTCTGACTGATCTTGGGTTGAATTTTTGATCATGAACTTTATTAACATCATTGGATCCATGGTGTTGAGTCTAACTCCACAAAAATTGATGAATGATTTTAATGATAATTTGATTAAATTTTAATTCAAATGTGGTTTGTATATTCTTTCCCACCCTCTTCATCTTATCCCTTTCTTATTGCACTAAGTGTTATTGGAGCATGATCTCTATATCATGTCTCAAAACAAATGGTGCATAAATTGTTATTGACCAGCCTCAAAATAGGTGTGAATTCTACATAAGTCCACTTACGATTTCTTAACATAACGCTAAATTTTGTCCCGATTCGAATAAATGATCATTCGTGGCCCAAACCTATATTTGCAAGCCCAAGTATGTTAATTTGATCTCTTTGATCCAATAACCTTGAGATTCATGGTGTGGAGGCTTTGGTTCTACCAATCCTCTAATGGATCTACATCACTTTTGGTCAACGCAGATCACTTAAACATCGTTGATCATTAAATGGTACTTTTGAGGATTCCAAAATGGATGATATACTTGACAAAAAGAAAATGCAACTTGTTGTGTGGAGGCTTTAGTTCTAACAATCCTCTAATGAGTTCCAAATGAAAGTTTCCAGATGGTCATCTAACTAACCACTAATTACTAATAGTTGACTTTATTTTGTGCTTTTACTTTATGCACTTTTATTTTATGCACCATTTTCTTTTAGCATTTACATTTCATGCTATTTTTTTTCATCTTTGCTCACTTGAGCATTTACTTTTTTGTAATTTTTATTTTGCTCACTTGAGCTTTTATTTTCTTTTTGAAGATGCCTAATAATAAACATGAACCATAAAAAGCTTTAATGATACTTGGGCTATTTGGTTACTATCCTTGGCATTGTGGAGTATTGAACTTCTTGGAATTAGGATTAGAAACCTTGACCTATGTTGGAGACCTTATGAAATTAATTGATATTTTGTATGGAGTTATTGAGGCTTACCTCAAGATATTGGGTTGTTTGTTTGTTTTATATGCAGGTCATTATGATTACATTCATTGTTTGTAATCTGGAATTCATCCGTATACAGCCGTTACTCTGCCCAATTTTTGTGAAGACTTAATACATTTGAAGTTGGTTCTCTCAAGATATCTAGTATCTTTGCTTGTTTGGTTTCAATCCAAAGAATGGTAATTCCATCTTGATTCATAATGTCAAGTATTGGCTTCTTGTTGGTTAGATGGTTCTTATCTCTAGCTTTTACCTTATGCTTTTAGGATAGTCTCTTATTCACCTCCCATCTTCTTTAGTTTCAAAAATCTTCTCCCTCTTTTTGAAAAATCTTCTTGTTTTAAAAAAAAAACTTGAACCACTTTCATAATAAACTTGGAGTTATGTCCATGCATTTTCAAAATATTTTTTTATAAATAAACTTCAATCAACTTAATAATACCTTGAAATTTTTTGTGAGAAGACTAAAAGTCAATCAATCTCATTTCAAACCATTTTACCACTTTGGCTTTTATTTTAAAAACCTTTCTCAAAATACTGGACTCTTGTCAATCCTTGTAGTGATGCAAACAACTATACTTCTACAATATGTAGTGAAGTGAGATTTTTTCCACTTGGGTGTTGAGTGAGGTATTGTTGATTTTAAAATCCAAGCCATATCCTCCACTTTGAGATGATTCAAATTCTCCTTTCTTATGATTGTAGGTAGTAAGTATGTTTTCCACACGGAAAATGACGATGATGTCTTATCCTATAAAATTAACCAACATACTTGTGTTTTAAAATTTTTAAAAGGTGAACTACGTGTACCCTGATTCCAAATTTCCCGAAAGGTGGTACGTAGGTACTAAAGGTTCGCAACCGCGGCGGGTGTAAAAATCATAAAAAATATATTTCTTTTCTCACCTCCACCATCTATTTTACATACAACATTTTATAGCCAAAATATACAGATTTTACAAAGAGGTTCATGTGGAGTACAGTAGATGTTTAGAGTGCTAATACCTTCCCTTTGCATAACCAACCCCCTTACCTTGAATCTTTCCCCCCTCTTTTGGGTTATTCGCTCTTTTCCCATTCCTTTGGAAACAATAAAGTGCGACGATTTTTATTTTGATCTGTATAAGTCTAGTCAATCCAATGACTTAGTCTTTAAACATTTCTACCGCTACAGAAAAATGACAACTTCACTGGGGAAAGATTGACCTCTTGCTGGTCCATCCCTAAGTGGGTTAAACCCATCTTTTTTTATATCTGTATATGTGCTAGTTTTGTTAATATGTTATATGATGTATATATGTTTGTCTAGATTTTCCTGGTTTTTAGTGTGCTTGATGATTACTTATAAGTCCTATACCCGGACTTGGGAAAACTTTAAGATAGGACGGGCGGTATTGTCATGTTAACTTTGAAGGATTAATCCCAAAAAAGGAGGCATGAGATCCCCCACTCAGTGGAGGCCCCTTTGATTGTAGTGTCATTTACCGAGTAATCGGGAAGACGTACTGCTTTCGACCTGGGAGCATGCTGAAGCTGGGGGCCGTAGAATACCTAACCCATCTTGGCCTTTTAGGTGTAGTGCGGAAGCTATGACGGAGTAATCCGGAAATAGTTGTCACGCGATACTATGCTCGGACGAGTTTTTCTTGAGAGTATTACTAATTACTGAGTTAATCGGGAAGTTGGTAATATCCGAAGGAAGGAGATAGACTATGGGGACCTCTAGAGCCTTTTTCGGCAGGTGATAACTTTTAGACCAATACCTTATGGGTAGTACCTTCGACCTCATGCTTGTGACGTTGAACCTATGAACCCTATATTTATGATCATGTGTGTGATTGTTGCATCATGCATCCATGCACCCATAAGCATCTTTTGAAGGAATTTCATTTCAAGGGACTTAAAAGTTGACCATTTATGAATATCTCAGGTACCTTTTGGCCATGGATTCTAGAAAAAGAAAGACCGGAAAATATAGTTTCAAAGATCCCAAGATAGATAAGTTGATCAGTCTAATTCCCGAGATTGAGTGTTCTGCAGATTTTCAGAAGAAGTGCGGATCCATCATTCCTCTCATGAAGCTTAGGATGAAGGAGGACATTCTCTTGATATTTGTCTAGTTCTATGATCTGATGTATCATTGCTTTACTTTCCCTGACTATCAGTTGATGCCTACACTAGAGAAGTATTCTTATCTGTTAGATTTACCTATTATTGATCATGTTCCCTTTACCGGTTTGAAGGGTGAGCCAGAACCACACGAGATTGCTGCTTTGATCCATCTGGGGAAGTATGGGGTTGAAGCTCATTTGACTACTAAAGGAGGGTTTAGAGGATTACCAGCTTAGTTCTTATTGGAGAAATCTCGTTACTTTGCCAGGATGAAGAGTCTAGTCGCTTTTGAGGCCATCTTTTCTCTACTTGCTTATGGGTTGTTCTTATTTCCTAATGTGGACAAGTTTGTTGACGTAAATGCTATCGGGATCTTCATGATTGGAAACCCAGTTCCTACATTGTTAGGTGATGCTTATTACTCTATTCATTTTCAAAATTCTTATCATGGGGGGATGATTGTATGTTGCACGCCTCTGTTGTCCGGTGGTTTATCTCTCATATGCCTTGATTTGATGCTTTCTGGGATGTCAGGAAGGAACCCCGATAGGCTCCTAAGATCATGGAACTTACTCACTCAGATATTGATAGGTATCATGTTGCTTACCAGGATATAGAGAATGTTGACAACTGTGGTAGTTTCCCCAATGTACCTCTTCTTGGTACAAAGGGGGAAATTAACTACAACCTTGTTCTTGCACGACGATAACTTGGTTATCCGATGAGGGATAAACCAAATAGTATTAATTTGAGTAGTTTCTTTCCTAAGGAGGGACAATACCATAAAGAAGCTAGGGAGAAGATTGTGAAAGCCTGGCGTCACATTCATAGGAAGAGTAGGAAAGACTTGGGACCTAGGGGAGTTGTTTCTTTGGAGCCTTATCTTCAGTGGATATAAACGAGAGTTGTCCAGCTGAAGATGCCATATTCCCGGGAAGTACCTATGTCTGATTTGTTTGTGAAGACCACTCCTCCCTTATTGGTTTATGTGGAAGAGCTACAACTTGCTTTAGTCAAGATGAAACAGGAAAATGATGCTTGGAAGAATAAGTGCCAAACTTTAGAGATTTCCTATAGAGAAGACTTGAAGAAGAGAGACGACTTGATTGAGATTCTTGGGAGTTAGGCTATAGAGATGATGGAGAGGCAAGGGGATTTATTTTCTCCTAAGCCTCAGTCAGATGCTAGTTGCTCACTTCCTGATTCAGGTGATTGGAAGGAGGTTGCCACCAGATATGCGGAAGAAAACCAGAGGTTGAAGGGTCAAATTACCAGGCTTACAGGGAAGCGCCAGCGTATAAAGTGATCTCCATCAGCTTTATTTCCTAGGGTTATAGACTTTATTTTCATCTTGTACTTGGGATCATTGAAACTTGTAATCCATTTTGAAGTTATCATAATAATTTTTTTCCAGTATTTCAAATATGTTATTACTTTGATATTTGCAATGTGTCTATAAATTTTTAAGTCCCTTGAAATATTAAAATAAATCATGTGCATTGTACATCATGCATCATATTACACATATTTCTTGCATTTCTTGGAATATCCAGGTATCTTACCAAGCTTCTTTACTTCGTTCAGTAAGCTGTCTCACCACTACAACACTCAAGCTAATTTCAGAAGGAAGATGGACAACTTAGAACAAGAGAATCGCGAGTTGCACGAGGAGGTTTCTTCTTTGAAGGTCGGCATGGCCAATCTTAATGCTCTGATGGAATCTCTTGTGGCTGCTCAGAATCAGCGACTGGGTGTTCAACCTCAACCAACATGGATTACTAATGAAACTCCTACTGTTCCTGTGTCTACTACTCCAGCTGTTGTCTAGAATCTCATGCCTCAAGGTTATCCATGGGGAATTCTAGAGAACTTTAAACCAGAAGGATTTAATCTTGGTCCTCAAGAAGCTCTAGTTGTTCAGACTAATGTTACTCCTGCACCTTCTGTGGTGCATGATGCTCATGTTGCTCCTCCTTCGGTGAATATGGTTCCAATTGTTAATGATGATACGTGTCATCCTTTTCCTCCACCAAGTGAATACTTGGGTCTTTATGATAGAATGGATGATTTTCAAGAGCAGTTTGACAAGATGCCGAGGGAGATGAAGGCCCTCAGGGGAAAGGAATTATTTGGGCAAAATGTGAATGATTTATGCTTGGTCCTGAATGTTAAGATACCTGCGAAGTTTAAGGTCCCGAAATTCGAGAAGTACAAGGGCAACACTTGTCCTCATGTTCATCTTGTGATGTATGTAAGGAGAATGTCTACCCATACTGATGATCAGCGTCTGTTGATTCACTTTTTTCAAGATAGTTTTACTGGTGTTGTGCTGAAATGGTATATGAGTTTGGATAGCATCAATATCCATACTTTCAATGACTTGGGAGAAGCATTTATCAGACAATACAAATACAACATGGACATGGCACCTGACCGTGATCAACTCAGGGCCATGGTCCAGAAAGACAGGGAATCATTCAAAGAATATATAGAGATGGCGTGAGGTAGCCACACAAGTGATTCCTCCCATGGAAGAGAAGGAGATGACTAAGATTTTCTTGAAGACTCTGGGTGCTTTCTATTATGATAGGATGGTAGCGAGTGCGCCAAGTGACTTTAATGAAATGGTAGGCATGGGTATCCGCTTAGAAGGGGCTGTAAGAGAAGGCCGTCTAACGAAGGGTGAACGTTCTGGAAATACAAAGAAGTCATCATATGGGTTTACCAAGAAGAAGGAAGGAGATACAAATATTGTTATACAAGAGAGGATGGTTAACGTTCCAAGAAGAAATTATCAGCGTCATCAGCAAGTCTCCTCAGTTACTCCAATTGTTGGTGTAGCTCCAACCACCGTTGCTTATTAGAGACCACCCCAACATGGGAATCAAGGGTATAATCAGAGAAGGGAGAGTTATGACCCTATCCCTATGAGTTATACAGAGTTACTCCCGATGTTAATTCAGAAGAAGTTGGTTCAGACCCGACTACCTCCGGCTATACCATCACAGTTGACTTGGTGTTGTACCCTAAATTTTGCCCCTAACTTTTTCAGTCGCACTTTCATACCATATTTTATCATTCAGTCACAATCATTAATAAATAGCTTCATTCATCACATTTGCATCCTATCTTTAAGTTTGTTCTTGTGTTTATTACTAACTTCTATTCAAAATGCAAAAAATATTTGTCTTTGTCTTTGCATATTTGTGTTTTGTAGGTACCGAGTCGAAGCATATGGCAAATAAGGTTTTCTGGTATTATTTTCCTAAAAAAATCTCTATTTGCAAAGAAAAAGAATTAAAAAATTTCATTTTTTTTCACTGTACAATCGATTGCTCCTAGAGTGCAATCGATTGCACAAAGTGAATTTTGCACAATTTTTGGAAAAAATACACTGTGCAAATCGATTTGCAATATAGTGCAATCGATTTGCATAGAGCGAAATTTGAAAAAAAATCAGCATTTTAAACTTGTCAAAATTTTGGCTCCAATTTTCCTTCATTTTTTAAAGATGTATCATTAATTCAAATTTTAGTGCCAATCTTTCATTTTTAAAAAAGAATTATCATTAATTCAAATTTGGCTCTAATATTTGAAAGAATTATCATTAATTCAAATTTTGGCTCTAATTTTTGAAAGAATTATCATTAATTCAAATTTTGGCTCCAAGAATCAATTACCAAATTACCACTAATCCCAATCCTAAACTCTATAAATAGAGCCCTCATTTCACTCAAATTTCAAGCTTCTGATAGCCAAATCCACCTTGCTAAAAAATCTCTCAATTCTCTCCATCACCAAATTCACTCAAAGCTCCATTTTCAAAAAGTTAGTAAACTTTGCATTGTAGCTTACTAATATTTGAGCTAAACCTTCATCCAAACACTTTTTCTCCATCAATTCTCTACATCCAAGCTTGGTCAATTGATTCTTGTGGTTGAATTGAAGCAAATTCTTGAAGTTGTTTGATAATTTTCTAGATCTACCTTTGGTAAGTTTGGATAATTCATCTTTCACAATGTGATCTCTTGGTGATCTTTGGGATTGATTCTTTGAGCATTATTTTGTGATTCTAATGGTGTTATTTTCTCATAATTTGATGGAATTTTCGTGCTCAATTGGATCCATGATCATAAGGTGTTTGATGGAAAGTTTGAACAAACAATTGCCCTTTTAAAATGCTGTTTTTGCTACTGCTTATGTGTGCAATCGATTTACACTAAGTGTAAATCGATTTACACAGCATAATTTCACGTGAATTTTTGAAAATTATACTGTGTAAATTAATTTACATAGTAGTGTAAATCGATTTACACCAGAACATAATGTATTTTTTTGCCTTGTTTTGGGGCAACTTTGATCCAAAATGCTTTTTCTACTCACTCCTTTTGATTGTTGGTTTGGATTGCAATTTTAAATGTCCAATTTGTCTTTAAACTCAATGGACTTTGTGATTTAGATGAAGTTGGATAAGTGTTCATCAATTTAAATCTACCTAAGAGTGAATTATTTAATTCATTTTTGGTGCTTTGGATTAATGATATGTTTAGTGCTTTAATCCATCTAGAGGAGTGGTTGAATTTAAAGATGAAAGAATTTTGAAATGGTGATCCAAATTATCTTATCATTTCCCTCCCTCTTCATCTTATCCCTTTATTTTTTTAATTGTGCTACATGTTAAGGGATGGTGATCTCTATATCATTTATCCAAACATTAAGTACATAGATTGCTATTGACCGGCCTCAAAATAGGTGCGACTTCTACATAAGTCCACTTACGATTGCTTAACATAGCGCTAAATTTTGTCCCGATTCGAATAAATGATCATTCGTGGCCCAAACTTATGATTGCAAGCCCAAGTATGTTAATTTGATCTCTTTGATCCAATAACCATGAGATTCATTGTGTAGAGGCTTTGGTTCTACCAATCCTCTTATGGATCTACAACACCTCTGGTCAACGCGGGTCACTTAAGCATCGTTGATCATTACATGTTGCCTTGTGAGAATTCCAAAATGGATGATATACTTGACAAAAAGCAAATGCAACTTGTTGTGTAGAGGCTTTGGTTCTACCAATCCCCTAATGAGTTCCAAATGCAAGTTTCAAGATGGTCATCCAACTAACCACTAATTACTAATAATTAACTTTACTTTATGCTTTTATTTTCATGCTTTATGTACCATTTACTTTTAGCATTTTACATTTCATGTTATTTTCATCTTTGTTCACTTGAGCATTTACTTTTATGTCATTTTTATTTTGCTCACTTGAGCTTTTCTTTCTTTTTAAAGACATCTAATAATCAACATAAACCATAAAAATCATTAATGATACTTGGACTACATGGTTACTATCCTTTGCATTATGGAGTGATGGACTTCTTGGACTTAGGATTAGAGACCTTGGCCTATCTTGGAGACCTTGTGACCTTAATTCATTATTTTGTCCGGAGTTCTTGAGGTTTACCTCAAGACATTGGGTTGTTTGTTTGTTTTGTGTGCAGGTTATTGTGATTACATACTTTGTTTGTAATCTGGAATTCACCCGTATACAGCCGTTACTCTGCCCAATTTTTGCGAAGACTTAAAACACTTAAAGCATGGTTCTCTCAAGAGGTCTAGTATATTTTCTTGCTTGGTTTCAATCCAAAGAATGGAATTCTATATTGGCTCATAATGTCAAGTATCAGCTTCATGTTGGTTAGACGATTCTCTTCCTCAGTTTTTACCTTATGCTTTAGGATAGTCCCTTCATCTCCTCCCATCTTCTTTAATTTTCAAAACCTTCTCATCTTCTTTCAAAATCTTCTTTGTTTCTAAACTCAAACCACTTTCATAATAAACCTCGACTTTGTCGAGTGCCTTTTCTTTTAAAATTTCTTTTCTTTAAACAAACTTCAATACACTTAATCATACTTTGACATTTTTTCTTCAAAATTAACAAAACAATTCAACACATTCAAACTCTTTTGTGCGCTCGAGCACCTTTTACATTCAAAACTTTTTTCAAGGTGAGACATGATTCATTGATAGTCGAGCAACATTCTCCTATCCCTATGGTTATAAAGGTGTCGAATTTTCCACTTGATTACTAGAGGCATTCTCAAACCCTCACTCTTGTTGACGCATGGTCCATCTTTCTTACACCTTGTGGGCGTTAGTCGAGATTTCTCTCCTAACAATGACGACTTGTCTCCTTGTTTAAAAACAATCAACAAACAAGTCTTTTCTAGATGAACTACGTGTACCCTAATCCCCTATTGCACGAAAGGTGGTACGTAGGCACTAAAGGTTCGCAACCGCGGCGGGTGCAAAAATCATAAAAATATTTCTTTTCTCACCTCCACCATTCATTTTATATACAACACATTTTTATAGCCAAAATATACAGATTTTTCAAAGAGGTTCCTGCGGAGTACCGTAGATGTTTAGGGTGCTAATACCTTCCCTTTGCATAACCAACCCCCTTACCTTGAATCTTTCCCCCTCTTTTGGGTTATTCGCTCTTTTCCCATTCCTTTGGAAACAATAAAGCGCGGTAGCGATTTTATTTTGATTTGTATAAAGTCTAGTCAATCCAATGGCTTAGTCTTGCACATTTCTACCGCTACAGAAAAAAATGGCGACTTCACTGGGGATAGATTGACCTCTTGTTGTATATGTGCTATTGTGTTTATGCGTCATATGTTGTATATATGTTTGCCTGGATTCTCTTGGTTTACAGGGTGCTTGGGGATTTCTTATAATTCTTCTACCCGGACTTGGGCAAACTTAAGATAGGACGGGCGGTATAGTCATGTTAACTTTGAGGGAGTAATCCCAAAAAAGGAGGCATGAGATCCCCCACTCAGTGGAGGCCCCTTTGACTGTAGTATCGTTTACCGAGTAATCGGGAAGACATACTGCTTTCGACCTAGGAGCCTGCGAAGCTGAGGACTGTAGATTACCTAACCCATCTTGGCCTTTTAGGTGTAGTGCGGAAGCTATGACGGAGTAATCCAGAAGTAGTTGTCACGCGATACTACGCTCGGACGAGTCTTTCTTGAGAATATTACTAATTACCTAGTTAATTGGGAAGTTGGTAATATCCGAAGGAAGGATGTAGACTCTGGGAACCTCTTAGAACCTTGTTCGGCAGGTGATAACCATTAGTCCATACCTTATGGGTTATACCTTTGACTCCAGGCTCATGACTCTGAACCGTGTGATCCTGTTACTGTACAGTGCATTGCATAACATTGCATATCATTTGCATCCTCTACATCATTCTTCATACATCCAGGTTGATCAGGATCTTATTCCCAGTTACTTCTTCCTTCCAGTTAGTCATCTACCGTCAAGCTGATTCCTCAACATAACTACAGGACTAGAGTTGCTGTCAGATTGAGAATGGAAAACCAAGAACAACACAACATGGAAGTCAGAATGGAAATCGACGAGTTGAAGTCAGGCATGGCCAAACTTACTGAGATGATGTAAGTCCTAGTTTCCAGAGGAGAGCCACCTCAAAGGACTGTGATATCTAAAATCCCAACTGCTGCTATTGACACTCAACCTATCCAGCATACATCTACTGCATGGCCAGAGTTTGGGTTACCTCAGAATTACTCTCCACCTGTTGCAATTACTTCAATGGTTGGTCAGTCTTCCCGACCAGTCTTTCAGGCTCCAGTTTTCACTGAACCTCAGCCAATCGTTCATACTGCTTCTTGTCAACCTGCTACACAAGCTGCTTTTGGGAATCCTCTCTTTAAGCACCATGCTGCCAGTCCTCGAAGTGTGAGCCAAGGAGAATTTGGTGAGTTTGAAGATTTCAAAGAACAATATCAAACTTTGGAGAAGAGACTCAGAGCTATGGAAGGAAATGAGTTCTTCAGTGTCGATCCTAACAACATGTGCTTGGTTTTTGATCTGGTTATGCCTACAAAGTTCAAGACTCCTGAGTTTGAGAAATATAAGGGGCACACTTGTCCAAGAAGTCATTTGGTGATGTACTTTCGAAAGATGTCTGCTTATACCAAGAATGACAAGCTTCTTATCCATTGTTTCCAAGATAGTCTGAATGGAGCTTCATTGAAATGGTATATGGGACTTGAGAAAGGTCGTATCCAATGCTTCCAAGATCTTGTTGATGCTTTCATAAAGCAATACAAATACAAACTCGACATGACACCTGATCATCGCCAACTACAAAATATGTTTCAGAATGAGAAAGAATCTTTCAAGGAGTATGCTCAATGATGGAGAGAACTGGCATCTCAAGTTGAACCACCTCTGGAAGAGAAAGAGTTAACTGGTTTGTTCATGGACACTTTATCCCCTTTCTTTTGGGAGAAGATGATTGGTAGTGTGTCCTCCAGCTTCACAGACCTGGTGACTATTGGCCAGAGATTAGAAGAAGGAATCAAGAATGGTAAAGTGTCTAAAGCTGCTGAATCTTCTAATGGTGCAAAGAAATACCTTGGGAACTTTCAGAAGAAGAAAGAGGTAGAAGCCAATGTTGTCTCGACTGAGAGAAGAGGACCTCGCCGTAGGCCTAAATATACTGATCAAGCACAAGTAGCGACTGTTACTCCTGCGGTCAATTCTCAACCAGTTCATATCCCTCAACAACAGAATATTATGCAGAATCAGAATCAGAATAGGGCTCAATTTGATCCCATCCCTATGACATACACTGAATTGTATCCTGCATTGGTGCAGAAGGGCTTGATTATAACTAGGCCTCTGATTCCTCGAAATCCTCCTCCAGCCGGGTTCATATTTGACCTTCACTGTGAGTTTCATCAGGGAGCTGCCGGTCATGATTTAGAGAGCTGTTATGCATTGAAAAACAGAGTGCAAGAATTGGTGAAAGCCAATGTTCTCACTTTCAAGGAGGCGGGTCCTAATGTTATCAACAATCCTTTGCCAAAACAAAGTGGCTGAAGACTGAGTCGGGATACCCTCAAGTCACTTCCTAAAGCTAGTGTTTCAGACAGGACAACTCATCCTTGTTACTGATTAGTCACTAGGCCATGTTTCTTTCTGTTTGCATTTGTCCCTTGTTTATGTTAAAATTGTTGCTTTCAAACTTTGTTTGTACTTTCATGTTAATTCTAATGAAATGAGCATTGCAATGTTTTGATTCATATCATTTTCATTTACTACTTTCAAATATATTTCTCTTGTTTACTCCCTTTATCAAGATTTTGTTTATGCAAAGATTTGAGGGAGGATGATGAAAACGAAATACCCATAATTGTTGCTGGTATGCTTTCGAATAAAACTTTGTTGAGGATATACAGGCATTGTTTCAACTCCCAAACACTGGAGAAATAAGGAAGTTAATCCCTTGTTCACCCCTTTGAGCCTAGAAGTTGGAGTTTCTTTCTATACAGAAAAACCCGCAATCTTAACCCGGGGATGGGTAGTTCTCAGTTAATTTGGTTTTGCATTCAATTACAAGAGAAATCATCTAAGACACCTTTCAACAAAGGTCGCGATCAAGCTTTCCTTTGCACACTGCAAGAAGTGTCAAAGATGCTCTCAAACAAAAAATGACGAAGATGGTTCCCCGTAATCATTGAGCAAGACAGTCATTATCTTTCCAAAAAAAGGAAAAATGAAATGAAAATAAAAATCAACAGAAAAATCCCGCTAAGTCAAAACCTTTGAAGGAGACTTAGGTAAAAAAACCGGGGGCATCCCGCTGACTGTAATCTCAAATGAAACAGTTCAGGCAAAAACTGGGGCATCTTGCTGACTGTAATCTCAAATGAAACAGTTCAGGCAAAAGCTGGGAATAAAAAATTCAATCAGAAGAGGTCTTCAAATCCTCAAAATTCTCTACCAGAATTGACAAAAGTCCTCAAAACAGCAAAAATATGTAAGAAGAAATGACTGTCATTCTCAAAATTCCTTAGCTTCTGAGCCATTGTCATTGCTGCCATCAGTGCAATTCCAAAATCTCTTGGAACCTGAGTGCATATTCTGAATTAACTGAACGTAGGACTGGAGAACATCATGAAGATTGGGTTGGGTACAAATAAACTTTGAGCCTTTATCCTTTATTTCTTAAACCATGAACTAGACCACGTTACAACCCTCAAAAGACCTAATTGAAGCCAGGTTTCTTTTGAAAGCATACTGCAGCAAGGTTGCGTAAACTGACTCCTATGATCTTTTTCAAATCATTTGTTTTTAGTATCATACCTTTGCTTTCTCTTCCACTTTAAAAGTATAAACCAGTGTTTTAACCAATGATGCATTTTCTATACACCAATAACATCATATCAAAAACAATTTTGGATTCAAAAATTTTGCATGAACTTTGTATTAAAAATACCATGTTTGAATAAACAATTTTGCTTGCAAACAAGCTTTCCTCATCAAGGAATTTCAAACAGCTGAGAAACTTGGTCAGTGACCCTATCAGGGGTAAGTATCTTCCAGATCCTGTTGTGAATCAGTTCAAGATTTACTGCTCAATGCAAGTTTTCTCAGAATTGGCCAGCTAGGAAATTATTTTCAAGACTCATACAGGGGCATTCTTTCCAACAATCATCTCAAGAACTGAAGCGATGATCAGTTTATTCCCAACAAACATTTCAGAACTGAAGCCATGATCAGTTTATTCCAACGTGCATTTCAAGAGTTGAAGCCATGATCAACTCATTTCCAGCAACTTTCGACTGAAGCCATGATCAGTTTATCTTCAACAATCAGCTAATCTGGAACAAATCCCCAAGTAGCTCTTCATGTCCTTCCTCAAAAGATCATCAGTTCAACAAAATTTACAAGTGTGACAAATTTGGGTTCAAGACACTTTCTTTCCAAGCAAATTTTGCATAGTTCTCCATGTTGAGGAATTAAACTTCCAATCTTACCTTCACAAAAGAGTCAAACTCCATTCTCGTAAACGTGGGCATTACATGCATAGATCATTCACATATCATGCATAACAAAATTCATACATAATGCATAACAAGAGTGTTTCATCCTCATTTTCATTTTCCAAGGTCTTATTGCAGTTGACATGTCACCTTGAGATCAAAGTCCAACTTACTTGGCACCTACCAAAGCAAACATCAATTTGAGTTGTTTCTCTTTTTTCATCCAAAGCCAGTATTGGATGTTGTTACCTTTTTCTTCATTCAAAGCCAGTATTGAATGTCAAGATCCCTTTCACTCATTCAAAGCCAGTATTAGATGTTGTGATCCTTTATCTCGCCTAAATCCAGTATTAGACATTGAGTTTTCCCTTCATTCAAAGCCAGTATTGAATATCAAGATCCCTTTCACTCATTCAAAGCCAGTATTGGATGTTGTGATCTTTTCTGTCGTCTAAAGCCAGTATTAGACGTTGAGCTTTTCTTTCATTCAAAGCCAATATTGAATGTCAAGATCTTTTGTTTCCATCCAAAGCCATTATTGGATGTTGTTACCTTTTTCTTCATTCAAATCCAGTATTGAATGTCAAGAACCCTTTCACTCATTCAAAGCCAGTATTGGATGTCGTGTTTTTCTTCCGTCTAGCGTATTCCCTGGACGAATCTGATGTAGCTTCAGATTTAGTCTCATCCCACATCTAATGTTCTTCTAGATGCTTCTGATTTCCTTTTCCAGAGAGTTGCTCGCCTCATCCAATGCCATTCTTGGATGTCGCTGCTTGCCTTCTCGAGTTTTATCTCTTTTTTTCAAAGTATTGCTGGTTACTCTTTGTCTCCCTGATAGATATCCAGAAGTATCTTGTTGTTCCCCGACGTGTCTTTCCATGTCGTTTCATCTGAACTACCACAAGTTTCCAGTTTCGAGTCTTTCCACATTCCCACAAAGTCTGTCTCATCTCATACATCATTCAAAAAAATATATGTCAAAAAAGAGTCCATGCATTCATTCATAACATATGCTATCATCTCATCGCATCAAGGACAAAATTCAAGTCCGTTTGTATTTAATTACTTTTCGCCTATCTGGCTAAAAGATAATTAAATAGGGGCAGCTGTTGTACCCTAAATTTTGCCCCTAACTTTTTCAGTCGCACTTTCATACCATATTTTATCATTCAGTCACAATCATTAATAAATAGCTTCATTCATCACATTTGCATCCTATCTTTAAGTTTGTTCTTGTGTTGCTGACTAACTTCTATTCAAAATGCAAAAAATATTTGTCTTTGTCTTTGCATATTTGTGTTTTGTAGGTACCGAGTCGAAGCATATGGCAAATAAGGTTTTCTGGTATTATTTTCCTAAAAAAATCTCTATTTGCAAAGAAAAAGAATTAAAAATTTTCATTTTTTTTCACTGTACAATCGATTGCTCCTAGAGTGCAATCGATTGCACAAAGTGAATTTTGCACAATTTTTGGAAAAAATACACTGTGCAAATCGATTTGTAATATAGTGCAATCGATTTGCATAGAGCAAAATTTGAAAAAAATCAGCATTTTTAACTTGTCAAAATTTTGGCTCCAATTTTCCTTCATTTTTTAAAGATGTATCATTAATTTAAATTTTAGTGCCAATCTTTCATTTTTAAAAAAGAATTATCATTAATTCAAATTTTGGCTCTAATATTTGAAAGAATTATCATTAATTCAAATTTTGGCTCTAATTTTTGAAAGAATTATCATTAATTCAAATTTTGGCTCCAAGAATCAATTACCAAATTACCATTAATCCCAATCCTAAACTCTATAAATAGAGCCCTCATTTCACTCAAATTTCAAGCTTTTAATAGCCAAATCCACCTTGCTAAAAAATCTCTCAATTCTCTCCATCTACCAAATTCACTCAAAGCTCCATTTTCAAAAAGTTAGTAAGCTTTGCATTGAAGCTTACTAATATTTGAGCTAAACCTTCATCCAAACACTTTTTCTCCATCAATTCTCTACATCCAAGCTTAGTCAATTGATTCTTGTGGTTGAATTGAAGCAAATTCTTGAAGTTGTTTGATAATTTTCTAGATCTACCTTTGGTAAGTTTGGATAATTCATCTTTCACAATGTGATCTCTTGGTGATCTTTGGGATTGATTCTTTGAGCATTATTTTGTGATTCCAATGGTGTTATTTTCTCATAATTTGATGGAATTTTCGTGCTCAAGTGGATCCATGATCATAAGGTATTTGATGGAAAGTTTGAACAAACAATTGCCCTTTTAAAATGTTGTTTTTGCTACTGCTTCTGTGTGCAATCGATTTACACTAAGTGTAAATCGATTTACACAGCACAATTTCACGTGAATTTTTGAAAATTATACTGTGTAAATCGATTTACATAGTAGTGTAAATCGATTTACACCAGAACATAATGTATTTTTTTTCTTTGTTTTGGGGCAACTTTGATCCAAAATGCTTTTTCTACTCACTCCTTTTGATTGTTGGTTTGGATTGCAATTTTAAATGTCCAATTTGTCTTTAAACTCAATGGACTTTGTGATGTAGATGAAGTTGGATAAATTTTCATCAATTCAAATCTACCTAAGAGTGAATTATTTAATTCATTTTTGGTGCTTTGGATTAATGATATGTTTAGTGCTTTAATCCATCTAGAGGAGTGGTTGAATTTAGAAATGAAAGAATTTTGAAATGGTGATCCAAATTAGCTTATAATTTCCCTCCCTCTTCATCTTATCCCTTTCTTTTTTTTAATTGTGCTACATGTTAAGGGATGGTGATCTCTATATCATTTATCCAAACATGAAGTACATAGATTGCTATTGACCGGCCTCAAAATAGGTGCGACTTCTACATAAGTCCACTTACGATTGCTTAACATAGCGCTAAATTTTGTCCAGATTCGAATAAATGATCATTCGTGGCCCAAACTTATGATTGCAAGCCCAAGTATGTTAATTTGATATCTTTGATCCAATAACCTTGAGATTCATTGTGTAGAGGCTTTGGTTCTACCAATCCTCTGATGGATCTACAACACCTTTTGTCAACGCGGATCACTTAAACATCGTTGATCATTACATGTTGCCTTGTGAGAATTCCAAAATGGATGATATACTTGACAAAAAGCAAATGCAACTTGTTGTGTAGAGGTTTTGGTTCTACCAATCCCCTAATGAGTTCCAAATGTAAGTTTCAAGATGGTCATCCAACTAACCACTAATTACTAACAATTAACTTTACTTTATGCTTTTATTTTCATGCTTTATGTACCATTTACTTTTAGCATTTTACATTTCATGTTATTTTCATCTTTGCTCACTTGAGAATTTACTTTTATGTCATTTTTATTTTTCTCACTTGAGCTTTTCTTTCTTTTTAAAGACATCTAATAATCAACATAAACCATAAAAATCATTAATGATACTTGGACTACATGGTTACTATCCTTTGCATTATGGAGTGATGGACTTCTTGGACTTAGGATTAGAGACCTTGGCCTATCTTGGAGACCTTGTGACCTTAATTCATTATTGTGTCCGGAGTTCTTGAGGTTTACCTCAAGACATTAGGTTGTTTGTTTGTTTTGTGTGCAGGTTATTGTGATTACATACTTTGTTTGTAATCTGGAATTCACCCGTATACAGCCGTTACTCTGCCCAATTTTTGCGAAGACTTAAAACACTTAAAGCATGGTTCTCTCAAGAGGTCTAGTATCTTTTCTTGCTTGGTTTCAATCCGAAGAATGGAATTCTATATTGGCTCATAATGTCAAGTATCGGCTTCATGTTGGTTAGACGGTTCTCTTCCTTAGCTTTTACCTTATGCTTTAGGATAGTCCCTTCATCTCCTCCCATCTTCTTTAATTTTCAAAACCTTCTCATCTTCTTTCAAAATCTTCTTTGTTTCTAAACTCAAACCACTTTCATAATAAACCTCGACTTTGTCGAGTGCCTTTTCTTTTAAAATTTCTTTTCTTTAAACAAACTTCAATACACTTAATCATACTTTGAAATTTTTTCTTCAAAATTAACAAAAAAATTCAACACATTCAAACTCTTTTGTGTGCTCGAGCACCTTTTACATTTAAAACTTTTTTCAAGGTGAGACATGATTCATTGATAGTCGAGCAACATTCTCCTATCCCTACGGTTATAAAGGTGTCGACTTTTCCACTTAAGTACTAGAGGCATTCTCAAACCCTCACTCTTGTTGACGCATGGTCCATCTTTCTTACACCTTGTGGGCGTTAGTCGAGATTTCTCTCCTAACAATGACGACTTGTCTCCTTGTTTAAAAACAATCAACAAACAAGTCTTTTCTAGATGAACTACGTGTACCCTGATCCCCTATTGCACGAAAGGTGGTACGTAGGCACTAAAGGTTCCAACCGCGGAGGGTACAAAAATCATAAAAATATTTCTTTTCTCACCTCCACCATCCATTTTATATACAACAAATTTTTATAGCCAAAATATACAGATTTTTCAAAGAGGTTCCTGCGGAGTACCGTAGATGTTTAGGGTGCTAATACCTTCCCTTTGCATAACCAACCCCCTTACCTTGAATCTTTCCCCCTCTTTTGGGTTATTCGCTCTTTTCCCATTCCTTTGGAAACAATAAAGCGCGGTAGCGATTTTATTTTGATTTGTATAAAGTCTAGTCAATCCAATGGCTTAGTCTTGCACATTTCTACCGCTACACTTGGTACTACAAGGCAAACCAAACATGTTCTTTTCATCAGGGAGCCCCAGGGTATAATGTTAGGAATTGCTATCCTTTGAAGATTGAGGTACAAAAATTGGTGAAGTCTGGTATCTTGTCCTTCAAGGATGTTGGCCCTAATGTGAAAGATAATCCTCTACCAAAGCATGGAAGGGAAAATGCTGTGAACATGGTGGCCGATTATCCGGGAGACTTCCGAATTTTTGATGTTAATTTGGTTAGAGGAGATTTGGTGAAAATGCATAAAGACCTATATGAATTTAGCTACTATACGCATGACCATGTCGGTTGTGCTATTTGCAGTACAGATATACAGGATTGTGACAAGATAAAGGATGATTTGCAAGAAATGATGGATGAGGGCCTCATCCATATAATCAGGCCTAGGGAAGAGTATGAAGAGAAAGTAAACATTGTTTATGGATGTCCTGGAGAGTTCAGAATATTTGATGTGTAACATATGAATGAGGATCTTGTACAATTGCATGCTACTTTCTTCCACATGGTTGGTCAGGTGGAACATCAGCATAGATTTTTCCGAATTTGCTGTCGGGACTCCCGAGGATGTTCAATTGTAAGGAAAGGTGTTCAGTTGTTGTTGGATAATGGAACCATCAAGGTTACAGGTCAAAGGGATGATTACCATGAATTTGATGTGATTGAGGTCTGTTTGGCTGAAGAAGAGTTGGATGATGAGTATGCCTCTATAGATGAGTATTTCTCCTCAGATGAGGATTTCTTTTCCATAGATGACTCTGTAATGACTGATTGTGTTGAAGAGGGAGTAAACATTATTGTGACTTATTTTTTTGCACCTATCCATTTTGAATTTGAATATCATAGCAAGCCAGCTATTACTCCATTGGTGATTAGTTTGCCGAGTCTTGTCCCCTACAAGTAAGATAAGGCTGTACCCTACAAATATAATGCTACAATTTTAGAGGATGGTGTGGAAGTTCCATCCAGCCAAGCCTAATGTTAGAAATATTGCTGAGACTAGCAGAGTGTCCAGTAGTGGTCATGTATTTACACCAGTTATTCGTGGAGATGTTAGCGCTAGAAAGAAAGTTGTGGAAAGTGTTGAACCCAAGAAGGCAGTGGGTGAATCTAGTGGAGCTACGCTAGAAAAGGAGGTGGATGATATTTTTGAAGATAATCAAGATGACCAACTACAGAGTTGTAGATCAGCTACTGCAGACTCCTTCAAAGATATTTATCTTGGATTTATTGATGAACTCCTCTGCTCACAGAGAATCTTTGATGAGGGTATTGGACCAAGATTTTATAGAAAGTGATATGCCTGTAGACCAATTCAACAGCGTAGTTGGGAACATTACATCATGTAATAACCTGATTTTCTGCGATGATGAATTTCCCGATGAAGGAAGGAATCACAACTTGGCCCTCCACATCTCTATGAACTGCAAGAATGATTCACTATCCAATGTGCTGATTGATAATGGATCCGCATTGAATGTTATACGGAGGAGCACTCTTATGAAGTTGAAATATCAAAGAACACCAATGCGCCCAAGTGGAATTATTGTGAAAGCGTTTGATGGATCAAGGAAATCTGTTATTGGTGAAGTGGACTTGCCTATTCATATAGGCCCACATTTGTTTCAGATTACTTTCCAGGACATGGATATTATACCCGCTTATAGCTGCTTGTTGGGACGGCCGTGGATACATGAGGCGGAGGCTGTCACTTCGACTTTACGCCAGAAGTTGAAGTTTGTGCATGAAGGAAAAGTGGTAATTATAAATGGAGAACAGGCATTATTGATATCTCATTTGTCCTCTTTCAGCATTGTGGAGGAGGATGAAGCTATTGTTGGGACCCAATTCCAAGCTTTATCCATTGATAATATAAGAGGAAATTATAACTCTATAGCTTCATTTAAGGATGCGCAGCAGGTTGTGCGTAATGGCCATATCGACGTTTGGGGACAGATTATTGACCCACCTGTGAACAAGAATAGAGTTGGCTTGGGGTTCTCTATGAATAATGATAAAGGTAAGGGTATGAAGCCAAAGCTGTTGCAGGCATGTATCAAGACGTCTTCCATAGCGGGGGTTATCTTCATCCAACTATATTCTGGATTAATGCCATTGCGGAAGATGAAGCAGATCCAGAAATGTTGAATTATGTGACGCACAAAATTAGGGTTCCGAACTCGATCACCATTGATGTTCCCTCTTGCATACATGTTTCAAAGTAATTTATTTTGTTAATCTTTTTGAAAAGCTTTCACTCTGCCCAAGGTGAAAGTATTAATATTGTATGGGCTTATCTGTTTGCTGTGACTTTTAAAATCAATAATAAAAGTTGTCGTTGTTTCCCAAATTGTGTTTTTATTTTTTGCTTTTTTCTTGGAAAATGGTAATCCAAAAAAACCTTTCAAAATAAATAATAACTGAAATTCAATCTGCATGATCACTTGTTATATGTGTCAGTTTCTAAAAGCAATCACAAATCATATGTGCATATTAATTAAAAAACTCGTTAAATACAATGACCTTGCACCCTCTCCCAACTTTGAATGTCCTGTGTATGGGACCGAAGAAGAAGACTATGATGAGATTCCAGAAGAGGTCTCGCGGTTCCTTGAGATCGAGAAGAATGCCATTCAGCCATATAAAGAGCCTTTGGAAGTAATCAATTTGGGTTCAGAAGAAGATCCGAAGGAAGTCAAGATTGGAGCATTACTGCATCCTGATGCGAAGAGCAGGTTAATCGAGATGTTGAAAGAGTATGTGTATATTTTTGCTTGGTCTTATCAATATATTCCTGGTCTAGATATAGATATTGTAGAGCACCATTTTCCACTAAAGCCAGAGTGTCCTCCAATCAAACAGAAGTTGTGAAGAACTCACCCAGATATGGCAGTAAAGATCAAAGAGGAAGTTCTAAAGCAGATTAATGCCGATTTTCTTGTGACATAAGTGTACCCTCAGTGGATTGTCAATATTGTCCCAGTATCGAAGAAAGACGGAAAAGTTCGCATGTGCGTAGATTATAGAGATCTAAATAAAGCTAGTCCAAAAGGTGATTTTACATTACCACACATTGATATGTTAGTGGATAGCATAGCAAAATTCAAAGTTTTCTCGTTCATGGACGGATTTTCCAAGTATAATCAAATAAGGAGGGTTCTTGAGGACATGGAAAAAACAACATTTATCACACCCTAGGGAACATTCTGTTAGAGAGTGATTCCCTTTGGTTTGAAGAACGCTGGTGCAACGTACCAGAGGGCTATGACAACCCTATTCGATGATCTGATGCACAAGGAAATTGAGGTATATGTTGATGATATGATTTCTAAATCCCGGACTGAAGAAGGGCATGTAGAGGATTTGTTGAAGTTGTTTCAGCGTTTGAGGAAGTATCATCTCCGCTTGAATCCAAATAAATGTACCTTCAGTGTTCGATCAGGGAAGTTATTGGGTTTCATTGTTAGCCAGAAAGGGATTGAAGTTGACCCTGATAAAGTCAAAGCAATTCAAGAGATGCCAGCACCGAGAATTGAAAAGCAAGTCAGAGGGTTCCTCAGGCGTTTGAATTATATTTCTAGATTCATTTCCCACATGACTGCAACGTGTGAACCGATCTTTAAGTTGTTAAAGAAAGATCAAGGTTGTGTGTGGATAGATGACTGCCAAAGGGCATTTGAAAGTATTGAATAATATATGCTTGAACCTCATATCTTGCTCCCTCATGTTGAAGGAAGACCTTTGATTATGTATCTGATAGTGTTAGATAGTTCCATGGGCTATATTCTGGGATAACAAGATGAAACAGGGAAGAAAGAGTATGCCATTTATTATCTCAGTAAAATTTTTACTGATTGTGAATCGTGGTATTACATGATGGAAAAGACATGTTATACTCTGGCGTGGGATACAAAACGTTTGCGGCAGTATATGTTGAATCACACTACTTGGTTGATCTCCAAAATGGATCCAATAAAGTACATTTTTAAAAAGCCCTCTGTTAATGGGAGAATTGCCCGCTGGAAGATGTTGTTATCTAAAAATGACATCGAATACCACACTCAAAAAGCTATTAAAAGCAGCGTGTTGGTAGATTATCTTGCTCACCAACCAGTTGATGATTATCAGTCTGTGAAGTACGATTTCCCTGATGAGGATATTATGTTTCTGAAAGTGAAAGATTGTGATGAACCATTTCCCGAGGAAGGTTCTGATCCTGAATGTCGTTGGAGTATTATATTTGATGGAGTTGTGAATGCTTATGGTAAAGGAATTGGTGTTGTGATTGTCACTCCACATGGATCGCACATTCCTTTCACTACAAGGTTGACATTTAATTGTACTAATAATATGGCGGAATATGAGGCTTGCATCATGGGTCTCGAGGAAGCTATTGATCTCAGAATTAAAATTCTAGATGTATATGGTGATTCAGCTTTGGTAATAAATCAGATTAAAGGAGAGTGGAATAATCGCCACCCTGGCTTGATCCCTTACAAAGATTATGCTAGAAGATTGTTACCCTTTTTTAATAAAGTTTAATTCCATCACATCCATAGGGACGAAAATCAAATGGTGTATGCTCTGGAAACTCTGGCTTCTATGTATCAAGTGAATACTTGGAATGATATACCTCGAATTATAGTTTAGTGATTTGATAGACCCGCTCATGTGTTTACAACAGAGGAGGTAGCAGATGAGAAACCTTGCTATTCTGATATCAAGCATTTTCTCCAGACTCATGAATACCCGATTGGTGCTTCGAATAAAGATAGAAAGACATTTAGAAGATTGGCCGACAACTTCTTCCTCAATGAAAATGTGTTGTACAAAAGAAATTATGACATGGTCTTGCTCAGATGCGTGGATAGACACGAAGCAGACATGTTGATGCATGAGGTTCATGAAGGTTCATTTGGAACTCATGCCAATGGACATTCAATGGATAAAAAGATGCTAAAGGCGGCTTACTATTGGCTGACAATGGAATCTGACTGTTACAAATTTGAAAAGAAGTGCCATAAATGCAAGATTTATGCGGACAAGATTCATGTGCCTCCGACACTTATCAATGTTATTTCTTCACCGTGGCCTTTCTCTATGTGGGGTATTGACATGATTGGGATGATAGAACCCAAAGCTTCGAATGGACACCATTTTATCTTGATAGCAATTTATTACTTCACCAAATGGGTGGAAGCTGCTTCATATGCTAATGTTACTAAGCAGGTGGTTGTGCGCTTCATTAAAAATAATCTTATATGTCGGTATGGTGTACCGAGCAGAATCATCACTGACAATGGCTCAAATCTGGACAACAAGATGATGACAGAACTTTGTGAAGAATTCAAGACCGTCCATCACAATTCATCTTCGTACAGGCCAAAGATGAATGGGGATGTTGAAGCTGCTAATAAGAATATCAAGAAGATCATCCAGAAGATGGTTGTTACTTATAAAGATTGGCATGAAATGATCCCTTTTGCTTTACATGGATATCAGACATCTGTCCGTACTTAAACAGGAGAAACCCCATTCTCCCTTGTGTATGGAATGGAAGTGGTGCTCCCAATCGAGGTTGAGATTCCCTCCTTGCGTGTGATAATAGAAGCCAAGTTGTCAGAGGCTGAATGGGTCCAGAACAGGTTTCACCAATTGAATTTGATTGAAGAGAAGAGAATGACAGCTTTGTGCCATGGGCAATTATATCAGAAGAGAATGAAGAAAGCTTTTGATAAGAAGGTCAAACCTCGTGAATTCAAAGAAGGCGACCTCATGCTCAGGAAGGTCATGTCTTTTAACGCTGATTCTAGGGGTAAGTGGACTCCCAATTTTGAAGGCCCATATGCTGTCAAGAAAGCCTTCTCTGGCGGTGCATTAATTCTTTAAACTATGGATGGTGAGGAGTTCCCACGTCCCATGAATACTGATGCAGTCAAGAAATACTTCGCCTAAAGAAATAAAATAATAGCTCGCTAATTCGAAAACTCGAAAGTGGGGCTTAGGCAAAAAAGAGCGTCTCGGTAGGCCGAAAACCCAAAAGGGCGGTCTAGGAAAAAATTAGAGACATAAACAGAATAAAATTTCCTTCTAAGTTGAAAACCCGCAAGGGCAACTTAGGAAAAAGTTAGGGACTTTCTTGGCAAGTAACTACATCAGACAAGACTTGATCATGGAAGAAACAATCTTCTTGGATCCTCACCATAATTCAACAGAAGCTGCTGCTCAAGATTTCAAAGTTGTTAGAGGGAATAATGGTCATTGTATCTCAATGTATCTTTTCGTTATATATTACCATTTTCCAAACTTTGTAATTATCCATGGAGTCTCTCCATTCGCAGACTACCATTCTATTAATGAAATTTGAGCTTTTACCCAATTCTTTGTAGTTCTTATTTTTATTCAACTTAGAAAGACTCCATTTATTATTGATAATAATTTTCAAAGCAAAGAGGATTAAATAACAAATTTTTTTATTCAAAAAGAATTTACAACTTACTTTTACTTTAAATTTTGGTGATTCAAGAGGAAAACAAAAGTAGTGATCCCATAAATGGACGAACTCCGATAATTTTGAGAAGTTTCGTTTTCCCCGGGAAGGTGTTCTCGGTCTCTATTCCAGATCCTTCAACAAAGTTTTCTCTCATATGACAAAAGGTCTTGTCCCCTTGGTATGCTGAGATGAAACCATTGCAGAATGTTGCCCTTTTTGGTAGTAATTGGCATTTTTGTTGGTAGTTATTTCCCAAGAAGGCTATCCCATGGCATCTTTTATGGAATAAGTTTGCATGATATGAAGACTCAATCCAAGATTCTCCAGTGAAGGCCTCGCTTATTTGATAGAAGTCCTTTCTCCCCAGAGAAGTTGGTGCAATAATTGCTCTCAAAGAAGAACGTATCTTCGGTTTCCCCAGTGAAGAACGTATCTTGGTTTCCCCCGATGATATGGTTTTGACCTCCCCAATAAAGTCAACACAAAGTCCCAAGTTGATATCTCCATGATGAAGCATTATCTCCCTTAGTGAAGTATGTATGATTTTTCTCCATTAAAGTTGGTTTGAATTCCCCAATGGATGTTTTGACAATTTGGTTTCCATATGCCTTATTTTAAATCAGTTTTGCAAACCCCAGTAGAAGTGCTACACATGAAAAAATGTATTTCCCCGTTGAAGTCTGAGTACTATTCCCTGGGGAAGCCTGGAGAAGGATGTTATATCCCTGTATTTATACTGTTTTGTCACTATGTTATGTTTCTCCCCAATAAAGTTAAGCCATGCAATAGGGCTTTGTTTCCTAAGTTGGTGCTTATTTTCTTATGGAATGTTCATCTTGGGTGTGATTTAGCCGAGTGTTGTGTGCGCCCGAGTTGGTTTTGTTTGTTTATCCCTAGTTTTATATGTCTGTTTTGTCAACATATGCATGATAATACTCATACATTCATACATACATCATGCATAGCTAAACTTAGCAAATCATTTCTCGTTCGTATCCATTAATATCTTGTTGACATATTACCCTATTATGCAGAGTTGTGTTATCCTCTCCCTAATAGAGTGTCATCCATAACTTGAAAGTGTATATTATTTCAATTTCCGCACTGAGTTATCCCTCGTGGAACATTTTTGCTTTAGCCTTCTTATACAGCTCTTTGTCTGGATGATTTGGGTTTCCCTCTTGAGTTTATTTCTCAAAGAATGTATTTTGGAAGACCGTTTTATTCCAGTTTATTTCTGGTTTGAATCCTTGATCCTCAACAATATTACTACTTTGGATTTCTACAAGCTTCGAGTTTTGGTTTGAGAATGTGCATTTATTTTGCATAAGAAAAATTTATCTCCTCAGCAGGAGTATATTAGCATTTCCCCAGGAAGTCATGATTCTTTCCCCAAGAGGTCAAATTGCTTTCCCCAAAAGTCATTTTTTTCAATCCTTCCTATAACAGCAAGTAGCAGGTCTCTTTATTTGAGCAACTTATACTTCCTTGTAAAAGTCGATGTTTCCCTTTTTGCTATCTTCTCTATGACTGGATAGTTTGAAGTTCGTTGTCAAATTACTCTCGTGGATGGCAAGTATTTCAATATCACAGAAACAGTTCTTTGTGAAATCTTTACAAGTGGTAGTCTCTTTATTTGATACAACTTATTACCCTTTCGAGGAAGAATGCCTTGGTTAAAGAAGAAGTTGAGACCCGTTCTAGGTGAAATGTCGGAATGTTAAAAAAACTTTTTTATCTTTTTGCTACCTTCAGTGAATGTTGGTAGTTAATCGTTAGTGAACAACGGTACTATGATATATTTTCTCTCTACCTTCAGTGAAAGTTGGTAGGTTACCATCAACGAAAGTTGGTGATTGTTATCTTTTTTATACCTTTAGTGAATGTTGGTAGTTCATCATCAGTGAACAGCGATGTTATGCTATATTTTCTCTCTGCCTTCAGTGAAAGTTGGTAGGTCACCATCAATGAAAGTTGGTGATTGTTATCTTTTTTCTACCTTCAGTGAACGTTGGTAGTTCATCGTCAGTGAACGGAGATGCTATGATATTTCTTTTCCTTCTACCTTCAGTGAAAGTTGGTAGTTCATTGTCAGTGAACATCGATGATTTTTTCTCTCTACCTTCAGTGAAAGTTGGTTGGACACCATCAGTGAAAGTTGGTGATTGTTATCTTTTTTCCATCTTCAGTGAATGTTGGTAGTTCATCGTCAGTGAATGACGATACTATGATATTTCTTTTCCTTCTACCTTTAGTGAAAGTTGGTAGTTCATCGTCAGTGAACGTAGATAATTTTTTCTCTCTACCTTCAGTGAGTTGGTAGGTCACCATCAGTGAAAGTTGGTGATTGTTATCTTTTTTCTATCTTCAGTGAACGTTGGTAGTTCATCGTCAGCAAACGGAGATGCTATGATATTTATTTTCCTTCTACCTTCCGTGAAAGTTGGTAGTTCATTGTCAGTGAACGTCGATGATTTTTTCTCTCTACCTTTAGTGAAAGTTGGTAGGTCACCATCAGTGAAAGTTGGTGATTATTATCTTTTTTCTATCTTCAGTGAACGTTGGTAGTTCATCGTCGGTGAACGGCGGTGCTATGATATTTCTTTTCCTTCTACCTTCAATGAAAGTTGGTAGTTCATCATCAGTGAATGTCGATGATTGTTTTCTCTCTACCTTCAGTGAAAGTTGGTAGGTCACCATCAGTGAAAGTTGGTGATTGTTATCTTTTTGCTATCTCCAGTGAACGTTGGTAGTTCATCGTCAGTGAACGGCAATGCTATGATATTTATTTTCCTTCTACCTTCAGTAAACGTTGGTAGCTCATCGCCAGTAAACGTCGGTGTTGTTATTTCTTTCCTCTTTCTACCTTCAGTGAACATTGGTAGTTTTGCCTTCAGTAGAAGTTGGTGTATCCTTTGACTTTTTATCATCCTCTATGAGTCGGGTCTTTTGATCCACCAGTGATTTATTTTCCTGGTCGGGTTTCTCTTTTGCTTTATTATTTCCTTTGTTACATCCCCAGTAGTGTTTTGCGTCTCTTTGATTTTGTTCATATGCATTCATGCTCATAAGAATTGCATGGCATCTTAGGGCCAAAAATAGGGTTTGTTTTATTTTTAAGTATCTTCAATCGCGTTGACACGAAGATTTTTAAACATCATATCTCCGGATAGAAGAAACTTAAATAAGGGCATCTGTTATACCCCAATTTTTGCCCCTAAGATCCCTTCATCATTCCATGTTGATTCAATCACAATAAGATCACATTAGGGATTATGTTTCTCCTCCCTATCTTTAGCTTTGCCCTTTGAGGAATCACCAAGCACCTTGACTTGTTTTCTTTTTTGATCATGAACATTTTGTCTTGATTTTATTTTTAATTAATAAAATTCAATGTCGGTTTGTCTTACTTGTTAATAACGTAGGTAAAGGCAATAAGGTTTAGCAAGTTGCTCCATGGGTTCATGAGTTTATTTCCATGCCCTAGTCAATAAAGCTTGAGAAGTACAAACCATAACTTTTAAGTTATTTTGGAAGAAATGGTATGGAAAGGTTTATCTTGGTTCATCACATTTAAAAATTATCAAGATTGATTCAAAAGTACAAGGGGTTGATTGAAGAAGTAGTCATGTTTGGACAAGACTTTGTTCCCCTTGGTCACAAGTGCATATTTCTCTCAATTCTCAAGATATGGAAGTGGTTTTTATGGCTATGAGTTCTCATCATCATCCTCAACAACTTCTATTTACAAAGAAAAAGTGTTGGTACAAGAAGGTTGTTCAAAATTTTCAAAGTTCCTCAAAGCATTTTCTTGATCTAGGAGCTAGGGTTTTGAACTTCAAAGAAGTATATCTTGCTCATATTTTGGTATTTTTAAGTGATTCCAAAAACATAATTATATTCAAAGGGTTATTAAAAAATCACTTCAAAAGTTTCAAGGAGTTTTCATGTGAAAGAAACTTGGTGATGAAGAAAGATTACAAATCCTCCAGATGAACCCCCAAATTCCCATGTGTGACTTAAAATGATCATAAATTGGTCAATTTTTATCACCTTGAGCCAAATCTTTTTCTACAACGATCTTGAGGATATGGACCTTATTCCTTCTTTTATGTGCAAAGTCAGAAAATGGATGGAAGATGCCCTAAGGATGCAAAAGATTATAGGACATTTCATGATTTTTTGCCAACTTCAACAATTCATAACTCTCTCAATTTTTAGAGATTTTGAATGGTTCAAGTTTCAAAATTTCATTCAAGAGGTCCATTTAATTCCATCTTTTTTGGTCAAGAGCAAATTTCAAGTGGAAGGCCATGTTTAGATGCAAAACATTATAGGTCACTTTTGAAGAAAATTTTGAAATATTTCAAAGTATGGAAAGTCAACCTTTTTCCCCAACTTTGACTCAATGCAACTTTTAGCTCAGACATCCTTTTGATTCCATTTTTTTCCATTGAAAAGCTTGTAACCTCATCTTTCTAAAGCATAAAGAATCACACCTTAAGACCCCTTGAGATGAGAATGCCATTGGATTGAACTTGGTAACTTGGAACTAAAGTTTCTTCATAAGTCAGAATTTGAAATTCATGTTTTGGCATCTAAACATCAAATTAGCACGCGTTTGTGATCTAAACATGTTTAAGCAAGTTGTCAAAGTTGATGAGTTTTGATGCAAATCGGATCACACTTTGCTCGTGCATCAGGTTCACACGATTTCCCTCCAAACTTCATCATTTCACACGCTTGAATATTCCATTTGATTTCCTATAAATAGAGGGCCATCCCCCATTCATTTCCTCAAGCTTTGAGATCCAAATACACTCTGTCAAAACCTCATACGAACTTCAAATTTTTGAAATCAGTTTTTGAGATTCCAACCTCTTCTTCCAAAATTCTTTGCACATTCATCTTCCTTAAGCATCATACAAACTCTCTAGCACTTAAACCAAGCAAAACGAGCTATAATTCAAGCTACAGAAGTCCAGTTTTATAGCTTCTTTATTGAACTTCGAAAAGGTAGAATTCTCCACCATATGGATCCAAATAAAGCACTAACATGTTCTACTCCTTCTCCTGATTCTTATGTTTCTTACAATTTTTAAATCCATTGAGAATTGAGAAAGAAATCTCAAATTGAAGGTGCTCGCTATTTTCTGGGTTTTTTTATTCATATCTCTTTACCTTATATAAATTTGGCGCGATGGTGGTGTTAGGATTGTCTTGAAGAGACGAATCCAATGATACTGGTCCGGGATCTTAATTTTTCCATTTGAAAGATCTCACAAAATCTCCATTGCAGGGTGGCTGGAGGTTAAAGATGATGACATGTCTATTCTCAGCCAATGATAGCGTAGCAAATGTTTTAATTTCATTGGTTGCCCTTTTTCTGATCCTATGCGTATCTCACTAAGGTCCATATCAAGCACAACGCGTCTAATCCATTAGGTTAGCTTACTAACGTGTTTTGACTATGATCTGATGGCCCATATCTTTTTGGTTCTATTTTATTTTCTGATTTTATATTTTAATTGATTTAGTTTTCAAAAATTCATAACTCTTTTATTTTTTATCCAAAAATTATGAAAAAATTCACAAAAATACTTTGAATTATTTCTAATCTCATGACTATTATTTCACAATTTTATTTTGAAATTTGATATTTTTTATATTTTTTGCATTATTTGCTTCCTTTTAATTATTTTAAAAATATTTTCTGACATTTTTTTATTCTAAATAAATTTCATAAGTATCATTTTACATATTTCTGACTTTTTGAAAATTTTATAGAATTTTATATTGATGTTTACTATTTTTGATCTATTTTCTATTTTTTTGAGCAATTTTCATCTGTTTAAAAATAGTTCCCGACTTTAAATTACCAAAAAATTTATAAAAATATTTGAGTTCATTTCTGATTTTTCTATGGTCTTACTTAATATTTATTGATTAATTTAAACATAGTTAATATTTTACTCTCTTATTTCTATTTTGAAATATTTTTAAACCCTTTTTAATGTATATATTAAATGTAATATCATTTTTTGATTATTTTCTGGTTGATCTTTGGTTGAATTTTTTATCATGAACTTTATTAACATCATTGAATCCATGGTGTTGAGTCTAAATCCACAAAAATGGATGAACTATTTTAATAATAGTTTGATTAAATTCTAATTCAAATGTGGTTTGTATATTCTTTCCCACCCCTCTTCATCTTATCCTTTTATTATTGCACTAAGTATTATTGGAGCATGATCTCTATATCATGTCTCAAAACAAATGGTGTATAGATTGCTATTGACCGACCTCGAAATAGGTGCGACTTCTACATAAGTCCACTTACGATTGCTTAACATAGCGCTAAATTTTGTCCTGAATCGAATAAATGATCATTCGTGGCCCAAACCTATGTTTGCAAGACCAAGTATGTTAATTTGATCTCTTTGATCCAATAACCTTGAGATTCATTGTGTGGAGGCTTTGGTTCTAGCAATCCTCTAATGGATCTACATCACTTTTGGTCAACGCGGATCACTTAAACATTGTTGATCATTAAATGATACTTTTGAGGATTCCAAAATGGATGATATACTTGACAAAAAGCAAATGCAACTTGTTGTCTGGAGGTTTTGGTTCTACCAATCCTCTAATGAGTTCCAAATGCAAGTTTCAAGATGGCCATCCAACTAACCACTAATTACTAATAATTGACTTTATTTTGTGTTTTTATTTTATGCACTTTTATTTTATGCACCATTTACTTTTAGCATTTACATTTCATGCTATTTTTTTCATCTTTGCTCACTTGACCATTTACTTTTATGTCCTTTTTATTTTGCTCATTTGAGATTTTCTTTTCTTTTTGAAGGTACCTAATAATCAACATGAACCATAAAATGCTTTAATGATACTTGGAGTATTTGGTTACTATCCTTGGCATTATGGAATATTGGACTTCTTGGACTTAGGATTAGAAACCTTTACCTATGTTGGAGACCTTATGATCTTAATTGATATTTTGTCTGGAGTTCTTGAGGCTTACCTCAAGACATTGGGCTGTTTGTTTGTTTTGTGTGCAGGTCATTGTGATTACATTCTTTGCTTGTAATCTGGAATTCATCCGTATACAACCGTTACTCTGCCCAATTTTTGTGAAGACTTAATACATTTGAAGTTGGTTCTCTCAAGAGATCTAGTATATTTGCTTGTTTGGTTTCAATCCAAATAATGGGAATTCTATCTTGATTCATAATGTCAAGTATTGGCTTCTTGTTGGTTAGATGGTTCTTATCTCTAGCTTTTACCTTATGCTTTTAGGATAGTCTCTTCTTCTCCTCACATCTTCTTTAATTTCAAAAATCTTCTCCATCTTTTTGAAAACTCTTCTTGTTTTTATAAAAAAAAACTTGAACCACTTTCATAATAAACTTGGACTTATGTCCATGCATTTTCAAAACATTTTTTATAAATAAACTTCAATAAACTTAATAATACCTTGACATTTTTGTGAGAATACTAAAAGTCAATCAATCTCATTTCAAACCATTTTGCCACTTTGACTTTTATTTTTAAAACCTTTCTCAAAAGACTGGACACTTGTCAATCCTTGTAGTGATGCAAACAACTATACTTCTACAATATGTAGTGAAGTGAGATATTTTCCACTTGGGTGTTGAGTGAGGTATTGTTGATTTTAAAATCCAAGCCATATCCTCCACTTTGAGATGATGCAAATTCTCCTTTCTCATGATTGTGGGTAGTACGTATATTTTCCACACGGACAATGACGATGATGTCTTATCCCATAAAATTAACCAACATACTTGTGTTTTAAAATTTTTAAAAGGTGAACTACGTGTACCCTAATCCCCTATTGCACGAAAGGTGGTACGTAGGCACTAAAGGTTCGCAACCGCGACGGGTGCCAAAATCATAAAAAGTATATTTCTTTTCTCACCTCCACCATCTATTTTACATACAACATTTTATAGCCAAAATATACAGATTTTACAAAGAGGTTCCTGCGGAGTACCGTAGATGTTTAGGGTGCTAATCCCTTCCCTTTGCATAACCAATCCCCTTACCTTGAATATTTCCCCCCTCTTTTGGGTTATTCACTCTTCCCATTCCTTTGGAAACAATAAACCGCGGTGGAGATTTTTATTTTGATCTGTATAAGTCTAGTCAATCAAATGACTTAGTCTTTAAACATTTCTACCGCTACACCACCTTATCAGCTTTGGGCATGTCTTACCGGTCAAATTTTTATGGAGATCCTAAGAGGCTTGTTTGAAATTGTTATGATGGAGAGGTCTTCAATCTTACCGGTCAAATTTTTGATTGATGGAGTTTTCTCAAATAGGATCTCATGACTATTCATCAGGCATTGAACGCCTTCCTTTAGCCATTTGCATCCATTAATTTGTGTGGTGCAGCAACCACAGTCCTTCAAACAGCCAGGGAAAACCCCGGCTTTCAGCAAATTCTTTTGGACAATGGTTAACGGAGTAGTTAGATCTTCGACGGAGGAAACAAAAATGGTGTCTTCAATTAAATTGACACCTTTGCCATGGTTTGGCATTAGTGTCGTTATCACATTGGGAATTATAGGGGGATTAAATTCAATTGTCTTGTTGTCTATTAGGTCTTGAATTTTTCTCTTTCGTGCCTAACATTAATCGATCTCATGACCGTGACTATTTGAGTGATATGCACACTTGGTATTCAGATTATATTTAGGTGAGGAGGTGTTCGGATTGGCGGGAGGATCATGCAGTGTCACCAAGTTATCCTTTAACAGGTGTTGTAAGGCTTGGGATAACGACATGCCTATCCTTGTGACTTGTCTTCGTGGAGCCTCAAATCGTTGATGATTGGAAGATTATTTTTGAACAGGAGTCTGGTTGGAAATCAGAACAACATTAACGGATGGACGGTTATCCTTCTTGGTACGAGCCCTTGCCCCATACATAAAATTCGTTTCTTTCTTCCCTATGAAGGGTTTCTTTACGGAGTTGGAGGTGGAAGCAGATTCTCTGGGGATCTTCCCGCTCTTGATACCACTTTCGACCCTTTCACCGGTTAGGATCAGCTCGGTGAAACCGAATGAAGAACAAATAAACAATAAGTTGAAAAATGGACCATATAACATACCCATAAACATATCAATGTGTTCTCTATCATTTAACCATGGTTGGACCCTACTGGCAAGATCCCTCCACTTTTGGGCGTACTCTTTGAACCCTTCATTTTTACCCATCGTCATGTCTTGAAGTTGAACTCTAGTCGGCGCCAAGTCGACATTATATTGGTATTGGTGATAGAAAGTAGTGGCCAGGTATTCCCATGTATGGATACGGGAACCCTCCAATTGGTAAAACCACTTTAGTTGAGTCCCAGCCAAGCTTTCTTTAAAGAAGTGGACCCAGAGTTTCTTGTCGGTGGTGTGCAGTTGTATTTTGCGCATGTAAGACTTCAGATGAAGCTTTGGGAAGGAAACCCTATCATATTTAATGAATACTGGTATCTTGAATTTATGGGGAATGACAAACCCAGATATTAAACCCAAATCATCAAAATCTAAACCAAGAATTGCTTGAATCTCAGCGGCCTTCAGTATATCCTCTAGATGTTTGTACTTTTCATCGGCAGGAGTGTATTGCTTGTCAAAATAGTCTTCATCATCGGACACACCCAGCCTGGGTACTCCTTGCTTCTCCAATTTGATTTTTGTCTTCCTCAGACGTATCTTCAACTATCAGTATCTGGCGGATCGACTCTCTGAATCTTTTACCCATGTTGACTAGGGATTTCCTCTTTGGTTTTTTTTTGGATGCTGGTAACGTCATTAACTCTTGTTGCCCCTTGGCCAAGGTCAGTAGAGTCTCTTGAAACTGGGGGTTTGTGCTTGTAGGTCCTTCACTGTTTTCTCGATATCCATCTTGCTGAAGTAAACAACAGAAAGATAAGGAAACCTGTTATGTTATGACGCATGAGAAATGTGCATGAAAATGATTTCAAGGAGTTATAAATTTAAATTTGTCTAGACAAAGAATGAAAAAAACGTCAAATTGCATTAATCAGTTCAAGATGGTTACAACATGCCTCTTGGGCTTACAAAATAAATTTCTAAGACAAAAAGGTCGACACATCCTCTTTAGTGCAAGGTAGGCATTCAAGCTTTGTTCTTCATGAAGTTTCTTTGTAAGCTCCAAACCCTTTTCTCGCTAGCATAAAATTGAGCTTCTAAGGTGTCTCGTTCTTCCTTTAGCTGAATCCAACCCTTTTGCAAGTCTTTAAGATAAGTAGGAATGTTGGGATGGAGGATAGTATAAGAGACTTCTCCTACAGCAGCAGGTTCCATGATAACAGGTAGCATGGAGGGGTAAGGCATTACAAGCTTCTGAGCACAAGCTCGTACCCACCTAAGGTAAGGCTCGAGGGGGATAGAATTCTTGCGTCCCAGTGTCCCACTATCTGCTTTATTTACCATCGTCCAAGCTCGTACAAACCTCTGACGGTAGCCTTGATCATCACTCTCGTAGTTTAACACCACTCCTTGGATGAGCATATCATGAGGGCCATCTCTTCGGGCATACACAAACTGTCATAAAGCTAAGCAAGGGTTGTAAGTGATACTTCCCCTAATGCCGAGAAGAGGGACATTAGGGAATTCCCCATAATGGTCAATGATAGAAGTATCTTCGAAGGATCTCGAACACCAATGAATATCAAAGTGGGTGAGGGACATCATCCTTTGAGACCATGTCAATCTTTGCTCGTTCTTCAATGTTGATCGAGGTAGGTGTGAAGTAAAACACCTGGAGAGTAGGGGAATATAACACAAGAGAGTACCTCTTTTCTTCATGGTGCGGGTATGGAAAAATGTAAGATGTCTCCCAGCAAGGTAGGTATAGGACTACGAGAGAGAAAGATTTTGATGGCATTCACATCTATGAATTGGACTCAGTTAGGAAATAGAACCAAACCATAGATGAGAAGGGCCATGATATCTTTAAAGGCTTGAAAATCCATATATTCCCAAAATGAACGAGCCCCTCTCTAATAAGAACTTGGCTAGGAACCCTTTAACTCCACTTCTTGTCTCCCAATTTTCTATAATGTCGGCTCTCTTTAGATGTAGGGCTTCAAAAATGACTTCAGTTTTTGGAATCCCTTCTAAACCGGTGAACGGTGCTTGATCAAGCATGGGCACTCCTAATAGTAGAGATAATTCTTCTAGTGTTGGCACCAGCTGATAGTCAGGGAAGGTGAAGCAATGATGCATGGGATCAAAGAATTGGAAGAGCACGCACATCATCTCTTCTTGGAAATTGGAGGTAGCCAAACTGAGGAGTCGACCATATTTCTTGGTGAAATTAAAGTCTTCAGGCACCCTTGGTGCTATTTCTTGGAGTTGAGGGTGTGCTTTCACGAATCTGATTCTGAGGGACGAGATTCATGGCCTACAAAACAAAACAAAGATAAATTCCTAAATCCTTGAAATGGTTAGTGAGAATGCTTATGATGTTATGATGTTATGCACAAGTAAGCAAGTTGTTATGTACACACAAAGCATACAGGTCCTTAGGTTTAGGCTTGCATGAAGTTGGTAGGTAAGTACCCTCTTGAAGTTTAGTTGGCTCAACCTGTCCTAGTAATAGTAACCGGGTTCTATGGGATCTCAATATCATTGACCTTTCTTTTAGGCATTGTCTCAGCATAATCAATCTTTTCTTGCGTCCAAGATATCCCAAAAGTCTGATCTCAGTGAGTGTAGTATCGAGTATCAACCAATTTTCCGCTTTCCACCAAAACTGGCTATCTCACTACTTCCTAATGGCCAAGTTGTTCAATTAAGGTTCTAAGGTTATTTAGTGCTTCATGACACCGCTCAACGGCCCCATATTCTCCTCGATTTAACACAAGGGATACCGGTACCAACAAATGCGTCACCACTAACGTAGTCATTGCTTCAACCATATCGGTCTACGCCGTACAGTTTCCATAATCTATTGCTACTTACCTAAAAAGGTATCCCAGATCCGGGTAGAGGATCCAAACAAGCCCAAACAAGGAACCAAAATGTAAAGCAAACAAGTCAAACAAAGAAAAAAGCAAGTAAAGGTGATCTAGCTCTAAGGTAACCCCACTTTTCAAAATAGTCCCCAACAAAGTCGCCAGTTCTGTAATACGGTGGGAGAACTGACTTGGGATGTTTTGCGTTTGATCGCAATTGTTGCGGATAGCAAGAGTCGCCACCGACTTTTCTTTTATCCAATAAAGGAAATGGTGAAAATAATAGGAAAGACCTTTGAGATTTATTTTGAGTTTGGGGTGTAGATTATGAAAAGGGAAGGTGTTAGCACCCTTTTCATCCACAGTTATCTATGGGCTCTTAGTTGCTTTCTAGATCATTGCTTTTGTTTGAAAGTGTGCTTTGTGGTGGATTTTGAAAGTATTTTTTAAAAGCGCCTTCGTTTAGGCAAACTTTGTAATGATTCCCGTCTCTATAAGAATGTATACAAAGTGTTGGACTTTTGAAAATGTTTCATGGAAAGTGTTGGTGAATTTGAAAAGATGTTTGTATTTGAAGATTAGCAAGCAACTAAGAACGTTTCTACCTACTCAAAAGTCTTTGTTATTTTCCTCCTCCTTTAGATGTTACTATCTTATCATTGATTGGTAAGAAGCTTTATCTTTGAATGTAAAGGGAAGGGCGTGGGTCATTGTATAATCATGATAGCAATGTTGTGGGGTATCTTAGCATTTCCCTTGAAGGAATAATATCATTTGTAAGGCAACATTCGAAGCGTCATCGAGGGACTATGATCTTGTATTTTTGGTTATTTTTTCTAAGACATCTCACATGCATAACATGACCATTTTCATAAGGCAACAAGTGGAGTTAACCCTAGGGGTGCATGTTCGAGTAGTGTTTTTGATTTGTATGCATTTAGTCTTTGATTAAGGGTTATCTACTTGTTGATTTTATCTTCCCATAAAAATCCTACTTTACTAGCATTTATATGAAAGCGATAAATTACGGAAAGTAAATATTCTACGCTATTACAATCATTAGGGGGACGGGGTGTACAAATTTACAAATGGGGATTGCAAGAAATTAAAGTCCTAATTATCTGTTACAACCATATTGAAATAATATACAAGAATTAAAATGTAAAATAGATTTGTTTTGTTTTGGTTAAGAGAAGAAATAAATTTGCTTAAGAAAATATTTTTTAGTCTTTTTGTTTTTTAAAAGAAATAAAGCAAAGTGTATGAATATAAAATATTTTTGGTGTTTTTGATTAATGAAAATAAAGTGATGATAAAAATAATAAGGGAAGAAGAGTCAGAATCAGCGCGTTGCTGAAAGAGGAGAGAGCAGAATTTCTGACTCAGGCGTGCTGCACATCAGAAAGTAAATGTTAGCAAAAAAGGGAAGGTCAAAAGTTCTGGTTGTTGAGAGAGTTTAGAAGTTATAATGTTATTGGAAGGTCAGAAGTTCTGGTTGTTGAGAGAGTTTGGAAGTTCTAGTGTTATTAGAAGGTCAAAAGTTCTGGTTATTGAGAGAGTCTAGAAGTTCTAATGCAGCTAGAAACCTAGAAGTTCTAGTGTTACTGGCATGCTAGAAGTTCTGATAATGGGTTCGTGAGGTGTCAATGCTTTTGGATGGGAACATCTAGATGTTCTGGTCCAGGATCACTATTTTGACAATCAACTAAAGGGGGTTTATCTAGAAGTTTTGGTCCAGGATCAATGTTTGACAAATAATGGGGAAAAATGTCAAGAAATAAACATAAAAAGGTGTTTTTGGGGCTAGAACTCAGGACCCTTAATACTAATGCCTTAGGCGTGTGCTTTCTACCACTGGGGTGGCTATACATCCGGTATTAGAAGAAAAAGAAAAAATATATGTTACAACGTAAATTCTGATGATGAACTTCATCTTCTTCTTCGTGCCAGCCAGAGTATCTGCAAATTAATCATTTCTCAACAGAATGGAAAATGAAAACATAGTAGTTATGTAAAGTTTCATCATGGTTTCAGAAATACAAAGCATCAAAAGTATAAACCAGAAGCAAGCATGAATTTTGCTAATCCTAATTCTGAATCCTAATTTCCTCAAGAAGTTCTGATCTGAAATTCTCTATACTTAGGCCATATACATGAAATCTATAAATATATATACAGAATCAGAGCCATGATATCTACATTGCATCTTTGAAAATGCAAGCCTAACAATGCCTAAGTAATGAGATAAAAATCAGAAGAAACTTACCTTACAGCTGGAAATTGTTCCGTGAATTAGAGTCTTGTTCAGATTGCTGTGATGTCCTGGTCGGCTTCCTCAAGTTCTCAGAAAGCTAAGGTAACTCTTAGCTTGAGCTATGAATGGTGGTAAAGTTCTTGAGCAGTCAAGGTGTAAAGTTCTGGTTTTTGAAACAGGGAGTGGTGAATACTGTTCTACAGTTTGAGAACAGAAGTTAGGAAAGCTTTTATGTGTATTCTAAAAGTTGTATGGATGATTTGGTCAAGAAACACGCAAGCAAAATTAGAATTTGGATGCAAAAATTAGAAACTAGCAGGTTTGGTGTTTACGTTTGCAGTTTCAGGTTCTTGGGAAATTTCAGCAAGGTTTCAAGGTTTTTTCCTCAATCTCCAGTCTTTCTAACAGTTGCAAATGAAGTTTAATTTATAGGCAAAGAATTTAGAAGCTTAGAGAAATCACAAGTATAACCATCATGTATTATGGCTCGTTGTCTTGTTTTTGAAGCAAGCTTAGCCAAGCAAGTTTCAAGGAAATGTAGGGTGGTTAGCAGCTTTAAGCACATCTAATCTGAGTTGTAAGCATGATTTGTGGAGAAGTACACTTAGAAGCAAAATTAAAGTATGGGCCCATCATAAACTTTGTACAAAAGTTTGCTTTTCAAGGACAACAATGGTACTTCTATGACACACGTGGGAAGATCTTTTGGATAAAGATTCAAAAGTGGGTGTGAGCATTAAATGATGATGAGATTTAACAATCCAGAAAGCCTGTAACATGAGATTATGCATCATAGCTTGAAACTGGATCAGAAGTTCAGCATCAACGTAACTTAGAATAAATGTCCAACTTCTGATCTTTGAATCTCCCTACTCCAGCATGATCTGAAGGGGTTCTCAAACTTTCCAGAAATCTTGTAACATGCTATGTAATCCCTCTTTGCATCACTTTTGCAAACTCTGGTTGAATCTACGTGAAAACTGGCCCAGAAGTTCTAACCAAATTCTGACTTGGAAATGCTCAGAATTTACTAAGTGTTTTAGTTTCATGGACGTGCCTTCAAGGATGTATAACTTTAAATCCCAACATTTCTATGAGAAGATATGTTCTGCAATGTTTCAGATCTTATTGAGATCTACAACTCTTGTGTCAAAATTTCTTCCTGAATCAGCTTGCATCATGATGAAAATATGGCCAGAAGTTCTGAACTTATCATCTTTTCTTAACACTTAAAAAAATTTCTAAGTGTTTAAAATTTTGACTTTTCCAAAGTAATTTTAAATTTTGATTTTCTTAATGAACTAAACTTCATATTCTAACATGTATTGATGGAATATTATTTTTGAAACTTGATTTTGATACAAAAGTCAAAGTTTGACTTTTTAGTGTGCATTTTGACCATTTTGCCCTTTTGCTAATTCTAACCCTAAATTGATGTAGCAGTGCTGCAAACTTGAGTCATGGGAGATCTTGTGAGGAAATTCTTGAGAAATGAGAGGGAAAATTTTGGGTTACAACAACTACTAAATCTCCAAGTTCAGTTTGATATCTGGCAACATGTTCGATAGTGGACTCTTCGATATCCCCTGCAAACTTAGTGAATTTTGGGAGTTTCCAACCCCCTGGTAACTATGTTTGTAACACAAAATTTGGAAACAAAGAAACCTATGTGGTTCTATGAAAGCCAATATTCATCCCATTCCTAACCATTATTCGTTCGACAATGGCCTATAGGTTTTGTTCTCCAGCCACTATTTCACGCCGAACCTGCCTGACCAATTGGTCGGAATTCTAGTTTCGATTTTTACTACTACTGGGGATTGTTGTACTACCCTAAGTATGGGTTCGACACGTGGAGGAGTCAGTGGAACTTGTTCGACCTCTTCGCAAAAACGTCCTCATACTACACTGGTACCTCATATAGTCAGGGTGCATCTTGTCGAACTAGCACTCTGGGAGCACCAAGAAAGTCTCCCATGCGAGTCATCTGAGCTGCTAACGTCTGATAACTTTGCACCGAATTTTCAATTAACTGTCTTAATATTAGACTCATCTGTTGAGTGAGCATATTGACCATTTCATGGTTACTTTCATCCATTTGTTGCCTCATGACAGCGACAATACTTAGAGTAAAAGTAGGCATAATTTGGTTGGCAAGTCCCAACCTAGTCGAATGCCCAAATTGGCTTTCTGACAACCCTGGAGGGCTATATGGTGAAAATTCAGAATTTTCGCCAAATGTTAGACTGCTAGTATGTAGTCCCGCCATCATTGTTGTGGGCATTCGATACTCGTGTATATTTTTGGCAAAACTAGGCACATACTGCCGAGAAGTTGGAACCACACTATCATGTGTTTCTCTTGTGAAACTAGGCGCATAAGGCCCAACAATTGTGACTATTGTTGGTCTTGTAGTTACTAGTTATGTTGTGGTAACTATATTTGGAATTAACGACCATCGGACTGGAACCTACACTCATCTCCGCACTGGTATTTCCTCCCAGATTCTGATCCCTTTCAGAAGTTCTAGGATCTATCATTTTTCTACCACTTCTTAATTTCCACCGGGTATGTTAATTTGTTTCTTCGTGAAACAATCGCTAGCCTCTTATTAAAGGTTACTTGCGGGATCGGCTACAATAATCCCAGACTTAGTGTTTCTAGTGTTTTTGGGTTGAAAAAAGGGATAAAAGGGAAAAAGATAAAGGCAATTATGATGTAAATAAATCAAAGACTGTAAATTGCTAAGCATTTAAATGTTGAAGCATTCATACATTGTTAAGCTTGAACTCGTTTCTCTCTTAGATGCGGGTACTTTGAGTGTATTTCAATTAAATGTGGAGAAATGCAACCTCTAACATAAATACAAAAATTTGCTTAAATAGATATCCTAAACAAGTAATCATCGATGATTACCAGCCCATGTTTGGGCTTCGTGGGGACCATTTGAGTATTCTCGCGTTCTTGCTGGCTCTGCATGTTGATAACTATTCCTGCCAGTATGCGTTCTTTCTTTAGCTTCTTCGACCTTTGTTTATGTTGAAAGCTTCTCATGATCTACATGCCTTCATCGACTAGCTCATTTGGTCGACGTCATCTCCCTGCTCGACGCATCTTATTATTTTCCACCACTTCATGTCTCTTTAGACAAATAAACCCCCACAACTATAGGTTTATTCCTTTAGTCTAAAATTGATTGTCCACGGTGAGCTGATGATGGCCATATTGGTGTGTCTCATTGATAGATCTAGATATCAATATGTTGTGACTTGTTGCATGGTTGAGTCACATAGATTTCAAGTTGTGGACTTTAGTCCTATTTGTTGGCTCTGATCATAGATGGCGTGGATCGGGAGTGATGTGAACCTCATCGTTCGTGATGTGGGTTAGCTTTGGTCCTAGATGGTGTGGATCGGGAGCAAGGTGAATCAAATTGTTCATGATATGGGAGGCTCTGGTCCTAGATAGCGTGGATTCAGGAGCAATATTGGTATCATATGCATTGTGTCTGTGAGTCGTTTTATTGCATTTGATTATTGATAACATGATGTTTGAGTTGTATGATTGGTGTGTGCATTATATGATGATGCTTGCTATGTGTAGATGATCGCGTATGATTGTATAAGCAATATATAGTATAGGTGTTGTCTATTATGCGAAGGTGTGAGATATGGAAAATATAAATATGTGCGATTATAGTTGATGTATACTAGTTATTCTACATTTCCTTATATTGTTCTGATATCTCACCCTTCTGTTGGAATGATGCTTTATACGGCATCCTCAGACAGTCAAGAGTAGTCTGAGGCTGCAAGGATCATAAAAGGTTGCTCTTTATTTTATTTTCGAGTTGGTGTCGTTTCTCTTATATGTTACACCGGGGGGATGAACGCTTATTTATTTTATTGTTTTAGTAATTTTTAGATTCTTAGGAACTCCATATGTTTGATTAAATATTACTTTAATTTTAGTTATGATTCTTTTCCGCTGCATTAACAAAAGTTGAAGTTGAAACCATATTACTTTGTTTTGGTTCATCCGAAAATTTGTGTTATGTATCTTATACTTGATATGAGCAGGTTTTTGTATGTTGTGAAAGTGTAGCATCCTAAACGTTTTGTTAATTTGATTTAAAATAACTCTGATAATTATTTATTATTCGTCGGGTAGTTTGGGGTGTTACATTAGTGGTATTAGATCTGGTCGGTCCGTCCGGCCAAGTTATTGGGTTTGTAGTGTGGTTTGACAGTTGAATATTGCTGGTGTGTTTATTTTAACCATTGTTTGTTGTGATGGTGTGGAATAGAAAAAATGCTGGAAGAAACGATGTTGCAATTGTTGCTGCTTTATAGGTTGTTGCTCAGGATGTGCAACATTAGCCTAATGCTGGTGGGAATGATGGGTCCCGTATCTTGGAAATGTTTCAGAGGAATTATCCATATATTTTCAATAGTAGGTATGATCCTGATGGAGCGCGGGTTTGGATGAAAGAGATTAAGAGGATCTTTTAGGTCATGGATTTCTCGGAGGCACATAAGGTGTGGTTTGGTACGCATATACTGGCTGAGGAGGCTGATGATTGGTGGGTTAGAACCTGTTATAAGCTGGAAGATGTAGGGTAGGTTATTACTTGGGATGTGTTCAATAGAGAATTTCTGAGGAAGTATTTTCATGAAGATGTTCACGGAAAGAAAGAGATTGAATTCCTAGAGTTGAAATAAGGGAATTTGTCTGTAACTGACTATGCTGCTAAGTTCGTGGAACTGGTGAAGTTTTATCCTCATTACAGTAAAGCGAGTGATGAATTCTCAAAGTGCATTAAGTTCGAGAATCGGTTGCACCCAGAGATCAAGAAGGCGATTGGATATCAGCAAATTCGTAGGTTTCCAGAGTTGGTGAATAACTGTAAAATTTATGAAGAGGATAATAACGCTCATTACAAGATTATGAGCGAAAGGAGAGACAAGCCACCTTTGAACTGTGGGAAGCCTTACTATGCTTCAGCTGACAAGGGAAAATAGAAAGTTTTTGATGGTAAGAAGCCAATTAGGGGAGGTGCTCCTGTTAACCTTAGGTGTTTCAAATTTAGTGAGTTGGGACATCGAATCAGTGAATGTATGGTCGATGTAAAGAAGTGTTTCTGTTGTAGTAAAGTTGGGCACGAGGCAGCTGATTGCATACACAGGTTAGTGATATGTTTCAATTAAGGTGAAGAAGGACATATCAGTACTCTCCGAAGCAAAAACAAGCTTAATCTAGTGGAAAATGTTTGCTTTAGCAGGAAATATGACATCTAGTGAAAACAGACTTATCAGAGGTATATGTTTCATTAATAATACTTCTTTAATTGCTATTATTAATATTGGTTCTATACATTATTTTATTGTTGTGGATTGTGTGAAAAGGTTGAATCTTGCATTGTCTTATATGATTGGAGAAATGGTTATCGAGACTCCAGTTAAGGGATCAGTGGCTACTTTTCTAGTATGCTGAAATGTCCTTTGTCAATCTTTGATAGAGATTTTATTATGGATCTAGTTTGTTCATTGTTGAGTGGCCTGGATGTGATCTTAGGTATGAATTGGTTGGAATCCAAATATGTTCACATTAATTGTTTCAATAAATCTGTATGGTTTCTTGCTCCTGATGAGGAGGAGGAAGCGAGTTTCTTGTCTGGTAGGAAGTTGAACGACTTGATGAAGGATGAGGCCCAAATTTTTTTCGTTGATAGCATCTTTGTCTATTGAAAACCAAATTGTGATTGATGAGTTACAGGTGGTGCACGATTTTCCCTAATTTTTTCCAGATGATATTTCACAGGCGCCGCCAGAAAGAGAAATGGAATTTTCTATTGACCTTGTCCCTAGTACCAAACCCATTTCGATGGCACAATACATGATGTCGGCATCTGAGTTAGCAGAGTTGAAGTAGCAATTGGAAGACTTTCTTGAGAAGAAATTTGTGAGACCAAGTGTATCGCCTTGCAGAGCTCCGATGTTGCTAGTGAAAAAGAAATACGGTAGTATGAGATTGTGTGTATATTATCGATAATTGAATAAAGTGACAATCAAGAACAAGTATCCATTTTTGAGTATAGATGACTTGATGGGTCAATTGGTGGGTGGGTGCGTGTTTAGAAAGATTAACTTGAGGTCAGGTTATCATCATATTCGATTAAAAGACGATGATATTCAGAAAACGGATTTTAGAACTCAGTATGGACATTATGAGTATATTGTGATGTCGTTTGGTGTGTCAAATGCACCGGGAGTATTCCTGGAGTATATGAACATAATATTTCATCAGTATTTTGACAAGTTTGTGATGGTCTTTATTGACGATATTTTGATTTATTCCAAGTTAGAAGAAGAGCATGCTTAGCATTTGCGAATTGTATTATAAGTGTTGAAAGAGAAGAAATTATATGCTAAGTTGTCTAAGTGTGAGTTCTGGTTAGAAAAGGTTAGTTTTCTTGGCCATATTATTTAAGGTGATGGTATAGCGGTGGATCCATCCAAAGTAGATGCAATGTTACAGTGGGAGGCTCCAAGATCAATTACGAAGATTATAAGCTTTTTAGGCTTGGCTGGTTATTACAGGAGGTTTATTAAAGGATTTTCTAAGTTAGCACTTTTGTTAACTCAGTTGACTTGCAAGAGTAAGGCGTTTGTGTGGGATGTCCAGTGTGAGGAAAATTTTACTAAGTTGAAGAAGAGATTGACGATGGCTCTGATTTTGATATTTCCTAACTCGGAAGAATATTTTGTTATGTATTATGATGTATCTAAGTTGGGTTTAGGTTGTGTGCTTATACATAATGACAAGGTGGTGGCTTATGCATCGAGGAAATTGAGGATTCATGAACGAAATTATCCTACTCATAATTTAGAACTAGTTGCACTAGTATTTGTGCTAAAGATTTGGAGGCATTATCTCTATGGCTCTAGGTTTAAAGTGTTTAGCGACCATAAGAGTTTGAAGTACTTGTTTGACCAGAAGGAATTGAATATGAGGCAAAACAGGTGGTTAGAGATGTTAAAGGATTATGACTTTGGCTTAAATTACCATCCAGGTAAAGCTAATGTTGTAGTTGATTCTTTGAGTTGGAAATCATTACATATGTCCACTATGATGGTTAGAGAGCTAAAACTGATTGAGAAATTCCTAGATTTGAGTTTAGTGTGTGAGTTAACACTACAGAGCGTGATGTTGGGAATGTTGAATATCATGAATGATTTTTTGGATAGTATTAAAGAAGCTCAAAAGTTAGATGTAAATCTAGTATACGTGATGGTTGGTAGTAATCAGTCTGAAGACAATGATTTTAAAGTGGATGTACAAGGTGTGTTAATATTCTGTGACAACATTTATATTCCTGATGACTCTAAGTTAAAAAGGATAATTCTAGAGGAAAGTCGTAGAAGTAGTTTGAGTATCCATTCGGGAGATACTTAAATGTACCAAGGCTTATAGAATTTATTTTGGTGGCCTAGATTGAAATGCGATGTGGTGAGGTTTGTGTATACGTGTTTAACTTGTTAGAAGTCGAAAATCGAACATTAGAAACCTGCAGGATTAATGAAATTGTTAGTTGTTCCTGAATGGAAATGGGACGGTATATCGATGGATTTTGTGATGGGGTTTCCGAGTACTCTGAGAGGACATGGTACCATTTGGGTGATTGATGATAGACTGGCGAAATCAACTTATTCCATTCTGATTAATATTAGTTTTCTTGTACCGAAGTTTGCATATATTTATATCTGCGTGATTGTGAAGCTTCATGGGGTTACGTTGAGCATTGTTTCCGATAGAGATCCAAGGTTTACTTCTGGATTTTGGAAGAGTTTGTAGGATGCATTGGGCTCTAAGCTGAGATTGAGTTGTGCGTATCATCCACAGACGAATGGTCAGATAAAATGACTATTTAGTCATTGGAGGATTTGTTGAGAGCTTGTGTTCTTGAACAAGAAGGTACTTGGGATAGTTATGTTCCATTAATAGAGTTAACTTACAATAATAGTTTTCATTATAGTATTGGAATGGAACCTTTTGAGGCATTATATGGTCAGAGGTGTAGGACACCTTTGTGTTGGTATGAATCTGGTGAGAGAGTAGTGCTTGGACCTGAGATTGTTTGGCAAACTATAGAAAAAGTGAAGTTAATTCAAGATAAGATGAAGACTTCATAGAGTAGGAAAAATATTTACCATGATAAGAGGATGAAGGATCTTGAGTATCAAGAAGGAGACCATGTATTCTTAAGGGTTACTCCAGTGACCGGTGTTTGACGCGCTTTGAAATCGAGAAATCTTACTCCTCGGCTTATTAGTCTGTATCAAATTTCTGACAAGGTGGCAACTATTACGTATAGGGTGGCCTTGCCACCCAACTGTCAAATTTGCATGATGTGTTCTATGTGTTGCAACTCTAAAAGTATATCAGATCCATCTCATGTGATTCTGATGAATGATGTGCAAGTGTGAGATAATCTTATTGTTGAGACCGTACCTGTGAGGATCAAGGATCGTGAAATGAAGAAGCTGAGGGAAAGGAAATTTCTCTAGTGAAGTAATTTGGGGAGGAGCTACCGAAGAGAACACAACGTGGTAATTAGAGAGTAAGATGCGAGACTCTTACCTGGTGTTGTTTGCATCAGGTAATTTTTTAGAACGAAAATATTTTAAGTAGGGGAGTTGTAACACCCCGATTATTTATTGAATTATTTTAATAAATTATTTATATGATGTTGTATATTTTGTGCGTTGATGAGCACTTTGTTGTGATTTATTTGGTGTAATAGATGGGTTGGTGATATTATATGTGGGGTAGTATTAGATTATAGTAGTAGCGAGAATTATTTTTATATTTAAATAAGCTAGTTGGAATTATTTGGATTTTATAATAATTGTTTAAAATTTATGTGATAATTAAATTGGAACAATATGAGTAAAAATAATGAGAGTGAGATGATCATTGCTTGAGGGTTAATGAGGGTAAGAATGGAAGACCATATTAAGGGTCTAAGGTTTATTCTAGTAAAAAGAAGGAATAAAGAGTGAATCGTATCAATGGGAACAATTACACTTTGAGAGAACTTGAAGCGTAGAAGTGAGAAAGCTAGGGCAAGGAGAATCCATTGTAGGAGCTTGAGAATCTTCAACCTAAGGTAAGAGTGGGGTTCCAACTCTCTAAGAGTAAAGATGATTATGTCAGGTTTATGATTGCCATGGTTGTTGTGTGTTCTTGTTTTGATTCAATATGGGGTTTTTGTGGAATGTGATGATATGATGAATCTATGTCTAATTTGCTAAATTTTGTTGTTATAATGCCATGAATTGATACCCATAACATGTATATTAATGTGCAATTGTTGTGTGATGGATATGTGTCAAATTATATGAGTTTTGTAATGGACTGGTATTGAAATCGCATGGAAATTGGGACTACTTCAGTGCAGGAATTGCATTAGCAATGTTGCTATCAGGCACGCATTGCTGAGCGAGCCTCTTGCGTTGTCGAGCGAGAGCATTCGCCCAAGCCTCGCCAAGCGAGGGAGCGGGCGAAAGAAGTGGTAGAATTTGGTGCTCCAAGAATTTGTATAGGAGGGTGGCCTCAGGCCACAAATCTAGTCGTCAGGCGATCCTCCGGCGAAGTAGACTGTAGCAGAATTATTTTGAAAACTTAAAAAATTCATAACTTTTGACTCGGGTGTCCGTTTGACGCACCACATGAACCTAAGAAAACTTAAATATGTTTGATACCATATAAAAATACTTTTGAACCCAGTAGGTGATTATTTGTTGGGTATTATGCTATTTTGTATGCTATTTTGCATGTTACGTTGAGATCTATGCATGTACTTATGTGTGATAATGTTGTATGATGTTATTTCGACTGTATGATTGGTATGTCGTGTGTGTAGGTAGATGGTGGCCATATTGGTGTGTCACATTTATGAGTGTAGATATTAATGTGTTATGTCTTGTTGCATGGTTGAGTCGCATGCATTTTAGGTTGTAGACTTTAGTCCTGTTTGTTGGCTCTGATCCTAGATGGCGTGGATCGGGAGCGATGTGAACCTCATCGTTCATGATGTGGGTTGGCTCTGTTCCTAGATGGCATGGATCGAGAGCGAGGTGAACCAAATTTTTTACAATATTGGTGGCTCTGGTCCTAGATGGCGTGGATTCAGGAGCGATATTGGTACCACATGCATTGAGTCTGTGAGACAGTCTCATTGAATTGCATTGTTGATAACATGATGTTTGAGTTGTATGATTGGTGTGTGCACTACATGATGATATTTGTCGTGTTTAGATGATTGTGTGTGATTGTATAAGCAATATGTAGTATAGTTGTTGTCTATTATATGAAGGTATGAGATGTGGAAAATATAAATATGTATGATTATAATTTTTGTATACTCGTTATTATACATTTCCTTATATTGTTATGATATCTCACCCTTCTGTTGGAATGATGCTTTATATGACATCGTGCAGATAGTTAAGAGTAGTCTGAGGCTGCAAGGATCAGAAGAGGTTGCTCTTCATTTTATTTTCGAGTTGGTGTCATTGCTCTGATAAGTAACATCAGGGGGATAAACGCTTATTAATTTTATTGTTTTAGTCATTGTTTGGAGTCTTAGGAACTCCATATATTTGATTAAATGTTACTTTAATTTTAGTTAGGATTCTTTTCCGCTGCATTAATAAAAGTTGAAATTGAAACCATATTACTTTGTTTTGGTTCATCCGAAAATTTGTGTTATGTATCTTATACTTAATATGAGCAGGTTTTTGTATGTTGTGAAAGTGTAGCATCCTAAATGTTTTGTTAATTTGATTTAAAATTACTCTGATAATTAGTATTATTTTCCAGGTAGTTTGGGGTGTTACATGAGTGGTATAAGAGTTGGTCAATCTGTCCGGCCAAGTTGTTGAGTCTGTAGTATGGTGTGACAGTTGAATATTGTTGGTGTGTTTATTTTAACCATTTTTTGTTGTGATGGTGTGAAACAATGAAATTGCTGGAATAAACAATGATGCAATCGCTACTGCTTTACAGGTTGTACAACATCAGCCTAATGCTGGCAGGAATGATGGGTCCCGTGTCTTGGAAATATTTCTGAGGAATCATCCGCCTATTTTCAAGGGCAGGTATGATCTTGATGGAGCGCAGGTTTGGCTGAAAGAGATTTAGAGGATCTTTTGGGTCATGGATTTCTCGGAAGCACGGAAGGTGTGTGTGATGCGGTGGGAGAATTGACTTGGGAAGTATTGCGTTTTATTGCAAATGTTGCAGTTAGCAAGAGTCGCCACCGGCTTTTCTTTTATCCAAAAGGAAAGGTGAAAAAGAACAGGAAAGACCTTTGAGATTGTGTCTTGAGTACGGGGGGTAGATTATGAAAAGAGAAGGTATTAGCACCCTTTTCATCCATGGTTTTCCATGGGCTCTTAGTTACATGCTAGATCACTTGCTTTTGTTTGAAATTATGCTTTGTGTGGTTTTTGAAAGTATTTTGAAAAGGCGCCATTGTTTAGGCAAACTTTATAATGATTCTCGTTCGTAAGAATGTATACAAAGTGTTGATCTTTTGAAAATGTTTTCAAGTTTGAAAGATGTTTTTTAGAAAGTGTTGGTGTTTGTTTTGAAAATAGAAAGGATGTTTTGTTTTGAATTTGAGCAAGTAACTAGGAACATTCTACCTACTCAAAAGTCTTTCATGTTCATTTCCTCTTTCCTTTGACATTGTTATCTTACCATTGATTTGGTAAGTAACCCTATCTTTAGATGTGAAAGCGACGGGTGTGGGTCATTGTATAACCATGATTAGCAATGTTGCAAGGTATCTTAGCATCTTTCCTTAGGGACTAAGATCATTTTGAAAAGACAACATAGATAGCGTCATCGAGGGACTATGATCTTGTATTTTTGCTTGTTTTTTATAAGATACCTCACATGCATAACATGGCCATTTTGTAAGGCAACCAAGTGGATTTTACCCTAGGGGTGCTTGCGTGCAATTGTATTAATTTTTCATGCTTGATTTGTCTTTGATTGGGGTTTGCTAATTGATTGGTTTTAGTCTTTCCAAACAAACCCTAATTACTAGCATTTATATAAAGCGATAAATTGAGAAAAGTAAAATTACTACACTATTACATCATTAGGGGAGGGGGTGTACAAATTTACAAATGGGGATTGCAAGAAAATTAAACCTAATTATCTATTACAACCATATTGAATATTGTACAAAATTGAAAATAAAATGCAAGAATATAAATGGAAAAAAGAAATGATTTTTGTTGTTTTTATGAAAGGGATTTTGTCTTGACCTAATTAAAGAAAATGATTAATTAAAATTAAATAAAATTAAACTTAAACTAATTAAGAAAAGAAATTAATTTGAAAAGGATTTTTAGGGTTTTTTATGAAAAGGTTTTTAAATTAATGAAAATAAAATGAAGATTAATTATAATAACATAAGTTCTAAATTAATTTTATCTAAAAAAATAAAATAATATATTAATTTATCCAAAGTATAAGAATTATTATTTAAGAAAAAAAAGAAAATTTATTTGTTTTAAAAAAAAGTTTTTTATCTTTTTGTTTTAAGGAGAAAATAAAAATATATAAGTATAAATAATAAATAAAAATAAATTTTGGATTTTTTGTGATTTTATGAAAATAATAGTATTAATAATAATAATAATAATATTAATAATAATAATAATAATAATGAAAAAGAAAAATAAAAATATAAAAAATAAAAAAATACAAAGAAAAGTCAGGGGGGTGAATCAGTAACCCAAGGAGTATTATGAGGAAAAAAAAGATTAGGCCCAATGAGAGCCCAAACGCTGCCAAAAAACAAAGGAAAGTCAGAAAATTGTGAAAAATAGAAAAAGCTCACGCTGAGGCTTGAACCTAGAACCTAAGGGTGAACAAGCGCACGCTTTAACCACTGGAGTGGTGATACATCTGTTAACTTATGTGAAAGGATAAATACATAAAACAAAACGCGCCCTGATTACACTTCATCTTCAACCTCCAGCCAAAGGACTTGTATCTTCTTCATCTCTCAACAAAAATGAAAAGTTCAAACATGAAAGTTGTGGCATTTCTTCCCACGAATCCAACCATATAAATAACTTAAGCTAACATTCGAAGATGAATGAGAATTTTTCTGGCCCTAATTTAAAACCTAAAAATTTCAGAAAACTTCAACTCTATAATTCTCTAAGCTCAGGACATATAAATGCAAACTATGGATATGTACAGCTTCGTGGCAATGTTATCTACATTTTATCTTCACAAATCAAAGCTTAACAATGCCTAAATATGAAGATAGAAGTTCAAGAAAAATACCTCAAAACTGGAAATCGTGAAATGGATTTGAGCTTGTTTCAGGCAGTGGTGATGATCAGGATAGCTTCCTTGGACCTCTAGGAAGCTAATGCAATGGCTGGCTTGAGCTGAGGGTGGCTGGAATGGTCTGGAGAAGTCAAGATATAGACCTCAGTTTTTGGTTATGGAGGATGGTATAAATGGTGTTACAGTTTGCAAACAGGTATTGGAATTGTTTGTGTATGATGCTAAGAAGCTTTTGGAAGTGTTAAGCCAAGAAACGCACGAGTGGTTTTGAAGATTGAAGTTCAAGGTGAGAAATGACACAAAAATAGAGGTTTTATGCATTATGAGTTTTCATGGAGTTTGGTAGCTTGTTCAATCGTGTCTTATGTTGCAAAAAACTTGTATAATTATATGAAAGAGGTTAGAGGGTTTGAAGTTGACAGAATTTTGAGATATAAAGTTATGGCTAGGTTACTTGATTTTGAAGAAAAGTGGGAAAACAAGTTTCAATGTGTAGTACAAGCATGGCCTGGGTTTATGGGAGGATCTAGACATGTTGCTTTTTCCTTTGACATTGCCTGTGATCAGAAGGAACAAGTTAGGAGCTTTATGGATTGACTTTGTGATTAAAGTCACTTTTCCAAAATGGAAGTGTGAACTTTGTTCCATTAATGGAATAATCACTTGGACAAAGACTCAAACACTTGTATCATAGCTCAAATAGTTATGTAATCTTCTTATTATGGATAGGTTTTTAGGTTTAGAGGCCTGCAAAGCAAGATTGTGCAGCATAGATTTGAAATTGAATTCTTGTTCATCACAAAATGACTTGTAATTTAGGTTTGAAAACCCTAACTTCCTCTCTTTGATTATCCATTCTCAAGAATGATCTAAAGGAGTTATTGTACATTTTGGAAAGCTTGTAATGTGCTCTACAACCCCTCTTTTAATCACTTTTTAAAATTATCCTTGGAACTATATGAAAAAGTGTCATTAAGTTAGGTCAAAATCCTGACCAAAAGTAGGGCAAAATTTCAGTACGTGTTCAATTTCAAGACCATGACTTTATGAATTAATAACTTGAGATCCAAGAATTTTTAGGAGAAGTTGTGTGAAGAAATGTTTTATATATCATGGAGATCTATAACTTTCATGTCGAAAGTTTCTTCTGAATCCTCTTGCATCATGGTGAAAAATTGGCTCAAATTTATGAAAAAACATGAAGTTTTAAACACTTAGAAAAATTTCTAAGTTAGAAAACTTTGACTTTTCTAAATGAAATCTTGACTTTTTGATTTCTTGATGAATAACTTTCATATTTTGACATGTTTTGATGAATTGTGATCTTTGACATTGAATTTTGACCAAAAAGTCAAAGTTTGACTTTTCAGTGTACAGTTGATTGAAAATTCACTATCAATCCAATTGATCTTAAGCAATGTTTTGGGTCATGACTTTATGTCAAAATGATGCAATTGAACTCTTGATATCAGCTTCAAACCAATTGATCATTTGCTAGGTCGAAAATCAGAAATTGCCCTTTCTCAATCAAAACCCTAACTTTGACAATTTTGCCCTTTTGATGATTTGACCAAATTTCTTGAGGAATTATGGTCCAAACTTGATCAAATGATAAATATGAGTTTATAATGTTGATATGGATCAACCATTATGAAGTTTGACTATAAATTGGCCATAGTTGACTTTTTCCCCAATACAGCTGATTTTTAGGTCAAGTGCTCAATTGACTGAGCAAAAGTGTGATCTAAGGCTTGAAACTTGACATGAGTAATCTTGGGGGTCCATAATGATCCATGAAAGTAATATTAAGCATTTAAAGTTAAATTATCCTTGTGCAATCTCAAACCCTAATTTTGGTCATCAGTACTTAAGGAGGTGTCTTGAGCTAATCAACCCTAGTGCAGTCTTGAACCAAGAGAGATCTTTGTGAGAAAATATTTGATAAATGAGAGGGAAAAATTTTGGGGTACAACATCTTCCCCTGTTCAATCTTCTTAAACCTGAAGAGTTAGATTGGCGGATCCGCCATGAGTTGAAGGTGAAATATGATTGAACACTAGAGTGCCCAAAAATTTGCACTCGAAGATGGATGGTGAATGGGCTTATAGATGCCATTTGGAGGAATGTTGGTAAACACTGGAAAAAGTATCAGCATATATCTCTTGTTGATTTATACTAAAACTTGATGTTTTACCTGTGAGAAAAAGAGTTAGTAAAATGCAGATGCCTGCATGATGTTCACCAGATGTGGTATTGTGTTAAATGCATATGGTATGTACATGCTATGATGTATGAATGTAAGATGTATTCTTTTGTCCAGGAAAATAAATCATGACTGCTTGCTGAGGAAATTCTAGGGGGTTAAATCCCTGATTTCTGTTGTGGGTGAAGAGTATGCATATCTTCAAACCTTTGTTGAAAGGATGCTTTCACTAGAGAATATCTCTTGAATGCCAGTTGTTATCTGGTCGGATCCAGGCTTCACAATTTGCTGAGGATGAAGTAGTCAACTTCTATCTGGTCAGATCCAGGCTTCACGACAACTTACTGAGGGAAGAGATAAATTAACTGTTATCTGGTCGGATTCTAGGCTTTGCAGAAAATTTTCTTGAAATTGAATAGTTATCTGGTCGGATCCAGGCTTCTCAACAACTTGTTGGGGATATGGAAGTTTAACTGTTATCTGGTCGGATCTAGGCTTCGCAGTAACTTGGTGTGGTAACTATTATCTGGTCAGGCCCAGGTTTCATGATTTTTTTTGGAAAGTTATACTATTATCTGGTCGAGTCCATACTTCATAGTGTCTCTCTGGGAATCATAGTTAGTTGTTATCTGGTCGGGCTCCAAGTTTCACAATAAACTATTTGAAAAACTGTTATCTGGTCGGGTCCAGGCTTTGCGGATTTCTGAGGTTGATGAGGTCAATTGCTATCTGGTCGGGTCCAGGTTTCACCATAAACTGTTTGGGGATTTCGTTGTTATCTGGTCGGTTTCCAGGTTTCACAACGAATCTCTGAGGGTAATTGCTATCTGGTCAGATCCAGGCTTCATAAAAACTTGCTTGAAAAGATGAAATTGAAAACTGATATCTGGTCGGATCTAGGTTTCACAGTAATTTGTTGGGGCAGAGGAAAACTCTACTGGGGAAAAGAAGAATTAACCTTGGTTGGGTTGAGTCCAGGTTCTTCTATATCTTTGAAGAGTTAGACTATTATCTGGTCGGGTGCGGGTTTCATAGTATCTTGAAATTGAGATCAACTATTATCTGGTCGAGTCCAGGTTTCAGATACCTAAACTGTTATCTGGTCGGGTCCAGGTTTCAGTAATTGAAGAAGTTAAACTATTATTTGGTCGGGTCCAGGCTTCAGTAATAACTTGAAAATTGTGCTAATATCTGGTCGGGTCCAGGCTTCATAACATCTTTTTGGAAATAGTAAAGGCTCTGTTGATGGCTTTACTAGGGATCATGGGCTGTGGCCCTATGATTTGCAATAATATGAAAGGAAAATTCAAACTGGAGAGTGTGGACTCAGTCGGGTAGGACAGACTCAACTTGGGGAGGATACACTCAACTGGGGAGGATATACTCCGCTTGGGGATAATAGCCTTGGCTGGGGAAAATATACTTAACTGGGGAACTTTGTGGTGTCTTTATTGTTGATGTTGAGGAAATTTGAACTCGGCTGGGGAGTTACGCTATCTCGTCGTTTATTGGAGAAGATAGACTATGGCAGGGCAATACATACTCGGTTGGGGAGGATGTACTCGACTGGAGAATTTTGTGATTCCTCGATGATTGTTAGGGAAATAAAACCTGTTGGGGCAATAAACCCTGTTGGGGAAATAAACCCTGTTGGGGAGAGAGCTACCAAGAGATTGAGACTCTGGTCAGGGACTATCCTATGCAAAGAGACTTTGTGGGCAACTCCGTTGGGGAAAGGTTTATTGTAGCCATCCTTGTGGGGATAATGATAATGAGATAACTCTGTGGGGACACTTCATATTCATTAAAGAGATACTTGTTGTTGCTTAGCAGGACACATGTGCCAAATAGTTTTAATTATGTTCATATGCATATGTTCATTCAATTTTAGTCATCGGACAAATTTGCATTCAAAACAAAGACAAAAATTTTACACTTCAAAGTATATTAGTATTGATATTTTTCCCATGAATAACCGTTTTTGTACAGAGAGACGGAGATCCTAGTAAGAGTAAATCGTTGAAAGGAAAAAAAATTGAGAATGAAAACACATATCCATGTGAAATGATCTCATTGCCTTCCAACTCTACTATTTCCCCCAATGTCTTCGAATGTCTCTTGCCGTTGATAGAAGTTGATTGGATTGATCTTGGACCGTTTGAACTTGGACCTTGGTGATAAAATTGACTGTGTTGATTCCACGGGACACAGTCATACGCTTTTAATCCTTAAATTTTTCCTAGACCGCTGTTGTACCCCAAAATTTTCCCTCTCATATTTCTCAATACATTACAAGAAAAATCTCCAAGTGGCTCAAGTTTGCTCAGAAATTGTTCAGCCAAGCTCATCTCCTAAGGCAGTCAACCCCAAATTAGGGTTTTGTGTTGCATCAAGGTCCTTGATTCCAAATGGCCTCAAATTCTCCCCAATGTCCTAATATGTTATCAAGATCATCCATACCAAATTTTAAGCCTTGCAAAGGAAGTTTGCTTAGTCAATTGCTCAAAAGGCCCAAAAATCGACTGTGCTAGGGCAAAAGTCAATTGTGACCTATAAACAGTCAAACTTCAAGATTTTTTGTCAACATTCTCATTTTGAAGGATATTTCATCATTTGATCAAAGGTTGATCATGATTCATCAAGGATTGCTCAAAATTCATCAAGGTTCAAAAGTTGCTAAATTAGGGTTTTGCAAGAAAAGTCAACTCAACTTTGACCAAGCATAACTTTCTCATACTTTATGATAAATGACCCATCAAAAGCTCATTTTTTTAAGATGATTCAATTTCCTACAATCAATCTTCATACCCCAAGTTCAAGAAATGCACTCACAAGAAGTTACAAATTTGGACATTATAGGTCATTTTTTAAAGTCAACAAAAACACCTTTTTTGCCAAAGCTTATAACTTGAGCATGGAATATCATAATTATATGATACCAAAAGGTTTGGTTAGAGTACATCTCAATCTTTCTAAAAAGTCTAAGAACACCTCCAAAAGTTCAAAATTGAAGAAGTTATGCATTGCTGAAGTTGGACATTTTTGCAAAATTACCAAAAGTCAACTATCCCCAAAAATTCAAATTTTGTCAAATGGGCCCATTCTTTTCCACTTGATTTGAGCTTGCATCATTGTCCACGTGTCCTAGATTCATCCATGAGCCCATATTCTATTTTTATTATTTTATTTGATTTTTATTTGAATTTATTCATTTTAAATCAAATAAAATCATATAAAATCCAAAACTTTGATTACATGTGATCTTTTTGCTATTTCAAGTCTTGATTATCATCATTAACATCATCAAAGTTCGTATCAAGCAATCCATGTACAAAAATATTGAAAATTGGAAAAATTGGAAGGTTCAGTAATGGAGAATCAAATCAAATTGGAAATCATTATTGGAGCAAGATTTGAATCAAGTTTGTTACCCTAATACATTCCACACTACATAAACAAGCCAAAGGGACGTGAATAAGGGTTAGAGGCTGCAAGCAGAGGCAGAACAATGTTTGGAAAAAGTCACTAAAAGCTTGAATTCGAAACCATATCTAGAGACACTTTCAGAAGCTGAGACTTGTCCCAATCTCTTCATGGGTGTTCACTCAATCTTCCTGGATCAAAAGCAAGCTCGCTCATACGCCCAAACGCACTGTAAGGGTCACGATAATCCGCTCTGTTCTTGAAATCGTAATTCATCATTCTTGCATCATTTGAGTAAATTTTTGGTATATTTGAAATCCTCATAACATTTCCAAACTATTGGTATTATTCAATTTTGTTTATCTGACCTATACTGCAAGATACCATAGCTAGGGTTTCGTGGATATTTTTGGGTGTTTCAGTTTCAGGGATAATTGGTCGTCAAGAAGGGTATGGTTGTGACTGGGATGATGAGACGAGTACAACCATGCCCTTAGGATTCATTTTTATGGCCTACAGCGGATTTTGGAATATGCATGACTTGTAGTGACGGTCTGTGTTCGTGGCTATAGGTTTTACAGGGTTTTAGCCACAGATGGAAGGTTGAAGACGATGCATGGCAAGGCGTGGTTTGCCCATTCAAATCACGCGCGCATATTTTTTGCTCTGACCAATAATCATTGTTTTATTTTATTATATCTTCTTTGTATTATATTAACAAACGAAGCCAAGTGGCCTAGTGGCAAGGAAAACGCTCCAAACTCCTTCAGGACCTGGGTTCGAATCCCAGGTCCCCCACTTTCTTTGTTATTTTTCTCTTTCAGGCAATTGTGTGCATATCCAGGCTTGAAGCTCACTGTGCACCATCAAGCATTCATTAGCCAGATGGCCAAAGGCCAGATCTGGTGGTCCAAGGGGAACGTCCACCATAGTCCAAGTCAGCACATGCACACCTGATCTCAAAAGTCAACAAGGCCAGCGTGTTTTGGGCCACGGGATTGTTATTCAGACCACCAAAATCAGGCCTAAACCTCTTTTCTATTTTATTTATTTAGTTTTATTAATTATTTTTATTGTTTTATTTAATTTACTATCCAATTAAAAAAATTCTTTTCTTTATAAAATAAAAACCACAAAAATATTTTTTTATCAAATTAAATTTTAACTTTTATTTTTCATTAATAAATACTAATAAATTAATTTAGGTTTTAATTCTAGAATAACTCTAACATATTTTTGTAAATAATTAAAAATAAATTAGATTTAATTAGGTTTTTTACTAATTCAATTAATTTTATTTTTCTTAAAATAATAACAAAAAACCCAAAAAAATAATTTTTTTCATTTAATTAATTAAGTTATTTATTAATTTATTAATTAATATTAGGTTAATTTCTTTCATAAAATAAAAAACAACAAAAAAGATCTTTTCTTTAACAAAAAGGGTCAAAACCCTAAACTCGCGCTCGATTTAATTTCCCGCATGCGATTTATTTTCTTTTATCCATTTATGTATCTGATTCTGGATTGTAATAACTTAATAGGACCTTTTATTTATTTTTTAAAGGGTTTGTCTTTGGCGATGTAAATACCCGACGCCTTGTAATTTAAATTCCGCATTTTATTTCCCGCATCTTATAACTGTTAGATGTTTGATAATAGGATGGCATGACAAGACTGAATGTTTTAACCTAAAATCAACTTAGATCACCTTTAACATGTAAAAAGATAAAATAACTGAAAATAACACACCCGCACATGCGCACTCTTAGGGTACACCCCACTTGGTTGCTTTCGTAAACGGTCTTTGAGTATACTTCACTTTAGAGGTCGCCCTCTTGTCCAAAGATCATAGTTGCCTCGAAACGGTTGCCTCAGATATAATTGCCTCAAACAAATGATCTAAGACATTAGGGTTACCGCTAAGGCTTCCTAACATTGCTTTGGTGACCGTAAGTCCCTAAATTCGAATTGACCCTCAAACTCCAACGACGGTGCTACCTACTCATCAATAGTAGGATAGCATTGTCTAAGGGAAATTAGCATATAATGATTCCTTTTTCGAGTAGGTAGATGGTTCTTAGATACTTGCTCTTTCAAAAACAAAAACTTTTCACACTTACACTTTTCGAACAAAGTTTTCAAAAAAAACACTTCATACGCTCTTGAGGACGGAAGCAAGACTTAAATCGAAGTTTTCAAACAAAAACTTTTTCAAACCCACAAGCACAAAGAAAGCAATTTTGAAAACATTTGAGCAAGTACCTAAGAGCATGTAGATAACTACGGATAGAAAGGGTGCTAATACCTTCCCTTTCTATAATCTACCCCCCGAACCCGAGAAATATCTCAAAAAAGGAATTTTTCTGTGCTTTTTTCCTTTCCTTGTTGGATAAAATAAAATTCAGTGGCGACTCTTGCTTACCGCGACATTTTGAAAAAAAAACGCAAAATGCAAACCAGCATTCCAAAAACATTCAGTTCTTCCCACCGTATCACAGAACTGGCGACTCTGCTGGGGATCTAATAAGTGGGGTGTACCTTAGGAATAGTTCATATTGTTTTCAATTGCTTGACTTGTATGCTTTATATTTGTGGGCTTGTATTGGAGTTACTATAGATCCTAACCCAGATCTGGGGGATACCCTTTAGGTAAGTAGCAATAAACTGTGAGGGAATTGTACGGCATAGACCGATACAGTTGAAGCAGTAGCTACGTTGGTGTGGCACTTTAGTTTGTATCGATATCCCTTGTGGTGCAACGAGGAGAATATGGGTCTGCTAAGGGGTCATTAAGCACCAACTGACCTTAGAACCTTTAAATTGACCAACTTGGCCATAGAACAGTAGTAGTATGCTACACTCATTGAGGCTAAACTCTTGCGATGATTCTGGCCGCAAGAAAAGGTTGCTAAACTGGAATTATGACCGATCGAGGGTAGTCAGTGATATTGAGATCCTCTAGAAACCGATTGCTATTTCTAGGATAGGTTTGAACCAACTAAACTGAAAGAGGGTAGTACCTAAGCTCCTTGCCAGCCTGAAATCTAAGGGCTATCTATGTGACTTGTGTTCCTTTACCATGTTTGCTGTTTGTGAATACTTGTGGTGTTTTTTCTATCATGACATCATGACATCATGACATTGCATGCATCTTGCATTGGACTAACCTCTTTCGGAGACAGGAGGGATTCATTTTTGTTTTATTTTGTAGGTCATGGCACCCATGCGTAGAAACGCCATTCAGATCAACTTTGTCCAGGTTCCTACTCTGCTTAAAGAATTGGTTGCAAAGATGTCAGATACTACCTCCTTCATCAGAAGACATGGTCACCTCTTGGGTTTGGTCACTTCCAAATTGGACGAACAGATGATGAGTGTCTTAGTCTAGTTCTTTGATCCTTTGTACCATTGCTTTAGTTTTTAGGACTACCAGTTGGTCCCTACCTTAGAAGAGTTCTCTGATCTGCTTGGTATCTCTATTCTGGAACAAACCCCGTTCACAAGTTGGGAAAAGATCCTCAAGCCAGAAGAGATTACTTCAGCCCTCCATCTGACAAAGGCTGAAGTGATGTCTAATTGGGAAACTCGTAGTGGAGCAAAGGGATTCTTGACTTAATTCTTGGTTGGTAAGGCTAATCAATTCTGGGACAGTCTAGACTTCCAGGCATTTGAAGACATTCTAGCTCTTCTCATATATGGTTTGGTGTTGTTTCCTAACTCGGATTCCTTCGTCGACGTGAATGCGGTGAAGATCTTCATATCGGGTAATCCTGTGCCCACTCTTTTGGGTGACATTCTTCATTCTCTTTATGCCCATACTGCTCAGAGGCGGGGAACCCTTATGTGTTGTGCTCCGTTGTTGGCGAGGTGGTTTATTTCTCACCTCCCCAAATCAGTTTTGAAGAACAAAGAAGGCATGGGCTGGGCTTATAGGATTATGTCTCTCTCTCATAATGACATCATTTAGACCATCAAGGGTATGGACGAGATGGCTATTATTGATCATTGTGGGGAATACCCCAATGTTCCACTGATAGGAACCAATGGAGGAATTACTTACAACCCGTGCTTGGCCTTACGTCAGTTTGGGCGAGCTAGAAGAGAAGGACCTCATGAGTTACTAATGCCTAGTATTGTCTTTGATTTCCAAGGGGATAGTGACGAGCAACGCCGCAAATTCATAAGAGCTTGGGATAGGGTGCACAGGTCTGATCCACACGAGCTGGGTAAGAAAGACTTCTCTACCAATGGAGCCATATCTCCGATGGGTTCGCATACGTGCCCAAAAGCTAGGAATACCCTACGAAGCCGTCTTGCCTATAACTCTTGAAGTTGCTGATAAAAAGGGGTTCCTCCTACCATCCTACACCCTTACATGCCTACTGACATTGGGGCATTGAAGAGGTCCTAGATGCAGCTGAGGGAGGAATGGGATACTTATAGAGAAAAGTATCACGAGCAAGAGCAGAAGATCCAGAAGTTGACAAGGCAGCTGGAGAACGAGCGGATCCTCAATGACTATGTCCGCACCGACAAGAAACGACCATGGGAGCACTGATTGTCTTTTGATCATTTCTAGTTTTGATTTACTTTTTCAGTTTTTCTTTCTTGTAACGCCTTAAAGTCACCTGTTGAACAATTAAATTTCAAGTTTATCTAATAAAAGTGTTTTTCATTTTTGTTTACGAATTTGAATCTCTCGATGTCTTTGAAATCATATCATGCGCATATCATTCCCATGCATCTCATAACAGGTACACCATACAAGTTTTCTCATCTTCTTCGCTGTTTATTTCAGCATCATGTCTTCTGAAACTTCAACTGAACAAGCAATCAAGGTTCTACAGGCTCAAAACAACCAATTCCATGAATTGTTCATGAGTTTAGCTAAGGGTCAGCAAGATCTGAAGACCCTTATCTTGAAAGAGAAGAAGAAGAAGAAGATGAAGAAGACGGTCCTGTTTAATATGGGTCGCAGATTCGGAAATGATTTGCGATAAGAGGTTGATTTGACCCCCTCATCTGGAGGGAAAGATAATCAGGAAGAAAGGAGGGCTCCTAGCCCTGTGGTTTCCGACAACAAGACCGACTTCGACGAAGACCAGTATCCTCCGACTGAGGATAGTTATAAACAACTGGAAGACCGATTAAGCGCGATGGAAGTTCAGAAAGTGCCTGGTCTGGACTTTGGTGACTTGGGTCTGTCATCTGGGGTGGTAATTCCCCACAAGTTCAAAGCACCAGCCTTTGCTAAGTACGACGAAGTTTCTTGTCCGAAGCTGCACCTCCGTTCGTATGTTAGGAAGATTCAGCCATACACTGCTGACAAGAACCTTTGGATCCACTTCTTTCAAGACAGTCTTTCAGGGACTCAGCTTGAATGGTTTTACCAGTTAGAAGGAGCTAGTATCCATAATTGGGAAGACTTGGCTACTGCTTTCTACAAGCAGTACCAATACAACACCGACCTTGCTCCTACGCGTACCCAACTCCAGGGTATGTCCATGGGTGCGGGTGAAGGTTTCAAAGATTATGCTCAAAAGTGGAGGGACCTTGCTGGCAGAGTGCAACCACCCTTGGCTGATAGGGAACTAGTGGATATGTTTCTGGGACATTGTCTGGTCCGTATTTCAACCATCTAATTGGAAGTTCTTCGTCCGGGTTTACAGAGCTAATTATGACTGGGGAAAGGATTGAAGCTGGTATCAAATCCGGTAAAATACAGAAGGGTGCTTCATCGAGCACCGAGAAGAAGCCTTTTAAGAAGGAGTCCAGTGCTGTGTACAGTTCAAAAAGCCATAATAGACCTGAACGCCGCCAAGCTGTTAATGCGGTTGTTATTTCAAGACTTGCTATTGCACCTCAGCGTAACAATCAGCCAAGGGCCGAGAGGCCACGAAGACAATTCACTCAGCTCAACATGACTTTATCCCAGATTCTGCCGCAGTTATTGAAGACCAACTTGGTGATTCTGAAGGAGGCCCTGAAGACTCCCAACACTGCATCACCCATGTATGATCCGAATGCCCGTTGTGCTTTTCACTCTGGTATCCCGGGGCATGACACGGATAACTGTTGGGTCCTAAAGAACAAATTACAGGACTTGATTGATGCAAATGAGATTGAGTTCGAAGCACCTGAAATACCTAATGTTGTGATTGCTCCTATGCCCAAGCATGGAGTGAATGCTGTAGATGAAGACTCGTTCGTGGTTTCTGTGGAAGACATCGTTACTCCATTGATGACTGTGAAGAAGAACCTTTTGCTAGCCGGTTTATTTCCGGGCTGTGACGAAGGTTTCCGTATGTGTTCCGTCCTACCTACCGGTTGCCCTCTTTTGAAGTCAGGGGTCCAACGCCTGATGGACAATAAAGAAATTATGTTTGAAAAGACTGTTGTTCCTTTGGTTCCTACTGAAGAAGTTGATATCATCACCATTTTCGATAATTCTTCCAAGGCTTCCTCGAGAAAGCCTGTTAGAATTACATCTGTTCCAAGAATTGCACCATTGATCATCACTGTTCCTGGGCCTATCCCCTATACATCCAATAAAGTTGTCCCGTGGCATTACGGGGCTGACGTTTATTATCACGGAGTTAAGCAAGACTTGAGTGCTGAAGAGTCTGATACTGACATCAGCAATATTGTTGGACCTGCTAAAGTCACCCGTGGCAAAAGGCTTTTCTCCCTCGAGATCTCTCCACCAGTTGTTCGGAAACCTGTTGTTATTACACCTGCCAGTGTACCTGATACTATTCCTGTTTAAGTTCCCATTCTTACCCCTGTTGCCGAGTCATCCGACGCTCGAGGAAAAGAGATCACCGGTGAGCCTGGCCAGACGGAGGCGCCGAAGACGATTACTGTTGAAGCCTCTAGACAAGAGATGGATGAAATTTTGAAAATCATCAAAAAGAGAGACTACAATGTAGTCGAGCAACAGGGGCATACCCCATCCAAAATCTATATGTTGTCTTTGTTACTATGCTTAGAAGCCTATGCCAAGGCTCTGATTGCTTTCCTGAAGACTGCACACGTACCACAAGAGACATTAGATGATCAGTTTAAAGATTACGTGGCTAGTCTGACTGCTGATAATGGGTTGGGTTTCTCTGACGCCGACTTGCATGCTAAGGGGAGGAATCACAATGATGCCCTGCATGTCTCCATTGAATGCATGGGCACTACTCTTGCTCATGTATTGGTGGATACTGGTTCCTCATTGAACGTTTTGCCTAAGAAAGCTCTAGACCGGTTGGACTGTGAGGGTTTAGAGCTGAAGCCAAGTAATATTGTTGTCAGGGCCTTTGATGGGTCAAAGAGAATGCTACACGAAGAAGTGGATATTCCGATTAAGGTTGGTTCTCAGGTTTTCTCCTCTACATTCTATGTGATGGACATTCGGCCATCTTATTCATGTTTGTTGGGTCGTCCATGGATCCACAAAGTTGGGGAAGTGACGTCTACGCTCCACCAGAAGCTAAAGTACCCAGTGCAAGGAGAAAAGGAGTACATGGTGAGCCACCTCAACTCTTTCCGATATGTAGAAATGGATAGGGAGTTCATTGAGACCCCATTTCAGCATTTTGAAGAGGTTCCCCAGACATTGGCATCAACTGAGACTGTTGTTGAAGATCCTCCTATGAAGATGGCTTCCTTCAAGGATGCCCGAGATGTTGTCGAGAAAGGTGGGTGTGAAAATTAGGGCCAACTCCCTGATTTCGCACATAATACTAACAAGTTTGATTTGGGTTTCACTGCATAAGCTCAAAGGGCTGTTCGAAGTGCACGGATCGGAAGACCTCCCCTGTTTATCAGCAATTCAGGAGTGAATGCCATTGAAGATGATGTTGAAGAATCTGAGTTCGACAGTCGGATCTATCCTACTACTGATGGTGGACTAAGCAACTGGATAACAAAGGACTTCATCCCAATTTATTTTGTTACCCAGTAATGAGACTTTTGTTTTGTATTTGTAACAGACAATGTTTTAAACTTTATGGCCCGGTGTCTTACCCGGGGCACTGTGGCTTCATTTGTGAGGCCTTTATGTGTGTCATCTACATATATCATTAATAAAAGCATTGGACGTTTCTTGCATTTCAAATTTTGCGCTCCTTGTTTTTCTTTTATTATATATTGCAAAACAACTATTTTACACACACTCACGTATCATGATCTTTATCCACTCTAGATCCCACTGATAACGACTCTGCTACTGCCGGTTATGACTTCGAAAGTCCGATCAACCAAGCCAAGGACGAAGGTGAGGATGATTGTGAAGTGTCTGGGGAACTTGCTAGACTACTGCTTCAAGAAGAGAGGGCCATACTACCTCTAAGCCTCCAATTTTGATGCCTCCAATTGCAGGAAGACCGTTTATCTCTTACTTAAAAGTGCTGGATAATACAAAGAGGTGTGTTGGGGCCGCATGACAAGTCTGGCCGAAAAGAGCATGCTATTTACTACTTTAGCAAAACGTTTACCGACTGTGAGACCCAATACTCACTGCTTGAGAGAACTTGCTACGATTTGGCATGGGATGCTCTTCGGCTGAGACAGTACATGCTGGGTCATACTACCCTTTTTGATACCAGAAGAGGTGGACGTCCTGACAACTCCATGGCCTTTTGCAATGTGGGGCATTGATATGATTGGTGAGATCAGACCTACGACATCTAACGAGCATCGTTTCATCCTGGTGGCTATTGATTACTTTACGAAGTGGGTTGAATTAGCTTCCTTTGCTACCGTAACCAAGAACGTCGTGGCATGGTTCATTCGGCACAATCTGATTTGTCGATATGGTGTACCAGAGAGGATCATTACGGACAATGGTACAAATCTCAATAGTAAGATGATCACCGAACTCTACAAACAGTTCAAGATACAGCATCTCAACTCTTCTCCTTACCGGCTGCAGATGAATGGGGTTGTTGAAGCGGCTAATAAGAACATTAAGAAGATTGTGCAGAACATGACGGTGACATACAAAGACTGGCACGAGTTGTTACCTTTTGCTCTTCATGGGTACCGTACCTCAGCACGGACATCAACAGGGGCAACACCCTATTCCTTGGTATATGGCATGGAGGGAGTCTTGCCCATTGAAGTTCAGATACCCTCTCTTCGAATTATGAAGGATGCAGGTTTGAGCGAAGATGACTAGATTCAGACCCGGCTTGATCAGCTGAATTTAATCAATGAAAAGAGACTTACTGCTATCTATCATGGTCAGACGTATCAAAAATGGATGATCAAGGAATTTAACAAGAAAGTTAGACGACAAGAGTATCAAGTTGGGGACCTAGTTATCAAGCGCATCATTCTACCTCAAAGTGATCCCAGGGGAAAATGGACCCCTACTTATGAAGGGCCATTTGTGGTTAAGAACATTTTCTCAGGAGGAGCTATGACTCTAACCACCATGGATGGTGACGACCTTCCTCACCCCGTCAATGCAGACATAGTGAAAAAATACTACGCATAATCAAAGACCCGCTAGGTTGACTGGCCTAGGCGAAAATAAGGGCTTCCCGGCGAACCAAAAGGGTTCGGGCAAAAATAAGGGATGAAAATAAAAAAAATCTGTACACCCGGTAAGCCGAAAACCTGAAAAGGCGACTTGGGCAAAAAAAGGGTATCCCGGTGGACTGAAAACCCGAAAGGGCGGTCCAGGCAAAAATTAGGGATCAAAGCGTAACACTATGTCTCATTGGATCACCTTGCAACCAAACTTCGGTATCGACTATCAAGCTCGGACGACACTAATCAATCTGATCTAGCTTCAACCAAGTAGCAAAGTGATGAGATGCTCGAGAACATAAAGGCAATAGCAGAATTGGGACCCAGTGGGATTATTCACATAGCTGTTTTGTTTAGTTTTTCACAAAATGTGTAAATTCTATTTGTTCAGCGGCATTCTCTTACTAGGACGTCAGCCTCTTATACAAAAACGCCTATTTACAAGCTGTGATCAGTGGATCTGGAACTGACTGTTTAACGCTGGTTCGCGAAATGTCGCGGAAGCAAGAGTCGCCACCGTCTTTTATTTTCTCCAAATGGAAAGGACAAAAGCACAGAAAAATTCCTTATAGAGATTGCTCTCGGTTCGGGAGGTAGGTTATAGAAAGGGAAGGTGTTAGCACCCTTTCTATCCATGGTTATCCATGGGCTCTTAGATACTTGCTCATTTGTGTTTTCAAAATGGTTTGCTTGCTTTTCAATTGTGGGTTTTAAAAAGTTTCTTTGAAAATTTCAGTTCGACTCTTGTATCGGTCCTCAAGAGTGTTTGAAAAATTGCTTTCGAAAGCTTTTTGAAAAGGTGTCGGTGTGAAAAGTATTTTTGATTTGTTTTGAAATTAGAGCAAGTATCAAAAGTCGTCTACCTACCCTAAGGAATTCGTCTGTGTAAATGTCCTTTAAAGTAGTGCCATCCCACCATTGAGAGGTAGGTAGCACCACCGTTGGAGGTGTTCGGGTCAATTCGAGGTTCGGGACATGGTGATCACCAGAGCAATGGGAAGACACCTTAGAAGCTACCCTCATGCCAGGTTCCCGGATCATGAGGACTTACTAAGACATCATCTACTCGACGATCACCTTTCGAGGCAAGGCAACAGTGAGGCGTACCCTAGGGGTGGTGTGTGATTCGTGTGTCAGATTCAAATATTTTATCTTGTCATGTTATTAGTGATCTATGCGTTTGTTTTTATTTTTTTGTCATTCATTCTTGCATGCATTTTATTAGCAGTTAAAAAGATACGGAAAATTAAAAGTTCTAAACTATTACAAAGGCGCGGGTCCACATCGCCAAAATTTCCAGAACCCGATTTGACAGAAAATAAATAAAGAACTAAAGTGCGAGAAATATAAAATGTCCGAGTTACATGGCTTGAGCAATTACATAATATTTGAAAGAAAATAAATGTGCGAAAGAAATAAAAATAGAACGTTCGAGGGCGTTGGACCCTTTAAAGAAATCAAATGAAATTAAAAAGCTAATTAATTATTTAATAAAAGGAAAGAAATGTTTTTTAGTTTTTTGTATTTATGAAATAAAGAAAATTAAAATTAAAAGAAACTCTAATTCTAAGTTTTTTTAATTATTAATGAAAATGTTAAAGTTTAACCTAATTTACTAAATATTTAATGTACATGTTTATTTACAAAAATATTTAAAAATTAATAACAATAATAATGATGAAAAAATTATTTATTAAAAAGATGATGAAAAGTTAAAAACCCTAATTTCTACATATTTTAATTTGTTAAGAAAAAGACTTAAGTTTTAAAACCTAATTTAACTAAATTAATTATTTAACATTTATTTACAAAAATATTTAATAAGTAAATTAATTAACATATTCTTAGTTTTTGATTTTCTGGTTTTATATTATAAAAATTAATTCATGAATATAAAGAAAACAATTAAAACAATTAAAAGAATGAAAAAGAAAATCAAATAAAAAATAAAAATGATGCAAACCATGGGGGGTGTCTGGCCCTTTTTGGAGGTGAATTGGAGTGGTTTGACCATTTGTGTTCTGGCTGTTGGCCATTTGTGTTCTACTTTGGCCATTTGGCTTTTGGCTTTTGGCCATTTGCGTTTTGACCTCAACGTTCCTTAATCTTCTCAGGATGTCTGTCTTGCCATGTATTGGTGTCATGTGTAAAATGTTCTGTTTTGGCCATTTGGCTTTTGGCCTTTTGGCCATTTGGCTTTTGGCCTCAACGTTCCTTAATGAACCTGCGTGGGATCCTGTCTAAATCTGCAGTGTTGAACCTCATGAACACATTAAATAAAATCATAAAAATTCAAATAAAACCAACATATGAAGAAATTTAATGTTTAGGCACAATATGACATGTATGAATGATTATACCCTTTTGATCATGGAGATCAAATCAATCTTACCCTTACTGGAAGATTAGTGACCTGAATGCTTTTATGCCTTACTGGAAAATTAGGATCATGGAGATCAAGCCAGCCTTATCCTTACTGAAGAAATAGTGAGGTGTTGGTTTGTAACTGTGATGGCTTGTTTGTAGTGAGAGAGGGATTTGTAATAAGGATTTCAAAGTTTTAGGGTTCTTGAAAGAGTTTGATATTCCAACAGTGTTGTGGCAAGGTTTTTTCTCTCTTTTTTTCTTCTCCTTTTTTATTTTTTTCTCCTCCTTTTTCTCTTTTGGTTTGTGTGAAAAGAAGGTGTTTATATAATGGAAATTAGGGTAAAGAAAATGGGCTTTGAATGTGCAATTGGGCCTCCCATGTTCACTTGAGTTCGTCACTTTCCAGGCTAAATCGCAGGGACTTAAGTGCAATTTTTGAAGTTGAAATGTGAAAACAAAATGTAGCCGGCATCGAGAACTAACTCCTGTCCGAAAATCGACTCAATCGGATAAACGGTGAATTAGTTATGAATTTTTGAAGTTTCAGCTCAGACAAACTTATTTTGGGCTCCAGTGTCGACTCTGACACGTTCTTCAATAAAAAACTGGTATTGATCGGTGCATAATTTGGTCTCGACTTTTGAAGCAAAGTTGTAGATCTATGAGTCAGTGACCTTGTGTAAAAATATGAGTCCAATCCGATAAAAATTGACCGAGTTATGAATTTTCGAAGTTTCGGCTCAGATGAAATAGTATTCAGCATTCAGGATTTTCAGCGTGTCACGCACTCTGAGCAAAAAACGAAGGCCTTTTGAATACCGTTTGAACTCAATACCTTATGTGAAAATGTAGCCAACTCAATTTGTGAAATTTTGGCGCCGGAACCAGCTCGATACGATGAAAATCGACCAAGTTATGATTTTTTGAACATGACAAAATAAACTTCTGTCACAAATTTTCTGCACGAAAATACTTGACAAATCCACATTTTTGAAGACCTTCTGATCGAAATTGGCTTCCATCCGTGAGAGATGAAAACGTAGATAATGTCAAGACGGAATTTTGGCCACCGGAACGGGTTCAAAACGAGTCACGATCTTCAAGTTATGAATTTTTTAGCGCGTAAAAACTGCACTTTCAGCACACTTTTTCACTATATTTCTTCAAGAAAACTCACACATTCGGATACATTCTTTAAAGAATTGACTCTTGAGCCGAACCTGAATTTGAGAATATGTTATCAGAGATATCTTGGCGAAAGAACACCTGAATATAACGCGCCGGGTTGGACTTGTGAATTTTCTTGAAATGTTTTGAGAAATATGGGAGGGCAAATTTTGGGGTACAACAGTTGCCCCTGTTCAATCTTCTTAGTCCTGAGGATGCAGATTGGCTGACGTGCCTTTCGTAATCCGAGGGTAGAAGATGATTGGACACTAGAGTGCCCAGAAATTTGCGCTCACATGTTAGCAGTGTGATGGGGGGAATGGGCTTATAGATGCCATTTGGAGATTGCTGGATAGGATGATGGGCTTATAGATGCCATCTGGATGTTGATCGCGTAGGAGATTCCTTAGCGAGAACCTGCATACCTGCAAAAGAAAAATGAGTACCTGACACGTTGCAGGAGCTGATTTCAGATGCTTGATATAGATGTGTCCTAACTGGTCACAGGAGCTGAGTCTGGAGCTTCACAAGATGATGAATGAACCAGGGATGGTTACTGCCTTAGCATGAATGGTAAGAGAACCTTGGGCGACTTTAACTTCAACAACGCTCGTTGAGAAAAATCTTGGATGTCTTCTACTGGGATGAGAATCAGGGAGATCTTAGGGTCGATCTGACTGAACCAGAGGAGGCCTTTGACTGGATAAGAATCAGGAAAATCTTAGGGTCGATTTAACTGAACCGGACAAGGTCTTGGAATATCTTCAACTGGATAAGCATCAGGAAGATCTTAGGGTCGATCTGACTGAACCAGAGAAGGCCTTTGACTGGATAAGCATCGGGAAAATCTTAGGGTCGATTTAACTGAACCGGACAAGGTCTTGGAATCTTCAACTGGATAAGCATCAGGGAGATCTTTAGGGTCGATCTGACTGAACCGGAGAAGGTCTTTGACTGGATAAGCATCAGGAAAATCTTAGGGTCGATTTAACTGAACCGGACAAGGTCTTGGAATATCTTCAATTGGATAAGCATCAGGGAGATCTTAGGGTCGATCTGACTGAACCAGAGAAGACCTTTGACTGGATAAGCATCAGGAAAATCTTAGGGTCGATTTAACTGAACCGGACAAGGTCTTGGAATATCTTCAACTGGATAAGCATCAGGGAGATCTTTAGGGTCGATCTGACTGAACCAGAGAAGGCCTTTGACTGGATAAGCATCAGGAAAATCTTAGGGTCGATTTAACTGAACCGGACAAGGTCTTGGAATATCTTCAACTGGATAAGCATCAGGGAGATCTTAGGGTCGATCTGACTGAACCAGAGAAGGCCTTTGACTGGATAAGCATCAGGAAAATCTTAGGGTCGATTTAACTGAATCGGACAAGGTCTTGGAATATCTTCAACTGGATAAGCATCAGGGAGATCTTTAGGGTCGATCTGACTGAACCAGAGAAGGCCTTTGACTGGATAAGCATCAGGAAAATCTTAGGGTCGATTTAACTGAACCGGACAAGGTCTTGGGATATCTTCAACTAGATAAGAATCAGGGAGATCTTAGGGTCGATCTGACTGAACCAGAGAAGGCCTTTGACTGGATAAGCATCAGGAAAATCTTAGGGTCGATTTAACTGAACCAGGCTAGGTTTTGGAATGTGATTGAGAATTTAACTGCATCTTTCCTGAAAGGTAGAGGTCAGTCATATGTTATGCATGATATGAACCAAGCAATGATGTTCTCAACATAAATGAGATTTGTATGATATGATGCGTTTATGCATGCTATAATGATGTATGTGATGTTTTATGGATGTATGTTTTCGTCTAGGAAAGTAAATCCTTGACGGGTGCCGGGAAGTCACTCCTGGGCTGATGTTGGAGAATAGATTTTGCTTCCGCTGGGGATGATAACTGCAAGAATACCGGTAGGAGAAGATGACTCCGTTGCGGAATAAACTTGGCAAATGGCAGATTCTGCGGGGAGAAAAGATACTCTAGTGACCATGCTGGGAAGCAATACTCTGTGGGAAGAGGGATGCCTTGCTGAGTGTTGATGATAATTTGTTGGGGATACCCTTGTTGTATTGGAAGTGTTGATAGACTTCGCTGGGGTAAGAAGACTTCGTCGAGGACGCTCTTTCCGTGTCTTTTGGCTGAGGATAACCCAGTTATATCCTGTTAAGGAAATAACTCTTTGAATAAAGCCGGGACGACGCGTTCGTGCTCTGCTAGGGGATAAGCTTCCAGAATATACTGGGGATAAGCTTATTGCTTGGGGATGTGAATTCCAAATTTCCTGGGGAACTGGATTGGACTCTCCTGGGGAAGTTTTGATGTGCTAGGGAAGTGATTCCTTTGAATATTTGGTATGCCGCCGGGGAACAATCTTTAGACCAAGACTGCCGGGGATGCTTATTAAGAATATATGTATACTGCTGGGGAATGTTGGGATCTACTGGAGGATACCCAATTTCCTTGAGACTTGATAACTCTGCCTGGAGAAGAATGCCCTGACTGCTGACTTACTCTCTGGGGAATTAAGATGTACTGGTCATGTTCTTTAGATGAACCTATCTTGGTACCTTGGAGGATGGGACCATTAGATTGCTTGGACAACTCATTATTGCCCCTGTTTCTGAGGTGGGAGAGGAAGACCTATGAGGTGCTGATAGTTGTTGATGGACAAACCCTCTTCTGGTAGGCAGGTGATAAGATGACAGGACCTAGTCGTACGCTTTAATCCCTAACTTTTGCCTGGACCGCCCTTTCGGGTTTTCAGTCCACCGGGATACCCATTTTTGCCCAAGCCGCCCTTTCAGGTTTTCGACTTGCCGGGTGTACAGATTTTTTTCATTTTCATCCCTTATTTTTGCCCGAACCCTTTTGGTTCGCCGGGAAGCCCTTATTTTTGCCTAGGTATGTCAACCTAGCGGGTCTTTGATTTTGCGTAGTATTTTTTCGACTATGTCCGTGTTCTCAGAATGTAGGGAGTTGCCCCTGTCAGAAGTGTTTTGTCATGCCACCAGAAAGTGTTTGATCAGGCAAGATTCGTTGCTGGAGTGCCCCAAGTGACTCAGGCGGAGATTTACCCCAGGCTATTTGGCCTTTTGAGAGATTCTCTGAATCTTGATTGGACTGCCCCAGATAATGGACCATGGTCATGTCGTGCCCCTTGATCGGAGATACTCTTGTTCATTAGACTTTCATTGTGCGAATTTCCCTGCTGTTCAAACAAAAAGTCATATGCAAACAAAGTTATGTTAAAAATGCAAAGCCTATGTCTGTCTTGAAGATTTTGAAAATGCATTTTTTCATAAAACAAGTGATTGTTTGTAAAACGTGATGTCAACACCGTATTTACCGTAAGCCTTAAGGAGTCAGGATACCCTTCGTACAGTATGCTTTCGAACTAACCCATGCTTCAGCTAGGACTTTTAAGGGTTATAACGTGGCTTGGTTCACGGTTTAAGAAACAAAGGATAAAGGCTCAAATTATTTGTACCCACCCGCTCTTCGTGATATTCTTCAAACCTAAACTCAGTTGATCATACGTTAGACCTTGTTTGAGTCTTTGCTCTGATTTTCCGGTGATGATTCGGATGTTGGTAACTTATTTTGAATAGGCAGTCATTTCTTTCTTGTTGAGGGTTGGTAAGACCTCTTTCTTGTCTGATTTTTTTTTGTTATCCCTTTCTTTTTTGCCTGAACTGTTTCCTTTTTTTGAAATTACAGTCAGCGGGATGCCCCAGTTTTGTAAGTCTCCTCCATGGGTTTTGACTTAATGGGTTTTTTATTTTTTGAGATAATGACTGCCTTTCTTTATTGATTGTTCGGAACCATCACTGTCTTCTTTTGTTTTGTAAGGACCTCTTTGGTGCCATTCGTTATGCACTTGGATCAACTGAGAGACTACCCTGCCCCAGGTTATGATTAAGGGTTTTAAATTTCGAAAAGAAAAACTCCTACTTCTTTGGCTCAGAGGGGTTGACGAGGGATTATCTTCCTTATAACTCCAGTGTTTAGGGATTGAAACAATGCCTGTACCTCATCAGCGGGGTCTGTTCAAAAGCATACTGTAGATTATGGTATCGTTTTCGTCATCCTCCCTTAAGAGGCTTTAGAATTTTAGATCAAGAGTTGACATCAGAAAAAATATGAAAACAGTTTGCATATAGTGAATGCGAATATATTGCTTCAAAAATAGACATAAGCGATGCATTAATGGAATAACAATGTTTTAACATGAATAAATGTTTAAACAAAAGAAAATTGCAATCTTGAACATTCGAATGAACAAAAATTTTCTAATCTCGGGATTTGTCACTTCAAGTGATGCCTCCTGTAGGGATGGTAGAAGCACTCAGCCTGGCCATCTTGGGTGAATTCTACAGCTCCTTCCTCGATCAGGTCCTGGATTTTATTCTTCAAAGTCCAACAATCCTCTATAGCATGCCCCGGGCTGTCAGAATGATAAGCGCAGTGAGCGTTGGGGTTATACCTCGAAGGTGTCCTGTTGGGATTCTTAGGAGGATTCTTTCGAGTTACCAAGTTCAACCTCAGCAGTTGTTGTAAGGCTTGAGGCAGCGACACGTTGAGCTCGGTGAATTGCCTTTGGGGCTTGTCTAGTTGAAGCTGGTGAGGTTGATACTGAATTGGTGATACTGAAGCCATATGAGTAGCTTTCTCCTTGCCTCTTTGTCTCAAAGATGGTCGAACGATGACTGGCTTTTTACCCTTAGACTCTCGTCCCAGTTGGTTACCCTGAAGCAGTTGGTTGACGAGAAACCGGAGCTCATCTTGTCTTTGAGCTAAACCTTGAATGGCATTCCTCTGCCCCAGCATTTGGGCTTTCACTGCATCCATCTCAGCTTGTAGGTGTTTCAACCTTTCATCCTCAGCACTGTTCCTGACAAAGGTCCCCATGAGAAGTGTCCTTAGCTCTTCCTGCCCCTTGGATAGATTCAGGAGGATTTCCCCGAACCGAATCTCTTGAGCAAGAAGGTCCTGGTTATCTGGTTGGGAGGCCATTGCTGAAATAAACAGCGAGAAAGGTAAGTGACCTGCAACAAAGATACCTGTTATGTAATGATGTGTATGACATGCATGCAATGTTTTCAAGGACCTCGCAGGGTAAACAAGAAAATTGGTTAACATTTGGATCCGGTAGCTTGATTGAAAGAACTTCATATTATGGAGAGTCCTTCTTCAAAGGGTCAAAGGCTCACCATATCCAGTGGGTCATAGCCCCTGACTTTAATCATCATGTCTGGTTTTGATTTCCAAACAACTTTGGTTAGGAGAACCTTCTTCAAGAGTCAGAGCTCACCATATCAAGTGGGTCATAGCCCCTGACTACCTTGGCTAGAGGAAAATAAATCCTCTTTGCCCCTTGCTGGGATGGTTGATTCACCATGGCCTGCATCACAAGCCCTTGAGATCCTTGAAATGGGTTAAGATGTATGCAATGGTATGATGTCATGATGCATGGGGTAATATAGATAAACCCTGCTAGGAGCCCTTATTAAGGACTACAAACCAAAACCTGCAATAAACTCAAGTAAAACTTGTCATGAGTCCCAGTTAAGGACAAAAAAAACAAAACTTGCAAGAAACTCGGTAAACCCTGTTATGAGTCCTGATTAAGGACTGCAAACCAAAACCTATAAGAAACTTAGTAAGCCCTGTTATGAGTCCCAATTAAGGACTAAAAACAAAACCTGCAAGTAGTTCATGTGTCAGATAACAAGCATGCAAGTAGTCAAGTACGAAGGCACACAAGTCACACAAGAGAAACCCTTAGAGTTTAGGCCAGTATGGGGTCTGGGTATTACCCTCTTGAAGTTGGTGGGCTCAACCTGTCCTATCAAAGTAACCGGGTTCTAAGGGTCCCAATATCACGGGATTGCTTTCATTGTTCATCGTTTCGATTTAGCCACTGAACTGGCGACCGAAATATTCCAGGAAAGCAACCCTCAATTGAGTGTAGTATCGAGTATCAACTAACCTCGGACTGCACCAAAGTCAGTTATCTCACTACCCTAAAGAGGCCAAGATAGTTCAATTAAGGTTCCTAAGGTCGTTTGATGCTTCACGACACCACGCGGAGGCCCCGTACTCTCCTTGACTGAACTCAAGGGTTACCGGTACACACCAAAGTGCCACATCAACGTAGCAGACTGTTTCAACCATGTCGGTATACCCCGCACAGTTCCCTCACAGCCTTGTTGCTACTTTCTAAGAAGGTATCCCCCTAGATCCGGGTTAGGATCTATAGAACTCCCAAGCAACCCACAATTTAAAGCACACAATGAAAACAATTGAAAACACAGTTATGAACTAGCCCTAAGGTACACCTCACTTTAAGTTTTATCCCCAGCAGAGTCGCCAGTTCTGTGATCGGTGGATCTGGAACTGACTGTTTAACGCTGGCTCGCGAAATGTCGCGGAAGCAAGAGTCGCCACCGTCTTTTATTTTCTCCAAATGGAAAGGACAAAAGCACAGAAAAATTCCTTATAGAGATTGCTCTCGGTTCGGGAGGTAGGTTATAGAAAGGGAAGGTGTTAGCACCCTTTCTATCCATGGTTATCCATGGGCTCTTAGATACTTGCTCATTTGTGTTTTCAAAATGGTTTGCTTGCTTTTCAATTGTGGGTTTTAAAAAGTTTCTTTGAAAATTTCAGTTCGACTCTTGTATCGGTCCTCAAGAGTGTTTGAAAAATTGCTTTCGAAAGCTTTTTGAAAAGGTGTCGGTGTGAAAAGTATTTTTGATTTGTTTTGAAATTAGAGCAAGTATCAAAAGTCGTCTACCTACCCTAAGGAATTCGTCTGTGTAAATGTCCTTTAAAGTAGTGCCATCCCACCATTGAGAGGTAGGTAGCACCACCGTTGGAGGTGTTCGGGTCAATTCGAGGTTCGGGACATGGTGATCACCAGAGAAATGGGAAGACACCTTAGAAGCTACCCTCATGCCAGGTTCCCGGATCATGAGGACTTACTAAGACATCCTCTACTCGACGATCACCTTTCGAGGCAAGGCAACAGTGAGGCGTACCCTAGGGGTGGTGTGTGATTCGTGTGTCAGATTCAAATATTTTATCTTGTCATGTTATTAGTGATCTATGCGTTTGTTTTTATTTTTTTGTCATTCATTCTTGCATGCATTTTATTAGCAGTTAAAAAGATACGGAAAATTAAAAGTTCTAAACTATTACAAAGGCGCGGGTCCACATCGCCAAAATTTCCAGAACCCGATTTGACAGAAAATAAATAAAGAACTAAAGTGCGAGAAATATAAAATGTCCGAGTTACATGGCTTGAGCAATTACATAATATTTGAAAGAAAATAAATGTGCGAAAGAAATAAAAATAGAACGTTCGAGGGCGTTGGACCCTTTAAAGAAATCAAATGAAATTAAAAAGCTAATTAATTATTTAATAAAAGGAAAGAAATGTTTTTTAGTTTTTTGTATTTATGAAATAAAGAAAATTAAAATTAAAAGAAACTCTAATTCTAAGTTTTTTTAATTATTAATGAAAATGTTAAAGTTTAACCTAATTTACTAAATATTTAATGTACATGTTTATTTACAAAAATATTTAAAAATTAATAACAATAATAATGATGAAAAAATTATTTATTAAAAAGATGATGAAAAGTTAAAAACCCTAATTTCTACATATTTTAATTTGTTAAGAAAAAGACTTAAGTTTTAAAACCTAATTTAACTAAATTAATTATTTAACATTTATTTACAAAAATATTTAATAAGTAAATTAATTAACATATTCTTAGTTTTTGATTTTCTGGTTTTATATTATAAAAATTAATTCATGAATATAAAGAAAACAATTAAAACAATTAAAAGAATGAAAAAGAAAATCAAATAAAAAATAAAAATGATGCAAACCATGGGGGGTGTCTGGCCCTTTTTGGAGGTGAATTGGAGTGGTTTGACCATTTGTGTTCTGGCTGTTGGCCATTTGTGTTCTACTTTGGCCATTTGGCTTTTGGCTTTTGGCCATTTGCGTTTTGACCTCAACGTCCTTAATCTTCTCAGGATGTCTGTCTTGCCATGTATTGGTGTCATGTGTAAAATGTTCTGTTTTGGCCATTTGGCTTTTGGCCTTTTGGCCATTTGGCTTTTTGCCTCAACGTTCCTTAATGAACCTGCGTGGGATCCTGTCTAAATCTGCAGTGTTGAACCTCATGAACACATTAAATAAAATCATAAAAATTCAAATAAAACCAACATATGAAGAAATTTAATGTTTAGGCACAATATGACATGTATGAATGATTATACCCTTTTGATCATGGAGATCAAATCAATCTTACCCTTACTGGAAGATTAGTGACCTGAATGCTTTTATGCCTTACTGGAAAATTAGGATCATGGAGATCAAGCCAGCCTTATCCTTACTGAAGAAGCAGTGAGGTGTTGGTTTGTAACTGTGATGACTTGTTTGTAGTGAGAGAGGGATTTGTAATAAGGATTTCAAAGTTTTAGGGTTCTTGAAAGAGTTTGATATTCCAACAGTGTTGTGGCAAGGTTTTTCTCTCTTTTTTTCTTCTCCTTTTTTCTTTTTTTTCTCCTCCTTTTTCTCTTTTGGTTTGTGTGAAAAGAAGGTGTTTATATAATGGAAATTAGGGTAAAGAAAATGGGTTTTGAATGTGCAATTGGGCCTCCCATGTTCACTTGAGTTCGTCACTTTCCAGGCTAAATCGCAGGGACTTAAGTGCAATTTTTGAAGTTGAAATGTGAAAACAAAATGTAGCCGGCATCGAGAACTAACTCCTGTCCAAAAATCGACTCAATCGGATAAACGGTGAATTAGTTATGAATTTTTGAAGTTTCAGCTCAGACAAACTTATTTTGGGCTCCAGTGTCGACTCTGACACGTTCTTCAATAAAAAACTGGTATTGATCGGTGCATAATTTGGTCTCGACTTTTGAAGCAAAGTTGTAGATCTATGAGTCAGTGACCTTGTGTAAAAATATGAGTCCAATCCGATAAAAATTGACCGAGTTATGAATTTTCGAAGTTTCGGCTCAGATGAAATAGTATTCAGCATTCAGGATTTTCAGCGTGTCACGCACTCTGAGCAAAAAACGAAGGCCTTTTGAATACCGTTTGAACTCAATACCTTCTGTGAAAATGTAGCCAACTCAATTTGTGAAATTTTGGCGCCGGAACCAGCTCGATACGATGAAAATCGACCAAGTTATGATTTTTTGAACATGACGCAAATAAACTTCTGTCACAAATTTTCTGCACGAAAATACTTGACAAATCCACATTTTTGAAGACCTTCTGATCGAAATTGGCTTCCAGCCGTGAGAGATGAAAACGTAGATAATATCAAGACGGAATTTTGGCCACCGGAACGGGTTCAAAACGAGTCACGATCTTCAAGTTATGAATTTTTTAGCGCGTAAAAACTGCACTCTCAGCACACTTTTTCACTATATTTCTTCAAGAAAACTCACACATTCGGATACCTTCTTTAAAGAATTGACTCTTGAGCCGAACCTGAATTTGAGAATATGTTATCAGAGATATCTTGGCGAAAGAACACCTGAATATAACGCGCCGGGTTGGACTTGTGAATTTTCTTGAAATGTTTTGAGAAATATGGGAGGACAAATTTTGGGGTACAACACAAGCCAAACTTCAAAATCAATACAATTCATTTTCAGACAAATTTCAAACTATTTTTTCCCTTTTTCTGTTTTGTTTTGCAAAGAACGTCCAATGTTCATTTTTGATATATGCATTTGACACTAATTGTTGCTCATGAATATTTACATGCGAAAAAAAAGACGATTGCTAGTAATATCATAAAAAGGGGCAATAAGATTTATCCAAGCTGTACAGTTGCTTTATCCGCCAGGTACCAAGGTAGATTCAGTTGAAGAACATGATCAATGTGCCTTCACTCCCCACAGAGTAAGAAAAGACAGTAATGATAGCTCTCCCCAACTGAGACTTGCAACTGTAAATGAATCAATAATATTCTCCCCAAGCAGAGTTTATCTACCATCAACACTGAAAAGGCTTAATATCCCCGGCAGTTTTAATATTTCCCAGTGGAGTATAAGAATATTCCCCGGCAGAATACAAAATATCCCCAGTGGAGTTTGAAATTTTTACTAGCGCAGTATGAAAAAGCTTCCCCAGTGGAGTTTGGAGAATCATCCCCAGTAGAATTTGGAAGATTATCCCTAGCAAAGCTCAAAGGATTATCCCCATAAGAGGCTGGAAGGTTATCCCCAGCAGAGTCTCCAGTTCTGTGATACGATGGGAAGAACTGACTATTTTTTGGAATGTTGGTTTGTGTTTTGCGTTTGTTTTTGCAAAATGTCGCGGTAAGCAAGAGTCACCACCAACTTTTATTTTATCCAACAAGGAAAGGAAAAAATCACAGAAAAATTCCTTTTTTCGAGATAGTTCTCAGGTTCGGGGGTAGATTATAGAAAGGGAAGGTGTTAGCACCCTTTCTATCCATGGTTTTCCATGGGCTCTTAGGTACTTGCTCAATTGTTTTCAAAATTGTTTTCTTTGTGCTTGTGGGTTTGAAAAAAGTTTTTGTTTTGAAAGCTTCGATTTAACTCTTGCTTTTGTCCTCAAGAGTGTATGAAGTGTTTTCTTGAAAACTTTGTTCTAAAAGTGTAGTGTGAAGAGTTTTTGTTTTTAAAAGAGCAAGTATCTAAGAACCATCTACCTACTCGAAAAAGGAATCGTTCTATGTTATCCTCCAACAACGATGCTACCTACTCATCAATAGTAGGATAGCATTGTCTAAAGGAAGATAGCATAGAACGATTCCTTTTTCGAGTAGGTAGATGGTTCTTAGATACTTGCTCTTTTAAAAACAAAAACTCTTCACACTTACAGTTTTCGAACAAAGTTTTCAAAAAAAACACTTCATACACTCTTGAGGACAGAAGCAAGAGTTAAATCGAAGTTTTCAAAACAAAAACTTGTTTCAAACCCACAAGCACAAAGAAAACAATTTTGAAAACAATTGAGCAAGTACCTAAGAGCCCATGGAAAACCATGGATAGAAAGGGTGCTAACACCTTCCCTTTCTATAATCTACCCCCCGAACCCAAGAACTATCTCGAAAAAAGGAATTTTTCTGTGCTTTTTTCCTTTCCTTGTTGGATAAAATAAAAGTCGGTGGCGACTCTTGCTTACCGCGACATTTTGCAAAAACAAACGCAAAACGCAAACCAGCATTCCAAAAAACAGTCAGTTCTTCCCACCGTATCACAACCACCCTTTCGGGTTTTCAGCCCACCAGGATACCCTTTTTTACCCAAGTCACCCTTTCGGGTTTTTAACTCGTCGATTGTACAATATTTTGCATATATCCCTAATTTTTGCCCAAACCTTTTGATTTGTCGAGATTCCCTTATTTTGCTTAGGCGTGTCAACCTAACGGGTCTCTTATGCGTAGTATTTTTTTAACTATGTCCGCGTTTATAGGATAGGGGAAATCTTCACCATCCATGGTAGCCAGCATCATGGCACCGCCAGAGAAAACTCTCTTGACAACAAATGGCCCTTCATAGGTGAGAGTTCATTTGCCTTTGGGGTCACCTTGTGGAAAAATGATGCGTTTTATCACCAAATCACCAACTTGATATACTCGAGGCTTGACCTTTTTGTTGAAAGCCTTGATCATCCATTTTTGGTACGTCTGACCATGGCAAATAGAAGCTAACTGTTTTTCGTCAATCAAGTTCAGTTGATCCAATCTCGTTTGAATCCAATCGTCTTTGCCTAGTCCTGCCTCATTCATAATTCTCAGTGAGGGAATCTGAACTTCCACTGGCAAAATAGCTTCCATGCCATAGACTAGAGAAAAGGGAGTTTCCCCAGTTGATGTTCTAGCTGAAGTACGGTAGCCATGCAGAGCAAACGGAAACATCTCTTCTTGATATTTTTGTTGGCCGTTTCGACTGTGCCATTCATTTTCAGTCTATATGGAGAAGAATTGTGATGCTTGATCTTAAATTGAGTGCAAAGCTCAGTGATCATAACATTGTTTAGGTTAGTCCCATTGTTAGTGATGATCCTTTCGGGGATACCATAACAGCAGATGAGGTTGTGTCTGATGAATCTGGCTACCATATTCTTGGTGACTGAGGCAAATGAGGCGGCTTCGACCCGTTTGGTAAAATAGTCGATAGCAACAAGAATGAAGCGATATCCGTTGGAAGTTGTGGGCTTGATCTCTCCAATCATGTCAATGCCCCACATTACAAATAGCCACGGAGCAATCATGACGTTCAAAGGGATAAGAGGCACATGGACATTATCAGCGTAGATTTGGCACTTGTGACAAGTTCTTGAATGTTGATGACAATAAATCTCCATTGTTGACCAATAGTAACCGACTCTTAAGGTTTTCTTAGCCATCATATGTCCACTTGAGTGAGTACCGAAGAGACCATCGTGCATGTCTTCCATGATTTCCTCTGCCTCCTTCTTATCCACACATCAGAGTAGAGTTGAATCATGGTTGCGCTTGTACAATATCTCGTTACTTAGGAAGAATTTGGCTGCAAATATTTGCAAGAATTTTCTGTCATTGATAGATGCCCCCTCTGGATACTCTTGTGCTTTAAGGTATTTCATCACCTTATGGTACCATGGATTTTCCGCATCGGTGCCAAGCTCATAGCAATGTGCAGGTTCATCGAATCTTTCAATTGTTATCATAGGGGCTTCGTTGTCCCATCTGACCTTGAACATTGAAGACATGGTTGCCAAAGCGTCAGCCAACTGATTTTCTTTCCTATGGAAGTGCTCAAAAGTGATTTATTCGAAGTAAGGAATTATGGATAGCACAAGTTCCTTGTAAGGGATAAGATTAGGGTGTTTAGTATCCCAATCTCATTTTACTTGGCTGATCACTAGGGCGGAATCCCCGAACACATCCAAATGCTTGATCCTTAAGTCAATAACAGCTTTCAGACCTAAGATGCATGCTTCATACTCGGCCATATTGTTTGTGCAATTGAAGCATAGTCTGGTAGTGAAAGGAGTGTGGAAACCTTCAGGAGAGATGATCATAACACCAATTCTGTTACCTAAGGCGTTGGAAGCCCCATCGAAGACCATAGTCCATCGGGATCTTTGTTCAGGTCCTTCATATGGTCCAAGTTTCGCACAGTCGGTTACCAGCATGATGTTCTCATCAGGGAAGTCAAAGTTCATTGACTTATAATCATCCACAACTTGATGGGCCAAATGATCTTCTAGTACACTTCCTTTAATGGCCTTTTGAGTCCTGTATTGAATGTCGTACTCAGTCAAGATCATTTTCCATCTGGCTATTCGTCCGAAAAGGGCAGGTTTCTCTAAGATGTACTTAATTGGGTCCATCTTAGAAATCAACAGAGTGGTATGATTCAACATATACTATCTTAGCCGGCGAGCAGCCCATGCCAGAGCGTAGCAAGTTTTCTCGAGCAGTGAATATCTGGTTTCACAGTCGGTAAATTTTTTGCTCAGGTAATAAATAGCATGCTCTTTTCGGCCAGACTCGTCATGTTGGCCCAAAACACACCCCATAGAGTTCTCTAATACTATCAAGTACATGCTCAAGGTTCTTCCTTCAACTGGAGGCATGAGAATATGAGGTTCTTGTAGGTATTCTTTGATGTTGTCGAAGGCAGCTTGGCATTCATCATTCCATCTGACTACCTGATCTTTCTTCAAGAGTTTGAAGATTGGCTCACAAGTAGCAGTCAAGTGAGATATGAAATGGGAAATATAATTGAGACGACCCAAGAATCCTCTGACTTCTTTTTCAGAATGAGGGACCGACATTTCTTGGATGGCCTTTACCTTGGAAGGATCAACTTCAATGCCTTTATTGTTGACGACAAAACCTAGAAGCTTTCCAGATCATACTCCAAACGTGCACTTGTTAGGGTTTAACCTTAACTTGTACTTCTTCAGCCTCTCGAATAATTTGTATAGGTGATCGAGATATTCCTCTTCGGTTTGTGATCTAGAAATCATATCATCCATATAGACCTCTATCTCATGATGAATTATGTCATGAAATAAAGCTACCATGGCCCTTTGATATGTTGCCCCTGTATTCTTTAACCCGAACGGCATGACCTTGTAGTAGAAGGTGCCCCATTACGTAACGCAAGTAGTCTTCTCCATGTCTTCGGGAGCAATCCTTATTTGATTATAGCTTGAGAAGCCATCCATAAATGAGAAGTCTTTATGCTGAGCAGTATTATCAACTAAGACGTCAATGTGTGGTAGAGGGAAGTCATCCTTGAAGCTTGCCTATTCAGATCCCTATAGTCTACGCACATGCGAACTTTCCCATCTTTCTTTGGCATTGGAACCACATTGGAAACCCACTGAGGATAGGATGTCACAGCTAGGAACCCTGCATTAAATTGTTTCGTCACTTCAGCTTTGATCTTTTCAGACATATCAGGCCTCATGCGACGAACCTTTTGTTTGACAGGAGGACAATCTTCTCTTATCGGAAGACGATGAACTACGATGTCGGTACCCAACCCAGACATATCTTCATAAGACCAAGAAATTACTTCCACATAATCATGCAACATCTGAACCAACCTTCTCTTGACACCGCTTTCCAAGTTAGCGTCGATCCTGATTTCCTTCTTATCTGACTCAGTACCCAGGTTGATAACTTCAACTGACTCTTTGTGCGGTTGAATAGCTTTTTCCTCTTGTAATAGAAGTCTAGCTAGCTCTCCCGGTATGTCACAATCTTCCTCGCCTTCGTCTTTGGCTTGGTTGATAGGACATTCAAAGTCATAGTCGGCAATAGTAGAGTCATTGGCAATAGGATCCAGAACGGATGTGGACCTACAAGAGTGTGTGTGTGTGCATAAGATACATGGCTATTTTTTTGAAAAATGTATTTGCAGGAAAGGAAAGATAATGAACACAAATATTTGAATTCAAAAGAGTCCAATGTACTGAATGATCATATGATTAGATGAACATAAACAAAACCCTTGACAAATGTACCAAAATGCCCTGGACTAGGAAAATGGTTGAAAAGTCATTGTTAAAATATTACAGACAACAAGTTCTTGAATTGAAAGAAAAGCAATAACAAGTAGATTACTCCTCAATGAAGGAGATGGGCACAAAGTCCTTTGTATGCCAATTCTTCAGCTCCGTTGTAGTTGGATACATCCACTCTTCAAATGCAGCCTCTTCATCAGAATCATCCACGGCGTTGACTTCATGGCTTCCAATGCGAAGAGGTGGCTTTCCAGCATGAGCACGCCTCACTTCCTTTTGAGCTTTGACAGTGAAGCCCAAACCAAACTTGTCCGCTTTAAATGGGATATCAAGGAGTTGCCCCTAAGTATCACAATTTCCTTCTTCAATTGCCGCACGGGCATCCTTTACTGAAACCATCTTTGGCATGGTCTTAACAGTTTTAGACTCATCAGAAGAACATTTGGTAGCAGCAATCATCGATGGTACAAACTCAAAGGCTTGACATGGGGTTTCAATGAATTATCCATCCATCTCTACGTACTTGAAAGAGTTAAGGTGGCTCACCATAAACTCCTCTTCTCCATAGACGGTGACTATTCTTCCCTTGACTGGATATTTGAGTTTTTGACTGAGAGTTGAGGTTACTGCCCTAACTTTATGGATCCACGGGCGACCTAACAGACAAGAATAGGCAGGAAAAATATCCATAATATAGAAGGTGGAGTTGAAGATTTGGGAGCCCACTTTGATTGGAAGATCTACCTCCCCATGAACAGTCCTCTTTGATCCATCAAACGCCCTTACAATGATATTGCTTAGCTTCAAGACTAAATCCTCACAGTCAAGACGGTCTAACTCCCCCTTTTGTAACACATTTAGTGAAGAACCAGTGTCGACTAGCACATGTGTTAAGACAGTCCCTTTGCACTCGACAGAAACATGTAAAGCTTTATTGTGATTCTTCCCAAGAGGTGTTAAGTCAGCATCTGAAAATCCCAAGCCAATATAGTTGTCAGGCTAGCCACGCAATTCTCAAATTGATCTGTTGTCGTCTCATGGGGGACATGAGGCTTTTTCAGGAACTTGATTAATGTTCGAGCATGAGCATCGGAGCAAAGTAGCAATGACAACATTGAAATCTTAGAAGGGGTTTGCCCCAACTGTTCTACAATCTTGAAGTCGCTTCTTTTTATGATCTTCAAAATCTCGTCCATCACACGGGCAGAGGGTTCTTCATCAGCTACGTCTTTGGAGGGTACTTCAATCACAACAGGCTCAACAACCTTCTCATTCCCTCTTGTGTCAGTACTTGGTTTGGTAGCAGTAATGCGGATGGGCGTCTTTGTAACCACTGGTGGTGAGATATTGGGTGAAAATATTCTCCCAGTTCTAGTTACTTTGCTTGAACCAGCTATATTTCCAACATTGTCATCTTTTTCTTTTTCGATCCAGCCATCTTATTTAATCCCATGATAGAAAACCTCAGCACCGTAATTCCATGGTACCGCTTTGTTTGAAGAGTAAGGAATTGGTTTGAGACTGGTAATTATTAAGGGAGCAACAATGGGTTCATTTGAAATCCTAATAGGACCTTTGGAGGTGATCCTAAGAGGCTTGTTTGAGATGGTAATGATGGAGAGGTCTTCACATTTGTTAGTCAAACTTTTGACAACTGGGGTCTTCTCGAATAGAATTTTATGGCTATCCATCAGGCGTTGTATGCCTTTCTTCAGCCTTTCACATCAATTGAGTTGTTGGGTACAACATACACGGTCTTTTACACAACTAGTGAAGATCCCAGCTTTCAACAGATTGTTTTTTATTACATTCAGCGGAGTAGTCAATTCTTCAACAGAGGCAATAAAAATTATATCTTCAACAACATTAACACTCTTGTCATGCTTCGGCATTGGAGTAGTGATTACATTCGGTGTTGGAGGAGGATAAAATTCAATAGTCTTGTTGTCAATCAAATCCTAGATTTTGTTCTTCAAGGCCCAACACTGGTCAGTCTTGTGCTCGGGGCTGTTTGAATGGTAAGCACACTTAGCATTCAGATTATATTTTGGTGACGAGGTATCAGGATTGGCGGGAGGATCGCGCAATGTCACCGAATTAGCCTTGAGAAAATTTTGAAGGGATTGAGACAGTGACATGCCTAACCTCGTAAATTATCTTCTTGGAGTTTTAAAACATTGATGATTTGCAGATGGTCTTGGAGTAGGAGTTGGATTGGAGATTCAGACAGCATTGACAGACGGGTGATCGTTCTTTTGGGTATGGGCCCTTGCCCCATAAGCAGCATTGACTTCCTTCTTTGCAGCAAAAGGTTTCTTGATAGGATTGGGAGTGGAGGTAGATGCCACAGAGATCTTCCCACTTTTGATGCCACTTTCAACTATTTCTCCGGTTAAGATCAATTCAGTGAAACCAGAAGAAGAGCAGGAAACCAACAGATTAAAGAAAGGACCAGATAAAGTGCCCATGAACATGTCGATGTGCTCCCTATCAGTCAAGGGAGGTTGGACCCTACTAGCAAGGTCTCTCCACTTTTGCGCATATTCCTTGAATCCTTCATTCTTCCCCATGGTCATATCTTGTAATTGAACCCTCGTTGGCACCATGTCGGCGTTGTACTGATACTGATGGTATAAGGCATTAGCTAAATCCTCCCAAGTATTGATACGAGAACCATCTGACTGATAAAACCATTCAATGTGTGTTCCAGCCAAACTCTCTTGGAAAAAGTAAACCCAGAGCTTCTTATCAGTAGTGTGCTGCTGTATCTTGCGCACATAAGATTTCAAATGGAGTTTTGGACAAGAAACGCCATCGTACTTTGCAAAGATTGGTATTTTGAATTTGTGGGGAATGACTACCCCAGAGATCAAACCCAGATCATCAAAATCTAAACCAGGGACGACTTGGATTTCAATAGCTTTAGATCTGTCTTCTAACTTCTTGTATTTGATATCGGCGGGTGGATACTGCTCGTTATAATAATCATCATCGGATACTTGATCATTGATACAGTCAGCCTGAGTACTCTTGACTTCACCAATCTGGTTCTCGTCCTCTTTAGATGAATCTTCTCCTACTGGGATTTGACGAATTGTCTCCTTGAACCTTCTACCCATGTTGAATAGAGCTTTCTTTTTTGGCTTATTCTTAACGGCCAGCAAAGCCATCTTGTCTTGCTGCCCCTTGGCTAGGGCGAGTAGAGTTTCTTGAAATTGAGAATTTTGATTTTGGAGATCCTTCACAGTTTGCTCTAGATCTATCTTGCTGAAATAAACAACAGAAAGATAAGGAAACCTGTTATGCAAAAACCTATCATGTTATGATGCATGGAATATGTACATGCAAATGATTTCAAGGATTAATAAAATTTAAATTTGTATAGACAAAAGAATGAACAAACGTTAATTTTCATTATACAAAACAAGAAAGATTACATCATGCCTCTTGGGCTTACAAAATAACTTTCTAAGATAAAAAGATTGAACGCATCCTCTTTGGCACGAGATAAGCATTCATACTTTGTTATTCTTGTAGCTGCTTCGTAAGCTCCAAGACCCTCTTCTCACTAGCATAGAATTGAGCTTCGAAAGTATCTCGTTCTTCCTTCAACTAGATCCAACCCTTTTGTAAATCTTCGAGAGAGGTGGGTATGTCGGGATGTAGGATAGTGTAGGGAACATCTCCTTCGACCACAGGCTCCATGATGACTGGTAAGATGGAGGGATAAGGCTTCATAAGTTTCTGAGCACGAGCTCATACCCATTTAAGGTAAGGCTCGAGGGGAATGGAGTTCTTGTGTCCTAGTGTCTTGTTATCCACCTTGTTCAACATTCTCCAAGCTCGGATAAATCTCTGGTGGTAACCTTGATTGTCGTTCTCGTAGTCAAATACCACTCCTTGGATAAGCATCTCATGGGGACCATCCCTTCGGGCGTAACCAAACTGTCTTAAGGCTAAGCAAGGGTTGTAGGTGATACCTCCTCTAATGCCAAGCAAAGGGACATTAGGGAATTCTCCATAACGGTCAATGATAGTAACATTCTCCAAAGAGCGGGAACACCAACGAATATCTGAATGTCTGAGCATCATCAACCTATGTGTCATACCCCAATTTTTTACCTAAGATATCACCTCCCATCTGCACCATTACATTGCAAGTGTTCACAAGCGATTTGACCTATTTTTATCAATTTTCAAAGCAGATTTTAAAAATTCATAACTTCTTCAAATTTCGACATTTTTGAGCGGTTGTTTTTGCACATGATTTTCCTTGACATAATCTACAACTTTTCTTTATAAATCAAGGGAAAATTATGCATTAAAAATCCATGAAAAATTGTTAACGTTAAAAGTCGTTTTGTGAATTTGGTGAAATTTGAGTTCGATTGTGTTTTATTCATGATTTCTTTTCCATTAAAAAATCACAAAAGACGCACTTAACATGTTTTATTATTTTTATTTATTTATTTACAATTTTTTATTTCTTTATTCAAAATATAAAAAGATATGGCCTTTTATTAGTTTTATTTAAATTTATACGTCTGTATCATTTTATTTCAAAAAATATATAGTTAGTATCTTTTTTCTTTTATTTTACATTCTAATTCTTTTTAGTCATTATAATTTTAGTTTCTTTTTAATCCAATATTAATCTTGATTTGGTTCTAATTTTAATTCAATTTTGAAGTTGAATTATTATTAAAATTAAATTCAATTTTAATATCATTTACTTTTATTTTTTATATTACTAATAATTTTCATTTTTTTTTTCTATATTTTTTTAGTTTAAATATTTATTTGTTACTAACAATCTTTATTTTGTATTTTTAGATTTGTTTAGTTGTTACTAATATTAGTATTATTGTTATTATTATCATTATTATTAGTATTTCTCTTTGTCTTGTTGTCAAATAAAATAAGAAAGAAAAATTTGGGACCACAACACCAAAGGTCATGGTTTAACAACATCCACTATCTCTCAAATTCCATTCAAAGTTCAACTTCAAAAAGCAGTATTATTGCATTGCTATGTTGCTGTCTAAAATCAGCCTGTCATGTTGTTCCAAACCTGTCCATAAAACAACAACAAAAAAAGCAGTCATTTTACCTGCATAAAACCAGTCCAACAATTGCATTAAAATAGAAAAACAATTTCCTGCATTGGAAAGGCACTAAACCAGTGCATCAATTTGGTTTTTCATTTCAAAATCTTGGCTCCAATTTTCTATCTCAAGAGTTGAATCCTTACTATATAATAGACATCTCATAACAAGGAAAAGTGGGACAATTCACACAATTTCATACTAATTTCCAGCCTCTCAAACTAAAAATGGTACCAATAGCCATCCTTCACTAAACACCATAAACATTTCATACCACACCTACAAAATTCTCAACACAACGATTCAAAATTTTAAACCAATAACATAGTTCCCATCAAAACAATATTATAATAGTAAGGAGGAAAAAGTCTCAACCCTGCAACAAACACCATTCTACAACACATAAATCCTCATATACATCAACCTGCACATTTAATCATGATCATTCTCAAAGCATAATAGAAAACAAATATCAAGTTATAATCTGTTAATAACAGTGTTCTGTTACTTTTCTATTATTCTACAATGGCACGTACCAAGCAAACTGCGTAACAGCAACATCGACAATATTTAAGAACACAAACTAAAGCAACCGCATATAGGATGAATCCAAGAAAAGTCAGACACTTACTAGTGAAGCTCAAAGACCTATCGGAGGAACTCCAATTCGGTACCTTCCTTTTCCTTTATACACATCTAATTTTGTGATTCCATTCGCTTGTTGTGTTGGTTTTCTTTGATTGTTGTTCATGAATCATTGTTGATTGTTGTTGGATTATGGTTAGAAGAAGGTGACGAACATAAAAAAAATGAAAATCGTGAAGCCCTATTGTGTTATTGTGGTTGTATAAATTGTTATTGTATAATTCAAGATTTTCCTCTGTTTAAACAAAACTGAACAACGACAACACCACAACTATCTCTCGTTGTTTCTGCCATCACCATAACATACTCCCACATCTACAAACTCCTTCTGTCGAACTCATATCGTCATACTTCCAACCAAACATGGTACCAGCTCACTGGCCATGCCCTGCATACTCCCTCTGAACTTTCCTCGTTCCCCTTGTGACTTCTGCCTCTGTACTTAACCTTCCTCCGACCGCCGCGAGCAGGTCTATATCTCACAACCTGTTGGACTTCTTCCAACCCTCGGAATCTCATTGATTTCCCTGACCTATCCACTCCCCTAGTTCTTCGAAGCAACAAACTCCACCGATTCACCCAGTAAATCCTTCACGTCGGTTAGGTGATGGTGGAAGCATACCATTTGTTGCCTTTATCCAGCCTGAATCTCAAAACTCTCCTTTGATATCTATTGGGCCTGTTATTGAGGGAGGCGTTTCTTCTGATTAGTTATTCTCACAGAAGTTTAGATGCCAAACACGAAAATTTTAACTCTGGATCAGGTCTTTTACACTTGAGTATTTTGCAGCTTCCTTGGGTTTGATAATCTTGGAACCAGTCTTTTGTTCATTACGGTTTAGGAGGGTGCTAAGAATGAAAAGAGAGAGAGTTGTGTTTGAGATGTGAAATCCGAAAGTAATGGCAGAGGAAGTAGAATGAGGGATTTGAGAGGAAGGGTTGACAGAAGGCAAAGAGATACACAGAGGGAATATAGTCATCGGTTTGTGAGATTCGACCAAAGAGGATAACATTTTGATTAAGTTTTTTTTTGGGAAATAATGAGAGTTGATTTTTTTTTCATCCCTTCCCAAGGCAACGCGGTGCACCCTTTCCACCATTAGGTTTTTTTTTAAACCCTTCATTCCTCTTCAAGATGCAAAACGGGTCTAGGTCTAACCCGGTCTGACCCGACAAAATCTTTCTTTATATTTTTTTAGTTTGTTTTGCTTTTTCCATGCCATGGGCTTTATTCCAATCAGCAGCCCATCCAAAACTTATTGAGACCATCCTTATTTTCTGTTTCACACTTTTTATAATTTATTTATTTTGGGTTTAGGTTAGTAATTTTATTATTAATATAGTTTAGATTCAAAATTAATAGTTTTACAATTAACTTAGTTTATATTTTAGATCTAATTTATTAACATTAGGATGTTAATTTATTTTAGGTTTAATTTAATGACTTTAGAATTTTAAGTTAATAATTTTAGAATTTTAGTTTATTTTAGTTAGTAATTTTTGTAAATTTTTATTTAGTTTAGTTAATAAACTTTAGAATTTTAATCTAATTTAGACTTAGCTTAATAACCTTAAAATTTTCAATTTTAGTTTAGAGTTAATTTTTGTTATATCTCTTTATGCTTGATCTTTCTTCCGTCATTTCTTATTTTTTTTATTATTATTCACTTATCATCAATTTTTGTTTATGTCTATTTCTTTATGATTTTCCTTTCATATGTTAGTAAATTTTGTGATATTTTTGATTTACTTCATTTTAATTTTTATAGGTTACTTTACTGTTCGTTTATTTAATTCCAAGGGAAATATTTTAACTTCATTGACTTCATATCATCAAATACATCTTATACGATTGTGTGAATCCCTTCATTCATTTTTGCTTTACTATTTTTGTTAATCTTAAGTTAATTTTCCTAAAAAGACTCAATTTTAAGACACACATATTTTAAACTTCGACACTAGGTCGTTGTATCTTCAAAATCTCATTCACACCCATTTTTACCCAAACGAACCATTTTAATCAAAAAAAAATTTTAAAAAACAAATATTTCAAAAGGTTCCTGTGGAGTACCGCAGATGCATTGGGTGCTAATACCTTCCCATTGCATAATCAACCCCCAAACTCTAGATCTCTTTCAAAAACGCATTGTATTTTCATTACTTTTAAGTATTATTTTACATTGCATATTTTAGGGTTTTATTTCGCTCTTTTCCCTTTTCCCTTGGAAATAATAAAGCGTGGTGGTGACTCTTGCTTTTATGAGTCGAGTTAGTTAATAGCTCGATCTCCGATTTTCACCGCTACACTATGTGACCACCTGTAACCTTGCTCGTTCTTCAATACAGATTGGGGAAGATGCAAAATAAAACATCTTGCCAAGAGAGGAGTACAACACATAAGGATACTTCTTTTCCTCGTGGTGCGAGTGTGAAAAGAATGTAGGATGTCCCCTAACAAAGTGGGCACTGGGTTACGAGGCATGAAGACTTTGACGGTGTTCACATCTATGAGTTGGTAAGGATTTGGAAACAAAACCATCCCATAGATAAGGATAGTCACAATTTCCTAAAAGCTTGCAAATCCAAAGAGTTCCAACATTTTTGGGCTTTCTCAAACAAGAACTTTGCTAAGAAACCTTTGACACCACTCCTTGTTTCCCAATTAGTTGTGATATCAGATGGTTGCAAGTGTAGAGCTTGAGCAATCTCTTATGGCCTTGGATCTCTTTTCATACCGTTGAAAGCTATTTGATTGAGAATGGGAATCATCAAGAGTTGGGAGAATTATTCCAAAGTTGGCACAAGATGATAATCAGGAAATGTGAAGCAATGATATAAGGGGTCAAAGAACTAAAAGAGCACTTTCATCATGTCTTCATCAGTGTTGGAGGTAACCAAGTTTAGCAGGCGACTGTGTATTTCGGTAAATGGAGAATTTTCAGGAATCCTTGATGCTAACTCTTTGAGTTGAGGAGGGATTCTTACGAGATTAACTTGAATGGTTTTCCTGTGAATAGCTTCCATGTCCTACAAAATAGAACAAAGATAAATCCCAAAAAATCCTTGAAATGGTTAGTGAGTATGAGTATGATTTCATGATGTTTATGATGTTATGTACAAGTAAATATACACAAAAAAAAAGCAAACAAGTCCTTAGGTTTAGGCTTGCATGGAGTCTCATAGGTAAGTACCCTCTTCAGGTTTAGTTGGCTCAAACATGTCTTAGTAATAGTAACCGGGTTCTAAGGAGATCAATATTATTGGTCTGTTTCCTTGGGCATTGTTTCAGCGCAAGCCTCTTTAATGGCGACCGAAATATTCCAAAAAACCAAACCTCAATGAGTGTAGTATCGAGTATCTACCAACTTTGGACTGGACCAAAGCCGGTCATCTCACTACGTCCTAATGGCCAAGTTGGTCAAGTAAAGGTTCTAAAAGTTCATTAGTGCTTCATGACATCACTCAGCGGCCCCGTATTCTCCTTGACTACTCAAGGGCTACCAGTACCCATAAATATGTCACACTAACGTAGCTATTGCTTATACCATGTTGGTGTACCCCGCACAGTTTCCATAATGTATTGCTACTTACCTATAAGGTATCCCAAATATGGGTAGAGGATTCAAACCCAAACAAATAACCATAATGTAAAGCATATAATTCAAACAAAGAAAGCAAGTAAATATGATCTAACCCTAAGGTAACCCCACTTTTAAGTTTGTCCCCAATAGAGTCGCCAGTTCTGTGATGCGGTGGGAGAACTGACTTGGGATGTTTTGTGTTTTATCGCAAATATTGCGGTTAGCAAGAGTCACCACCGAATTTTCTTTTATCCAAAAGGAAAGGTGAAAAAGCACAGGAAATACCTTTGAGATTGTTTCTTGAGTTCGGGGGGTAGATTATGGAAAGGGAAGGTATTAGCACCCTTTTCATCCATGGTTTTCCATGGGCTCTTAGTTACTTGCTAGATCACTTGATTTTGTTTGAAATTATGCTTTGTGGTTTTTGAAAGTACTTTGAAAAGGCGCCATCGTTTAGGCAAACTTTGTAATGATTCTCGTTCGTAAGAATGTATACAAAGTGTTGATCTTTTGAAAATGTTTTCAAGTTTGAAAAATGTTTTTTTGAAAGTGTTGGTGTTTGTTTTGAAAATAGCAAGGATGTTTTGTTTTGAATTTGAGCAAGTAACTAGGAACATTCTACCTACTCAAAAGTTTTTCATATTTATTTCCTCTTTCCTTTGACATTGTTATCTTACCATTGATTTGGTAAGTAACCCTATCTTTGGATGTGAACGGGACGGGCGTGGGTCATCGTATAACCATGATTAGCAATGTTGCAAGGTATCTTAGCATCTTTCCTTAGGGACTAAGATCATTTTGAAAAGGCAACATAGATAGCGTCATCGAGGGACTATGATCTTGTATTTTTGCTTGTTTTTTGATAAGATACCTCACATGCATAACATGGACATTTTGTAAGGCAACCAAGTGGATTTTACCCTAGGGGTGCTTGTGTGCAAGTGTATTAATTTTTCATGCTTGATTTGTCTTTGATTGGGGTTTGCTAATTGATTAGTTTTAGTCTTTCCATACAAACCCTAATTACTAGCATTTATATAAAGCGATAAATTGCGAAAAGTAAAATTACTACACTATTACATCATTAGGGGAGGGGGTGTACAAATTTATAATGGGGATTGCAAGAAAATTAAACCTAATTATCTATTACAACCATATTGAATATTGTACAAAATTGAAAATAAAATGCAAGAATATAAATGGAAAAAAGAAATGATTTTTGTTGTTTTTATGAAAGGGATTTTGTCTTGACCTAATTAAAGAAAATGATTAATTAAAACTAAATAAAATTAAACTTAAACTAATTAAGAAAAGAAATTAATTTGAAAATGATTTTTAGGGTTTTTTATGAAAAGGTTTTTAAATTAATGAAAATAAAATGAAGATTAATTATAATAACCTAAGTTCTAAATTAATTTTATCTAAGTCTAATAATTAATTATTTAAGAAAAAAATAAAATTTATTTGTTTTAAGAAAATGTTTTTTATCTTTTTGTTTTATGGAGAAAATAAAAATATATAAGTATAAATATAAATAAAAATAATTTTTGGATTTTTCGTGATTTTATGAAAATAATAGTATTGATAATAATAATAATATTAATAATAATAATAATAATAATGAAAAATAAAAATAAAAAAATAAAAAATAAAAAATAAAAAATAAAATATAAAAAATACAAAGAAAAGTCAGGGGGTGAATTAGTAACCCAAGGAGTATTATGAGTAAAAAAAGATTAGGCCCAATGAGAGCCCAAACGCTGCCAAAGGGTGAACAAATGCGCGCTTTAACCCTTGGGGTGGTGATACATCTGTTAACTTATGTGAAAGGATAAATACATAACACAAAATGCACCTTGGTTACACTTCATCTTCAACCTCTAGCCAAAGGACCTGTATCTTCTTCATCTCTCAACAAAAATGAAAAGTTCAAACATGAAAGTTGTGGCATTTCTTCCCACAAATCCAACCATATAAATAACTTAAGCTAACAGTCAAAGATGAATGAGAATTTTTCTGGCCCTAATTTAAAACCTAAAAATTTCAGAAAACTTCAACTCTAAAATTCTCTAAGCTCGGGCCATATAAATGCAAACTATGGATATGTACAGCTTCGTGGAAATGTTATCTACATTTTATCTTCACAAATCAAAGCTTAACAATGCCTAAAAATGAAGATAGAAGTTCAAGAAAAATACCTCAAAACTGGAAATCGTGAAATGGATTTGAGCTTGTTTCAGGCAGTGGTGATGATCAGGATAGCTTCCTTGGACATTTAAGAAGCTAATGCAATGGCTGGCTTGAGCTGAGGGTGGCTGGAATGGTCTGGAGAAGTCAAGATACATACCTCTGTTTTTGGTTAAGGAGGATGGTATAAATGGTGTTACAGTTTGCAAACAGGTATTGGAATTGTTTGTGTATGATGCTAAGAAGCTTTTGGAAGTGTTAAGACAAGAAACACACGAGTGGTTTTGAAGATTGAAGTTCAAGGTAAAAAATGACACAAAAATAGATGTTTTGTGCAATATGAGTTTTCATGGAGTTTGGGAGCTTGTTCAATCGTGTATTATGTTGCAAATAACTTGTATAATTATATGAAAGAGGTTAGAGGGTTTGAAGTTGACAAAATTTTGAGATATAAAGTTATGGCTAGGTTACTTGATTTTGAAGAAAAGTGGGAAAACAAATTTCAATGTGTAGTACAAGCATGGCCTTGGTTTATGGGAGGCTCTAGACATGTTGCTTTTGCCTTTGATATTTCTTGTGATTAGAAGGAACAAGTCAGGAGCTCTATGCATTGACTTTGTGATTAAAGTCACTTTTCCAAAATGGAAGTGTGAACTTTGTTCCATTAATGGAATAATCACTTGGACAAAGACTCAAACACTTGGATCATAGCTCAAATGGTTGTGTAATCTTCTGATTATGGATAGATTTTTAGGTTTAGAGGCCTGTAAAGCAATATTGTGCAGCATAGGTTTGAAATTGAATTATTGGTCATCACAAAATGACTTGTAATTTAGGTTTGAAAACCCTAACTTCCTCTCTTTGATTCTCCCTGCTCAAAAATGATCTCAAGTAGTTATTGGAAATTTTGGAAAGCTTGTAATGTTCTATACAACCCCTCTTTGAATCACTTTTGAAAATTCCCCTTGGAACTATATGAAAAAGTGTCATGAAGTTAGGTCAAAATCCTGACCAAAACTAGGGCAAAATTTCACTAAGTGTTCAATTTCGAGACCATGACTTTATGAATTAATAACTTGAGATCCAAGCATTTTTAGGAGAAGTTATGTGAATCAATGTTATAGATATCATGGGTATCTACAACTTTCATGTTGAAAGTTTCTTCTGAATCCTCTTGCATCGTGGTGAAAAATTGGCTCAAAGTTATGAAAAAACATGAACTTTTAAACACTTAGAAAATTTTCTAAGTTAGAAAACTTTGACTTTTTAAAATGAAATCTTGACTTTTTGATTTATTGATGAATAAGTTTCATATTTTGACATGTTTTGATGAATTGTGATCTTTGACATTGAATTTTGACCAAAAAGTCAAAGTTTGACTTTTCACTGTATAATTGACTTTTGAACAGTTGACTGTAAATTCACTGTCAATCCAATTGATCTTGAGCAATGTTTTGGGTCATGCCATTAAGTCAAAATGATGTAATTGAACTCTTAAGATCATGCTTCAAACCAATTGATCATTTTCTAGGTCAAAAATCAGAAATTGCCCTTTCTCTGTCAAAACCCTAACTTTGACCATTTTGCCCTTTTGATGATTTAACCAAATTTCTTGAGGAATTATGGTCCAAACTTGATCAAATGATACATATGAGTTTATAATGTTGATATGGATAAACAATTATGAAGTTTGACTATAAATTGGCCATAGTTGACTTTTTCCCTAATACAACTGATTTTTAGGTCAATTGCTCAATTGACTGAGCAAAAGTGTGATCCAAGGCTTGAAACTTGACATGAGTAATCTTGGGGGTCCATAATGATCCATGAAAGTCATATGAAGCATGAAAGTTCAATTATCCTTGTGCAATCTCAAACCCTAATTTTGGTCAACAGTGCTTAAGGAGGTGTCTTGAGCTGATCAACCCTAGTGCAGTCTTGAACTAAGAGAGATCTTTGTGAGAAAATATTTGATAAATGAGAGGGAAAATTTTGGGTACAACAGTGTGGTTTGGTACGCATATGCTGGCTGAGGAGGCTGATGATTCGTGGGTTAGCACCCGTCAGAAGCTGGAAGGTGTAGGTGAGGTTATTAATTGGGTTGTTTTCAGCAGACAGTTTCTAAGGAAGTATTTTTGTGAATATGTTCACGAAAAGAAAGAGATTGAATTCCTAGAGTTGAAATAAGGGAATCCGTCTGTAACTAAGTATGATACTAAGTTCGTGGAACTGGTGAAGTTTTATCCTTTTTACAGTAAAGCGACTGTTGAATTCTCAAAGTGCATCAAGTTCGAGAATGGGTTGTGCCTAGAGATTAAGAAGGCGATTGGATATCAGCAGATTTGTAGTTTTCTAGAGTTGGTGAATAGTTTCAGAATTCATGAAGAGGATAGTAACTCTCTTTACAAGATTATGAGCGAGAGGAGAGGAAAACCACCTCGGAATCGTGGGAAGCCTTACTATGATCCATCTGACAAGGGAAAACATAAAGTTGTTGATGGTAAGAGGCCGAGTGGGGGAGTTGCTCCTTTTAACCTTAGGTGTTTCAAACGCAGTGAGCTGGGACATCGAATGAGTGAATTTTGTGGAGTCTTGGGAACTCCCTATGTTTGATTAAATTTTTTTTTAGTTTTATTCATGCTTCTTTTTTGCTTCATTAATAAAAGTTAATGTTGAAACCATATTACTTTGTTTTGGTTCATCTGAAAATTTGTGTTATGTATCTGTAATACGGTGGGAGAACTGACTTTTACTGGTTTTGCATTTTTATTTGCAAATGTTACGGTAAGCAAGAGTTGCCACCGACTTTTCTTTTATCCAACAAAGGAAATGGTGAAAAGAACAGAAAAAGACCTTTCGAGATTATTTTTGAGTAAGGGGGTAGATTATGGAAAGTGAAGGTGTTAGGACCCTTTCCATCCGTAGTTATCTACGGGCTCTTAGATGCTAGCTCATTTGAAAATAACTTGTATTTGTGTGTTTGAAAAAGTATTTTGAAAAGACGCCTTAGTGCAGCGAACTTTGTAATGTTTCTTGTGTCGTGGAGAACGTATACAAAGTGTCTTTGAAAATATTTTTGGAGAGGAGTGTATGTGTGGAAAATTGTTTTATTTTAGCAAGCATTTAAGAACTATCTACTTACTTGAAAAGGTTTTTTCTTTTCCTCTTTTCCTTTAGACAATTCTATCCTACTATTAGTGAGTTGGTAGCCCTATCGTCAGATGTTTGAGGGATAATCGAGGGTCATCGTACAGCCACAAAGACAACTTAGCAAGATACTTTAGTAACACCCCTAAGGTTTTAAGATCATGTACCGAGGAAAAGGGTCATTTTATGATCTTTGAACCAGAGGGTTGCCACTAAAATCCCTCACGTTCGAGAGTTGTGACTGTTTTATTCCGAAGGCAACCGAAGTGGGAGTACTTTAAAGGCGCGCGTGTACGAGTGCATTGTGTTTCAGTTATTTATCTTTAATGTTAGGTTTGCTAACGTTTTCTGTTAGTTCTTATCATGCAATCTTATTAGACATACATCCAACAGTTCAATATTAGTGCAGAAAATTAAAGTGCGGAATTTAAACTAGCTATTACATGGCTTCAGGGAGGGGGAAAATTACAAGTCCAAAACTGGGGGTAAAAACAGTAAAGAAAATCTAATTAGTCTATTACAATCCATGGGCAGATACAATAATAAGTAATTAATAATGTGGGAAGTAAAATGAACGTGCGGAAATTAAAAAGAACGTTTGTTTAAAACCCTAAGGAAATCTATGCAAATTAAGAAAATTATTTTATGGTTTTTGGTTGTTTTTGTTTATTTTAAAAGAAATGTTTAAATTAAAATTAAACAAATAAGAAAAAAAAAGTGATTAAAAATAAACCTAAAAAAGGAAATTAATTCTAATATTTTTGTATTTTTATTATTGAGAAGAGATTTGAAATTAATTAAATCCTAAGTCTATTGATTTTAAATTAAAAAAAAAAAGTTAAGATAATTATAAATTAAATTACAAAAATTAGGTTTAATTAAAGAAAAAAGAAACTAAACCTAATATTTTTTATGATTTTCTGATTTTCTGATTAAATAATAAAAAAAAATATTTTAAAGAAACAAAATAATTAAAACAAAAAAAATAATGAAATAGGAGAAATGGGCTTACTATTGTTGAAGAAATTTGGGGGGTATGTGGTTTGGAATTCCGTTAGGCCCAAACCAATCCAGCCCAGACTCTGCGCCTGATCTAGTGGGGAGTGCACCCTAAGATACACCATGGTCTTCAACCATTTGGGGACGTTGGATTTTCCATCTTAGAACTAAATGACCCAAGTTAGAGGCCCATCATACACCTGCTTCCCTTCATGCGCATCAGATCTGCAACAAATTGGTTAGAAAAATGCAAAATAACAACCCCAGGGATCAAACCCAGGCACCTTAGGATGGAGTATCCTTGAACGCTTTACTTTTCACCACTAGGCCATTAAAGTTAATTTTTGTTATAATAAAACAATAAAACTATAATGGAATCAAACATCAAATCCCAGTCAGCAAAATGCGTACACCGCAAAATTTAAATGAACCAATCAAATTGCGCGATCTTGCCACGCAGAATCCCAACGAAGTCAACAAAATTCAAAGACGCCGGAGAAGGTCTCCGGTCATCTTCTCCAGCCACACGAAAATGGGATCCACGATTTTAAAAAGCTTTGAGTCCAGAATAATAAGCCCATTCCACACAAAATTGCCTCTTGAATCCAAATCCGACCTTGGTTTTAACAGATCATGCCTTAATCATTCAGTTCGAACCAGGAACCGAATTATGCCCTAAACATGGAAAATCTATATTTCTGCACCTAACCTCTCATGTAACTCGTTAGAAACGAGCAAAAAGATTATATGAACATGAAAATATGCATTAGAATCATTTATATTACATGCATTGAAAGATTCAATTATTTGAATTTTACCAAACAAAGGCAACTTGGTTGGCCGGTTTCAGGAAACTTCCCGCGTGAATAAGGGATGTTATTTCCTCCTGGGAGCCACAAGAGTAATTCTTGACCTTTTGTTTGGATTGAAAAGGGCTAGAACCTTGATTGGAATTTTGACAACTTTGAATTTTTTTTTTGAAATGTTGAGAGCTTTTTCCAAATGATGATTTTGTGTCCTTGGCTTATGGTTGGCTTGTTTATTTATAGAGGACTGGAAATGTGAATAAACATGGTAAGAACCCATGCCTTGATCATGGTTTTGAAAGCAAAAATCAAGACTTTGAAGAATTGCCATATTTGATGATTTCTTGACCTTCTTGTCATACATTGAACCTGGTCTTTTTTCTCATGACTTGAACGAATTCTAAGGCCCAATATCAACCCAAATCATCAGCCCATGTGTCCATACTTTTTATTTATTATTTTATGCAATTTATTTTGTGTTTATTTGAATAAAAACAAAATAAATATGAATAAAATAGAGAAAAAATGAAAAGCAAGGTGAGAGTTAATTTTGGGATCCTTGAGTAAGTCATAAACTTATTTGAATCCCACAAAATAGGTCTATGAACTTAAACATGCATTTTTGCTCAAAGTTGACTTTTTGCGTTTTCACCAATTTTCCCAATTTGTAATGGTCATAACTTCCTCAATTTTTACCTTTTGGAGATGATCTTTGAATTTTTAGAAACATCAAGACGTCCCATACAATCTATATGTTGACCATTTTTTCATTTGGAGAAAATATCTTGATGTAACTTACCTTGACAAAAAATGTCTTTTTGTTGACTTTCAAAAATACTTGTAATGTATTGGCTCATATCTTTCCAATGATGCATTTTTTGAACTTGAGGAAAAAATAAAATTTGTAGAGAATTGAGTTTTATTCACAATGATATTTTGTTAGGGCAAAATGGATAAAGCATGTGAAAGTTATGCTTGGTCAAAGTTCAGTTGACTTTCTCTAGAAAACCCTAATTTAGCAATTTTTAATTCTTGATTATTTGAGAGCATTCCTTGAGGAATCATGATCAAAACTTGATAAAATGATGGATACAACTTCGAAATATTGATGTTGACCCAAAATCTTGAAGTTTGATTGTATATTGACTACAATTGACTTTTGACCTAATATAGTTAATTTCCAGTTATCTGAGCAATTGACTGAGCAAACTTGTGATGCAAGGCATGAAACTTGGCATGAGCATTCTTGATGACATATCAGGAACCATGGAAATCACTTTAAGCCTTTTAAACCCAAACTTCTTTGTGAAAAATGAATCCCTAGTTGGAAATCCATTGCTTAGGAGGAGAATTTATCTGGTCAATTCTTAGTCAACCTTGAGCACTTAAGGACCTCTAGGAGTATGTTTTGAATAAAAATGAGAGGGAAAATTTTGGGGTGCAACAGTTGCCCCTGTTCAATTATCTTAAACCTGAGGATTTTAGATTGGCGTATTTGCCTTTCGTGATCTGAAGGTGGAAGATGATTGAACACTAAAGTGCCCAGAAATTTGCACTCGCCAGTGCACGGAGTAACATTGTCGGTTGATGGTATGCTTGAATGGGCTTAAAAGATGCCATTCAGAGAGATGTCTGAGAGTCTTCGGAGATGGGCTTATAGATTCCATCGAAGTGACTGTTGACTTCAAACTGGAAGAAGTATCAGAATAAATCTTTGGTCGATTTAAGTTGAGCCAGCGACTATCTACGATCATCTTCAACTGGAAGAAGTATCAGAATAAATCTTTGGTTGATTTAATATGAGCCAGAAAAAGTCTTTGTTGTCTTTAACTGGAAGAAGTATCATAATAAATCTTTGGTCGATTTAATTTGAGCCAGAAAAAGGTCCGCTGGAAGAAGTATCAGAATAAATCTTTGGTTGATTCATCTGAGCTAGAAAATGTCTAACGATTATCTTCAACTAGAAGAAGTATTAGAATAAATCATTGGTTGATTTAATCTGAACCAGAAGAGGTCTATGTTGTCTTTTACTGTAGGAAGTATCAGAATAAATCATTGGTCGATTTAAACTGAGCTAGGAAAAGATCTACTGGAAGATGTATCAGAATAAATCATTAGTCGAATTAATCTGAGCCATCAAATATTTATGTTTATTTTTATCTGGAAGAAGTATCAGAATAAATCTTTGGTTGATTCATCTGAGCCAAAAAATGTCTAATGACCATCTTCAACTGGAAGAAGTATCAGAATAAATCATAGGTCGATTTAATCTGAGCCAGAAGAGGTCTCTGTTGTCTTTTATTGAAGGAAGCATTAGAATAAATCATTGGTTGATTTAAACTGAGCCAGAAAAATATCTACTGGAAGATGTATCAGAATAAATCATTGGTCGATTTAATCTGAGCCAGCAGATATTTATGTTTATTTTTATCTGGAAGAAGTATCAGAATAAATCTTTGGTTGATTCATCTGAGCCAGAAAATGTATAACGACCGTCTTCAACTGGAAGAAGTATCAGAGTAAATCATTGGTCGATTTAATCTGAGCCAGAAGAGGTCTCTGTTGTCTTTTACTGGAGAAAATATCAGAATAAATCATTGGTCGATTTAAATTGAGCCAGAAAAAGATCTGCCGAAAGATGTATCAGAATAAATCACTGGTGGATTTAATCTGAGCCTAGAAGATATTTATGTTTATTTTTATATGGAAGAAGTATCAGAATAAATCTTTGGTTGATTTATCTGATCCAAAAGAATGCATACTGGGAGAAGTATCAGAATAAAATCTTTGTTTGATTTTTTCCAAGCCAGAAGACGTTGTTTCTGATAAGACTGCATGATCCTACCAATAATTGACGATGTTAGTCTTGTTGATATATCTTTTCCTGAAAAGGTAAAGAGTTAGCTGTATGTAATGTCATGAAGTATGAAATGCATTGTGGAATGATGTTCTCAAAATAAATGAGATTGTGTTATATGTATATGCTATGACATTTGTAAATGATGTGTGAATGTGAGCGTATCAATTGCTCCTTGTAGTGTCGTTGAAATGGGGAAATAAATCCCTGACTACTGCTGAAGAAAAAGTGTTTCTTGAAGATTTTATTAACTTGGAGAAATAAGCTTCGCTGGGGATGATCTTTCGTAGCTAGAAAAATAAACTCTACTGGGGAAATAAATTTCATAAACTACTTGGGGACTTCATGAAAATTTGTTGGGGAATCCAAGAGGTCTATAGACTATGTTGGGGAAGTCTCCAAGATGCTAGGGAGATGAATGAAAATCCTTATCTGTTGAGAAATGCCGAAATATCTGAAATCATTAGACTATATGCTGAAGAGATGGCGGTGACATGCGGGAAGATGCCCCTGTTTCTGTACCTACTGAGGAATGTACCCTTGTTGATGATGAATTTTGTGAAAGTGATCCCCTAGGGGTGTTCTGTGTGGATTTACAGATGGCTTTTCGACATTATTCTAACTCTTAGAGCCTTTAGTAACGGTCTTTATGTTTTTATACATATATTTATAGAAGGTAATCATATCCAAATGCATTTGTTCATTTAAAATAATCACTGGATGTTTTTGCAAACAAAACAGAAAAATAAAAACAAATAGTTTTGAACTTTGAAAGAGGTGATCTTGTATTAATTTGAGAAAGCCTGCCTATAACAGGCGTTTTTGTACAAGGAAACAGACATCCTAATAAGAAGAATGTCGTCAAAAAAATGAGAAATATGCAACATGGTATGCAAAAGGAAAAAAAAGCCCATTGGGTTTCAATTCTGCTATTGCCTTTATATCTTTGAGCGTCTCATCTCTTTGCTTCTTGGCAGAAGTTGACTGGATTGATTCATACCATTCGAACTTGTCAATTTGATAATGAAGTATGGTTGTAAGGTGATCCAACGGGACATAGTCATACGCTTTAAATCCCTAATTTTTGCATGGACTGCCCTTTCGGGTTTTCAGTCCACCGGGATACCCTTTTTTTGCCCAAACCGCCTTTTCAGGTTTTCGACTTGCCGGGTGTACTGATTTTTCATATATATATATCCCTAATTTTTACTTGAACCCTTTTGGTTCACCAGGATGCCCTTATTTTTGCCTAGGTCAGTCGACCTAGTCGTTCTCTTTTCATGCGTCGTATCTTTTAACTATGTCCGCATTTATAGGGTGTGGCAGGTTGTCACCGTCCATAGTGGTTAATATCATGGCTCCACCAGAAAATATACTCTTGATCACAAATGGTGCTTCGCATGTTGGAGTCCACTTACCCCTTGGGATCACCCTGTGGTAAGATTATGAGCTTGATTACTAGGTTACCGACCTGATATACCTGACGTCTGACCTTCTTGTTAAAAGCTTTGATCATACATTTTTGGTACATCTGACCATGGCAAATAGTCGTGAGCCTCTTCTTGTCAATTAGGTTCAATTGTTCAAGTCGATTCTGAATCCATTCGTCTTTGTTTAAACCTGCATCCTTCGTGATTCTCAAGGAAGGGATTTGGACTTCGACGGGTAAAACAGCTTCCATACCGTATACGAGAGAAAAATGGGTTACCCCTGTTGACATGCGCACTGAGGTACGGTAACCATGAAGAGAAAAGGGTAACATCTCATTACAGTCTTTATATGTTACCGTCATTTTTTGTATGATATTCTTTATATTCTTATTGGCGGCCTCCACAACACCATTCATCTTCGGCCGGTAAGGGGAAGAGTTATGATGTTGGATCTTAAATTGCGTACAGAGCTCGGTGATCATAGTATTATTGAGGTTGGAACTGTTATCTGTGATAATTATTTCTGGGATACCATATTGACAGATAAGATTATGTCTGGTGAACCGAACCACTACATTCTTAGTAACAGAAGCGAACGAGGTGGCCTATACCCACTTCGTGAAGTAATTAATGGCGACAAGGACGAAACGGTGTCCATTGGAACTGGTAGGTCTAATCTCTCCAATCATATCAATGCCCCAAATTGAAAATGGCCATGGAGAAGTCAAGAAATTTAAGGGAACCAGAGGCACATGTACTTTGTCGACATAGTATTGGCACTTGTGACAAGTTTGGGAGTGATGATGACAATTTGTTTCCATGGTGGACCGGTAGTAACATGTTCGCAGAATATTCTTAGCCATTGTGTGTCCTCTAGAATGATTTCCAAAGGTACCTTCGTGCATATCTGCCATAATTTTCTCCACTTCTTTCTTATCCATACATCGCAGTAAAGTGGAATCATGGTTGCGCTTGTAGAGGATTTCATTACTCAGGAAGAACTTGGTATAGAACCTTCTTAAGAATTTTGTCATTGATGGATGCTCCCTCAGGGTACTCTTAAGCTTTGAGATACCTTTTCAACTCGTGGAAGCAAGGCTTTTCTTCTACTCCCTCAACATCAATCTCAAAATAGTGTGTCAGTTTATCTAATCTCTCGATAGTGATACGAGGGGCTTCGCTATCCCATTTGACTTTAAACATGGATGCCATGGTAGTTAGCGCGTCCGCTAACCGATTTTCTTCTCGCGGAACATGTTCAAAGGTAATCTCTTCAAAACATGGAATCAAATTCATCACATGCTCTCGGTAAGGGATGAGATTAGGATGCTTCGTGTCCCATTCTCCTTTAACTTGGCTGATCACCAAGGCTGAATCTCCGTATACCTATAAGAACTTGATCCTCATTTCAATAGCATTCTTGATACCCATAATGCATGCTTCATATTCGGCCATATTGTTGGTACAGTTAAAGCATAGTCTGGCGGCGAATGACAGTCTTCCGGGGAGATAATCACAACACCAATGCCATTATCGAGTGCGTTGGAAGCTCCATCAAAGACCATAGTCCATCAGGATCCTTTTTTAGGTCCCTCATATGGTCCAGGTTCTTCACAGTCAGTTACTAGCATAATGTTCTCGTCCGAGAACTCAAAATTTATTGACTGGTAGTCGTCTACAGCCCGGTGAGCCAAATTATCAGCCAGTACACTCCCTTTGATTACTTTTTGGGTAGTGTACTAAATGTCGTATTCGATCAGGACCATTTTCCATCTTTCTATTCTTCTGGAGAGAGCGGGCTTCTCGAATATGTATTTGATAGGATCCATTTTAGATATCAATAAGGTAGTGTGAGTCAACATATATTGTCTTAGTCGGCGAGAAGCACATGCCAAATTGCAACAAGTTTTCTCGAGTAGTGAGTATCTTGTTTCACAATCGGTAAATTTTTTTCTAAGGTAGTATATTGCATACTCTTTTCGACCAGACTCGTCATGCTTCCCCAGCACACACCCCATTGAATTCTCTAACACTGTTAAGTACATGATCAGAGGTCTTACTTCAATTGGCGGCATCAAAATAGGAGGTTCTTGAAGATACTCTTTGATTCTGTCAAAGGCTGTCTGGAAATCTTCATTCCACTTTACTACTTGATCTTTCTTCAGTAATTTGAAGATTGGTTCACAAGTAGCGGTTAGGTGGGAAATAAATCTGGCAATGTAGTTTAAAAGTCCCAAAAAACCTCCAACCTCCTTCTCGGTGCGGGGAGTTAGCATCTCTTGAATAGCTTTAACCCTTGCAGGATCCACCTCAATAACTTTACCACTGACAACAAAACCTTGGAGCTTTCCAGATCTTACTCCAAAGGTGATTTGTTCGAGTTCAGTCTTAGCTTGTACTTCTTCATCCTTTCAAACAGTTTTTGCAAATGGTTCAAGTGCTCTTCTTCAGTTTGAGACCTGGCTATCATGTCGTCTACATAGACCTCTATCTTGTGATGGATCATATCATGAAACAAAGCTACCATAGCATGCTGATAGTTTTCCCCGATGTTCTTCAACCCAAATGGCATAACTTTGTAACAGAAGTTGCCCCACTGTGTGACTAAAGTTGTTTTCTCCATGTCATCAAGCGCCATTTTGATCTAATTATAACCGGAGAAACCGCCTGTGAATGAGAATATCTTATGATGTGCGATGTTGTCAACCAGAACATCAATATGGGGAAGAGGAAAGTCATACTTGGGGCTTGCCCTATTCAAATCTCTTTAATACATACACATACGCACTTTACCGTCTTTTTTAGGTACCGGTACCACGTTCGTAACCCATTGTGGATAAGAAGTAACAGCTAAGAATCCGAAATTGAATTGTTTCATGAATACAGCCTTGATATTTTCTGACATTTTAGGATGCATACGATGAACCTTTTGCTTTATTGGAGGGCAGTCTTCTTTCGTCGGCAGACGATGAACCACAATATCAGTGTCAAGCCCCGAAATGTATTCGTATGACCAGAAAAAGATCTCAACATGGTCATGTAACATCTTAATTAACCATTCTTTAACACCATTTTCCAAGTTGGCACCTATCTTGACTTCCTTTTTATTCTCCTCAGTACCAAAGTTTACAATCTCGACCGTCTCTTCATGAGGTTATATTGCTCTTTCCTCTTGCTGTAATAGTCTAGCAAGTTCTCCTGGTACTTCACAATCTTCCTCACCTTCGTCCTCGACTTGGTAGATCGGATTTTCAAAGTCATAAATGGTAATAACATAACTGTTATCAATGGGATCCAGGGTGGATGTGGATCTGCAATTTGATATGTCATAGCTATTTTGACAAAATAAAGTAAAAAGAAAAACAGAGTGCATAAAATTTGAATGCAAAATGTTCAATGATTTATTAATGACATGTGAAAATGAAATGTGATAACCCTGACAAATAAACCGTTGTGCCTCGGGTAAGACACAAGGCTTTAGAGTTTAAATCGTTCAAAAATTACATATCCTCAAAAACAGAAAAACAATTACTCCTGGATAATAGAGATAGGAACAAAGTCTTTATCCGTCCAATTATTGAGTCCACCGTTGGTAGTATGGAAGATCCAATTGTCCAAGTCACACTCATTGTCAGCGTCTTCCACGACATTGACTCCATGGTTGCTGATGTGTAGTTCCAGTCCTCCGGTGCGAGCACGACGAACAACTTTTTGAGCTCCTGAAGTGAAACCCAAACCAAATTTGTCAGACTTATAGGGGATGTTAGGGAGTTTGACCCAAATAGTACACCCACCTTCTTCAACTATAGCCTTAGCATTTTTTAGAGAAGCCAATTTTAGTGAAGGTCTGGTAATCTTTGGAACAACAATAGTAGCTTTGGTAACAGCAATCGTTTGAGGAACCTCTTCAAAATTCTGATAGGGGTTTCAATGAACTCGCCGTCCACCTCGACATATCTGAATGAGTTCAGGTGGCTTACCATATATTCTTCTTCGCCAAGGACTGTAACAATCTTTCCATTAACCAGATATTTTAACATCTGATGCAAAGTGGAAGTGACGACGCCGACCGCATGAATCCAAGGGCGTCCTAGTAAGCAAGAGTAAGATGGGCGAATGTCCATCACGTAGAAAGTGGAGTCAAAATTTTGTGAACCAACTTTAATCAGAATGTCTACCTCCCCATGTACCATCCTTTTGGAACCATGAAAAGCCCTCATCACAATATTGTTGGGTTTCAATATAAGTCCTTCGCAATTAAATCTGTCTAATGCACCTTTGGGTAGAACATTCAGAGATGAGACAATGTCCACCAACACATGAGATAGAGTAGTGCCCCTGCATTCAATAGAGGCATTCAGGGAATCATTATGTTTTCTTCCCTTAGGAGTCAAATCAACATCAGAGAAACCTAGTTTGTTGTCGGCAGTCAGACTAGCAACACAGTTCTCAAATTGGTCAGCATAAGTCTCTTGTGGCACATGAGCACACTTTAGGAACTTCACCAAAGCTTTATCATGGGCTTAAGAGCATAATAAAAGGCTAGCATTGAAATCTTTGAGGGGGGTATGCCCTAATTGTTCCACAACATTGAAGTCACTTTTCCGTATGATTTTTAAAATTTCCTCCATTTCTTGCTTGGAGGCCTCGGGAATGGCTTCTTTAGGTGCCTCCGTCTGGGCGGGCTCAACCGATACTTCTTTTCCCTGAGTCTTAGCCGACTCAGTAGCAGGAATAATAATAGGAGTAACAATAGGAGTAGCAATAGGAGTAGCAATAGGAGTATTAGCAGGAATAACAAAAGGAGTGGCAACAATTTTTGGAGAGATTTCATGAGAGAAAATCCTTTCGCTTCTAGTAATTTTACTGGTCCCAACAATGTTGCCAATGTTAGGATCAGTATCTTTAGTAACTTCATTCTTGATGACCAATAGGTCTTGCTTGACGCCATGATAATAAACGTTAGCTCCATAATTCCAAGGAACAACTTTGTCGGAGGAATATGGTATGGGCCCTGGAGAGGTAATGATCAAGGGAGCAATTTTAGGGTTGTCAGTAATCCTTATAGGCCATCTGGGGGAGACCCTTGTAGGATTATTAGAGATAGTAATAATTCATACATCTTCACACAAACTTTTTTCAGAGGGAACCTTCTCAAAAAAGATCTCTCGATCGTCTATCAAACGCTTAATACTTATCTTCAACAACAAACAAACATTGGGCAGAGACGCACAAAGATGGAAATTTTCACCATAACCCAGAAATAAATCGGCTCATAAGAGATTCTCCTTAACAACTGGAAGAGGAGTAGTTAATTCACCCACGGAAGTAATAAATAGAACATCATCAACAACATTGATACCCCTGTCATGTTTGGGCATTGGTGAAATTATTACATTGGGGGTCTCATGAGGGTCAAATTTAATCTCCTTTGCATCAATAAGGTCTTGAACTTTATTCTTCAACTCCTAACAATCATTTGTATCATGCCCCAGGCTGTTGGAGTGGTAAGCGCATCATGCATTCGGATTGTATCGGGGAGAGGAAGTGTTTAGGCTTTGGGGAGGATCCTTCAGAGTGACTAGGCCAGCCTTCAATAGATGCTGAAATTCCTGAGACAAAGGCCTGTTGATTCTGGTGAGTTGTCTTCTAGGTGCCTCCTGCATGCGTTAATTATTTTTTCGTTGAGTTGGTGCAAGGTTGGAGATCATTACAGCTCATACTGTTGGACGGAGTTCAACTTTATCATGATTTCTTTGACCATAGGCAGCACTAATTTCCTTCTTTCCACTGAACGGCTTCCTCGCAGTACTTGAAGATGTATCCCCTTGGATTTTACCACTCTTGATACCAGCTTCCACTTGTTCTCATGTTAGTATCATCTCGGTGAATCCAACTGAAGAGCTTTTAATCAAATGGTTGAAAAATGGGCCTGTCAGAGTACCCAAGAACATATCCACCAACTCCCTATCAGACAAAAGTGGTTGGACTCTACCTGCAAGATCTCTCCACTTTTGGGCATAATCTTTGAAACCCTCACTAGAACCTATAGACATGTTTTGAAGTTGCGTACGGGTTGGAGCAAGGTCAGCATTATATTTATATTGCTTGTAAAAAGTAGCAGCCAAATATTCCCAATTACGAATGTTGGTCCCTTCTAATTGATAGAACCACTCTAACTGTGTCCCCGACAAACTCTCCTGAAACAAATGAACCCATAAATTCCTATCAGCTGTATGGGGTTGGATCTTCCTGACATAAGACCTCAAATGCAGCTTGGGACAGGAAACTCCATCATACTGTGCAAAGGCGGGAACTTTGAACTTTTGTAGGATAAACACTCCCGAGACCAACCCTAGTTCTTCAAAGTCCAAACTAGGTACCCTCTGAATCTCCATAGCATTGAGACGATCCTCCAGTTGTTTATATTTGTCATCAGCGGGAGGATATTATTCTTCAGCATAGTCTTCTTCCTCTTCATCATACCCTGGGCTGTTATCTTCTTCTTTTGTCTTCTTGTCATCCTCTTCCTGATTATCCCCCTCATTTGATGGAGTTGCAAATTCTAGAGCTCGCTTGGCTGGTCCTCTGAATCTTCTTCCCATATTCAGGACGCCAACTGGCTTCTTTGTCTTCTTTTTCTTCTCTTTGACAATGAGAGCTTTTATATCTTCTTGTCCTTTAGCCAGAGCCAGGAACATTTGTTGGAATTGAGCGTTTTGTGCTTGAAGATCCTTAACTATTTGTTCAAGAGCCATTTCTTTTTGCTCAAATAAATAGCGAAAAGATAAGAAACCTGCCTTGAAATACCTGCTTATGTGATGATATGCATGATATGCTTATGCAATGTTTTCAAGGACCTCGTAGGATTTAAACTCTTTTAACCAAAACAGAAACAAAGGCATTTTATTATTAAGTTCAAGCGAAATAAAATTTTACAAGGAAATAACAATTAAAAGAAACTTCTAAAACTCCTAAGTCTCCCATGGACGCTTCCTTTTGGTGGTGATATAGGCATTAAGATTTTTTTCTTTGTGAAGTTTCTCTGTCAGTTCCAACACTTTCTTCTCATTGGCATAGAACTGGGTCTCAAAGGTGTCCCGTTCTTCTTTGAGTTGGATCTAAGACCTTTGAAATTATTTGAAGTTTGTTGGCATATCAGGATGAAGAATGATGCGAGACTAGTCCCCTTGAACAATAGGCTCTAAGATCACTGGTAAGATGGTAGTATATGGCATCATAAGACTTTGAGCACGAGCTCGCACCCATTTAAGGTAAGGTTCTATAGGGATGGAGTTCTTGTGCCCCAAAGTCTTACTATCAGTCTTCTTAACCATGCCCCAAGCGCGGATGAACCTTTGACGATAACCTTGTAGATCATTTGAATAGTCAAACACAACACCTTGGATGAGCATATCAGGAGGACCATCTCTCCGTGTGTAACCAAACTGACGTAGGTCTAAAGAAGGGTTATAGGTGATGCCTCCTCTAATGCCAAGGAGTGGCACATTAGGAAATTCTCTGCAGCGATTAATAAAAGAGATTTCTTCTTGAGAGCGAGGACACCAATAGATATCAGAGTGAGAAAGAGACATTAACCTTTGATTCCACCTTAAGCCTAACTCATTCTTCATTACTGATCGAGGAAGGTGAAAAATAAACGACCTATAGAGAAAAGGAATAAAACACATAAGAGTTCCTCGCTTCTTCATAGTACGGGTATGGAGTGAATGCAGAATATCCCCGAGAAATATAGGTACTAGATTGTGAGTAAGGAAGATGCTGATGGCATTGATGTCTATAAGTTGGTATGAATTAGGGAACAAAACCAACCCATAGGTTAAGAGAGCCAAAATATCTTCAAAAGCATGGTAACTCATGGCATCTAGGAATACCTGAGCTTTCTCCATCAGAAACTTTGCAAGAAGATCTTTAACTCCACTTCTTCTTTTCAAACTAGATTTAATGTCAGATGGCTTCAAATGCAAGGCTATAGCAACATTCTCAGAAGTTGGATCTTGTTCTAAACCGGAGAAAGGTGTCTGCTCCAATATAGGCAAACCAAGTAGCTTAGAGAATTCTTCCAGCGTGGGCACCAACTGATAATCTGGAAATGTGAAGCAATGGTGCTTAGGATCGAAGAACGGAATAGCACGCTCATCAAACCTTCACCAAAACCGGTAGTAACCAAACTGAGCAAGTGACCATATCTTTTGCTGAATGATGAGCTTTCAGGAAATTTTAAGACCAACTCCTTAAGCTTGGGAGGAATTTCTACAAAGTTGATCTGGATGGTTTTTCTGCAAGCGGAATCCATAACCTACAAAACAGAGAAGAGATAAATCCCCAAGTCCTTGAAACGGTTAGTGCAAATGATATGTTATGATTATGCTTTAAAACAAAGATATAAAACACAAGCAAGACACACAAAGACCTTAGGTTTTAAGGTTTGCGTGAGGTTTTAAAGGTAAGTACCCTCTTGAAGTTTCAGTTGGCTCAACCTGTCCTAATAATAGTAACCTGGTTCTAAGGAGTCTCATATCATTGACCTTTCTCCCAGGCATTGTTTCAACTCAAGCACCAAAGTATTTCGGCCAAAATATCCCAAAAGTCCAATCTCAATGAGTGTAGCATCGAGTATCAACCAATCTTCGGTCAGAACCAAAGTCGGTCATCTCACTACTTTCTAATGGCTAGGATGAGTCAATTAGAGGTTCTAAAGGTCAGTTAGCGCTTAATGACACTATAAGGAAGCATAATGTTATCCTTGACTGACTCAAGGAACATTAGTACAAGCCAGAGTATCACGCTAACATAGCCATCACTTCGTTCGTATCGGTCTACGCTGTACATCCTCCATGATTTATTGCTACTTACCTAAAAAGGTGCCCTAGATCTGGGTGTAGGATCTTTAACAATAACCCAAACAACCCTTAAAAGTAAAGCATACAAAACACACAAGAAAAGTAATTAAAATGATATAACTCTAAGGTAACCCCACTTTTATAATTCCCCAACACAGTCTCCAGTTCTGTAATACGGTGGGAGAACTAGCTTTTACTGGTTTTGCGTTTGTATTTGCAAATGTTGCAGTAAGCAAGAGTCGCCACCGACTTTTCTTTTATCCAACAAAGGAAAGGGTAAAAAGAACAGAAAAAGACCTTTCGAGATTATTTGAGTAAGGGGGGTAGATTATGGAAAGGGAAGGTGTTAGCACCCTTTCCATCTGTAGTTATCTACGGGCTCTTAGATGCTAGCTCATTTGAAAATACCTTGTGTTTGTGTGTTTGAAAAAGTATTTGGAAAAGACACCTTAGTGCGGCGAACTTTGTAATGTTTCTCGTGTCGTGGAGAACGTATACAAAGTGTCTTTGAAAATATTTTTGGAGAGGAGTGTATGTGTGGAAAATTATTTTATTTGAACAAGCATCTAAGAACTATCTACCTACTCGAAAAGGTTTTTTCTTTTCCTCTTTTCCTTTATATAGTGTTATCCTACTATTAGTGAGTAGGTAGCCCTATCATCAGATGTTTAAGGGACAATCGAGGGTCATTGTATAGCCACAAAGACAACTTAGCAAGATACTTTAGTAACACCCCTAAGGTTTTAAGATCATGTACTGAGGCAACATCGAAATGGTCATTTTATGATCTTTGAACCAGAGGTTTGACACTAAAATCCCTCACGTTCAAGAGTTTTGACTGTTTTATTCTGAAGGCAACCGAAGTGGGAGTACTCTAGAGGTGTGCATGTGCGAGTGCGTTGTGTTTCAGTTATTTATCTTTGATGTTAGGTTTTCTAACGTTTGCTTTTAGTTCTTGTCATGTAATCCTAATAGGCATACATCTAACAGTTCAATATTAGTGCGGAAAATTAAAGTGCGGAATTTAAAGTAGCTATTACATGGCTTCGGGGAGGGGGAAAATTACAAGTCCAAAATTGGGGGTAAAAACAGTAAAGAAAATCTAATTAGTCTATTACAATCCATGGGCAGATACAATAATAAGAAAGTAATAATGCAGGAAGTAAAATGAACGTGCGAGAATTAAAAAGAACGTTTGTTTAAAACCATAAGGAAATCTATGCAAATTAAGAAAATTCTTTTTTGGTTTTTGGTTGTTTTTGTTTATTTTAAAAGAAATGTTTAAATTAAAATTAAACAAATAAGAATAAAAAGTGATTAAAAATAAACCTAAAAAAGGAAATTTACTCTAATATTTTTGTATTTTTATTATTGAGAAGAGATTTGAAATTAATTAAATCCTATGTCTATTGATTTTAAATTAAAAAAAATTAAGATAATTATAAATTAAATTACAAAAATTAGATTTAATTAAAGAAAAAAGAAACTAAACCTAATATTTTTTATGATTTTCTGATTTTCTAATTAAATAATTAAAAAAAGATTTAAAAGAAACAAAATAATTAACAAAAAAGAAAATGAAATAGAAGAAATGTGTCTGTTGTTGTTGAAGCAATTTGGGGGGTATGTGGTTTGGAATTTCGTTAGGCCCAAATCAATCCAGCCCAGACTCTGCGCCTGATCCAATGGGGAGTGCACCCTAAGGTACACCATGGTCTTCAACCATTTAGGGGCGTTGGATTTTCCACCTCAGGACTGAATGACCCAAGTGAGAGGCCCATCATACACCTGCTTCCCTTCATGCGCATCAAATCTGAAACAAATTGGTTAGAGAAATGCAAAATAACAACCCTAGGGATCGAACCCAAGCACCTTAGGAGGGAGTATCCTTGCACGCTTTCCTTTTCACTGCTGGGCCATTCTAGTTAATTGTTGTTATAATAAAATAATAAAAATATAATGGAATCAAGCATCAAATCCCAAACAGCAAAACACGTGCACTGCAAAACTTAACTGAACCAATTAAATCGCGCGATTTTGCCATGCAAACTCCCAACGGAGCCAACATAAGTCAAAGACGCCGGAGCAGGTCTCCGGTCGTCTTCTCCGGTCATACAAAAATGGGATCCATGATTTTAAAAGCTTTTAGTCTAGAATAAATAGCATATTCCACACAAAATTGCCTCCTGAATCCGAATCCGACCTTGGTTTTAACAGATCATGCCTTAATCATTCAATTCGAACTAGGAACCGAATTATACCCTAAACATGGAAAATCCTTGTTTATGCACCTAACCTCTCATGTAACATGTTAGAAACGAGCAAAAAAGATGATATGAACATGAAAATATGCATTATAATCATTTATATTGCATGCATTGAAAGATTCAATTATTTGAATTTTACCAAACAAAGGTGACTTGGTTGGCCGGTTTCAGGCAGCTTCATGCTTGAATAAGGGATGGTATGGCCTCCTAGGAGCCTCGGGAGTAATGCTTGACCTTTTGTTTGGATTGGAAAGGGCTGGAACCTTGATTGCGAATTTTGACAACTTTGATTTTTTTTTTAATTTTGAGAGCTTTTTCCAATTGATGATTTTGTGCCCTTGGCTTATGTTTGGCTTGTATATTTATAGAGGATTGGAAATGTGAATAAACATGGTAAGACTACATGCATTGATCATGGTTTTGAAAGCAAAAATCAAGACTTTGAAGAATTGCCATATTTGATGATTTCTTTCCCTTCTTGTCATACATTGAACCTGGTCTTTTTCCTCATGCGTTGCATGATTTCTAAGGTCCAATATCAACCCAAATCATCAGCCCATGTATCCATACTTTTTATTTATTATTTTATGCAATTTAGTTTGTGTTTATTTGAATAAAATAAAATAAATATGAATAAAATAGAGAAAAAATGAAAAGCAAGGTGAAGTGAATTTAGGGATCCTTGAGTAAGTCATAAACATATTTGAATCCCACAAAATAGGTCTATGAACTTAAAAATGCATTTTTGCTTAAAGTTGACTTTTTACATTTTCACTAATGTGCCCAATTTGTACTAGTCATAACATACTCAATTTATATCTTTCGGAGATGATCTTGGACTTTTTATAAAGATCAAGATGTCTCCTACAATATTTATGTTTACCATTTTGGCATTTGGAGAAAATATCTTGATGTAACTTGCCTTGACAAAAAATGCCTTTTTGTTGACTTTCAAAAAGACCTGTAATGTATTGGCTCATATCTTTCCAATGATTTATTTTTTGAACTTGAGGAAAAAAGAAAAGTTGTAGGTAATTGAGTTTTCTTCACAATGAGATTTGGTTAGGGCAAAATGGATAAAGCATGTGAAAGTTATGCCTGGTCAAATTTCAGGTAACTTTCTCTAGAAAACCCTAATTTAGCCATTTTTTATTCTTGATGATTTGAGAGCATTCCTTGAGGAATCATGATCAAACCTTGATCAAATGATGGATATCACTTCAAAATGTTGATGTTGACCAAAATTCTTGAAGTTTGAATGTATATTGACTACAATTGACTTTTGACCTAATACAGTTAATTTCTAGTTGTCTGAGCAATTGACTGAGCAAACTGGTGATGCAAGGCATGAAACATGGCATGAGCATTCTTGATAACATATTAGGAACCATGAAAATCACTTTAAGCCTTTGAAACCCAAACTTCTTTGTGAAATATTAAACCCTAGTTGGAAATCCATTGCTTAAGAGGAGAATTTGTCGGGTCAATTCTTAGTAAACCTTGAGCACTTGAGGACCTCTAGGAGTATGTTTTGAATAAAAATGAGAGGGAAATTTTTTGGGTGCAACAGTATCTGATACTTGATATGGGCAGGTTTTTGTATGTTGTGAAAGTGTATCATCCTAAATATATTTTTAATTTAATTTAAACTTACTCTGGTAATTATTTATTATTCGCTGGGTTGTTTGGGGTGTTATAGTTCAAGGGATCAGTGGTAGGCTTCTTAAGCGATCAAGTGCAAGTCTTGGGTTATGTGACCATCAAACCAACATTGGTTCTGACAGAAGTGCCAAGATAATAAAGTGGGGTACATGGTGATAAATGATTTATCACCTTATAATATCATTATCGATATGCCAACCTTTAATGTTGTAGCGGCAATCCTGTTAACTTTGTACCTGGCCACGAAATAATTGTTAAGCAGCGAGCGAGTTGGAGTGGTAAAGGTGTGAAATCAATCTTCCCTATGTTGAATATATTTTGATGAATACAAAGCTTTTAATATAAAAAAGGCATAGATGAATCTCAAGATAAAGAATTGTGTTCAAAGTTTTGGAATCAATAGAATTAAGTTTCAAGAAGGTATAATGACAATACTTACCTTTACTGAAGTTTTAGATTCTCAATGATCAAACACTCAATGCATACCTCATTCTTTTCCTCATGACATAAACACTTAGGCAAATATTTCATTTTAACTATATGCAAATCGAATTGCACATAATAGCAATTGATTTACACCTATGTCATGCCTAATTTGTTTTAGTGAAAATCTATTTGCATGAGTGACCATCAATTGGTGCTTTGAAATTTTTCATTTTTTGCACTATGCAAATCAATTTTCACATGATGCAAATTGATTGCTTAGTGAAGGTTTTCAAAATTTTGTAATGTTGCACTATGCAAATAGATTTGCACGTAACAACAATTGATTTGCACCTGTACATTTTTTTAAAACAACAACTTTTTCAACACCTTTTCATGGTTACTCTTCAAGAAACCTTTTCATTTAAACTTTGCATTTGTTCATGATATTTTTATGAACATTACCATGTTTCTAAAAGGTGTCTTACTCTTATATAAACCAGAACTTTTAAATTACAAATTACCTCTTCCAATCAAATACTTAGACTTTCAAAATTCACATTTCAAGTATTCAACTTTTATTCAATATATTTTCTGCATACTTTCATATCTTTAAAACCAGAAAATTCTTGAGCAATCTAACACTTTAGTGTTTGTGAATTATTGTTATTGGTAGGAAATATTATTTACATTGATATATCACTTAAGAATATAAAAGTCATAATTACTCTATATCTTTATTCATCATTTATTGTGATAAACTCCTAATATCAAGGATTGTTTGATATTAGGTGTGTTTCCTTATTATCCATGATTGTTGGAAACAAGAGAGTGGAAAAGAAACAATTGTTTTCTTTTTATACTTGTTTGGTTTATATACCTTATTGTCCAAGATTGTTGGAAGCAAGAGAGTTAAATTAGAGAGGACTGTTCTCATTTCAACTTGGTTGATCATAAGAGGATTGATTTTGGTGATTTTGTTAGATAGGAAGGCTAGGAGAGTCTTGGCCATAAGAGCTAACAATAATAAAATCTCTTACATGTGGTAAGGGGACTAGATGTACTCTCGGATTATGATGGGAACTAGGATAAATTTCCAGTGTTCTTTACTTTTCCGCATTTACCGCTTTCATCACGAATCATAACCAGGAAATAAAGAAACACATCTCTAAAAACCCAAAAAAAAAATTATTACACCTAATTCACCCTCCCCTCTTAGGCGCACTCTTAAACTTACACTTGACAGAGCAGGTTATAGGTAACCTGCTCTTGAAAGATCTAAAATGGCTTCCATAAATGCAAATCTGGTTTTCAAATACAATGATAACAATAACAAGCTTCCATTGTTTTGTGGTGAATATTTAAATTTTTGGGAAATACACATTAAGGAACATCTAAAATCTCAAGGAAAATAATTTTAGAAAGCAGTTTTAGATGGTCCTTTCGTTCCTACTAGTGTTGTTAATGGTGTTGGCACCCCAAGCTCGAAATTTAATGGAATGAAGACAATGAGAAAAAAGTTCTCTACGACAAGAAAGCAATAAATCTTCTTCCATGAAAACTTAGCATGGATGAATTCTTTCATATTTTGGTGTGCACAACAGAAAAGTAAATATTGGATACATTGGTGGAAACTCATGAAGGATCTGTTGAAGTTAAAAGATCAAGAATAAACACTTTGAGTTAAGAGTGTGAGTTATTCAGAATGCAGTCCTGAGAATCAATCCTCAACTTGAAGAAAATATTCGTGCATTTGAAAAATCACTTGAAAGCACTTGGTAAGGTTCTTACTACTGATGAACTTAATCTTAAAGTGCTTAGATATTTAACCATGGAATGGTAACCAAAAGTGACAGCAATATCTGAGAAGAAAAATCTATCCAAAATGGTTTCTGCAACATTGTTCGAAAAACTTCAAGAATAAAAGATGGAACTTAGGAGACTTGAAAAGCATGAAATTCTAGTAAAATATTCAAAAGACATTGCCCTAAAGACGAGAGTTAAAAATCATGATAGCAATCAAGAGGACAAGTCCAATAATGATGAAGATGATGATGATCTTATCAAGAAGTTTGAAAAGTTTCTAAGAAAAGAAAGAAAAAAGAAGATCATTAAAAGGAAAGCACCAACAAGGAAGGTTACATGCTTTGAATGTGGAGAAAAAGGACATGTTAAAAGTGAATCGATGGAATTAAGCACTATGTTAAAAGGACATTAATCTCAAGTTAAAGCATTATGTTCAAAGCTTTGGAATTAATGGAATTAAGTTTCAAGAAGGTATGATGACAATACTTACCTTCACTAATGTTTTAGATGCTCAATGATCAAATACTCAATGCATACCTCATTTATCTCCTCATGACATAAACACTTAGGCAAAATATTCATTTTCACTATATGAAAATCTATTTGCATATAACAACAATCGATTTGCACTTGTGTCATGCCTAATTTTTTTCAGTGCAAATTTATTGGCACGACTGACCAATCTATTGGTGCTTTAAAATTTTTCATTTTTTGCACTATGCAAATCGATTTGCACATGATGCAAATTGATTGCTTACTGAAGGTTCTCAATAATTTGTAACGTTGCACTATGCAAATCAATTTGCACGTAACAATAATCGATTTGCACCTGTATGTTTTTGAAAAACAACAACTTTCTCAACACCTTTCCATGATTACCCTTCAAGAAACCTTTTCATTAAAACTTTGCATTTGTTCATGATATTTTTATGAATATCACCATGTTTCTAAAAGGTGTCTTACACTTATGTAAACCAGAATTTATAAATTACAAATTACCACTTTCAATCAAACACTTAGACTTTCAAAATTCTCATTTCAAGTATTCAACTTTTATTCAAGAAATTTTCTCCATACTTTCACATACTTTAAACAAGAAAAAATTCTTGAGTTAAAAATTTTCTGCATAATTTTCATTGGATAGAAGATTGTGAAAAGGCCTTTCAAGAGTTAAAGAACTTTTTGTTGGATCCACCAATCCTTACACATCCTAAGGAAGAAGCACCATTGATACTTGATATTGTATTTATTCGTCAGAGAGAAAGCTCTAAGCTTGAATTTGGTCCAAAAAGGAGATGAGGGAGAAAGTTCGGTCTACTTTGTCAATAAAGTCTTAAAAGAAGTTGAGAAACTCTATCAAAATATTGATTAGTTAGCCTTGGTTGTTGTGATTACAACAAGAAACTTGAGGCCTTATATCCATAGGCATTCAATCATTATTAAAATCAACTATTTGATCAAACAAGTAATGAAAAATCTAGATTTATCGGACATAATGGTGGTTTGGTTAGTAGAGTTGTCAAAGTGTGACATGACATTTCTGCCCTATAGAAACATCAAATATCAAGTCTCAAAGGATTTATTGGTTGAGTTCAGCACTCTTGTTGAAGAGTGTTAGTTCTCTGTTTTTATGATTATCATTAATTTTAATAAAACAAATATAGCAGCAATTTGTTAAATATGATGTATTAACTTGTTGAGAAAAACAGGTTAAACAAGAAGTCCTATTTTATGAAGAAACATGTTGAGATGAGATGTTTCATCAACTGAAGCAACATGTCGGACAAGATGTCTAAACTGAGTCATTTAACATCGTGATTGTGTTGGGCTGGGCTATTGAATCAGTTTAAGAATTAATAGATGCAAACTATTCTAGGAATATTATGTTATTCTATGTGGCGCTGATTTTAAGGTCTGGAAGATTCAAGCTGAAATCAAGAAGAATATTGACTTTCTAATTATGGAGACAAATTAGGAAAGTTGTGATTGAAGACCTATCTTTATGCAGAAGTTTCTGTAGATTTATAGCAGTTGATATGATGTGATTTGAAGCCCAAATCCAGTTGAGAAAAGGTTATAAATAGAAGCTTATTAACCTAGAAAAGGTATCTGCCGAAAATGCAAAATTTCGATTATTAGGGTTTAGTGTGTAAGCCACTCTCTAGGAGAGTTGGTATGTGTGAGCCTCTAGAATATCATGTTGGTATAAGAGTAGGATTGATGTTATAGAGTTGAAATTTATGGTTGTTAGATATCACTGAGGTGATTTAAGAAGTGAGATGATGATTTCTCATATTTAGGGAGGACCTAAGTAAAAATGTCATTGGGTAAGGATTAGGTGAGAAGTTGTAAATTAGAGAGTTTAGATTTGAACTAATAGTGTTGATAGTGGACTTTCTTCCTGGCCTGATAGCCCCTAGAGTAGGTGTTGGTGTACACCGAACTGGGTTATCATATCTTTATTTTTTTATCATTCTGCATTGTTCAGTTTTGTTTCTTGATTGATTGACATGTCATATAAGATGTTGGAACATCTGTTATGACTTTGTGCTAATATAATTGTATATCAATATGCTTTATCTTGTTCGAGTGTTTTTATGCAGATCCATGTCTTAGACATGTGTTAGGACATTTGTTATCTGTATACCAGAATTTCAATTGGTATTAGAGCAAACATCCTATTATGTTCTAGGTGAGACCTAGTGAAGATACTTTCTGGTGCATTGGACTTGAAGGAACAAAGTGTTGGTTGTAGTTGGTGCTATAATTGTGGTGTTAATTGCGAGGCATTTCTCTGCTGCTTGTGCCTCTATAATATGAACGTGAACATGTCATATTTTGTGACAGCTTGCATATTGTACCTGTCTGAAGTTGTCAGCTGTTGGGTTATGTTTGATTTATTTTCAAACATCTGGCATTCTGTTGTCACCTATATTATGGTGATTATGTGCAAGGGTTATCTTGTTCTGCTCTGAAGAGTGTTGAGGAGTTTCTATGTGTGATCCATTGCGTATGTATCTGAAAACTCCTAATAGTTTGGTGTATCCTATGACATTGTGATACTTGGAGGATATCTTCAACCAGTCTTCTAAAGTGGCCAAAGATACTTGAGGTTCATCTCAAGTCCACTCATAAAGTCACTTTTAAGTGAGTTTGTTAAACAAAGATATGAAGAAAGTAAGAACCAATTTATTTTTGCTTCCAACCCTAAAAGGCCAATCTATGGTCTTTGATATAGGATCTCTTGATGTGTCCCTTGAAATGATGTCTTACTAGATGTTAGAACATCACATCAGCAAGTTATGAAGATTTCTGCTGGCTAAAGGAATGGCATTATAGATGCTTTGGATGCTAAACAAATATGTGTTGATCACATATGTTTAGAACCTTCTCCTGAACTAGAAGAGGATTCATATTGGTTGTGTGTCTAAGAAGATTATGTCCTAGAGACATATCTTATATAAGTGTGTTGGTCAAGACCTTACTTACTCCTCAGGTCAGTTTATTTTTTACCAGAGTATATAGGAGCGTTGAAGCTGAGCTCTATTCTCTAGTATAAATTTTTTTGTAAAGGCATCAGATTCTTCATGAATGAAGGCCAAGTTATAAAGATACTTCTGGTCAAAGGAGCCAGATCTATGGAAAACCTTGAAGAAATGTCAGATATAATGTCATGACATCTTTGTGTTGAGAATTTACTTTTCTTAATATGTCTGGGTGGTGTTTCTCTTAAGCAGGATGGAGGTTGTCTACTCAAACTTGGTATTATTATCAAGTCTATGAGATCATGGAACTCTTGTTCTGTTGTAGTGGAAAAGACATCCAAGAGTTATATGGATTGGAGATGTATTAACCTTTGTTAAGTTTCTTCAGGAAGATTAACTTAGAATTATGGTGGAGTGATGTCTACATGTTTGGAGTGTCATTCAAACTGCTTGGTGTAGCAGTAGAAATATTGAGACTAAGCCATTGGGTTGACTTAACTCGCACAGACTAAATAAAAATCGCCATCGCGCTTTATTGTTTCTAGAGGAATGGGTAAAGAGAGAATAACCCAAAAATAAGGGGAGAGAATCTCGGAACGGGGGTTGGTTATGCAAAGGGAAGGTATTATCACCCTAAACATCTATGGTACTCCACAGGAACCTCTTTGAAAATCTGTGTATTTTGGCTATAAGTGTTATATACAAAAATAGATGGTGGAGATGAGAAAAGAAATATTTTTTATAATTTTTGCACCCGCCGCAGTTGCGAACCTTTAGTGCCTACGTACCACCTTCTGTGCAATAGGGAATCAGGGTACTCGTAATTCACCTTTAAAACATTTAAAGCAATTGTGTTGGTTAATTTTAAGAGACGAGACATCATCATCTTATCCGAGTGGAAAACATACTTACTACCCATGATTATGAGAAAGGAGAATTTGCGTCATCTCAAAGTGGAGGATATGGCCTAGATTTTAAAATCAACAAATCCTCGCTCAACACCCAAGTGGAAAATATCTCACTTCACTACATATCGTAGAAGTATAGTAGTTCACATCACTATAAGGATTGACAAGAGTCTAATCTTTTGAGAAATGTTTTAAAGTAAAAGAGCCAAAGTGGCCAAATGGTTTGAATGAGATTGATTGACTAATAGTCTTCTCACAAAAATGTCAAGGTATTATTAAGTTGATTAAAGTTTGATTAAGAAAATATTTTTGAAAATGCATGGACATAAGTCCAAGTTTATTGTGAAAGCGGTTCAATTTTAGAAGACAAGAATAGTTTTGAAAAGGAGGGAGAAGATTTTAAAATTAAATAAGACGGGAGGACATGAAGGGGCTACCCTAAAGCATAAGGTAATATCTAGAGAAAAGAACCGTCTAATCAACAAGAAGCCAACACTTGACACAATGAGTCAATATAGAATTCTCATCCTTTGGATTGAAACCAAACAAGCGAAGATAATAAACCTATTAAGAAAACCAAGCTTCAATTGCATTAAGTATTCACAAAAATTGGGCAAAGTAACAATTATATACAGATGAATTCCCAATCACTGACAAAGCATATAATCAGAATAACCTGCATACAAATAAAATAAGCAACCCAATGTCTTGGGATAAACCCCAAGAACTCCAGGCAAAATAACAATAGAGATCATAAGGTCTCAAGGTAGGTCAAATTCTCTAATCCTAAGTCTAAGAAGTCCATCACTCTATAATGCCAAGGATAGTGACCAAATAGTCCAAGTAACATTAAAGTTTTTTATGGTTCAAGTTGATTATTAGGTATCTTCAAAGATAGAAATGAAAAGCTCAAGTGAGAAAAATAAAATGACATAAAAGTAAATGCTCAAGTGAGTAAAGATGAAAATAGCATGAAATTTAAATGCTAAAATAAATGTGCTTAAAGTAAAGAGCATAAAGTAAAGGCATAAAATAAAGTCAATTGTTAGAAATTAGAGGTTAGTTGAATGACCATCTTGAAACTTGTATTTGAAACGCATTAGAGGATTGATAAAACAAAATTCTCTCAACAACAAGTTTCATTTGCTTTTTGTCAAGTATATCATTTATTTAAAAATCTCAAGGTAACAATAAATGATCAATGATGTTTAAGTAATTCAGTTTGACCAAAGGTTGTGAAGATTCATTAGAGGATTGATAAGACCAAAGCCTCCTAACAATGAATCCCAATATTATTGGATCAAAGTGTTCGAATTAACATACTTGGGTTTGCAAACATAGGTTTGGGCCACGAATGATCATTTCTCGAATCGGGACAAAATTCAACGCTATGTTAAGTAATCGTAAGTGGACTTATGTAGAAGTCGCACCGATTTTGAGGCCGGTCAATATCAATCTATGTACCATATGTTTAGAGAAATGATATGAAAATTATTCTACAACAACATGTAGTACAAGTAAGAAGGGGATAAGATAAAGAGGGAATGAATAAGAATTAAACCACATTTGAACCAAAAATTTAATCAAGCTATCATTAAAATCATTCATCCATTTTCGTGGAGTTGAACTCAACACCCAAGATCCAATGATGTTAATGAAGCTCATGATCAAAATATCATAGTTCAAGATCAACCGGAATATATACAAAAATAAAATTGTATTTAAAAATAAAGAAAAAGATTTTTTTTAAATGGTTTTAAATGAAAATAAAAGGGGAAATAGAAAATATATTCAAAACAATCAAGAAAAATTCAATGAGACCATAGAAAAATCAGAAATGAGCTCAAGTATTTTTATAAAAATTTTGATAATTTTTTAAAGTCAGAAACTATTTTTAAAATTAAAAGAAATAGGAAAAATAAACCAAAAATTGTGAAAAATAGTAAAGTCAAAAATAAAATAAAATGAGGTCACTAATATTTATCAAGAGGTCATTGGATCCTACCATTTTTTTTCTTCAGAATTTAAAAATTAAGAAAAGTATTTTTAAACATTTAAAAAACTCAAATAAAGTGAAAAAATATAAAATATATCAAAACACAAAATAAAATTATGAAAAAATAATAATTAGAAAGAGAGAAAACAAAAGTGTTTTTAAGAAATTTTTTAGATTTTTTGAAGTTAAAATGAATTTTTCATGAATTTTTGAAGTTTAAAACAAATAAAATATAAAATCAGAAAATAAAATAAAAACCAAAAATCTGTAGACCATTGGATGAGAGTCAAAACATGTTAGTAAGCTAATCCAATGGATCAGACGCACTATGCATATCATGGTCCTCAGGAAATAAAACACGTGATCAATTATTAAACATATTTAAAAAAAAAGCGTGGCAATTTGTCATTGGTTGAAGACAGACACGAATGTCGTCTTCAACCTCCGACCAAGCAATTTACAGGTTCATGAAATGGAAAAATTAGAGCTCGATACCGGTACCATTCGCTTTGTATCTTCAAGACGATTCCAATGGTACCCTCGCGAAAAATTTATATAAGGTATAGCTCAGTCGTTTTGGAAGAAAAGATTTGAAAAGGGTTTTGAAAATTCATGGCCAAAACTCACTTCTAGTAGAAAACAAATGTTGCGAATAGAATCAGAGTGATGAGAGCTTCATTAAAATACCAAAGTTTGAGAGAATTGATGAAGGAATCTACCTATTGAAGTTCAAATTCAGAGCTCTGAAACTTGACTTGGCTAACACGATTCAGGAAGTCTTAGAGCTTGGTTTTTCTTCTGTTAGCTTTAGTGAAGTTCAAGGATGAAGAATTGACAAATAAAATGGATTGATGAAGGTTGTAAAACCAAATTCAAAGTTACAGAAAAGTGGGTTCAATAGAAAGTTTGGAAGGGTGATTCTGGCTATCTAAGCTTTCCAAAATGAGTGGGATAGAGCCTGTATTTATAAGAGAAGTGAATGGAATTAAGAGGAGGGGTGAATGATACAATTTGGAGGGAAATCGTGCACACCTGTTTTCATGAAATAAGTGTGATCACATGTGCATAAATACTCATCCAGATGATGCGTTTTGACACTCTCAATCATCCACGCGCTTATGCTAATCATGTTTAAGTAGAAAACACGTACAAATTTTGTGATTAGAATTCAAATTATGGAAATTCCATTCTGACTGTTTGAGAAACTTCAGTTCCAAGGTACCAACTTTGAAATCATGGTGTGCATAATTTAGGGAATCTTAGGACTTGATTCTTGATGCATTAGAAATATAAGATCACAAACTTTAAAATGTGTAAAGAATGGAATCAAATGGATACTTGAGCTGAAAGTTGTGATGAGTCAAAGTTGAGAAAAATATGCTGACTTTTTGTACTTAGAAAAATTCTATGTTTTTTTTTCAAAAATGACCTATAATGTCTTGCATCCAAACATGGTTTTCCATTTAAAATTTGCTCTTGACCAAAAAAGATGGAATGAAGTATATCCCTTGAATGACATTTTTAGACTTGAACCATTTAAAATATCCAAAAAATGAGAAATTTATGACTTGGTGAAGTTGGTGAAAATTCATGAGATGACCTATAATCTTTTGAGTCCTTAAGACATCTTCCATCCATTTTCAAGCTTTGCACATAAAAGAAGGGTTGAAGCTCACATTTTAAAATCATTGTGTAAAATGAATAGGCTCAAGGAGATAAAAAAATGACCAAGTTATGATCTTTTGAATCCTCATAAGGGAATTTGATGGCCTATCTAGAGGACTTGTAATATTTCTCAATCATTAGGCATCTTCCACATAAAATTTTCTTGAAAATTTTGAAGTGGTTTGTTGATAACCCTTTAAAGAGTAGAATGTCTTTGGAATCAATCAAAAATACCAAAATATAAGCAAGATATAACCCTTAGAAATTCAAAACCCTAGCTCCTAGAGTAACAAAGTTCCTTGGAAAATCTTTTCAATTTTGACAAACTTTCTTGGACAAATACTTTTTTTCATGTAAATAGAAGTTGTTGAGGATGATAATGAGGAACCATAGCAACCATAACAACTTCCAAATATTGATAATTGAGGGAAATATGCACTTGTGATCAAGAAATCAAGAACTCATCCAATTAAGTCAAAATTTCTTCAACCAACCCTTACATCTTTGAACTATCTTTGAAAACTTTAGGTATGATAAATCATAATACACTTTGTCCTGATATCAATTCAAATCATCTTCAATGATGAAGTTTGAATCTCAATGAAGCTTTGTTGAAGAAGGCATGGAAATAAACTCATGAACCTATAGATCAACTTGATGGAATATGTTGTGCTTTCACCTATAATATCATCCATTAGGGAAAACATTAATTGTATTTATTAGTTAAAAGTTAATAAACACAAAACATAGATGATCAAAAAATACAAGTCAAAGTGCTTGGTGATTCCCCATGAGCAAAGCTAAAGATAAGGAGAAGAACCAAACTTTAGTGTGATCTTGTTGTGATTGAGTTGATATGATATGATAGAGGAATGTTAGGGGGGGAAATTGGGGTACAACACTTGGGATGAGCTTTACAATCTTGATAAGTAGACTTATTCTAAAACTATATGTTTGTGGTATGAAGATCATTCAATATCCTGGTTATTGTGTTCAGTCCTATATGTATTTGTAAGAGGGAATCTCCTTTGTAGATGCATAATGATGTTATGTACCATTTCAAGGTCAGTCAAAAGGTCTAGTGTTGTGCTTATAAGAAGAAGGTTCTTGAAGTGTGCATGTCTTTTCATGTATTTATGGTCTGGTATTAAAGGTCGATTAGTTGTGGATGGATACAAATGTGGTTCCCTTGCGTTTCTTTCGTGAGTTATGCTTAGATTACTATAGGTGGTGTCCTCAAAGCCATAACAATTAATCAAGTCCTTGGTGTCTGAACTATTGTTGGAACATCATTTCAATTGGTTGCTTCTCCAACTAAGAAAGTTTTTTTTGTTCGAGGTAAAGTGTAAGGTCAAGCCACTAATCTAATCTGGAGTGGTCTGTGGGTTGTATGTCTGCCATGACTGTTTGTAATGATGAACAATCCACTTATGCTAAGTGGTGTGGAGAATAAGGATGTCAGACCAAATGTTCTACCTAGTGTTGGAAGGTAGTACTATCTGTTGTCTATATCTCTCAGAGGGAACTATGAAAAAAGGACCATGAGAAAATTATCCTCTGATGGTGTTGTGCATTTAAGAGATGAAAAATACTTTGACAAGAGTTGCCTATTTGTTTGATGTAGGTGTGCAAGTATGAAATCTGAACTCATTCTTTTAGAGAGTGGATGAGAGTTTATTTCTCTCCATGGTATTCAGGTGTTAGTGATGATCTGAATGAGCTGCATTGGCTGTGATTTATAAGGAGATAATGTTCTAAATGATTTTGTAACATCATGTTAGTTGGTTAGTCTTTAGAAGTTGTTTAGAATTCTGAGTGGGGAAATGTTTCTCTGATAAAGGTATGCATTTGGTTGATGCCAAATACTCTGACGGGAGTTGTGTATTTGTTTGATGTGTTGATGCAGAAAGTATATGAGAATTAATTTCCTGGTGCATTTGAAGTAGTAGTCTATAGAGGTCTTTTGGGCATAAGCAAGTCCTATGGATAGTGTATCAAGAACCAGAGTGATTGGGCTATGTAATGTGAATCTGGTGTCCTAAATGATGTCGTAACATCATTTCTTTGTTCATTGGAAGTTGTCTAGTACTATGGATGTAGATATTAATGCTCAACATTATTATCAGAAGTGGAATTTCCGACTAAAAAGAGACGGCTCTAGTCTTGTCTATGGTAGTATGCTTGGTGAATGCATAACTACTATATTGAAGACTTCACTAGTATTAGAAATTGCTAGTGGAAGTAAGAGCTGAGGAATGTTGTCAGATACTAAGGTCTAATCAGATATTTTTGAGGTGGTCTTCTTCTGCGTCACTTAACTCTAGGAGAAAGTTTTTGGATATGTTCTCTTTCTTATCAGAATGTTAGTCTGAATCCTAGTAAAGCTTTTAAGAAAACTTAGAATTCTTGGAGTGAGTAAAGACACATTAAGAATGCATGATATCTTGGACCCCTAATATTCATGAAAGCATGTATGGATCTGTAAGGAAATTTTTCAGTGAAGAAGTCAGAGTGCCTAGATGTATTCTCAAGAAGTAAGAGTATCTGACCTAGAATCGACTCTACAGTGGGAGTTTGTGTTCAGCCTGAGCATTGTTTATCCGTAACAGGGAGTATCAAGTTTTTTTTATTTGTTCTATAATGTTACTGTTCAAGATTATGGAGTACATATGTCTCTCTGAAAGGTTGTGTTTGTGTCTGGGAGAATTTATTTTACTCTGCAGACTTTTGGTGGGACTCAATAGATGTCCTGAATGATGAATGAGAGATGTAACTCATATGATGTTTTGTACTAGACAAAAGAAGTAGAATCTAGTGGAATATGTTGAGATTATGCTTCAGGATATTTGGATATTCCTATGAAGAATTTTTGGTATTTTGGCTACAAGAACAAGCAGACAATGTCTGACTGGATGTCAGAACTTTGTTTAAGACATGCTTTCTCTTTGATCCAAACAAGGGAGTGTTGTGGATGGTGTTATCAAGCATGTGTCAGAAATGAGTACAAAGATGTTTTTCTGACTATGCATGTGCATTTATTGGGAATATATTCTCAGAAGAAATAGTCCAAAGACAATAAAGGCAGTCAAGATAGAATTGGCCGATGCATATTTATTTTGGTGGAGTTATCTTCCTCAAATAAGGTTCTTTTTTTACCAAGACCATTGTTACAGTCAAGGATCGTTAATTCCTAAGTAACTACTCAGCTATTTATAGAAGTCATTCGTCTCTCTTTCACTTTGTGAATATTTCATATTTCTATAGTCCTTATGGATTTTGTTTGGGTATGGGTGAGTACCTATTGGATTTGGTTCTGTGAGGGGTTTCCCTGTTAAGTTTTTGCTAAAAAGGGGGAGAAAGGGTTTGTTCAGTTGTTTAATCTTGAGTTTGTTTTTCCAAATATCTCACAAAGATGTTGGATAAGATGTTTGATCCTATGTCTATTTTTTTTGTGACTTGTGATCTAAGTTATGAACACAGTTGTGACCTGTGTTCTGAGTTACCAAGGGTGGTGGTTGATTTGATCTTAAGTTTCCTCTTATGCCACAGGTTGACTGGTAGCTGCCAATTATGGGTTCCTTATGCCCCTAAGAGAAAGAGTTATCAAGCAATGGTAACTGAAGGTTTCTGTGTTGAGGTGGAGTGCACGCTATCTTTTTCCTCATGTACACTAAATGACTTCAAGACTTTCTACTCCTTTAACCCAAAGTTGTTTTTCTTTGGTGTTGAGTCTTTGTGTTGCAATGGAGCTGATGTGGAAAAGATGTCGAACATGATGTCCCAACATTATTATAAAGGTGAAGAGATGTTTCTCCATGTTGTTGTGTTCAGTAGCTTCTGAAGACTGACTAGAATTGATGGTTGTAATTTTTTCATTGATGTAATTTGAGTTATAATTGTTTATTTCTTTTAGCCAAAATTTGCCAAATGGGGGGAGATTGTTAGTTCTCTATTTTTAGGATTGGCATTAATTTTAGTAAAACAAATATAACAACAATTTGTTAAATATGATCTATTAATTTGCTTAGAAGTAAAGGTTGAACAAGAAGTCCTATTTTATGAAGAAACATGTTGAGATGAGATGTTTCATTTACTGAAGCAACATATCAGACAATATGTCCTACACTGAGTCATTCGACATCGTGATTGTGTTGGGTTGGGCTGTTGGATTAGTTTATGATTTAACAAATGCAAATTATTCTGGGAATATTATGCTATCCTATGCGGCGCTAATTTTAAGGTCGGGAAGATTCAAGCTGAAATCAAGAAGAATATTGACTTTCTAATTATGGAGATAAATTAGGAAAGTCGTGATTGAAGACCTATCTTTATGCAGAAGTTTCTGCAGATTTGTAGCAGCTGATATACTGTGATTTGAAGCCCAAATCCAGTTGAGAAAATGGTTATAAATAGAAGGTTATTAACCTAGAAAAGGTATCAGCCAAAAAATGCAAAGTTTTGATTATTAGAACTGAGTCTGTAAGCCACTCTCTAGGAAAGTTGGTATGTGTGAGCCTCTCGAGTATCATGTTGGTATGAGAGTAGGACTGATGTTATGAAGTTGTAATTCCTTATTGTTCATTCTTAAGCTTTTAAGCATATAATGTATATCGTTCTTGGATGAAGCTTTGAAGAAAATACAAGTGTGTTTGTTAGTCAAGAGTCTTGACTGAACTTTATGGTTGTTAGATATCACTGAGGTGATTTAGAAAGTGAGATGGTAATTTCTCATATTTAGGGAATACCTAAGTAAAAGTGTCATTGGGAAGGTGTTGTACCCCAAAATTTTCCCTCCCATTTTTTATTCAAAGATATATCCTCATGCTTCTAAGATTTCAATGGCTCAAGTTTTCTCAAGTGTTGACTGGTCAAACCTCCTCCTAAGCAAATGGCCTACAAATTAGGGTTTCACTTTTCTCAAATAAAATTGAACTTATAATGACTCAAATGGACTTCAAGGTTTCTCATAGATTTTCAATAACTCTCATGTCAAATTTCAAGTCTTGCATCACAAATTTTCTCAGTCAATTGCTCAGATGACTAAAAACCAACTGTATCGGACAAAAAGTCAAATGTGGTCAACATACATCCAAAATTCAAGATTTTTTGCTAACATCAACATTTTGAGGTGATATTCATCATTTGATCAAGGTTTGAGAATAATTCCTCAAGGAAACCCCTCAATAATCAGAGGTCAAAAATTGCTTGTTGTACCCTAAAATTTTCCCTCTCATTTCACTCAAGACATGCCTCTAGAGGTCCTCAATTGCTCAAGGATGACTAAGGATTGACCAGACAAATCCTCCTCCTAAGGCAACAAGCTTCAAACTAGGGTTTCACTCCTCATCAATATGGTTAAAGTCCAAGGGTCCCAAATGCCTTCCATGGTCCCAATATGTTCTCAAGATCATCCATGTCAAGTTTCATGCCTTGCACAAGAAGTTTGCTCAATCAATTACCCAGATGCCTGAAAATCAACTATACTAGGTCAAAAGTCAACTGTGGCCCACATACATTCAAACCTCAATATTTTTGGTCAAAATCAACATTTTTAAGAGATATATATCATTTTATCAAGGGTTGATCATGATTCCTCAAGGAATTTCCCCAAATTCATCAAAACCCAAAAGTTGCTAAATTAGGGTTTCATAGGAAAAGTCAACCAAACTTTGACCAGGCATAACTTCTTCATACTTTATAATAAATTTTCCATCCTAGGCTCATTTTGAAGAGGATGCAATTCCCTACAATTAATCTTCATCCCTAAAGTTCAAAATATGCACTCATAAAAAGATAAGAATTTCTACATTATAGTTCCTTTTGAAAAGTCAACAAAACACCTTTTGGGTAAAAGCTTATTACATGAACATGGAAGACCCAATTGAGATGAAACCAAAGGGGTTGTTTAGGGGACATCCTAAGCTTTCTAAAAAGTCCCAGAACACCTCTCTAGGGTTAAAATTGGAGGATACATGCCTTATCAAAGTTGACCATTTTTGCAAAATTGCCAAAAGTCAAATGTGCTCAAAAGTGCATTTTTTGTCAAATGGGCCTAGCTTTTCATGATTGAATCTTATGGGAGACATATTCCACGACCCAAAACAGCATCCACACATTATTTGCTTCATTATTTATTTTTATTTTTATTTTTTATTATTTAAAATTCAAATTTAATCAAATAAATGGCAAAAATACAAAAGATTGAGTTTGATTTGTTTTTTTTTTGTAGGAATCAAATCTATTCAAGTTGGATTAATCAGACCAAATCAAATCAAGGCAAATTGAATCAAAATTGGCATGATTTGGAGGAATTTAGAAAGATATGATACAAGAGCAAAATCAAATCAAATTTCTATGATTTACAAAGATTCAAACCATTTTTGTTGCCCTAATTCATCACACTATATATACTGAACAAGAACAATGCGCAAGAGGAAGGGTTGCATTTGTGGAAAGCACAAAACAAAACTCAAAGTTTTGCAAGAAAGTGGTGGATCGGTTTCTACCCTAGAGGACAATTCAAGGCATTACAAGGATGTTAATCGCTTCCTAGACATCTCCAGAACATTCTCCAATCATTTGCAAACTTCCACAAGCCCAGGATCATTACATAACACTCACACAGTTTGTTTCTTTTTTCAAAATCTGATTACAATGATTCTTGCATCATAAACGTGTTCTAATGATATATTTGTGTTCATTAACATATTTGCAACATGTTTGAATTGTTTAATTGATGTTTCAGTGCTTGTACTCATAATTGCCATTACTAGGGTTTGCTTTGTCGTTTTAGGGTTTTTCTATACAGGTTAAATTGGCCCAAGAAAAGGGTATCATGATGCTCGTGAGATCAAGACGAATTGATCTATATAGCTAGAATTGATTTATCATGCCTGCTGTGAATTTTTAAGCTTGCAGGTTTGTAGCTATGGAGGTTCGTCCGTAGGTAAAAATGCTTGGCCTAAAACGACGAACAGGGGAAGAAAAAGTTAACGTGTCTAACCATCATTGGCCTATTTGAATAATGGGCGCGCATTTTTTTTGTTTCAGTTATCTACCTTGTTTTATATAATATATGTTAGTCTTATTATATTGACAAATAAAACATGTAGCCCATATGGCAAGGCGTGCGTGGTATTGAGTGGGAGGACCTGGGTTCAATCACAGGTCCCAGCATTTTGTTATTTTCTCAACATTTAACTGCAGATTCTATGCTCCACACATCAAGACGTCTACCATGCGTTGTCATCATCCAACCACTGGATTCATTACTAGCCAGATTCAACGCCCATCAATGAAATACTATGATACACCCTCCAAAGGTGGCTACACAAGATCAAGCGTGGGAGTGGGCTCAGCATTCATGGGCCTAGGCATTAATTCAACATTGCACCCCCATTCAGCTTCCATACAGGCCCAATTTCTTCTCTTTCTTTTATTTTCTGTTTTCTAATTGTTTTATTAATTATTTACTAATTATCTTTTTTCACAAAATAACACAAAATCATTTTCTTATTTAATAAAAAAAATCACAAAAAAGCATTAAAATCATTTTTTCATAAAATATTTTATTTCCTTAATTAATTAGATTAATTTAATTTAGGGCAATTTAATTCCTTTTTTTCATAATTTAAAATCAATTAGAAGTTAGGGTTAATTTATATATAACCTAATCTTTTCTCAAAAAATAACCTAAATCTCTTTTCAATTGGATTTTTTAGGTTTTCTAATTATTTTCGCATTTAATTCGCTGCACGCATTTTTTTAATTTCCTTTTTATTATTATTATAACTGCTCCGAGTTTGTAATAGTAGTTAGGGTTTCAATTTCGCATCTTTATTTTCGGTCAAAATAATTATGTATCTGCAAAAGCCCTGTAATAGTTAGGACTTTAACTTTCTCGCTTTAATTTCCGCAAACTATAAACTGCTTAGATGTTAATAGGATTGTATGGAAAGACAAACTGAAAATTAATACAGTAGAAAACCCTAAATGTGAAAATATAAATTAACTGAAAAATTACACTCGCACATGCTCACTCTTAGGGTTTACTCGACTCCGGTTTCCTTTGTTAAACGGTCATGAAGTATAGGGTTTGTTAGTGGTTGTCCTCTAGCCCCGAAAGATCTAAAATGACCCATTCGGATGTTGCCTCGGAAAAAGATCTTTAAGGCTTTAGGATGATTACTAACATTTCCTAACATTGCTTTTGTGATCGTATTTGTCCCTTCGAATGTCCCTAAAAAACTCCAACGATGATGCTACCTATTTCTCAATAATGGGATAGCATTGTCTAAAAGGAAAACGAACAGACCTTTTTCGAGTAGGTAGATTAGTTCCTAAGTACTTGCTCAAACAAACAAAAAAACTTTTTCACACCAACACTTTTCAAACAAAGTTTTCAAAAAAAACTTTGTAACACTCTTGAGGACAGAAACAAGGGTTAACACGAAGTAAAACAAAACTTTTCAAAACAAAGCATACACAAGCAGTTTTCAAAATGAGCAAGTACCTAAGAGCCCATGGAAAACCACGGATAGAAAGGATGTTAACACCTTCCCTTTCTAGAATCTACCCCCCGTACTCAGAAACATCTCGAAAAAGGTTTGTTATGTTATTTTTCCTTTTCCTGATTGGATCAAATAAAAGTCGGTTGCGACTCTTGCTTACCGCGATATTTGTGAACAAAAAATGCAAACTAGTATTAACAGTCAGTTCTGCCACCGTATCACAGAACTGGGAACTCTGTTGGGGAGAAGAATATAAAGTGAGGTAAACCTTAGGATCTAGGTCATATTTAATTGCTTTCTCTTGATTGTCTTGCTTGCTTTATATTTATGGGAATTGTTTGGGTTATTTGATCCTACTCCCAGATCGGGAAACACCTTTTAGGTAAGTAGCAATACACTGTGAGGGAGTTGTGTTGGGGTATACCGACACGGTTGAAGTAGTAGCTATGTTGATGTGGCACTTTGGTTGGTACCTGTAACCCTTGAGTCAATTAGGGAGATGTACGGGGCCTCCGTGTGGTGTCATAAAGCATCAACTGACCTTAGAACCTTTAATTGCACAACATGTCCAGTAGGACGTAGTGAGATGGGCGGCTTTGGTGTATGGCCAAGGTCGACAGATACTCGATGCTACACTCATTGAGGTTTGACTTATGAGTTTTGTTTGATTACGAGTCAATCGTCGATTGAACAAGGCTTAAGGGAAAGATCGGTGATATTGAGATTCCTTTAGAACCCGATTACATATTTATAGGACAGGTTGAACCAATCCAGCTTCAAGAGGGTATGACCTTAAAACTCAAGAAGGCCTTAAACCTAAGGAATTGGTGTGATTTGTCTGTGTTTGCTATACCTGTTATTTATCATGACATCATAAACATCATACCATAGCATATCATACTAACTGTTTCAAGGGTTTCTAGGGATCATCTTTGCTCTGTTTTGTAGGATATGGCATTCGCCCGCAGGAACACTATTTAGATTAACCTAGTGAAAGCATCTCCCCAATTAAGGGACTTGGCAGTAAGGATTCCTGAAATATCTCCTTTCACTGAAAAGCATGTTCGATTCCTCAACTTGGTCACTGCAAAACCTCACGAAGAAATGTTGAAAGTGTTGTTTCAGTTCTTTGATCCTCTGCATCACTATTTCACATTCCCGGATTACCAGTTAGTGCCTACTATGGAGGAATTTTCTCAGTTATTAGGGATACCCATTCTTGATCAGCTACCTTTCAGCGGTACGGAAAGACACCCCAAACCTGAAGAAATTGCTAAAGCTCTATCCTTACAACGGTCCGACATAGTGACAAATTTGGAAACCATAGGGAGTGTTCAAGGAATTCCGGTTAAATTTCTGTTCGAGAAGGCTTACTATTTTTGGGATACCCTGGATCTACAAGCTTTTAAAGAGGTTTTGGCGCTCCTTATCTACGGGATGGTACTGTTCCCTAATGCGGATCAACTCATAGATGTGAGCACAATCCAGGTTTTTCTGTCTCGGAATCCGGTACCTAAATTACTCGGGGATATTCTACACTCTTTGCATGCTCGCACTCTAAAAAGAAGGGGGACCCTCCAGTGTTGCACTCCTCTATTGGCTAGGTGGTTTTATTTCACACCTACCCAGATCTACTTTGAAGAATGAAGAGAGGAATATCAACGCCTACATCGTGCCAAAGAGGATGCGCTCATGGGAAACCTCATCTTCTTTTTGTTTTATTTTGCTTAATTGTACTCTTAAAATACATTTTTTGTAACAATTCAAGTTTACTAATACAATTCGCGTTTGTTCCTTTTTGTTTAAGCAAATTTGAGCCTTTAAGAACCCTTGAAAACATTGCATACATATCATACATATCATTGCATAACAGGATTCATAACAGGTTTCTCATCTCCTCCGCTGTTTATTTCAGTAATAGCTCTTGAACAAACTATGAAAGATCTTCAGACTCAGACCACGCAGTTCCAGCAAATGATTGTGGCTCTGACCAAAGGACAGGAAGAGCTGAAGGCTCTTATTGTTAAGAAAACACTAAGAAGACCAAGAGGACAGCCGGTGTGGCACATATGAGCAGAAGTTTCAGAGGGCCTCCAAGACGGGTTATTGATTTAGCTTCTTCATCTAAAGAGGGAGAGAATCAAGAGGGTGAAGTCAGAGAAGAGGACCCTAGTCCTAAAGAGTCTGACAATGAAACTGATTATAATGAGGAGCAGTAACCTCCGGCTGATGAAAGGTATAAGCAGTTAGAAGAGCGTATGAGTGCTATAGAAATCCAGAAGGTTCCTGGGCTGGATTTTGAAGAGTTGGGTCTGGTCTCCGGGGTTGTCATCCCCCCAAAATTCAAGGCACCGGTATTTTCTAAGTATGATGGGGTCTCTTGTCCTAAAATGCATCTTCGTTCCTATGTGAGGAAGATACAACCTCATACTGCTGATAAAGACTTGTGGGTTCACTTCTTCCAATACAGTCTATCTGGAACACAACTGGATTGGTTCTATCATCTGGAAAGGGCCAATGTTCGTAATCGGGAAGACCTTGCTGCTGCATTTTATAAGCAATATCAGTATAATGCAAACCTCGCTCCCACCCGTACACAACTCCAAAATCTTTCTATATGTTCGAACGAGGGTTTCAAGGATTATGCTCAGAAGTGGAGAGATTTGGCTGGAAGAGTTAAACCTCCCTTGGCTGACAGGGAGCTCGTGGATATGTTTCTGGGAACTTTGACTGGGCCATTCTTCAACCATCTGATTGGAAGTTCATCGGTGGGTTTTACTAAACTGATCTTAACAGGGGAAAGAGTGGAAGATGGAATCCGAATTGGAAAAATTCAGAAGGATGCCTCTTCTAGTGCTGCAAGGAAGCTATTTGCAGGTAAAAAGGAAGTAAGTGTCGTCTATAACCAAAAGAATCAGAATCAAACCGAGCACCGTCAGGTGGTAGAGGTTGTTATGATTCCCAAACCTGCACCTGCTCAGCAAAGAAATAATCAACCAAGAGCAGAAATACCAGCTAGACAATTCACTCAGATCAACATGACATTGTCTCGGGTTTTACCTCATTTGCTGAAGTCCAATCTAGTTACTCTGAGGGAAGCTCCGAAGAATCTGAGTACCACCTCTCCCTACTATAAACCGAATGCTCGTTGTTCTTACCATTCGGAAAGTCCAGGCCATGATACCAATGACTGCTGGGCTTTGAAGAACAAAGTACAGGATCTGATTGATGCTAAGGCGATTGAATTTGATCCCCCGGAGACTCCCAACGTTATCACTACCCCTATTCCGAAACATGGTCGGGGTGTTAATGTCATTGAAGAAGATGTGTTTGTGACTTCTATGGAAGAATTGGTGACCCCACTCATGACTATCAAAGGGAATTTTCTGAAGTCCGGTTTATTTCCGGGATGTGATGAAGGTTACCACCTTTATTCATTTCTACCGACTGGTTGCCCTTTGTTGAAGACAGGTGTTCAGCGCCTGATCGTTGACAAAGAGATTCTGTTTGAGAAGAATCATGTTTCGGCTGTATCCTGTGAAGATGTTGCTATAATAACCATTTCCGCCAATCCTCCCAGGGCCTCCGCTAAGAGACCCGTCAGGATTACATCAATTCCAAAGGTGACTCCGTTAATCATAACCATGCCAGGACCAATCACATACTCCTCAGACGAAGTTGTTCCTTGGAACTATGGGGCCGACGTCTATTACCATGGCTTAAAGCAGGACATGCTAGCCATTAAAGACAAGATTGCTGAAAATGTTGATTCTGACATCGTCAATATTGTCGGAACCAGTAAATTAACAAGAAGTGGAAGAATGTTATCCCCTGAAATTTCTCCCCCGAAGACTGTTACGGACCTGTGATCATTCCTTCTATGGTTCCACCCAAGACTACTACTGCAATTCTAGTAATCACTCTTGTTGACCCTCCCATCACCGAGTCGGCCGAGACTCGAGGCAAAGACATACTGATTGAGCCTGTCTTGACAAAGGCCAATTCATTAACCATACCAGAAGCTTCCAAAAAAGAAATGGAATAAATTTTGAAGATAATAAAGAAGAGCGATTACAACGTGGTCGAGCAGCTGGGGCAGACCCCATCCAAAATTTCTATGTTGCCTTTGTTGTTGTGTTCGGAGGCCCATGTGAAGGCTTTGGTTAAGTTTCTGAAGACGGATCACGTGCCACAAGAGACATCTACTGATCAGTTTGAAGATTGTGTGGCTAGTCTGACTGCCGATAATGGTTTGGGTTTTTCCAATGTGGATCTGACACCATAGGGTAGGAAGCATAATGAAGCTCTTCATGTTTCTGTTGAATGCAGGGGCACGACTCTGGCCCATGTTTTGGTAGATACTGGCTCCTCGTTGAATGTGCTACCTAAAAAAGCTTTGGACAGATTGGACTGCGAAAGCTTGACCTTGAAGCCTAGCAATATAGTAGTGAGAGCTTTCGATGGTTCGAAGAGGATGGTGCACGGGGAAGTGGATGTCCCTATCAAAGTTGGTTCCCAAACCTTCGACTCCACTTTCTACATAATGGATATCAAACCATCATATTCTTGCTTGTTGGGACGCCCTTGGATACATGGGGTTGGGGTTGTTACTTCTACCCTCCACCAAATGTTGAAGTACCCAGTAAGAGGAAAGATTGTCACTGTGCATGGTGAAGAGGAGTATATGATCATTCACTTGAACTCCTCCAGGTACGTGGAAATGGATGGCGAGTTCATCGAGACTCCTTGCTGGAACTTTGAAGAGGTGCCTCAGATTATGGCTACAGCAGAATATACCAACATTCCTCCAAAGGTCACCAAATCTCCCTCGAAGATGGCTTCTCTCGAGGATGCACGAGCAGTGGTTGAAGAAGGTGCTCAAAATGCTGTTCATCGCGCTCGGGCTGGAGGACCTCCCCTACGCATCAGAAATCCTGGGGTTAATGCACTTGAAGACAGTGATGGTGATTCTGACATTCACAGTTGAATCTCCCCGACTACCAACGACAGACTCAGTAACTAGACTGCCAAGGACTTTGTACCGATTACTTTTGTTCAATAGTAATTTTCTTTTTGATTTTTTGGATATGTAATTTTAAAAGAATATAAACTCTATAGTCATGTGTATTACATGGGGCACAATGGTTCTATTTGTGAGGGTTATCATGTTTCATTCTCATATGACATCAATAAAGCATTGGCGTTTGCGTACAAATTTTGCGCTCTTTGTCTTTCTTTTCTTTTATTCTGTCTATACAGCTAAGCTTTTACACACACTCACGTATCCAAATGGGAATCCATATCCACTATGGATCCCATTGATAACAGTTCTACTACTTCTCATTATGACGTGAAAATCCGATCAACCAAGCCGAGGACGAAGGTGAGGAAGATTGTGAGGTACCCGGAGAACTTGCTAGACTATTACAGCAGGAAGAAAGGGCCATACAGCCTCATGAAGAGCCGGTTGAGATAGTGAACTTGGGTACAGAGGAAGACAGAAAAGAGGTTAAGATAGGTGCAAATCTGGAGCTTAGTGTCAAACACCGGTTGGTACAGATGTTGCATGAGTATGTTGAAATCTTCGCCTGGTCACATGAAGACATGCCGGGACTAGACACGGATATAGTGGTTCATCGTCTGCCGACTAAAGAAGACTGCCCTCTGGTAAAGACAAAGGTCTGTCGTATACGCCATGATATGTCAGAGAAGATAAAAGCATAGGTTATGAAGCAGTTCAACGCAGGGTTCTTAGTTGTCACCTCCTATCCGCAGTGGGTTGCTAATGTGGTTCCAGTACCTAAGAAAGATGGTAAAGTACGAATGTGTATGGATTACAGAGACCTGAACATGGAAAGCCCCAAGGATGACTTCCCGCTTCCCCACTTCGATGTTCTGGTTGATAACACTGCACAACACAAAGTCTTTTCCTTCATGGACGGTTTCTCTGGCTATAATCAGATCAAGATGGCACCTGAAGACATGGAGAAGACAACCTTTGTTACACAGTGGGGCACTTTCTACTACAAGGTGATGTCGTTTGGGTTGAATAATGTTGGGGAAACTTATCAGCAAGCTATGGTAGCTTTGTTCCATGACATGATTCACCATGAGATAGAGGTTCACGTTGATGACATGATAGCCAGGTCTCAAACTGAGGAAGAACATCTTGATCATCTAAAAAAGTTTTTTGATAGGTTAAAGACGTACAAGCTGAGGTTAAATCCGAACAAGTGCACCTCCGGGGTAAGGTCTGGTAAGCTTTTGGGATTCATCGTCAGTGACAAAGGTATTCAAGTAGACCCTGCAAAGGTGAAGTCCATACAAGAGATGCCGGCTCCCCGTCTTGAGAATGAAGTTAGAGGTTTCTTGGGACGCCTAAATTACATTTTCCGATTAATTTCACATCTGACTGCTACTTGTGAGCCAATCTTCAAGCTTCTGAAGAAAGATCAAGTGGTAAAGTGGAATGACGAATGCCAGGTCGCCTTTGACAGAATCAAGCAATACCTCCAAGAACCTCATATTCTGATGCCTCTGACTGAAGGAAGACCGTTGATAATGTACTTAACAGTGCTAGATAATTAAATGGGGTGTGTGCTGGGGCAGCATGACGAGTCTAGTCGAAAAGAGCATGCAATATACTACCTTAGCAAAAAGTTTACCGACTGTGAAACACGATACTCACTGCTCGAGAAAACTTGCTACACTTTGGCATGGGCTGCTCGCCGACTGAGACAGTATATGTTGACCCACACTACTTTGTTAATATCTAAGATGGATCTGATCAAGTACATTTTCGAGAAGCCCGCTCTCTCCGGAAGAATAGCAAGATGGAAAATGATCTTAACCGAGTACGACATCCAATACACACCCTAAAAAGCAATCAAGGGAAGTGTGTTAGCTGATCATTTGGCACATCAAGCCGTGGATGACTACCAGTCCATGAATTTTGAGTTCCCAGATGAGAACATCATGTTAGTAACCGACTGTGAAGAACTTGGACCGGATGAAGGACCTGAGGAAGGATACCGATGGTCTATTTTTTTGATGGAGCCTCAAACGCACTGGGTAACGGCATTGTCGCTGTAATCATATCTCCTGAGGGTTGTCATACTCCATTCACTACCCGATTATGTTTCAATTGTACCAACAACATGGCAGAGTATGAAGCATGTATCATGTGTCTTAGAGCTACTATTGACCTAAGGATCAAGTTCTTGAGTGTATTCGGGGATTCCACTTTGGTGATAAGTCAAATCAAAGGCGAGTGGGATACGAAAAACTCGAACCTTATCCATTACAGAGAACATGTACTGACACTGCTGTCGCATTTTGAAGAGATCACCTTTGAACATTTCCCACGAGAAGAGAATCAGTTAGCGCATGCTCTAGCTACTATGTCGTCAATATTCAAGGTCAGGTGGGACAATGAAGGTCCCCGAATCACTATTGAGAGGTTGGATGAACCGACACACTGCTGTGAGATCGATACTGAGGAGGTATCCGACAAACCTTGGTTTCATGAGGTGAAAAGGTATCTCGAGGCTCAAGAATACCCCGAAGGGGCATCTGTCAATGACAAGAAATTTCTGAGAAGGTTTGCTGCAAAGTTCTTCCTCAGTAATGGAATCCTCTATAAGCACAATCATGACTCTACCTTATTGCGGTGTGTAGATAAGAGCGAAGCAGAGAGGATCATGGAAGACCTACACGAAGGTACCTTTGGCACTCATTCCAGTGGACATACCATGGCAAAGAAGATCCTACGGGCAGGATACTACTGGTCCACTTTAGAAGCCGATTGTTATCAGCATTCTCGAACCTGTCACAAGTGACAAATCTATGCTGATAAGGTGTGTGTACCTACAGTTCCCTTGAACGTCTTGATAGCTCCCTGGTCCTTTGCAATGTGGGGTATTTACATGATCGGCGAGATCAGACCTACCGCGTCCAATGGGTATCGCTTCATCCTAGTGGCCATTGATTACTTCACAAAGTGTGTTGAGGCTGCCTCCTTTGCTACGGTTACCAAGAATGTGGTTGCACGCTTCATCAAGCATAACTTGGTTTGTTGTCATGGTATCCCTGAGAGAATCATCACGGATAATGGTACTAATCTCAACAACTCGATGATCACTAAACTCTATAAACAGATCAAGATTCAGCATCACAACTCTTTCCTTACCAGCCGAAGATGAATGGGGCTGTCGAAGCTGCTAATAAGAATATTAAAAATATCATACAGAAGATGACGGTGACATACAAAGACTGGCACGAGATGTCACCATTTTCTCTTCACGGGTACCATACTTCAGCACGTACGTCGACAGGGGAAACACTCTATTCTCTGGTATATGGCATGGAGGTTGTCCTACCCATGGAGTTCCATATCCCTTCTCTATGGATTATGAAGGATGCGAGTTTGAGCGAAGACGATTGGATCTAGACTCGACTTGATCAATTGAACTTAATCGACAAGAAAAGACTTACTGCTATCTACCATGGCTAAATGTATCAGAAACGGATGATCAAGGCCTTCAATAAGAAAGTCATACAACAAGTGTATCAAGTAGGGGATCTGTTAATCAAGCGCATCATCATGCTGCAAGGTGATCCCAGGGGCAAATAGACTCCCACCTATGAGGGACCATTTGTAATTAAGAACATATTTTTGGGTGGGGCCATGATTCTGACCACCATGGATGGTGACGACCTTCCACACCCTGTCAATGCAGACATAGTGAAAAAATACTACCCATAATAAAGACCCGCTAGGTTGACATATCTAGGAAAAAATAAGGGCATCCCGGCGAACCAAAAGGGTTCGGGAAAAAATTAGGGATAAAAAATGAAAAAAATTTGTACACCCGGCAAGTCGAAAACCCGAAAGGCCGGCTTGGGAAAAAAAGGGTATCCCGGTGGACTAAAAACCCGAAAGGGTGGTCCAGGAAAAAATTAGGGATTAAAGCGTATCACTATATCCCATTGGATCACCTTGCGATCAGACCTCAGTAATCAGATATCAAGCTCAAACGGTACCGATCAATCCAGTCAGCTTCGAACAAGTTGCAAAGTGATGAGATGCTCGAAGACATAGGGGCAATAGCAGAATTGAAACCCAATGGGATCACTACACATAGCTGTTTTCTTTTTGTACACAATTTCTATAATAATTTCCATTTTTACGGCGGCGTTCTCTAACTACATTGTCAGCCTCCTTGTAAATAACGCCTGTTATAGGCAAATTTCAAATCAATACAAAGCGTCTTTTGAGTACAAAACTATGTGTTTGTTTTTTCCGTTTTCTGTTTTGTTTTGCAAAACAACGTCCAATGTTTTATTCTTGACATATGCATTTGAATATGATTACTGTTCACAAATATCTGCATATAAAACAGAAAGACAGTTACTAAGAACTCAAAGAAACTGGTACAAAATCTAAATACCGACAGTTACCCTGTCCATCATGGTACAAAGGGAGGAGACAGTTGGAAGCGAAATCACTATCACATACAAGCCAGTGATACCTATATTCCCCACAGAGCCGAGACAACCAAGGTCCGACCTCCGTATCCCCAAGCAGGAATTCCTTCCCCAGTAGGTTCCTTCAGAAAGCGGATATTTGCATTCCCCAGCCGAGTTTTTTAACCATGAGCATTTTATAAAGCCATCTCCCAAGCAGAGTTTATTTCTATGAAAGTGGAAGCTCAATCTCCAATAGAGCTCTTCTCTCCAGCAATGGAAGTTCATCCCCAGCTGAGTTTATCAGTAGATCTTCCAGCAGAGTATCTCTCTTCCCCACAGAGTCATTCCCCCGCGGGATTATTCTCAGACAGAGTCTCCTCCGGCAGAATGTTCTCAAGCAGAATGGATGTAAATCCCCAGCTAATCATCTTCGGTCACTATCCCCATCGGAAATGAAGAAGTCAACTCCTTATACTCTCCAGCAGTAGTCCCAGATTTATTTTCCTCAGCTAGAGAATATCACAATAACATTGCATATCCATACATCATGGCATGTGAATACATATTATACAGCACAATCTCATTTATTTTGAGAACATCATTACTCAATACATTTCATACATCATGACATTACATACGACTAACTCTTTACCTTTCAGGGAAAGATGCAATCAAGTTCTCACAAGTTCTCTCTGGTTCAGTCAAACCGACACTAAGGTTTCTATTCTAGTTGAAGATGTTCTAAGACTTTCGTCTAAGTCAGCCGAATCGCTGCTAAGATTCTCCTGATTTCTATTCCAGTCAAATTCAATCCAAGACCTTCCCCCGGTTCAGTCAAATCAATGCTAAGATTTCTTTCCTGGTTGAAGACAGCTCGAGACCTTTCCCTGGTTCAGTCAAATCGATACTAAGATTTCTATTCCAGTTAAAAAAGGTATGAAGCCTGGAAACTGACCGGATAACAACTTAATTTCCCCAAATTACTGAAGCCTGGAGCACGACCAGATAATAGTAAAAGACACTGAAAACTGGAGCATGACCAGTTAACAGTATGAGGTATTGTGAAGCTTGGAATCCGACTAGATAGCAGTTTACTTGGCCAATTACTATTGAAGCCTGGAAACGACCGGATGTTAGTATGCCTTAAATTCAAGTTGAAACCCGAATGTGACCGGATAACCACTTAATTCCTATTGAAGCCTAGAGCACGACCAGATAACAGTTTTTGAGATTGCAAAGCCTGGAGCACAACCAGATAGCAAGTTTAATCTCATCTCCCTAGTAAGTCACTGTAAAACCTGGAGCATGACCAGATAGCAATCAATCTTATTATCCTCAGCAAATCACTGTAAGGCCTGGAGCACGACCAGATAGGAGTTCATTTTCATTTTCTCGACTAAGAGATGATTCCCCAGTAGAGTAACGGACAACTGAAGTTCCTAAAATTCCATTTCTCCCAAGACATATACTAACATTCCTCAATAGATTCCTCCTCAACGACAGGAACATGAATTCTCATCAAAGGAATATCTCGGGAAATCAACATCCTCTAGATGGCATCTTTAAGCCCATCTCTGACGATTCTCGGTCATATCTTCCGGATGGCATATTTAAGCCCATCTACGGTGACCTTCCTTCATCTCCTCCAAATGGAATCTATAAGACCATTCCCGATACTACCTACACAGTCTAGCACCATCTCAGACGAGTGCAAATTTCTGGGCACTCTAGTGTTCAATCATCATCCACCTTCAGATTACGAAAGGCAGACAACCAATCTACATCCTCAGGTTTAAGAAGATTGAACAGGGGCAGCTGTTGTACCCCAAAATTTTCCCTCTCATTTCACTCAAGACATGCCTTTAGAGGTCCTCAATTGCTCAAAGGATGACTAAGGATTGACCAGACAAATCCTCCTCCTAAGGCAACAAGCTTCAAGCTAGGGTTTCACTCCTTACCAAGATGGTTGAAGTACAAGGGTCCAAAATTCCTTCCATGGTCCCAATATGTTCTCAAGATCATCCATGTCAAGTTTCATTCCTTGCACAAGTAGTTTGCTCAGTCAATTTCCCAGATGCCTGAAAATCAACTGTACTAGGTCAAAAGTCAATTGTGGCCCACATACAGTAAAACCTCAAGATTTTTCGTCAACATCAAAATTTTTAATTTATATCCATCATTTGATCAAGGGTTGATCATGATTCCTCAAGGAATGCCCCCAAATTCATCAAAACCCAAAAGTTGCTAAATTAGGGTTTCATAGGAAAAGTCAACCAAACTTTGACAAGGCATAACTTCTTCATACTTTATCAAAAAAATTCCATCCAAGGCTCATTTTTAAGAGGATGCAATTCTCTACAATTAATCTTCATCCCTCAAATTCAAAATATGCACTCATCAAAAGATATGATGTTTTACATTATAGGTCCTTTTGAAAAGTCAACAAAAACACCTTTTGGGTCAAAGCTTCTTAAATGAACATGGAAGATCCAATTGAGATGAAACCAAAATGGTTGTTTAGGGGACATCCTAAGCTTTCTAAAAAGTCTAAGAACACCTCTCTATGGTTAAAATTGGAGGAGATATGTCTTGTCAAAGTTGACCATTTTTGCAAAATTGCCAAAAGTCAAATGTGCTCAAAAGTGCATTTTTTTTTCAAATGGGCCTAGCTTTTCCTGATTGAATGTTATGGGAGACATAGTCCACGACCCAAATCAGCATCCACACATTATTTGCTTCATTATTTATTTTGATTTTGATTTTTTATTATTTAAAATTCAAATTAAATCAAATAAATGGCAAAAATATAAAAGATTGAGTTTGATTTGTTTTTTTTTGTAGGAATCAAATCTATTCAAGTTGGATTAATCAGACCAAATCAAATCAAGGCAAATTGAATCAAAATTGGCATGATTTGGAGGCATTTAGAAAGATATGATACAAGAGCAAAATCAAATCAAATTTCCATGATTTACAAAGATTCAAACCATTTTTGTTGCCCTAATTCATCACACTATATATACTGAACAAGAACAATGCCCAAGAGGAAGGGTTGCAGTCGTGGAAAGCACAAAACAAAACTCAAAATTTTGCAAGAAAGTGGTGGATCAGTTTCTACTGTAGAGAACAATTGAAAGCATTACAAGGCTGTCAATCGCTTCCTGGACATCTCCAGAAAATTCTCCAATCATTTGCAAGCTTCCACAAGCCCTGAATCATTACATAACACTCACGCGGTTTGTTTCTTTTTCCCAAATCCGATTACAATTATTCTTGCATCATAAACGTGTTCTAATGATATATTTGTGTTCATTGACATATTTGCAACATGTTTGAATGGTTTAATTGATGTTTCAGTGGTTGTACTCATAATTGCCATTGTTAGGGTTTGCTTTGTCGTTTTTGGGTTTTTCTATACAAGTTAAATTGGCCAAGAAAAGGGTACCATGATGCTCGTGAGATAAAGACGAATTGATCTATATAGCTAGAATTGATTTATCATGACTCCTGTGAATTTTTGAAGCTTGCAGGTTTGTAGCTATGGAGGTTCGTCCGTAGGTAAAAATGCTTGGCCTAAAATGACGAACAGGGGAAGAAGAAGCTAACGTGTCTAACCATCATTGGCCTATTTTAATAATGGGCGCGCGTTTTTTTTTTGTTTCAGTTATCCACCTTGTTTTATATAATATATGTCAGTCTTATTATATTGACAAATAAAACATGTAGCCCATATGGCAAGGTGTGCGTGGTATTGAGTGGGAGGACCTGGGTTCGATCCCAGGTCCCAGCATTTTGTTATTTTCTCAACATTTAACTGCAGATTCTATGCTCCACGCATCAAGACGTCTACCATGCGCTGTCATCATCCTACCACTGGATTCATTGCTAGCTAGATCCAACGCCCATCAATGAAAGACTATGATACACCCTCCAAGCGTGGCTACACAAGATCAAGCGTGGGAGTGGGCTCAACATTCCTGGGCCTGGGCATAAATTCAACATTGCACCCCCATTCAGTTTCCATACAGGCCCAATTTCTTCTCTTTCTTTTATTTTCTTTTTTCTAATTGTTTTATTAATTATTTACTAATTATCTTTTTTCACAAAATAAGACAAAATCATTTTCTTATTTTATAAAAAAAATCACAAAAAAGCATTAAAATCATTTTTTTCATAAAATATTTTATTTCCTTAATTTTTTAGATTAATTCAATTTAGGGCAATTTAATTCCTTTTTTTCATTATTTGAAATGAATTAGAAGTTAGGGTTAATTTTTATATAACCTAATATTTTCTCAAAAAATAACCTAAATCATTTTTCAACAACATTTTTTAGGTTTTCTAATTATTCTCGCATTTAATTCGCCGCGCGCATTTTTTTTAATTTCCTTTTTATTATTATTGTAATTGCTCCGAGTTTGTAATAGTAATTAGGGTTTCAATTCTGCATCTTTATTTTTGGTCAAAATAATTATGTATCTGCAAAAGCCCTGTAATAGCCAGGACTTTAACTTTGTCGCTTTAATTTCCGCAAACTATAAACTGCTTAGATGTTAATAGGATTGTATGGAAAGAAAAACTGAAAATTAATACAGTATAAAACCCTAAATATGCAAAGATAAATTAATTAAAAAATTACACTCGCACATGCTCACTCCTAGGGTTTACTCCACTCCGGTTGCCTTCGATAAACGGTCATGAAGTATAGGGTTTGTTAGTGGTTGTCCTCTAGCCCCGAAAGATTTAAAATGACCCATTCAGATGTTTCCTCTAAAAAAGATCTTTAAGGCTATAGGATGATTACTAACATTTCCTAACATTGCTTTTGTGATCGTATTTGTCCCTTCGAATGTCCCTAAAAAACTCCAACGACGATGCTACCTATTTCTCAATAATGGGATAGCATTGTCTAAAAGGAAAACGAACATACCTTTTTCGAGTAGGTAGATTAGTTCCTAGGTACTTGCTCAAACAAACAAAAACTTTTACACACCAACACTTTTCAAACAAAGTTTTCAAAAACAACTTCGTAACACTCTTGAGGGAAAAAACAAGGGTTAACACGAAGTAAAACAAAACTTTTCAAAACAAAGCATACACAAGCAGTTTTCAAAATGAGCAAGTACCTAAGATCCCGTGGAAAACCACAGATAGAAAGGGTGCTAACACCTTCCCTTTCTATAATCTACCCCCCGTACTCATAAACATCTCAAAAAAGTTTTTTTTTTATTTTTTTCCTTTTCCTGATTGGATAAAATAAAAGTCGGTGGCGAATCTTGCTTACCGTGACATTTGCAAACAAAAAACGCCAACCAGTATTAACAGTCGGTTCTTCCACCATATCACATTGCCCAAATTAGGGTTTGGATTGAGGATGACTGATCATTGACTTTTGACCTAGTGCATGACCTAATGGCTTGAAGCATGATCTCAAGGATTCAAATACAAAATATTGACCTAATTACATGGCTCAAGACATTCTCAAGATACAAATGACTGATAGTTGGAAAGTTGAATTGATTGATGAAAAAAGTCAATTGTCACACAAAAGTCAAATTTTGACTTTTTGGTCAACATTGAACTTCAAAAATCAAGAATCATCAAAACATTCAAAATTATCAAGCTTCATCATCAAGAATCAACAAATTCAACAAAAGTCAAAGATAGAAAATTTTCCAACACTTAGAAAATTTTCTAAGTGTTAGTGTTTTATTCTCAACAAATTCACAACTTCATGGCCATTTTTCACTAAGATGCAAATTGATTCAAGGGAAACTTTCAACATGAAAGTTGTAGGGATTGATGAATTCTAAAACTTTGTCCTTGTGGGTTGATGTCCAAAAAATGCTTGGATTAGGATATATAGTCCCATGAAGTCATGAAATTTTCATCTAACACATAGTAAAAATTTCAACAAGTTTTGATCAGTTTTTCATCTCAACTCTTGGCCAATTTTCACCAAGTTCCTATTTGATTTAGTTAAAGTGGTCAACATGAAAGTTGTAGACAATGTTTCAAGCTTTTCAAAACATCAAAGATCATAAATTTATCATGTTTGAGCTAGGAGATTCGGAAAGATGAAGTTGGCATTTCAAACATGAATTATAAGTCATTTCTTTGATGAACACATAACCAAATCTTCAAGCATGATGCACAATCTCTTTTTTAAGGCCTCTAATCCCATAAATCTATCCATAATCATAAGATTACACAAAATATTGAGCTATTATCCAAGTATTCAAGCCATTGTCCAAGTGATTATTTCATTTTTGGCACAAAGTTAACATTGCAATTCTTGTAAAGTTGCTTTAATCATAAAGTCAACTCTTCTTGAGCCTCTAACTTGTTTCTTCTGCATACACTCAACATACAAGATTAGATAAGCATGCTTAAAGTATCCAACAACTCTATGAATCAAAGTACAAAGCATTTGAACTATGTTCTTCAGAGTTTGCTTCATAACAAAGCAACCAAACCATAACATGTGATCTTGTAAACCAAGCCCTCTCATCCTCTAAAAACTTTTATCTATAAATAGATATGTCATTTTCAAGACAACACATGAGTTCATAAGCCCTAAAAACCCTCATACTCTCTAATATCAGAATTTGCATCCAAAACTACATTTGTTGCAATTTTTGACCTTGAATCCAAACACCCAATCCCCTCGTGCGTTTTCATTCTAAATCATTCACAAAGCCTCTATAACTCATATATGGCCTATCAAGAGTCATGTTTCATCATTGTAACATTATATTCATCATCCTCCATTTTCAAAAACAGAGCTTTGCAACTTGACTTGGTTGGAGTGATTTAGCAACTTTCAGCATAAAGTAAGGATTGGAACAACTTCAGGGAGGTCCAAGGAAGCTTAATTAATCATCACTTTGCACCTGGAAGCATCCATACACGTTATGAGATTTCACTTCAAGGGGTAAATTTTTAAACTTTGAAATCCTTATTTAAGCATCATTTGCATCTGCTTTTAAAAGATAAAATGTAGATACGATGCCTATGAAGCTAACCATATCCTTAGTTTTCATTTTTATTAACTGTGTGATAAGAGTTTTGGAACTAAATTTTTTGAAATATTAGGTTTCAGTTTGGTACCAAAAAAAACTCGTTTCAACCTTTGATCTATAACATTTTAAATTTATATGGTTGGATTCATGGTTAAATTTCCAGCAAGTTTGATGTTTACATCTTTCAATTTGGTTGAGAAATGAGCATTTTCAGATATCCAAAAATATGGTTGTTGCTGCTGGCACGAGGAAGAAGATGGAGTGGGAAATTTCAATTTTTAAAAATAGGTTTATAATATATTTACTGGGGGGCGTTTCATAACCGAATGAAACAGTCACCCCAATGGTAAAAGAAGCGCGCTTATACCTATGGGGACCTGGGTTCGAGCCCCAACGATACCCTTTTATTTATTTCATATTTTCTTTTCTTAGATCATGTGCATGCTAGTTTTACACGCGCACAATGCGCCTCTCTCCATCACCCTCTGATCATCAGAAGGCCATATCCAGCGCTCTAGAAAGCAAGCCCATGGTGAACCCACTTGGAGCCAAGCACAGTGAACCATTACAGGCGCCTGGGCCCTCTGTTTTGGGCCTGGACCATTTTTCTTTTCACCCCCCCCCCCCCCTTTTCCTTTTTCTAATGCAGGTCCATTACCTTTTTTTATTATAAACAGTTTTTTTTATTTCTCTGATTCAAAAAAGGCTTGTTTTGGGCCTAACAAAAATGATTTCTCACACCCCCTTGACTGCTTTACAAACACGAGCCCATTTAATTTTTTTTTAATCTTTTCCAATTTAATTGTTTGCTTTTATTTTTTAGTTAATTATATTTAAATCATAAAATCACAAAAAAGATTAATTTTAGGTTTTATTTAATTAATTTAATCACTTTATTTTATTTTGTTAATTAAATTATTAGAATTAGATTTTATTATTTATTTTACACTATAGAATATTTTCCCAAATTGACATTAACATCCAAATTATTTTCAAAACAACTAAAAATCATTAGACTTAGGTTTTATTTTAACTTCCTTAATTTCAATTAACTTAGATTTTTTAGGTTTGTTTAAAATAAATTAGTTAGCTTCTCTTTTAATTAAAACTAATTATTTTTCTTAGGTTAATGATCAAACTTTGTTTTCTATCAAAAAATCACCAAAACAATTTCTTTTTTTCCTTTTTCTCTACTTCATATTTTTTGCGTATTTTATTATTTCGCATTATCATTTATGTAAATGGTCTATAATAGATAATTAGGGTTTATTGATTTCCTCCCCATTCACAAATTTGTATCCCCCATTCCCAAAACATTGTAATAGCGTAGGATATTTAATTTTCGTAATTTATCGCTTTTCATATTTCTGTTAGTAATTAGAGTTTGTATGACAAGATTAAAATCTATAATAGCAAAACCCTAATTCAAAATAAAATAATTAAATCAAACACACTTTGCACACTTACACCTCTAGGGTAACTTCACTTGTTTCCTTCGGATAAAATAGCCATGTCCCTCGAACGTGGGATGCTTTAGCAAAGACCCTCGGTTAAAAGATTATTGTCCCTCGATGACCCTTCGATGTTGTTTTCAGTAAACGATCTTAGTCCCTTACGACAATTGCTAAAGCTTCTTATAAGTTTCCTTCTATGACTGTACGATGACCCACGTCTGTCCCTCATATTCAATGATAAGGCTTCCTACTAATTAATGGTAAGATCACACTGTCTAAAGGAGGAGGAAAAGAACAAAGACTTTTGAGTAGGTAGATAGCCCGTAATCACTTGCTCACAAACTAAAACAACTTTAACACCTCACACTTTCATAAAAACTAATTTCAAAACATTTTATACACACTCTTGAGGACTGATATAAGGGTTATTTTAAATAAAATTGCATTACATTGGCATTTTCATAACATCTTTTACAAAAAAAACACTTCCCTTCAAAATATTTTTGAAACAAACATTTTGTATACATTCTCAATGATACGAGAATCATTACAAAGTGGCCGCACTTAGGCATTTTTCAAAATATTTTCAAACATACACAAACACAGAGCATTTCAAAAAGTGATCAAGCAATTAAGAGCCCGTAGATAACTATAGATGAAAAGGGTGCTAACACCTTCCCTTTTCATAACCTACCCCGCGAACTCAAGAAAATTCTCAAAAGGTTTTTCCTGTTCTTTTCACCCTTTCCTTTATTGGATAAAAGAAAAGTCAGTGGCGACTCTTGCTATCCGCAACATTTGCAATAAAACGTAAAACCCAAGTCAGTTCTCCCACCGTATTACAGAACTGGTGACTCTGTTGGTGAAATACTAAAAAGTGGGGTTACCTTAAGAGCCATATCACCTTTATTACTTTACTTGTTTGCCTTGTATGCTTTATATTTTGGGATATATTTGAGTTTATTTCTTGTATAGATTCTATACCTAGATCTGGGAGCATTTTAGGTAAGTAGCAATAGATTGTGGAAACTGTACGGCATAGACCGATATGGTTGAAACAATGGCTATGTTAGTGTGACACATTGGTTTGTGCTGGTGTCCCTTGAGTAAGTCAAGGAGAATGCTAGGCTGTTGTGTGGTGTCATAAGCACTAACTGGCCTTAGAACCTTAGTTGACCCAACTTAGCCATTAGAAAGTAGTGAGGTAGTTGGATTTGGTGCAGACTGAAGTTGGTTGATACTCGATACTACACTCATTCAGATTGAACTTTCAGGATATTTTGGTCGCAATTTAGATGCTTGTGCTGAAATAATGCCTGAATGCCTGAGAGAAAAATCAGTGATATTGAGGCTCCTAGAACCCGATTACAACTTCAACTTCAAGAGGGTACTTACCTATAAACTCCATGCAATCTTAAACCTAAGGCCTTGTTTGGTTTGTTTGTGTATGATTAATTGTTCGAACATGACATCATGACACATCATTTTCACTAACCATTTCAAGGACCTAGAGATTTATCTTTGTTCTATTTTATAGGTTATGGCTTCTGTTCGTAGAAACACTATCCGAATCAATTTTGTGAGGATACCTTCTTAACTTAAGGAGTTAGTATCAAGGGTTTCCGAAATTTCCCCAATCATCAAAAGGCATGGTCGACTACTCAGTTTGGTTACCTCAGGTTTTAAAGAAGATATGATGAGTGTTATGTTCCACTTCTTTTACCATGTACATCACTGCTTCACCTTTCCCGATTATCAATTGGTTCCCAAAATGGAAGATTTTTCTCAATTACTGGGAGTTCCTGTTCTCAATTAAATATCTTTCATCGGTTTAGAGAAAGATCCACAACCTAAAGAAATTACGACATCCTTACATTTGAAGCAGTCCGACATTGTATCAAATTGGGAAACAAGGAGTGGAGTCAAGGGTTTTCTTGCTAAATTTTTGTTAGATAAGGCTCGACTATTTCTGGATGCTATAAGTTTTCAAGCCTTCGAAGATATCTTGGCTTTACTAATCTATGGGTTGGTGATATTCCCTAATCCAGACCAACTCATAGATGTGAATGCCATCAAACTATTTCTTTCTTACAACCCTGTGCCTACTTTGCTCGGAGACATTATGCATTCACTTCACTCTCGTACTATGAGGAAGCGAGGAACTCCTATGTGTTGCATACCTCTTCTATCTAGGTGGTTTACTTTACACCTTCCCTGATCATTATTGAAGAATGAGCAAGGTTTGAGGTGGTCTCAAAGGATAATGTCGCTTTCTCATTCAAATATCTATTGGTGTTCCCGATCCCTGGAAGATGTTACTATTATTGATCGTTGTGGTGAATTCCCTAATGTTCCACTCCTTGGAATTAGGGGAGGAATTACTTACAACCCTTCTCTGGCTCTATGATAGATTGGTTATGCTCGAAGAGATGGTCCTCGTGACACACTTATCCAGGGTGTTGTGTTCGACTATGAAAGTGATCCTCAAGGATATCGTCAAAGGTTTATACGTGCTTGGGACATGGTAAACAAAGTTGATAGAAAGACTTTAGGACAAAAGATTTATATCCCTTTTGATCCATACCTCAAATGGGTACGATCTCGTGCTCAAAACCTTATGATGCCATATCATGTTGTCTTACCAGTGATTGTGGAGCCTGTTGCTGAGGGGGATATTCCTTATACCATTCTCCATCCAGATATTCCTATTGACCTTGAAGAATTATAGAAGTCTTGGATTCAACTCAAGGAAGAACTGTACACCTTTGAAGCTCAATTCTATGCAAGTGAAAAGAAAGTGTTGGAGCTCACAAAGCAACTTCATGAGGAACAAAGCCTGAATGCATACATCGACACAAAGAGGAAGCGTCTGTGGGAGACTTGAGTCTTAGGTTTTAGGAATTTATATTGTTGTCTCCTTGAGACCCTTTTTGCTTTTCCCTGTAAGCCTAAAAGGCAATTGCAATTTTGAATTTATTAATGAAATCTTTGTTTCTGTTTCCTTTTGGCTAGAAAATTTAAATATCCTAAGGTCCTTGAAAACATTGCATCCACATATCATACATCATTTCATAAGCAGATTTTCCGATACAGGTTTCCTCATCTATTTACTGTTTATTTCAGTATAAGATGGCTCTCGAACAAACTGTCAAGGATCTCCAAACTCATCATGCATAATTTCAAGAGACTCTCCTGAATCTGGCCAAGGGATAACAAGAGATGATGACGCTCTTCACCATAAAAAAAAGAATAAGAAGCGGGTTGTTATCCTTAACATGGGGAGAAGATTCAAAGGTCATGCTTAACCAGTTCGAGTGAATAATACTTCCTCTGAGGAAGACGACAACCAAGAGGAGGACGATAGAAGTCTCAGGGGTGAGGGTAAAAACAATCAGGGTTACAAAGATGAAGACTACTCCAACGAACAGTACCCTCCTGCAGATGACAAGTACAAGCAGTTAGAAGATCGTCTCAAATCAGTGGAAATTTAGAAAGTGTCTGGATTAGATTTTGGAGAGCTAGGTCTGATATTGAGGGTGGTCATCCCTCACAAATCCAAGGTCCCTATCTTTGCTAAATATGATAGTGTCTCTTGTCCCAAACTTCATCTGAGGTCGTATGTTCGAAAAATTTAACCTCATATTGTTGACCGGAAATTATGGGTCCATTTCTTTCAAGAAAGCTTGTCTAGTACTCAACTTGAATGGTTCTATCAGCTGGAAGAAACCAACATTCACACATGGGAAGACTTGGCTGCTGCTCTTTACAAGCAGTATCAATATAATGCTGACTTGGCGCCGACTCGTGTATAGTTGCAAAACATGTCCATGGGCTCGAGTGAGGGGTTCAAGAAGAATTCCCAAAAATAGAGGGACCTAGATGGAAGGGTGCAACCTCCTTTGACTGGCTGAGAATTGGTGGATATGTTCATGGGCACTCTGATGGGTCCATTCTTTAATTTGCTGATTGGGAGTTCTTCATCAGGGTTTACTGAGCTGATTTTGACTGGAGAACAAGTTGAAAGTGGTATCAAGAGAGGGAAGATTTTGATTGCTACATATTCTAATGATGTCAAGAAGCCATTCATTGGTAAAAAAGAAACCAATGTTGTCTATGGCCAAAAAAGTCGTAGTAAGATTGACTGCCATCAGTCTGTGAGAGCGGTGTTGATCTCTAATCCAGCGCCTGTTCAACAATCACAACAAGCAAACCAGCGTAGATCAGACGCTCCGAGAAGACAATTCACCAGAATTAATATTCCATTGGCTTAAGCATTACAACATTTGTTAAAGGCTGACCTCATAACACTCTGGGATCCTCCTCCTAATCCCAATACACCCTCTCTGAAGTACAATCCAAATGCAAGATGTGCCTATCATTCAAACAATCCTGGGCATGACACTAACAATTGTTGGGGCCTGAAAAACAAAATCCAAGACATGATTGATAATAAGGAAATTGAGTTCGACCCTTATGAGACTCTGAACTTGATTACTGCTCCTATGTCGAAGCATGACAAAGGCATAAGTGTTATTGAAGATGTTTTGTATGTTACCTCCATAAATGATGTGATTACTCCCCTCTCTACAATCAAGAAGAATTTATTACAAGCCGTTTTATTTCTGGGTTATGTTGAAAATTGTTATTGTTGTGAGGTTCAACCCAATTGCTATGGGTTACTGAAGGAAGGCATTCAACGCATGATGGATAAACATGTAATTTTGATTGAAAAGATTCCGTATGTTGAAAATTTATGCTGAGATTTGTTTGTCATATGTGGTACACCTTTCAAGATCACTTCCAAGGGTCCTGTAAGGATTACTTCATATCCAAAATTTTCTCCCTTAATCATAACAAAACCTGGGCCCGTCCCATATTCCTAGAAGAAGGCCATTCCATGGAATTATGGGTCTGACGTCTATTACCATGGTATTAAACAAGAGCTGTCTGATGAGGATGATAAGGGGTTGATCCCAACATTGACAATATTTCAGGGACCGGTAAAATTACTAGGAGTGGAAGGATTTTATCTCCGGAAATCTCTCCACATGTTCAAGTTACAATTACCAAGACAACTGCTGAGACTCGAGGTAAAGAGACAATAATAGAGTCTTCTCTGACAGAGGCACCAAAAGAAGCTACAGTCAAGGATACCTTTGGACAAGAAATGGAAGAGGTTTTGAAGATCATTCATAGAAGAGACTATAAAATTGTTGGATAGCTGGGGTAGACCCCATCCAAGATCTCTATGTTATCTTTACTACTATGTTTTGAAGCCCATGCACAAGATTTCATGAAATTTTTGAAGACTGCTCATGTACCACAAGAGATTTCTACCAACCAATTTGGAGGTTATGTTGCTAGCTTAACGACTAACAACAGATTAGGTTTCTCTGACGCTGACCTAACCCCGAAAGAGAGAAATCATAATAGGGCCCTCTATGTCTCCATTGAATGCAGGGGAACCATATTGGCTCATGTGTTAGTGGATATTGGCTCTTCTTTGAATGTTCTGCCCAAAGGTGCTCTTGACAGACTGGATTGTGAAGGGGTTGTGCTGAAACCTGGCGACATCATAGTTCGAGCCTTTGACGGATAAAAAAGAATGGTACATGGAGAAGTGAACCTCCCGATCAAAGTGGGATCACAAATATTTGAATCCACCTTCTATGTAATGGACATCCAGCCAGCTTATTCTTCTCTATTAGGACGCCCCTGGATCCATGGGGAAGGCGCTGTTACCTCTACCTTGCACCAGAAACTAAAGTATCCCGTGAAAGGGAAAATTGTTACTGTCTGCGGAGAGGAAGAGTACATGGTCAGCAATCTGGATTTATTCCGGTACATAGAGATGTGTGATATGGTGGGAGAACTGACTTGAGGTTTTGCATTTTGTGTTCGCAAATGTTTCGGTTTAGCAAGAGTCGCCACTGACTTTTGATTTTATCCTAAGGAAAGGTCAAAAAGCACAGGAAATACCTTTGAGGTGTTTTCTTGGGTTCGGGGAGTAGATTATGAAAAGGGAAGGTGCAAGCACCCTTTTCATCCATGGTTATCCATGAGCTCTTAGTTACTTGTTTAGATCACTTGCTTTTGCTTTTCAATTGTTGGAAATGGTGCTTCGTGTGTGGTTTTGAAAGATGTTTTGAAAAGAGGCCATCGTTGTGGCAACCTTTGTAATTATTCTTGTTTGAATGTATACAAAGGTGTATTTGTCTTTTGAAAAGATGTTTCAATGTTTGAAAGTTTGCTTTGGGAAATATTTTGAAATTGTGTTGTGAGGTGTGTTTGAAAATAGCAAGGATGTTTTGCAAGTTTTGATCAAGTAACTAAGATTTATCTACCCTATTTTACTCAAAGATCTTTCCTATATTTTTTTAACCCTTTTGACAGTGTTGTTTTACCATTGCATTTGGTAAACAACCTTGTATTAGGATGTTAAACGGGATAGGCGAGGGTCATCGTATAGACCATGATAGCAATTGTGTTAAGTATTTTTAGCAATTTTCCGAGGGACTAGATCATTTTGTTTAGGCAACCAAGATAGTGTCATCGAGGGACTATGATCTTTTGTTTTGTTTTTGTTTTGCCAAAGTACTCAACATGCATAACATGGCCCATTTTTAAGGCAACAAGCAGATGTAACCCTAGGGGTGCAAGTGTGCATTGTGTATTGATTTTCATACATTTTTGTCTTTGTATCAGGTCAAGCTACTTGTTGATTTTGGATTTTTTGCATACAAACCCTAATCTCTAATCATGGCATAATTGAAAGCGTAAATGCGTAAAATAAATATACAACTATTACAACATGATTATGGGGATACGGATACAATTTTTGAATGGGGATTATTTGACAAGAAATTAAAACCCTAATTTACTATTACATCCAAATTGAATCAATGGCATATATAATAAATGAATAATATTTAAATGAACAAATTAAATAAATATACAAAATAATATGCAAAAATGGTTTTGTTTATTTTTATGTATGTAAAAATATTTAATGTAAAAAGAAAGGACTAATAAAAAAGATTATTATTTTTTTTATTAAGGGTAAACCCTAATTTTCTTTAAAGAATACAAATATATTAAATATACTATTTATATACAATAAAATAAAATAGTGTATATACAAATATATATATATATATATATATATATATATATATATATATATATATATATATATATATATATATATATATATATATATATATATATATATATATATATATATATATATATATATATATATATATATATATATATATATATATATATATATATATATATATATATATATATATATATATATATATATATATATATATATATATATATATATATATATATATATATATATATATATATATATATATATATATATATATATATATATATATATATATATATATATATATATATATATATATATATATATATATATATATATATATATATATATATATATATATATATTAATTATATTATTTATGCACAATAAAAAATAAAATAAAATATATACAAGACCAAAATATATTTAGAACAATATTTTTTAGTGTAAATAAAATAAAGAATAAAAATAAAAGTGTAATGTTATTATTTATTATTTTCAAGTTTTCAATAAATAAAAGTATATACTATTAAATTATTTTTATGTCTAAAAAAACAATAAAATAATAAAAATAAATGTGAGAATTTATGAAAATATTTTTGGATATTTTTATGTTTGAAAAATATAAAATAAAAATAAAAAATGATAAATAAATACAAAAATATAAAATATAAAGAAATTGGGCCAGGGGGTGTATTCAGTAATGAGGGAGGTGTCAAAAACAAAAGAAGCCAAAGCCCAGCCCAAAGCCAGACTTCATCTTCAACCTTGGTTCAAAATTTCGCGCGCCCTGTACCAAACATGAACAACCTGCATACGAGCTCTAATGCAAAAACACATAACATCAAAGTTGTAGAGCTTTCCAAGACGAATTCAACCATATAAAAAACTTGTCCTAACTCTCAAAGACCAGAGAGAATTTCTCTGGCCCTAAATCTTAACCTATTTTTTTCAAGATGTTCATGGACCAAATTCTCTTAGCATGCTTAACTAAAATGAAAATTGAGCATATGTACAACTTCATGGCTATGAATACTACATTTCTTATTCACAAACCTAAACCTAATTGTTCCTAAATAGAGAGATAGGAAGTTGACAAAAAATTATTTCAGTTGAGATCGTGTCTGGCAATGTTGAACTTCCCTTGACCTTCTCCAATGCCTGGCTTGCCTTGAATGTTCTTGAACAAGCTAACAGAACTCAACCTGCACAAGCTGAAATCAAAAATGGAAAACCTTGTAAATGGAGTTACAGTTAGTGTTTAAGGATTGAGATAGCTTGGGTATGTTGTATGGAAGGTGTTTGAACCAATTTGAGACAAAACGCACGAGGGATTTGAGTTGTGGAAATCAAACTGCAGGGAGTGCCCTGTTTTGCCAAATGAAGATGATTTTGTGATATGGGAGGTTTGAAGGCTCAAAGGGTCGTGTTTCTGGCTCAAAGGGATGTGAGAAAATTGTTCCAAATGCTTGCAGAAGTTGGTTTTCACAGATGTTCAAGTTGTGTTGTATTGGACAGATTTCTTGGTTATGAAGCAAAACATGAGAAGTGGTGGAAGACATGTCTGTACAGGCTATCTATCAGCTTGCACACTATGCCCTTGACCCTCAAGTTGGTGGATTCGATTTGCTGCATAAGACATTGTTCAAGGCTCAAGATATGTGGTTTTGACATAAAGCATACTTTGGCAAAAATGGTAATGTACCTTTTACCATTTAGGGATTAATCTTGTGTGCAATGCTCTAATGACCAAAACAAAACCTTAGACAAATGGATTTGAATTAAATTATTGAGTTTGAAATGGTTTTGAGACCTGTAATCTAGTGCAAAGAAAGCTGATTTGAATTTGCAACTTGTATCAATATGAACATGCCATGGATGAAAACTGAGTTTTTGCCAAATTCAAGCCTTCGATTCTCCCTAACCACAAATGAGTTTGGAGAGTTCTTAGACATTTTGGAAATCTTACAACATTCTCTAAAATACATATTTGAAATTAAATTTTAGATTCCAAGTGGAACTATATGAAAAATGGCCATGAAGATAGGTCAAAATCCTGCCTAAACTAGGGCAAAATTTCACTAAGTTAAAAGTTTCATGGACCCTTGTTCCAAAAATCATAACTTGAGATCCAAGCTTCTTTTGAGAAAACTTTGTGAATCAAAGTTTTAGAATTTGTGGTGGACTACAACTTTCATGTTGGACGTTTTGTTTGAATCCAATTTCATCATGGTGAAAATCTTGGGCAAACTTAGGAAAAATTAAGAAAATTTCATAACTTAGAAAAATTCTAAGTTATGAAATTTTTCAACTTTAAACCCTAATTTGCAAAATTGGGTTTCTTGATGAATAAGTTTCATGTTTTGACACATCTTAATGAAAAATGACCCTTGGCACTTGATTTTGACCAAAAAGTCAAAGTTTGACTTTTCAATGTACAATCAAATTTGATCAGTTCACTGAAAATTTCATCTGTCAATCCAATGCATTTGAGATCTTTTGAACCTTGTGAATAGGTCAAGATGTTTACATTGAGTCCTTGAATCCATGCTTGAACCCATTTTTCCATTTGGCTAGGTCAAAAGTCAGAAATTGCCCCTATGTAGTCAAAACCCTAAAAATGACCATTTTGCCCTTTTGATGATCTGATCAAATTTCTTGAGGAGTTATGGTCCAAACTTGATCAAATGGTTCATATGAGTTCATAATGTTGATGTGGGTCAAAAATCATGAGGTTTGACTGCAAATTGGCCATAGTTGACTTTTTCCCCAATACAGCTGATTTCTAGGTCAACTATCCAATTGACTGGGCAAAAATTTGATTCAAGGCTTGAAACTTGGTATGGACAAACTTATGAGTCCAACATGAAGTATGAAAGTCACTTTGAGCATTGGCAGTCCAAAAATCCCTGTGCAAACTCAAACCCTAATTTAGGTCATCAGTGCAAGGAGATGTCTTGAGCAGAGCAAAACCCTAATCCTGTCTGGAGTTCAAGGAGTCTTGTGAGGGGAAATATTTGATAGAATGAGAGGGAAAATTTTGGGGTACAACAGCTGCCCCTTTTCAATCTTCTTGAACCTGAAGAGTTAGATTGGCGAGTTTGCCTTTCGTGACTCGAAGGTATAAGATGATTGGACACTAGAGTGCCCGTAAATTTGCACTCGTCAAAATGTATCTGAGGGAATAGGATTAAAGATGCCATTTGGAGATGGTAGAATCTTGTTAGATATGGGCTTAAAGAGGCCATCCAAGACTTGTTTGTTGAGAATTAGGAGAATGAATGTCAGAATGGTATCCGTATCTGGAACGTATCTGAGTTATATCTGGAGATTGGATTTGTATGAGAAAAAGAATGGTGTCCGTGTCTGGAGCGTATCCAAGTTGTAACTGTATCTGATTCTTGAATGAATATCAGAATGACTGCCGTGTCTGAAGTGTATCTGTATTGTATCCGAAATCTGAAATCTGGATAAGCGACAGAAAGACATCTATGTCTGGAGTATCTCTGGGATGGGGAATAGGTTTGAATGAGTGACAGAATGGCAACCGTGTCTGGAGCGTATCTGGACTGTATATGAAGTTGATATCTGTATGAGTAGCAGAATGGCTTCCATGTCTTGGAGTGTATCCATACTGTGACTGGGATCCGGACAGGTGACAGAATGAATTCCGTGTCTGGAATGCATTTGAACCTGAGGTTGACAGTTGAATCTGAATGAGAAATAGAATGGCTTCCGTGTTTGGAGCGTATCTAGTCTGTATCTGATTGCTGAAGTCTGAATGAGTAGTAGAATGACCATTGTGTCCGGGGTGTATCCATATTGTATCTGAAATATGGGACCTGAATGAGTAGCAGAATGACTTCCATGTCTTGGAGTGTATCCGTACTGTAATTGAGATCTTTGAATATTTGTTAGAGGTAGCTTTTAATCTTATCCTGAAAAAGGTAAAATGTTAGCCAAAACACACAAAGTTATGTTGCATGAAATGTATGATGCAATAAATGTGTTTTATCAATGTTTATGATATATGAATGTAATGTATGTGCATGTAAGCTGATTAGCTGTCTTGTTGAGGAAAATAAATCCTTGATAACTGGAGATAATGAAATCTTTGACTGTTGTTGGGGAAAATAAACCCTTGACTACTGCTGGTGATTCAAAACCTTTGATTACTGAGACTAGGAAATCCTTTGGACTACTGCTGGGGATTGGAAATCCTTGGTGACTTGTGGGGATTAACAAGAGCTTTGGCAACTTCTGCAGGGAATTGAGAATCCTTCATGACTTTCCTGGGGAATAAGGAAAACTCTGACGATCTCTACTGGGGAATTAAAACCTGGGAGGCTTCAATTGGAGAAATGAGAACAAGAATCTTCGTTCTGCTGGGAAATAACTCTATGGGGAGAATGTTTATCCTGTTGGAGAATTTCAAGAGCTTGGGTTGTATGCCAATTTACTGGGGATTTATGGGGAAATTAGATGGTATTCCACCGGGGTTTAAGATTTAAAGTTTTGGACTCTGTGGGGGAAGAAAGTTTTATCTTCACTGAGGGTTTACAATTCGAAGTTTTCTAGCTCCGCTGGGGGTTGGGAGTTTGGAAACTTAGTTCTGGAGGGGATTTTGAAACTTAACTCCACTGGGGATATGTAGTTCAAGGTTTTAGCTCTGTTGAGGATCTGAATAACATACTGTAGGGGATTGCTCTTGGAATAGCTTAAAGACGTCTTCCTATACTTTCGACCTATCAGTAATTATCCTTTCTCATTCTGTTTTATTTGTAAGCAATGATTATATTCAAATGCATATGCTCATTCAATAAACCATTGGACGTTTTCAACTAAACACAAGTGTAAAAAGAAAGAAAAGGCAAACAAACTTTTTCACTTTGAAGTATCTTTGTATTAACTTTGTGTAAGTATTTTTTACAAAGGAGACAGACATCCTAGTAAGAGAATGTTGTCATAAAATTGAGAAAAATTTTATACAAAGAAAGATGGCTATGTGCAACAATTCCATGGGGTTCCTATTGTGCTATAGCCTTCACAACTCTGAGTATCTTGTCCATTCGTTGCTTCATCCACAGATGATTGGATTGATCATAAGCTTGGAGCTTGTCTGTGAAGATATTATCCTTAAAGTGATCCGACGAGACATAGTCATACGCTTTAATTCCCTAACTTTTGCCCGGATCGCCCTTTTAGGTTTTCGATCCACCGGGAAACCCTTTTTTGTCCAAGTCGCCCTTTCGGGTTTTCAACTTGTCAGGTGTACAGATTTTTTTGTTTATCCCTAATTTTTGCCTGAATCGCCCTTTTGGGTTTTCGATTCACTGGGATGCCCATTTTTGCCCAAGTCGCCCTTTCGGGTTTTCAACTTGTTGAGTCGTTTATGCGTAGTATCTTTTGACTATGTCTGCATTCGCAGGGTGTGGCAGGTCATCACCATCCATGGTGGTCAGGATTATTTCCCCACCAGAAAAGATGTTTTTGATCACAAATGGTCCTTCATAAGTAGGAGTCCATTTTCCCCTGGGATCACTTTGCAGCAAGATGATTCGCTTGATTACAAGGTCCCCGACTTGATATACTTGTCTCTTGACTTTCTTGTTGAAGGCCTTGATCATACGTTTCTGATACGCCTGACCATGGAAAACAACAATAAGTCGCTTCTCGTCAATCAAGTTAAGTTGATCAAGCCGGGTCTGAATCCAATCGTCTTCACTCAAACCAGCATCCTTCATGATCCTTAAGGAAGGGATCTGAACTTCCACAGGTAAAACAACTTCCATGCCATATACCAAAGAAAAAGGGGTTGCCCCAGTTGAAGTGCGTGTCGTGGTACGATATCCGTGCAGAGAAAACGGTAACATCACATGCCAGTCCTTGTAGGTGACTGTCATCTTTTGAATGATCTTATTGGTATTTTTGTTTGCAGCTTCGACAACACCATTCATCTTAGGACGATAGGGAGATGAATTGTGATGTTGAATCTTGAACTGCTCGCACAGAACGGTGATCATAGTATTGTTCAAATTTGTAACATTGTCCGTAATGATCCTGTCAGGGATACCATACCGGCATATGAGGTTCTGTTTGATGAAGCGGGCAACCACATTCTTTGTAACGGAGGCGAAGGAAGCTGCTTTGACCCACTTGGTAAAGTAATCAATGGACACCAGGATGAAACGGTGTCCATTGGATGCTGTAGGCTTGATCTCTCCAATCATGTCGATTCCCCACATCGCGAACGGCCAAGGAGATGTTAAGACATTGAGAGGAACTGGGGGAATATGTACCTTGTCAGCATAGATTTGGCATTTGTGATAAGTACAGGAATATTGATGACAATCAGCTTCCATGGTAGACCAGTAGTAGCCTGCCCGTAGAATCTTCTTAGCCATCGTATGACCGCTTGAGTGGGTGCCAAAGGTACCATTATGTAGTTCATCCATGATCTGCTCAGCTTCAACCTTATCCACACAACGGAGTAGGACACAATCAAGATTGCGCTTGTATAAGATACCATTTCTCAAAAAGAACTTGGCCGCGAACCTCCTTAAGAACTTTTTATCGTTGACTGAAGCTCCTTCAAGGTACTCTTGTGTTTCGAGATACCTTTTGACGTCATGAAACCAAGGTCGGACCATCATTTCTTCGGTATTAATCTCATGACAATGGCCAGGTTCGCCCATTCGTTCAATGGTGATTTGAGGTGCCTTATTATCCCAGTTAAGTTTAAACATGGATGACATTGTATCCAGAGCATCCGCTAACTGATTTTCTTCGCGCGGGAAATGCTCGAAGGTAATCTGCTCGAAATGTGGTAACAATGTCAAGACGTGTTCTTTGTATGGGATGAGGTTATGGTGCTTAGTATCCCACTCTCCTTTGATTTGATTGATAACCAAAGTTGAGTCCCCAAATACAATCAAAGATTTGATTCCCAAGTCAATAGCATCCTTAAGACCAAAGATACAAGCTTCATAATCGGCCATATTGTTGGTGCAGCTGAAGCAGAGTCTAGCAGTGAAAGGTGTATGGCAACCTTCTGGAGAGATAAGTACTGTGCCGATACCCTTCCCAAGTGCGTTGGAGGCACCATCAAAGTACAGAGTCCATCGGGATCCTTGTTTAGGTCCGTCATACGGTCCATTACCTTTAATGTTATCCAATGTCATGATATCCTCGTCAGGGAAGTCGAACCTCATAGATTGGTAATCTTCGACGGCTTGATTAGCTAGATGGTCATCTAGTACACTCCCCTTTATAACTTTTTGGGTTGTGTAATGGATATCATACTCTGTCCGGATCATCTGCCATCTAGTGATTCTTCCGGATAAAGCAGGCTTCTTGAAGATGTACTTGATCGGATCCATTTTAGAAATCAACAAAGTGGTATGTGTCAATATATACTGCCTTAGTCGACGAGCAGCCCATACCAAAGCGCAACAAGTTTTCTCGAGCAGTGAGTAGCGAGTCTCACAGTCAGTAAACTTTTTGCTAAGGTAATAAATGGCATGCTCTTTTCGGCCAGACTCATCATGTTGCCCCAGTACGCACCCCATTTAGTTATCCAAAACAGTCAGATACATGATTAAAGGTCTTACTTCGACGGGTGGCATCAAGATAGGAGGTTCCAGCAAATACTCCTTGATCTTATCGAAAGAAGCTTGACAGTCATCATTCCATTCAACCACCTGATCTTTCTTCAACAGTTTGAAGATTGGTTCACAGGTAGATGTTAGGTGAGAGATGAACCTTGCGATGTAGTTTAGGCGTCCCAAGAAACCTCTGACCTCCTTCTCAGTGCGAGGGGCAGGCATTTCTTGTATAGCTTTGACTTTGGCAGGATCAACCTCGATTCCTTTCTTACTGACGATGAATCCCAAAATTTTACCGGACCTGGCTTCGAAAGTTCACTTACTAGGGTTCAGTTTGAGCTTGTATTCTTTTAACCTGACAAACAGCTTTTGCAGATGGTCGAGGTGTTCTTCTTCTGTTTGTGAATGGGCTATCATGTCGTCTATGTAGACTTCAATTTCATGATGTATCATGTCATGAAACAAAGCTACCATGGCTCGCTGATAGGTTTCCCCGACATTCTTCAGTCCGAATGGCATCACTTTATAGTAAAAGGTACCCCACTGCGTAACAAAAGTAGTCTTCTCCATGTCTTCGGGGGCCATTTTGATCTGGTTGTACCCTGAAAATCCGTCCATGAAAGAGAATACCTTGTGTTGAGTTGTGTTGTCAACCAAGATGTCAATGTGTGGTAGTGGAAAATTATCTTTAGGGCTAGCCCTGTTTAAATCTCTGTAGTCCACACACATTCTGACTTTGCCGTCCTTCTTAGGCACGGGCACAATGTTAGCAACCCATTATGGATAGGAAGTAACAGCCAGAAAGCCAGCATTGAACTATTTCATCACTTCAGCTTTGATCTTTTTGGACATGCCGGGCCTCATTCGGCGGACTTTCTGTTTGATCGGTGGACAGTCTTCTCTTGTAGGTAGACGGTGAACCACAATATCTGTATCCATTCCCGGCATGTCTTTGTAGGACCAGGCGAAGATCTCAACATATTCATTCAATAGCTGAATTAAGCGCTCTTTAACATTTGGCTCCAGGTTGGCACCCACTTTAACCTCTTTTCTGTCTTCGGAGGTACCCAAATTGATAGTCTCTAACAACTCTTCATGGGGCAGAATAGCCCTTTCTTATTGTTGCAAAAGTCTATCCAACTCTCCAGGCACTTCACAGTCTTCATCACCTTCGTACTCGCCGTGATTGACCAGATCTTCAGAGTCACTAAAGGCCATAGCAGAATTGTTACCCATGGACTCCGGAGTTGATGGGTACCTGCATTTTGTGAGTGTGGGTGTGTGTAAGGGATAGCCACCTTTAAATAAAATAAAATGTAAAAAGAAAGAAAATGAACACAAAAGTTTTAGATGAAAACGTCCATGATTCATTAAAAATGGCATATGAAAAATGAAGAATCAAAACCCTTACAAATGGACCTATACGCCCCGAGTAAGGCATAAGGCAAAAAGAGTGTACGAATTGTTTAAAAGTTATTACAGACCAAACAGGAAATGTTCAAAAGATAAATTACTGATTGATGAAAGTAATGGGAACAAAGTCTTTCGCCTCCCAGTTGTTCAGTCCTCCTTCAATAGTTCGAAAGATCCAGTCTTCAAAATTGCTTCCTTCTTCATCATCTTCTAAAGCATGAACTCCATGATGAGTGATTTTCAATGGCGGTCCTCCAGCCCGGGAGCGACGCACAACTCTCTGGCTAGCAGCAGTGAAACCCAATCCGTACTTATCTGTCTTGTAAGGAAGATCTGGCAGTTGACCCCACACTGTACTTCCTCCTTCCTTGATTACAGCCTCCGTATCTTTAAGGGATGACATCTGGGACACAGGCTTGGTAATGATGGGCACATCAGTCATTGTCTTGGCTACTGCAACTTCAGGAGAAACCTCTTCAAAGTGTTGGAAAGGTGTTTCTATGAATTCACCCTCTAATTCCATGTAGCGGAAAGAGTTGAGGTGGCTTATCATATACTCCTCCTCGCCATGAACTGTTATGATTTTACCCTGGACTGGATATTTGAGCATCTCGTGTAGAGAAGAAGTGACTGCCCCAGCGTTATGGATCCATGGCCTTCCCAATAAGCATGAATATGAAGGACGGATGTCCATCACATAAAAAGTAGAGTTGAAAATTCTTGTTCCCACCTTAATTGGGATGTCCACCTCTCCGTGAACCATCCACTTAGAACCGTCAAAGGCTCTAACAACGATATTACTGGGCTTTAGGGTCAAACCTTCATAGTCCAATATGTCCAATGCTTTATTTGGTAGAACATTTAAATATGAACCGATATCAACCAAAACATGAGCAAGTGTAGTTCCTCTGCACTCTACCAAGACATGCAGCGCATCGTTATGCTTTCTTCCCTTAGACGTTAGATCGGAATCAGAGAAACCAAAACCATTGTCGGCTGTAAGGCTAGCCACGCACTCTTGAAACTAATCTGTAGAAGTTTCTTGAGGCACGTGTGCCGTCTTCATAAATTTGATCAAGGCTTTGGCATGAGCCTCGGAGCAGAGCAATAGAGCTAGCGTAGAGATTTTTGAAGGGGTTTGCCCCAGCTGCTCTACGACATCATAGTCGATCTTCTTAATTATCTTTAAAATATCCTCCATTTCCTTTTGGGTGGTCTCGGGGATAACCAAAGTCTGAGCCCTCGTCCTGACGGGCGCTTCTTGGATCCCCTTACCTTTATCAGCAGTAACAGCAGAGGGTACAACTTCAGGGGTAACAATTTCTTCAATAACTGGACTTCGCACAGATAACTCGACAGGCACAGGAGCACTTGAGGGTCCGAAGACTGCCCGTGGAGGAGCAATCTCCAGAGAGAAGATTCTTCCGCTATGAGTGATCTTACTTGTCGCCGCAATATTCCCTACATCAGGAGTCTCTTCATCGGAATTTTCTTCACCTGATTCGATCTGTTTCACACCGTGATAGAAGATCTCTCCTCCATAATTCCACGGTATCGTCTTGTTGGACTTATATGGGATAGGCCCTGGCATGGTAATCTTCAGCGGTACAAACTTTGGATCGGGTGTAATCTCAACAGGCCTTTTGCAGGTCTTGGAAAGATTGTCGGAAATGGTGATTATAGCAACATCATTAATCGGAGTAACAGGAGTATTATGAGTGATAGTAGTAACAGGAGTTTTCTGAAAGAGGATCTCTTGAGTATCCATCAAGCGTTGGACGCCTGACTTCAACAGCGGACAGTCGGATTGCAAGGTCGAACAAAGGTAACAATCTTTTTCACAGCCTGGGAAAATCCCGGCTTTCAACAGATTCATCTTGATCATTGGCAACGGAGTAATTAAGTCATCAATAGCGGTAACATGAAGATCTTCTACAATAGCATGGACATTATGACCATGTTTTGACATAGGAGCGGATATCACATTAGGTTTTTCGGGGGTATCAAATTCCACCTCCTTGGCATCTATCAAATCTTGGATCTTGTTTTTAAGGGCCCACAGATCCTTATCAGAAGAGTGAGGTTGGATCTTTCTAACGTAGGACCGCAGATGCATCTTCGGACAGGACAAGCCGTCATATTTAGAAAATGTAGGCACTTTGAACTTGGGGGGAATGACGATCCCAGCTACCAACCCTAGTTCTTCGAAATTTAGCCCAGGTACCCTTTGTACCTCCATGGCTGCCAGTCGGTCCTCTAGATTCTTTTACTTATCGTCCTCCAGAGGGTACTGTTGTTCGGAGTAATCTTCACCCTCTTCTTCTTCTTCCTCTTCAGCTTCAGACTCGGAAGGTACCGCATCTCCTTTTCCTTTACCGACCCCTTCGTCAGACGTCGAGGGGAAATCCAAAACTCTCCTAGCCTGGTTCTCAAACCTTCTTCCCATAGTGGCCACACCAATTATTTTCTTTTTCTTCTTTTCCTTTCCCTTCTCTTTCTCTAACAGTGCTTTAAGGTCCTCTTGACCCTTTGCCAAGGTCATGAGGAGTTGCTGGAATTGCGAATTCTGTGCTTGCAGATCTTTGACTGTCTGCTCTATATCCATCTTGCTAAAATAAACAGCAGAAAGATAAGGAAACCTGGCGTGAAGACCTGTTTATGCATATGATGAATGATGTGTATTCATGTAATACCTTCAATGGTTCATAAATTCAAATTTGTTGCAAACAAAAAGAACACACGTCATATTAATAAGAAGAAATTTGTTAGCACATAAATGCCCCATGGGAAAAATATTACAAAGCTTCTTGATGTAAAAAGACGTTGCGCATCCTTTTTAGCGCGATGTAAGTGTTGAGATTCTTCTCTTCATGGAGTTGGCGGGTAAGTACCAAAACCTTCTTCTCACTGGCGTAGAAGCTGGCTTCGAAAGTATTTCGTTCTTCCTTGAGCTGTATCCAACTCTTTTGAAAATCTTTCAATGATGTTGGCATGTCAGGATGTAGGAGGGTGTATGGAACCTCTCCTTCCACAACAGGATCTTTGATCACGGGGAGAATGTAGGGGTAAGGCATCATAAGACTCTGGGCGCGGGTTCATACCCAATTGAGGTAAGGCTCAAGGGGGATGGAATTCTTGTGTCCCAGTGTCTTACTATCCACTTTGTATGGCATCCTCCAAGCTCGGATAAACCTTTTTTGAAGTCCTTGAGCGTCGTTGTCGAAGTCAAAAACCAAGTCAGGAATTAGCATATCATGAGGGTCATCCCTTCGGGCATACCCAAATTGTCTCAGAGCTAAACAGGGGTTGTAGGTAATGCCTCCCCTAATGCCAAGTAGTGGGACATTAGCGAATTCTCCACAACGATCAATGATGATGACATTTTCTCTGGACCAAGAACACCAATGAACATCAGAATGTGTGAGGGTCATCAACCGTTGTGACCACCTTAAACCCTGCTCATTCTTCAAAACTGACTGGGGAAGGTGAGAAATAAACCACCTTGCTAGAAGAGGAGTACAGCACATGAGAACACCTCTTTTACTCATTGTTCGTGTAAGAAATGAGTGTAGGATGTCCCCAAGCAATGAGGCACATGATTCTGAGATATGAAAATTTTGACAGCATTCACATCTATATGCTGATCAGGGTTTGGGAACAAGACCAACCCATAGATAAGGAGTGCTACAATCTCCTTAAAGGCTTGCAGATCTAGAGAATTCCAGCAGTCTTGTGCCTTCTCAAATAGAAATTTTGCCAAGAAACCCTTGACACCACTTCTGGTTTCCCAATGACCTTTGATATCAGATGGTTGCAAGTGTAAGGCTTGAGCAACATCTTCAGGCTTTGGTTCTCTTTCCGTACCGTTGTAGGGTAGTTGATGAAGAATAGGAATCCTCAGGAGCTGAGAAAATTCCTCCAAAGTAGGTACTAGTTGGTAATCAGGAAATGTAAAGCAATGGTGTAGGGGGTCAAAGAACTGGAAGAGGACTTTCACCACGTCTTCTTCAATGTTGGAGTTGACCAAGTTGAGAAGTCTACCATGTCTTTCACTGAAGAGAGAATTCTCTGGAATCTTGGAAGTGAGCTCCTTGAGTTGAGGAGGGATCCTCACAAGGTTGACCTGAATTGTTTTCCTGCGAAGAGATTCCATTACCTATAAAACAAGAACAAAGATGAAGATCCAAACCCTTGAAATGGTTAGTGGATGCATATGATACTTTATGATGTTCATGAAGTATGGACAAGTATATGTACAAACAAATCACACAAGATCCTAGTTTCAGGCTTGCATGGGGTTTCATTGGTAAGTACCCTCTTGAAGTTAGTTGGCTCAACCTGTCCTATAAATAGTAACCGGGTTCTAAGGAGCTCAATATCACTGGATTATTTTCTGTGTTCATTGTTTCAGTTTAGCCACTTAACTGGCGACCAAAATATTCCAAGAAAACAACCCTCAATGAGTGTAGTATCGAGTATCTACCAACTTCGGACTGCACCAAAGCCGGTCATCTCACTACCCCTAAAAAGGCCAAGATGGTCATGTAAAGGTTCTAAGAGTTCATTAGTGCTTCATGATATCACTCAGCGGCCCCGTATTCTCTTTGATTGACTCAAAGGCTACCGGTACCCACAAATATGTCGCACTAATATAGCTATTGCTTTAACCATGTCGGTATACCCCGCACAGTTTCCACAATGTATTGCTATTTACCTATGAATGTTTCCCAAATCCGGGTAGAGGATTTCAAGCCCAAACAATAGAACCAATTATAAAGCAAACAAAGCAAATAAAGTAAGCATGCAAAGGTGATCTAAACCCTAAGGTTACTCCACTTTTAAAGCAATTCCACAGCAGAGTCGCCAGTTCTGTGATACGGTGGAAGAACTGACTTGAGGTTTTGCATTTTGTATTCGCAAATGTTTCGGTTTAGCAAGAGTCGCCACAGACTTTTTATTTTATCCTAAGGAAAGGTCAAAAAGTACAGGAAAGACCTTTGAGATGTTTTCTTGGGTTCGGGAAGTAGATTATGAAAAGGGAAGGTGCAAGCACCCTTTTCATCCATGGTTAACCATGGGCTCTTAGTTACTTGTTTAGATCACTTGCTTTTGCTTTTCAATTGTTTGAAATGGTGCTTTGTGTGTGGTTTTGAAAGATGTTTTGAAAAGAGGCCATCGAGGGACTATGATCTTTTGTTTTGTTTTTGTTTTTCCAAAGTACTCAACATGCATAACATGACCCATTTTTAAGGCAACAAGTGGATGTAACCCTAGGGATGCAAGTGTGCATTGTGTATTAATTTTCATGCATTTTTTTCTTTGTATTAGGTCAAGCTACTTCTTGATTTTGAATTTTTTGCATACAAACCCTAATCTCTAATCATGGCATAATTGAAAGCGTAAATGCGTAAAATAAATCTACCACTATTACAACATGATTATTGGGATGGGGATACAATTTTTGAATGGGGATTATTTGACAAGAAATTAAAACCCTAATTTACTATTACATCCAAATTGAATCAATGGCATAAATAATAAATGAATAATATTTAAATGAACAAATTAAATAAATATACAAAATAATATGCAAAAATGGTTTTGTTTATTTTTATGTATGTAAAAATATTTAATGTAAAAATAAAGGACTAATAAAAAAGATTATTATTTTTTTTATTAAGGGTAAACCCTAATTTTCTATTAAGAATACAAATATATTAAATATACTATTTATATACAATAAAATAAAATAATGTATATACAATATATATATATATATATATATATATATATATATATATATATATATATATATATATATATATATATATATATATATATATATATATATATATATATATATATATATATATATATATATATATATATATATATATATATATATATATATATATATATATATATATATATATATATATATATATATATATATATATATATATATATATATATATATATATATATATATATATATATATATATATATATATATATATATATATATATATATATATATATATATATATATATATATATATATATATATATATATATATATATATATATATATATATATATATATATATATATATATATATATATATATATATATATATATATATATATATATATATATATATAAAGTATTATTTAAGTATAAATAATAATAAAAAATAAAAGTATAATATTTTTATGTTTTTATTCTAAAGTATCTATTAAATAAAATAAAAGTATGTATATATATATATATTAATTATATTATTAATGCACAATAAAAAATAAAATAAAATATATACAAGACCAAAATATATTTAGAACAATATTTTTTAGTGTAAATAAAATAAAGAATAAAAATAAAAGTATAATGTTATTATTTATTATTTTCAAGTTTTCAATAAATAAAAGTATATACTATTAAATTATTTTTATGTCTAAAAAAATAATAAAATAATAAAAATAAATGTGAGAATTTTTGAAAATATTTTTGGATATTTTTATGTTTGGAAAATATAAAATAAAAATCAGAAATGATAAATAAATACAAAAATATAAAATATAAAGAAATTGGGCCAGGGGGTGTATTTAGTAATGAAGGAGGTGTCAAAAACAAAAGAAGCCAAAGCCCAGCCCAAAACCAGACTTCATCTTCAACCTTGGTTCAAAATTTCGCGCGCCCTGTACCAAACATGAACAACCTGCATACGAGCTCTAATGCAAAATCACATAACATCAAAGTTGTAGAGCTTTCCAAGACGAATTCAACCATATAAAAAACTTGTCCTAACTCTCAAAGACCATAAAGAATTTCTCTGGCCCTAAATCATAACCTATTTTTTTCAGGATGTTCATGGACCAAATTCTCTTAGCATGCTTAACTAAAATGAAAACTAAGCATATGTACAGCTTCATGGCTATGAATACTACATTTCTTATTCACAAACCTAAACCTAATTGTTCCTAAATAGAGAGATAGGAAGTTTACAAAAACATGTTTCAGCTGAGATCGTGTCTGGCAATGTGGAGCTTTTCAATGAGGCCTGAGATGTTTGGGAGCTTGCTTGAACTTCCCTTGACCTTCTCCAATGCCTGGCTTGCCTTGAATGTTCTTGAACAAGCTTACAGAACTCAACCTGCACAAGCTGAAATCAAAAATGGCAAACCTTGTAAATGGAGTTACAGTTAGTGTTTAAGGGTTGGGATAGCTTGGGTATGTTGTATGGAAGGTGTTTGAACCAATTTGAGACAAAACGCACGAGGGATTTGAGTTGTGGAAATCAAACTGCAGGGAGTGCCCTGTTTTGCCAAATGAAGATGATTTTGTGCTATGGGAGGTTTGAATGCTCAAAGGGTCGTGTTTCTGGCTTAAAGGGATGTAAGAAAATTGTTCCAAATGCTTGCAGAAGTTGGTTTTCACAGATGTTCAAGTTGTGTTGTATTGGACAGATTTCTTGGTTTTGAAGTAAAACATGAGAAGTGATGGAAGACATGCCTGTACAGGCTAGCTATCAGCTTGCACACTATTCCCTTGTCCCCTCAAGTTTGTGGATTCGATTTGCTGCATAAGACATTGTTCAAGGCTCAAGATATGTGGTTTTGACATAAAGCATACTTTGGCAAAAATGGTAATGTACTTTTTACCATTTAGGGATTAATCTTGTATGCAATGCTCTAATGATCAAAACAAAACCTTAGACCAATGGATTTGAATTAAATTATTGAGTTTGAAATGGTTTTGAGACCTGTAATCTAGTGCAAAGCAAGCTGATTTGAATTTGCAACTTGTATCAATATGAACATGCCATGGATGAAAAGTGAGTTTTTTCCAACTTCAAGCCTTCGATTCTCCCTAACCACAAATGAGTTTGGAGAGTTCTTGGACATTTTGGAAAGCTTGAAACATTCTCTACAATACATATTTGAAATGAAATTTGATATTCCAAGTGGAACTATGTGAAAAATGGCCATGAAGATAGGTCAAAATCCTGCCTAAACTAGGGCAAAATTTCACTTAGTTAAAAGTTTCATGGACCCTTGTTCGAAAAATCATAACTTGAGATCCAAGATTCTTTTGAGAAAACTTTGTGAATAAAAGTTGTATAATTTGTGGAGGACTACAACTTTCATGTTGGATTTTTTGTTTGAATCCAATTTCATCATGGTGAAAATCTTGGGCAAAGTTAGGAAAAATTAAGAAAATTTCATAACTTAGAAAAATTCTAAGTTATGAAATTTTTCAACTTTAAACCCTAATTTGCAAAGTTGGGTTTTTTGATGAATAAGTTTCATGTTTTGACACATCTTGATGAAAAATGACCCTTGGCACTTGATTTTGATCAAAAAGTCAAAGTTTGACTTTTCAGTGTATCGTCAAATTTGATCAGTTCACTGAAAAATTCATCTCTCAATCCAATGCATTTGAGATCTCTTGAAACTTGTGAATAGGTCAAGATGTTGCCATTGAGTCCTTGAATCCATGCTTGAACCCATTTTTCCATTTGGCTAGGTCAAAAGTCATAAATTGCCCTTGTGCAGTCAAAACCCTAAAAATGACCATTTTGCCCTTTTGATGATCTGATCAAATTTCTTGAGGAGTTATGGTCCAAACTTGATCAAATGGTTCATATGAGTTCATAATGTTGATGTGGGTCAAAAATCATGAGGTTTGACTGCAAATTGGCCATAGTTGACTTTTTCCCCAATACAACTAATTTCTAGGTCAACTATCCAATTGACTGGGCAAAAATTTGATTCAAGGCTTGAAACTTGGTATGTACAAACTTATGAGTCCAACATGAAGTATGAAAGTAACTTTGAGCATTGGCAGTCCAAAAATCCCTGTGCAAACTCAAACCCTAATTTAGGTCATCAATGCAAGGAGATGTCTTGAGCAGAGCAAAACCCTAATCCTGTCTGGAGTTCAAGGAACCTTGTGAGGGGAAATATTTGATAGAATGAGAGGTAAAATTTTGGGGTACAACAAGATGGATGGAGAATTTATTGAGACTCCATGTCAAGATTTTGAAGTGATTTCCTTTGCTGCTATTGAAGATGTTTCGGCCATTCTGAAGACTACCAGGGTTCCACATAAGATGGCTTCCTTGAAAGATGCCAAAGCAACTATAGAAGAAGGTGTTTATAATATTTGGGGTCAGCTTCCTGATATCCTCTACAAATCTGATAAGTTTGGTTTAGGCTTTACTGCAGAGGGTCAAAGGATTGTTCGTCGCGCTTGAGCTTTCCTAGCATTGATGGTGACTTCGACAACTGGATATTTCGTAGCATTGGCAACAAACTCGACAATTGGAAAGTAGAATACATTTTCCCTATCTCCTTCAGCTAGGAGTAATAGCTATTTATGTTTTATTGCTTTAAGAAGTTTGGTCATGTAATTTCTTTTAAAACAATGACTTTAAACCTTGTGTCTTTCCCGGGGCACAATGGTCCATTTGTTAAGGGTTGTCATTTCATATGTCATATTTTCATTTAATGAAAACAATGGACGTTTTGCATTCAAATTTTGTGTTCTCTGTCTTTCTTTTATTTTATTTGCACTTTCAAATAGCTATGTGTTCTTACACACACCCACACACTACATTGCAGATCCCCATCCACTCCGGATCTCGTTGATAACGATTCTGCTATTTCCGCTTATGACTATGAAAATCCAGTCTACCAAGCCAAAGACGAAGGTGAGGAAGATTGTGAAATACCTGGAGAAATTGCCAGACTCTTAGTACAAGAATAAAAGGCTATCCAACCACATGAAGAGTCGGTCGAAGTGGTAAACTTGGGTTCTGAGGCAGACAAAAAAGAGGTCAAGTTAGGTACCAACTTATAGGACAATGTCAAGAATAGATTGATTCAGATGCTCTAAGTCTATGTTGATGTATTTTCTTGATCATACAAAGACATGACAGGGCTCGACACTGATATTATGGTCCACCGTCTGCCAATGAAAGAGGTTTGTTCTCTGATTAAGCAAAAAATACGCCGCATGTGTCCTTAGATGTCAGAGAAGATTAAGGTCGGGGTTATGAAGCAATTCAATGCAGGGTTCTTAGCAGTGACGTCATATCCTCAATGGGTTTCTAATGTTGTTTTGGTACCAAAGAAAGATGGTAAGGTACATATGTGTGTAGGTTACAGGGATCTGAATAGGGAGATCCCCAAAGATGACTTCCCACTCCCACATATTAATATTCTGGTCGACAACACCGCTCAGCACAAGGTATTCTCCTTCATGGATGGTTCCTCGGATTATAATCAGATCAAGATGGCGCCTGAAGACATGGAGAAAAATACCTTCGTCACACAGTGGGGCACTTTCTGTTACAAGGTCGTGCCTTTTGGGTTGAAGAATGTTGGGGCAACTTATCAATGGGCCATGATAGATTTATTTCATGACATGATTCATCATGAGATCGAAGTCTACATCGAGGACATGATAGCAAGATCACAGACTGAAAAGGGACATCTTGATCATTTGCATAAGTTATTTGAAAGGCTGAAGAAGTACAGGTTGAGGCTAAATCCGAACAAATGCACTTTTGGGGTGAGATTTGGTAATCTCTTAGGTTTCGTCGTCAGTGGTAAAGGTATTGAAGTTGATTCTGCGAAAGTCAAAGCCATTCAAGAAATGTCGGCTCCCTACACCGAGAAGGAAGCTAGAGGTTTCTTAGGACGACTAAACCACATTTCCCTATTCATTTCTCATTTGACTGCTACCCGTGAGCCATTGTTCAAGCTGCTGAAGAAAGATCAAGTAGTAAAATGGAATGATGAATATCAAATAGCCTTTGATAAAATCAAGGAGTACCTACAAGAACCTTCGATTGTGATGCCACCAGTTAAAGGAAGACCTTTAATCATGTACCTAACTGTGTTAGAGAATTCAATGGGGTGTGTGCTGGGGTAACATGACGTGTCTGGTCGAAAAAAGCATGCAATATACTACCTTAGCAAAAAGTTTACCGACTGTGAAACAAGATATTCACTGCTCGAGAAAACTTGTTGTACTTTGGCATGGGCTGCTCTCCGACTAAGACAGTATATGTTTACCCATACTACTTTATTGATTTCTAACATGGATCCTATCAAGTACATATTCGACAAGCCAGCTCTCTCCGGAAGAATAGTTCGATGGCAAATGGTCTTAACAGAATACGACATTCAGTACACCACTCAAAAAGCAATCAAAGGAAGTGTAATGGAAGATCATTTGGCACATCAAGTTTTAGACGACTACCAATCTATGAACTTTGAATTCCCGGATGAGAATATCATGCTAATTATAAATTGCGAAGAACCTGGACCGTATGAAGGACCTGAGCTAGGATCCCGATGGACTATGGTTTTTGTTAGAGCTTCTAACAAACTTGGAAACAAAATTGGTGTTGTAATTATCTCTCCTCAAGGTTTCCATACACCCTTCACTGCTAGACTTTTCTTTGACTGCACCAATAATATTGATGAATATGAAGCGTGCATCCTGAGAATCAAAGTTGCTATTGACCTGAGAATAAAATTCCTGAGTGTATATGGGGATTCAGCCTTAGTAATCAGTCAAGTCAATAGAGAATGGGATACGAAGCATACGAATCTTATCCCTTACCAAGAACATGTGCTAACCTTGATTCCATACTTCAAAGAGATTACTTTTGAGCATATCCCAAGGGAAGAAAATCAGTTGGCGAACGCATTAGCTACCATGTCATCCATGTTTAAGCTCAGATGGGACAATGAGGCTCCCAGAGTTACCATTGAAAGATTCGATGAATCGGCACACTGCTATGAACTTGACATTGATGGAGTAGAAGAAAAACCCTGGTTTCATGAAGTGAAAAGATACCTTGAATCTCAAGAATACCCTGAAGGGGAATCTATCAATGACAAGAAATTCCTACGGAGGTTCTCGGCTAAGTTCTTCTTGAGCAATGGAATTTTGCACAAGCGTGTTGTACCCCAAAATTTGCCTCTCAATTTCTCAAGAATTATCTCACAAGATCTCCTTTGATTCAAGACTGCACAAGGTTTGATCAGCTCAAGATACCTCCTAAAACATTGATGACTCAAAACTAGGGTTTGAGTTTGCACAAGTACAATTGGAATGTTAATGCCCCATATAGTTTCCATGGATCATATTGGGCTCTCAAGCATCAGATCGAAGAAAGGAGGAAGAGGAAACTGTCGAAATGGCAAAGCAGATAAAAAAAGGTGTGCAGTTGCAGATGACCATGTCGAATTCAAAATCTGGCTTAGGCTGTTCAAACCACATGACTGGTCGAAAGGAGTGGTTGGCAGATTTTTACAAGTCGAAGAAGAGCAAGCTTGCTTCGATCCACAAGCTTTGAATGGGCAATGGATTCTTCGAGCAACTTGCTTCGATCCACAAGCTTTGACTGGGCAATGGCTTCCTTTGAGCAACCTGCTTCGATACACTTCTAAACCCTTCAACACACATAGTTTCGATACTATGGATTACAAGTCTATTTTCATGCTTGCTTTGATCCCCGAGCTTCGACTGGGCAATGACTTCCTTTGAGCAACCTGCTTCGATCCACCTCTAAACCCTTCGACACATATAGTTTCGACAATATGGATTACAAGTCTATCTTCATTCTTGCTTCGATCCACAAGCTTCTACTGGGTAATGGCTTCCTTCGAGCACCCTGCTTCGATCCACCTCTAAACCCTTCGACACACATAGTTTCGACACTATGGATTACAAGTCTATCTTCATGCTTTCTTCGATCCACAAGCTTCGACTGGGAAATGGCTTCCTTCGAGAAATTTGCTTAGATCTACCTCTATACCCTTTGACACACATAGTTTCGACACTATGAATTATAATTTGAGGTTTGGACATTTGAACTTTCGACCACTTAATCAACTGATTACTCAAGATATTGTTACTGGTAGGAAAGCAATCCAGAAATTCTTTTGTTTCGACTATGCCAATGAGATCATATTGCATACTCAAAGTGGTACACTTAGATGAATATGGTCCATTCGAAGAACATACAATTGGTGAAAACAAATATCGTTTTGTCTGTTGATGAGTTTGGTCGAAGGTTGTGGATCTATATGATCAAAACGAAAGGACGAAGTAAGTGGTACATTCAGATGAATGTGGTCCATTTGAAGAACATACAATGGGTGGAAAAAAATATTGTTTTGTCTGTTGATGAATTTGGTTGAAGGTTATAGATCTATGTGATCAAAACAAAAGGATGGAGTATTTGACATCTTTAAGAGATTCAAGATGCTTGTTGAAAACCAGAGTAAGAAAAAGATCAAAGTTCTACAGAGATTCAAGATCTTTGTAGAATGAATCAAGTTGACGAGAGAATCCATAGGCCATGTTACATGATCATGCTTTGCAGGCCTCAATGATTGTGTTTTACTCCATAATTAATTGTTTACACAATGAATTAAGCTCTTACCCAAGTATTTAAAATTGTGTCCAAGCCAATTTTCCCTTAATGGCACAAAGTTACCATTGCCATTTTAGAAAAGTAAGCTTTATGAAAAATGTTAATGCATTGAGCCTTGTGACTTTTATCGCTGATTGCAAGCAATATCAAAAGCATGAATCAAGTCTCCTGCACCCAACAAACATCAGGCCATGCTCGTACTTGAACCTTGGAACCATGAAAATTCATTCAACTTGATTTTTTCATTTTCAACTAAACCATAACATGTTATCTCAAGATTCTGGTTACTACAAGATGTCAAATATCTTCCCTATAAATAGAGACATTATTTGCAACATAAAGAAAAATATATTACCAAGCTTTAGAACACTCCCAAAGCTCTCAAAAACTCAGAACCTTCACACAAGCAAAAAACTTGGCACATTCTAAATTTACACACAAAATCTCAAATCCCTTTGTGTGTTTTTTTTGGCCTTTTGATTCACTAAGCTTCCATACACCAAATAGGAATTATCCCAGCCCCTAAACCACTTATGTAACTTCTCCTTCCTCACCCACCATTTTCAAAAATCAACCATTATAGCTTGACTTGTCCAGAACAGTTGGGCAAGCTACAAGATATTCTAGCAATTGGAGTAGCTTCAGGGAGGTCCATGCAAGCTTAATCCATCATCAAACCTGTAATACGGTGGGAGAACTGACTTGGGATGTTTTGCGTTTGGTCGCAATTGTTACAGTTAGCAAGAGTCACCACCGACTTTTCTTTTATCCAAAAGGAAAGACCTTCGAGATTATTTCTTGAGTTCGGGGGGTAGATTATGAAAAGGGAAGGTGTTAGCACTATTTTAATCCATAGTTATCTATGGGCTCTTAGTTGCTTGCTAGATCACTTGATTTATTTGAAAATGTGCTATGTGGTGGTTTTTGAAAGTATTTTTGAAAAGGAGCCTTTGTTTAGGCAAACTTTGTAATGATTCTCGTTTCGGAGAGAATGTATACAAAGTATTGGCTTTTGAAAATATTTCATGTTTTGAAGGTGTTTGGTGTGTGTTTGTAAGAATGTTTATTTTGAAAATGAGCAATCATGTTTGTTTTGAAAATGAGCAAGCAACTAAGAACGTCTTTACCTAATCAAAAGTCCTTTGTTCATTTCTTCATTCCTTTGATATTGCTATCTCACCATTGATTCATAAGAAGCCTTATCTTTGGATGTAAAAGGGACGGGCACGGGTCATCGTATAGTCATGATTGCAATGTTGTTACATGTCTTTAGCATTTCTCTTTGAGGGACTAAGATCATTCGTAAGGCAACATTCGTAGCGTCATCGAGGGGCTATGATCTTGTGTATTGATTGTTTTTTGCTAAGACACCCCACATGTATAACATGACCATTTTTTAGGCAACAAGTGGAGTTAACCTTAAGGTTGCATGTGTGAATAATATGATTGATTTGCATGCATTTAGTCTTTGATTAGGGTTATCTACTTATTGATTTTTATCTTTTCATACAAACCCTAATTTACTAGAATTTATATGAAAGCGATAAATTGCTGAAAGTAAATTTACTACGCTATTACATCATTTGGGGAATGGGGTGTACAAATATACAAATGGAGATTGCAAGAAATTAAAGTCCTAGTTATCTATTACAACCATATTGAAATAATGTACAAGAAATGTAAAATGGACTTGTTTTGTTTTTGTAAAGAGAAGAAATAAGTTTGCTTAAGAAAATATTTTTGATCTTTTGGTTTTAAAAGAGATAAAATAAAGTATATAAAAATATTTTTAGTGTTTTTTATTATTAAAGATAAACTAAAATAATAAGAGGAAAAGGGGTCAGAATTAGCACGTTGCTGAAATGAGAAGGAACAAAAGTTCTGAATCTGATACACTGCAAAAGAAATGTTAGTAGGAAAAGGGAAGGTCAGAAGTTCTGGGTTTTGGTACAATGAAGTTCTGAGGTTGCTGGGAACGAAGGAAAAGCCTAGAAGTTCTAATGTAACTGGCAGTCTAGAAGATCTAGTGTTACTGGAAGCTCGGAAATTCTGGTTGCTGAGGGAGTTTGGAAGTTCTAATGTAGTTGGAAACCTAGAAGTTCTGATGATGGGTAAGTGAAGTGTCAACGTTATTGGATGGGAATATCTAGAAGTTCTGGTCCAGGATCACTATTTTTATAAGAATTTAAGGGGATTGATCCAGAGGTTCTGATCCAAATAATGAGGTAAAAATGTCAGGAAATAAACATAAAAAGGTGTTTTTGGGATTAGAACTCAGGACTTTTAACACTAATATCTTATGTGAATGCTCTCTACCACTGGGGTGGCTATACATCCTATATTAGAAGCAAAAACATAAACATATAACACAAAGTAAAACTCTGACAAGGAGCTTCATCCTCTTCTCCATGCCAATCAGAACATCTGCACCTTAGCCATTTCTCAACAAAACAGAAAATACACACATAGCAGTTACGTCAGGTTTCATCATGGTTTCAGAAACATAAAAATAGGATTGTAAATCAGAGGCAATCATGTATTTTGCTAATCTAAATCCTAATTTTTTTCCAGTAAGTTCTGAGCTGAGATCCTCTCTACTTAGGCAAATATACATGAAATTTATGAATATGTACAGAATCAGAGTCAGGATGTCTACATTGTATTTTTGGACATGCAAGTCTATCAATGCCTAAGTAATATGATGAGAGTCAACAGAAACTTACCTTGCAGCTAGAAAATGTCATGTGAGCTAGAGCCTGGTTCTTACTATTGTGATATACTGATCAGCTTCCTCACGTGCTCAAAAAGCTGGAACCATCCTGAATTGGTTGGAAAATTCTGGAGCAGCCAAGAAGCAATGTTCTGGTTTTAAAATGGAAATTGGTGGAGATGGAATTGGAGTCTGTAAACAGAAATTGGGATTGTCTCTAAATGTATATCAGAAACTGTGTTGATGATTTGGTCAAGAAACACTTGAGAAAATTTGGAATTTAAATGCAAAAATCAAAGACTAGCAGGTTTCGTATTTGGGCTGCAGCTTCAAATTCTTGGGAGATTTTAACAAGGTTTCAAGGATTTTTCCATTCAATTTTTCGACCTCTTTACAGTTTCAAATGAAGTTCAATTTATAGGCAAGGATTTTGTAGCTTGGATAAGTCAAGAGTACAACCATCATGCTAGGGCGCTGACTTATTCTTGAAGTTAAAGAAGTATGGTGGTTAGCAGATTTTAGCCGTGCCTAAGCTGGATTGGTAAGCATGAATTAAGGAAAAGTACCCTCAGAGGCAAAATCAAAGCATGGGCCCAGTATAAACTTGTACAAAAGTTTTCTTTACAAGGACAGCAATGGTACTTATATCTCACACGTGGGGAAATCCTTTGGGTAAAAACTCAAAAGTGGTTGTGAGCATTAAATGATGATGAGATTTATCAAACCAGAAATCCTACAATATGAGATTATGCATCATAGCTTAATTCTGGGTCAGAAGTTCAGCATCAGCGTAACTTAGAATAAACATCCAACTTCTAATCTTTGAATCTCTTTGCTTCAGCATGTTCTGGGAGAATTCTCAGACTTTCCCAAAAGCTTGTAACACGCTTTGTAAATCTTCCTTGAATTGCTCTTGTAAATTCTGACTGGACCTACATGAAAACTGGTCCAGAAGTTCTAACCAAATCCTATTTTGAAAGGTCCATAATTTACTAAATGTTTCAGTTTCAATGTCGTGTCTTTGAAGATGTATAACTTGAAATCCCAGCATTTCTAGAAGAAGTTATATTCTGCAGTGTTTTAGATCTCATTGAGGTCTACAACTCTTGTGTTAGAAGTTCTTCCAGAATCAACTTGCATCATGGTGAAAATCTGGCCAGAAGTTCTGAATTTATCATATTTCTTAAACACTTAGAAAAATTTCTAAGTATTTAGAATTTGACTTTTTCAACATAATCTTGACTTTTGATTTTCTTAATGAAACGAACTTCATGTTCCAACATGTCTTGATGAAATATGATTCTTGGAACTTGATTTTGATCCAAAAGTCAAAGTTTGACTTTTTAGTGTGCAATTGACCATTTTACCCTTGTGCCAATTCGAAACATAAATTGATGTATCAGTGTTGCAAGCTTGATGTCATGAGAGATTTTTGTGAGAATCCTTGAGAAATGAGAGGGAAAATTTTGGGGTACAACAGCTGCCCCTGTTCAATCTTCTTAAACCTGAAGAGTTAGATTGGCGAGCCCGTCATTCGTGACTTGAAGGTGGAAGATGATTGAACACTATAGTGCCCATAAATTTGCACTCGATAATGTGTTAGTTGTATGTGTAGGGAATGGGATTAGAGATGCCATTTAGAGTGACTGGGGAAAGTATCAGGATAAATCTTTTGGTTGATTTAAACTAAAATGATAGATGTCTTTGTCTGCAGATTTTTTCCTGCAAGGAAAAATATTAGTGGTATGCAGATGTATGCATGGTGTAATGATGCTCTCAAAATAAATAAGATTATGTTATATGTATTTGTTATGTATGCGTTATGGTTTATGTATGTTATTGAAACGTTTATTTATCTAGGAAAATAAATCCTTGATAACATGTTGACGAGCCTGGGTAAATGAGCTCCCAGACTGCTGTTGAGGATGAAGAGTATGCTCCTTCGGTTTTAGGATGTTTCTGCTGGGAATTCCTATTCCATTGTTTGAGGAGAAACTTCTGTTAGGGAATACAGGCTTGTTTAATACGACTCTGTAAAGAGTGGTGTTCTCGTCTTGGGAAAAGAGTTCAATGTTCTGCTAGGGAATTATTCCTGACTGGAGAGCATCGAAAACTGGTTGTTATCTGGTCGAAATCCAGGCTTGGCAGCAATTTGTTGGGGATAATAAGTTGACTACTATCTGGTCGTTTTTTAGGCTTCGCAATAACTTGAAGGGGGAGGTTAAATTAACTGTTATCTAGTCGGAATCTAGGCTTTACAGAAAATTTCTTGAAGTTGAACTGTTATCTGGTCAGGTTCCAGGCTTCACAATAACTTGAAGTGGTAACTACTATCTGGTTGGGTCCAGGCTTCATAGTTTTTTTTTTAAAAGTTACACTATTATCTGGTCGGGTCCAGGCTTCATAATGAATCACGGGGATTGTAGCTAGTTGTTAGCTGGTCGGACTTCAGGCTTCACAATAGCTTGCTTGAATAGACGAAGTTGAAATGATATCTGGTCGGATCCAGGCTTCACAGTAACTTATTGGGGAAGAATAAATTAAATGTTATCTAGTCAGGTCCAGGCTTCACAATAATTTATTAACGTTAAACTGTTATCTGGTCATATTCCAGGCTTCGCTAATTTCTGAGGTGGATGAAGTTAATTGCTATCTGGTTAAATCCAGGCTTCACAATAAACTTTATTGAAAGGATGAAGTTGAACTGATATCTAGTCGGATCTAGGCTTCACAGTAACTTGCTTGGAATTGGTTGTTATCTGGTCGGATCCAGGCTTCACAATAAATTTCTGGAGGAATAAAGTTGATTGCTATCTAGTCGGATCCATGCTTCACAACAACTTGCTTGGGTAGAGGCAAACTCTACTTGGGGAAAGCAATTAAACCCTTGTCTAGTTGAGTCCAGGTTTTATAGTGTCTTGAGAAGTTAACTATTATCTGTTCGGGTCCAGGCTTCATAGTTACTGAAAATTGTATTATTATCTTGTCGGATCCAGGCTTCATAGCACTTGAAGAGTTTCACTATTATCTGGTTGGGTCTAGGCTTCATAGTGTCTTGAGAAATTAACTATTATCTGGTCAGGTCCAGGGTTCATAGTAACTTGAGAGAATGAAGTTAACTGTTATCTGGTCGGGTTCCAGGCTTCAAAACAACTTACTGAAGTTAAAACTGTTATCTGGTCGGGTCCAGGCTTCACAATAACTTTCGAAGATAGCAATGTCTTTGTTGGTAACCTCACTGGGGATCAAGGGTTGTGGTCCTCTGATTTGTGATAGTCTAAGAGGAAAACTCAAACTGGAGATGATAGACTCAGCTGGGGAATTAAACTCAACTTGTGGAATTAAACTCAACTAGGGAAGTAAACTCAGCTGGGGAAGTAAACCCTGTTGGGGAAATAAACCTTGTTGGGGAACTAAACCCTGTTGAGAAAATGCTTAACGAACTGCTGACAAGGTGAGTTCTTTTAGGAAGAGACCCACAAGGTTTCTTCTTTAGGATCAACTTAGCTGGGGAGAAAGTTGTCAAGATATTGAGACTCTTGGCTGTGGACCAACCTATGAAAAGTATTTTGTGAGCAACATCGTTGGGGAAAGTTTATTGTAGCCGACCTTGCGGGGATGATGCTAATGAGATAACTATGTGGGGATATCTCAACTATAATAAAAATATGCTTGTTACTGCATGGCAAGACACATGTGCCAAATAGTTTTAATTATGTTCATATGCATATGTTCGTTCAATTTTAGTCATTGGACATCTTTGCATTCAAAACGAAAACATAAAGTTTGCACTTCAAAGTATATTTGTATTTATATTTTACCCATGAATAGGCATTTTTATACAAAGAGACGGAGATCTTAGTAAGAGGAAATCATCGGAAGGATAACAAAATTGAAAACAGGAATAATATCCATGTGGAAGTGATATCATTGCATTACAACTCTACTATTGCCCCAATGTCTTCGAATACCCCTTGTTGTTAACAAAAGTTGATTGGATTGATCTTGGACCGTTTGAACTTGGACCTTGGTAATAAATTCGATTGTGGTGATTCCACGTGACATAGTTATACGCTTTCAATCCTTAACTTTTGTCTAGACCGTCCTTTCGGGTTTTCAGCCCACCAGGATACCCATTTTTGCCCAAGTCCCCCTTTCGGGTTTTCAACTTGCCGTGTGTATAATCTTTTGCATATATCCCTAATTTTTGCCCAAACCTTTTGGTTTACTGGGATGCCCTTAATTTGTCTAGGTGTGTCAACCTAGCGGGTCTCTTATGCATAGTATTTTTTAACTATGTAAGCATTCACATGATGTGGGAAGTCTTCACCGTCCATGGTAGTCAGCATCATGGCACCCCCAGAGAACACTCTCTTGACAACTATTGTACCCCAAAATTTTCCCTCTCATTTTATCAAGATTTCCCCTCACAAGACTCTTTGGACTCAGGACCAGATTAGGGTTTGCTCTGCTCAAGACATCTCCTTGCACTGATGACCTAAAATTAGGGTTTTAGTTTGCACAGGGATTTTTGGACTTCCAATGCTCAATATGACTTTCATACTTCATTTTGGACTCATAAGATTTCTCATACCAAGTTTCAAGCCTTGAATCAAATTTTTGCCCAGTCAATTGGACAGATGACCTAGAAATCAACTGTATTGGGGAAAAAGTCAAATGTGGCCAATTTACAGTCAAACCTCATAATTTTTTATCCATATAAACATTATAGACTAATATGAACCATTGGATCAAGTTTGGACCGCAACTCCTCAAGAAATTTGATCAGATCACCAAAAGGGCAAAATGGTCATTTTTAGGGTTTTTGACTGTAGAAGGGCAATTTCTGACTTTTGACCTAGCCAATGGCAAATTGGGTTCAAGAGTGGAATAAAGGACTCAATGGCACCATCTTTACCTAATCACAAGGTTCAAAAGATCTCAAAAGCATTGGATTGACATATGAATTTTCCAGTCAACTGATCAAAAATCAACTGTACACTGAAAAGTCAAACTTTGACTTTCTTTGACTTTTTGGTCAAAATCAAGTGCCAAGGGTCATTTTTCCTCAAGATTTGTCAAAACATGAAACTTGTTCACCAAGAAACCTAATTTTGAAAATTAGGGTTTAAAATGGAAAATTTTCATAACTTAGAAATTTTCTAAGTTATTAAAATTTCTTATTTTTTCCCAACTTTTTCACCATGATGCAATTGGATTCAAAGAAAATTTCCAACATGAAAGTTGTAGTCCTCCACAAAATATACAACTTTAATTTACAAAGTTTTCCCAAAATAAGCTTAGATCTCAAGTTATGATTTTATGAACAAGGGTCCAAAAACTTTCTAACTTAGTGAAATCTTGCCCAAGTTTAGGCAGGATTTTAACCTATCTTCATGGTAATTTTTCACATAGTTCCAAGTGGAATCTCAAAATTCATTTCAAATATGGATTGTAGAGCATGTTACAAGCTTTCCAAAATGTCCAAGAACTCTTCAAAATCATTTATGGTTAAGGAGAATCTAAGAAAAGAAAATGGCCATTTCTCACTTTTGGCCAAGGCATTTTACACCATGCTACAAGTTGCAAATTCTGTCCATCCATGCTTGTACTTGGTTCACAGGTCCTTAAACCCTTCCACACTCATAAATTAAATTCAAACACATTAGATATAGGCTTTGTTCTGAGCTTTAGGGCATTGTACAAGGAATTAATCTATTTTTGGCAAAAAGATAACAATGCCATTTACATAAAGCATGCTTTATGTCAAATTGTGTATCTTGAGCCATGGACCTGATTTCTTTATGCAAACAAAATTCACTAATATCAGGCATTTGGTACCAACTATGTGAAGACCCTAAGCTAGATGGTACAAGCCTTTGCATTGTCAATTCCAACTTTTGCTTCAAAAACAAGAAACCTTGCAAAAGGTCAGCAACTCTGGTATCTGTTAAAACCAAAGTTTGTAAACATTTGAAACAACTTCAGCACATCACACCAAGCCAGAAACACGAGCCCTAAGCCTCTCAAACACCCTCTAACATAAAAACACCAAGTTCTTACAAAAATAGGGCAGGCCCTGCAGAATCACTTCCACCTTCACATTGCCTCGTGTGTTTTGTCCCAAACCTCTTCCAACATACTCCACACAACATACCTAAGCTATCCCAACCATTCCCAAGTCACTGTAACTCCATTTACACACTTCACCATTTTCAAATTCTGAGTTTGCAGGTTGAGTTCTATAGAAAGATTCAAGCCATTCCAAAGCAAGCCAAGCATTGGGAAAGATCAAGGGAACATTAAGCAAGCTCAAAAGAACCTCAGGCCTCACTGAAAGTTGCTGCATTGCCATACTCGAGCTTGACTAAAACAGGTAAATTTCAAACTTCTATCTCTCTATTTAGGAATCATTAGGCTTAGGTTTGTGAATAAAAAATGTAGTCCTCATTGCCCTTGAGCTGTACATATGCATAGAATTCATTTATGTTAACTGAGCTAGGAGTATTTGATGTTTGAACTTTCTGAAAAAACTAGGTCAAGATTTGGGACCAATGAAATTCTCTCTGGTCTTTGAGAGTTAGATTAAGTTTTTTATATGGTGAGAATCGTGTGATCAAGAGCTATAACTTTCAAATTGCAAGTTTTTGTTTTTAAGCACAAATGCAGGAGATACGAGTTTGAACATTGGCGCGCGTGTTTGCTTCTGTCTCAAGGACAGGGATGAAGGAAATGGGTTGGGCTTGCTTGCCTTGCTGTTGACACCCCCCTGCTTACTCTTTGCACCCCCTTGGCCCATTGTTTTTATTTTTCATATTTTCCCATTTCTATTTTCATTTTATGACTTTATTTATTTTTCTTGAATAATAAAAAACATCAAAAATATTTTCTTAAATAAATTCATAAATAATACAAAAAATATTATATATTTTTATTTTTATTATTTATACACTTAAATAATATTTTCTCACACATTTTTATTTTTTTTAATATTTTGTATATATTATTTTTATTTTCTTTGTACATAAATAAAATGAATAAATAATATTATATATATATATATATATATATATATATATATATATATATATATATATATATATATATATATATATATATATATATATATATATATATATATATATATATATATATATATATATATATATATATATATATATATATATATATATATATATATATATATATATATATATATATATATATATATATATATATATATATATATATATATATATATATATATATATATATATATATATATATATATATATATATATATATATCTTAAAACAAAAACTAGGGTTTCCACCCTTAATAAAAATAATCATTTTTATTTTTCTTATTTTTAGGACATTAAATAATTTATTTTACATACATAAAATAAATACAAAAACATTTTTGCATATTTATATTTAATTGCTTACTTAAATATTTGTCTATTTATTTATTTGTATAAATAAATTTAATATGGTTGTAATAGTTTTAGGGTTTTATTTCTTGCAAATATCCCCCTATTCAAACTTGTATCCCCTTCCCCATATCAATGTTGTAATAGTTGTAGATTTACTTTTACGCATTTTATTGCTTTCAAATATGCATGATTAGTAAAACTAGGGTTTGTATGATAACCAAAAAATCAAAACAAATAGCTTGACCTAATACAAGACAAAATGCATGAAAAATGACAACACAATGCACACAAGCACCCCTAGGGTTTCATTCACTTGTTGCCTTAAAAAACATGGCCATGGTATGCATGCTAAGTATCTTGGAAAAATCAAACAAAAACAAAAGATCATAGTCCCTCGATGACGCTATGTTGGTTGCCTATACAAAAATGATCTAGTCCCTCAAAAAACATGCTAAAGATACTTAGCACTATTGCTATCATGGTCATACGATGACCCACGCCTGTCCCGTTTAACATCCAAGCACAAGGTTGTTTACCAAATGCAATGGTAAAATAACAATGTCAAAGGGTTAAAAATGTGTAGGAAAGATCTTTGAGTAGGTAGGTAGATGCTCCTAGTTACTTGATCAAACTTGCAAACATCCTTGCTAATTTCAAAAAACCACACAACACAATTTCAAAACAATTTCCCAAAACAAACTTTCAAAAATTGAAACATTTTTCAAAAGACAAACACCTTTGTATACATTCAAACAAGAATCATTACAAAGGTTGCCTAGACAAAGGCCTCTTTTCAAAATACTTTCAAAACCATACACACAAAAGCACCATTTCAAACAATTGAAAAGCAAAAGCAAGTGATCTAAAACAAGTAACTAAGAGCCCATGGAAAACCATGGATGAAAAGGGTGCTAGCACCTTCCCTTTTCATAATCTACCCCCCGAACCCAAGAAAACATATCAAAGGTCTTTCCTGTGCTTTTTGACCTTTCCTTTGGATAAATAAAAAGTCAGTGGCGACTCTTGCTAAACTGAAACATTTGCAAACACAAACGCAAAACCTCAAGTCAGTTCTCCCACCGCATCACAGAACTGGCGACTCTGCTGGGGAGAATAAATAAAAGTGGGGTTACCTTAGGGTTTAGATCACCTTTACATGCTTATCTTGTTTGCCTTGATTGCTTTACATTTGGTTCTATTGTTTGGGTTTGAATCCTCTACCCGGATTTGGGAAACATTCATAGGTAAATAGCAATACGTTGTGGAAACTGTGTGGGGTATACCGACATGGTTGAAGCAATAGCTATATTAGTGCGACATATTTGTGGGTACCGGTAGCCTTTGAGTCAATCAAAGAGAATACGGGGCCGCTATGTGATTTCATGAAGCACTAATGGACTTTTAGAACCTTTACTTGACCAACTTGGCCTTTTTAGGGGTAGTGAGATGACCGACTTTGGTGCAGTCCGAAGTTGGTAGATACTCGATACTACACTCATTGAGGGTTGTTTTCTTGGAATATTTCGGTCGCCAGTAAAGTGGCCAAACTGAAACAATGAACAAAGAAAATAATCCAGTGATATTGAGCTCCTTAGAACCCGGTTACTATTTATAGGACAGGTTGAGCCAACTAAACTTCAAGAGGGTACTTACCTATGAAACCCCATGCAAGCCTGAAACTAGGATCTTGTGTGATTTGTTTGTACATATACTTGTGCATAACATCATAACATCATGAAGCATCATGTGCATCCACTAACCATTTCAAGGATTTGGATCTTCATCTTTGTTCCTGTTTTGTAGGTAATGGAATCACTTTGCAGGAAAACAATTCAAGTCAACCTTGTAAGAATTCCTCCTCAACTAAAGGAGCTAGCTTCAAGGATTCCTGAGAATTCTCCATTCACCGAGAGGCATGGTCGTCTTCTCAACTTAGTCAACACCAACACTGAGGAAGACATGGTGAAAGTTCTCTTCCAGTTCTTTGACCCCCTACACCACTGCTTCACATTTCCTGATTACCAGCTTGTGCCTACTTTGGAGGAATTTTCTCAACTCTTGAGGATTCCTATTCTCCATCAACTACCCTACAACGGTACGGAAAGAGATCCAAAGCCTGAAGATGTTGCTCAAGCCTTACACTTGCAACCATCTGATATCATAGGCCATTGGGAAACTAGAAGTGGTGTCAAGGGTTTCTTGGCAAAGTTTCTGTTTGAGAAAGCTCAAAGCTGCTGGAATTCATTAGACTTACAAGCTTTTGAGGAGATTGAAGCTCTTCTCATCTATGGGATGGTCTTGTTCCCAAACCCTGACCAGCTTATAGATGTAAGTGCTGTCAAAATTTTCATGGCTCGCAACTCGGTGCCTACATTGCTTGGGGATATCCTCCACTCATTTCACACTTGAACAATGAGGAAAAGGGGTGTTCTCATGTGTTGTACTCCTCTACTGGAAAGATGGTTTATTTCTCATCTTCCCCAATCAGTTTTGAAGAATGAGCAAGGTTTGAGGTGGTCACAACGATTGATGACTCTTACACATTCAGATGTTCATTGGTGTTCTCGATCATGAGAAAATGTTATCATCATTGATCATTGTGGGGAATTCCCTAACTTCCCTCTACTTGGCATTAGGGGGGGCATTACCTACAACCCCTGCTTGGCTCTGAGACAGTTTGGGTATGCCCGAAGAGATGGCCCACATGACATGCTGATTCCAGACTTGGTTTTTGACTTCGACAACGATGATTAAGGACTTCGATAAAGGTTTATCCGAGCTTGGAGAATGCCCAACAAAGTGGACAGTAAGACCTTGGGACACAAGAATTCCATCCCTCTTGAGCCTTACCTCAAGTGGGTACGAGCCCGCGCCCAAAGTCTTATGATGCCTCACCCCTACATTCTGTCTATGATCAAAGAGCCTGTTATGGAAGGAGAGGTTCCATACACCCTCCTACATCCTGACATGCCAACATCACTTGAAGATTTGCAAAGGAGTTGGATATAGCTCAAGGGAGAGTGCGACACTTTCGAAGCCCAATTCTACGCCAATGAGAAGAAGGTTTTGGAACTTACTCGTCAACTTCATGAAGAGCAGACTCTCAACACCTACATTGCACCAAATAGGATGCGCAATGTCTTTTTACATTAGAATTTTGTATTATTTCGCCCATGGGGCATTTATGTACTAATAAATTCTATCTTATTAATATGACGTGTGTTCCTTTTTGTTTAAAACAGATTTGAATTTCTGAATCCTTGAATGCATTACATGCATACATATCATTCATCATATGCATAAGCAGGTCTTCACACCAGGTTTCCTTATCTCTCTGTTGTTTATTTCAGCAAGATGGATATTGAGCAGACAGTTAAAGACTTACAAGCGCAGAATTCTCAGTTTCAACAGCTACTTCTGACCTTGACTAAGAGGCAAGAGGAGCTCAAAACCTTGCTGGAGAAGGAAAAGGAGAAAAAGAAAAATAAGAGAGCTGGTGTGGCTACCTTGGGTAGAAGATTTGAAGGTCAAGCTAGAAGGGTCCTGGATTTCCCCTCAACATCTGATGAAGGGTTAGGAAAAGGAAAGGGAGCTGCAGTGCCAACTGAGTCTGAGAAGGAAGAAGAGGAAGAAGAGGATGAAGACTATTCTGAGCAGCAGTACCCACCTGCAGATGACAAATACAAGAATCTGGAAGAGCGTCTTGCAGCTATGGAGGTACAGAGAGTGCCTGGGTTAGACTTCAAAGATCTAGGGCTGGTCTCTGGAATTGTCATTCCCCCTAAGTTTAAGGTGCCTATATTTGCTAAGTACGATGGTTTGTCTTGTCCAAAGATGCATCTGCGATCTTACGTCAGAAAAATACAACCGCATTCTACTGACAAGGATCTGTGGGTCCATTTCTTCCATGACAGTCTTTCGGGGACACAGTTAGATTGGTTTTACCAGCTAGAGAGGTCTGATGTGCATAATTGGGAGGATTTGGCAGCTGCCTTCTACAGACAATATAAATATAATGCGGACTTAGCACCAACCCATACTCAATTACAGAGTATGGGAATGGTCTCAAATGAAGGTTTCAAAGAGTATGCCCAGAAGTGGAGAGACTTGGAGGGACGAGTACAGCCACCTCTGTCTGAGAGGGAGCTTGTAGATATGTTCTTGGGTACACTTCCAGGCCCCTTTTTCAATCACCTAATTGGAAGTTCGTCTGTGGGGTTCACCGAGTTGATTTTGACCGGTGAGAGAGTTGAAGCCGGAATCAAGAGCATAAAAATTCAAAAGGATGCATCTGCTTCCGCTGCCATCAAAAAAACTTTTCCAGCAAAGAAAGAAGTCTTAGTTGTCTACTCCCAAAGAAGTCAAGGAAGAGTTGAGTGCCGGCCAACGGTGGGGGCCGTAATGATTCAGAAGTCTGCAGCTGATCAGCCTAGAAACAATCAACCCAGAACCAATCAAGCAAGAGTGGAAAGGCTTGCACGACAATTCACCCAGATCAACATGACACCTTCTCAGGTTCTCCCTCATCTTTTGAAGTTAAATCTTGCCAGTTTGAAAGAGGTGCCGAAGAATCCGAATACATCTTCTCCTTACTACCATTCAAATGCCAAGTGTGCTTATCATTCAGACAGCCTGGGGCACGACACCAACAATTGTTAGGCCCTCAAAAATAAGATTCAAGATTTGATAGATGCTAAATAAGTTGAATTCGACGCCACTGAAAAGCCTAATGTGATCTCTGCTCCAATGCCAAAACATGGTCACAACGCCCATGCGGTTGAAGAAGATCTTTTTGTTGCTGCTGTTGATGATTTGATGACTCCGTTATCGATAATCAAGTTGAATTTTTTGAAAGCTGGGATTTTCCAATGTTCTATAAGCAATATTAGTATAATGCAGACCTCGCTCCCACCCGTACACAACTCCAAAATTTGTCTATGGGTTCGAACGGGGGTTTCAAGGATTATGCTCAGAAGTTGAGAGATTTGGATGGAAGAGTTCAACCTCCCTTGGCTAATAGGGAGCTCGTGGATATGTTTCTGGGAACTTTGACTGGGACATTCTTTAACCATCTGATTGGAAGTTCATCGGCAGGTTTTACTGAACTGGTCTTAATAGGAGAAAGAGTGGAAGCTGGAATCCGAAGTGGAAAAATTTAGAAGGATGCCTCTTCTAGTGCTGCAAGGAAGCCATTTGTAGGTAAAAAGGAAGTCAGTACCGTCTATAACCAAAAGAATCATAATCGAATTGAGCATCGTCCGACAGTGTGGGCTGTTATGATTCCCAAACTTGCACCTGCTCAGCAAAGAAACAATCAGCCAAGAGCAGAAAGACCAGCTAGACAGTTCACTCAGATCAACATGACGATGTCTCAGGATTTACCTCAGTTGCTGAAGTCCAATCTGGTTACTCTGAGGTAAGCTCCGAAGAATATGAACACCACTTCTCCCTACTATAAACCGAATGCTCGTTGTGTTTATCATTCGGAAAGTCCCGGCCATGACACCAATGACTGTTGGGCTTTGAAGAACAAAGTGCATTATCTGATTGATGCTAAGGAGATTGAATTTGGTCCCTCGGAGACTCCCAACATAATCAATGCTCCTATGCCGAAACATGGTCGAGGTGTTAATGTTGTTGAAGAAGATGTGTTTATGACTTCTATGGAAGAATTGGTGACCCCACTCATGACTATCAAAGGGAATTTGCTGAAGGCCGATTTATTTCTGGGATGTGATGAAGGTTGCCACCTTTGTTCATCTCTACCGACTGGTTGCACTTTGTTGAAGACAGGTGTTCAGCGCCTGATGGATGACAAAGAGATTTTGTTTGATAAGACTTATGTTCCGACTGTTTCCTGTGAATATGTTGCTATCATAACCATTTCCGCCAATCCTCTCAGGGCCTCCGCTAAGAAACCATTTAGGATTACATCAATTGCGATGGTGACTCCATTGATCATAACCATGCGAGGGCCAATCCCATACTCCTCGGACAAAGTTGTTCCTTGGAACTATGGGGCCGACGTCTATTACCATGGCGTAAAGCAGGACATGCTAGTCATTGAGGACAAGATTGCTGAAAATGATGATTCCGACATCGTCAATATTGCTGAAACCAGTAAAATAACAAGAAGTGGAAGAGTGTTCTCCCCTGAAATTTCTCCCCCGAAGACTATTACCGGACCTGCGATCATTCCTGCTGTGGTTCCACCCAAGACTACTACTGCAATTCCAGTAACCACTCCTGTTGACCCTCCCATCACTGAGTCGGCCGAGACTCGAGGCAAAGACATACTGATTGAGTCTGTCCTGAAAAAGGCCAATTCAGTAACCATACTAGAAGCTTCCAAAAAAGAAATGGAAGAAATTTTGAAGATAATAAAGAAGAGCGACTACAACATGATCGAGCAGTTGGGGCAGACACCATCCAAAATTTCTATGTTAGCTTTGTTGATGTGTTCCGAGGCCCGTGTGAAGGCTTTGGTTAAGTTTCTGAAGATGGCTCACGTGCCATAAGAGACATCTGCTGATCAGTTTGAAGATTGTGTGGCTAGTGTGTCTGCCGATAATGGTTTGGGTTTTTCAGATGCGGATCTGACAGCAAAGGGGAGGAAGCATAATGATGTCTTCATGTTTCCGTTGAATGCAGGGGCACGACTCTGGCCCATGTTTTGGTAGATATTGGCTCCTCCTTGAATGTGCTACCTAAAAAAGCTCTAGACAGATTGGACTGCGAAGGCTTGACCTTGAAGCCTAGCCATATAATAGTGAGAGATTTCGACAGTTCAAAGAGGATGGTGCACGGGGAAGTGGATGTTCCTATCAAAGTTGGTTCCTAGACCTTCGACTCCACTTTCTACGTAATGGATATCAAACCATCATATTCTTTCTTGTTGGGATGCCCTTGGATACATGGGGTTGGGGCTGTTACTTCTACCCTCCACCAAATGTTGAAGTACCCAGTAAGAGGAAAGATTGTCACTGTGCATGGTGAAGAGGAGTATATGATCAGTCACTTGAACTCCTTCAGGTATTTGGAAATGGATGGCGAGTTCATCGAGACTCCTTTCCATAACTTTGAAGAGGTACCTCAAATTATGGCTATAGCAGAAACTACCAACAGTCCTCCAAAGGTCACAAAATCTCCCTCGAAGATGGCTTCTCTTAAGGATGCACGAGCAGTGGTTGAAGAAGGTGGGTCTACCATTTGGGGTCAGCTTCTGGTTATTCATTACAAGTCTGACAAATCTGCTTGGGCTTTACTACAGGTGCTCGAAGGGTTGTTCGTCGCGCTCGGGCTGGAGGACCTCCCCTACGCATTAGCAATCCTGGGGTCAATGCGCTTGAAGACAGTGATGGTGATTCTAACATTGACAGTTGGATCTTCCCGACTACCAACGGTGGACTCAGTAATTGGACTGCCAAGGACTTTGTATCGATTACTTTTATTCAGGAGTAATTGTCTTTCTGATTTTTCGAATATGTAATTTAAAAACAATATAAACTCTATAGCCATGTGTCTTACCCGGGGTACAGTGGTACTATTTATGAGGGTTATCATCTTTCATTTTCATATGACATCAATAAAGCATTGGACGTTTGCATACAAATTTTGCGCTCTCTGTCTTTCTTTTCTTTTATTTTGTCTATACAGCTACGCTCTTACACACACTCACGTATCCAAATGAAGATACATATCCACTCTGGATCCCATTGATAACAGTTATACTACTGCTCATTATGACTTTGAAAATCCAATCAACCAAGCCGAGGACGAAGGTGAGGAAGATTGTGAGGTACCCGGAGAACTTGCTAGACTATTAGAGTAGGAAGAAAGGTCCATACAGCCTCATGAAGAGCCGGTTGAGATAGTGAACTTGGGTATAGAGGAAGACAGAAAATAGGTTAAGATAGGTGCAAATCTGGAGCTTAGTGTCAAATAGCGGTTGGTACAGATGTTGCATGAGTATGTTGAAATCTTCGCCTAGTCATATGAAGACATGCCTGGACTAGACACAGATATAGTGGTTCCTCGTCTGCCGACTAAATAAGACTGCCCTCTGGTAAAGCAAAAGATCCGTCGTATGCGCCCTGAGATTTCATAGAAGATTAAAGCAGAGGTTATGAAGCAGTTCAACACAGGGTTCTTAGTTATCACCTCCTATTCGCAGTGGGTTGCTAATGTGGTTCCAGTACCTAAGAAAGATGGTAAAGTATGAATGTGTGTGGATTACAGAGACTTGAACAGGGCAAGCCCCAAGGATGACTTCCCGCTTCCCCACATCGATGTTCTGGTTGACAAAACCGCACAACACAAAGTCTTTTCCTTCATGGATGGTTTCTCTGGCTACAATTAGATCAAGATGGAACCTGAAGACATGGAGAAGATAACCTTTGTTACACAGTGGGGCACTTTCTGCTACAAGGTGATGCCGTTTGGGTTGAAGAATGTTGGGGCAACTTACCAGGGAGCTATGGTAGCTCTGTTCCATGACATGATTCACCATATAACAGTTAACTTCATCCTCCCCCAGACAAGTCGAAAGTTTAACCATCTCTTTTATCCCCAGTGGGGGTAAATAAGAATTAAATTCCCCAGTAGAGTAACGGACGGCTAAGATTCCTGAACTCTACTCCCTAAAGTAGAAATCAATATCCCCTACAGAGTTTCCTCATAGCAAACAGGAATTCCCATCAAAAGCACTCTAAGCAAGGTTGAAGATACACATACTCTTCATCTCCAGTAGTAGTTCAGGATTTGAGCTTCCCAAATCTCCCCAGCTGTTGTCATGGAATTATTTTCCCAAACATAGACACATTTCAATAACATTACACATTCACACATCATGACATATGCATACAAAACACATATAACACAATCTCATTTATTTTGAGAACATCATTATGCAACGCATGCATTATGACATTGCATATAACTAACTCTTTACCTTTTCAGGAAAAGATCAATCAACAAATGAACGTCATCAACTATCTGTAAACTTCTCCGAGACAAAATCAAGCTTAGGTTTTTTCTGATACTTATTGAAATAGTGGTCATCCAAGATTCCTTCATTACCTGTTGAAGTAGTAGTCATCATATTCCTTCATTACCTGTTGAAGTAATAGTCGTCCAAGATTATGTCATTACCTATTGAAGTAGTAGTCGTCCAAGATTCCTTCACTACCTGTTGAAGTAGTAGTCGTCATATTCCTTCATTACCTATTGAAGTAGTAGTCGTCAGATTCCTTCATTACCTGTTGAAGTAGTAGTCGTCAGATTCCTTCATTACCTGTTGAAGTAGTAGTCGTCAGATTCCTTCAATACCTGTTAAAGTAGTAGTCGTCAAATATTCCTTCATTACCTATTGAAGTAGTAGTCGTCAGATTCCTTCATTGCTTGTTGAAGTAGTAGTTGTCAAATTACTTCGTTACCTATTGAAGTAGTAGTCGTCAAAGATTCATTCATTACCTGTTGAAGTGGTAGTCGTCAAATTCCTTCATCACCTGTCAAAGTAGTAGTCGTCAGATTCCTTCATTACTGTTTGAAGTAGTAGTCGTCATATTCCTTCATTACCTGTTGAAGTAGTTGTCGTCAAAGATTCCTTTATTACCTGTGGAAATGATAGTCGTTAGATTCCTTCATTACCTGTTAAAATAATAGTCGTCAGATTCCTTCATTACCTGTTGAAGTAGTAGTCGTCAGATTCCTTCATTACCTGTTGAAGTAGTAGTCGTAAGATTCCTTCATTACCTGTCGAAGTAGTAGTCGTCAAAGACTCCTTCATTATACGTCGCAGTCAAGCTTTATACTTACCAACAGTCACTTTGGATGGCATCTATAAGCCCATCTCCGATAGCTCTTCATCATTTATCCAAATGGAATCTATAAGCCCATCTCCCACAACTCCCCATCATCTCTCCAAATGGCATCTTTAAGCCCATTCCCTACACAATCAACTAACACATTGTCGAGTGAAAATTTTTGGGCACTTTAGTGTTCAATCATCTTTCACCTTGAAGTCACGAATGGCGGACTCACCAATCTAACTCTTCAGGTTTAAGAAGATTAAACATGGGCAATTGTTGTACCCCAAAATTTCCCTCTCAATTTCTCAAGCATTCTCTCAGAAGATCTCCATTGATTCAAGACTGCACAAGGTTTGATCAGCTGAAGATACCTCCTCAAACACTGATGACTCAAAACTAGGGTTTGAGTTTGCACAAGTACAATTGGACTTTTAATGCCCCATATAGTTTCCATGGATCATATTGGGCTCTCAAGCATCAGGTCGAAGAAAGGAGGAAGAGGAAACTGTCGAAAGGGAAAAGCAGATAAAAAAAGGTTGTGCAATTGCAGATGACCATGTCGATTTCAAAATCTAGTTCAGGATGTCCGAACCACATGACTTATTGAAAGGAGTGGTCGGAAGATTTTTGAAAAGTCTAAGAAGAGAAAGCTTGCTTCGATCCACAAGCTTCGACTGGGAAATGGCTTCTTCGAGCAACTTCCTTCGATCTACAGGCTTCGACTGGGTAATGGCTTCCTTCGAACAACCTGATTCGATCTACCTGTAAACCCTTCGACATACATAGTGTTGTACCCCAAAATTTTCCCTCTCATTTTATCAAGATTTCCCCTCACAAGACTCTTTGGATTCCAGACAAGATTAGGGTTTTCTCTGCTCAAGACATCTCCTTGCACTGTTGACCTGAAATTAGGGTTTGATATTGCACAAGGATTTTTAGACTATCAATGCTTAATATGACTTTAATACTTCATGTTGGACTTATAATATTTCCCATACCAAGTTTCAAGCTTTGAATCAAATTTTTGCCCAGTCAATTGGACAGTTGACCTAGAAATCAGCTGTATTGGGGAAAAAGTCAAATGTGGCCAATTTACAGTCAAACCTCATGATTTTTTATCCACATCAACATTATAGGCTCATATGAACCATTTGATCAAGTTTGGACCACAACTCCTCAAGAAATTTGATCAGATCATCAAAAGGGCAAAATGGTCACTTTTAGGGTTTTGACTGCACAAGGGCAATTTCTGATTTTTCACCTAGCCAATGGCAAATTGGGTTCAAGCATGGATTCAAGGACTCAATGGCATCATCTTGACCTATTCACAAGGTTCAAAAGATCCCAAATGCATTGGATTTCCAGATGAATTTTCCAGTCAATTGATCAAAAATCAACTGTACACTAAAAAGTGAAACTTTGACTTTTTGGTCAAAATCGAGTGCCAAGGGTCATTTTTCATCAAGATGTGTCAAAACATGAAACTTGTTCATCAAGAAACCTAATTTTGAAAATTAGGGTTTTACAATGAAAATTTTCATAACTTAGAAATTTTCTAAGTTATGAAATTTTCTCTTTTTTTCCCAACTTTGCCCAACTTTTTCTCCATGGTGTAGTTGGATTCAAACAAAACTTCCAACATGAAATTTGTAGTCCTACACAAAATCTACAACTTTGACTCACAAAGTTTTCCCAAAATATGCTTGTATATCAAGTTATGAATTTTGGAATAAGGGTCCATGAAACTTTTAACTTAGTGAAATTTTGCCCTAGTTTAGGCAAGATTTTGACCTATCTTCATGGAAATTTTTCACATAGTTCCACTTGGAATCTCAAAATGAATTTCAAATATGGATTATAGAGCATGTTACAAGATTTCCAAAATGTACAAGAACTCTCCAAAATCATTTGTGGTTAGGGAGAATCGAAGGTTTGAATTTGGAAAAAAATCACTTTGGTCCATGGCATTTTTCACTATGCTACAATTTGCAATTTCTATCCAGCTTCATTGGTACTTGTTTACAGGTATCTAAACCCTTCCACACTCAAAAATTGAATGCAAACTCAATGGTTTAAGGCATTATTCTGATCAATGGAAGATTACACATTGAATTAATCTTAAAATGGCAAAAAGGTAGCATTGCCACTTTGGTAAAGTTGGCTTTATGTCAACTTGTTTCTCTTGAGCATTGCACCAAGCTTTCTGCATCATACCAACTCCACAAAGCCAGGGCAAAGTACAACAACTTTGTGCATCTAGGAAGGAGGCCTGTACAGGCTCTTTGCTTGATCACTTCACACTTTTCTTCAAAACCAAGAAATGTGCAAAAGTCTACACAACACTTCCATCTGATAAAACCAACTCTGGTAAACATTCCAAACAAGTTTTGCATATTGTCTTGAGTCAGAAACACGAGCTATCCACTTATCAAGCCTTCCAAAACACCAAAACACCATAAACTTGCAAAATAGGGTAGCTTCTGCAGTTGCACCTCCATCTCACAAATCACTCGTGCATTTTTCCCCAAACCTTTTCCAATACACTCTATACAACCCACCTAAGCTATCCCAACCATTGGCCATTGATTGTAACTCCATTTACACCCTTCACCATTTCGGATTTCAGCTTATGCAGGTTGACTTCTACAAGCTTATTCAAGCAAGGTCAAAGCCAACTAAGAATTGGGGAAGGTCAGAGGAGGTTCAAGCAAGCTCACAAACATCTCAGGCCTCACTAAAAATCTCCATATTGCCATACTCGAGTTCAACTGAAACAGGAATTTTCCAACATTCTATCTCTCTATTTAGGAATCATTAGGCTTAGGTTTGTGAATAAAAAATGTAGTACTCATTGCCCTTAAGTTGTACATATGCATAGATTTATTTAAGTTAACTGTGTTGAGAGAATTTGATTGATGAACTTTCTGAAAAAGTTAGGTTAGAAATTAGGGCCAGAGAAATTATCTCTGGTCTTTGAGAGTTAGATTAAGTTCTTTATATGGTTGGAATTGTGTTGAAAAATGCTATAACTTTTGTGTTGTGAGTTTTTGCTTTAGAGCACGTATGCAGGATTTCCAGAATTGTACACGGGCACGCGTTTTTATTTGACACAAGGTTGAAGATGAAGTAGCTTGGGTTGGGCCTGGCTATTTCTCACTTTTTGCACCCTCCTTTGTGCTCTTTGCACTCCCTGGCCCATTTTCATTATTTTTTATATTTTTGAATTTCATTTTTAGTTTCTGACTTTATCTTATTTTTCTTAAACATTAAAAATACCAAAAATATTTTCATAAATTTTCACATTTTATTTTATTATTTTTATTATTTTTTAGACAAAGAAATAATTATTAAATAGTATATACTTTTATTTTCTTTAACAAAAACCTGTAAATAATATATAAAAATATTATATTTTTATTTTTATTATTTATATACCTAAACAATATTTTTTCTAACATATTTTTATTTTTTGACTTTTGTGTATATTTTATTTATTTTATTGTACATAAATAAATAATACATAATATATATGTATTTTCTTAAAACAAATTAGGGTTTCCACCCTTAATAAAAATAATATTTTATTTTTCTTATTTTTTAATACATTAAATAATTTATTTTTACATACATAAAAATAATACAAAATCATTTTTGCATATTTATATTTAATTGTCCATTTAAATATTGTTTATTTATTTATTTTGCACAATTAATTCAATTTGGTTGTAATAGTTGAATTAGGGCTTTTATTTTCTTGTAAATAATCCCCCATTCAAAACTGTATCCCCCTCCCCATATCAATGTTGTAATAGCTTATATTACTTTTACCCATTTATTTCTTTCAAATATGCCATGATAAAGATTAGGGTTTGTATGCAATATCCAAAATCAAAACAAATAGCTAGACCTAATGCAAGACATAAAAGCATGTAAATTGACAACACAATGCACACATGAACCCCTAGGGTTTCATCCACTTGTTGCCTTAAAAATGGCCATGGTATGCATGTTAAATATCTTGGCAAAACAAAATCAAAACAAAAAGATCATAGTCCCGCGATGACGCTATCTTGGTTGCCTATACAAAATGATCTAGTCCATCAAACAAAATACTTGCTAAGATATTTAGCACTATTGTTATCATGGTCAATATGATGACCCGCCCCTGTCCCGTTTAACATCCAAACACAAGTTTGTTTACCAAATGCAATGGTAAAACAATAATGTAAAAGGGTTAAAAATGTGTAGGAAAGATCTTTGAGTAGATAGGGTAGACAACTCTTAGTTACTTGATCAAAACTTGCAAACATCCTTGCTAATTTCAAAACACACAATTTCAAAACATTTTCCCAAAACAAACTTTCAAACATTGAAACATTTTTCAAAAGACAATACACCTTTGTATACATTCAAACAAGAATCATTACAAAGGTTAACACAATGATGGCCTCTTTTCAAAATACTTTCAAAACCACACACAAAAGCACCATTTCAAACAATTGAGAAGCAAAAGCAAGTTCTAAAACAAGTAACTAAGAGCCCATGGATAACCATGGATGAAAAGGGTGCTTGCACCTTCCCTTTTCATAATCTACCCCCCGAACCCAAGAAAACATCTCAAAGGTCTTTCCTGTGCTTTTTGACCTTTCCTTTGGATAAATAAAAAGTCGGTGGCGACTCTTGCTAAACCAAAACATTTGCGAACACAAACGTGAAACCTCAAGTCAGTTCTCCCACTGCATCACAGAACTGGCGACTTTGCTGGGGAATTTTATAAAAGTGGAGTTACCTTAAGGTTTTAGATCACTTTTACATGCTTATTTTGCTTGACTTGATTGCTTTACATTTGGTTCTATTGTTTGGGTTTCAATCCTCTACCCGGATTTGGGAAACATTCATAGGTAAATAGCAATACATTGTGGAAACTGTGCGGGGTATACCGACATGGTTGAAGCAATAGCTATATTAGTGCAACATATTTGTGGGTACCGGTAGCCTTTGAGTTAATCAAAGAGAATACGGGGCCGCTGAGTGATGTCATGAAGCACTAATGGACTTTTAGAACCTTTACTTGACCAACTTGGCCTTTTTAGGGGTAGTGAGATGACCGGCTTTGGTGCAGTCCGAAGTTGGTAGATTATCGATACTACACTCATTGAGGGTTGTTTTCTTGGAATATTTTGGTCGCCAGTTAAGTGGCTAAACTGAAACAATGAACACAGAAAATAATCCAGTGATATTGAGCTCCTTAGAACCCGGTTACTATTTATAGGACAGGTTGAGCCAACTAAACTTCAAGAGGGTACTTACCTATGAAACCCCATGAAAGCCTGAAACTAGGATCTTGTGTGATTTGTTTGTACATATACTTGTGCATACATCATGAACATCATAAAGCATCATATGAATCCACTAACCATTTCAAGGGTTTGGATTTTCATCTTTGTTCCTGTTTTGTAGGTTATGGAGTCACTTTGCAGGAAAACAATCCAGGTCAACCTTGTGAGAATTCCTCCTCTACTCTAGGAGCTTGCTTCCAAGATTCCAGAGAATTCTCCCTTCACTGAAAGACATGGTAGACTTCTCAGCTTGGTCAACTCCAACATTGAGGAAGACATGGTGAAAGTTCTCTTCTAGTTCTTTGACCCCATACACCACTGTTTCACATTTCCTGATTACCAACCGGTGCCTAGTTTGGGTATGCCCGGAGGGATGGCCCACATGACATGCTGATTCCAGACTTGGTTTTTGACTTCGACAACGACGAGCAAGGACTTAGACAAAGGTTCATCCGAGCTTGGAGAATGCCCAACAAAGTAGACAGTAAGACCTTGGGACACAAGAATTCCATCCCCATTGAGCCTTACCTCAAGTGGGTACGAACCCACGCCCAAAGTCTTATGATGCCTTATCCCTACATTCTGCCGGTGATCAAAGAGCCTGTTATGGAAGGAGAGATTCCATACACCCTCCTACATCCTGACATGCCAACATCACTTGAAGATTTGCAAAGGAGTTGGATACAGCTCAAGGGAGAACGCGATACTTTTGAAGCCCAATTCTACGCCAGTGAGAAGAAGGTTTTGGAGCATACTCAACAACTTCACGAAGATCAGAATCTCAACACCTACATAGCACCAAAGAGGACGCGCAACGTCTTTTTACATTAGAATTTTGTATTATTTTGCCCATGGGGCATTTATGTACTAACAAATTCTTCTTATTAATATGACGTGTGTTCTTTTTGTTTGCAACAAATTTGAATTTCTGAATCCTTGAATGCATTACATGAATACATCTCATTCATAATATGCATAAGCAGGTCTTCACGCCAGGTTTCCTTATCTCTCTGCTGTTTATTTCAGCTAGATGGATATAGAGTAGACGGTTAAAGACTTACAAGCGCAGAATTCACAGTTCCAACAACTACTCATGACCTTGGCAAAGGGTCAGGAGGATCTTAAAGTATTGTTGGAAAAGGAAAAGGAAAAAGAGAAAAAGAAAAAGAAAAGAGTTGGTGTGGCTACTTTGGGTAGAAGATTTGAGAACCAAGCTAAAAGGGTCCTTGATTTCCCCTCATCATCTGAGGAAGGGGCAGGAAAGGGAGTTGCAGTACAACCTGAGTCTGAGGAAGAAGAAGAAGAAGAAGATTAAGATTATTCTGAGCAGCAGTACCCACCTGCAGATGACAAGTACAAGAATCTGGAAGAGCGTCTGGCAGCTATGGAGGTACAAAGGGTTCCTGGGCTGGACTTTGAAGATCTAGGGCTGGTTTCTGGGATTGTCATTCCCCCTAAGTTCAAGGTGCCTATATTTGCTAAGTACGATGGTATGTCTTATCCAAAGATGCATTTGCGGTCTTACGTCAGAAAAATCCAACCGCATTCTTCTGATAAGGATATGTGGGTCCATTTCTTCCAAGATAGTCTTTCGGGGACGCAGTTGGATTAGTTTTACCAGCAAGAGAGATCTGATGTACATAACTAGGAGGATTTGGTTGCTGCCTTCTACAGGCAATATCAATATAATGCGGATTTAGCACCAACCCGTACTCAATTACAGAGTATGGGCATGGTATCAAATGAAGGTTTCAAAGAGTATGCCCAGAAATGGAGAGACTTGGCTGGAAGGGTGCAGCCACCATTGTCTGAGAGAGAGCTTGTTGATATGTTCTTGGGTACACTGTCAGGTCCATTTTTCAATCACTTGATTGGAAGTTCGTCTGCGGGGTTCACCGAGCTAATTCTGACTGGTGAAAGGGTTGAAGCAGGAATCAAGAGCGGAAAAATTCAAAAGGATGCATCTACTTCCGCTGCCATCAAAAAGACCTTTCCAGCTAAGAAAGAGGTATCATCTATCTACTCTCAGAGAAGTTAAGGAAGAATTGAGCGCCGGCCAGCGCTGGGGGCTGTAATGATTCAGAAGTCTGCAGCTGATCAGCCCAGAAATGTTCAACCTAGAACCAACCAAGCAAGAGTGGAAAGGCCTGCACGGCAATACACCCGGATAAACATGACTCCCGCTCAGGTATTACCCCATCTCTTGAAGTTAAACCTTGTTAGTCTGAAAGAGGCCCCACAAAATCTGAATACAACTTCTCCTTTATACCATGGAAATGCCAAGTGTGCTTATCATTCAGACAGTATAGGGCACGACACCAACAATTATTGGGCACTCAAGAATAAGATCCAGGATTTGATAGACGCTAAAGAAGTTGAATTCGATGCCCCAGAAAAGACGAATGTGATCTCCGCTCCGATGCCGAGTCATGGAGTCAACGCTTTGAAGGATAGTGAAGAGGAGAGCAATCTAGAAGACTGGATTTTCCCCACTGTTGAAGGAGGACTATGCAATTGGGAGGCAAAGGACTTTATTCCCATTACTTTCGTGAATCAGTAATTTATCTTTCGAACATTTCTGTTGGTTTGTAATAATTCCTAAACAATTCGTACACTTTTAACCTTGTGCCTTACCCGAGGCATATAGGTCCATTTGTAAGGGTTTGATTTTTCATCTTCATATGCCATTTTAATGAATAATGGACGTTTTCACATATAAACTCTTATGTTAATTTTATTTCTTTTTGCATTTTATTTGTTTAAAGGTAGTTATCCCTTACACACACCCACACTTACAAATGCAGGTACCCATCCATTCTGGATTCCATGGGTAACAATTATGCTATGGCCTTCAGTGACTCTGAAGATCTGGTCAATCATGCCAAATACGAAGGTGATGAAGACTGTGAAGTGCCTGGAAAATTGGCTAGATTGCTACAACAGGAAGAAAGGGTTGTTCTACCTCACGAGGAGTTGTTAGAGACAATCAACTTGGGAATAGAGGAAGACAGAAAAGAAGTTAAAGTGGGTGCCAACCTGGAGCCAAAAGTCAAAGATCGTTTAGTTCAGGTGTTGAATGAATATGTTGAGATCTTCGCCTGGTCCTACGAAGATATGCCAGGACTGGATACAGATATTGTGGTTTACCGTCTCCCTACCAGAGAAGACTATCCACCAATTAAACAGAAAGTCCACCGAATGAGGCCCGATATGTCTGAAAAGATCAAAGCTGAAGTGATGAAGCAGTTCAATGCTAGGTTTATGGCTGTTACTTCTTATCCATAATGGGTTGCTAACATTGTGCCCGTTCCTAAGAAGGATGGCAAAGTCAAAATGTGCATGGATTACAGAAACTTAAACAGGGCTAGCCCTAAAGACGACTTTCCACTACCACACATTAACATCTTGGTTGACAATACAGCTCAGCACGAGGTATTTTCTTTCATGGATGGATTTTCAGGGTATAACCAGATCAAAATGGCCCCTGAAGACATGGAGAAAACTACTTTTGTTACGCAGTGGGGTACGTTCTGCTATAAAGTGATGCCATTCAGACTGAAGAATGCCGGGGCAACCTATCAATGTGCCATGGTGGCCTTGTTTCATGACATGATACATCATGAGATAGAGGTCTACGTAGACGACATGATAGCCCATTCACAAACAGAAGAAGAACACCTCGACCATCTGCAAAAGATGTTTGTCAGATTGAAAGAGTACAAGCTCAGACTGAACCCTAACAAGTGCACTTTTGAAGTCAGGTCCGGTAAACTCTTGGGTTTCATAGTCAGTAACAAAGGCATTGAGGTTGATCCTGCCAAAGTCAAAGCTATACAAGAAATACCTGCCCCTCGCACTGAGAAGGAGGTTAGAAGTTTCTTGGGACGCCTAAACTACAATGCAAGGTTCATTTCTCACCTAACATCTACCTGTGAACCAATCTTTAAGTTGTTGAAGAAAGATCAGGTGGTTAAATGGAATAATGAATGTCAAGTTGCTTTCGATAGAATCAAGGAATACTTGCTGGAACCTCCTATCTTGATGCCACCCATCGAAGGAAGGCCGTTAATCATGTATCTGACCGTCCTGGAGAATTCAATGGGGTGCGTATTGGGCCAACATAACGAGTCTGGCCGAAAAGAGCATGCCATTTATTACCTTAGCAAAAAGTTTACCGACTTTGAGACTCGATACTCACTGCTCAAGAAAACTTGCTGTGCTTTGGTATGGGATGCTCGCCGACTAAGGCAGTATATGTTGACACATACCACTTTGATGATCTCTAAGATGGATCCAATCAAGTACATCTTCGAGAAGCCTGCTTTATCTGGAAGAATCGCTAGATGGAAGATGATCCTCACCGAATATGATATACAGTACACGACCCAAAAAGCTATAAAGGGGAGTGTGCTAGCCGATCATATGGCCCATCAAGCTGTCGAAGATTACCAATCCATGAGGTTCGTCTTCCCCGACGAGGATATCATGACTTTGAGCAACATTGAAGAGAACAGACCGTATGACGGACCTGAACAAGAATCTCGATGGACCTTGTACTTTGATGGTGTCTCCAATGCACTTGGAAACGGTATTGGTGTTGTACTTATCTCTCCTGAAGGTTGCCACACACCTTTCACTGCCAGACTCTACTTCAGCTGCACCAATAACATGGCCGAGTATGAAGCTTGTATCTTTGGTCTCAAGGCTGCTATTGACTTGGGAATCAAATCTTTGATTGTATTTGGGGACTCGGCTTTGGTTATCAGTCAAATCAAAGGAGAGTGGGATACTAAGAATCCAAACCTCATCCCTTATAAAGAACATGTCCTGACATTGCTACCACATTTCGAGCAGATTACCTTCGAGCACTTCCCATGAGAAGAAAATCAGCTAGCGGACGCTCTAGCTATAATGTCCTTCATGTTTAAACTTAACTGGGAAAATGAGGCTCTCCAAATCACTGTTGAACGGATGGACGAACTGACACATTATCACGAGATCAATACCGAAGAAGTAGTGGACCGACCATGGTTTCATGACGTCAAAAGGTATCTCGAAGCACAAGAATACCCTGAAGGAGCTTCAGTCAACGACAAAAAGTTCCTGAGGAGGTTCTCAGCTAAGTTCTTCCTGAGCAATGGTATCCTATACAAGCGCAATCACGATTGCATTCTACTCTGTTGTGTGGACAAGGTTGAGGCTGAGCAGATCATGGTTGAACTGCACAATGTTACCTTTGGCACCCATTCTAGCGGACATACGATGGCTAAGAAGATTCTACGGGCAGGCTACTACTGGTCTACCATGGAAGCTGACTGTCATCAACATTCCCATACTTGTCACAAATGCCAAATCTACGTTGACAAGGTACGCATACCTCCAGTTACTCTCAATGTCTTAACAGCTCCTTGGCCATTCGCGATGTGGGGAATTGACATGATAGGAGAGATCAAGCCTACAGCATCCAATGGACACCGTTTCATCCTGGTGGCCATTGATTACTTTACCAAGTGGGTCGAAGCAGCTTCCTTTGCCTCTGTAACAAAGAATGTGGTTGCCCTCTTCATCAAGCAGAACCTCATTTGCCGGTACGGCATCCCTGACATAATCATCACCGACAATGGTAAAAACCTGAATAACACTATGATCACCGCTCTGTGCGAGCAGTTCCAGATTCAACATCACAATTCATCTCCCTATCGGCCAACGATGAACGGTGTTGTCAAAGCTGCAAACAAAAATATCAAGAAGATCATTCAAAACATGACAGTCACCTACAAGGATTGGCATGAGATGTTACCGTTTGCTCTGCACGGGTACGGTACCACGGCACGCACTTCAACTGGGGAAACACCCTTTTCTTTGGTATACGGCATGGAAGTTGTTTTACCTATCGAGGTTCAGATTCCCTCCTTGAGAATCATGAAAGATGTTGGTTTGAGTGAAGACAATTGGATTCAGACTCGGCTTGATCAACTTAACTTGATTGATGAAAAATGACTTACTGTTGTTTTCCATGGTCAGGCGTATCAGAAACGAATGATCAAGGCTTTCAACAAGAAAGTCAGGCGCCAGGTATATCAAGTCGGGGATCTTGTAATCAATCGGATCATCTTGCCGCAAAGTGATCCCAGGGGCAAATGGACTCCTACTTACGAAGGACCATTTGTGATCAAAAACATCTTTCTGGTGGGGCAATGATCCTGACCACCATGGACGGCGACGACCTGCCGCACCCTGCGAACGCAGGCATAGTCAAAAGATACTACGCATAAACGACCTGACAAGTTGAAAAACCGAAAGGGCGACTTGGGCAAAAAATGGGCATCCCGGTGAATCGAAAACCCGAAAGGGCGGTTCAGGCAAAAATTAGGGATAAACAAAAAACTTTGTACACCCGGCAAGTTAAAAACCCGAAAGGGCAACTTGGGCAAAAAAGGGTTTCCCGGTGGACTGAAAACCCGAAAGGGCGGTCCAGGAAAAAGTTAGGGAATTAAAGCGTATGAATATGTCTCGTTGGATCAATTTAAGGACAATCTCTTCACCAGACAAGCTCCTGGCTTCTGATCAATCCAGTCATCTTAGGACAAAGCAGTGAATGGACAAGATATTTAGAGTTACAAAGACTATATCAGAATGGGAACCCCATGGAATTTTTACACATAGCCATCTTTCTTTGTATAAATTTTTCTCAATTTTTTATGACAACATTCTCTTACTAGGATGTTTGTCTCCTATATACAAAATACTTACACAAATTTAATACAAAGATACTTCAAAGTGCAGAAAACTATTTGCCTTTTCTTTTTCTTTACACTTATGTTTTATTTGAAAATGTCAGATGGTTTATTAAATGAGCATATGCATTTGAATATAATCACTGTTTACAAATAAACGAAATGTGAAAGAATAATTACTGACAGGTTGAAAGGATAGGAAAATGTCTTTAGGCTGTTCCAAGGGAGACCCCCTGCAGTACATCATCTGCATCCCCGGTGGAGCTAAACCTTGGAAAACATATCCCCAGCGGAATTAAATTTCAAAATCCTCGCCAGAGTCGAAACTTCAAACTCCCAATCCCCGGCGGAGCCATATTTCAAACCTCTAATTCCCGTCAGAGTTAAAATTCCCAGCGAAGCAAAAACTTTGGGTCATGGATCCCCAGCGAAGATGAAACCTTCTTCCCCCAAGTCAATTTTCCAACTATCAATCCACAGCGGAAACCATCCAGTTCCCCCAAAATTCCCCAGCAAGTTATCTTAAAGCCTGGAAATCAACCAGATAACAGTTAACTTTTATCCCTAATAGAATGAAGATTCTCATTCTTGAAACCCCTGAAGATTGGCATACACCCAAACTCCTGATGCCACCGTCAGAATGAAGATTCTCATTTTTGACTCCCAGTAGATTGGCAGACACCCAAACTCCTGATATCTCCAACAGAATGAAGATTCTCATTCTTAAAGTGACACCAACTCAAACTCCTGAACTTTTTCCAAACAGGAATAAGCTTTTTCCCCAGAGTCCTGATCTCCCCAAAAGAGTAGCTACTCTCCAGCAGTATAACTATTCCCCACAGAGTTCTGAATCCCCAACAGAATGAAGATTCTCATTCTTAACTCTCCAGTTTGAAGTCTCCAGGGATTTATTTTCCCCTAGCAGATTGAATATCCTCAGTTTGGATTCCCCAGTAAAGTTACCAGAGTATTCATAACTCCCTGGCATGAGCTTGTTAGAATTTTTTTAATCCCCTACAGATCAAAGATTCTCATTCTCATTTCTCCAGTAAAGCCTCCAAGGTTTCAATTCCCCAGAAGATTGAAGTTTCTCATTCTTATTCTCCGTAGAAGCCATCAGAGTTTTCCTTATTCTCCAACAGATCAAGGTTTTCTTTTGTCTGATCCCCAGTAGAGGTCTTCAGAGTTTCCCTATTCCCCAGCCTAGTAAGGATTCCCATCGGTGTACTCCCCAGCTATAGTCATCAAAGTTCTTTGGATTCCCCAAGCAGATTTCTCAAGCAGACTTAATGGATTCCCACATCCCTGCAGAGTTTGTCAAAGTTCTTGTTAACCTCCACGAGTTGCCAAGGATTTTCTATCCCCAACAGTGGTCCAAGGATTTCTCATCTTCAGCAATCAAAGATTTAGAATCTCCAGCAGTGGTCATGGATTTATTCTCCCCGGCAGCAGTCAAGGATTTTATTATCTCCCGCTATCAAGGATTTATTTTCCTCAGCTAATCAGCTAGCATGCGCATACAATACATTCATATATCATAAACATTGATAAAACACATTTTATTGCATCATACATGTCATGCAACATAACTTTGTGTTTCAGCTAACATTTTACCCTTTTCAGGATAAGATTAAAAGTTACCTTTAACAAATATTCAAAGATTTCAAATACAGTACAGATACACTCCAGACGCGGAAGTCATTATGTTACTCATTCAGATCTCTTATTCAGATACAGTATGGATACACCCCCAGACACGGAGGTCATTCTATTACTCATTCAGAATTCAGAGTCAAGATACAGTACGGATACGCACCAGACACGGATGCCATTTTGTCACTCATTCAGACTTCAACAATCAGATACAGACTAGATATGCTCCAGACCCGGAAGCCATTCTATTTCTCATTCAGATTCAACTATCAACTTCAAGCTCAGATACACTCAAAGACATGGAAGTCATTCTACTGCCTTTTCAGATCCCAGTTACAGTACGGATACACCCCAGACACATAAGTCATTCTTCTACTCATACAGATCTCAACTACAGATACAGTCCAGATACGCACCAGACACGGTTGCCATTCTATCACTCATTCAAACATTTCCCCAACCCAGAGATGCTCCATACATGGATGTCATTCTGTCGTTTATTCAGATTTCAGATTCAGACTCAATACAGATACACTCCAGACACAACAGTCATTATGATATTCATTCAAGAATAAAATACAGTTACAGCTCGGATACTCTCCAGACACGGACGCCATTCCATTGCTCATACAGATTCAATCTCTAGATACAACTCAGATACGTTCCAGATACGGATACCATTATGATGTTCATTCTCCTGATTTTCAACAAACATTTTAAGTGACATCTTTAAGCTCATCTCCAGCAAGATTCTACCATCTCCAAATGGCATCTTTAAGCCCATTTCCTCAGCTACATCTTGACGAGTGCAAATTTACGGGCACTCTAGTGTCCAATCCTCTTTTACCTTCGAGTCACGAAAGGCAAAATTCGCCAATCTAACTCTTCAAGTTCAAGAAGATTGAACATGGGCAGCTGTTGTATCCCAAAGTTTTCCCTCTCATTTTATCAATATTTCCCCTCACAAGATTCTTTGGATTCCATACAGGATTAGGGTTTTCTCTGCTCAAGACATCTCCTTGCACTATTGACCTAAAATTAGGGTTTGATATTGCATAAGGATTTTTAGACTATCAGTGCTCAATATGACTTTAATACTTCATATTGGACTTATAATACTTCCCATACCAAGTTTCAAGCTTTGAATCAAATTTTTGCCCAGTCAATTGGACAGTTGACCTAGAAATCAGCTGTATTGGGGAAAAAGTCAATTGTGGTCAATTTACAGTCAAACCTCATGATTTTTTATCCACGTCAACATTATAGGCTCATATGAACCATTTGATCCAGTTTGGACCACAACTCCTCAAGAAATTTAATCAGATCATCAAAAGGGCAAAATGGTCATTTTTAGGGTTTTGACTGCACAAGGGCAATTTATGATTTTTCACCTAGCCAATGGAAAATTGGGTTCAAGCATAGATTCAAGGACTCAATGGCGTCATTTTGACCTATTCACAAGGTTCAAAAGATCTCAAATGTATTAGATTGACAGATGAATTTTCCAGTCAACTGATCAAAAATCAACTATACACTGAAAAGTCAAACTTTGACTTTTTGGTCAAAATCAAGTGCCAAGGGTCATTTTTCATCAAGATGTGTCAAAAAATGAAACTTGTTCATCAAGAAACCTAATTTTGCAAATTAGGGTTTTAAAATGAAAATTTTCATAACTTAGAAATTTTCTAAGTTATGAAATTTTCTCATTTTTTCCCAACTTTGCCCAACTTTTTCTCCATGATGCAATTGGCTTCAAACAAAACTTCCAACATGAAAGTTGTAGTCCTCCACAAAATTTACAACTTTGATTCACAAAGTTTTCCCAAAAGATGCTTGTATCTCGTTATGATTTTTGGAATAAGGGTCCATGAAACTTTTAACTTAGTGAAATTTTGCCCTAGTTTAGGCAAGATTTTGACCTATCTTCATGGAAATTTTTCACATAGTTCAACTTGGAATCTCAAAATTAATTTCAAATATGGATTGTAGAGAATGTTACAAGCTTTCCAAAATGTCAAATAACTCTCCAAAATTATTTGTGGTTAGGGAGAATCGAAGGTTTGAATTTGGCAATAAATCACCTTGGTCCATGGCATTTTTCACTATGCTACAATTTGCAATTTCTGTCCAGCTTCATTGGTACTTGTTTACAGGTATCTAAACCCTTCCACACTCAAAAATTGAATGCAAACTCAATGGTTTAAGGCATTATTCTGATCAATGGAAGATTACACATTGAATTAATCTTAAAATGGCAAAAAGGTAACATTGCCACTTTGGTAAAGTTGGCTTTATGTCAACTTGTTTCTCTTAAGCATTGCACCAAGCTTTCTGCGGCATACCAACTCCACAAACTCAGGGCAAAGTACAACAACTTTGTGCAGCTAGGAAGGAGGCATGTACAGACTCTTTGCTTGATCACTTCACACTTTTCTTCAAAACCAAGAAATGTGCAAAAGTCTACACAACACTTCCATCTGATAAAACCAACTCTGGTAAACATTCCTGTTGTACCCCAAAATTTGCCCTCCCATATTCCTCAAGATATGTCAAGAATCATCTCCAAATGGTTCAAGATTGCTAAAGGGTTGTACAGTCAAATCACCTCCTAAGGCAGTCAATTCAAAATTAGGGTTTTGGTTCTTTCAAGGAATTTGGGGTTCTCAATGATTCAATCAAGTGTCATAGGCCTATATACATTCTCAAGCACCTACATGCCAAGTTTCAAGACTCACAGTGCCAGTTTGCACAGTCAAAAGCCCCATTTGATCTACAGTCAACTGCAAGGGAAAAATGGTCATTTTGTAGTCAAAAGTCAGAATTCTTGGTCAACATCTTATTTTTAAGTTCACAATCATCATTTGATCAAGTCTTGATCATGATCCCACAAGAATAGCTCAAAAATCATCAAGATGCAAAAGTTACTATTTTTGGACAGTAGAAAAGTCAACTGTACTTTGACAAGGGCATAACTCTTTCATGGTTTATCATAAAAATCCCATCCAAAGCTCATTTTAAAGAGGATGCAATTTCATACAATCCATCTTCACACCCCAAGATCAAGAAATGCTCTCATAAGAAGTTACAAATTTTTACATTATAGGTCAATTTCAAAAGTCAACCAAAGTACACTTTGAGTCAAAGGCCATAACTTGAGATTAGTAAATCCAAATGACATGGGACCAAAAGCATTGGTTAGATGACTTCAAGGGCTTTCAAAAATGTTCAAGAACATGGTCATATGATCAAAATTGAGCAAGTTATGCATTGGAGAAGTTGGGCAATTTTCATGAATTTGCAAAAGTCAACTTTGCTCAAAACACCTTCTTTTTGCTAATGGGCCTCAAATCTCTTTTTGAAACTTCACCCATGACCTATGCACGACCCACCAAGTTAAATTGGATTTATTTTCTTAAATTTATTGATTAAATGGATTTTTAATACATATTAATTCATTTAATTAATTTAAATTATAAGAAAATAAAAGATTTGATTCTTAAACCTATTTGTGAAGCAAATATGATCCAAATATGAGGACCAATTCGTGCACAAGCTAAAAGATACAAAAATATTCAATTTTGGTAACTTGTTCAATCATGAAAAATCAAGAATATTTGATTTATCAATCAAAGATTCAATCTTCAATGCACATGGGTATGGGTCCAAATTTTGACCTAAATTGATTCCCTTATATGCAAGCAAGCCAAGCATAACCTAATTCACGAGAAAAAACTGCAAGAGACGGCCATACTAATTTCAAGAAATTTCAAGAAAACTCAAAACTTGTTCTTGCAATCTAGGCCAATTCAAGGTGCCTTGTCCATCCAAACACGTTGCAGGAGGTACAAGGAGTGATTTTCAATCAAATTCAAGCGCCAAAGCTCAAGGAATCACGAAATACTATCTCACGGTTTGCACTTCCAATTCAAAATTGTATCTCTTAATTCATATGCATTTGACATGTTTTTGTGATTGATTTGTGTTGCTAGAGATTATACAAAGCTAATGGAATGACTGAATTGAACCATAGTGCCCTAAATCGAGAGATGCCATGATTGAATTTCTAGGGTTTTCAAGCTTTCAAATAGGGCTTTCCAAACCAGGAAAAATTGGAACCAATGGGATACATGGTTAAATTCATGAGACCAAGACGATTCCAACACACACCTCGCGAAATATTTCTTTTTGCTCTGTGTCTATTCGCTATTTTTCGTGCAGGGAGGTAGTGGAGGTTTAAAACCCCCACTATTTGACTTTATTTTATGCAGGACCAAGGTTGAAGATGATGACGTGTTGTCATCTGGTTTGTGTATTTGAATTACGCGCTTTATTTTTTTTGTTTACACCATATTAGTTGTTTTTACATATAATATCCATTAGTTATTCTAACAACAAAGACACGCGCTAGTTGAGTTGGTAAGCCAGTGGATGAAAAATCCATTGGGGCATGGGTTCGAATCCCAGGTCCCCCAAATATTTGTTACAATTTTTATCCAGGTGATTGCATTTGATTCAGCAGGCGTAGCATATCCTGGATCTCCAGATCCCAAGCGCCAGATGGCCTTCAGGCCAAATCTGATGGTCACAAGATGATGTCCATCGTGTGTCCAAGTCAACAAGCGCGTGGAAAATCTGAAAAGTCAAACGAGGCTGGAATGTTAGTGGGCTTCATAATTGCTCTCGTCACTCCCAAATCAGGCCCAGCACCCCCCTGGGTTTATTTCTTCTTCTCTTTTATATTTTTATTTAATTTGTTTTTATTAATTCTTAATTAACTACTAACTAAAATAATTAACATTTTCTTAATAAAAATCAGAAAACAAAAAAATATATAATATTTTTATTTATTAAATTTAATTAGTTTATTTTGTAAATAAATATTAACATAATTTGTTTAGTTTTAATTAGGCATAATATTGATGTTTTTGCCATAAATAAAAATTGGTGTAGAATTAGGTTTTTAATATATTTAATCATTTTATTTTTTAAGCATTCAAAAACCCAAAAATATTTCTATTTTTATTTAATTAATTAATTAGTTTAGGTTTAATTTAATTAAATGCAAGAAATAACAAAAAAAAATCTCTTTCTTTCCTGAAAAGGGTCAAAACCCTAAAAACATTCTGATTTAATTTTTCTTGCGCGTATTACTTTTTTGATCCATATAATTGTATCTGCTCCGAGGATGTAATAGTTTTAACTTAGGACTTTTATTTATCGCTTTCATTTACTTTTCCGCATTTACTTTTTCAAGGGTTTGTTTTTGGCGATGTAAATACCCGACGCCTTGTAATAGCTTAGTTTTATTTTCCGCAACCATTAACTGCTAGATGTATGCTAATAGGCTATGCATGACAAGATCCATCTTAAATTAAAATCAATCGTGGCTCACCCATAACATGTACAGATAACATAACTGAAAATTGACACACTTGCACATGCCACTCCTAGGGTACGCCTCACTTGGTTGCCTCGAACGTGGTCATTGAGTATAGGAAGTCTTAGAGGTCGCCCTCCTGTCTAAAGATCAAAGTTGCCTCGAAACGGTTGCCTCGGATAAAAATGATCTAAGACATTAGGGTTACCACTAAGGCGTCCTAACATTGCTTTAGTGACCACATGTCCCTTAAACCGAATTGACCCGAAAACTCCAACGCCGGTGCTACCTACTTCTCAATACTGGGATAGCAATGTCTCAAGGACATTTACACAGTTTAATTCCTTTTGAGTAGGTAGAGGTTCTTGGGTACTTGCTCTTTCAAAACAAAACAAATTTTTCGCACTTACACTTTTCAAACAAAGTTTTCAACAACACTTCATACACTCTTGAGGACAGAAACAAGAGTTAAATCGAAGTTTTCAAACAAAACTCTTTTCAAAACCCACGAACACAAGAAAAGCAAAACTTTTGAAAACACAATGAGCAAGTACCTAAGAGCCCGTGGATAACCACGGATAGAAAGTGTGGTAACACCTTTCATTTCTATAATCTACCTCCCGAACCCGAGAAACATCTCGAAAGGAATTTTTCTGTGCTTTTGTCCTTTCCTTGATGGATAAAATAAAAGACGGTGGCGACTCTTGCTTACCGCGACATTTTGCGAAATGCAAACGCGAACCAGCATTAAAAAACAGTCAGTTCTATTCCCACCGATCACAGAACTGGCGACTCTGCTGGGGAATTCTTAATAAGTGAGGTGTACCTTAGGATTAGATCACTATGTTTTCAATTGTATGCTTTGTATGCTTTAAATTTTATGGGCTTGTATCGGAGTTTTATAGATCCTAACCCGGATATAGGGGTACCCCTTTTTTAGGTAAGTAGCAATAAACTGTGAGGGATCTTTCCGGCGTAGACCGACACGGATGAAGCAGTAGCTACGTTGGTGTGACACCTTAGTCTGTACCGATATCCCTTGTGTTGGAACGAGGAGAATATGGGTCTTCTGAGGAGTCATTAAGCACCAACTGACCTTATAACCTTAAACTGACCAACTTGGCCATAGAACAGTAGCAGTATGCTACACTCATTGAGACTAAACTCTCGCGATGGTTCTGACCGCAAGAAAAGGTTTCCAAACTGGAATTATGACTGATTGAGGGTAGTCAGTGATATTGAGATCCTCTAGAACCCGGTTACTATTTTTAGGACAGGTCTTAACCAACTGAAACTGAAAGAGGGTAGTACCTAAACTTCATGCCAGCCTGAAATCTAAGGGCTCTTTTGTGTGACTTGTGTGCCTTTACCATGTTTGCCTTTTTGTGAATACTTGTGGTGTGCCTTTACCATGACATCATAACATCATAACATTGCATACATCCTGCATAAGGACTAACCCATTTCAAAGACAAGAAGGTTTCATCTTTGCTCTGTTTTGTAGGACATCATGATTCCCATGCGTAGGAATACTATCCGGCTCAACTTTGTTCAACCACCTGCTTTGCTTAAAGAGTTGGTTGTCAGGATTCTAGACAATACTCCCTTCATCAGGAGGCATGGTTCTCTTCTCGGTTTAGTCACCTCAAAGTGGGACCAACAAATGATGAGTGTCCTGGTCCAGTTTTATGATCCGCTATATCATTGCTTCACCTTTCAAGACTTCCAGCTGGTCCCTACCCTGGAAGAATTCTCTGAGTTGCTTGGTATTTCTGTTTTGGAGCAGACTCCATTTACTGGTTGGGAAAAGACTCTCAGGACTGAAGAGATTGTTGCAGCCCTTCACTTGACCAAAGAGGAGGTAATGGCTAACTGGGAGACTAGAAGTGGAGTTAAGGGCTTTTTGGCTAAGTTTCTGGTTGGCAAAGCTAATTGTTTCTGGGATGACTTAGACTTCAAAGCGTACGAGGACATTCTGGCTCTCTTAATCTATGGTCTGGTATTGTTTCCAAATCCTGACACCTTTGTTGATGTTAATGCCATAAGGATCTTCATCTCTCGGAACCCTGTACCCACCCTCTTGGGTGATATCCTTCATCCGCTCTATACTCGTACTGCCCGGAAACGGGGAACTTTGATGTGCTGTGCTCCTTTATTGTCGAGGTGGCTTATTTCGCACCTCCCTAAATGCGTACTGAAGAACAAAGAAGGAAGGGGTTGGGCTCATAGGATAATGTCTCTTACTAATAATGACATTGTTTGGACTCTCAGAGGCTTAGATGAGGTGGCCGTCATTGATCATTGCGGAGAGTATCCTAATGTTCCATTGATCATAACCCATGGAGGAATCTCTTATAACCCATGTTTAGCTCTTCGTCAGTTTGGAAGAGCCAGAAGAGAAGGGCCTCATGAGATGTTGATACCTCATATTACCTTTGATTTTCAGGGAGATAGTGACGAGCTGCGTCGTAGATTCATCAGGGCTTGGGATAGAGTTCACAAATCTGACCCATATGAGTTGGGACCAAAGACTTCTCTATCCATGGAGTCATATTTCAGATGGCTCCGCATCCGTGCCCAGAAGTTAGGTATGCCATACGAAGCTGTCAGGCCTATTATTCTTGAAGTTGCTGATAAAGACGGGGTTCCTCCAACTATCCTCCATCCTCATACACCCACTGATGTTGGCACACTAAAGAGGTCTTGGGCGCAACTGCAGGAAGAACGGGACTCTTATCGAGAGAGGTTCAATGAACAAGAACAGAAGATCCAGAAGCTGACTAAGCAATTGGAGAACGAGCAGATCCTGAATGATTATATCCTCACTGAGAAGAAGAGGCCATGGGAACATTGATGGACCTTTGATGATTTCTTTTACGGTTTTATTTACTTTTCAGTATTTCCATTCTTGTAACGCCTAAGGGAAATTTGTTGAACAGTTTAAATTCTGAAGTTAAATCTAATAAAGTGTGTTTCCTTTCTTGTCTACAAATTTGAATCCCGATTGTCTTTGAAAACATAAATCATACGCATTGCATCTCATGCACTGCATAAACAGGTACCCTTTTTACAGGTCGCTTATCTTCTTCATTGTTTATCGCACGCAATCATCATGTCTACTGAACCTTCCACTAAGCAAGCTATCAAGGCCCTCCAGGCCCAGAATGCCCAGTTCCAAGAGTTGGTTATGAGCCTAGCTAAGGGTCAACAGGATTTGAAGACCCTGATTCTGAAAGAGAGGAAGAAGAAGAAGAAGAGGACTGTCCTATTCAACACTGGACGCAGGTTTGGAAATGGACTGCAGAATGAGGTTGATCTGACTACCTCATCTGTAGGAAAGACAGTCCACAAGAGAGGAGGGTTCCTAGCCCTATAGTCTCCGACAACGAGACGGATTATGATGAAGAACAGTATCCTCCTGTTGAGGATAGGTACAAATAGTTGGAGGACCGCTTGAGCGCTATGGAGATACAGAACGTGCCCGGGCTGGACTTTGGAGACCTAGGTTTATCCTCTAGGGTGGTGATTCCCCATAAGTTTAAGGCACCTGCCTTTTCCAAGTATGACAGAGCTTCCTGTCCAAAGCTGCACCTCCGGTCATATGTAAGGAAAATCCAGCCTTACACAGCTGATAAGAATTTGTGGATCCATTTCTTTCAGGACAGTCTTTCAGGGACTCAGCTTGAGTGGTTCTATCAGCTGGATGGAGCCAGTATCCGTAACTAGGAAGATTTGGCTACTGCGTTCTATAAGCAGTATCAAAATAATTCCGACCTCTCTCCTACGTGTACCCAACTCCAGGGTATGTCAATAGGGACGGGTGAAGGATTTAAAGAGTACGCTCAAAAATGGAGAGACCTTGTCGGAAGGGTGCAGCCACCTTTAACTGATCGTGAACTTGTTGATATGTTCTTGGGGACCCTGTCTGGTCCATTCTTTAACCATTTGATTGGAAACTCTTCAGCTGGGTTTACAGACCTTATCTTGACTGGTGAGAGGATTGAAGCTAGTATCAAGGCTGGGAAGATACAGAAGGGGGCCTCATTAAGCGCCGAGAAGAAACCATTCAAGAAGGAGTCAAGTGTTGTCTATGGTTCAAAAAGACAGAATAGACCGGAACACCGCCAAGCTGTCAACGTGGTTGTTATTTCGAAACCTGCTGGTGCTCCTCAGCATCACAACCAACAAAAGGGCAAGAGACCTCGAAGGCAGTTCACTCGTCTCAGCATGACCTTGTCCCAGATATTGTCGCAGTTACTAACGACCAATCTGGTGACCCTAAAAGAAGCTCCGAAGATTTCAAACACAACATCCCCAAAGTACAATCCTAACGCCCGTTGCGCTTATCACTCTGACATCCTGGGGCATAATACAGATGACTGTTGGGCTTTGAAAAATAAGGTTCAAGACCTAATTGATGCAAAGGAGATTGAGTTTGAGGCGCCCGAGAGGCCTAATGTTGTGACTGCTCCTATGCCTAAACATGGAGTAAATGTTGTAGAGGAAGACTTGTTTGTAGCCTCTGTGGATGACATTGTTACCCCGCTGATGACCGTCAAGAGGAACCTATTGCTAGCTGGTTTATTTCCGGGATGTAGTGAAGGTTGCCATCTGTGTTCTGTTTCACCTACTAGTTGCCCATCTTTGAAGGCAGGCATCCAAAACCTGATGGATAATAAGGAAATCCTGTTTGAGAAAATTGATGTTCCTGCCACCCCTACTGAAGAAGTTTCCATTATCACCATTTTCAACAATTCTCCCAAGGCTCCCTCGAGGAAGCCTGTCAGAATTATGCCTGTTCAGAAGATTTCACCCATAATCATCACTGTTCCGGGGCCTATTCCTTACACCTCTAATAAAGATGTCCCGTGGCACTATAGGGTAGATGTCTATGTTCTTGGAGTTAAGCAAGAGTTTGATACTAATACCGGCGTCAGCAACATTACCGGGCCTGCTAAAGTCACCCGTAGTGGTAGACTTTTCTCACCTGATATTGCGCCACCAACTGTCCGAAGACCTATTGTCATCACACCTGCAAGTGTGCCTACTGCCATTCCTGATCAAGTTCTTAGTTCTACCCCTGTCACCGAGTCATCTGACGCTCGGGGCAAAGGGATCGCCACTGATATGCCTGCCCGGACGGAGGCGCCAAAGACAATCAATGTTGAAGCTTCCAAGCAGGAGATGGAAGAGATTCTGAAGATCATTAAGAAGAGTGATTATAATGTAGTCGAGAAACTGGGGCAAACCCCATCCAATATTTCTATGTTATCATTGTTGTTGTGTTCAGAGGCCCATGCCAAGGCTCTGATTACCTTCTTGAAGACGGCCCACGTGCCACAAGAGACATCAGCTGATCAGTTTACCGATTGTGTGGCCAATTTAACGGCTGATAATGGTTTGGGTTTCTCCGACGCTGATCTGACTGCTAAAGGGAAAAACCATAACGATGCCCTGCATGTCTCCATTGAATGCAGGGGCACTACTCTTGCACATGTGTTGGTCGACACTGGTTCCTCATTGAACGTCTTGCCCAAGAAAGCTCTAGACAGGTTGGATTGCAAAGGGTTGGAGCTAAAGCCAAGCAACATTGTTGTCTGGGCCTTTGATGGATCTAAAAGGATGGTGCATGGTGAAGTCGATATTCCAATTAGAGTTAGTTCTCAGGTCTTCGATTCTACATTCTACGTGATGGACATTCGGCCATCCTATTCTTGTTTGTTGGGTCGTCCATGGATCCACAAAGCTGGAGCTGTGACCTCCACACTCCATCAAAAGATGAAATACCCAGTCAAAGGAAAGTTCGTGACAGTTCAAGGGGAGGAAGAGTACATGGTCAGCCACCTCAACTCGTTCCGGTACATAGAGATGGATGGGGAGTTCATTGAGACCCCATTTCAACACTTTGAAGAGGTTCCTCAGACACTGGCATCAGCTGAGACTGTGGTTGAAGATTCTCCTTTAAAGATGGATTCCTTAAAGAATGCCCGGGCTGTTATTGAGAAGGGTGAGTATGCAAATTGGGGCCGACTTCCTGATTTCACTCAGAAGACTAACAAGTTTGGTTTGGGTTTCACTGCAGAAGCTCAAAGGGATGTTCGTAGTGCAAGGATTGGAAGACCTCATGTGTTCATCAGTAACTCGGGAGTAAATGCCATCGAAGATAACGTGGAGGAATATGAATTCGACAGCTGGATCTACCCTACGACCAACGGTGGACCAAACAACTGGACAGCAAAGGACTTCGTCCCTATTACTTTTGTTACTCAGTAATGAACTCTTTTATTTTGAATTTGTAACAGATAATATTGTGAAACTTTATGGCTCGGTGTCTTACCTGGGGCACCGTGGCTTCATTTGTGAGGGCTTTTGTGTGCCATTTTCATATATCATTAATAAAAACATTGGACGTTTCTTGCATTTCAAATTTTGCGCTCCTTGTCTTTCTTTATCATATATTGCAAAACAGCTATTTACACACACTCATACATACAGGTCCCAATCCACTCTGGATCTCACTGGTAACGACTCTGCTACTGCCAGTTATGACTTTGAAAATCCGATCAACTTAGCCGAAGACGAAGGTGAAGATGATTGTGAAGTGCCTGGTGAGCTTGCAAGACTGCTACTTTAGGAGGAGAGGGCCATTCAGCCACATGAAGAGCCGGTGGAAACGGTAAATCTGGGTACTGAGACAGACAAAAAGGAAGTCAAGATCGGTGCAAATCTGGAGCTTAGTGTGAAATAACGGTTGATTCAGATGCTGCATGACTACGTGGAAATCTTTGCTTGGTCTTACGAAGATATGCCTGGGTTGGATACTGACATTGTGGTTCATCGCCTGCCTACCAAGGAAGACTGCCCTCCCGTAAAATAGAAGGTTCGCTGTATGCGCCCAGAGATGTCCGATAAAATCAAAGTCGAAGTTATGAAACAGTTTGATGCCGGTTTTCTAGCAGTAACCTCTTACCCTCAGTGGGTTGCAAATGTGGTTCCGGTGCCGAAGAAAGATGGTAAGGTCCGAATGTGTGTTGATTACAGAGATTTGAATAGGGCAATCCCTAAGGATGACTTCCCTCTGCCTCACATCGACGTTCTGGTTGACAACACTGCTCAGCATAAGGTATTCTCCTTCATGGACAGTTTCTCCGGTTATAATCAGATAAAGATGGCTCCCGAAGACATGGAGAAGACCACTTTTGTTACTCAGTGGGGTACCTTTTGCTACAAGGTCATGCCTTTTGGGTTGAAAAATGCTGGGGCAACATATCAGTGTGCCATGGTTGCTTTGTTTCATGATATGATCCATCATGAGATTGAAGTATATGTCGACGATATGATTGCGAGGTCCCAAGCTGAGGAGGAACACCTTGACCATCTACAGAAGCTGTTTGACCGGTTGAAGTTGTACAAGCTGAGATTAAACCCGAACAAGTGCACCTTCGGAGTGAGATCTGGCAAACTATTGGGTTTCGTCGTAAGCGACAAAGGTATTCAAGTAGACCCTGCCAAAGTGAAAGCTATACAAGAGATGCCAGCTCCCAAGACAGAGAAAGAGGTCAGAGGCTTCCTAGGACGTCTAAACTACATTGCCCGATTCATCTCACATCTAACTGCTACTTGTGAGCCAATCTTCAAGCTATTGAAGAAAGATCAAGTAGTACATTGGAACGATGAATGCCAGGCAGCTTTCGAAAGAATTAGAGTATCTCCAGGAGCCACCCATTCTGATGCCACCAATTGAAGGGAGACCTCTAATCTTATACTTGACAGTACTTGACAACTCAATGGGATGTGTGCTGGGTCAGCATGACGAGTCTGGCCGAAAAGAGCATGCTATTTATTACCTTAGCAAAAAGTTTACCGACTGTGAGACCCGATACTCCCTGCTCGAGAAAACTTGTTGCGCTTTGGCATGGGCTGCTCGCCAGCTGAGACAGTATATGCTGACTCACATTACTCTATTGATTTCAAAAATGGATCCAATCAAGTATATCTTCGAAAAGCCTGCCTTGTCCGAAAGAATAGCAAGATGGCAGATGACTTGACTGAGTATGACATCCAGTACACAACTCAAAAGGCAATCAAGGGAAGTGTATTGGCAGACCATTTGGCACATCAGGCAATGGATGATTACCAGTCTATGAACTTTGAATTCCCGGACGAGAATATCATGGTAGTGACTGATTACGAGATACCTGGATCGGATGAAGGACCTGAGGAAGGATCCCGATGGTCTATGCACTTTGATGGAGATTCAAACGCTTTGGGTAATGGTATTGGCGTTATGATCATATCTCCTAAGGGCTCTCATACTCCGCTCACCGCCCGACTGTGTTTCAACTGCACCAACAACATGGCAGAGTATGAAGCGTGCATCATGGGTCTTCGAGCTGCAATTGACCTAAGGATCAAGTTTCTGAGTGTCTTCGGAGATTCCGCTCTCGTGATCAGTCAGATCAAAGGAGAATGGGATACGAAACACCCAAATCTTATTCCTTACAAGGAGTATGTATTGACGTTGCTTCCCCATTTCGAGGAGATAACCTTTGAACATTTCCCAAGAGAGGAGAATCAGTTGGCGGACGCGTTAGCTACGATGTCTTCTATGTTCAAAGTCAAGTGGGATAACGAGGCTCCCCGGATCATTATTTGGAAATTGGATGAACATGCACATTGATGTGATCTTGAGACCGAAGAGGTAACAGAAAATCCTTGGTATCATGAAGTGAAGAGTTACCTTGAAGCTCAAGAATACCCCGAGGGGGCATCCGTTAATGACAAGAAGTTTCTGAGAAGGTTCGCGGCAAAGTTCTTCATCAACAATGACATTCTTTATAAACGTAACCATGATTCAACCTTACTGCATTGTATGGATAAGATTGAAGCAGAAAGGATCATGGCAGAGCTGCATGAAGGTACCTTCGGGACGCATTCCAGTGGACATACCATGGCAAAGAAAATCCTTCGGGCAGGATATTACTGGTCAACAATGGAATCCGTCTGTTATCAGCATTCTCGGACATGTCACAAGTGCCAGATCTATGCTGATAAGGTGCACATTCCTCCAGTTCCTTTGAACGTCTTGATAGCACCTTGGCCTTTTGCAATGTGGGGCATTGATATGATCGGCGAGATCAGACCTACAGCATCCAACGGGCATCGTTTCATCCTGATAGCGATTGATTACTTTACGAAGTGGGTTGAAGCAGCTTCCTTTGCTACCGTAACCAAGAATGTCGTGGCACAATTCATTCGGCACAACCTGATCTGTCGATATGGTGTACCAGAGAGGATCATTACGGATAATGGTACCAATCTTAACAACAAGATGATCACTGAGCTCTGCGAGCAATTCAAGATACAGCACCATAATTCTTCTCCTTACCGGCCGAAGATGAATGGGGCTGTAGAAGCGGCTAATAAGAATATTAAGAAGATTGTGCAGAAGATGACAGTGACCTACAAAGATTGGCACGAGATGTTACCATTTGATCTTCATGGGTACCATACCTCAGCACGGACGTCAACAGGGGCAACACCCTACTCCTTGGTATACGGCATGGAGGCAGTCCTGCCCATTGAAGTTCAGATACCCTCTCTCCGGATCATGAAGGATGCGGGTCTAAGCGAAGACGACTGGATCCAGAACCGGCTTGATCAACTAAACCTAATCGACGAAAAGAGACTCGCTGCTATTTGTCATGGTCAGACGTACCAAAAACGGATGATCAAGGCATTTAACAAGAAAGTCAGACGACAAGAGTATCAAGTCAGGGACCTGGTAATCAAGCGCATCATTCTACCTCAAGGTGATCCCAGGGGCAAATGGACCCCTACGTACGAGGGGCCATTTGTGGTTAAGAACATCTTCTCAGGAGGAGCAATGATTCTAACCACCATGGACAGTGACGACCTTCCTCACCCCGCCAATGCAGACATAGTAAAAAGATACTACGCATAATTAAAGACCCGCTAGGTCGACTGGCCTAGGAAAAAATAAGGGCTTCCCGGCGAACCAAAAGGGTTCGGTCAAAAACAAGGGATGAAAATAAAAAAAATCTTTACACCCGGCAAGTCGAAAACCTGAAAAGGCGGCTTGGGAAAAAATGGGTATCCCGGTGGACTGAAAACCCGAAAGGGCGGTCCAGGAAAAAGTTAGGGATAAGCGTAACACTATGTCTCATTGGATCACCCTGCATCGAGACTTTGGTATCAACTATCAGGCTCGGACGGCACCAATCAATCAGATTCATCTCCAACTAAGCAGCAAAGTGATGAGATGCTTGAAGATATAAAGGCGATAGCAGAGTGGGAACCCAGTGGGATTATTCACATAGCTGTTTTGTTTTCTTTTTACAAATTGTATAAATCCTATTTGTTCGGCGGTGTTCCCTTACTAGGACGCCAGCCTTTTGTACAAAAGCGCCTATTTACAAGCAAACTTCAAAATCAATACAAGTTCATTTTTCAGACAAATTGCAAATTATTTTTTCCCTTTATCTGTTTTGTTTTGCAAAGAACGTCCAATGTTCATTTTTGATATATGCCTTTGATATTAATTGCTGCTCATAAATATTTACATACGAAACAAAGGACTAATTACGGGTGATATCAGAAGTAGGGGCAATAAGAATTGTTTGAGGGGTCTAGTTGCTCTGTCCACCAAGGTACCAAGGTATAGATTCAGCTGAGGAATATGGCCAAGATACTTTCACTCCTCGTAGAGTAAGACAGTAATGATATCTCTCCCGGCTGAGACTTGCAACTATGAACGAGTCAGCAATACTCTCCCCGAGCAGAGTTGGTCTACCATCAGCCTTAAAAAGATTGGGTATCCCCAGAAGGTCTCAATATTCCCCAGCGGAGTATAAGGATATTCCCCAGCAAGCATAAGAGCATCCTCGGCAGTCTTAATATTCCTCGACAGAGTATAAGAATGTTCCCCGGCGGAATACAAGATACCCCCAGTGGAGCCATTTCCCCAACGCGGTCTAAAAAAGTTTCCCCAATGGAGTTGAATCATTTTCCCCAGTAGATTCTGGAAGCTTGTTCCCTGCAGAATACAAATGCATCTCCTCAGCCAAATTTAGAGGTTATCCCCACAAGAGTCTAATTGGGTTATCCTCAGCAAGTTGCAACTAAAAGATCATCCCCAACGAAGTTCTTTCTATCCCCAGCGGAGTTCATCATCAAAATCCCCAACAGAGCTTCTCAACGGAATCCCCAGCGGAGGTATCGTTAAAATATCAGCAAAGCATCTCTTCCCACAGAGTAATTCCCCGCAGAGTAATATCTTCACCAGTTTATTCCCCAACGGAGTCATCTTCTCCTACAGGTTTATTCTTGCAACCATCTTCGTGCATCATCCCCAGTGGAAACAAAGAATGCAACCATACTCTTCAACATCATCCCAGGATTTAACAAACTCCCCGGCATTTGTCAAGGATTTATTTTCCCATACGAAAATACATTCATGAACATTTCACATTTCATACCTCATATTTACATACATGATAAAGTGCATACGACACGATCTCATTTATTTTGAGAATACCATGCATTTCATACATCATGACATTGCATACAACTAATGTTTTGCCTTTTCAGGAAAAGGTCAATCAAGAGATGATTACCATCAACCTTTACAGTTCCAGATCAATACCTGTAACAAGCCAGGAAAACATCTTTGGACGACTGATTGTAGGTTAATACCTGAAACCAGCCAGGAAAACCACTTACACGAAGAGATTGAAAGTTAATACCTGTAACAAGCCAGGAAAACTATTTTTCTTTCTCAAGTCAGAGATTAATACCTGTAACCAGCCAGGATAACTATCTCATCGGCCAACCTTTTCAAGTTCCAGATTAATACCTGTAACAAGCCAGGAAAAACATCTGTGGACGACTGATTGTAGGTTAATACCTGAAACCAGCCAGGAAAACCACCTACACGAAGAGATTGAAAGTTAAAACCTATAACAAGCCAGGAAAACTATTTTTCTTTATCAAGTTAGAGATTAATACCTGTAACCAGCCAGGACAACTATCTCATCGGCCAACCTTTTCAAGTTCCAGATTAATACCTGTAACAAGCCAGGAAAATTCTGTGGATAAATACCTGAAACCAGACAGGACAATTATCTACTTGACCATCATGAAGCAACCCTACACGGGTTCCTTCTCTCTTTCAGATGAAGTTTCACACGGACTCATCATCAGGCAACCCCATACCGGTTCCTTCTCTCTTTCAGATGAAGTTTCACACTAACTCATCATCAGGCAACCCCACACTGGTTCCTTCTCTTTCAGATGCAGTTTTACACGGACTCATCATCAGGCAACCCTACACAGGATCCTTCTTTCGACTTACAAAATTACAATTCAACAAACAACCTCCAGATGGCATCCATAAGCACATCCTCCTACCAACAATCTCCAAATGGCATCTGTAAGCCCATTCTCGACATCACATTGCTGATACTACACCATGCGAGTGCAAATTTCTGGGCACTTTAGTGTTCAATCATCTTCCACCTTCGGATCACGAAAGGCACGCAAGCCAATCTACATCCTCAGGTTTAAGAAGATTGAACAGGGGCAACTGTTGTACCCCAAAATTTGCCCTCCCATATTCCTCAAGATATGTCAAGAATCATCTCCAAATGGTTCAAGATTGCTCAAGGGTTGTACAGTCAAATCACCTCCTAAGGCAGTCAATTCAAAATTAGGGTTTTGGTTATTTCAAGGAATTTGGGGTTCTCAATGGTTCAATCAAGTCTCATAGGCCTATATACATTCTCAAGCACCTACATGCCAAGTTTCAAGACTCAGAGTGTCAGTTTGCTCAGTCAAAAGCCCCATTTGATCTACAGTCAACTGCAAGGGCAAAATGGTCATTTTGTAGTCAAAAGTCAGAATTATTGGTCAACATCTTATTTTTAAGTTCACAATCATCATTTGATCAAGTCTTGATCATGATCCCACAAGAATAGCTCAAAAATCATCAAGATGCAAAAGTTACTATTTTTGGACAGCAAAAAAGTCAATTGTACTTTGACAAGGGCATAACTCTTTCATGGTTTATCAGAAAAATCCCATCCAAAGCTCATTTTGAAGAGGATGCAATTTCATACAATCCATCTTCACACCCCAAGATCAATAAATGCTCTCATAAGAAGTTACAAATTTTTACATTATAGGTCAATTTCAAAAGTCTACCAAAGTACACTTTGAGTCAAAGGCCATAACTTGATATTGGTAAATCCAAATGACATGGGACCAAAAGCATTGGTTATAGGACTTCAAGGGCTTTCCAAAATGTCCAAGAACATGGTCATATGATCAAAATTGAGCAAGTTATGCATTGGAGAAGTTGGGAAATTTTCATGAATTTGCAAAAGTCAACTTTGCTCAAAACACCTTCTTTTTGCTAATGGGCCTCAAATCTCTTTTTGAAACTTCACCCATGACCTATGCACGACCCACCAAGTTAAATTGGATTTATTTTCTTAAATTTATTGATTAAATGGATTTTTAATACATATTAATTCATTTAATTAATTTAAATTATAAGAAAATAAAAGATTTGATTCTTAAACCTATTTGTGAAGCAAATATGATCCAAATATGCTGACCAATTCGTGCACAAGCTAAAAGATACAAAAATATCCAATTTTGGCAACTTGTTCAATCATGAAAAATCAAGAATATTTGATTTATCAATCAAAGATTCAATCTTCAATGCACATGGGTATGGGTCCAAATTTTGACCTAAACTGATTCCCTTATATGCAAGCAAGCCAAGCATAACCTAATTCACGAGAAAAAACTGCAAGAGACGGCCATACTAATTTCAAGAAATTTCAAGAAAACTCAAAACTTGTTCTTGCAATCTAGGCCAATTCAAGGTGCCTTGTCTATCCAAACACGTTGCAAGAGGTACCAGGAGTGATTTGCAATCAAATTCAAGCACCAAAGCTCAAGGAATCACAAAATACTATCTCACGGTTTGCACTTCCAATTCAAAATCGTATCTCTTAATTCATATGCATTTGACATGTTTTTGTGATTGATTTGTGTTGCTAGAGATTATACAAAGCTAATGGAATGACTGAATTGAACCATAGTGCCCTAAATCGAGAGATGCCATGATTGAATTTCTAGGGTTTTCAAGCTTTCAAATAGGGCTTTCCAAACCAGGAAAAATTGGAACCAATGGGATACATGGTTGAATTCGTGAGACCAAGACGATTCCAACACACACCTCGCAAAATATTTCTTTTTGCTCTGTGTCTATTCGCTATTTTTCGTGCAGGGAGGTAGTGGAGGTTAAAAACTCCCGCTATTTGACTCTATTTTATGCAGGACCAAGGTTGAAGATGATGACATGTGTTCATTTGGTTTGTGTATTTGAATTACGCGCTTTATTTTTTTTGTTTACAGCATATTAGTTGTTTTTACATATAATATCCATTAGTTATTCTAACAACAAAGACACGCGCTAGTTGAGTTGGCAAGCCAGTGGATGAAAAAGCCATTGGGACCTGGGTTCGAATCCCAGGTCCCACAAATATTTGTTACAATTTTTATCCAGGTGATTGCATGTGATTCAGCAGGCGTAGCATATCATGGATCTCCAGATCCCAAGCGCCAGATGGCCTTCAGGCCAAATCTGATGGTCACAAGATGATGTCCACCGTGTGTCCAAGTCAACAAGCGCGTGGACAATCTGAAAAGTCAAACGAGGCTGGAATGTTAGTGGGCTTCATAATTGCTCTTGTCACTCCCAAATCAGGCCCAGCACCCCCCTGGGTTTATTTCTTCTTCTCTTTTATATTTTTATTTAATTTGTTTTTATTAATTCTTAATTAACTACTAACTAAAATAATTAACATTTTCTTAATAAAAATCAGAAAACAAAAAAATATATAATATTTTTATTTATTAAATTTAATTAGTTTATTTTGTAAATAAATATTAACATAATTTGTTTAGTTTTAATTTGGCATAATATTGATGTTTTTGCCATAAATAAAAATTGGTCTAGAATTAGGTTTTTAATATATTTAATCATTTTATTTTTTAAGCATTCAAAAACCCAAAAATATTTCTCTTTTTATTTAATTAATTAATTAGTTTAGGTTTAATTTAATTAAATGCAAGAAATAACAAAAAAAATCTCTTTCTTTCCTAAAAAGGGTCAAAACCCTAAAAACTCTCTGATTTAATTTTTCTCGCGCATATTACTTTTTTGATCCATATAATTGTATCTGCTCTGAGGATGTAATAGTTTTAACTTAGGACTTTTATTTATCGCTTTCATTTACTTTTCCGCATTTACTTTTTCAAGGGTTTGTTTTTGGCGATGTAAATACCCAACGCCTTGTAATAGCTTAGTTTTATTTTCCGCAACCATTAACTGCTAGATGTATGCTAATAGGCTATGCATGACAAGATCCGTCTTAAATTAAAATCAATCATAGCTCACCCATAACATGTACAGATAACATAACTGAAAATTGACACACTTGCACATGCCACTCCTAGGGTACGCCTCACTTGGTTGCCTCGAACGTGGTCATTGAGTATAGGAAGTCTTAGAGGTCGCCCTCCTGTCTAAAGATCAAAGTTGCCTCGAAACGGTTGCCTCGGATAAAAATGATCTAAGACATTAGGGTTACCACTAAGGCGTCCTAACATTGCTTTAGTGACCACATGTCCCTTAAACCGAATTGACCCGAAAACTCCAACGCTGGTGCTACCTACTTCTCAATAGTGGGATAGCACTGTCTCAAGGACATTTACACAGTTTAATTCCTTTTGAGTAGGTAGAGGTTCTTGGGTACTTTCTCTTTTAAAACAAAACAAATTTTTCGCACTTACACTTTTCAAACAAAGTTTTCAACAACACTTCATACACTCTTGAGGGCAGAAACAAGAGTTAAATCGAAGTTTTCAAACAAAACTCTTTTCAAAACCCACGAACACAAGAAAAGCAAAACTTTTGAAAACACAATGAGCAAGTACCTAAGAGCCTGTGGATAACTACAGATAGAAAGGGTGCTAACACCTTCCCTTTCTATAATCTACCTCCCGAACCCGAGAAACATCTCGAAAGGAATTTTTCTGTGCTTTTGTCCTTTCCTTGTTGGATAAAATAAAAGACGATGGCGACTCTTGCTTACCGCGACATTTTGAGAAATGCAAACGCGAACCAGCATTAAAAAACAGTCAGTTTTATTCCCACCGATCATAATTCCAAACAAGTCTTGCATATTGTCTTGAGTCAGAAACACGAGCTATCCACTTCTCAATCCTTCCAAAACACCAAAACACCATAAACTTGCAAAACAGGGACGCTTTTGCAGTTGCACCTCCATCTCACAAATCACTCGTGCATTTTACCCCAAACCTTTTCCAATACACTCTATACAACCCACCTAAGTTATCCCAACCATTGGCCATTGACTGTAACTCCATTTACACCCTTCACCATTTCGGATTTTAGCTTGTGTAGGTTGACTTCTACAAGCTTATTCAAGCAAGGTCAAAGCCAACTAAGAATTGGGGAAGGTCAGAGGAGGTTCAAGCAAGCTCACAAACATCTCAGGCCTCACTAAAAATCTCCATATTGCCATACTCGAGTTCAACTGAAACAGGTATTTTCCAACTTTCTATCCCTCTATTTAGGAATCATTAGGCTTAGGTTTGTGAATAAAAAATGTAGTACTCATTGCCCTTAAGTTGTACATATGCATAGATTTATTTAAGTTAACTGTGTTGAGAGAAATTGATTGATGAACTTTCTGAAAAAGTTAGGTTAGAAATTAGGGCCAGAGAAATTCTCTCTGGTCTTTGAGAGTTAGATTAAGTTCTTTATATGGTTGGAATCGTGTTGGAAAATGCTATAACTTTTGTGTTGAGTTTTTGCTTTAGAGCACGTATGCAGGATTTCCAGAATTGTACACAGGTGCGCGTTTTTGTTTGACACAAGGTTGAAGATGAAGTAGCTTGGGTTGGGCCTGGCTATTTCTCACTTTTTGCACCCTCCTTTGTGCTCTTTGCACCCCCTGGCCCATTTTCATTATTTTTTATATTTTTGAATTTCATTTTTAGTTTCTGACTTTGATTTATTTTTCTTAAAAATTAAAAATACCAAAAATATTTTCATAAATTTTCACATTTTATTTTATTATTTTTATTATTTTTTAGACAAAGAAATGATTATTAAATAGTATATACTTTTATTTTCTTTAACAAAAACCTGTAAATAATATATAAAAATATTATATTTTTATTTTTATTATTTATATACCTAAACAATATTTTTCTAACATATTTTTATTTTTTGACTTTTGTGTATATTTTATTTATTTTATTGTACATAAATAAATAATACATAATATATATGTATTTTCTTAAAACAAATTAGGGTTTCCACCCTTAATAAAAATAATCTTTTATTTTTCTTATTTTTTAATACATTAAATAATTTATTTTTACATACATAAAAATAATACAAAATCATTTTTGCATATTTATATTTAATTGTCCATTTAAATATTGTTTATTTATTTATTTTGCACAATTAATTCAATTCGGTTGTAATAGTTGAATTAGGGCTTTTATTTTCTTGTAAATAATCCCCCATTCAAAATTGTATCCCCCTCCCCATATCAATGTTGTAATAGCTTATATTACTTTTACGCATTTATTGCTTTCAAATATGCCATGATAGAGATTAGGGTTTGTATGCAATATCCAAAATCAAAACAAATAGCTAGACCTAATGCAAGACATAAAAGCATGTAAATTGACAACACAATGCACACATGAACCCCTAGGGTTTCATCCACTTGTTGCCTTAAAAATGGACATGGTATGCATGTTAAATATCTTGGCAAAACAAAATCAAAACAAAAAGATCATAGTCCCGCGATGACGCTATCTTGGTTGCCTATACAAAATGATCTAGTCCCTCAAACAAAAAACTTGCTAAGATATTTAGCACTATTGCTATCATGGTCAATACGATGACCCGCGCCTGTCCCATTTAACATCCAAACACAAGGTTGTTTACCAAATGCAATGGTAAAACAACAATGTAAAAGGGTTAAAAATGTGTAGGAAAGATCTTTGAGTAGATAGGGTAGACAACTCTTAGTTACTTGATTAAAACTTGCAAACATCCTTGCTAATTTCAAAACACACAATTTCAAAACATTTTCCCAAAACAAACTTTCAAACATTGAAACATTTTTCAAAAGACAATACACCTTTGTATACATTCAAACAAGAATCATTACAAAGGTTATCACAACGATGGCCTCTTTTCAAAATACTTTCAAAACCACACACAAAAGCACCATTTCAAACAATTGAGAAGCAAAAGTAAGTGATCTAAAACAAGTAACTAAGAGCCCATGGATAACCATGGATGAAAAGGGTGCTTGCACCTTCCCTTTTCCTAATCTACCCCCCGAACCCAAGAAAACATCTCAAAGGTCTTTCCTGTGCTTTTTGACCTTTCCTTTGGATAAATAAAAAGTTGGTGGCAACTCTTGCTAAACCGAAACATTTGCGAACACAAACGTGAAACCTTAAGTCAGTTCTCCCACCGCATCACACATAGTTTCAAAATTATGGATTACAAGTCTATTTTCATGCTTGCCTCGATCCCCAAGCTTCGACTGGGCAATGTCTTCCTTCAAGCAACCTGCTTCAATCCACCTCTAAACCCTTCGACACACATAGTTTCAACTCTATAGATTACAAGTCTATATTCATGCTTACTTCGATCCATAAGCTTCGACTGGGAAATGGCTTCCTTAGAGCAACCTTCTTTGATCCACCTCTAAACCCTTCAACACACATAGTTTCGACACTATGGATTACAAGTCTATCTTCATGCTTTCTTCGATACACAAGCTTCGACTGGGCAATGGCTTCCTTTGAGTAACTTTCTTCAATCCACCTTTAAACCCTTCAACACACATTGTTTCGACAGTATGAATTACAATTTGAGGTTTGGACATTAAACTTTGGACCACTTAATCAACCGATTACTCAAGATATGGTTACTGGTAGGAAAGCAATCCATAAATTCGTTCATTTCGACTATGCTAATGAGATCATATTGCATACTCAAAATGGTACGTTCAGATGAATGTGGTCCATTTGAAGAACATAGAATTGGTGGAAACAAATATTGTTTTGGCTGTTGATGAGTTTGGTCGAAGGTTACAGATCTATATAATCAAAACAAAAGGACGAAATAAGTGGTATATTCATATGAATGTAGTCCATTCGAAGAACATACAATTGGTGGAAACAAATATTGTTTTGTCTGTTGATGAGTTTGGTCGAAGGTTATGGATCTATGTGATCAAAACGAAAGGATGGAGTATTAGACATCTTTAAGAGATTCAAGATGCTTGTCGAAAATCAGAGTAAGAAAAATATCAAAGTTCTACAGAGATTCAAGATCTTTGTAGAAGGAATCCAGTTGAAGACAGAATCCATAGGCCATGGTACATGAGCTTGCTTTGTAGGCCTAAATGCTTGTGGTTCACTCCATAATTAATTATTTACACAATGAATTAAGTTCTTAACCAAGTAGTTAAAGTATTGTCCAAACCAATTTTCCCTTAATGGCACAAAGTTACCATTGCCATTTTAAAAAAGTAAGCTTTATGAAAAATGCCAATGCATTGAGCCTTGTTACTTTTATCTCTAATTGCAGTCAATATCAAAAGCATGAATCAAGTCTCCTGCACCCAACAAACATTAGGCTATGCTCGTACTTGAACCTTGGAACCATGAAAATCCATTCAACTTGATTTTTTTATTTTCAACTAAACCATAACATGTTATCTCAAGATTCTGGTTACTACAAGATGTCAAACCTCTTCCCTATAAATAGAGACATTATTTGCAACATAAAGAAAAAGAGATTACCAAGCCTTAGAACACTTCCAAAACTCTCAAAAACTCAGAACCTGCATACAAGCACAAAACTTGGCACATTCTAACTTTACACACAAAATCTCAAATCCCTTTGTGTGTTTTTTTTTGCCTTTCGATTCACTAAGCTTCCATACACCACATATGAACTATCCCAGCCCCTAAACCACTTCTGTATCTCCTTCTTCCTCATCCACCATTTTTCAAAAATCCACCATTACAGCTTGACTTGTCCAAAATAGCTGGGAAAGCTATAAGACATTCTAGCAATTGGCGTAGCTTCAGGGAGGTCCAGGAAAGCTTAATCCATCATCAAACCATTTCTGGAATTCGTGTAAAAGTCCTTCGAATTTCACTCCAAGAGGTAAGTTTTTCAAACTTGGAACTCTTCATTCAAGCATCATTTGTATATACATTGTGAAGAAAAGATGTAGATATCATGTATAGAAAGCTGACACCATGTCCATAGTTTTGATTATCTTTGCTTGTACATTGAGAATTTCTTCTTTGATCAGTTAGGTTTTAGTTTTAGTACTAAACAAAATTCATGCTAACCTTTGACCCATAACTTTTGAAAATTATGTGGTTAGATTCGTATTTAAATTTTAGGCAGGTTTGATATTTACATCTTTCGATTTGGCTGAGAAATGAAGCTTTTAGAAGCTTGACAATAGAGTTATCATGGCCTGCGCGCGAAGGAAGAAGATGAAGCCTTGTTCAAATTTTCAGAAATGTGTTCATTTTATATTTAGTGCAAGTTGTATAACTAACGAATGAAACAGGCCACCTCAATGGTACAAATAGCGTGCGCGTAAGGAATTTATGTATAAGGTCCTGGGTTCGAGCCCCAGCGAGACCTTTTGTATTTATTTTGTCATTTTTTTCAAACTAACATGCAAGTTTATAACATATTGAGTGTTGGCTGTTTTGAATGGAAGGTGTGGAGAACTTGAGTTCAAACCTTGGCAGGACCAAAAAAAAATTTTATCACTTGTTTGTTTTCATTTTTTTAACAAACTTCAACATTTTTCCAACCCATCAAAAACCTCATTTTGAGTTGATTTTTTGCATACTATTTATTTACAATGTCTATTTTATGAATATATAAAAATATATCACAAAAAATACTTTGTATTCATTCTTATAGAGACAAGAATCATAAAAAAGTTTGCCTAAATGAAGGCGCTTTTCAAATATACTTTCAAAACCCACCACAAGCACATTTTCAAACAAAGCATTTTCAAGTGATCTAGCAAGCAACTAAGAGCCCGTAGATAACTATGGATGAAAAGGGTGTTAATACCTTCCCTTTTCATAATATACCCCCCGAACTCAAGAAAATATCTCAAAGGTCTTTCCTGTTCTTTTTACCCTTTCCTTATTGGATAAAAGAAAAGTCGGTGGCGACTCTTGCTATCTGCAATAATTGCAATCAAATGCAAAATAAACCAAGTCAGTTCTCCCACCATATTACAAAGCGTAACCATGATTCAACTCTACTTCGTTGTGTGGACAAGAAGGAAGCAAAGAAAATTATGGAATATATGCACGAATGCATATTTGGTACTCATTCCAGTGGATATACTATGGCTAAGAAAATCTTGAGAGCGGGTTACTATTGGTCGACCATGGAAACCGACTATCACCACCACTCAAGAACTTGTTTTAAGTTCCAGATCTATGTTGATAAAGTTCATGTGCCTCTGATTCCTCTGAATGTCATGGTTGATCCTTGGCCATTCGCAATTTGGGGTATTGATATGATCAGAGAAATCAAGCCGACTGCTACTAACGGACATCGCTTCATTCTTGTCGCCATTGACTACTTTAGAAAATGGGTTGAAGTAGCCTCGTTCGCCTCTGTTATCAAGAATGTGGTTGTTCAGTTCATCAAACATAACCTTATCTGTCGGTATGGTATCCCTGGGAGAATCATCACGGACAACGGTACCAACCTCAACAATACTATGATCACTGAACTCTGCATACAGTTCAAGATTAAGCACCACAGCTCTTCTCCGTATTTACTGAAGATGAATGGCGCAATGGAGGTCGCCAACAAGAACATAAAGAAGATTGTGCAAAAGATTGTTGTGACCTACAAGGATTGGTACGAGATGTTACCATTTTCTCTCCATGGCTATCACACTTTGGTGCGAACATCAACTGGGGCAACCCCATTCTCTCTGGTCTATGGTATGGAAGTTGTCCTACCTGTCGAAGTTCAAATCCCTTCTCTGAGGATTATGAAAGATGATGACTTAGACAAAGACGAGTGGATTCATACTGGGTTAGATCAGTTGAACTTGATTAATGAGAAAAGGCTTATGGATGTCTTTCATGGTCATATATATTAGAAATGTATGATTAAGGCATTCAACAAGAAAATCAAGCATCGATTATATCAGGCTGGTGAGTTGGTAATAAAGCGCATCATTCTACCGCAAGGTGATCCTAAGGGCAAATGGACTCCCACCTACGAAGGACCATTTGTTGTCAAGAAAGTGTTTTTGGGCGGTGCTATGATACTAACCACCATGTACGGTGAAAATTTCCCGCACTCTGTGAATGCAGACATAGTCAAAAGATACTACGCATAAAAACGGCCCGCTAGGTTGACTGGCCTAGGCAAAAATAAGGGCATCCCAACTAACCAAAAGGGTTCAGGAAAAAATTAGGGATATATATAAAACATTGTACACCCGGTAATTCGAATACCTGAAAAGGCGGCTTGGGCAAGAAAGGGTATCCTAGTGGACTGAAAACCTGAAAGAACGGTCCAGGAAAAAGTTAGGGATTAAAAGCGTATGACTATATCCTGTTGGATCACTTACTGCAAGCTTTATTACCAAAGTCAAAAGTTCAAATGGTACAGTTCAACCAACTTCTTCCGACATCAAGGGATGATATGTTCAAAGACATAGGGGCAATAGCGGAGCTGGAACCCAACGAGATCATTTCCACATAGCTATATGTTTTGTTTTCACTTTGTACTCTTTTCATTCCACGACGATTTCCTCTTACTAGGATTTCTATCTCTTTGTACAAATCTCCTGTTTATAGGCAAACTATCAATATAAACACAGTTTCAAAATTTAATTTTTTACTTTTTCTATTTTGTTTGTAAAAACGTCCAATGACTAAAATTGAATGAACATGTGCATATGAACATGATTGACCGTTAACAAATATATGCATAAGAACAGGAATGAGCATTTAGTCAAGATTCTAGGAATTGGGATGACATCCAAGTCATTCACAAATCCCCCCAGAGTCACTTCCATGAGATTATTCCCACAGAGTAATCTTCACAAATTCATCTTCAATAAAAATACATTCCCCGCAATTTCCCCGATAGATCGCTCTGCCAGATAAAGGAATATGATCTCTTTCCCAGCAAAATCACCCACCTACAGAGTTCCAATCAGTATAATTCATGGAAGTTCTCTTCCCTAGCTGAGTTATTCTTCTAAAACTGTAAAACCCTTGCAGATTTCTTCTCTCTAGCAAAATTCAATTTCCCCAAGAGAGTTTGTTTCCTCAGCAGAATATTTCTCTGTCAACAAGGTTTATTTCCCCAAAAGATTACAGTCTCCCCAGCTCGAGTCTATTTCTCAGATGGCTACAAATCACTAGAAAAATTCCTCTCCTCATTAAAGTTTCCATTATCTCCAGAGAGTGGCTACGAAAACTGGAACCGGACCAGATATCAGCCAACTTTAAACTCCACTGACAAGTCGGAAGTTTATCCATCTCTTTTATCCCTAGTCGGGGTATATAAGAATTAAATTCCCCAGTAAAGCAACGAACGACTAATGTTCCTGAACTCTTATCCCCAAACAGAAGTCAACGTTCCCCAGCGGAGTTTCCTCAAACATCAAGTAGGAATCCCCAGCGGAAACATTTTGGACAAGGTTGAAGATTACACATGTCCTTCATCCCCAGCTACAATCAGGGATTCATTTTCCCCAACAAGATGTCATACGGAACTGTTGATACATTCCAAACAACATTTCACATTCATACATCATAGAATATGCATACGAAACGCATATAGCATAGTCTCATTTATTTTGAGAACATCATTACGCAATGCGTTTCATACATCATAACATTGCATACAACTAACCCTTTACCCTTTTCAGGTAAAATTCACAAAAAGATGAATATCATCAACAATTCTCAAATGGGTCCAAGATTAATTCCCGAAACAAGACGGGACAACTATCTACATGGCCAAGTCAGAGATTAATTCCCGAAACAAGATGGGGCAACTATCTCTATGGCCAACAAAAGCAGGTTCCAGATTAATTCCTGAAACAAGACGGGGAAACTATCTATACAACCGAGCAAAGATTAACTCCCGAAATAAGAAGGGGAAACTATCTTTCTTTCTTTATGGTCAGATGGAGATCAATTCCCGAAATAGGACAGGAAGACTATCTTTATCACCAAGAGGTATGAACTCCCAAAACAGGACGGGTTTACCAACAAAAACAAATTGTAGATTAATTCCCGAAACAGGACGGGGCAACTATCTACATGACGAACACTTCCTTCAAAGACATCTTCTGGCTCAGATTAAATCGACCATAGATTTGCTATGATACTTCTTCCAGTAGACATTTTCTGGCTTAAATTAAATCGACCATAGATTTATTCTGATACTTCTTCCAGTTAAAAATAGGCGTAGACATCTGCTGGCTCGGTCTAAATTGAGCGTAGATTTATTCTGATACTTTTTCCAGTTGAAGTCGAGCACAAACGTAGTCTAAATACTACCCACGGTTACTTTAGGTGGCATCTATAAGCCCATTTCCAACAACTCTCCAGCATTACCTCTCCAAATGGAACCTTTAACCACATTTCTAGTATAATCAAGCAACAACATTACTTTGTGCACCAGCGAGTGTAAATTTCTGGGCACTTAAATGTCCAATCATCTTCTACCTTCAAGTTACGAATGGCGGACATGCCAATCTAACTCTTTAGGTTTAAGAAGATTTAACAGGGGCAGCTATTGTACCCCAAAATTTTCCCTTCCATTTTTTATTCAAAGATATCTCCTCATGCTTCTAATATTTTCAAAGGCTCAAGTTTGCTCAAGTGTTGACTGGTTAAACCTCCTCCTAAGCAAATGGCCTACAAATTAGGGTTTCACTTTTCTCAAAGAAAATTGAACTTATAATGCCTTAAGTGGACTTCATGGTTTCTCATAGGTCTTCAATAGTTCTCATGTTAAATTTCAAGCCTTGCATCACAAATTTGCTCAGTCAATTGCTCATATGACTGAAAATTAACTATATAGGAAAAAAAGTCAACTATGGTCAACATACAGTCAAACTTCAAGATTTTTTGCCAACATCAACATTTTTAGGTGATATCCATCATTTGATCAAGGTTTGATCATAATTCCTCAAGGAAAACCCTCAAATCATCAGAGGTCAAAAATTGCCCTAATTAGGGTTTTGACTGAGGATGACTGATCATTGACTTTTGACCTAGTGTGTGACCTAATGGCTTGAAGCATGATCTCAAGGATTCAAATACAACATCTTGACCTAATTACATGGCTCAAGACATTTTCAAAGATATAAATGACTGATAGTTGAAAAATTGAATTGATTGATGAAAAAAGTCAATTGTCACACAAATGTCAAACTTTGACTTTTTGGTCAACATTGAAATTCAAAAATCAAGAATCATCAAGACATTCAAAATTATCAAGCTTGATCATCAAGAATCAAAAAAGTTAACAAAATTCAAAGATAGAAAATTTCCCAACACTTAGAAAATTTTCTAAGTGTTGGTGCTTTATTCTTAACAAATTCACAACTTCATGGCCATTTTTCACTAAGATGCAAATTGATTCAAGGGAATCTTTCAACATGAAGGTTGTAGATATTGATGAATTCTAAAACTTTGTCCTTGGGGGTTGATGTCCAAAAAATGCTTGGATTAGTAGATATAGGCCCATGAAGTCATGACATTTTTATCTAACACTTAGTAAAAATTTCAACAAGTTTTGGTCAGTTTTTCATCTCAACTTCTTGGCCAATTTTAACCAATTTCCTTATTTAGTCAAAGTGGTCAACACGAAATTTGTAGACAATATTTCAAGCTTTCCAAAACATCCAAGAGCATAAATTTGTCACGTTTGAGCTAGGAGATTCGAAGAGATGAAGTTGGAATTTCAAACTTGAATTTCAAGTCATTTCTTTGATGAACACATAACCAAATCTTCAATAATGTTGTATAATATCTCTTTGCAGGCCTCTAATCCCACAAATCTATCCATAATCAGAAGATTACACGAAATTTTGGTCTATTATCCAAGTATTCAAGCCATTGTCCAAGTGATTATTCCATTTTGGCACAAAGTTAACATTGTCATTCTTGCAAAGTAGCTTTAATCACAAAGTCAACTCTTCTTGAGCCTCTAACTTTTTTATTTTGCATACACTCAACATACAAGATCGGATAAGCATTTTTAAATTATCCAACAACTTTATGAAGCAAAGTACAAAGCATTGGAACTATGTTCTTCAAAGTTTACTTCACAACAAAGCAACCAAACCATAACATGTGATATTGTAAACCAAACCCTATCATCCTCTAAAATATTTTCTCTATAAATAGAGATGTCATTTGAAATAAAACACACGAGTTCAGAAGCCCTAAAAACCCTCATACTCTCTGAAATCAGAATTTTCATCCAAAACTACATTTGTTGCAATTTCTGACCTTGAACTCCAAACACCCAATCCACTCGTGTGTTTTCATTATAAATCATTCACAAAGCCTCTATAACTCATATAGGACATATCCAGAGTCCTGTTTCATCACTGTAACATATTCTTCATCATCCTCCATTTTCAAAAATAGAGCCTTGCAACTTGACTTGGTTGGAGTGATTCAGCAACTTTCAGCATAAAGTAAGAATTGAAATAGCTTCAGGGAGGTCCAAGGAAGCTTAATCAATCATCACTTTGCAACTGGAAGCACCCATACACGTTCTGAGATTTCACTTCAAGAGGTAAATTTTCAAACTTTGAAATCCTTATTTAAGCATCATTTGCATCTGCTTTTAAAAGATAAAATGTAGATATCATGCCGATGAAGCTAATCATGTCCTTAGTTTTCATTTTTATTGATTGTGTGATGAGAATTTTGGAACTGAAATTTCTGAAATATTAGGTTTCAGTTTGGTACCAAACAAAATTTGTTTCAACCTTTGATCTATAGCTTTCGAAATTTATATGGTTGGATACGTGGTTAAATTTCCAGCAAGTTTGATGTTTACATCTTTCAATTTGGTTGAGAAATGAGCATTTTCAGAAATTCAAAAATATGGTTGTTGTTGCTGGCGCGAGGAAGAAGATGAAGTGGGAAATTTCATTTTTTGAAAACAGGTTTATAATATATTTACTGGGGGCGTTTCATAACCGGATGAAATAGCCACCCCAATTGTAAAAGAAGCGCGCGTATACCTATAGGGACCTGGGTTAGAGCCCCAACAGTACTGTTGTACCCCAAACTTTTCCCTCCCTTTTTCTCAAGACATTAGTTACAAAAGTTCTCAAATGCTCAAGGATTCTCAAGAGTTGATCAGACAAGCTCACCTCCTAAGCACTGGGTCCACAACTAGGGTTTTGGTTTTCTCAAGGAAAATTGGACTTCTAATTCCTCAAATTACTTTCATGGTTCATCATAGGTCTCCAAAAATGCTCATACCAAGTTTCAATTCTTGCATCACAAATTTTCTTAGTCAATTGCTCAGATGACTGAAAGTCAGTTGTATTGGGTAAAAAGTCAATTGTGGTCAACATACAGTAAAACTTCAAGATTTTTGGTAAACATCAACATTTTGAAGTCATATTAATCATTTGATCAATGGTTGATCATAATTCCTCAAGAAAATCCCTCAGATCACCAAAGGGGAAAATTGTCAAAATTAGGGTTTTGATTAAGAATGATTGATCATTGACTTTTGACCTAGTACATGACCTAATTATTGGAAGCATGACCTCAAGGGCTCAAATATAATATCTTGACCTAATCACATGTTTCAAAGTATTTCTAAAGGTGCAAGTGATTGATACTTTAATAATTGAGATTAACTGATGAAAAGTCAACTATCACACAAAAGTCAAACTTTGACTTTTTGGTCAACTTTGAACTTCAAAGATCAAGAGTCATCAAAACATTCAAATTTATCAAGATTGATCATCAAGAATCAACAAAGTCAACAAAAGGCAAAGATAGAAAATTTTCTAATACTTAGAAAATTTTCTAAAGTATTAATGCTTTATTCTTAACAAATTCACAACTTCATGGCCATTTTTCACTACGGTGCAAATTGATTCAAGGGAAACATTCAACATGAAATTTTTAGGGATTTATGAATTCTAGAATGTTTTCCTTTAGGGTTGATGTCTAAAAAATTCTTGGATTAGGAGATATGGGCCCATGAAGTCATGACATTTTTATCTAACACTTGGTAAAATTTTCAACAGGTTTGGTCAGATTTTTATCCCAACTTCTTGGCAAGTTTTAACCAAGTTCTAATGTGATTTAGCCAAAATGGTCAACATAAAAGTTGTAGAAAATGTTTCAATCTTTCCAAAATATCCAAGAATACAATTTTATCATGTTTGAGCTAGGAGATTCGAAGGCATGAAGTTGGGCATCCATTCTTGAAATACAAGGCATTTTGTGATGAACATGAGATCAAATCTCCAAGCCATGCTGCATAAATCTTGCTTTAGAGGTTCCTAACTTGAAAATCTCACCATAATTAAATGTTTACACAAACTTTTGAGCTATGTTCCACTTGATTCAAGCATTGTCCAATGCATCTTGCCATTTAAGGGAGAAACGTACCATTTCCATTCTTGTAAATCAAGCCTTTTGCAAAAGTCCACTCCTTGAGCCTCTAACTTGTTTATTCTACACACACTCAATCTAAAAAGTCAGAAGCAACATTATTAAAGTGTCTAACAACTCTAGAAGGCATGGTACAAGACATTGGGACCATGTTCTTCAAAGTTGCTTCATAACTAAGTAACCTAGCCATAACATGTGATCTTGTAAAACAAGCCCTCTCAGCCTCTAAAACCTTTTCTCTATAAATAGAGATGTCATTTGCAAGACAAGACACGAATTCATAGCCCTCAAAGCACCCTCATACTCCCTCAAACCAGAATTTGCATCAAAACTCCATTTTGTGGCAACTTCTGACCTTGAACACCAAACACTCAATCCACTCGTGCGTTTTCCCTTCTCATAATTCAAACATCACCTATATACCATATAGAAGTGATCCAAACACCTGAATCACTCCTGTAATCACCCCATCACCATCCACCATTTTCAAAATCACCATTGCAGCTTGACTTGGTCAGAACAGTTGGACAAGCTACATGACATTCTATAAATTGGAATAGCTTCAGGGAGGTCCAATCAAGGTCACCGAATCATCCTTTCACTCCTGGAAGTCGTGTAGTGAGCATTCATATTTCGTGTCAAGAGGTAAGTTTTTCTAAATTTGAAATCCTTAATCCAGCATCATTTGCACTTGCTTTCTAAAGAAAAAATGTAGATATCAATGCCCTGAAACTAACCATGCCTTTAGTTTTCATTTATGTTAATTGTATGATGAGAATTTTGAAGTCGAAGTTTCTGAAAAAAATAGGTTTCAGTTTGGCACCAAACAAAAATTCATTCTAACCTTTGATCTTTAGCTTTTGAAAGTTGTATGGTTAGATTCATGATAAAATTTCAAGCAAGTTTCATGTTTACACTTTTTAAAATGATTGAGAAATGGAAGAGTTTTAAAAATCAAAAATGGTGATGTTGAGGTCTGGCGCGAGGAAAAAGATGATGGAAGAAATTCAAATCTTAAAACTGAGTTTATTATATATTTATTAGTGGTTGTTTCATAACCGGATGAAACAGCCACCCCAGTGGAAAGCGTGTGTGTTTGTAGAGCATTAGTATGCCAGAGCAGGGGTTCGATCCCTGCCTCTGGCATTTTTTCCCTCAACATTTCTCTTATGAATCAGGTACAAGCAAGGTAAACACACGCATGATATACTCCCTCATCAACACCATTAGATCTCATCAAGCTTGATCTGGATGTTCAAAGCGCATCTTTTCACCATGAACCATCAAAGGCTGGCCACACTAGATTACAAACAGGCATCGGGCTCTCTATGTTGGGCCTGGAATTTTTGCTATTTTTCACCCATCATTTTTACTAACTTGCAGACCCATTTTTATTCTTATTTTATTTTTCTGATTCAAACAAAAAAAAAAATTATTTTGGGCCTAGTATTCTTTTTCACACCCTCTAATTTCCTTTTACTAATGCTAAGCCCAATCATTTTTATATTTTCTTATCCTTACTTTTATTTAATTATTTCATTTAATTATTTCATTTAATTAAAATACAAAAATATGATTTTTATTTATATAAAATTTAGATTTAGGTTTTTTTTAATTAGTTAATTTATTTTTTTGACAAAATTAATTTGTTTTAATCACCTTAAAAATTAGGTTATACTTCAAATATCTTGTCTAAATAAAACTCCAAAAATATTTTCTATATATTTAGAATTCTTTAGACTTTAATTAATTTAATTTTGATAATAAAAGATTATTTAATCACATCTTATTTCCTTGTAAATTATTAATTTATAAATAGAATTAGGTCTAATTCTTTATCTCACATCTCAAATACTTTATAAATAAATAAACAACAAAACATTTTTTTAATACTTAGAAATTTGTTAGGGTTTTGAATATTTTCCCTTTTTACCATCTCCGCGCGTTTGTTTATTTTTCACATCATTATTTTCATAGTTATGTAATTGCTTATGGTATGTAATAGATAATTAGGGCTATTGCTTTCCTCCCCATTTACAAATTTGTATCCCTCATTCCTAAAGCATTGTAATAGCGTAGGATATTTAATTTCCGTAATTTATCGCTTTCCATATTTCTATTAGTAATTAGGGTTTGTATGACAAGATTAAAATCAATCATAGCAAAACCCGAATTTAAGATAAAATAATTGAATCCAACACACTTTGCACACTTACACCTCTAGGGTAACCTCACTTGTTGCCTCGGATAAAAACAATCATCTCCCTCGAACGTGAGATACTTTAGCAAAGACCCTCGATTAAAAGATCTTAGTCCCTCGATGATCCTTTGATGATTCCTTCGGTAAACGATCTTAGTCCCTTATGATAATTGCTAAAGCGTCTTACAAGTTGCCTTCTAGGACTGTACGATGACCCCTGCTTGTCCCTCACATCCAATGATAAGGCTTTCTACTAACTAATAGTCTAGTAGCACTATCTAAAAGAGGAGGAAAATAACAAAGACTTTTTGAGTAGGTAGATCGCTCGTAATCGCTTGATCACAAACTAAAACAATTTCCACACCTCACACTTTCAAAAACAACTATTTTAAATGCTTTATAAACACTCTTGAGGACTGATACAAGGGTTATTATAAAGCAAATTGCCTTACATTGGCATCTTCAAAACATCTATCATAAAACAACACTTTCTTTCAAAATATTTTCAAAAAATAAACATTTTGTATACATTCTCAACGATACGAGAATCATTGCGAAATTGCCATACTTAGGCATTTTCAAAATATTTTCAAACATACACAAACATAAAGCATTTCAAAAAGTGATCAATCGATTAAGAGCCCGTAGATAACTAACTATGGATGAAAAGGGTGCTAACACCTTCCCTTTTCATAACCTACCCCCTGAACTCAAGAAAATTCTCAAAGGTATTTCCTGTTCTTTTCACCTTTTTCTTTATTGGATAAAAGAAAAGTTGGTGGCGACTCTTTCTATCCGCAATATTTGCGATAAAATGCAAAAAACCCTAAAGTCAATTCTCCCACCGTATTACAGGTACCCTTTTGTTTATTTCATATTTTCTTGTCTAAGATCATGTGCAGGCTAGTTCTACAAGCGCACCATACGCCTCTCTCCATCACCCTATGATCATCACAAGGCCATATCCAGCACTCCAGAAAGTAAGCCCATGGTGAACCCCCTTGGAGCCAAGCACACTGAACCATTACAGGCGCCTAGGCCCTCTATTTTGGGCCTGGACCATTTTTCTTTTCACCCCCCCCCCCCTTTTCCTTTTTTTAACGTAGGCCCATTAACTTTTTTTATTATAAACATTTTTTATTTCTTTGATTCAAAAAAGGCTTATTTTGGTCCCAACAAAAATGATTTCTCACACCCCCTTGACTGCTTTACAAACACTGGCCCATTTAATTTCTTTTTTTTATCTTTTCCAATTTAATTGTTTGCTTTTCTTTTTTAGTTAATTATATTTAAATCATAAAATCACAAAAAGATTAGTTTTAGGTTTTATTTAATTAATTTAATCACTTTATTTTATTTTGTTAATTAAATTATTAGAATTAGATTTTATTATTTATTTTACGCTATAAAATATTTTTCCAAATTGACATTAACATCCAAATTATTTTCTAAATAATTAAAAATCATTAGACTTAGGTTTTATTTTAACTTCCTTAATTTCAATTAACTTAGATTTTTTAGGTTTTGTTTAAAATAAATTAGTTAACTTCTCTTTTAATTAAAACTAATTAGTTTTCTTAGGTTAATGATCAAACTTTGTTTTCTATCAAAAAATCACCAAAATAATTTCTTTTTTTCCCTTTTCTCTACTTCACATTTTTTGCATATTTTATTATTTCGCATTATCATTTATGTAAATGGTCTGTAATAGATAATTAGGATTTATTTCTTTCCTCCCCATTCACAAATTTGTATCCCCATTCCCAAAGTATTGTAATAGCATAGGATATTTAATTTTTGTAATTTATCGCTTTCCATATTTCTGTTAGTAATTAGAGTTTGCATGACAAGATTAAAATCAATCATAGAAAAACCCTAATTCAAGATAAAATAATTGAATCAAACACACTTTACATACTTACACCTCTAGGGTAACCTCACTTGTTGCCTTCGGATAAAACAGTCATGTCCCTCGAATGTGGGATGCTTTAGCAAATACCCTCGATTAAAAGATCGTAATCCCTCGTTGACCCTTTGATGATGCCTTCGGTAAATGATCTTATTCCCTTACGACAATTGCTAAAGCGTCTTACAAGTTGCCTTCTATGACTGTACAATGACCCACGCTTGTCTCTCACATTCAAAGGTAAGGATTCCTACTAATTAATGGTAAGATAACACTGTCCAAAGGAGGAGGAAAATAACAAAGACTTTTGAGTAGGTAGATAGCTCATAATCGCTTGCTCACATACTAAAACAACTTTCACACCTTACACTTTCAAAACAACTAATTTCAAAACACTTTATAAACACTCTTAAGGAATGATACAAGGGTTATTATAAACCAAATTGCCTTACATTGGCATTTTCAAAACATCTTTTACAAAACAACATTTCCCTTCAAAATATTTTTGAAACAAACATTTTGTATACATTCTCAACGATACGAGAATCATTACAAAATTTCTGCACTTAGGCATTTTTTCAAAATATTTTCAAACATACACAAACACAATGCATTTCAAAAAGTGATCAAGCAATTAAGAGCCCGTAGATAACTACGGATGAAAAGGGTACTAGCACCTTCCCTTTTCATAACCTACCCCCCGAACTCAAGAAAATTCTCAAAATGTCTTTCCTGTTCTTTTCACCCTTTCCTATATTGGATAAAAGAAAAGTCGATGGCGACTCTTGCTATCCGCAACATTTGCGATAAAACGCAAAATATAAGTCAATTCTCCCACCGTATTACGGTAGGGATTATGCGAGAAGTTATAAACGAGGGAGTTTAGCTTTGAATTAATTATGCTGATAATGGACTTTCTTCCTGGCTTGATAGTCCCCATAGTAGGTTGAAGGATAGAAAAATACAAGAAAGGGGGTTTGAATGGGTTTTCAAAATTAAAAACAGTATGACACGTTTGGTTACATTTATAATCAAACTACTCAATTCCATCCACCAAGGTGATTTCGCCTCTCTCAATCGAGGTCTTAATCCACTAATCAAAACTTTGATTACATTTCACAAAGATTGTCGTCAATGTCTTCTTGAGAATAAACCACAACTTAGTTTCTCAAGGAATTACAAAAATGTGAATCAAAATGTGTACAAGAATGTTTCTAGAAAACCATATCACAACTGTGATGTTTACACAATATTAAGGCACGTTGAATAGATAAAAGAGCTTATGAATATTTCTTTACATGTGAAAGTGTCATTTGATCACTCTTCAAGAACTCCTTTATATAGGCGAAGCTCTAGATCTATTTGAGACATGAGAAGATGTATTTGAAAGGTTGATAAAATGATGTTAATGCACTTTCTAAAAATACAGATCTTGTCTGGTACCAATCATTACTTCTTTGATTTGAAATAAATGAATTGTAACACATGAGAACATTCTTCTTTGAAAACTGATCAGAATAAGAATATTAACATTGAGACTTTAGATCATTAGAGTATTGCTTCATCATATTTTTGCTTGTAGCTTTGGTGCTTCAGAAGTTATAACATCAAAACTTATTCTATTGAGTGTGATACTTTAATTGTGTTTGTACAGAAATTCTTATCAGATCTTTTTAGCACAATTTTGTTCGCCAACTTCTTATGCTTCTTTTATCAGAACTTCTCTGCATATTTAGATAATTCTATTATAGATCATATTTGTTTATTATATATATCATATATTTGTTATCATCAAAACTATTACTAAGATGTAGAACCAAACTATATTGTAACAATCTCCCCCTTTTTTATGATGACAATAACTTTTATATTTTGATGAACAAGTAAGAACATAAAGTATTAGGGTCTCCCCCTGAGTTGAATACTCAGATAAAGAAAAAATTTGGATACTTCCGTGAAGATGTTTGATCAGAGCTTTTGACGGAAGTTCTGATAAGTCCATGTGACAGAAGTTTCTTTCAAGGTGCAATTTTCCTGTTTGCTTTTCAAAAAGAGAAACAAAGGTTATCTTATCAAAAATGTTTGAGACTTAGTCCTGACACTGTTATATTTAAAATATCTTACATTCTCCCCTTTTTTTGTCATGAATCAAAAAGCAATAAAAACACTTAAAGACAACAAAATGATTATGCATTCAAGAATAGAGATTGATACAAACAGAAACAGATAAACAAAAGTTTAAGCAAAGAACATAGCAGAAATAAGAAAAAGATCCAAACTAAGGTTGTGAAGGAGGTGGAAGTCGTGTAAACAATGCTTCCAGGAGACTCTTGATCTGATTGTTTGATTCTTCTTGCTTGCCTAGTATCCCCTTAATTTCTTTGTTTGTTTCATCCTATTTTTCTAGTCTTTCCTTAACAGTTACATTATCTTTCTTCAACTCGCCCAGAGTTTTCAACACAATAGAAGATGGTGTTGTTTCAACAATAGAAGTCATATTCTCAGAAGTTACAGCAGCAGATTCTTTCTCTAGAGATTCTTCAACTGACTTTCCTTTGCCTTTAAAAACGACCAGAGGTTGAGGTTGAGGTTCAGGAGATGGTTTGTAAAATTCTGATTCCTGTGGAGCTTCGCAAGGAGTGTTGTCTAGAAGGCGAAGGGGTTTCCTTACCCATAAACATAGAACTCGATCCTTGAAGATATTCAGGTGATCGCATAAGTTATGTTGAGAAATTTCATAACTAAGTTCCTTCATCTTCAGAGATTTAGAATAAAAACATTTGCGAACTGAGTCCAGAGATAATCAGAAGCAGCTGGAATAAGATTATCCACACAAGCTTGCTTCAAAGGGTTGACCCTTTCCTGTATTTCTGTCTCGAAAACCAGCAGAGATTTGTTAACATCTGATTTGGATAGTTTTGGTGTTGGTTTTGGAATGGCTATTTTCTGAGAAGATGTAACAAGATTGTCCCGGGCTTCTAGGTCAATTACAATTCTTATAGGATCTTCTAAGTAGTCAATGGGAGTGGGAGATTCGGAAATGATGATATAAGTGTTAGGTGGTGTTGAATTATAATAAGAGGGGATTTTTGGAAGGGAAAAATCTTGTGAAGGTTTGGTGGAGATATTTGGTAGTTTGGGAGGTGTTAAGAGGGCAGGTGATGCCTGGAATAACTGGTGTGGTGTTGGGAATTTGTTCAGAGGCAGTATTTGGATTTTTTTTGTGTGGGGAGCTTCAAAGAATGGATCAAATTGATCAATATCATATAGAGCTTGTGCAAGTTCTGGCCGAGTTTGAACAAATTGGGTAGAAGGGGGATTAATCATAGGATTATTAGTGGGTATGGTGGTATCTATTTCTATGTCAAAGTCATTAATAGGTTATGGTTAGGGATTTTCAACAGGTTTTGGAGATGAGGAGGATTCAGATGTTGGTAAGAAAACTAATTCAATAACAGAAACAAAAGAGGAGTTACCTTTCTTTTCAGCAGCTTTAGGAGTTTTTTGAGAAGTTCCTTCTCTAGCAGCTTTCCTTTTCCTTAACTTTCTAGTAACAACTTCTAGAGGTTGTTGCCTGAGATCTAAGATGTTGACATCTGGAATTGTTCTGTCACTTTTGCAAGCTTCCAGGTATCTGAGGACAATTTTTGGAGATGAGTCTTCTTGAGTGAAGAGAGGAAAATCCTTCAGAGGGACTCTTCTGGTGGTGATGACTTCCTTTGCAGTAAGTGTAGGATCCTTCTTAATGGTTTCTAAAATCTTCATTTTCTTGAGGTTCTTAGTGTTGAGAGGCTTTCCAGCATAAGATTCTAGAACACTAGCTTGTTGAGCTTCACTCATATTTTCTATCAGTTTATTCTCTGCCAGAATATCTCATATCAGCCTTCCCAGCGAATCTAATCTCTTTTGGTTTTTTCTTCTTCTCTTGTTTCCTTGACATTGGTCTTTAGATGATTAAATAGAATATGAGAGAGGTGGACTTTGGCCTTAGTTGCGATGAAGTACAATAGGTATTGTTGATCAATATTGATGTAGTCAGGAGAAGTTGTTGGTTTTCCGTGATTGATACATCCTATAATTATTCTAGACCAAATTCTGAGATAGTCCTTCAGATCTTTAATCTTGTTTGAGGGTTGTCCAGAAGAGAAATTTTTTTGGATACAATGGTTAGGTCAGAACCTTTTTCTTCCATTTCACCGCACCTTATGCCGCTTCCATCGTGACCAATGAGCTTTCCAATAAGATCTTTGGTGATGACGATCTTCTTTCCCATTACATAAGAAGTTACTTGATGATTTGATGCAATAGCATGAATCCAAAATTCTTTAACCAGTTTGGGAAAAACTGGACCAATTAATTGATCAAAATATTTTGTCCACCCTTGAAACTCAACATCAGGAGTAAGGTCATACCCATTTTCTTTCATACTTTCAAAATCAACTATGAGTTCACAAAGAACTTCAAGAGAATTAACCGGAGTGAGGAGAGTTCTTGTAGGTTCAACATACCTTTCTTTGTTGGGAGTAGAGGATGAACCAAGGATGTTGATTTGAGAATCTTAAGACTTTTGTTGTGTTGAGAAGAAGAAGTCATTATTCACAGACTTAGGGTTTGGGAGCACGCAAAAGGGAAAAGGTCAAATTCAGAGAAAATAGGGTGAGTGAGAGTGAAGATGCGAAAGTGGTTTGGAGAAAGTGAAGTATAAATAACCAATGGAGAGAAAAATTGAATTTAATTTCAATTAATAAAATAACAAAAATGATTAACAACATTAATGATTTTTGAAAAGGGGGGTGGCGTGAATATTTTTGAACAGTTACCGATGTGACTCTCGCCTTAATGCATCAACTCAACTATTTTAGCCCTTTATGTTTTGAACACGTGTTCAGCCTCAGAGAGTGACTTAGCGTTTAGATTTGCCAAATGTTGATATGGTAAACTGCTTGCATCTATCTTTGAAATGAAGCGTTTCCGAAAAAACATTCAGATCTTGTGGATAGGGTTGTACCCCAAAATTTTCCCTCTCATTTCTCAAGGATTTTCTCACAAGATTTTCCATGACTCAAGTTTGCAGCATTGATACATCAATTTGGGTTTGAATTGGCACAAGGCCAAAATGGTCAAAATACACACTGAAAAATCAAACTTTGACTTTTGGATCAAAATCAAGTTTCAAAAATCATATTCCATCAAGACATGTTAGAATATGTAGTTTGGTTCATTAAGAAAATCAAAAAGTCAAAATTACTTTGGAAAATTCAAAATTCTAAACGCTTAGAAATTTTTCTAAGTGCTAAGAAACGATGATAAGTTCAGAACTTTTGGCCAGATTTTCATCATGATGCAATTTGATTCAGGAAGAATTGTTGACATAAAAGTTATATATCTCAATGAGATCTAAAACATTGCTGAATAGAACTTCTCCTAGAAATCTTGGGATTTCAAGTTATAAATCCTTGAAGACACGTTCATGAAACTAAAACACTTAGTAAATTCTGAACCTTTCCAAGTCAGAATTTGGTTAGAACTTATGGGCCAGTTTTCACGTAGGTTCAATCAGAGTTTGCTAAGATGATTCAAAGAGAGGTTGCAAAGCATGTTACAAGCTTTCTGAAAAGTATGAGAACCCCTTCAAATCATGCTGGAGCAGAGAGAATCAAAGATCAGAAGATTAGACATTTGTTCTAAGTTACGTTGATGCTGAACTTATGATCTAGGTTCAAGCTATGTTGCATAATCTTATGTTGTAGGATTTCTTGCTTATTAAATCCCATAATCATTTAATGCTTGCACCCACTTTTGAGTCTTTATCCCAATGTTTAAACCTTTATCAAAAAGATCTTCCCACGCATGGCATGAAAGTACCATTGATGTTCTTGGAAAGTAAAGTTTTGTATAAAGTTTATTTTGGGCCCATACTTTACTTTTGCTTCTGAGTGTGCTTCTTCACAAATCATGCCTACAAAATCAGATTAGGTGTGGTTAAAGGTGCTAACCACTCTACTTTACCTTGAAACTTACTTATCTAAACTTGTTTCAAAAACAAGTCAACGATCCATAATACATGATGGATGTACTCTTGACTTCTCCAAACTTCTAAAGTCTATTCCTATAAATTCAACTTCGTTTGCAAACATCAAGGGGGGAGATATTGAAGAAAAAAGCCCTGAAACTTTGCTGAAAATTCCCAAGAACCTGAAACTGCAAACATAAACATCAAACTTGCTAGTTTCTGATTCGTTGCATCCAAACTCTAATTTTTCTTGTGTGTTTCTTGACCAAATCACCCACACAGTTTCTGATATACACTTAGAATTCGTCCCAACTTCTATTTTCAGACTGTAACACAACCTTCACCAATATCCATTTCAAAAATCAAAACTTTGCTTCTTGGCTGCTCCAGAACATTCCAGCCATCCATAAATCTAGTTGAGGGTTACTTTATCTTTCTGAGAATGTGAGAAGCTGACTAGAACATCACAGCAATCTAAACTAGGCTAACTCACAAAAAAAATTCCAACTGCAAGGTAAGTTTCTTCTTACTCTTATCTCATTACTTATGCATTATTAGGCTTGCATTTTCAAAGATACAATGTAGACATCATGGTTCTGATTTTGTACGTATTTATAGATTTTATGCATTTGGCCCAAGTAGAGAGAATTTCAGATCATAACTTCTTGAGGAAATTAGGGTTTAGAATTAGGATTAGCAAAATTCATGCTTGCTTCTGGTTTATAGTTTTGATGCTTTGTATTTCTGAAACCATGATGAAATTTTCCATAACTTCTATGTTTTCATTTTCTATTTTGTTGAGAAATGGCTAAGTTGCAGATACTCTGGTTGACACGAAGAAGAAGATGAAGTTCGTCATCAGAATTTACTTTGTAATATATGATTATGTTTTTTCTTCTAATATCGGATGTATAGCCACCCCAGTGGTAGAGAGCGCGCGTATAAGACATTAGTGTTAAGGGTCTTGGGTTATTGCCCCAGAAGCATCTTTTTATGTTTATTTTCCTGACACTTTTACCCCATTATTTGTCAAACAATATTCCTAGTCCTGAACTTCTAGATATTCTCATCCAACAGCATTGACACCTCACTTACCCATTACCAGAACTTCTAGCTTTCCAGTAACACTAGAAATTTCAGGATCCCTCAGCAACAAGAACTTCCAACCTTCCAGTAACACTAGGACTTCTAGGTTTACAGTTGCATCAGAACTTCTAGACTCTCTCAACAACCATAAATTCTAGACTCTCTTAACAGCCATAACTTCTAGGCTCTCTCAGCAATCATAACTTCTTGGCTTTACTTTGTTCTTAGCAACCCCAGAACTTTAGTGCGTTCGGATCTAGAAATTCTGGCATTCCCCATTTCTGCTAACATTTTCTTTCTGATTTGCAACACACCAGAGTCAGAGCTTCTGCTCCTTCTTATTTATATCCTTTCAGCAATGAGCTGATTCTGACTCTTACTTTCTTATTATTTTTATCATCACTTTCATTTTCATTAATAAAAAACACCAAAAATACTTTATATTCATCTATTTTTCTTTATTTCTTTTAAAACAAAAAGACTAAAAACATTTCGTTAAGCAAATTTATTTCTTCTCTTAACAAAAACAAAACAAATATATTTTACATTTCAATTCTTGTACATTATTTCAATATGGTTGTAATAGATAATTAGGAATTTAATTTCTTGCAATCCCCATTTGTAAATTTTTATCCCCCATTCCCCAAGTGATTGTAATAGTGTAGGATATTTACTTTCCGCAATTTAACGCTTTCATATAAATGCTAGTAAAGTAGGATTTGTATGGGAAGATAAAAACAACAAGTAGACAACCCCTAATCAAAGACTAAATACATGCAAATCAAACACACTATTCACACATGCACCCCTAGGGTAATTCCACTTGTTGCGTTATGAAAAATGGTCATGTTATGCATGTGAGACATCTTAGCAAAAACAATCAAAAAATACAAGATCATAGTCCCTCGATGACGCTTTCGAATGTTGCCTTTCAAATGATCTTAGTCCCTTAAGATAATTTCTAAGATATCTCACAACATTGTTATCATGTATATACGATAATCCACGTCCGTCCCTTTACAGCCAATGATGGGGCTTCTTACCAATCAATGGTAAGATAGCAACATCTAAAGGAGGAGGAGAAGAATAAAAGACTTTTAAGTAGGTAGAAACATTCTTAGTTGCTTGCTCATTTTTAAAATAAACATATTTTCAAACACACACCAAACACTTTCAAAACATGAAATATTTTCAAAAAAGTCCAACACTTTGTATACATTCTTATAGAAACGAGAATCATTACAAAGTTTGCCTAAACGAAGGCGCTTTTCAAAAATAATTTCAAAAACGACACCACAAACACATTTTCAAACAAAAGCACGTTAATCTAGCAAGCAACTAAGAGCCCATAGATAACTATGGATGAAAAGGGTGCTAACACATTCCCTTTTCATAATCTACCCCCCGAAGTCAAGAAAATAATATCAAAGGTTTTTCCTGTTCTTTTCACCCTTTCCTTCATTGGATAAAAGAAAAGTCAGTGGCGACTCTTGCTATCCGCAACAATTGCAATCAAACGTAAAACATCCCAAGTCAGTTCTCCCACCGTATTACAGAACTAGCGACTCTGCTGGGGAAATATTAAAAAAAAGTGGGGTTACCTTAGGGTTAGATCACCTTTACTTGATTTTCCTTGTTTGACTTGTTTTCTTTACATTTTGATTCTTTGTTTGGGCTTGTTTTGATCCTCTACCCAGATCTGGGGCACCTTTTTAGGTAAGTAGCAATAAGTTGTGAAAACTGTGCGGGGTATACCGACATGGCTTAAGCAATAGCTACGTTAGTGTGACACATTTGTTGGTACCGGTAGCCCTTGAGTAGTCAAGGAGAATATGGGGCCGCTGTGTGGTGTCATAAAACACTAACTGACTTTAGAACCTTTACTTGAACAACTTGGCCTTTAGGAAGTAGTGAGGTAGTCGGCTTTGGTGCAGTCCGAAGTTGGTTGATACTCGATACTACGCTCATTGAGATCAGAATTTCGGGATATTTCCGTCACCATTAAAGAGGCTTGTGCTGAAACAATGCCCAATGGAGAAAGACCAGTGATATTGAGATCCCCTAGAACTTGGTTACTATTACTAGAACAGGTTGAGCCAACTAAACTTCAAGAGGGTACTTACCTACAAACTCTATGCAAGCCTAAACCTAAGGACTTGTCTGCTTTGTGTGTATATGACTATTTGTACATAACAACTTGCTTTCTTTGTATACTTGTACATAACATCATAACATCATACCATGGAATTTTCAATAACCATTTCAAGGATCTCAAAGGCCTGTGATGTAGGGTCATGTTGAACCATACGCCTATCAAGGTGCAAAATGATTCATTCTCTAATCAAATACCGTCAAAGACCAAAGCACGGTAACTTGAGTCAAGGGTTATGACCCACTTGACATGGTGAGCTTAATTCTCGTGTAAGAACATCCACCGATAGGAAGTTATTAAATCAAAGTTGCTGATCAAAATTCAACTTCTAACATCTTCTTGTATTTACCCCGCGAGATCCTTGAAAACATTGCATCCACATATCATGCATAATAGGTTTTCCCACACACAGGTCTCTCATCTGCTTACTATTTATTTTAGTAGAGATGGCTCTAGAACAGACTATCAAGGACGCTCAGATTCAAAATGCTCAACTACAAGAGATGTTCTTAAACCTATCCAAGGGGCAAGAAGAGTTGAAAACACTGTTCATTGAGAGCGTAACCAATGACAATCCTGAAGGCGATAAGGAAAGTCAGATAAGACAATTGCAAGCAGATGTAGAAATGATGAGAATCCAGATGTTGGGAAAAATGGCTCTCAGTCAAAACTTAGCTAGGGGACAAGAAGAGCTGAGGGCCCTCGTCAATAAACTTCATCAAGACGGTTGTAACCGTATGAAACAAACGGTCGAGATTGGGGATCAAGTCAATACTCAGCCCACCATGAGACAAGAATCCAGTCGGAGGGAGAACATGCCTTTCCAAACTGCTGCTACGTCACGAGCCCAACAATGACCTCGTCAACATCAACGGGAAAATCAACAAAGGAAAAATAAGCCTGAGAGACAGTATACTAACATCAACATGTCCTTGGCTCAATTATTGCAACACATGTTGAAAATGGAGTTGATTACATTGAGGGATCCTCCTCGAAATCCCAATACCTCCGTTCCTAGCTATCATCCTGATGCAATGTGTACATACCATTCCAATAGTTGTTGGTCATTGAAAAATAAGATTCAAGACTTGACCAACGAAGGAGTGCTGGAGTTCACACAAGATGGTCAGACTGAATTCTTCTGTCGTCCCTCAAAGGCTCACCACCTGAAGTGACAAGTTCAGACAAAGAGGCTTTTGTTCATTTGAATTTTCAAGTTGTAATTTTTCTTTTTCAAACAACTATTTATGTTAAACTCTGTTTCATTAATGCATTGTATATGTTTGTCTTGAATTGATCCATTCGTTTTCATTACATTTAAACTATGCTTTTTACTCCTTTTATGATATTCAACTCTTGTTTTAAAAGTTGCAAGCCTTTAGAGGGAGGATGACGAAAACAATGTCGTAATCTTATACATTATGCTTTTGAATAGACCTTGCTGAAGATGTACATGTATTCTTTCAATTCAAAGACACTGGAGTTACAAGGAGGATAATCCCTAGTTAACCCCTTCGAGCCAAAGAAGTAGGAGTTTCCTATTTTTACAAATTGAAACCTTTAATCAAAACCTAGGGCAGGGTAGTCTCTCAGTTAATTCAAATGCGCGTTCAGTCGCAAACTTTAACTTCATATACAACGAATGACATCAAAAACATTCCTTCCGAACCAAAGGATGGTGATGGTTCCCTATCAAATAGGCAGTCATTATCTCTCAAAATAAAAAGCCCACTAAGTCAAAACCTACGAATGAGACTTAAGAAAAAACTGGGGCATCCCGCTGACGGTAATCTCAAAAACAAGAACAGTCAGGCAAAATCAGGGATAAGAAGTCAAAAAGAGGCAAAAAATGACTGCCTTCCGACAAACTTAATTTGTCTGAACCATCATCAAAACTTCATTTCAGACTCAATAGGAGTTCAAACATACAATTAACTGAGTTTAGGACTGAAGAACATCACGAATAACGGGCGGGTACAAATACACTTTGAGCCTTATCCTTTGTTTCCTAAATCGTGAACCAAGACACGTTACAACCCTTCAAAAGTCCTAATTGAAGCATTGGTTAGTTCGAAAGCATACTGTTACAAAAGGTATCCTGACTCCTGTAAGGCTTTACTCCAAATCATGTGTTGAATTTTCTTACAAAAAATTCTTTTATCTGCTAAAACGCATTTTCAAAACTTCAAGACAAATATAAAATTTGGATTATTTGAATATCGTTGTTTGCATGTGGCTACTTGTTTGACAACAGAGAAATTTGCACGATGAATATCCAGCAAATAAAAACTCTCTCAATGAACAAAATCACCTCAAGTGGGAAGACACTTCCAGTAACATATCTCCTATAAGCAAAGGGGCATGACGTGTCACCGTCCAACACATTTGGGGCAGTCCAGTCAAGATTCCAATAAATCTCTCAAGGGGCAGGTCTGTATCTGAGTCACTTGGGGGACAGAACATGAACTCCAACAAAGGGTTGTATACAGTCAAGCAAATGTTTCCTAGAAATACTACAAATACTTGCTACTAGGGGCAATGAAAAATCCCTCACAAAATCCTTTTCATAGGGTGATCCCCAGCCAGAGTTTCAATCTCTGAAAACTTCTCCTCAATTGAGATGAGCTCAAGAATCCTCGAGGAGTTATGCCAAAAGAAAACACCTCTCCAGCAGATTGGCAGCAGGGTTTATTTCCCCCAACAAACTACAATCCCTAGTAAGTTACTACGAAGCCTAGAAATCAATCAGATAACAGTTAACTTCAGTAAGTTATTGCGAAGCCTGGACCCGACCAAATATCAGTTTAACTTCATCTTTTCAAGTAATTTACTGTGAAGCCTGGAAACCAACCATATAACAGTTAAATTCAGTAATTTACTATGAAGCCTAGAAATCGACCAAATAATAGTTAAATTCAGTAATTTACTATGAAGCCTAGAAACTGACCAGATAACAATTAAATTCAGTAAGTTACTGCGAAGTCTGGAAATCGGCCAGATAACAGTTAACTTCAGTAAGTTGTTGTGAAGCCTGGAATTCGACCAGATATTAATTAAACTTCATCCTTTCAAGTAAGTTACTGTGAAGCCTGGAAACCGACCAGATAACAGTTAACTTCAGTAAGTTGTTGCGAAGCCAATACCCGACCAGATATCAGTTGAACTTTATCTTTTCAAGTAATTTACTCTGAAGCCTAGAAACCAACCAAATAACAGTTAAATTCAGTAATTTATCGTGAAGCCTGGAAACCAACCAGATAATAGTTAAATTCAATAAGTTACTGCAAATCCTGGAAACCGACCAGATAATAGTTAACTTAAGTAAGTTGTTGTGAAGCCTGGAATCCGACCAGATATGAGTTCAACTTCATCCTTTCAAGTAAGTTACTATGAAGCCTGGAAATCGACTAGATAACAGTTAACTTCAGTAAGTTGTGGCGAAGCCTGGACTCGACCAGATATCAGTTCAACTTCATCTTTTCAAGTAATTTTCTACAAAGCTTGGAATCCGACCAGATATCAGTTTAATGTTAGTAAGTTACTACAAAGCCTGGAAATCGACCAGATAACGGTTTAACTTCACTCTCCCAAGTAATTTCCAATGAAGTCTGGAATCTGACCAGATAACAGTTAATTTAATCTTCCCCAATAAGTCACTACGAAACCTGGAATACGACCAGATAACAGCCAACTTCATTATCCTCAAATTGCTGCCAAACCTGGATTTCGACCAGATAACAGCTAACTTTCCTTTCTCTTCCATCTAGAGATAACTCCCCGTTAGATCAACAAACAGCTAGGACTCCTAAACTCTTTTCCCCAAGCAGGAATCAACACCCTCCATAGAGTTTTCTTCTCAAGTAAAGTCAACTTCCCCAGCGGAATTCTCCTCAAACAAAAAAATGGGAGTCTCCAGCGGAAACATCCTAAAACAAGGTATGAAGAGGAGTATACTTTTCATCCACGGAAGCGGTCTGGGATTTCATTTCCCAAGGTTCCCCAGCATGTTGTCTAGGATTTATTTTCCTAAACAAAGATACGCTGCAATAAACGCATCACATGCGTCATATTACATACATGATAAGCGCATACGAAATAATCTCATTTATTTCGAGAAACATCATTACGCCATGCATTTCATCCATCATGACATTGCATACAACTAATTCTTTACCTTTTCAGGAAAAGATCAACAGATAAGTGGCATTAATTTGTAAACTTCTCCATGACAAAATCAAGCTTGGATCTCTTCATCCTTTTGGAGTAGCAATCGTCTCATATTCCTTCATCATCCTTTTGGAGTAGAAATCGTCTCAGATTCCTTCATCATTCCTTTTATAGTAGCAATCGTCTCAGATTCCTTCATCATCTTTTTGGAGTAGCAATCGTCTCAGATTCCTTCATCATCTTTTTGGAGTAGCAATCATCCCAGATTCCTTCATCATCTTTTTGGAGTAGCAATCGTCTCATATTCCTTCATCATCTTTTTGGAGTAGCAATCGTCTCAGATTCTTTCATCATCTTTTTGGAGTATCAATCGTCTCATATTCCTTCATCATTCCTTTTGGAGTAGCAATCCTCTCAGATTCCTTCATCATCTTTTGGAGTAGCAATCGTCTCAGATTCCTTCATCGTCTTTTTGGAGTAGCAATCGTCTCATATTCCTTCATCATCTTTTTGGAGTAGCAACCGTATCAGATTCCTTCATCATCTTTTTAGAGTAGCAATCGTCTCAGATTCCTTCATCATCTTTTTGGAGTAGCAATCGTCTCAGATTCCTTCATCATCTTTTGGAGTAGCAATCGTCTCATATTCCTTCATCATCTTTTAGAGTAGAAATCGTCTCAGATTCCTTCATCATCCTTTTGGAGTGGCAATCATCTCAGATTCCTTCATCATCTTTTTGGAGTAGCAATCATCCAAGATTCCTTCATTATCTGCTGAGGTAGTAATCGTCCTAGATTCCTTCATCATCCTTTTGGAGTAGCAATCATCTCAGATTCCTTCATCATCCTTTTGGAGTAGCAATCGTCTCAGATTCCTTCATTACCTGTTGAGGTAGTAATCGTCTCAAATTCTTTCATCATTCGTTAAGATCAATTCTCGAAACAGGACAGGATGACTATCTACAGGATAAACACTTCCTTCAGACCTCTACTGGCTCAAACTAAATCGACCAAAGATTTATTCTGATACTTCTCTCAGTTAATAACAGGAGAATGAAGATCTCTTCTGGTTAGATTGGTCTCTTCCAGTTAAAAACAGGCAAAGGACATTTACTATTTCAGTATAAATCAACCAAAATATTTATCCTAATACTTTCCCCAGTCACGCTGGATGGCATCTATAAGCCCATCTCGGACAACTTTCCATCATTTCTTCAAATGGAATCTATAAGCCCATTCCCTACACAATTAACCACCATATCATCGAGTGCAAATTTATGGGCACTTTAGTGTTCAATCATCTTCCACCTTCAAGTCACGAATGGCGGGCTCGCCAATCTAACTCTTTAGGTTTAAGAAGATTGAACAGGGGAAATTGTTGTACCTCAAAATTTGCCCTCTCATTTCTCAATGATTTTCTCATAATATTTTCCATGACTCAAGTTTGTAGCATTGATACATCAATTTGGGTTTGAATTGGCACAAGGGCAAAATGGTCAAAATACACACTGAAAAATCAAACTTAGAGTTTTGGATCAAAATCAAGTTTCAAAAATCATATTCCATCAAGACATGTTAGAATATGAAGTTTGTTTCATTAAGAAAATCAAAAAGTCAAAATTACTTTGGAAAAGTCAAAATTCTAAACGCTTAGAAATTTTTCTAAGTGCTAAGAAAAGATGATAAGTTCAGAACTTCTGGCCAGATTTTCATCATGATGCAATTTGATTCAGGAAGAATTTCTGACATGAAAGTTATATATCTCAATGAGATCTAAAACATTGCTGAACAGAACTTCTCCTAGAAATGCTGGGATTTCAAGTTATAAATCCTTGAAGACACATTCATGAAACTAAAATACTTAGTAAATTCTGAACCTTTCCAAGTCAGAATTTGGTTAGAACTTTTAGGCCAGTTTTGACGTAGGTTCAATCAGAGTTTGCTAAGATGATTTAAAGAGAGGTTACAAAGCATGTTACAAGATTTCTGAAAAGTCTAAAAACTCCTTTAGATCATGCTGGAGCAGAGAGAATCAAAGATCATAAGATTAGACATTTGTTCTAAGTTACGTTGATGCTGAACTTCTGATCCAGGTTCAAGCTATGTTGCACAATCTCATGATGCAGGCTTTCTTTCTTGTTAAATCTCATCATCATTTAATGCTTTCACCCACTTTTGATTCTTTATCCCAATGTTTAAACCTTTATCCAAAAGATCTTCCCACGTGTGGCATGAAAGTACCATTGATGCCATTGGAAAGTAAACTTTTATACAAATTTTAATTTGGGCCCATACTTTACTTTTGCTTTTGAGTGTACTTATCCACAAATCATGCCTACAAAATCAGATTAGGCGTGGTTAAAGCTGCTAACCACTCTACTTTGCCTTGAAACTTACTTGTCTAAACTTGCTTCAAAAACAAGTCAACGATCCATAATACATGATGGATGTACTCTTGACTTCTCCAAACTTCTAAATCCTTTGCCTATATATCCAACTTCGTTTGCAAACATCAAGGGGGGGGGGGATATTGAAGAAAAAAGCATTGAAACTTTGCTGAAAATTCCCAAGAACATGAAACTGCAAACATAAACATCAAACATGCTAGTTTCTGATTTTTTGCATCCAAACTTTAATTTTTCTTGTGTGTTTCTTGACCGAATAACCCACACAATTTTTGATATACACTTAGAAGCCGTCCCAACTTCTATTTTCAGACTGTAACACAATCTTCACCAATCTCCATTTCAAAAATCAAAACTTTGCTTCTTGGCTACTCCAGAACATTCCAGCCATCCATAACTCAAGTTGAAGGTTGCTTTAGCTTTCTGAGAACATGAGAAAGCTGACCAGAACATCACATCAATCTGAATCAGGCTAACTTACAAAACAATTTCCAACTACAAGGTAAGTTTCTTCTGACTCTTATCGCATTACTTAGGCATTGTTAGGCTTGCATTTTCAAAGATACAATGTAGACATCATGGCTCTGATTCTTTACGTATTTATAGATTTTATGCATTTGTCCTAAGTAGAGAGAATTTTAGATCAGAACTTCTTGAGGAAAATAGGGTTCAGAATTAGGATTAGCAAAATTTGTGCTTGCTTCTGGTTTACAGTTTTGATGCTTTGTATTTCTGATACCATGATGAAATTTGCCATAACTGCTATGTTTGCATTTTCCATTTTGTTGAGAAATGACTAAGTTGCAGATACTCTGGTTGACACTAAGAAGAAGATGAAGTTCATCATCATAGTTTACTTTGTAATATATGATTATTATTTTTCTTCTAATGACGGAAGTATAGCCACCCCAGTGGTAGAGAGCACGCGCATAAGACATTAGTGTTAAGGGTCATGGGTTCTAGCCCCAGAAGCATCTTTTTATGTTTATTTTACTGACACATTTACCCCATTATTTGTCAAACAATATTGTTGGACCAGAACTTCTAGATATTCTCATCCAACAGCATTGACACCTCACTTGCCCATTACCAGAACTTCTAGCTTGCCAGTAACACTAGAACTTCCAGGCTCCCTCAGCAACCAGAACTTCCAACCTTCCAGTAACACTAGGACTTCTAAGTTTCCAATTACATCAGAACTTCTAGACTCTCAACAACCAGAACTTCTAGACTCTCTTAACAACCAGAACTTCTAGGCTCTCTCAGCAATCAGAACTTCTCGGCTTTCCTTTTTTCTTAGTAACCCCAGAACTTAAGTGCGTCTGGATCCAGAACTTCTTCCCTTCCCCATTTCTGCTAACATTTTATTTCTGATTTGCAGCGCACCAGAGTCAGAGCTTCTACTCCTTCTTATTTCTATCCTTTCAGCAATATGTTGATTCTGACTCTTACTCTTTTATTATTTTTATCATCACTTTCATTTTCATTAATCAAAAACACCAAAAATACTTTATATTCATCTATTTTGCTTTATTTCTTTTAAAACAAAAAGACTAAAAACATTTCTTTAAGAAAATTTATTTCTTCTCTTAACAAATATAAAACAAATCTATTTTACATTTCAATTCTTGTACATTATTTCAATATGGTTGTAATAGATAATTAGTACTTTAATTTCTTGTAATCCCCATTTGTAAATTTATATCCCCCATTCCCCAAGTGATTATAATAGTGTGATCGGTGGATCTGGAACTGACTGTTTAACGCTGGTTCGCGAAATGTCGCGGAAGCAAGAGTCGCCATCGTCTTTTATTTTCTCCAAATGGAAAGGACAAAAGCACAGAAAAATTCCTTAAAGAGATTGCTCTCGGTTCGGGAGGTAGATTATAGAAAGGGAAGGTGTTAGCACCCTTTCTATCCATGGTTATCCATGGGCTCTTAGATACTTGCTCATTGTGTTTTCAAAATGGTTTGTTTGCTTTTCAATGTGGGTTTTTTAAAAAGTTTCTTTGAAAATTCCAGTTCGACTCTTGTATCGGTCCTCAAGAGTGTTTGAAAAATTGCTTTCGAAAGCTTTTTGAAAAGGTGTCGGTGTGAAAAGTATTTTTTGAATTTGTTTTGAAATTAGAGCAAGTATCTAGAGTCGTCTACCTACCCAAAGGAATTCGTCTGTGTAGATGTCCTTAAAGTAGTGCCATCCCACCATTGAGAGGTAGGTAGCACCACCGTTGGAGGTGTTCGGGTCAATTCGATGTTCGGGACATGGTGATCACCAGAGCAATGGGAAGACACCTTAGAAGCTACCCTCATGCCAGGTTCCCGGATCATGAGGACTTACTAAGACATCCTCTACTCGACGATCACCTTTCGAGGCAAGGCAACAGTGAGGCGTACCCTAGGGGTGGTGTGTGATTTGTGTGTCGTTTTCAGATATTTTGTCTTGTCATGTTATGAGTGATCTATGCGTTTGTTTTTATTTTTGTCATTCATTCTTGCATGCATTTATTTAACAGTTAAAAGAGTGCGGAAAGATAAAAGTTCTAAACTATTACAAAGGCGCGGGTCCACATCGCCAAATTAAAATCCAGGACCCGATTTGACAGAAAATAAATAAAGAAATAAAGTAAAGTGCGAGAAATTAAGTTTACACGGCTTTGGGAGAGTTACATAAATATTATAAGAAATAAAATAAAATGCGCGAATTAAATTAAAATTGAAAGCGAGGGCGTTGGACCCTTTTTAATGAAATTAAATTATGATTATTAAATTAATAAAATTAAAATGAAAAGAAATTGTTTTTTTGAGATTTTTTGTATTTATGGTTTTTATGTGAATTAAATGAAATTAACTAATTAACCCTAATTCTACAACTTTCATTTATTACGAAAAAAATACTAAAGTTAAACCTAAATTAACCTAATTATTTACATGCAATTTGATTTATAAAAATAAATAATATTTAATTATTAATAATTAATATGGTGAAAAAAGGAAAAAAAGATAAAAAATGCTTGAAACCCTAATTCTACCAATTTTAGGTTTATTGAAAAATATTAAGTTTAAGAATAAGACTAAATTAATTAATGATTTTTATTATTAAAATAAAATATATTTTTTGATCTTTTATGACTTTTCTGATTTTTGTGATTTTTTATATTTTATGAAAATAATTAATTTAAGGAATAAAAAGGAAATAATTGAAATAAACAATATAAAGAAAAGAAAAGGAATACAATACCTTGGGGGGTTTTGTCCCCAATAGGGAGGTTTTGTTCAGTAATTCAGGCCCATTAAGCTCATGGCCTTATTGACTTTTGTGCCAGCGTGTAACTCCATTGACTAACGCCCATGGTATTCAGCAAATCTGGACCTTTGGACTGAGACCATTGCACGCGTGGCAAGCATGGATGTGGAGAATATGGTGGTCGCTTGCATAGAGATTACACAGAAGCATAATTAAGAGAAAAATATAAGGAAAGGGAGGGGGACCTGGGATCGAACCCAGGTCCTGTTGATTACCAAGTGTTTTCTCCACCACTATGCCATTCACGCGCTTTTGATTATATAATAACTAACAATTAATATAAGAGAAAACAATGGTTAGTGGGAAAGTTAGCGCGAAAATTCAAATTGTGCAATCAGATCCTTACACATCAGCATCTTCTTCCTCATTTTGTTTTTTACCTGAAACATGAAAAGGTTAGCGGGGGTTTTAAACCCCCCCCCCCCCCCCCCAAATATGCCGTATCCAATAATAGCGAATAGGCCGTCTTGGAATATAAATTGGGCGCGACCATGTCAATCGATTCGTCCAAGTGTCCTGGTTTTGATCATGGTATTGGGAAGTCCCAATTTTACAGTATATAAGAATACCCAATTCAAAGCTTGAAAAACCCTAGTTGGCATCAATGGTGAAATCTCCAATAGTGCATAAAAACTCAATTAAAATATGCAGTTAGCTTCAGAATCCATCAATTAGTATGAATCCATAAAAGAAATGCAATGAAAATGCTTGAATATCAAAACACGATTATGCATATTATACGAAAAATTTTGATTTCTGTATACCGATTCAAGGTGTTATGCGCGTGGAAAGCTATCCAATCAGACTCAGTAATGTCTTAGGAAGGTGATGGAATGAGTTTCTTGCCCTGAAAAGCCTTGCAAGTGTGTTTTCAGTTTTGGAGTTTCTTGTTAAAAATTCAAACTTTGCTATGGATTTCTGGCGCAGCTTTGTGGGTATTAACACTAGGTTTTGCATCAGTATTTATGTGTGAATGATTAGGGTTCAATTTTTTGTCCAAAGAATCCTTGAATTGATGGAGAAGATATTTGATTTTCAAGCCATGAGTTTTCAATCTTTTTCATGCTATTTTGGTTTCAATCATATCCAATCACCATAATTCCTTCCAAATCTGATCATACACGAAATCTTAAGCCTATTCCATGCACAAAAAGATTTAAAAAGTTAGGTTTAGTATTTTTCACCTATTTATTTTAATTAAATGAATTATTAATAATTAAAAATCCAAATAAATAAATAAAAATGATAAAAAACTTCCCTTTGGGCCAAATGGTCGTGCACATGCTTTGGATGATGAATTGTGGAAGAAAAAGAGGCCCATTAGCATTTTTAAGACATTTGAAGCAATGTTGACTTTTCAAAATATCCAAAAATTTCCCAACTTCCACAAGGCATAACTTGCTCAATATTTAAGCTTTTCTCATGTTCTTTGACATTTTGGAAAGGTCGTTGAGTCCTCTAACCAATTCCTTTGGTCCCATGTCATTTTGATTTACCAATCTCAAGTTATGGCCTTTGACTTAAAGTCCCTTTTTGTTGACTTTTGAAAATGACCTATAATGTTGAAATTGATACTTTTTGTGAGAGCATTTCTTGGACTTGAAGTATGAAGAGGAGTTGTAGGAAATGTCTTTCTATTCAAAATGAGATTTGAGTGGAATTTTTCTGATAATCCATGTGAAAGTTATGCCTTGGTCAAGTTACAGTTGACTTTTTCAACTGTCCAAATATGGAAACTTTTGCATCTTGAGACTTTTTGAGCCAAGCTTTGAGAATCATGATCAAGCATTGATCAAATGATGTTTGTGGCTTCAAAATGAGATGTTGACAAAAAATTTGAACTTTTGACTGTCAAATGACCATTTTACCCTTATAGTTGACTGTAGTGCAATTAGGGTTTTTGACTGTGCAATTTTGTGCTGTAAGTCTTGAAACTTGATATGAGGATTCTTGACCATGTTTATAGGTATGTGGGACTTGATTGGACCCTTGGAAACTTCATTTTCTTTGTCAGAACCAAAACCCTAATCTTGACTGTTAGGAGGCCCTTGAACTGTGCAACCCTTGGGGAGATTTTTGAAGCTTTGACTTGGCAAATCTTGAAGAATATGGGAGGGCAAATTTTGGGGTACAACAGTTGCCCTTGTTCAATCTTCTTAAACCTGAGGATGCATATTGGCTGACGTGCCTTTCGTAATCTGAAGGTAGAAGATGATTGAGCACTAGAGTGCCCAGAAATTTGCGCTCACATAGTAGCAGTGTGATGTGGGGAATGGGCTTATAGATGCCATTTGGAGATTGATGAATAGGATGATGGGCTTATAGATGCCATGCTAAGAGATGATGGAAGGTGGATGGGCTTATAGATGCCATCTAGGTGTTGATCGCGTAAGAGATTCCTTAGCGAGAACTTGCATACCTGCAAAAGAAAATGATTACCTGACCTATTACCGGAGCTGGTCTTCAGATTCTTTGTATAGATGTGTACCCTGACTGGTTACAGGAGCTGAATCTGGATCTTCAAAAGGTGATGAATGAACCAGGGGTGGTTACTACCTCAACAGGAACGGTGAGAGAACCTTAGGCGACTTCAACCTCAACAGTAATCATTGAGAAAATCTTGGGCGACTTCAACCTCAACAGTAATCATTGAGAGAATCTTGGGCGACTTCAACCTCAACAGTAATCATTGAGAGAATCTTGGGGCGATTACTACCTCAACAGTAATCATTGAGAGAATCTTGGGGCGATTACTACCTCCGCAGTAACGGGGAGAGAACCACAGGCGACTACAACCTCAACAGTATCATTGAGAGAATCTTGGATATCTTCTACTTCAACAGTAACGCTGAGAGAATCTTGGGGCGATTACTACCTCCACAGTAACGGGGAGAGAACCACAGGCGACTACAACCTCAACAGTAATCATTAAGAGAATCTTGGATAACTTCTGCTGAGTCTTTATCAGGAAAATCTGTTAGGGGTCGATTTAGCTGGACTAGAGAAGGCCTTGGACTGGATAAGAAACAGAAAAATCTTAGGGTCGATTTAACTGAACCGGTCTAGGTCTTGGAATCTTCAACTGGATAAGAAACAGGGAGATCTTAGGGTCTATCTGACTGAACCAGAGAAGGCCTTGGACTGGATAAGAAACAGAAAAGTCTTAGGGTCGACTTAACTGAACCGGTCAAGGTCTTGAATATAGCTGGGAACTTAACTGAATTCTTCCTGAAAAGTAAAGGTCAGTCATATGCAATGCATGATATGGATCAAGCAACGATGTTCTCAGCATAAATGAGATTTGTAAGATATGATGTGTATATGCATGCTATAATGTATGAAGATGTTTATGAATGTATCTTTTCGTCCTAGGAACATAAATCCTTGACGGGTGCCGGGAAGTCACTCCTGGGCTGATGTTGAAGAATAGATCTTTGCTTCCGCTGGGGATGATAGTTGCAAGAATACCGGTAGGAGAAGATAACTCCGTTGGGGAATAAGCTTGGCGAATGGATTACTCTGCGGGGAGAAAAGTACTCTAGCGATCTTGCTGGGAAGCAATACCCTGTGGGGAGAGAGATACTTTGTTGAGTTGTTGATAATAACTTGTTGGGGATACCCTTGTTGTGTTGGAAGTATTAATAGACTTTGCTGGGGATAAGAAGACTTCGTCGAGGACGCTCTTTCCGTGGCTTTTGGCTGAGGATAACCCAGTTATATCCTGGTAAGGAAATAACTCTTTGAATAAAGCCGGGAGATGCGTTCGTGCTCTGCGAGGATAAGCTTCCAGAATCTACTGGGGATAAGCTTACTTCTTGGGGAGATGGATTCCAACCTTCCTGGGGAAACTGGATTGGACTCTCCTGGGGAAGTTTTGAATTGTACCGGGGAAGTGACTCCATTGAATGTTTGATATACCGCCGGGGAACAATCTTTATGTCAAGACTGCCGGGGATGCTTGTTAAGAATATATGTATTGCTGGGGAATGTTGAGATCTGCTGGAGGATACCCAACTTCCTTGAGTTTGATTGATATAGCTTGGCTTGAGGAGAGTATACTGCTTGCTGGCTCACTCTCTGGGGAATTAAGATATCTGGTTGTATTCTTTAACTGAACCTACCTTGATACCTTTGGAGGATAGAACAATTAGATTGCTTAGACAACTCTTTATTGCCCCTGTTTCTAGTGTTACCTGCAATTAATCCTTTGTTTCGTATGCAAATATTTATGAGTTAGCAAATTATTGTCAATGCATATATCACAAATTGAACCTTGGACGTTCTTCGCAAAACAAAACAGAAAAGGAAAAACAATTGGCAATTTTAACTGAAAAGTGATTTTGTATTGATTTTTGAATTTGCCTGTAAATAGGCGTTTATGTACAAGAGGCTGACGTCCTAGTAAGAGAACGCCGCCGAACAAAAGAGTTTATGCAAATTTTGTACAAGAGAAAATAAAACAGTTGTGTGAAATGAATGATCCCACTGGGTTTCAACTCCGCTATTGCCTTTATATCTCCGAGCGTCTCATCACTTGATGACCTTAGTGGAAGATGAAGCTGACTGATCGATGCCGTCTGAACTTGATGTAGATACCGGATTCTAGATGCAAAGTGATCCAATGAGACATAGTATTACGCTTTTATCCCTAATTTTTGCCTGGACCGCCCTTTCGGGTTTTCAGTCCACCGGGATACCCGTTTTTGCCCAAGCCGCCTTTTCAGGTTTTCGACTTGCCGGGTGTACAGATTTTTTTTTATTTCATCCCTTCATTTTGCCCGAACCCTTTTGGTTCGCCGGGAAGCCCTAATTTTTTCCTAGGCATGTCAGCCTAGCGGGTCTTTTTCATGCGTAGTATCTTTTTACTATGTCTGCATTGGCGGGGTGAGGAAGGTCGTCACCATCCATGTTGGTTAATATCATGGCTCCTCCTGAGAACACATGTTTAACCACAAATGGCCCTTCGTACGTAGGGGTCCATTTGCCCCTTGGATCACTCTGAGGAAGGATGATTCGCTTGATTACCAAATCCCCAACTTGATATTCCTGTGGTCTGACCTTTTTGTTAAATGCCCTGATCATCCGTTTCTGATACGTCTGACCATGACAGATAGCAGCAAGTCTCTTTTCATCAATAAGGTTTAACTGATCAAGTCGTGTCTGGATCCAATCATCTTCGTTTAGATCTGCATCCTTCATTATCCGGAGAGAGGGTATTTGCACTTCGATCGGTAAGACTGCCTCCATACCATAAACCAAGGAGAAAGGAGTTGCCCCGGTTGACGTCCTGTCTGAAGTACGGTACCCATGTAGAGCGAACGGTAACATCTCGTGCCAATCTTTATAATTCACTGTCATCTTCTGCACAATTTTCTTGATATTTTTATTTGCTGCCTCTACAGCCCCATTCATCTTCGGTCTGTAAGGAGAAGAATTGTGGTGCTGTATCTTAAACTGCTCGCAGAGCTCAGTGATCATCTTATTATTCAGATTGGTACCGTTGTCTGTAATAATTCTCTCAGGGACGCCGTATCGACAGATCAGATTATGCCGAATGAACCGTGCCACAACAGTCTTGGTTACCGTAGCATAGGAAGTTGCCTCAACCCATTTTGTGAAATAATCAATCGCTACCAGGATGAAGAGATGCCCATTAGACGCTGTAGGTTTAATCTCACCGATCATATCTATGCCCCACATTGCAAAAGGCCACGGTGCAGTCAAGACATTCAGAGGAACTGGAGGAACATGCACCTTGTCTGCATATATTTGCCACTTGTGGCATGTCCGAGAATGTTGGTAACAGTCAGCTTCCATCGTGGACCAGAAGTACCCTGCCCGAAGGATCTTCTTTGCCATTGTGTGCCCACTGGAATGTGTACCAAAGGTTCCTTCATGTAGCTCTTCCATGATCCTTTCTGCTTCAGTCTTGTCCACACAACGCAGTAAGGTCGAATCATGGTTTCGCTTGTACAAGATATCGTTGCTAAGGAAGAACTTTGCTGCGAATCTTCTCAGAAACTTTTTATCGTTGACAGATGCACCTTCAGGGTATTCCTGAGCTTCCAAGTATCTCTTCACCTCATGGTACCAAGGCTTCTCAGTCACCAACTCGGTCTCGAGGTCACAACAGTATGCCGGTTCGTCCAGTTTCCAGATGATGATCCGGGGAGCCTCATTGTCCCATTTGACCTTGAACATAGAAGACATTGTAGCTAACGCGTTCGCCAGCTGATTCTCCTCTCTCGAGAAGTGTTCAAAGGTTATCTCTGTGAAGTGAGGGATCAAAGTCAACACACATTCTCTCTAAGGAATAAGATTCGGATGTTTCGTATCCCACTCTCCTTTGATCTGGTTGATCACGAGAGCGGAATCTCCAAAGACACTCAGAAACTTGATCCTTAAGTCGATCGCAGCTTGAAGACCCATGATGCACGCCTCATACTCCGCCATGTTGTTGGTACAGTTGAAACATAGTCGGGCAGTGAGTGGAGTATGAGTGCCTTGAGGAGATATGATTACAGCACCGATACCGTTACCCAAAGCATTGGAGGCTCCGTCAAAGTGCATAGACCATCGGGATCCTTCCTCAGGTCCTTCATCTGGTCCAGGTACTTCACAATCAGTCACTATCATGATGCTCTCATCTGGAAACTCGAAGTTCATGGACTGATAGTCATCTACTGCCTGATGTGCCAAGTGGTCTGCCAATACACTTCCTTTGATGGCTTTCTGGGTCGTGTACTGAATGTCGTATCCCGTCAAGATCATTTGCCATCTTGCTATTCTCCCAGACAGAGCAGGCTTTTCAAATATGTACTTTATAGGATCCATCTTTGAGATCAACAAGGTAGTGTGAGTCAGCATATACTGTCTCAGCCGGCGAGCAGGCCATACCAAAGCACAGCAAGTTTTCTCGAGCAGCGAGTATCGGGTCTCACAGTCGGTAAACTTTTTGCTAAGGTAATAAATGGCATGCTCTTTTCGGCCAGACTCGTCATGCTGCCCCAGCACACACCCTATTGAGTTGTCAAGTACTGTCAGGTATAGTATCAGAGGTCTCCCTTCAACCGGTGGCATAAGGATGGGTGGTTCTTGGAGATACTCTTTGATTCTGTCAAAAGCAGCCTGACATTCATCGTTCCAGCGTACTACCTGATCTTTCTTCAGCAGCTTGAAGATTGGCTCACAGGTAGCAGTTAGGTGCGAGATGAATCGAGCGATGTAATTCAGGCGTCCTAAAAAGCCTCTGACTTCCTTCTCTGTCTTAGGAACTGGAATCTCTTGAATAGCTTTGACCTTGGCAGGGTCCACTTGAATACCTTTATCACTTACCACGAAGCCTAGCAACTTTCCAGATCTTACCCTGAAGGTGCACTTGTTCGGGTTCAACCTCAGCTTGTACAATTTCAACCGGTCAAACAACTTCTGCAGATGATCAAGGTGCTCTTCCTCAGTCTGGGACCTCGCGATCATGTCGTCAACATACACTTCTATCTCATGATGGATTATGTCATGAAACAAAGCGACCATGGCACGTTGGTAGGTTGCCCCAGCATTTTTCAGTCCAAAAGGCATGACCTTGTAGCAGAAGGTGCCCCACTGAGTAACAAATGTAGTCTTTTCCATGTCTTCAGGTGCCATCTTGATCTGATTGTAACCTGAAAAACCGTCCATGAAAGAGAACACCTTATGCTGAGCTGTGTTGTCAACAAGGACATCAATGTGAGGTAGGGGAAGTCATCTTTGGGGCTGGCCCTATTCAAATCCCTGTAGTCAACACACATTCTGACTTTACCGTCCTTCTTCGGTACCGGCACCACATTAGCAACCCACTGAGGGTAAGAAGTCACTGCAAGGAACCCGGCATCAAACTGTTTCATTACCTCGGCTTTGATCTTTTCAGACATCTCTGGACGCATACGGCGGACCTTTTGCTTAACCGGAGGGCAGTCTTCCTTAGTAGGCAAGTGATGGACCACAATATCGGTATCCAACCCGGGCATGTCTTTGTAGGACCAGGCAAAGATCTCCATATAATCATGTAGCATCTTAGTCAACCGTTGCTTCACGCTGAGCTCTAGGTTGGCACCAATCTTTACTTCTTTCCTGTCTGCTTCAGTACCCAAGTTTATTCTTTCCACTGGCTCTTCATGTGGTTGAATTGCCCTCTCTTCCTGAAGTAACAGTCTTGCAAGCTCGCCAGGCACTTCGCAATCATCTTCACCTTCGTCTTCGGCTAAGTTGATCGGATTTTCGAAGTCATAACTGGCAGTAGCAGAGTCGTTACCAGTGAGATCCAGAGTGGACTGAAACCTGTATGAGTGAGTGTGTGTAAATACAGCTGTTTTGAAATATGTATAAAGGAAGGAAAGACAGAAAAGGAGCATAAGATTTGAAATGCGAGAAAACGTCCAAGATTTTCATTTATGATATATGAAATGACAATTTATATGCCCTCACAAATGAAGCCACGGTGCCCCGGGTAAGACACCGGGCCATAGAGTTCAATTTATTGTTTATTACAAATAACAAAACAAAGAAGTTTATTACTGCGTAACAAAAGTAACAGGAGTATGGTCTTTGGCAATCCATTTGGTCAACCCGCCATCAGTTGTCGGGTAGAACCAGCTATTGAACTCAGCTTCATCCACTTCATTATCCTCCCCAACAGCATTCACTCCTGGATTTGTAATGAGCACAGGAGGTCTTCTGGTCTTCGCCTTCCGCATAGCTTTCTGACCCTCTGCAGTAAAACCCAGTCCAAATTTGTCAGTTTTCTGTGTAAAGTCGGGAAGCCTGCCCCAGCTAGTACATTCACCTTTCTGAACCACAGCCCGGGCATCCTTTAGGGAAGCCATCTTCAAAGGAACATCCTCTTCGACCGCTGTTTCTGCTGCTGCTGAAATTGGAAGTACCTCTTCGAAATGCTGAAAGGGGGTTTCAATAAACTCCCCGTCCATCTCAATATATCTGAAGGAATTCAAATGGCTCACCATATATTCCTCCTCTCCCTGCATAGTGACAATCTTCCCTCTGACGGGGTATTTCAGCTTCCGGTGCAAGGTAGAGGTCACTGCCCCAGCTTTATGGATCCAAGGTCGACCCAGTAGACAAGAATACGATGGACGGATATCCATCACATAGAAAGTAGAGTCGAACACCTGAGAACCCACACGAATAGGGATGTCAACCTCTCCATGAACCATCCTCTTGGAACCGTCAAAGGCTCTGACGATAATATTGCTGGGTTTCAGTTCCAGGCCTTCACAATCCAGACGGTCTAAGGCCTTCTTGGGTAACACATTCAAGGAAGAACCAGTGTCCACCAACACATGCGCCAGAGTAGTGCCCCTGCATTCAATGGAGACATGCAGGGCATCATTGTGGTCCTTTCCCTTTGCAGTCAGGTCAGCATCTGAGAAACCCAAGCCATTGTCCGCTGTCAGATTTGCTACGCAATCAGTGAACTGGACTGCAGATGTCTCCTGTGGCACATGGGCCGTCTTGAGAAATGAGATCAAGGCCTTAGCATGGGCCTCGGAGCACAGTAACAAGGAGAGCATTGAGATCTTGGAGGGCGTATGCCCCAGCTGTTCCACAACATTGAAGTCGCTCTTCTTTATTATCTTCAGGATTTCCTCCATCTCTTGTTGGGAGGCTTCAGCAGTTATAGGTATTGGTGCCTCCATCCGAGCAGGCTCGTCTTCAATCCCTTTGCCCCGAGCATTAGATGACTCGGCAGCAGGGGAAACAACTTGGTCAGAAACAGGGACAGGTGTACTTGTAGGTGTTATTGTAAGGGGTCTTCGAGCAGTGGGTGGTGCAATGTCAAGCGAGAAGAGCCTGCCACTGCGGGTAACCTTAGCTGGACCAGTGATATTGCTGATATTGGTGCCAGTGTTGAACTCTTGTTTGATTCCATTCACATACACATCTGCCCCATAGTGCCAGGGGACAGCTTTATCAGATACGTAGGGGAGAGGCCCCGGAACAGTAATAACAACAGGTGCGACAGTCATGATTTGAACAGGCTTCCTTGGGAGAGCCTTGATTGGATTATTGAAGATTGTGACCACAGAAACTTCTTCTACCGGAACCAACTGAACAGCGGACTTCTTAAACAGAATCTCCTTGCTATCCATTAGGCCTTGGATGCCTAACTTCAGCAAGGGACAACCAGAGAGAGAAACAGCACAGAACAGGCAACCCTCACTGCAACCCAGAAATAAACCGGCCAGCAGTAGGTTCCTCTTGACAGTCATTAAGGGAGTGGCTAGGTCATCCACAGAAACAACGTATACATCTTCATCAACAGCATTTACTCCATGCTGAGGTATAGGAGCAGTCACCATATTCGGCCTCTTAGGCGCTTCGAACTGTATCTCTTTTGCGTCAATAAGGTCTTGCACCTTATTCCTTAATGCCCAACAGTCATCAGTGGAATGCCCCAGGCTATCGGAGTGATAAGCACAGCGGGCATTTGGATTATATTTGGGGGAAGCAGTGTTTACAACCTTCGGGGCTTCCCTGACAGTCACTAGGTTGGTGGATAGCAACTGTGGCAAGATCTGCGATAAGGTCATGCTCAAACGGGTAAACTCTCTCCGGGGTCTTTCAGCCCTTTGAGGATTGGTCGGCCGAGGAGCGGCAGCAGGCTTGGCAATCATCACCGCGTTGACAGATTGGCGGCGCTCAGGTTTCTCTTGTCTTCTAGAGCCATATACAGCACTAACCTCCTTCTTGAAGGGTTTCTTCTCAGAACTTGTAGATGCACCCTTCGGAATCTTACCCGACTTCAACCCAGCCTCTATTCTCTCTCCAGTCAGAATAAGATCAGTAAACCCTGCAGACGAGTTACCGATAAGATGGTTGAAAAATGGCCCAGATAGGGTCCCCAAGAACATGTCTACCAACTCCCGATCAGTCAACGGAGGCTGCACCCTGCCAGCCAGATCCCTCCACTTCTGAGCGTACTCTTTAAAACCTTCACTTGAACCTAACGACATACCCTGGAGTTGGATACACGTAGGGGCAAGGTCGGCATTATATTGATACTGCTTATAGAAAGCAGTAGCCAACTCCTCCCAGTTACGAACCTTGGTCCCATCCAGCTGATAGAACCATTCGAGATGAGTCCCTGAAAGACTCTCCTGGAAGAAGTGGATCCACAAATTCTTGTCCACTGAGTAGGGTTGAATCTTCTGAACATAGGACCTGAGATGTAGCTTGGGACAAGACGCCCCGTCATACTTAGTAAAGGATGGTGCTTTGAACTTATGAGGAATGATCACACCAGTAGACAAACCCAAATCTCCAAAATCCAGCCCAGGCACTTGTTGGATCTCCATAGCATTCAGCCTGTCTTCCAGTTGCTTGTACCTGTCTTCTGCAGGAGGATATTGTTCCTCATCAAAATCAGTCTCGTTTTCGGAGACTACCGGACTAGGACCTTTCCCCTCTTGAGGACCACCCTTGCCTATAGAAGAACCAGCCTCTTCATTCTGCAGAGTGTTGCCAAACCTTCGGCCCGAGTTGAAAAGGACAGTTCTCCTCTTCTTCTTCTTTTCCTTCTTCAGGAGCAGAGCCTTCAGCTCTTCTTGGCCCTGAGCCAAACCCATGATTAGTTCCTGAAATTGCGCATTATGCGCCTGAAGAGCCTTGATGGACATCTCAGTTGATGATGAGTCAGGATTCATGATGCTGAAATAAACAGTGAAGAACTGTAAGCAACCTGAAAAGAAGAAAACCTGCTATGCACATGATGAATGATATGTGTTTATGCAATGCATTCAAGGGTTCGAAAGTTCAAATTTGTTGTAGACCAAAAGAACACACGTTATCATTAAGGAAACAATTGTTCAGTACATCAAAGCCTCATGGGCAAAATAATACAAAAGCAAATCAATCCCAAAATACACTGCGCATCCTCTTTGGAGCTATGTAGGTGTTGAGATTCCTCTCCTCATGCAATAGGCGGGTGAGCTCCAAGACCTTCTTTTCACTAGCATGTAGACTGGTCTCAAGAGAATTACGTTCTTCCTTAAGCTGGATCCAGCTCTTCTGCATCTCTTCCCAGGATGTGGGCATGTCAGGATACTGAATGGTGTAGGACACTTCTCCTTCCAAGACTGGCTCTTTGATTACAGGAAGCATATGAGGATAAGGCATTACTAACTTCTGGGAGCGGGCACGTACCCACTTGAGATAAGGTTCCAACGGGATGGAATTCATGTGCCCCAGTGTCTTGCTGTCTATCCTACTGGGCATCCTCCAAGCTCTGATAAATCTCTGGCGAAGTCCTTGTGCATCATTGTCGAAGTCCAAAACTATGTCAGGAATTAACATGTCATGAGGGCCATCCCTTCGAGCATAACCAAACTGTCTCCAAGCCAGGCATGGGTTGTAAGTAATACCTCCTCTGATTCCAAGTAAAGGAACATTAGGGTACTCCCCACAACGATCAATGATAGTGACATCCTCTCTGGACCGAGGGCACCAATGTATATCTGCATGTGTAAGAGTCATCAACCGTTGTGACCATCTCAAACCCCGCTCGTTCTTCAAAACTGATTGTGGAAGGTGCGAAATAAACCACCTTCCCAGGAGAGGAGTGCAACACATAAGGACACCTCTTTTTCTCATGGTTCGAGTGTAACATGAGTGAAGGATGTCCCCCAGCAACGTAGGTATAAGATTCCTGGATATGAAGATCTGGACAGCACTAATATCTATAAGCTGATCTGGGTTAGGGAACAACACCAAACCATAGACAAGGAGGGCTACAACTTCTTCAAAAGCTTGTAAGTCAAGGGAGTTCCAACATTCATGGGCCTTTTCAAACAGAAACCTGGCTAAGAACCCTTTGATACCACTTCTAACTTCCCAATGTCCCTTGAGGTCAGATGATTGCAGGTGTAAAGCTTTAGCAATCTCTTCAAGTTTGGGTTCCTTTTCCGTACCGTTGTAAGGTAGTTGATCAAGGATAGGGATCTTCAGAAGCCGGGAGAACTCCTCCAATGTAGGTACCAGCTGATAATCCAAGAAGGTGAAACAGTGATGCAGAGGGTCAAAGAACTGGAACAGGACCTTTATCATGTCTTCCTCAATGTTGGTATTGACCAAGCTGATGAGTCTTCCATGTCTCTCACTGAATGAAGAGCTCTCGGGAATCCTAGATATAAGTTCCTTAAGCTGAGGAGGGACCCTTACAAGGCTGATTTGAATTGTCTTTCTGCGAACAGTTTCCATATCCTACAAAACAAGAACAAAGATGAAGATTCGAACCCCTGAAATGGTTAGTCAATGCATATGATGCTGGATGATGTCATGATGCTATGATTAAACACACCACATATATTTACAAAGACAAACATGTAAGGCACACAAGGCACACAAGACAAGCCCTTAGAGTTTAAGGCCAGCATGGGGTCTGGGTAGTACCCTCTTGAAGTTGGTGGGTTCAACCTGTCCTATTAGAAGTAACCGGGTTCTAAGGGTCCCAATATCACGGGATTGCTTTCATTGTTCATCGTTTCGATTTAGCCACTGAACTGGCGACCGAAATATTCCAGGAAAGCAACCCTCAATTGAGTGTAGTATCGAGTATCAACCAACCTCGGACTGCACCAAAGTCAGTTATCTCACTACCCTAAAGAGGCCAAGATAGTTCAATTAAGGTTACTAAGGTCTGTTGATGCTTCATGACACCACGCGGAGGCCCCGTACTCTCCTTGACTGAACTCAAGGGTTACCGGTACACACCAAAGTGCCACCTCAACGTAGCAGACTGTTTCAACCATGTCGGTATACCCCGCACAGTTCCCTCACAGCCTTGTTGCTACTTTCTAAGAAGGTATCACCCAGATCCGGGTTAGGATCTATAGAACTCCCAAGACAGTCCCACAATAATAAAGCAAGCAAGTCAATACAATTGAAAACTCAGTTATGAACTATCCCTAAGGTATACCTCACTTTAAGTTTAAGTCCCCAGCAGAGTCGCCAGTTCTGTGATCGGTGGATCTGGAACTGACTGTTTAACGCTGGTTCGCGAAATGTCGCGGAAGCAAGAGTCGCCACCGTCTTTTATTTTCTCCAAATGGAAAGGACAAAAGCACAGAAAAATTCCTTAAAGAGATTGCTCTCGGTTCGGGAGGTAGATTATAGAAAGGGAAGGTGTTAGCACCCTTTCTATCCATGGTTATCCATGGGCTCTTAGATACTTGCTCATTGGGTTTTCAAAATGGTTTGTTTGCTTTTCAATGTGGGTTTTTAAAAAAGTTTCTTTGAAAATTCCAGTTCGACTCTTGTATCGGTCCTCAAGAGTGTTTAAAAAATTGCTTTCAAAAGCTTTTTGAAAAGGTGTCGGTGTGAAAAGTATTTTTTGAATTTGTTTTGAAATTAGAGCAAGTATCTAGAGTCGTCTACCTACCCTAAGGAATTCGTCTGTGTAGATGTCCTTAAAGTAGTGCCATCCCACCATTGAGAGGTAGGTAGCACCACCGTTGGAGGTGTTCGGGTCAATTCGATGTTCGGGACATGGTGATCACCAGAGCAATGGGAAGACACCTTAGAAGCTACCCTCATGCCAGGTTCCCGGATCATGAGGACTTACTAAGACATCCTCTACTCGACGATCACCTTTCGAGGCAAGGCAACAGTGAGGCGTACCCTAGGGGTGGTGTGTGATTTGTGTGTCGTTTTCAGATATTTTATCTTGTCATGTTATGAGTGATCTATGCGTTTGTTTTTATTTTTGTCATTCATTCTTGCATGCATTTATTTAACAATTAAAAGAGTGCGGAAAGATAAAAGTTCTAAACTATTACAAAGGCGCGGGTCCACATCGCCAAATTAAAATCCAGGACCCGATTTGACAGAAAATAAATAAAGAAATAAAGTAAAGTGCGAGAAATTAAGTTTACACGGCTTTGGGAGAGTTACATAAATATTATAAGAAATAAAATAAAATGCGCAATTAAATTAAAATTGAAAGCGAGGGCGTTGGACCCTTTTTAATGAAATTAAATTATGATTATTAAATTAATAAAATTAAAATGAAAAGAAATTGTTTTTTTGAGATTTTTTGTATTTATGGTTTTTATGTGAATTAAATGAAATTAACTAATTAACCCTAATTCTACAACTTTCATTTATTACGAAAAAAATACTAAAGTTAAACCTAAATTAACCTAATTATTTACATGCAATTTGATTTATAAAAATAAATAATATTTAATTATTAATAATTAATATGGTGAAAAAAGGAAAAAAAGATAAAAAATGCTTGAAACCCTAATTCTACCAATTTTAGGTTTACTGAAAAATATTAAGTTTAAGAATAAGACTAAATTAATTAATGATTTTTATTATTAAAATAAAATATATTTTTTGATCTTTTATGACTTTTCTGATTTTTGTGATTTTTTATATTTTATGAAAATAATTAATTTAAGGAATAAAAAGGAAATAATTGAAATAAATAATATAAAGAAAAGAAAAGGAATACAATACCTTGGGGGGTTCTGTCCCCAATAGGGAGGCTTTGTTCAGTAATTCAGGCCCATTAAGCTCATGGCCTTATTGACTTTTGTGCCAGCGTGTAACTCCATTGACTAACGCCCATGGTATTCAGCAAATCTGGACCTTTGGACTGAGACCATTGCACGCGTGGCAAGCATGGATGTGGAGAATATGGTGGTCGCTTGCATAGAGATTACACAGAAGCATAATTAAGAGAAAAATATAAGGAAAGGGAGGGGGACCTGGGATCGAACCCAGGTCCTGTTGATTACCAAGTGTTTTCTCCACCACTATGCCATTCACGCGCTTTTAATTATATAATAACTAACAATTAATATAAGAGAAAACAATGGTTAGTGGGAAAGTTAGCGCGAAAATTCAAATTGTGCAATCAGATCCTTACACATCAGCGTCTTCTTCCTCATTTTGTTTTTTCCCTGAAACATGAAAAGGTTAGCGGGGGTTTTAAACCCCCCCCCAAAATATGCCGTATCCAATAATAGCGAATAGGCCGTCTTGGAATATAAATTGGGCGCGACCATGTCAATCGATTCGTCCAAGTGTCCTGGTTTTGATCATGGTATTGGGAAGTCCCAATTTTACAGTATATAAGAATACCCAATTCAAAGCTTGAAAAACCCTAGTTGGCATCAATGGTGAAATCTCCAATAGTGCATAAAAACTCAATTAAAATATGCAGTTAGCTTCAGAATCCATCAATTAGTATGAATCCATAAAAGAAATGCAATGAAAATGCTTGAATATTAAAACACAATTATGCATATTATACGAAAAATTTTGATTTCTGTATACTGATTCAAGGTGTTATGCGCGTGGAAAGCTATCCAATCATACTCATTAATGTCTTAGGAAGGTGATGGAATGAGTTTCTTGCCCTGAAAAGCCTTACAAGTGTGTTTTCAGTTTTGGAGTTTCTTGTTAAAAATTCAAACTTTGCTATGGATTTCTGGCGCAGCTTTGTGGGTATGAACACTAGGGTTTGCATCAGTATTTATGTGTGAATGATTAGGGTTCAATTTTTTGTCCAAAGAATCCTTGAATTGATGGAGAAGATATTTGATTTTCAAGCCATGAGTTTTCAATCTTTTTCATGCTATTTTGGTTTCAATCATATCCAATCACCATAATTCCTTCCAAATCTGATCATACACGAAATCTTAAGCCTATTCCATGCACAAAAAGATTTAAAAAGTTAGGTTTAGTATTTTTCACCTATTTATTTTAATTAAATGAATTATTAATAATTAAAAATCCAAATAAATAAATAAAAATGATAAAAAAACTTCCCTTTGGGCCAAATGGTCGTGCACATGCTTTGGATGATGAATTATGGAAGAAAAAGAGGCCCATTAGCATTTTTAAGACATTTGAAGCAATGTTGACTTTTCAAAATATCCAAAAATTTCCCAACTTCCACAAGGCATAACTTGCTCAATTTTTAAGCTTTGCTCATGTTCTTTGACATTTTGGAAAGGTCGTTGAGTCCTCTAACCAATGCCTTTGGTCCCATGTCATTTTGATTTACCAATCTCAAGTTATGGCCTTTGACTTAAAGTCCCTTTTTGTTGACTTTTGAAAATGACCTATAATGTTGAAATTGATAACTTTTTGTGAGAGCATTTCTTGGACTTGAAGTATGAAGATGAGTTGTAGGAAATGTCTTTCTATTCAAAATGAGCTTTGAGTGGAATTTTTCTGATAATCCATGTGAAAGTTATGCCTTGGTCAAGTTACAGTTGACTTTTTCAACTGTCCAAATATGGAAACTTTTGCATCTTGAGACTTTTTGAGCCAAGCTTTGAGAATCATGATCAAGCATTGATCAAATGATGTTTGTGGCTTCAAAATGAGATGTTGACAAAAAATTTGAACTTTTGACTGTCAAATGACCATTTTACCCCTACAGTTGACTGTAGTGCAATTAGGGTTTTTGACTGTGCAATTTTGTCCTGTAAGTCTTGAAACTTGATATGAGGATGCTTGACCATGTTTATAGGTATGTGGGACTTGATTGGACCCTTGGAAACTTCATTTTCTTTGTCAGAACCAAAACCCTAATCTTGATTGTTAGGAGGCCCTTGAACTGTGCAACCCTTGGGGAGATTTTTGAAGCTTTGACTTGGCAAATCTTGAAGAATATGGGAGGGCAAATTTTGGGGTACAACAAATAGCATAGGATATTTAATTTCCGCAATTTAACGCTTTCATATAAATGCTAGTAAAGTAGGATTTGTATGGGAAGGTAAAAACAACAAGTAGACAACCTTTAATCAAAGACTAAATGCATGCAAATCAAACACAATATTCACACATGCACCCCTAGGGTAATTCCACTTGTTGCCTTATGAAAAATGGTCATGTTATGCATGTGAGACATCTTAGAAAAAACAATCAAAAAATACAAGATCATAGTCCCTCGATGACGCTTTCAAATGTTGCCTTTTAAATGATCTTAGTCCCTTAAGAGAAATGCTAAGATATCTCACAACATTGCTATCATGTCTGTACGATAATCCACGCCCGTCCCTTTACATCCAATGATAGGGCTTCTTACCAATCAATGGTAAGATAGCAACATCTAAAGGAGGAGGATAAGAACAAAAGACTTTTGAGTAGGCAGAAACATTCTTAGTTTCTTGCTCATTTTTAAAACAAACATCTTTTCAAACACACACCAAACACTTTCAAAACATGAAATATTTTCAAAAAAGTCCAACACTTTGTATACATTCTTATAGAAACGAGAATCATTACAAAGTTTGCCTAAACGAAGGCGCTTTTCAAAAATACTTTCAAAAACCACACCATAAACACATTTTCAAACAAAAGCAAGTTGATCTAGCAAGCAACTAAGAGCTCATAGGTAAATATGGATGAAAAGGGTGCTAACACCTACCCTTTTCATAATCTACCCCCCTAACTCAAGAAAATAATCTCAAAGGTCTTTCCTTTTCTTTTCACCCTTTCCTTCATTGGATAAAAGAAAAGTCGGTGGCGACTCTTGCTATCTGCAATAATTGCAATCAAACGCAAAACATCCCAAGTCAGTTCTCCCACCGTATTACAAATAGTTTCTGAGACAATTTTCTTTCTCACTTCTGAAGAACTATTGTTCAGATGTTCATAAAAAAATTAAGGTTCTGAGGGTTAAATATACAGAAATACGCTTTCATTCTGGGCATAATTTCATACTGAGGTGTTTCAGAATGAAATTAAATTTATCTTCAGCAAGAGGTTTTGTGAAAACATCAGCCCATTGATGGTCTGTGTTTATAAATTTTAAACAAAGAATTCCCTTCTGAATATAGTCTCTAATGAAGTGATGTTTAATTTCTATATGTTTATCCTTAAAATGTAAAATAAGATTTTTAGAAAGATAGATAGCAGAAGTATTATCACAGAGGATAGGAATTTTACTCTCATAAATATGAAAAACTTCAAGCTGGCTCTTCATCTAGAGCATCTGAGTACTGCATTCATTTGCATCTATATATTCAGCTTCAATAGTTGATAGTGCAATAGTGGATTATCTTTTGTAGGACATGAGATAAATTTATCTCCCAGAAACTGGCAACTTCCAGAAGTACTTTTTCTTTCTATTCTATCTCCAGCAAAGTCAGCATCACAATACCCTACTAATTTATATTCTCTGTATTTTCTATAACAAAGACCAAGATTAGTAGTGCCTTTCAGATACTTGAAAATTCGCTTACTGCTGTTAAGTGAGATTCTCTAGGATCTGATTGGAATCTGGCACAAAAGCACATGCTATATAGAACATCAGGTCTTGAAGTTGTTAAATATAGGAGAGAACCAATGATACCTCTATAGAGCTTCTGTTCTACTTTCTTACTTACCTCTTTCCTTTCCAGAATGCATGTAGGATGCATGAGAGTTTTGGATGGCTTACTTTTTGACATATCAAATTTCTTCAGAAGTTCTTTAACATACTTGCATTGATGTATGTAGGTTCCTTCTAGAGTTTAATTGATTTGAATTCCCAGTAAGAACTTGAGTTCACCCATCAAGCTCATTTCAAATTCTGCCTGCATAGTCTTAGAAAATTCTTTACCCAAGGAGGCTTTAGTATATCGAAAAATTATATCATCTACGTATATTTGACAAATCAGAATGTCATTTTTAAATGATTTACAAAATAGAGTTGTGTCTGTCTTCTCTCTGGTAAAATCATTTACTAAGAGAAAGTTACTTAGTCTTTCATACCAAGCTCTGGGATCTTGTTTTAGACCATATAACGATTTCTTAAGTTTACAAACATATTTTGAATATTTTGTATTTTAAAAACTAGAGGTTGGTGCACATAAACTTCTTCATCAATGTAACCATTTAAAAATGCACTTTTGACATCCATCTGATAAAGAGTGATGTCATAATTTACAGCAAATGAAATTAAAAGTCTGATTGATTCTAACCTGGCGACTAGAGCAAAGGTTTCTATATAGTCTATCCCTTCTTACTGACTATAACCTTGTGCAACCAGTTGTGCTTTGTTTCTGACAACTTCTCTTTGTTCACTTAGCTTGTTTCTTAATACCCATTTAGTTTCAATGATGTCGAAGCCTTTTGGTTTAGGAACTAGATCCCATATATCATTTCTGGTAAACTAATTTAGTTCTTTCTGCATTGCAGGTATCTAATCATTGTCTAGAAGTGCTTCGTCTATGGAAGTAGGTTCAATCAGAGACACTAATCCCAAGAAAGAGTATTTATTATTTCTAAATGTAGATCTTGTTCTAATTAGATCATATTTATTTCCCAAAATCATGTTTTCTGGATGTGCTAAGCTGCTTCTGGTTTGTCTTTTCTGGATGGGTTCTTCAGAAGTTGTTGTAATATTTGTGATGTCTTCTTTTGTATTTAGCCGAAGTTCCAAACTTTTATTTTTTGAAGATGTGTCTTCAATTCCTGTAATTTGAACTTCTATATCTGCAAAAGATTCAGCCTGTTTTGACTTTTGAGAGCCAAGCTTATCATCAAATCTGACACTAATAGATTCTTCCAAAATTTGTGTTTCTGTGTTATATACTATATAACCTTTTGAACGTTCAGAGTATCCTAACATGAAACACTTGTGTGTCTTAGAATCAAACTTGTTCAGATGTTCTTTTGTGTTCAATATAAAACAAGTACATCCAAATAGATGGAAATAAGAGGTTTTGGGCTTTCTGTTCTTCCACAGTTCATATGGTGTCTTTTCCAGAATAGGTCTTATTGAGATTCTATTATGAATATAACACGATGTATTAACTGCTTCTGCCCAGAAGTGTTTAGCAATGTTAGTCTCCTTGTCATGGTTCTGGCCATTTCTTGTAAGATTCTATTCTTTCGTTCTACAACTTCATTTTGTTGAGGAGTTCTAGGACAAGAGAAATCATGAGAAATTCCATTTTCATTATAAAAAATTCAAAACTTTTGCTTTTGAATTCCCCACCATGATCACTTTTGACTTTTACAATTCTAAACTCTTTTTCGTTTTGAACTTGGTTATAAAAAGTAGAGAACACATAGTGTGACTCGTCCTTGTGTCTTAAGAACTTTACCCATGTCTATCTGCTATAGTCATCTTTGATCACTAATCCATACTTCTTGCCGCTGATGGATGCAGTTTTCAATGGTCCAAAATTATCTATATGCAGAAGTTCTAATAGTCTATAGGTAGAAACAACATTTTTGATTTGAAAGAGGGTTTTGCATACTTGCCTTTTTGACATGCCTTACACAAAGCATCTGAGATGAAATTCAAGTTAGGAAGTCCTCTGACCAAATTGAGTTTATTAATATGAGATATTTTTCTCATACTAGCATGCCTCAATATTCTGTGCTAGACCCATTGCTCATCATTAACAGACATAAGGCATTTTACATTCTGACTTTTTAGTTCAGAAAGTTTTATTTTATAAAAGTTATTCTTTCTCTTACCATTAAAGAGGATTGTTCCATCTTTCTAACTAACTACTTTACAAGACTTTTGATTAAAGATTATATCATAACCTTTATCACTTAATTGACTTATGGATAACAGGTTATGCATTAACCCATCTACTAACAGAATATTAGTTATAGAGGGAAGTGTATCGTTACCAGTAGTTCCAGATCCAATAATCTTTCCTTTCTGATTGCCTCTGAAACCTACGTATCATCCAGATTTAAGTTCTAGGCTTTGGAACATATGCTTTCTTACCGTCATGTCTCGAGAGCATCCATAGTCCAGGTACCAAGACTGGTGTTTCAACTTTGTTGTCAAAGATATCTACAACATATATAATTTTATCCTTAGGTACCCATATCTTTTTGGGTTCTTGTTTATTATATTTTCCAAAATTCTGATTGAATTTTGGTTTTCCAAGAGAATTCTCAGAGTAAATTTACTAGTATATTTTATATCATGTGTGTGTTCATATGTGAAGTGTGAGTTTAAGGGTGTGTGTTTTATGACCATATCATCAACTTTCTTTGGTTGATATGGTTATTCTCCTTTTGGTTTCACATATCCTATGCCTTTTCTCCCATTTCTGCTAACTCCATAGATTATTGAGGCTATCTTGCTTCTATCTATGTTTCTAGCTAGAAATTTTTGAAATCTGTGATCATATTCTTTTATGATGTTATCAGAATTATTTGAAACATATGAAATAAATTCTTTCTGAGATTTTTGTAATTAATTTTTAAGTTTAGAATTAATTTCTGTTAGCCCATAGTTTTCTTTTTTTTCCCTAGTTTCTTCAGTTTCAGATACCAGAACATGTTTATGGTTCTTGTATTTGACTCGAAGTTGCTAATATCTTTCAAGAATTTCAGACAGACTTTCTTCTAATTTAGATCTAGAGAATTTTGAAAATACCTCTTCTGAATCTGATTCAGATTCTGATATATCTGTGTCTTCTGATATGTTGGCCATTAATGCTATATTGACTCGTTCATCTTCTGATTCTGTTTCAACTTTAGAAGATTCTGAATCATCCCACGTTGCCATAAGAATTGTCTTCTTTTCTTTGAAGAACTTCTTTGTAGGCTTTTCTTTATGAAGATTTGGGCAGCCACTTTTATAGTGACCTGGCTCTTTGCATTCGTAGCAGACGACATCTTTGTTGCTAGACTTTTTATACCTAGAGGATGATTCAGAGTGATTGACTATTGTCCTGGGGTTTCTGAATTTCCTCTGTATGTGCTTCCATAGTTGATGGACTCTTCTAGAGAGAAGAGATAGTTCGTCTTCTTCTGACGAGGATCCACCAGAGTTTTCTTCTTCTGCCTGAAAAGCTTTAATTTCATATTTTTATTAGATTTAAAAGCAAGAGACTTACCTTTCTTCTGGGGCCCATCTTCTTCTAATTCTATCTCGTGACTTCTCAAAGAGCTGATAAGTTCTTTAAGTGATATTTTGTTCAGATCTTTGGCTAGTTTTGAGGATGTGACTATGGGTATCCATTTCTTGGGTAAGCTTTTGATGATTTTCTTTACATGATCTGCTGTTGAGTACCCTTTGTCCAGAACTTTTAGCCCAGCAACCAGAATTTGAAACCTTGAGAACATTGTCTCAACTGTTTCATCTTCTTCCATTTTGAAGGCCTCATACTTCTGGATGAGGCAAGAGCTTTGATCTCTTTAACTTGCATGTTGCCTTTATACGTCATTCTCAGAGAGTCAAACATGTTCTTAGTTGAATCTCTGTTCGCGATCTTCTCATACTCGATGTACAAGATAACACTCAAGATGATTGTTCTGGCCTTGTGATGATTTATGAATTCTTTCTTTTGTTGATCTGTCATTTTCTTTCTGTCTATATTCTGAAAGCTTGCGTCAACTAGATGAATGTAGCCGTCAGTTACCATATCCTAGATATCAGCGTCATGAGCTAGGAAAAACTTTCGATTATGTATTTCAAGTAATCTAAGTTTTCACCATCAAAGATTGGAGGTTTTCCGCTGATTCTGTCTTTCTCATCATAGTTATCATTGTCGTTGTTCTGAACAGGTCCCACCATAGTGTTTTTCTTGCTAGAATCTTTTTTGACACGGTTAAGTGTTAGCACCAAGGACTAGGAGCTCCGATGCCAATTGAAGGATAGAAAAACACAAGAAAGGGGGTTTGGATTGGAGTTTTCAAAATTAAAAATAGTATGATGCATTTGGTTAACCTGGTTCGTTTGTAGTCAAACTACTCCAGTCCACCTGCTAAGGTGATTTCGTTTATCTCAATCGAGGTCTTAATCAACTAATCAAAACTTTGATTACAATTCACAAAGACTATCGTCAATGTCTTCTTGAGAATAAACCACAACTTGGTTTCTCAAGGAATTACAAAAATGTGAATTAAAATGTGTATAAGAATGTTTCTAGAAAACTATATCACAACTGTGATGTTTACACAATATTAAGGCACGGTGAATAGATAAAAGAGCTTATGAATATTTCTTTGTATGCGCAAGTGTTGTTTGATCACTCTTCAAGAATTCCTTTATATAAGTGAAGCTCTATATATATTTGAGACATGAGAATATGTTTTTAGAAGGTTGATAAAATGTTGTTAATGCACTTTCCAAAAACACAGATCTTATCAGGTACCAGCCGTTACTTCTTTGATTTGAAATGAATGAATTGTAACGCATCAGAACATTCTTCTTTGGAAACTGATCAGAATAAGAATATTAATGTTGATACTTTAGATCATCAGAGTATTGCTTCATCATATTTTAGTTTGCAGCTTTGGTGCTTCAGAAGTTATAACATCAAAACTTCTTCTATTGAGTGTGATACTTTAATTGTGTTTGTACATAAATTCTTATGAGATCTTCTTAGCGCAAATTTGTTCGCCAACTTCTTATGCTTATTTTATCATAACTTCTCTTCATATTTAAATAATTTTATTAGAGAGCATATTTGTTCTTTATATATATCATGTATTTGTTATCATTAAAACTATTACTAAGATGTAGAACCAAACTATGTTCTAACATAGGTGTTGGTGTAAACCGAACTGGGTCATCATATCTTTGTGTTTTTTTATCATTTTGCATTGTTCAGCTTTGTTTCTTGATTGATTGACATGCCATATAAGATATTGGAACATATTTTATAACTTTGTGTTGGTACAATTGTATATTAGTATGCTTTATCTTGCTCAAGTGCTTCTACGTAGAGATCAATGTCTTAGAAATTTGTTAGTACATTTATTATTTATATACCAAAATTTCAAGGAGGAATTCACATGCCTTTGTTTCTTGTTAGTGGATGAATCCTCCAACCTAAAAGGAAGCAGAGCGGGTATCTTGGTGGAGGGGTCAATAGAGGTCCTCTTCGAACAGTCTTTATGTTTAAACTTCCAAGCCAATAATAATCGTACATAATATGAAGCTCTAATAGTCGAAATGAAACTTTCCAATGAAGTAGGATCTAGCCACCTTCGAGCCCATAGTGACTCTCAATTAGTCCCTAACCAGGTACATGGAGATTATCAAACTAATGATCCATTACTGACCAAATACATACAACAAATTGTCAAGATGTCAAAATATTTTGAGACCTTTGATATAGTGCATGTGCCTCAGCAAGAACATATTTGGGCGAATATGTTGGAAAAGCTCGCCAATACTAAGAAGTCAGGACTAAACATGACAGTAATACACGAGACTCTCGACAACCCAACTAAAGAAGTTAATGAGGTTGTAATGATTGAGAGCATGGAAAGGTGGATGAATCCAATCAATGAATAATTGACCAAGAAGAGTTTTCTAGAAGGAGAAGTAGAGAACAAAAAGATATGAAGGCTCGCCACCCGATATGTCATGGTGGCGGGAAGACTTTACAAAATGGGAAAATCAACACCTATGCTAAGATGTATTGCAGAAGATGAAGTAAACGTGGTTTTGGTTGAGGTACATGAAGGTATTTATGGAAGTCATGTAGGAGGAAGAGCCTTAGTAAGAAAACTTCTAAGAGTTGGGTACTATTGGCTGGAAATGCTCAGAGATAGTTCTAGGTTCATTAATCAATGCAACAAATACCAAAGATACGTACCCTTCATCCATACCCATGTTGGGATGTTGCATTCAATTATCTCTCCATGACCATTTTACAATTGAGGAGTGGACATTATGGGACCATTTTTGCTAGCACCAGGATAACTAAATTTATATTGGTCGGGGTAGAGTATTTTACAAAGTGGGTAGAACCAAAAGTGGCAGCGAGGATAATGGTAGAGAGAGTCAGGCATTTTTATTGACGGAACATCATTTATCGCTTTGACTTTTGCAAAACCATGGTTTTTTTATAAGGGGACTTAGTTCACTAGCTCGACCGTGTAATTCTGCTCAAATCTAGGGATACAGGAGGAATTCATTTCAATCGAGAACCCCCAGGCCAATGGACAAGCGGAAGCCACCAACAAAGTACTATTGTCAAGTGTGAAGAAAAAGTTGGATGAAGCCCATGGTTTATGGACTGAACAGTTCTACGAGGTGTTATGGTTGTAACATATAAATCTACATTCATCAACCAAATAAACCATATTTTGTATGGGTTACAAATTTAATGCAGTGTTGTCGGTAGAAAGTCAACACCCCTACATGACAAAGAGAGCACTTCAATGAAGAAGATAACCATTCTGAATTAATAAGTGCACCAAATCTGGTCAAAGAAGTCTGAGAAATATCACACATTCAGGAATACACAACAAAGTAGAAGGCATGAAGGAGATATAACACCAAGGTGCGACCAAGGACCGTGAAAAAAGGAGATAGTTTTGGAGTGAGTAATGGACCCATCTAAGAAGGGTAAGATACAATCCAATTGGAAAGAATCATACCAGATAGTTTAGAAGTTGTCACATGGGGACATACAAGTTAAATAATCTGGAAGGAGTATGATGTAACACCCCAATTCTACCCGACAATATAAATGTAAATCAGAGTTATAAAAATTATACAACTGAATCAGGATGCCACAAATTCAACTTAAAACAATTTCATTCAACATGGATGCATAACACTTTAAAACTTCAGATGAACCAACAATAAAATAAATTAATCTTTTAAATCAACAACTTGAACAACTACGCAGTGGAATCATAATAACATCTCTATCCAACATGAAAGCAACTTCTGAATAACAAGTACTTAGAAACAATCAAATTAAAGTTCAGTCAACTGAAATAACAAATATTAAACAACAAGCGCTCACCCCCCCCCCCCCCCCCGAGTGTTACGTATCAGAGCAATGACACTGACTCGAACTACTAAAGGTAAACCGCCTTCACTCTGGATTACCTGCACTTTACCAACATAAGGGTAACATTCAAACATAAGGGGTGAGATATCGAACACTATAATAGAACGTATGATAAATATTATATTGGAATCAGTTCATGCAAAAATCACCACTTCACAACTTATAAACAACAACAATCACAACAGGCTATCAACAAAATACAATAATTAATTCATCAACACAACAGCTCAATCATACTACTTAGAATGCGACTCAATACTATGCGAATGCATGTGGTACCATTGGAGCAGAACTCCCATCTTAAAATCTGCTAATAAATAGAGGCACCAACAAGGCATAAGCCTTCTTCACAGTTTGCCAATCCAGTCCATCACAGAGTATGCAAATGTATATGAATGCACTATCACATACTCACAATAATCATCATCATTGCAAGACATAAGCCCACATCACCATTATTACCAGTAAATAGAGGTAATTCATCATCATGTAAATTCCCTACAACTTTGCATTATCAGCAAGAATTCACAACATCACAACAACCCAGCATAAATCAACATTGGCCATAAGCCTATCACATCAATCAACAATTCAGTCATTAACATAATCAAACAACAACTTAACAATAATTTCACACAGCACTGGTAACGACCAAAACATAGCATGTACGGGAAAAAGGGATAGGGAACTACGTGCCCCTCGACATGCATAACAACTAGGACAGCCTAACGAATAATCCATACTCCTCGACACGCACATGGGAAAATAGGGTAACAACCAACCTATGCTCCTCGACATGTCCTGCAATCTAATTCTGCTCCAAATATAACACACTCCAGCACAGAAGGTTCGGTATGGTACTCATATGCTAGTAGTCGAGGCTGATGACCGGTGGCTAGAGACGTGTCAGAGGTTGGAAGTTGCAGGTGAAAATGTTACTTGGGCTGTGTTCCGTAGAGAATTTCTGAGGAAGTATTTCCCTGAAGACGTTCATGGTAAGAAGGAAATTGATATAAGAGTTCTCAATTTCAATTTTGGAATTGAGAGGGAGACGTACCTACACGCGAGGACGACAATTGGGAACTTCCTTACCAAACTGCATGCGTATTATTTTTCTTTCTCTCCATCTCTTTACATTTTCCGCAATTTTGTGATTCAATTGGCTTGCTGAGTTTTCTGTTTAATGATAAAATAATGGTTCAAATACTTTCATCAAATCACCATTACTAATCATCAAATAAGCATACGCCAACCGTTTGACAAAATTTATTGCAAGTTTTAATTCATTGGAAACATTGTTCTAATGATAAGTGCATTAAAAACGTTAATCAATCTTTGTTTAAGATTCATCTATTTCATACTAGTAAAATCCAGCAAGTTTATCGTATGTCCGGTTTTCTAGTAGTTGGTTCAAAATAGACGGAAGTTGATTCTGAACCTTACTTTTCCGCTGCTTTTAACAAACTTTGATAAAAGATTTTAAATCCTTGATAAATAAGGAGGTGATCTATTCACTTCCCCTCTCGATCACTTTCCACACTGTCTAACAATTAAAATTTGATAACTGGCTCTAATAAAAGTATTAATTTGTGCAGTATTTAACATGAGTGGCAATATAGTACTGCATATATATATATATATATATATATATATATATATATATATATATATATATATATATATATATATATATATATATATATATATATATATATATATATATATATATATATATATATAACAAAAAGTGGATAATGTTGTTGTGTTATTCAATATGGGTTACAAGTTTAGAAAAAACAGAGGCGACAGTACATACATATATCAATCTGAGTTACAAGTTTAGAAAAAACAGAGTTACATGTTAGATCCAAAGAGATGGCATATGTGATTAATATCATAGGTGATGGTCAATAGAGCTATAAATATTAGAGGTGTATGCAGATTGAGTGGTAAATAGAGGAGTATATCACATTTTTCACTGATTTAAAATACATTCGACTATCAGAGACCCGTGACAAATGTTCTTGAATTAAAATGTATACCGTCTACAATGGAATTTATGCATTTCTATCAATATTATACACATTTAAATGCCATATAGGATTCAGATCAGAAAATTGCAGTTGGAGACGATATATAAAACTCAGTTATTTATAGAAAACTCAGTTATTTATAGAAAACATTATTTGAATTGAAAACACTTGATGTACTTACAACTATGACAACTTACAACTGTCATAAATATAATTTACATGAATATTAGAGTAACATAATTATCCCAAATTCTATCGTACAAGTACAAAGAGTGTAAGGATTTTCTAACAGAAGCAAATCTTTACAAGCGTCTTGAATGAGAACCGTCCTAATTTGAACTACTGAAGGTCAACCACCTTCACTCTGGATTACCTGCAGGTTACCAACATAAGGGTAACATTCAAACAAAAGGGGTGAGATATCGAACAATATAATAGAGCGTATGATAAATATTATAATAGAATCAGTTTATGCAAAAATCACCACTTCACAACTTATAAACAACAACAATCACAACAGGCTATCAACAAAATACAACAATTAATTCATCAACACAACAGCTCAATCATACTACTTGGAATGTGACTCAATACTATACGAATGCATATGGTACCATTGGAGCAGATCTCCCATCTTAAAATCTGCCAATAAATAGAGGCATCAACAAGACGTAAGCCTTCTTCGCAGTTTTCCAATCCAGGCCATCACAAAGTATGCAAATGTATATGAATGTACTATCACATACTCACAACAATCATCATCATCGTAAGGCATAAGCCCACATCACCATTACCACCAGTAAATAGAGGCAATTCATCATCATGTAAATTCCCTGCAACTTCGTATTATCAACAAGAATTCACAATATCACAACAATCCAACATAAATCAACATTGGCCATAAGTCTATCACATCAATCAATGATTCAGTCATTAACATAATCAAATAACAACTTAACAATAATTTCACATAACACTGGTAACGACCAAAATACAACATATACGGGTAAAAGGGATAGGGAACTACGTGCCCCTCGACATGCATAACAACTAGGACAGCCTAACGAATAATCCATACTCCTCGACACACACAGGGGAAAACAGGGTAACGACCAACCTATGCTCCTCGACATGTCCTGCAATCTAATTCTGCTCGAAATCTAACACGTAACTCCCGACACGCCTCGCAGCCTAAAATGATGCTTGATACCTACTTCTTCAGTATCCTCCCCGACCACTAATTCGGCCAACAACACAGGCACGATACAACGTCTTAACGACCACACCATTATAATTCATAACTTCCGGCCAACCGCTCGGAGTAACACAGTAACGGGCAACTATATTTCCTATCAAAAGATTCATCAACATACAAGACAGTCACGCAGAAACTCTCTAAAACGACCACTTTAACAATTTACCAATTTTCCTGCCAATCGCTCAGAATAACCTAACGTTCTAACGACCATCACGACCTAACCTACACATCGAGTAAACCGACAGTCACGTAACTCAAAACATCCACAACATAACAGAACGAGCATCTTCCCTTAACAAGTTCAGCAACATCACGAGCAACAATCACAATTACGACCAATTCTCCATAACAAACATCATAAATCCCATTATAAGGTCGGAACCCCACCCTTACCTGGATTGAAAGTCGCTCAACCAAAAACTCTAGCCGACGGCTTTGCTTCGTTTTGCTCGTCACCGGGCAGCTTGCTTCTCTCTCCGTGCAACTCTTTCGGACAACGTACAGGGCTTCTTATTCTCCAACTAAAACAATTCCTTATGTCAACTTAGCCTTATATAACAATCCTCTTGGACCTAACCTACACCCCCACTTTACTACTTCTAACCAATAACATAAGCCCAACATTATTTCATATATTCCCTTTAATTCCACATTATAATTATTATTAATCAACTAATTAATTAATTAATAATAATTCAACAACTCACACCGATAATTCTTAACATCATACAACTTCACAAATAATTCAAAAATAATTCAATTAAATAAATAATTAATTAATTAAATTATAAACGTTACATATGAGGCATACAAGTTAAAGAGTCTAGAAGGAGTGGAAGTCCACCGAACATGGAATGCAACAAGTTTAAGGCATTATTTCAGTTAGGAGATTTGTTTTAGCAAGAATAAATTGTAAATTGTACTTTAAGAAATCTTTAATAAACAACAACCTAGGGTAACACTCTTTTTCTAGTTGGTTTTCAATGCGACGCCCTTGACATTTTATTAAATTATTATTTTTAGACATTAACAAAGTATGGACCGGAACACATAAAACTCTCCCGTTATTTAACCAAAAACCTTCGTAAAGAAAGATAACCGAAACCAATAAAATTCTTATTTAACGACTTTGATAACTTTATCTCTTTCTAAACCAACAATTATTTTAACCATTCGTATATCTTCAAATTACACTAAAATCACTAAAGTTAGTCAATCAATTTCTCAGTTTTATAGTGAAGAAGTGATGCAAGTTAGTTTTCACTATTAAAATCTACTATTAGATCAAACACCATACTGCAACATTTATTGATCAAACCGTGAAAAAAAATGTACAAAACAATAATCATAAACAAAACCCCCCCTCATAAATCATTGAGGGAACTTTTCACCTTTCCTCCCACATAAATCAATTCCTCCCTAACTCTTTTGTTTCCATCGTCAATTCCAGCACTAGAAAAAAAAAACCTTAACCGTTAAAACCCAAACCGTTACACCAAAGAAGTGACCAAAGAAAATGACGTGTGAGAATTTTAGGTCCCAAACAACCAAAAAGCAAACGGTTGAGAAAAGTCCCATCCGTGTGAGACAATGCAATCCAAACCATATGCAATCCATTATCCAACCAAACATTTTACTTCTTGTTCTTTATTTCAATTAATGTAACCTCATTTTGCTTCCTATCTTAGCTAGATAGATCTATGTTTTTTTTTCATCCCCTCAGTCATTTATCTGTAGTAGTAAATAAAAGACTAAGAAATAACCTAGATAGATGTTATTCCCTATAATTCAAAATGATTGTTGTTTAATGTTTTTTTACATAGATTAAAGAATACAATAATATTGTTATAAAATATTATATTTTTATAAAATTAATTTTATTAATATAATAAAAATAAAAATGAAAAAATGAAAAATAAGAGTCATTTCAAAACAAATTTTATTATTAAAATGATATTTATTTTAAAATGAAAGAATAATAATAATAAATAGAAAGAAAACACCTACAAAAATTTAAGATATGTGGGCTATGTTTATTGGTGTTATGCATCCACAAAAATAGTATACTATATTTAATTTTACATAAAGCTGTCGTACGTCATGCCTGTCTTGGCCCTTTTAAATCCCTCTCATGTGCCCTATTCTATCACATACCTCGTGCATAGATTCCCAAATAATTCAATTATATTATCATTCTAATGTGTCACTAATTGACTCTTATTCTATTCTCCCGCGACATCACGTGACACCTTGCATATTTTATAATGTTTTAAGTCATGTAAGAAAAAATAATTACTCCTCCATTCTTTTTTTAATGGTCATTTTTTAATTTTTTACACCTACGAAAATTAATTTTTTTTCTAAAAAATGACATTTAAAAAGAAATAGAAGAAGTAAGATTCAAAGTAATATATAAAATAATATATAGGAGATTCTTAGGACAAATTACAATGTCATAGATTGTATCGTATGTCATATTTTTCTTTACAAAATATGGAGCATGTGAGGATGGCTTTAGAAATTTTTTTAATCTGGTTTAGATCTGAATTTAAATCTATGACAGGTTAGATAAAACCAAAGTCTGAATTGTATATTGTAAATAAATTTGAATTTGATTGAGATCTAGACATATGGAAAATTTGTTAAGAAAGAAAAGAAAAAAAGGCACATAGCAGGAGCTTTATTCCAAAAGTTTAATATTCTGTTCTAAATTTTGAAAAAATGTGAACGGGTAATTTTGGTAATTAATTATTGCATGTGAGACTTTGTTTACATGTGCCTGTAGCAAAAGAAAGAAGGAAAAACTTTCTTCTAATTAATGGGTTCCTTTGGCTTGCTAATTATTCTAACTAACAGTTCTGTCCATTGTTAGTTTTTTCTGTTACAACTGTAAGCCAGAATTCTAGTTACAGCCTCAGTATAAAAACTGTGAATATAGATAGTTATGAGGAGATCTTTTATAATATTAGAAAAGATAGTAAGATCGTAAAATATAAAATTGTAATTAAGATTAAAATATTTTATCCGATTAATCTTATAAAATCGAGAGACAAAACAAGATAGTAAAACACAATCTCAATACTTGCCTATGACGACCGTGACAACTCAAAATAATTTAATGTAAAAAATATGTTTTTATTACTAAATTAAACGTATTTAGATCTAAGTTCCAAAATGGAGAGTCAGGCTCAAAACTAGTAGGCCTTTGGCAGAATGTGTTATAGCAGACAAAGTGCGCCTGCCCATATTTTCAGGACATAATTCGTCTCATCCATCTTAACTATAATAGAAAATAATATGAAATCTTATTTTATCAATGAAAATGAAGGCACATAAAAAATATAAAGTTGATATTGAAACAAAAATCACAAAGAAATGAACTCACTCTCAGCCAACTGTCTCTGATGCTCACTCTCAAAATTTTAAAAACTGTTATAATCCTTTTCCCCACCATTGCACTCTACTTGAACATAAACAAATAGTTAGAAACAGCCATCTAAGATTCCATCTCTCCCTTTGAAAACATCATGGCCTAGCTGTTTCTTGGATCTAGAGATTCTTGCTATTTTTTAATTTTGTAGTAACACACAAGACATGATTTGGTTCCTTCTTGTTGTTCCTCCCTAGGTTCAAAAATCAATCAAACCTTTTTTCATTGGAGTTTGTAGCAGCATAGTTAGTTGTAATGCCTCTAAATCTATGGACCCTTTTTTTCTTATCCATTTTTCTATTACTTCCACACCATTCTTTTCTATCTTTTGCAGTAAACCCACAAGGGGAAGCTCTTCTTTCATGGAAGAGAACATTGAATGGATCCTTGGAAAATTTGAGTAACTGGGACCCAATTGAAGAGACACCATGTAGCTGGTTTGGAGTGAGTTGCAACTTGAAGAACCAAGTAGTAGAATTGGATCTGAGGGATGTGGACTTGCTTGGAAAACTCCCAACAGATTTCATCTCATTGTTTTCCTTGACAAGTCTTATCTTAACTGGAACGAATCTCACCGGTTCAATCCCAAAAGAATTAGGTGCTCTTGTTGAGCTCAGCTACTTGGACTTGAGTGACAATGCATTCAGTGGCGAAATCCCGAGTGAACTTTGTTATCTGCCTAAACTCGAGGAACTTCATCTGAACTCAAACGAGCTCGTCGGGTCGATACCAATTGCAATCGGAAACCTCACAAAGTTGACAAAGTTGATCTTATACGACAATCAGCTGAGTGGCGAAATTCCCAATACAATTGGTAATATGAAGAGCCTTCAAGTGATAAGAGCTGGAGGAAACAAGAATCTAGAAGGACAATTGCCACTGGAAATCGGGAACTGTTCCAATTTGATTATGTTGGGTTTAGCAGAAACAAGCATCTCAGGTTTCATGCCACCAACTTTAGGACTATTGAAAAAGCTTGAAACATTAGCCATTTACACTTCACTTCTCTCTGGCCAAATTCCCTCTGAAATTGGTGACTGCACACAGCTTCAAAACATTTACCTTTATGAAAACTCACTCACAGGATCCATTCCAACCAAATTGGGAAACCTTAAGAATCTCAGGAACCTATTACTATGGCAGAATAATTTAGTAGGCACCATTCCCCAAGAGATTGGAAACTGTTACCAATTATCAGTAATCGACGCGTCCGTGAATTCATTAACTGGAAGCATTCCTAATAGCTTCGGGAATCTGACTTTGCTTGAAGAACTTCAATTGAGTGCGAATCAAATTTCTGGCGAGATACCAAGAGAATTAGGGAACTGTCAACAACTGACACACCTGGAGCTTGACAACAACCTTATCTCGGGTACCATACCTTCCGAATTAGGAAACCTTGGGAATCTAACGTTGTTGTTTCTGTGGCATAATAAGTTACAAGGTAATATACCTCATTCTCTTTCCAATTGTCAAAACCTTGAAGCTATTGATATGTCACAGAATGTGTTAAGTGGTCCCATACCAGAAGGGATATTCCAGCTTCAGAATCTTAACAAGCTTTTGCTTCTATCCAATAATCTTTCTGGTAAAATTCCCTCTCAGATTGGGAATTGTTCTTCTCTTATTCGCTTTCGTGCCAACGACAACAACATTACTGGTACCATTCCTTCTGAGATTGGTAATCTTAAGAATTTGAACTTCCTTGACTTAGGGAGCAATCGAATTTCTGGTGTTATCCCGGGGGAGATATCTGGCTGCGGGAATCTCACTTTCTTGGACTTGCATTCAAATTTCATTGCTGGAAGTTTGCCGGAAAGTTTGAGCCAGCTTGTTTCACTTCAATTTGTTGATGTCTCCGATAACATGCTTGAAGGCTCCCTCAGTCCATCTCTCGGCTCGCTCGCCGCACTTACTAAACTGGTTCTCCGGAATAATCTAATCACCGGTTCGATTCCAAGCAAACTCGGTTCCTGTGTCAAGTTGCAGTTATTGGACTTAAGCAGCAACAAATTCTCCGGAAAAATCCCTGGTAGCATTGGCAACATTCCGGCTCTGGAAATAGCTCTAAATATGAGCACAAACCAACTCACTGGCAACATTCCTCGTGAGTTTTCAGATTTAACTAAACTCGGAGTTCTTGATCTATCTCACAACATTCTCACCGGAAACCTCGATTATCTCGCCACCTTAGAAAATCTCGTGGTCCTCAATATCTCCTCTAACAAATTCTCAGGCCGCGTTCCGAACACGCCGTTCTTCGAGAAACTTCCTTTAAACGTTCTCTCAGGAAACCCATCTTTATGCTTCGCCGGCAACCGGTGCTACAACCAAGGTGCCGGAAAATCAGGGAAGCCTGCGAGGGAAGCGCGTGTGGTGATGGTTATTCTCCTAAGCGTGGCGTGTGTTTTACTCATGGCGGCGCTGTACGTTGTCGTGGCAGCAAAACGACGTGGAGAGCAAGAAAACGACGTGGAGCTCAATGGAAAAGATAGCGACGCGGAAATGGTCCCACCTTGGGAGGTGACATTGTACCAGAAGTTCGATCTATCAATATCCGACGTGGCAAAAGGTCTCTCTCCCGGTAATATAATCGGGCACGGCCGATCCGGCGTTGTTTACAAGGTTACCATGCCAGCAACTGGATTAACCATCGCCGCTAAAAAGTTCCGGTTATCGGAGAAATTCTCAGCTTCATCCTTTTCATCGGAGATTGCCACATTGGCAAGAATCCGGCACCGTAATATTGTGCGGTTATTAGGTTGGGGTGCTAACCGAAGAACAAAGTTACTGTTTTATGATTATTTACAAAACGGTAATTTGGACGCAATGTTACACGAGGGTTATACAGGATTAGCAGTGGAATGGGAGACAAGGCTCAAGATAGCAATTGGCGTCGCGGAAGGATTGGCTTATTTGCACCATGATTGTGTTCCTGCTATCTTGCACCGGGATGTTAAGTCGCAAAATATTTTGTTAGGAGATAGATATGAAGCTTGTTTGGCTGATTTTGGTTTCGCTCGTTTCGTTGAAGAACATCCCTCTTCATTTTCAGTAAATCCTCAGTTTGCTGGTTCTTACGGCTACATTGCTCCTGGTAATTATAATTTCTACTTTCAATTTTTACTAAATCCACTTGTTTTACCAATTTCAAACTTAATTTAATCTTGTTTAGACCAATTTAAAGAATCGAAATTATGTCCCGTTAAAGCAGCTCAATTGATAGTTATGAGAAACTTCAGATAGGGGCGTGACTCCAAAGACAATATAGCTAGAGTTAGGTTGAATGATTGACGTTTTTTTCATGTGAATATCATCATTCATGGAGCATGTGTATGATTGAAGGAAATGGGACCATACAGTTATTTTCAGTTAAAGTGTGACGGGGTTTGTTTCGTCGCTTTTTCGTTTTTGGTTTCATTACATCTGTACATCTCATGTACTTGACCACACGAAGTCACAAATAACTCACATGCATTTGGACAAACATAGTTAATAAGACATAATAGTTAGTGGCGGCACAAAAGCCAAATCATTATTATGGATAATTGATAATGTATATCCTATGATTAGTTTTGTGTCTAGGGTATAATTTTTGTGTTGGGTTGGAATTTTGCAGAGTATGCTTGTATGATGAAGATAACAGAGAAGAGTGATGTATACAGCTTTGGTGTGGTCCTACTAGAGATAATAACAGGGAAAAGACCGGTTGATCCAACGTTTCCGGATGGAATTCATGTTATTCAGTGGGTGAGGGAGCATTTGAAGAGCAAGAAGGACCCGGTCGAGATTCTTGATTCGAAGTTACAAGGCCATCCAGATACGCAAATACAAGAGATGTTACAAGCACTTGGTATCTCGTTATTGTGTACAAGCAATCGCGCTGATGACCGGCCTACTATGAAAGATGTTGCAGCATTATTGAGAGAAATTCGGCATGACACTACATCAGGTGCTGAGCCTCTCAAGCCTAAAAGATCCGAAACATCATCATATTCTTCGTCTTCGGTGACCCCGGCTCAATTGTTGTTTCTGCAATCAAATTCACATTCACATTCCTCATCAATTGCGTATTCCTCTTCCTCGGCCGCAGCAGCCTACCATTCACCAAGGAACCACTCATGAATTCAAGATTGATTAAAGCTATTGATTGCTGTAATTTAGGACATAGATGAGATCTTGTTTAGATTAATTTTCATTGATTAGTTAATTAGTTGCAGTAATTAACAATTAGTGTAATGTGAGCATTGTAAATGTTCTCTGCGTATTCTGATTAATGATAAGATAAGGCAAAGTGAGTTGAGTGTACAGCAGCAACTTAGTTAATTCACATGATTCTATTTCTTTTATTCATATATTCATTCATGTTCTAGTTAACCGCAAATTTTCATCCACAAAACTTGAACATGAGACCTAACTTAAGATATCCGAGTTTGCATTTTATACGCAGAAACCATGACATTAATTTTGACACATCTAAATACTTTGATAAGATATGTACTTGATGATTGAGGGGGCTTATGCATAGTAATAACAGTACAAAAAACGAAGGGGAACTTTCGATAAGAAGTTGGTTCAACCGATTCTTAAAAAGAGGGCAATAAGTGAATGGTGTTACACTGAATTCCAAAGTAAAGTTATGAGATGTCAGGTTGGGCTATGAGGTGAACTATCAATATATACTTTGTTGGAGCCCTCTTTAGGTTCCTTTATGATTGTTGGTGATTAAAAGAAAAGAAGTGGGTTGGCCTGTCTTCATTCAACTACTTACTCTTTAGCTAGGCCCTCACCATGTGATGTAAGATCATTCTGCATTCAAGTCCTTAACACTTATGGTCAAGCAATTTCAAGTATACTTTTGGTAATATTATAAGCAATACAATATTACAACGTATAGCAACTCACTTTTGCTTTGAATAGTTCACAACTAAATGCAAAGGGTTGTGATTCATTTCTTGGTTGTTTGGCATGGCCCCTTCTTTCAAGATACGGGATCTATCATCTATTACTTTACAAAGATAGTGAACAAGATATTTGAGTTTCCATCATATAAAGAAAATGAAAATGATAGATGACCAGCCGATGTAAAATTTTTTCCACCCTGATAACTGAAAAAATTAAACTTCAAATGTAACTTGTGTTCCAAGTTATGTTCTTTATGTTGTGATTGAATCCATCATTTTCATAAAATTAGTGTGTCCATCTCTTTACATAAAAGTTCATGTCTACTTTTTTTTTACTGCTTTTGATTGGGTTTGGGAGATTTAATGCAGGTTACAGCCATAAAAGGTATTGCTGCCAATGAAAGTAAATTTGAACATGATATGTATGGGCCATAAAAGCATAAATTACAGTCTTGGAAAAAGTAAGAAAACAAAATAAGTTAATGGGTCATGTATCATATAGGTGTTGGATTAATTATTAATTAATTAATTATGGATTAATAATAATCAATTATTAGAAATTATTATTAATATTAATTATGGCCTATTAAGTTAATGGGTCATGTATCATATAGGTGTTGGATTAATTATTTAATTAATTAATTATGAATTAACAATAATCAATTATTAGAAATTATTATTAATATTAATTATGGCATATTGTTATTAAGTACTTATTGATGAATTATTTAATTGGTCTATTGTCTTTAAATTATTTAGCTATTTAAACGTTGCTCCATTAAACGATTAACATACAGTGAAAACCATAAACATCAATAAGGATAGTAATCCTCTCATACTCATTCGCCTCAACAAACAATTTCTTCAATCCGATAATATACACCGTTCTTATAATATTTGATTTTCTATGATATAATAGTATGTTATAATTTCTATCTATCTAATTTAATTAAATCTATTAATTGGTATCATAGCCTTGATTAGATACATATTAGTGCTATTATAAAATTTATGAATCTGGTTTTATGGAATAAACCTTTAGCCACAAATCAAATAGATGAGTTTTGTTGGAAACTCACCAAAGTCTATGATGAATTTCTACCACAATGACAATTTAATTATGAGACAAACAAAGAAAGAAGACAAGACAAATAATTTCTGCAGAGTTTCTCTCTGCTCACAAACTGTGAAAACTTTATTATTCACTTTGCAACTGCAAAATACTGTGAATGACTTGCTTGACTTGCTTACAAAAAATAGGAGTTACTCCCTCTATTTATAACTGAGCTTGCACTCTAAGCTGAAAGCCCAAAATATCTATTTTGTTACTAAATCAAATAAAATCTATTCTAGATTTAAATCAAATCTATTTAAATCTAAACAAATATAATCTTTTCGACACTATGAATTACAATTTAACACACCACCTAATTCATTGTGTCTAAACTATCTATATTCATCATGACTCTTAGCTTTCTGAATACTTCGACTTGCACTCCCTTTGTCATGATGTCTGCAATCTGATTCTCAATTCTGTAGTGTTCCAAATTCATCTTCACATCTGCTACATGCTCTCGAAGATAATGGAACCTCATTTCGATGTGCTTACTTCGACCATGTGCTATTGGGTTCTTCGTCAGATTGATAGCTGACATGCTATCTATTTTCATGGTAATTGCTCCATGATCTTTCCCTGGTATCTCTTCGACCAAGTTCACCATCCAAGTTGCTTGACATGCACAAAGAGAGGCAGTTATGTATTCTGCTTCGCATGATGATAATACCATTAATGGTTCCTTTCTTGAATTTAAAGCAACTGATGCACCACCTAGCATAAACACATATCCTACTGTTGACTTTCGATCTTCAGCATCACTACACCAACTCGAATCAGTGTATCCCACCAACTTGCATTCTTTTCCTTTATCAGCTGCAGGAAACAAAATGCCATAATCAAAAATTCCTTTGAGATACCTTAATATCCTCTTCACTCCTACTAGATGTGATACCTTTGGCTTCTGCATGAATCTACTTACCATACCTACACTATATGTTAAGTCAGACCTTGTATGACAAAGATATCTTAATGACCCAATAAGTCTTCTGTATTGGGTTGGATCAACATCATCTTCATCTGCATCTTTCGATAGTTGGAGTCTTGGTTCTGCAGGTGTCGAAGTTGGGTTGCATTCTTCCATCTTAAATCTCTTGAGAATTTCTCCTGCATATCTTCTTTGATGCATCGTCAAACCTCTACTGCTCTTGTAGAATTCGATTCCAAGGAAATATGAAATCTCACCCAGATCATACATTTCGAATTTCTTGTTGAGATCACCTTTGAAGTCTTCGATCTTACCCTTGCAGCTACCTGTTATCAACAAATCATCTATATAGAGACATAGTATAAGCAATTCACTATTGCTTCTTCTTACATATACTCCATGTTCAGTTATGCACTTCACAAATTCCTTCTCCCTTAGGAAACTATCAATTTTCTTATTCCAAGCTCTTGGAGCTTGTTTTAATCCATACAGGGCTTTATGTAGTCTGTACACCTTTCTCTCTTCATCATGTTTCACAAACCCAACTGGTTGTTTAACATAAACTTCTTCTTCTAAGGGTCCATTCAGGAATGCACACTTCACGTCCATCTGACATATGTGCCAACTGTTTATTTCTGCTAGACCAACAACCAACCTGATTGTTTTGATCCTAGCAACAGGTGCAAAACTTCATCGAAGTCTATTCCTTCTTTCTGTAGAAATCCTTTTGCCACAAGCCTTGCTTTGTGTTGAGTTGCTTCCCCTTTCGAATCCGTTTTCACTTTGTATACCCACTTGACATCAATTTCCTTCTTGCCTTGAGGAAATTCGACAAGTGACAAAGTATTGTTGTCTTCGATAGACTTCACTTCTTCGTTCATTGATTTCACCCACTTCGAATCCTTCAATGCTTCAACTGCATTAACAGGTTCGACATCTGCATAGAAAGCATAATGTACCAGCTCACCTTCATCATTTATCACATCATCTGATGTAATCATACAATCTTGCAATCTTGCAGGCATGCGTCTTGTTCTTTGAGGTCTGCTTGTACTTGGTATATTTGTTGGTTCCTCTTGTCGGACTTATCTTTCGACTTGAGCTTCTGGTTCTTCGAATAGGATTCCCACTGAATCTTTCTTGACATTTTCAGTCCAATCCCATTCTTTAAACTCATCTATGATCACGTCCCTGCTGATCACAATATGCTTTTTCACTGGATCGAATAACTTGTAGCCTCCTGTCAAATGATATCCAACTAGAATCATTTGACTTGACTTGTCATCAAGTTTTCTTCTCAACTTATCTGGCACATGTCTATGTGAAATATATCCAAATACCTTCAGATGACTCAAGCTAGGCTTCACACCAGACCGACATTCTTCTGGAGTAATTCCTTCTAGCTTCTTTGTAGGACATCTGTTCAAAATGTATGTTACATTCGAAACAACTTCACCCTAAAACTCTTTAGGTAAATTCTTGCCTTTCAACATACTTCTCACCATATTTATGATGGTTCGATTCTTCCTTTCTGAAATTCCATTTTGTTGTGGAGTATAGAGTGACACCACCTCATGCACAATCCCTTCCTTTTCACATAACATATCGAAGTCTTTCGACACATATTCTCTACCACCATCAGTTCTCAAAATTTTGAACTTTCGACCACTTTGTCTTTCGACCATAGACTTAAACTTGGCAAATACTTCGATCACTTCACTTTTCTTCTTGATCAGATAAGTCCACAGCTTTTGACTGAAATCATCTATGAATGTAACAAAGTATTTGTTACCTCCCATCGAATCCACCTGGATTGGTCCACATACATAAGAGTATATGACTTCAAGACTAGCCTTTGACCTGCTTCCTGCATCCTTGTTGAAGCTATTCTTGTGTTGCTTCGCCTACACACATTCCTCACATACCTCCTTTGGAATGTCAATTTCTAGCAATCTTGAAACCATATTTCTTCTCTTCAAATCTATGATGTCTCTGAAGTTGAGATGACCTAGTCTATAATGCCATATCCATTCATCTCTGCTAGCTGCAGTCGAAAGGCACTTATGCTCCATCACATTTAGTTCAATCTTGAAGGTTTGATTCTAAGACATAAGATCCCTCAAGATTAATCTCCCATTTGCATCAACGACTTTCATCATCTTATCTTAGATTGACACTTTATAATTCTTTTTGACCAACTTCCCTATACTGAGCAAATTGCTCTTCATGCCTGGTATGTACAATACATTGGAAATTACTGACCTCTTGTCATCTTTCCTCATAATCATAACATCACCAATACCTTCAGCTTCTAGGGTATTGTCATTTGCAAATTTTACCATATTTTTCGTTGAGGGCTTTATGTTGACAACCCAGTCTTTCCTTTTAGACATATGTGATGAACATCCTGAATCCAAGTACCATTGGTCTTTGAATCTATCTTCATCTTTTGTTGTGACCATCAGCATCATCTCTTCTTTTTCATGTTTTGCAAGCTTTGCATCACTTTCTTGATTCTTTCATTTTTTAGGACAATCACTTGAATAGTGACCATACTTCAAACAATTGTAACATTAAATGTGACTCTTATCAGGATTTCGACCACCACCTCTTCCTCTATTTGCAACACCACCTCTTTGGTTGTCTTGGTATGGTCTTCTTTGATTCAACACATTTCTTTCGATTTGGTTTCCTCTACCATTCGATTTATTGTAGCCACCTCTACCTTTGTCGAAACACTTTGCTTTGCCTTTGGTTTCTTTTGCTGAATGTGTCTGCAAGGCCACATCACTCTTCAATTTGCCTGCAGCTCTTTCATTCATTCTTTGTTCATGAGATTCAAGCGTCCCTTGAAGCTATTCCTTTGTCAATTTCGACAAGTCTTTCCACTCTTCTATCGCCACCACTATGTGGTCGAACTTAGGAGCTAAAGATCTCAAGATCTTCGAAACAACAGCTCTTGTTGTTAACGTTTCTCCACATATCTTGATTTGATTTACTAGTTTGTAACTCTGGTGAAGAAATCAGATATGCTTTCACTGTCGTCCATCTGAAGCAGTTCATACGTTCTTTTGTAATTTTGTAACCTCACTTCTTTCACCTTCTCAGCGTCTCCAAAAGACTTCTCAAGGATTTCTAAAGCTTCTTTTGCAGATTCTGAATCACTAACCTTTTCGAAATTGATTGGGCTGACACATTGATGAATTATAAATAATGCTTTATAACTCAGCTTCTCAGATTCTGTGTATTTCTTCTTTTCTTCTTCTGAAGCGTTTTCTCCAAGCGCTTCGACTCCATATTTTACAAGATCCCAAAGACCTTGACACATGAATAAGACTTTCGTATGTTTGCACCAATTCTCATAGTTGTCAACTTTCAGAATTGGTAGGGTTGCTGGATAGTTTGCATTCCTATAACTTGTCATCATGAATTCTTCAATCGTTCTTGATTGATACTTTCCTTGAATCGAAACAAAAGCTCTTGATACCAGATGTTGGAAACTCACCAAAGTCTATGATGAATTTCTACTACAGTGACAATTTAATTATGAGATAAATAAATAAATAAGACAAGACAAGTAATTTCTACAGAGTTTCTCTCTGCTCACAAACTGTGAAAACTTTATTATTCACTTTGCAACTGCAAAATACTGTGAATGACTTGCTTACAAAAAATAGAGATTACTCTCTCTATTTATAACTGAGCTTACACCCTAAGTCAAAGCCCAAAATATCTATTTTGTTACTAAATCAAATATAATATATTCTAAATTTAAATCAAATCTATTTAAATCTAAATAAATCTAATCTTTCATATGAATTACAATTTAACAAGTTTAACATTAAATTTTGAAATTGATTTGTGATTTCAATTTTCAATCACATTATATTAAATATGGGATGCTGTACTTCTTAAATTATAAATTGCATTCAAAACACTTTCATATGATTTTGCGGTCCTTTTTTCTCTCAAAGGGTTCTAAGCCATGTATTATATTGTTGTAATCTTTAACGTGATAATACAATTGATCTAACCTGATCAGACTTGGACCGTCACGGCTGGCTCCGAGCTGAAAGCTTTTTGAACGAGGTGGGGGGGGGGGGGGTACCTGCAAGGCACTCCGATGCTGAAGTAAGTAGAAGCACAAGCAGACAATAGTAAGTATGGGTAGAATGATGAATACCTGACCCTCTGGGAACAGAGGGTATTTATAGCCCCCAGCGCTGGGCCAAGGTTCCTTCATTGGGCCGGGCAGGTTTGGCCCAAATGGAGGAAGTGCCAGGTTCTACGTGCGTAGTAGGGACCCGCACGTGGTCCCCTTCCTGGATGTTCTGCGTGAAGTGCGGGCGGACGGAGACGCGGTCTTTTCGGGGTCTCGTTGGGAGCGTAGTGGACTGAGTCTGCCCTTGTTGGGGTGCTCGAGGTGATGTCGAGCTGGACAGCAGGATGTCGAGCTGGAGATGTAGAGGTCGAGCAAGTAACCTCAGGGAGCACGTCGGGCACGACTGTGACCCTTTGGTTGGCGTGGTCCTCAGCAAGTCTATTTGGATTGGGCCTTAGCAATGCTATTGGGCCTGTCGGGCCCAGTCCAGAACAGGAGCCCCCCAAGTCGTGGTTCCTTTGTTAGGAGCCATGGCTTGATCTCAGGTCGTTTCCGCTTCGGGGTCTCGCGCCCGGGTTAGAGATGTAGGTCCTCGAGGGCCTCTCCGTGTCGTGCTCGGAGACAAATCTTTCGCGGTGGATGCTCGGAGGATCCTCACCGGCGCGTCTCTGTCGAGCACACGAGGTATCTTTCGGGAACTGTGCCGCCACCCTATGATGATAGGGTCATCATTGCGTTGGGAGCAGTGCGTCGAGGAGAGAAACTCCGTGGTTGCCCGAGGTGACGTTTGGTATTCCACGTCACCACTATAAATAGGATCCTTGGGCCCCATAACTCATTTCTACTCTTTGCGCTCCTACTGCTGCTGTTCTTTCAGATTTTTCATAGCTGCGATCTCCGTTACAGATTTTTTTCCTCCGTAGCCAAATCCACCTCTTGATTCCAAGTAAGTGACTTATCTTCTTTATTTTCCTGTTGTAATGCATGATTTTCAGCGTTGTTAGACGTTTTTAGGGACTGTGCGCGTGGGACTAGCCCGATAAACTCATGTTTAGCTCGACATATTCATGCTTAGGACCGACAAACACATGCTCGTGGCCGGTAGATACATAGTTTAGGTAATAATCTGCAGCGCTGCCCAGGGTCTTCATGATCCAGGGCGCCTGATTCATGACCGTGCCCGGTATGTTCATGGTTCTGGCCGTAGGTTTCATGATGTTGCTCGCCATGTTCATACCTTGGGTCGGCATGTTGGAGAGTGACCGCGTTGTCGGTTTGCTCAAGCGGTTTGGAGAATGGCCCATCGAGTTATCTGGACATCGGGGAGGCGACTGCTTTCTTGTTGCAAACTAACTTTTGTGGTCGTGCATGGAACGACGTGGTTTGTCGTACACTACATCTGGTCTGTTACGTCGAGCGTATGGTTTCGTGCCCAATTGACTGGTTTCCCGTGCTCTGCAGGTAACCATGGCAGACGAGCCGTGCTCCTCTGGACGCCACGAACATGAGGAACAAAGTGCCGATGAGGCGGTGAGCTTGATTGATATTGTCGACGACCCTTTGTTGGATTGGGTGGGCGCCGAGCCCCGAGGAATCGCGTCGATATATAGCCAGCGTGACCAAAAGCCATATGCTGTCCTCGAAGCGGGCCAGGGTCAGCCTGATTTCCAAAAGAATTTCGTTGTCACGCGGCCGACCTCCCGTGCCCGGATCTGCTCGGTGTACCCAGAGTATAGCTTCCCGATGTACGAGATTGCGTTCAAAGATCTTGGGCTGCAGCTGCCCTTCAGTGACTTTCAGACCGGGGTCTTCGCCCATCTGGAGCTGGCCCTGTCGCAGCTACACCCGAACTCACTCGCCTTTATCCGGGCGTTTGAGCTAACATGTCGCTTTTCTGAGGATTGGGGCGACGATACCTCTCTTCTTCAGAATTTTTCATCTGCAGCGCCAGTCCCGAGGAGGGAAACACAGCTGGGTCTCCTTAAAACAGTCGAGGAGACTATTCAAGATGTACATGGACTCCGTAAGGGGTTTTAAAGACAAGTGGTACGTCGTGAGGCCAGTTACCACGTCTGCTTTAGGATCCCTGTACGAGGAGGAGGCGCCCATAAGCGACGATGATGGGGAGGCGGTCTTAGACAACGATGGGTATCCCGTGATGGCCCACACAGCCAAGTTCCCTGTGCATTGGATGTTCAGGCATTACGAGCACGGGACTGGATACTATCATACCGCTGCGGGCGACATATGTTCGGAGGACGAGGAGGCGTACGCCACTCTTTGTCGGTTCGTCGACAGCTTCCACCCCGCCCGGTGGGCCACGAGGGAAGGGGAAGATGTCTTGGATGCAGAGGGTTATCCGACATTTGAGTCCCGGCCGATTGATACTAAGGCACTCGTGGAGTGTCAGACGTTCAGACAGGCTGCTCGTCTGCTAGGTCGTTTATTGCTTGAATTTCTTTGCTCGTCATTTATTTATGAACTTGCTTGACACTAACCCGTCTTTTATTTTGTGCAGGTTCGATGGCCGGTCGACGGGAAAGACTCTTGAAGCTGTCTTGCGACCTGAAGCGGGGTAGGAGGGTCGTGAAGGCTCCCCAGACAACGAGGATGGGCCCGCCATATAGTCCGGGCGCTCCTCAGGTGGTGAGGGTGGATTCATCGCCCAGCTCGGGGGCCGCGTCGGACGAGATCCCAGAGGTTCAAGAGGTCGATCCTAATGCCGACCTGATACAAAGAAAGAGGACCCGGGTGGAAAGCGGCCCGGCTGTCAGCGAGGACATCAGCGCCGTCAGATCTTTCGGGTTCCCCCCTTGCTTCAAAGAGGAGGGTTTCTTCGAGAGATTCCCTCTGTCCGTGGTTGCCGACGAGGATGAGACTATCAAGAGGATGAGTAAGGAGGATCGGAAAAGGCACCTGGCCGCCAACATGGCCGGGCTGGTGAAAATGGCCGAAATGGCCCTGGTGTTGTCCGAGGAAGGGGGGGGATCCTGTCCGTGTTGAAGAACTTGAGCAGGAGAAAGCGGCTCTCACCTCGAGCTCGCGGAAGTTAAGAACTGCCCTGGAATGCTCCGAGGAGATGTTCCGCGAGCAGGCATCGCTGCTGGCCGCTGAGAGAGAGATGCTGGTCCTGGAGAAAGAAAATTCGGGGAAGCTAGCCGAGGAGGGAGAGCTTCTCCGCGCGGACAAGGATCGTCTGGAGACCGACATCGGGCGCCTGACCCAACAGATCGAGGATATGAAAGTCGCCATGCTTCCTGCCGAGGATGAGCCGGAGGACATAGCGGCTTTGAAGAGTCGATCGGAGCTGGTCGCCCATATCCGGCTACTGGAAGCAGATTGCGTTGGTGCTCTGGAGGAGGGGTTCGACTCTGCAGTCGGCCAACTTTCCTTGTTAAACCCTGGTTTGGTCACTGAGGGGACGGGCCACACACATCAGATCGTGGATGGCGTGATCGTGCCCCCGCCCGACTCTCCAGTTGTCGACAACGATGGTTCCGGGGAAGCCTGATTTGTAGGATAGCGGGCCTGCGTGCCTTTGATATTTGTATTTTTGATATTTGTATTTTTTGGGCCTGCGTGCCCGTCGGTTGTACTTTATGAACATCGTCGGCCTTCTTGGTCGGTTTATACTTGTTTGTCTTGTTGCCTTCGGGCATTTTTTTGAATGAATGCTGTTTTACATTTGATCGTTTGCCCGTGCTTGAAATCTTATATTTTTGCATAAAATTTAGCCTAAGTTATGGGCCCGAGGAGTGCCCGTAAGTGGCTATGATTTAGCGGGCGAGTCTGCCCGCCTTTCGTTTGTATACGTGCCCGACCTTCTTTCGCTGGCCAGAGTCACCTAAGTGTTGCCCTCGAGGGGAGAGACTTCCATTTGACCCTTTTAGATTGCCCGTCATTCTTGACGACTTGTCGGGCATATGGAGCGAAGTTGCTCGGTCGGGCGCGGAGCCCGGTAGGGACTATTCGCCCTTGGTGTGAACTGCCCATCGCGAGCTGGGTGTTCTGCCTTATAGGTACTACGACGGTGGGGCTCGGTGTAGTTGTCCACATCGGGCACTATCGATCGGTCTCGTTTGTTGAGCGATGTTTGTGTGATTTAGCCATATGTCAGGCTTGTACCTCAGCCTCTATACGGAGTCGGACGTTTTTCCTCGTCGACCGGGCGCGGGTACCGATGGTCGAGGGTCCTAGGTGTTGGTAGTTTTTAACTATAGTACTGCTTTAGCTTAGCAGCGTTCCAGGGTCTTGGTAATGGCTCTCCGTCTAATTGCTCGAGATAGTACGCCCCGGTACCAGTGGTGCCGTGGACGCGATAAGGTCCTTCCCAGTTCGCGGCCAGCTTCCCTTCGCGGGAATCCTTCTGGTTCCTACGTAATACCAGGCTGCCGATTTTGAACTCGCGCTTGATGACCTTGTCGTTGTGGCGTAGAGCCACTCGTTGTTTTAGGGTGGCTTCATGCAGGGCTGCACCCGATCGGATTTCCTCGACTAGGTCGAGTTCGTCCCTTAGCGCCTCATCGTTTATTTCTTCGTCGAGGGGGTTCTCTGTTCGTCTGGAAGGTTCCATGATTTCAACTGGGATAACGGCCTCGGTGCCATACGTCAGTCGAAATGGGGTCTCGCCCGTCGTTGAGTGGGGCGTGGTTTGGTATGCCCACAAGACGCTGTGGAGCTCCTCGACCCATCCCCTCTTGGCTTCACCGAGTTGACGTTTGAGTCCTCGGAGGATGACTCTATTCGCGGCTTCGGCTTGCCCGTTGGTCTGAGGGTGCTCGACCGACGTGAATTGTTGTTTTGTACCTAGTTTGGTGACGAAGTCTTGGAATCCGTGGTCGGTGAACTGGGTACCGTTGTCGGTCACCAGGGCCCGCGAAATTCCTAATTTGGCGAGGATGTTTCTTTTGTAGAAACAAAGGATATTGTGCGAGGTGATTTTTGCGAGGGCCTCGGCCTCGATCCATTTCGTGAAGTAATCCACGGCGACGATGAGGAATTTGTTCTGATAGGTTCCTTGCACAAAGGGCCCGAGGATGTCCATACCCCACCAGGCGAACGGCCACTGGGACGACAGTATGCTCAGCTCGTGCGGAGGGGCGAGGTGCATGTCCCCGTGTTTCTGGCACTTATCACATTTCTTGACGTGTTCCTTGGCATCCTGCTGCATCGTCGGCCAGTAGTATCCCGCTCGAAGGGCTTTCCTTGCTAAGGATTTACCGCCCATGTGCTGGGCGTTGATCCCTTCGTGTATCTCCCGCAGTACTTCGGGGACGGCGGACTCGTCGATGCATTTCAGGAGGGGGATGGAGAATCCTCTTCGGTACAGCTTCTGCTCGAGAACCACGTAGGAACATGCTCGTCGCTTTGTGACGGTAGCCTCGGCCTAGTTTGATGGGAGTTCGCCTTTTGTCAGGAAATTATAAACCGGGGTCATCCAGGACGTCGCATCCCTGATGGCATGGATCTCGACTGTAGTCGAGGTTCATTCGATACTTGGACGCGCTAGAGATTCCTGGATGACGGATTTGTTCCCGCCCTTCTTTCGTGTGCTCGCAAGTTTGGACAATATGTCCGCCCTCGTGTTTTACTCGCGGGGAACATGTGAAATTTATGCTCGTACGAACTTTGTCATGTATTTTTTGACTAAGTTCAAATACTCGATGAGGTTGTCGTTTTTGGCCTGGTAGCTCCCCTGTACTTGAGAGGCGACGAGCTGGGAGTCGGTGTAGATCTGTACCTCGCGGGCTCCCAGGTCCTCGGCCAGTCTCAGTCCTGCGAGCAGGGCTTCGTATTCTGCCTGGTTGTTTGACGTCGGGAAGGAGAGAGCTAAGGAGTGCTCGATTACTACGCCTTCTTCGTTTTCCAGGAGGATTCCTGCGCCGCTTCCGGACGAGCTGGATGCTCCGTCGACGAAGATGGTCCACTTGTGTTCTTTCCCCGGGGGAGGGTCGTGAGTGGTCATTTCCGCGACAAAGTCGGCCAAGGCCTGTGCTTTCAGGGCTTTCCTGCTTTCGTACTGAATGTCGAATTCAGAGAGTTCCAAAGACCACTTTAACATTCTGTCCGCCATATCTGGCCGACCCAGGAGTTGCCTCACCGGTTGGTCGGTTCGCACGATGATGGTGTGGGCCAGAAAGTAGTGTCTGAGCCTCCTCGCCGCGTTGACGAGGGCCAGAGCAACCTTTTCTATCTGCTGGTATCTGTTTTCAGGCCCCTGTAAGGCTTTGCTCGTGAAGTAGACGGGTTTCTGCCCGTCGGGGGTCTCGCGGACAAGAGCTGCGCTGATGGCTTCGTTCGAAACGGCCAAGTACAAGTACAGCGGTTCCCCGTCGTCTGGTCGAGATAGCACGGGCGGCTGAGACAAACTTTGCTTTAGGTGGCGTAGTGCCTGCTCGCATTCCTCATTCCATTCGAAGGCTGCTTCCTTTTGAAGGAGTTTGAAGAAGGGGAGGGCGTGCTGAGCAGATTTCGCGACGAAGCGGGACAGCAACGTGAGCATGTCGTTCATGATTTGTATCGACTTCTTCGACATCGGTGTTGGGAGGTCGGAGAATGCACGGCATTTGTCGGGGTTGGCTTCGATTCCCCGTTCTGTTAGATAGAATCCAAGGAATTTTCCTGCCTTAACCCCGAACGTACATTTCTCGGGGTTGAACCTCATTTTACATTGCCTTGCTTGGGCAAAGACTGTCTTGAGATGAGCTGCATGGTCGGTGTCTGCTCGGGATTTGACGATCATGTCGTCCATGTATACCTTGAGCATGTCGCCGATCTGTTTGTTGAAAACTCTGTTCATCATGCGTTGGTAAGTTGCTCCGGCATTTTTCAGTCCGAAGGGCATTACGTTGTAGTAATAGTTGCCCGAGCTGGTCATGAATGTCGTGCAGTGTTTGTCGCCCAGGGCCATTGGGATTTGGTTATAGCCCGAATAGGCGTCCATGAACGACAAAGTTTTGTAGCCGGCCGAGTTGTCGACCAGCATATCTATGTTAGGCAAGGGAAAAGCATCTTTCGGGCAAGCCCGGTTGAGATCAGTATAATCAACACACATTCTCCATTTTCCATTATTCTTTTTCACGAGTACAACATTTGACAACCAGGTGGAATACCGGGCTTCAGAAATAAAATTTGCCTCTAGGAGGTCTTTTACAGCTTTTTCAGCAGCCTCCGTTTTTTCTGGAGACTGCCTACGCCTACGTTGTACTACGGCCTTAGCGGCTGGATCAATGGCGAGGTGGTGACAGGCGACCTCAGGGTCGAGTCCGGGCATCTCCGCAGCGCTCCAGGCGAAGAGATCAGCATTCTCGCGCAGACAGGTATTGATTTGCTTCCTGGCCAAGTCGGGGAGGTCTTTGCCAATCTTCACTCCCTTGGTCGGGTCTGTGCCGAGGGGAACGAGTTCAAAATCCCCGTCCGGTATTGGTCGGAGTGGGATTTGCTCGCTGCTGGATGGCTCGTCCTGATCGAAGCGGGTGTCCAGGGCTATGGAGTCGACCTTTGGTGGAGCTTTCTGGACTTCTTCCTCGGGGGATGCTTTCCTGCCGGGCTCCTGTTTTGTCCTTTTAGCGGGTCTGGTCCCTATGTCGACGGTATCCCGTCCCTTAGAAGCAGCGTTGAAGCACCTACGGGCAGCGGCTAGGTCTCCTTGGATGGTGGCTACCCGTGCCCTCCTGGTGTAGAACTTCACCTTCAGATGGACGGTCGAGGGCACCGCTGTTAGCTCTGCCAGTGTCGGTCTCCCCAAGATGCAATTGTACAGAGATGGGCAGTCAATGACGAGGAAACGGACTTTAACTTGTCTCGTAGCCGTTCCTTCGCCGAACGTAACCAGGAGCTCGACATAACCCTAAGGTTTGGAAGTCGAGCCGTTGAAGCCTTGTAGATCCGACCCCACATACAAAGAGAGATGTGAGTCATCCAGCTGTAGGGTTCGGAACAGCTGGCTGTACATCACGTCGACGGAACTCCCTTCGTCGACCAGGATGCGGTGCACGTCAAAATTGGCCATTCTTGCCCTTATCAGTAAGGGGATGACCGCGTTCGGGGCTCCGCCAGGGAGTTCTTCTAGGTAGAAGGTGATGGGCTCTGACCTGCCCTTCACCCTTTCGAACGTTATTGTTTGCGGGGGAGCCGCGTCGACCAGCTCGTCCAACTTCCTCTTAGCTGAATTGATGGTGAGGTCGTTGAACCCGCCCCCATTAATGACCATGGCGGAGGGAAAGTATTCCCACCTGCTGTGCGTTGTCAGCGGCTCCTGCAGGTGCTCGGGAATGTCGAAATCCTCGGGCCTGGTCACCGAGAAGGCGGTCTGGATAGGCACCGACTCGTCTGATGGTCGGGCGTCTTCTTCTGGCTCCTTGGCTTCATGGGCGTCACGACGAGGAGCGTCGTTTCGCCTGTACTGCGCGAGCCTCCCTCCCTTGATGAGGGTTTCAATGGCGTCCTTGACGTGGACGCAGTCCTCTATCAGATGACCATGACTCCTATGGTATTGACAGTATTTATTTTTGTCCGCCCCTGGCTTGGCGGGAGCAGGTCGGGGACGCTTGACGCCGCCGTCCTTGAAGTCTGTACTGGAACACTCCGCCAGAATACGCTCGCGGGAGGCTGTGAGCGGAGTGTACTCGGTGAAACGGCCCGAGGGGCCCCTTTGTTCCCGGACTTCCCAGGGTCGGTCTTCTTTCCTTTTCTCCCCGGTACGTCGGGGAGGAGCCTCTTGGCGTGAGCTGCTGCTGTTGTTGGGACCCCGAGTCCTGGAGTCTCGGGCCCTGTTGGCAGCTTCCCTCTCCTCGTAGTCCATGTATGCTCGAGCTTTATTGAGGAGGGCGTCGAAAGACCTGGGCGGCTCGATTCCCACAGCTTTTCTGAATTCTGTGCCGGGGAGGAGCCCCCTCTCCAGCAGATATCTCTTCATGTGGTCCGTGCAGGGGACCTGTATCGCTTCTCGGTTGAAGCGGTTGATGAACTCCCTCAAGGTCTCATCCTGTCTTTGGATGATGGCCTCGAGCGCCGCCTCAGTCTTTGGATGGCATCGAGAAGCGGTGAAGGAACTGATGAACTGGTTCTTCAGGTTCCGCCACGAGGTGATTGAGCCCGGGGCAAGCCCTTTGTACCAGTCCATGGCCGCCTTCCTGAGAGTCGTGGGGAAAAGACGGCACTTGATGGGCCCCCCGACATTATGATAATGGAGCATGGCCTCGAACCCGTCAATATGGTCGACCGAGTCCGCAACTCCGTCATACTCCTTCAGATGTGGGGGCTTCTCCATGCCCGGGGGGATGGGTGCATCCATGATGGCCTGCGACAGGGGACCGCGGGGGTCGTCCTCGTCGCTCCTCTCCGGAGACAGGGATGGGGACCTGTAATATTGTCTGGCACGGTGGTCGTGCTGAGCCTCCCTCGAGCGTGATGCTCGTTGGTTGAATGTTACACGGCCGTCTCCGGCGTGTCTCTTGTCGTGCCTCGCCGGGTCGCGACTGGGTTCTCCGGCGGGGATGACAGGATCTCTCTCCAAATAGGGTCGCCTCTGCTTTGGCCGGGGAGAAGGGCTTCTGGAGTTTTCCCTGTAGTGTCTCCGCGGGGGAGAAGGGTGTCGGGCTTCAGTCACCCGAGGAGGGGGAGTATGTGGTCTCCGATGCCTCCTCGAGGGTCTTCGCTCGTCTTCAAGCGCCTTTAATCTCTCTCCTTGGGCGAAGATGAGATAGTTCGTTTGGTTAATTGCTGCGAACAGCGCTTGTGTGGTGGCATCCGCCCCGGAGGGGACGGGGACTTCCTGAAACTGGGCGGCTCTGTAGTGGGCGAGGGCCGCCGGGTCGTCCTCAAGTGGTGGTGGGAGCGAGGAGGATGATGCTGTGGCTCCGTCCCTGTGCGAGGAAGTTCCGAGGACGGTTGTTGCAGGAGTGGTGTTATGGCCAGGATTGATGACGTTGTCGAGATGTCTGTTTTTGTCCGCCGTGCCGTTATTGGTGTCGGCGACACGGACGTTCTGCTCATCGCGAGCTGGATCAGCCATGACAGGTAGTTGAATTTTGAGCTTTGGTCTTTTGAGTTGTTTGTAATACGGGGAAGCTAGATTCCCACAGACGGCGCCACTGATCTAACCTGATCAGACTTGGACCGTCACGGCTGGCTCCGAGCTGAAAGCTTTTTCAACGAGGTGGGGGGGGGGGGGGTACCTGCAAGGCACTCCGATGTTGAAGTAAGTAGAAGCACAAGCAGGCAATAGTAAGTATGGGTAGAATGATGAATACCTGACTGTTGTACCCCAAAATTTGCCCTCCCATATTCTTCAAGAAATTGCCAAGCCAAGCTGCAAAATTCCCCAAGGGTTGCACAGTCAAAGATCTCCTATACAGTCAAAATTAGGGTTTGTGTTCTGGTCAAGAAAATGAAGTTTTCAAAGGTCCAATCAAGTCTCACAAGCCTACAAATATGGTCAAGCATCCTCATATCAAGTTTCAAGACTTTCAGCACAAAATTGCACAGTCAAAAACCCTAATTGCACTACAGTCAACTGTAGGGGCAAAATGGTCATTTGACAGTCAAAAGTTCAAATTTTTGGTCAACATATCATTTTGAAGCCACAAACATCATTTGATCAATGCTTGATCATGATTCTCAAAACTTGGCTCAAAAATCATCAAGATGCAAAAGTTTCTATTTTTGGACAATTGAAAAAGTCAACTGAAATTGACCAGGGCATAACTTTCACATGGTTCATCAGAAAAATTCCATCCAAAGCTCATTTTGAAGAGAAAGACATTTCCTACAACTCATCTTCATACTTCAAGTCCAAGAAATTCTCTCACAAAAAGTTATCAATTTCAACATTATAGGTCATTTTCAAAAGTCAACAAAAAGGGACTTTAAGTCAAAGGCCATAACTTGAGATTGGTAAATCAAAATGACATGGGACCAAAGACATTGTTTAGAGGACTTCAAGACCTTTCTAAAATGTCCAAGAACATGAGCAAAGCTTAACAATTGAGCAAGTTATGCATTGGAGAAGTTGGGAAATTTTTGTGAAATGGCCAAAATCATTTATCCTTGAAATCTCATTTTTGACAAAAGGGGCCCACTTTTTCCACTTGAATTAACTTGGCCATGCTTCCCACGTGTCCCACCTTTTATTTCAGATTTTTTTATTAATTTTTTCATTTTTATTGATTTTATTGGATTTAATTAATTTTAAATCTTTTAAAATCAAAAGAAATTCAAAAATTAATTTAAAAGGGAATATTTGGCCTTAACTAGCCTTGAAACATCATTATGTGCCTACCAAAATTCGTGCAAGGGAGTAAACAAGGCAAGAATTCAAAAATGAGTCAAAAAAGGAAGTTTTGTTATGGAGGTTTATGGAGGATTTTGGACTTGAATGCTATACATTAAGAGACCATAATTCCTTTTGATTCACATTACCTAATGCCTATACAAGGGATCAAAAACTAAATTGAGAGGAGGCTGCACCAGAACACAAGAAAATCACAACCTAAAAAGTCCCCAAAAACAAAAAAACACATTTGAACTTTTCAAGAAAAAAAGCAAAACTGTAAACCTACTTGCAGCACGTTTTAAGCCTCTATTCCAATCAAAAACACATTCCTTGCATTGCCAGGAATCTCCAGCAATCAAAATCAAGCCCAAACGCGCAAAGAAGCATCCCCACGACACCCCACGGTTTGTCCAAAATTTGAAAATCAAAACTCCATTTCCATGCCTTTTTAATTCATTTTAAATATTGCTATGCATTGCTGATGTTATTACCAAGCTTCCTGTATGCTTTAATTTGACTGTAAGGCCACAAAATGCAAATCACCATGGGAGACATCTAGGTTTTCCGAAGCTTTCAATTTGGGGTTTCTCACATACGCAAAAATTGGAACCTCAAACTGCCATGGTTGAATTGAGGAAGATGAGACGAATCCAATGGACCCCTCGCGCCTAATTTATGTCTAACGAGGAGCTAATCGCTTTTATTTGCAGGCTTGTGTTTTGGGGGGGTTTAAAACCCCCGCTACATGTTTGTTATTTTGCAGAAAAGGTAGAAGACGATGGCGTGGCAACCGGGCATTAGACCATTCAAAATTCCGCGCGCGTTTTTTTTTAATTCCCAGGATTTATTTGCTTATCAATATAATATTAAGTGTTTATTGTTATGTCAATTGAAACAGCTGGCTCAGATGGCAACGCGTTAGTGGATATTCCCAGAAGGCACGAGTTCGAGTCCTGGTTCAGGCATTTTTTTTCACCTTTTCCATAATTAACATGTTTCCTTTGTTTTTCACCCTTTTTTATATTTTTAATCCTAATTTAATTTATATTCAAATAATTTTCTCATGCATTTAAAAACTCACAAAGAATATTTTCCTTTTTGCATTTTAATCAGAAAAATGTTTATTTAATTTTTGACATTAAAAATAATATTTTTGCATGCATATTTAATTAATTGTTAGATAATCATTAATTTGACTTTTATTTGCTTTTAGTTATCAAAATTGATCCAAAAAAACACCAAAAAATAATTACTCTATCATTAAATTAATTTAACTAACATTTTCATAAAAAACCCAAAAAAAAGAATATAATTAACACTTTTATTATTATTATCTTTATTTTGTAAATAAACCATAATTGAATTAGTTTTTTAATTAGGTCATTTTAACATTCTTTTTAATAATTAAAATAAATTTAGACTTAGGCTTTTCTTTTGACATTTTAATTTCTTTTTTCTATTTTATTTCATAAAAAAACATAAAAAAACAAAAACATCAAAAAAATAAAAAATAAAATAACTTCTTTTCTTTAATCATTAATTAATTTAATAATTTCAATTCAATTCCTTAAAGGGTCCAACGCCCTCGCACTCGATTCTTATTTCTTTTCGCACATTTATTTTTATTTCTTTTGTAGATATAATGTATTTGCCCCAAAGCCTTGTAATAGATAATTAGGATATTTACCTTCCGCATTTTACTTATTCAAATCGGGTCTTTATTTAATTTGGCGTTGTAGACCCGCGCCCTTGTAATAGCGTAGGACCTTTATCCTTTCCGCACTTTAAATTTTCGCACTTTTAACTGTTAAACAATAACATGAAAGAATGAATGCCCGAAAATAAAATCAAAGCGTAGATCACCAATGCATGACAAGACAAACAATAAACTGAAAATGACACACAATTCACACACCACCCCTAGGGTACGCCTCACTGTTGCCTTACCTCGAAAGGTGATCGTCGAGTAGAGGATGTCTTAGTAAGTCCTCATGATCTGGGAACCTGGCATGAGGGTAGCTTCTAAGGTATCTTCCCATTGCTCTGGTGATCACCCTGTTGCCTTGCCCCTCGAAACGTGGTCGTTGAGTACAGGACGTCTTAGTAAGTCCTTATGTTCCATTGATCTAGTTGCCTCGAATAGGTTGCCTCGAAACAAGTTGCCTCGGAATAAAAAGATCAATGGCATAAGGGTAGCTTCTAAGGTATCTTACTATTGCTTGGTGACCACACTGTCCCTAACCCTCGAATTGACCCGAACACCTCCAACGGTGGTGCTACCTACCTCTCAATGGTAGGATGGCACTACTTTAAGGACACTTACACAGAAGAATTCCTTAGGGTAGGTAGATTCTCATAGATACTTGCTCTTTTCAAAAACAAACAAAATACTTTTCACACCTACACTTTCTAAAAGTTTTCAAACAAATTTTTCATACACTCTTGAGGACAGATACAAGAGTTACTTAGAAATTTTTCAAACGAAACTTTTTTCAAAACCCACTCACACTTTGAAAAGCAAACATTTTGAAAACACAATGAGCAAGTATCTAAGAGCCCATGGATAACCATGGATAGAAAGGGTGCTAACACCTTCCCTTTCTATAACCTACCTCCCGAACCGAGAGCAATCTCTTTAAAGGAATTTTTCTGTGCTTTTGTCCTTTCCATTTGGAGAAAATAAAAGACGGTGGCGACTCTTGCTTACCGCGACATTTCGCGAAACCAGCTTTAAACAGTCAGTTCCAGATCCACCGATCACACTGACCCTATGGGAACAGAGGGTATTTATAGCCCCCAGCGCTGGGCCAAGGTTCCTTCATTGGACCGGGCAGGTTTGGCCCAAATGGAGGAACTGCCAGGTTCTACGTGCGTAGTGGGGACCCGCACGTGGTCCCCTTCCTGGATGTTCTGCGTGAAGTGCGGGCGGACGGAGACGCGGTCTTTTCGGGGTCTCATTGGGAGCGTAGTGGACTGAGTCTGCCCTAGTTGGGGTGCTCGAGGTGATGTCGAGCTGGACAACAGGATGTCGAGCTAGAGATGTAGAGGTCGAGCAAGTAACCTCAGGGAGCACGTCGGACACGACTGTGACCCTTTGGTTGGCGTGGTCCTCAGCAAGTCTATTTGGATTGGGCCTTAGCAATGCTATTGGGTCTGTCGGACCCAGTCCAGAACAACAATTAATTAGATATTGCAATTCAATGTGAACCTATCATATTAATATTACTTTTGATCCTTGAATTATTTAAAATTATTTAATTGAGGTTTGAATTATTTAACTGATGATATATTGATAATCTTGCTATGAAAACTAAAAAGCAATACCTACGTAACCACCGTTGTGTTGTGGATGATCGACTGTTTTTCAAAATATTCAATGATTATTTTGTATTTGTCACTCCTTAACAATATATATTTCTTGGTACAATATTGACAGACATTATTTTGAATAACAAGTTTTTAATTTTGTTATAGTGATTTTTTCTAAAAGAGCAATCTTAAAATTAATATTTCAAATGATTTTAGAAATTTATTGAATTTTATATTATTATAATTTTTTTATTTAAAGTCAACGTATATATATCCTACCTTATCATCTATTTAAAAGACTTAGATTTATAACTAATTGCTACCTTAATTGTCAAAATCAATTAAATTAAGGTAAATGAAATAATAAATTGATTATATAAATTGACAGGAAAGTTCATTTTTATTTTTCTTGAAATGTGATTATTTATAGTTAGAGTCTTATAGTATGATATAACGATTTATTTTTTGATCATGAATCATTTTTTGAGATGACATTGCAATACTTTATAAGTCATCAAAGATTGGATCAAGAGCATATATGCATGTCATATAGTATGAAGTTAGTATAATTTAATTACTTTTAAAACCTTGTGACATATATTATATAATTGAATACAAGGAGAAATTGTTTCTAATATTATCAACTCCTTTTGAAAAATATAAAAGGTATTTATATAAAATTATTAATTTTCCAAAATATTTGAATTAAAAACTCCTTATTTATCGTCATAAATTAATTTTTTGTTATATACTCAAATAAATAAAAATTTAATTTTATGAGTATATTAGAAAGCTTATTATTTTGAGAGTTTTATCTTGGAAAATTAAGTAATCAATATTAATTTGTAAAATTGTAATTTCACCTATCGTGGATACAATTATACAAATTTTTTTATTTTATATAAAATATAAACATTTTTAATTCGTATGATAATAACTCAACTATCGTGGATACAATTATACAAATTTTATTTAATAAAATATTTAAATTATTTAAGTTATAATAAATATTATATTGATAGTAGTTATACCCTATCGATATATTATTATTAATATAATTTGTGTTGTTTAATGTATTTGAGATTTATGATTATGTAAACTATTATTCGAGTACTTTATCGGTATTAAAATTTTGTGATGTAATATTTGTACATTGTTATATTTCTTATTTAGAATTGTTGAAATTATTATTTGAGAAATAAGAAATTATTTTTTAAAGACATGTAATACTTTATGAGTTTCAATTCTCTTTATATTATGTAAGTGATGGACATACTCTATCGTTATGATGTTACTTAACATGATAATTGTGTGATAGATAAAATAGTTGAATATATATTTAAAATATTTTATAAACTCTTGAATTAATAATTCAACTATTATTATCTATCAAGTAGGAGAATTTAACATGTCAATTATATTAGAAATGAGAAACAAATATTATTTATTTAATATAATATTATTTTATGGAGATTTATATTGAGGATACTATAGTCTTATGTTAGTAATAAAAGTTTATGATTATTTGTGTTATATCCTCAATAATAGTTAAAATTAAATCTCATATTTTTCCGCTGCTTATAACATAATATGTTTCTCAGATGTGTGTGATTATAATTGTAGTATTTGAGATTTGAGTGAGTTATTAAGATGTTGTATATAATCCTATATTGAAAATTATAGAAATTCAATCTCACTCAAATGATGGTAAATCTCTTTTATATGACCATCATACTCTTTCATGTGAAATTATATCAATAATGATATGTTCTATCTATGTACAAAATATGTGATTGAGTTTGTAAAACTCTATTGATGATATATTATACAACCACTTCTCTATATTGTTTTATAATAAAAATATAATTAGTATTCCATTGTATAATCAGATACTAGTGAACTCTGAAAATTCTTTATACATGTTGGATGAGTGAGACTACATGTGTACAAAATTATATAATCTGAAACAATTTAGATTTTTATTCTCATATTGTCATATATTCTTGTGTGCACTATAAAATATGACATATTCTAAGAAGACTTCATTTATATTCTAAGAGATCTTATTCTATTATATTGAGATAAATATTATTTTCTTACTCTCACGAAACATCATTTGATGTTTAGGTAGATATTGAAAAGACAAGGTAATTTTTTTGCATGCAATAATATTGTGTTATTCTATCTTGAATAGTCTATTTTTGTCGGGTCATAATATAAAAGTACAAGTAAATATCAATACTTCTATCGAGTATGGTATTGTGTTACGAGGGTACTTATGATTAAATGTAATTACTCTTGTAATAGGGTAATGCCTATATGTAATTATTATTCTTAGACCTATGTGGATATTCTATGACATTTAATTTGAGAACTCAATAGTAAATCATTGACCACATACTTATGTAAGTCTTATGATATTTTGGGTTAATGTGAGTTTATCAATAATATTTATTTTATATGTTTGGGCCATTGTTTAATAACATATTTTCTCATATGAAATGTGTTTCTCTAAATTTATCATTTTAATATAAAATATATTTCTCTAACTTTATTGATCTGTTTTCCTTATCGGATTCATTTTTACAATATTGAAGTTTACTTTTGTTTTGTGAACAAGTGTTTTGACTATAATTAAAATTCTAGTATTAAAATTTATATATTTTTAATAATTGATTATTGTCATCCAAGTGGGAGAATGTTGGATTAATTATTTAATTAATCAATTATTAGAAATTATTAATATTAATTATGATCTATTATTATTAAACACTTATTGATGAATTATCTAATTAGACTATTGTCTCTGAATGAACAGTGATATGTTGGACCATTCAATTAAGTCTAATGAGATGTCTCTATCCTCATCTATTTAACTATTTAAGTGTTGCTCCATTAAACTATTAACCTAATGAAAATCCTAAATAACAATAAGAGTAGTAATTCTCTCATACCCACTAACCTCAATAAACAATTTCTTCAATTTGATAAGTTACACCATTCCTATAATATTTAATTTTCTATAATATAATAATATACTATAATTTGATTTATTGCTTTTGATTGAATTTAGGAGATTTAAATGCTCGTTACAGCCATAAAAGGTATTGCCGCCAATGAAAGTAAATTTGAAAATGACATGTATGGCCCAGAAAAGCATAAATTGCAATGCAATCTTGGAAAAAGTAAGAAAACAAAATAAGTTAATGGGTCATGTGTCATATAGGTTGATAATTCCTATCTTGTATTAGTTTCATGCACCAAACAAACTGATAAAAAGAATAATTCTATCAATTTATCATCATAGTTGTGTAGATAAAATGATTGATTTTTATTAGAGACCAAGAAAACTAAGCCTTATATCCAATGTCTGACATAAGAATATCTCAATGAATTTAGGTTAAGCCTGATTTCTACTTCATGCAAATATAAACTTCAACAATTCAAAATTACATTTCTATTTTGCTAATATTTCAATCCTGAGCAAATTTAATATCTCTTGTTAGTGTAAACAAAACCACGCTAACAAACAAAATTAACACACAAAAAACTGTTTAATCCAAAATGATTTACTACAAGTCTACTCTTAATTAAGATATTACAAATACTTGTAATCAACAAATTATAAATAAATTATCTACTATCTAACATTTATTAGAGGATTGACCACACTTTCATTATTGCCTTTTCCTTCAAATATTTTTTCACTACTAAAAAGATATTTTAGTAACTAACGAAATAACACTTCAAACTTACTATCTTTATGGATAGAAGCACTAAGTGTTTGATTTTCATTGATGTTTCTCTCTTTTCAGGTAAACTCTCTCATTTCTTCTCTATCTCTCTCTCTTTTCTCTGTTTCTTTTTGCTTCTCTCTCATCAACTCACTATTCACCCCCCCTTCTCTCTCTTTCTCCTCAAACTTTACCTCCGCCGCCGCCCCTTTCTCCTTCTTATCTACGACTTCTATCACCTCTATTGAAAAAAACAAAACCATTTTTGGACTCCTTATCTCACAAGCTTTCTAATGAACATGTTGTATTTTTATTTCAAGCAATACTGATTTTGGAGGTATTTTTCTTATGGTCAAATGTGTCCACTTTTATCAACAAGTAAGTTGCTTTAACTGTGATTCGATTTGGGGTTTTGATTGATTTCCTTTTCGGTTAGTTGGTTGAGTTTTTGTGTTTTGATTCGATTTGGTATGTTTTCGATTTCGATTTCATATTTCCGCATAACCACTGATTTAGTAGTTTTTTTGTTATGTGTTATATAGTCTTTGGTGGCGAACGAAGAATTTCTCAGCATATTCTGCGTGTACTAAACAGCTATGTCGACGGGAAGCAGAAGATAATGTTTGAAATGACCTCTATTAAGGGTAATGGAAGAATATATGCTAACATCTGCTACAAGAAAGAAGTCTGATATTGACATGAACAAGAGGCACATAATTTAGTTTTATTGATTATATGAGTAAAAATACTATTTTGTTTTGTTGTTGATGATAAATGAGTGTTTTAGCTATAACATCATTATATGTTGATTTTTTGTTTTTAAGTTTGCTTTGTTATTGGTGTAACTGAAATGATGTATTTCGTCACAATTTTTACTTTCCTCTTGAACTACGTTGCAATAGAAAAACTCATGTTGTAAAATCACCAGCTTAATGTTTGAACTATTTTCTTATCACACTTTCTTTCTTTTCATTGGAAGGAAGATAAGGCCAAGGATTTCATTTCTTATGTTCATGCAAATGTTCGTCTTGGGTCTCTTCGGGTTAGTACTTTCTTCATCAATAGTTAGTTCATCTGAATTTCGACTTTAACCATTCCATAAATGTTCTAATATAAGGATTTTTTCATATTGTTTTATTCTTGTGATTGATCAGAATTTGTACTATGTTGGGTTGAAATTCACTTCTTCAACATACTCATGTGCTATTAGCAATATTCTCCATGTAATGGCTGTTATTGTCAAGAATACTTTTATATACACAATCAATTAATTTATAAGTATCTTCTTTTATGTTGATGTTGGTTTGGACTCAACTGGTGCATACTTAACAAACCGAGATGTGTTTGATAGGATCTCGAAAAGGCTTATACGAGGAACTCCTTGACTGCATTTTCCCCTTCACGAGACACCAAGATAATGGAGTGCCAAGCAGCGAGAATGGATACAGAAGGAGAAGGATGAAATGGTTCTTCTGCTTAAATCAGAAGCTGATTAATTACAAAACATTGCAGTTTCAATTCAGATAGTTTTTCATTTCTCTTCTCCATAAGAACATTTTTAATCACAGTCCATTCTCTTATCCATCACCTAAATATTTACACTACCAATTAGTCACTATCAATTAATCACACTGTATGATCAATAAAAATATTTTATTTTTATCATATGTATCTTAATCTGCAAAAGATGATTGAATTGTAGCTCTTCCTTGTTGTGTTGGGTGGTTAAACCCTGAAGGAAATGATATTCCAATTATGATCTTGAAGTTGAAGTTAAGTAGATTCTCATGCTTAATAGTACTCATTGAGAAGTTTGTTTTGACATTTAATGTGTAATTTTTTATATAGAAAGATATGAAGTAGTGATTAATGATGACATGCTTCAGTGCTTTTTATGAAAACTTTATACATGAGACTAGTATAATATATATATTTGGAAAGTTACTGCAAGTAATTTTTCTTACTTTTTGAGACTGATATAATACTCCTTTTTGAATTATTCATTTATCACAACTTCCACATGGGATGTTTTCACTTTCTTAGCTTAATCTCAATTTTTGTCCTTTCTCTTTTGCTTTGTCCAGGTTCTATTATTTCGCAATAAAACAAACCAATGATCTGTACCATCAAGATTCTCCACCAAAACAAATTCAAAAGTCAAAATAGCTCTGTCTATACCATCCTGACACGAGAAAGCATTCATAAATGTTCATATTATGATTTAAATTAAATTTGATAAAAAGAAACAAGAAAAATAAATTGTTCCCATGATCACATTTTATGAACTCATTTTGTGTATTGGTCACACAATGAGGCATTTAATGTTAACAAAGTTTGTTGGGATAGTTGATAATTTATCGTGTAACACCAAGAAGAACTATATGTATTATATTTGTGTCTTTTTCTTGCTCGATTGATGGTAACAGAGTTGAAGTTAAACCACTTTTTTACAATGAACATCCTCTAGAATAGCTTAAAATTTGTCAGAACAGTAAGGCTAACATGTGCTTTCTAATTCTTGATGTTATATTGATAAATCGCAGTGGAAATGCTAGCAATAACTACCATAGTTAAATAATTAAAGAGGGATGATATGCATCCTGATCTAAACCCTAACTAAGACTTAGTTTAATGTAGGTGGATCTTTTCTTCTATAGAGAACCAGAAAAGACCAAGGAACAAGAGGATTATAAGGTTCTTGCTTCCGATTAAAGTACCTATTTATGATTTATTCTTAATAATACATATAAAGATGTATCTTAAGACATACAAATTTGTAATATTCTATTATTTGTAATGACATTTCTATCAACAAAAACAAGTACCTATTCAACATGTGAATATTGTCATTGCCTTCTGTTAAACTGTTGTATACTTATTTCTTATTATTCTAATGTTTCTAAAAGGTATGAAAATGGTGCTTTTATGTTTACTACTTCTGGTGTTGAATTGCAAGCAAGGTAGGGGTTAACTTTTTTACATAGAGTCATGTGTATAATTTTTTTCTATTTTGGAATCTTAGTTCTCTTCAATAAAATGACATAGCTTTGTACTTTTTGTTGTGTATTTCTTTTCTTTTTTATTCTGCTTTTGATCCCCAAATCCTTCTCGTGTTGTGCATATAATTTTCTAAAAGAATGGCTTATATTTTAGGAGCAGAATTCAATAATATTATATCCATCCGCATAAAGTTGTTCTATAAATTGCATCAGGTTTACCTTAAAAGTTGTCCTATAAATGGAGACAGAAAAAGAAGAGGTTAAAAATACGTATATGAAATCATGTTTTATCAGAATTTTTTTACAAATATTTAAGTAGTAAGTTGTAATTGAAATTTTATGTAAAATTTTTTCAAACTTACAGGTAGATATTGAATTCTTTAAATAAAATTAGATAGGTAAAAGTGCATGTGAGGCTTGTGTGCTCCTCTATAATACTCTATGTAGTAGTAAGTTTGTTGATGATTATGTTATTTCAAATATTTTAACAAAATGATATTTAATTATTAATTATGAAGAATGGTAATTTAAATGATATTAAAGTAAACACGAATCACTAACACCATAAAAGATGATACTTTATTTCACTTTTGTGCTCCTCTAACTTGCATATTTTGATTTTAATAAAAAAATAGTTAATCTCACGGGTCACTATCAACACGAGATCTATTTTAATTTAAGAGACACAATTTTTATTTTTAAATATCATTTTTTCTCTATCTCACAGTTTTTCCCCTTCTTTTTATATGATTATTTAGTACAATTAAATCTTTATGATTATTGTTCATTTTACAATTAAGTAATTTATTTTAAATTTTGAATTTATATTTTGAATAAAAAATAATAAGTTAACACCTTTTTTAACATAAACATCGTATTTGTATATATATTGTGCATACGTTTTATTTTTTTAATAATAGTTCATTTAAAATTTTGCATTTACAAAAAAATCATTTTTTCTCCAATTGACATGTTTTTTTATATAGTAGATGCTTTTACATTTTTGGATGATTTAACTTTTTAAAAATCAGTATTGGCTTTTATATTTTAAATTTGTATAGATAATTAACTTTTTATCTTATGGGTCACAACTAGAATAATCATTATTAGAAAAAAATTATTTTTTATATATTATTTTTTCTTCATATTATTGTTCAATTTTTTCTTCTTTTTATATGATTATTTAATATAATTAAATCTATATGATTATTGTTCATTTTATAAATAAATAAATCATTTCAAATTTTGCATTTATATCTAAAACTTTACATTTACATTTGTTAAAATTTTATTTTTTTCTATGATTATTTAAGAGTTATATATATATATATATATATATATATATATATATATATATATATATATATATATATATATATATATATATATATATATATATATATATATATATATATATATATATATATATATATATATATATATATCTTTTTTATATATATATATCTTTTTTATATATGATTATTTACTACAGTTAAATTTCTATAATTATTATTTATTTCAAGTTTAATTATATTATATTTATTGTGTCTAAATTTATTTAGTTATATTTGTGTCTTTTTCTTTATATGATTAAACTAATAATTTACATTTTTATTATGCAAATTGCTCATGGTTTCTTTTATTTATATTACTCATATCGTTCAAAAACTACTACACCCGAAAAAATTTACCCGTGTGGGAGCACGGGTCTCTGACTAGTTGTTATTTTACGATTTAAAAAAATTATCACTGAAGAAATTATTAGGTCGAGTCGTGGACTAGGTCGCTCTCTTTAAGATATTTTGCGATACTGTCATGAATTGTGCAAAGCAGTCAATCACATGACACCTACAGAATAAAAACAACTCAGTTCTATATTATAGGATTATTACTTGCCCAATATGTAATCGGTCTAGAAATATATCTTATGACAAACAAAGACCAGTCAATAATAGTATAAAAACCACACACAGTATCTGGTATAAAGATCAGTGGTATATCTAATAAAAACCATTCGTATATGGAGAAAGGCAGCCCAGTCAAAACTAAGAACAAAAAAGAGAAATTTATAAGATGAAGAGGAGACGAGAGAGAAAAAAGATTTTGGAATGTGGAAATATGGAGTGAAGAAAATGAAATGGAAAGGTCACCAAGAAAATATGGAAGGCAAGATAATCGTGAAAACTTGATCAAAATTTAGGATTATCGTTAAGGTACAACACATCAATAATTAATTAATAAATATTGATTAATATACAACACACTGATAATTAAATTAATCAATATTAAATATTTTTCACCATTTTAGATACCAAAAAATAATGGATCACCCAAGGTCAAGTCCGGTCCAAACCAAGCCGAACTGATTCAACTGGCAAGAAAGTTGCCAGCGGCGAGCGCGAGTATGATGGTTCTTGGTGGTGCATCATCACCGTTTCATAAAATTGCTTACCCTGTAACACCCTTCTAACCCACATACGTTTCACATATAATTTCTCGAAAAATAAAATCAAATAAAGATCACAAAAGGGCATCACATCTTCATAGAACATCAAATAACAATTAAATCATGCTCCGTAACACGGGTTGCAAAGAAACCATTAATTATAATCTCTAGTAACCACAAACAATTCACTTCAAACTTCACAACAGAATTAATGAGTCATATCTTCATTAAATGATCTCAAATACCACGAAAGGTAGTTCAAATATCATTAACATCGTCACACTTCATGTTTATAACATCATAGCCTAAAACATGGTAAAAGTCATGATAGAAATATAAAATCTCAAAATAGAAAAACATTCAAAGTTCACAAACAAACGATCCCAACCCCGATGTTACATATAAGAGTGAGACTCCTTTTATTCAACAAAAGCAAATAAACACACTCTGAAGATATCCCCTAATGCTTCTACGGACTATTCTTGTTCACCTGCGTGTTACCCACGTGGAGGCAACATTCAAACAGAAAGGGTGAGTAAATCATAATCATTATAAAAGACATAAGGGATAAGTTTAGTAGACATGCACATAGGCAAGGCACCAAACATCATAATAACTTCATGTTATACTCACACCTTCACAAACATCACCAATTCACAACAACATATTATCAAAATACCATTTATCAATAAATACCATTTAATCACATTATTATGCAATGTCACATAAAATGTAATGCATCACTATAGACTCATGCATATGGTACCAAAACTTCATTGATGACTCAATCATCGTTATCTCCAAAGATCCCCACCAATAAGATCGATTCCCGCTTAGAATCAGAGTATTTCATAATTTTGCACTCAATCCACACTATGGGATTGATGCCTTCACTAGACTGAAGTCCTGATAATATCACTGGACTAAAGTCATAAACTATACCATGAATACATGATGCACAACAACATAATAAAAACAACCACGGCTAGTCAAAATGCATCATCATTCATGATTTCATCATAATATCATCATATCATCTTAAGTAAACAATCATCGATAGAATATAATCATATCATCTTAAACAAAATAAGCATCATCACCAAATCATCTTAAATAAACAAACATCATCATATCATCTTAAATAAATAAACATCATCATCATATCATCTTAAATAAACAAAGCATCATTATAATCTAATACGAGGAACCTAACTTCATCCTAGTTTAGATATTGGGAAAATATTTCTTATATCTCATTTTATTCAATATAACTAAAGTTCATTGCATTAGTTATAAAATTATTCGAACGAAACCTCAATCCAAGTCCTAAACCTTGAGTTACGGCTCTTTTAAGAAAATCCAACACAACCAATCAAATCGGGGCACCATCGTCCGGCGACATACTTCTATCGCCTGGCGACGCTTCCATCGCAACTTCCTTCGCCTGACGATGCTTGGAGCGATGCACTCTAGTAGCGTCACTCTTTTCTTCCCTTCTTCGCTCCCATTTTCGCCTAGTGACAGCCACGCGACAACACCATCGCCCAACGACGCTTCTCCATGCCCGGTGACACAGCGCGAACAGGGTTTTTCTGTTGTGATTTCCTACATGAAAACTAGTCCTAATATTGAGATTTCTGCACATTATAGGTCCTAAACATCATTTAATCATAGGGTTTTCACCAAATAACAAAAATCCAATGTATTCTACATTATGGGTACAATTTGTTTACAATTCAAGACCATAAAACATTTTATAATTCGTCTTATCATCACATATTCATCACAACCAAAACCATCACAATCTACATCTATCTAAACCTTAAATCGATTATAATAATCAAGATAAATATCCATTACCTTAAGATTATTGCTAGCAATTAAATCCTCCTGATGCTCTACCAGGATTCTTATGCTTCTCCTTGCCTCTTTGTGCCCTAGGTCTCTTTCCCCACATCGTTCTTCCAATTCTATGATCACATAGAATGATCGTATAAACTCTCCCAACCTTTTCTTATACCAAACTTTCCCTATTAGACCCCTAATAATGAACTTCTCATCATGTCCTCACTTATCCTTCACTAATTACCACCTTTCCCCTATTTTCTCTACACCACCATTATGTTTTTTAAATCCAAATAATTCTAAATAATTACTATTAACATCTAAATAATTCCGAAATATTTATCTAAATCCTAAACACCTCTTATTATCCCATCGTTCACCTCTATCCCATCGAATACCACACAAATCATCATTATAAACATCATACTCATCAAGTCATCACTATTGCATCGCAAATGCATCACGAATACACATCACAAATCGTCACAAGGACTCACACAAAGCACCAAAATATCATACATACCAAACACTTCACAATGAAACATATAATCACACTAAATTAATTAAATAATAATTAATATAGAATTTGGGGTGTTGCATACCCCATGGGACACACCTCAAGAGACAAAGCCTTCATATATAAACACTACAAAAGTGAGGTATCCCTCCAATGTGAGACTTTAATGAATTATTTTAACTTCACCTCTCTTAGACGATAGACTACGATCTAGAAGGGAAGGGATTGAATAGGTCGCAAATGAGCATTTCAAATTAAAATTTTGTTTTAAACTATAGCACACAGAAACAAACCCGGAACAAAAATCGTCTATCTGAACCATTATCCAAAAGATCGGATATGCGATAAACTGGTGGAACTATTTTACGTATGATGAGAAAAACAACCAATAAATTTCCAGCAAACCAACTTTGAATAAACCACACTATATCAATCAATTTTCAATGAAACAAACTACAAAAGTAACTAAGGCAATTTGTCAAACACTTGGAGTGCAATCGATATAAACCAGATTTTTGTTTGATTATGTTGATGTTAGAAACCAATTGCAATCACAAGGATTGTAATCAAATCAACAAAATAGTTTATGGTATTAACCTAAGAGATTATCACGATATATCAATCGCACAATTGAAGTTTTCATAATTTGCAATAAAACGTAAAGTAAATAGTAAGTGAGAAAGAGAACGACTCATAACGATGCCGATAGGGAAACTACTTTTTAGATACGTGTAATGTATTGAATCCAAATGACCAGGGAGTCGACCTATTTTTAACAGAAGGTTCCTTTTAAAAAAAGCTTCAGAGGGAGTCGACTCCTAACACGAATGAGTCAACTCCAAACCTAATTTTTTTAAAACCAAAATGCATTTTATTGAAGTGTTTGACTTTCTCAATAGCTTTTGTCATGATCCCTAAGTGTCCTAATATGAAAATTCAACCTATACATAGAGATATAACATCCAATGTACAAATACTACACATTACCTAGTTTAGGCATCATTCAAAACATCTAAGAGAATGATATTGCACTCACATACTACCCCTTTTTGATGATGACAAAACGTACAATGTATTTGTAGCTCTGATCATGTCTCCCCCTGAATATATTCATCTTTATTTTAGTATTTGCAACAAAACTATATTCTTCTTTCTTTGTATTTAATGTTCTTTCATATCTTCTCCCCCTTTGACAACATCAAAAAGATAAAAAAGAGTACAAAATGTAAGAAGCATCAAGTAAAACCACACAACGTCATATAAACCACTCAGAGGTAATTTTGATCAGCAAAAATAGAACTCATATAGAATGAAGTTAAAGTGACAATGTGTAAACATAAATAACCAATCAATGCATGAAAATGAAATAGAGATAAACAATACATCCAACCAATCTATCATAAGGTATTTCAAATGAAGAGTTTATTCCATGAAGTATAAATGATCATGAAATGCAAAAGATTAAAACATGAAGTTACTATAAGCATATGGATTAAAAACACACAAGGTTAACAATTAAATTTTTGGAAGTTAACATTCATGGGATTGCATTACACATCAAAAATATATCACATAAACACAAAATCAAAATCCAAGAGATATAGATAAACACTGTGATACGGTGGGAGAACTGACTTGAGGTTTTGCGTTTGTGTTCGCAAATGTTTCGGTTTAGCAAGAGTTGCCACCGACTTTTTATTTTATCCTAAGGAAAGGTCAAAAAGCACAGGAAAGACCTTTGAGATGTTTTCTTGGGTTCGGGGAGTAGATTATGAAAAGGGAAGGTGCAAGCACCCTTTTCATCCATGGTTATCCATGGGCTCTTAGTTACTTGTTTAGATCACTTGCTTTGCTTTTCAATTGTTTGAAATGGTGCTTTTCAATTGTTTGAAATGGTGCTTTGTGTGTGATTTTGAAAGATGTTTTGGAAAGAGGCCATCGTTGTGGAAACCTTTGTAATGATTCTTGTTTGAATGGATACAAAGATATTTTTTGTCTTTTGAAAAGTTTTCAATGTTTGAAAGTTGGATTTTGAAATTGTGTTATGAAGTGTGTTTGAAAATAGCAAGGATGTTTTGCAAGCTTTTGATCAAGTAACTAAGAGCTATCTACCCTATTTTACTCAAAGATCTTTCTTATGTTTTTTAACCCTTTTAACAGTGTTGTTTCACCATTGCATTTGGTGAACAACCTTGTGTTAGGATGTTAAACCGGACAGGCGCGGGTCATCGTATAGACCATGATAGCAATTGTGTCAAGTATTTTTGGCAATTTCTTTGAGGGACTTGATCATTTTTTGTTTAGGCAACTCAGATAGCGTCATCGAGGGACTATGATCTTTGTTTTGTTTTTGTTTTGCCAAAGTACTCAACATGCATACCATGGCCCATTTTTGAAGGCAACAAGTGGATTGTAATCCTAGGGGTGCAAGTGTGCATTGTGTTTGTTTTTCATGCATTTTTGTCTTTGATTAGGTCAAACTATTTGTTAATTTGATTTTGGCATACAAACCCTAATTCTCTAATCATGGCGTAATTGAAAGCGTTAAGTGAGAGAATTTAAATTCTAAGCTATTACAACATGATTATGGGGATGGGGGTACAATGTTTGAATATGGGGTATTTGACAAGAAATATAAACCCTAGATTACTATTACATCAAATTGAATCTCAATGCAACAATATTTAAATGTACAATTATTCAAATAAACAAAATAAATAAATGTTAAATAAAATGTATTATGCAAAAAAAGAAGTTTTTATGTATGTAAAATATTTTCAATGTAAAGAAATACAAAGAAATAAATAAATAAATAAAAGAAAATTAATTTTATTTATTAAAGGGGTAAACCCTAATTCTTTTAAGAAAATAATATCTTATATTATTTATGTACAAAAATATGTTAATATGTACAAAAATGAAATATATTGAAGAAAAGGTATTTTTTAGTATAAAAAATAAAAAGGTAATATTTTTATATTTTTTATTCTAATTATTTAATAAAATAAAAGTATATATATATATATATATATATATATATATATATATATATATATATATATATATATATATATATATATATATATATATATATATATATATATATATATATATATATATATATATATATATATATATATATATATATATATATATATATATATATATATATATATATATATATATATATATATATATATATATATATATATATATATATATTAAATATATTAAGTATGTATAAAATAAAAATAAAATATTTACAAAAATAAAATATATTCAAGAAAATATTTTCAGTGTGAATAAAATAAGAAATAAAAATAAAAGTATTATTTTAATATTTTTTAAGTTTAAACAAATAATAAAAAGTATTAAAATGTTTTAATGTTGGAAAAAAATGGAATAATATGCTAAATAAATGTAAAAAAATGTGAAAATATTTTAAAGCATTTTTTATATTTGGGGATAAAATAATAAAATCAGAAATGAAATAAAAATGCAAAATAACAAAAATATAAAGAAATTGGGTCAGGGGGTGTGACACTGAAAATGGGTGTGTCAAAAGTGAGAAATAGCCAGACCCAGCCCAGCTACTTCATCTTCTTCCTCCAGAACTGTCAAACGCGCGCGCCTGGTTCCAACATGAACATCCTGGAAACGTGATCTTTTGCCAAAACTCACAATATCAAACTTGTAGAGCATTAAATCACGATTCTAACTATATAAAGAACTTAATCTAACTCTCAAAGACCAGAGAGAATTTCTCTGGCCCTAAAATCTGACCTAGTTTTTTCAGCATGTTCATGGATGAAATTCTCTTAGCACGTTTAATATAAATGAAAACTGAGCATATGTATGGCTTCATGGCAATGAGTACTACATCTTTCATTCACAAACCTAAGGCTAAATGTTCCTAAATAGAGAGATAGAAGTTTGAGAAATACCTGTTTCAGTCAAGCTCGAGTATGGCAATGCAGCAACTTTCAGTGAGGCCTGAGGTTCTTTTGAGCTTGCTTGATGTTCCCTGGACCTCTCCCAATGCTTAGTTTGTTTTGAAATGGTCTGAATCTCTCTATAGAACTCAACCTGCAAAGCTTCAAAACAGAAATGGTGAACACTGTAAATGGAGTTACAGTTGGCAATGGAGGTTTGGGATAGCTTGAGTGAGTTAAATGGAAGGTATTGGAACAAGTTTGAGGCCAAACGCACGAGTGGTTAGTGTGATGGATGTGAATCTGCAGGGAGTGCCCTGTTTTGCAAGAAGAAAGTGATTTTGTATTTTGGAAGGCTTGAGGGTTCAACAAATCGTGTTTATGACTCAAGGCAATGCACAAATTTTTTTTGGAATGTTGGCAAGAGTTGAATATATCAGATGCTCAAGTTATGTCCTTTTGGCAAGTTGACTTGTTTTGAAAGAAAAGTGTGAAGTGAAATGAGGTAGGCCTGTACAGGCTATCTCCAAGCATGCACAAGTTCCTTGTACCTTTGCTTGAGTTTATGGAACTTGTTTGCTGCAAAGAAAGAAGTCCAAGGCTCAAGAAATACAATGTTGACATAAAGTTGCCTTTATGAAAATAGAAGTGCTACCTTTATGCCCAAAATGGATTTATTCATTGTGCCAAGCTCCATTGATCAGAATAATACCAATGTCCAATGTATTTGCAATTAATTAAGGAGTGTGAATTGGTTTAGAGGCCTGTAATCAAGTACAAAGCCAGTTTGGACAGATTTTGCAACTTGTATGAACATGTATTGGCCATGGATACAAAGTGAGTTTTTTCCAACTTTAAGCATTCGATTCTCCCTAACCACAAATGTGTTTGAGGAGTTCTTGGACAATTTGGAAAGCTTGCAACATGTAATATAATCCCTCTTTGAAATGTAACTTGAGATTCTAAGTGGAACTATGTGAAAAATGGCTAAGAAGATGGGTCAAAATCCTGCCTAAATTAGGGAAAATTTTTCTCTAAGTTAAAAGTTTTAGGGACCCTTGTTCTAAAAATCATAACTTTAGATCCAAGCTTCTTTTGAGAAAACTTTGTGAACCAAATTTATAGACTTTGTGGAGGACTACAACTTTCATGTTTTAAGTTTTGTTTGAATCCATTTGAATCATGGTGAAAATGTGGGGCAAAGTTAGGAAAAATTAAGAAAATTTCATAACTTAGAAAAATTCTAAGTTATGAAAATTTTCAATTTCAAACCCTAATTTGCAATTTTGGGTTTCTTAGTGAACAAGTTTCATAATTTGACACATCTTGATGAAAAATGAACCTTGGCACTTGATTTTGACCAAAAAGCCAAAGTTTGACTTTTCAGTGTACAATCAAATATTGATCAGTTGACTGAAAAATTCATCTGTCAATCCAATGCATTTGAGATCTTTTGAACTTGTTGAATAGGTCAAGATAATGTCCTTGAGTCCTTGAGTCCATGGTTGAGCTTAATTTGCCATTGGCTAGGTCAAACAGTCAAAAATTGCCTTTGTACAGTCAAAACCCTAAAAATGACCATTTTTCCCTTTTGGTGATCTGATCAAATTTCTTGTGGATTTGTGGTCCAAATTTTATCAAATGGTTCATGTGAGTTCATAATGTTGATGTGGGTCAAAATTCATGAGGTTTGACTGTAAATTGGTCACAGTTGACTTTTCCCCCAATACAATTGATTTCAAGGTCAACTGTCCAATTGACTGGGCAAAAATTTGATTCAAGGCTTGAAATTTGGTATGGATAAACTTATGAGTCCAACATGAAGTATGAAAGTTAATTTGGGCATTGAAGGTCCAAAAATCCCTGTGCAAACTTAAACCCTAATTTAGGTCAACAGTGCAAGGAGGTGTCTTGAGCAGAGCAAACCCTAACTTGATCTTGAGTTCCAAGAGCCTTGTGATGAGAAATGTTGATAAAATGGGAGGGAAATTTTTTGGGTACAACAAACACAAACCCAAAAGCTCGTTATCATAGATGTTATCGAGCCTTTGGCCTTATAAGCACCATCTTTCATGCCTGCTAGTTGTGGCTTGTCGGATAGTTCAAGCTTAAAGTTTATCCTTTCCCCATGTCAAATATTTTTATTTCATTGGCTTTGACAACCATGTGTTTCACTTCGGCCTCTAAGGCTGCTTTTAGTCTATTTTCGTCTATTTAAGTCGAAAATCTCTCTAAGGCGTCAAACTCAGACATTGTTTTCATTGTCGTCACCCCATCCAGTTGGTCGGATGGTGTACATGCTGTCATTCCCCATAATTTAGGTAGGATGGATTTTCAGAGAATAGAAGCCTCCTCCAAAGGCACATATGCAAACCATGCAGGAGAACAAGGTGCAATGTTTGATAAGTTCCTATCGAAATTCCTTCTATTGATATGATTAACTTCTACCATATAATAGGTCTAAACGGCTTCTATATTTTCAACAATTCCATCATTTCACCATATTACATCTCTTTGGTGAAGTGATGATGGCAATGCTCCTATGCCAAGGATCCATTCCCGACCTAGAAGTAAATTGTAACTTTCCCTCAAAGCTATAACCATAAACACAATGGGTTTGGTTATCGACCTAACTGTCAAGTCGACCTAAATTACTCCCAAAGTATGTCCAATTTTTCCTTCATAATTCAATAGTACCATGTTGTGTGGCCTTAAATATGTATCATATTTTTGTATATTTTTTAATAGGAAATGAGGCATCAGGTTGAACGTAGCGCCTTCATTAATTAGTATCTTATTAACTCCTAGATTTTCCACCTTCTCCCTTATGAATAAAGCCTTCACATGGCTCTTCACGCTCTTGTCATGTCTTTCAAAAAAAGAATTTTACTTCTCTATATAATCGTTGTTCATTATAAAATAACACACAAGCTTATGTTTTGCTATTTCCTCCTCGTCATACTCCACATGTTTTGTCACCACTATGACACCATCATATTCGGTTGGGAGTACTGAAACTACGTTTCAAATCATGTCAAAGTCATCCTCTAATCCTGAATCAAAATCATTTTTCCTCATCTCATCATCATGGAGTGGTGCTTCCTCATTTTTTTTCCTTTTGCCTTCACTGGGATAAGGGAAAACAATTGCCTTTCAAATGTATTCTTGACCTGATAATTAACAGAAGTTACATATGGTCTGTTACTACTTGATTCAAAAATCTTCTTCTTTACTTTTTTTCTTTCTATGAAACCTTATCCATTAGGTTCTCGACATTGGATTTTTTCCCTTATAGTTGTTAGGCCCGTAGAAGCGTTTCTTCAATACTTGAAACTTCTCTCAATACGCCAGTGACGAACCCATTCCCATCTCAAAAATTTTCCACTTTTGATGGTTAGGTCCTTCTTTACCCGTAGGTCGCACACATTTCCCTTGGGGAGAATTGGATGTCGGGACATAGGTATTTGTTTTGTTCCTCTGATGAGTATGGAACTAATGTTGTCTCTTCTAGGGTATACCCCTTCTGTCGAAGTAGAACTGAGATTTGTTATTTCTCCATTTTCATTTCTACTGGACAAGTTGAGCATTTTCTACCTTATTAGCAGCCTTTTTGTCGAAGACCACATCACACCTTTGGAAGAGCATCACCTCCGACTCCCTAACCTTACAACAGTTAAGGAAATCAACCAAACTGTCTTCAACTTTGAGGTAGACCGCCTTCATCTAATTCTCGCTACTTTCAAAAATATCTTCTTCAGCCTCCATGTAAAAATCTTCAGTTATTTCGACCATGTTGATCTTGATTGGCTCACTATAGTGGGCTTCTTCAATTTGTAATGGGTCAGAATTAATTTTCATTGGTGCCTTTCCCTTGTCAACAAAGTTGAACCTTTCTTCCTTCAAAGAATTTTAGACAAGATCCCTGAAAAGAAAACATTGTGAAGTCTTAGGTCCCATAAAATTATGATATTTGCAAACACCTCTTTTGCTTCTTTGTTCCAATGGTGGCACTTTTACGCCTTGTGGAACTAAATTCTGGCTATCTGTAACCAACAGATCAAAGGTACCATCACTTTTGGTCAAATTGAAAGTATAAGTTTTCTTTAGGAAGTCACTTTTTCCAGGCTCAACAGGGTTCTTCCCATTTACTGGTGTAAGAAGCTTACTCACATATGGGAGCCATGGTTTTAACTAGGCCAAGTCGACCTCGTTTTCTCTAACAGGATTAATTTCGACGTCTGACCTTGGGTCATTTTCGTCTATATCAACATAAGCCATTATTTATTTGTTATTTCTAATTTCCCTAGCCTTTTCAGCCTTTAGTCGTTCAACCTGTCGAACTCTGTCCGCTAGTTGGGACATATCCCTTAGATATTGGGTATCCAATTTCTTTATAATGGAATAATCCAGGCCCCTAACAACCATCTCATTAATCAAACTCGAGAACTTGGTTAAAATACCTTACTTTCAATAGTCGGAATCTGTTGAGGTAGTCATCAATCGACTCAACAAACTTTCGCTTCACACTGGATAATTCTTTCAGACTAATATTAGACTGTCCCATATAAGATTTCTCATGGAACAATCTCTCTAACTGAGTCCAATTGCAAATGGAATGCACATGGATTATTGTGAACCATGTAAAGGCATTCTTTGTAAGAGAATGATAAAAATATTTCATCCTTAGATTCTTATTATTTGTTATATCCCCGCTTCAGCCAAATATCGAGTGATATGTTCGATTGTAGACTCACTGGTATCACCAGAAAATTTGGTGAACTTAGGAACTTTCCAACCTCTTAGGAATTCTGTCTGTAACACATATTCCGACAGAGGCGATGTATAATTTGGCCTATGCTAGCCTACATTCAGACTGTTTTGGGCCATTTTAGACCATGGTTACCAGATTATTGTGTCCTACTAGGTTTTCTTGTTAGACTTGGTGGACTACTTAGTTCGCATCCTGATTTTGATTAACCACAATAGGTGGGATTCTTTGTTCGACTACTTAGGGCCTTTATTGTTCAACTACATGGGGCACAAACTGTTGGCCCTAATTAAATGTTGTTAATACCATGGTTTTATGATTGACTAAATTTTGGTAATACATGGTTTGTCATAACATGTCTGTTGTTATGTTATTTTCAACCAGATGTCCAATACAATGTCATGACATCTTGGTATGGTACATCACATGCGTTTTCCTCATAGATCACCCCTATGTTCTGAGTTGGCCTAACCATTTGGGGTTGTACAATTGGTCAAACTTGCGCCGGAGGGGCGGCAAAGAAATCAACAATTCGTATCATTTGAGTCGCTAATTGTTGGTAACTATTATTCGTATTTTGAATCAGAGGATTTAATATAATTCCCATTTTTCGGGTGAGAAAATTAACCATTTCATGGTTGCTCTCGTCCATTTGTTGTCTCATCGCCATCACATAATTTGTGGTGAAGGTTGGCATCGCTTGGGGAGTGAAACCCACTCCCAATTGGGGTTGAGTGGTTCGACCATGGTTTCTTGTGGTTGATCCAGATGCCAATAGTGGCGAGTACTCTGTTGTCATGTTATCAATAAATGCCAATGCATTCGTCTGTAAGCCTACCATCATTGATGTCGACATGTCATAGGGTTCTTAACGACTAATCATATGCATTGTGAAACTTGGGGCGTAAGGCCTAAAGTCACTTTCTATGGAAAGTCTCGGAGTCATAGGGGTACTTGTCGTTATTGACGGGGAAAATATCACCCCTTCTTGCACAGTCGACAGTATGACCGTCGTGCTGGCTGTAGAGGAAATTGCTTTAGTCAAACTTGCAGCAACTGTGCCCTCACCCATAGTATTTGATGGTTGTTCTCTGTTGGTATTGTTATTTCTTGGATTAACCATTCTTCTAATGTATCTCCTAGTTGGTTTTCTAATATATATTTTGGTCATCCTACCACTTATCAATCTCATATACACTTAAGACCTTGAGAAGTTTCATAAATGAAGAACTTATATGCAGATTTTAAAAATAAGTGTAAATTTTCACACAAAGGGTCCTACTGGGCGTGCCAATTTGTTTACTGGGAAATTTGGTAAACAAAGAAAAGTTTTGATTATACTTAAGGGATTAAACTTGAAAAGATTCCAAGATAGATTATGCAAAAATAATAAGTTTTAAAATATTTGATACTAAAGTCAAAATGCAAAGAACTTTAATGCAGTAAATGACAATGAAAAGTAAAAGAAATTGAATTCATAAACGGGACACAATTGCATACATTTTCAGATCATTCTTTTCTCTCTAACAATTAGATACTTTAAGTATATAAAATGTGTGAAATTGTGGACCCTTAATATTACATGAAGTGTTTATGTATTAATTCTAACATAAATGTCACTAATGATCGACTAAGAAACTTTCAACACGTCTTCATTTTCATGCAACTTTCATCTCTGATAAACTTTCACGCGTCTGATCTTATCCATTTGCCTCCTATTTCAATAGTCTTGTATTAACACTCGAAGTAACAAAAACTAAGTGTTCTCCAAATTCCTTAGTCTCAAAATTCAAATATTTCTTAGCTTTGACAAAAACCTTGATATCCACGCTTCAGCCTAGGTTCCAAATGTATTTTCGACCTAAACGTAGCTTCCTTGATAACCACTTAGACTAGAGTATAAACTAGGTCGAATATAACCCAAAAAAATTTCTTTTTTAATTTTTCTATCTGTTGTGTCAAAAATATGAGGTAACACACAAGTATTAATATTTTGGTGCCTTATCATTAAGGATTTCATTATACAAATTATACTAAAAATTATGATGCCCATACAACCATCATATCATGCCTATTCATAGGCCATTACTGTAACACCCTTCTAAAACCCCATGAATATCCATGAACAATTCAATAATTAAATCAGAGTAATTCACCAAAAGGGTGTCACATGCTTCATAAAACAAACATCATAAAATAACATCTTTCTCTGTAACACGGGCTTTCATTATCATACTACATAATCATTTTCCTTTTTGGAATCTCAACATACAAAACAATTACTACGCAGCGAAATTCAAAGTCTCATCACACTACATTCATAATATCCATCAATATGCCATTCATCCTCAACTATTCATGAGTTATGGTTTCAAAAACAACCTAAATGCTTTGATACCATTTATAATTGATAATCAACAAAAGGAATATAAAACTAAATCCAAACGTTTCCCAAAAACCCCGATATTATATATCAGAGCAAGACCCACTTTATTCAACAGGAAATAAATAACACACTTTGAAGCTATCCTCTAAGCTTCAACAAACTATTCCTGATCACCTGCAAGTTACCCATGTATATAGGCAATATTTCCAAGCAAAAAGGATGAGCAATCACAAATCATTATAAAATATATAAAGAATAAGTATAGTAGTTACATAACAATTATCCAAGATTCCACATATCATCATGTTTCACATATATACTCACATTTTCACATCATTGATTCATTCACAGCAATCATCATGTCATCAAATTAACAATCATCATAAAGACATCATTAATTCATATATCATCAAAACATCACTTAATCAATCATCATGCAACGTTAAAAATAATAATCATCAACAACACTTTGTCAAATAGCACAATAACATATACAACAATGTCGAATCAACAATCATGTAATGCCACATAAGATGTAGTGCAATAACATAGACTCATATATGTGGTACCAATTCTTTTGATGGGAACTACGCCATCACCCTCCAAGTATCCCCACCATAGGAACAATTACCTCTTGGAACCGGAGCATAACATAATAACCACTCAATCCTCACAATTGGATTGAGGCCACCACTGGACCAACGTCCTCAACAACACTAGACTTGCATCCTAAATCAACATGGGCAGACCAAAGTTGTCTAAATTATGCCATGAATGCATGATGCATAACAGTAAAATATAAAACGTCCACGGCTATTCTAATCGCATCATCATTCATGTAATTCACTATAATATCACCCTTCGCATAGCATGTATGCATATCAAAACATGCTTAATATCAACTTCATTTAACACATCACATATTCACCATCACGTAGTCATCATCATATAATTATCATCATGTAATCATCATCATATAATTATCATCATATAATCATCATCATATAATCATTATTTATCATGTAATCATCACCATATAATCATCACCATATAATCATCATCATATAATCATCATGTAATCATCATCGTGTAATCATCACCAAACACTTCATAATAAATGAATCATCATCATCATCATAACGACATCAATTCATTATAGAAAGCATACATCATATTACATCAAGGTATACTTATATCAGTTTATCAAAGAAAGCGTACATCTTATTACATCAAGGCATAATCGTATCAATTCATCATAGAAAACATACATCATATTACATCAATGCATAATCACATCAATTTATCATACCACCATCACTGTAAAAATACATAATATGGTTCATTTTATTTTTTAAAAGTATAGTTCATTGCGCTAGCTTTCTAATGCTTCGAATCGGGCTCGATTCAGACTTACGGTTCAAAAGTTATGACCAAAACGATTTCACAGTACAAAAACCAGGGAGCTGTTACGGACACCCATAATGGACATTACAGCCCGTAATGCTGAAAATCCAAAATATCATTTTTTTGCATGTTTCTGGTACAAAATTCATAGGGCTATTACGGGTGCTCGTAATGGGTGTTACGGGCCGTAATAGATCCCAGCAAAATATTTTTTTCATGCAATTTTATGCGATTTTTCTTGTTTTTCAGCCCTTCAACAAACCCTAAACCCTAAGTTTTGACTTCCAACAATCCTAAAACATATTATATCATATGGTACTTGAATCAAGGGAAATAAACTCATCATAAATCATCATTCTCACCATAAATAATTATAAAATAACAACAATGCATCTTCACATATATCAAGGGATCAAATCATGGTTTCTCATCATATTTCATCATAAAACACAAAGCAATCCTACATATATCTAAACCCCATATCAATCATAATAACATGGATCATACCTCTTACCTTAGATTTCCAGCAATTTCTACTTCTTCTTCGCGATCTACCGAAATCCCTATATGTTCTTTGTGCCCTAACTTTTTCCTCTACTCTTCCAAGGTTTTCACGATCATATCAAATGAAATATTTTCCCTTATTCCTTATTTAACCTTAGAACCCCTAATACGTTATTCCATCCTTGCCCCCACTTAATCCACAAAACTTTACCATTTAGCCCTTCTTGTGTCTACACCATATTTCCTTTAATTTATTAATAATAATTCTAAATATTATTATTAAATCTAATTAATCTCAAATAATTATTTAAATTCTAAATAATTATAGATTAATTAAGTATTCCTCATATTTCTCTTATTCCAATATTACCCCATAACATTGTATCACCAACACACCTTAACGCATCATATAAATCACAATAATTCATATATTCGTCAATAATCACCAATATTCACACTAAATCAATTAAATAATTAATTAAATAATTAATCTAGATTTTTGGAGTGTTACAACTCTCCCCACTTAAATAATTTTTGTACTAAAAAATTTACTTGATGTACACAACTCTTGATACGACTCTCGCATCCTTCTCTTCATCTCTCACAATATGTTTGGTAACATTCCGAATACCACTAATAAACATTCAACATTGCTAACCACATCAATCCGATAAGATGCAATGCTACCGAGTTAAGAGCACACGGGTTGAGTTCACTCCTTGTCTCATCACCTTATGTAGCACTTCTCTAACTTCCCATCATATGAACGAGCTACTCGCACTCGAACCCTTTCCATATGCAACAACATAGTTTAAGAATGTAGAGTTTCACGAGAACATCGTCTCTATCATTTCATCACACAAAAACACCATCATAAGAACATCAACACAACCATAATACCGACAAAATTGACACACAACATTAGTACACAAATGTTATGATTCACCAATTAAACATGTAAATTAATACATATCTTGACATGGCAGTAACACGAATAATATATAAACCTTTTTCCTATCACTTCCATTCTGGAATTCCCAATGGTTTGCATCATTCCCACAAGCTTCTAATGTTTAACCCTTGACTCCTAACAAGTCACACATGCTTAACGAACTGCGCCACTCTGATCATCTACTTTAAAGTCACTAATATCACTTTGATTTCCATCAACTATCAGATCTACATGTTTCACATGTAACTCCTGGCTCTCTTTAATATCCACCAGAAATCATTATTCACCTTTGATAACTTTAACCTTCCACTTTATGGCATTAGCCCACATACGACCTCAAGTATCCAAACTGTTCACTAAGGGCCAACTCTTCCTTAGTCACTTTTCCATTAGGTTCACCAGAAATGGTGAACAATAATCCTCTCGATAGAATGCCAAACACTTTACACACCATCGAGATGGCAAGACAAGTTTATCACATCCAATATGATCTTGTCTACTATCAATAAGAGCTTAAGGGTGATCAGTTCCTTAATTTGTCAATAGGTAGCCGACAACCATGATGGTGGCATAAAACATTGTTACCCAACTGCAATAGCATCCTTTATCTTGTGCTCAAAGTTACCTAAGTATAATGTCAAACAATCTCTTTAAGGATTACAAACATTTTATCAATTTCCTTCTTTTTTAATATCGTTAATGAGACATAAACACCCAAAATCCATTACATAGTCTCCTTTACACGCACGTAGCACAATACAATTGTCAAGTATCCTCCAATACAGGAAATGTTACTACACCAAGTATAATCCAAATCATTTCGCTCCAAGTGAAGTCTTTATCCAAGTAGAAGACTTTAACAACATCAATGAATCCTTAATCCTTCCTTTAATCTCATAACCTCGATGATCCGCATAATTTCACATTTGGATCACATTCCAATCACAAACTCGATAATACCATTTCATCATCCAATTGGTGATAGAAACTCCCAAAATTCTACCGACACATTGTTGTAACTGGTTTTAAATTCAGAGTCGCCACCCTTAATTTTTATCCTAAGGAAGGGAATATAAATGATAACCCTAAAAATTTAGAGATTCTAGGTCTTTGACTCAGTTTTAGACGAAGGAAAGGTGTTAGGCACCCCTCATCTACCTTATTCACAAGGATACTAGGGATAGAAGCATGATCTTAGGAAAAAGGGTTTTAATTTTTATTAGGGGAACTCGCCACGATTTTAGTCGTATGTCTATGTATCCTCTTATGAGGAATCAGAGTTCCAATTCGTAGTTCGCGGTTGGTTTGTATTTTTTATGTATTACGAAAAATATTTGAATTTCCCGTGTGATTTGCCTAGGTGTTATGAATAGCGGAGATTTTAGATGAAACGCGCAGTCGATTTAAATATTATTGTAATCCTTTTTTCAAAAATTGATTGTTGTTTAATTTGATTAGGAAAATGATTTTATTATTGGTTAGATATTTTTTAGTGTATTTAATTGTAAAAATATTTTATTAAATGCATGAGTAAAAATAATTTAATACAATAAAATAATAAATATTTGATGAATTTAGAAAAATAAATATTTTATTTAGTAATAGTAATAAAATATTAAAATATTAAATATATATTGAAATATAAAATATAAAAGTATAAATATAAAATATAAAAAAAGAATTAAATAAAAAAATGCAAGGGTGTGTGAATTATATTAGGTTAGTAAAGATAGGGGAAGCAGGTATTAGGACCCTGGATTCAGATTTTGAATTCAGGCCCATAAAGACAGGGGGTTGCGTTTTGTGTCATGTAGTAAAGCTAGGGGTGTGAGTAGTAGGGGGCAAGTCCAGATTTTGGACTTGGCCCAATAGGCGTGTTGGTTTTACAATAGCAGAATAAACCAAAGGGGGTGTGCGAATAGTAACTGGGCCTGGCCCAAGGGATACACCTTTGATCCGTTCGGATCAGGTGTGGGGGGAGCATACAGTGATACAATGGATGCACGTTTCGGATGCTAGATGGTGATCATGTGGTGATGCTTAAAGCGAACACGGTAATAACCGTGGGATGACACGCGTGTGATTACAGGACATGTTATATTTCATTTTTTTGTAAAATGACACCTCATTCCTTTTGTTATCCCTCTCTCTCCCTGAATGCCATCTATTCTCTCTCTTTAACTTGTTCCTATCTTCTCTTTCTAACAACACACAAACACATAAAGCCCTATCCTACCTATGATACAGTGGAAAAACTGACTGTTATATACTGGTTTTGCGTTTGTGTTTGCAAATGTTGCGGTAAGCAAGAGTCGCCACCGACTTTTCTTTTATCCAACAAAGGAAAAGGTGAAAAGAAAAGAAAAAGACCTTTTCGATAGTTTTCTGAGTAAGGGGGTAGATTATGGAAAGGGAAGGTGTTAGAACCCTTTCCATCCGTAGTTATCTATGGCCTCTTAGAGGTTTGCTCATTTTGAAATACTTTTGTGCTTTGTGTGTTTTGAAAATGTTAGGAAAATGTCTTAGTGCGGCGATTTGCTTTGCATTTAACTCTTGTATCAGTCCTCAAAAGTGTCAACAAAGCAAATGTTTTTAAAATTGTTTTTTTTAAAAGTAGTGTTTGTGTAAGTGCAAAATGTTTTTTGAGCAAACTTCTAACAGCTATCTACTTTTATATTTGAAAAGGGTCGTTCTTTTCCTCCTATCCTTTAGACAGCATTATGCCACTATTAGTGAGTAGGTAGCCATATCGTTGGATGTTTGAGGGACAACCGAAGGGACGTTACGGTCACGAAGGCAACTTGGCAAGAAATTTTAGTAACTGTCCTAAAGTTCTAAGATCACTTTTAACCGAGGCAACATCGAGAGGGTCATCGAGGGACTTGTGATCTTTCAAACTAGAGGATAATCACTAAAACTTCTCACGTTTCGAGAATTGTGACCGTTTTCCGAAGGCAACCGAAGTGGGATACCCTAGAGGTGCGCATGTGCAATTGTGTTTGATTCATGTTATTTATCATGTGCATTTAGGGTTTGCTAGTGTTTTAATTTCAGTATTTCCATACACGCCTAGTTACTAGTAGTAATATATATTACAGAATTAAAATACAAAAGGTAAAATCCTAGACTATTACATGGATTTGGGGAGGGGGATTTACACTGTAAAAAAATTGGGGGGAATAAAATAAAGAAAGTGGTAAAAAAAGTCCTACTTAGCTTATTACATACCAGTATATAGTTACATTATTATAAAAAATGCGAGAACAAGGATAATGTGCACGAAATGAATATTACATCTAAAAGAAACCTAAGAAAATACTAAGTAAAAGAAATCCTTTTTGGTTGTTTTTATTTTAAGAAAATAATTAAATTGAAATTATCCTAAAGTCTATTTGGAAAATAAAATTAAATAAGTTCTTTCTGGTTTTTTTATTATGAAAAGAAAATTAAATCTAAATTAAGTCCTAAATTCTAATTTGTTTAAGTTAAGAAAATGGTTAAAATTTAATTAATAAATTAATTATTTAATTGAAATGTCTAAGCCTAATTTTTTTGGTGATTTTTTGATTATTTGGTGAATTAAATAATAAAAGAAAAACAATAATAAAATAAAATACAAAGAAATGGGCCTAAGATGGTTAGAAATTGGGGGTGGGAATTGAATTTTGCTGGGCCCAATGCTTTGAAGGCCCATGCCAATGCTGGATCAGGTGTGGAGTGGTCTTGAGGGTGCATGGTGAGCTTGCGCACTAGATGCGTCCATCTTGATCATATGTACATCTGATGACCAGGGTTGATGGAGTATGGTGGACGTCAAGCCAATAGGAATACCAGATCTGCATGAAAATATTAAGAAATAAGAAAATGCTGGACCGGGGACTCGAACCCAGGTCCTCTCCCTCACATACGCGCTTCCCTGCCATCTGAGCTATCCATTCATTCGTTATACCAAATAGAACAAAAATAATATAATGCAAAACTTCAGGTAATTATTTAAAAAAAAAGCACGCAGATTTGAATTACCCAGTGAGGGGCTGTCACACATCATCTTCTTCCTCCCTCCGTCGTCTTAGACATTGAGACCTATAGTGGCAATTTTGGTTGTCATTATAGCACCTGCAACTTATAAAACTCATAATACGCAACAAAAATGAAATGTGAGACCATGGATCAACTGGCCTCGTCCTCTTGAGCATGATGGTACCACTGGTTAAGCCTAATTTTGACTGATCTGAAAAAACCAAATTCTAAAGTTCAAATCCTAGAAATGGAAAATCGCGATACCTGCATCAAAATTGCAATCCAACTATGCAAAAAGCTTGCAAATACTCCAATAATCAGTACTGTATAATCAAAACGCATTTATGTTACATGAATCAAGCAAAATAAAATTGGAAGAAAATATAAATCGTGCGAATTGGTTGATGCGTTTGGTAATTTTTCAAAGCTTAGTAATGGTTGCAAATGCTTCAGGGGACCTCCAGGAGTGTGTTTTGATCCTTTGTTTGGATTGAGGAGGGCTGGAAACTGAAATTCGAACTTGACAACTTTGATGTTTTTATTTTTTAAATTTGCAGAGTTTTTCCAGGCTGTGTGTCTGTTCATTTGGCTTGCTAATGTCTTGTATTTATAGATGAGATGGGAGGAGATTAGAAAACAAAGTTTAAACAGCCTTAAACATGATATTTCAAGGCCATGAATGGTGATTTGTAACCTTGGCCAAAATCAAGGAATCTTGTCCATTTTCAAATTTGAATGCATCTAGACAATGCTGGCCTTGTTGTACACGCAATATGGGGCCTCTCCATGCATCAAACCAAGCCCAAACAATAATGGCCCATATAATTTGCAATAATTTTGATTTATTTGATTTTTAATTAAATAAAATTAATATAAAATGCAAATAAAATCAATACTACGCAAAAATGGTTTTAGGGGTCATCTATAATCTTAGGAAGATGTTTGAAATCCAATAAATTAAACCATTGTCTTTAAACTTCAAATTTGCTCAATGCACTTTTCTTGAAATTTCCCCAATTTTCCCAACTTGGGTAAGCCATAACTTGCTCAATTTTGATCTCATGATGATTATCTGGGACTTTTTGGAAAGCTCAAGACGTATACTTCAATCCCTATTTTGATCAATTTTGCATTTGAAGATGTTATCTTGATGTAAAATGTCTTGGAAAAAAGTGACTTTTGTTAACTTTCTAAAAATGACTTGTAATGTATGAGCTTGTATCTTTCAAATGGTGCATTTATTAGACTTGGGGGATTAATTGAAGTTGTAGGGAATGAGATTCTTTTCAATGTGAGCTTTGGTTAGGGAAAAATGGATGAAGTATGTGAAAGTTATGCCTGGTCAAAGTTTAGTTGACTTTTCCTATAGAAACCCTAATTTAGCAATTTTTGACTTTTGATGAATTAGGAGTATTTCTTGAGGAATCATGATCAACCGTTGATCAAATGATAAATATCACTTCAAAATGTTTATGTTGACCAAAAATCATGAAGTTTGACTGTACTTGTGCCATAGTTGACTTTTGACCTAGTACAGTTGATTCTCAAGCATTTGAGAAATTGTCCAAGTAAACTTGTTGTGCAAGGCATGAAAATTTGCATGGACAAACTTGAAGGCATATTAGGACCATGGAAAACATTTGAGACCTTTGGAGTTCAAACATCTTGATGAAAATTGAAACCCTAATTAGAGGTTCATTGCCTTAGGAGGAGAAGTCTGGTCAATTCTTGGTCAATCTTGAGCATGCTTTGAGCAAAAATGGGAGGGAAAATTTTGGGGTACAACAACTTCCCCTGTTCAATCTTCTTAAACCTGAGGATTTAGATTGGCTTGTCTGCCTTTTGTAATCTGAAGGTGGAAGATTATTGAACACGAGAGTGCCCAGAAATTTGCACTCGCATGAAGTAATACTGTTGGTTGATGATGTCGAGAATGGGATTACAGATGCCATTTGGAAAAGATGACTGAGAGTCGTCGGAGATGGGCTTAAGGATTCCATTCAAAGCAGATGCTGATTTCATACATAGTCCCTTTGGGGGTCCCTGTTCCTACTATTTTAGGAGGAGTCTGTTGGGGAACGTGAGTTTCTGCCATTCTCCTGCTTGAGGAAAACTCTGTGGGGAATAGAGTCTAGAAACATCAGCCGTCCAAGGCTCTACTGAGGAGTTATCTATTGTCTGGAGAGATGAAAGTTTGCTTATTTCTGGTTGAAATACAGGTTTCACCGTAACTTGTCGGGGATAATGGAGTTAACCGTTATTTGAAAATGTATTAGAAAGAGCTTGTGCAGGGATGTTTCAGGATGAGTCCGTGTTAGAATGCATCTAGGTGATGAGAAGTAACCCGTGGGAAATTTCTTTGTCTGGTTATGTAGATAGTTTTCCTGTATGGTTTCAGGTGTTAATTTACAAATTAGCTGTTCACAGATAATTGTCCCATCTAGATTCAGGTATTAATCTGGAGCTTGAAAGTTGTCGACCGCTGAGATAGTTGTCATGTCTGGTTTCAAGTATTAACCTCTGACTCAAGAAATAAAGATAGTTTTCCCGTCTAGATTCAAGTATTAATCTGGAGCTTGAAAGTTGTCGGTCCCTGAGATAGTTATCCTGTCTAGTTTCAGGTATTAACCTCTGACTCAATAAATAAAGTTAGTTTTCCCGTCTGGTTTCAGGTGTTAATCTTCAATCTCCTTATGTAGATAGTTATCCTGGCTTGTTACAGGTATTAATCTATAATCAATCGTCCACAGATAGGTGTCCTAGTTTGTTACAGGTATTAATCTCGAACTATGTTATTGTTTGGTTACATAGATAGTTTCTCCGTCTGGTTTCGGGCATGAATCTGTGGCCTGCTATATTTATTCGTAAATTCATCTTGTTTTGAGAGTTCATACCACCTGGTCATGTAGATAGTTTCCGCGTCTGGTTTCAGGCATTAATCTTTGACCTGCTGTAAAAGTTGATAGCATTTGTCTGTTTGCTAATTTAACCTGAAAAGATAAAATCAGTTTCATACGTTGTCATGATGTATGAATTGCATGATGATCCCAAAATAAATGAGATTATCATATATGTATTTTTATGCATATGCCATGATGTATGAACATGTAATGTTGTTGTGCAGGATCTTTGTCTGGGAAAATAAATCCCTGGCTGTTGCTGCAGAGTATTGGGAAGCTGAATCCCGGACTGCTGCTGGTGAGTGAAGAAAGTGATTTTTCAATTTCCGTTGGGGATAATGAATGTAGATAGTTTTGCTGGGGATTCACTTTCTCTACCTGGGATCTTCGACTTCTGTTTGAGAATGATTTTGCCGGGGGGAAGAGTTCTGTTGGAATATTTCACCAATTTGGGGAAATAAACTCCGATGGGGGATAAACTTCCGCGGCTAGAGAAATAAACTCTACTGGAGATAAGGATTTATAAACTACTTGAGATTTTATAAAACTCTGTTGCGGAAGGTGAACTCCATAAACTGCTTGGGGATTTTGTTGAAATCCAGTAGGGGAATCTTGAGAAGCTTGGTGACTTCACTAGGGAATTTTGGAGCAACAATTGGAGATTTTTGTTATTCCGGGGATGAAGCCTTATAATCTGCTTGAGAATGTGACAAGAAGATGCCTATGTTTCTGTACCTCGTGGAAAGAGAAGTATACTAGAATGAACTCGTGTCTGAATGTATCTAGTAGCTATGTAAGGGAGTATCAGAATGAATTTATGTTGTGATCATATCTGAATAGAAATATGTATTGAATGAGTACCAGAATGGCATCTGTATCTGGAGCGTATCTGAACTGTATCTGAAAGCTGAATCTGAATGAGCATCAGAGTGGCATCCGTATCTGGAGTGTATCTGAACTGTATCTGAAAGTTAAATCTGAATGAATATCAGAATGGCATCCGTATCTGGAGCGTATCTAAACAGTATCTGAAAGTTGAATCTGAATGAGTATCAGAATGGCATAAGTATGTGGAGTGTATCTGAATTGTATCTGAAAGCTGAATCTGAATGAGTACTAGAATGGCATTCGTATCTGAAGCGTATCTAAACTGTATCTGAAAGCTGAATCTGAATGAGTATCAGAATGGCATCTGTATTTGAAGCGTATCTAAACTGTATGTGAAAGCTGAATCTGAATGAGTATCAGAATGGCATCTGTATCTAGAGCGTATCTAAACTGTATCTGAAAGATGAGTCTGAATGAATATCAGAATGGCATCCGTATCTGGAGCGTATCTGAACTGTATCTGAAAGCTTAATCTGAATGAGTATCAGAATGGCATCCGTATCTGGAGCATATTTGAACTGTATCTGAAAGCTGAATCTGAATGAGTATCAGAATGGCATCTGTATCTGGAGTGTATCTGAACTATATCTGAAAGTTGAATCTGAATGAGTATCAGAATGGCATCCGTATCTGGAGCGTATCTGAACTGTATCTGAAAGCTGAATATGAATAAGTATCATAATGGCATCCATATCTGGAGTGTATCTGAACTGTATCTGAAAGCTTAATCTGAATGAGTATCAGAATAGCATCTGCATCTGGAGCATATCTGAAATGTATCTGAAAGTTGAATCTGAATAAGTATCAGAATGGCATCTGTATCTGGAGCGTATCTGAACTGTATCCGAAAGCTGAATCTGAATGAGTATCAGAATGGCATCCGTATCTGGAGCGTATCTAAATTGTATCTGAAATCTGAATCTAAATGAGTATCAGAATTACATTTGTATATGGAGCGTATCTGAACTGTATCTGAAAGCCTAATCTGAATGAATATCAGAATGGCATCCGTATCTGGAGCGTATCTGAACTATATCTGAAAGATGGATCTGAATGAGTATCAAAATGGCATCCGTATCTGGAGCGTATTTGAACTGTATCTGAAAGATGAATCTGAATGAGTATCAGAATGGCATCTATATCTGAAGCGTATCTGAACTATATCTGAAAGCTGAATCTGAATGAGTATCAGAATGGCATCCATATATGAAGCGTATCTGAACTACATCTGAAAGCTTAATCTGAATGAGTATCAGAATGGCATCTGTATCTGGAGCGTATCTGAACTGTATCTGAAAGCTGAATCTAAATGAGTATCAGAATGGCATCCATATCTGAAGGGTATCTGAACTGTGTCTGAAAGCTGAATCTGAATGAGTATCAGAATGGCATTCGTATATGGAGTGTATCTGAATTGTATCTGAAAGCTGAATCTGTTTTATTTAGAATGTTTCCGCTGGGAATTCCTGTTTTGTTGTTTTGAGAAGAAATCCATTGGGGAACATGAAAAGTTTGTGAACCCGGCTAGGGAATTCTTTAAGATGCGGGAGTAGTGATTGGATATTCTTGCTCTTCTGGGGATACAAGGACACCTGACATCACAAGGTTTTAAGCTGAGGATGTGGCAGTGACCTTTTAGTAGGATGCCCCTGCCTCTGTACCTGCTGGAGAAAGTATCTGTGGAGGTTTTGTGGATGGTTTAACAGTTATCCCAACTCTTGGAGCCCCTTGGTGAATGCAGATTAGGGTAATAAACCTTCTACTGATGGACAAGTGATGATATGATGGGACGTAGTCGTACGCTTTAATCCCTAACTTTTTCCTGGACGTTCCCTTTAGATTTTCAGTCCATTGGGATACCCTTTTTTGCCCAAGCCGCCTTTTCAGGTTTTCGACTTGCCGGGTGTACAATTTTATTTATATATCCCTAATTTTTGCCCGAACGATTTTGTTTCGCCTGGATGCCCTTATTTTTTCCTAGGCCAATCGACCTAGCGGGTCTTTGTTCATGTGTAGTATTTTCCGACTATGTCCATGTTCACTGAGTACGGAGAATTGACACTATCCATAGTAGTAAGTGTTGTTACACTTTCCAGAAGGTGTTTGTTTGATCATACATGATTCGTTGCTGGAATTCATGTCCAATTCCCCAAGTGATTCAGATGGAGATATGCTCCTGGTTATTTGGCATTTTGGAGGGATTCCTTGAACCTTGATTTGACTGCCCCAGATCAGCTGGACATCGTGTTATGCCCCTTGATTATGAAAGGCATATTATCGGAAATGTTTTTTCCGTCTGAGGTGATTCTGTCCATTGAGAGGATCTTCGTTCAATGAATATTCGTTGTGTGAATTTCTCTGCTGTTGGACAAATAATCATATGCAAACAGTGATATTTTAAGAATGCAAAGCTTATGTCTGTCTTGAAGTTTGAAAATTCATAATTTAGTAAAAAAAACAAATTTTGTAAAAGTGTGATATCAACTCAGGATTTATTAGTAAACCTTATAGGAGTCAGGATACTTTATGTAACAGTATGCTTCCGAACTAACCCATGCTTCATCTAGGACTTTTAAGGGTTATAACGTAGCCTGGTTCACGATTCAAGAAACAAAGGATAAAGGCTCAAATTTTATTTGTACCCATCCCGCTCTTCGTGATGTTCTTCGGTCCTATGCTCAGTTAATTATGCATTTAGATTCCAATTGAGTCTGAAATCTTTGCTCTGATACTTGGTGATGGTTCAGAAATTGAACGTTTATTTAAGAAGGCATACATTTTTGGTAACCTTTTCTTTTTGTTGAGGATTTGTAGCGACCTCTTTTTTTTGGATTTTATTATATTATCCCTACTTTTTTCCTGAACTGTTTTTTTTTGTGATTACAGTCAGCGGGATGCCCCAGTTTTTAAGTCTCCTACATAGGTTTTGACTCAACGGGTTTTTCTTTTGAGAGATAATGAATGCCTGCTTTTTATGATTATGTGGAACAATCACTATTTTTTGGAGAGCATCTTCTACACTATTTATCGTGTATGAAGGGAAAGCTTGCGATTGAATGCACATCCTAATTAACTGAGAAAACTACCCTGCCCCAGGTTATGATTAAGGGTTGTAATTTGTGTGAAAAGAAAAACTCCTACTTCTTTGGCTCAAAGGGGTTGACTAGGGATTATCTTCCTTATAACTCCACTATTTAGGATTTGAAACAACGCATGTACATCATCAACAGGGTCTATTCAAAAGCATACTTTAGAGATTGTGGTATCATTTTCGTCATCCTCCCTCTAAAGGCTTACCGCTTTTAATCAAGAGTCTAATATCACAAAAAGGAAGTAAGAACGCAATTTTGAAATAGTGAATACGAATAAATTGATTCAAGACAAATATATGCGATGCATTGATGAAATAACAAAGTTTGACATAAACAAGTGTTCGAGCAAAAAGAAAATTGTAATTTGAAAAATTCAAATGAACAAAAAACCCCTTTGTCTGAACTTGTCACTTCAGATGGTGTACCTTTAAGGGATGGAAAAAGACTTCAGTCTGATCACCTTGTGTGAACTCCAACACTCCTTCATTGATTAGGTCTTGAATTTTGTTCTTCAACGCCCAACAACTATTAGTGTCATGTCCAGGACTGTTGGAGTGGTACACACACCTTGCGTTTGGATTGTACCTTGGGGAGGCAGTGTTGAGATTCTGAGGAGGATCCTTTAACGTAACTAGCTTGGCTTCCAATACTTGATGCAACGCTTGAGTCAATGACATGTTGAATTTTGTGAATTGCCTCTTGGACTTGTCTTGCCTTTGCTGATTACCCCGTTGTGGTTGGTGAGGTCGTTGTTGGACCCTCGGTGTAGCAGCAATTTGGAAAGGTCCACTTTCCACCAAACCCATTTCTTGTCTCATCAGGGACTGATTAACGACTTGATCCCCAACCTCGACTGTTTGTTTCATACGGTTGCATCCGTCTTGATGAAGCTTGTTGACAATGCCTCTTAGCTCTTCTTGTCCCCAGGCTAGGCCTTGTATAAGAGCCATTTGCCCCAACATCTGGATTCTCATTATTTCTACCTTAATTGCAGTTTTTCCAACTGTTCATCCTTGTCATTGTCAGGATGTTTCTTGGTCTGATTCCCAGCGAAGAATGTTTTCAATTCTTCCTGCCCCTTGGCTAGACTAAGGAACATTTCTTTAAATTGAGCATCTTGAGTTTGGAAATCCTTTATTGTCTGTTCAAGAGCCATTTCTTCTTGTTGAAATAAGCACCGAAGAAGTTAAGAAACCCGTCTGAAAACCTGTTTATGCAATGACATGTATGATATATATATATGTAATGTTTTCAAGGATTTCTAAGACTTAAATTTGCTTAACCAAAGGGAAAAAAACGTTAATTGCATTAAGAAGTTTAAGCTGTTATAATGATGCCTCTTGGGCTTACAAAGGAAGTAACAAAGCAAAAATGAACTCTCAAAGCAACAAAGGACTCAAGCTTCCCACAGGCGCATCCTCTTTGGTGCAATGTAGACATTTATACTCCTCTCTTCGTGAAGTAGCCTGGTAAGCTCTAAAACTTTCTTCTCGCTAGCGTAGAATTAGGTTTCAAAGGTATCCCTTTCCTCTTTGAGTTGAACCCAAATTTTTGTAACTCTTCGAAATTAGTCGGTATGTTAGGATGAAGAACAATGTAAGGAGTGTCTCCCTCAGCAACTGGATCTATGATGATGGGTAGAATGGCTTCATAAGGCATCCTGAGACTTTAAGCACAAGTTCATACCCACTTAAGATAAGGCTAGAAAGGAATGGAGTTCTTATGCCCCAGTGTTTTGCTATCAACTTTGTTCACCATGCCCCAAGCTCTTACGAACCTCTGGCGATAGCCCTGAACATCATTCTCATAGTCGAATAAAATTCCTTGTACAAGTGTATCATGAGGACTATCCCTCCTAGCATAGTCAAACTATCTCAATGCCAAACAAGGATTATGAGTTATTCCTCCCCTAATGCCTAGGAGAGGGGCATTAGGGAATTCTCCATAGCGGTCAATAATGGTAACATTCTCCAAGGATTGAGGACACTAATGAATGTCGAAATGTGTGAGGGATATCTACCTATTAAACCATCTCAAGCCCTGCTCATTCTTCAACACAGATCAAGGCAGGTGCGAAATAAACCACCTAGCCAACAGAGGAGTGCAACACAGAAGGGTCCCTCTTCTCTTTACAGTGCGGGTATGCAGAGAGTGTAGGATATCTCCAATTAAAGTAGGCACCGATTATGAGAGAAAAACCTTGACCGCATTCACATCTATGAGTTGGTCTGGATTAGGAAATAGTACCATCCCATAGATGAGAAGGGACAACACTTCTTCAAAAGCTTGTAAATCCAGGGTATCCCAAAAATGATGAGCCTTCTCAAAAAGAAACTTAGCTAGAAACCCTTTGAAGCCTCTTCTAGTTTCCCAATTTGCCACTACATAGGACTGTTGTAAAGACAGAGCATGAGCAATCTGTTCAGGTTTTAGGTCTCTTTCCATACCATTGAAGGGTAACTGATCAAGAATGGGCACCCCCAATAATTGGGAAAACTCCTCCATGGTAAGCACCAATTTGTAATCAGGAAAGGTGAAGCATCAATGTAAAGGGTCGAAGAACTGAAAGAGCATCTTCAACATTTCTTCATTAGGGCTTGAGGTGACCAGATTGAGAAGTAGACCATGTCTTTTAGTGAATGGAGAGCTTTCAGGAACCCTGGATGCTAATTCCTTGAGTTGAGGAGGTACCCTTATGAGGTTGACTTGGATAGTATTCTTGCGAGTGGATGTCATGTCCCACAAAACAACACAAAGATAAGTCCTAAAAATCCTTTAAATGGTTAGTATGATATGCCGTGTTATGATGTTATGATATCATGATCATACTAAGAAAACACAAGTATAACAAGCACAAGCAAACCACACAAAGACCTTAGGTTTAAGGCTTGCATGGGTTTTCAGGTAAGTACCCTCTTGAAGTTTAGTTGGCTCAACCTGTCTTATCAATAGTAACCAAGTTCTAAGGGATCTCAATATCACTGATCTTTCCCATAAGTTTCGTTCCGATAGACAATTGACTTGCCACCAAACAAAACTCGAGAGTCAAATCTCAATGAGTGTAGTATCGAGTATCAACTGACTTCGGGCTATACCAAAGACGACTATCTCACTACTTCCTAATGGCCAAGTTGTTCAATTAAAGGTTCTAAGGTCAGTTGATGCTTCATGACACCACGCAGCGGCTTCGTATTATCCTTGACTACTCAAGGGCTACCGGTACCAACCAAAGTGTCACATCAACATAGCTATCGCTTTGACCGTGTCAGTATACCCTGCATAACTTCCATGATCTATTGCTACTTACCTAAAAGGTGCCCCAGATCTGGATGTAGGATCTATCGAAACAAACCAAACAATCCCAAAAGGTAAAGCAAACAAAGCATACAAAAGTAGTTAAATAATGAACTAACTCTAAGGTAACCCCACTTTTTATTTTTCCTCATCAGAGTCGCCAATTCTGTGATACGGTGGCAGAACCGGCTGTTATATACTGGTTTTGCATTTGTGTTTGCAAATGTTGCGGTAAGCAAGAGTCGCCACCGACTTTTCTTTTATCCAACAAAGGAAAGGGTGAAAAGAACAGAAAAATACCTTTTCGAGAGTTTTCTGAGTAAGGGGGGTAGATTATGGAAAGGGAAGATGTTAGCCCCATTTCCATCTGTAGTTATCTACGAACTCTTAGAGGTTTGCTCATTTTGAAATACTTTTGTGCTTTGTGTGTTTTGAAAATGTTAGGAAAATGCCTTAGTGCGGTGATTTGCTTTGTGTTTAACTCTTGTATCAGTCTTCAAGAGTGTCAAAAAAACAAATGTTTTGAAAATTGTTTTTTTAAAAGTAGTGTTTGTGTAAGTGCAAAATGTTTTTTGAGCTAACTTCTAACATTTATCTACTTTTATACTCGAAAAGGGTCGTTCTTTTCCTCCTATCCTTTAGACAGCACTATCCCACTATTAGTGAGTAGGTAGCCCTATCGTTGGATGTTTGAGGGACAACCGAAGGGAAGTTACGGTCACGAAGGCAACTTGGAAAGAAATTTTAGTAACTGTCCTAAAGTTCTAAGATCACTTTTAACTGAGGCAACATCGAGAGGGTCATCGAGGGACTTGTGGTCTTTCAAACTAGAGGATAGTCACTAAAACTTCTCACGTTTCGAGAATTGTGAACGTTTTCCGAAGGCAACCGGAGTGAAATACCCTAGAGGTGCGCATGTGCAATTGTGTTTGATTCATGTTATTTATCTTGTGCATTTAGGGTTTGCTAGCATTTTAATTTCAGTCTTGCCATACACGCCTAGTTACTAGCAGTAATATATATTGCAGAATATAAAATGCAGAAGGTAAAATCCTAGACTATTACATGACTTTGGGGAGGGATATTTACATTGTACAAAAATTGGGGGGAATAAAATAAATAAAGTGGTAAAAAAATTCCTACTTAACTTATTGCATACCAGTATACAGTTACATTATTATAAAAAAATGCGAGGACAAGGATAATGCGCGCGAAATGAATATTACGTCTAAAAGAAACCTAAGAAAATACTAAGTAAAAAAAATCCTTTTTGGTTGTTTTTATTTTAAGAAAATAATTAAATTGAAATTATCCTAAAGCCTATTTGGAAAATAAAATTAAATAAGTTCTTTCTGGTTTTTTTATTATGAAAAGAAAATTAAATCTAAATTAAGTCCTAAATTCTAATTTGTTTTAAGTTAAGAAAATGGTTTAAATTTAATTAATCATTTAATTAAGAAATTAATTATTTAATTAAAATGTCTAAGCCTAATTTTTTTGTGATTTTTTGATTATTTGGTGAATTAAATAATAAAAGAAAAACAATAATAAAAAAAATACAAAGAAATGGGCCTGAGATGGTTATAAATTGGGGGGGTGGTGTTGTACCCCAAAATTTGCCCTCCCATATTCTTCAAAGATTTATCAAGAATCATCTTCAAATGGTTCAAGATTACTCAAGGGTTGCACAATCCAAATGCCTCCTAAGCCAGTCAAAATTAGGGTTTTGGTTCCTTCAATGAATTTGGGATTTTCAATGGTCCAAACAAGTCCCATAGGCCTAAATACATTGTCAAGCATCTACATATCAAGTCTCAAGACTCACAGTCCCAAGTTGCACAGTCAAAAGCCCTATTTAGTTCACAATCAACCGCAGGGGTAAAATGGTCATTTGGCAGTCAAAAGTCAAAATTTTTGGTCAACATCTTATTTTGAGCTCACAATCATCATTTGATCAAGTTTTGATCATGATTCCACAAGAATGGCTCAAAAATCATCAAAGATGCAAAAGTTACTATTTTTAGACAGCTGAAAAGTCAACTGTAACTTGACCAGGGCATAACTTTTTCATGGTTCATCAGAAAAATCCCATCCAATGCTCATTTTGAAGGGGATGACATTTCCTACAACTCATCTTCACATTCCAAGTCCAAGAAATGCTCTCACAAAAAGTTATCAATTTCTACATTATAGGTCAATTTCAAAAGTCAACAAAAATGCACTTTAAGTCAAAGACCATAACTTGAGATTGGTAACTACAAATGACATGGTACCAAAGGCATTGGTTATAGGACTTCAATACCTTTCCAAAATGTCCAAGAACATGTTCATATGATCAAAATTGAGCAAGATATGCATTGGAGAAGTTGGGAAATTTTGTGAATTTGCAAAAGTCAACTTTGCTCAAAACGCATCATTTTTGCTAATGGGCCTCAAATTCCTTCTTGAAACTTTGTCCAAGGCTTATGCACGACCCATTGAGATTAAATTGATTTATTTTCTTATTTTTATTAATTAATTGGATTTTTAATTGATTTTTAATTCATTTAATTAATTTAATTGTAGGAAAATACCAAGATATGATTTCTAAATCTTTTTGTGAAGCAAAAGTGGTCAACGTGTGCTGGAGATTTCGTGTACACATCAAGGGAACAAGGATCTCTCAATTTGGCAAGGTTTTTCAATCAAAAAGATTGAAAAATATTTGATTGAAAATCAAATATGCAAACCATAATTCCATGGATTCTTGGCCAAGATTGTAACCTAAATCCATTCTATTATAAGTACTGAATCTAACCCTAATGCCTTACACGTGAGATTGCTGCATACAGAGCCATAACCAATATTGAAAAATCAAGAAAAAAAGCCAAAACTGTTTTCCAAGTTCCAGGCCCTTTCAAAGCAATTTGAGGATTCAAACACATTGCATAGATCCACAGGAACATGTAGGGATCAAAATCACGTGCTAGAACTCAAGGAAACGCCAAGAACAGTCGTACGGTTTGCATAATTTTCTCAGAATCGAAATTCATTGTTCATGCATCATTAACACGATTTGTTGTTTGTTTTGTATTGTATGAGTCCACATGAAGCTAATGGTGTGAGTTAATTGCCTTGAAACGTCCTGAATCATAAACCACCATGAACGATTTCTAGGTTTTCCAAGCTCTAAAATTGGGGCTTTATTATTTAGGGAAAATTAAGCCTCAAGAGACCTATGATTGAAACCGTCTGAACAAGACGAACATACTGGACATCTCGCGAACAATTTATATTCATCCTACGCCTATTCGCTATTTTTGGTCGTCACACTTTGTGGGGGTTAAAAACCCCCGCTATCTGTTTGTTTTATACAGGTTTCAGCGAAGGAGATGAAGACGTGGAAGCATGGGGTTGGGTAATTCAAACTTACGCGCGTGATTTTGTTTTATGCAGCATATTGATTTGTTTCTTAATAATATATTTGTTGTTTATAATATTAACAAAGCGTGCAAAGTGGTTGAGTGGTTGGCCAGGTGTTCAGCAAGCGTTGGGACCTGGGTTTGATTCCCAGGTCCACCCAATATTTGTTTGCATTTTTCTTCAGATGATCATGTGCAGATCTCACAAGAAGGCTCATCATACGCCTTACTCATCCAAACGCCATGAGTCCATTATCACAAATCGAAAGGCCATAAGGTGCTGACCACCATGTTCCAAGTCAAAGCAGCGTGCAGACAATTCCAGAAGTCAACGCAGGCTTGAGTTTAGTGGGCCTCAGATTTCCAGAATTCACCTCCTATGGGCCCAGCACCCCCTGGTTTTCTTTATTCTTTTTTCTTTTCTATTTCAATTTCTATTTAATTATTTTATTAATTATAGTTATTATTATTATTATTATTTAATTAACTCACAAATTATTTTTATAATAAATTCTGAAAACTAATATTATTATTATTATTTATTAAATTGTTATTTTGTAAATAAATGTAAATTAATTAATTTAGCCTTTTAAAATTAGGTCAACTTTAACTTTTTCTCAATAACTTAAAATAAATTAGAATTAGGTCTTGACAACTTTTAATTCCTTTTATTTTTATTTTTTTCATCAAAAACATTAAAAACACAAAAATACTTTTCTCTCTTAATTAATTAATTAATTAGTAAATTAGGGTTAATACTTAATTAATTGCAAAAAAGGACCAAATTAATTTCTTTTCTCAAAAAGGGTTAAAACCCTAAGGACGTCCTGATTCAATTCTTTCGCGCGCATATTTATTTTAATTCATTATTTGATCATATTTATGTATCTGTTTCCGAGTATGTAATAGTTAATTAGAACTTTATCGCTTTCTTTAATTTCTCGTATTTATTTTCCAAAGGGTTATGTTTTTGGCGATGTAAAACCCGACGCCTTGTAATAGCGTAGATTTACTTTCCGCAATTTATTTTCCGCACAATTTATTAACTGTTAATTATGCATGCAAGACTTACCTGAAAAAATAAAATCAATCCGTAGCTCACCATGAAATATGCAAAGACAATTTAACATGAAACCTGACACACATACACATGCCACTCCTAGGGTACGCCTCACTTGGTTGCCTCGAGGTGGTCGTCAAGTATAGGGTGTTTTAGAGGTCGCCCTCCTGTCTAAAGATCCAGTTGCCTCGAAACGGTTGCCTCAGATAAAAAAGGATCTAGGACATTAGGGTTACCGCTAAGGCGTCCTACTATTGCTTTGGTGACCACACATGTCCCTATAATCGAATTGACCCGAATAACTCCAACGACGGTGCTACCTACTTCTTAATAGTGGGATAGTACTGTCTAAAGGACTCTTATACAGCCTAATTCCTTAGAGTAGGTAGATTTCTCCTGGGTACTTGCTCTTTCAAAAAACAACAAAAACATCTTTTCGCATCTACACTTTCAAAAAGTTTTCAAACAAATACTTCATACACTCTTGAGGACTGATACAAGAGTTACCTAGAAGTTTTTCAAACTAAACTTTTTCAAAACCCACGAACACTTGAAAAGCAAACAATTTTTGAAAACATAGTGAGCAAGTACCTAAGAGCCCGTGGATAACCACGGATAGAAAGGGTGCTAACACCTTCCCTTTCTATAAATCTACCTCCCGAACCGAGAGACATCTCGAAAAGGAATTTTGCTGTGCTTTTGTCCTTTCCATGTTGGAGAACATAAAAGACGGTGGCGACTCTTGCTTACCGCGACATTTCGCGAACCAGCTTTAAAACAATCAGTTCTATTTCCACCGATCACAGAACTGGCGACTCTGCTGGGGAATATTTTTATAAGTGAGGTGTACCTTAGGATTAGACCACTCTTATGTTTTCAATTGTGTGCCTTGATTGCTTTTATATTTCTGGGCTTGCATCGGAGTTTCATAGATCCTAACCCGGATCTGGGGAATACCCTTTAGGTAGCATAAGCTGTGAGGGACCTGTCCGGCGTAGACCGACACGGGTGAAGCAGTGGCTACGTTGGTGTGACACCTTGGTCTGTACCAATATCCCTTGTGTTGCAACGAGGAGAATATGGGTCTTCTGAGGAGTCATTAAGCACCAACCGACCTTAGAACCCTAAATTGACCCAACTTAGCCATAGAACAGTAGCAGTATGCTACACTCATTGAGGCTAAACTCTCGCGATGGTTCTGGCCGCAAGAAAAGATTGCGACGCTGGAGTTATGACCGATTGAGGGTAGTCAGTGATATTGAGATCCTCTAGAACCCGGTTACTATTTTCTAGGACAGGTCTTAACCAACAAAACTGAAAGAGGGTAGTACCTAAACTTCATGCTGGCCTAAACTCTAAGGGTTGTCTTGTGTGACTTGTGTGCCTTATCATGTTTGCCTTTGTGAATACTTGTGGTGTGCTTTATCATAACATCATGCCATCATAACATTGCATGCATCCTGCATAAGTACTGACCTATTTCAAAGACAAGAGGGTTTCACCTTTGCTCTATTTTGTAGGACATTATGATGCCCGTGCGAAGGAATATCATCCGGCTCAACTTTGTTCACCCACCTGATTTGCTTAAAGAATTGGTTGACAGAATTCCAAATACTACTTCCTTCATCCAGAGGCATGGTTCTCTTCTCGGTTTAGTCACTTCAAAGTGGGACCAACAGCTGATGAGTGTCCTGACCCAATTTTATGATCCCCTGTACCATTGCTTCACCTTTCAAGACTTCCAGCTGGTCCCTACCCTGGAAGAATTCTCTGATTTGCTTGGTATACCTGTTTTGGAACAGACCCTATTCACTGGTTGGGAAAAGACTCTTAGGCTTGAGGAGATTGCTGCAGCCCTTCCCTTGACCAACAAAGAGGTAATGGATAACTGGGTGACTAGAAGCGGAGTTAAGGGCTTTTTGGCTAAGTTTCTGATTGGTAAAGCTAACCGTTTCTGGAATGACTTAGACTTCAGGGCGTACGAAGACATTTTGGATCTCTTAATCTATGGGCTAGTATTGTTTCCAAATCCTGATGCCTTTATTAATGTCAATTCCATAAGGATCTTCATGTCTCGAAACCCTGTACCCACTCTCTTGGGTGATATCCTGCAACAACTCTATGCTCGTACTGCCCGACGACGGGGAACTTTGTGGTGCTGTGCTCCTTTGTTAGTGAGGTGGTTTATTTCACACCTCCCTAAGTTCGTGCTGAAGAACAAAGAAGGAATGGGCTGGGCTCATAGGTTAATGTCTCTCACTGATAATGACATCATTTGGACTCTCAGAGGTTTGGATGAGGTAGCTGTTATTGATCGTTGCGGAGAATATCCTAATGTTCCATTGATCGGTACCCAGGGAGGAATCTCTTATAATCCATGTTTAGCTCTCCGCTAGTTTGGAAGAGCCAGAAGAGCAGGGCCTCATGAGATGTTGGTACCTCACATCAGTTTTGAGTTTCAGGTGGATAGTGACGAGTTGCGCCGTAGATTCATCAAGGCCTGGGACAGAATTCACAAAGCTGACCCACATGAGTTGGGACCAGAGACTTCTCTGCCTATGGAACCCTACTACAGATGGGTCCGCATCCGTGCTCAGAAGTTAAGTATGCCATACGAAGCTGTCAGGCCTATCATTCTTGAATTTCCTGATAGAGACGGGGTTCCTCCAACTGTACTCCCTCCTCAGATACCCACTGATGTTGACACACTAAAAAGGTCTTGGGTGCAACTACAAGAAGAACGGGATTCTTATCGGGAAAGGTTCAACGAACAGGAACAAAAGATCCAGAAGCTGACTAAGCAATTGGAGAATAAGCGGATCCTGAATGACTATATCCGTACTGAGAAGAGGAGGCCATGGGAGCACTGATGGGCTTTGGATGTTTCTTTTACAGCTTTTATTTCCTTTTCAGTATCTTCATTCTTGTAACGCCTAAGGGCAAATTGTTGAACAATTTAAAGTTTGAATCTAATAAAGTGTGTTTCCTTTTTGTCTACAAAGTTGAATCCCGATTATCTTTGAAAACATAAATCATACGCATCTCATTGCATCATATGCATAACAGGTACCCTTTTTTCTACAGGTTGCTTAATCTTCTTCACTGTTTATTTCAGCAATCATCATGTCTTCCGAGCCTACTACTGAACAATCTATCAAGGCCCTCCAGGCCCAGAACGCCCAGTTCTAAGAGCTGGTCATGAGCTTAGCCCAGGGACAACAGGAATTGAAGACTCTGCTTTTGAAGAAGAAGAAGAAGAGGATTGTGCTATTTAACACTGGACGCAGATATGGGAATACACTGCAGAATGAGGCTGATCTGGCTACTTCCTCTGTAGGGAAAGATAGTCCCCAAGGGGGAAGGGTTCCTAGTCCTGTGGTCTCCGACAATGAGACAAATTACAATGATGAGCAGTACCCTCCTGCTGAGGACAGCTACAAACAACTGGAGGACCATTTAAGTGCTATGGAGATCCAACATGTGCCTGGGTTAGACTTTGGAGATCTAGGCTTATCTTCTGGGGTGGTGATCCCACACAAGTTCAAAGCGCCTGCCTTTGCAAAGTACGACGGAGCTTCCTGTCCTAAGCTGCATCTCCGATCGTATGTCAGAAAGATCCAACCGTATACTGCAGACAAGAACCTATGGATCCATTTCTTCCAGGATAGTCTTTCAGGGACTCAACTCGAATGGTTCTATCAGCTGGATGGAACCAGTATTCGTAACTGGGAGGACTTGGCTACTACATTTTATAAGCAGTATCAGTATAATTCCGACCTCGCTCCTACGCGTACCCAACTCCAGGTTATGTCACTAGGGACAGGTGAAGGATTTAAGGAGTATGCGCAAAAGTGGAGAGACCTGGCTGGAAGGGTGCAGCCACCTTTGACTGACCGTGAGCTCGTTGATATGTTCCTGGGGACCCTGTCCGGTCCTTTCTTCAACCATCTGATTGGTAATTCTTCTGCTGGGTTTACAGATCTGATCTTAACTGGTGAGAGGATAGAAGCTGGTATCAAGTCTGGGAAGATACAAAAAGGTGCCTCCTCGAACACTGAGAAGAAACCATCCAAGAAAGAATCTAGTGCTGTCTATGGTTCAAGAGGGCAGAATAGGTCCGAACACCGCCAAGATGTCAACGCGGTAGTTATTTCAAAACCGTCCAGTGCTCCTCAACATCACAACCAACAAAGGGAAGAGAGACCTAGAAGGCAATTCACTCCCCTCAGCATGACCTTGTCCCAGATATGGCCACAGTTGCTGGAGACCAACCTGGTAGCTCTAAGGGACCCTCCTAAGAATCCCAACAAGACACCTTCAAGGTATAACCCCAACGCCCGCTGCGCTTATCATTCTGACAGCCCAGGGCATGCTACAGATGATTGTTGGACTCTGAGGAACAAGGTTCAAGATCTAATCGATGCAAAGGAGGTCCAGTTCGAAGCGCCCGAGGCTCCCAATGTGATCACTGCTCCCTTGCCAAAACATGGCTAGGATTGAAAAACTTTTGTTCATTTGAATGTTCAAGTTGTATTTTTCTTTGATTGTTCAAACATTTTATTCATGTCAAACGTTGTTATTTCATTAATGCATTACACGTGTCTGTTTTGAAGTAATTATGTTCACTATGCTTAAAACTGCTTTCATTTTTTGATGTTCAACTCTCGAAAATAATTCTAAACCTTTTGAGGGAGGATGACGAAAATGATACCACGATCTTTACAGTATGCTTTTGAACAGACCCCGCTGATGAAGTACAAGCATTGTTTCAAATCCTAAATAGTGGAGTTATAAGGAAGATAATCCCTCGTCAACCCCTTTGAGCCAAAGAAGTTGGAGTTTTTCTTTTCAAAAATAAAAACCCTTAATCATAACCTGGGGCAGGGTAGTTCTCTCAGTTGATCCAGGTGCACAATGAATGGTGTGATCGGTGGATCTGGAACTGACTGTTTAACGCTGGTTCGCGAAATGTCGCGGTAAGCAAGAGTCGCCACCGTCTTTTATTTTCTCCAACATGGAAAGGACAAAAGCACAGAAAAATTCCTTATTGAGATTAGCTCTCGGTTCGGGAGGTAGATTTATAGAAAGGGAAGGTGTTAACACCCTTTCTATCCATGGTTATCCATGGGCTCTTAGATACTTGCTCATTTGTGTTTTCAAAATGTGTTTGCTTTTCAATTGTGAGTGAGTTTGAAAAAGTTTCTTTGAAAGTTTCAGATCGACTCTTGTATCAGTCCTCAAGAGTGTTTGAAAAATTGCTTTTGAAAGCTTTTTGCAAAGTGTCGGTGTGAAAAGAAGTTTTTGATTTGTTTTGAATTAGAGCAAGTATCTACGAGTCATCTACCTACCCTAAGGAATTAGGCTGTGTAAATGTCCTTGAGGTAGTGCCATCCCACCATTGAGAGATAGGTAGTACCACCGTTGGAGGTGTTCGGGTCAATTCGAATTTAGAGACAGTGTGGTCACCGAGCAACAGTAAGATACCTTAGAACCTACCCTTATGCAATTGATCTTTTTATTCCGAGGCAACCGTTTCGAGGCAACTGTTCCGAGGCAACTTGTTTGGAGGCAACTAGATCAATGAAACATAAGGACTCACTAAGACGTCCTATACTCGACGACCACGTTTCGAGGGGCAAGGCAACAGTGTGATCACCAGATCAATAGTAGGACACCTTAGAAGCTACCCTTATGCCATGTTCATGGACATAAGGACTTACTAAAACTTCCTATACTCGACGACCACGTTTCGAGGGGCAAGGCAACAGTGAGGCGTACCCTAAGAGTGGTGTGTGAATTGTCTGTCATTTTCAGTTATTATTTGTCTTGTCATGCATTGGGTGAGCTACGCTTTGATTTTATTTGGGCATACATTCTTTCATGTGATTAACAGTTTAAAAGGGTGCGGAAATTAAAATGCGGAAAAATAAAGGTCCCACGCTATTACAAGGCGCGGGTCTACATCGCCAAATTAACAAAGACCCGATTTTAAATAAAATGCGGAAAGTAAATGTCCTAATTATCTATTACAAGGCTTTGGGGCAATTACATAAATTTAAAAAGGAAATAAAAGTAAACGTGCGAAAAGAAATTATTATCGAAGGTGCGAGGGCGTTGGACCCTTTAAAGAAATTAAATTGAAATTACAAATTAATTAATGATGAAATAAAGAAAAGAAATTCTTTTTAATGTTTTTTTGGTATTTATGAAAATAAAGAGAATTTATTGGAATTAAAAATTAAATAAAACCCTAATTCTAGTTTGTTTTTAATTATTAAAAAAAATTGTTTAAGTTTAACCTAATTTAACCCTAATTAATTAATTACAAGTTTATTTACAAAATAATTAATGATTAATAGTAATAATAGTGAGAAAATTTTATTTATTGAGAAAAAGAGTAAAATGCTAAAAAAACCTAATTTTTATGTATTTTAGTTATTTAAGAAAAAAAACATTAAAGTTAAACCTAAAATTAAACTAAATTGGTTATTGGAATTTATTTACAAAATAATTAATAAATTAAATATTAAATAACAATAAACATGTTTTTTTGATTTTTCTGGTTTTTATATTTATGAAAATTAATTTTGTGGATTAAAGAAAATAATTAAAAGAAATCAAGAAAGAAAATAAAAAATAAAAAATAAAAATAAGTGAGAAAAAAATGTGCAAACCCATGGGGTATTCAGACCCAGTTTTGGAGGTGTGGTTTGAAGTAGTTTGGCCCAATAGAAGTTTGATCCATGCTGACTTTTCAGATCATATGCACACGCGTTGACTGGGGTACTCCATGGACTTTGGTTCTTGGCCACTGGATGGACGCTCATGGCCACTTGGCAAGCCACTTATGAGAGCATATGGTGGACTTCTCGGCGTGTTGTACACTGGAACACTTTATGAAAAATTGGAACAAATTATATGGGGGGACCTGGGAATCGAACCCAGGTCCCAATACCTGCATGCTAGCGCGTTTGCCAATGGAGCTAGTGCGTTTCTTTGTATGAATAATAGAACGTGATTATTATATGTAAAAAAAAGCAATACTATGCTGGACAATAAAAAAAATGCGCCAAAGTTTGAATGGCCCAATCACGTTCCAACACACAGGCTTCGTTCTCCTGGCTTCTTCGTTTTGCCTGCATTTTATAAAACAGATAGCGGGGGTTTTAAACCCCCACTAAACCTCAACCTGCAAAATAGCGATTAGAGCATGGCTAAAAAGAAAAAGGGCGCGATGGGTGATTTCAAATCGTTTGGATGTCACGATTCCAATGGTGCTGGTCTCATGGCTTGATTTTTCCAGACGTGCAAAGCCCTAAATTCAAACTTCTGAAACCCTAGAATGCTTCCATGGTAGTTTCTCATACATGCAATATTAATTCAATTGGATAACACCATTAGCTTCAGAGCATGCATATTAGTACAAATCAGTCATTAAAAATCATAAATCATGCATGGAATGTGAAACACGATCATGAATAATTTTATGAAAAGTGAGACTTCAATATACCACTTCCTTGCGCGTGGAGGGTTGATTTTGATTGGAATAGCTTCCTGGTAGTGTCAGGAGTGTATTGGGATTGATTTTAGGCCTTGAAACAAGCTTTATGTATGTTTTCAATTTTGAGGTTTTTTGTGAAAAAAATGCAAAGTGTTCTTGTGTTTTGCAGCGCAGCTTTCTTGTCTTTTTGATTAGGTTTATGTTCCTGCATATATGTGGAGTGAATTAGGTTAACAATCCAAGCCCAAAGTCCTTGCATTCATGTTTTTTGAGATTTGATTTTTCCATATCTTTTTCAATCCTTTTTCCATTGAAATCTTGCCAAATTTAGATTATTTTGTCCCCTTGAGAAGGTGCACGAAATCTCTATCACATGTGGAAGGTATTTGCTGTACAAAAGGGTTTAAAAACATTGATTTGCTATTTTTGTCATATTTACTTTTAATTAAGTGAATTAATAATAATAATAATTAAAATAATTAATCAAAAATGATAAAATAACTCCCTTGGATGTCAATGGGTCGTGCATAGATTTTGGGTGATGATTCTTTGAAGAAATTGAGGCCCATTAGCAATTTTGAGGCATTTGAAGCAAAGTTGACTTTTCAAAATTCCCAAAAATTTCCCAACTTCCACAAGGCATATCTTGCTCAATTTTTAAGCTTTGATCATGTTCTTGGACATTTTGGAAAGGTCTTGAAGTCCTCTAACCAATGCCTTTGGTCCCCTGTCATTTTGATTTACCAATCTCAAGTTATGGTCTTTGACTTAAAGTACCTTTTTGTTGACTTTTGAAAATGACCTATAATGTTGAGATTGATAACTTTTTGTGAGAGCATTTCTTGGAGTTGAAGTGTGAAGAGGAGTTGTAGGAAATTTCATTCTATTCAAAATGAGCTTTGGATGGAAATTTTCTGATGAACCATGTGGAAGTTATGCCCTGGTCAATTTGCAGTTGACTTTTTCAGCTGTCCAAATATAGAAACTTTTGCATCTTGAGACTTTTTGAGCCATGCTTTGAGAATCATGATCAAGAATTGATCAAATGATGTTTGTGGCTTCAAAATAAGATGTTGACCAAAAAATTTGACTTTTGACTGTCAAATGACCATTTTGCCCCTGCAGTTGACTGTTGAGCAATTAGGGTTTTTGACTGCACAATCTTGAGTTATGAGTCTTGAAACTTGGTATGAGGATGCTTGACAATGTTTATAGGCATGTGGGACTTGATTGGACCCTTGGAAACTTCAATTTCTTTGCCAGAATCAAAACCTTAATTTTTGACTGTTAGGAGGCCATTGGACTGTGCAACCTTTGGGGAGATTTTAAAGCATGCTCTTAGCAAATCTTGAAGAAAATGGGAGGGCAAATTTTGGGGTACAACAGTTGCCCCTGTTCAATCTTCTTAAACCTGAGGGTGTAGATTGGCTGACGTGCCTTTCGTAATCCGAAGGTGGAGGATGATTGAACACTAGAGTGCCCAGAAATTTGCGCTCACATGTTAGCAGTGTGATGATGGGAATGGGCTTACAGATGCCATTTGGAGATTGATGGATAGGAAGATGGGCTTATAGATGCCATGTTGAGGGGTGATGGATAAGTGGATGGGCTTATAGATGCCATCTGGGTGTCGGTCGCGTAAGAGATTCCTTAGCGAGGACTTGCGTACCTGAAAAAAGAAAATGATTACCTGGCCTGTTACAGGAGTCGGTCTTCAAACTCTTTATAGATGTGCACCCTGGTTGGTTACAGGAATCGAATCTTCAACCTCTTCATACGTGCCCTGGCGAGATACAGGAATCGAGTCTGGAGTTTCAAACGGTGATGAATGAATCAGGGATGGTTACTACCTCAACGGGGCGATGAGAGAACCTTGGGCGATTACTACCTCAACAGTAATGATGAGAGAATCTGGGGTGATTACTACCTCAATAGTAACGATGAGAGAATCTGGGGTGATTACTACCTCAATAGTAACGATGAGAGAATCTGGGGCGATTACTACCTCAACAGTAACGATGAGAGAATCTGGGGCGATTACTACCTTAACAGTAACGATGAGAGAATCTGGGGCGATTACTACCTCAACAGTAACAATGAGAGAATCTGGGGCGATTACTACCTCAACAGTAACGATGAGAGAATCTGGGGCGATTACTACCTCAATAGTAACGATGAGAGAATCTGGGGCGATTACTACCTCAACAGTAACGATGAGAGAATCTGAGGCGATTACTACCTCAACAGTAACGATGAGAGAATCTGGGGCGATTACTACCTCAACAGTAACGATGAGATAATCTGGGGCGATTACTACCTCAACAGTAACGATGAGAGAATCTGGGGCGATTACTACCTCAATAGTAACGATGAGAGAATCTGGGGCGATTACTACCTCAACAGTAATGATGAGAGAATCTGGGGCGATTACTACCTCAACAGTAACGATGAGAGAATCTGGGGCGATTACTACCTCAACAGTAACGATGAGAGAATCTGGGGCGATTACTACCTCAACCGTAACGATGAGAGAATCTGGGGCGATTACTACCTCAACAGTAACGATGAGAGAATCTGGGGCGATTACTACCTCAACAGTAACGATGAGAGAATCTGGGGCGATTACTACCTCAACAGTAACGATGAGAGAATCTGGGGCGATTACTACCTCAACAGTAACGATGAGAGAATCTGGGGCAATTACTACCTCAACAGTAACGATGAGAGAATCTGGGGAGATTACTACCTCAACAGTAACGATGAGAGAATCTGGGGCGATTACTACCTCAACAATAACAATGAGAGAATCTTGGATGTCTTCTACCGAGTCTTCATCAGGAAAATCTTTAGGAATCGATTTAACTGGACCAGAGAAGGCCTTTGACTGGATCGGCATCAGAAAAATCTTTAGGAGTCGATTTAACTGAACCAGGCAAGGTCTTGGAATCTTCAACTGCGTCTTCATCAGGAAAATCTTTAGGAATCGATTTAACTGGACCAGAGAAGGCCTTTGACTGGATCGGCATCAGAAAAATCTTTAGGAGTCGATTTAACTGAACCAGGCAAGGTCTTGGAATCTTCAACTGAGTCTTCATCAGGAAAATCTTTAGGAATCGATTTAACTGGACCAGAGAAGGCCTTTGACTGGATCGGCATCAGAAAAATCTTTAGGAGTCGATTTAACTGAACCAGGCAAGGTCTTGGAATCTTCAACTGGAATAAGAATCAGGGAGATCTTAGGGTCGATCTGACTGAACCAGAGAAGGTCTTGGATTAACTTTGACTGGATAAGAATCAGAAAAATCTTAGAATCGATTTAACTGAACCAGACTAAAGTCTTGGAATATAGCTGAGAACTTAACTGGATCTTTCCTGAAAGGTAAAGGTCAGTCATATGCAATGCATGATATGGATCAAGCAATGATGTTCTCAACGTAAATGAGATTGTACGATATGATGCGTTTATGCGTGTATCATGATGTATGTGATGTTTTTGAAGGTATTTTCGTCTAGGAAAATATATCCTTGACGAATGCCGGGAAGTTAAATCTTGGGCTGATTTAGAGCTTTTGTTTCCACTGGGGGGTGATGATTGCAAGAATACTGGTAGGAGAAGATAACTCCGTTGGGGAATAAACTTGGCGAATGGATTACTCTGCGGGGAGAAAATTACTCTAGCGATCTTGATGGGGAACAATACTCTGTGGGAAGAGAAGTACTCTGTTGGGATGCTTGATGATAATTCTGCTGGGGATACCGTTGTTATGTTGGAAGTGTTAATGGACTCCGCTGGGGATAAGAAGACTTTACCGAGGACGGTCTTTCCGTGGCTTTTGGCTGAGGATAACCCAGTTATATCCTGGTAGGGAAATAACCTTTGAATAAAGCCGGGGGATGCGTTCGTGCTCTGCAGGGGAGAAGCTTCCAGAATCTACTGGGGATCAACTTCCTGCTGGGGAGATTGATTCAAACTTTCCTGGGGAAATCTGGATTGGACTCTCCTGGGGAAATTCTTGAGATATGTTGGGGGAGTGACTCCACTAAATGTCTGGTATACCGCCGGGGAACAGTCTTAGATTAAGACTGTCGGGGATGCTTGTTAAGAATATCCGTATATTGTGCTGAGGAATGTTGAGATCTGCTGGAGGATACCCAACTTCCTTAAGGCTGATTGTATAACTTTGCTTGGGGAGAGTGCATTGACTTACTGGCTCAATCTCTGGAGAATTAAGGTATATTGGTTACCTTCTTCAGCTGATCATACCTTGTATCTTGTGGACAGAGCAATTAGATCGCTTGGACGACTCATTACTGCCCTTGTTTCTGTGGGAGAAGGCACCTGTGGAGGTAGTTGACAAATATTCTGGTAGACAGGTGACTAGATGCCGGGACATAGTCGTACGCTTAGATCCCTAATTTTTGCCTGGACCACCCTTTCGGGTTTTCAGTCCACCAGGATACCCATTTTTGCCCAAGCCGCCTTTTCAGGTTTTCGACTTGCCGGGTGTACATATTTTTCCTTTTCATCCCTTATTTTTGCCCGAACCTTTTGGTTCGCTGGGAAGCCCTTATTTTTGCCTAGGTGTGTCAACCTAGCATGTCTTTGATTAGGCGTAGTATTTTTTGACTATATCCACGCTCTCATAATGTAGGGAGTTGCCCCTGTTAGAAGTGTTTTGTCATGCCCCAGAAGATGTTTCATCAGGCCAGATTCGTTGCTGGAGTGCCCCAAGTGACTCAGGCGGAGATTTGCCCCAGGCTATTTGACCTTTGAGGGATTCTCCGAATCTTGACCTGACTGCCCCAGATAATAGACCATGATCATGTCGTGCCCCTTGATTGGAAGTGCTTTTGTTCATTAGGCATTCGTCGTGCGAATTTCTATGCTGTTCAAACAAAAAGTCATATGCGAACGAAGTTATGTTAAAAATGCAAAGCTTATGTCTGTCTTGAAGTTTTTGAAAAATGCATTTTTCAGTAAAACCAGCAAATTTTGTAAAATGTGATATCAACTCAATATTTTATAGTAAGCCTTAAGGAGTCAGGATACCTTCGTAACAATATGCTTTCGAACTAACCCATGCTTCAGCTAGGACTTTTAAGGGTTATAACGTGGCCAGGTTCACGGTTTAAGAAACAAAGGATAAAGGCTCAAATTTTTATTTGTACCCACCCGCTCTTCGTGATGTTCTTCAAACCTAAACTCAGTTGATCGTGCGTTAGACCTTGTTTGAGTCTTTGCTCTGATATTCTGGTGATGGTTCGGATATTGACGATTTATTTTGAATAGGCAGTCATTTTTTTTTGTTGTTGAGGGTTTGTATAACCTCTTTCTCTTTCTTAATTTTATTCTCCCTGTTTTTTTTTGCCTGAACTATTTCTTTTGTGATTACAGTCAGCGGGATGCCCCAGTTTTGTAAGTCTCCTTTATAGGTTTTGACTTAATGGGCTTTTATTTTGAGAGATAATGATTGCCTGTCTTTATGATCATTCGGAACCATCACTGTCTTTTGTTTTGTAAAGACTCCTTTGGCGCCATTCGTTGTGCACCTGGATCAACTGAGAGAACTACCCTGCCCCAGGTTATGATTAAGGGTTTTAAATTTTGAAAAGAAAAACTCCTACTTCTTTGGCTCAGAGGGGTTGATGAGGGATTATCTTCCTTATAACTCCAATGTTTAGGAATTGAAACAATGTCTGTACCTCATCAGCGGGGTCTGTTCAAAAGCATACTGTAAAGATCGTGATATCGTTTTCGTCATCCTCCCTCAAGAGGCTTAGAATTATTGATCGAGCATTGAACATCACAAAAATGAAAGCAATTTTAAATAGTGAATACGAAATAATTACTTCAAAACAGACATGTGTAGTGCATTAATGAAATAACAATGTTTAACATGAATAAATGTTTGAACAATCAAAAGAAAATCACAACTTGAAAAATTCTAATGAACAAAAGTCTTCTTGTCTCAGGGCTTGTTACTTCAACTGGTGCATCTTGTAGGGATGACAGGAGCATTCAGCCTGGCCCATCTGGGTGAAATCCACAGCTCTTTCGTTAATCAGGTCTTGGATCTTATTCTTCAGAGCCCAGCAGTCGTCGGTGTCATGTCCTGGACTGTCAGAGTGGTATGCACATCTTTCCTCAGGATTGTACTTTGGGGAGGCTGTGTTGAGATTCTTAGGAGGGTCCCTTAACGTCACCAGATTCAACCTCAACAATTGTTGTAAAGCTTGAGACGGTGACACGTTGAGCTTGGTGAACTGCCTTTTAGGCTTGTCTGGCTTGCTCTGATCAGTCCGTTGTTCTTGGCGAGGTCGTTGTTAGACCTGTGAAGTAGTAGCAGCTCGGAGAGGCCCAAACCTTTGACTTCTTGGAGGCTGATTAATGACTTGGTCCCTGACTTGGGCTGGTTGCTTCATGTCTTGATGAAGCTGACTGATCATGGCCCTCAGCTCTCCTTGCTCCCGAGCTAAACTTTGGATGAGAGCCCTTTGCCCCAGCATCTGGTTTTTCAATGTGTCTACCTCAGCTTGTAGACGTTTCAGCCGTTCGTCCTTGTCGTCTTCAGCACTGTTCCTGACCAAAGTCCCCGTGAGGAGTGTTCTTAGCTCTTCCTGCCCCTTGGATAGATTCAGGAGGATTTCCCCGGACCGAGTCTCTTGAGCATGAAGGTCCGGGTTGTATTGTTGAGAAGCCATTGCTGAAATAAACAGCGCAGATGGTAAGTGACCTGTAAAGAAAGGTACCTGTAATGCAATGATGTGTATGTATGCATGCAATGTTTTCAAGGATCTCGCGGGGTAAACAGAGAAATTGGTTAGAATATTGTAGCTTGATTGAAGGAACTTCATGTTGTAGAGAGTCCTTCTTCAAGAGTCAAGGCTCACCATATCGAGTGGGTCATAGCCCCTGACTTTAGTCATCATGTCTGGTTTTGATTTCCAAACAACCTTGGTTAGGGGAACCTTCTTCAGGAGTCAAAGCTCACCATATCTAGTGGGTCATAGCCTCTGACTCAGATCATCAACCTGGCTAGAGGAAAATAAATCCCCTTTGCCCCTTGCTGGGTAATTGGTTCAGCATGACCTGCATCACAAGCCCTTGAGATCCTTGAAACGGGTTAGTCCTTATGCAGGGTGTATGCAATGGTATGATGTTATGCTATGCATGGGGTAATGTAGGTAAACCCTGTTATGAGTCCCAATTAAGGACTGTAAACAAAACCTGCAAGAAGCTCAAGTGTCAGGTAACAAGTATGCAAGTAGTCATGTTTGAAAGCACACAAGTCACACAAGACATCCCTTAGAGTTTAGGCCAGCATCCAGTTTAGGTACTACCCTCTTGAAGTTGGTGGGCTCAACCTGTCCTATCAAAAGTAACCTGGTTCTTAGAGGATCCCAATATCATTGACTACCCTCAATCGGTCATAACTCCAGCATCGCAATCTTTCCTTGTGGCCAGAACCATCACGAGAGTTTAGCCTCAATGGGCGTAGTATACTGCTACTGTTCTATTGGCCAAGTTGGGTCATTTAAGGTTCTAAGGTCGGTTGGTGCTTAATGACTCCTCAGAAGACCCATATTCTCCTCGTTGCAACACAAGGGATATCGGTACAGACCAAGGCGCCACACCAACGTAGCCACTGCTTCATCCATGCCGGTCTATGCCGGACAGGTCCCTCACAGCTTATGCTACCTAACAGGGTATCCTCAGATCCGGGTTAGGATCTATGTAACTCCCAAGACAGTCCCACAATAATAAAGCAAACAAGTCAAAGCAATTGAAAACACGGTGATCTTAGTCCTAAGGTACACCTCACTTCAAGAATTTCCCCAGCAGAGTCGCCAGTTCTGTGATCGGTGGATCTGGAACTGACTGTTTAACGCTGGTTCGCGAAATGTCACGGTAAGCAAGAGTCGCCACCGTCTTTTATTTTCTCCAACATGGAAAGGACAAAAGCACAGAAAAATTCCTTATTGAGATTAGCTCTCGGTTCGGGAGGTAGATTTATAGAAAGGGAAGGTGTTAGCACCCTTTCTATCCATGGTTATCCATGGGCTCTTAGATACTTGCTCATTTGTGTTTTCAAAATGTGTTTGCTTTTCAATTGTGAGTGAGTTTGAAAAAGTTTCTTTGAAAGTTTCAGATCGACTCTTGTATCAGTCCTCAAGAGTGTTTGAAAAATTGCTTTTCAAAGCTTTTTGCAAAGTGTCGGTGTGAAAAGAAGTTTTTGATTTGTTTTGAATTAGAGCAAGTATCTACGAGTCATCTACCTACCCTAAGGAATTAGGCTGTGTAAATGTCCTTGAGGTAGTGCCATCCCACCATTGAGAGATAGGTAGTACCACCGTTGGAGGTGTTCGGGTCAATTCGAATTTAGAGACAGTGTGGTCACCGAGCAACAGTAAGATACCTTAGAAGCTACCCTTATGCCATTGATCTTTTTATTCCGAGGCAACCGTTTCGAGGCAACTGTTCCGAGGCAACTTGTTTGGAGGCAACTAGATCAATGGAACATAAGGACTCACTAAGACGTCCTATACTCGACGACCACGTTTCGAGGGGCAAGGCAACAGTGTGATCACCAGAGCAATAGTAGGACACCTTAGAAGCTACCCTTATGCCATGTTCATGGACATAAGGACTTACTAAAACGTCCTATACCCGACGACCACGTTTCGAGGGGCAAGGCAACAGTGAGGCGTACCCTAAGAGTGGTGTGTGAATTATGTGTCATTTTCAGTTATTATTTGTCTTGTCATGCATTGGGTGAGCTACGCTTTGATTTTATTTGGGCATACATTCTTTCATGTGATTAACAGTTTAAAAGGGTGCGGAAATTAAAATGCGGAAAAATAAAGGTCCTACGCTATTACAAGGCGCGGGTCTACATCGCCAAATTAACAAAGACCCGATTTTAAATAAAATGCGGAAAGTAAATGTCCTAATTATCTATTACAAGGCTTTGGGGCAATTACATAAATTTAAAAAGGAAATAAAAGTAAACGTGCGAAAAGAAATTATTATCGAAGGTGCGAGGGCGTTGGACCCTTTAAAGAAATTAAATTGAAATTACAAATTAATTAATGATGAAATAAAGAAAAGAAATTATTTTTAATGTTTTTTTGGTATTTATGTAAATAAAGAGAATTTATTGGAATTAAAAATTAAATAAAACCCTAATTCTAGTTTGTTTTTAATTATTAAAAAAAAATTGTTTAAGTTTAACCTAATTTAACCCTAATTAATTAATTACAAGTTTATTTACAAAATAATTAATGATTAATAGTAATAATAGTGAGAAAATTTTATTTATTGAGAAAAAGAGTAAAATGCTAAAAAACCTAATTTTTATGTATTTTAGTTATTTAAGAAAAAAAACATTAAAGTTAAACCTAAAATTAAACTAAATTGGTTATTGGAATTTATTTACAAAATAATTAATAAATTAAATATTAAATAACAATAAACATGTTTTTTTGATTTTTCTGGTTTTTATATTTATGAAAATTAATTTTGTGTATTAAAGAAAATAATTAAAAGAAATCAAGAAAGAAAATAAAAAAAAATAAAAAAATAAAAATAAGTGAGAAAAAAAATGTGCAAACCCATGGGGTATTCAGACCCAGTTTTGGAGGTGTGGTTTGAAGTAGTTTGGCCCAATAGAAGTTTGATCCATGCTGACTTTTCAGATCATATGCACACGCGTTGACTGGGGTACTCCATGGACTTTGGTTCTTGGCCACAGGATGGACGCTCATGGCCACTTGGCAAGCCACTTATGAGAGCATATGGTGGACTTTTGGGCGTGTTGTACACTGGAACACTTTATGAAAAATTGGAACAAATTATATGGGGGGACCTGGGAATCGAACCCAGGTCCCAATACCTGCATGCCAGCGCGTTTGCCAATGGAGCTAGTGCGTTTCTTTGTATGAATAATAGAACGTGATTATTATATGTAAAAAAAGCAATAATATGCTGGACAATAAAAAAAACGCGCCAAACTTTGAATGGCCCAATCACGTTCCAACACACAGGCTTCGTTCTCCTGGCTTCTTCGTTTTGCCTGCATTTTATAAAACAGATAGCGGGGGTTTTAAACCCCCACTAAACCTCAACCTGCAAAATAGCGATTAGAGCATGGCTAAAAAGAAAAAGGGCGCGATGGGTGATTTCAAATCGTTTGGATGTTACGATTCCAATGGTGCTGGTCTCATGGCTTGATTTTTCCAGACGTGCAAAGCCCTAAATTCAAACTTCTGAAACCCTAGAATGCTTCCATGGTAGTTTCTCATACAGGCAATATTAATTCAATTGGATAACACCATTAACTTCAGAGCATGCATATTAGTACAAATCAGTCATTAAAAATCATAAATCATGCATGGAATGTGAAACACGATCATGAATAATTTAATGAAAAGTGAGACTTCAATATACCACTTCCTTGCGCGTGGAGGGTTGATTTTGATTGGAATAGCTTCCTGGTAGTGTCAGGAGTGTATTGGGATTGATTTTAGGCCTTGAAACAAGCTCTATGTATGTTTTCAGTTTTGAGGTTTTTTGTGAAAAAAATGCAAAGTGTTCTTGTGTTTTGCAGCGCAGCTTTCTTGTCTTTTTGATTAGGTTTATGTTCCTGCATATATGTGGAGTGAATTAGGTTAACAATCCAAGCCCAAAGTCCTTGCATTCATGTTTTTTGAGATTTGATTTTTCCATATCTTTTTCAATCCTTTTTCCATTGAAATCTTGCCAAATTTAGACGATTTTGTCCCCTTGAGAAGGTGCACGAAATCTCCATCACATGTGGAAGGTATTTGCTGCATAAAATGGTTTAAAAACATTGATTTGCTATTTTTGTCATATTTAATTTTAATTAAGTGAATTAATAATAATAATAATTCAAATAATTAATAAAAAATGATAAAATAACTCCCTTGGATGTCAATGGGTCGTGCATAGCTTTTGGGTGATGATTCTTGGAAGAAATTGAGGCCCATTAGCAATTTTGAGGCATTTGAAGCAAAGTTGACTTTTCAAAATTCCCAAATATTTCCCAACTTCCACAAGGCATATCTTGCTCAATTTTTAAGCTTTGATCATGTTCTTGGACATTTTGGAAAGGTCTTGAAGTCCTCTAACCAATTCCTTTGGTCCCATGTCATTTTGATTTACCAATCTCAAGTTATGGTCTTTGACTTAAAGTGCCTTTTTGTTGACTTTTGAAAATGACCTTTAATGTTGAGATTGATAACTTTTTGTGAGAGCATTTCTTGGACTTGAAGTGTGAAGAGGAGTTTTAGGAAATGTCATTCTCTTCAAAATTTGCTTTGGATGGAATTTTTCTGATGAACCGTGTGGAAGTTATGCCCTGGTCAATTTGCAGTTGACTTTTTCAACTGTCCAAATATAGAAACTTTTGCATCTTGAGACTTTTTGAGCCATGCTTTGAGAATCATGATCAAGAATTGATCAAATTATTTTTGTGGATTCAAAATAAGATGTTGACCAAAAACTTTGACTTTTGACTGTTAAATGACCATTTTGCCCCTGCAGTTGCCTGTTGAGCAATTAGGGTTTTTGAATGTGCAATCTTGAGCTGTGAGTCTTGAAACTTGGTATGAGGATGCTTGACAATGTTTATAGGCATGTGGGAATTGATTGGACCCTTGGAAACTTCAATTTCTTTGCCAGAACCAAAACCCTAATTTTTGACTGTTAGGAGGCCATTGGACTGTGCAACCTTTGGGGAGATTTTAAAGCATGCTCTTAGCAAATCTTGAAGAAAATGGGAGGGCAAATTTTGGGGTACAACAAATGGCATCAAAGAAGTCCTTCCGAGACAAAAGACGGTGATGGTTCCGATAGGAAGTCATTATCTCTCAGAAATAAAAGCCCATTAAGTCAAAACCTATGAAGGAGACTTACAAAACTGGGGCATCCCGCTGACTGTAATCACAAAAGAAACAGTTCAGGCAAAAAAATAGGGATAACGAAATCAAAAAGAAAGAGGTCCTGCAAACCCTCGACAAAAAAAAATGACTGCCTGTTCAAAATAGAACTACCTTTAATCCGAACCATCACCGGAATATCAGAGCAAAGACTCAAACAAGGTCTAATGCACGATTAGCTGAGTTTAGGGTTGAAGAACATCACGAAGAACGGGTGGGTACAAATAAAATTTGAGCCTTTATCCTTTGTTTCTGAAAACGTGAACCAGGCCACTTTATAACCCTTAAAAAGTCCTAGCTGAAGCATGGGTTAGTTCGAAAGCATACTGTTACGAAAGGTATCCTGACTCCTTAAGGCTCGCTGTAAAATCTTGAGTTGATATCACATTTTACAAAATTTGCCTGTTTTACTGAAAAATGCATTTTCAAAAACTTCAAGACAGACATAAGCTTTGCATTTTTAATATAACATTGTTTGCATATGACTATTTGTTCGAACAGCAGAGAAATTCGCACGACGAATATCTAGTGAACAAAAATCTTCTCAAGGGTCATATCAAATGGAAAAACACTTCCAAGCAAGGGGCACAGCATGATCATGGTCTATCATCTGGGGCAGTCCAGTCAAGATTCAAGGAATCTCTCATATGCCAAATAGCCAGGGGCAAATCACCATCTGAGTCACTTGGGGCATTGGACAGGGATTTCAGCAACGAATCTTGCATGGTCAGACATCTTTTGGTAGTATGGCAACGCAACACTACTGACAGTGACAATTCCTTGCACTCTGGGAGCATGGACATAGTCGAAAAAATACTGCGCATGAACAAAGACCCGCTAGGTTGACCGGCCTAGGCAAAAATAAGGGCTTCCCGGCGAACCAAAAGGGTTCGGGCAAAAATAAGGGATGAAAATGAAAAAATTTGTACACCCGGCAAGTCGAAAACCTGAAAAGGCGGCTTGGGAAAAAATGGGTATCCCGGTGGACTGAAAACCCGAAAGGGCGGTCCAGGAAAAATTTAGGGATCAAAAGCGTACGACTATGTCCCGTCATCTCGTCACTTGCCTACCAGAAGAAGATTTGTCAATCGGCAGTTATCAAGCACCTCCACAGGTACCTTCTCCCACAGAAGCTGGGGCAGTAAGAATTGTCCGAACTAATCAAGTTGTGCTGTCCTCCAGGTACAAGGTAGACTCAGTTGTACTCTCCCCAAGCAGAGTTTGTCTCCCATCAGCCCCGAAAAGGCACAGTATCTCCAGCAAGTCAGTAATACTCTCCCCAAGCAGAGTTAGCCTACTGTCAGCCCTAAGGAAGTTGGGTATCCCCAGAAGATCTCAGTATTCCTCAGCGGAGTACAGATGTTCCTAAGCAAGCATCCCCGACAGTCGAAATATAAGATTTTTCCCAGGCGGAATACCAGACACCCCAGTGGAGCCACTTCCCCAATACAGTTCTAAAGTTTCCCCAGGAGAGTTGAATCAATCTCCCCAGTAAAATCTGGAAGCTTATCCTCAGTAGATTCTGGAAGCTTATCCCCAGTAGATTCTGGAAGCGTATCCCCTGCAGAGTACATACATCTCTCCAGCCATGTTCAGAGGTTATTCCCCACCAGAGCTTATAACTAGGTTATCCTCAGCTAATTACCACGGAAAGATCGTCCTCGGCGAAGTTCTTCCTATCCCCCAGCGGAGTTCATCAAATTCCTCAACAAAGCTTATCAACGGAATTCCCAGCGGAGTTATCATCAAAACCTCAGCGAAGTATCTCTTCCCACAGAGTAATTCCCCGTAGAGTAATCTCTTCACCAAGTTTATTCCCCAGCGGAGTCATCTTCTCCTACCGGTTTATTCTTGCAATCATCATCCCCAGCGGAAACGAAGAACTCTACTCTTCAAACATCAGCCCAGGGGTCAACAAATTCCCGACATTCGTCAAGGATTTATTTTCCCAGACGAAATACATTCATAAACATTTCACATTTTATACATCCTGCTTACATGCATGATAAAGTGCATACGACACAATCTCATTTATTCTTGAGAATATCATGACATCATGCATTTCATACATCATGACATTGCATACAACTAATGTTTTGCCTTTTCAGGAAAAAATCAATCAAAAGACGATTACCATCAACTCTCACAGTTCCAGATTCGATACATGTATCTAGCTAGGGCATATCTGTGAGTGATTGATTGTAGATTCGATACCTGTATCCAGCCAGGGCATATCTGCATGAAGAGTTTAGAGATTTGATACCTGTATCCAGCCAGGGCATATCTGTGAGCGATTGATTGTAGATTCGATACCTGTATCCATCCAGGGCATATCTGCATGAAGAGTTTAGAGATTCGATACCTGTATCCAGCCAGGGCATATCTGTAGACGACTAATTCCAGATTCGATACTTGTATCTAGCCAGGGCATATCTGTGAGTGATTGATTGTAGATTCGATACCTGTATCCAGCCAGGGCATATCTGCATGAAGAGTTTAGAGATTCAATACCTGTATCCAGCCAGGGCATATCTGTAGATGACTAATTCCAGATTCGATACCTGTATCTAGCCAGGACATATCTGTGAGTTATTGATTGTAGATTCGATACCTGTATCTAGCCAGGGCATATCTGCATGAAGAGTTTAGAGATTCGATACCTGTATCCAGCCAGGGCATATCTGTAGACGACTAATTCCAGATTCGATACCTGTATCTAGCCAGGGCATATCTGTGAGTGATTGATTGTAGATTCGATACCTGTATCCAGCCAGGGCATATCTGCATGAAGAGTTTAGAGATTCGATACCTGTATCCAGCCAGGGCATATTTGTAGACGACTAATTCCAGATTCGATACTTGTATCTAGCCAGGGCATATCTGTGAGCGATTGATTGTAGATTCGATACCTGTATCTAGCCAGGGCATATTTGCATGAAGAGTTTAGAGATTCGATACCTGTATCCAGCCAGGGCATATCTGTAGACGACTAGTCCCATATTCGATACCTGTATCTAGCCAGGGCATATCTGTAGACGACTAGTTCCGGATTCGATACCTGTATCTAGCCAGGGCATATCTGTGAGCAATTGATTGTAGATTCGATACCTGTATCTAGCCAGGGCATATCTGCATGAAGAGTTTGAAGATCAACACCTGTAACAGGCCAGGAAATTATCTTTATTTCTCAAATATACAAGTTCTCGCTAAGGAATCTCTTACGCGATCGACACCCCCGGATGGCATTTTTAAGCCCATCTCCACAACTATCCATTACACTTCCAAATGGCATCTATAAGCCCATTCCTGACAAGGTTCGGTCACATCTCCAGATGGCATCTATAAGCCCATCCTCCTATCTATCATATCTCCAAATGGCATCTATAAGCCCATTCCCGACATCACATTGCTGATACTCCACTATGCGAGTGCAAATTTTTGGGCACTCTAGTGTTCAATCATCTTCCACCTTCGGATCACGAAAGGCACGCAAGCCAATCTACATCCTCAGGTCTAAGAAGATTGAACAGGGGCAACTGTTGTACCCCAAAATTTGCCCTCCCATATTCTTCAAAGATTTATCAAGAATCATCTTCAAATGGTTCAAGATTACTCAAGGGTTGCACAGTCCAAATGCCTCCTAAGCCAATCAAAATTAGGGTTTTGGTTCATTCAATGAATTTGGGATTTTCAATGGTCCAAACAAGTCCCATAGGCCTATATACATTGTCAAGCATCTACATGTCAAGTCTCAAGACTCACAGTCCCAAGTTGCACAGTCAAAAGCCCTATTTGGTTCACAATCAACTACAGGGGTAAAATGGTCATTTGGCAGTCAAAAGTCAAAAATTTTGGTCAACATCTTATTTTGAGCTCACAATCATCATTTGATCAAGTTTTGATCATGATTCCACAAGAATGGCTCAAAAATCATCAAAGATGCAAAAGTTATTATTTTTAGACAGCTGAAAAGTCAACTGTAACTTGACCAGGGCATAACTTTTTCATGGTTCATCAGAAAAATCCCATCCGATGCTCATTTTGAAGGGGATGACATTTCCTACAACTCATCTTCACATTACAAGTCCAAGAAATGCTCTCACAAAAAGTTATCAATTTCTACATTATAGGTCAATTTCAAAAGTCAACAAAAATGCACTTTAAGTCAAAGACCATAACTTGATATTGGTAACGCCAAATGACATGGGACCAAAGGAATTGGTTAGAGGACTTCAAGACCTTTCCAAAATGTCCAAGAACATGTTCATATGATCAAAATTGAGCAAGATATGCATTAGAGAAGTTGGAAAAGTTTGTGAATTTGCAAAAGTCAACTTTGCTCAAAACACATCATTTTTGCTAATGGGCCTCAAATTCCTTCTTGAAACTTTGTCCAAGGCTTATGCACGACCCATTGAGATTAAATTGATTTATTTTCTTATTTTTATTAATTAATTGGATTTTTAATTGATTTTTAATTCATTTAATTCATTTAATTGTAGGAAAATACCAAGATATGATTTCTAAATCTTTTTGTGAAGCAAAAGTGGTCAACATGTGCTGGAGATTTCGTGTACACATTAAGGGAACAAGGATCTCTCAATTTGGCAAGGTTTTTCAATCAAAAAGATTGAAAAATATTTGATTGAAAATCAAATATGCAAACCATAATTCCATGGATTCTTGGCCAAGATTGTAACCTAAATCCATTCTATTATAAGTACTGAATCTAACCCTAATGCCTTACACGTGAGATTGCTGCATACAGAGCCATAACCAATATTGAAAAATCAAGAAAAAAAGCCAAAACTGTTTTCCAAGTTCCAGGCCCTTTCAAATCAATTTGAGGATTCAAACACATTGCATAGATCCCCAAGAACGTGTAGGGATCAAAATCACGTGCTAAAACTCAAGGAAACGCCAAGAACAGTCGTACGGTTTGCATAATTTTCTCAGAATCGAAATTCATTGTTCATGCATCATTAACACGATTTGTTGTTTGTTTTGTATTGTATGAGTCCACAGGAAGCTAATGGTGTGAGTTAATTGCCTTGAAACGTCCTGAATCATAAACCACCAAGAACGATTTCTAGGTTTTCCAAGCTCTAAAATTGGGGCTTTATTATTTAGGGAAAATTAAGCCTCAAGAGACCTATGATTGAAACCGTCTGAACAAGACGAACATACTGGACATCTCGCGAACAATTTATATTCATCCTACGCCTATTCGCTATTTTTGGTCGTCACACTTTGTGGGGGTTAAAAACCCCCGCTATCTGTTTGTTTTATACAGGTTTCAGCGAAGGAGATGAAGACGTGGAAGCATAGGGTTGGGTAATTCAAACTTACGCGCGTGATTTTGTTTTATGCAGCATATTGATTTGTTTCTTAATAATATATTGATCGCACTAAATCGCACTATGTTTCTGACTCAAATATCACATGTTTTCCTTAGTTTTTATTGTCATTTTCTCGTATTATGTTCCTTTTTCCTTTGTTTTCAGGATTCTTGTCATTTCAGAGCCTTCTGTGAAGAAACGAGCCAAAACGCCAAGAAATTAGGGTTTTTCAAGATATTTTGCACTTATGGCGTTCAGCACCGCGCTGGCTACAGGAAACGCGATGACGTGGCCCACTTTCACCCAGAGATCAACTGCCACGTTCCCATGATGTGGCGGTTCCAGGCGCCGCGCCCGCGGCCACCCTCACCGCGCCCGCGGCCTTCACAAAAAGGCTCCCGCTCAAAAGAAGTTAAGGGGCATGCTGGTCCTTACGCACCTCAAAGTTCCTCTATAAATAGCTTTCGATTCTCATTCTTTAGTTTCATCCAAGCTTAGTACAATCTTAAGCCATATACTATCAGTTTCTGTAAAGTAATAATCTCTTCACATCGGGGAGTTATTGCGGTGTAGATTGAGTTGTAATCGAGTCTTGGAGCACTTTGGTTGAAGTTCATCATACCGGCCTTACTTTTCCGTAGATTTGTATCAGATTCAAGTCTCCGACCGGAGCAAGGTTCTAATTTATTGCATTTCTTTATTTAATTGCTCTTACCATAGTCTACACGTTTTATAGACTTTAAATGCTCTTACCATAGTCTACACGTTTTATAGACTTTAAATGCTCTTACCATAGTCTACACGTTTTATAGACTTTAAATGCTCTTACCATAGTCTACACGTTTTATAGACTTTAAATGCTCTTACCATAGTCTACACGTTTTATAGACTCGCACTTATTATGTCTGGCTAAACTATAAAGGTTAGGATGTAATGATTGTCATCGTGGTTGTGTTCCAATTATCATGCTAGTGAAAATACTCTGGGGATGTTTTGCTTCTAACTTAAGTCAATTGTGTTTAAATGTTTATTGGGTAAGATCGAAAGCCGTCCTAACTAATGATACGACTTGATTATTATTTAACCAAACAAAAAGAGCGACAGCCGTTGATTGGTTAAATAGGAATCATTGACCTTTTTAGAAAACGATTTTGAAACTATTTTCGGACGCGTTTGTAGGTTTAAAATCTGACTCTTGGTCAAAAGCCAAAAGTCTCTTTAAGTTAATCTTTCCGAGTAAGATCACTTTTCTGTTAAGTCAAAACTATCAATTTCTTAAAAATAGGTTTATCTCTTTAACGCGGAAGGCACCCTTTATATGTGACAATAAAGGAATTTAATTTAAAGAGTAAACTCGGTTCTTAGTAGTCAAAAGCTACAGGTTCCCGTTAAACTGATTCTTTGCTATCAATAGAAAATACTGCCCCATAAGTAGGTTCATCTACGCATGACCGGACCAATATCTGATTACATGATTTACATTCCAACCTGTCTTTTAAACTGTTATTTCCCTCGCATATTTACTTTGTGCACTGCACTCACATCAATATCCTTATTCGCCTTAGATAAGCACCTTAGCAATAGAGTTGATAGATTGACAATTGGTCTCTGTGGTTCGATAATCTTATATATTACTTAGATAGGCTATACACTTGCAGTACTACATTTAGGCTATACGTTACAGATTAAAACAGCCATCAAGTTTTTGGCGCCGTTGCCGGGGAGTCGAGAACATGTCTCAAAACCCAACCACAGTAGCAGCAATCCAATCGGAGTGCGAACTCTGTGGAGCTCAAGGACATCAAACCGTTGACTGTAACCTTTTGAACGAATCAAGCTCAGACCAAGTTAACTATACTCAAGGGAACCCTTTCTCGAATACCTACAATCCTGGATGGAGGAACCACCCGAATTTCTCTTACAAAAACAACAACCCTATCCAAAATCCCGGACCTTCGAGACCTCAAGGATTCCAAACGCAAAAACAAAACCAACCTATGCAAATAGTACCCCCAAGACCAAACCTTAAAGAAACCATAGACACCTTTATTCAAGCTCAAACCCAGCAAAATAAGGAGTTTATGAACCAACATATTCACACGAACGAACTGGTTACTCAACTAGCAACCAAGTTTGACCAGATAATAACCCACACCAAAATGCTTGAGACTCAGATTTCCCAAGTAGCACAAAACACCTCTGTACAAGTTGCACCTGGAGGACAATTCCCTGGACAAACTCAACCAAATCCAAAAGGCCAAGCAAATTCTATCACACTAAGAAGTGGAACCGCTTATGAAGGACCTAGAAATCCTGACTTAAGCACATCAGAAGATGCTACGCCCAAAGACCAGGTGGAGGAACCAGAGAAACCAGGAAAGCAATCAAAACCAGAAGTAGAGAAAAACACTCAACAACCTTATAAACCACCTATTCCATTCCCACAGAGGCTGAAAAACACCAAAGTAGAAAACCAGTACCAAAAGTTTATTAAGGTAATAGAGAAACTCCATGTTGAGATTCCTTTTACTGAAGCTATAACCCAGATACCATCATATGCTAAGTTTCTGAAAGATATTTTGACCAATAAACGACGACTCGATGATCCCAAGCCTTTAGAATGTCATTTTATATCCGAAAATAAACTCGCCAAGAAAGATAAAGACCCTGGAAGTTTTTCTATCCCTTGCATCCTAGGTAACCATATGATAGACAAAGCATTTTTAGACCTAGGAGCAAGTGTAAGTCTGATGCCTCTGGCCGTCTGTAAGAGGTTAAAATTAGGAGAACTTCAACCTACTAAGATGTCCTTACAACTAGCTGATAGATCTGTCAAATATCCCATGGGTATTTTAGAAGACATACCTGTCAAGATTGGTCAGTTGTACATTCCGACCGAATTCGTCGTAATGGATATCAAAGAAGATGAAGACATCCCAATCCTCTTAGGAAGACCCTTCCTATCGACCGCCGGAGCTATAATAGATGTTAAGAAAGGGAAACTGACTTTCGAGGTAGGAGATGAAAAGATTGAGTTCATTTTATCAAAATTTCTAATGGCACCAGTGATAGGAGATGCGTGTTATGCCATCGACATCATTGATGAATGTGTAAATGAGCTCGAACAAAACGAATTATTAACCAAATTACCATCAACCCCTATTTTAGAGGATGACGGATTTGAGAGTATCGAACCGTACATTGACGACAACCTTTTCGAATGCTTAGCTCTTACCCATGACCTTATGCCACGTGCTGAGAAAACCACTATAGAACTTAAGGAACTACCCAAGAATCTAAGATATGAGTTTTTGGATGAGGAGATGAATAGACCTGTTATAATTAGCGCCACTCTAAACCAAATAGAAACAAATCAACTATTAGATACCTTGCGAAAATATCCCTCAGCTTTAGGGTATAAAGTTTCAGATTTAAGAGGTATAAGCCCATCCGTATGCATGCATCGGATTATGCTAGAAAAAGATTCGAAACCCTCAAGAGAACATCAAAGAAGAATAAACCCTATCATGAGTGATGTATTCAAGAAAGAAGTTCTTAAGTTATTAGAGGCTGGTATCATATACCAAATTTCGGACAGTGAATGGGTAAGCCCAGTCCATGTGGTACCCAAGAAAGGAGGTATCACTGTTCTAAAAAATGAGAAAGGTGAGCATGTGGCAAAACGAACAGAAGGAGGATGGAGAATGTGTATAGATTACAGAAGGTTGAATAAGGCAACAAGAAAAGACCATTTCCCTCTCCCATTTATAGATCAGATGCTTGAACGTCTAGCAAGACACTCATGTTTCTGCTATCTTGATGGATATTCGGGATTTTTCCAAATCCCTATTCACCCAGAGGACCAAGAAAAAACCACATTTACCTGCCCTTATGGAACATTCGCTTATAGACGAATGCCCTTTGGACTCTGTAATGCACCTGCCACTTTCCAACGTTGTATGATGTCAATTTTCGCAGACTACCTAGATGGAATTATGGAAGTATTTATGGACGATTTTTTAGTGTGTGGGTTTGATTTCAAAAACTGCCTCTCGAACTTGGAGAAAATCTTAAAAAGATGTGTGGAAGTAAACCTTGTGTTGAATTGGGAAAAGTGCCACTTTATGGTAAGTGAAGGGATAGTCTTGGGACACATTATTTCTGAAAGAGGTATAGAAGTCGATAAGGCCAAGATAGAAGTTATAGAAAACTTAAACCCACCTAAGACCGTTAGGGAAATAAGAAGTTTCCTAGGACATGCCGGGTTCTACCGACGTTTCATCAAGAATTTTTCCGCAATAACTAAACCTTTAACTAACTTATTGATGAAGGATGTCGAGTTTGAATTCGACCAAAAATGTCTTGAGGCCTTTGAAGTTTTAAAGCAAGCTCTTATTTCAGCACCTATCATAAGACCACCTGATTGGACACAACCCTTTGAAATCATGTGCGATGCTAGTGATTTCGCTGTAGGGGCTGTACTAGGGCAAAGAAAAGACAAAAAACTGCATGCAATTTACTACGCTAGTAGAACACTAGACGCCGCCCAGCTAAATTATACAACCACAGAAAAAGAATTGCTAGCCGTAGTTTTTGCTATTGATAAATTTCGATCTTATTTGGTGGGAGCAAAAATAATAGTATACACAGATCATGCAGCAATCCGGTACTTGTTAAGTAAGAAAGATGCTAAGCCTAGATTGCTCAGATGGGTACTTTTACTCCAAGAATTTGACTTGGATATTAAGGATAAAAAAGGAGCTGAAAACTTAGTAGCTGATCATCTCTCTAGGTTAGAACACCTTAAGCCTGAACTTATACCTATAGACGATCACTCTACTTATGAAAGGTTAATAGCTGGGATAAACTCAACTGAAGAAGAGACTTATGAGGAAATCTCAACCATGAACAACATACCATGGTACGCAGATATTGTAAATTATCTAGCCGCTGATATCATACCCCCCGACTTAAGCTACCAACAGAAGAAGAAGTTTTTCAGAGATGTTAAACACTTCTTTTGGGATGAACCCCTCCTATTCAAAAGAGGAATAGATAATATATTCCGACGATGTGTGCCGGAGGAAGAAGTAGGCAATGTCATTAAACATTGTCATGCTTCACCTTATGGTGGACATGCAAGCACGTCTAAAACATGCGCCAAAATATTTCAAGCAGGTTTTTATTGGCCTACTGTATGGCGCGATGTCCACACTTACATTACAAAATGTGACCGATGCCAACGCACTGGGAACATCTCAAGACGTGATGAAATGCCTTTAAGAAACATCCAAGAAGTGGAAATATTTGATGTCTGGGGTATAGATTTCATGGGACCTTTTCCTTCCTCAATGGGTAACAAGTATATCCTAGTAGCTGTCGATTATGTCTCAAAGTGGATCGAAGCTGTTGCATCACCCACAAACGATACCAAGGTAGTTATCAAACTGTTTAAGAATATTATTTTCCCTAGGTTTGGAACCCCGAGGTTAGTCATAAGTGATGGAGGATCGCATTTTATATCTAAGATATTTGACAAGCTTCTAAGCAAATACGGAGTAAAACATAGAGTAGCATCACCATATCACCCGCAAACCAGTGGCCAAGTAGAGGTATCGAATAGGGAGATTAAGCAGATCCTAGAAAAAACCGTATCATTATCCAGAAAAGACTGGTCTGGAAAACTTAAAGACGCCTTATGGGCTTATAGAACGGCTTATAAAACCCCTATTGGAACAACTCCTTATCAATTGGTTTATGGAAAGTCCTGTCATTTACCCTTCGAACTAGAACATAAAGCCTATTGGGCCATTAAATCCTTGAATCTAGATTACCTGAAAGCCGGAGAAAAACGTATCCTGGACATTCACAAGCTAGAAGAGCTTCGCTTGAATTCCTATGAGAATGCCATCATATATAAGGAAAGAACCAAAATGTGGCATGATAAAAAAATCATCAAGAAAGATTTCAACATTGGTGATCCTGTTCTCCTATTTAACTCAAGGTTACGACTTTTTCCTGGTAAGCTTCGTTCAAGATGGACAGGTCCATTTGAAGTGTCAAAAGTTCTAAAGTCTGGAGCAGTAGAAATCAAAAACAATTCATGTGCTCCATTTGTGGTAAATGGACAAAGACTGAAGCTCTACAAAGGAGGCGATTTGCCTGTTGACTACTCTAGTCATATTCTTATAGACCCACCAATACCCACATAAAGTAAGATCTAATCGTCAAGCTAAACGACGTTAAACAAGCGCTGCCTGGGAGGCAACCCATGGTTTATTCTTTATTTTATTTTATTTTATTTTATTTTAGTAATTTATATATTTTATCTGGACTAATTTCTTGTGTTTATATTTTCAGGATGCATCACCCCGATGGTATGGTTGTGATTTTCAGAGATGAAGCGCAAAAGGCCCGATTTGCTACCTTATCTGCTAGACCTGTGGTACCCACTAGGTACCCCGATCAGAGCTGCATGGAGGCACTCGGGATTGAGCCAAGTATTCGGTATCTATGCAACCAACTTAGCTGGGATTCTTATGCCGATGATGTCCACAAAACCTACAGGAACCTTACTCTGGAGTTTCTTAGCTCTATGGACTATAATCCACGAGTAGGTGAAGGAGATGAGCGAGGACGCCTGAGTTTCAGATTGTTTGGCACCGAGTATACCCTGACCACCAAAGAATTTGGGGATTTGCTTGGTTTCCAAACTGGACCGACCGCTATAACTGAGTTCCCATTGAGTTGCTACATGGACAGAGACATTGACAAATTTTGGCAGGACATTACTGATAGAGCCAGTCTTGACCCCTCTACCCAGCTGTCCCGGAAGATCCATAACCCGGCCTTCCGATACTTCGAGATGATCCTATGCCACACTTTCTTTGGGAGGAGTTACTGTGACCACTTGGTCACCGCTGAGGAGATCCTTTTCTTATACCGTGCTAGTCAGTCCAGACCTATAGCTAGTGGAGGTTTTCTGATAGAGAGCCTCGAGCAGACTGCTCGATCCGCTGTAGGGCTCATTCATTCCAGAGGGAATGTGACACAGATAGCTTCTGCTTTGGGTTTAGACAGTATGATAGCACAGCTGACCCCATACTGTGGATATACTTTTCTGGATTTAGACTTTTGCATGGATCGTGGATTCATGAGGAGGGCCTCTTTCCACCCATATCGGTACAGATTGCTTATCAATGACCAGACAGTTTACACCTTCACCATGCCAGACCCTCAGATGACTTGTGTTTCCAACTCTGCTAATTGGAACTATTCTGTAGAAGGTTGGGGTGAGATATCAGAGTACACTCCAGAATACACTCCTGCCTCCGAAGAGTACACTCCTGAATACACTCCTGCTTCCGAAGATCTCACTCCAGAATACACTCCTACTTCTGAAGATCCCACTCAGGACTACACTCCTGCCTCCGAGGACTCCGCTCCAGATCACACATCCCGACCCGAGGTTACACATACTACTGTTCTTACTAATAACCTCAGCTTGCAGGAACCTGATATTCGCACTCTATTGACTGCTATGCGCACTGAGATAACCACTCTCCGCAATGAGGTGGCTGACCTTCATTTGCAGTTGGAAGTGAATGATGTTACCTTCGCTGGTGAGTTAGATGAATTAGCTCACGAGGTGGCAGAGATTCGACGCCAGCTGACTGAGCTGCGTGGCCCAGGCACTCCTGCAGAGCATCCTACCGGTTGGCAATAGATCTTTATTGTTCACAAGATATCTAGTTTCAGTATTATTAGTATTATGTTGATTTCCTTTTCAGACTCATTTTTATTTTTGCATTATCTGTTTCCTGAGTTGTTAATATTTATTTTGATGACCCAATGTCCGTACCTATATCTATATATATATATATGCATATGTTTTATTTATTTACTAATGTTTTTGTTTTTCTAGGTCACCATAGTTTTAATATAAAAATAAAATAAATAAACATGTGTATATGTATTCACGTACATATATGCACATTTATAAGAAAAATAGGTACACCTCCAGAAATTGAAGATAATGGCGAGGAAGAAAAAGCCCAATGGAAAGAAAGCCAGGCCAGCCCAACTGACCTCGACCTCACCGCGCCCGCGGTAGGCCCTGCCGCGCCCGCGGTGACGCAACGGTCACCTAACGGCTAGTAGCTCGTTTTTCCCCCCATTTTACCACTTTTTCAATTTCCAATCCCATTTTCTTCCAATTTTAACCCACTTTATTACCCATACCAACGCACTACATTTATTTCCATTATTTTCATCATAAATATTTACAACCACCATTTTCTTTCTTCCCTTCCTATAAATACCCCCTACTATATCATTTTCTTCCTCACACCTTCATTACTTCTACATCCCATTCTTTCTCTCTTTTTATCCACAAGAAAATCCTATGGAATGTCACGGTTACATTTTACGTGGTGGTCAAGCCGGAGAAAGGCAACTAAAGCGGCTTGAAAAATTGCTGACAACACCAATACACTCTACCAGGTATATCGATGAAAACTGTCTATATTCATTAGGTATATACCATAGTGTATTCTTCCTTCTAGATAAAATAGGTATGCATGATATTTTTGCTACTCAAGCACCGACCTACCCTAGGCTGACGTTCGAGTTTTTAAGTTCTTTAATTTATAACGTCTCTCCTAACACTGCTAGCACCGTAGGTGGAGTCAAATTTAGAATGTTTAATGTCGAATATGATTACTCCACTGACGGTCTAGCCGCCATGTTAGGATTGCCTTATGGGGATGGTGCCATTTGTGAAGCACCTTTAGACACGGATTGGGCATTTGAAGCATTTTGGGCCAGAATTACTAAACAAAATGCAACATCTTTTGATGGCCTTCTTGCTTCTCACATCCACAATCCTGCCCTTCGTGTCTTTAGATTTCTTTTAGCATCCACCATCTTTGCTCGGGAAAACCCAAACAAGGTGAATGCTAAAGAATTAATTATCATGCAGAGCTGCCTCACGGACACCAAAGTTAATCCCGTCCCATTCATGATTGCCCACATGCACCATGTTTTAAGAAAAGGTGGGCCGATTTCCTTTGGTGGACTGATTACCACTATTGCTCGTGCCATAGGATTGGATACGGAACTTGCCACCCTAGAACCACTTCCTCCTCGGATTGCAAATCTTAAATTTTTCAGGGATATGCGTTTATGCAAGACGAGGAAGGAAGGTGGTTACTTCCTAATGGTTGGAGGTGCTGCTGTACCCAGTGTTGTTATGCCTTGCACCCGTCGTACTGATATTCGATTTGAGCGTAACTGGACCTACGATCTCAACGCTCCTGCTTTTATTGGTCCGTTGCCCCCAAATCTACCTTTAAATGAGGGTAACAACACTGATGATGAGTACGATTTCCAAACAGAGGAACCACCCCATTTTTCACCTTCACACACGGCACCTTCAACCTCTAACCCACATGCAGGTACAGCTCCTAGCTTCCATGTCACTGAGGACATGTGGCGTGAGCATATGGCCCGAGAGGCCCAGAGGGACACCCTCCTTGCTACCTTGCAGCAACAGGCGGCCGACAACATGGCCTTCATGCAAGCGTCCCAAGAACAAAATGCTAGCTCTCTGCGCACTATTATGGAAAGTCAGCTGGCTTTTCAGAGAGAACAGCACCTACACCAGACCACAAACGCTCGTCACTTCCAATTGATGGAGGCAACCCAAGGCACCCTCATTGGTCGGACCCAAGAGCTACAAGCGGCAAATGCCGCCTTGTCAGAGAGACTGGAGCAGCTTGTTTTGGACCGAGATAGCCGCCGTCGCAGCCGTAGCCGCCGTTCCGGTCGTACCAACCAGGATGGTGAAGGTCCTAGTGGCCCCCACTAGTGTTTTCAGGTACCTCCTCCTACCTTATTTTGGAACATTGAGGACAATGTCTAATTTAAGTGTGGGAGGAGCATTTATCGCTTTTATTTCCCATTTTTCGCTTTTATTTTTCGCTTTTATTTTCCGTTTTTCCTGCTTTTATTTTCCTTCCGCATTTTTCCTTTTTTATTCGTAGTTAATAAAATGCATGTGATAGGCGAGTCTTTCTGCGTAGTGTACCCTTTCATTTCCCCCACCTTTTAGCCTTACAAATTTTTTTTATTTTTCAAAGATTTATGGTTGTTTTTAAGGATTTGGGCTATGAGACAGGTCCTAGATAGGGTCTGTTTCTCGGACACTCACTTTTTGAAAAATTCGTTATCATTTTTACACCATAAGCCTTTTTGAATATTTAGATTAGATCCTTTCTCCCCAATATGCTATGATTTTGAATAAAACTGTACAAATAGGTCTTCAAGTAGTTTATCTTAGCAGTCAGCTCCGGCCTAAGCATGCTCTAAGTGTGGGATCGATGAATATAAGTGGATGATCTCTATTTTTGCCTTAAAAGTTACAAAATAAAGTATGAATACGACTGCGAGTTGGGTGATCCTCACAAAGATTACTTAACTCAAGAAAGTTGTAAACACTAACAAAAACAAAGAAAAAAATATATAAGGCATATCTGTTGTAGTTGGTTCAGAGGTATCTGGTGCTGAACTTGGTAGGGCGGACTACGGTCCGATCCCCCGCAACTGCAAATGGGTAAAATAAAAAGGGATTAAACCAACTCTTGTACCAGAATCCCATCACTTGAGATCAGAGTCACTAACCGGTCACTACACCATGAGTATGTACGGATAACAGGCTTAATGTGATTGCGCCTGAATGAAAAAGGACCTCGTACAAAAAGAAGTCTTAGCATAGTAAGGATATTTGGATCAATCTGTATACTTATGAGGTTTATGTCCGCATTTCTGCGAGTAGTGTAATTAAGATACCCTTGATTCAGATAGTTAGTGCCTGACAACACACCCTTACTCGGACTTAGAAGCCCTCTTTGCCCAAAACCTGTATACACCATAAATTTTCTTTCATCTACTTTTAAGAGTTGTTGCTTGAGGACAAGCAAAGGTCTAAGCGTGGGAGGATTTGATCGCACTAAATCGCACTATGTTTCTGACTCAAATATCACATGTTTTCCTTAGTTTTTATTGTCATTTTCTCGTATTATGTTCCTTTTTCCTTTGTTTTCAGGATTCTTGTCATTTCAGAGCCTTCTGTGAAGAAACGAGCCAAAACGCCAAGAAATTAGGGTTTTTCAAGATATTTTGCACTTATGGCGTTCAGCACCGCGCTGGCTACAGGAAACGCGATGACGTGGCCCACTTTCACCCAGAGATCAACTGCCACGTTCCCATGATGTGGCGGTTCCAGGCGCCGCGCCCGCGGCCACCCTCACCGCGCCGCGGCCTTCACAAAAAGGCTCCCGCTCAAAAGAAGTTAAGGGGCATGCTGGTCCTTACGCACCTCAAAGTTCCTCTATAAATAGCTTTCGATTCTCATTCTTTAGTTTCATCCAAGCTTAGTACAATCTTAAGCCATATACTATCAGTTTCTGTAAAGTAATAATCTCTTCACATCGGGGAGTTATTGCGGTGTAGATTGAGTTGTAATCGAGTCTTGGAGCACTTTGGTTGAAGTTCATCATACCGGCCTTACTTTTCCGTAGATTTGTATCAGATTCAAGTCTCCGACCGGAGCAAGGTTCTAATTTATTGCATTTCTTTATTTAATTGCTCTTACCATAGTCTACACGTTTTATAGACTTTAAATGCTCTTACCATAGTCTACACGTTTTATAGACTTTAAATGCTCTTACCATAGTCTACACGTTTTATAGACTTTAAATGCTCTTACCATAGTCTACACGTTTTATAGACTTTAAATGCTCTTACCATAGTCTACACGTTTTATAGACTCGCACTTATTATGTCTGGCTAAACTATAAAGGTTAGGATGTAATGATTGTCATCGTGGTTGTGTTCCAATTATCATGCTAGTGAAAATACTCTGGGGATGTTTTGCTTCTAACTTAAGTCAATTGTGTTTAAATGTTTATTGGGTAAGATCGAAAGCCGTCCTAACTAATGATACGACTTGATTATTATTTAACCAAACAAAAAGAGCGACAACCGTTGATTGGTTAAATAGGAATCATTGACCTTTTTAGAAAACGATTTTGAAACTATTTTCGGACGCGTTTGTAGGTTTAAAATCTAACTCTTGGTCAAAAGCCAAAAGTCTCTTTAAGTTAATCTTTCCGAGTAAGATCACTTTTCTGTTAAGTCAAAACTATCAATTTCTTAAAAATAGGTTTATCTCTTTAACGCGGAAGGCACCCTTTATATGTGACAATAAAGGAATTTAATTTAAAGAGTAAACTCGGTTCTTAGTAGTCAAAAGCTACAGGTTCCCGTTAAACTGATTCTTTGCTATCAATAGAAAATACTGCCCCATAAGTAGGTTCATCTACGCATGACCGGACCAATATCTGATTACATGATTTACATTCCAACCTGTCTTTTAAACTGTTATTTCCCTCGCATATTTACTTTGTGCACTGCACTCACATCAATATCCTTATTCGCCTTAGATAAGCACCTTAGCAATAGAGTTGATAGATTGACAATTGGTCTCTGTGGTTCGATAATCTTATATATTACTTCGATAGGCTGTACACTTGCAGTACTACATTTAGGCTATACGTTACAGATTAAAACAGCCATCATATATTTGTTGTTTATAATATTAACAAAGCGTGCAAAGTGGTTGATTGGTTGGCCAGGTGTTCAGCAAGCGTTGGGACCTGGGTTCGATTCCCAGGTCCACCCAATATTTGTTTGCATTTTTCTTCAGATGATCATGTGCAGATCTCACAAGAAGGCTCATCATACGCCTTACTCATCCAAACGCCATGAGTCCATTATCACAAATCCAAAGGCCATAAGGTGCTGACCACCATGTTCCAAGTCAAAGCAGCGTGCAGACAATTCCAGAAGTCAACGCAGGCTTGAGTTTAGTGGGCCTCAGATTTCCAGAATTCACCTCCTATGGGCCTAGCACCCCCTGGTTTTCTTTATTCTTTTTTCTTTTCTATTTCAATTTCTATTTAATTATTTTATTAATTATAGTTATTATTATTATTATTATTATTATTATTATTTAATTAACTCACAAATTATTTTTATAATAAATTCTGAAAACTAATATTATTATTATTATTTATTAAATTGTTATTTTGTAAATAAATGTAAATTAATTAATTTAGCCTTTTAAAATTAGGTCAACTTTAACTTTTTCTCAATAACTTAAAATAAATTAGAATTAGGTCTTGACAACTTTTAATTCCTTTTATTTTTATTTTTTTCATCAAAAACATTAAAAACACAAAAATACTTTTCTCTCTTAATTAATTAATTAATTAGTAAATTAGGGTTAATACTTAATTAATTGCAAAAAAGGACCAAATTAATTTCTTTTCTCAAAAAGGGTCAAAACCCTAAGGACGTCCCGATTCAATTCTTTCGCGCGCATATTTATTTTAATTCATTATTTGATCATATTTATGTATCTGTTTCCGAGTATGTAATAGTTAATTAGAACTTTATCGCTTTCTTTAATTTCTCGTATTTATTTTCCAAAGGGTTATGTTTTTGGCGATGTAAAACCCGACGCCTTGTAATAGTGTAGATTTACTTTCCGCAATTTATTTTCCGCACAATTTATTAACTGTTAATTATGCATGCAAGACTTACCTGAAAAAATAAAATCAATCCGTAGCTCACCATGAAATATGCAAAGACAATTTAACATGAAACCTGACACACATGCACATGCCACTCCTAGGGTACGCCTCACTTGGTTGCCTCGAGGTGGTCGTCAAGTATAGGGTGTTTTAGAGGTCGCCCTCCTGTCTAAAGATCTAGTTGCCTCGAAACGGTTGCCTCGGATAAAAAAGGATCTAGGACATTAGGGTTACCGCTAAGGCGTCCTACTATTGCTTTGGTGACCACACATGTCCCTATAATCGAATTGACCCGAATAACTCCAACGACGGTGCTACCTACTTCTTAATAGTGGGATAGTACTGTCTAAAGGACTCTTACACATCCTAATTCCTTAGAGTAGGTAGATTTCTCCTGGGTACTTGCTCTTTCAAAAAACAACAAAAACATCTTTTCGCACCTACACTTTCAAAAAGTTTTCAAACAAATACTTCATACACTCTTGAGGACTGATACAAGAGTTACCTAGAAGTTTTTCAAACTAAACTTTTTCAAAACCCACGAACACTTGAAAAGCAAACAATTTTTGAAAACATAGTGAGCAAGTACCTAAGAGCCCGTGGATAACCACGGATATAAAGGGTGCTAACACCTTCCCTTTCTATAAATCTTCCTCCCGAACCGAGATACATCTCGAAAAGGAATTTTGTTGTGCTTTTGTCCTTTCCATGTTGGAGAACATAAAAGACGGTGACGACTCTTGCTTACCGCGACATTTCGCGAACCAACTTTAAAACAGTCAGTTCTATTTTCACCGATCACAGGTGGGAATTGAATTTTGTTGGGCCCAATGTTGTGAAGGCCCAGGCCAATGCTGGATCAGGTGTGGAGTGGTCTTGAGGGTGCATGGTGAGCTTGCACACTAGATGCGTCCATCTTGATCAGATGTACATCTGATGACCAGGGTTTGATGGAGTATGGTGGACGTCAAGCCAATAGAAATATCAAATCTGCATGAAAATATTAAGAAATAAGAAAATTCTAGACTTAGGACTCGAACCTAGGTCCTCTCCCTCACATACGTGCTTCCCTGCCATCTGAGCTACCCGTTCATTCGTTATACCAAATAGAACAAAAATAATATAATGCAAAACTTCAGGTAATTATTTAAAAATAAAAAAATGCGCGTAAATTTGAATTGCCCACTAAGGGGATGCCACGCATTATCTTCTTCCTCCCTCCATCGTCTTAGACATTGAGACCTATAGTGACAGTTTTGGTCTATCACTATAGCACCTGCAACTTATAAAACTCATAATACGCAAAAAAAAATCAAATGTGAGGCCTTGGATCAAGTAGCCTCGTCCTCCTGAGCATGATAGTACCACTGGTTAAGCCTAATTTTGACTGATCTAAAAAACCCAATTCTAAAGTTCAAACCTTAGAAATGGCAAATCGCGATACTTGCATCAAAACTACAATCCAACTATGCAAAAAGCTTGCAAATACTCTAACAATCAGTACTGTATGATCAAAACGCATTTATGTTACATGAATCAAGCAAAATAAAATTGGAAGAAAATACAAATCGTGCAAATTGGTTGATGCGTTTGGTAATGTTTCAAAGCTTAGTAATGGTTGCAAATGCTTCAGGGGGCCTGCAGGAGTGTGTTTTGATCCTTTGTTTGGATTGAGGAGGGCTGGAAACTGAAATTCAAACTTGACAACTCTAATGTTTTTTTTTTAAATTTGCAGTACTTTTCCAGGCTGTGTGTCTGTTCATTTGGCTTACTAATGTCTTATATTTATAGATGAGATGGGAGGAGACAAGAAAATAAAGTTTAAACAGCCTTAAACATGATGTTTCAAGGCCGTGAATGGTGATTTGTAACCTTGGCCAAAATCAAGGAATCTTGTCCATTTTTAAATTTGAATGCACCTAAACAATGCTGGCCTTGTTGTACACGAAATATGGGGCCTCTCCATGCATCAAACCAAGCCCAAACAATAATGGCCCATATAATTTGCAATTTTTTTGATTTCTTTGATTTTTAATTAAATGAAATTAATATAAAATGCAAATAAAATCAAGACTGTGCAAAAATGGTTTTAGGGGTCCTCTATAATCTTATGAAGATGTTTGAAATCCAATAAATTAAACCCTTGCCTTAAAACTTCAAATTTGCTCAATGCACTTTTCTTAAAATTTCCCCAAATTTCCCAACTTGGGAAAGCCATAACTTGCTCAATTTTGATCTTATGATGATGATCTTTACTTTTTGGAAATCCCAGGATGTCTGCTTCAATCCCTCTTTTTATCAATTTTGCATTTGAATATGTTATCATGATGTAAAAGGTCTTGGGAAAAAGTGACTTTTGTTGACTTTCTAAAAATGACCTGTAATGTATGAGCTTGTATCTTTCAAATGTTGCCTTTCTTAGACTTGAGGGCTGAAGATAGGTTGTAGGGAATGAGATTATATTCAACATGAGCTTTGTTTGGGGACAAATAGATGAAGTATGCGAAAGTTATGCCCGGTCAAAGTTTAGTTGACTTTTCCTATAGAAACCCTAATTTAGCAATTTTTTGAATTAAAAGTATTTCTTGAGGAATCATGATCAACCTTTGATCAAATGATGTATATCACTTCAAAATTTTGATGTTGACCAAAATTATGAAGTTTGACTGTACTTGGGCCATAGTTGACTTTTGACATAGTATAGTTGATTCTCAAGCATTTGAGCAATTGTCCAAGCAAACTTGGTGTGCAAGGCATGAAACTTAGCATGGACAAACTTAAAGGCATATTAGGACCATGGAAAACATTTGAGACCTTTGGAGTTCAAACATCTTTATGAAAATTGAAACCCTAATTAGAGGTTCATTGCCTTAGGAGGAGAAGTCTGGTCAATTCTTGGTCAACCTTGAGCATGCTTTGAGTAAAAATGAGAGGGTAAATTTTGGGGTACAACACTACCCTAATCCGATGCTACTAACCCCAACCGTTTGTTCTCATCGACGACCATGATAACAACAACAAAATGAAATAGGAAAAATAAGCCCAAGCTGATTAACTCGATGTTTACCTCTCTGCCATGGATTTCTGATGCTGGATCTTCATTATGGTTTTCTCGATTGCTTCGCCTAATCCCTCTTCTATTGGCCCTTTGTAGGTATGTCGATGATAGAGGAGTTCTTAGGGTCTCATATATTTAACCCCTAGATGCGGCTTACAGTGGCTTATGGTGGCGATCTCAGTCTTCTCCTCCAGATCTACGTCTCTGTTCAATTTTTTTTGTAAATATTGGTTCCTATTTTTTCTGTAATAATCCTCCTTAATGATTTCTCTCTGTAAATCATTTCCTCCCTCTGTTATAATTTTCTTCCCTAAAATTCTCCTCCTTCACTGTTTTTTGCTTTCAGGTTTTTATAGCTTTAGAGAATTAAGAATTTTAGGAAATAGTTTCATTAGGTTCGTTATTTTTTCCAGAAGATTAGGAAATTAGATATTTGTAGATTGCAATTTGATTTTGTTATGAATTGTAAAGATTTGATTTGCAATAAAGTTTTGATTCGATCCGGTTTTGAATCTGTTTTCCATTTAGATCTACAAAGTGTTCGTTTATTAGTTTAAAATGAGCGCTACTATTTCATGATTTAAATAGTGCGCATTTTTTGTTTTGATTGATACAGTAAATGCCTTTTCTCTTCTGATCTGGGCTTGTTCGTTTTGGGCCATGCATTTTGTTTGATATGGGCCTGTAACGGATCCCAAGGTGGCCTCTTTAACCAATAAAATAATTATTTAATTTTAGTATAAATAATATTATGTAATCATTTACTAAAAATAATTTTAATACAACAGAATGCAGTTTAAAATAAGGACTTGAAATGGGCCTTAAAAGAGATTGGATTGTGCATTCAGTAAAGGCCTATTTGTTTTTTTTTAGTTTGACCTCATTAGTTAAAATAAAACACACAAAATTTTAATTAAGTGTTAAAACATAATGATTAATAATATAAACAATAATTAACACAATTTTGAATAACCAAAACTCAGCAATTGTCTTCTTGTCATACAGAAATCTGGGCCAAAAATTCTTTTTATGGGCCTTTGATCAAAAATCACGAATGTGCCTAATGAAGTAAAAACGCACCTCTCTATTTATATTAAAAAAAAGTCAAAACTTTTAAAGGGCCATCAGATTTTGATGGCCCAAAACAACATACCCCTATATTATGAAATACACCTTTTTTTTTAAAATATACCTCATTTTTTATACTTAAACTACTATAAGCAAATATTCAAAAATAGCCAAATTTAAATAATATGTTTTACAGTAATAATAAGGCTATTAAAATGGTAGGACAATTTTGGGGTATGACAACTGCCCCTATTTAATTACTCTTCGATAGAATGATGCGAGAATACGCAGGTCTCACACATTTGAATCGGAGGGTTATTAAATAATGGAATACCCCAAAATTTGTCTGAAAGATTATAAGGATACACTGTACAATGTTCCCGTGGGTATGAAGAGTGGGTACAGATGATGATGTATCACCTTAGCAGCATTTGGACCAAAGTTTTTGATAGAACTTAGACATGACGACGCGGATAACTCGTCAGTATCTAAGAGATTGTATATTCTTTTGCATATTTACAAAAATACAAGTTTTGAAAAAAAGTTTACTTACTAATGCTTGAAGACTAATATAGTAAGCTTTGATTTGATTTGATTTTGTCTATTCATCTCAACATAGGGGATGAATAAAATAAAGTATGATAACACATTACTGCATAGAGACTAATGAAATTGATTACGCATATTTATTCGCATATCTATCGCAACCTAAGGGATAAATAATTGAAAAAAAGCTTGATAACAACATCACTGCATGGATATTGACACAATGAGTTATGTCGTAGATTTCACACATTGCTTCATGGAGCCTGGCGCAATGAGCTATATCGCGGATTTCACACATTGCTGCATGGAGAATGACGCAATGGATTATATTGCAGATTTCACACATTGCTACTTGGAGCCTGACACAATGGGTTATATCGCATAGGAGGAAACACATCGCTGCATGGACACTGACGTAATTAGTTATATCGTAGATTTTGCACATTGCTGCATGGAGCCTGGCGCAATGAGCTATATCGCAGAGAAAGCTATTTTTTGATGATCAAATCTTTAGATAACTAGATCAAAGATATGATCATAGATTTACTGGTTGTGTCTATTCTCAAACAAGGTAATTGTTTAGCATAAAAAATGCTAGGCTTGGAGATTGAAACCGAAGTTCTGTTGATGATGCCGACTGTGTCTGTTCTCAACCAAGGCTATCAACATGACGAAATAAACCCCAAATTTTCCTCATGTGTACATGCACCAAATAATATGAACGACCTTGATACTTTGAGATGGTTATGTGTACGTTATGCTTTATGTGAGGCTCTTAGTAGGAAACCTACTACCGGGATTTCAAAGGAATCTACTGCCGAGATTCGATTATGAACTACGTTCTGCCGAGGTCTTCTGGAAAATCATACGGTGAGATCAACTAGGAGAATCTACTGACGAGATTCAACATAGAATTACTTTCTGTTGAGGACTTCTGGATAATCAACTACCAAAATTAAACAGGGGAATCTACTATGGAGATTCGATTGCGAACTAACTTCTGTCGAGGTCTTCTAGAAAATCATCTGTCGAGATTAACCAAGATAATCTAATCTCGTGATTTTTTGTAGAATTAACTTCTTCCGAGGTCTTCTGGATAATCAACTTCCGAGATTAACTAGGGGAATCTACTGCAGAGATTCGTTGTAGAATTACCTTCTGCCGAGGTCTTCTGGATAATCATCTGCCGATATTAACTAGATGAATCTATTATCGATATTCGTTGTAGAATTACCTTCTGTTGAGGTCTTCTGGATGATTAACTGCTAAGATTAACCAGGGGAATCTACTGTCGAGATTTGTTGTAGAATTACCTTCTGGCGATGTCTTCTGGATAATGAACTGTTGAGATTAACCAGGGGAATATACTGCTGAGATTCATTGTAGAATTACCTTCTGCCGAGGTCTTCTGGATAATCATCTGCCAAGATTAACCAGAGAATCTACTTCCGAGATTTGTTGTAGAATTACCTTCTATCGAGGTCTTATAGATGATCAACTGCCGAGATTAACCAGGGGAATCTACTGCCGAGATTCGTTGTAGAATTACCTTCTGCCAAGGTCTTCTGAATAATCATCTACCGAGATTAACCAGGGGAATCTAGTGCCGAGATTAGTTGTAGAATTACCTTCTACGAGGTCTTCTAGATAATCAACTGTCGAGATTAACCAAGAGAATCTACTGTCGAGATTCATTGTAGAATTACCTTTTACTGAGGTCTTCTGAATAATTAACTACCGATATTAACCATGGGAATCTACTGCCAATATTCGTTGTAGAATTACCTTTTGTCGAGGTATTCTGGATAACCAAACATCGAGATTAACCAGGGGAATCTGCTGCCGAGATTCAACATAGAATTACCTTCTGCCGAGGTATTCTGGATAATCAAACACCGAGATTAACGAGGGGAATCTACTGCTGAGATTCAACATAAAATTACCTTCTGCCAAGGTCTTGGATAATCAAATTTCGTGATTAACCAGGGGAATCTTCTACCGAGATTCAACGTAGAATTACCTTCTACTGAGGCTTCTGGATAATCAAACGCCGAGATTAACCAGGGGAATCTGCTGACGAGATTTAACATATATTTACCTTTTGCCGAGGTCTTCTAGAAAATCATCTACCGAGGTTAACCAGGGGAATCTACTGCCGAGATTCAACATAGAATTACCTTCTGCTGAGGTCTTATGGATAATCAAATGCTGAGATTAACCAAGGGAATCTACTGCCGATATTTAACATATAATAGATAACTTGATTTGAAAATGATTATTGTCTTCACATGAAACATGGTTTTATGTTATGCATCATGCTTTATGATTATGCCTGAAATGTAATGATTGACTGATGTATGTAGTGAGTGACTTGGATGGATGTTGGATTTTGAAATGCGAATGCGTAATTTGGATTTTTGAGATATGCTTGATCCATGCTGTCGAAATTCGTCAGATGGATGAGATGATAAGTATAGCTTGATTTTGGATTGAAGAGCCCTAATGCATGATTTATGTAGCCTTACGCCTTATGCTTATAACTCGAATGCTTTTTGAATAATGCTCATGACTTCCTGATACTCGATTTAAAGATTGCTGATGTAGGAGAAAGATCCACTGGAGATTATGAAACTATGATGAGAGCTTGCCCCTATGTGGATTGTCTTTCCCTAATTTGTTGGTAGGGTCTTGGAGGAGATTCTCATTGATATGAGCTTAGAAATAGTTTGATCATAATATGAATGACCCCACTATTTTGCACTATGCCCCTGATTAAAAGACTCTTGAAAAGGTTTGCCTTTGATTAACCATTTTGAATCAACTCCTTTTGATCGAGCCTCATAGTGGTTTGCCCCAACATTCGAATTTTGAAAGATGTGCCCCTCAATCTCTAGGATCTGGAGGAAGCACCCTCAGAAGGAACTTAGACCTCACCATGAACTTGACATAGATTGTCCCAAGTATTCGAAGCTTGAAAAGTTTGTACTTGAAGTTGTTTGAAGGGGGAATTTGGACCCTACGTGCAGTAAGATGAACTTGGTATGTACTGCCCCAACATTTGAATATTGGAAAGTTTCCCCTAATTATCAAGGCCTTGAGAGGTTTTTTAGAACAAGGAAACCAAGTCATATGTTGTTGTGGTATAACTTGGTTAAGGAATGCTCCTTCGAAAGGTATGCCCCTGATTGAACAGTGCTTTGAAATTTGATCCAAGTTGATTGAATCTCAGAATGATCACCCCTTGTTAATAGTATCTTCAAGTTATATACCCCTAAAACTATTAGTATTTCCCCCTATTTATAGGGGTCCTCTTAGATGATTTTCCCCCAGTTAGAAACTTCTTGGAAATGCTGCCTTTGAGTAGACCCACTTTTTTTTTTAAATCTCCTTGATGCTAAGTATTGACTTGTAAGAAAAATGGTCCCCTTTGAAAAGTAATCCTAATGTGATTCACATGCAAGTTCTTCAAATTGAAATTGATTATTGATAAGAAATAGATTATTAGAGATGAAGAAGTGGCAACGTGGTTTAGTGATAATTTAACAAACATTAAGAGTCAGTTTAACATAAATCTTGCTGAGTATGCTTTCATAGTGAACCTAGCTTCAACTAGGAATTTTGAAGGTTGTAACGTGGTCTGGTTCATGGTTTTTAAAAATAAAGGATATAAGGCTCGAAATTTTATTTATCCTACCCCATTCTCCTTGATATTCTCCGTTCCTAAATTCAATTAATGCAACATATGCATTCAATCTCCAAGAGAAATTTCATAGTTGCGCAGACGATGAGAAGCATAGATAAAGATCCAAGCACCGATGAAAAGAATTGATAAGATCCAAGCATTGATAATATCCAAGCGTTGATGAGAAGCCTTGATGATTCTTGAGGTGACAGTCACAAGATTGTTCTTCAATTTTGCATGGACTAATATTTTTTTGAATTTTTTTTCCGGTCCATCGGGATGCCCTAACTTTTGCCTAAGTCAAGTTTTGATTTACTTTGACTTAGAGGGCTTTCTCCTTTTTTTACTTTCTTTTTTTTGCTTTTGATTTTGAAAATTTGTGACTTCTATGCTGATTGTTGTAAGCTTCGTATTCATTGTTTTCCTCGACTTTGAATGATGTATTGAGGAGGAAGATATTGAGAGCTTCATGGATTCCTCACTCTTGATGGATGCGAGGAAAAGGATGTGCTTGAAACCTTGCTTAGATTGTTTCCTCAATCTGTGATGATGTATCGAGGAAGAAGATATGCTTGAATATTCATATAGATGGACTTGATTTTCCCGATATTTGAATGCATCATTGAATTAATTGAGATTTACCCTGCCCCTGGTTAAGATTAAGGTTTTTTATTTTTAGAAAATAGAACAAAACTCCAACTCCTGGCTCGAGGGGGATGACTACAGATTATCTCCTTATATCTCCATTATTTGGAAAGTGAAATAATGCCTTATATCGTCAGCTAAGCCTTACTATTAAAAAGCATACGTCAGCAAAATTTGATTATTTAGTTTACATTATTCTCCCTCGAAGTTAGTTAAAGTTGTTGAGAATGGAAGAGTGAAAAGTGAAATGGAAAGTATACGAATGAACTGATTTCAAAAACATGCATGATTATTTTATTAGAATTACTGATCCAAAGATACAAATTTATAGCAAACAGAAATTTACAACTAAGAAATCAAAAATTAAAATGATAAAGGCCTAATGATTTAGAGATAAGCCCCCTTGTTGATCCACTGACTTTAGGGGATTCTTCTTAGTCTTTAGATTTGTCAAATAAAGGGGCGACCGTTCACCAATGGGATCCCTTCTTCAAAAGTCAACTGCTTATTGTCGATCAAATATTAGACCTTGTGTTTTAAATCCCAACAGTTTTCAAGGGTATGTCCTGGAGAGTTGGCATGATACTCGCACCTGGAATTTGCATCATACTTAGGCGGGAGTGCCCCATTTGAAGGATTCAGTGACTTTTACTCTACCAAAGATGCCTTGAGTAAATCTTGTAGTAGTTGATTATGCGGTATGGGAAGTGGATCAAATCTCCTTGGTGGTAGTTTTTAACTTCCCCTTTGTTGGGCATATCCCTTATGTTGATAGGGTTGTTGTAGTTGCTGTTGAGGTGAGGGAACTTCACATGATGGTGGTATCTGGGGTGCTGAATAGGCATGTGGCTGGGATGATGAAGGGTTATTGTCATACGGTGGAAGAACTGATTTGGTTGTTTTGTGTTTGATCGTAAGTGTTGTGAATAGAAAAAGTTCCCACCGACTTTTCTTTTATCCAATAAAGGAAAGGGTGAAAAGAACAGGAAAGACCTTTTGAGAATTTTCTTGAGTTCGGGGGATAGGTTATGAAAAGGGAAGGTGTTAGCACCCTTTTCATTTGTATTTATCCACGGGCTCTTAATTGCATGATCACGTTGAAATGCTTTGTGTTTTGTGTAAGTTTGAAAATATTTTGAAAACGCCTAAGTCCATAAAACTTTGTAATGATTCTCGTATCGTTGAGAATGTATACAAAGTGTTGGTTTTGAAAATATTTGTTGGAAATGAGTGTTTTTGAAAGGTGTTTTGAAAATGCCAATGTAAGGTAATTTTGTAATGATTCTCGTATCATTGAGAATGTATACAAAATGTTTGTTTGAAAAATGTTTTGAAAGTGTGAAGTGTGGAAAATAGTTTTAGTTTGTGAGCAAGCAATTACGAGCAATCTACCTACTCAAAGAAGTCTTTGTTCTTTTCCTCCTCCTTTAGATAGTGCTTATTTATCATTAGTTAGTAGGAAGCCATATCATTGGATGTGAGGGATAGACGTGGGTCATTGTACAGTCATAGAAGGCAACTCATAAGATGTTTTAGCAATTTTCGTAAGGGACTAAGATAATTTACCGAAGGCAACATTTGAAGGGTCATCGAGGGACTATGACCTTTTAATTAAGGGTCTTTGCTAAAACACCCCATGTTCAGGGGACATGACTGTTTATATCCGAGGTAACAAGTGTGAGTTACCCTAGAGACGCATGTATGCAAAGTGTATTTGATTCCATTATTTGTCTTGGATTAGGGTGTTTGCTATGGTTGACTTTAATCTTGTCATGTAAACCCTAATTACTAACAATAATAAGGAAAAAGATAAATTGCGGAATTTAAATGTCTTGCTATTACAACGCTTTGGGAATGGGGGGGTACAAGTTTGTGAATAGGGGGAAGAAAGCAATAAAGTCCTAATTTATCTATTACAAACCATATACACGAATAATGATAAAATACACAAAATGTAAAGATGAAAAAGAAAAAAGAATGTGTTTTTGATAGAAAAGGTTTTTATAATTAATCTAATTAAGCTAATTAAATTTAATTACAAGAGAAGTTAATTAATTTTAACAAAAACTTAAAATCTAAGTTAATTTGAAATTAAGAAGAAAATAAACCTAAGTCTAATAATTTGTTTATGAAATAATTTGAATGTTAATATTAATTTGAAAACAATATTTTAAAGTGTGGAAAACAAACAAAATCTAGTTCTAAATATTAACAACAATAAAAGAAGTGTTTAAATTAGAATATTTAATTATTTAATTATTTAAGAAAATATATGTTTGGCATTTTTTGGTTAAATAAAATGAATAAATAAATAAAATATAGAAAAATATAAATAATAGAAAAAGTATTGGGCTGGGTGTTAAAAAGTGAAATGGGGGTTGAAAAGAAAATGGGGCGCTAGGCCGAAATATATTTTTTTGTTTAAGTCGAAAAATAAAGTAAAATGGGTCTGGTATGAAAAGTAGTTTGGGCGTGAAAAGATAGCAAAATATCAAGCCCAGATCAGCAAGGCCCAGGCGCTGTATGATTCTATATGGTTAGCTCTTGATGGCTCATGGTGGACAAGAACCCTTGAGGTGTTAGATGTGTTTTGACATAGTGATATGATGGTATGGTCACGATGGTGTATAATATGCACGCTATGCTAACATGTATTTAATCTGCAAGAAAACAATGTAAGAAAAACAAAAGGGTACCACTGGGGCTCGAACCCAAGTCCCTATACACTAATGCCTTACGCGCGCTTATTCTGGCACTGGGATGGCTGTTTCATCCGTTTATAAAACAACTTGTAATAAACTTAAAATAAACTTGATCTTGATTGTACTTCATCCCTAACCTCGCACCAGAAGCCATTGTCAACATTTTCAAATTTTTGAACTTGCTCATTTTCAGCCATTTTCAAAAGTGTAAACATGAAAGTTGTTCCATTTTTCAACATGAATTCAACTATGTAAATAACTAAAGCTATATATAAAAGATGAACATGAATTTTGTTTGGTACCAAATAAAACCTAATTTTTTCAGAATGTTCAACTTTAAAATTCACATCATTCAGGCAACATAAATGAAAAATAAAGGCATGGTTAACTTCATGGCAATGATGTCTACATTTTTTATTCATAAAGTAACCATTAATGATGCTTGTAGAGAGAGTTCAAAGTTTAGAAAACTTACCTCAAAACTGGAAATTGTGTATGGAGTTTGAGCACCCTTGTAAGTGTTGTGATAATCAGAATATCTTCACTGGACTCCAAGGAAGCTAATGCAACTCTTACTTTATGCTGAAAGTGCCTGAATTTTCCTGGAGAAGTCAAGTTGCAGAGGTGTAAAGTGAGGTTTGGACAATGATGGAAATGGAGTTACAGTTATGAAACAAGGATGGGGATGAGTTGTAAATGAGGTATGGAATCTTTGTGATTGACTTAGAGAGGAAACGCACGAGTGGATTGTGAGTTTGAAGTTTTTTGCCAGAAATGATAAATAATGGAGGTTTTAATGCAACTTTGAGTTTAAGGGAGTTTTGAGAGGGTTAGAGGGATTTTCAATTTATGCGTGTCTTGTAAATAACCTCTCTATTTATAGAGGAAAGGTTTTATAACTTAAAGTGATCAGAATAAAGAGATCACATGTTATGGTTATGTGACTTGATTTTGAAGCAAACTTGAAATACTTTGTTCCAATGCATAGTAAAAGGGCTTTAGGGTGCCTAACAGGTTGTAGATAAGTTGCTTCTGGCTTTGAGATTGTGTGTGTTCAGAAGGAACAAGTGCAAAGCTCAAGGAGAGTGGACTTTGATTAAAGCCACTTTTCCAAAATGACAATGTTACCTTTGTGCCAAAAATGGATTAATCACTTGGACAATGGCTCAAATGCTTGGAAAATGGCTCAATCAGTTATGTAAATAATTAATTATGGAGTGATTTGCAAGTTAGAATCCTGCAAAGCAAGATTTATACAGCATGGCTTGAGATTTGATCAAGTGTTCTTCATGAAAATGCCTTGTAACTCAAGAATGGATGCTTAACTTCTTCTCTTGGATTCTCCTAGCTCAAGCATGATCTCTTCAAGTTCTTGGACATTTTGGAAATCTTGAAACATTTTCAACAACATTCATGTTGACCACTTTATCTAACTCAACTTGCAACTTGATGAAAATTGGCCAAGAAGTTAGGACAAAAATCTGCCTAAACTTACTAAAATTTTCACTAAGTGTTTTGTAAAAATGTCATGACTTCATGAGCCTATATATTTAAATCTAAGAATTTTTTGGACATCAACCCTCAAGGACAAATATGTAGAATTCATCAAAATTTACAACTTTCATGTTGAAAGTTTTCCTTGAATCATCTTGCGTCTTGGTGAAAAATTGTCAAGAAGTAGTGAAATTATCAAGGTTAAAAAATACTTAGAATTTTTCTAAGTATTGAAAATCTTGACTTTTGTTGACTTTTCTTGACTTTCTTGATTCTTGATGATCAAATTTTATATTTTTTAAGGTCTTGATGAATCTTGATCTTTGAGATTCAATGTTGACCAAAAAGTCAAAGTTTGACTTTTGTGTATCAGTTGACTTTTCATCAGTTGATCAAATTTCAATTATCAATCCATTGATCTTGAGAAATTATTTGAGCCATAAAATTAGGTCAAGATATTGTGTTTGAGACCTTGATACCATGCTTCAAGCCATTAGGTCATGTACTAGGTCAAAAGTCACTGATCAATCATTCTCAATCAAAACCCTAATTTTGACAATTTTGCCCCTTTGATTATTTGAGTGCTTTTCTTGAGGCATTGTGATCAAACCTTGGTCAATTGATAAATATGACTTAAAAATGTTGATGTTGGCCAAAAATCGTGAAGTTTGACTGTATGTTGACCATAATTGACTTTTTAACCAATACAGTTGATTTTCAGTCATCTGAGCAATTGACTGAGCAAAATTGTGGTGCAAGACTTGAAACTTGGTATGAGAAATATTGAAGACCTATAATTAACCATGAAAGTCACTTGAGGCATTAAAATTCCATTTATCTTTAAGAAAACCAAAACTCTAATTTGTGGACTCAGTGCCTAGGAGGTGAGCTTGTCTGATCAAACTCTTGAGAACCCTAGAGCATTTGAGATCTTTGAGGTGAAATGTCTTGAGAAAAGAGAGGGAAAATTTTGGGGTTCAACAGCTTCCCCTATTCAATCTTCTTAAACCCGAAGAGTTAGATTGACTTGTCCGTCATTCATGACTTGAAGGTAGAAGAGGATTGAACACTTAATTGCCCATAAACTTGCACTCGTTTATGCATGAAGTAAAATTGTTTGTTGATTATATCAGGAATGGGATTAAAGATGCTATTTATAGAGGTGAGGGAGATGGGCTTATAGATGCCATCCAGAAGTAATTGTTGATAGAAGTATCAGAATGAGTCTACGCTTGACTGTAACTGAGGGAAGTATCAGAATGAATCTTTAGTTGATTTAATCTGAGCCAGAAAAGATCTACTGAGAGAAATATCAAAATAAATCTTTGGTTGATTTAATATGAACCAGAAAAGGTCTACTGAGAGAAATATCAGAATAAATCTTTGGTCGATTTAATCTGAGCCAGCAGAGGTCTTTAAATCTTTAACTGGGAGAAGTACCAGAATAAATCTTTGGTCGATTTAATCTGAGCCAGAAAAAGGTCTACTGAGAGAAGTATCAGAATAAATCTTTGGTCGATTTAATCTGAGGCAGCAGAGGTCTTTAACTTTTTAACTGGGAGAAGTATCAGAATAAATCTTTGGTCAATTTAATCTGATCTAGAAAAAGGTCTACTGAGAGAAGTATAAGAATAAATTTATGGTTGATTTAATCTGAGCAACAGAGGTCTACTAAGAGAAGTATCCGAATAAATCTTTGATCGATTTAGTCTGAGTCAGCAGATAACTTTAAATCTTTAACTAGGAGAAGTACCAGAATAAATCTTTGGTCGATTTAATCTGGGCAAGAAAAAGGTTTAATGAGAGAAGTATCAAAATAAATCTTTGGTCGATTTAATTTGAGCCAGAAGAGGTCTACTGAGAGAAGTATCAGAATAAATCTTTGGTTAATTTAATCTGAGCCAACAAATGTCTTTAAATTTTTAACTGGGAGAAGTATCAGAATAAATCTTTGGTCGATTTAATCTAAGCCAAAAAAGGTCTAATGAGAGAAGTATCAGAATAAATCTTTGGTCAGTTTAATCTGAGCCAGTAGATGTCTTTAAATTTTTAACTGGAAAAAGTATCAGAATAAATCTTTGGTCAATTTAATCTAAGCTAGAAAATGTATACTGAGAGAAGTATTAGAATAAATCTTTGGTCGGTTTAATCTGTGCCAACAAAGATCTACTGAGAGAAGTATCAGAATAAATCTTTGGTCGATTTAATCTAAGCCAGTAGATGTTTGAAGGGAGTGTTCATCATGTAGATATTTGCCCTGTCTTGTTTTGGGGATTAATCTACAATCTGTTTTTGAGAATTGTTGATGATATTCGCCTGTTGATTGATCTTTCTTGAAAAGGTAAAGTGTTAGCTGTATGCAATGTCATGATGTATGAAAAGCATTACGTAATGATGTTCTCAAAATAAATGAGATTGTGCTATATGTGTTTCGTATGCATATGCTATGATGTATGAAGATGAAATGTTGCTGAAGTGTAGTTTTTGTCTGGGAAAATAAATCCCCGACTATTGTTGGGGATGAAGAGTATGTGTATCTTCAATCTTGTCTAGAATGCTTCTGCTGAGGATTCCTGCTTATTTTTTTTGAGGAGACTCCTCTGGGGATGTATTGATTTCTGTTTGGGTAGTAGAGTTTAGAAACATTGGTCGTCCGTTGCTCTACTGAGGAATTTATTTCTTATATAACCTTGTTGTACCCCAAATTTTGACCTAAGATATCGTCTCCTACCTGCATTATTACATTTACATTTGTTTTGATCCATCGATTTTAAAACTCATAACTTTTTCAGGCCAAGAGCTATTTATGCTGAACATTAAATCATTTAATCGATTCGTGCTAAAACGATGTTCATTAATTATTTATTATCTAAAATTTAAATAATTGAAATTCATTTTTCGATTATTATGTAGTTTAAAGATGTATAGATAATAAAATGAACATCAGAGAAGAGGCGCATTAATTGTGCGGACATTATTTATTTATTACTCATTTATCTTAAATTTAAGTAACCGGGATTTATTCTGAGTTATTACATAATTTAAAGGTTTATGAATAATATAATAAGCATTCGGAAAAAGTTCATTGGTCAATAACGATTGTTTAACCATTTGTCATTCTAAGTTAAATAATGGAAACCCTGTTTTAATTATTATAATTTAGTTATGAATGATGAATTAAATAATTGAAGATATTAGTTGATCAACGATAATTATTTATTTATCTGTATATTATCTTAAATGTAGGTAATTGAAATTTGTTTTCAATTATTATTCGTTTGGAGAATTGTAAACGATAAATGAATAATTAAAGGGAAAGAAGAATTTGATTGGCAAATAGTGTTTTTATTCATTTTTTTTATTGTACAAGTTATTATGTAAACATTGTATCTATTACAATAAATTACAATAATAAATTTACAAAAATTAAAATGAAATAAAAAAGAAAACTAATCTATCCTAATTCTAAAACTTCCGATCCAATGCGTTTTGTCCATTCACTTAATGTTACCTGCACAATTAAAAAGAAGAGATTAGAATTCGAATAAATGAATAAAAAGCGAAATTATTAAAAGTTCATCATTAAATGCAATGGCCGGAATCAGTTATTCTTTTTTGCAAATCACGGGATTGCTCCCGGTTCACAAAAAAGAAAGGAATTTTAAAATAAATGCACAAGTTTATGTTTTCCAAAACTGCATGTTTAAATTAATTACATTTGTTTAAAACCCCAAATGCAATTTCAAAAAAAAAGCATACAACATAAGCATACAAAACCCATGCAGTGACTACATATGCAAGCATGTTACGTGAACCATTGCCCACACAGCAGAAAACAAAACAACTTTTGTATTAAAGGGAAAACATGCAGTTTGACCACATTTGCAAGTAATATAAAAGTTCCATTTTCATCATTTTCTGGCCATTGCAATTTCAGAAAAAATGTACAGCTTATCACTTTTTTATCAAAGCTATACTGAAAGAAAAAAGAGAGGGAGAAGTGTGGGATTTGCAGGCTTAGCATAGGAAGAAAGAGGTTATACAAGACAAACCAAAATATGGCCAGTAGAAATAATAACACAAAAGAAGAATAGAAACAAATTGGAGGGACAATAGTGCAGAATGCTCAGGAAATCCCAAAGCATCATTTCAAATTCCTGGCCTGTAGCGAAAAGAAGAAGGAAGTTGTTATAGCCTAAGAAAACCAATAGCATATAACAGATATCCAAGCCTTCAAGAAAAAAAGAGATAGTTATCAAAAAACACAAAAGACTCAAAAACCTGCATAATCATATACTGTCAAAAAACCATTTCCAAACCATACACCAAAACTTTGCATTTGGATTGAGCCGTTAAAGCCAACATCATCATCCTATCATCAAGAAAAATATCAAAAATCATCTCACAAGAAACCATTTAAAATCATCATCAATATGGCCTAGCAAACTTCTGCCCCAAGATCCATCAATCTGTCCAAACCACATAAAATCCCTACATTCATCACCATGTCAAATCGTTGTTCAAGCTTGAATTTCCTCAATCCAAAACCTGAAAATTTCTAAGGCAACCGGCTAGGCCTCAGTTCAACCTCATTGGCCTTTCAAACAATTACTCAAGCCAACCTCATTCCAAAAAAATCATTATTCAGACCAACAGAACCAAGCACAGTATCACGTTCAAACAAGAACAGAAGAACAAGTGCAGTATCATGTTCAAAGAAGAAGAAAAAGAACAAGTGCAATAATCCATTCAAAGAGAGAAAAACAAAATCATCGTACAACATCATATTCAAAGAAGAAGAAGAAAAAGTGCAGTATCACACTCAAGAAGAGGAAGGAAAACAAAGTACGATACCCAGACCAACAAGAAGAAGCAATACAGTACAGTACAGTGGCAGCAAACAAGAAGAAGAAAAAAATCATAAATACCGTTCACCGTTGGGCTCGCTTCTCCCTCTCCTCGCCGCCTGGCCTCCGTCACCCCCTAGCCTCCTCCTCCGTCTCCACCTAGGTAACGCTCCTCTCCCTTTTTATTCCTTTGAGCATACTCGCCAAGCATTAACAATCAAGTATAAGAATTAATAACAAAGATCAACATAGTGGAAATCGTGAAATCAAATCAACATGCAAAAAAAACCGAATCGATTGTAACAATCAAACGCGCTCTTACCGAATCCATTAGCCGTCTCGTTTTTCTCGTTCAGTGGAGGGAAGAAGGGCCGGAGTGGGTGGCCGTAGCGAGGAGACAGCAAGGTTCAAGAGAAGAGATGCGAAGGAGAGGCGAAGAAGATGAAGATCGTGAAGAGAAGAGGCGCCGTTTCTGTCTCATAAGACAAACCCTAAATCCCAATTCTTGTTAAACAACAATTAACCCTAATGCTGTATTATCTATTGGGCCACCCTTATTCCCAGCTTAAGCCCACGAATCTTTTATGCACCCCCCCTGTCTTCATTTTGCCTTGGGCCTTATCCCAATCTCTTAGCCCATACTAACTTATTTCTTTCTATTTTGATTACCCCTTAGAATCTTATTAGTTTAATTGTAATTTAGTTAACCAAAAAATAAAAGATGTAATCTAAAGCTTTTCAATAATGGACCATTTTATTAATTTAAACTTTCAAGATTTAATTTAATAATCTTAGTATCCTTTTAAAAATTAGATTTAAGTTAGTAACATTGAGTTTTAATTTAATTTAATCATTATGGAATTCTTAAAGTAATACTTTTATAATAAAACTAAAAAAAAAGAGTATTTTATTTTCTCGTCTTATTAATATCAATATCAAATATAAAAAAAAAAACTTAATAACTTAAAACTAAAAAAAATGTCACGTCCTCGTTAAATATTTCTTTTGTTTTATTCTTATCAAAAAAGCGTAAAAATTTAAAATACTTTCTTCCCGTTAACATTAAGCAAAAAAATCATAAAAAACACATTATTCGCATCTTTTATTCCATCTTTTAGATTATCGTCATTTAATCATTATTCGCATATTTTGTCTGTGTATTTATTTGTTTATTCGGTTTATGCTTAAATCCAAAGGAAAACAGTAAATTTGTTGACTTCATGTCTTCAAGTCTAACTGCGCTAATTTTCGCATTTTCATTAAAACTTAGGATAATTTTTCTCAAATATTCACCCTTTTCAAAATTGGTGCCCCTTTGAGCAAAAACTTCGACATTAGGTCGTCGCGACTTCAAAAAAACCGTCTGTATCCCTTTTCGGCCAAAACGATTTATTTTCAATCAAGCAATCAATTTTAAATAAAACAGATATTTCAAAAGGTTCCTATAGAGTACTATAGATACATTGGGTGCTAGTACCTTCCCATTGTATAACCAACCCCCGAACCGTAAGATCTCTTTTCAAAAACGCTTTGTATTTTTATTATTATTTACATTGCATTTTTAGGGTTTTATTTCGCTCTTTTCCCTTTTCCTTTGGAAATAATAAAGCGCGGTGGCGACTCTTGCTTTTGTGAGACGAATTAATCAATAATTCGATCTCCGATTTACCCCGCTACATTTTTTATCGCTACAAACCTGACTGGTGATAAAAGAGATGGTTAAACTTCCGACTCACTTGGGAAGGATAGTTCTTATATACCCCAACTGGGGATAAAAGAGACGGATAACCTTCCTACTCTTCTGGGGAATATAAGGCTTAACTGACATCTGGTTCGATTCTAGGTTTTGCAGTAAGTCTCTGGGGATAGTGGAAACTTTACTGGGGAGAAGAATTTTCTCAGTGATTTGTAATAGTTTGAGGAGTAGACTCCAGCTAGGGAATTTGTAGGCAATTTGGGAAATAAACCCAGTCATCGGAGAAGTTCTCTTGCTGAGAAAACAAACTTTCCTGGGGAAATTGAATTTCGCTAGGGAGAAGAAACTCTGCCAAGTTTCTTTTTTTAGTTTTGGAGGATCAGACTCAGCTGGGGAAGAGAATTTCCATGAAGTGTACTGATTAGAAACTCCGTAGGTTGGTGATATTACCCGGGATATTATGGGGAATGTACTCTTTATCTATGAAGACTACTCTGTGGGGATAATATCATAGAAGTAGCTCTGTGGGGATTCAAGGACAACTTGAGTGTCATCCCAATTCTTAGAGTTTTGAGTAAATGCTTATTTCTATTCTTATGTATATATTTGTTAACAGTTAATCATGTTCATATGCATAAGTTCATTCAATTTATTCATTGGACATTTTTGCAACCAAAACAAAAAACAAAAAGTTTGAACTTCAAGGTGTATTTGTATTGATAATTTGCCTATAAACAAGCGATTTTGTACAAAAAGACGAAAATCCTAGTAAGAGGAAATCGTCGTGAAATAAAAAGAATACAAATTAAAACATATAGCCTTGGGGAAATGATCTCATTGGGTTCTAACTCCACTATCACCCCTATGCCTTTGAACATCTCATCCTTTGCCGTCAGAAGAAGTTGATTGAACCATTTAAACTTTCGACTTTGGTAATAAAGCTTAAATGTAAGTGATTCAACGGGACATAGTCGTACGCTTTTAATCCCTAACTTTTTCCTGGACCGCCCTTTCAGGTTTTCAGTCCACCAGGATACCCTTTTTTGCGCAAGCCTCCCTTTCAGGTTTTCGACTTGCTGGGTGTACAATCTTTTATATATATCCCTAATTTTTTCCCGAACCCTTTTGGTTCGCTGGGATGCCCTTATTTTTTCCTAGGTATGTCACCCTAGCGATTCATTCTTATGCATAGTATTTTTTGACTATGTCCGCGTTCACAGGGTGCGGGAAATCTTTACCGTCCATGGTGGTTAGCATCATAGCACCGCCCGAGAATACTTTCTTGACAATAAATGGCCCTTCGTAGGTGGGAGTGCATTTGCCCCTTGGACCGCCTTATGGTAGAATGATGCCCTTTATTACCAAGTCACCAGCCTAGTATACTCGATGCTTGATCTTCTTGTTGAATGCCTTGATCATACATTTTTGATACATCTGGCCACGACAGACAGCAGCCAGCCTCTTTTCATCAATCAAATTCTACTTATCCAACCTAGTCTGAATCCATTCATCTTCATCTAAGTCTTCTTATTTCATAATCCTTAGAGAAGGAATTTGAACTTCGACAGGCAGGACAACTTCCATGCCATAAACCAAAGAGAAAAGAGTTGCCCCAGTTGATGTTCGCGCCAAAGTACGATAACTATGAAGAGCAAATGGTAACATCCCATGCCAGTCTTTATAGGTCACAACCATCTTTTGCATAATCTTCTTTATGTTCTTGTTGGCAACTCCTACTGTGCCATTCATCTTAGGTCTGTATGGAGAATAATTGTGATGCTTGATCTTGAACTGCGTGTAGAGTTCAATGATCTTGGCGTTGTTGAAGTTGGTACCATTGTCAGTGATGATCCTATCAGGGATGCCATACTGATATATGAGGTTATGCTTGATGAAACGGGCCACAACGTTCTTGGCAACTGAGGCAAATGAAGCTGCTTCAACCCACTTGGTAAAGTAGTCAATTGTGATAAGAATGAACCAATGCCCATTATAGTCAGTAGGCTTGAATTCTCCAATCATGTCAATGCCCCACATTGAAAATGGTCAAGGATAAGTCATGATATTCAAAGGGATTGGAGGCACGTGGACTTTATCAGCATAAATCTGGCACCTATGGCAAGTCCTCGAGTGGAGGTGACAATCGGTTTCCATGGTCGACCAATAGTAGCCAACTCTCAAAATCTTCTTGGCCATAGTATGTCCACTAGAGTGAGTGCCAAAGATGCCTTCGTGCATGTCCTCCATAAAATTCTCTGCTTCCTTCTTGTCCATACAATGAAGCAGGGTTGAATCATGGTTGCACCTATACAAAATCCCATTGCTTAGGAAGAACTTGGCAGAGAACCTCCGTAGGAATTTCTTGTTGTTGATTGACGCCCCTTCGGGATACTCTTGAGCTTCGAGATATCTTTTCACCTCATGAAACCAAGGCTTATCTTATACACAATTAGTGTCAATCTCATAGCAGTGTGCTGGTTCGTCAAATCTTCCGACAATAATTCTGGGAGCTTCGTTGTCTCATTTGACCTTGAACATAGATGACATGGTAGCTAAGGCATCCGCCAACTGATTTTCTTCCCTCAGAATATGTTCAAAGGTAATTTCCTCAAAGTACGGGATCAAGGTTAGCACAAGTTCTTTATAAGGGACAAGATTTAGATGTTTTATATCCCATTCTTCTTTAACTTGACTGACCACCAAAGTTGAGTCTCCAAATACGCTTAAGAATTTGATTCTTAGGTCAATAGTAGCTTTAAGATTCAAGATGCACGTTTTGTAATCAGCCATGTTATTGGTACAGTCAAAGCAAAATCTGGTAGTGAGAGGTGTATAGAAACCTTCAGGGGAGATAATCACAACACCAATTCGGTTACCCAGTGTGTTGGAAGCTCTGTCAAAAACCATAGTCCATCAGGATCCTTGCTCAGGTCCTTCATACAGTCTAGGCTTCTCACAATCTATAATTAACATGATATTCTCACCCGGGAATTCAAAGTTCATAGATTGGTACTCATCCACAGCTTAATGCGCCAAATGATCTGCCAGCACACTTCCTTTGATTTCTTTTTGAGTAGTGTACTGAATGTCATATTCAGTTAAGATCATTTGCCATCGGGATATCCTTCTGGAGAGAGTTGGCTTCTCAAAAATGTACTTGATGGGATCTATCTTATAGATCAATAGAGTAGTATGAGTCAACATATACTATCTTAGTCGGCGAGCAACCCATCCAAAGCGCAACAAGTTTTCTCGAGCAGTAATATCTTGTTTCACAATCAGTAAACTTTTTGCTAAGGTAGTATATTGCATGCGCTTTTCGACAAGACTCGTCATGTTGCCCCATCACACACCCCGTTGAATTCTCTAACACGGTCAAGTACATGATCAGAGGTCTTCCTTCAACTAGTGGCATCGGGATTGGAGGTTCTTGAAGATTCTCTTTGATTTTATAAAAAGCTGTTTGGAAGTCATCATTCCATCTTACCACTTGATCTTGCTTCAGCAGCTTGAAGATTGGCTCATAAGTAGCGGTTAAATGAGAGATGAATCGGGAAATATAGTTGAGTCGTCCTAAGAAACCTCTGACCTCCTTCTCAGTATTAGGAGTTGGCATTTCTTGGATAGCTTTGACTTTTATAGGATTGACTTCAATACCTTTGCCACTGACGACGAAGCCTATGAGCTTTCCAGACCTTACCCCGAAGATGCATTTGTTGGGATTCAACCTCAGCTTGTATTTCTTTAGTATTTCAAATAGTTTGTGCAGATGATCAAGGTGCTCTTATTCAGTTTTGGATCTTGCTATCATGTCATCAACATAGACTTCTATCTCATGATGAATCATGTCATGAAATAGAGCCACCATAGCCTGTTGATAAGTTACGCCTGTGTTTTTCAGCCCAAAAGGCATGACCTTATAATAGAAGGTGCCCTACTGTGTGACAAAGGTATTTTTCTCCATGTCTTCAGGTGCCATTTTGATTTGGTTAACCCGAGAAGCCATCCATGAAGTAGAATACCTTGTGTTGAGAAGTGTTACCAACTAAGACATCAATATATGGTAGTGGGAAATCATCTTTGGGGCTTGCCCTATTCAGATCCCTATAGTCCATGCACATATGGACCTTATCGTCTTTCTTCAGTACTGGAACAACATTTGCAACCCATTGGGGATACGACGTTATTGCCAGGAAACCTATATTGAACTGCTTCATTACCTCAGCATTAATCTTCTTAGACATATCAGGGCGCATATGAAGAACCTTTTGTTTAATCGGAGAACATCCCTCTTTCATTGGCAGACGATGAACCACGATATCAGTATCGAGCTCCGACATGTCTTCGTATGACCAAGCAAAGACCTTAACATATTCGTGCAACATTTGAACCAATATGCTCTTGACACTGTCTTCCAGGTTGGCGCCAATCTTGACTTATTTCTTATGTACCCAAGTTTATCACTTTGATCGGTTCTTCGTGCGGTTGGATAGCCTTTTCCTTTTGTATTAGTAGTCTGGCGAGTTCTCTAGGTACCTCACAATCTTCTTCACCTTCGTCTTCGGCTTGATAGATTGGATTTTCGAAGTCATAAACGACAGTAGCAGAATTGTTGTCAATGAGATCCAGAGTGGAGGTGGATCATCAAATGTATGTGTGTGTGTGTGTGCATGTAAGGTCACATGGATATTTGAAAATGCAGTAAAGTAAAAGAAAGACAAGGCTCAAAATTTGAATGCAAAATCGTCCAATGTTTTCATTAAATGAGCATATGATATATGAAATGACAAACCCTTAACAGATGGACCATTGTGCCCCGGGCAAGGGACATGGTTTAAAGTCATTATTTTAAACATAAATTATACAGACAAATTTATTAAAGTAATAAAAAACAAGAAATAACAATTACTCGTGGCTGAAGGAGATTAAGATGAAGTCTTTGGCCTTCTAGTTGTTAAGTCCATCGTCAGTAGTTGGGAATATCCAGTCGTCCAAGTCAACATCACTATCACTGTCCTCCAGAGCATTGACTTCATTGTTGCTAATACGGAGAGGTGGTCTTCCAACGCGAACACAACGAACCTCTTTCTGAGCCTTTGAAGTGAAACTCAAACCAAATTTGTTGGATTTATAGGGAATATCAAACAGCTACACCCAGATAGTGCAACCTCCATATTCTACCACAACCCTTGCGTCCTTCGGAGAGGTCATTCTAGGTGAATCCTTGGTAATCTTAGGAGTAGCAGGAGTAGCTTTAGCAACAACAATTGTCGGAGGGATTACTTAAAATGTCTGACAAGGAGTTTCAATGAACTCACCATCCATTTCAACATATTTGAAAGAATTCAAATGAATGACCATGTATTCTTCCTCTCCACAGACTGTGACAATCATACCTTTCACCGGGTACTTCAGCTTTTGATGTAATGTAGAGGTAACAGCACCTGCCCCATGAATCCATGGGCATCCGAGTAAGCAAGAATAGGCCGGGCGGATATCCATTATATAAAATGTAGATTTGAAGACTTGAGATCCCACCCTGATCGGAAGATATACCTCTCTGTGGACCATCCTTTTCGAACTATCAAAGGCTTTTACCACAATATCGCTGGGTTTCAGCACCGGCCCTTCACAGTCTAGTCTATCCAAAGCACCTTTGGGTAAAACATTTAGGGAGGACCCAGTATCTACTAACACATGCGCCAGATTGGTGCCTTTGCATTCAATAGAGATGTGTAAAGCTTTGTTATGATTGTTCCCAGCCAGAGTTAAATCTACATCAGAAAATCCCAAGCCATTATCAACAGTTAGGCTTGCAACACAATTCTCAAACTGATCAGCATTGGTCGCTTGAGGTACATGGGAATTCTTCATAAATTTCAACAAAGCTTGGGCATGTGCTTCGGAGCATAATAACAAGGACATCATGGATATTTTTGAGGGTGTCTACCCTAGGTGCTCAACTATTTTGTAGTCACTTTTTCAGATGATCTTCAAAATTTCTTCCATCTCTTGTCTAGATGGGTATTCAATTGTAACATCTTTGGAGGCTGCCACCGTCAGGACAGGCTCAGTTACTTTCTCTTTACCACGAATGCCAGCAGTTGGCCCAACAACAGGTATATGAACAAGTGTTGTAGTAGTGGTTGGAGGAGATATCTTTAGAGAGAAGATCCTTCCTGTCCTAGTAACCTTACTAGTGCCGACAATGCTTGTAATTTCAGGATCTTCATTTTCAGTAATCCATGGCTCTTGCTTGACACCATGATAATAAACTTGTGCCCCATAGTTCTAAGGCACGACTTTGTTAGAGGAATAGGGGACTGGCTCTGGTGTAGTGATAATCAAGGGAGCCACTCTTTGCTCAGCAGGAATCCTTATAGGGCCTCTAGAGGTGGTCCTAATAGGAGTATTGGAAATGGTGATTGTGGAAACATCTTCAAGTCTCAGCTCTCGGGATATATTTTCAGGAAAACTCTTCATGGATGAAGTTTTCTCGAACAAAATTTCATGGCTATCAATCATGCGTTGGATACCTTTCTTCAACCACATACAACCATTAGTTTGGGAAGCACAATGGTAACAATTTTCAAGGTAACCCAGAAATAAACTAGCTCTCAACAGATTCTTCTTAATGGTCATCAAGGGAGTAGTTAAATCACTAATGGAGGAGACAAAGAAGACATCATCAGTGGCATTAACACCTTTACCATGACTGGGAATGGGTGCGGTAATCATATTAGGGGTTTCTGGAGGGTCAAACTCAATTACTTTATTGTCAATCAAATCTTAGATTTTACTTTTTAGGGCCCAACAATCATTGGTGTCATGCCCAGAACTATTAGAATGGTATGCACACCTTGCATTCAGGTTATACTTCAGAGATGATGTATTGGGATTTTGAGGAGGATCCCGCAGCGATACCAAATTTGTCTTCAATAGATTTTGTAAAGCTTGAGACAATGACATGTTGATCCTAGTGAATTGCCTCCTCGGGGAATCTGGCCTACATTGATTGTTTTTTTGTTGTGTTCGTTGAACCGGGGTTGGGTTAGAAATTAATATTGCTCCTACCGACTGATGACGATCATTCTTGATATGTCTCCTTTGTCCATAAACAACATTAGTTTCCTTCTTACCAATAAATGATTTCTTTACAACGTTAGAGGTTGAGGCCATTGGGATCTTCCCACTTTTGATTCCGCTTTCAACTTGTTCACCAGTCAAAATCAACTCAGTAAACCCTGACGAAGAACTCCCAATCAGCAAATTAAAGAATGGGCCCATCAAGGTGCCAATAAACATGTCTACTAATTCTCTATCAGTCAAAGGGGGTTGCACCCTTCCAGCCAGGTCCCTCCATTTTTTAGCACAGTAATGTCCAAGAATGGAACATTAGGGAACTCCCCACAACAGTCGATGATAGTAATGTCCTTTTGAGATCGGGAGCACCAATAGATATCGAAATGAGATAGCGACATCATCTTTTGAGACCATGTCAAGCCTTGTTCATTCTTCAATACTGACCGGGGAAGGTGCGAAATAAACCACCTAGATAGCAATGTTATCCAACATATAAGAGCTCCTCTCTTCCTCATGGTGAGAGTGTGGAGAGTACACAAAATGTCTCCGAGCAAAGTAGGCATAGGGTTACGAGAAAGGAATATCTTGACAGCATTCACATCTATGAGTTGGTCTGGATTAGAGAACAATACTAACCCATAGATTAGAAGAGCCAAGACTTCTTCAAAAGCTTTCAAATCCAAAGCATCCCAAAAAATTCGAGCCTTCTCTAATATAAACTTAGCTAGAAAACCCTTGACTCCGCTCCTTGTTTCCAATTAGCTACAATGTCGGATTATTTTAAATGTAAGGCTAATGCAATTTATTCAGGTTGTGGATCTTTATCTAAACCGGTGAAGGGCATTTGATCAAGAACATGTACTCCCAATAGTTGAGAGAACTCTTCCAATGAGGGCACCAATTGATAATCGGGAAAGGTAAAATAATGATGTACAGGATCAAAGAACTGAAAGAGCACACACATCATGTTTTCTTTAAAGCTTAAGGTAACTAGATTGAGAAGTCGACCATGTCTTTTGGTGAACAGAGAATTCTCAGGAACCCTTGATGCTAACTCTTTGAGTTGAGGGGGAACCCTTACGAAGCTGATTTGGATGGTATTTCTGCGAGCGAAAGCCATAACCTACAAAACAGAACAAAGATAAATCCCTAGGTCCTTGAAATGGTTAGGGAAAATGCTATGGCATGATGTCATGATGTTATGAACAAATAATCATACACACACAAAGACTTAGGTTTAAGCTTGCATGGGGTTTATAGGTAAGTACCCTCTTGAAGTTTTAGTTGGTTCAATTTGTCCTAAAAGAAGTAACCGGGTTCTAAGGAATCTCAATATCATTAATCTTTCTTCATCAGGAATTGTTTAAGCACAAGCAATCTGTTTTTGCAACCGAAATATCCTGAAAGTCCAATCTCAATGAGTGTAGTATTGAGTATCAACCAACTTTAGTTTTCACCAAAGCCAGCTATCTCACTGCTTTCTAATGGCCAAGTTGTTCAACTAAGGTTCTACAATCAGTTATTGCTTTATGACACCACTCAGCGGCTCCGTATTCTCCTTGATTTAACTTAAGGGACACCGATACCCACAAATGTGTCGCACTAATGTATCTATCGCTTCAACCATATTGGTATATGTCGTACAATTTCCATGATCTATTGCTACTTACCTAATATGCCCCAGATCCGGGTATAGGATCTTTTCAAGAAATAAACCCAAGAATAAACCCAAAATGTAAAGCAAACAAAGCAAACAAGTAAAGAAATAAAGGTGATCTAGCTCTTAAGGTAACCCCACTTTTAGTTAATCAACATCCCCAGCAGAGTCTCCAGTTTTATCATACGGTGGGGGAACTGACTTGGTTATTTTACGTTTTATCGCAAGTGTTGCGGATAGCAAGAGTCTCCACTGACTTTTCTTTTATCCAATAAAGGAAAGGGTGAAAAGAACAGGAAAGACCTTTTGAGAATTTTCTTGAGTTTGGGGGTAGGTTATGAAAAGGGAAGTTGTTAGCACCCTTTTATCCGTAGTTATCTACGAGATCTTAATTTCTTGATCACTTTGAAATACTTTGTGTTTTGTGTAAGTTTTAAAATATTTTGAAAACGCCTAAGTTTAGAAAAATTTGTAATGATTCTCGTATCGTTGATAATGTATACAAAGTGTTGGTTTTGAAAATATTTGTTGGAAAGGGGTGTTTGGGAAAGGTGTTTTGAAAATGCCAATGTAAGGTAATTTTGTAATGATTCTCATATCATTGAGAATGTGTACAAAATGTTTGTTTGAAAAGTGTTTTGAAAGTGTGAAGTGTGGAAATGGTTTTAGTTTGTGAGCAAGAAATTACGAGCAATCTACCTACTCAAAGAAGTCCTTGTTCTTTTCCTCCTCCTTTAGATAGTGCTTATTTACCAATAGTTAGTAGAAAGCCATATCATTGGATGTGAGGGACAGGTGTGGGTCATCGTACAGTCATAGGAGGCAACTCGTAAGATATTTTAGCAATTGTCGTGAGGGATTAAGATCGTTTACCGAAGGCAACATTTAAAGGGTCATTGAGGGACTACAATCTTTTAATCGAGGGTCTTTACTAAAACATCCTATGTTCGAGGGACACGACTGTTTATATATGAGGTAACAAGTGTGGGTTACCCTAGAGGTTCATGTGTGCAAAGTGTGTTTGATTCCATTATTTATCTTAGATTAGGGTGTTTTCTATGGTTGTTTTTAATCTTGTCATGCAAACCCTAATTACTAACAATAATAAGGAGAGTGATAAATTGTGAAATTTAAACATCCTACTCTATTACAACGCTTTGGGAATGAGGGGTACATGTTTGTGAATAGGGGGGAAAAAGCAATGAATCCCTAATTTATCTATTACAAACCATATACATGAACAATGATAAAATACACAAAATGTAAAGATGAAAAAGAAAAAAGAATTTTTTTTTGTGGTTTTTGATAGAAAAGGTTTTTATAATTAATCTAATTAAGCTAATTAAATTTAATTACAAGAGAAGTTAATTAATTATAACAAAAACCTAAAATCAAAGTTAATTTGAAATTAAGAAGAAAATAAACCTAAGTCTAATGATTTATTTATGAAATAATTTGAATCTTAATATTAATTTGAAAACAATATTTTAAAGTGTGGAAAACAAACAAAATCTAATTCTAAATATTAACAAAAATAAAAGAAGTGTTTAAATAAGATTATTTAATAATTTTATTATTTAAGAAAATATATTTTTGGTATTTTTTGATTAAATAAAATTAATAAATAAAAAAATATAGAAAAAACATAAAGAATATAAAAAGTATTGGTCTGGGTGTTAAAAAGTGAAATGGGGGTTGAAAAGAAAATGAGGCACTAGGCCCAAATATATATTTTTGTTTAAGTCAGCAAATAAAGAAAAATGGGCTTGTTATGAAAAGTAGTTTGGGGTGAAAAGATAGAAAAATATCAAGTCTAGATCAGCAAGGCTCGGGTGCTGCATGATTCCATATGGTTATCTCTTGATGGCTCATGGTGGACAAGCACCCTTGAGGTGTTGGATGTGTTGGTATAGTGATCTGATGTTCTGGTCATGATGGTGTATAATATGCGTGCTATGCTAACATGTATGGAATCTGCAAGAAAATAATGTAAAAAAAACAAAAGGGTATCACTGGGGCTCGAACCCAGGTCCCTATACACTAATACCTTACGCGCGATTCTTCTGCCACTGGGGTGGCTGTTTCATCAGTTTATAAAACAACTTATAATAAACTTAAAATAAACTTGATCCTGATTGTACTTCATCCCTAACCTCGCACCAAAAGCCATTGTCAACATTTTCAAATTTTTGAACTTGCTCATTTCTCATCTATTTTCAAAAGTGTAAACATGAAAGTTGTTCCATTTTTCAACACGAATTCAACCATGTAAATAACTAAAGCTATAGATCAAAGATGAACATGAATTTTGTTTGGTACCAAATAGAACCTAATTTTTTCAGAATGTTCAACTTCAAAATTCACATCACTCAAGCAACATAAATGAAAATTAAAGACATGGTTAGCTTTAGGGCAATGATGTCTACATTTTTTATTCACAAAGTAACCATTAATGATGCTTGTAGAGAGAGTTCAAAGTTGATAAAACTTACCTCAAAATTGGAAATCATGTATGGAGTTTGAGCACCCCTGTAAGTGTTATGATTATATGAATAACTTCACTGGACTCTAAGGAAGCTAATGTAACTTTTACTTTATGCTGAAAGTGCCTGAATCTTCCTGGAGAAGTCAAGTTACTGAGGTGTAAAGTGAAGTTTGGACAATGATGGAAATGGAGTTACAGTTATGAAACAGGGATGGGATGAGTTTTAAATGAGGTATGGAAGCTTTGTGATTTATTTAGAGAGGAAACACACGAGTGGATTATGAATTTGAAGTTTTTGGCCAGAAATGACAAACAATGGAGGTTTTTATGAAACTCTGATTTTCAGGGAGTTTGAGAGGGTTAGAGGGCTTGACAGTTCGCGTGGGGCTTGTAAATAACCTTTATATTTATAGAGGAAATTTTATAGAACTTGAAGTGATCAGAATCAAGAGATCACATGTTATGGTTATGTGACTTGATTTTGAAGCAAGCTTGAAATACTTTGTTCCAATGCATAGTACAAGGGCTTGTAGGGTGGCTAACATGTTGTAGATGAGTTGCTTCTGGCTTTGAGATTGTGTGTGTTTAGAAGGAAAAAGTTCAAAGCTCAAGGAGAATGGACTTTGTGATTAAAGCCATTTTTCCAAAATGGAAATGTTACTTTTGTGCCAAAAATGGATTAATCACTTGGACAATGGCACACTCAGTTGTGTAAACAATTAATTATGGAGTGATTTGCAAGTTAGAAGCCTGTAAAGCAATATTTATACAACATGGCTTGAGATTTAATCAAGTGTTCTTCATGAAAATGCCTTGTAATTCAAGAATGGATGCTCAACTTCTTCTCTTCGATTCTCCTAGTTCAAGCATGATCTATTCAAGTTCTTTGACATTTTGGAAAGCTTGAAACATTGTCTATAACCTTAATGTTGACCACTTTAGCTAAATCAACTTGGAACTTGATGAAAACTGGCCAAGAATTTAGGACAAAAATCTACCTAAACTTGCTAAAATTTTCACTAAGTGTTTTGTAAAAATGTCATGACTTCATGAGCCTATATCTTTAAATCTAAGCATTTTTTGGAAATAAACCCTAAAGGAAAAAGTTTTAGAATTCATCAAGATCTACAACTTTCCTTTTGAAAGTTTTCCTTGAACCATCTTATATCTTGGTGAAAAATTGTCATGAAGTAGTGAAATTATCAAGGTTAAAAATACTTAGAATTTTTCTAAGTCTTGAAAATCTTGACTTTTGTTGACTTTTCTTGAATTTCTTGATTATTAATGATCAAGTTTGATATTTTTGAAGGTCTTGATGAATCTTTATCTTTGAGAATCAATGTTGACCAAAAAGTCAAAGTTTGACTTTTTTGTGTATCAGTTGACTTTTCATTAGTTGATCAAATTTCAACTATTAATCCATTGATCTCGAGAAATTATTTGAGCCATGAAATTAGGTAAAGATATTGTGTTTAAGCCCTTGAGAACATGCTTCAAGACATTAGGTCATGTACTAGGTCCAAAGTCACTGATCAGGCATTCTCAGTTAAAACCCTAATTTTGACAATTTTGCCCCTTTGATGATTTGAGTGCTTTTCTTGAGGAATTGTGATCAACCCTTGATCAATTGATAAATATGACTTCAAGATATGGATGTTGACCAAAAATCATGAAGTTTGACAGTATGTTGACCACAATTGACTTTTTACCCAATATAGTTGATTTTCAGTCATTTGAGCAATTGGCTGAGCAAATTTGTGGTGCAAGACTTGAAACTTGGTATGAGAAATCTTGAAGACCTATAATGAACCATGTAAGTCACTTGAGGCATTAAAAGTCCATTTATCCTTGAGAAAACCAAAACCCTAATTTGTGTACTCAGTGCCTATGAGACAAGCTTGTCTGATCAAACTCTTGAGAACCCTTGAGTATCTGAGATCTTTTGGTGAGAAGTGTCTTGAGAAAAGAGAGGGATAATTTTGGGGTACAACAGTTACCTTCTCTCCTCATTAATAATTGTGTGATCAAGTTCATTTGAGTCTTCAACTGGTAGACCTTCTTCTTCAACAGTTCTTGGCCTCTTTTGAGTTCCTCTATGGCTTCTTGAGACATGCTTTGAGTTTGCTTGTGAGTATCGAGAATCTTGCTAGCTGGATCACAGTTGGATAAGGGTGGAAGTGTAAATGATATGAACTTTGCGCAAATATATGAATGTGATATATGAAAATGCTTGGATATGAAAAATATATTATTTTTTTAGCTCTCGAGGGTATGAAAATGTTTTCATGGAGAGGCAATGTGATGCAGACGTAGTATGAGGGTAGACGTAAGGGTACCCTATATAGGTTTAATGATAGACATGGTGATATCCTACACTGATTCAGAGATTGATACAGGCAAGAACTCCTTAAGGACGAAGATAATAATAGATATGGATTTGATGATATCCTATATTGTCTCAGAGATTGAGACATGTAGGAATTCCTTAAGGATTATTGCCAATGAAATACGATGAGGAATCCCTATAGGCTAGGGATTATGATATAGACGGAATCCCTATGGGCTAAAGATAGTAGTTGAAGAAAAGATAACCCTTGCGGGTTTAAAAATTATAGTGGGATTTGTGAAAGGTATCCTTAGTTGGTAGGTTTCTAGTATTGGCCTACGGATATTTTAGCCCCTCCCCATAAGGTAGTTTCCTTAAGGGTATCATGGATAACACTATAGGGAAAGGCACAAGGGCCTCCCTTAAGTGGATCCTATTTACAGACCGAAACTTTCGTCTTTAGGTCGAGAAAGGTCTCGTCATGAGAATTTGGTTTAAAGGTTGTACAAAGAGTCATAGGTGTCATTCCAAAGTCCTACTTCCCAAGAGGATGTCTCTTGAGAGGTATTCCTTTCGCAGAATTCCATCTACTCTAGGCGAAGTTGTATCATAAATTCATAGGGCTGATGTATCCCCTTGGCTAATAGACGAACCTTCTTTCTAAGATTTTTTGAAAATATTTTTGCAAAATTTAAATCCCACCACAGATATAATATGATAAAATATAATAAGCAAAATAAATGAAAAAATAAATAAAGCAAAATAAAGAAAAACCAAAAAAATAAGAAAAACCCTAAAACCTAAAGGAAAAGCTTCTAAACCTAGGGTTGAGTACCCAGCAGAGTCACCAGCTGTTGTAACTGGTTTTAAATTCAGAGTGGCCACCCTTAATTTTTATCCTAAGGAAGGGAATGTAAAGGATAACCCTAAAAAGTTAGAGATTTTAGGTCTTTGACTCGGTTTTAGAGGAAGGGAAGGTGTTAGACACCCCTCATCTACCTTGTTCACAAGGATACTAGGGATAGAAGCGTGACCTTAGGAAAAACAATTTTAATTTTTATTAGGGGAACTCACCATGATTTTAGTTGTATGCCTACATATCCTCTTATGAGGAATCAAAGTCCCAATTAGTAGTTCGCGGTTGGTTTGTGTTTTTTATGGATTACGAAAAATATTTGAATTTCCCGTGTGCTTTGCCTAGGTGTTATGAATAGCAGAGATTTTAGACGAAGCGCGCAGTAAATTTAAATATTATCGTAATCCTTTTTTCAAAAATTGATTGTTGTTTAATTTGATTAGGAAAATGATTTATTGTTGGTTAGATATTGTGATACGGTGGGAGAACTGACTTGAGGGTTTTGCGTTTGATCGCAAATGTTGCGGTTAGTAAGAGTCGCCACCGACTTTTCTTTTATCCAAAAGGAAAGGTGAAAAAGCACGGGAAAGACCTTTGAGATTGTTTCTTGAGTTCGGGGGGTAGATTATGAAAAGGGGAGGTATTAGCACCCTTTTCATCCATGGTTATCCATAGGCTCTTAGTCACTTGCTAGATCACTTGCTTTTGTTTGAAATTGTGCTTTGTGTGGTATTTGAAAGTATTTTGTAAAGAGGCCATTGTTTAGGAAATCTTTGTAATGATTCTCGTTCGTAAGAATGTATATAAAGATGTTTGATCTTTTGAAAATGTTTTCAATGTTTGTAAGATGTTTGAAAATGTGTGTGTTTGTTTTTGAAAATAGCAAGGATGTTTGTTTTGAAATGGAGCAAGTAATTAGGAGTAATCTACCTACTCAAGTGTCTTTCTTGTTCATTTTCTTTTCCTTTGACATTGTTGTCTTACCATTTATTTGGTAAGCAACCCTATCTTTGGATGTAAACGGGACGAGCATGGGTCATCGTATAGCCATGATTAGCAATGTTGCAAGGTATCTTAGCTTTCTTTTTGAGGGAATAAGATCATTTGTAAGGCAACTTAGATAGCGTCGTCGAGGGACTATGATCTTGTTTTTGTTTGTTTTTGCTAAGATACCTCACATGCGTAATATAGTTATTTTGTAAGGCAACCGAGTGGATTTTACCCTAGGGGTGCTTGTGTGCAAGTGTGTTGTTTTCATGCTTGTTTTTGTCTTGAATTAGGGTTTTCTATTTGATTGATTTTATTATTTCCATACAAACCCTAATTACTAGCATGTTATGTAAAAGCGATAAATTGCGAAATTTAAAGTTACTACGCTATTACAACATTTGTGGGAGGGGGTATACAATTTATGAATAGGGATTGCAATAATATAAACCTAATTAATCTATTACAACCAAATTGAATATGTACAAATAATTGAAGAAATACATAAAGTATAAATGCAAATTGTAAGAAATGATTTTTTGTGTTTGGATTTTTATATGAAAGAGGTTTTAACCTAAACCTAATTAGAGAAAAAATAATTAAATTAAATTAACTTAAATTAATTAATAAAAGAAATTAATTAAGAAAAGATTTTTGAATAAAACCCTAATTCTGTTTAATTGATTAAAAGAAAATAAGTTTAAAGAAAAAATATTTTTTTTTGTATTTTTGTCTTGAAAATAATATATGGTGTTGTGAAATATTTTTGGCATTTTCTACATTCAAATAAATATATTTAAATAAATAATAATCTAGTTTTAATTTAATTTATAAGGAAACTAGTAAAGTTAAATAAAGTATAATGAATAAAAATAACTTTCGTGTGGGAAAAATATTTAAATCATATCAAAACATAAATCTATTATTTTTATATTTTTTTATGATTTTTTTGGTATTTTAGAAAATATATTTGAAAGGAAAAGTGAAATAAATAAGTAAATAAAAATAAATGGGCCAGGGGTGCCAAAAGTAGGCAGGGAGGTGAGCTAGCAAAAAATTTAAAAAAAAACACTGCCAGGCCCAAAGGGCCCAGCGCCTACAAAAAAATGTTAGGGAAACAGAAATAAATGAAAAAATGCAAAAGGGGGGTTCACATTGGTTCGAACCCTCGCCCTTTAGGTATTAAGTGACTTAGTACGCGCGCGCTTGCCACTGGGGTGGCTGTTTCATCCGATCATATAACCAAACCATAAATATATATTAGAAACTGCTTTCTGAATGAAACTTCGTCTTTAACCTCGCGCCTAGCCGGACCACCTGTATCTTCTTTATCTCTCCACAAAAATGGAAAGTTCAAACATGAAAGTTGTGGTGTTTCTTCCCACGAATCCAACCATATAACTTATGTAAGCTAAAAGTCAAAGATAAAAACTAATTTTGCTGGCCCTAAATTGAAACCTAATTTTCTCATAAATTTCAAATCCAAAATTCTCTATACACAGTCAATATAAATGGGAACTATGAAAATGGTCAGCTTTAGAGCAAAGATATCTACATTTTGTCTTCACAAATCAGGATCAAATGATGCTTGCATGAAGAGATAGAAGTTTGAAAATTTACCTCTTGAATCTAGAGTCGTGAATGGAGTTTGAGCAACTTTTAAGATGGCCTGAGGATCTGTTTAGCTTGCCTGGACCTCCTTGAGTGTATTCCAACTCCTACTTTGCCTTGAAAGTCCTCGAATCTCTCTACTCAAGTAAACCTGCAAGCTTGATATTTGAAAATGGTGGATAGTGATGGAGGAGTTACAGTCTTGAAACAGGGGCCTGGATTGCTTGGTATGGTGTATAGAAGGTGTTTTAATGATTAGTTTTCAAAACGCACGGGTGGAAATGAAAAAAGATGAGTTTTGGTTCAAAAATGTGTATCAATGGTGTTCTTGAGTAGATTTAGGGTTTTTGAGTGTTTGAGATAGTTTCAGGGCACTATCATTCGCGTGTCATCTTGCAAATAGTGTGTGTACTTATAGGCAAGAGGTTTTGAGGCTTGAAACAACTCAGAAATTGAAATCACATGTTATGGCTTGGTTACTTGTTTTTGAAGCAAAGTTGACAAATATGGTTTCAATGTGGAGTACAAGGGTTTGCAGGGTGGTTAGCAGGCTGTAGGCGTGTTGCTTCTTGCTTTTGAATGATTTTGAGTCAGAAACAACAATGTATGGGCTCAAGAAGAGTTGACATTGTGATTAAAGTCACTTTTCCAAAACGGAAGTGGTGACTTTCTTCCAAAAATGGAAATGCAACTTGGATAATGACTCAAATGCTTGGAAAATGGCTCTATCAGTTGTGTAAGCATTAAATTATGGAGTTATTATCAAGTTTGAAGCCTGCAAAGCAAGATTTGCACAGCATGCTTGAAGATTGGATCAAGTGTTCTTCACAAAATGGCTTGTAATCTAAGTGACAAATCACCAACTTCTTGCCTTCGATTCTCCTTGCTCTGGAATGATCTCAAGGAGTTATTTGATATTTTGGAAAGCTTGAAATGTGCTCTTCAACTCATATATGAATTTCTTTTGAAGAATACCCTTGGAACTATGTGAAAAATTTCCATGAAGTTAGGTAAAAAATCTGTCTAACTAGGGCAAAATTTCACTAAGTCTTTTTTAGTTCATGAGCATGTATTCACAAAATTATAACTTGAGATCCAAGCACTTTCAGGAGAAGTTGTTTGAAGAAAAGTTGTATATTTAATGGAGATATAAAACTTTCATGTTGGAAGTTTCCTTTGAATAATCTTGTATCATAGTGAAAATTTGGCTTAAAGTTATGAAAAAATAAGAAATTTTCAACACTTAGAAAAATTTCTAAGTTTAGAAATTTTGACTTTTCAAAATGAAATCTTGATTTCTTGATTTCTTGATGAAAAAGTTTCCTATTTTGACATGTTTTGATGAATTATGATCTTTGGCACTTGAATTTGACCAAAAAGTCAAAGTTTGACTTTTCAGTATACAATTGACTTTTAATCAGTTGACTGCAAAATTCATCTGTCAATCCAATAGACTTGTAATGTTTTGAATCATGTCATTAGGTCAAAATGGTGCACTTGGAATATTGAAATCATGCCTTAAACCAATTGATCATTTCCTAGGTAAAAAAAATCAGAAATTGCCATTTCCCCAGTTAAAACCCTAATTTTGACCATTTTGCCCTTTTGAAGATTTGATCAAATTTCTTGAGGAATTATGGTCCAAACTTGATCAAATGATACATATGAGTCTAAAATGTTGATGTGGATCAAAAATTATGAAGTTTGACTGTAAATTGGCTATGATTGACTTTTTCCCCAATACAGCTGATTTTTAGGTCAACTGTTCAATTGACTGATCAAAAGTGTGATCCAAGACTTGAAACTTGACATGAGTGATCTTGGTGGTCCTTAATGGTCCATGAAAGTAATATGAAGCATTCATAGTCCAAAAATTCTTGTGTAAACTCAAACCCTAATTTTGGTCATCAGTGCATAAGAAGGTGTCTTGAGCTGATCAAACCCTAGTGCAGTCTTGAGCCTAAGGAGATTTTATGAGAAAATTCTTGATAGGTGAGAGGGCAAATTTTGAGGTACAACAAATATTTTTTAGTGTATTTAATTTTAAAAACATTTTATTAAATGCATGAGTAAAAATAATTTAATACAATAAAATAATAAATATTTGATGAATTTAGAAAAATAAATATTTGATTTAATAATAGTAATACAATATTAAAATATTAAATATATATTAAAATAAAAAATAAAAAAGTATAAATATAAAATAAATAAATAATAAATGAAAAACGCAAGGGGCTGTGAATTATATTAGGTTAGTAAAGATAGGGGGTGGAGGTATTAGGGCCCTGAATTCAGATTTTGATTTCAAGCCCAAAAAGACAGGGGGTTGCATTTTGTGCTACACAGTAAAGTTGGGGGTGTTAGCAGTACGGGGCCAAGTCCAGCTGTTGTACCCTAAAATTTTCTCTCCCATTTTACTCAAGACATGTTCATTGAGGTTCCCAATTGCTCAAGGATGACCAAGAATTGACCAGACAAATTCTCCTCCTAAGGCAATGAACCTCTAATTATGATTTCAATTTTCATCAAGATGTTTAATCTTCAAAGGTGTCAAATGTTTTCCAGGGTCCTAATATGTCTTCAAGATTGTCCATGCCAAATTTCATGCCTTGCACTACAAGTTTGCTCAGTCAATTGCCCAAATGTTTGAAAATCAATTGTACTAGGTCAAAAGTCAATTGTGGCCTATATATAGTAAAACTTCAAGGTTTTTGGTTAACCTCAATATTTTGATGTGATATCCATCATTTTATGAAGAGTTGATCATGATTCCTCAAGAAATGCTCCTAATTCATCAAAAGTCAAGAATTGCTAATTAGGGTTTCTATAGGAAAAGTCAACCAAACTTTAACCAGGCATAACTTTCAAATACCTCATCCATTTTTCCCAACCAAGGCTCATTTTGAAGGGAATTTAATTCCCTATAACTTTTCTTCGGCCCACAAGTTCAAGAGATGCACCATTTGAAAGATACAAGCTTATACATTATAACTCATTTTCAAAAGTCAAAAAAAGCCCCTTTTTATCAAGACCATTTACATCAAGATAAAATCTTTAAATTCAAAATTTATCAAAAGAGGGGTTGAAGTAGACATCTTGGGCTTTCCAAAAAATCCAAGATCATTATCATGAGACAAAAATTGAGCAAGTTATGGCTTGCCTAATTTGGGAAAATTTGGGAATTTTCAAGAATTATGCATTGAGCAAATTTGAAATTTTAAGGAAAGGGATCAATTTCTTGGATTTCAAACATCTTCCTAAGATTATATAGTACCTCCAAAAACACTCTTACCATGCCTTACATTTTTTACTTATTTTGTACACATTTATTTTAATTTATTTCAAATAAATATGAAATAAAGTGTATAAAACAATTGGAAATAGGTTTTGGCATTTGGGCTGGTGTTTTAGCTTGCTTTGAAGCCTAAGATTTTGTGCAGCCATGTCCACATTCATTCAAATTTAAAAAATTACAAGTTTCCTTGTTTTTGGCCAAAGTAACAAATTTCATTCATGGCTTTGAAACGTTTGCTTTAAGGTTGTTTAAACCTTTGTTTTCTTGTCTCCTCATTCCTCTCTCTATATAAACAAACATCTAGCAAGAATTTCAACAAGCCTACACAGCCTAGAGAGAGCTCTACCATTTTAGCGAAATTATCAAAAGTGGTAAAAATTTGAAACCCACTTTGCAGGTACTTTTGGTCCGAACTAGTAATCTTACATTGCTCTTGAGATTCCTAAGGAGTTGTTCCAACCATCCTCAAACCTTACAAGGTCCCAGATCATCGGATCTAAGCTATCACCGTTTTGGTATAATCTCAAATTCGAATCTCTATTTTTATTAATTGTTGAATGTTCTCATGTGTGTATATGAGTTCATGGATATCCTTAGAGCAGGTTAGGGGAGTTACATGGAATACATGACGTCTAGAACATGAGATACCATGTACCATCAAGTATTTCCCACACTGGATCCAAGGATGGACCTGGGCTTCACAATCTGGGCTTAGCAAAATTTCAATTGCAACCCTCATTCTACTTCAGCCATCAAGCCCAATCTCTTTTCTTTTTGTTTTATTTAGTTATTTCATTTCTTAATCTTTTTTAATAATAATAATAAAAAACTCACAAAAAAATCGACATAGATTTTTTTAATTAAATAATTAATTTCTTTTATTAATTAATTAATTAAATTTTAACTATTTTCTTAATTTAAAATGAACTAGAATTTAGGACTTAATTTAGATTTAATATTTCTTTTCATAAATATAAAAAACCACAAAAAGAGTTTAGTTTATTTTTCTTAAGTTAATTTTCTAAATAGACTTTAGAATAATTAATTTAGTTATTTTCTTAAATTAAAAACAACACAAAAAATATTTTTCTCACTAGGTTTTAGAACGCATTTTCATTCTTTTGGGCATTATTCATTTATCGCATTTTTTATATATTCATGTAACTGTTATTTGGGATGTAATGGTTTTAAATAGGACTTTTCATTGCTTTCTTTATTTTCCCCCAATTGTTTGTACATTGTAAATACCCCATCCCCGAAGCCATGTAATTGTGTAGGTTTATATTTTCACACTTTATTTTTTTGTACAATATTACTGCTAGTAATTAGGCATGTATGACAAAACTGAAATTAAAACGCTAGCAAAACTTAACAAAAAGACAAAAGTAACTGAACCTAACACACTTGCACATATACACCTCTAGGGTACCCCCAGTTTGGTTGCCTTCAGAAATAAAACAGTCATGAGGTAGGAACGCTTTAGTAAAGACCCATAAGTCAAAAGAACATAGTCCCTCGATGACCCTACAGTTGCCTTCTCGGTAAATGATCTAGTCCCTAAAAAAATTGCTAAAGCGTCTCCATAAGTTGCCTTCGTGACTGTAACGTCCCTTTCGAATGTCCCTAATACATCCAACGATAAGGCTACCTACTCACTAATAGTAGGATAGCACTGTCTAAAAGATAAGGAGGAAAAGAACAAACCTTTTTTTGAGTATAAGTAAACAGTTCTTAAATGCTTGCTCAAAAACAAACTTTTTGCTCTTACAAAAAACATTTCAAAGCAATTTTCAAAACATCTGCTTTGTTAACACTCTTGAGGACTGATACAAGAGTTAAACGCAAAGCAAATCGCCGCACTAAGGCATTTTCCAAATATTTTCAAAACACACAAAGCACAAAGATATTTCAAAACGAGCAAACCTCTAAGAGCCCGTAGAAAACTACAGATGGAAAGGGTGTTAACACCTTCCCTTTCCATAATCTACCCCCCTTACTCAGAAAATCTCAAAAAGGTCTTTTTCTGTTCTTTTCACCCTTTCCTTTGTTGGATAAAAGAAAAGCCGATGGTGACTCTTGCTTACCACAACATTTGCAAACACAAACGCAAAACCAGTATTAAACAGTCGGTTCTGTCACCGTATCATAGAACTGGAGACTCTGCTGGGGAGATAATAAAAAGTGGGGTTACCTTAGGGTCTATTTCATTTTAAAATCGCTTTCATTGTGTGTTTTCATGCTTTATTTTGAGGGCTTATTTGGGTTGTTACTATATATCATACACCCGGATCTGGGGCACCTTTTAGGTAAGTAGCAATAAATCATGGAGGTTGTATAGCGTAGACCGATACAGACGAAGTGGTGGCTACATTAGCGCGATACTCTGGATTATACTAATGTTCCTTGAGTAAGTCAAGGATAACATTAGGCTTGCTCATAGTGTCACTAAGCGCTAACTGACCTTTATAACCTTTAATTGACTCATCATAGCCGTTAGGAAGTAGTGAGATAACCGGCTTTGGTTCCGACCGAAGATTGTTTGATACTCGATACTGCACTCATTGAGACTGGACTTTCGGGATTTTTTTGCCGCAATATTGCGGTGCATGAGCTGAAACAATGTCTGACGAAAAGGTAAATTATATTGAGACTCTTTAGAACCCGGTTACTATTAATAGGACAAGTTGAGCCAACTGAACATTCAAGAGGGTACTTACCTACAAACTCCATGAAAGCCTGAACCTAAGGCTACTTGTGTGACTTATTTGCTTTCATCATCTAACCACTTGAACTCCTTGCAGAGTTTGTTTTCATTATCTAACAACTTGATCTCCTTGAAGGATTGGTTTACAGTCATTATCCATTAACCTGGACTTCTTAGACTCACTTGTCTTCATCACCTTACACTTTTGCTTAACACATGGCATACACATCATAACATCATGCCACAACATTTCCTTAACCATTTCAAGGGTTTATGGTGTAGGTCACGATGAACCAGACGTCTAGCAAGGGGCAAGGGGACTTATTTTCCTCTAGCCAACACTGACAAAAGACCAAAGTGACAACTTAAGTCAGAGGCTATGACCCACTTGATATGGTGAGCTTGACTCTCGTAGAAATACACTCAACGATACAGAGTTCTTCACTCAAAACTGCAAATTTCAACTTCTGACATTTTCTTGTTTATCCCGCGAGATCCTTAAAAACATTTGCATATCATACATGTCATTGCATAACAGGTACTCCAGGAAAAAGTTTCTTATCCCTTCGCTGTTTATTTCAGCAAGAAGAAATGGATCTTGAACAAACAATCAAAGACCTTCAGGATCAAAACGCTCAGTTCCAACAAATATTCCTGACTCTGACCCAAGGGCAAGAAGACCTGAAAGCTCTGATCGTCAAAAATAAGACTAAGAAGGCAAAGAAACCAGTTTGTGTTTTGAGTGAGGGAAGAAGAAGACCAGCCAACCGAGCTCTAGATTTCGCAACCCCATCAAAGAGAGGGGATAATCAAGAGGAAGATTACGAGGAATTAGAGGAAGGAGACAACAATCCAGCATCTGAAGAAGATGAACCTAACTATTCTGAGGAGCAATATCCTCCTGCTGACGATAAATACAAACGACTGAAGGATCGGCTCAATGCCATGGTGATCCAAAGGGTTCTCGGTCTGGATTTTGAAGAATTAGGTTTGGTTCCAGGGGTGGTCATCCTACCTAAGTCCAAGGTCCATATCTTTGCAAAATATGGCGGTGTTTCTTGTCCCAAGCTTCACTTGAGGTCATATGTCAGAAAGATCCAGCCTCACATTGCTGACCGGAAACTATGGGTCCATTTCTTCCAAGAAAGTTTGGCTGGAACTCAATTGGATTGGTTCTATCACCTAGAAGGAACTGACATCCATACCTGGGAAGACTTGGTTGCTGCTTTCTACAAGCAGTACCAATACAACACTGACCTGGCACCAACTCGAGTGCAACTGTAGAATATGTCCATGAGCTCAAGAGAAGGGTTCAAGGAATATGCGTAGAAATGGAGGGATCTAGCTGGCAGGGTACAACCTCCTCTGAATGATCGGGAAATGTTAGACATGTTCATGGGCACTCTGACATGCCCGTTCTTTAATCTGCTGATTGGGAGTTCCTCATCCAGGTTCACAGAGATGGTTCTGACCGGAGAAAGGATCGAAAATGGTATCAAGAGTGGGAAGATCCTGATGGCTGCATCTTCTAATGCTGAGAAGAAGATATTTGCTGGTAAGAGGCAAGCCAATGTTGTGTATGGCCAGAAGGGTCGTAATAAGGCAGACTACCACCAATCTGTAGGGGCAGTGCTGGTCTCTAATTCGGCACGCGTGCAACAATGACAACAACATGGTAATCAGCAAAGATAAGACGAGCCCAAGAGACAGTTTACCAAGCTCAACATGTCGTTGTCTCAAGCATTGCAACACTTGATGAGGATGAATCTGATTACACTGATAGGACCTCATCCAAACCCCAAGACTTCCTCTCCTAACTATAATCCTGATGTAAGGTGTGCCTATCATTCTAGCAGTACGGAGCACGATACTAGCGATTGTTGGGCGCTGAAATACAAGATTCAAAATATGATTGACGCCAAGGAGATTGAGTTCGACCCTCCTGAGACTCCTAACGTGATCACTGATCCCATGCCAAATCATGGCTAGGATTGAGAGCATTTTTGTTCATTTGAATTCTCAATTTGTATTTTCTTTATTTGTTCAAACAATTATTGTCATGTCAAACTTTGTTATTTCATTAATGCATTGCACATGTTTGTCTTGAATTAATTTATTTTCATTATGCTTAAATTGCTCTCTTACTTCCTTTTTATGATATTCAACTCTTGATTAAAAGCTCTAAGCTTTTAGAGGGAGGATGACGAGAACGATACCACAATCTCTACAATATGCTTTTGTACAGACCCCACTAACGATGTACAGGCGTTGTTTCAAATCCTAAACATTGGAGTTATAAGGATGATAATCCCTAGTCAACCCCTTTGAGCCTAAGAAGTAGGGATTTTATTTTCACACAAATTAAAACCCTTAATCATAACCTGGGGCAGGGTAATTTTCTCAGTTAATTCAGATGTGCATTCAGTCGCAAGCTTTCCCTTCATACACGACAAATAGTGTAGAAGATGCTCTCCAAAAGATGGTGATGGTTCCACATGATCATTAAGAACAAGCAGTCATTATCTCTTAAAATAAAATTCCATTAAGTCAAAACCTATGAAGGAGACTCAAGAAAAAAACGGGGGCATCCCGCTGGCTGTAATCACAAAAGAGACAGTTCAGGCAAAAGACAGGGATAGCAAAATCAAAAAAGAAAGAGGTCCTACAAATCCTCAACAAAAAGAAAAGATCACAAAAATGACTGCCTTATCAAACAAACGTTCAATTTCTGAACCATCACCGGAACACCGGGGCCAACATTCCAGACTCAAGTGGGATTCGAAATGCACAATTAACTGAGCATAGGATTGAAGAACATCACGAAGAATGGGTGGGTACAAACAAATTTTGAGCCTTTATCCTTTGTTTCTTAAACCGTGAACCAGACCACGTTACAACCCTTTAAATTCCTAGCTGAAGCATGTGTTAGTTTGAGAGCATATTCTTACAAAGGTATCCTGACTCCTGTAAGGTTTGCTATAAATCATGATTTGATATCACATTCTTGCAAATTTTGTTTTACTATAAAAAACACATTTTCTAAAATTTCAAGACATACATAAGCTTTGCAATGACATTCTTTGCATATGGTTAATTGTTCAAATGGCAGAGAAATTCACACAACAAATATTCAATGAACGAAGACCCCCTCAATGGACAAAATCACCACAGACGGAAAAAACATTCCCAATAACAAGCCTTTCATAATCAAGGGGCATGACATGGTGTCTAATTAATCTGGGGCAGTTAAGCCAATATGCAAAGAATCTCTCCAAAAATGTTGAATAGCCAGGGGCAGATCTCCATCTGAATCACTCAGGGGCTGTTACATTGATCGGGGATTCCAACAAAAAATCACTGTGAAATTTGAATCTTTGGTGTTTTACCCCAAAATTTTCCCTCTCATTTCATCAATATTTTCTCACCACAAGACTCTTGGAGCTCAAGATCAAGATCGGGTTTGCTTTGCTCAAGACTCCTCCTTGCACTGTTGACCCAAATTAGGGTTTGAGTTTGCACAAAGATGTTTTGACCTAAAAGGCCCAAAGTGACTTTCATGCTTCATTTTGGACTCACAAGTTTATCCATACCAAGTTTCAAGCCTTGATTCCAGTCTTTGCCCAGTCAATTGGACAGTTGACCTAGAAATCAACTGTATTGGGGAAAAAAGTCAACTGTGACCAATTGACAGTCAAACTTCATAATTTTTGACCCACATCAACATAATGAACTCATATGGACCATTTGATCTAGTTTGGATCACAATTCCACAAGAAATTTGATCAGATCACCAAAAGGGCAAAATGGTCTTTTTAGGGTTTTGACTACACAAAGGCAATTTTTGACTGTTTGACCTAACCAATGGCAAACCAAGCTCACATATGGCCTAAAGGACTCAATGGCATTGTCTTGACATATTCAACAAGTTCAAAAGATCCCAAATGCACAAGATTGACAAATGAATTTTTCAGTCAACTGATCAAAATTTGACTGTATACTGAAAAGTCAAACTTTGACTTTTTGGTCAAAATCAAGTGCCAAGATTCATTTTCCATCAAGACATGTCAAATTATGAAACTTGTTCATCAAGAAACCAAAAATTGCAATTTAGGGTTTAAAATGAAGAAATTTCATAACTTAGAAATTTTCTAAGTTATGAAATTTCCTAATTTTTCCTAACTTTGTCCCATTTTTTCATCAAGATGTAAATTGATTCAAGCAAAACTCAAAACATGAAAGTTATAGTCCATTGCAAAATCTACAACTTTGATTCACAAAGTTTTTTCAAAAGAAGCTTGTAGCTCAAGTTATGAGTTTTGGAATAGGGGTGCAAAACATTCTTAACTTAGAAAAATTTTGACCTATTTTAGGCAGGATTTTTGCCCAACTTCATGGCCACTTTTCACATGCTTCCACTTGGAATTTCAACTTTCATTTCAAAGATGGATTGTAGTACACATTCCAAGCTTTCCAAATTGTCCAATAACTTCTCAAACACCCTTGTGGTTAGGGAGAATCGAATTTGCAAAGTTGGGCAAAATCCACTTTTGTTTTTGACCAAAGCATGTTCATACACTTTGCATTTTCAAACTCAGCATGGTTCAAGCTAGATTACAGGCCTCTAATCCCATTCACACTCAGTAATTAAATTCCAATCCATTGTGTTCTAGCATTATTTTGTTCATATAGTCATTACACAAAGAATTAACCTTTAAATGGAAAAAGCAAGTTTGCCATTTTGAAAAAGCAATGATTTATGTCAAAGTCCATATCTTGGAAGTACAAGCAGATCTTTGAGGCACAAGTTTATGGACAAATCCCACTGATCAAGAAGAGAAAATGCAGCATGCTTGAGGGGCCTGTATTAGTCTATAACCCAACTTGACAATCTTTGCTTAGATAAGAAGAAATATTGCAAAAGATATCCAACTTGGATCTCCTGTCAACACAAGCCTAAACAAACTTCCTAAACACTTTCCATACATCAAACCTGACCTAAAACACGAATCCACCACAACTCAAACCTTCTCATTCATCAAAACACCACTTTTCTGCAAGAAACAGGGCATTTTGCATTTTGACTTGGCCAGCATCATTCACTTGCGCGTTTTTGCCCAAACAAGTTCCAATACACTCCCTACCTTCCATTGAAGCTATCCCAAGCCTTAGATACAAGCTCTAACATCCATATCCAAGTTTTCCATTTCCACTTTTCAGTTTTGCAGGTTGACTTCCATAGCTCGATACAGTTAGATTCAAAGCAAGCTAAGTGTTGGAGAAGGTTCCTGGGACCTCAAGCAAGTTGTACAAGTCCTCAAACACCATTGAAGTTGGCCATAATGCTCTGTTAAAGTCAAGCTGAAACAGGTAAAATGTGAACTTCTATCTCTCTATCCAAGCATATTTAGGCTTAAGTTTGTGAAGAAAGTGTATTCTACTCATGGCCCTGAAGCTATCCATGTAGTTACTTTTCATTTATATTGCGTGTGCTATGAGAATTTTGGACTTGAACATGGAAGAAAACTTAGGTCAAGAATTGGGGGAGAAGAAATTCTCTCTCGTTTCTGAGAGTTAGAACAACTTTTTTATATATTTGAAATCGTGACATGATTCTCTACATTATTGATATTATAAGTTTTTGCTAAAAGTCAAAGAATCAGGAAGTTTGAACCAAGCATGGAGGGCGCGCGTTTTTGAGACAGAAATGGCTGGAGGTTGAAGATAAGCCACTTGGGTTGGGCCTGAGTTGTTTTTCTGTTTGCACCACTTTTCTCATTTTGCACCCCCTTGGCTCATTGTGTGATATTTTGATTATTTTTGACTTTTTATTTTTTCTTCTGACTTGATATTTTTTGTCAACACATAAAAAACATTAAAAATATTTTTTCACATTATTTTATATTTTTTGGCATTTATTTGTTTATTTAAACATGTGCATGTACATAAATATATATACTTTTTATTTAAAACCCTTTGAAAATAATACAAAAATATATTTTTTTTAGTTATTATTTTTTATTTACATTTTGGAAATATTTTCTAAAAATATACTTTTTTTTAAAATAGTTAATATTTCATTTTGTATATATTTAGTATATTTAATATGTAATATAAATACTTGTACATATTTTATTAAATATTTAGGACAAAAACATGAAAATAATACTCTTTTATTTTTATTAATATTTGACATCAAAAAATACTTTTTTATAATATACTTTTTATTTTTTGTATATAATTAATACATATTATACATAATTAATAAGTAAATACCATTTATTCAAAAATTAGGGTTTTGCCCTAGAACCACAAAATATCCAAAAAAATTGACTTGTTTTTATTTTTGTTTATATTTCACATGAAAAATACTTTTACATACATAAAAAACCATTTTTGTGCATAATACATTTTGCATATTTATTGTATTTATTTAATTATTGTACAATTAAATAACTTGTATATTCAATATGGATGTAATAGTTCTAGATTTAATTTCTTGCTAAATATCCCCCATTTGAACATTTGTACCCCCATCCCCATAATTATGTTGTAATAATTTAGGACTTTAAATTCCGCATTTTAAAGCTTTCTAATTATGCCATGATAGACTTAGGGTTTGTATGCAAAAATCAAATAACAAATAGCTTGACCTAATTCAAAGACAAAAAGCATGAAAATGAACAACACCAATCACACTTGCACCCTTAGGGTTACTCCACTTGTTGCCTTCAAAAATGGGCCATGCTTGCATGTTGAGTTCTTTTGAAAAACAAAACAAATCAAATGATCATAGTCCCTCGATGACGCTTTCGAAGTTGCCTACAAAATGATCAAGTCCCTTAAAGGAAAAATTGCCAAAGACACTTGGCACCATTGCATTCATGGTCTAAACGATGACCCGTGCCTGTCCCGTTAACATCCTAACACAAGATTGTCCACCAAATACAATGGTGGAACAATACTATTAAAAGGGTTAAAACATAGGAAAGATCTTTGAGAAATTTAGGGTAGATAGCTCTTGGTTACTTGACCAACTTGCAAAACAAATCCTTGCCTTTTTCAAAAAACACACATCACTACACAACTTCAAAACCAACTTTCAAAACCTTGAAACATATTTTCAAAAAGACAAACACCTTTTGTAAAACATTCGAGTAAAGAATTGTTACAAGGGTTGCCTAGACAAAGGCATCTTTTTCAAAACATTTTCAAAAAAACCACACACACAAAGCACCATTTCAAACAATTGAAAATGCAAGGCAAGTGATCTAAGCAAGTAACTAAGAGCCCGTGGATAACCATGGATAGAAAGGCTGCTAATACCTTCCCTCTCTATAATCTACTCCCCGAACCCAAGAAAACATCTCAAAGGTTTTTGCTGTGCTTTTTAACCTTTCCTTAGGATAAAATAAAAAGTCGGTGGCGACTCTTGCTAAGCCGAAACATTTGCGAACACAAACGCAAAACCTCAAGTCAGTTCTCCAACCGTATCACATTTGGTACCACCAAATTGCTTGTCTGTTCCGGTAATATCAGATGGTGTCAGTATCATGTCTTCGAATCCTTCCATGACAGTTCTTAGAAAAGATACCTAGGAAATTCAAGACTATCAGAAACTTGATCAAACATCAGGTGCACCAGATTCATCCTGAATCAACCCCACACAGGCTCCCACGTATGAAAGGGAACATGCGATCACATAAACATCCTCTGGCAGTGTGACAACACTTGCTACTATAGACAATGACAACCCTCTGCACCCGATGAACACAGACATAGTCAGAAAATACGACACATGAAAAAGACCCGCTAAGTTGACAGGCCTAGGCAAAATTAAGGGCATCCCGGTGAACCAAAAGAGTTCGTGCAAAAATTAGGGATATATACAAAAAAATTATACACCCGGCAAGTCAAAAACCTGAAAAGGCGGCTTGAGCAAAAAAGGGTATCCCGGTGGACTAAAAACCCGAAAGGGAGGTCCACGTAAAAGTTAGGGATTAAAAACGTACGACTATGTCCCGTCATCTTGTCATTTGTTTATCAGTAGAAGACTTATCATCCTGATCAGCATTTACCAAGCACCCCAGAAGTTGAGATGATACTCAAACCATCCACAAAGTCTCCGCATGTACTTTCTCTAGCAGTTATAGAGGTAGGGCATCTTACTAAAAAGTCTCTGCCATATCCTCAGCTTACAACCTAGTGATGACAGGTTTTCTTGTATCCGCGGCAGAACAGGAATTTCCAACTACTGCTTCGACATTAGGTTTTCCCTAGTAAAGTCGTCAAACTTCTCAGGATTCCTAATCCTCAGGCAGTGCACAAAGCTTTCCTTCCCCAACGGAGTTTATTTCTTTAACAACGGAAGATCATCTCCCAACAGTTCAGCTTCAACAACGATGCGCAAGGAGGGATGGCCCTCATGACATGCTGATTCTTGACCTAGTTTTTGACTTCGACAACGATGCGCAAGGACTTCTCCAAAGGTTCATCAGAGCTTGGAGGATGCCTAACAAGGTAGATAGCAAGACACTGGGGCACAAGAACTCCATCCCTCTTGAGCCTTATCTCAAGTGGGTGCGAGCCCGTGCTCAGAGTCTTATGATGCCTTACCCTCACATTCTCCCTTTGATTAAAGAGCCTGTTGAGGAAGGAGAGGCTTCATACACCATCCTCCATCCTAACATGCCAACATCATGGGAGGAGATGCAAAAGAGTTGGATCCAACTCAAGGAGGAACGGAATACTTTTGAAGCCAGCTTCTACGCCAGTGAGAAGAAGGTTTTGGAGCTTACTCGCCGACTCCATGAGGAAGAGACCCTCAACACCTACATCGCGCCAAAGAGGATGCGCAACGTCTTTTTACCTTGAGAAGTTTTTGTAATATTTGGCCCATGGGGCATTTATGTACAGACAAAATTTCTTCTTATTAATATGACGTGTGTTCTTTTTGTTTGCAACAATTTTGAAGTTTTAAATCCTTGAATGCATTGCATGAGTAAACATATCATTCATCATATGCATAAGCAAGTCTCCACACCAGGTTTCCTTATCTTTCTGTTGTTTATTTCAGTAAGATGGATCTCGAACAGACGGTCAAAGATATGCAGTCACAAAACTCACAGTTTCAACATCTCCTAATGACCTTGGCAAAGGGTCAGGAGGATCTAAAAGCACTGCTTGGGAACAAAGAGCAAGAAAAAGTGAAAAAGAAGAAGAAAAGAGTCGGGGTAGCTACACTGGGAAGAAGGTTCGAGAATGAAGCAAGAAGAGTTCTTGAATTTCCCTCCGCATCTGAGGAGGAAACCAGTAAGGGAAAAGAAGCTGCATTACCTTCTGAGTCTGAGGCTGAAAAGGAAGAGGTTGAGGAAGATGAAGACTACTCAGAGCAATAATACCTGCCAGCGAACGACAAGTACAAAAACCTGGAGGATAGACTAGCAGCTATGGAGCTGCAAAGGGTTCCTGGGTTAGATTTTGAAGATTTGGGATTGATCGCCGGGATTGTGATCCCTCCAAAGTTTAAGGTGCCGGTTTTTGCAAAATATGATGGGCTGTCTTGCCCGAAGATGCACTTGAGGTCATATGTCAGAAGAATTCAACCTCATACATCCGACAGAAATCTTTGGGTACACTTCTTTCAGGATAGCTTGTCCGGTACACAACTAGACTGGTTTTACCAGCTTGAGAGGTCAGAAGTGCATAACTGGGAAGACTTGGCAGCTGCCTTTTATCGCCAGTATCAATATAACACTGACTTAGCGCCAACCCGTACTCAGCTACAAAGTATGGGAATGGTCTCAAATGAGGGATTCAAAGAATACGCCCAGAAATGGCGCGACTTGGCCGGAAGAGTGCAGCCACCTCTTTCTGATAGGGAACTAGTTGATATGTTCTTGGGGATCCTATTTGGCCCATTCTTCAACCATTTGATCGGGAGCTCTTCCGCAGGGTTTACTGAATTGATCCTGACTGGCGAACGGGTGGAAGCTGGTATTAAGAATGGGAAGATTCAAAAGGATGCCTCTGCATCCACAACTGTTAAAAAGCCATTTCCAGCCAAGAAGGAGACGGCTGTTGTGTACTCTCAGGGAGGAGTGGGAAGAACTGAACGCCGGCTGACTGTAGGGGCCGTGATGATTCAAAATTCATCAAATGATCAGCCTCGTACCAATCAGTCTAGACCTAAACAGCAACGGGTAGAACGGCCACCACGGCAGTTCACCCGCATCAATATGACACCTGCACAAGTTCTTCCCCATTTGCTAAAGTTGAATCTGACTGGTTTAAAGGAGGCACCGAAAAACCCTAACACCACATCTCCATACTATCATGCCAATGCCAAATGTGCCTACCATTCTGATAGCGCCGGACATGACACCAACAATTGTTGGGCGTTAAAGAATAAAATTCAAGACTTGATAGATGCAAAAGAGGTTGAGTTTGATGCTCCAGAGAAGCCAAACGTAATATCCGCTCCAATGCTGAAGCATGGTCGCAATGTCCATTCTATTGAAGAAGATCTGTATGTTTCTGATGTCAATGACCTGATGACTCCGCTGTTAACAATCAAGTTAAATCTGTTAAAGGCTGGGATTTTCCCAGAATGTAAAGAAGATTGCTACTGTTGTTCCTGCCTACCAATCGACTGTCCATTGCTGAAGATAGGCATCCAAGGCCTAATGGACAGCCAATAAATTATTTTCGAAAAGATTCCTGCTACTCCAACTCATATCGAAGATGTTTCAATAATCACCATTTCCACCAATCTTTCCAAGGTCCCTAAAAAGCCTGTTAAGATTACATCCGCTATGAAGTTTGTTCCTCTGAAAATAACTATGCCTGGGCCTGCCCCCTACATTTCTGATAAATCAATACCATGAAATTATGGTGGAGAAATCTACTACCATGGTGTTAAACAGGTTGAGATAACTGAAGAAAGCTCTGACGAAGAGGATGCTGACATTGGAAACATTGTCGGTACAAGCAAGATTACCCGAAGTGGGAGAATTTTCTCTCCAGAGATTGCCCCTCCAAAGGCGATCTTTGGACCCTCAGCTGCTGCCAAAGTTACTCCTGCACCGATAAAACTTTCCGCTAGAACCCCGTTGATTGAAGAAGCTGGTATTCCTGTTGTTGTCCCTCCTACTTCTGCTGATAAGGGGAAAGGGATCCAAGATGAGCTCGTCGGGACGAGGGCTCAACCATTGGTCATCCCCGAAACCTCTAAGAAAGAGATGGAGGAGATTCTGAAAATAATTAAGAAGAGTGATTATGACGTGGTAGAGAAACTAGGGAAAACCCCCTCGAAGATTTCCATGCTAGCTTTACTGCTTTGTTCGGAGGCTCACGCCAAAGCTTTGATAAGGTTTTTGAAGACAGCCCATGTACCCCAGGAAACCTCAGCCGATCAATTCCAGGATTGTGTAGCCAGCCTTACCGCAGACAACGGCCTGGGTTTCTCTGATGCTGACCTGACTCCGAAAGGAAGAAAGCACAATGACGCATTACATGTGTCAGTAGAATGCCAAGGAACTACTTTGGCCCATGTTTTGGTCGACACTGGTTCTTCTCTGAACGTGCTGCCTAAGAAGGCTCTCGACCGATTGGATTGTGAATGCTTGGAGTTGAAGCCAAGTAATATCATTGTAAGGGCATTTGACGGGTCAAAGAGAATGGTACATGGGGAGGTCGACATTCCCATTAAGGTAGGCACAGAAGTGTTCCCCTCAACTTTCTATGTGATGGACATCCGTCCGTCATACTCTTGCTTGCTAGGGAGGCCATGGATACATAATGCTGGCGCAGTCACCTCCTCTCTACATCAAATGCTGAAATACCCTGTCAAAGGAAAAATCATAACTGTACACGGCGAGGAGGAATATATGATCAGCCACCTGAACTCCTTTCGGTATGTAGAGGTGGAGGGTGAATTCATTGAGACACCATTCCAGCACTTTGAGGAAGTCTCTCCTGAAGTGGCAGTAGCAAAAGTGGTAGCTGAGGTACCCAAGCAGGTGGCCAGGATGGCATCTCTAAAAGACGCAAAGGCTGCAATGAAGGAAGGGAAGAGCTCAACATGGGGTCAGTTTCCTGATATTCCTCACAAAACAGACAAGTTTGGATTAGGATTTACCGCTGCGGGGCAAAAAGCTATGCGCCGCTCAAAAGTTGAAAGAACACCCATCAAGATCTCTCCTTATGGAATCAATGCTTTGGAAGGTGAAGACGAAGAGGCCAACATTGAAGATTGGATCTTCCCAACCATCGAAGGGGGACTACACAATTGGGAGGCGAAAGACTTCGTCCCCATTACTTTTATTAATCAGTAATTTATCTGTCAAACATTTCCTGTTGGTCTGTAATATTTACTTTTGAACAATCTGCACACTACTTTTTCACCTCATGCCTTGCCCGGGGCATGTAGGTCCATTTGTAAGGGTTTTGATTATCTTCATATTCATATGCCATGTTTAATGATTCATTGGACGTTTTTCATTGATAAACTGCTGTGTTCATTTTCTTTCCTTTTGAATTTTTGTTCGTTTAAGGATGGTTATCCCTTACACACACCCACGCTCACAAATGCAGGTACCCATCCACTCTGGATTCTATGGGCGACTATTATGCTGTATCTTTCAATAACTCTGAAGATTTGGTCAATCAGGCTGAGTGCGAAGACGACGAAGATTGTGAAGTGCCAGGGGAGTTAGCCAGACTTCTACAACAAGAAGAGAGGGTCATCTTGCCTCACGAAGAGTTGTTGGAAACTGTCAACTTAGGAACAGAGGAAGACAGGAAGGAAGTACAAGTGGGTGCCAATTTGGAACCAAGTATCAAGGAGCGTCTAATACAGCTGTTGGATGAGTACGTTGAAATCTTCGCCTAGTCTTATGAAGACATGCCGGGTTTAGACACAGACATCGTGGTTCATCGTCTCCCTACAAGAGAGGATTGTCCACCGATCAAGCAAAAAGTCTACCGAATGAGGCCCGACATGTCTGAGAAGATTAAAGTAGAAGTAATGAAGTAATTCAACGCTGGCTTTCTGGCTGTTACATCCTATCCACAATGGGTTGCTAACATTGTGCCAGTACCTAAAAAAGACGGCAAGGTCAGGATGTGTGTGGACTACTGGGATTTGAATAGGGCTAGTCCTAAAGATGATTTTCCGCTACCGCACATCGACATTTTGATTGACAACACAGCTCAGCACAAGGTGTTTTCCTTCATGGATGGCTTCTCGGGCTACAACCAGATCAAAATGGCCCCCGAGGACATGGAGAAAACCACCTCTGTTACACAATGGGGTACCTTCTGCTATAAGGTGATGTCGTTCGGACTGAAGAACGCAGGGGCAACTTATCAGCGCGCCATGGTAGCTTTATTTCATGATATGATACATCATGAGATCGAAGTTTACATAGACGACATGATAGCTCGATCACAAACAGAGGAGGAACACCTTGAACATCTGGAAAAGCTATTTTCCAGGTTGAAGGAGTACAAACTCAGGCTGAATCCAAGTAAGTGCACTTTTGGAGTTAGGTCTGGTAAACTTCTAGGATTTATTGTCAGCAACAAAGGCATTGAGGTCGATCCAGCAAAGGTGAAAGCAATACAAGAAATGCCTGCTCCTCGTACTGAAAAGGAGGTTAGAGGGTTCTTGGGGCGCTTGAACTATATTGCCAGATTCATCTCTCATCTGACTTCTACCTGTGAGCCAATTTTCAAACTATTAAAGAAAGATCAGGTAGTCGAATGGAACAAGGATTGCCAAGCTGCTTTTGATAAGATCAAGGAGTATTTGCTAGAACCTTCTATTCTGATGCCACCCATCGAAGGAAGACCATTGATCATGTATCTGACCGTCTTGGATAACTCAATGGGGTGTGTTTTGGGCCAGCATGACGAGTCTGGTCAAAAAGAGCATGCTATTTATTACCTTAGCAAAAAGTTTACCGACTGTGAGACTCGCTACTCACTGCTCGAGAAAACTTGTTGCGCTTTGGTATGGGCTGCTCGCCGACTAAGGCAGTATATGCTGACTCATACCACTTTGTTGATTTCCAAAATGGATCCTATCAAATATATCTTCGAGAAGCCAGCTTTATCTGGAAGAATAGCTAGATGGAAAATGATCCTAACTGCGTATGACATCCAGTATACTACCCAAAAAGCTATAAAAGGGAGTGTACTAGCTGATCATCTAGCTCATCAAGCTATCGAAGATTATCAACCCATGAGATTCGACTTCCCAGACGAGGACATCATGACTTTGAACAACATTGAAGGTAACGGACCGTATGACGGACCTGAAAAAGGATCCCAATGGACCCTGTACTTTGATGGTGCTTCAAATGCACTTGGAAACGGTATCGGTGCGGTACTCATTTCCCCGGAAGGTTGTCACACGCCTTTCACGGCCCGACTTTGCTTCAGCTGTACCAATAACATGGCTGAATATGAAGCTTGTATTTTTGGTCTCAAGGCTGCTATTGACCTGGGGATCAAATCTTTGATCATATTTGGGGACTCGGCTTTGGTAATCAGTCAAATCAAAGGAGAGTGGGATACCAAACATCCTAACCTTATCCCATACAAAGAACATGTCCTGACATTGTTGCCTCATTTCGAGCAAGTCACCTTCGAGCATTTCCCGCGAGAAGAGAATCAGCTTGCAGATGCTCTCGCCACAATGTCTTCCATGTTTAAACTCAACTGGGATAACGAGGCTCCCCAAATCACCATCGAGCGAATGGATGAACCTGCGCATTGTCATGAGATTAATACCGAAGAAGTAGTGGAACAACCTTGGTTTCACGAAATCAAAAGGCATCTCCAGACTAGAGAATATCCCGAAGGAGCTTCCGTAAATGACAAGAAGTTCCTAAGGAAATTTGCTGCCAAGTTCTTCCTGAGCAACGGCATCCTCTATAAGCGCAGCCATGATTGTGTTTTACTCCGATGTGTAGACAAAGCTGAAGCAGAGCTAATCATGACCGAGATACACAGCGGTACATTTGGCACCCACTTGAGTGGGCATACGATGGCTAAGAAGATTCTAAGGGCAGGCTATTACTGGTCTACCATGGAAGCAGATTGCCATCAGCACTCTCGTACTTGCCACAAGTGCCAGGTCTACGCCGACAAGGTACACATCCCTCATGTTCCTCTCAACATTCTGACAGCTCCTTGGCCATTCGCAATGTGGGGCATTGACATGATCGGGGAGATCAAGCCCACAGCGTCCAGTGGACATCGCTTCATCCTGGTCGCCATTGACTATTTTACCAAATGGGTCGAAGCAGCTTCCTTCGCCTCTGTTACTAAAAATGTGGTTGCCCGCTTCATCAAGTAGAATCTCATATGCCGGTATAGTGTCCCCGACAGGATCATCACAGACAACGGTACAAATCTGAACAATACTATGATCACCGCTCTATGCGAACAGTTCAAGATTTATCATCACAATTATCTCCCTATCGGCCGAAGATGAACGGTGTTGTTGAAGCTGCGAACAAAAACATCAAGAAGATCATTCAGAAAATGACAGTCACCTACAAAGACTGGCATGAGATGCTACCGTTTGCTCTGCATGGATACCGTACCACGGCACGTACTTCGACAGGGGCAACCCCATTTTCTTTGGTATATGGCATGGAAGTTGTCCTGCCCATGGAGGTTCAGATTCCTTCTTTAAGGATTATGAAGGACTTTGGTTTGAGTGAAGACGATTGGATTCAGACCCGACTTGATCAACTCAATTTGATCAACGAGAAGCGACTCACTGCTGTTTGCCATGGTCAGATGTATCAAAAACGGATGATCAAGGCTTTCAACAAGAAAGTCAGACGTCAAGTATACCAAGTCGGATATCTCGTAATCAAGCAGATTATCTTGCCGCAAAGTGATCCCAGGGGAAAATGGACTCCTACATACGAAGGACCATTTGTGATCAAGAGCATATTTTCTGGTGGTGCAATGACTATGACCACCATGGACGGCGACGATTTGCCGCACCCTACGAACGCAGACATAGTCAAAAGATACTATGCATAAAATAACCCGACAAGTCGAAAACCCGAAAGGGCGGCTTGGGCAAAAATGGGCATCCCGGTGAACCGAAAACCCGAAAGGGCGGTTCAGGCAAAAATTAGGGATAAAACAAAAAAAAATCTGTACACCCGGCAAGTCGAAAACCCGAAAGGGCGGCTTGGGCAAAAAAGGGTTTCCCGGTGGATCGAAAACCCGAAAGGGCGATTCAGGAAAAAGTTAGGGAATTAAAGCGTATGACTATGTCTCATCGGATCACTTTAAGGATAATCTCTTCGTCAACCAGCTCCAAGTTTCTGATCAATCCAGTCATCGGCGGACGAAGCAGGGAATGGACAGATATTCAGAGTTGTGAAGGCCATAGCAGAATGGAATCCCATGGAATTGTTACACATAGCCATTCTTTCTTTTGTATAAAATTTTCAATATTTTACGACAACATCCTCTTACTAGGATGCTTGTCTCCTTTGTACAAAGATACTCATAAAAAGTTAATACAAATACTTTTCCAAATACAGAAATTTGCTTTGACTTCCTTTTTCTCTTTTGCACTTATGTTTATTTGAGAAACGTCTAATGTTTTGTTAAATAGGCATATGCATTTGAACATAATCATTTTCTTACAAATCAGGAAAAGATGATTACTGATAGGTTGAACGAGTAGGTAGATACCTTGATGCCCTTTCAAAAGGAATCCCCCGCAGATTTAAACTCCAAATTCCTCAATCCAGAACTTAATTCCCCAAACAGAGTTAAACTTCAGGATCTTCAGCAGAGCAAAAGCTTTCTCAAAATTGATTTCCCCAGCCGGAGAGCCTTCCAGAACTCAATTCCCCTTAGAGTCAAGACCCCCAGTGGAACCTTAAAAATCTAAAAATCCAATCCCCAGCGGAGCCAAAATTGCGACTATCAATCCCCAGTGGAACTAGACTAGTGAACCTTCTCCCCACAGAGATACTTCCCACCAGACTGACGATTCTTAGTCTTACTTCTCCAGTATGAGTCTCCCAGGTTCTGAATTCCCTAGCAGAGATCATTAGAATTCTCAGTCCCCACAAATCCCCAAGGATTTTCAATCCCCGGCAGTGGTCCTGAAAAACCTCAACAATTGAAGATCTTGCTCCCCAAGCAATCAGCAGTTAACCAGGATTTTCAATCCCCAGCTTCGGTTATGGGTTTATTTCCCCCAACATTTGTCAAGGATTTATTCTCTAAAGCAAAATTACATTTCAAGATGAAAGGTCGTTCAAAATTTCCTTCATCACCTGTTGGAAGTTACGATCATCATTCAAAGTTTCCTTCATCACCTGCTGGAAGTTACAACCACCAACAAGATAACGGACAACTGAAGCTCCTAAAATCTGTTCCTCCCAAGAATGAAGATTCTCATCCTTAAAACCTCAGAAGATTGGTATACTCCCAATTTCTAACCGTTAACAGAATGAAGATTCTCATCCTTAAAACCTCAGAAGATTGGTATACTCCCAATTTCTAACCGTTAACAGAATGAAGATTCTCATCCTTAAAACCTCAGAAGATTGGTATGCTCCCAATTTCTAACCGTTAACAGAATGAAGATTCTCATCCTTAAAACCTCAGAAGATTGGTATGCTACCAATTTCTAACCGTTAACAGAATGAAGATTCTCATCCTTAAAACCTCAAAAGATTGGTATACTCCCAATTTCTAACCGTTAACAGAATGAAGATTCTCATCCTTAAAACCTCAGAAGATTGGTATACTCCCAATTTCTAACCGTTAACAGAATGAAGATTCTCATCCTTAAAACCTCAGAAGATTGGTATACTCCCAATTTCTAACCGTTAACAGAATGAAAATTCTCATCCTTAAAACCTCAGAAGATTGGTATACTCCCAATTTCTAACCGTTAACAGAATGAAGATTCTCACCCTTAAAACCTCAGAAGATTGGTATACCCCCAGTTTCTGACCCTTAACAGAATGAAGATTCTCATCCTTGAAACCCCAGTAGATTGGCATACAACCCAAGCTCCTGATATTCCCAACAGAATAAAGATTCTCATTCTCAAAGTGGTATACAATCTGAATTCCTGATACTCACAACAGAATGAAGATTCTCATTCTCAAAGTGGCATACAACCCAGGCCCCTGATTCCCCAACAGTGGTCCCAGGACTTCTCATTTTCAACGATCCAAAGATTCTTGCAACCCCCTGCAGCAGTCAAGGATTCGCTTTCCCCCGGCAGCAGTCAAGAATCTATTATCTCCGGCTATCCAGGATTCATCTATCCCCAGCAAGACAGCTCATCAGCTTACATGCGCAATCATTACATTCATATCATAAACATTGATATAACATATATTGCATCATACATTTCATGCAACATAACTTTGTGTTTCAGCTAATATTTTACCCTTTTCAGGATAAGATTATTAAGCTTCAACTTCAACGACATACAGTTCAACAAACTTTCCAGATGGCATCTTTAAGCCCATCCCCGACAAGATTCTGTCTCACCTCCAAATGGCATCTCTAAGCCCATTCCCGCATCCATTGTTCTGACGAGTGCAAATTTAAGGGCACTCTAGTGTCCAATCTTCTTTTACCTTCAAGACGCGAAAGGCAAACCTGCCAATCTAACTCTTCAGGTGCAAGAAGATTGAACAGGGGCAACTGTTGTACCCCAAAATTTGCCCTCTCATTTCATCAATATTTTCTCACCACAAGACTCTTGGAGCTCAAGATCAAGATAGGGTTTGCTTTGCTCAAGACTCCTCCTTGCACTGTTGACCCAAATTAGGGTTTGAGTTTGCACAAAGATGTTTTGACCTAAAAGGCCCAAAGTGAATTTCATGCTTCATGTTGGACTCACAAGTTTATCCATACCAAGTTTCAAGCCTTGATTCCAGTCTTTGCCCAGTCAATTGGACAGTTGACCTAGAAATCAGCTGTATTGGGGAAAAAAGTCAACTGTGACCAATTGACAGTCAAACTTCATAATTTTTGACCCACATCAACATAATGAACTAATATGGACCATTTGATCTAGTTTGGATCACAATTCCACAAGAAATTTGATCAGATCACCAAAAGGGCAAAATGGTCATTTTTAGGGTTTTGACTGCACAAAGGCAATTTTTGACTGTTTGACCTAACCAATGGCAAACCAAGCTCACATATGGCCTCAAGGACTCAATGGCATTGTCTTTACATATTCAACAAGTTCAAAAGATCCCAAATGCACAGGATTGACAGATGAATTTTTCAGTCAACTGATCAAAATTTGACTGTATACTGAAAAGTCAAACTTTGACTTTTTGGTCAAAATCAAGTGCCAAGATTCATTTTCCATCAAGATGTGTCAAATTATGAAACTTGTTCATCAAGAAACCAAAAATTGCAATTTAGGGTTTAAAATGAAGAAATTTCATAACTTAGAAATTTTCTAAGTTATGAAATTTCCTAATTTTTTCCTAACTTTGTCCCATTTTTTCATCAAGATGTAAATGGATTCAAGCAAAACTCAAAACATGAAAGTTGTAGTCCATTGCAAAATCTACAACTTTTATTCACAAAGTTTTTTCAAAAGAAGCTTTTAGCTCAAGTTATGATTTTTGGAATAGGGGTGCAAAACATTCTTAACTTAGAAAATTTTTGACCTATTTTAGGCAGGATTTTTGCCCAACTTCATGGCCACTTTTCACATCCTTCCACTTGGAATTTCAACTTGCATTACAAAGATGGATTGTAGTACACATTCCAAGCTTTCCAAATTGTCAAGGAACTTCTCAAACACCCTTGTGGTTAGGGAGAATCGAATTTGCGAATTTGCCCAACTTCATGTTCATACACTTTGCATTTTCAAACTCAGCATGGTTCAAGCTAGATTACAGGCCTCTAACCCCATTCACACTAAATAATTAAATGCTAATCCATTGTGTTCTAGCATTATTTTGTTCATATAGTCATTACACAAAGAATTAACCTTTAAATGGAAAAAGCAAGTTTGCCATTTTGAAAAAGCAATGCTTTATGTCAAAGTCCATATCTTGGAAGTACAAGCAGATCTTTGAGGCACAAGTTTATGGACAAATCCCACTGATCAAGAAGAGAAAATGCAGCATGCTTGAGGGGCCTGTATTATCCTATAACCCAACTTGACAATCTTTGCTTAGATAAGAAGAAACATTGCAAAAGATATCCAACTTGGATCTCCTGTCAACACAAGCCTAAACAAACTTCCTAAACACTTTCCATACATCAAACCTGACCTAAAACACGAATCCAGCACAGCTCAAACCTTCTCATTCACCAAAACACCACTTTTCTGCAAGAAACAGGGCATTCTGCATTTTGACTTGGCCAACATCATTCACTCGCGCGTTTTTGCCCAAACAAGTTCCAATACACTCCCTACCTTCCATTGAAGTTATCCCAAGCCTTAGATACAAGCTGTAACATCCATATCCAAGTTTGCCATTTCCACTTTTCAGTTTTGTAGGTTGACTTCCATAGCTCGATACAGTTAGATTCAAAGCAAGCTAAGTGTTGGAGAAGGTTCCTGGGACCTCAAGCAAGCTGTACAAGTCCTCAAACACCATTGAAGTTGGCCATATTACTCTGTTAAAGTCAAGCTGAAACAGGTAAAATGTGAACTTCTATCTCTCTATCCAAGCATATTTAGGCTTAAGTTTGTGAAGAAAGTGTGTTCTACTCATGGCCCTGAAGCTATCCATGTAGTTACTTTTCATTTATATTGCGTGTGCTATGAGAAATTTGGACTTGAACATGGAAGAAAACTTAGGTCAAGAATTGGGGGAGAAGAAATTCTCTCTCGTTTCTGAGAGTTAGAACAACTTTTTTATATATTTGAAATCGTGACATGATGCTCTACATTATTGATGTTATAAGTTTTTGCTAAAAGTCAAAGAATCAGGAAGTTTGAATCAAGCATGGAGGGCGCGCGTTTTTGAGACAGAAATGGCTGGAGGTTGAAGACAAGCCACTTGGGCTGGGCCTGAGTTGTTTTTCTGTTTGCACCACTTTTCTCATTTTGCACCCCCTTGGCCCATTGTGTGATATTTTGATTATTTTTAACTTTTTATTTTTTCTTCTGACTTGATATTTTTTGTCAACACATAAAAAACATTAAAAATATTTTTTTCACATTATTTTATATTTTTTGGCATTTATTTGTTTATTTAAACATGTGCATGTACATAAATATATATACTTTTTATTTAAAACCCTTTGAAAATAATACAAAAATATATTTTTTTTAGTTATTATTTTTTATTTACATTTTGGAAATATTTTCTAAAAATATACTTTTTTTTAAAATAGTTAATATTTCATTTTGTATATATTTAGTATATTTAATATGTAATATAAATACTTGGACATATTTTATTAAATATTTAGGACAAAAACATGAAAATAATACTCTTTTATTTTTATTAATATTTGACATCAAAAAATACTTTTTTATAATATACTTTTTATTTTTTGTATATAATTAATACATATTATACATAATTAATAAGTAAATACCATTTATTCAAAAATTAGGGTTTTGCCCTAGAACCACAAAATATCCAAAAAAAATGACTTGTTTTTATTTTTGTTTATATTTCACATGAAAAATACTTTTACATACATAAAAAACCATTTTTGTGCATAATACATTTTGCATATTTATTGTATTTATTTAATTATTGTACAATTAAATAACTTGTATATTCAATATGGATGTAATAGTTCTAGATTTAATTTCTTGCTAAATATCCCCCATTTGAACATTTGTACCCCCATCCCCATAATTATGTTGTAATAATTTAGGACTTTAAATTCCGCATTTTAAAGCTTTCTAATTATGCCATGATAGACTTAGGGTTTGTATGCAAAAATCAAATAACAAATAGCTTGACCTAATTCAAAGACAAAAAGCATGAAAATGAACAACACCAATCACACTTGCACCCTTAGGGTTACTCCACTTGTTGCCTTCAAAAATGGGCCATGCTTGCATGTTGAGTTCTTTGGCAAAACAAAACAAATCAAATGATCATAGTCCCTCGATGACGCTTTCGAAGTTGCCTACAAAATGATCAAGTCCCTTAAAGGAAAAATTGCCAAAGACACTTGGCACCATTGCATTCATGGTCTAAATGATGACCCGTGCCCGTCCCGTTAACATCCTAACACAAGATTGTCCACCAAATACAATGGTGGAACAATACTGTTAAAAGGGTTAAAACATAGGAAAGATCTTTGAGAAATTTAGGGTAGATAGCTCTTGGTTACTTGACCAACTTGCAAAACAAATTCTTGCCTTTTTCAAAAAACACACATCACTACACAACTTCAAAACCAACTTTCAAAACCTTGGAACATATTTTCAAAAAGACAAACACCTTTTGTAAAACATTCGAGTAAAGAATTGTTACAAGGGTTGCCTAGACAAAGGCATCTTTTTCAAAACATTTTCAAAAAAACCACACACACAAAGCACCATTTCAAACAATTGAAAATGCAAGGCAAGTGATCTAAGCAAGTAACTAAGAGCCCATGGATAACCATGGATAGAAAGGGTGCTAATACCTTCCCTCTCTATAATCTACTCCCCGAACCCAAGAAAACATCTCAAAGGTTTTTGCTGTGCTTTTTAACCTTTCCTTAGGATAAAATAAAAAGTCGGTGGCGACTCTTGCTAAACCGAAACATTTGCGAACACAAACGCAAAACCTCAAGTCAGTTCTCCCACCGTATCACATTTGGTACCACCAAATTGCTTGTCTGTTCCAGTAGTATCAGCTGGTGTCAGTATCATGTCTTTGAATCCTTCCATGACAGTTCTTAGAAAAGATACCTAGGAAATTCAAGACTATCAGAAACTTGATCAAACATCAGGTGCACCAGATTCATCCTGAATTAGCCCCACACAGGATCCCACGTATGAAAGGGAACATGCGATCACATAAACATCCTCTGGCAGTGTGACAACACTTGCTACTATAGACAATGACAACCCTCTGCACCCGATGAACACAGACATAGTCGGAAAATACGACACATGAAAAAGACCCGCTAAGTTGACAGGCCTAGGCAAAATTAAGGGCATCCCGGTGAACCAAAAGAGTTCGTGCAAAAATTAGGGATATATACAAAAAAATTATACACCCGGCAAGTCAAAAACCTGAAAAGGCGGCTTGAGCAAAAAAGGGTATCCCGGTGGACTGAAAACCCGAAAGGGAGGTCCACGTAAAAGTTAGGGATTAAAAACGTACGACTATGTCCCGTCATCTTGTCATTTGTTTATCAGTAGAAGACTTATCATCCTGATCAACATTTACCAAGCACCCCAGAAGTTGAGATGATACTCAAACCATCCACAAAGTCTCCACATGTACTTTCTCTAGCAGTTATAGAGGCAGGGCATCTTACTAAAAAGTCTCTGCCATATCCTCAGCTTACAACCTAGTGATGACAGGTTTTCTTGTATCCGCGGCAGAACAGGAATTTCCAACTACTGCTTAGACATTAGGTTTTCCCTAGTAAAGTCGTCAAACTTCTCAGGATTCCTAATCCTCAGGCAGTGCACAAAGCTTTCCTTCCCCAACAGAGTTTATTTCTCTAACAACGGAAGATCATCTCCCAACAGTTCAGCTTCAACAAAATCTGAAGACCTACATTCTTCATCGCCAGTTGCAATCAGGGATTTATTTTCCCTAATTCAATAGTGCTGCAATAGAATAACTAATACATTCACATATTGCATTCATATATCATTCTACAAACGTCATAGCATCTGCAGTACAAACGCATACATCCCAATCTCATTTATTTTGAGAACACCATTACACAATGCATTTCATACATCATGACATTGCATACAGCTAATGCTTTACCTTTTCAGGAAAGATCAATCAACAGATATTCATCATCAACAATTTTCAACAGGTCCAGGATTAGCTCCTGAAACAAAATAGAGGAATTATTTGTGTGATCAAATATAGCTTTACATGGGCTCAACATGAATCAATCTTACACGGGTTTCTTCTAACTTCCAAATACAGCTTTACACGGGCTCAACATGAAGCAATCTTACACGGGTTTCTTCTGACTTCCAAATACATCTTTACACGGGCTCATCATGAAGCAATATTACACGGGTTTCTTCTGACTTCCAAATACAGCTTTACACGGTATCTTCACGAAGAAATCTTACACAGGTTCCTTCTCCTTCTGAAATACAGCTTTACACAGGCTCTTCATGAAGCAATATTACACGGTTCCCTTCTCCTTCTGAAATACATCTTTACATGGGCTCTTCATGAAGCAATCTTACACAGGTTCCTTCTCCTTCTGAAATACAGCTTTACACAGGCTCTTCATGAATCAATCTTACACGGGTTCCTTCTCCTTCTGAAATACAGCTTTACATAGGATTTTCACGAAGCAATCTTACACGGGTTCCTTCTCCTTCTAAAATATAGCTTTACATGGGCTCTTCATGAAGCAATATTACATGGGTTCCTTGTCCTTCTGAAATATATCTCTATACGGGCTCTTCATGAAGCAATCTTACACGGGTTCCTTCTCCTTCTGAAATACAGCTTTACACGGGCTCTTCATGAAGCAATATTACACGGGTTCCTTCTCCTTCTAAAATACAGCTTTACACGGGCTCTTCACAAAGCAATCTTACACGGGTTCCTTCTCCTTCTGAAATACAGCTTTACACGGGCTCTTCATGAAGCAATCTTACACGGGTTCCTTCTCCTTCTGAAATACAACTTTACACGGGATCTTCACGAAGCAATCTTACACAGGTTCCTTCTCCTTCTGAAATACATCTTTACACGAGCTCTTCATAAAGCAATCTTACATAAGTCCCTTCTCCCTCCTTCTGAAGTTTTACACAGACTTATCCCAAAGCAGCTCTACCCAAGCTCCTTCTGAAGTTTTACACAGACTTATCCCGAAGTAGCCATACCTAGGCTCCTTCTAAAGTTTTACACGGACTTATACCGAAGCAGCCCCACCCAGGCTCCTTTTGAAGTTTTACACGGACTCATCCCGAAGCAGCCCTACCCAGGTTCCTTCTGAAGTTTTACACGGACTCATCCTGAAGCAGCTCTACACAGGTTCCTTTTCTTATACATTCGGGTAGCAGTTTACTACACTATAAAACCTAGACCCGACCAGATAACGGTCAATCTCATATTCCGCCAGTAAGTCGTTGTGAAGAATGGACCTGACCAGATAACAACTAACTTTCATCTCTCCAGTCAAGAGACAACTCCTCAGTAGAGTAACAGACCATTGAAGCTCCTAGACTCTATTCCCCATAATAGAGACCAACATTGCTCAGCGGAATCCTCCTCAAATGACAGGAACAGGAACCCCCATAAAGGAATCTCTTATCAAAATCTACTCTAGATGGAATCTTTAAGCCCATCCACGACGACTCTTCGTTATTTTCCCTTGATGGCATCTTTAAGCCCATCTTCGACAACCTTTGTTCATCTATTCCAAATGGCATCTTTGAGCCCATTTCTTACACAATCAACTATCACATCATCAAGTGCAAATTTCTGGGCACTCTAGTATTCAATCATCTTCCACCTTCAGATCACAAAAGGTAGACGAGCCAATCTACATCTTCAGGTTTAAGAAGATTGAACAGGGGCAGCTATTGTACCCTAAAATTTTCCCTCCCATTTTACTCAAGACATGCTCATTGAGGTTCCCAATTGCTCAAGGATGACCAAGAATTGACCAGACAAATTCTCCTCCTAAGACAATGAACCTCTAATTAGGGTTTCAATTTTCATCAAGATGTTTGAGCGTAAAAGGTCTCTAATGTTTTTAAGGGTCCTAATATGTCTTCGAGATTGTCCATGCCAAATATCATGCCTTGCACTACAAGTTTGCTCAGTCAATTGCCCAAATGTTTGAAAATTAACTGTACTAGGTCAAAAGTCAATTGTGGCCTATATACAGTCAAACTTCAAGGTTTTTGGTCAAACTCAACATTTTGAAGTGATATCCATCATTTGATCAAGAGTTGATCATGATTCCTCAAGAAATGCTCTTAATTCATCAAAAGTCAAGAATTGCTAATTAGGGTTTCTATAGGAAAAGTTAACCAAACTTTGACCAGGCATAACTTTCAAATACCTCGTCCATTTTCCCCAACCAAGGATCATTTTGAAGATCATTTAATTACCTACAACTTTTCTTCATCCCACAAGTTCAAGAGATGCACCATTTGAAAGATACAAGCTTATACATTGTAGGTCATTTTCAAAAGTCAACAAAAGGCACTTTTTGTCAATACCATTTACATCAAGATAAAATATTCAAATCCAAAATTTATCAAAAGAGTGATTGAAGTAGACATACCAAAAAGTCCAAGATCATCATCATGAGATAAAAAATTGAGCAAGTTATGGTTTTCCCAAGTTGGGAAAATTTGGGAATTTTCAAGAATTATGCATTTAGCAAATTTGAAATTTTAAGGCAAGGGCTCAATTTCTTGGATTTCAAACATCTTCCTAAGATTATAGAGTACCTCCAAAAACACTTTTACCATGCCTTACATTTTTTACTTATTTTGTACACATTTATTTTAATTTATTTCAAATAAATATAAAATAAAGTGTATAAAATAATTGGAAATATGTTTTGGCATTTAGGTGGGTGTTATAGCTTGCCTTGAAGCCCAAGATTTCGTGCAGCCATGTCCATATTCATTCAAATTTAAAAAATGACAAGTTTCCTTGTTTTTGGCCAAAGTTACAAATTTCATTCATGGCTTTGAAACGTTTGCTTTAAGGTTGTTTAAACCTTTGTTTTCTTGTCTCCTCATTCCTCTCTATATAAACAAGCATCTAGCAAGCATTTCAACAGGCCTACACAGCCTAGAGAGAGCTCTACCATTTTTGCGAAATTATTAAAAGTGGTAAAAAATCGAAACCCACTTTGTAGGTACTTTTGGTCCGAACTAGTAATCATACATTGCTCTTGAGGTTCCCAGGGACTTGTTCCAACCAACCTCAAAGCTTGCAAGGTCCCAGATCATCAGATCCAAGCTATCACCATTTTGGTATAATCTCAAATTCGAATCTCTATTTTTATTAATTGTTGAATGTTCTAATGTGTGTATACGAGTTCCTGGATATCCTTAGAGCAGGTTAGGGGAATTACATGGAATACATGACGTCTAGAACATGAGATACCATATACCATCAAGTACTGCCCACACTGGATCCAAGGATGGATCTGGGCTTCACAATCGGAGCTTAGCGAAATTTAAATTGCAACCGCCATTCTACTTCAGCCACCAAGCCCAATCTCTTTTCTTTTTGTTTTATTTAGTTATTTCATTTCTTAATCTTTTTTAATAATAATAATAAAAAACTCACAAAAAAATTAGGCATAGATTTTTTTTAATTAAATAGTTAATTTCTTTAATTAATTAATTAGTTAATTAAATTTTAACTATTTTCTTAATTTAAAATGAACTGGAATTTAGGACTTAATTTAGATTTAATATTTCTTTTCATAAATATAAAAAACCACAAAAAGAGTTTAGTTTATTTTTCTTAAGTTAATTTTTTAAATAGACTTTAGAGTAATTAATTTAGTTATTTTCTTAAATTAAAAACAACATAAAAAAGATTTTTCTTACTAGGTTTTAGAACGTATTTTCATTATTTCGGGCATTATTCATTTTTCACATTTTTTTATATATTCATGTAACTGTTATTTGGGATGTAATAGTTTTAAATATGACTTTTCATTGCTTTCTTTATTTTTTTCCCCAATTGTTTATACATTGTAAATACCTCATCCCCGAAGTCATGTAATAGTGTAGGTTTATATTTTTGCACTTTATTTGTCTATACAATATTACTGCTAGTAATTAGGCATGTATGACAAGACTGAAATTAAAACGCTAGCAAAACTTAACAAAAAGACAAAAATAACTGAACATAACACACTTGCACATATACACCTCTAGGGTACCCCACTTTGGTTGCATTCAGAAATAAAACAGTCATGAGGCATGAACGCTTTAGCAAAGACCCATAAATTAAAAGATCATAGTCACTCGATGACCCTACAATTGCCTTCTCGGTAAATGATCTAGTCCCTAAACAAAATTGCTAAAGCGTCTCCACAAGTTGACTTCGTGACTGTAATATCCCTTTCAAATGTCCCTAATACATCCAATGATAGGGCTACCCACTCACTAATAGTAGGATAGCACTGTCTAAAGGATAAGGAGGAAAAGAACAAACCTTTTTTCGAGTATAAGTAGACAATTCTTAAATGCTTGTCAAAAACAAACTTTTTGCACTTACACAAAACATTTCAAAGCAATTTTCAAAACATATGCTTTGTTAACACTCTTGAGGACTGATACAAGAGTTAAACGCAAAGCAAATCTCCGCACTAAGGCATTTTCCAAACATTCTCAAAACACACAAAGCACAAAGATATTTCAAAACAAGCAAACCTCTAAGAGCCCGTAGAAAACTACGGATGAAAAGGGTGCTAACACCTTCCCTTTCCATAATCTACCCCCTTACTCTGAAAATCTCGAAAAGGTCTTTTTCTGTTCTTTTCACCCTTTCCTTTGTTGGATAAAATAAAATTTGGTGGCGACTCTTGCTTACCGCAACATTTACGAACACAAACGCAAAACCAGTATTAAACAGTCGGTTCTGCCACCGTATCACACCAGATTTTGGACTTGGCCCAATAGGCCAAGGGGGGGTGTTGGTTTTTCAACACAATAGCAGAATAAACCAAAGGGGGTCTGTGAATAGTAATTAGGCCTGGCCCAAGGGATACACCTTTGATCTGTTCATATCAGGTGTTAGGGGAGCGCACGCTGATACAATGGATGCACGTTTTGGATGCTTAGATGGTGATCATGCGGTGATGCTTAAAGGGAACACGGTAACAACTGTGGGATGACAAGCGTGTGATTACAGGACATGTTATATTTCATTTTTTCCATAAAATGACATCTCATTCCTTTTGTTATCCCTCTCTTTCTCTCTCCCTGAACGCCCTTTCTTCTCTCTCTTTAACTCGTTCCTCTCTTCTCTTTCTAACAACACACAAACACACAAAACCCAATCCTACCTTAATACGCCTCCGCTAACCCCAACCGGCCATTCTCATCAGCGACCATGATAACAAAAACAAAATGAAAGAGGAAAAACGAGCCCAAGCTGAGTAACTCGACGTTTACCTCTCTGTCGTGGATTTTTGATGTTTAATCTTCATTCTGGTTTTCTCAATTGCTTCGTCTAATCCCTCTTCTCTTGGCCCTTTGCAGGTACGCCAATGATATATGAGTTCTTAGGGTTTCAGATATTGAAACCCTAGATGCGGATTACGGCAGTTTACAGTGGCGATCTCCGTCTTCTCCTTCGGATCTACGTCTCTATTCAATTTTTTGTAAAGATTGTTTCCCCTTTTTTTCCTGTAATAATCCTCCCTAATGATTTATCTCTGTAAATCCTTTCCTCCGTCTAATAATTTTCTTCCCTAAAATTCTCCTCCTTTACTGTTTTTTGCTTTCAGGTTTTTATAGCTTTAGAGAATTAAGAATTTTAGGAAATAGTTTTATTAGGATAGTTATTTTTTCAGAAGATTAGGAAATTAGAGATTTGTAAATTGCAATTTGATTTTGTTATGAATTGTAAAGATTTGATTTGCAATAAAATTTTGATTCGATCCATTTTTTACTCTGTTTTCCTTTTAGATCTACATAGTATTCGTTTATTAGTTTAAAACGAGTGCTACTATTTCATAATTCAAACAATGCGCGTTTTTTTGTTTTGATTGATACAATAAATGTGTTTTCTCTTATGATTTGGGCTTGTTCGTTTTGGGCCATACATTTTGTTTGATCTGGGCCTGTAACGGATCCCATGGTGGTCTCTTTAACCAATAAAATGATTATTTAATTTTAATATAAATAATATTATGTAATCATTTAATAAAAATAATTTTAATAAAACCGAATGGAGTTTGAAATAAAGACTTGAAATGAGCCTTAAAAGAGATTGGACCGTGCATTCAGTAAAGGCCTCTTTGTTTTTTTTAATCTGACCTCATTAGTCAAAATAAAACAAACAAAATTTTAATTAAGTATTAAAATATAATGATTAATAATATAAACAATAATTAACCTAATTTTGAATAACCAAAAGTCAGCAATTGTCTTCTAGTCATACGAAAATCTGGGCCAAAAATTCTTTTTATGGGCCTTTGAACAAGAAGCGTGAACGGACCTAATGAAGTCAAAATTGCACCTCTCTATTTATATATTAAAAAAATCAACTTTTAATGGGCCATCATATTTTGATGGCCCAAAACAACATACCCCTATATTATGAAACACACCCATTTTTTAAAAATATACCTCATTTTTTATACTTAAACCCCTATAAGCAAATATTCAAAAATAGCCAAATTTAAATAATATGTTTTACAATAATAATAAGGCTATTACAATGGTAGGTCAATTTTGGGGTATGACACACATGTCGATACCATGTCATCACAAACATGATTTCAATCTCTCTTGAATTTATCTTTCCTTTACCAAGATCTCTTTTTTCTTCAAAATCTATTGTCACTCTAATTATTCTTAATCAGCATAAGTTGCATCTCCATGCGCTTCTCCAACACTTCACATCCTTCCTAATACCCAACATCGCATTCCCTCAATTCATTAATTAACAACATATCGTACTTGACCTTGTCTCAAACAAACCACGATAATAACTAATTAATCCCAAAAAGCTTCTAGTCTCCATAATTGACTTTCAGATTTTCCCATTGCAATGAACCATAAACTTTCATAGAAATTCCTCCACTAGAAATTACATGGTCAAGGGAGTCACTTCCATCCTCTTACTACACACTGGTACCAACTAACTGATCCATCAAATTATCAATCCTCTGAAGTGGATACTCATTCTTAATCGTCACTTTATTCAACTTTGTAATCCACACACAACCTTATACTGCCATATTTCTTTTTAATCAACAATACTGGAGCATCCCATGGAGATACGCTCGGTCGAACAAGCTCCTTCTCAAGCAATTATTTTAATTGTTTCTTCAATTCCCCCAACCCTGAAACCGACATCCTATAAGGAATCATCGACATAAGACTTGTACCTGGTATCAATTCTACAACAAACTCTACTTCATGTTCTGGAGGAAAATCACTTATGTCATCTGGAAATACATCCAGAAATTCACAGACAACTGATAATTTAACACTCCCAGCTTCACGGTCAATTTTCAACGATGCAAACATTCACAAACATCAAAGCTTCGTCTTCTATAAGTTCTTCCACTTTCTTAGCATACAAGAACATCAATTATTCACCTTTGTAGAACTTGGATTCACGATCTGGACAGATAGCTTTAGGAAAAACATCAAGAAATTACACACCACTAGCATATCACTAGCCTTCACATTGTTTTCTACCATCCGAGAAGCAAACATGAACAATGCCTGATTGTTCTCTCTCAAAAACATCTCAACTTGACCAACAGATAAGAATCTTGATTCCATGTTGTTGTACCCCAAAATTTGCCCTCCCATTTCTCAATGATTTCTCATCACAAAACCTTTGAAGCCCAAGATCCAGTTAGGGTTTCATCTGCTCAAGACTTCTCCTTGCACTGTTGACCCAGATTAGGGTTTGTGTTTGCACAAAGATGTTTTGACCTAAATTGCCTAAGATGACTTTCATGCTTCATATTGGACTCCCAAGTTTATCCATACCAAGTTTCAAGCCTTAGTTCCAAGTTTTGCCCAGTCAATTGGACAGTTAACCTAGAAATCAGCTGTATTGGGGAAAAAGTCAACTGTGGCCAATTGACAGTCAAACCTCATGAAAATTGACCCACATCAACATTATGAACTCATATGGACCATTTGATCAAGTTTGGATCACAATTCCATAAGAAATTTGATCAGATCACCAAAAGGGAAAAATGGTCATTATTAGGATTTTGACTGCACAAAGGCAATTTTTGAATGTTTGACCTAGCCAATGGCAAACCAAGCTCATATATGGACTCAAGGACCCCATGGAATTATCTTGACATGCTCAACAAACTCAAAAGATCCCAAGTACACAAGATTGACAATTGAATTTCCCAGTCAATTGATCAATTTTAACTGTATACTGAAAAGTCAAACTTTGACTTTTTGGTCAAAATCAAGAGTCAAGATTCATTTTTCATCAAAACATGCCAAATCATGAAACTTGTTCACCAAGAAATCACAAAATGCAAATTAGGGTTAGAAACTTGAATCTTTCATAACTTAGAATTTTTCTAAGTTATAAAAAACCCTAATTTTTTCCCAACTTTGCCCCATTGTTTCACCATGATCCATTTGGATTCAAACAAAAGTCAAAACATGAAAGTTGTAGCTTGTTGCATAATCTACAACTTTGATTCACAAAGTTTTCCCATTTGAGGTTTGTATCTCAAGTTACAAATTTTTGAATAAGGGCACTAAACCATTCTTAACTTAGTGAATTTTTTACCTATTTTGACAAGGTTTTCTACCCCACTTCAAAGCCATTTTACATACACTTCCACTTGGAATTTCAATTTTCATTTCAAAGATGGATTGTAGTACACATTCCAAGCTTTCCAAAATGTCCAAGAACTCATCAAACAACCTCATGACTTGAGAGATTCGAATTTCACAATTTGGCAAAAACTCACTTTTGAATTGGCCATTTTTCATGTTCATAAGTTGTGCAAACTTCTCAAAACCAGCATGCCCTTGATTACAGGTCCTAAAACCATCCAACACTCAATAATTTAATGCATGTTCATTGTGATAAGACCTTGTTTCATGAGCTAAAGCATTGTATGATGGATTAATCCCAAATTGGAAAAAGCATTATATCCATTTTTGCAAAAGTTTCACTTTATGTCCAATTACAAATCCAACAAGTACAAACCAAATCCAATTGGCACAAGATTATGGACAAATCACTCTGATCAAGGAGAGGTTATGAAGCTCATTAGAGGTCCCCTACTTGCCTAAGACACCAAGTTGGTTTTGCTTGCTTAAGTGTGAAGTAAAGTGCCATAACAGAGGAGATCTTTCATCTCTGCATTAGAACACAGAAGCAAATATTGTAGACATTTTCCAAACATCCCAACCAAGCTTTTG